>JAPJYX010000012.1:2500-5002500 GCA_030503985.1 Himalopsyche tibetana | reverse complement strand
AACCATGGTTGATTCACTCCCATGTTATCCACAGCAAGTGTCTCGTTTAAAAGTAAAAAAGGAACGTTTCTTGTATGTCCTGAAATTTTTATTTTAATAATTAAATAAATAGTAGATTAAATAAAGTTCGAACACCTCTTTAAAAATTTCAAATATAAATTAATGAAAATATATGTAAATTCATTTGATTGTCTTCTACACTAAAAAAATAGAAACGAATACAATTATGACTTATGTTTATTTTGTCAGTATTTAATGGTTTGCATTTGATTGAACGGATTGTCAGTAAAATTTTTATAAATGGGTGGTTTTTATTTAAAAATATTATTTTTGGTTTGCATAAACATATATAGGTAGGTAAGTATTTCTTTTAAATTTTCTCAAAACCCGTGATCATAAAAATGCGATTCCGTTAGGTTGGGATAGGTTAAGTTTGATTTTCAACATAAAACTGGTCATAAGGTTGAAAGAAAGATTTGTTAGTTAAATACTGGCTATTCAAATAAAAGCTGTGTTATATAAATTTCGTATATCCAATACTGTTAAAAAGTTGATTTAAATACAGACTTTAGGTCTGTATTTAAATCAAATTATATCTACACCACGCTGTCGTCAAAATTAGTAACTATGGAGTAAAGCCAAAATAGTAATCGACGGACTGATGTACGTAATTCTTGTAGAACTAAATACTTTGTTATTTTGACTTTACTTTGATGAAGTTCCACTAACTAGGTGACTAGCTAATCAATAAATGTAAATATTTTACAATTAGACAATTCAGCTACTGTTTATCTTTTGGATTGATAGACTTCATATTGTATCAGTGCAAGTGCATGGAAAAAAATCGTACGGCATTTCACTGTCATACTTTAAGTGACGTTTTTACACGTTCATTGCAATAATTCATTTCAATATCAAATGTCAAATTTACTTCAAATTGAACAGTAAATTAACAATTAAACTACCCTCGCCGTAAATAATGATTTTCGTGAATAGCTGTAAATTTTTAAATATCTCTACTATTGTATTTTTAAACCACGATATTTAAAACAAAAATTGAAGCTTCACCGTCGATGAAGAGTATTTTTTAATATTTTCACAGCCAATTAAAAAAATATATTTTGATGCCTAATTTTCTTCTTAACATATCTCTTAATCATAAACTTACACCGATATTTATATATTTTTAAATAATCAACTATTAAGAGTTCAGTTCAATATAGTTTTCGGGTATACTTGGATCCATTAAGCACTCTTCTTAAAGCGCACCCTCGCGAAGTAGTCATGCTTAATGCAACCCCAAAAAGCGTACGCTACCCCCAATTGCGTCAATTGTCAATTCTGTTTTTACCCCCAGATGAATTATTCATCCAAGTAAGAGTGAGCTACAATGTTTTCGCCTTTTGAGCTGACGGTATTCAAAAAAAATATACTTAAAAATAGTGATTGAATAGAAGAGTATTCTATCATGTTGAATAGAAAAGTATCATGTTGTGAGATCACTGATTCATAAGGAAAAGTTTACAAATATACTAGTATTTTCTATCTTGTCAAAATGTTATTCAGGGTATCAACCATTATAAATTGGCCTTTGGAAGTCTTTGAAACTAAAATAATCAATATTCACAAGTTTTTATTAGCAGTAATACTGTAAAAGCATGTACTAATTTAAATCAAATGTCGAGTGTTTTGAAAAAAATCCGTGTTGGGAATTATTCTAATAACTCAATATTTCAATAATGCCTCAAATAAAATCAATAATTAATGTCTCGTATCTCGCGACATCTTATGACAGCATAGCTCTCATGACACTAGCGCCCTCTCTAAGCGGACAATTTATAATAACCTATCAACATATGAGTTTTTGGCGTACCTTGCAATAAATACTACAGATTTATATTAGGAAATTAATATTTTTTTTGGTGGTAGGTAGCAGCTTCTAGTACCGCCTAGCATCCGAAGAGTAATGAAATTATTCACACTAAAGAAAAGATAGATACAGATGGATGAACAAAAAAGATACAGTCAACCAGGTCGTGACCTGAATGTTTGGGCTATTTTTTCTTGACAACGTCAAAGCTAAATTTTGTAAAAAGTAAAACATGAATACGTTATATTAATTAATTTTTTAAGCTTCGACTTAGACGGCACCAAGAAAACATTATTCAATTGGAGAGTTAAGTCTAGGTCAATTCGAAGAGTACGTTTTTCATTTATGCAATTTACCTTATTTGAGAAATAATAAATTTACTAAGTACACCATGAGTATTTTTAGCAATGATAATTTACTATAGCTCACTCTTCTTATGGCGTCTGTGTTTGGTCTGCGTGCCGTTACTTTTCTACACCCTCTCGCTTCTGCCTGGGGAAATCCCCAGTTGCACTTTCAAATCTCATAGAATAAAATTTTGTGACTACTTCTCAGCAATATGTGGGTGCAGTTGTGGTGGTTAAGTGTTAGAACGCGTATGAGTAATGCCTGCCTGCCTTTATAAATAGGAGACGTACGAAATTATTTTTCTACCCACTGTAATAGTGAAGTGATTCGAGTGAAATGAAAACTCACTTCAAACAAATTTTACAATAACGAATAGTTTCGATTCTACGCATTTTTTTAGTATCATATGAGGGGCAATGGTATCAAAACTCATAATATCTATGTTTGATGTTTTTGAGATATGTAAAAAAAATCTGAATGCATTAGGTATTCAAATTTAATTTTAGCACTGCTAAAATCATTATTATTACATCAATATTACTATCGGTTTCTAAGCTCACATTATTTTAAATAAATAATCTAATTTGGTAGGAAAATGACCAGTATTTTTCATGGTGTAAAAGTATATTTTACATTTTATGAAAGCGCTACTTTTCACTTAGTAGTTTATAAGATGTTTTATTATTAAGTAAAATTGTGCTCTTGTGGGTTTTTGCGTTTTTTTTAAACTAGATTTTTGGAGACTAAGCCCTTAATATATTATATTATATTTCTTTCTAAATGAAAAGGTTATTTTTGGACCTTTTACTGCTAGAATTTTAAATGAAGTAGGTTAATGAGTGGGTAGTTATTATTTTACAAAGCTTAATTGTCATTTATTATTAGTGTTTCCACATTCAATGAAAAAGGTTTTTAGGATTAATTATATTTAAGGCACAACTTTGTTATGAATACGTAATTATTTATAACTATTTCCAAAATACTTTTCTATGTTTGGGACACGTATTAAAATTTATTTGACTCTATTAAAATAAACTCATTAAATTTTACGCCATAAAGCCTTTATAAATAACGGTTCGAAGCCCTGTTTTAAATTCATTAAAACAAAAACAAAAATAGAATTTATAAATATATTTCATAATTATAGTGGAAATAAAATGTTTTGCTTGTGTTTAACATTATTGCTTGTTTATGAGAGCACTTCAGAAGGGGTAGATAGAAATATTCATGAAACAAGTACCTAAATCCTATTTACATTATCGCAATAAATCATACTACTTAGAAATTGTATATGACTTTGTTGTGAATAATGGCAACACTTTGAAAAGAACTTTGACACTTATGCGAACACATATTCAACTATTCAAAAATAAATGTTTATAAAACACTGCTACAGCATCCGCTCAAAAAGTTGAAAATTTCCGACAACTTTACGTTTCTTGTTTACATTTTGTGTTTCTCTTTATGTCTCTTTAATATTTATAATAACGCTTTTAAATAATTCCACTTTCATCGCAGGTATGAATTTTGTATGAGTATACTTTCGTACTCAATAAATTAGAAAATAAAAATCCATGCTAATTTTGTTGCATACTGTCTTTTTTTTCAAATTTATATTTCTTTTAATAAAACTAACCGCTAACAAAATTTAAGATTTCGACTGAAGGTTCTTGGTGGAATGTCAATATTTAATTTGATTTTATTAAACTGTCAATTGAAGTTCATCTGTGCACTTGAACGCCTGAAGATGTCGAAAGGCGAAACCCGGGTCGAAAGTGACAACATCTGTGTGAATGTACATAATTTGATCGATTCAAAAGCTAACAAAATTCAGAATACAAATAAGTAATTTAATAAAAAAAAAACTTACACATAAGTTCACATTGAAAATGTTTGCGGATTTATTTTTATTATTTATTCAACTGTATGAAAATATTAAATATTTAGTTGGTTGTTAATTATCCCACCACCACCCGTTATGTGCAGGCAGCCGCTGTTTCACGGCTGCTTTCCATAACGTAATACGATCAAAATTGACACTTATTTTTGATTTGATGATGAGATAGAAAAATATTTAAAATCAAAATGAGATTATCTTATAAATTATGTCTAACCAATCAAAAGTCGATACACTCAACTCTTGAACTTCTTTGAAATTCGAAATGCTGTCTTGCTGAGCTGTCATTATATATCAGGCAATCTTTCATATCTGTTTTTTTTTAATTCATGTCCGCTTGGAGTGTATATCCTCCTAATGGAGGTGTCAAACAGATTTTTTCTACGTGAACTGCTTTTTACTCAGTTGCTTAACCACTCTTTTTTTAAAGAGAGTAGGGATAGATTGTCGGGTTACATAGAACAGCAGTACGCTAAGTCGGCTTCCGTGCCGGATCTCACAGGTTCGAGTCCCAGTACGAACAGCATTTTTCGATTTCTGTTCGAAGGCATGTGTGTTTGTGATGTCTAAAATATACTTCCTCCCCTTTTGATCCTTCAATAACTGTACGTATTGAGAGCGATTAGTTAAGCACCAGTCCTGTTCTAGCCTTATCCTTCAATTTTTTCTACTCTCTTTAGAAAAGAAAGGTTGAGTGACTTAGTAGCAAATAGTTTTTGTAGAAAACCTCTGTTGAAATACCTCCATTGGGAGGCCATGTGCTCCACATTGGGAACGTACATAGATAAAAAAGGATAGAAAAGATAGGTTAGGACAGAGCTAGTGGTAAGCTTATCACGGTTAGCTCCGTTATTTTAGGGTTGGAAGGGTGGGAGGGAACGTTTAGTTATCACAATCATACATGCCTTTTTTTAAATTTTAAAAATCAATTCATACTGGGAATCGAACCCGTGAGTTCCAGCATGGAAGCCAACACTGTGCAATAGACTCGATATTAACTTACATACACAATTCATTTGTGTGTTAAAGCTTAATTCTAAATCGAAATATATCATAATTAAAAATAAAAAAATTACGAATATTACCAAGAGATTCTAGGAAAAAAGTAATTTATTTTGAAGCATGATTGATACGCAACAAATGCGATACAATTTTATATGTTGACAGTCTAAAAAGTATTAAAAAGGAATAGACAAGCGGCAGCTGATAAGACCACCTTTTTTTTTTATTCCGCCGATGAAAAAAATAACTTCTACGTCGTTAGTTCGGCGTGTAGCCGCTACACGTGGCATTATCGATTTAAAATCTCCATCAATCTCGCCAAATCGCGCGAAAAACTGTACAGTGATTGATATTATAATAAAAGTTACAACGACATAGCGCTATGTGAAAGTTTCTCCCCGAATAAGAGCCAAGTATCAAGGTCTTTCACGGTTTTATACGCACGATAAGTAAATCGTGCCCAGTTTTGTGTGACTTGTTCAACGTCGGTGGCCTGATATTTTTAACCCTTAGAATAATTTAAATTTAATTTGCCTCGTCATTCTCAAATAATTTAAACGAATTAAGTAGTTATACTAAGCCCATGCAAAAAACAAAAACTTGTTTGATGCATATTGTATTGACTAGACTTGTGGCTTGTGAAACAATCGCTATGTTACTGCCGTAAGAACCTGTCGGAAGTTTTACTGGAGTCGGAGGACTAAAAACTTCAACTCCTTTTTTTATATATATACATTTTTTAATCCATTTCCGCTCAAAATGTGAAGCATATGGCCTGCTAGTCGTCAGCTGTGGTCTAGTTGATTAGGTATTGATTCCCGGTAAGGTCAATATGAAATTTAAATTTTGGACCTAAGACATGGGTGTGTGTGATGTCAATTTACCTTGAGTTTATCTCGAGTGACTTACATTACTAAAATTCTCATCGAGTTTTTTCTCGTATGATTTGTCAACTTGAACATATTTGGCGCATTGGCATAAGCTGTAATTCCAAATTATTATTTTTTAATTTAAAAAAATATTTTTTTATCTTATCTTATCTAACGGTGGTAACGTAACAGGTTTTTTTCTGCGAGAACTGTTTATTACTCAGTTGCTCAACCTATATTTTTTAAAGAGAGTGGTGATAGAAGGATATACCAGACAGGACTAACCAAATATATCCGTAAAATTAGTATATTCGTCATAGGAGTCTACATATGCTACACATTAGGAGTGTTAATGGTTTAAAAAATCGTTATTCTACTGATTGTGTAGCACAACACGTGTATCAGATGGTTGTCAAAAAGATTTTAATTTTTGTAAATTATTTTTTCTTTTTATTTATTTTTAAAATTCAAAGATAACTCGAATGAAGCTATTACCAATTAACGTGGAGTTATCGCGATATTATTAAATTTAGAAGTAAAGCATAATGCAACATACACGCAATAAACTAAAGCAGTCTCGTCTTCTAGTCCCTGATGGTGATAGAGGTTATATACAGAAACGTCCCGCTGCCAAATAAAAAGTCTTAGCACGCTTCAAGTGTCTTCTGAAGGCGGCGCCGAACCCCTTACCGTGCATTATGCCAAGAGGACATCCTGTACTAAGTACCCATATATCATCCTCATACTTGTTGTTTGGGTAATACAGGGTGTCATCAATAATGAATGACTTTTCTCCCAAGTGTGAGGGGTGCCGGGATCATAGGATTAGGGTTGCACTGTGCAGTATAAAAATAGTTTCATTTAAAAAAAAAACACTTAAATATGCTATAAGTAGCGCATGCTGGAAATGATTATTAAATTATAGCGCTCAATGTATTTCAAATCGAATAGACGTAAGAAAATCAAATTTGAATATAATACTAACTTTATTCATCCACTTTTAATGTGTTCTCTGTCAATTATTGATGGAAATACATCATATTTTAAAAAACGACACTTTAGTGTTCTAGTTTCACATTATTTATAAAATACCACTGCTGTTCAAAGTGAAAAAGGTCCTGATATTTAAAAACAATGTGAAACTATTACACTAAAAAGTTTCTTAACTATGTTTTAAATGTCAACAGAATTTATTTTATGACATTTTTGTGTTACTATATATTTGCTCAACCTCTATTTTTTGAAAATGGTAAGTATAGAAGAAGAATTGCCATAAGTAAGCTATTTATTTTCACAACGCTTCGATAAATGGAAAGGGACATCAAAATTGGGAAAAATGTTAGTCAATTAAAAAATCTATGTGTTAAATTGTCTATAATGGTTTTAAAGTCTAACATAAAGTCACTGAATCGAAGAAACACAAAATAACGTGAAAAATTACACTACACTACTAGTTAAAAAATATTTTGAATCTATCTCAATTAATAAAACTATACTTTAATTTTAAAACACTTTGCATGTTAGATTTTTAATTGAAGATGTTGTGCAACTTCCAGGCATTATTAATATACTTAATCATAAAGAGTTGTCGTTTACTTTATTACGCAAAGAGAACGACAACAAAACAATATTTGAATCGTAAAGTAATTGTGAAAAAATGTTTATTTTTCATTATATTAACACTGTACGAACATTACACTACTAGTAAGAACTAATCCATGTCTTCAAGCAGATGTGTATAAATCGTTTGAAGAATCAATTTATGAAACTGTCCATAGCAAGACTTGAACCCATGAGCACCGTTGTCAAAGCCAACGACGTTGGCTACTCAACAACTAACCCATTGGTATTTTTTTTAATGGATTGATAGCTTCCTGTTGATCTGAAGGCGTGGGTGTATGTGATATCGAAAACTCTTTCCTCTTGTTCGATACTGAAACTTGGGCATAGCGATAACGATAGAATATTCATTGGTCCTGGTTTTTAAAAAGTGTAACAATCTGCTCTCATAGAACAATTTTTGTTAACATAAACTTTATTAAGAGTCTATGAGATCTACATTAGAACCTGAATGTGCTTTACGTTTATTTATATTATTCGATTTAGTAAATACGTATTTATTTAATCATTTTCTTACTTTATAAGATTCGCTGATTTTACTTTAATTAATAAAATTAAACGATTTATCTAGCGTGGTCATTAATATATCACACAAATTAAGTATCTTCCGATTTTTTCTGACATTTGCCTATTATATAAATGAATAAATAATTAATTAACTGCAATATCTTAAATGTCAGTAAAGGGTGCAATATTTTCATGAAATTAATTTAGAAGGGTGGAATCGTTATTAATGGAAACTCCATCGTGATAGGATGACGTCTCTTCACAGTTTTAACAATGCATTGTACAAATCGCTACTAGAGTAGATGCTCAAACCGAAAACTGTATCGAGGGTTTAGCATGTAATAATGAAACAGTAAATTTATCTAAATTTCAACATTACACTACATATCTTGTATTTAAAAATAATTAAAGCATTTTCACCATTTAAATTCTTTATTCAGATAAATACAGCCCACTGAAAACTTTTTATGCATAAGTTGTTTTTATGTCCTTAGCCTGCAATTTACATATAAATCTCGTAATTCCACAAAATATAACGTCACATTATAACGCAATAACGTTCTTATTTAAAGTTTTTTGACCGAATTGTATAAATAATTTACCTGCCAGTGGCGATGCTGCCGAGAAGATCTTTACCAGTCTTTGCTACTTTCCTATGAATATCGAATCGTTATGCTGCTATTTTATAATTTTTATTCGAAAAATAAAACACTCATTTGTACTAATTTTATTTTATATGATCAGGAGTTCTAATTCAAGAGCGATCCTGATCGTATAAAATAAAACTGGAATTAGTACAAATGAGTGTTTTATTTTTTTAATATAATGTCTTTCCACCGAGTATTTATTGACAGTGAACAATTTAAAAGTGATTAAAATTTTTATCGTGTATTTCTATGTTTTTTAACCAAGAATGAAAGGAATAAAAAATAAATTAGGTACTCAATATATAATTCTAAATTAAGACTTAGTAATAAAATTACATAAAAATGTGGCAAAATAATCTCAATACGTTTTAAAAGATCGGTTTTAGGAATTAGTATGATAACTGGATCGGCTTAGCACTCAAAATAAAAATGTTTTACAACAAATAATATACTTTTTTAAAATACAATTTTCTATTAAATTTGAATCGTTCAAACTATGTACATTCTCACAAATTTTGTCATTAACGACCCGGGTTTCGCCTTTCGGCATCTTCAGGCATTCAAGTGCGCGGATGAACTTGAACTGACGCTTAGTAAATGAAAGTTTCGTGTTTATATAAGATATAAATGCATCACTGAGTCCAGAGCCACTGCTGGCAAAAAGGATAAGCCCATGGGAATGCCAACAGATTTGACTAGTGAGCAGTTTCAAGAATTATGTAATTTGTTTGTCGGCAAAGGTTTTATGATTATATGATTTTATGGTTATATAGGGTATAGAAGAGGAGATGTGGGAAAATTTGATATTTCGTTTAAAATCGGAAGATTTTGCAGCTGTGCTTTGTTGATTTCTAAAATTTCTTGGAAAAAGAGCTTATGACTGTCCGTATTTGGGTGTAACATTTTTATCCCTTGTTCCTGATTGAACACGTGTCCTTCCGATATTAAGTGATTAGCAAAAGTAGACGTGTCTTTTTTCAATCTAAAGGCTGCCATATGTTCTAAAACCCGGATGTTCAGTGTTCTTTCTGTTTTGCCGATATAAAACTTTGTACAACAAGAGCATTGCAATCTATAAATCCCGGATTTATTTAAGTAATGTATTTTATCGTAATGTATAGACAAATAACTAACTTTCATAACTTTATAAATTCATTAGATAAAAATATTAAATTCACTCTAGAATTCGGAGGCAAAAATATTAACTTTCTTGACTTAAATATTAACATTGAAAATCATTCTCACGAGTTTAAAATATTTCGGAAGCCAACCTTCTCTGACACTGTAATCCATAAAAATTCAATGCACCCATTTTCTTATAAACTAGCCGCTTTTCATTCAGAAATACATAGACTTGTGAGTGTTCCTTTAAACGAAATAAACTTTAATATTGAATTGAAAATCATCAAACAAATCGCCATAAACAATGGATACGATATGTCTCTTATAGACAATCTTTTATCAAAAAAACAAACTAAACTTGCAGAAAAAATGTTATTTAAAGGTATAGTGTCAAAGGACATAGATCATACTAGGTATTGGCGTAGAATCATTTTTTTAGGAAATACAAGTCTTAAAATTAAAAAACAGCTAGCTGATAGTGTAAGACCTGCTTTTTACTGTAAAAACTCTTTAGGCAAATTATTACTAATCCTTTTATTACTTCCTAAATCCTAAATTATTACTACTTTTGCTAATCACTTAATATCGGAAGGACACGTGTTCAATCAGGAACAAGGGATAAAAATGTTACACCCAAATACGGACAGTCATAAGCTCTTTTTCCAAAAAATTTTAGAAATCAACAAAGCACAGCTGCAAAATCTTCCGATTTTAAACGAAATATCAAATTTTCCCACATCTCCTCTTCTATACCCTATATAACCATAAAATCATATAATCATAAAACCTTTGCCGACAAACAAATTATATAATTCTTGAAACTGCTCACTAGTCAAATCTGTTGGCATTCCCATGGGCTTATCCTTTTTGCCAGCAGTGGCTCTGGACTCAGTGATGCATTTATATCTTATATAAACACGAAACTTTCATTTACTAAGCGTCAGTTCAAGTTCATCCGTGCACTTGAATGCCTGAAGATGCCGAAAGGCGAAACCCGGGTCGTTAATGACAAAATTTGTGAGAATGTACATAGTTTGAACGATTCAAATTTAATATTGAAATTCCACCAAGCACCTTCAGTCGAAATCTTAAATTATACAATTTTCTAACTTATACTTCTGCAATAATTAAATTCATTTATACATGTTTCCACGTTATATTCGTCACTCTTTGTATGTTACCACGCGACGATGCGATGAAAGCGGCAATTCAAAATAGCGATGCGGTAATGTCTTAGGAAATATGAATGTCGCCCTTTATATTAAGTGAAAGGAAACATATGTGTGAAGAAGTTCCACTGGCAAATCCTTTCCAGTGATAGCGACGTAGGCGAGCGTAGGCAACTTACCCTCGCTTAAAGGGATTTATAAAAGGCATTCCGTCATATTTTATTTTTTAATATGTCATTGTGTATTTATTTAATAAAAAAATCTAAGGGGGATAATGCTTGAGCGCAAGTTTTTTATTGCATGTATTTTTAACCGCATAATCAAATACTTTGGCTACATTTTAAGTGTGTTATGATTTGAAAATAAAATTCAATTTACAGATGTTATATATAACAGTTCCACATATTCCACACTACTAACTCTAAAGTCACTATTATTGCATACATTCAGTATTTATTTTGTAATTCATCACTAAAACAATTTTCTCAGTATTTAATAAATGAAATTTACGTTGTATGGTATTCTAGTAAGTTTATATGGAAAACAGATATATTGTCATTTGGAAAAATAGAAATAATAGCAACAAATTGTAATGCTTCGAGTTGAAAAAAAGTATAAGTTAAAAAAAAATGTTTTTTCATTGTGTAGTTGATGTATCAAAAACTCATTTTTGCCAAAGTCTTGGGATGTGACGATGTGAGGTATTATTTCATCATGAGTTCTAATAAGAGAATATTCTAAATAGAGAATATTCTACTGTGAGGTGTAATTAGGTAATGCTTTTTTTGAGTTTGCTTACAATTTTCTCGAAATGGGTTTCGTGGTAGAATGCTGTCTTTACTTTTGACTCGCTCATTTATCAAAAGTGATTCTTTCTAACAATATTTATATTACAAAAAGACAAAAATGGCAATGCATGTATATTTAATAAATAGCTTCTCTATAAAAAAAGAATAGTTTTTTTTCTGAATCATAGCGTTACTAGAAAAATGCTTAGTAAAGTAAGTATTTTATAACACACAAAACTAAATAAATTCATCAACTACTCATCAAAATATGCTTTTTACTTTTAGGGTGTTCACTGTCAATACTTGGTGGAAAGGCATTATATTAATAAAAACACAATAATCCTTTGTACTTCATTCCACTTTATTTAATATGTCAGGACCGGTTTCGCTCATTGCGAGCATTGTCAACTGATAAGAAATATAATTTAACAATTCTATTTATACAAAATTGAAAAGTTTTACACAACAATTGGCATTGAAAAGAAATTGCCAATTACATTAAAGTGATTCTAAAATAACACAAAATTAAAATGTTCAACACATCTAACATATAATAAAAAAGTCATCCCAGATTAATAAATTCAGAATGGCGATTGAAAGTAATTACAAACAAAATTAAAATTTGGGAAATTTTTGACAAAGTGATAAAATGCTACATTAATAAAGTGAATATGCTTAATGATAGTTTTGTGTTTTCCCCGCTTCCAAGTAGTTGGTGTGTTCATAACTTAAACAAAATCGACAGACATTAAATAAAGTGGAATGAAGTACAAAGGATTATTGTGTTTTTATTAATAAGCATTTTAAGTTTAAATAAAACTTTATTTACCTCTAATGATATAAATATTGTCAAATAATAATAAAAATCGTCGTGGAAATTTTTAGTGGCTCTTTTTACACTAAGTTATACAAAAAACGTATTTTTATTTTGATTCAAATCCCTCGAAGCACTTCAAATAGTCATTTTTATTTGATTTGTATAAAAAAATGCAACGTTTTTCCGAATAATTATCAGCTTAATCAATAATTATAAATTTTAAATGTAAAATAGAGTATTACAAAGACCGTTTATTTATGTTGACTAATTTTTTTAATACCTATTGATTTTGTCGATACGAAAACAAAATGGTGATTATAAATTCATAGTTAATATTCTATGGCCAACACAATTTACTGACAGTGGAGGGTTGAAAACGACGTCTGGGGTAGTAAAGACGTCGCTACCGATTCGCATAACGCTAGGAGACAACGCATTCTGAAAGCAATATATCTTCGCTGGAGGGGGTGGGCGTCGCTCTCAGGCAGGCCATAGGGGATGATTTGGAGAGGGTGGGTATAAGAATGCGGCTTCAAGTGGTAGATGGATTCCTCCTCGGCAAGTGTTGCGGCTCACGAATGGATGCCGAGCTCAAGCGATTGACGTTTATTAAATTGTAGTAAACAGTGTTTGAAAATGTTTAATATTTTGGTGTTGCTTATATTTAGGGGATGTTTGGTGGAGCATAGCAGATACACTTAATCAGGTTACAATGTTAATGTCAAATATGTGTTGTTACTATTACTTTTAATTATACTATGGCACACAAATTTACTCTTTCTGAATTATCACAAAAAAATCATTTTCGATTTAATTTTTGATTTTTGACATTAACGAAAATATATGGTACGAATAAAATTTTGCTTAGAGCAACTCCATTTTTTTCAATCGATTTATTGATTTCTGTTTGAAGGTATTTGGGTTATCAACAATGTCTTTCCTTCCCTTTCATTCTTAAAATAACGAAGCGTAGCCAGACAGATAAGTTAACAATAAATCATGTTTAAGGTCCATCCTTCTATACTTACTCTGTTCGAAAAAAAGGTTAAGCAACTGGGTACCAAGCAGTTCTCGAAGAATTTTTTGTCAATATACTTAGAAGTACCATTAGAACGCCATATGCTCGATATTGGGAGCGTTTAGAGAACCCTATTAAAATTAAGAATGACAATGTTAAATTCTTATAATGTAAAAGTAATTTATATTATATTGTAGAGTAAATAATTGGTAAATTAATGTCATAAAAATATTATTATTTACTTTTATAGATTTTTTTTAACATGCTTACCTTTTTTTTACTCTTGGGTGTTCTCGCAATCTAGTTGATTTTGACATTGTTATTCTTTAACATATGAAAATAAAAGAACTTAAATTATATTATATTCCATATAAATTAATACTTCTTCTGCTTATTTTCCAAGACATATTGTATTAGCACATTAAATATTTTTTTTCCTTGAGCGTAAGTTTATTGAAACTTTACTGGAATGTGTGATCGTTTCATTTTAGATCGCTTTATTTGGCAATCCAACCTCCAACAGTACTGATGTCAGCGATTCTATAAAACAACGGATACACTTTTCTTGTTTTAAATAATAAAAATATTTATTATAATATTTGTCAGTCAATATTCAAATTTAATTCAACCATATGTACATGCCATTAAATTATTACAGAATATATTAATTTAACATTGGACTATGCAAAATGTTTTCGCTAGTCAATCAATCGCTTTTTATACATTAAACAATTATTTTATAATTGATTTCATGAAATAAATAGATTGCGAATAAAGCAAGCTTTGATTGTGTTATATGAGTTTGACTGCTTTGACCGAGCTGTACAATCTTTTGATTGTTGTGCAATTATTAGAATAAGTGAGCTTATATTTAATTTGTCATTTTAATCGCAGTATATCAGGATTCTTTACTTCGTTTTGTAATAATAAAATGCATTTGTTCCTTTTATTTTTTTTGCAGGTTTTGCTCTCGTATAAAATATCTTATTGTCAAAGTACTTTTAACATCGTTATATTAAAAACGAGACATAATTAGTTATTTGCCCAAGTGAACGTTTTCATCTATTTTCGAGTGTTTTTAATATGACATATCAAATTTGAATTGTTTGAATTTCGTACTTTTCCATGAGTTTTGTCGCTAACGACCCGGGTTTCGCCTTTCGGCATCTTCAGGTATTCCAAGTGCACGGATGTACTTGAACTGACGCGTAGTAAACAGTTTGTATCGTTTATATACAAAAATATAAGTAGATCACTAAATTAAAAGGCTTTTAAAATGTAAACTAGCGAAAATTGAATGTATAAAATTTTCAGTGAATTAAGTGGGTTTGTTATAATTATGGGCATTTTTTGAAAATATTAATGACCAGATAATAACATAGAAATGTTTAAAATAAATCTAGGGTTTTATCCGACCTATTATTAATGAGTTGATTTGTTTTTAAGCCTTTGTAAAATACCCAATATAAATATAAACCCAATATAAAATTAGAGACAGTCACTTTTATATTGGTAAAACTGCTAGAACCATAAATATAAGAGTGGTTGAGCATTTAGCCGCTTTTCGCTTAAAAAAAGATGACATATGTTTAATATTTGTTTTATATATATATAGTTACATATAGTTATTTCCGATAAGAATAAGTCAGGTTAGTTTGTCCACTTATTCTGGAATAAGATGTGATTGTCTTACAGAAGATGTATGCGATTGTTCTTGGCAGGTATCGTTAAATGTATGAATACTTCTTTTACAGTACACTCCCTGTAATGCCTAGTGTTTATTTACGTACAGTTAATCGATATTGGCTATCTTTGAAGCTGAGAAACATTATAATATAATATACTTGGTTATCATAAACCAATATTAGTATCCATAACTCATACCCGCCATGCAATCTCATTTTGACGTCATAGTTCTATCTCGCCAAAAAATACATTGTCGCGTTGTTTAGAAAAAAAAACGATTGCCACTTGAGCACCAGTGGTGAACAGGGGTGGCATCGAAATTGCGGTACAGATAGGGGTGCAAAAAGGGGGTGGCAATTTATTTTACCAATACACTTTAAGCTGCACTTGGAGCATCAGCAACAGCAACACGCCTGCCCTGCTCCGCTCAACGAAGAGAAATAGTTGAGAGAGCATGTTTGATCGCTTTTCGATTACCGAAACTCACCGCCCAGGCATTTCTTAAGGAATTATTTTAAGAAAGTTCGCATGATATATATTGAGAACTACTTTAAATTAATAATTTAATATCGGTTCAAAAATGAAACATTTTTTTACGTCAACTATGAAATGTGTATTACAAACTATTTTATTTAAAACAGTGTTTGTAATTGAAGAAAATCATTTAAAAAAGACTCATCACGGGATTGTATGAAAATTTATTTTCATAAATCAAAAATATTTTTTTTCTACTATTACTTACCTATTATATTTACATAAATATGATATAAAACAATCGGTTAGTATAGTAAGTAGATGATGAGATATACAAGTCATCAAAGTGTTATCTGGAAAGATAAAGGATAAGGGCAGCTTCCGGTGACTTAAATTTTTTTAAATCAAAAAGTCAAATATTGTTACTAAATGTGACAAACTATTTTGACAAAAATATAACTGTAACCATGAATAATTCCATGAAAATATGACTGTAACCATTTCCCAACGTATTTGTCATTTTTATGTTTCGTCGAGGGAGGTATTTACATATAATGCGTAACAAATGAATACATATGGAGTGTCCGTGAACTGGCTTCACTACGGATTGCTTACCTTTATAGCGATCACGTCCTTCTATCGGCAACGATGGTACAGGAATGCAAAATATCAAAACATTATTAATGGTGAAGAATCGAAGAACTTGACGCTAACGCGCCCTATCTTAAAGCTTCGTAAATTAAACATTCGACAAAAAACTTAACAGTTTAAGCGTGCTTTTGTTTCGTATTTTCCCAAATCCACATCTAACGGGTGCTGGAGAAAAACAGATGATGATGAGATTAGAAAAAAAAACCTAATCGCTCTCGTTATTTACATTGCAAACATATCCATGCTATAAATCCTTGTTAGAGAAACGCTTTATGTAATTAAAAATCACATTACACTTTTTTTTCACAATGATCATATTTAAATAGCTTCACAGGAAGAACCATTACAATAAATTGCACGTATTTTACGGCTAGGCCTTAGGGTAAAATATAATTTTCATTAACTGGGTAATAAATTTTCACTTCCTTAAATTTCTCCATCTTTTCTATTTGCGCCTATTTTACTGTGAAATAATATTGTTAATTGCGTAGGGAGATGATTGTTACAAGGGATGCTAATTCAGTTTTGAATAGGTAAGTCTTAGCAGGTATTCTATGGAAGAAGTATAAGAAACGATATTAATTAAAAACAGCCGTGGCCGAGTACTAAAATGGTAAATCGATCATATGGACATGAGACCGCATTTCCGAATGGAAAAATTTAAAAAATGGATAGTGGAAAAAATATATCAACTATATTAATGATGTAGTATATATTGGTTTTCTTATGACTTATCTTATATGATTATTTGAGAGAAAACAATTCCCTAGCCAACAATATTAGTTTTTTTCTATGCTTGCAACTTCAAAGATGAATTAGATCGTCTGACTTTCAATCTGCTCTGATTTTTTAAAATCTTCCTATATATTTGTACCACAATGAAGCGTATGGCCTCGTAATGAAGGTATCTCAATCTCAGATTTTTTTCTACGAGACTTGCTTGTTACTCAATTGCTCAATATGTCTCAAAGATTAGGGATAGAAGATTAGGGCAAAGACAGGACAAGTGGTAAGCTAATCACTTTCACTACTCATTGTTTTTTAATGATAGGATAGGTAAGAAGGGGATTTCAAGAAATCACAAACATTCATGAATTTCAACATAAAATTGATTTATCGATAGAAAAAAAACTGTTCGTACTAGAATTCGAAGTCTGGAATGAAAGTCAATGATGTTGACCACTGTGCCATCAACTCGACAAAGTAATATCTATACGCAGAAAAGGATATATTTTCAATTAATATTATTCTCAATCTCTAGCGCCGATAAATACCTCATGTAATATATTAAGTGATCAAACTAATTGACAGAACGAAAATATGGCAGGTGTTTTATCAAAATTTTAAATGACATTTAATAATCTAAAAAATTCAACAGAGTAACCATGTCAATATTTTCAAATCAAATCTCATGCCTAGAAGATTAATATTTGATATTTCACTCCAATTGTAATCGAATTTTGAATTTGTAATCTAGACCTTTTTACTGTTACAAATGAACACACTACATCCACTTGGAAGATAACAAAATAATCAATACTAAATTTGCTTTTTTTAAAAACTGTATCGCAACTTTGATGGAAGGAAGAATAATGTTATTACTTTATCCGTGAGTTTATAATTATTTTCGTACATTGTATTTTATTTCAAAAAATATACTCACATGCTCGTGGGTAGCTTCGAAAGTTATGTATGAATCAGTTTAAAATAATCGAACAGAGTTGATTGCCTTTGAAATGTATTTTGTGGAACGTAATATTCCACCTGCCCACTCACTAACATGGTCAAATGCATGTATCATTTTTTCAACACGCATTCAAATCGCAAAATCGACATGATTTAGTGTGCAAAAATGTCATGGAATGGTCGGCTATTATTATAATGACCGAAAGTTATAGTGAAGTTATTATTATCAAACATGCAACGATTCTTGAAATGATGAGTATATTTTATATGAAACAAAATAAAGGTGAGAGTTTTTATCTTAAACTTTAGTTCATTGAGAAAGTTATACTTATTTATTGATGTGTAATCAATGAAAGTAAATCGATAGATAAATTGAAAACCTTATTTTTAAAAGATTTTATTCCACGATCTTAATAATGTCTCATTTAGACCAATCGAGTACGCGGTCGAGAGAGTGAACTCGGCTGAATACAAAACAATCTAAATGTGACGCACGGAATGGGCCGAGCGATCTGTCTAGTGATTCGAGTGAATGAGTAAATAAGAACGGCTTTTACTTTTTCGGCGAAGGGAGTTTCATCCTAGCTGACGTTTTTCGGTATGTGTGAATAAGCGTTTGAAGAGTGTTATCAAAACGTACGAAATGCACGTAAAAACTGAATCGCTAAAATAACTTATATGCGTATAAACACTTACTCAATCAATATTTGTACTCGGCCTCGTACTTAATTGGTTTAAATGAGTCTTAATCGTCAAACTAAGATCTGTCATCATTTGGCTGTGTGACTGACAAAGAAAAATCAGTTCTAGCAGTTCTGCTCGAATTCAATTCCGAAGATTATATTTTGACAACTTTAAAATTGCTCTAAATCTATTTGAGTAATCATGGGCTTTTTTAACGCTTGTTTGTGCGTTAGGCTATCAATAATATACGTTTATTTTCCTCTTGATATAATTGTAGTATTATACATATTTATTTATCGATATATTTATTCATATAATTGTCTAATACATAACACATAATGGTCAGCTTAAATTGTAGTCTTACATTATCAATAACTAAGAATTAAAAAAAAATACTTTTAACATTATTGTGAAATAAAACAATGATTTAAAAGATTATATGGATTTTTATATCAAAAAATTCTGTACTTCACTTGCACTCCAACATGCTCAGCAAAAAGAATTACACCCAAAACTGCCAGTGACGTAGAGTGATTTTTCACTTTTACTTTCAATATTAGCCATAAACACGACAATTTTTATAAGGATCTTTGACGCTGATATTATAATAAATACTGTATTTTTTTCATAAATTAATGTATTGCTTAGGAGTGGAAAAATACCTTACTAGTACATGTGAGTACTTTTTTGCAATTTGAAGTTTATTTATTAGTTAAAAATATGATAATTTTTCTTGTTATCATAAAAGATATTTTTTATTGTTGTATACAACTGACTTTAAACTCTGTAAAAGGTTGGTAAGAGGCACATTAAACTATAAAATATAACATGTTTTCTTTGAATAATTATAACCTACAATAATAGTATAATCTTTTGATTACAAAACCAAAGCATCTTAACTTTAAGGAAGCTCACTGCCAATACTTCGTGTAATTCATTATATTAAAAAATAAAACACTGTTTTGTACTTTTTTTACCGTGTCCGCACCAAATGAGAGAGAGTTAGGATTCTAAAAATATGTCAAATTTGTAAATATATTTTTTTTAAATATTGGCAATATGTAGATATATTTTCGTTCTCTTTTCGATTATCCAAATTTACGCTTATCCGCACTATCCTAATCTTCAATTTGTGCGAAAAATCGATGCTCTACTGTACATGATTTTAAAAGTTTTCATAGGAACATATACGCCAAAAAAATAATCTTGTATGGCTAAAAATTGAATAACAATAGTGGAGGGTCCAGGGGTAGGCTTAAGTGTATCTTCACTCCACAATCCTAGTTGCGTTGATTGATGACCTTCTTGACTTAGAATTATCTGTGTTAGGAGCAATGTGTCTGTCGGTCCACTTGCGTAATTAATTATATACTTGGCTTAGTGACATTCTTTCTTTTTCTTTCGAGATTTTTTGGCATTTTCTTTGCTTATCATTTTTCATTATTATTGTGTTTTAATTAAAACTTACTTTTACATAAGATGAAAAACTGCGAACAATTCTTTGGAGCTTTTCATCTCAAAGTACAAAGGTTTTTTAATATTATTATAGTTAGAATTTTTTTATATATTTCAGTGTATTTTTTATTTTAAAATTTCAACGAAAAGAGAAAAGCTATAAATCCAAATAACCGAGAAATAGATTATGCATGAGTCATTTTTTTTACTGATAAAAACAAAATTATCTTCCTTGTATGAATAAAGCAATACATTTTTTTTAATTTTTAATGCATATTCTTTAAATAAAAATATATTTCTAAAAATTGACTACCGAATCAAATGAAAAAAATACCAAATGTTTGGCTTTTTCAAATATTATAACTAACGTTAATTGCAAAATCAAAAAAAGCTTCAAATATAATATTTATACCAATATATTTACCTACGCATGATTCATAAAACATTTGTCTTTATATAGGTAGTTATTAAGTTAGTCAATTATGTAAAATATATTTTTAAATTATAAATAAATATTGTTAAGTAAGGGTTTTGGCTGTACCACCGGAGTCGACTATGCTGACAAATATATTTATTTTTTAGTTACGAATATTTTATAGTTAACCTTTCAAAATATTGCATAAGTAAAAATAAATAAAAATAGAGCAGGGATATAACGCCACTCTTTTCTAAAATAAAAATTGAATTGACTTTCACTTAATTCATAACTATTACATCCAGGTAATAAAATATAATTGATCAGTTACGGAATCATATTGATACGGTATTCTTTACAATGTTTACTCTCCATGACCAATATAACACGGTGAATTTGTTATTATATTATCTATCGACTATTGAATTGAATAATTTAATATATGAGTATGACGGTGACGAATTTTTGGTGAAAGGTTTTTTTATCAATTTAATACGGCAGGTGAAGAATTTTTGTGTGACCAACTTGCTCGTAGCATAATGCAACAATAGGAAAAGATAAACACTAAAAAATGACTATAATATAAATATAAAAAAATATTATATTTTTAAAAACTGATATTCAATATAAACGTAGATTTAATTTATGAATATCCCTCAATTGAAAACAATTGTAAAATTTTCGTATTTATTTTATCAACAGCTTTAATTTATTTTTTAATATTTTGTTGTTAAATGGACTATTTTTCTGTATTGTAAAATACTTGATTGTTTATTAGTTGCAAACTTTAGCAATAAATGAAATCAGAACGATATGCAATTGCCACTTTAAGAGTGAAAGCTGATAATAAAATAAATATCGTATTCTGGCCCTTTTTTCCACCTTTGCTCTACCAATAAGGCTAAAGCAATAGTCTTTTTTATTGCTAACGATTTCTCTGAACGACTTTTCAGTCTATGTTTTCAAAAAGGGCTAGACTAAAAAAAAATCGTTTTGCTCTTTCTGCATAAAGAGTTCATAAAATGTACAAATGCTTTTTACATAAAATAATTTTACACTGGTAATTTGAAAAAACACTGAAAATTAACTAAAAAGGAACTGGTTATTTCAAGTTCATAAAACCCTGTTTAATAAATATTTTTTTGATCCATGTCTGCTCTCAGTGTGCAGCATATGGCCTTCTAGTGGAATTATCTCATCATAAGTTTTTTTTACGAAAACTATTACTGAGTTGTATAGCTTTTCTTTCTCGAAGAAATTATTAGGCTATGATAGGACTAATGGTTTACTAATCATTCTCACTAAGCCCTGTTATTTTATGGTTGGAAAGGTAGGAGATAATTTTGAGTCATTACAAACACCCATGCCTTCAAACATATATCGATTAGAAAATTGCTCTTCGTACTGAGATTCAAGCCCGTGAGATTCGTCGCAAAAGTCAAAAACGTTAATAGCTGCACAACGAACCCGAAACGTAAGTCTCATTTAGACAAACCATGTACGCGATCGAGAGAGTAAACTCGACCGAATACATAGCAATCGGTACGCGACACACGAAATTTGTCCGAGCGATCCGACGAGTGATTCCAGTGAGCAAGTGAATAGAAACATTGTTTTATTTCATCGGCCAGGAATGCACCCCCACCACCTGTATCACACCTTCGGTCACTTTTTTGACGTGTCAGAACAGGCGTTTGACAAGTGTTATTGAATCGAATGAAACGCACGTAAAAACCAGCCGAATGACTTAAAAAAAACTTATATAAGTGGAGATGATATTTGGCCAATTTTCGCTTGGCCGAGTACTCGATTCTCTAAACTCTAAATTAAACTTACAGCTAATAAATAGGCAAGGCGTAAATTATTTTTATTATAACTGATGCCTACCTAAATAAACAATCGTTATATACATACGTATTTTATATATCGTCTGTAATTTTCTACAACCTCGTATCTCATAAAGTACAAGCTTTCAGGCGACACATAAATGTACTTTATTCTACCGCTATCTCTTCATGTCGCTATAAAACACCACTGGAATTATGTTGATCTCAATATCGTTGAGGAAGATAATAAGAAAGAAAGGAAAGACGTTTTTATCAATGCCAATATGCTAAACATAGCAAATTATATTTTTTTATATGATATGTATGTATATTTTTATAAAAAAAAAACAGTGAGACACATAGTGACAAAAAGTTTGAGTTGCAATGTATTTTTTATTAAGTAAACACATTATTCCTAAGATTTTGACGATTTTTGTAATTACATGTTAGAGGTGTCAAACATTTTAATTTGTGTTAGCTTAGAATCACTTATTCATAATTTCTATTGTGTTTTGTAAATTATTTTCAATGTCAATTGTTTATTACACTTTTTATTTCATTTTTTTTTCTATAAATAACACTCTTAAATTATATTTCTTATCAGTTGATAATGCTCGCTATGGGCGAAACCGGTCCTGGTCTTGGTAAATAAAAGTGGAAATAAGTACAAATAAATATTGTGTTCATTAACTTAAGATTTCGTTAGCAAATACAATTTAAAACGATATAGTTGCAAACAAACTGTATTATGCATTAAGCTAATGCATTTTCAATTGCAGCAGAGTGCATGACATTCAATTAAGACCCATTGTATTGCAATTCTATCGACCTACCCTATTTTCATATATATTTTTATTTAGCGAGAACTTCACGCCGCTTCGCTCAGGTGAAACAGCACACCTGTCGCCACACCTCGCTGTATACAAAATTTTAAATTAATACACAGACAGCTTAATTCGATAGCGAAAAATTTTAATAAAGCACAATGCCTGATTTTTCGTGAGATTAATCGTTTTCTAAATTCATCTTACCGGATGTTTTCTTTCCGTGATTATTACAAATAATTTATTTGAATACAACTTTGAGTATTAAAACGTCTTTATACTTGTCGTTGTCTTGTCTGTTAGTACAATTGCAGAGTTTTAGAGTACACCACCTTGTAAATATTTACGTTTGTAGAAATTTAGTTGTTATTATTTTATAGTGAATTTTCCACACAAAGCTTTTCGAAAACTAAAAATATTCTTTAATATTTTTGTAAATGATATTTTAATTCAATCGGCATTTACTTGGTAGAACTTCATTATTTTAAGGTGAAAAAATATCAAAGTATTTTAGTTCTACAGATATTATTTTATAAAATAATTATGTTTGAAAGCTCTTTCAGCTTATGCCCATGATGATAAAACGATGGTTTAACTAACCTTAACTAATTTGTATACACTGTCTAAGATGAGATATACTACACATCTTCTCATAAATTTTAACATTCGAATTTATATTGAAAAATATTGTATTGAATTTAATAAATTGACTATGTGTTCCACGGTATGATAAGAAATATCTGGTTATTAAGTAGTCTTTAAAACAAATTAGACTAAATATAAGTGATTATGTATAATTAGATTAACTTCTTGCAACGGTTAGAGCAGGGGTGGGGAACCGTTTCATCTCTAAAGACTGCATTCATTTTTCTGATTCGACATAAGGCCGCAGTAAACATTGACTAGGGAATCTTAGGCCGGAAACAATTTCATGCCAATTTGTAAAGCCCAGAAATTTGCGGATTTCCCAAAATTACCAGCGGCGGACCTTTTTTCTCAGGTCTCCCAAGGATTTTGACATCTAAAATTTACGAATTTACACAAATTTACAGAATTGGCCAGAAGGCCGCACCTGAGTAGCCAAAAGGCCGCATGCGCAGGTTCCCCACGCCTGGGTTAGAGAAACGGTGATGGATTAGTATTTTACTGGTCATTAGAATGTTACTGGTTTGATTAAAGTCTATTAATTAGGGCTTACATATTGTTGGCATATGATGCTTGATCAAATGAATCCAGTGAATATTTTCAGTTTCAAAGTGGGTTGAGCATAATAACATATTTTTTTAAGCTTGGAAGTTTTCCCGAATATCAACACGTTAATCATTAACGTAGGGACGACTTACCGCGGACAACAAAAAGCCAATAAAACTGTAGGACGGGGATACCTCTTCGGTCACAGACTATTACCGTAATACGCTGCGACAATGTATGGCCAATCAGAAAGTGACTGTGTTGCAGAGTGCACAGTTAAGCTATGTAGTATTTTGCCCCTACGAGAACTAGAACACATGTTCTACTGTATCAAGCAAAAGTTTCTCCAAACAATTCTTTCGAAAACCAATTACTAATAAAAAAAAAATAGAATACCAATTTCATTATCTTTTGATCTTTATATAAAAAAATGTATATGGAAAGAAATCAGGTCGCAACTTGCAAAAACAAATAGTTCTGACGATGGCGCAAGCCGAAATAGCTATCAACGAATAAAATTATTAAAAAACTGTAGAGCTAAAATACTTTGTTATTTTAATCTGTTATAAATACAAATCATTTTGAACATTTCGAAAGCTTTGCTTTCAATTAGTATCAAATTAAATATGATAATAAATAATTTCTGGCAGATCTGAAGGCAGTTTCTGTTACTATAAAAAAATTAAAAATCTACTCGTTGAGTCCTTCTATCTTTTAATGAATGTATATATGAAGGGATGAAAAGCAAAGACAGCATTTTACCACAGATTCCATTTTGAGAAAAACCTATAATAACTGAAAAAGTATTACTAATTAATTTAATTTATGTGTGCTGTAACTTACAGTAGATTATTGAAATTCACAATGAATTCGTCAAATGTGCTGTGCAAACATTTTATGACGTGACTTTTGAATCCGACGGAGTGAAGAAACTAAATTTGCTTCTAAAGCGAATTAAAAAAAACATTTTTTATAGAATGATATCAGATTTTCTACTGAAATATCAGCTCACTAACTGGAGAATTTTTAAATGTATAAATATATGTTATTAATAATTTGTACTGTAAATTATTTTTTGTACATGGTTCATAGTTTGTATGATTTGTAGACAAAGCACTATATTTTGTGCAACGTAAAATGTACGATCGATTGCTTATTGCTATAATTTCATCGTAACGAAATGATCACCAAGAAACGCACTTTTTTTGCTCTACTATGATCGCATAAATATATATTTTTTAATTTTCTGTTTATTATTATTAATGCACTTTGTATGCATGAGATTTTTATGGCAACAGAAGATACTGCATGTGACAGAGAAACGTCGAAGACTAAGAAAAAAATGGAGAACATTAATCAAGATATATGAATATGAATCAATTTTTTTAGAAATATATTTATCAAACATACAAATTGCAATTTAGCAACTATCGAATGCTTTTAATTTAATCAAAATTTCAGCGGTGCCAAAATAATTAAATTGTTTTGGAAACGCTGCTCCAAGAACGCGGGTCGGCCAATCCAACCCCGCTCACACAATGATCGCTGATTAGAGGGCATCGGTTCGATTATGCGTGACGCAACTAACAACTGCAAGTGTTTGGGATGCGGGCCCCGTTGGCTACTACGAATAAACAATAATACAGCACAATTACCGAAAGAATGTTGAAAGATTGAGCGATTGATATACAAACGATGTAGTCGTAAATCATAACAAAATAATAACAATTTAATGAACAAAATCAGCATCATGATATGTTTGTATTGTTCAGGAAATGCAACACTAAATATATATATTAACATCTGTAGGTCGATATGTTATCTACAATACTAATATTACAAATATGGATACTAAACAAAAATGATAAAATAATAATTAATGATAATGACTTGGTAATATTTGGACTAAATTAAAAATTAAAATAACTCCATACAGAGGTATTGATAATCCAATACTGCCAGTATATTTTCTGATTATCTAAAAATGCCACAAACCCCCCCCCCCCCCCCTCCCGTTGAGGGCAACGGGCTTACAGCTAGTATGCTCTTAATTGCGGTAAAAATAAATAATCACTGTACAGATTTTATGATAGGTTTTTCAGTTCATAGAGCTCGCGATCAGCAAAATCGGTTTTGATCTATGATAAATAATGTAAAGTTAGTAAAAAAATAATTATTTATTTAACGTAATTTTAAGTATTCATAAAACACCTTAAAAGTGATTAAGTTTCAAAATAGTAAATTTGTTAAGCTCTAGTCTAAAAGCCGCTCAAATAGTAATATTTTGAATCAATGGATCTCTATCATAAATAACTGCACCTTGCTCAATACAAAGAATACAAATAATATCACATAAAATTGTACTTAATGATTTTTACATTTAAACTGATGATATAGTGTATTTTCGCTGTTGCTTACGAGCAAGATACAAATGAACGTGTTCAATAAAACAGCATGTCTGTGTCACCGAGCCATAAAAAAACTAGAAATAAATTGTAGACGCTACTATAAATAATAAATTTTAATAGAAACATTCAGAAATATGTTTATTGCACAGCTGCATTCTCGCTTTGGACGCATACGTATTTTGAAATAATGGTCGGTCAGTGACAAATGAAATTTCTTTTCAACTAGCTATCTGTCGAAATCGGTTATAAAAGATTATTTCTTTAGCTGTTAATCAGCTAAATTTAGCTGGTTAATTTTTATTTTGTAACCTGAAATTCTAAGCGTCAAATTCAAGCACAGTTTTAATGAATTCAATTAGACACCCGGCAATTAACATAAAATAGTTTACTTTTCGAAAGTTGTACTATTTCCAACAAATTAACTTTTATATATGGAAATAAACCTTTAATAATATGATTTTATCATTGATGTCATTACATACTAGAACATAAGTACATAAGATAATGAGTATAAAACAAAAACAAAATAAAATATATAATATTTCAAGTGTGATAATAACTTTGTATTGATTCGTGCAATAAAATACATTTTTTATATAACTTAATCCATAAAAAAACAAATTTATAAGTAGTACAAAAAGTGTGTATTTTTTTTTATTCGTAATATAGTAATGAATGCAATTTTATTTTAACTTAAAATATTTAAAATATGAGAATTCTTTTATTTTATACTGATAACCTTTTGAATTGGTATCTATATATTTCTTTTAGATTGGTATAAATTACTTATATAATGACAACGGTGATCAAATTTTTGAATTACACAAAATTGAATATTTTTGTAATTGAGTTGTTAAGTTTTTTACTTTATATTTATACATTTTTTTTCCACCAAGAATTGACGGATGTCATTTTTAAATTAGTTAGTCTCCTTGGCTGATTGAAAAAATAGTGTAAAGCCCAAAGCTTAAGGTATCTTTAAAAAATATATTGTTTGTTATATATCAACGATTTAAAAAATTCAGATCGTGTCAGCTGGCATAATATTTTTCACATCCTTTTATACCGGCATACTAAAATTTACAATTATATAAGACATGAAATTTGTAAAGACCTGAAAGTATCAGCTATATTATAACTTGTTATTTTTAATATATAATAATAAATTTTAGAAATACTATTTTATCATAACAAAGGTTATTGTTTGTTTTAATGATTCATTAATTTTGATAGAGCCAGCTATTGCTTAAATGATTTCAATCACTGATTTTCTTGATGTAATAAATTGGCATTTCACTTCAACGATCCTAATTCTTTGCACAAACATCATCATTATTTTCAAATCGGGTCTTATTGGATTTTATTATACTAACAGGCCTTTTTCGTGACAGAGTCCTAGTACGAACAGCATTTTTTTCAACCGATTCATCGATTTTTGTTTAGATATATAAAATCCTTTCACATTTCTAATTCTTAGAATGTCGAAGCAAAACGAAAGTGATCAGTTAACTACTAGTTCTGTCCTAATACAATTTTTCTATCCCTAATCTTTTTTTGAATAAGAGATGTTGAGCAACTGAGTAACAAAAAATACTTGTAGAAAATTCTCTGCTGAGATTGATGTCTTTTTATGCTTTTAATTCGATAACCTTTACTTGTTCTTGGTTTGATAAAAAATAATGATAGATATTGGTTACATGCTGTATTCTTTATTTTCATGTATAATGCATTTGCGATCAACTTTTGTGAGGTGGTGCACATTACCAAAATTTTTGTAAAAAATACATACCTACATGCGCCAATGCAGTTTAATGACTCTACGTTATAAGAGTCGTAAAACTTGAAATATTTCTATTCAAGTTCATATTAATTTCATATGACATAGCGATTTAAAATTTTATTATGTGACTATGAACAGAGCAGACGTAGAAACTTAATATCTAATTATTCATTCAAGATTTTTCATGAATTACGAAATATTAACATTTTTATCTAAATACAACAATGTTTATTTCAAGTAAACTTTTACAAAAGCTTATCAAGTTTATATACATGTTTGTTTTTTCAACGAATCATTCATTGATATTTTTGATATATCTGGAATGAGCGAAACTTTGTGTATTTTTTTTTGTTTACTTTGAGATTTTCCCATTCTCATATAATGAATTATTCGTTTTAGTGTATGTATCTTATTTGTCAATAACTTTACGATAGTTTGTCTGAAGATGCATCCAAGATAGATGAAGCATGTGTCGAATAAATGTAAAGTTCAAAAGTTTCTGGAGTGAGGCTATTAACCGTTTAAATACCGCGCAAATAAATCATTAATATTACCCAGATATACTGCGTGTTTTTGAGAAAAAGAATTCGATATTTTAAAAACCTTTATTGACTCAGTATATATGGAACTACACATATTCATCAAAATATTGCTTAGAACAGTGCTTCCCAACCTGTGGGCCGCGAAATTCAGTAGAAAGTACAAAAATCTATATATTTAAGTCTATCAAATCGGTGTTTCCCATATTGGGGGCCGCGGAATTTCTTAAGGGGGCCGACGGATTGGATAGAAATTGGATTCTGGAGGAAAAGTATAGCAAATCGAGGATTTCGAATCCGTCGATGAGCTAAAAAAAAATAACGACTTTCTGTGACAATCTGAGAAAAAAGTATACCAAATCGCAGATTTCAAATTCCTCGGTGAGCTAAAAAAAAAACCAGTTACGGAGACGTGAGGAGGGCCGCGGATTATTTTTTTAGATTTAGGGGGCCGTGGAACGAAAAAGGTTGGGAAGCACTGGCTTAGAATACCAAGTATTTGATTTTTTTTAAGTCGTGTTTGCTTGCAAATGTTCCGGACACCTGTGTCCGCTTGGTATTCAAGTGGTTAAAGAGGTAATAGACTAAACAAAGATTGATTTTGTTTTTCGATATAATTTCTGTTTATTTCAATACATATTTAAGAATTGATAATTAACTTTTCAAACCACTAAAAAAGTAATATAAATGTGTTGTCACCTTATTATATGTATTCATTTATCAGCTTCAAACAAAATAAATCTGCTCCCGAATTAATAAACAGTTTTTTCATTAGTTGACTTGAAAGGTCATACAAAGGAAGAATATTTTTGGGAAGAAGAACTAAAAAAATATGTTTTCTATTTTTAACTTGATGACCTTCATTGACATTTTTACCAGAAAGAAGTCTGGTTCTACGACGTACGTCACTCGTGTACTATCTACTGTAGTATTTTTTAAAAGAAATATAAATCTATCAGGTCATTAATTTTGATCTTCGCTAAAAATCTGAATAATAGATTACACTTTACCTGAGATATTCCAGGAGCTTTTCGTAAGCTGACACAGAATTTTATGAAGTTAAGATTTTTAAAGACATTGTAATGCTACCAGTTATTTATAAGCATAACAACAAGCTGTACCATAATTACTAAAAATATATGGTGTAATAATTCCAAATAAAATACGTCCATTCTCGAATATATTTAAAACATCTGAGAGCAAACTTTTACGTGAGATTCATAAAAAAAATGCAAAAGTAGTACTCATTATGACAGCTTCTTCGCCGTCGATCAGTTTCAGATAATCTATTGTGTTTCAGCATTTTAATTTTCAAGAAAATTCTTTTTTATTTTTTGTCTAGTTTTCCTCCACAATTATTTTTTGATTAATATTCACGACGAAAAGTATAGCAATGTCTTTTTAGCGACCGATAAATGAGAAAAAAATACTTATTTTTACATTAACTAAAACTTTTACTGTTCTACTACTAACTCTGCCAAAGGGCGAAAATTGTATTATTTTATTTTCCATTATTAAAATTTTTACTAATTGGAATACTTTCCAAACTTTATAAGTATTTAAAAATAGAATTTTTGTATATTTTCTTGGTAAAGCGTTATATAACTAATAGTTTTGTGATAGCGTTATTAATATTGAAAAATATATTTCATTAAATTATTATTTACTCTCAGAAACATTTTTTGCCTTAGGCACAATTAAAAGTTTTCATACAAAATAAAACCATCGTATTTATTAAATTATTATATTAAAACTAGGTTTTTGTGTATTTAAAGTTACTAGCTTAAAATTGTTATTACATTGCGTTTTAATGAATATATTTTTTTTTCAATGCCCTTTCTGAATACTTGACACGTGTTTCAACATTATTTTAGGCTATAGAGCAATAGAGCTCGGATTTAAATTGAAAATATTTAAAAAAAAACATGTATAATGATGCATTTTATCACTTCAATATTCAAAAAAACGTGATCGCGTTTTAAAGGAATGGCATGGCAAAAAAAATGCTGTCCAAAAATTACAAATATATTATCTTTTAAATATTAATTCATAATGTTCCATTGTATCATGAGTAATCTCTAAAAAAATTTAGATGCGATGTAAAATACTACACGTTTTAAAGTATCGTACAAGTGAAGTAACCTAAGTTAATACACATTGCAGTAGTGTAATAATCTCCGTAAAATAAAAATATGCAATCCACCAAACCACTAAGTAAAGACGTGATAGTACAAGTCCAAGAAAAAAGTTTTACAATTTTACTAGTTGGCTCACTTAACTTCTAATGGGCCCATTTAAAATATTATAATCTTACTTAATTTAATCAGCGTGGACTCGAAATAAATCTTCGATACTGCTTTTAAAAAGTAACAAAATAATTTGATTTATTAGTTTTTCAAAAAGAGTATTTTCAAATGATGATTCTTGTGCAAATGAATACATACTTTGCTTTTTTCTTTTATATTTTATTTTGGTTACCGCTCTTTCTCAGCAACAGATGTCTCTGTCATATACGCATCAGCATGTTATATTTCGTTTGTGTTATGATCAAAAGCCTTTTTTCTGAGGACATAAACAAACCTTTGAATTATTCGCCTAAAAGCTTGTTCAGCGTGTATGAAACACTAAGCAAAGTTTAATTATAATTGCTCGCTACTAAAATCCGCTGCAGCCCTATTTACGACTTATCAGAGTGCGTCAGCACTTCCTCCATTATCTGACGCTAAGACGTGACACTTTAAATTCTTGCGGAAAACTAATCGAATAAGTTTACCAACTTTGCCCGAATTAAATGGCTACACACCGAACTCCACAAGAATGGGCTAAAAGCGTAATGTTTACTGATGAGTACACGCCAACTTCGAGTCACTCTTAACGACAACATGCTTTTACTTGAGCTGCGAAAAGGGCTCAAGACATATTGTTTTAGCAAACAGCGCTGTTATTTAGAATTATTTTCAGTTGAATCGTTGACAACCGGTGAAATATAAGAAATAAGCTGTATACTAAGTATACTAATCAAGACTAGACATACTCGGCAATGAAAAAAAATCGACAAAATATATCTTGAAAATTTATATCATTCATATCATATATATTTTAATCAAATTAAATTCATATCATTTTTTCTTTTTTATGTTTCAATGGATTAAATAATATTATTATGTTTTTTCACATATCGTCGTTGCGTTTTCAAAACATTGTTGTAGTCTCAAAACATGTTAAAATACAGTTCGAATTACAATGTACATATCGACTGTGGAAAAGAAAAGGACGTAACCCACAGTTTTTTCAAAACACCTTCCTTTTGATAATCACAATGCATCTTATTCGATTAACATTCTATCAAAAAGATGCAAACGCTGCAAACGCCGAATTTTATTAGTATATTAATTTAGTTTTTAAATTTGATAAAAGATGAGCTTTTGAAAATTGAAATCATGAAAAAAGACTGAAAAAACGGTTTTTTTCCAGACAATTTCTTAAATTAATATTAGATCATGTCAATTAAACACCAGTTAAGTTAAGTCTTCGTGCACTTCAAGGTTGTATATATTTCATATTTTGCATATGGCCTAAAATCATCAAAACACATTTTTCAAGCCTCCTGTAAAATTTGGTATGTGTGGGTTAAGTCCTTTTTTCTTTCCACAGTCGATATGTAGGTCCTCGAAATTATTGACTCACTTGTAAAGCGATTCTAGAACAATTCATATCATAATCATAATATTTATTCCAAACAATTATAATAATTTCATTGGGTATGTAAATCATCACCAGTTATAATCATTATTGAATATACCAGCTGCCCGGCTTAACTTGTACTAACTAATATAATAGTAACTTATATAAAAAAATATGACTCTTAAATAAACATATATACAGTGGAACCCCGAATTACACTACCCCGAATTACACTGTCCCGACTCTAGTGTAAATGGGAGTTTTACTGTATATTACGATTAACTGACAATAGTTTAAACTTTACAAATTTGATCTAACAATCGTTCCCTTTCAAGGTGTTCACTGTTGGTGGAAAGGAATTATATTCAAAAAATAAAATTGGAATTAGAGCAAATGAGTGTTTTATTTTTTTAATCTAAATATCGATAATCATTTGTTTTTTGTTTCTATGTTAAGCCATTTATTCTGTCGAATAGCTGCATTGAATTTTTAAGTTACGTAGTTAAAAGATGACAATTATTTTCAAATTATAGAAAAGAGCTTAATTTTTACTCAAACGAACTGAAGTAATCACTAAAAATGAATCATACGTGTTATATACTTTTATAATTCTTCTGAAAGTACGTATTAATATTATGACGGAATGTCATATGATACTTTACTTTTGCTATAAATTGAAGTATTTGATTTTTAATATGCACGAAAAGAAATGACACGGCACTTATGGAAGATAGAACCGCTGTTATTACTCTTCATACCGAAAATCACTTATTACAAAACCATATATCAAGCTTCACAGATAATCGTTTCAAGAAGTAATAAAAAATCCAACGAGTGCCGAAATTCCAGAAAAAAAACCGTTAAAATGACCCTTGTCATATCCTTTGATTTATCCCTGTAACCTGTGAGCTTTGCCCTAATCTCCTACCGTTGCATTGTCCAGGGTTTGATTCTCGACGAAAAATGTGGGGAAGAAATATTGGAAAGGAGAATTTCAGTCTCTGAGGAGGCCATTTATCTAAGAGACCACAAATACATTCCAAAATTGAAGTTATGTGGCTCTAGTATGCCGTTGAACAATTTTACCTTTAATAAAAATGATAAGTAAGCCTATTCAATAACCTATGAACCACCGTAAAAACATTTTTTTTATTAGGATAAAAAATATGACCATCGAGCAAGAATCAAATTCTTTTACATTTTCGCAACATTAACGGTACTTATATTTTTTTCTATTTTCAAGCTGGCTGTCATGCTCATAAACAGATAGATGTGTTTTTTTAAATGTAGAATAATAAATATTCCCATTGAATACCTCGATGTAAACCTTTATTTAAAAAATCATGAATTATCAAATAGTGGCCTCCATTTAATGTCATTGTTACTGAAAATCAAAAGGTGAATAATTGAGCCCTTGAGAGGTGAAGTAAACCATGTTGTATTTTAGTAAAAAAACGAGTTAGAAGTGTTATAATATTCTACATGTCTTAAAGCAGCGATACTCAGCGTTTTTTCATCTGGGCCGCATACTGGTTTTTCCTAAATTACGTGGGCCGAAGCATATTAATAGTAATACTTAAATATACATAATATAGTAAAATAACATCAATTTAAAATAAAATCATTCAAAATACTCATTCGCTTACATATTTCTTGCAAATAATATCTGATGTTTGAAAAAACATCTGCCGACTGTGATTGTTTTGGGCCGCAGGTTGAGTATCGTATAAGTGATGTGAGCTTAGTAAATACACACTGCAATAGTGTTATCTACCTTAATTAAAAATAAATAATCCACAAAAACATCAATAAAAGACGTGGTTGTATTTAAGAGTGTAGTCAACCGTATCAATCTATCTTTGCCTTATTTCCTAACTTGAATTCAACGATTGACTTACAACAAGTCTTCATTAGAAGACGTTTTTAAAATACGATTTTATGAGTAAATAACAAATACAGTACTTTCATCATGGAAAGAATAAAAAATATGCTATTTACTGCATCGGAAATACAAGTGTATTTATTACATGATGATCACTATAAAAATTCGCTTGGTAAAAATACTCTGCGCAAGCTCTTTTAGTGATACACATTCGAGTGGTGATTCTTTTGTACACTTTAATACTAAGGGAAAATGAAGAGTCTTTTCCACATTATAACGGTAAAAATCCTTTTAAATTATATTGTAAAAGTCAATAACTTTGCGATTATCGCATTATTTATAGTGCTCTTATCTGGTAACAGCCAAACACATAGATGTAGGAAGATGGGAGAAGCCATTACCCCATCAATTTCATGTCTCATTATTTTCTCATAGTTGTGCAAGAAAATCTCGGTGAAATATAAAAAGAAATGAGGAAAAAAACGCTGATGAAAAATTAATTATAGCCTTCATTTGGCGATTTTCTCCCGTCTTTTTATTTGAAATACCTTTCGAGCTATCAAAAATGTCTACTTTCCATAAAACGCGGAATGGATTTTGAGGTTTATTTTTTATTTTCGCTGAAAGATAAAACGGTATGGATATTAAGGCTTAGCGGGTGCGATTTTTGTGCAGGTGGTTATGGTAAGGTAGAAAAACAAATTTTGAATTTTTACTCTGGAATAAGAAAACGAGCTTTCCAAATATCATGAAACATTACCGGCGCGGTGTTATGCTATTTATAATTTTTGGCAATTAATTCGATTTTGATTTTTAACTGATTTTCAAGAATTATTATTAAAACATTTTCATTTTTTAATTACAATAATGAACAAATAACGTATTTGTTAAAAATTAAGCTTACAAATACTAACTGTCGAGGGATTACGTCAAGATTATCATTATAAATTATTATGATCTCTTGAATTTTTGATAAATATTTTTCTTCCTAATACAAAGGCGAGCAAGTCATATTTTTATGGAGCATCTTATAAACAGTTTTTTTGGCAAACTCTTTTTAGTCAGCAGCTCAAATTTTCGCAACCCAAGAACTTCAAGGTTAGATTTTCGGTGAAACAAAATAAACAATGAATACCTTTAACAGTACTTGGAAGACTGCTTGATTTCTACTTTTGTTAAAGCAAAAAAAAAACATTTAGAACCTTGTCGTTCTTGGGCTCTGTCTGCGGAGAGATCAAGGAAATATGGACACATTAAACAACTAGGCTTTGAGCCCGTGAGATCCGTCGTGGAAGCCAACGACATTGAACACTACACTGAGGACCAATTTTTTTTTTCTCAAAAATAAATAAATATTTTTCACTTACAAATGTAACTACGATAGCTGTACTTAGCATGACAATATTGCTGATATAAATCATCAGTGATAAAAAATTTAGGTGCATCCGTGCAACGCTATATTGTAGTATGTCTTCAGAGGGAGCTCACTAACGCTCCAATCTGGTGGCTCAGCACGTCTCGTCCATCAAATGACGTCCTCGGTGGTTTAATGTCGTAACACGTTCCCTGCATCAACATAAAAACGGACAACGACTTTCTTCGTACTCATTGCCACAGTAATCTTAGCGTGACATTTAAGACAGCTTCCGAACGTTGCTATTAACTAAGTATTCAATTTGACATTATTTAACTACTAGCTGTATTACCCGGCTTCGCCTGGGATTGATTAAAACTTACTCTATATACATTAGTAGTATTACATCATTGCATGTCACGCTCACTTTTTTACAAATTACAAAGATGTACATGAATATATCAGCGCATATTATACAAACTATTAACATAATTATTAGGATGTATATTTCCCGGCTTCGCTCTGGATTTATTGAATTTCCAAAAACAGACAACGGAAATACAAATAATTGCGTCTGAATTTTTATGGCGTTATTTAAGTTATAGCTAAAAAAATATCTTCATACGAAGCTTATATATAATAATATAACACAAATAAAATATAAAGGTTCATCAAATAATAATATTAAAAGTTAAAAACAAAACGGCGGAACAAGAAATGCGATACAGAATGACATGGTCAAATATTACATACATCGCTACTACTATGAGAGAAGTTCTTGGGACATACAGACGTATTTTCTACTTTATAATAATATAGAAACACACCTATCTATATCCAAATGTATTAATACAGTAAAAGAAAAGTATCGATCATTTTACATTACACATTTAAAATAGGTATGGTAGGAAAAATAAAGGGTTTATTTATTTTCAGATAATGAGACTGAAAAAAAAATGAACATATAATCTATTTCGATGTCAAATTTTTGTACATTTCTTTTGGTATTGTTTTAAATGACATTTAAGACATCTCTTTGCTTCATTTAAAATTGTTATTGATAGTATTTGTCTCATTCATCGTATTAATTGTATATACATAACATGTGTATCAAAATATGTATGCCAATAAATCATCATTAATTAATTAACTGATTTCAATTTGTCATTTTTATTTAATTTAGCTTTTAGGGTGTTCACTGTCAATATTTGGTGCACAGACATGATATTAAGAAAAACACAATATTCCTTTGTACTTATTTCCACTTTTATTTATCAGTATCTGAACTGGTTTCGCTCATGGCTTTGTTGATAATGCTCGCTATCAGCGAAACCGGTCCTGATCTTGATAAATAAATACAAATGAATATTGTGTTTTTCTTAATTATTTCATTTTACTAAAGTGACTTACTCGATTGCTCAACAAATCTTATTCTTTCTCCAAATAATTTCGCTATAATATAAAAAAAAGAAAAATAATAAAACATTTTTATTACCATTCCACCAAGTACCATTCCACCATTTAGTGCCAAATCACCAAGTATTGACAGTGAACACCTTAAAAGTGATAAAAAAAAGAAATGAAATGTATTCCTATTATATTTTCCATATATTCATGAGCTGTGCTATGTACAACAATATAATTTTTACAAGTTTGTAAAAGATTTTATCAAATCGTTTTTTGTGTAATATAAAAAAATGAATAAACAAACCCGAACGGGAATAATTTCAATGTCAAGATAGCAGTAAAATTATTTCATATCGCGTTGTATCATTAAAATTTACATTTAAAAAATTCTAGTTTTATTGTTACCACAGTGTAGTTTTTCATGATGATAATCTTGCCATTTCAGCAATGACTAAATAACATTTTAAAAATTTACATCTTTTTCAAATGTTCTAAAACTTTTTTAACATTTCACCTTCTTTGAAATTGTAAATAGAGATGTTTGAAAAGAAAACAAAAAAGGTTATAATTCATCGCCAGATAGCATCTCCGTGAGGAAATCGCGGTCGTTTCTTAGAAAATACCACAACAAAAATCTCTGATAAGGTTTTCTTGCTTTCTCACTAATTTCATCAGATTTTATCGTAACTTTTTTGCATAAATTGTATATTTTTTTCTATTTTGTCAGCGAAAATATTTTTATGTTACGCCGACGTTTACACTCTTCAAAGTCAACAGAGTTCTTTGAAAATATACGAAAATTATCGTTCTAAAAATAATATTTAGGTTTAATTCTGATTCTAATACAAACGAACTTCTTTGTTTTACTTAAAGAAAATATTAAAAATGAAAGTTTTTTTTCATTTTTAATATACAATTGGCCCAGCAACAATTTTATTTTGAGACTACTGGCATGACATTTTGATTAATTATAATATTTATTTTTTTGTTATTTATAACCTCATAGCATTGTAGTACTGAAAAAAAAGTTTTCATTCTTATTCGTTTGATAATAATTACATCAGGTGAACTTTATTTTAAAAACAATTGAATACAAAAAACAAATTCTACCTGTTCAAATTTAAAAAAAAAACTATCAACTATATAAATAGATTTACTTACAACTAATCAAGTATTTAATATTTTATCAGAGTATTGCTATAATAATTTTATGTTATTGATAAAACAAATTCTCAACATCAATTTCATCAAGCCTTGAATTGTTAACATACCGTTTTAATTCCAAAATGAACAGGAACGTTAATTAATTATAATTTACTCTAAAAAATATCATCGATAAATAAGAGTTTTTTTTTGTGATTGTTGCTCGTTCCTTAATTATTATTTTATGGTATTGTATTAGAACACAAAATAAATTATAAAGAATTATCTTTTTTATCGTTCCCTAGAAGAAATTATACGTCTATCGTTTATACTTCAAAAAAAAAGCTATTGAAGAACAATATCGGTAGGTAATGTATATTATTTAAAAAAAAGGTAAATAAAGATAGAAGTATGTTTTACTAACTAACCAATATGTGTAATTAATAAAAAATAGAGCATAGTAAAAAATCATATCGTTTTTTAGGAAGGCAGTTTTCAAAACAGTTTCTGTCTGCTGTTATTGAATTCGTTTATTCTCATAACACTGACCGAAAAATTTTCTTCAAAAGAAAACTTACGCATATGCATACTGTTTTAGTTGTATGCTAAAAACAATGCAATTATCGCCACAAGAAACTTTTTCGATATGTATGAATAAGTATTAAATATAAATGATGACAAAGAAAATTTAAATCCGATAATTTTTGTTTTACAAATGAGTCATAAAGTGGATGAGCCTGTATAGTAACAGAGCCGCACTGAAAGCCAAAATTGAAAAATTCCGAAGTAAACCATCAAATTCTACAATATTTATCGAACCCAATAAACACACAGTGGTATATTTGTCAAAATTATCTGACAAGTTAAAAAAAAAAAGGCATTTGGGTGTAGGTCGCATTGACCGACCGTAAAAAATCGCAAAGTCTAAACGTGTGCCAATTTCTGCAAGACAAAAATGGATAAGAGCATGATTGTACTGCTTTATTGGAGCCAGCATATTCAACCAAACTAGCTCAGTCAGATTATCATTCGCTTCGTTATGTAGAAAATCCAAACAAAAAGTGATGTAAAATTTGTATTATTTCTTCTTCTTCTTAAAAATGTGTATATGTTTATTACTTAAATTTAAATAATGGATGGTAGAAGTTTATTGAAAAATGACGTTTTTTACTACACCTAATTCATTCCTTAATTGTCATTTGATTTCTTTCTAAAACCACCCGCCTTTGGGCAAGTTGCAGTTGGTGGAGGAAATTACTGTTATATTTGACACAGCGCCGTAGAGTTTTCACAAAACTCTAACTTTTCCGCAAACTAAATTAAGTTTTACCAGCTGGGGCAAATTACATTTGTTGAACAGCGCTTGCTATTCTGCTGGAATAGTTAAAACTTTTTGTTTTCCACTACAAATATAGTTCCCATTGCTTTTATGCTTTTTTTTGTTCATTTTGAAGTGTTCATTTTGAGGAGAGAACTTTCTGAAAGACACAATTTCTAGACGTAACAACAATCAGTTTATCAACTTGATGAGATAACAGTGTTAACCATATAACACTTTCTTTCTCGAAAAATATTCTTTTTGATAAACGATGCCTTGATTTTAGAAAACAATATAAAGTCAACCATTCACGCAGAAAATTATTCTGAATTTGCCACAGTAATAACTTAACATTAAAACATACAATATAAAAAATATTATGAAACTAGAAATCATATATATTGGTCGTTTAATCTACAAGATAAAACCTTTATAATAAATAACATTATATCAAACTATTTTCCTCTTGATAATAACAAAACAACATGTCAATTTAAAATAAATCGAATTTGTTGCCTGACCTGTAGTCTTGTTTTTTTGTTGTCGAATGTACGGATTCGCGATAAAATTTCTTCGTGTATCAATTTGCTTATAAATGCTACCTTTAATCCATATTATGCTTCTGATGAAGGAGCATGTGGCTTCCTAATGGAGGTAGCTCAACAGGATGTTTTCTGCGAGAACTGCTTGATACTCAGTTGCACAACCCATCTTTTTTTCGACGAGGGTATGGATAGAAAGAATAGAGCTAGGACAAAACTTGTAGTAGTCTTATTACTCTCGCTACACCCTGTTATTTTAGGATAATAATGGTGACACACAATACAGAACCGACATTTGCTTTTTGGGAATACTAACCAACATGTCGTCGGCTGAGAACAGGGGTGGGTTGGAGGGGGCTCGGAGGGGCTCGCCCGAGCCCCTTGTTAATTTAAGAGAAAACAATATTTTCAGATCAAATTAGTATATAATTGCAATTTCTTACTTATATATTATCTACGACAGCTTCAGTATACACAGTAGTATATTTTCATCAATTTAGATTGACTACTTCTGCAGAGCATCAAGAATTGCTTTGAGATTGAGCGAGCCCCTTGTTGGCGTATTGGCAGCCCACCGCTGCCTGAGAAGTGTACTGGAACATCTTAAAAATAGTTCTTTTTTTAAATTGAAAGATTCTTTTTCCTTCAATAATGTAAGTGCTGTGGTGGGATCTCTGTTGTTAAGAGAAAATTCTCTTTTTATTTTAAATAAACCAAATTTGAATCGTTCAAACTATGTACATTCTCACAAATTTTGTCACTAACGACCCGGGTTTCGCCTTTCGGCATCTTCAGGCATTCAAGTGCACGGATGAACTTGAACTGACTGAACTCAGTTCAAGTTCATCCGTGCACTTGAATGCCTGAAGATGCCGAAAGGCGAAACCCGGGTCGTTAGTGACAAAATTTGTGAGAATGTACATAGTTTGAACGATTCAAATTTAATATTGAAATTCCACCAAGCACCTTCAGTCGAAATCTTAAATTATTAAATAAACCACTTTAAATTTTACCACATTATTGTATAGCATCTCAACACAAAGTTTTTGAGATTTACCAGTGCTGCGCTCAGGCAAAGTGATGTACATCCAATCAAGAAGAAAGCTTGAAAGCGTTCACCAGTCAACTACTTGACCGAAATTGTAAATATTATACTAAAATCAACACTATTGTACCATAGGTAATCTCTTAACGTTGAAGATATATGCCGGAGTGAAAAGGTTCAAACCTTGAACAATCCACTGATAGTTTAACCTTAATCTTTTCAGAAGAGCCGCTGAAACCTGATACCCAGTCCAACACGTCGTCGGATCACTTAACCTGGCATTCTTCCCGACATCCACATTAGCCTCGGCTGATGCCCACACTGATTAAATATTATACATATTAACACCACGTAGAGATACTCACAACAGAAAATCTCACATTACTTAGACATAAATAATTACTCAAGATAATATTTAGTGGCATGGATGATTAGAGATATTTTAAATGATATGTTTTATTTATAAAAAAAAGTCTTTAAGTATAAAACCAAGAACATAAAATTATAAAAAAGTTATTATTTAACCAAGCATGTAATATGTTATATTTTTAATAAAGAATCCGTTTCCCGTAACCTAATGAGCTTTCATCTTACTTTGGTTGCACGTTGTTGTTTTTAATGGTTTAAATCAGGCACAGGCAAACCGCGGCCCGTTGCGAACTTTTCTGCGGCCCGCGAGCAATATATCGTTTCAAAATTACGTGTTTTTATCTTTTAACGCCTTTTTAAAAAATATTGAAAATAAATATAATAACTTTAAGCTACAACTTGAGATTATTGATCTGCAGTGTGACCCTGATTTAAGGGAATTGTACCGTCGTGAAGAAGTCTGCAAATTTTAAAACACAATTATTTCGGAAAAATTCAACCAGCTTAAAGACGTTTCTCGAAAAATGTTATTTTTGGATCAACCTATATATGTGAACAAACATTTTCAATCATGAACCTCAATAAAAATTCTGCGATCAAACATCAGCGATAAACATTTACAAGCAATTTTGAGAATCTGAACTACAAAATTAACACCAGAATAAAAAAAATGTTTATTTCAAAATTTAAAATGACGTAAACTAGCTCCATTAGATTTATTTTGTAATATATTTTTTTATGATAATAAACATTTAACATATAAAATGGTATTTTACTAGCGGCCCGCCGTTCATTTTGAATTCCTGAATTTGGCCCTTCATCCTAAAAGTTTGCCCCCCCCCCCTTGGTTTAAATCGTCAAATGAAAACCATCTTACCATACCTATTTGCTACTGATAACCCACAAGTTGTCTATAGAGAAATAAGCTAGCAAATGGTGTTCATCTTTCGTTCTTCACGCAATCCGAAGCGAGTCACTCACAAATAATTAAGTTAAAATATCTACAATAGAAAATTTAAATTAACTTTGATTATTATACGTGGAATAATCAAAGTTAATTTAAATTTTCTATTAAAATGAACTTCCACAAAGTTACCGCCGAAACCATCGAAAGTATTAAAATATCTACTGTTGATATTCTCCATTCAAATAGAATGCGTTACACCTAAGTCTGTTTATTCATTGTTTTTTTCAACACCGAAATACCGGTTTTGAAAATACACAAATACCAGTATTTCAGCATTCAAAATTAACCGAATTTTTAATGTAAAGCAACCATTACATATCTAAACCTTTCTTTTAATATAAATTAAAATATATTAAATTAGCTCAGAGTTGTATCAATATCTACAAGATAAAAAATTGGTAAGACTTTTAATGATTTATAAAAATCACCCGTTTATGATTATGATATAGTTTTTCACTACTACTCCCATTGCTTTATCTTTATATTTTTACTCTCTTTAAAAAAAGCTTAGTTACACACATTTCTTGTAAAATAACAAGTGTTGAGATAAGCTCAATTTGTTGTCCGTACGCTTCAAATTTGCGAGCGGACATGGCTTAAAACAGTGGTTCCCAAAGTGATTTTTACGGACCCCAGGGGTTCTTGAGACTGCTCAAAGGGTCTATGACAAATTAAAAGTCATTTGGGGGTGCGTGAAAACATCAGGGGGTCTGCGAAAGACACCTTTGTTGTTATTATTAATTTTTAATATCGGCAAATAATTTTTCATTTTAATTAATCATTTTTATGTTTATTAGTTTATTTGTGGGTACAAGTTAACATCTTCGTTTGTAAAACTGTAAGCCTATACATAGGTATATATTATTTTAAACAATATCATTTTTGAGATTTTAAAAATCATATTGCATATCGACTGTGGAAAGGAAAAAGGACGTAACCCTCAATTTTCCAAAACAGCTTTTTTTCGATAATCACAATGTATATAACTTGACACACATTTTATCAAAAGGATGCAAGCTGAAAATGCCGAATTAGTATCTAAATTTAGCTTTTAAGTTTGAAAAAGATGACCTTGTACAAAATTAAAACCAAGAAAAAAGACTGAAATAAAGGTTTTTTCGAGACAATTTCTTTAATTAATATCAGCTTAGGTCAATTAAACACCAGTTTAGAAGTATCCGTGCACTTCAAGGTTGTGTATAATTCATAATTTGCATATGTCACAAAATCATCAAAACACGTTTATAGCGCCTCCTGTATAATTTGATATGTGTGGGTTACGTCCTTTTTCCTTTCCACAGTCGATATGTTGTCAAATTAAATTTAAAAGTCTCATTGTAGTTTTAATCAAAATAATATCTGTTGCTGAACTGAAATTCGGCAGTTGACACTAGGGTTTCTAATCCCGATATTTCGGATCCCGTTCAATTTTGTGATTCCAAAATCGGATTGAGGATAAGAAGTGACAAATTCTCAAAAAGTTATTGAAACCAGCCAAAATTTTTGAAATCCGCCAACGAGCTAAAAGAAAAAGGTCCCACATGTTTTTCATTTTTGGAATTCCTTGGACTCCCAGGTTTTTTAAATCTACCATCGAGCAAAAAAATTTTAAATGACCAAGAGGGCTAAAAAAAGTGTTTCACGTTATTTTTTACATTATTTTAAAGCCCACATCCCGAATTTCTTCAAGAACCTATGGTGAATAATCAATCGCGGGATCCGAAAAATTGTGAATCCCAAAATCCAGGAAAAAGGGTTCCGGGATTGGATGCCTTATGCCCTTCCTTCCGGTTTTTTTTGTATAAATAATAATATAAATTACAAAAGATAAGAATACTACACTAACAACTGACAAGCCTACAAAGTTAGTCTTACAAAAAATAAGTAAGACTTGAATACAAAGTTTTGCCAAACAGTTTGTAAAATAAATATGACTATGTAATGTAAAAAAGGTGTCTTATTTTTAATATAATGCCTTTCAACCAAGAAGAGCTTGAAAGTGAATAATTTTATTATACAATACAACCAATAACGTATTTACTGTTTGATCTTAAGCTAAACGATAAAAAAATCATTGGCTCGATACAAAGTTGCTGCATTATCGCGGAGTCATCTCTTATGAATTTTATGATAAATATTTCTTGGGTTACAAAATGTCTCAGACATTAATCCTGATAGTGATGTAGGCCTGTATTAAATTACAATTTACGTTGGAATTATCTATGGACCGATTTTATTATACGGTTATACGTCCGTGACAGATCTATATTAAAAATAAATCTTTCTTCTTATGTATGAAAAAATAATTGAAAATTATTATCTACATATTTAAATTTTTATCGCTTTTAGTAAATATATAATCTTATCTTTATAACATTCTCAGTTTTAGAAATAGGTAAATTTATTAATTTTTTTATCCATGTCCGCTCCCAATGTGGAGAATTTGGCCTCCTAATGGAAGTATCACAACAGAAGTTTTTATACGAGAACTGTGTTGCTTAACCTCTCTTTTCCAGAGAGAGTAGTAGGGATAGAAGGATAAAGCTAGGACGGGATTAGTGTTAACTAATCGCTCTCGCTACTCCCAGTTATTGAACGATTGAAAAAGTGGGAAGGTGGGATGTATTTTTTAGACATTACAAGCACCCATGCCTAAGAACAGAAGCCGATGAATTGATCGAAAAAATGCTGTTCGTACTGGGTCTCGAACCCGAGAGATCTGGCACGGAAGCCGACAACTCTAACCATTGCGAAATAGGACTACTACAATACTTTAAAGTGTATATTGAGAATCAATATTATAGCACACTAATTTATAAATAATTCATTTTTTGAATAGGTCGTTTACTTTTTATTTTCCGTTGAGATTTTTAAGATATTTAAAATTTGATTTAAAAAATGTTTATTGAAATGTTATGCTACATTTGTTAATTAACAAAAAACAATACTTAAAAAATAAATACTCCATCGAGTAATTAATGCAGAATTGAAAATAAAAAAACTTAGAATTTTCAGTAGAACAATTGGCTTGCCACCATCAAATTCATAGTCCACTCCTTTCTGAAAACACATTGAAATAATTTTATAATTACTACTAAGAAGTGTTATTGAAATTGGCACCATTGCATTACTATACTTCTAAGAGTACCGCAGATAGAAAAAATCACCTTTTTGTAAAAATAAAATTTGTAATTTATAAGATTGGAATTACAATCAATGCTAAAATTATAAATTTAATAAAAAAAATTACGATATAATCAATCGAAAGATGTTTCTCAAAGAGCCGAAACAGATAGAAAAATTATTTGGATAACCAGTGTAATAACCCATGTGTTCCCAAAAATAGTGAATTAATAAAATTGTCATTTTCTCCCAAGGTATAATAATATGTATCCAATTTTTAATTTAAAATTGCTCTGCATGGGTAAGCTCAGATAAGATATTTGGATAGTTAAAGAATTTAAAGATTTTTATAAATAAAAAAAATATATTGTCGACTAAACTTGCAGCATACGTACATATGTTCGATGAAACATACGTAGCGGACATTATGTATTAATTAATGTTATGGATAATTTAAAAATTAAAAGTTTTTTATTCAGCTGAAGTCTACAGTAATTAAAAAAAATACATAACAAAAAAAAAATATATACTACACACGGCTCTTATCAACGAATCCTAATTATTTCCTCGAATAGGCCCATTTAATGAAATTCAACGTAATGCATCATCGTCTTGGTACGACCGTCTCGCATCTCTGGAATTTAAGATCTATCTCTTGGTTGTCTGGTTGCATCAGGATCTGACTTCCCTTCACTTGTTAGAAACCTGTTATCGGTTGAATCACTTGGGTTACAAAGATACGACTTTGTTTTAATTTATTTTTGTTTTTAACAAAATGACAAACATGTACTCAAGCTACCTTCAAGTTTGTTCGAATAATTTAAGATGCTGTTAATTTTTTTTGGGACAAAGTGGAATCAGAATATTAAATCACCTACACTTTTTTTAGTACGTTAATCATGTGCTTTTTTAAATTGTAAAGGCTTTTAATCAAATTCTTTGTCTCGATTAACATGATTTCATTATTTTTTATTTCATGTCCACTCCCAATTTTGAGCTAAAATTAAGCTACTTCTAATTAACGCAGAAAAACAGTATAATTTTTTGAACCTAACAGTCACTAAGATTCTGAATGCGAATTTAACAAACCATATTAATACTTAGGCGTTGTTCATTTATGAATTTCTGAAATTATAATTACCTTCGAATTTATTGTTAGTGACCACTTTACTTATTTGCACTTTCGTGCGATTTTAATTGAAATTATTCATTTACTTGTAAGAAGTAATAAACATTTTAATTGTAGTCAATTTACTTATTCATATGTTTATATGATATTTCATATGTTTATTACCAAGTTTTTGTAACACCCTAATAAATTTACTTCGTTCTGTATATCACAATATTATTTATTATTATCAGTTGATAAGGTTGTCATGAAGGTCACCGACTCTAATCATATAAAAAAAAGTGGAATTATTATAAATGAGCGTTTTATTTTTTAAATAAAGTTCCTTTGTGAACTCATTAAAAGTGGCTAAATTTTCATATTTCTTAAAAATATATAATTTACTTTATTTTTGTTTAAAAATTAAAAGTAAAGTACATGACCTGACAGCTGACGCCAATTTGCCATGCATTAATATAATGAGAAAAAAATATTATGTAAGTTTAGTGTTTCCATGTTGATAAGAATCCCGAAATGTAAAAGAAGCTCATAAAATGGTTGCTAGATTAAAGTTTCCAAATGGTGTAAATCAGTTTGTTTTATTTAATAATTTAATTTTAGCGAACACAATGAAATCATATAAAAAAGGAAGAAAATGAACTTAATAAATTGAATGAAAAATGTATTTAAGCCATCATATTTTTTTTGATATTGAAAACTTATTTTTTAAAAGTAATTGATCGTGTTACTCGAAAATATATATTTTTGTAAATAAAAACCTTCCCTTCCTGGTAATTCACCATCCTAATGTAATAAACCAATTTCCAACCTCCGTCTCCCCCGACACTATAAATATTATAAAATTATAAATGAATGCTTGAATTACACGAGTGCGTTGGATGTGAAACGTTTCTGCTTATTTCTGCATTCTTAGGGCACCGACGGTAGACCACCCCAGGGCCTTGGACCAACGCCCTACGCCTTACAGCCCGCCCCGGTGCATGATTTAACGCTCACACGCCCTCTGAGACGCGACATAATGCATCAGGAATAATTTGATATAAAATGTGACCAGAAAAATAAGGAATTGAGACGCCCTATGTACGATCATAATCCCCGCAACTTTTGACAGACTTTTGTGATCGAGCATTATATTCACTTTTAATGGTTCTATAAAATACAGTTTTTTTTTAAAATATCCGTAAGATAATTCCGTAGGTATAATAAAGACCGTATTGGGTGAATTTTATTTGACTGGATAGTTGTTAATAAACTTATCGTTTCATTTTATTTATATTTAAAGCATTTTCCGAGTATTTATTGCCAGCTGAAGAGTGTCATAGTTTATACAAGCTTAAAGCTCACTTTGTTCATTTGAAAAGCGTCTTCAGACTAACGCTACAATATGAAAGAGAGAAGTTTCCCTATACGAGTAATACCAAATTCCAGTTGGGTAACAGTAATTTGATAGTGAATTATAGCCGATTCATTTTTTTGCTCTATGCCAATAAATAATTGCGCTATGATTCCATGTCACATTTAACAATTGCAGACTAGATTAGCAGTTTCAACCAATTGCTCATTATGTATTCATCTGCCAGTTCGTAACTTAAATTCTTAAGAGTTCTTTAATTAATCATGATATAAAACTAGACATACAATCAACTCTTTTTTATACGATATATACGTTCCACATACAACTGTGTTAAAAAAGTGAAGATTTTTTACTTGTTTATTGATTTGGCATTTACTTAGTAGAACTCCATTATAGTAGTTCTACAGTTTTTTTAGACAACTGTAATGAGTCTAAAAAAGACAGACTGTAATGAGTCTACAAAACTGTAGTACTAAAATATGTTGATATTTTTACCCTATTATTGGTTCCTTGAATTAAAAAAACAGTATTGTATGAAAAAATAACAAAAATATAATATATAAAATCAATAAGGTTACAATAAAAAGCCAATAAGTGAATTATACAAAATATTAAAATAATCATCGTTAATGTATTATAGACGATGACATGTATAAAAAACTGGACATAAATCGAATTGTTTTCGAATCGAAAATCGAATGAAGACTTCAGACTGTTATTTTCGTTGTGTTGTCGAATTTCTTATTATCGTGATGTGTTTTTTGTATCTGGTAATCACGTTAGAACAAAATTTAATAATTCGATTAAAAATATAGTATTCGTGGACCTGTGTTAAAAGTTAGGTGTACATGTTTGTTTATTAATTTTTTACATATCCTGTCATTAACATACAATTTAAGCAACGAGAATAACAATGTTATGTATCGTTCTGTAAAATTGCGGTAAGAAAACAATATTCTTTGGTTTCGGTGTTCCTTATATCCTTTGAAAATAAAACAAGATTTTTGGCGTGAAGGCATTTAATCATTGACGGATTTTATGGGATGATTCCTGCTATTTACTGACTGCGTATGACAGTTATATTGCTTCGACTGCATTTTATTGTCTGCTTTATTATTTCGACGTGGAGTTGACTTGAAGCGGATGCGCTGTAAAAACGAACACTTTGTATGCAATATAACATGTTTAAAGAATAATGCATCATTTTCTGTAAGACCATTGCATAAATTTTATTGCTCTTACGCATAACTGCCTATATATAGTATATATTGATATTTCATCATCTAGATACAGCTCATAATGAATTGATCAAATCATAAATCTTCATTCATCATTGAAAAAAAAACTATGTCAAACCTATACTATTTAAGTAGAATCTCGTTTTTATTTGGTGTTTTGGTGGATTGAATATTTTTATTTTACGGATATAACACTATTTTAATAAGTAATAACTTAGGTTTTTTTTTCACTTTTACGATACTTTAAGACGTGTAGAATATTAAAACGCATCTGATTTTTTTTTCTAAAATACCAAATAGCTCACTTCACTTCTTATGGGCTCATATTATATTGGAATTTTTTAGTAGCTTATTTGTATTTTGATTGTAATTTATTGCGATAGTGTACTTAGTTGATATTTCTTCTATAACAACATTATTTTGAAAGTATTTTACATTAAATTTGAATCGTTCAAACTATGTACATTCTCACAGATTTTGTCACTAACGACCCGGGTTTCGCCTTTCGGCATCTTCAGGCATTCAAGTGCACGGATGAACTTGAACTGACTAAATCTGTGAGAATGTACATAGTTTGAACGATTCAAATTTAATATTGAAATTCCACCAAGCACCTTCAGTCGAAATCTTAAAGTATTTTACATTATTTTAAGTACAAAAACATTTTGACTTTTCATTAATAAAATATATGAGTTTTACTGGATATATTTTACGTAAAATATTACAAATTCTTTCACTTTACCATACCTTATACCTAATATAGTTTCGTCATTTTATGCAATTACTGTGTTTTTACTTAGCATGACAGTATTGTGTTTGACGTCATTGGCTTCAGTTGTGACGTTTACCGGATCAAGTCTCAGTTGGAAACGTGTAATAAATTTAACCAATTAATGGATTTTTCTTTGACATCACAAACATTAATATAACAACGCATCCGAATATTAAAACGTAACAAAGCAAGAGCAATAAGCTTATTATCAGTCCTTTTCTAGACCATATATTTTACTTGTACAGTAACTAAATAACAAGCAGCTCTTGTGAAACAACAAGAAGTTCAAGTGCATATAAAGAGGGGGCTTTCTTTTTTAAATAGGTTTGCATGCAATGTCCTATCTAGACCTTTTTGAAATAACAGTGCGAAACTGCAGCCCTTTGAAAGTAATTTCAGTGTGTTAGCAAGTCACGGTTAATACTTTTGTATGGCGTAAAGCCGTTTTTGAATTATTGCAATAATTTTAATGCTCACATGATATTTTTCGAGACAAGATGATTGCTGGGCTTTTGTTATTTTTAACAATAAATTATTCGAGTGTATACAATTTGAGATTCCTGAGGAAAAATATTTTGATACATTGTATGTATGTAACAAAAAAGCGATGTATTTTTATATTAATGAAAATATTCGAAATTACTCAGGTAGTGTTTTATTATATTATTATTGTAACAGGTTTGGATTTCTGTTTTGTTTTATTTTCTACTTGGCGTTGTAATTAAGTGTCATGGTCTCCTCACTGATCTGGCTCCATTTCATTTTACCCAATGAAGTTTGATGAATATTTTTTTTTTCAAAATCTGCCACTTTTTTGTCACACTGAAAATCAATATTTGACCAATTCATTCAAGCAAATTAAAAAAAATGTATTTTGTTCGATACCGATTTTGTTTCTTTATTCATAATTTATACGACCAAAAAATTATATTACTGCTCAATTTAATTTGCAATTACAGTGTAACCCCGTTTTCCTGTTTTATCGTTTTAAAGGTACCTTTAAAAATATAAACACGATAACGTAAATCGAGATCTCACTGTACATATATTACCTATAAACTTAAATACAAACTTTGTGTGAAATATGCAGCGTCTAACAAATTTGCTTAGAGCACAACGTTTCGTAGTCCTCGAGTAAGACGTCATTTAAGACAGCAATAAAAATCAATAAAACAAAGCAAGGAAATCTTAGAAGCATTATTAGAAAACATATATTTCATAACAGTGTAAAATTTCGATATTTTAAGAAATATTATTGAAAATTTTGAATCGTTTTTAAGCGATATCAATCACAATTTGCAAAAATTCTCAAATGTAGAAAAATATTTATGATAAGTTTGTTTTTCCATAAATCGTAATCATGTTTACCAAATTGTATATAAACTAATTTACAGTTTCCATGGGCAGGTGCTTATTGAAATATGCGAAGTTATTAAAACTAATGAACTTAATGAATCAATGTAGAATATTAAAAATTCTCATTTACAACATAAACTTTCAAATAAAAACTACCATATAAGACGGACAAAACTGTTCTTATAATGAATATAACAATTTTCAGATATTTTCTTTATATTATGTTATTTATGCTTCTGAACCTATGAATAGAATATACAGCGGTCATTAATACAATTTAATAATACTTCAACTAAATTAATTACCATCGGTAATATTCAGAGTAAATACGCATACTTACAATCAAAATTGTAGTGTGTTAATGCGAATATCGTAAAATACCAAACTATTCAACAAAAAAATCGTAAAAACCAATCAACGAAAATTGCGTACATTTCACTCTGCACTCGTTTAGTTTAGACATGGTTGTATTTTGATTCAAAGGGTTTGGTTGCCGTCAATCACTGTGTTAAAAAAGATCGTTTTTCAAATAATAGTATACAATTAAAAAAAGTTTTACATTGATTATAATTGTCTTGCCAAAAGATATTTCTTCCGGTCGAGCATACAAAATTATACTAAGATTAAGTTTTCTCAGTCCATTGTCGATAGATATGTAATTTACAGTGAGTCATTATTTTATTTTTAGTTGAATCTTTCCTTATAGAAATTTGTTTTTCTATTCACTGTTAATTACCATTTTGATACTTCCATGTTATTTATTAAAAGTCATGACCTGTTTCGTTCATCACAAGCATTATCAACTGATATAAACATAATATAAATCGAAACATCGTTCTCAGCAAAACCGATCCTGATATTTGTTAAAAACGTGAAATTAGTCAAAAAAAGTTTTAATATAAGTGATAGAGTTTTTTATTCATATGACCCTTTTAAATACAAATCGACATCATTTCAGAAAAATTTGGTAAATATTTATCAAGTTACTCCTAAGACACTCTTTACATTTCTTAAATCGTTTAACCCTGCTGTGTTACGGCATATGTCCAGCAAATACCAAACATATGGTGGTGACGGGTAAAACATTGAGTATCCAATGGTGCTATACCTGCGTGCATAACACATACTTTCAACGGCTTAAAACACTCACACAATCATTTGTTGAATATTTCATATCGTCTAAAATAAGCGTATGCACCCGGCAACAGCATCGCGGGAATGCAGTTTCATATATTTGTATTCAATCATTGTATATTAATTAGTTTATAAAATTCTAAAAACACCTAAATAAAATGTTACTTAAACACGCCACTGGTTTGGTGATCCAAATAACTCTGTGTATACTCCAGGCTCTATAGACACGAAAAAAATAATAATAATTGAAAATCCGGTTCATTGCGGCACTGCGGGGTTACACTGTGATAAATTGTAAACTTTTCGAAATTAACTGAATTAATTTCATCGAATCTTTTTCGTCCAGCTATTTTTGGCAATAAAACGGAGCCGAAAAGAAAACGAGTAATGATCGTGCGCGTAAATTCTTACAATAAAAACTCATGATTTACTCGGGGCAATAAAAACTTAAGAAATGTTTGCATCAGGCGGAAAGATATAATATGTAATCAAGTGAGAGGGCAATGAAGGAGAACTGTTAAATTTAGTGATTCCTCTGTGGGTTATTTATTTTAATATCCCACGAAGGGCGCGAAGTTTGAAGTAATTTTTCACAGTACGCCCCTGGCGACGAAACTCTTTGGAAGGGCTTGCGCAAGGTTAAGGGATACAACTTTTTCAAACAATTCGTCTTGAGAACTGTCATTCATTGAATCAAAGTTTAATTCAATTGATTTGGTACCTAACCGTTGAATGAAAATCAAGACGCAAGATAAAAATACATTATTATCGTTCAGTGCTGAGCCACCAGAAGTATATAAATATTGTTGTAAGCATTGAAATAAATCACAAAACCATTTGTATTTTGATGTGAATTCGCCTCCTTTATTCGTTAATTGGTTAATAAAGCGTGATATATGCAAGAAATGGATCTCACAGGCTAGAGTTCCAGTACTAGCAGCATTTTTTCAGTCGACTTTCCTTCGGAGGCATGAGTGTTTGTAACGTCTGAAAATTCCAACCTACCTTTACAATAATTAAATAATGGGTTGTAGCAAGAGCGATTGATTGACCACTAGTCCTGTCTTATCCCTATATTTCTATCCCAACTTTCTCTATAGACTATAGTTACAAACATATCTCGTAGAAAAACTTGTATTTAAAAAAAAAAGCCAACGACGATGACCGCTGTGTTCTCTACGACCGTTCAAATCTTTAAAATAACGAGACGTAGCAATATTTATAAGTTAATCGCTAGTCCTGTCCTATCCGTATCCTTCGATCCCTACCACTTTCTTTGAAAAAGAGAGGTTGAACGAATGAGTAACAAACAGTTCTCGTAGAAAAATTTCCGTTGATATACGTCCATAAGCAGGCCATATATTTGTATATAAATAGATATATTTAAGATATTTTACACGGACATTAATTATATGACATCAATTTACTCAAAACCAGTTTTTTTCAAATTATCGTTTTGTCAAAACGATAACATTAAATTAATGTTATGTATATAATTTTCAAAATATATGCATATATTTTTTAATATTACATTTTATTTTATCATAAACACCAGATATATCATTTCATTCAACTGTATTGGTTGCTAAATTTAAATATTTTTTGATTGACAAAAAAATTATGATATTTCATTTAGAATAATCTTGTTTTGAACAGGACATCGAAAGGAGTGATGCGCTTGCGTTGGTTCATACACAATATAAAGAATAATAACCGCCTCATTATTTCTATTCCAGCAGACTTCAACTCCTGGGGAGGAAGTGTTTCATGCAACTAAGTGCATAACCTTTATAGGTATATCTATTCACATATACCAACTCACAGTTTCGACAAAATGAATTTTTGTTCTACTGTATTTTTACATTATTTTCCAATTTAAATTTCCAAGCTCAAACCAAAACGTTCACGATAAACAAAACATCTTTAAAAATTGAGATTATATTACAAATGCAACAATTTAAAAGCAAACTCAATCAAAGGACAATTTACATCAATTTACCAAACTCAGTTAACGTATAGTATACCACGTATGTTTAGAACACTGCGAATGGATAACAAATATTGAAATTGATATGAATTTAAAAATAACGGCAACTTTCGAAGTGAAAGTTAAAAGAAATATTATACATAAATTATGAAAGACTATTGAATTCAAGTGATAAAAAAATAACAGTGACGTAATACCGTATTGGCCAGCTGGTAAAGCTAAAAAAAGACAGCTGGAAGAATAAGTCTAGCATATATTTCATCAAATATCCGAATAAAGATTCCTGTTTTGTATGACAATATTCTTTAATTTCCACTTCTTAAACATCTTCTTTAGCCATATCTACATCCTATTCAGAATATATGGCCAACACTTAGTGTCTTCACCATTATCTTTTAACTGCCAAACGCTTTTCTATAAATATCGGCACTTTCAAGTAAAAAACCTAACTCAAATATAAAATCAATATATACGTAAAGCACACCAGAGACTAGCATCAAAAAAGACTGACATGTTCAAATTTTTTGTGTAAAATATTAAATTATATGTGTTATTTTAATTGTATAAACTTTTCGGATTTTCGGTTTTGCTCGCTCTAATGAGACATTGCTCGAACATGTCTCGTTGTGTTCATGGAAACTAAAAAATGTTTTCTACATTGTATAGTCAAATAAATATTGTATTAAAAATAGCACTATGAAAAGCATTGCGTATTATATTTTAATAAGGACAAAGAAAACTGTGTTACACACTTTTGCACTCGGGTATTAATTATTACTTGAACAATTATTTCCTTCCTTAGAATTCCGCAGTTCGAGTTTTTGTGACAGTAATGTAGGAAAACATTTTCGTCGTCGTAGAGTGTAATGGTACCTTGGGTAACAGGTAAGGAGGTACTTATAAGGCTTGTGCTATCACTGAGTGCGATGCCACGTAGTACTTTATGGTTCATTAGAGGCGATGCAGACTCGCTGCCTTAAGCCATTCTTTTTCTTTTGTTCGTCATTATATTTATGTAAAATAAACTAACACGCCTACACATTCTGACATTCATAAACAAAGTCTTACCCTCGACAATGTATGTACTAAACTTACATACATATTACGAAAGCTCTTTAAAGTTTGCTTTATATAAATACATGTGTATGTATTTATGTATCTCAATATATAAAAGTTTAAAAAAGGGAACATTTAAATAAATTAAAATTTCGACTAACGGAGCTTGGTGGTATTTCAATATTAAATTTATATCGTTCAAATTTTGTTTAAATAATTTGCATTAAATAATACGTAATAATCGTCGATTTTCTATCTTTACAAGATACCCTTAACGTCTAGTTATTACATTTAAAATATTTATTGTGTATCTCTCCTAAAGCAGTGCATATGGCTAATGTCAGCTTAAAAATAGTTCTGAAGGAGGCGTTAGCCAAAATAGCTAAAATTAATTTATAAATATTACATTTTTACTTCTTCAACTTATTATTACGGAGTTCTCTACTAATCCATTGACAAATCATTCAATTAAATTAATGTAAAATAACTTAGATCATTCCACGTATTTTTCTACTTACTGTGTGTTTCCCAGGCGCAAGTAAGATTGTCTGAGGATGCCTCTAAAAGAGGCGAAACACTTGCCTCAGCAGTTATTTTTAATTTTATATTAAAACGAACTTTCACAATGTTACCGCCGAATACATCGATAGTATTATTTATTACAATTGTATTGTAATTGTATTATCGTAAACTGATAAAATGCTGTTGGTACTGAGACTCGAACACGGTAAATCTGTTACAGAAGCCAACGATGTTGACCAAAGCATCACTGATCCGTACATTCATACTAATCAATTTGTTTTTTTTGCACAGGTTTAATATGCATATATGAGGAGCAAACATTCAAAAAGTGTTTTGTCACAAATTTTGAAAAATGGCGTTTTATATCAATTCTGATAGCCCATAATAAAACCTATGAATGGAAATCAAAATTACTGTTCAAAAAGGTTTTTTTTCATATTAAAATGAAATCATAAAGTTGACACATTCATACAAACCGTCACTTTTGCAACACTTAAATCATCATTTACCAAGCTTTTTATTTGTGTGACAAAACACTTTTTGAATGTTTGCTCCTCATATTGACAAATGTTTAAAATATTGTACAGTATGGGCACAGCTTTCACCTCAAAAATTATCAGTAGTACAGTCAAGTTTGTGACGTAGAACATGTGGTCAGCCAAAAAAAAATACAATTTAATTGAAAGAATATTAAAGTATTACTGTAATAAGAATCATGGTATTGCCAAGAGTTTTTATGGATAACCGGATCCTTGACAGATAATGCCTGACTAGACCACTATGGAATGCACTTTCATACTATGAATTATTCAATATGAATATTATAAATCCAAATCCGATTAAAATTAATGCCTATAACAACATACAAGCACATAAAATTTTCAATAAAAATGTATAAACATTGATTATATTCATAGATAAAGCATCATAAAAACTATGACCAATTTAACAGCTTGGGTCAATAACGCATAATGTAAACTAAAAACAATTTGTTTCTAGATTTTAATCTTGACCATGCTAATTGTACGAGAAAACGATTAAACTCTTGGGTTAAGTCACAATGAAGATTCATCACGGTATACCACCCTCGGAGTGTGAGACGGGACTTTTACGCTTGATTACTTCCCCGGTATGTTGTCTACTCGTTTGCTTCTCTTGTGCGATCAAACTTCATCGCAGGGCGTTTGGTCGCGTTTATTTTATCGCGGTTGATACACAAAAAAAACTATTTAAAATTATTAATGAATTAACAACGTTTAATTGGTACACGAAACTAGCCGAAGTTTAATTAAATTATTTACATTTTACCATGAATTAGATATACCTAAATATTTTAATACTCTTTCAATCAAAAATAAAATTCACAGTTGTACTAACACTACATTTTATAAAATAAAATCAGGATCGGTTTCGCTCATGACGAGCATTATCAATTGATATTACAGATGAATTACAGAGTTCACTTTTATGGTGTTCACGGTTTATACTTGGTGGAAAGGCATTATATTAATATAAATACAATATTTCTTTGTGCTTTATTCTACTTTGGAATAAAATACAAAGGAATAGTGTGTTGTTTTTTTATTAAATTACAATGTTATTTATAGAAAACAAAATCAAATTATTACGGTGTAACATACAATTTTTACTTTTTCAATCACTATGACAAAGATATTAATTTTAAAAACAGTTAAGAAACTGTAGTTAATTTTATTTTAAACCATTTTATAACATAAATAAAATATAAGAATGAACTTTTTCGTTTATTTAAATTTTCTGACTTTAAACAAAAATCGACAACTTTATTTCATCTCCATATACATAACAACATAATAAAGAAAATAGTTTTAATTAATTTTAAGAAAGAGACAAAAAATAATATTAAAATAGGTTTATAACCATTATTAGTTAGTATACTCATTATCTGTTGCAGAACCTATACATGTGGATTTCGCAGTAACTTACAATCATTTATATTCAAATATTGAAATAGTGAGCGATTGATACTAAGCAAGTCTAGTAAAAACAAATACCCATTACTTCCATTATTCCACCACCATGGAAATGAAGAAAACCAAATTACCGACAAGCTCTCAAACACATTTCTATACGATCAAAAAGCCCATCCTTGATTGAGAAGTCATTTTTTTCACATAAGCTTATTTTAGTTCCGCTTGTGTGATCATCGTCGATACAATCCCATCTTAGAAATAATACGCATCTCGAATGAGCGCATATTCCGTTCCCCGCGAAGCTTACATAAATTAGAATTAATGAGGATTTCGACCACATATTTTATACCGCTGAAATAAATAAACAAATAATATTATGATGAATGCTAGTAGAATTTCACGGCCACCAATGGTGGTGTCTAGAATAGAGTCCATTCTAAATCACTGATTTATAACACCTGGCTTCATTTTGAGAACAATATTGACGACTTTGGTATAATATCTTTAACTTGACTAATTTGCTTTTTATATTATACATCAGTGTTCTTCAGCATATGGACTCATAGTAACTTTTACGTTTCGAATTTGTTTCGACCCGATCGATATCTCTTTTGTATTTAAAATGAGAAAATTTGATTACAAAATAGCAGCAACAAATGCACCAAAAAAAGTAGTTTCATAAGCTTTCATGAATAAAATTCTATGTAACATAACGTTTCAATTGCTACTTTTTGAATATATTATCCCAGGCACGCATGTATACACGGTCAATTTTCGACACACAACAAGTTCTTAAAATTTAAGATTTCGACTGAAGGTGCTTGGTGGAATTTCAATATTAAATTTGAATCGTTCAAACTATGTACATTCTCACAAATTTTGTCATTAACGACCCGGGTTTCGCCTTTCGGCATCTTCAGGCATTCAAGTGCACGGATGAACTTGAACTGACGCTTAGCAAATGAAAGTTTCGTGTTATATATAAGATATAAATGCATCACTGAGTCCAAAGCCACTGCTGGCGAATTCCGATATGTAGACGATATTCTTTGCCTGTTTAATGGAACAGATAGACAAATAACTAACTTTCATAACTTTATAAATTCATTAGATAAAAATATTAAATTCACTCTAGAATTCGGAGGCAAAAATATTAACTTTCTAGACTTAAATATTAACATTGAAAATCATTCTCACGAGTTTAAAATATTTCGGAAGCCAACATTCTCTGACACTGTAATCCATAAACTTTAAAAATAAAATACAATAGACGGCATTAGAATATAGCCATAAATTCGCCCAATTAAGTCATTTATATGGTTCAGTCGCGGCCAAATATTATTTTATAAAATATTTGAAAGAAACTGTAGAAATAAATATTTTTTACTTATTTATACTCCATTGTTAGTCCAAATAGTCGAGAATGGGCTGTTTATAAATATGTGCATCTGGTTGACGCTGGTCTGCAAAATATTTTTTCTATATTTTACCAGTACGTGGATGTTAAAACGTTGAAGAACACTTTTATACATGGTGTATAACGTATTTTTTATCCGGGGCTTGAGTCGAAGGACCAACGCCATGGTTAATATAAGCTTCATTCGGAGTACATTGGACGTGGCTCGTAAAAATACTTTATTAAGTTTTGTTATGAGCAAATAAATTACCAGGATTACTTCAAGTACAAAAACGAAAATTCCAACTTTTATAATTCCATTAATTAATAGGATACCTTTTAATTAACTTCAGTTATACAAATGTGCATAATACCCGCGTCCAAACACCCCTAATTTTCAAAGAACTCATACACATTAATCATTGTGATGACGGCTAATTTATTATGTTAAATTTTTACGCATTTATTTTCGATTGTATATCTTTCGAGGGTAGCTATTATGGGCATTTGATAAATGCCGGAAAATAAACGAGGTATTTCTACTAATGCACACTGTCTGCTTCGACCAACAAAGCAAAGGTAATGCCTAATTGGAGCATTAGAACGATGTCGGAAAATTAAGGAGTGTTAGGTACGACTAGTCACGCCATCTCTTTTCAAGACAAAAAGTTACATTTTAAACAAATAAATAATCAAGAATGATTATAAAGTGTTATTACTTTACATTAATAATTATACCTGAGGCAGGAATAGATTTAAACATCGTTCAGTAACATGCAATTGCAACGAAAATCGTTAGAATTAAATTACAAGAGAAGAACACACAAGGTAAACATCAATTATCCGGATTTTTAAAGCTTTTAAGTAAACATTTTTAAAACTTATTTTTTACTTTTAAAATATAAGCAACACGATAGCTTTTTTAAAATGCATTTTTTATATTAATTTTACTATACCCCTTGAATCTAAAAGATGATGCTTTATTAATGTTACAAGATTTTAATTTGAAAAGCTTTTTCATTACTTTTTCTTTTATGTCGCAAACCATACAGAAATGCTTCATGTCAATGACGATTCGACATTTTTTTTATTTCAATTTGTATCATTCTCTATACCAGCGGCTCCCAACCGGTGGGGAATCGTTGTTTTTTAAAGTATTATTTTAAATAAAAAATGACATGTGCATCAATTATTATTGATAATTCACTCTACACCAGTGGTTCTCACGTAAAATTTGACCATGACCGCATTAAAAACATTGTCTCGTGGCCACACCAAATTTTTGTTTCGTAAATAGCAGTTGCATTTATTTAAAAATGGGTGAACTTATAAGTTTATATTCAATAAAATACATTATTTTAAATATCAATAGTTGGTGGCCGCAGAAAAATCCTGTGGCGACCACATGCGGCCACCGTGACCGCACATGAGAACCACTGCTCTACACGCACATGGATGACATTTTTGAATACCCAGTAACTCTATGGGAGTTGGTATTAATTAAAATATACTTCATTCAGTAATTTCAGTAATTGGATAGTAAAAAATCATTTCAATAAATTTATAATGACTAGTACGTACATAAATACGTACATATTAGTTTACGAAGTGTTTAGTTTAACGTTTAGTTAACACTATGTTTATGTATATTATTTCGAATACACATACTTTTTTAGTAAGACTATCTTAAGTAGGGAGAGAGGAATTATAATCTGAACAATGGTGAAAAAGGGAATGAAGCCAATAAAGTTGGGAACCCCTGAACTAGACAATATAATTTTAAAATAAGGAAATGTCTCAATCAACGAAGTTTTTGACTCTACTTTGTAAGCCAACATACTTAAAAAAGTGAGTAATAATTTTAATTAAAAGCTTTGGTACAATAAAACTGGAGAGTAATAAGAACTACATTCGTTTTTTTACAGTCAGCGAATAATAATAAAGTTTTCTTCGGAAAAGGCAGTAGTGGTTTTCTTTTTACGAGTTTCTTTGCGTATTGCGTGTTCCAATGCCTCGCCTTATAAATTATAATTTATCTGAGAGTTTACGCCCATTCTCGCACCTAACGTCACGTGATAAAGAGAGACAGTGGGGTAGACATTCCTTTTTAAGGGATGGAAAGTTATCTTTAAATTCATTTTAATGGTCAAATGATTTATACATGCTTCTACGTATCTTGGGATTACCTAAGATATTTTTAAAAATAAGCCATGTAAATACGTATGATATTTAAAACAAACGTAGATTCATGATTAAAAATGTTAAAGAAATAAATTGAAATAGTATTATTTTCAATTTTAGTGCACAACAAAAAAATATCCCATTGATTATTCTGTACGGAAATAATTTAAAAATTTTCTTTTGTTATTTGTATACGATTATTTAGTATAGCATTTGTTTCGCTTCTTTGAAAAATGTACTTAATTTTTATTTGATTTACTTCTAAATATTGATAAATTTGGTAGCTCCAAATTTACGAGTAACTTATCAGTTTCCAAAATTAAGGCAAAAAAAATAATTGAATAAAAAATGATTAATTGAATTATTAATAATTCGCCTGATAGCATTCGGTTATCGTTTGCTAAAAAAACTTACAGTTTGTATTTAATATTTATTTGAACGATGGCATTGTGCCTCAATATTTACTTATTGTAAAGGTTTTGTTTAAATAAAGATCCTCGAAAGAAACGTGAAAATACAAAAAAATGTTTTCATTGCATCGTATAGTGAACGTTATTCCATTATAAACATATGTCATAAATATTATATTTATTGGCAATTTTAACTTGAATCATAACAAGTATTTGGTATAAAATTTCCCTACCAGTAAAAACTACTTGCAACACCCCTACACACAACAGTTAGGCTACATCAGAGCTTTCAGGAAAAGGTATTCGTTAATGGATGTAGTACACTTTCAGCTTGTCTTAACTATCACTCGACCGAAATTATTTCACCCTCCGTTCCACATAACATAATATATTTCGGGACTCTTTAAAATCTCTTCTTGAAACAAAGTGTTTTAAGCCAAAATAAAGAACAATACAATTAACTACATCATTTTTCTTCTCACCAGTATAATTTGCAGCTAGCACATGTACATATTATGTCAAGTGACATAAATTGGTCAATATATAATATGTAAGGCACGTTCTTTTAACTTTATTGTGAAAACAAAGTGGTCAATATTTGTCTATATAATTGAATAAAATGCATAAATCGATACGAATTATTATGATATTTTTTTCGGATGTTATCAAAGATAATAACCTACATATAGACTTATCTTTTCTTATTATTTTTATTCATAAAAAAAACAATTTAACGGGTAGTAAAATTGAATTTACCTAGATAAATAATAATGAATTTTATCTCGAGTGCAGACTTTTATCAATTAAAATTTATTAAAAATAATCAAAACTTCATCGCTATTATTTTTTTATAATAACAATTTAAAAAACTTCAAAAGTTTATATTCAAAAAAAAAATCTTTATTTTTTTATAAAATTGTTGTTAATAAATAAATAATTCTTTAAATTTGAATTGTTCAAACTATGTACATTCTCACAGATTTTGTCACTAACGACCCGGGTTTCACCTTTATGCCGAAAGGCGAAACCCGGGTCGTTAGTGACAAAATCTGTGAGAATATACATAGTTTGAACGATTCAAATTTAATATTGAAATTCCACCAAGCACCTTCAGTCGAAATCTTAAAATAATTCTTTATTCTGATAATACTAACATATTATAATCGTCAAATATAAGTGTACTTGTGTAGTGTACGACAATTTCAGATTGAAAGTGTTATTGATATGCACGATTGCTGTTTTATTTATTGTATCTAATACGACATAGAGATTACTAATTGACTGTAAAACATATCAATACTTGTGTTTTCTAAAGATATATTGTACTTTTTGTGATGTTTTGTTTTTTCATTTTCTGTTTTATTCGGTTACCAACATATTTACCCTAAAAATATCACAATATTAAACAAACCCAGTGCTTTATTTTGTCGCATTAAAAAAATTCAATGGAAATCTTTTTAATCAACAAAAAAATCCACCTACAACTGGAAGCTAGCCAATTTGTATTATGTGATCTTATCTTAAGTCTTCATTTAAGTTTATGAATTCAATTTAAAACCTCTGCTTTAAGGATCATTTGAAAGTATTGTTACTTACGTAATATTAAAAATAATGGATCCTATTTCGTTCTGGTTTTGCATTTTTTGAATATACCTAATATATATTATACAAAACAGTTTATTTTTAAATGATATGTTGTGACTAGCTTTTGTTAGCAATTTAATTAAAAAAATAAACCAGATGAGATTACTTAATATCTTGCTGGCAGTGGCAAAGTATTATCAAACCAAAATATAATATAATTTCGTAATACAAACGCCAAATATTTAATTTTCAAAAATTTTGAACAAATAATACTATCACACAAGTTATAGGAGTGGTCAGCGTCTAAATATAATAGTTATCGATACGAGGTATCAAATCTAAAATCAGTCATTTTATTTTTGTGAGATATGATTCATGAAATATCCAAAATTGCAATAAATTTTACTTTTAGTACATCGATACCTAAGTTCCAAAGTGTAACAACTCAAAAATTATCAAGTTGTGACAGTTAGAAAACAAGATTTTGGGCAAGCTTTTATTTTTTTTTTGTATATTTTAATGGAATTCTAGGACTACCTAAAACATATATTCATATCTATAGCAATATAAAAACAAGTATATATGTTTTCTAATTATGATAATACGAGTTTTCAGTGACTTTCACAAAATTTTCGAAGTGGTTACATTTTGTATCTAAACAATAATATCAATACTCAAAACGGCTTACTTATTTCAGTTTGGCACTAAAGTAACGATATCATAATTGAAAACGTTTAACATTTGAGGACTTAAAAAGCAAAGTGAAAAATCTATTTTAATTTAAGTACAATTACATATTAGTGTTTTGGTGGATTGCATATTTTTATTTTAGAAAAATAACACTATTGCAGTGTTTATTTACTGAAGTCACTTCAATTGTACGATACTTGTAGAATATTATAACACATCCGACTCATTTTTTTCTTAAATACCACTGGGCTCACTTCACCTTTCATGTGCTCATTTGGTGGACCAGAAAAAATACTTTCTTTTTTTAACTATCTTCAAACCAGCATGACAATAAAATGTATAAATTATTCTCAACATCCAGTGATATTTACAGCGTCATAATGATGCACCGACGTGGTATAATTGTCTGCAGCAATAAATTCATTAATTTAACTAAACTCATAGTAACAATATTAGAAGTTGTGGTGTGGGCCTATTTACAACAGCCATGTTTAATTGCCATAACGATTTATGAGTGAGGATAGTTTTTAACATAAATAGAGACCATTCAATGATAGTTTCTAACTATATTAAAAACTTTCGCTATTGACGCATAATTTTAATCAATATTTTTAAACATTATTTAATTTTAGAATTTAAAACATTATTTTTGATAACGGATTCTCAACAGGGGCGACAACATATTCCAAGGGGGCCACAGATAAAAAATATCTTAGGAGAGTCACAGCACAGTTTTCAGCACACAGCCACGGACAAATCCGTAAACTCCCAAATTTTTAAAATCGGGCAGCTACAAAATATTTTGAAATTCCTAAAAAATAAACTAAAAAAGAGTTTTCGCGTCTTTTCATTTTGGGAAACCCGAGAATTCAATATTTTTGAAATTGGAAATTCTAGGAAGAGCTAATACAAACAAAAAAAGGTCTCGCGTCTTTGATAGATCACGGAAAATATGGAGACTCAAAAGGTACTACGGGCCTAAAAGAGTTGAGAAACTATGTTTTCGATAATTATTATCCTATATATTGAATTCTTTAGTCTACACTGTTGCTACTTAAAATATTGAGACTCAAAAGTGGCTACGTGTCTACAAGGGTTGAGAAATTATGTTTTTGGTAAATATTATTCTATATATATTTAATAATATAATTCAGTCTGCATTATCGCCACTTAACAAAACTTTTTACATATGTTTTGGCAGCTGCCATTAATAGCATTTAATCAAACTTTTTAACTATAGATGTACCAGCGTAACTTGACTGCCCGCGAGGGCGCCACCATCGCATCATTAACGTTGCCATAGTCAACACGTCCTAGGGCGACAATTTTAGTTCTGAGTTCTGCCATAGTCAAGTTAAAATGGTACATCTCTAACTGTCAACATAGTGTTAGTAACACGTGTCGCCTGTATAATTGTCATCATAAATAATCACTGTCATTAGACAATATTGGCTCATTGATTAAATTGGCATTTATTTGGTAGAAATCCATTGTTATAAGGTAAAAAAATATTAACGTATTTAGTTCTAATTTTTTTTATAAAATGAGTTCATAGCTATTTTGGCGTGCGCCATCATCAGAACTATGTTCAAATAACATAGTTCTAACGATAGCGCACGCTGAAATAGTTATAAACTCATCTTATATTTTTTTAGAACCTAACACGTTGATTTTGTTACCTTATTATATTAATATTGGTCCATCTTAGAAAAGTGACTTTTTAAGAATAAAGGGAATATGGTTTAATGTATCTCACTGTGACTTCTTGTAGTAAGCTGAATGTTAATGTTTTAGTCAGTTGTGTGACAAAATGAAATCAGCTATTTAAATACATTATTACTTCAATGGAACAAAAGAAACGTAGCATTATTCAAATTATTATATTCATATACCGTTACAATATTATTCATATTTTATAATATAAAATACTTATTCTTGACAAATTCACAAATTCTCTCCGCTCACTCGGAACAGCTTATTATATTATTTAAAGAGCCTTTTACGCATTCGCAGAACGGAACACTTGCAAATAAATTAAGTCAGCATTTCCTCTTCCATTGTAGCGCACATTAGCATCTGTCCATACAACTTATTACGGACGACCCACTGAGTCGGATTCAGAAGGAACGCGAGTGACATCTGGGAAACTTACCTACCCAAGCCCGCTAATATTTTTCCACGTCTTCTTCTACACTCCAGTGGCGAAGTACATAAAAGATCAATGATGACATTGTATGCATTGTCTAATATCACATTTTTCGGTCTCTTACCATTACTATAAACGACAATTTGCAACTATCATCAGCGGTTGTAATACTAAACGATACATATTTTATATATCAACTCATTACCTAGAGAAGTGGACATTTTTAGTGTTAGTATTTGTGAACTGTTTGTTAAGTTTTACTATTTTATTTCTGGATTTTGTATGTTGATTTTGATACATTATATAATGTTTTTTTTATTTTGTCTCATTATATTTGTCAAGAGCATGGCAAATTGGCATCAGCTGTAATTTCACGTAGTATACTTTTAATTTTTAAACAATAAACACATATTTATTTTTATTATAAAACAAATATTTCGCAGTACAGCTAATGTCAATGCGCCAAATATTTTAAAGTTTAAGGATCATACGAGAAACACCCATGTCTTAAGTCTAAAATTTTGAATGAAAAATCTTAATTTGACATTGACCTTATCGGTAATCGAACACAGACCCGCCTAGTCGGTAGAGCAAGCTCTAACTAACTAGGCCACAGTGGACGACTTTATTATATTATAAATTTAAAATTAGTATAATAAATCAAACAAATTATAGTTTTGTTAGAAATGTACTTACTTTTTTTAAGAATTACACAGTATTATTCAAGTTGAAGTGCTTGCAAGCAACAGAAAATTCTTCCACTTTCATCTTTTATTTGGCCCATGTTCACCCCTCAACGTGGAGTATATAGCTTACTAATAAAGGTATCTTAACCGAGATTTTTTTTAAGATAACTGTTTGCTACTAAGCTCAACGTCTTTGTTTAAGAAAGTGGGAGGGAAAGAATGATATGGCTTAGACAGGACTAGGATAAGATTAGAAGGGAGGTAATTTTTAGACATCACAAAACACCCATGCGTTCGAACAGATATCATGAAATTGAAATAATGATGTTCGTACTGGAACTCGAACTCGCGAGATTTGTCACGGAAGCCAACGACGTTGACCTCTATAACACACTTTTTTTTTTTTAAATATATATGAATAATACATGTAAGTCGTATGGAAGAAAATTCTCGTTAATTGACTGGTATACATATCTCGAATACTTATTTTTTTCTTTGTTTTTCGTGTTGTAAACATGACGTTTCTTTTCGATATATGTTTATAATGCAATATTTTTACTTTTGAAAATCTGTAATTAACAGTTATTAAACTAATTAACTGATAGTCATCGGCATAAAATGATTGTTCGGTTAACTGCTATAGTAATCAAAGGCTGCATATCTGTCGTACGGTCTGTGATATGGCTCTACTGGTGATCCTCATAGTTTGTAATCAAAAATTGAAAAAAAACGCTCAACATTAGTGCAAAAAAAAATGAGAAGAAGATTCTTGAAATCACAAGCTACATTTAACACTAAACAATGTTTACCATTTTTGATACATAGTATAAGACCACACAGTTATGAAAAATAAAAACCTCTGCCCCATAAAAATAAGGCCTCGAGTACACCACTGATCAGACCAGTAGCACTCTTTATATCACACACCATCGTCTCTTTCCTCTCTCGTCAGGCAATTATTCTTCTTCTCTCTTACCCCTCTCGCAAGAGTACAGATGTGTATTCATTCAGGCGAACCAGACTACATGGAAATTTAGTTTGGCGGAATCTCCCTCAGATATTGTACTTTCAATAGTATAGGGCGCCCGCGAAATAATTTCTCTTCCGCGTATGCCTAATTCTGTAAGCTTTTTATCACCGATTAGATGACATTATGAGATACAAGGTGTCTAAAAGCAAAAACTGATGTACACTTAGCGCTTTTTTGTTTTGTTATATTTGTATATTTTTTTCATCGTACTGTATTTCAAATTAAGAACAAGATTATTTTTTATAGCCAGTCAACTGATAATTGCAATAGATATAAGAAAAAAATAAATTGTACGTGTAAGCATTGAATTTATCGGTGTGTGTGATTCCCGATTTCCGATTCAAGAATAAAAAAAATAACATATTTTTCGTATTCTTATTACTACGTTTTATGTTATATGACAATTAAAGTCATTTGAACTGTTATTATTTATTTATTTATTTATTGTTAAAAATTAAAATTACAGTACATGACATAACAGCTGCTGCAATTCGCCATGCACTTGAAAAATATAATAAGACAAAATATAAAATAAAAATACACAGTACATCAAATTCAACATAAAAAATCAAGAAATACAAAAGAAAAATTTATCAAACAGTTCACAAATACCATCACCAAAAATGTCCACTTCTCTAGGCAATGCGTTGATTAGTCGAACGGCCCTTGAAACTGGTGACTCATACCTCCTAAGCGAGGTATAAGTTTTTAGAAATAAAAGTTTTGGCTCATTGTTTCGCCCACGTAAGAATAAATTGGGAGCATTATGGTATATTACGTATATTTTTACTAGATTTTTACAAAATACAGACTAATATGATGAAAATGGGAAAACTGTACAGATAACACATCAGAGCAGGTATAATTTATCTTATATAGTAAGCATACTGACTAGTTATAATCATTTCATTTCAGTTATAATCAACACATTTTGTAACAAACAAAGAAAACTATTGTTTTTGAAATTTAAGATATTCGTTCAAAAAATCGAACTTAACCATGAATAATTTATATACAAGGCTTAAAAATGTTTGAAGTGACATTACAACTTACCTTAAGACTGCTTATATTGTACGTTAGGGCATTCAACCCTCCCCCAATTCATGAATAAATTGTAAAAAATTGTAGCAAACAAATAAAATAAAATCTGCATTTACATTTACGAAATTTAAAAATTGTGCTGTGTACGTAAATGCTACATTATAATCTCATCTTATTTACCGCCTGTGTTGTCAAGTGGTCAACATTGTTGGCTTCAGTTACAGAGGTCACGGGTTCGAATTCTAAATTTTTAAATTGATTTTTCAATCGATTTATGAATTTCTGTTCGAATGCATGTATGTATGTGATGTCTTGAATTCCCTCCTCCCACCTATCCTATTCTATGAACGGGGCGTATCGAGAGCGATTAGCTAACCACTAGTCCTGTCCTAGCCCTATCTTTATAATTCTACTCTATTTGGAAAAAGAGAGGTTGAGAAACTGAGTAACAAGCAGTTCTCGTAGAAACACTTCTCCTGTGATAAATTCGATTAGGAACACATGGTAAAAAAATAAAATATTAATCTCATGCAGCATAATTACGTCTTGGTGCTCTTTGGAAGTGATAGATTTATGTATTCTGAAATACTTTTCATATCTAACTAAAAACTGTCCAATTCAGACTTGTTGCACTCTTAAACTTGACTATCGATATGTTTCTGAGTCTAAATAATCAATTGAGCTTCATAAAAAAAAAAAAATATTTCATTGCTTATGTGTTTGCCATTCGGCGTTCACTTTGCTGTATATTTAATAAGTACGGCAGTATTACACTTTCAGGAAAAACTGCTGTGTGAATGAGCTTATGAACACTCTATAAATTCATATAAAAGTACTCTTCACAGCTATGTAGAAGTGTAAGCATGAAACGGGAACGCTCTACAGATAATATTGTTTGCCTTTTTCCGCAGATGTAAAGAATTTAAAGATTTCACTTCGAAAGAGGAAAATCTGCTCGAGTTGCTACGCCGTTTGACTGCAAAAAATCCTCAAAGTAACTTGGTGGATATCAACATTGCAGGACCGCGCAAAGATGCGGGCTTTCGAAGCACGTACTGCATGCGCATTTTTCTCGGGGAGTAAAAAATAGCAGATATATATTTTTTACTCAAATTTATCAAATATTACTGCAATTGAGATTAGACCCTCTAATCCCGGCGTCAGGAATCCCGATTAGTTTAGTGATCCCGCAATCCCGGTATCATCTTAGTACTAGTCCCAGAATTTTGGAATTTACTACAGCACGTAAAAATTTCTAAGTAGACATAAAAAAACAGGGCTGTAGAGTCGGAGTCGTGAAAAACGAGCTGCTCGATTTTTTTTCTTTTAATTATGTGTATTCAAACAACAATCGTTCATAGTGTTGATATTGCATGCATGGCTGACTTAAGATCTGATTGAAAACATGCATATACATAAGTTTAAATTAAATTATTGAAAAAAAAAATCGGAATCGGAGTTGTTTTTTTTTTTACACGACTTCACAGCCCTGAAAAAAAAGCTCAAAAACGCTGCACCCACTGGCAGGCTACCTTTTTCAAAAAATGTAGCTAAAAAAAATTCTACGCATTTGAATAACTGTGGAATCTTCTGAAAAAAGTTCTGGAATGTCTTAATTACCGACTGCTTTCGGCAATGGTCTCAAGCAATTGTGGCAGGATATTATAGTAAATGATCAATCCCGAAATTGATTGAAAAATTGTTAATTCCGAAACACCGGAAATATTGAGATAGAGTATAAACGATTGCACGGGTGACTTGATAGTCTCAATTGACACTTTATATATAATTTAAAAAAAAATACTTCTATTGTAATGACAGTTAAACGAAAAAGTCAAATCAGGTCAAAAATAGCTAAGTACGGGCCTGTTTACAAAACTGCGTTATTCAAAACGAAGGATTCCAAGATAAAGCAAAGTCAACAGAATGGCGTTCAGCTTTCCTTTTGTATTGGTTAAAATCAAGGAATGTCGACATTTATCTGAAATTCTGTAATAATCACGTCTTATTTGAATAAATTCGCTGTCAATTGTTTCACTTAAGTAATCATATTAAAGGAAATAAGTGATTTACATTTGACGAGGCAGACAGACTTCGCTAAATTTTACGTCAAGAAATATTCTTCACGGGAGTTTTTTTTATCAAATTTCCACGTTTCTACTTAGGCCTACCAATTGATTTAAAATGTACGCACTTTATATTTGACCCATTTTCGTAAATCATTAATAGTATTTTTCAAAACAGTCAGATTTAAATATTTCAGTATTCTGTTGTCTTTAAGAACTTTTTATTATTATTAACATAATTGTTATTTGGTACTTATTTTTGTTTTAAATTTAAGTGTTCGTAAGTCAAATAACGTTCGTCAAAAAGCTGATCATTAAACACATGCATAACATACTCAATCTGTACCAAAAAATGATAAACGACTGACAATTTTTGTAGGATTAAATAAATTTTAAAAAAAAATCGATTTCTGTTCGAAAACATGTGTGTTTGTGAAGTCTAAAAATTCTTTCTCATCCCTTAATAACCGGGCGTAACATGAGCGATTAGTTAACCACTAGTAATATCTTAGCCTTAGCCTTCTATCCATACTACTCTCTTTGGAAAAGAGAGGTTGAGCGACTGAATAACAAACAGTTTTCGTAGAAAGACTTCTGTCTAGATACCTACATTAGAAAGCCATATGCTCAACATTTGGGAGCGGATATGGATTAAAAAATGTATAAAATTAAAACTTTTAATCTATATTATATACTTAAGGAGTATGATAAAAGGTTTATTTTCGATTTTGAAAACCAATCGGGTGACGGAGAAATTTTGTGTTAGAATTTTTTTAACATGCAATAACAAATTTTATGAAACACAATCATTTTTATATAGTATTACAATTTAGCGTAATATACTAGCACAGGCATTCACAAACCTTGGCCTGTGACCCTTTAAAGGTTTCGTATGGCCCTATCGAGGTTTTCAAATATTCATAAATTTGTCATTTTTTTGATAAAATACATTTTTAAAAAATCTTAATTGTGAGGTGTTTGTTTATGATTAATAAAAAAAGTATTATAGGTTTAAAATATTTATGTGTGTCTCTTCAGAGACGTGCATTATTTTGTTTCGCCCACCAATTGATTTCAGTAGGGCATCCGTGTACTAGCAAGTGGTACGCGAGTCAAAAAAATTTGCAAACCCTGTTCTAATGTTTAAATATACAGTCCAAATAATTTTAAAATTTTGAATGTAGACTTTTTTTACATTTCTTTTATGTTACGCTTTCTTAACCATGTAAAAGAATTTCGAAATATAATTGAGTCTTCTACGATAAAATAAACATTATTGAAATACTTTCATTTTGATATTGTCAAAAATTGCGCGTGTAAAATACCAATAAGAAATGTATGGATATTTTATATCATAATAATATGTAGATTTAATAAGGCTTCTCATACGAGCGCCAGTTATAGTCGAAATTGAGCAGCCGTCTGCTATTCCCTGATACCTACGTTAGAATTTTCCTTTTAGTTATGCATGGTAGTCATTTTATCGAAGATAAGAATTCATTTTCACGTGACGCGTCGCTGTCACAGAAAGATATCAAGAATTTCCAAAGGTAACGTATTGAACATACTTCAGATTTACAATTGCAAAATATATTATGCTTCACGGTTATATTATTTTCAAAAGATAAAATACCCATTCGTACTTATTTAACATTAATTGAGTATTTTTTTATACAATATTATGCTCTTCCACCGAATATTGACAGTGAACAAACATCCTAAAAGTGAATAAATTATTATTTGACTTATTTCAAAGTATTCAAATGATTCTTAATTAAATTTATTGAACAGGTCAAATAAAATAAATTTATTTATTTTTTACCATGTCCGCTCCCAGTGTGGAGCATATGGACTCCTAATAGAGTTTATCTCAACAGAAGTGTTTCTTCGAGAACTGCTTGTTACTCAGTTGCTCAACCTCTCTTTTTCCAAAGAGTGTAGGAATAGAAGGATAGGGCTAGAACAGGACTACTGCTTAGCTTATCGCTCTCGATACGCCCCATTCATAGGATAGGATGGGTGGGAGAAGTGAATTCAAGACATCACATACATCCATGCCTTGGAACAGAAATTCATAAATCGATTGAAAAATCAATTTATATAACTTTCCGTACTGGGATTTGTACCCGTGACGTCTGTAACTGAAGCCAATGACGTTGACCACTTAACCACATAGGTGGCTAAAATTAAATTTATTACTGTACTATAAACTGAATCTAAGGCAGCTATCGGAAAAATATTACAATTTTGGCCAAATTGAAGACATATTTAGCATTTTAACAAAAAAATAATATCTTCCACAGAACATAAGCTAAATAAAAGCTTTGACTTTCGCTGTCGACAAATGCTCGAAAATAATTACTTTTTCTAAATGCCAACAATAGCATATTACACTTTTGGTGATTTTGTGATATTAGCGATAATTTTCTTTTTTTTACCATTTCCAGAGTTAATAAGTAAGGAAGCAAACAACTCTCAAAACTGACTAAATTTGAGATACGTGTATGTTAAAAATTAACGACAATATAGTAAAGGACATGATAAATAATTAGACAAAAACTCTAATAGTAATGGTGTTTGATAGATCAATTATAGCAATAATGAATATAGTCGCAATTATAATATGTTTCTCAATAATCGTTTCGAGTATTTCATACCCCCTTGATTAGTGTAAAGGTTATAAAGAATTTAAGAATTGCTTCACAGAATTAAACAACGTGAACATTTGCCTTTTTTGTTTTTGTTCAAAACGCTTTTGTATACGACAATAATGGCATGCATGCTTTATGAGTTAATGGTAAGTAGGTAGTAATATTACCCATATGCCAGAGGGCTCGACAATATCGCTACAGATTGCCAAGTCACAACGTTCTATATTCAAATCGCTTCCTAAATTAAACCGCACTCTGACATATCGCCATTCATTTGTTCGACCCGCTGTCAAAATCACAGCAGCCAGTTGTGTCGGTGAAATAACGAGATTGTGTTTGTGACACTGATCTGGGGGGAGGATGGGAGGTCGCCGCATCGTTCTGCTATCCGATTCTTACGCACATTGCCCACGTATTGGGCAGAGTGACATTCGCCAAAAATAATGTTGCCAACTTAGAACACTCGCTATCAAAAAAAAAATCAAACTTTGTAATGACGAAACAAAAAACTATGGGGGCATGCAGAAAACAGTGGATGGTCAAATATCATTTGTACTGACGCTGTTCATATGAAGTCTTTAAATATTGTGGAAAAGGAAAAAAGTTTGACCAAGTTTTAAGGAGTTACAACTAAGCACATTATTAAATTCATAATATAAAAAAATAATTGTTGATAATGTTTGTAGTTATATTGAGAAATATACTTTTTTTTTTTTTTTTCTAATCAACACTTAGCAGTAGAAACTGAAGTGTGTTAAAATGGCTGATTTTTGTCACGATAATATTATTACTTATTAATAATGTGTCGATTTGGCAACACTGTCTAATGTCCGGAAAATCGGTTAACTGATTCGCAACAATAATTCAAGTTTAGACAACGTCCATAGATAATTATGAAGATAATGTGAATATCGGATATGTCAACCATAATGGAATCGCTTTCCCGGTAATGAGATTTGATCGTAACTCATTTATATTATTTGGATATGAAATGAGAAATTTGTCATGTTGGAAATTTCGGCGGAGATTCTATTAAATGTTTATCACGCCAAAATATTTAGAAAACACGTGCATAAGTAAATATCTCTACTTAAATCAAATTGATAGTATTTTGAAAAATAAATAATCATGGAATATAAATTATTACCAAAAAGTCGTGGATAAAACACATTTTTGTAAACAAATCAAAAAAATAATACAAACCTATTTTTCTATGTATAACAATATTGAGGAAAGTGCTTGCTAACTGTACAAAAGTAGACATTGTCTTAGTGCAAATTGTTAAATATTTTTCAAATCAATATATTTATATTATAAATTTGTATGCGAGAATATAAACTTAAAAACAACTTTTATGCATAGGCCTGACGGTGGTGACGTAAAAAAAATATTGTAATGGTTCTGAATAATTAATTAAAATTTAATTTATTAAAATATTCACAAATAAATGAAGCCTTATAAAATAAGTCTGCACGAATTTGTGTATTTTTTGCATTTCTTTTCCTAACGTGAAACATATGGACCCCGAATTAAAAAAAGACACACTCAGTTTCTTTACCTCTTACTGTTTAAAAGAGTAGGGATAAAACAGAACTAGTGGTCCGCTAATCGCTTTTGCTACGCCATTTTTTAAATAAATCAAAGAGTAATAAAGTTGTAAATCTAATAATATGTAAAAAAGTTAATCTTTGATGATCTTTTTGATTACATGTTAGAGTTCTTAAAATTTGTCATTTATTCATAATTTCTACTTAAATTTTTAAATTGTTTTCAATGCCAATTGTCTATTAAAAACTTTTTATTTCAATTTGTTTTGTTTAAATAACACTGTTACATTCGATTTCTTATCAATTGATAATGCTCGTCATGAGCGAAACCAGCCCTGATCTTTGTTAATAAAAGTGGAAATATGTACAAATGAATACTGTGTTGTTTTTTTTTAATATAATGCTTTTCCACCAAGTATTGACAGTGAACATTCTAAAAGTGGTAAAAAAAAATGTATTTAAACCGCTTTCAAGCCGCTGGCATAAGTTTTGAAGAAACATCATTTCGCGACAGTATCCGAGTACTAGCAAACTTTAAGTTTCAGGAATTAAGGAAACGGGAAAACGTTACGATACGAGGAAAAGCTAACGATATAACAACAAACACAATAACTACCGTAATAACGTTAATCATAACGCTGATTGTATCGCAAATTACAGTCGTTGTGACTCACGAGAAGTGTGAGGGCTGTACGCTATATAAAATTACGGACAGTGGTCGAATTATTTCATATCCATATGGTGGCATAAGTAATAATGTCAAAATAGCGTACTTTTCACATCAAAATATGCACATATATTATTTATTTTAAGTAGGAAAAAATCAACACGACGAACGTCAAATAAAGTTTTCTGTATTTCAAATTTTAAATAAAAAATAAGCTTAGTTTGAAAAGCACTCACTAATTTGTATGCATAAACTATTTTTTAATGAGATACACTTTTTTGTCACGTTAAAAAATAGATACAAAAAGCTAAAAAAATCCAAAAACCTCATCATTCCTACGCAGAGGGATATTCACCCACCTTTTAACTAGAGCAGGTCAGGGTAAACTACAGCCAGCGTACAATATACGATCTCGTTTTTTTTTGTGCGGCCCTCTGTGAAATTCTTTTTTTTTTGATAATAAAAATAACATTCATCTAAAACTAGCATTTTCTTTGCGGCTCGTCTGAAGTTTTGTTTTTTTTACGTAGGTTAGAAATATGTGTACACTTTTCTTTTCAATAATCTACTTCATACTTTTTTTACTGTATCTAAAAATTTTAATCAAAAAATAATTGAAAAAGTCACTGTATAAAATTTGCAATGTTTGTTTTACATTAGAGTTTTAAATTGGTGATTTATTTTATAATTGATAGTGAAAGTTTATTTATAAAGGCACACATCATTGACCGTGTGGATACAGTTTTATATTTCTCCGTGTAAACTTACTATTACAATTCGCAAAATCATGAAAAAAATGCTTATTTGTGAAATATGTATGTCCGGTGACACTAGCTGATTAGAGGGTTGTTTATTTAAAACTGGATAACTCACAATTTGTGATGTTTTGAGTATATTACTTAATCTTTTATACTTTTCCAAAATTATTTTTATATGATCAGAACTGAACATCAGTTGAAAATGCTCACTATGAACGAAACCGTTCCTTATCATTCACCAAGTATTTGACAGTGACGCGCTAAAGTGCTTGTTCACTGTCAGTCAATATTTGGTGGAAAAGCAATAACAAATAAGCAAACTATTTCTTACGAAAATCATTTTTATCTAATGATATCAGGAACGATATCGGTCAGAAGTTGATAATGTTCGTCACGAGCGTAACCGATCCTGTTCTTATTAAACAAAAGTGGATTTACTACAAATGAGATTTTATTTTTTTAAATATACAGTGGAACCCCCAATCACGCTACTTGTAATTACGTGCCGAATAGAAATATTAGCTGCAAATCCTCCAATTGCGCGGTCGCATTCCATTGTCGTTGATGCTGTACACACAGCCGGACGGCTGTCTGTGTGGTGCATACATTCAAACGTTGGCGAGCGTCTGTGTTTTCGGCACGTGTCAGGCTTTACACACACAGCCGGGTGGCTGCTGTGTGATGTATACAGTCAAACGTTGGCAATCTTAGTTTTGGCAGTTTTGCATTTTTCGCGAAAAAAAAACGTAACCTCTTTTTTGTATGAGATTCGTTATCCCAATCACGCGCTTCCAACTATCGTGTAAATGGGAGTTTCACTGTATTGAACACCTATTGATCTAAGTCATATAAGAGCAACCACCGGCCCGCGGGCTGGATCCGGCCCCCCGAGCTATTTTGTCCAGCCCTGATTATCTTTAAGCAATACCAACGCTAATATTGATAGTCTCGTAATTTAAGTACAAGGCCAATCTTCACACTAGTTTTTGTAATCAGTATATATTATTAATATTATGTCGTTCATTACATAAACAAAAAAAATATATTAGAAGTAGCGACGTGTATTATTTAATTTAATATTACTTTATTATGTATTAAGTATTTGGTCCGGTCCTTGACTCGGAGACAGAATGATAATTTGGCCCCAGGCTAAGGAAAGGTTGCCCATGCCTGATCTAAGTGTTTCATTGTGTAGGTTTAGTTTCTAGCAAAATCGCAATTTTTCATTTTATCTCACTGTTGCTTTCAGGTAGCGATACACATATACGAATTAATGGATGAACATGAGTTACTTTGCATATGGTGATATAATATGGCACCATCGGTACAGGAACGCGGACCACCAAGGGAGGCCCATTGTCATTACTTGTAGCGAGAATCTTACATACAAAACTTGGGACGATTATCGCTTGAGCACTCTTGTGATAAAGACGATCCCGACGAGAAACTTAACGCCGACTAAACTTAATTGTTTGTCTCTGAACGCGTTCAATTGACGCGTTATGTACATTTGTTACGCACAAAGTTTGGCAGAAGTAATTATTGCCTTATTTACATGTATGTAAATTTCGGAGATTATCGGAAGATATATGCTGATTGTTATACTAAACAAAGCCTCATATAAATTAGAAGCATTAGTTAAACTTCAATACATACACGTTTCTCGGATACCATTTTATCACACATGATACATTTTAATTTTGTTGTTACGCTTAGCCTCTTCGGCTTACCGATAAAGACAAATTCCACACTACATTTTCTCATTGACAAGTTCAGAGTCACGGTCTACAGAGACACCTATAATTAACACAAATTATTAAATTACTTACATTCGTCCAAAAAGTTTATCTTTGAGATAATTAATAAGAACTTAGTTTTTATTTGGCAATATTCTGGCACATAGCGAAAATCAAATCCATCAATAATTACATTAAGATTTAAAAAAATTCAGATTTTTTTGGATTTTCTTACTCAATTAAATTCAAATGGACATTTTAAAAAAAACTTAATGTTATTATGAATATTTTTTTTTTCGTTTAATATTTTTTTAAAAATAAATAGTTCTTGTTTGATAACACCACTGGCGCCATATGCATTGTTTACAAATAAACTGTCTTACAATATGATAATAAGGCATGCTTAACTTAACCGGGATGATTTGAAAATTTTGTATAAAAGAAATTTAATAATTTGTTTTAATTGTAGGTGTCTCTAAAGACCGTGACTATTACCCTTAGAGATTCAAATCAATGAATACGTTCTAAATAAAATTTAAAAAACAATACGGCAGGTTAAAAGATGTTTTTCAAAGAAAGAAAAATACATGCCAAGAATACAAACAACGAATGGAATAAAAAGTTATTTAAAATTCAAAATGGATTTCCAAAAAAAGTAAATACAATAATTCAAAACGTGTCTTAAACTAACAGTCCAAATCGTTTGTATAATCTGTCTGTCACGTAAATAGACAAGTTATTTTTCAGTCAAACGGTGTTTCACGACTTTCTTTCCTGAAAATATTAACAGAAAAATGAATGTATTTCTCACATTTATTGCTCAAACAAAAATGGGCTGACAAAATATAAACCATAAACTTGCTACACAATTTAATATTTGTTCTAACCATAGTGTGTATATTCATTACAATCAAAGTCAACTGAGCTTAGTAATTCCAGAAAGAAAAAGACATCACGCGAATCCCAAATATTTTTTTAAATGATCACCGTGAAGGTATCTTGCTTACCGATTGCAACTTGTAATAAAAAAATCTTACCCGATTGGAACTGTGTGGGGCAAGGCAGTCTGCACGTTCAAAAATCATTTTTTCGGTTTCGACAGTCGTAATTTCACCTAAATCTGTGATAAATATAAAATTATCGATGCATTACTGGTCGCTTACTTATTGTATGATTATTTTATAATCGTTTGTAGGAATGTTGCACACAATTTTTAAGCCATGTGTCACTTTTACAGTGTTAAATTTATAAAGTGTTGTTAGTAGAAATATATTTTTTAAGACAATTCCGTGCTTGTTTGCTCGCCGTATTGTATTAACAAGTTAAATAATATAAGTTAAACTAAATATTAACACGTATGCAATAAAATATAGTAAAAAAAATATACATACTTCATTACATTTTTTTTTTATTAACAGTTAAATAGATTTGGATGCAGATGACCTGTCGCAGCGAGCATGAAACTCACGACTAAATTTGAGGCGGCTCGCTTCATAACAATGAAAATATAAATTGTATATGTACGTGCCAAAAGGAAATATTTTTGTTTTTATCAACCAGAATAATTTATGATTTCGCTATGATTGTAATCAAGTTCACAACAGCAGAATAAATAGTAAAAGATTTTTTTTAAAGTTTGGATATATTTATTTGTTTTATTCTTAAAATATTATCCACAGTGCCACCGAGAAATGTTTCGAGTGCGACATTATTTGACCAGCAGCGTCAAAAGTCTTTTATGACAGTATTTTTTAAAAATGTATATAATGATTTTGTTCTAGCAGTAAGAGCTCCACTAAGCAATAGGAAGACTGGATAAAGTGTTGGAAAAGTCAATGTGAAGTATTGATAATTGATATAACACATAGACTTTAGTAACTTCATTATCTGCAAAAACATCGTTTTCCCAATTATAATGTTTCTATACATGTAAATATATGCCTCGATTAGATATGAATTGGTAATTTGTATCAAGTTATGGCATTTTTTTAAATGATTAAATGGTTTAATACGACTGATTCTTTAAAAATATCTCCCACCTTTTCCGACCCCTTAATAACTGGGCGCAGTTCTGTCCTAACTATATCCATCTATTCCTACTAATCCCTATAAAAAAATAGAGGTTGAGCGACTGATTGAAAATCGATTCTCGTAGAAAACCTTATGTTGAGAATACGTTCCCTCTAAGCCGAAGGTTTAGATGCGCGGAAATTTCAAAGGCTGCGTGGAGTCTGCGCGGACCGATCAACTATGAATTGAGCAACTGTCTTGTAGTGCGCGCCAACCCGAAATGAGTGCGCTGGGACTTCTCAACAGCTGCGCGGCCGCGCACGCGCGCAGATTAGAGGGAACTTTGGTTGAGATACATCCATCAGGAGACCATATGCTCCACATTGGGAGCGGACATCGATTAAAAAAAAAAAAACGTTATAGTAAGATGTCACAAAGGTTGTTCATTTGTTCCACACTGATCATACGTGATACGCTTAAAAATGAGAGAAAATGTTATATTTAGATTATTAACAATTAAACCACAAGAAATTTATTATATATACATATATCTGCGAATTTGTTAACTAAGTATTCACTTAAAATTAAACACAAGTCATTTAGTATGGTGTTGTTATTTTTATTATCGTTATTTCTTTACTTGAGAAGTTCCCAGGCCCATTAACGAGCTTGCATGTACAAGAAATGAAATAAGAAAGAACAAAAGATACGAACATTTAACTCCCAGGGTTGAGTGTTTTCTGTTAATTATCCTCGAACTTATTCATTCCCACCTCGAGCCAAGTACTTAATAGTAGTTTTAAGTTTAGTTACGCCTCTGAAATAAGGGCTTTGCTCAAAGTATTTGTCAAGTTAGTAGAAGTTTTCATTTATTCATGAGTACACTTATATTTAATTTAGTAAAACTAACTCAGTTATGTATACATAAATATCGCACCAACAATATAAACTTTGAAAATTTATATGAAAATGAAGGTCACAAAATTGATATTTGGCCATTTCATTTATTCTGTTATACATAACCATGATATATATTCTTACTTCATAAGGGTTTCGTGTTGTGTTATTCTATGAAGCATCATTGTTAACGGATCTTTTCGTACACGATTTTCCCTAACACGAACCTCTGTACGGCATACTCCGTACACGATTTGTCCGTATAAAAATTCTTCCGTACGAGATTCTCGCTTATACATAATCTTTCGTACATAAAAAAACACCAAGCAAAAAATATCAAAAATAAAATTTTGAATTTGTTGCTTTATTTTAATTTTTAATTGCCTTGTGTCAAGAGCGAGAAATATCGGGTTGCGGGGAACAAACAAAAAAATCAATAATATGTATGTATATTATGATGTTTCGGTGTCCTATGACGAATACTAAAATGTACGAAATACTTTTTGTCCAAAAAAAATATTTACGGGATTATATGTGTACGGAATAATCCCGGTACGAAACTATCTTCTACGGAGAATTTGTGTTCGGAAGAATCACCAACCCATACAGCATTTGTCGTTTGTTGTAAAGTTTATTGTAACCATGCTTGCTTCCGATGAAGAACATTTAATATAATTCTAATAAAATTCGTATAAGAGAATTGCTTTTAACTCAATCATTTTAATACAATTATTTTTCAAATGGAGTGTGGATAGAAGGATAGAGCTAAGACAGGACTATCAGTAAGAAACCGTTTATAGGATCGAGTAATAAAGTATCACGAATTAAAGAATGATTATTACAATTTTTATATTGCCTAATACGGTGGACAAGTTGTAATTCTCAATTGATTGATTCGCGTTTCAAGGCTTGAATCCTTAAATTTACAAAGTTAAATTATGATTCATTTCGATTGTATGTGTAGGTTATGTCCATAATAATTTCCTTAAAAATGTTTTTTTCGTATCTGACCTATTAAAACCACTGTTGTACACACTCGACGCTGATGCTGGAGGATAAAATAAATATTGCAATAGTTTGCAAAAATATATTTTATACCTTTATTTGAGCACTATAAATTTAAGCGTTCCAGTGCCTGACGTTAATTTTCCCATTTGGAAACAAGCAATTACATTATGTACTTTAAAACAATCTTTATAATTACCTGTCTAAGTAAATAGCTACGTATTTAATTTAATAAATTGGATTATTTTTAATTACAAAGCCGCTTTGTTAGTATTTTAAAACAATTTAGCTTTTTTACTACACTGAAAATAATGAATTGTTACTGCAGCACAAGATCGTCATAAATAATGTGTTTTAATTATTTCATAAATACGCCTTTTCCATTTTTTAGCTTTCACCTTAGCAATACTTTTTATAGTCTTGGCGAGACGCTTTTGGAAAAAATAGTGTTCCCAAAATGTTCTTAATTATACGATTTTTATTTATTTTTGGCTTGGTATATATCATAGGACTTATTTCGTTTATGTATTTTACGACTATTATAATTTTAATTGACAAAATAAAAGAATATTTTACACTGTAACATTCACTAATTTACCAGATATTTAAAAATAATTTCAAGTTACTCGAAATTAAAATCGGCGACAATTTAATCAACGCCACGGAAAAATACATCGAAAACACCCACGCTGTATAAATAGTGAAATAATTATAATGTATATTTGTCTTATCTATCACATTAACACACACACACAATTCCTATCTCTTTATCAGTTCATGCGCAGAAGGGGGATGTGTGATTATGATTAAGTAAAAAAAATCATCCCATAATCAATTACTCCATTAATATTTCATTTTATTTACCATAGTAAATTAAAACATGTTTTCACTTTCAGATTAAGTTGTTAAACGTGCGTTATCTCAGTTTGTTTGAAGTTTAAACTATCGTTGATGAATTTTACGAGCATTCTTCATTCAAAGTAGAAATCTTTCCGTGACTATAAAGCACTTTTTATCAAAATATACCACAAAAAAATCTTTACTTGCCTATACAATACAAACCGTATTGTAGCAATAGGATAATTGGGCTAAATTCTATTAGCAAACCTATCTGCAGACCGCTTACAAATAAAGCTAACTCTAGTCTTGTTATCACTAACAACTTTGTATATGTATCTGTTCACCTCTAGATTGTAGAATAGCCCGCAACGTAAATAATACTTTGTTTGCCACGTAACGTAACTATTACGTGCTAGAAGTTCGTTTACTTATCATGGCCGCACTCTGAGTAGTTATCATAATTTACGTTTTACGTAACTAAGATCCTACACGAGATGGTTTTTTCATAACTGCCAAGAAGAGTGTGTAGTAATTTCGCTTGTTTCAAATATCTTTACTCATTTTACTCGAGAGAAAGCGTGGCCATTAATCAAAATAAATTCTTTCTTTTATCTGTTGCTACGGAACACTTGTTGTATGATATATCTCGGTTCATTTAACAAACTATATATATTATGATAAAAAATGTATAAATAAAGTTCACTACTTTCAAGATACGTATTTTTAAATAAAGGACTCTGTTAAATATTTATACCATTATAAAAAATTCATGTTTCACTGATTTACTACAAACTCTCACTGATAAAATATGCTTTATTTTAATTCAAATCATGACTCTAATGTCAGTTAATACTCTTAAAAGGTTTGACGTTGTTTAAGAATTTTAGCCCATAATGAAGAGTATATATCCATATTGAGATTATTTCTACAGAAGTTTTTCTACGAAAACTGCATTATTATCGTTTAAACTATCTTTTTCGGTATTAATGGTTAGTTAATCGCTCAATCAACGCCCCATTTTTTAGAATCGGATCGGGTGAATAAAGTTTTATAGATTATATAAACCGATTTAAAAATGAATTTGTACGCAACGGTATTCAAACCAGTGGGCGCTGAAACCGAAGAAGAAAACGCTGACCATACCACTACAGGTGAGTAAAAAAATCTATATAATATACTGGAAAAGAAGCCCGGCAGTAAAATGATACTGTTTGTATTTTTTTGTACATGATGTATGTAAATTAGAATAATTGCGTCGCATTCAAGAATATATTAGCAATACCATAAGCAAACAAAAGTTTGTAAGAGTTTTATTTACGAAACATTAAAGAGCATTAACCATAAGTACCAAAGCACACCGTCCATTGCCCCAAGCGCTATTGTACTGGGATCCGTACGTTGTATACTATATAGTTCCATACAATATTGTATGTATGAGTGGCATGAATAATTAGTTACCGTCATGCGATGCGCAAAATGTTGTTATCTTCTGCGGTGAGCTGCGGGGTGTTTGTATCCGAGAGGGATGAAGGCGTTGGAGGGAGCGAGAGGCGTCCATACTTGTTGGAGGTGATACTTCGCGCCAAGTTGAGCATTCCAAACTGCCGTCGGTGATTAGCGAATCCTAGAACGGACTGTTCTAAATGTTTAGAGATTAATAGTCGGAAGCCAACTTGTTACGAGCAACTGAAATTAAATGAAACAAGATTATTTTTGTTTAACCAAGTGCCAAAGGATCGGTCGAAGTCGAAACGGCCAAGGACCTCACTAAATGTTTTGTATTTACAATTAAAATACAGCATGTATTATTTACTATTTACCGTTCATGAACTGTTTATTTCGGTAACCGGATAAAACAGAACATGAAAAAACAAAACATCACAAAACGTACAATATATCTTTAGAAAACAGTAGTATTGATATGTTTTACAATCAATTAGTAATCTCTATGTCGTATTAGATACAATAAATAAAACAGCAATCTTGCATATCAATAACACTTTCAAACTGAAATTGTCGTAAATACACTTATATTGGAGGATTATATTAGTCGACATTGACTAATAAAGTAAAGCGCACGTTATTACACACTGTTCTGAAATTATTACCTGTTAATCTAGAATATTTTTCCAATAAATAGTTAAGAAGAAACAGTTATCATTCAACTAAAAATTGATTGTGTTCTGAATTGTCTATGTTCTATGTTCTCATGTTCTGTTTTATCATGATCTGTTTATTCATGGAACCGTTTATTTCGATAGTATGTAAAAAGTTTTTCAAATTATTTCTTTTCAAAATTGACCGCTTTAAGCAGGCATGTCAAACACACAGCTCGTCTGAAATTTGTCTTCGATTTTTCCAAATTCTGATGATTTGAAAACCAAAAAAACGTTGTCGAGTTTCTTTAAAGCTGATATATTTATTTATTTGACAGCTTTTTTATTATATTTCAATTGCACCATTCTTTTATATGCACGATTGTTATTTTATAAATAGGTGTATAGTAAAAAATGTTTTGATTAAAATGCGGTCTTCTTTGTAGTGAGCTAGTTTCACATGCCTGACTTTAATGTATCTATGCAGACTAATAATTAGCAAATTGTGCAGTATATAATTTTATTGGTTGGTTAGAAAAGGAAGATATAAAAACATCACAAATGAAGCTTTAGTTTCTTGTAATCATTTGAGATCATTATTTTTTAAATTGGATTGTCATCTTCTAATTATTTATAAAACATTTTTTCAAAATGTAACTTTATAAGATTTCTTGTAACTTATTTTAGAATGTTTTTTTCCGTGTCCTTACATAAGTGAAACAAATGTACTCGTTATAGATCTTATCTCAACATAAGTTTTTCTACAAGATCTACACTGAATATTATACACTATTTGAAAAAAACACTATTTGAATCAACGCAGTGATATTAATGTTTCATATCATTTAAACGTTATAATAAAATACATTTTTTCGTACATAATAATTATGTTGTATACATCAATCAATCGAATATAATATCATATTATGACAGATGAAACAAAACCGAAAAGACTAATCAGGTGTCAAAGAAGATCGTAGTTTTAAGTTATTCCTTTTATCTAATTTTTGAAACAATTAAACATAAAATATTGTGTTAGAAGCACTAATCTGTACCTTATACAGCAGATAGTTAATGAAATAGTACATAGGTATTATATGGAATATTTCATACCTTTTCCAAGTATCAGCGAGATAAAACATATGACTGTTTGTTAACTTTTTTACTATTACACGTCACTGCTAAAGTTTTTTCTGTATCAATATCAGATAATAAAGCGGCTGTCCCACCCTTTGAGGAACCATCAAATCTAAAGCATTGATATAAACAATTCTATTAAATTAAAACTGTTAGGTAACGGAAAATTATATTATATATATAATTATTTAAATTGGAAATAGATTTTGTTTTATCCATTTTCCTTGAGATCTGTACAATATGTACTAGTGCAGGGACGGCGAACCTTTTTGGGTCCGCATGCCAACAATTTTTAAATATTTTTTCTCGATTGTATGGCGTGCCCAAGCAGTAAAAAATAGCAAAATAGAAAAAAATAAGTGATTTTTTTAAACGATTTTCGTTTTCGAATTAAAATTTTAATTTTTGAAACATAAAAAAAAATTTGAACATGGAAATCGTTGGCGTGCCATCAAAAATTCTCAAGCGTGCCACATCGGGCACGCGTGCCATAGGTTCGCCATCTCTGTACTAGTGTTGTTGTAATATTTTTATTGGTCATTTGTATGTACTTACGCAAATATCATTACAGATTTAAAGTTTTATTGAAGTACAATAATTAATCTTAACCGATTGTCAACGACCACACCACGTTGAAAGCACCGGTTCTCGTCCGATCACCGAAGTTAAGTAACATTGGGCGCGGATAGTACTTGGATGGGTGACCGCTTGGGAACACCGCGTGCCGTTGACTTATTTTGCCATTTTGCAATCTGATCTCTACGATGAAGCGCTTAAAAATGCTCATTCATACGTTGACATTAACAGTGATGATAGTAAGTAGTTTAGTTATTGCTCTGATTCCGTTTAAAGAATAGATGGGCGGAACGGTATTTTAAGAAACACATGCATTTATTCATGAGTTCACACCGATTAAAAATCTAATAATAAAATTATCATAGTCGACGCCAACGATGGTGACGAACCTAGCACGATTATTACAAATATGTATACTGCAGAAAGGAAAAAGGACGTAACCCACACATAGCAAATTTTACAGGAGGTACAAACACATGTTTTGATGATTTTCGACCATATGCAAATTATGAAATAAACTCAACCTTGAAGTACGTGGAGACTTCTAAGCTGGTGTTTAATTGACATAATCTAATATTAATTTAAGAAATTGTCCAGAAAAAAATCTTTTTTTCAGTCTTTTTTCTTGGTTTCAATTTTCACAAGTCCATTTTTTTTCAAACTTAAAAGCTTAATTTGCATACTAATTCGGCATTTACAACTTACATTCTTTTGATAGAACGTGTATCAAGTTTGATACATTGTGATTAGCGAAAATAAGCTGTTTTGAAAAATGTGTGGGTTACGTCCTTTTTCTTTTCCACAGTCGATATGATGCTGTATTCTGGCGTTGTTTGATCCCCCAAATTTTGGCATTGAGCCACATTTATAATTCTATAATATACATCAGTACTCATCACACAATTTTATTCAACGAAAATTTCCAATAACCCGGGCGCGTCGAGTGGGCAAGTTCAACTTTATAATAAAAATAAATGAAGTCCACGCGATCCATACTGTGAGTGAATATGGCTTAAAACATAAATATGTATCAATTTACCATACCATTCAGATAACTGCCAAACTTTACGATTCCAGAGCCCGAGCTGTAAGTAATACAACCATGGTCGTTAACTTATTTTATTACACGTTTCGCATGCCGAACAGTCATCATCTATCAGCCCCCATCGTGAAACCACCCGATATCGTCCCACAAGCTGATAAAGTATTATGCCTAATTTTGATAACTACGAACCATAAATATTGCTAAATCGGCGTACATAGGTAAGTAATGCCTGTCTAAGGTTTTCTTTAATGGTAGTTGGGAGAAGGCATACTTGTGCTTCAAAATAATATCTTTACCAGCCATAAAAATCCTAATCATGTCCGCCCCCAAAGTGCCTCCGCATATGGACACATATTCGAGCATTCAAAGAGCTTTTGTGACTTCTGAAGCTCGCTTAAATTATATCATCCGATCTCTGATTTTATTTAACTCGATGGCTGCCAAAGACGAGATATCTCGTAAAAATTTTCGTGCTCAACACGCCAGATAACAGTTATCTCGTCAATAACTAATTAAATTAATAGTTGCAAATTATAGCCGGCGTGCTAGGTAATTAATATTAATTATCTACGGCAGCTAAAAGGTTAAAAGAAAAAGCCAGTAGAGGCGAACCACTTTACATGAATGAGTGTAGCAAATATCCCAAATACTATTTACCAACTATTCAAAATAAGTTTACCATATTTAATACCGTTTAATAGTACACAAATAAAATCATGCAAAAGTCCTTTATTGTAATAGAAAATTTAAATTAACTTTGATTATTCCACGTATACGTGGAATAATCAAAGTTAATTTGAATTTTCTATTTAAATGAACTTCCACAAAGTTACCGCCGAAACCATCGAAAGTCCTTTATTGTGTTTATCTTAAATAGTAAAATATATAATTTGTGAATCGCTCACGTGCCAGTAAAATTTTCGAAAATGCCAACCTGGGAACTCTTGCCTTTAGATTCGCCGTCCCTGGATTAGTAGATCACATGACTATAAGCTTAATAATCACTCACACATTGCTCCTGTTTTAAGTGTTAGATGAATCCTTTAATTTATTAAAAAAAATATATATGAAAGCGTCCATACCGGAATTCGAGCCCGTGTTAAAAATCGTTTGCTCTACTCTGGGGCGCATATGATTTTACTACGAAGACAAATTGCATATAATTAACAAAATACTTTTGTTCTAACTTCAAAACATTTATTTTAGATCAGCCCCATTCAATTGATAATGCTTTCGGGATAAGCAAAATAGGTCTTCTAGAATAAATTATGCAGAATTAGTAAAAAATGTTTATTTTTTAATTTAAAGTTTACTATATCTCAAATTTGCTTCTTGCCTATCCATTAAAACACATGACTTTAAAACTAGGCTTTAAAAAATATTTATGTAGGTGTTCATATTGCAGGCATAAGCTGATTGTTAACACAATGGTTTTTGAATTTTTTTTTTAGACACTTTGGTGGCAGCGAGTCCTGATTGCCAACTTATATTATAGAACAAGGTTGCAGGTTGCCGACCCCTGTTATAAAACATAAAATCAATCACAACCACACCTTGTATCCAAACAAATATTTTTTTAATAAAAATATGAGATTTAACCTCTGGATTTCAATCCTTTTTTCATTTTTTATTATAATATATTGATTGATATGAAGTTTACGCCAACCGCAGAAAGTATTTTCTATAAACAAATCCATAAATAAGAAAATAAAGCTTAGTAAAATTGAATGCATATTATTTGTTAGAAAGCTTATTTGCATTCATATGATTTCTAGGTAATCCCATTTCATATAAAAAATCTGAAAAAGAATTATCTCCATAAAGCAATTTATTTTCCAAATGCATTTGATTAATATTCATACTAAAAATACTTCGCAATCTTTTTTCCAGCTTAAAAAATATATATTTGAATAGAGGGCTTCTAAAATATTCCAACGGGGTCTAAAGATTTATTTGCCTCTGCGTTTCTTTTAAGGGTGCAGGTAGATAAATTAATAACCCTTAGAGTTATATCTCTTGAAATTAATGGTTGCAACTTTTAAGAAAATAATTGTCAATTTTAAATAAAATAATAACAATAATATTTATAATATAAATTATCAATTTGAAAATAAATTTAGACCTGCACGAGTAATCCATTGGTAAATAAATATACAATTCTAATTACGTAATATATTACCGTTGATAAAATATATGATACTGTATTATTTTGTCATATGTATCTCAATGAATTCAGATTTGGAAATTACCTGCCATTTAAAAAAAATGGCAATTCTGTGGTAAGATGGCTAAATATGGTACATTCGTTTTCCAAACCTTTATCAATTTTAGCATTAAGGTACACATACTCACCATTTTGCAAACTTACTTTATATTTAATGGTGTATAAAATAGTTGTATAGCTATGAAGTAAAACTAATATTTTCCAAATAGCTCCAAATTTGCATGATATATTATATCTTTCCATCAAGTAACCAGATGGAAAAACACAATTTTTCATGTAAAATAATCTGAGATAACAAATGTAACCTAAACAATTGATACATATTCACACCGCTTATTTCTATCAACCGTCTACTCATATCATGTTTTGACGTCTTGAAGATCTCTCAAGTCCAAAGGTGGATGTAATTTGATTTTTCAAAAAAAACATGACATATCATGTAAAGTCATCTAACTACAAAATATATTTAACATCAATTCAGTCTTTTTATAACGGTTGAAACACAAAAAAAATGTTACCATTCGTAGATATTTAACAAATTTTCAACACTAATTATATAAATATCCAGTGAGACAAAATAAGCTTTATTCATTTCTGTACATTTTAAGTTGAACACTTAAAAATGAGCATTAAGTGAAGAAAATACAGTACCAAACAGCCCGCGTTTCCGCACGTACATCATCTTGCGCAAAAGAAAATGTTCTTTCATAAAAAAAACTCCCCAATGAAGGGTGAATGTTTTCCTATATGGGTCATTTATTTTAAAAACATGTCACAAGTAAGTGTTTTAAAAAAACACTATAAGTCTTAATTATAGCAAATAATATGGTTTTAACAAAGAAGATAATTATTGCTTATTCTACCACTGAATGACGACTATATCATTGTTTTATCTTCATATAGATTTAAAAATACTTACCATTCGTTCGTTTGTGAAATATGTAAAAAAAATTACAGCGAGGTAGGCAAGCATTGTAACCAAACAATCCTGTTTCTTCATAATTATGACGTGACAGTACCTAATATTTCTTTACACCACTCTCGGCTTAAGTTGCTAGTTTTGCTCAACGACCCCCCGTTTGAATTGTTCTGACATTTTTTAAGAAAACTAAAAATAAGACCCTTAGAATCATAAAAATGACTCTCCACAATTTACTTCTTTATACTGTAGTTTGTGGTATGCGCATGTGCATGTACATATATGTATGGGTATAGTATATATATTATACAATATTATATTATGCATATAAATTCATATGGTGCCCACGTGAACTGTTATGATGAAAAAGAAAATATTAATTGTATTAATAGGATTAGCGATGAAGGAGACTTGTAGAACTATGACGCTCACGCGCCCTAGAACTTAAAGCTTCATTATTTTGATGTATTTTTGTATCATCGATATAGATGGCAAAGTTTGTACCTTTAAAATCTCCCAAAAGTTAAACAAAAATGCGTCTTTAAAACGTTACTTAACTAACCACTTAAATTGATCATGGTAATTTTTATTATATAAAACGATAGATTGTAGCGTTAAAATATTGCTTCATATTCAATTATATGGAAAGGCAGGTTCTTTTAAAAATATTTTAATAATACATTTATTTAAGGAAGATCTTCAAATAAAAACAAAAACAAACTACCCAATACTATAAAAAAGATAATATAACCATATAACAGATGTCACGATGGTTAACAAAAGAATCTTAGTTCTAACTGCTTCTTGTTGATTCATGTTAAAATTCACTGGTTGTTTTTGTAAGCAACGTCATATAAAAGCCTTATACTGCGTTAGAGAGTTTTAAGTGTGACATTTTCTTGAGAAGTCCAATACCCACAACGGAGACAATGGAGGTGATGACAAATTATCAAACACCCCAGAAGACTGCACTGACTGCACCAGAAGACTGACATACATAAATCGGTCTCTAAGCCCATGGTGAAGAAATCATAAAGCAATATGGCGAAAAATATAACTCAAATTACATATGAGCAATTTTGCAAATTTGATCCTTGTTTATTTGGCGTACTTTATATGGACGGCTGGCTAGGCCGTACTCTTCTCTTAGCGTGCTCGCTGCGTTTGGAAATAAATTGCCCGGTTCCTCCCCATCGCTGCCGCATACATTTTTATACTCTTTCCCCGATATTTTTCCCCAATTTTTTCACTATAAATGTTTACACATTCACTTAGAATGTTGCCTGGTGGTGTAAACGAAAGGGGATGTTTTTTTTACACACTCATACTAAGACCACCTGTATGAGGCTCTTCGAATCAACTGTGTAAAACTCGCTATAGTACACATTTTAAGAATGTTAATTTTGATTCAAAGCGTCGTATTTTCCAGTTACACTATAACGTGCATCTTTTTGTATAGCTTCACCAAAGAAACACGAACAACTATTTAAGACGAATTTCAAGTCTTAGATAAATCATGCAAAGAATAACTATTCACGACATAAAAAATCAATAAATTAAACAGTCACTTTTCACTGTTTGGTTATTTACTACAATTTTTAGTGGACGCATTTTATAAAATAAAAAACAATTTTCGTAACAATTCTACATTATTTTATTTAAGAGCAATACTGGTTTTATTCAGTTTAAAACTATACAGAGATATTTATATAAAACTTAGTAAGAATAATTTTAAAAAGTGACAAATTGTTAAAACAAATATGAATGAATTTACAAATAATGACATTAAATTATTACAAATATATAATTTTAAATTTCGACTGAAGGTGCTTGATGAAAATTTAATAATAATTTAGAATTATTTTTATTTTGTACACTTCCATTAAATCTTTGGTCGAACACAGCAGAACATGCAGATGTAGGGGTGAAATTGTTACACAAGAACACATGTGAACATAAATTATTTAACAGGAAATATTGGAAATAAATAGGGCTCAGCTTTCCAGTTTTCCAATCTTAAATAAACAGTTAAATCTCCCGAATTCCCCATTGTTGTACCCGTTTAAATAATTGATATCAATTAATTCTAATATGTCGTTTTATAGACTCACAAAAAAATATTCTAATTTATTTTATTTTGTTTTATTTTAGTATTATATTTATTTTTCACGTTTACATTTTACTGTCTGGCAATACATTATGCCCAATATTATAATCACTACAATTCACGAGAATAATTCATATCATAAATTCTCGCTATTAATTAGGTTAACAATAGTATAGAGCGAATGTACTTGTGTGTTTGTATATAGACAATACAAACTTGCCGCTGCCTGTTAGTTCGAGTGCATTCGCGCACTGATCAACACCGGAAGATGCCGAGAGGCGAAACCCGGGTCGTGTTCGACCAAAGATTTAATGGAAGTGTACAAAATAAAAATAATTCTAAATTATTACAAATATAGTTAAATCAAAGTCTTAAAATATCTAACCTCAATGAAAGAACCGATCTCTTCGGAAATAAAGTTACATCAAGTGGACCAGAAACCTACTGGAAACATTCATTGGTTCGTATCATATGTTAAATACAGTTGAAAGAAAAGTAATCCGAACATGAAAGACTTTCAACCAAAAGTAAGTTAGTATTTATTTCACAATTTCAACTGTCAACTACCAACTATTTTGATACTGAAAACTGAGTGATGTCGGTGTTAAATATAAAAGTATAGATAAAATCGAAACATTGGCCTTAAAACGAAATAAAATAATGATACTTTTTAATATTTATATTATTGAACTCTCGAATAAAACATCGAGCACCTTTTGCGGTTACTATCACACCTTCTGCGTGTATTTTATTATAGAACGTGTGCATGCTAAAGATAACCTGCTTAACGTATTTTTAAAGCGAAAAGGTAATCGTTAATTTATTTACAACAGCTTTAAAAGTGCTTTATTTCTTGTCGTATTGATTATTCCAGAAAAAATTAACATAATAGAAACACGTGTAAAAATTTATACACACAAACAAAAACGTATACCACTACAATAATATAAATGATTACTTTGAATATGTGCATCATAATACTATTATTCACTTTTATGATCTTATTTTTTGTGCTGGTCTTTAAATTAGCATTATTATAAAGGTCTCAACTCTCAATAATTATACAATTTCTAACTATTTTGGCATAGCGGTATTATCAAAACTACAATATTATTTTTTTATACATATATAATATTATAAAACACAAATACCTTATTTTAAAAGTCAATATATTTTTGAAACTATTCTAATTCACATACATTACATATTCAATATGAAAATCAGTTCGAGAATTGTATTTAAGAACACAAAGCCATTCAATATATTCCTAGCAATAGTCTGATATCGAAATAACTATAGAAAATACTGTAGTATGCATATTTTTATTTGATAAACGCAAAATTGTTTTTCAACCAAAGGTTAAAAAATTCTAAATAATATTTCTTATATTGAACACTAAATTTTAGACAAAACGAAAAATTGTTCATGAAATTTATAATACGTGTTCACGACAACTCAATTTATACGGTTTTACGGTTAACCGTTTGAATACTGCGCAAATAAATCATTAATATGTCCCAAAGATACTGCGTGTTTTTGAGAAAAAAAAATCCTAATATACACTCGAATTCGATATGTTAAAAACCATTTTTGACTCAATATAGATAGCACTACACATATTCATCAAAACATTGCTTATATTCTATTAGAATACCAAGTATTTGATTTTTTAAAATGTCTTGGACATCCGTGTTCGCTTGCATATGTTTCGGACACCTGTGTTCACTTGATATTCAAGTGGTTAACGAACTGACTGTCTCTTTTATATCTTTATATATTATAATAATTGTTTGAATTTTATACAAAAAATATTTTAACTAAGCACTAAGCAATATTTTTTACTTATTCCATTCTACAACGCGTAAGTTTTTTGTTTCTGAAAAAAAATGAATTTTCATTCCATAACCAAAAATAGCTAGTTGAACATGCTTGCGTTAAAAAAATGGTACTGACATTATATTAATCCTGATTTGTTATAAAACACTTAAAACAATGTTTCCCGCTAACCCCCCAAAAAAGTTTATTATAATATAATCCAAATTAATTTGTGTGAATGGTTTTATTCGTAGCTGGTGAAAACGTACTGAATTCGAAATATTCATTAATTATTTTGTTATTATGTTTAATCGCACATTTGAAACCGAAAGAATAATTAAAAACAAGCTTTTTATCAATAATTTAGTACCAATCGATAAATAAATGTAGTAAGTATATCACTTGTCTTTTAATAATCTTTATATTAATATATGTTTCGTACAAAAAATCATTTTAACATGCAGCAACACTTACTAGCTACAAATTTAGTTGTAAAAGTTAAATTATATGTACATTTGTTGATTATATTTTACCAACTTTATTAAATTAATAGAAATATATCGCTAAATCGCGTGATCATTTCTCCACTCGACGTAAGCATAAATTTTTGGCAATGAATTCCCCGAAAGTATAGCAAGGTGCATTTTATTTACATCTTAAATTCCCGATAAATAAATAAATACATGGCAATAAAACTGGCCTAGGTCATTCTACCCTAAGCAATATTTTATATACCAAGAACCCCAGTCTTGTACGAGGGGAGATCATGAAAACATCATTCGTTTTAGCGTAGCATGTTTAGTGAGTAAATGTTGGACATGCATTTTTAATCTAGAAATCGATATCAATTCACAATATGTTCCTTGAAAGCTGCAGTTTACATATAAACAACTTTACCAAACACAATATAAAGCTGTTTTAAAGAAATGGTTTTTTAATGAGATTGATTGTTTACAAATGAAATCTTATAATGTAACTTGCTTCGATTTCTATAATATTATAAAACATAAAACAGTTCTCTACAATTGAAACACTTAAACCTTAAAGCTTTTGGCTAATATTATGTAGACGTCTTTTTATATTTTTCAATGCCAATTGTTGTGTATAACTTTTCAATTTTGTATAAATAGCATTATTAAATTATATTTCTTATCAGTTGACAATGCTTGCAATGAGCGAAACCGGTCCTGACATATTAAATAAAGTGGAATGAAGTACAAAGGATTATTGTGTTTTTATTAATATAATGCCTTTCCACCAAGTATTGACAGTGAACACCCTAAAAGTGGTCTTTTTATATGTCTCTCAGCTCTTGAATAGAGCATTGCCCAAATATAAAACTACATTTTTTACCAAGAAATTTTACATCAAGCCGCGAGCGTCATTACAAAAAAAATCTAAAATAAAATAAAATATATTTTAATATAAACCAACTTATAACATAAAAATCGTAAAAATAAAAGAATTTTGCAAAATAAATACAGTGTACAAAAGCATTTAATTTAATAATTTTTATTTTTTTTTAAGAATCTTGACTAAGGTTTGCAAAAAAATATGCTGCAGTATCACGAAATGCTTTATTTATTGGTGTTTGTTTAAAAGCATGGAAGTTTGTGATTTTTACCTTCCTTCATTCAAACCTTCTATCCGAGAGTGATTGTGTAACAAGTCGTCTTGCTTTATTTATTTCCCTGCACCTTAAACCTCTTCAAAGTATGAGTGACTGTAAATATCAACCAGTTTTTGATCGAGATGCTTCATTAAAATTTAGTACGTTTTCTGCGATAGAAGTTACAATGTTTTAAGCGTGTAATATAAGTTTTACAAAACTTTAAACTAAAAACTATTTAAATCTTAGAAAGTAAAAAACGATCTTTCAAAGGGTAACTTCCCCTACATTTATTCATATTCTCCTTGCCATTTTCTTTTCATGGAGTGCTTTAGGCATAGACTAGTCTCAGGGGTAATTACTATTAGAAAAAAGCCTAAAGCGAAAAATTTATTTCAAACTATGCGTGAATAGGGATTGTAACATCGGTATTTCGGTGCCTCACATTAAATACCGGTATTGCAAATGTCAATATCAGTATTACGAATAAAAAAACGGCCAATCGAGATCGCAATACATATTATAATTTGACATTTCGAAATATCATGTTAAATAATGTCGTTAACAATATATATAATCATAAACGGGTATTCTTTATAAATAACAAGGTTTCTTCATATAATAATGCATCATTAAAAGGCTCATAAATTCTGTAACTTGTCAATATTGATATACCTAACATTTGACAGATTTAAATGATTTCAATTCGGCTTGAACAATTTCATTAAAATGATCGTTTCTGAGAATTAGAAAACCGATGTTGGCTTATTTTCAATACCGAAATATGGATGTGTTTACATTTTCAAAACCGATATTTCAATAATGAAAAAACACCACTAATACCGGGACCCCGGTTTCGCAAACTAAAACACCGGTTTTACAATCCCTATGCGTGTATATTTTATTATCAGTAAAAACTTATTTAATATTCCCATCCCGAATGTCTGTATGAAAAATCATTTTTTTGTTAATATTCGAAAATTTATCAATCATTCATAAGTTTTCACTTTGCTTGTCTGGAATGTTTTTTCAAGAAATTTAGAAAAAAACCACTGCATTTATTAATAATATTAAGATTTAAAAATGGTCTTGTTTACTTTTAGTTTGTATCATTCTTCATGTTCTTAAAAAAATAATTTCTTCATATTAAAACCAAAACTAGCAGGAAAGAAGTAATTTAAACATTAATACAATTCAACAGTTAATTGTATTAAGCTTTAAGAAATCATGCATAAAATAAATATAATTTTTCATTGTATTTAAGACATCAACATTCACCAGATTTCAGACAATGGTCCTATGAGTGCCAATTTTATAAAAGAAGATACCTCTAATTGATTTCACGTCGCGCTACGACTAATTTTCAGCATAGGAAAACTATTGTAAAGCTTTGATTTTTACGCTCAATATATAAAACTATTATTGATTGGAAAGCTGTCTCGGAAATTCTAATTATTTGAATCCATGAGCAATTTTTTTTTATTTTATTTTTTAAATATTTTTTATGGTCCCATGCAGCTCTGTATCGGGCCAAGAATATGCGAAGTTAATTCGTTTTTTGTTAATTGTATTGCAATAGGATTGATAGGATAACCAACAACCAACTCGTCCTTAATTCAATGTCAATTCAGGCAGAATTCCTTCAACACACGTGGTTGTAATGTGTCGCTTAAGTCGTCTTTCTGTGTGACATAGTTCACATAAATCTAATTTTCACATAATTTGAATAATGTTAATTCGCGAAACAAAAAAATCATGAAAAACTGAATAATTGTAAGTGTATGAAAAAATATGTTTGCCTCGCTTTTCATAATTGATCGTATTCTTGTATAGATATTCAAGAAAAGATATATACCAAAATGGATTTCTGTTATTTTAACCACTATTTTGATTGAATAATTTAAAGGTATTTTATATATTGTTTAAGACTTCTAACTAATAATACTACAACTTGTTGAATTAATAAACTGAATGAAAGATTACTTTCTATAAAAATATGTGAATTTAGATAAACAAACCAAATTGGCTTAAGCATAATCGACATAATTTAAGATTTTGTAATTGAATAAATTCTCAAAATTATCCGTTCACTTAAATACCTGAAGATGTCGAAAGACGAATCCTTGGTCGTTAGTTATAATTTTTTTAAAGTTAAATTTAGAAATTTAAAAGTCGATATGTCTAAGGCATGTATAGAAATTGTAAACTGAATACAAACAATATTTTACTGTATGGAAAATAAATTATTTCACGATACAATTTCTAACATTTGAAAGTTGGATGTATTGGTCATATGATAGGAAAAACGTACGTAATAGCTACCGTAGTTCACGCTAGCAAACTATGAGTATTTGATATTTTATTCCCTCTTGTTATGACTTTTAAATGGGGGCTCAAAGTATTGGTAGCCTAGGGCGTTGCATTTCATTTGAAAGATGATTGAGTGCTATTAGGGCATCTTATCCTAGACCATTTTTGTGAATCCGGGATTACGGTATTCCGTGATCACAGTTTTTGATCAAAATTGATCATTCATAATAAACTTAAGTTTTCATTTTTTTATGTATATAACAAGTAATGTTATACAAAAATTATCTAAAATTACAGATAACGGCCGCGGTGTGAAATTTTTTATTTATAAGCCACAGTTGCTTTGAGGTGTCACACTTATCAATGTTCAAGATTTCAAATTCATTTTTTTAAAAAGTTGTATTGGATGTCTAGCTTTAAATCCAACCCCACCTGAACGCTAGTTTATATTTATTCTCTCAACCTGTATACATGTAGAAAAACAGTTTTTATTTCAAATTCAATTTATGTCAATTATTGGCTGCAATTGAATGTATGTACATATTTAATTGGATACTTAAATGTTTTTGTTTCAATTTATCACGAATCCGACAGCCATTTATGTGAAAATTAGTGAAAAGAAAAAACACAAATATACGTCTAAGAATCAGAAGAGTTTTTTTTTAATTTAAAAGCTTTTTGAAAAAGAATTTTAAATATTTAGCAAAAACATAATCGTTAATTCAATGACAAAAACTTCACTCCATAATATATTATAATATAATATGGCAGCATTAGAGGTAGTAATATTACAATCCATGTATCTATCATATAAATAATTCTACCGAAATATCTCCAAAAACAATCTGAAATCTAGTAAAACAAGGGAACTATTTTAATTTTAATGTTTTTTTACATGTTAAAGCGAACTACAAAATTCCGGGATTCCCGGATTTCCAAATCTGCCCTAGGACCCCTATGAAGAATATGGACTACTGTATAATATGATTTTATTGTATGCTTTATATTTCCTATAAGACAGTTTCATTTATTAATCAATGTAAACTTACTTAGTATGCTACAAAGAATTAATGTTGAAACTCAATAATGAATGCTACGGCGTAGTAATATATTCCATCGTAGCCGGTCAATCGTATTCTATTCTGCCTTTGTTGCATATACCCTACCAATAAACTCACTCTACAATATGAGTTCAGTTCTGCAAATATTATCAAGTCAATATTACAGCCCTCTTGAGGGAAAAGCAATTTTCTCATTACAAAATGACGTCATGGATTGTATTGCAGTGCGCAAAAACGACGCACAAAGACGTAATAGAAACTTAACAAATTTATGCCACGAATTATCCAAATGCACTCAATACAGTCTATACTTTTCGACAACGACTGTGGAATCTCTTGGGACCTGTGAGAGCTATGGTCACTTAGTCTGGATGACGTTTAAAAGCATTGTCGTAAAGTTTCTTCGTACTGAGTGGATAAGGGCAGAATGTATGAGAGAAAAGAGAAGTGGTTACGATTTGTGAAATACTTAAAATAAAAATAGTGCGGTGAATCTCTGATATATCAGTGACATCTGAGCATGCAGGCACGTTATATTCAAGTATATTTTAAATACTTAAATGCTTGGTGGAATTTCAATATTAAATTTGAATCGTTCAAACTATGTACATTCTCACAGATTTTGTCTCTAATTTTATATCGGCAAAACAGAAAGGGCACTGAACATCAGAGTTTTAGAACATATGGCAGACTTTAGATTAAAAAAAAGACACGTCTACTTTTGCTTGTCACTTAATTTCGGAAGGGCACGTGTTCAATCAGGAACAAGGGATAAAAATGTTACACCCAAATACGGACAGTCATTAGCTCTTTTTCCAAGAAATTTTGGAAATAAATAGAGCACAATTGCAAAGTCTTCCGATTTTAAATGAAATATTATACCTACTGGGATCTCCACTTATATGCCCTATATAAATATAATCATAAAACCTTTGCCGACAAACAAATAAATATAATTCTTGAAACTACTTACTACTCAAATCTGTGGGCAATCCCATGAGCTTATCCTTTTGCCAGCAATGGCTTTAAACTCAATGATACATTTATTTCTTATATAAACACGAAACTTTCATTTACTAAGCGTCAGTTCAAGTCTATCCGTGCACTTGAACGCCTGAAGATGCCGAAAGGCGAAACCTGGGTCGTTAGTGACAAAATCTGTGAAAATGTACATAGTTTGAACGATTCAAATTTACTAGTATATCATTAATATTCCGAATAAACATTGTTGAATTATTTTGTTGAAAGCTTTTGACAATTTGTATTATTGAAAGAAATGCCGCAACTGACTCGACTGATAAAATAATATATTAAGGAAAAACTGTAATGAAAAAATATCATTAATGAATTATTGTGTTGAGTTATTAAATTGACTATTTTTTATAGCTCTTATTGAGTAATGTAAAAAAAGTGTTATCTTCGATTTTACTAACAAAAAAAAACTAATATTTTTGCTTACATCTATAATATGGCTGTAAAATAACTGCATTGTAAAATCAAATAAAACTGCATAGTAAAATCAAACAAAAGAAACCAAACAAAAGCAAAATAATTATTTAAATTGTTGTTTTTGACAGTAACCTTCCACGTCAAACCAATTATAAAATTTGTTTGGAAACAGTAGCCAAAAAAATATTTTAATTGTGGAAGTTAATACTTATGCGTAAACTTTTTCGTTATAATGTTAAGCTGAAAAACTGAACCCAGCATCACAGTATCGAAGACTATGGTAGCAATTAACATTGATCAAAAAGTACGTTACTTATCGTTGAACTACATTCATAAAAAAATATTTAAGAAACCATACATATATATTTAAATATGTTAAATTTAAGGTTATTCAAATTCAATAATTACAGCTGCCATATATATTTCAATACGACGTGATCATAGCGGTCCAGGATTCCCCTTTTGTGTAGCTGCATCCAGCAACCATAAAGTTTCATCCCAGGGGAAGCCTGCGCTACTGAGACTGCGAGGGCACGCGCATGCCAAGGGTGGTTTTACTACCAAGCTTCCGGATGCATTAAGATATTTCTTCTTTGTGTTATTATTACAACTCCAATTTATCTGCTTTGCAATGCAAAACATAGGCAACGTATTCCCATGTCGGCATAATGAAATTTACAAAGAGGGTATGTTTAATTTTAAGCCAATTTTCTTCGGCATCAAAGGCTCATTATAAATCGGAATTGACAAATTGTAAAACATTTAATACGCAGTATCTTAAAATCGCCATTACCTTGTCGATCACATAGAGTGTTTTAAATTACGTACATACTTTTATATGACGTTACTCTAACAATAGTTGGCGTTCTAGCATTAACAATTAATGATTATGTAAGGATTAGAAAACAAATTCAGCAGTTTTCATAGTCCGAAACGTTTGGAAAATTTTATTAAAACGTTCTTTTCCTCATAGATAGAACGCTTGAAATAATTTTAAATAATCTATTTATTATACTACTATTTTTATAAAATTTACATTGTTTTGTGAAATCCGTTGAATAACTGCCGTGTTTGTTATACAAGACTATATAAACAGCCACTTATATTACAAACTCTGTAACATAACATATCTAACTTATTTTCGACAAAGCATGGAGACTGCCATTTTGTTTTAAGAGTCCTCTCTAAAAAGAATGAAAGCAAAAAAGTCTTTGCCTAGTTTACGAGTCTGTAGATTTTCAAACAAGAAGAGCCGACTGTCAAAGGAACAAGATGGCAAAGGTATTAGAGAGCCATAAATATATGGATTTTTATGATAAATTACGTGATAAGTTCAAGAGTTAATAAGGCTCGCGAACCGTGGTTTGCCGATCCTTTCTCTAGGTGAACAATATAATTAATTGACATATATATTAGAAATAAATATACATTTTTTTAATTTTTAAATTCTTGACAAGTTATTTCAATATAGTATCAATATAACTAATTCAAACACTTTTTGTTAATTCATTAATTTCGTATATTAACTAGAACGTATTATTATGAATGGTATTCTCCCCCTCTCCCTAGTGCCCGCTCGATTGCGCCTTTTTTAAAAATTCTTCGCATTGACTTAAATTGAGTAAATGCGGCTCTAGGGGGCTTTGACAATCTTAACATCAAAAAAGTAGACGGTACGTTAACATTACTCGTAATTTATTTTTGAGCTAGTTTCATTTATTGTGAGAAATTTTTACTATTGTTCACGATGTTAAGCCCCAATAATAAATTCCCACTATTAAAAGTCACTAAGACCAATACCGTTGGCATAAATTCGACGTTAACAGTTAGGTAGAAATGAAATAAAACCAATCGCTCTATTATCACAAAAACGTTGATTTAAGATATAATTTAAAATTTCGACTGAAGGTGCTTGATGGAAATTCAACGTTAATTTAGAATTATTTTCATTTTGTACACTTCCACAAAAATCTTGGTCGAACACGACCCGGGTTTCGCCTCTCGGCATCTTCCGGTACTACACAGTGTGCGAGTGTACTCGAACTCAGTGTACGATAATCAATATCTACCATAAATTTTACGGGTTCAAAATAATATTGTATTTCTAAAAATATTTTTTGTTTATTTGCATGTGTTTTACGAAACAATGTAGTCAATTGCACGATAGATTTTTTTCCCGTTGTAGTTGGTATTACCATACGTTTGATCATTTGCGACAAACACACGGTTTCTGAACATTTCTCGAGAGACTCTGAAAAATTCGCTGACAGCCAGCGTTATTTACTTTTTTCCTGTCTATTCAAACCACCGTCCACAGCAGTCCTTTGTTCTAATTGCTGGTCACTTTTGAATGGATATTATTCTAGCCTAGCAGTTTGTTTTATAACCGGTAGATGATGTTCCGAGATAAAACTACCACCAACGTTTTAATTATACGTTCTGTAATAGAAATGAAGAAACAAGACAAATCTGTGAATCCAGTTAAAAGTTAAAGTAAACCATGACAATTCTCAGTGCTTAGTTATTAATGACATCGAATTGGTTTATTATATTTCGTTCATCGAAAACCATTAAAATTTTATAAGACAGCAATGTTTTTTGTTAATTTATCAGACTGTTGTGTGTGATCATGTACTATACATCAACTAAACATCGCAAGGTGTACGTAACTCTTGCGATTTTTGGTCTGATGATGCTTTTTAACGAGGCGAAACATGTGTCAAATTTTATAACACAATAAGTGGAGTAACAAAGTTATAAAATTTTCTCAGCAATCAACACTTTAATTCAAATCTGAATCGTTCAAATTTGGTACTATTTTTATGGGATTACTTTCCCAGTGAAAAATTAATCCAGATCACCATCAATAACTTTTAATTTTATTTAAAATGCTTTTATTCCTATATTATATATTTGGTTTAAACTATTTACAAAATGCTAGTTCAAGTTTAACCGTGCACTGAATCTCAGAATATGCCAAAAGGGGAAACCCCGGTCATTGGTGGCTAAACTTATGATAATATGGACACAATTTAATCGATATGAATCTTCAATCGAAATTGTAAATTAAATAAATATTTTAAATTAATACCATTTTTAGTCTACTAGTAATGTATAATTACGATTTTTCAGAAAATAGCCGTTAAGCCTATCGAAAATATGAAATATTTTTGCTAATCTACAAAGAAATAACTGAATTATTTTTGTGAAAAAAACAGTCTTAAACTCTAGTATAATATATGAGCCCTCTCTAGTATAAAATATGAGGTGAAGTGAGCCAATCAGTAAAATGATAACACTATTACAATGTGTATTACCTGAAGTTACTTCTCCTTTAATTCGTGTAGAATATTAAAACGCATCTGAACTATTGTTTCTAAAATATCACTTGGTACACTTCACCACTAATAGGCCAATTGAAGCGTGTTTTTATAGTCGACATATGTAACCTAGCAAGCAGAAGACGCCACGTTGTGTTCCGTTTTTGAAAATATTAGACTATTTTTTTTGTTGTACTACATTTTATTTGAGATAATAGATTAATCAATGTAAGTAAGTGTTGTAACGATTCTTCTCCAGTTCAGTTCATGGAACAATGTTGATTATTCTAGAATGACTGAACAAAGCAATGAATTAATAACTGTTATCATGCAAAACCATATGAAATGACTTCGTGATAAAAATATAATTTTGATTACATGATTCTTTCAACCTACATATATAATATTCTACATATAAACAATAAAAAAATTAAAATCTAATCTTTTTAAAGGTACGAATATATTTGAGGATATTTTACCAAATGTATAAGAGTCGTTACTCAAAATTTAAAATTATTTTTTAATAACCAATTTGAATAATGTGTATTTACATCCGTTTTAAAAATGCCAGCTCTCTCACGAATACAAAATCAAAAATCCCATCTCCTTGGCTCATATTAAATTTCAACGAAAACCCCTTCTTTTCATTAAATCTTAAAGAAAACAGCCCTCCGTTTTGTCTTACAGGTAAATATATCCTTAATTATTAAATACCCCAGTGGTTTTATATTAAATTTATCAATGAAGCGGGTAAGAAAGGCTGGTTTACTTTGTGCAACCCTCAAGCTTTGTTAATTATGGCGTAACTTATCAGGTATTGCGATCACTATGAACAATCTCGGTTCCTTGAAAAAGTGGTGCTAGATATAGTGTGATTCAACATTTACTTCTCCTTTGCGTTATCATTCGTAAAGATTCTCGGTATACATATAATACTAACACAAATGTTTTATTTATTATCAGCATGGTAGCTCAATACCAGTAGTAGATTTTATATTATTGGAAGAGAGTTTTTTTTTATTAAAATTAAAAAAATATTTTTTTGAAATAATTTTAAAATAATGAAAAAAATATTTGACATTGCAGCTTATGCCAATGCGTCAAATACTTTTAAGTTGAAATATCATACGAGATATACTCGATGAGAATTTTTAAAAGTCACATGAGATAAACTCAATGAGAATTGACTTCACAAACACCCATGTCTTAGATCTCAAATTAAAATTGAAAAAAATCCAATTTTGACATTGACCTTACCAGGATTCGAACCTAGACCCACCTGGTCGGTAAAGCAAGCTCTAACCAACTAGACCACAGCGGGCGACATTACAACTAATGACATAAGCCAAATATTTTGATGTTGAAAGATCATACGACAAAAACTCGATGAGAATTTTTATCACTCGAAGTCAACTCGATCTTAATTTAAATTACAAATACGCATGTCTTAGTTCTTAAATTTAAATTAAAAATATAAATTTGACATTAACCTACCTTCATTAATTACGAATTCTCTAACATAACAGTAAGAACTGCGCTAAGCTATCAGTATGGACCGTTAGCCAAGAGCCAATATCAATCAGTTTTTTTTCGTTTCAATATTTGAGATCTAAGTCAAGTAAGTAAAAAAAAGTATCACTATACTTGTCATTTTTTTTCTGTTCAAGTTTATATCGGGTAACTATATATAATTTTTTCAAAGTTTTATTCAATAAATGTGTATTTGGTAAATGTTTGTAGCTGTTTATCATGCCGAAATGGCGGCGTATTATTGTGAAAAAAAACTAGTTTGTTTAATACTGCAATATTTTATTTTTTTAAGAAAATACTCATTGAGCAACCACCCCGTAGTTTGGAAATAATGCGCTTAAGATTGTGTTTATTGCTTTATAAATTGTAAACTCATTTAATTCTCACGCTCGCCAAGAAAAAAAACATTGCGAAAAAATATTTCCTTTGCCAAAATAAAGCTTTGGTCGGTCGTGTTCAGGCGTACTCTTTGTCTGCATTAACTGATTATATATATATTTTTTTGCTTGTTTTAGTACTATAATACCGAATATAAAAGTAATGCAAACCGCATTCAATTTCGTATTTATAAGAGCATTCAAAAAAAAAACTTATTTTACTCCATATCATCGCAGCATTTATTAAAAACATTTCATTTTATATTTTCAATTATATTTAAACTTCTAATCATCATTTTGTATCTTTTCTACCTAATATATATAATAGGTTCATTTTCTAAGTGTGAATTTATACTTAACAACATGGAAGTATGTTTTCAATCGCATTATCTTCTTTGGAGAGGATAAGAGTAGACAGGTAAGGCTTTGAAAAAAATAGTAGAATTTTCCTTTTTTCCACATACCATCTTTTTGACGCAAAACAATAAATCCGTACAACGATTCAACCCCGTAGATACCGTAGTCAACCAACACAAAAATACACGTGTCTCAATTAAGCACTGTGTTAATGCTAAAGTGGCAAGTTTCAATAATAACGTTGTACTCTAAAGTTAATCGATAATAAGAATACTATTTTTTTATTCATGTCCGCTCCCAGTGTGCTCCCAACAGTTTTGTTCTACAAGAACTGTTTATCACTCATTTTCATAACTTTTTTTTTCGATGAAAAGTAGTAGGGATAGAATGATAGGACTAGGACCAGACTATTGAGTAAATAATCGTTCTCGCTACACCCCGTTATTTTAGTGTTGAAAGGTGAGTGGAACAAACTTTATAGATCACAAACACCCATGCCTTCGAACAGAAATCGATTGAAAAAATGCTGTTTGTACTTGGTGTCGGATCCGTGAGATCCGTCACTGGACCAAACAACGTAAACGAACCCATGAAACGTTTTACAGTATGTCGTAATCTTAATTTAGTGAATTTCATCGCATGTCTTGTAAAAATTCTTAACTTGTTATTAAAAACTATTGAATTAGTCAAGGAATGTCTTCCTTAATGATTTCTAAGTATTTATAATGTACACCATTATTACACGATATTACGTGTATAACAATAATTATTACTTTCAAGTCTTTCGTGTTTGATGCGTCAAAATTTCAGCAAGTCATCTTTTATAATAACTTGACCACGCTTTTTGAATGGGGGCTAATTTAGTATAATAATACAAAGGCATTGTAAAACACAAAAGTTTTGATGAGCTTAAAAGTAATTCTTAATAGAAAAAATATCTATGGGATATATGCAAATTACAGTTTTTGTGCTACTTTCTAATACTCATAAATTACGAATCAATCAATTATACATCGAAAAAAATAAGCATAGCTTATTTATTCGCCTTTGGTTTGACAATTAAGAGTATTTCATCTTGTTATTTATTAACATTTCCTAAGTACACTCAACTCTTTTTTACGCGGTTTTAAGATAACACGGTCCTTTAAAAAGAACAAATATTATATTTTTACTCGAAATATTTTTTTTACCACGATTCACAGAAACAAACAAATAAAAAAAAATCTTATAATATGAATTTTAACAACACATGACGATAATAACAAAAAAATCTTCATTAGATTCAGTTCAGTTAGATTCAGATTCTTCAATCAAAGTGATTTATGTCCAGTCCCTCATAATGGTTTGAGATTGATTTTTTTCCTTAATAAAATAAATAAAATAAAATAAAATAAATAATTTCCTTAATAAAATAATTGAATAATATTTTGAAGATTTTGTGTTGGGCTTTCATTATTACCTTTTTTTATATGATTTTCCGTACAACAATGTTTTTCTTTTTCAAATAATACGTATTTATTTAAGTTTAGAGAACCAATCTTCAATATTTCTATGTATCACTATTTAGGTATTTACTATTAGTGTGGAGAGGCATTACATTCAAATTTGTACTAATTTTACTTTTGTTTTACATGATCAGGGCTGGTTTCGCTCTTAGCAGTACCAACTGATATAAGAATAAAATATTACAGAGCTATCTATACAAAAAAAAATGTAAAGGTGTAACAAACAATTGGCAATGAAAAGAATTTACATATAAAATATACAAACTGTAAATCCTTTTCGGGTGTTCACTGTCAATACTTGGTGGAAAGACATTATATTAAAATATATATATATACGTCTGTAGTAATTCCCACTTTTATTTATGAAGATCAGGACCGGTTTCGCTCATGACGATCTCAGTCGGTCCTGATCTTAATAAACTAAATTGGTAACAAGTACAAGTGTAAATTTTATTTTTTGAATAAAATATAAATAAGTGCCTCTTAATTGAATACATTATTACAGTATTGTTTATAAAGAATAAGGTAAAATTATTAGGGTTCTACAAACAATTGGTAATATAAATATAATTTTATATGTATTCAATCATTTTTACACGGTTTCAAATGAAACTTATCCAACCGTACAAAAAATGAGTTAAGTGTTATATTGTACATTTATATTATTACTCTTTGCCGCCTATGTGATCGAGTGGTCAACGTCGTTGGCTTCGGTTACGGAGGGCACGGGCTCAAATCCCAGTACGGACAGTTTTATAAATTGATTTTTCATTCGTTTTATGAATTTCTGTTTGAAGGCTTGGATGTATGTGATGTCTTGAATTCCCCCCTCCAAACCATCCTTTCTTATAAACGGGGCGTATCGAGAGCAATTATCTGACCACTAGTCCTGTCCTAGCCCTATCCTTCTATTCCTACTCTCTTTGGAAAAAGAGAGGTTGAGCAACTGAGTAACAAGCAGTTCTTGTAGAAACACTTCTGTTAATCATATAAATGTGTGTCTAAGCAATCCAAAAATTTTACAATACGTCCAAGCTGTAGGAATAGTAAAACAACTTTTTACGTTCGTTTTACTCGTCACGTATTTATGACGCAGTTTCAACATCAGTATTTTCAGTATTCAAATTGACTTATTGTAAAGTTTGCGGAGTTAAAAATAATAATATCACAACTTGGTCGGTACTGCCACAATAAAAGCGGGAAACGGAGGGCGGGAAACAAGAGAGTCTTATTATTAGTTTGTTTAATCTAACAAGTTGAAGCCCAGCATGATGGCTAAAGTCACGGGGTGAGACGGACATGTCTTGGATAATAACTTATTTAATTGCCCTCGAGGAAGTCTGGCAGCCATGTAACGTGGACTCTATCTCAAGAAACAATCTTTAATATCTCAAGGAGCTGTACTCGTATACTTACGACGTTTGGACTTATGTTTTATGTTGATGGGTTTTTTTTACAGCAATTATAAGAAAAAGTGTTATCATTGTTTGTTGGGTTGTGGGGATTCACAGTCAAAATAAGTAAAAAAAATCAATAATTTCATGAATACATTCCACAATAATAAATCACTCTCTTGTACTAATTCCCGTAATTTTTCAACTGTAAAATATTTGACGCATTGACATTAGGTGTAATGCCAAACATTTTTTTTAATTAAAAATAAATAAAACAAATATATAAAAAAAATATATAATGTTAAATAAGAGAATTTCGCACCGGTCACGCAGGTCTGGGTTCGATTTCCGGTAAGATCACAGTGCATTTGAGAATTTTTCAATTCAAAGTTGTGATCGAATTCTCGAGTGTTTGTAATCTCAATTCACATTATTTCCACTCCTCCCATCCTTCTGATTTTTTAGTAACTGGGTGTAGCAATAGCGATTAGTCAACCGCTAGTCCTGTTATAGCTTTATCCTTCTTTCCCTATTACTCACTTTGACAAAAAAGTGAGGTTGAGCGACTGAGTAACAAACAGTTCTCGTAGAAAAGCTTTCTGTTGAGATAAAGAATTTTTAAGATGACTTCTTTTCAGGATTAATTTTTAATTGTTACTTTAAAAAAATATGACTCTTGGAATATATCATTTATTGACTTTAGTTAATATATTGTATTTTAGAACTGACATCTCTATTTTATAACCTATATTCCAATTTCTTTTTTCTTTCCCTGTTTAATGTACATTCGTTGCTGTAACAATCATTTGTGATTTGGTTCAAGTCAATCTAAATTATCTCATACATTTATTTGGTATTTAACATTATTAGTGCATACCGAAATTAGCTCACTATATAAAAAAGAGTGTAAGAAAACCCTGTTTCAAATGATAATGTAATAACTAAATATTCATTCTGAAATAAAAAAAAATGAAGTGTGACTTTTTATACGAAAACAAACGAAAAATGATTATTTCCGGACATACTTCAACGGTCTTCTTCTGTCTCTATGGAAAATAACTGAAGTTATTTTGTTTCGTTATTATTACGCAAAGGCAAAACTATAAATGATATCCACTTTTCATTATGCGAGGAAAAAAATCATATTTCGAAAGAGTCAAGCATCATACTTTTTATGCGTGATGGGGTAACATTTGAAATATTAAGTTGACATTATTGGTTTGCCACGTTGGCCATTCCTCGCCTTCCGCCGTTTAAAATGCGATAACTTCAGGTGATACCGCCGCACAAATTTAAATTGTGCATATTTTATGCCAACGGGGGTTGCTGTCACTGCGCGTGTATCATACAAACTAAAATATATGGAATATGGCGCTATATCCGAAACTTCCGAAGTTAAATACAAACATTTTGTGAATCAACGTTCAAAAATAAATTTAGCTGCAAAAGGGGAGTCTTAATTTTCTGACTATTTTTATATGAAGGTGGCTACAAACTTTTAATATATTTTCTCTGCTAGTATTGTGGTTATGTATATATATTTAATTAATAATACATATCGACTGTGGAAAGGAAAAAGGACGTAACCCTCAATTTTCCAAAACAGCTTTTTTTAGATAATCACAATGTATACAACTTGACACACATTCTATAAAAAGGATGGAAACTGAAAATGCCGAATAAGTATCTAAATTTAGCTTTTAAGTTTGAAAAAGATGACATTGTAACAAATTGAAACCAAGAAAAAACATCGAAATAAAGGTTTTTCCGAGACAATTTCTTTAATTAATATTTGGTTATGTCAATTAAACACCAGTTTAGAAGTGTCCATGCACTTTAAGGTTGTGTATAATTCATAATTTGCATATGTCACAAAATCATCAAAACACGTTTTTAGCGCCTCCTGTAAAATTTGATATGTGTGGGTTACGTCCTTTTTCCTTTCCACAGTCGATATGTCAGTCAAAGGCTTAAAAACAACGAATAAGCTATTCGTATCAAGAATTGTTCGTAACGTAAAATTAAGCTTCACGAGCTTATCCTAACTTGTATAGTTTCCAAATTACTCGAGTTTCTCGAAAGTGACCACATGAACATTTTTCAGGGTGGTTGCGTGAACAATCTATTATATATAATACTTTTAAACGGCGTTAACTGTCTAAAGGTAGCAGAGTGATCAATTTCATTTGCTTCAGCTGCGGTTTCATTTAAAACTGTTTCAACAGTTGGTTTTTTCTGTTTAGTTTAATGGACTTTATTTTAAAACCATAGATGTCAAAATCTTTTACCATCCATCCAATCTTTAGCGTGAATGCAGTCATGCTCTAGTGCTAGTTATATCTTGCATTCCTTACTCTATCCGGTAAAGAGAGGTTGATTTAGCAATTCTTCTAGAAAAACATATTTTAGCATAAATTTTGATAGAAAAACACATTTTGAAATTAACAATTTTGGCTACAAAAAATACGTAAGCTACTCTATTCCTTTTCTTAAATATGAATAGTGTATATATTTTAATATACATTTTATCGGTTCGTCGGTTAGCACGTTTCCATCGTCGTGGCCGAGCTTATATCATACGAATGTAATAAAAATATGTTCGTGGAAATTTTGGCAGTAAGTAATTTTTTATAGCTTGGCTACAGTCAAATTATTGGAGCGACGATTTCCAGAATTATCTGTTCACTTTTTTTTCGCGTAATATTCTATGGCAAGTCAGAATTTACATTACATGGATCAGAATTTATATTATGGCGATAAGTTAATCACTAGTCGTGTCCTAGCCTAATCCTTCCATTCCTACCTCTCTCTTTGGATAAGAGTGGTTTTGCGACTTAGTAAGAAACAGTTCTCTTGAGATACTTTCATTAGTGCATGGCGAATTGGCGTCAGCTGGTATGTCATGTACTGTATTTAATTTTTAACAATAAATAAATAAATAAATTAGGAGGCCATATGCTCCACGTTGGGAGTGGACATAGATAAATACATATATATATATATATATAAAAATAAAACATTTAAAATAATAATTGAGAAAAAGAAATAGGATCAAAATTAGAAGACTATAAAAAAGTTTGTACAACAAAAAAAAATACAATTTGCTTGGTCTATTATAGTAGAAAAGAGCATTGTTTTAGGATATGAATAGTTTTTTGAATACATATAACCTTTAACCTTATCTTGTGCTGTCGTTGTATCTCTTGGACAAATGTTGATGGAACAGCAAGTTAACCTTTCCTTCAAGTTGTTTAGTTATATCTATATGTAAAGGCAAGCTGAGAGTGATTGTTTCAGACAATATATGTCATCACAACGTTTCAAGCCCCGTTAATTTGATTCATCAAACAAATAAATTAATTTACCCTGACATAATAATAACAAAAACAAAAAATACGAAATTGATAACGCGAAATGATAATTTTACTCAAGTGAAAAATTTAAAACCTTTCATTTGCGGATTTCAAATTTGCAACGCAACACCCGTCAGTGGATATTTCCTCTCGCTCGTATATATGAAAACAAGCAAAAATTGCATCATCGTCTCACTCGCGCCGTTTTGTTTGTATATTAAATTTGTCCTCAGGCATTGGCGTCGAGTGGAAAGGGGCGACATAAAAAAATACCCCGTGCCGGCATAACAACCGACTTCTCGAATAACAAAGAAATATAATTGGTTGAAAGGTATATAATTAAAGATAAATAAATTACACAAGGGTTGCCAGTGGGCACAAAGGCTTCCAAATTGAAACAGATTAAAAATCACACCGCAGGGGAGAGTGGAATAAAATTAAAAATTAATTTAAAATTCGGCGTTCGCAAAAACAAACAGTTTACAGAGATCGAGTTTTACCGTAAATATCTAACGCGTTCGTATCTTGATTGTAGACAGATATCATTTATAATAAATACAAAACGTTTTATTTTTCGTCCAACACAGTCAAGCATTATTATTTACTCAGTCACCTGGAAAGACTCTAATGATTTTCAATATAATTTAGAAGCTCTATTTTAATTTTATTTTTATTGATATATTTTAACAGTGGGAAAATTACAAACACTGGTAATGAGTTGAAAAATGTGTACATATTGACTTATTAGGGTTCAACATTTGTAAAAAGTTTTCAACGCTTTCTTCTTTTTCAAATAAGTATTTCATTATTATAATAAGGACTTCAAACAAACGCACACACAGTTTATGATCATCATAAAAAACAAGAATTCGTACAATCCATATTTTTTCCAACAAGTGTCTCTAATGAATAATAATCAAATTAACAATATTACTTTGATTCTAAAATTGAAAAAAATCTTAAGTATTTTAAAACAACCTACATTTGCTTCCCAATAGGGAGCATACGGTCTCCTAATGGAGTTATTTCTACTGTAGTTTGTTGCTCAGTTGCTCAACCTCTCTTTTTTAGAGAGAGTAGAGATAGAAGGGTAAGACTAGGACAGAACTAGTGGTTTGCTAATTGCTCTTACTACGCCTGTTTTTGAAATAACATGGGTGGGAGGAAATTCAAGATACCATATATATCCAAACCTTTTTTTGTTGATTATTCCACCACCATCCGTTATGTGTATGAAGCCCCTGTTTCACGGCCGACTTCCATAACGAAATACGATTAAAAAAATTAACGAATTTAGTCCTCATATTATTGGTATACCTATCTTTTAACCATGCACTGCTGTGCTTAAAAAATAAAGATAGACAGAAAAAGAGAAGGACAGAAATCTATAAATTAATTAAAAATCAATTTATAAAAACTTTCCGTACTGTGATTCGAAACCGTGACCTCTGTAACCGAACCCACCGACTTTGACCACTCGACCAGAAACTTAAATTGAATCTAAATAATAATAATTGTGTAGATTTAAAATATCGGTAAATATTTCCGTACTGGCGGCAACAAATGTGTTAAAAGTTATGCTCTTCACAAGCTTTCAATTTGCACTTTTGGATTGCGATTTAGTAAGAGCGATAATTTATGAAGCTAGAACCTTTCGCTCTCATTATTTCGCCGTTTCCGAAGTCGGAATATTGCGAGCTTTACGTGAAAGCGATTTTAAATCTAATTTAAACTTACAAACATCGGTTTAATCGTAGAAATGACCAAACTTGAATATTTAATAAATGTTTAACGAATGAATTATTTTCTTCAGTCTTTTTCATCGTGAATTATATTTTTTTAACGCATGATTATGTTTATTTAATGAAATAGTAATGAATTCACCTTTTTTCATTTATTTAAAAATATTTAATATTTTGAGAAAACTGGTAGTGAGGTGGTTTGACTTTGTCAGAAACACGGAGATAAGAGAACGAACTAAACAACCATCTATCATGTCTAACGTGAAGAAGCGACGATGGACCCCGCATGGATTTCTGAATTGAAAACCCTGAATTCTGCATCTTTCTTTTACTAACCAGGTGAATCCCGTTGTCGTAGATGGCCACTGATTAACATTCATAGGATGTACTCTACGGGACGCTGTGACGACATGGGAGGAATCAAGTAGATATGCGGGGGAACCATGTGGTGGCCATATGCTCCAGCTAGGGAGCGGATATGGTTGAAAAAAATCTTTTTATTTAACTTTATACATCATTATTTTAAGCTCACATTTTGTATTTTTATTTCATATATTTTTTCCCTCTTTCAAAATACTATTCCAACAGATGCCAGTACTTATATTAAGCAAACACGCCTCATATCCATGAATAAATAAGTCTTTTTTATTCGATCCTCCTTTTTGTCAATCTTTTGAAAATGATTTATTTGTATAAAAAATCACTACGAAAATGTGCCGAAAAAGTCCATTTTCCAGTAGCATTTTAATTCAACAAATAATTGTATCGATTTAGTCTGACACTTCAACTACATACAATCAAACGAACTGCATTTCCGTACTTACAGGTGAATAATTTTAAGCAATGAAATTTTGTTTTCAATCACTTTTCGAAAATATGAATTAGATTTTTAACGGGAGAAGTGTGAAAAGGAGCAAATGCTCCCGAAAAAAATAGATAGAAAACATACCCTAAATGTCCAAATAAAACACTAAAAGTTTCAATAATATTGAGTATACATGCTCACAGGGTAATTATTCAGGAACCAGTTAGAAACTTTCCACTACTGCACTCTCGTTACTTTGGGGTCAGCTGCTTTAGTTGGCGCCGCGGCCCCCCGTTTGATTAATTCTTTGCCTCGCCGGCTAATGCAGAGCTTCTCAAACATCATACGGTCACGAAGTGCTTAACTTTAATTATGTAGGTTAAGTGTGCTTTGAGTTATAAAAGTTTTAGTTTCGGTGCAATGAATATTTTGAGTACCTGCTTATTTTAGAGCTGCAACGCGGAATATTAAAAAATAGTTCTAAAACAGTACGTTATGTACAGTAAATTATAATATTTATATACCTCAAACGTGTTTGCTGTGAGTGAGTAATATGTTGTGCAGAAGAATACCCATTAAACCGATTATACAAGAAGCGATGAATTCTTTCATAATGTTTCTGGCCAAAAACTTTATGTTTAAAATATTACGTATTTGTAAATTGATACTGATTATTCACAAGCTTGAGAAAAAATGATTAAATACTTTATCTCGTAATTGTTGGGCAATTAACGCACGATAATCTCGTCATATTAATTTAAAGAGTGTTTTATTTTTTTTTGTTTATTTTTTACTTTTGAAGAAATAAGTTTGTATGAATTTTAAACCTATTTCTCTATCCAATAGACCAAATAGTTTGAAATTATAAAGTTTTTTTTCCAAGCGTATAATATAGATCAGCGGTCGGCAAACTTTTTGGGCTCACGGACCACTAAATTCACAATTTAAATTCAGCGTACTACTAACTGGACTTTTATGTTAAATATTACATTTTGAAATAAAAGTGATATAATGTGTCTAAAAATGCATAAGTTCATAAAATAATGTCAGATTTCTCTGCTGAACACCAAAATTTTCTCGCGGACCATCAGTGGTCCGCAGACCACACTTTGCCGACCGCTGATGTAGTTTGTCTATTTAAATAAACCTTAAAAGCTAAAAAAAATATTCTATGTTTTTTTATTATAAATTCTCAAATGCTCAATAACTTTATTTGTGATGATTATCATAATGAAATTCAAGATGTTGTTAAAAGGAATCAGGCACAATTTTCACAACCAATAGGTTTTTACTCTAAGCACATCACCAAAAATCACTATAACACGTCTAGACAAAACTAGCTTTACTTAATATAAGCTTTGAAAACGTGCAGCGCAAATGTGAATAAAATAAAGAGGCCAAAAATATTGCACGCGTAGTACTGAAAAATGGTAGCCTTTTCCGGGTATTGAATACAATATGAAGAAGAGTTGGGAAAGTTTTATGTGGTTCAGAATACTTAGTCAAAAGTTTACGACAAAATAAAGAAACAATTCATCCCCCCATTCAAAATCCTACTGTGTTTACGTTACAATAATTGGATAAAGTGAGGAACATTAAATGTTTTAAGGTGTTTATTTGCAAAAAATCTCTTTCCAAATAAAAGACTGGCCTTATTTACGACTTAGATTCTGATTAAAAAAAGGAGTTGGGCAACAAAGATCGTAAGAAAAAAAACAATTTACTCACAAAAGTTTCACAGCCGTTTCCATGTAATTTTCCGAAAGGTATTAAAAGCTTTCCCCCTGAGCCTGATAAGAAAAATCCTTAATTAAAAAAAAACTAACCTGTTTTAAATACCGCCTTGCCCTACTTAACTTTTACAATTAAGCTTCTAAGTTGATGCATGGCATTCTTAGCACGTTATGAGGCAGTTAGTAAACTGATATTATAACCCGTTCAGCGTTCATAAAGGGTTATTTATTAAACGCACCTGTTTACCTGAAAGGCATTTTGCATTGTAAGAATTGATATATTCATTATGACCACATATAAATACTCCGCATGTTTTTTTTTTGCTTTTTTTTGGCTTAATTTTGTTTACAGTTGTGTACATTTATTTTATAAAGCCAAAAACGATTTGAATATTAGACAACATTTTTAAAAGCGCTTCAACAAAGACTCGTATTTTCCCGGTCAGAATTTATACTACATTGGCAGAATTTACATTAAATGGTCATAATATATCATTCAGAATAAATAGTCATAATTTAAATTAAATTAAATAAAAACCTAACCTAACCTAACCAAAATTGTTATAAAATATTCTGATCGTACAATATTTTTATTCTGACCGTTCATATTTTTATTCCGACCAAAAATTGATTTAAATTCTGACCAATTAATTTGTTCCCCAGTACAAACATCATTTTGTTAGTAATTAAAGCAGGCAACATAAAATAAATTGCCATATTTACACACTTCATAATTTTATATTAAAAAAATATAGAGATTTTTTAGATATAAATCACAATTGATTTTAATCATAGCTGGCATTACTGACTGATATAGAATTATTTTCAATACACCTTTTTATATAAAATTGAGTAAGCTTTTGACGAGGTTTATATAAAAATTAGTACAAAATATTTAACAAGAATATATCATTTTTGAAGATTCATTTCCGCTCCCAATGTTGAGCATTTGGGGTCCCAATGGAGGAGGTATCTCAACAGGAATCGTTCTACGATAACAGAGGTGGATTCAGAAATAGTCAATACATAATTAAGTATGTATTCCATGAAACAAAATAACTACATGTTACTCAAATGCTTAACATCTCTTTTTTTCGAAGAGAGTAAAGATAGAAAGAATTAAGACAAGATTAATAGTTAGCTAATCGCTTTCACTGCACACAGTTATTTTAAGATTATAAAGTAGGAATGTAATTTTAAGAAATCACAAACATCCATGCTTTCGCATAGAAATCGATAAATCCATTGAAAAAAGGCTGTTCATACTGAGATTTGAATCCGTGATATTCGTCACGGAAACCAACGACGTTGACCGCTGTGTTAAAGATCCAACATTCATATTTGGATAATAAATAAATTTTCTAAAATAACTGTGAATAAAATAATAATAATTAATAACAACTAACATGTTATGAAAAAAATAAGCAATAAATGAAACATTTTTTTTAGTATAATAGATTAAAGAAAAATATCTAATTCTATATTTTCATTCTTCCTAACCGTTTCATAAAAATACTCTGCTCTTGCGTTCGCCAGTAATAAATTAGGAACATAGTAGCTATAGCCGTATAATAAATAGAACAGCTATGAAATTTAATGTTTCTACAACGCTGCCAGTATTGTTGGTGTAAAACCAATGTACTAACCACTCGTTCTCGAATAAATAATAAACAAAGTTAAACTTGGTACATGGAAAACAGGCAGCCGTTTATTTGTTCTGAACTAATTAAGAAAACACGGAAAGCGTAATGAAATATTTGACCCCCGGGATTAAAAAGTGGGCGGTTTTTCCTCTTCCAAAAAACGCGACACACCATCGTTACTAATGCGCCTAGCGTGTAATATGGAGATTATAGACAGTAAAAATACTTTTTATTATTGTGTACTTTTTTATATATTTATTTCTCATAAATGTGTAAATTCTTGATATTCGTAAAAATGACGTTCATCGAAGTAAGTTTTGAGGCATTTTTTTTAATCCCATTACCAGATTTACAGATTTATATCTAACCGTATGGATGATTGTTTTTTTGTATCCCTTGCGCAAACCTCAGTTGATCTACAAACCCATAATAGCTCAGAAAAAACGATCGGTTAAAAACTTATTAACGTTCTTTCATTTTAATATTTCTTTGTTATATATTGTCATTTTTCAAGTGTCAAATGTTAAAAAATATATTCACTACTAGTTCTCGTTTGGTAACTGTTCATCAAATATTGTAATAAATTGAGCTTTTAATCCTTAGACACGTAAGCGCTAAAATTGTTTGAGTTTCATTAATTGCTGATTTTATTGGCTATTCTCATTTTGCATTCTTTTTTATTGTTCACGACAGAAGGGTGTGATCGTTTCAGAGTTGAGCGATCCACAACGAAGCCAGTTCACGTCGACACCAATTACATTTATATGCATATTTTATTATAAAAACTTTACCGTCTACTTACTCATACATAAACATACGCATGCTTACATTCATACAATACGTAAAGCAGCAAACTGAAGAGATTCATGTGTAGCGTTTTTCGAACAGAACTGCTCTCAGCCGTAAACGATTCTTATGCATTGTCTCGTCATAATTATAATGGTAAAAGATCGTCGGGTTATAGTGTTTGCATATCTCGCTGTGAAACTTTTGAGACATTTCACTAGCGAACTCGCAAATGGTAGGAATCGGAGCACGTGATAACTTATTATATATATTTATATACTGTCAATGTCTCGTTGTGTTCGGAAAATAATAAAAACTTAACCCGCTATCGCTACGTATGATTGCTTTTTTTGGAAAGAAGAAAAATACTTACCTTATTTTCATGCTTTATATCTTTCTCTGCGTAGCCACTGCTGTTTTCAGAGATATTTTAACCACTATGTATTGGTTTTTTGGGATAACCAAGTTTGCGTCACTCCAAATACACAATATATTTTATCTATTAAGTTACAAGTGTTGATATAATTCTTTTAAAATACTTATTTCGATTGTGTTGGTGCTTTTAACTATAGCGTCAGCTAAAATGCCAGAAGAATCGTGTTTTAATGTAAAGATTGGACTTTTTAAAATTCCTAATTGGTTCCCTGACAACTTATGCAAAGTTTTCATCAGGCAAAACCTTCCTTTATATTACACATATATTATATAAGGTATCCGGTGAGTGTGCAACCTTTACTCGTTAGCAAGACGTCGTCAGCATCTCACATGAGAATCATTCCACCTTAATGAGAAGCTTGACGTAGACTCGCTTCAAATAGAGTAGGTGGATGCACTTCATTGACACAGTGGGTAATTGAAAGCAGTTTCATGCTTGAAACTTTAACATAAATAATTATAAGCGAGTAAGCACCTCGCAAAATTACATACACAGTAGGACTTGATGCAACGTAAGTGCTTCCTCGACAGCCGAAGATTTTTCGCCAAAATTATCGAATACAAATTAAAACGCTTTAATTTATAAAATAATTAATTTAATTTATCTTCTCCTTGGTACAGTTTAGTTAAGGTGATTCAGATTATGGTATCCAATCCCGAAGCCTTTTTCCAATCCCGGGACTTCGGGATTGATTTATTTTGAATCCCGGGATCCCGGGATTGAGATTTTCTCACCGAGGAATTTGAAATCCTGAATTTGCTATACTTTTTCCCGGAATCTCACGGAAACTCGTTTTTTTTTTTTTTTAGCTCACCGAAGAATTTGAAATCTCCGATTTGGTATACTTTTTCCCAGAATCTTACAAAAACTCGTTTTTTTTTTTAGCTCACCGAGGAAGTTGAATTTAACTTCAATTTGCCAATTTCGTGTAAATTTCGAGAATTTGCTCAAAATTTATCAATCCCGAAATCCCGGGATCGCGGCCATCTCAATCCCGGAATATCGGGATCAGAAAATTGAACGGGATTTTATGCCCTAGTTCAGATGTTTTGCGAAAGGTAATGATGCCACCCCTCACTTTTGCCTATATGCTGTCTAACAGTGAAGCGTGATATGATTGCAATTACTTCATTTTTACAGTGCGTTAGTATTTGACCTTCTCACCGCTGACCGCAGTATCGTATTACTATTGTAAGTTTGTCCACGTTCAAATCACTTCATGCAGAAACATTCTTACTAGGGTAATAATTGGAAATAGTTTTCCGCGTATTTTTTGAAAAATGTTCTACAACCGTAATAAATTAAGCAAAAATTTTAAGAAAATATTGGTTTAGTTACAGAATAATAACCATAAAAAGACCACAACAAAATAAATCACCTGAGATGACTTCACAACCTTCATGAATGATTTATTCTCGTACTAATTTAAAGCATGTTTCAACTGTGCTATCCATGAATGTCCGATGATAGAATCAAAAATTAGTGTCACACTCTACCGCAGGGGTCACCAAACTTTTTGAGAAGCGGGCCGGATTGAACTTTTTAAAAACTAAGGGGGCCGGATGACAAATAAATTCTCATTGGAACCCAATCAGAATGTTATTTCATTTTATGTGGTTACATAATAATTAGAATGTAAAAAAATGTTTGCCGTTCTTAGAATTTCAATAAATGAGAATATTCGAGAAATTTTTAAGTAAACAAACATCTGGTCGTCTCGCCTCGAATTTGTATCCAACTTCCTCCGCTTTGAGTCCCCTACCAGATAGTTGTATGGCAATTGATGATTTGAAATAAATAGTTGTCGTGAATTCACAACTAAATCATGAAAATTTATATTTCTTATATGAATAATTTCTATGCAAAAATCCAGAACTTTTCGCGGGCCGCGGGCCGTAGTTTGGTGACCGCTGCTCTACCGTGATAATTATGTTTTATATATATTTTTTTATAAAATGGTAGATGTCTCCATTCGTCAGAAAATAAACTTTTACATGTCCTGATTGAAACAGTAACGCTTTGACATTTTAGTTTAGTAGGGTCTTTCAATAGGGACGCTCGAAATTTCTGAAAAATACTTTCAATAAATCGTGGCATATGCTGTGTGGCACGTAGCGCCGTCCTATTGGAACCACATGCTATCGGTATTAATATCATCTAGTATAGGCCACTAGAAGTTGCTTACCATCGATTTGTAGCGCTCGCCGTTGACGGTTATGTCAATGGAAGAAGAACGGACCGATGATTCCGCCGGACCCAAATCCGCACCAAACAGTGACTTTCTCGGGATGCATTTGGTGCTGGTGTATCTCGTTTGGATTAATATCGCACCAAATCCAACAATTTTGTTTGTTCACATATCCGTTCATCCAAAAATGGACCTCGTCGCTAAAGATGTTTTTTTGTGCAAAATGGCAAAATTTTAAGATTTACACACATTTTTCAACCTTCCGTGGTAATTTTCTGTACTCTACTAAGCAATTGACAACAAATTTAGCAGATGTCACTTTAGCAACACGGCTGCTATAACCTAACAAATTTCGAGCGTCCCCATTGAAAGACCCTTTACAATGCAATAATTTTCTATTTGACTGTTTTGTTTGTGAATCCTTTTTCGAAGAATAAACAATAAGCCGGTGCTGATTTACGAAAAATACATTTTGAAAGCAAGATGACGGTATACAATCGAACTTTTAATCCGGATAATCTGAGGTGTATCGAAATATTCTGGACGCCAAATGAGGTGTAAAGCGGTTAAACCACAATATAATCAGGAATTTTGGAAAACGGACTAACCCCACTAGGAATGAGGTTGGCAGGGTGTTTAACTAGGGCTGACACCGAAAGGTCGATTTCGATCATTAATTAATATTATAAAATTATTTTTCGTTACTCAATGCTCAAACCAATAAAATTTATTCACCAAAAATTGAATTACATCAACACCAAATTAAAAATTCATTACTCACATTTTCCTTTCAATTTTTGTGTGATTGTCATCTTTAAAATACTATTCAAAATTTCATAGTTATACTTCGAAAGCTTTTAAATGTGAAATCTTTTATATTCATCTGCAGAATCAAAAGTTTTTGGAATTGTGACTTTTTTTATAGAATGTAAAAAAATAATTGAGGTTTTTAGTTAAGAGAATGACAGACCGACAATAAATATTTTTTGTAAGAGTTTAAAGATGAATAAATTTCTTTCGTCGGCTTGAACACATGCGTAGACAACATAAAGCGTGTGCCATGAAAATTATTATAAGAAGTGTGCTAGACAAAACCGTAATATCCCGATTCGTCAAGCAAAACTATTTTTTATCGTTAAATTTCTTGACATTAATACAACGAGAACTTCACTTATTGTTATCGTTTACTTGAAACTAAATACGAATGACCATCGAAAATTTGATTCAAATATGTTATATTTAATTGATGTGCCATTAATTATTATTAGCTCCATTACCATAAAAAAAACTGTGATAGATGCAAAGTTCATTCTGCAATGAAATTAAGAAGTTATTATTATTTTAAATACATATTTACGTACTGAAATAATGTGGATTCTGCAAAGCGAGTATTCAGTTTTTTGACTAATTTCTTTTTTCCCTTAACCGTATGTATTTTAGATATAAATATATTTAAATAAAGATAAAAATATAAATTCAAAGTTGAATTATTTTGATTTTGTACTCTTTCATAAGCCTTTCGGCATCTTCGTGTTTTTTCAAGTGCACGAATGTACTTGAACTGACTTATCGACAAAAGTTCCATCAAGCACCTTCACTCAAAGCTCTAAATTATATATTATGTTAACAAAAAACTGTCAGTTGACTTTTTGAATGGTACACCAATTAATATAAGATTCTTACGATTGATTACTTATTGTGGGAGTATTCAGTAAACAAAAGTGTTTTTCCACGAATAGTTTAAAAAATTTTACCTGTATAAATATGTTTTATTTGTACAGTTCTTAAATGACTTTCGAACATTAAAGCAAGCAATGATAACTTTGTTTACCACTTGATAACCAGATTATTGTTGTTTTATATATCATCATATAGGGTAAAACCTAAACCTAAAAACTATTATTGGCCATCTTCAATTATTGGTCACTTGCAGATAAAATCTAGTTTTATAAGATATGAAACTAACATTATCACTCGTTGACTAAATAAGGAAGTTCATTAAGTATTTCTCCGTTGGTATAGCAGATAGCTGTCATTTAAAGCATTGTCAAATAACCTAAAATCTGATTTTAAACATACTGTTGGAGCGTTGCCGTGAAACAAGTAAGATTTGTTTGTTTTTTTAACACATGATATTTTTTTATTTCACCTTTCTAAGGATACGTGTCTACAAATCAACATACTTGAAAAAATTCTTAAGTGGCCAAAAATTGTATTTTTTGCCCTATGTTTTTTTTTATAAAAAAAAAACTGGTAAAGTGTTTTGTTATGTAAGTTAGGCTTGATGATAGTAATCCGGATGATAAAACATATTTATGCGGATAAGATATTCTATCGGTGAAGACTCTCTACTATTCCAATTGATTAGTGCGAGCCCTAGACGCCTCGCGGGACTGCCGGCTGTAATTAATATCCTTCAAAGCATAATTATTAATACAGAAATGGCGTAGAATAAATCACAACCCGGGCGGCGGCGGTTGGCCTCCGCGGAAATGAGATATTAAAATTGCTTCATTATTGAAGATGCTTTCGCTTTGTTTTAGCTGGTTAATAAGATGTTAGCTTTCAGACACTCTTGTCGAGCTTTCAAAAGACGCTTATAGGTCAATGAGCGCAACAAAGCTTTCAAAAATTAATAAATCAATTCATAAAGTTTTCAAAGTGTCAAGATTATTTGGATATTGTTTTAAGCTTTGAATTTAGACAGACCTAATATTGCTTTTGTCTAAACAATCTACACAAACAATTCACATTACCAAGCCTGTTATAATGCCGGGGAGTCAACATCATTGTTACCATCGGTGTGGTATTCACAGTGCTCATTTTAAATTCAAATGTAGACAGTTTCACAAATTGATTTTTCAATTGGTTTATTGATTTGTGCCGGATGCTTGTTTGACTGTAATCTATAAAAAAAATCTTAAATCATAGTGCAGCTAATAAACTAACGACAAGTAATGCATCATGCCCATTTATATATATATATTTACTGTCTTCGAAAATAAAAGAACTTTAACAACTTATACTCGGTTCCCGGCCCAGTGGTCAACGTCGTACAAACGGCATTTTCTGTACAAAGGCATGGGTGTTTGTGAAAAATCCCTCTCACCCTTTTCGATTCCATAATTAAGGAGCGCAATTAACTAATCTCTACTCCTATCTTATCACAAAATGTATATTTCTACTCTATTTGAAAAATAAATGTTGAGCGACTGATTAATAATCAGTTATCGTATAAAATACTTATATTGCTATACCTCCAGTAGGAGGCTATTTATTTTGCATTTAGGAGTGGACATGGATAAAAAAGCAGCTTAAAAAACAGTAGTTCTCCTAGAAAAAAATGAGTACTGGAATAAGCTCTACTATGATCCATATGCTCTTCATTCGAAGCCAACACGGCCACAAAAATTTAACATCATTCATTATTTTTTTTATTTTTTTGCGTTATTCGCTACTGGACAATGGTGATGGTATCATATTGTAATCTCTTCTTTCCTTACCATTGCTTTGAACAGAACTGGCGTAGGTAAAGATAAAATCTTGTATTCTTCACTCATGACATTCTTTTTCAGACTAAGGTTTTGTTTACATAAAATGTCCATTATGTAAACTAGAACTTGACAAGTCCCAAATTCTTAAATCTAATACAAATTCTTGAAACCTTGTATATTGGTGCTTGTGGTGTTATTTCTCCTCGAGTTGAACTCAATGTCACTCAAAATTCTCTTTGGCCGGCGTCTTTGCTATGTTTTAGTTGCAATACTAAAAATCTATTTAATGAAACTTTTAATTCAATATTTAAAACTTTCATTTTTAATAATAAAAAAGAGACTTGTCTTGTTATGAAGCTTTTATCATAACATAAAATAAACCAATAATTCAAAGACACAAAAACAGTGAACACAGTAAATAACACATATTTTATTCTTGCACAATTATAATGTAGACTAAATAAATAATTTTTCGTTAAGCAATATGTTTTTGTCGACACTAAAAAAATTGAGACAAAGCTTTAATGTTCATTTAGCTGTAGAAGTTTTATTTAAATAATTGTTCATAAATGAAATATTTTTTGAATACACATGCATATGTATTATATATATAGATCATTTGTCAAAATGGTAAGGTATATAAATCGATAAACATTCTTAAAATACTATACCAAAGTTTATTTCTGATTCAACAGGAATATTTAAATTGTGTTTATATTTTTCTACCAATTATGTATGATAGAATATCGAAGTAGTGCAACGTGTTGTAGATATCGATCCAATGATTCATATGCCATTTTCGCTATGAGAGGATGGCAAATGGTGTTTACAAGCACTTTACTTACCAATTTCCTTAGAGAGCCTGACAAGTGTGTGCCTAGCCTATTCAAAGTTATATTTATTCTGTGGTCCGTATCAAATGGAACTCTCGAGAGTAATTCAATAAATTCATCTCGGATAATGGTAATATTAAATTCACTACCAAATATTACAATACTAGAGATAATGCCAAAATGTCAAGCAAACACTTAACACACAAGCAAACACAAGGTTTAATAATATGACTTAATAATCCGATGAATATTCGTTTACTGTGTATGAATTGGTTCACATAAAACAAAATTTCAATGTTTTTTTTTCTTTAAGGATCGCAGTTAAGAGATGAAATACCTACCAATAACATTAATATTTTTTTAAATCCATGTTTGTACCCAATGTGGAGCATATGGTATCTTAATGGAGATATCTCAACAGAACTTTTTCTACGAGAACAGTTTGTTACTAAGTCGCTCAACCTCTTTTCTAGTGAAGCCTAGTGGTTAAATAATCGCTCTCGCTACGTCCAGTTATTGAAGGATTGGGAGGGGGGTGAGAGGTCATTTTTAAACACCACAAACACCCATGTCTTCGAACAGAAATCGATAAATTTATCTAAAAAAATGCTGTTCATACTGGGACTCGAATCCAGCGATCCAGCACGTAAGCCAACAAAGCTATCCGCTGCGCCATAGGACCTCCATATATCTAGCGTATATTTTTTGTATCCAAATATTATGGATTTCTATATTTTATTTATTTATGAAATCCAAATTTAAATATATTTTGCTAAACGTTTAATGATAATAAACTCGATTAAGAATTCATATATTATATTATACCACATTGGAAGCTGATTTTACAAGTGTAATTTTAAAATAAAGAAAGAATGATTTGAAACGATGAACATCTTTCAAATCATTCTTTAAAAATTACCAGCTACTAAAAGAAACTTACTTTATAGTTTCGCTTGAATAATGTTTATCGATGTTTAATTATTACGTAAGCTGCCTTGCATTCAATATTTTATTAATGTTTAAAACCAAAAATCTCTTGAACTTGTAAATAACTTTATATTAATTATTAGCACGTTATCATAAAGTTGCAGCAGTTTTACCGCTTGTCGGTCGATGATTAGACGTGCACTAAGCCACATTCCATTTACACATATTTGTAAAATCAAATAACAAGAAATTAACAGTTCTCATGTGATAAAAACTTCGCATATTTTGATTTAAATATATTGTGTCGTTTATTTGCTAATTAAATAAAAAATACATTTATAAAATAAAATCTACTTTCTTATCCAACGAGTTTTTTGGTACAAATGATACACCAATGCCATATTTCATTTTATTGAATTTTTACTATACTACATAAATAATGAGTTCTATCAAGCTACCAAATCAATATTACAATAAGGACTGTACTCACATAACAATGCTTCTTATTCATTTTTTACTGTATGACTTATTTTTGAGTGAATATTGTAACTGTCTGTGAAGTTCTAACTTTGTCAATCAGATATTATGATATTTCTGACAGTAAATACCTTCAAATACAAAAAAAAACTGTATGCTCTATGGAAATTGAAAAGTTTATTTCATAATGTCAAAAAAAGCTGTATAATCAACCTTAAATGATTGACAGCTAGGTACGAAATAGCTGTAAAATTTATCACTTGCGTGATTATATAGTGTGTAAAAACAATTGTGTAAATAATTTAAAATAAGTCATATTTCATGTCATGGTCAGGTTAAAATTGATCGTTGGTTTAACATTTCGTTTCCTCAAATATAATATTAGAAACTTAAAATGTTATCATGGCCGATTCAGGACTCGAAATGAACAATTTTACATGTTGGTAGACTGCGCAAAGAAAGGAAAGAGATATGTAAGTCGATCCAATCTTCCGTTTGTAGCGATCGGCCACACTGACTTGGTGACTAATAAGGCAAATTACCATGAAAAAAAGTGAGTAGACCTCTTCTCATAGAAGTTTTTTGATTATCTTAATGGATTGTTTTTTTTCTATACTTAATTGTACGCCACTAAGTTTTGCGCAGTTGCTCTTTAGACACTACCATTCATGGAAAAAAACTGTGGATACTTTTAACGTTTGTTATCCCACTGGATACTGTTGTAAAAAATAACGGATGGGAAAGCATGTAGCTGGTAGACTGAAGTGAACAACGCATAACGTTCGTAACGCCATAGAACACGACTGTTAGATACAAATGTACAGCCGTGGCGGGCGGTGGAGGGAATTGTATTGCTATTATACTAATATAAATAGTATTTATTTTTACTAGAGGACGCACTGCTACTCAGATTTGATGTGGAAACCAGTACTCTTCAGTCGGATTTGAGCCCTGATTACTCAATGAATGATGTACAATTAATATATGTAAAGGTAATGAAAAATTGAAAAATGATTTTTTTAACCATGTGCCATCCCAATTTTTATCATATGGAATTCTAATTGAGTTTATCTTAGCGGAAGTTTCTCTACCAGAACTACTTGTTTCTCAGTTGTTCAAGCTCTTTTTATCGGAAGGAGAATTGCTTAAAAAATGACATTTAAATCAAAATAGACCATTCTGTAAATAAATCATGGTATCATTAAAATTTAAGCGCACCAACGAAAAAATGAAAAAACTTATTCACTAATTATACATCACAACATGTTCACCAAGATCAAATAATCAATGTGGATACGTTTACTAAAGGGGTTAATTAATAGTATGTAAAAAACATCAGCTTAATCTCATACTATCAAAGCATTGATAAGTCATTCTGCTGCAAACCGTAGATTTCTTAAATTAGAGCCATATTCAATTTGTCCTCGCAGGATGTCACGTGCCTCATTTCCGGTATACGCTTTTTACGCTTCGACTCTATAAAAACGGGGGTAAATCAAAAGTCTTTATTTACAAGTCTTTCATACTAACCCTTTGGCAATTTTTAATTCTAAAGATCTAAAGCTCTGGCTTGAAACACGTGCACGAAATAAAATGCCTAGAGTTTAAGCCCCCGAGCATTTTTATAGGTAAAGAGCTAATATATTTTGCATTCGTTGGAAATGTATTCATAATGTTTTACTTATCCATCTAAATATTATAATTCGTTCAATATTTCATTAAAATATAAAGCATTAATCGTGCAAACGCTTTTTCTTGTTTTTATACATAATTTTCAATAATAAGTAATGATTTATAAAAATATTTTCTCTCGACGTATTTCAGAAACTTATTTTATAACCGATTGGTGTTCAATAGTTCGAATTTATTTCTTTAATCACTCGATTGTGTTTATTTTAATCTTTGTGTTTACTGTATTAATTATATATCAATATTTCGAAACATTTAAAAACTTGGTCAGTCGTTGCTTGACTGCTTGCTACGATTTCATAATTTACTTGATACAAAAGATTTAAAAAATACAATAATATGATAATTATATCTATAATAGAATTGTAACCCATTATATATGTGTTCGCAAACGAACGAATCCTAACTTCTTAGGTTTTGTGACGGACAAGCGATACTTGTTCCCACTTTTATTATAGAAACTTAAAAACCATCACAAATCGCTTGCTTTCCCTTGCTTTCCCTTGCTAAAACTGCTTTGTCAAAATTTGATAGAGTAAGAAAAGAAATGATTTACGAAGAATATAAACTGAACTGGGCCATGGGTTTTTATTAAAAAGACAATTGACTGGTATTTATTTATAAAATATTATTATAAAAATATTTGCATTGTAATCCAATTATAATATTTCTAAAATATTTTAATCTACACACTGGGAAACAGATAATAAAATACGACAGTTTTTTAAGTATTCATAATCTTCTTTATATTTTTATTGTATCTGTTCTTAGTTATATAAACACAATAAATATCGCCATGTAATAATAATAATATCGTCAAATATACATTTACTGTAATAGAAAAACCCGGCCGTCCTTTTGGCTAAATAATATTTATTTTTTGCTACAAAAAATGGCGTGTTTTCCGTTGCATGTCAGATTGTGAAAACGCTGCTTTACGTGTTTATAATAATTATTATTTTTGCAATGAACCGTCACTGGTTTCCGTGATTTAATCTTTATTTATTGTCTGCTAAGCGTATTTCGTTACAGAAATTCACAAATGATATTAATCATTTGCACAGGTTTGATTGTGCGGGGATAATACTATCGTAATTATTGTGATAATGAGACTCGTATATCACAACATGCCTTTATATTTGCTTCGCAGTAACATTATAAAATGATTCACTTCGTGCCTACAAATTAAAATAATGTGAATTGATTTTTCAACATGAAGATGTAAAAAGGAAATTAAAAATCGTACCAGGTAGATAAATCTGACTGTAGTCGCTTACATTCACTTGGACTATATAAATCATATTATGATTTGTCAGATTTGAGGAACCTCTTCGAATTGAGAAGAATCTTTTTGATCTTTAAAACGTTAGTATTTTAAATGATTTAAGACAGTAAAATGATTTTTTTTTTATTCAGACTAAAGATAACTTTATTTTTAATGATTATAATAAAAAATGAATTCAAAGAATGATAAAGTTCTCCCAAATCAGCAGACATTGTTTGTACACATTTTGATATTTGCCACACACAAAAAAATGGTTTTAATTTAAGACTATTTTCTATATTCTACTCTATCTTTGAATAAAATAAAAATAACAACATGTATTAGCTGATAACCATGTAAATAAATCAAAATTGGCAAATTAAATTCTTAATATCAGACACCATAATCAATCAGATTTTAAACATTCCGATCCATGAATATATCACTAATTAAGAATTGATATTTATTTGGTAAGCTTATATAAAATTTTGGAATATATAATTTTTCTCGTACTTTGTAAAATTGCGCGTAGAATACGCACATTTTTTCCTCGATTTAGTTTTTTATTTATTAAGCTTTTTGTAACTAGATGCCTCACATTCTTTCGTGATTTTTATTGCAGTTATGTATGTATTGTGTCGTATTTACATATACCAATGACTGAAACTTATTATAATTATAATCAACTTAATATGGAACCGTGTATAATTTGTTTTACAAATCATGAAAAATCACCTTTCAAAATTATGTCGTTTTACTGTTTGTTCAGCTCGAAGAACATTTTTTAAATGAGCAACAAACTTAATTATTATGAATGTTCGTGTTGCGAAATGGAAATATCAGTGAGTGTGCGTTAACCATAACCAAAAGGGTAGATAACCATCAAAAATTGTTAATATTTTTTCGTGCCCCAGACCCATCATAATAACGCACTATTTTTTTATAATTTTGCGTAATTAAAATTAAATTCCATTCAAATGGCCAGTCTTAGTTTTAAATACAACAGGTATAATAGGTTTTTACAGCAAGTCATAAATATGGCTTATATTTATATTTACAATAATTAGGTAATTTCATTATAATGTGTATCGACTCTTATGAACGATCAAAAAACGAAATCTAATTTGCATAAAAAAACCTTTATTAAAATAAAGTTTATATGGATTGAATAGTATAACTATGGAATAGTAACTAATTATTTGATAACCATTCTTGTCTACTCCCAATTTACAGAATATGGACTCCTTACGAAGCTAAGAGAAGTTTTCTACAAGAAATTGTTGTTACTCATTTTCTCTTTTTTTAACAGAACAGGAAATAGAAAGATTATGCTATTACAGGACTAGTGGTAATCTAATCGTTCTTGATACGTCCTGATTGTTTTAGATTGGAAAGTTGGGAGGGAATTTCAGACATCACAATCATTCATAATTTTATGAATCAATTGAAAAATAAATTTATAAAAACTGTTTTGCACTAGGAATAGTACCCGAAAGCACTGTATGTAACTGTAGCCAATGACTAATAAGAATAAATTATGGGAAGTTCTTATAATTGTGGTAAATGAAAAGATGATTTTTTTTAAATCACTATCAAAAATCAAAGACCAAAAAGTGTACAACCGCCATAAAGCAGAACGAAATATAACGTTTCAGTTTAAAAACTTAAACTTTCTGTCTAATATTTCATTGACACGTGTATACTGATTATTCTGGGTAATATATATATCGACTGTGGAAAGGAAAAATGACGTAACCCACACATAACAAATTTTACAGGAGACATAAAAAACGTTTTTTGATGATTTTGGGTCAAAGGTAAATTATGATATATACACAACTTTGAAGTGCACGGTGACTGATAATCTAGTTTCATATTGATCTAACCTAATATTATAATTTAATAAATTTTCCAAGAAAAACCTTATTTTAAGACTTTTTCCTGGTGGCAATTTTTACAGGCCCTTCTTTTTTCAAACTTAAAAGCTAAATTTTGATATTAATTTGGCATTCGCAGCTTAAATAATTTTGATAGATCGTGTATCAAGTTGTGATTATCGAAAAAAAAGCTGTTTTGGAAAAACTGTGGGATACGTCCTTTTTCCTTTCCACAGTCGATATATTGTTATGTTACCAAGTATATCAAAATTTACATATAACTATAGAACAACATAGACTTTATCGATAACATGAATATTTGTGGAAAAATCATTTACTCAACAGATGTCACTGCCATTGAAACTTCATCGTTCGCCTTGCTATGAAAAAAATATATGCAATAAATTTTGTTTAAAGTTTTGTCTATATATTTTATAAGAACTTTTCATTACTTTTGATTCAAACATTTTGATTCAATTTATTTACCTGTTCACCTGGGTTCCAAAGTCTGGAAGTGTTGTATTTGTGGATACGCGTCCCCGGGGTGTGATCGACGCTTCTCCTAATTGAATCTTCCCCAAAGCTTTGATTCTGCGAAATTCTGCTTAAGACAGAGTTAGATACGCTTCGCTCATAATCAAACTGATCAAATGACTCCTAGAGAGGCTTGCGAGAGGGTACATTCCCTTACGTGTGTTAGACGCTCACAGCCTACGAAGGAAGAGAGATATTGTAACTAAGTTAACGATATTCATTAAAGGTTATTAAATAATCGGTGGGTACATGAATTTGATGTTTATAGAAGAAAACAAACAGATAAACTTTAATAATAAAATAAAAACTCTTAATTTGTTGAGTGGTGTTTTGCCATTCATTTTAATCAATGCTTATTCACTAATAATAAAAAGTATTTTCAAAATTTAATCTCTATAAATACAATTTTATTTTATGATAGTCGAAATTTGTTAAATAATTTTCTCTTTTTCAACATGTTCGCCATCAGTGGATTTCTGTTTTTTTATTACTATTTTATTATTGAATTTATTTTTTAATTAAAACATATTCCGTTCGTGCAATTGTTTAATACAAAAATAGAAATGGTAGATTTCCGTAGACACTTTTCTTTAAAAATAAAAAACAGTTTACGTATATTTTACCTAGTAAACGTTGTTGAAGAAAGTATAAGGAAAGATTTTTCTGAGATATTATGGAATTATTCTTCTGAAAAAACACTTAGGTCTTTTGTAAAATTATTTTTGTTTATTTATCCATGTCCGCTCCTAATATGGATCATATGGCTTCCTAATGGTGGTATCTCAAAAGAAGTTTTTCTACGAGAACTGTTTATTACTCTGTCGCTCAACCTCTCTTTTTCAAAGAGAGTAGTAAGGTTAGAAGAGCCCTGAGATGGAGTTCGTACGAGCAGAATTGTTTGCTGTGGTCCGTCCTCACACGGGCCCAATAGGCCACGCTGACTTGATATCAACCAAAGCTAACTTTACGGCATTTGAAAAGTTTGCCAATTTATATGGGGATCGTCACAACTTTGATTCCTCTCTAGTGGCATTAAACTCGTCTACATCGACGAGCTCTCAGTATACGGACTATACTCAAGATACTTTATATCAACTTGATTTAAGTGGCTGAACTAGTCACACTTTTATAATTATTATTGTTATTTTTTTAATCACATTAGTGCATGGTTCAAAATCAGTCCCGTGCAGTTCTGCTCGGGCCATGAACGTGAGGGTTACACTCCTTTTTTTCTTATTTCTTTTCGGCCATTCAGCGTTGGCTGTACACAACGGGTGGTGGTGGGAAACCAACTTGAGTAAGGATAGAAGAATAAAGCTAAAACAGTACACGTGATTAAATAATCGTTCTCGTTACGCCCAGTTATTGAAGGATCGGATAGGAAGGGAGGGAATTTTTGGACGTTACAAACCCCCATGCCTTCGAACAGAAATCGATCGGCAAAATGCTGTTCGTATTGGGACTCAAACCTGTGAGGTCCAGCAACGCTAACCGATACGCCATAGGACTCGACATTCATTTAGAACCAAAAAAAAATCGGTGACTTAATAACCCTCCAAGGACGAGCGTGACCATATGGTCACAGTAAACACCATTGTCTATTGATCCCAATATTCATCCTTTTTCTAACTGAATATCGTCTCTTTCACTCATATTTGGTTAAGAAGGGTATAGGCTTCAGTAATTCATCAACCGCGGAGACAGAAACGAACACCAAAAGCACATGCGATTTTTTGAATTTCCGTTTTTTTTAATGGACTTTTTGAAACTGTATGTTATTTTGTATCAAAACATCAAATTATTTACAGTTCTATTGCTAGTATATTTGTATTGAAATTATGTTGATCTAAAGAGGTCAAATTGTAAATATTTTGAAAAATTTCACGTTTAGCTATATTTCAACCCCGAATGTTTGGGTGCCCATACTGTCACGTTCGTACTTACTACTGTCCGTACGCAATATTACACGCTAATAAAAAGATTAGCATGACCATATAGTCATGTTGGGTTTCTATACAACGTCTTAACGTTTTTTTTTTTTTAATTTTTGTTAGGAATAAAAGTTATCGGTGACTTCAATATCGCTTAAAAAATATTTTTTTTATCGAAAAAATCTCTCGTCTATGGAGGGGTTTTCTTCAACATATTTTGTTTTCAACTAGATATTATGAAGATTCATGTTATGTAATGGAATAATTTAAAATCCAATCTGCTTTATGGCGCATTACTCTTTGTGGCAATGCGATATAAAAATAATAGTAAAAGTTTGCAAACCCTTATTTAATCACACCGATTCTGAGTAATCATTTTTGTTTCGGGGTTGTGAGTGGGAGGGCACGCGTGCGCGTTGAGTGACGTTAAAAAACAGCGGGTGATTTTAATTTCGCCCTAATTGCGTGATACTATTTGATTACACTGTTTCCACATTAAAAGCCCTGGTCTGGTTTGCATAACGCGCCGTACATGGGATACGGAATAGATAGCTTATCTGACGGGCCATGAATCAACGCATCCTGTGGCTGCGAGGAGAAAATTACACAACAAAAATTTAAATCGCGAAATAAACACATGCGCTTAAATTAAAAACGCCCCTTACACTTTGACTTTCGCTGGTTTGTACGTTGAAAGTTTATCTTACATATCGAATTTATTATTATTTGTTATTTTTTCATAATAATAATAATATATTTTTTAATTGTGTTTTATTTTAATAAATTAATAACCGATGAATATAATTGAACATTAAATAGTATTTTGATAATAAGTATTTCCAAAGATAATCTAAAATACTGACATTAAATAGTCTAACATATAAAAATGAATGTTTATTTGTTCGTAGTTTATGCATTACCACACCGTTCATCCGATTGCAATAAAACTTTGACAAACTTTTTGCTTGCACTTCCGGGAAGGTTATAGGTCTTATATATAAAAATCAATGTATGTCTGTCTACCAAACAGTTCATTTTGACAACGTATGCTTACACTTGCGCGAAGATTATAGTACAATTAAATTACAGTAAGTGGCGCGTGTGTTGTACCATAAAAAATCAGCAGCAAACGTCAAACAGATAAAAAGAAAACATAAACTTCAATAAGCACAATTAAAACTGAAACACTTTCTTTCTTTCAGTGGCATTGCAACGCTTACCGGGTACCGGCTAGTAAATAATAAAACTTAGTTTTAACGATTAGCTTTAGTATCCAACTTCAACAGAAGAAGTTTCACTGAAAGTAGTTAATGGAAAATATTAAAAGACGTACCTCAAAAATGATAATTAACTTATCGAAAATAAACGTCATTGTATTGAAATATCAAGCTTTGGTTTTTCCCATCCAAGATTGTCTAGTCCTATGGCGTAGCGGTTAGCGTTTTGGGCTTCCATGCCAGACCTCAAGGGGTTCGAGTCCCAGTACGAACAGCATTTTTTCGATTTCTGTTCGAAGTCATGGGTATTTATGATGTCCCTCTCACCATTTACGATACTTTATCAACCGGCGTAGCAAGAGCGATTATTCAACCACTAGTCCTGTCCTAACCTTATTCTTCTATCCCTACTAATCTCTTTGATTAAGAGAGGTTAAGTGACTGAGTGATATACCACCATTGCTCCATATTGGGATCGGACATGGAAAAAAAGTATGACGAAAGCCATCCTTTATATCTCGGCAATTACGACATATAAATATAATAATAAATAAATAAAAAACATAATACTTTAAATATAATAAATAAATTTTAGTTAAAAATCAAAAATATTTTGACTCGAGGAGAATGAATGGAATAATAGTCACGAATTTATAAAATACTGTTTACATACGAACCGGTTTGTTAAGCAATTTCTTGTAAATATAATGTAATATTAACAAAGAAAATTCGTTACTTATAAATGAAAACTTTCTATAATAAGGGAAAAAATATCAAAGTGCTATATATTTATATTCCTAAAGAAATATTTTATACTTGCTGTTGACAGGTATTTCAGCGTCAAACTTTTATCGAAATTGATATAATTAAGTCAATGTGAAAGCGTACAAAAATAATAATGATCAAGCAATTCAATCAACCAATAAAATATGATTAATACTAACACACAAAATAATATACATATATGAAAATAAAATATTTGCTATGAATTAAAACACAGTCACACCATCTAACATTAAAAATACTAATATAATAATTTTAACAATATTATTAAAAAAAAAAAAAAAAAACCTACTCAAACAATATTTATTTCATGAATAAAAAATACGGTTGTGTATTATCTCTTTAAGCACTCTCGTATGAATATATTTCTTTTATGTGGGTGCATATATTACGTTTGTGTTTTAATGTTTTAATTCAAATGAGATGGCGTGACAAACCTCTTTCCCATGATGACTATTTTTTTGTCATTCTCTTTTATCGTCGTCTACAAACATATTACATAAATTATTTTCTATTTTAATACTAAGAAGACGACACTTTTAGCTGTGACATCAAAAAGCTTTTATTAAAATCAATAGACTAACATAAATTGCAAGAAATAAATCGAATCACATCAAACCTTTGCGCTATTTAAATTAAATTGAATGTGTCTTTCTGAGAATAAAGCTTTACATTTTTTCAATATTTAAGCAAAAACTTAAATTATTTGTCTTTATAAAACTTTCAGTCCTCTAATGTTTTTCAACTATTGCAAATTCTATTAGTTTTCTTTAACGGTCAGTATATATGTATTTTATATACAAAAGTTTCGATTATGTTTTTTTAAATACAGTTTGTTTTAACTTGTCTATTTTGTATAGTTCTTCATCCGTCTATAATCAATATCATATTTTATGGTAGACGACAGTAAAAAGATAACCATTTTATAGTTAAAAAAATAAAACACTCTTTTGTACTTCCGTTCCACTTTTAAGTATTTAATATGATCAAGACCCATTTCGCTCTCCACAAGTATTATCATCGGAATTATATTGTATCAATACAATTCCTTTCCACCTTTCACTTTGATAGTGAACACTTTAAAACTTATTTACGATTTTATCGAAAATCAATGATAGTTTTGTAATTTAATTTGTGAATGAATGTAAAATCATATCAATAATTGGGCTTGTTTTATCCTTCCAATTGATACAATTTATGTTTAATAGTATTTTAAAATTGTAAGAATTGCAGATGGAATACTGTCGTCGTCCGAACCATTATGAAGTTCTGTAATATATATTCTGTAGTTCTAAAATATCTTTCGAAAATATTGTAAAAATAAAAACATTGATATTTTTTACCATAAAGTAAAAATCAATTAAACTAATTTATACCCAGTTATGTTTATAAAATCTTTCATAAAATTTACATAAGCATCATAAAACCATAATTTGAATTCAATAAAACCTATATTAGATTGCTTTACTTGGACATGTCAATGTATCTATTATTTTTTTGTCCATGCAGTATGTTACAAAATATACGGTACAACTTTACTAATCATTACAATAATATACACATAACATGGATAAAACAATATTTCTTATGACTTTAGAAATAATAAATTTAACCCTCTAATAGATGATTTTATATTTATTTACGTGGATTGTTCAAATAGGTACGATACCAGTTGGCGCGTTTTTGGTTCCAGATGAATTGTCACACTCTTAAAACACGCGTGCTGCAATTCAAACGCATTTAGTTAGTATGTATTCAACAGCACAACACCCTTACTATTATTTGCCAGACCTTTTAAACCAAATAATTAATAATCGAACACAATGTAAAATTAATAATTAAAGAAATTATTAATCAATCATAGACAGAGAAAGAAAACACGAAGCAATGAAGTCGTCGGTAAGCCCACGGAATAACTTAATTATTTCGTAAATCTAGTGACAGCTCAGAACACTATGTGGTGATTGCACGCTTTTCTGACATAATTTGATTAATAAATGTATTCATCCTTATATTTACTTTTTCACGCGATATCTCGTCCCATTGTAGCTTTTGAACATTATTATTACATAGTTAAGTCCCGTTTGCTTCTTCGAGTATGTTTTTTTTTTTAACTTTCACGTCTGTAAATCCGCTTTTCTATGGAGGATTACGTTGCTATGTATGTGTTTTTTGATAAAGCGGAGTGTTGGTTTTGATACAAAATAATTGCACGACACAAAAATTAAAGCACGAATATGTTTTTACTAACATTGATGAATATTAACCAAAAAAATGGCGTAAATTTACTACCCCTAAGGGAAGACGAAACCTTGGAAGACCGCGATTTCACTATATGGATAGATGTAACAATTCTTACGAGTGCTGGAGGTCAGCGACTAGCGTAGTAAGGTTGAGTATCAAGTGGAATGATTGAGATTGATTAAGGCGGCCAAGGTTTATCCTGAACTGTAGCCTGAAAAGAAGAAGAAGAATAGATTTATTTTAAATACTTAACTTTTATAAAGAATGCAATTTTATGATTGGTGGCTATATGAGTAAACCAGAATCCTTATTGAGACAAGACGGTTTTTTTTACCATGTCAGCTGGTTGACCAAGTGGACTCAGAATATAGAATAAGAGTAAATCTCAATGAAGCTATTTCTGTGAGAACTGTTTGTCACATAGTTGCACCTCCTCTCTTTTCAGAAGAGAGTATAGATTGAAGGATAGTGCTAATACAGAATTGGTAAGCCTATTGCTCTTGCTACACTCCGTTTTAGGGATTGAATTCAGGGGAAGGAATTTTAGATAATTATTTTTAAGAGCAATCCATAAATCGATTGAAAAAAATAATCATGAAACTTTCCGTACTGGGACTCGAACACTGCAACCAAATACAACGAACGACGTTGACCACTGGAGCAGTGGTTTTGAGGCGTTTCCTCGTTTTATGATACGTTTGTATATATCCGTCCGACAACAAACACACTTATTACTAAGAAAACTCTATAATATTGTTTTTTTAATCAGATTATATTCTTTTTACGTATTGTTTTTGTTTTATGATTCAAATTATCAACATTATTTACGAACACCTAATGTATAATTATATTTGATAACTTTGTTATTTCACTTTTTGGCTCCACCACAAACTTACCGCCGAATCCATCGAAGATATTATTTATGTGTTACAATCTTTTATGCTTATACTCTCTGTTCATTAATAAAATAAGAAGACAACGGAATAAAGTGCCCATGGCCAGCTCTAAGTGTAACCCTAACTATTTTCAAATATTATACATTTCTGTAAATTTTGATCTATTCATACCCATCTGAAATCCCGAAAAAACTTAAATATTCAAAATTACACACGTTCTGTTTTTAGTTACAAATTTTTCGAACAAGTTAAACTTACCTGTAAAAGTAATCGTGTTGTAACAAAACAGGATATAAATAACATCGGTTGTGGTACAAGACCGTATAATCACATCGCGTGTCAGAGGCATTGACGCCATGGCAAATGTTGTAGTTAATACACCCGCCGGGACTTGACCAAGGGAAACACCTTGTTTTATAAATTCAGTATTGTTTATACTTTATACATTTTTTTTTATTTACACGTCCCTATTGTGTACCCGCACAATTATTCTACGCTTATTTTGGTCAGAAAGGTGCGACGTCCGGGTTTCGAGAGTTGTATTTTGATAAGCTTTATATATTATGTAAGTTTGATAAACCATTCGCGTAGATTATTGTTGTGATTTTTTTAAATCATGCACGTTATAATTATTACAAATTGATAATTTATATATTTTTTATCGTAAATTCAAAAAAAAAACCTTCTTTGCGTAATTCAAATATTGTTGTCAGGATTGAAGGATTCTTTTTTACTGTATAGTTTTATGTTTTTTTTTTGTAAAATATTTGGCGTACATATTACACATTATTTATTTGAAAATATGACAGTTTTGGCTTATCTTAAGTGAATATGTTGAAGCGCTGTGTTGGTTTTAATTTAAAACTCAATAGATAAGCACAAACAATTTTACTATAAATATTCTGGAATATTTGTTGAATATTTTTTGTCATTATCAAATTTAGATTGTTTTTATCTAAAAGTTCTGGCAACTCGTAATTTCTTATCCAGTAGAGCTTAACACGTGTGATTAATGAAATCTCCGTCAATATATTATCTTTTCTGTTTAAGAATATTAAATCTAAATGTTCTTAATATTAAAAAAAATAACTCTTGCCGAGATAAATACTGTACATGTTTTTAGCTTTATACTAGTGGATTTCTTCCAATACAATACCAAATCAATTTAGGTCTAATGTGTAGCTTCATAATAATGCTATTTGACAGAAACTTCTACTAAATAATAATGCGCTGTCTCATACATATTTTGCTATAAAAATATACAAAAGAACTGTGAATATAACATTTTTAGTGTAGAATAACTTTCATTTCTATTGAAAATCTTTTTTTCCCTAAAGCTTCTAATAAATTTCTTTTTAAACCAATGTACGGAAAAGTCACCTAAAACTTTTAACGAATTCATAAGTACCATAATGGAGATAAATGCCCCTAAATCTAAAGGATTTATTAAACGATCAAACAGAGCTTACAACTCTATCTCGATATAGGAGATAAAAGTTGATAATGTGTATATAAAAACTGGTAACTCCCATCTAGCCGGGAGTTACAAATAAAAAAGTTTGTAGTTCTCATATTAGTTATGGATATTGAAAGCTCCCTCGTGTCGTAGCTCCGTCCCCCCGGGCTTTTTATGCCGAACGTAAATTACATTCCGGTTTCAAATAATTTTTGGGCGCCAACACTTCTCGGATATGAGATGAAGACATCAAAAATCAGTTCCTCTAAACTTTACAAACATATTATAAATCGATTAATAAGAAAAATAAATGAGCTGAGATTCTTTTTTATTTATTACTATCCGGTTTACGATGTGTTTATTGAAGTGCAGATTTTATTTTCTGTCTGTTTGACATTTGCTGCCGATTGTCTTTGGTACGACACACGCGTCACCTACTGTAAGTCAATCGTACTATAACATTCGCGCAAGTGTAAGCATACCTTGCCAAAATGAACTGTATGGCAGACATACAAACATTGATTTTTATATATAAGACCTACTCTAAGTTAATTTTACTATGCCTATAACCTTCTCGGAAGTGCAAGCAAAAATTTTGTCAAAGTTTTATTGCAATCGGATCAGCGGTGTGGCAACGCATAAAATACGAACAAACAAACATTCATCTTTACATATTAGATTATTATAAAAATATAATCTTTGTCTTATATTAAGATTTTTTGATTATTATTAGACTTTAAATAATGTTGTTTTAATGCGATAGATTCAATAGTTTTGATATCTATATAAGTCGATAATGTAATAACTTTTCACTTTTCACAAATGTGTGCGTACTGATGTCCTCTTCTAAGAAATGTATTTGTTAGCGTATTTGAAAATTAGTTGTCTATATATTGTATGGAGGATGTCCCCGATTTCGCCTCCCCCTCCTCCTCCTCCCCAGCCGCGCTGTCACCATTTTTTTAGTCGAACTAAAGACATTTCACCTTTTCGATGACGTCAAGAAAGACGGTCCCCTTCCCCCCACCCCTGCCCGCTATCGCCATCCGTTCATTTTTCTCTGACGTCTATGAGTGAATATTTGAAGTCATATAATTTAAATGTACCATAATATCATCATTGCTGAGATATGATCATCGCTGTGAATTGTGATGCCTTATGATATGTAGAATAATACAAGATCTTAAGAACATTTTTGAGTTCGCCAAGCATAGTCGAGGATCGGAAAGAACCCAATTTTACAAACAAATTTGTACTGTTGGACATTATATATCTAGCTAATCAATGGGTGGCGGATGCAGCAAACATTCTCAAAAACGGAATTTCCCCACCACCCTTGATTTACCACTATTTAAAAATTCAATACACCAGTGTAAAAAAAATATTAAACCAGCTTCTCAAAAACAAGTCCATCAGTTGCCTTTTCAAAAATAGAATTCAATAACACTTTGAAGAATTATATCTTATCTATAATGTGACTTCTATAAGCCTACCGATGCTTCATTATGACCGATGAGACCAGCGATACTCAAGCATTTTTTCGTTTGGGCCTCATGCCAATTTTTGGCCACATCATATTAATAATTATACGTAAATACGACGTAACATAAATTTAAGTACACAAAAATACAAACGTATCCACAATATTCATCTGTTACGTTTTTTTGCAAACAATAGTATTTGGTGACTATGATTGTTTCGGGGCCTTACATAAATCTGAATGGGCCGCAGGTTGAGTAACGCTGGTGTTATGGATATATTTTTTACTAAAACGCTATTCAATGTTAATTCAACTTTATTCCATATATAATTTATACTTTAAAATAAGTCACTTAATCTTATTAATCCAATGATACGATATGAGTATCGAGGCGTCTCTACTTCGTTATAAAACGTTTCGATTTGAACTGGCTAGATTTGGAGAAGGAATTGGATATCGATACAGGTTTATTGTTACAATTAGTTGTCATAGATAATTTAAGATAACACTCTAACACACATGCTATAATGTTGTGTATACACAACACTGGTTTAGAGATCTAAAATTTCTATGACTCCTTCACCTCGACATGAATCTTTTGCAACTGCACTAGATACAAAAAAGGTTGTCATTAGAAATGTATTATGTTGGTTTATGAAATGTGCAGCTACAGAATAAAATTTCAAAATTGTGAATGCAAATATTAATTTGAATATTTCAATGCTAGGTCAAAACAAAAAACAATACCCCAAAAGTTTAAGAGCCGTTTATTATTTTAGTGGTAGCTGGAAATGTTACTTGTGTCCCTTTTGTTGTTTATGAATATGCATCGACGTTATTTTAAATTAGTCGGAATATTCCAGTAATTAATTTATGTGTCTATCTAGCCCTGGGTCAGTGTTAGAAGGCTAGGGGCTTTATGACTTAATTTATAGGAGGTTGGTAGCCATGAACGCCTTATCATTTAGTACCAAGATTGGACACACCAGTGTTTAGGTACTTAATTTTAAAATTTATGTATGTCACATGCGGGAAAGAACAACGCAATACGTTCAGAGCACTAAAAATATTATTTATGTAAATATTAAGTAAAGATCGAGATAACATTTTCGTTTAAGTGGTTAGTGTTGTTGATTTTTTTTAAATTCCGTTTACTTTTAACATACTGCTGTTTGCATTTTAATGGGTAAAAAATACTGTGTCATATCCATCATTATTGTGTTTTTTTGTAGCCATGACAATTCTGAAAAGAAAAGAAATTAAGGACAGAACATTCTTCGGAAACTCTTTTCGCATCTAAGGCATATTATTTCTTTCTCTTTAACCTAAAAATAACGTTGCATAGATTGAGTGATTAGCTTAACACTAGTCTTGTCGAAGACTTGCCCTGTCCATTTTAAACCTAATCTCTTCGGGAAAATAGATAGGTTGATGAAGCAGTTTTTGTAGAAAAACTTATAATAAAGTAAATCCAGAAGATTGTCATATTCTCCACATTGGGAGTGAACATGACTTTTAACAAAAGTATTTATAAGATCCATGTAGTTCTTTTCAAATTAACTCGAGAAAGATCACTTTTGTTTACTTGACACCCAAAAGCATCAAGTATTCAAAAGGGTTTTTAGTGATTGTTTTCTTCATTCAAGAGAGAATATAAAGACTTAGAGTGTAGTCAATCTAGAAATAAAAATCGTCAGGAAACTGAGACTACGCATATTTTAAGTAAATGTTTTTTTTATACATCTCCGCTTCCAATATGGAGCATATGGCCTCTTAATGGAAGTATACCAAAAGAAGTTTTTTTCTACGAAGACTGTTACTCAGTCGCTCAATCTCTCTTTTTTCAAAAAGAGTAGTAGGGATAGAATGTTAAGGCTAGGACAGAAAAAGTGGTTGTCTAATCGCTCTCGCTACGCTAGATTGAAGAATAAGAAAAGTGGGAAGGAAATTAAGACATCACAAACAGCCATGCCTTAGAACAGAAATCGATAAATCAATCGAAAAAATGCTCTTCGTACTGGGATTCGATCCCTTGAGATCCTGCACGTTAATCCACAACCGTTGCGCCATAGTACCTGATTTAAAATAAATTTAAGTAGGAAAAAAAAATCTAAATAATCGTGAAATATTGGTAAGGCTTAAAATGAAATGAACTTTTGGTTAGATGAATTTAAAATATAATATTAAAAATATACATTAAATATGTATGTATTTTGTTATATTTTCAACAAAATCAAGTTCACTTGTAACAGTGAACACCATCCAATCCACAAGTGCAATTATTTTTAGCTCTAATAATAATATTAAATTGTATCGTGGTGAAAATTTTCAGAAGACATAATATATCATAATTTCACCTCATTGAATTCAGAATACATGGTAACTGAATAAAACAAATTCTCATACAACTCCCACGAGCGCGGCTGCACCGCCTATACAATGTTTTAATAGGCGACTCTTCTAGAAACGTGAATACATTATTTAGTTACCATAAATGAATTTCATTTTTCTAGGCTTTATAGGCAGCCGCCTACCTCTAGGGAGTGCCATTTTCCATATGAATACAGCATTATGCGAGTGTTCATATATTTTCAAATAACTTTTCAGTGAAAACTTTCTAGACGAGCTTTGATTTCGATCTGAATTTCAAATACTCAAAACAAAATTGCGCTGTGTCAAATTGTAGCTATTTTACTTCTGTTTTAAACATTTTTACCAGTTCGCGTCTCGAACAAATGCTTTGGAATAACATCCATTCGCTACAATTCTATTCACTCTCAATTTGTTGTGAAACAAGTTAATATAATAGTGCTGTTTTCGGTTTAATCAGAAAGCTGGTAAAGTTTTACTGCGATAAATTCATTTTCCAATTCCATTTATTCTGAAATACGAGAAAGTGCCCTTAGTTTAATCTGTGTTATATTATTTAAGAATCATTTTGCCAATTTTCGAAAGGCAATAATTTGAGTTTATTCTAAAACACTCTGGAAATATTTATGTTTGTGGTAAAAGTATAAATTCACTTTACAAAACCTTTATTTATCAATACAAAAGAGTGCCCTCATACTGCACTATATTAAAAATGAGTTTTAACAATTGTTTAAAGCCACAGAATTTCCAGTATGTTTTAGAAATTGTCTATGCATAAATTATATAAATATCAATCTAATGGATTTAGTTTTTAAATTACATTTTAAACGATCATTGTTGAGTATTTAATTGATAAAAAGAAAAAATTAAAACTGTATTAATTTTTCCGTTTTTTAATTTTATTTAGTTGAAAGCTATTTATTCAACTTAATGCCTTTCTAATAACAATTTTTAAACGTAATTTAGATTAGCATTGTATTTTTAGCTTAGAATACATCATCTTATTTACTCTGAAGTTCTAAGATTATTGAAAAATAATGAATTAAATGTAACAAATTGACTTAAGTAATGTACTTTAATTAAATTTTCGTGACTTTTGTGGCAATTTCGACTCAGCGTGCGCTGAGACGCAGGCGACGCAGCGCAGTGCAACTCAGGGCAGCACATGTGTTGTATTAAACACGATAAATGCATACATGCGCCTACGCTGTGCTGCGATGTGATCGCGGCACAGATTAGGCTAAGGGTATGCTAAAATTCAAGCGACGCAGAGCAAGGCAATACAGAATTAGCAGGTGCAGTCAGGCAAAGCAAAAATGAGCGATCAGCGTATGCTTGTGACAGCTGTGTCACGCAAGTGATATTCATTAATAATACATAATGAAATCATTTTAAATGGTATATTTCTTTTGAAAATTACATTCAAGGCTCATTTTTAGCCAGTAATTCAAACAGAACTCTAAGTTTTCAGTAAATGAAAATAAAAATTCAAACATCTACAAAAAAAACCTACCACTGCACAAAAAAAACACAAGAAAGTGACATGAATAACACATCCAGAACAACTATTTTAATATGTTTTAAGAGTAGTTTAAATGAGTAGTTTATTTAGCACACATTCAATAAGTTTGAATGTTATTTTGGAGGGGCAATTAAAAGAACACTCACAAGCTGTCCGTACAGTTTGTGCAGTTCTACCACATATCGATATGTTTATCGTAAAAATTCCATGAAGAAAATTAAAGGAGGAAATAAACTTCAGAATTGCTAGCTAATGGTTCCACGTTGGTTTGTTATTATATCTTCAGATATTTATTGGAAAATCATACAGCACCGTTCTTCGCGAGTCCAACGAAAAGAAAATAAACGCTGCATTATCATAAATAATATTGTGGGGTTTTCATTCTCGTGAAAATAATAGGTGTGGAGCGGGAAAAATGAAATTGCTGTGAAATATTTACTTTTGTAAATCAGAAAGCGATAACAATGTACGAGTTGTGCTTTCCACAGTGTAAACTTCTTTTAATAATTAAACGATAAATTTATTGCACTTTGTATGAAGGAACTTTCAAGGAAAATTCATTACGATAGTTTTTTTATTTTGAACGGTTATTACTCAAATTTGATTGGTGAGCGTTAAAGATTAATATAGCATACAAGCAGCCCTTTACTTTTACACATAACTTGGTCCTGAAAATGTGTGCGAATTTTGAATGTTCGAACGTAGATAGATGTAAGAAAAACAATCAATATACAAGACATATTTAAGTGCTTCCATGTTTTTTCTCCGTTAACTCATCAAGTTTTAGTTGAATACAACCCTTATTTTCTTTTCTTGATAAAGAGTCCTAAAACATATCTATCCTAATCATTCCACGTTTTTGAAAAATACGTTTTTTTATTGATATCGCAATCTTCCATGTTAGTCACTAAAAAAAATCTAGATGCACAAAGTATAATTGTTCCAAAAATCTCTTAATGTAGACCCAATTTCACTGTCAGTTGCTTTGATAGCCTGCTTCATTATTTTTTCATGTAATATCGTTTAAACTTAGCTATTACTGTTTGGTACATAGTCTTACATGAGGGAGGTAGTATTGGGAGAAAGAAACACAACAGTGATTTCTAGGAATAAATTCTGATCACAAAATAATTTAAATTTTAAAATCGCGTAAAATAGCGAGTAAAGCACCGCCTATAATAAGCAATACATCAATTTAATTATAATCAAAAAGTTAATAGAAATCCACTAATTTTATTCCAGTATAATAATCTCTGTTGGGGTAATATTACAATTTGGTCTTCTATACCGTTTCATCCCTTATCGTTTTATCTAATCACCCTGTTTGCCGCTTTAATGACAATAGCCGTTAAAACAAATCAATCTAACGATTAATGTAACGTTATAATAATCAGGTAAATCAGTCAAATCGTGCTGAATGCTATCATTGTCCACCTAATTGAATTAATATGCTTAATGGTGACGATGATAACATCAATATTAATGGTTGTCGAGATGCGCAATGTACCCAGCCCACTGAGTATTTAAACAGTCAAGCTATTCCGACTTGAGCAAGTACTCGAGCGCCACTCTTACTTGTCTTGTTGTAGAGAAAGAAAGGAAATTGCCAATTCAGATTCCTCCCACTCGACAATGGCGGCGACCTCTCATTGTCTAGTCGTGTTTATTCGACAAATCACAAGTGCCGAGTTAATGGGATTATCAGTTAATTATTTCTGATTGATTAGATGATTTGTTTGACCAATTGGAGGTCTTATTTAATCATTATACATAATTATATACTTTCATTACATATTTTCATTATAGATAAAATGCACTAGTTAAAATTTATAAAGATTTTGCTGGGTTAATAAATTACTTACTAACAATTTCTTTTCACATATTTGTAATACATCTTTTTTGCTTCAACCAAACTATTGGAAGAATAAACCCTTAGTACGACCTGTTGAATCAAGCGTTGTTTTATTCAATATTTATATTCGTTTAATATAGGGGTGGTTATAAGTATAAAAGATTACAATAATTTCGAAAATGTATTTATTACCTTTATAATATAAAGCAAGCGCATTTTTAATGGATATTTATAAAGTAGTTTAAATTAGGTGTTTACAAATTTTGGTATTGACAATTTCGTAAACTGATTTTTCATAAGTGGTAACAAATGAGATTAGCTTACCATTAGTCTTATTCAAGTCCCACCTTTCTATACTTATTTTCTTCGAAAAATCGTGGTTGAGTGACTGAGTAATAAGTAGATCTCGTAGACAAGTTGAGGTAAACTCTTTAACTAAAAGTCGTACAAAAAAAAATCTATTTGATAAATTTGTTTTCATTAAAAAAGTTGTTTTTTAGCTCGCTGTCAGATTTCAAAAAGCCAGAAAATTACGGATATCCCAAAATTAAAAAATGTGAGACCCTGGAGATTTTCGAAAAAAAATCACTTCTTATCCTCAATCCCCGAATTCCGGGATTAATACTATCACAATCCCGTGATTTCGAGTTCACCAAATTGGCCGGGATCTCGGGATTGGAGACCCTAGTTGCGAAAACTTCTCGCGAAAATATTAAACAAACTAATCACATCGATGAAGATTCACACCGTTTTTAAATAATTAGCCTAAAATTTTAAAAAGACAAAGATTTATTGAAATCTTAATTATAAATACAACATGTATGAATATTGTAACAATAAAAACGTTTTTTTTTGTAAACGAGTAAGTACTTTAACTTTCATTATTCATTGCGGCCCGAAGCCATAATATTTTTTTATTCTTCCTATTAGGAGAAAAAGATTTTTCATACCTGCCTTTAGGGTACCTCTGTTATCCACCATAAAACACCAGATAAATAACTATTCGACTTGTCTTATTAACACGCAAGAGGGCTGACCCACAACGCTAATATAATTTGTATAATATACATATATTTAATATGTATACCAATACAATATGGTTGCTTCTAACAAAAGAAATGTGAAATTATCTGTAAAAATATCCGGAATGTTTTTATGACATCCACTCCTTAATAAATTTGCATTTTTGTCATTAATATAGATTAGAGACGTTGTAAAACGTCATTATAGTATGGCATTGCCGTGTTTAGGTTATTATTCATTTATCATATACATTTCTACGCAACTTCTTCAATTAACAAATTAATATTTTGTTACGGGAGTGTTGGAAGAAAGCACGTTTTGATACGTCTCTGGTATTTAAATGGTACCAGGGCCGGATAAAAAATTACTGTTAGCAGCTATACGTATTTCATTGGGTAGGAGATGTGTCCAGTAAATACATATAAACTAAAAAAACTTTTAAGATTTTTACTCTCAATTCTTGCTTAAAAAATATTTAACATTAAAATTGCATTAGCATTGATATTATTCGTGTATTACTTTTTCCTACCATAATAGATAATGTGTAGTTAGTGCAGAAAAGAGTTTTATTTATTGATTGAATTGGCATTTACTTGGTAGAACTCCATTGTAACAAGATGAAAAAATATACTCCTGGTGAATGTATACGCAAAAATAAGATATTTTTTGTAGAACTAAAATACTTTAACCTTACTAAAGTTATACTTTTTTAACTACATATATGTTTGATAACGTTATATTTCACATTATGTAGTCATGTGCCATCAAAATTAATGTCATAATAATACTAATATGACATAAGAGCATTTGATTATCGTCTATTTTTTGTCATTTAATAGATAAATATGATTGTCACTTGCTCAAACTTTTAGTTAATGGAATATCAAATAACTTTATGAATACTTAAGACATATATAGAATATAATAAGAACAGGGTAAATATAATAAGTACAGTTATACTATGGCATGTCTGTCAGAAGTGGCGCAAACCATTATACCCGAAATGAATTCAATAAAAGACATTTCGAGATATACAATAATAGACATGTGAATTAACAAAAACGTATAATGTCAACTAGATATGAAACATATATCATCCGATTTTAAAACGGCATGAATTCTATTATGAGGCTGATAATAATAATATAATAGCTTCATTTATTTTTTAAATTCATATAATAACTTCCCGGCGCATCAGTTACTCGATAAATAATATATTGTAATATATATTTTACACGCGTACAAAGTTTTTCATCTTGTATAGGATACAATTATTATCTGAGTCCCAAAATATGTTATACATATATCATTTCCTGAATGAAACAGCCATATTGAAAGCGTTGTAATTTATTGTAAAAAACTTACTTAATTACAATTTCTAGTGTCTTCAAAAACCGTTTTTTTATTTTCGATCCCGAATAAAATGTAATTTTTGACCACAAGGTGTAGGCTAAAACCGATTATTGAGTTGAACTTCTTCTCTTCTTTGGCCATATTAGCTCCTTAAGTGTCGCATATGGTCGCCTCGCAGTACTTCCATGATTCCATATCATCCGACAGTAGCTTTGCTTTTTCTCATGAGAGGCCAACGTTCCTCAGTTCTGTAAGGTACATCCTATAAATATTACCTGACGATCTTCCAAAGGGTTCTTCAATGGCATTCGCAGCACGTGACCATTGCAAGGCTCTGTCTAGTCCACTTCCTAAACCCCGAGTTCCTCACAAAATCAAACCCTCTCACCCCAATATTCAGCACAAGCATCTCGTATCGAAGCTCAAAATACGGTTTTTGTGATTCTTCATCAGATGCAATGATTCGCTACCGTAAATCGGCACTAGAAGAATGAAAGCTTTGCACAAATGGCATTTGGTTTTAATCACGTACAGCTGTGTATACTAGACAGTCCGCGTTGAATTAAAGCAGGGGTTCTTAACGGGGGCGGTACCGGGGAGTTTATAAGTCTGGGGTGGCATTTTTTATTTTCAAAATTTGAAGGGCGCTGTAGGATTGTGAGGTGGCGATTGAGAATTTTAAATTCGCCAGTGAGCTAAAAAAAACGAGTTTCGGAAATATTTTGCGTAAAAAATATCAAAAGATTTTTTCAAATTCCTCGGTGAGGGGGGGCGCGTTAGATAATTTTGGATAATTTATTTCTGCAAAAGGGGGCGATCCTTTCAATACGGTTAAGAAACATTGAATTAAAGATTGAACGCCCCAGTAGAACGATGCGGCAATAACATAACATGCATAAATACGGCCCTGTGCATAATAGTGGAGCTGTAGCGTAATAATTAAACTTGCATATTATTATTATTGAGGTAATAAATATGGCTGCCTACTCCTCCTTCGTGGTGCCACACCTCTGCTTTTGTGGAACTGGAGTTATTTATGTCTGGGCAAATGCCAATTTATTCAAATTTCGATTGTTATTCTGTAAATAGGATTATGACGGTACAGTTCTAATCTTATTTTTTATGATAGCGATAAAATAGCGAATTATTTTAACAAAACAAATTCTTACATCGAATGATTTTAATATAGTTCTTTTATTATTTTTGATTTCGATTCATTGCTGTATAGTGTATAAATACATACCTAACAAATATTCATCGACTTAGATGAGTGATACGACACAAAAATTTTAAGTAATCTCAATTTTAAAATGTTTGTGTTGAGCAGCTATTAAAATGCTTAGCTGTACTATTTCTAAACTAGGATTTCAGTCTACAGTCAATTTTTATTATACACTTTTAATGTGATGAAAAAAAAATATCAAACTCTTTTGTAATTATTTAATAAGATCGGAAACGGTTTCGCTCATCAAATGCATTTACAACAGTAACACAGTACAAAATGGTGTTTTATTATTTATTATATTACTGCTAAGAAATATTTATTTTTCGTGTTAATGTTCTTAAAATAAAACTTGTCATAATTGAAAGACGAAAACGAATATATTGCATATACTGTTCACACGTTTATTATAAATACTCATACATGTACACTGATAAACAAAAAAATAAAATTCATTAACCTTGACCGGACTCTTAGCCAGGTAACTAGGGTAAACCTTTTACCCCTAGACCACAATGCCTGATGTGTAAGTTTTTCTTGTTGTTTTGGATTTATCATGAACCTTTGTAGAGTATTCAAACGTTTTCCTTTTCTCCCAGCGTAATATATTTTATCTCAGTTTTTATAACATTAAAACGTCTATTCAAGAAGAAATTTAATACATAATCGCTGAATGTAATGTTTATGTCAACATAATATGAAACAAAATTACATTGCAAGCCTTTTAAATTTTCTGGTGTCATGTTAGTTAAGTATATTAACTGCCGTTTTCTATGAATTCTTTTAGATCAATAATGGAATAAGAATGGCAAACTTAAAATTGTTATATTATTGCTGTTGTATTTTTTTAATGAGTATGGTTTCAATATCAAAAAAAATAATGCTTTATTATTTGTTGTGAACTATTATTTGTTGTATTTAAGAACATTTCTTTTTAAGAAGCATTCGTTTATTTATAAAATAATTTTGATAAAGATTTCATCAACGTGAAAAAATATATAGATGTAAAGGTTAATTGAATAAATTTTAATTAACTTAGTTAAGCTATGTATATTGACAATGTAATTACTTCTACAATAATAGTCGAATGTGATCAATAACTAATTTGAAAGACCGTTGAAAACAAAATTCGCAACTATGGTTAAAAACCTTTTTTTTAAACATAATATGTTTTTATAATAACCAACGATTTCGTCTAACATACAAAAGTAAAATGTTTTTATTGGCAGAAAAAATAGTCTTTTGATCAAATCGACATTTACATTTTTAAAAGCAAACTGCTTAGTTTTACAAATAAAATAATTGAAACTTATATCATAAAAACTGTTCATTGAAACGATTATTACAAGTAGAAATCTTTTTTACATTTTTTTTAACATACGATAGCGATCGACAATGATGATAGTGATGTTTAACAGTTTCCTGAAAATCAATCAAATTAAGTGCACCGTAAGAAAATTTACGACATAGCTTTATTCAAAATGTTCCGACCCGGAACCGTTTTTACAGATTCGCCAGCATAATAATAATTGTTAATATCAGTCATAAAACACAAAACTTATCTCGTAATCCATCTTTTAGTTTCAGACCGTAAAAGAAAAGTCTTTCGCGAGAGCCGGGAAAAAATACAAATGCAAGCGCTGCGAAAACTTACATTACCAAAATTACATTGTAACAACATTATTTTTACGTGGAACTGCAAAAAGTTGGCAGGATACATTATCTAATTTGAACAATTCTTTGTGCTCGGCCCTATTACTTCATAAAATGAGAGCAATCATCTAGTTAAAGTAACTTTATGCTTTTTACAATAAACTTTTAAAATATGCATGATTCTTAGTTTTACTTTGATTACCTAGATACTTTTTAAAATATTTAAATTTCTCAATTCACACAAGTTTAAATATCAGTAATTCTATTATGCTTAAATTAATATTGGATTATGTTTTAATTAATTAAATTTGTGTTAACTTTTAAAGATATGATATGATTTTTAACGTTCACTTTAATTTTCGATATTTTCGAAATAGTCTTTTTTAAGCTTATGCTATAAATGCAAGATTGTACTGTATACTTAATGCGAGAAACAAACTTGTACTAAAAAGATACTTTTATACAGCAATTAATCGAGCAATCATGGTGTATGTAACAAATATGTAGGGCCTCGTGATACGCGCGCAGCTCACTGATTTATATATACATAAAAATACCTATCATTCGCGAGTTCGATCGAGAAACCACTCAAAAGTTTCACATCGAGGTATGCAAAGATTGTAACTTAAAGATTCCTCACCTCTATCAATCTGAAGAGACAATGTATAAGAATGGTTTTTGGACGAGAACAGTTATGAATGATGTTTCGTTTACATCTGAACTGCGTATACTATAATAAAATAAAATCAATTACGTCTTATCTGAACATTGGTTTCTAACATCTTCCATAAAAAGAGAATCCAAAACATTCAGAATTAAATTTAAAACAAATCTATCTAAAATGATATACCCAAAAATTACTAACATTTACAAATTTCCCCGAGGGCACTTTCTGTCATTCAGTTTGTAATAACATTTTTTTTATATTGGTCATAAAAAAATATTCTTTACAGTTGGTTACTTGATTACTTAAAGCCTTCCGCATAAGGTTTTTCAATGCAATTAGATTCACCTTAGTGGCTATTTTGGGTGAAATCCCAATTCAATTATCAATATGGTTAAAGAAAAGAAAATATCTTCACGACCGTACAAATAACAATTATTGTTCTATTTTTTTCCATCTGACGTACATGTACATACCTGGCACAAAACACTAACTCACAATAAGTTCAGTGACAGACTATATTTTTCGTATTTAGCGAGATGCTGTGAGTAGGGATGTCCAACTAAGTGTCTCTTCCGGGTGTACTTACTAAATTGTAACTACCAAATAATTTCACCCAATATTATATAAAAAAAAATCATTGTGTCACATATATTATTTGATATAGCCATTTAAACAAGCTCGTGGACTATAATCCGATAACTATTTGTTAATTTTAGTTGGGCCCTCTACAGGTGAAGTGAGCCAAGTAGTGAAATGGTAACACTACAAGTTTAAGTACAACCACATCTTTATTTGGTGTTTTTTTGTATTGCATATTTTTATTTAACGAAGATATCACTATTGCAATGTGTACTAGCTGAGGTTTCTTCACTTTTACGATACTTTAAGACGTGTAGAATATTACAACTCATCTAACTTTTTGTGATACATTTTTTTAATGAAACATTTATTTCTTATATAAACACGAAACATTCATTTACTAAGCTTCAATTCAGTTTATCCGTGCACTTGAACGTCCGAAGATACCGGAAGGCGAAACCCGGGTCGTTAGTGACAAAATCTGTGAGAATGTACATAATTTGAACGATTCAAATTTAATATTGAAATTCTAGCAAGCACCTTCAGTCGAAATCTTAAATTATTTTATTATGTTTAAAACTTTTTTTAAAATTTCAAAATCAGTAAACTTCTGTTATACATATTATATAAATAAACAAATAAATACGAAATCTACTTACTCATATTTAATACTGCGCACACAGATCATCAATGATGCCTGTGCCGCGACGCTGGCCAGTGGAGAGATGATTTTCAAAATGGATACTGTTGTTTCAATTTGCCGTTTGCCATTTTTGTTTTGATTATAAGATGTATTTATTGTAGTTGGTTTCAACTCGTATCCCTTGTATGCCGTGTGCTCTGGCAAGTATCGAAACAATACCCGCGTACTATAAAAGTAATTGGACATCTCTAACTGCGACAGAGCACCATCTTTGTTTGCCTTGTCTTGTGCAAACATTTTTACACAGTTTTCCTTGGGAAAGCGTGCTAACAGCGTCATGTCAATTTTCTTTGTTATTGCCATAACCTATTACGTCAGTAATCCGTTTAGGACACATTAACGCTCCGCCTTAGCTATTCAATATTACATTTGTACCTTTTTCTGTATGTTTTTCATTGTGAGAGACCATTTTGCTTATAACATAACAGAATCATCTCAGAGAAAATTACATTTATTTTCTACCAAAAATTATTATATTACATTTCTCATATTTCATTTCCATAAAAATATAGTATCTTAATAATTATTTAATATAATTATCAGTTTTAAAAGCTCATAACATTTTTATGACAATCTCAAATATTTAATTTTGTCTCAGTGTATAACAAACCCAACGTAATAGTCATTCGACGATTCATTTTGAATTTATAAAAATATACAAATAAAGCCAATAAATTAATAAAAAATGACTAATTTATTTTGCTTTGTTGTCAAATTGATTAGATGGAAAAAAAATATTACATGCATCACTTAAGACCATTTAATTAAGCACAAATTCATTTTTAATAAGGATTATAAATCAATTTTCCAACACATCTATGAATTTACACAGTTAAAGATGTCTTTTTGCATTTTTCATTCCTTCACAACTATATACCTTTATCCAATTCTAAAAGTTAAACATGAAGTAAAAGGAATTAATTATTTACTTTTATTCTCTTACTTCCTTACAGTTGATAAGTAAAACGATTAATAAACAACTGAATCTTTTTAAAGCAATTACTGTTAAGATGCTCCTCTAATAGTCAACATGATTCACACATGGAGCAGACGTCGATTTTTAAATATATATTTAAAAAAAAAAACATTTAATTATTAGTCTACAATACAAGCGTGACTTATTATTCGAAGTAATTACATTAAATTATAATACAACAAAATATCTCTCGTCTGAGTTATGTTGCCTTATATTTTAGCAAAGTGGTCAGCGTTATTGTTTCGGTGCTTCATCTCCTACAATTGTATCCGGCTCGAAGCTGACGAAAATCCCAGTGTTACGTCAGTGGACTCAAAGTGCCGAGTTTTCCACCACCCTCCCTTTATGACGAAACAAACCGCACTTTCTTCCGCAAGTTGCCCGAATTCTTCCGTTGCAGGGTTGCCAGTTACCATACTCTCCCCGGTTTCTGAAAACTTTTTGTTTCGTCAAGTTTTATCGCGGTCTGACACTAACACTTCCTATGGGATGCGCGGATTTTCGCTCTGTTATATTTATATGAAAGACACCCGTTTTATTCGAGCTCGTAAATTAAGCAATATTATGCTCAAGAGAATTAACATATTTTATTATATAACTGGTATCATTCTAATAATAGTCATCATCAGCTTCGTTGTATTGTATCCGAGTGACCGTAATCTGTATCTTCGAAAAAAAAAACTTTTTCAAATAATTGAAAGACATATCCCAATAGACTTGATTATTTTGTATTCCAATTGTTCGGAATGCAAGGATTTTGTTTTAAAAGTATTACTCCTCACCGTATAAAGTCGAATGAAGGATGCACTATTGCGTGCATGGATGGGATGATCTTGAAATGATATGGTCTAAGTTTTTCTTACCACCCAGTACAACCATAGTTCCAACCGAATCCAGTAGTCTTCCCTTTCATATTCATCAATAAACTTTATAAAATCTTCACAGAATAAAAATTAAATACATAAACTTTTTAGTAGAAAATGAGCGTAACGAACTTCAAAATTCTTTGTCACACCCTTATTATTATGTCTTTGGTTTAGTGTAAATAGCAATAATCATTTGAATCAGTCTAATCAGACTAATCAGTTGAAAATGTTGGCGATGAGCGAAATCGGTCCTGATCGTATTAAATAAATGTGGAATATTACAAAAAGATTTGTTTTATCGTTTTAATATAATGTCTTTCCACCAAGTATTGACAGTGAACATCTTAAAAGTATAAGAAGTGGCTTAAGCTAGGCATTGATAAGATTATTTACACAAAGCATCAAAAACCGATGAAAACGCCATATAGAATTCGCACATAAATTGCATGGTGATTAAAACACAAAATTAAAATAAACATAATTAAAAATACTTATACGTGTAAGCTGAGAAAGTGTCAAGTTCTCAGAACATAGTCTCAGCTTTCACATATTATATTTATCATAAATTAAGAATAGATTCATAAAACCACGTTGCCTTAACAAACCTTCAATTTTGATCTGCTTTTTTACTGATATAATTAGTTTTTGTTTATATTTATTTACTCCGATGGTAATGTTAATTCACTTGGATTAGTATTTCTATGATTAATGATATATGTGTCAACAATGATCGGATAACGTATGCTATGACTTTAAAATAAATTTCCTAGCCAGCCGCCTTATCTAAATGTAAAGCCTAGAATTAGGGTGAAAATCAAATGTAAAAAGAACATACAGCCATCTTATCAGAACGTTGCAAATTTTAATCGCTTATAAATTCACACAGGGTGACCAATGGCATGATTAATGGATCCCTTTTTGTGGGCTTTTACGATAAGGAAAACAACGACCAATGCAACCCTGCGACTCCCTCTTGCACCGAGGGAAACTTACCCCAAACCCTAACAAATACAAAAGCTCAGTGAGATAAACTGATTAACGAATCCGCGGCGAGGAAGCGAGACGAATATAATGCTTTTGTACGCTTGCGAAAAGCTGGCGATACCGAAAAAAGCTGGCGAGTGGGAAGGAGATGGCAGGCGATCCATCAGTCTGACTTCCGGTTGAAGACTGCAGGAAGTGACGGTAACATCAATCAGCTGAGGAACAATCTCTCAGGCCACTTGACTACTACCCCTTGAGTGATGATTTGTTAGGAAATTGTAGCGCAAAGAAAACGGACGCAATTGTCTTGAGTAAAGTTTTTTTCCGACAGTTTTTGTGTATGTTTGCAAACGGGCGGAGAAAGTTTATAAAAGTTGGGATTCTTAAGCATTTTCTGCGAGGAAACTTGACTTTCTTTTTGTAGCTCTGTGGTTTGCGGCGCCTCGGCAATGAAATAATTTTCCATTACACTTTTTCAACACTATAATATTCCATATAACTTTTGTAAATAAAAAGTTTCGCAGAATATTGCGGAAGATCTTTGAAAGGAATATTTTCATCAAAAGTGTAATAAGATGCCGAAATGAAATTTTAATCCTACATACCTTTTGCTATAAATGAAATATCTCAATGGCTAAAAGCATTAAATTTTGCGGCTTCTTTTAACACCAGTAATTAAAAATTCTTTTAACGTTAATATATTTGTAACTCATTTATAAATAGTAATGTATGTTTTGTTTTGTATGTTCTTATTTTAGTATCGTGTCGAAAATGGAAAGGATTGAAATAAAAAATGCAATTATCTTTGTACTAACTAATTATTTGTAAATTTAAACATTTTAGAAATGAAACTTCTTTAAAAAAAAAAAGAAAATACGTCAGACGGTTATTGAAAGTTTTGTCAAAACATAATTTTATATTCTCATTTATCTTTGGGTTGTTAATGCGTGGCTCGTGGCTCTACATCAATATTGTATACAATATAATGTTGTAATATTGTCTGCATCATATTTATGAAAACAAATATAGTTAATTATAACTCACTAAGCTTACCGAAAATTTCTATGAAAATGCATGATCATTCATTAGTCAAGTTTAATCTGTCAATTGATGATATTAAGGTATTAAATTTACATATTTTATAGTTATAATCAGTGGCGGATTAAGCACATGGGAGGCCCTAGGCGCAATTAATTTTGGAGGCCGTATTTTTCGGATAACATAAGAACGTTAGAAAATTCCATGTAAAATAATAAAAATATACAAAAATCTGAACGAAAAGTTTATGGGTTATATTATATAAGCTATTTTTGAGGCCCCTAAGATTTGGAGGCCCCAAGCGCGTGCTTCATTTGCTTATAGGGTAATCCGCCACTGGTTATAATATGCATTTTGTAAAATACATTTACAAATGAGCACTTCAACTAGGCAATGTGTACATTTACTACCCAGACGGAGATAAATAGTTTACGAACATACAAATAAACATTTCACGTCACCTTAAAAATCTAAGCGTATCGTCATTTTAATTATATTTAGTCTACTGTCACTCGTATTTTGCATCATTAAATGCATAATCAAAACACACCATACGAAAGGGAAATTGGAGCATGGTCCCAGAATTGGATGTATAGATATCATCATTCTTGGTTTTGTTTAAACAGACCTGTATCTATGTCTTTTTTTGATCATTTGAAAATTACGGTGATTACTGAAATCGGTCCTGATTAGGGCATCCAATCCCGGGATTGATTAATTTTGAATCCCGGGATTGAGATTTTCTCACCGAGGAATTTTAAATTCCCGATTTGGTATACTTTTTCCCAGATTCTCACAGAAACTCGTTTTTTTTTTTTTAGCTCACCGAAGAATTTTAAATCTTGAATTTGCCAATTTCGTGTAAATTTTCGGGTTTTGACGATGAACACCATAACAGTGATATATGTATAATAATGAATTGTTGTCAAACTCGATATTTTGCTCCATACAACAAAACAACACGTTACCGTGCCGTGCTAACAAGCCATCGAACAAAGTGAACTAATATTACAAAAAAAATACTACCTTTACTAATAAAATCTTCCGATAAAAAATATGTACACCTATCCCTCGATTTACACGGTAGATAGGTTCCTGAGAAAAACGTGTAAATAGAAATTGTATATTTTTTAATGTAAAACCGTGTAAATCGAAAAGTACATGAAAAACGCATAATTTGGGTGTTTTCTAAGATACATAAAAAACAAAATTATTAAAAATTATAAACATACGTATTCTTTTATTAATTAAATACAGGTAAAGCTTATAGAGTAACAAAAAAATGAAATCCAAAAGATTCATTAAAAAAATATTGCAACGGTTGGTGGAGTTTTTATCATTCATCACTATCACAAATCACTGTGACTTGACTTGATGACTTGCTGTGAAAGTATGATTCTTTTCAGATGAAGAAGAGGATGGTATTTTCTATTTTTTCATAAATCCGCAATGCTTTATTTGTAATAGCATTGGTATCAATTGGCATCCGTTTTTGAGTTCAGTCCTCTATCTAAATCATTAATGCTTTCTCCATGTTTTCCATTGCAATATCTCTGATATATGAAGTTGTGTTCGTACTCGTAGTGCCAGCTGATACACTCTTTCTAATTGAGTTTTCATTTTTTCTAATGGTTCTTATTGTAGCTTCATTCATGCTATAATAATCTAGCAACATCTATTACTCTTTCTCCGTTTTGTAAAAGATCCAAAATTTTTATTTTTTTGCTAACGAAATAACTTTTCTTTTTACTTCTTTCGACATAATAAGGCTACAAATATTATTCAAGATATATAACACGTAATTAAAAATTATGTTCTCGTTTTTTACTTACGAATATGAAGAATTAAAAATTTTAAGTTAACTTTTTTAAACCGTGTAAAAGCGAAAACGTGTAAAAAAGGTACCGTGTAAATCGAGGGATAGGTGTATATTAAAAAAAGAATAGTGCATGAAATCACAATAGCAAGGACGGACGATCATAATTTGTACACTCGTTTTTAATTTATTATTCCGCTTCTCATTGTTCTTAATAATTAAGAAAAGATTACAGCTTGTTCATTAGCATTTTAAATATAATGCAGATTTGTCGGCGGGCAACTTGCATCAAAGTAAAAATGTGATAATTATGTATTTCATGATGCAATTACTTGCATTTAATCAGTTTACAGGCAGAGCCTTTTTAATCTTTAAAAGAAGAATTTGATTTAATTTTTGCTTGTAAATTTATTTAGATGACTAAACGCGTATCATTTTTTTATATTGTTGTTATGATTTACATTTAAATGTAAGAAGATTGTTAATTGTTTTGTTAGTCAGTTAGTCAATATTGTGCATCCGCTTTTCAATGTAAGTAGTTATAAGTAATACAAAAAAATATATACTTAAAAAATACACTTCCAACTTTTCCGATCTTAAAAATGAAGCGTAGTGAAGGTGATTAATTAACCACTAGTTTTGTCATTCATTCCATTTTCTCAACGAGGAAAAAAGTTTGAAAAACAGAGTAACAAACAGTCTTTTTGATATAAAAAAAACTTTTTTTTAAAAAAAAAGACCATATGTTTTAATTTGGTAGCAGACTGATTTATCTGTTGGCTCTTATTGAAGAAACAATTATCTTTTTAGGATGCAAAATTTGTTTAGTGCGTTTCAGGAAGTTATTGTATTTAAACTAGTATTTTATAAGCACAATAGATTGACTCGTAAGATAACTTCATCGAATTATTTAAAATATGCTTTACTGATACAAAATAGTTTTCTGTCTAAAGCAGGGGTCACCAAATTTTTTGATAAGCGGGCCTGATTAAACTTTTTAAAAACGAAGGGGGCCATGCGACAAATAAATTCTTATTGGAACCCAATTAGAATATAAAAAATATAAAATTTAGGGTGATTTTGAAAATTTTATAAATTCAGCTCTGCAATATAAAACGTATTAAGCAACACTCAATAAGTTTTAATTTTTAAATTATAAACAATTTGCCCCTAAATCAATCGAAAATAGAATTTAACGTTATTATATATCAGTTGAATATTTTAAAAAAAATTTTAATAATGAAGATACGTCTTCACTGATACAATAGAAAATGTTTCTTAGCAGTAGCGAAAATGAAAACTTTTTCGTTTTTTTATAATCACTTAGCCTCGTATGTACATATATTGAACTTATTTATCACATGATGAATAGGATAATAGTTTAAAATGTCCCCGGGCCCGATGTAGAACAATTAGTCAGTCATTCATGAACATGGCCGATATTGATGCGGCGCTCATAATAATATTATAGTGCACCGATCCACTTTCAATATTTTGATTAATCTGTGAATAGTTTCAATCCATTAATTATTTTCATTTATTGCCTTTGGCGCATTGGCCATTTGGTTGATTAACTGGTTCGTTAGGCCTGTATGGATGATAAAATAGGAAAAATTTAAGGATTTAAAAATGGATTGTGGTGTATTAAATTACGCTTCCTAAACCACAAGTCATAAAATGTTCCTTAAATAATAAATAATTACATCACGCTGGATTGACAAACTAATTTTGCATTTGGTTAAATATTAACACTATTAAGATTTGAGCTCGTGAATACCACAAAAGAAATGACGACATTAAATACTCGGTAACAGATGCTAAATAATGGAATTGAAATGATATTGATTGAGTTTCCCTTTTTGTCTCAAATGCAACAAACTATCGAGTAATATGCAAACTGTTTTAACGCTCTCGTATTTTCTTCGAAACAAACATCAAACCGAGCTACACACTTTTTAAAAAACGCTGAGAAATTGAATAAAAATGCAACTCAAGTCGTTACATTTACAAGTTACATTTTTGATGAAGAACCAACCATCTCGTAAAACTTAACAAAGGCTTAATCTACAAAATTTAAAAGGCGAAACTCGTTTTGTACATTTCACGAGATATTTCAAAAGGTTCATTAAATTCAAAAGAGGCGCTCTCATAATCATGCAGCTTATTCCAAATAATTAAACAGAAGAGAAGTCTTAACAAGCATACTTGTAAGTAGTACGTAGTCATTCCGCCTGGTGCGAGATTATTTTTCATTGTTTCCGACTTTTGTATTTAACAATGATCCCCGACATGCCGTGTTTCCCAAAATAACGCCTCAAGAAAACCGGTAAGCCAACAGCGGTCTGTGATGTTTGTATGGAAGTCGAATTGGCTAGAAATTGTAAAACATATTAAAAAACTAATTATTTTCAATACTTCCATAATGGAAGTTCTCATATCACCAAGTAATTACTTCTGATTCCTTTTTGACACCATTCCTTCAAAGTATGTACAAGAAATCAAAAAAAATCTGTTATTCAACTTATTGTTAAATTTTAAAACCTCTTCAATTACGATGTAATTCTTCTTTTTTGACCATATTCCTTCTTTTTATGGAGCATATGGCTGCCTCGCGGCATCACCATGTTTCCCTGTCTCCCACAAATTGCTTTGCTTCCTCCCTTTACATGTCAGAATTCTTCAGTTACGTCGAGTACATTTAATGGATAGTACCCGACCCGGAATCTCATCGGTCGGAATAAGAAGCAGACAGGATTAAGATTTTCTGGAGGCATCCGCAGCACGTGACCCAGCCAGTTCCACCGTCTCTCTTTAACCACTGACGGGGCGGGGCGCTGTTTTGAACGTTCCCTAATCTCGAAATCAAACTACCTCAGCCCCATTATCCGGCGCAAGCATCTGTCCTCAAGGCTCAGTATACGAGTCTTCGTCATGTGCCATAATTCACTACCGTTGAGCAGCACTTGTACAATACAAGCGTTGAACAAATTTCATTTGGTTTTAATCGTGTACAATTGTGTGTCCCAGAAAGTCTGCATTGAGTGAACTGTGGCTACATTTCTAGACGAATGGCTAGCTCATTTTTTGTGCTACCATCTTTCGGGACATGTAAGCCGAGATATCTGAAGCTTTTGACCCTCTCGATGATTTGTCCCGCGCTGGTCAGAGTCTTATCAGAATCATGTCAGGTTTGGTTACACATCACATTGGTCTTACTTGTATTAATTTTTAGACCAATGTGACTAGAGCTGTTTCCTAACTCGTCGATAATCTCTAGGATGCCTTTAATAGATTATGTTGAATTTGACAGCAACGTCAGCATATTTGATTTTAGCGATATAATTATAACATATTAAACATTTATTGATTGATTGGATTAGTACTTAATTGATAAACTCCGATTCACAAAAATCGCTACATCATCGCCATTTCAACTGCTATCAACTATTTTTTTATAGTTTATATGGAACTAGACTTGTAGCTGTTTATTACCTTTATTATAATATAAGTTATACTTTTTCTTACAGCGATATTATATCACTTTAATGTATGAACTATTTAAAATAGTTAAATAACCTTTTAATATTCCTATCTCGCGAGCTATTCTTTTAAGTTAATTTTATGGTATACCATAAAGGAAGAAATGTGAGGCGAGTTCTTGAAGAGCTCATTCATTAGACTCGTTTTGTTTAACGGGATATTTACTCAAACAATGATGATTCATGGACCTAGCCCTAGAAGCCGGTAATGTGGGCGTAAGATCATGCTTTCTCTCTACCGTCAGCCTTGCATACACCTTTGTCTTTCTAGAATATTCTAATTGACAAGGTATCTTCAAAATATACGAATGAAAGAATAATCATGTAAATTTATAAGTTTAAATTTTAAATGAATAAAAAATAAACTTTATATTAAGCTGCTGTACTCGGCCATTGGTGTGGGCATAGAAGCTTAAGAATTAAATCCATTATTTAAAAAATATTAAAACAATTGTAAAATAACCTAAATTTACCTCTGTATACATATTTAAAATTCTCAAGCAATTCTGTTTTACGATTAATAATCAAAATTAATATTTTTGTAACGAAGATTTTTAGCCATAGACGCTACCAAAGTAATCGAAAATAAAATGGTTTTCTAATGAAGCATTTAGGATAAGTGTTTCAAATAAAAATGAACTAGTAAATTATCATTGGATTGATCCACTCTTTTATTATTATTGCATGCATACACTCAATCCCATTTTTGGCCGAACGATAAAATAAAACGATAGTTTCTTTTCAACTGGATTGCGTAATTTTGAAACCGTGTTAAAATAAATCGTGCAGGAAGAGTCGGTTTTTACTGTATGTTTTACAAAATACGCATTTTGTAGAGGAATTTGATCTTGCTTGCATGATAAAATCATAAAATACACGCTTTACTAAACCGTTTGTAAAAAAAAATGTTTCCAAAAAGCCAAATCAGAGTTAATTTCATCAACTCACATTTTTTACATCCTTTAATATTTTTTAACATTTTTACTTATTTTTAACATTTTTATTATTTTATCATGTTTTACAAATACTAAACACTAAACATATTAACATCATACTTCCTGATTCAATATCACGCATTAAAAGGTTGTATACATTAATTAATTGATCGTGGATTCATAATTCATTAATATTCTCAACTAAAAAGACGTGATTTAATTGAACATTTTGAGACTTACTCTGCATAAATAACCTAATTGCTATCTATAATGCAATCGAAAATTCATATAAAACGTTTTATAAACTGATTTTCCTGTGCTTTTTAAGATATAATGTTTTAATAATTTGTATTTATAATAATAATTATAAATTGTGCACAGCACCACCTTTACTGGGCCTAATGTATAGTTATAAAAGTGGTATACTTTATTGGTTAATATATTAGAGAGTAGTCTATTATAAAATTAGTTAATAATGCTGGATTATTTCATTAGGAATTCATATTTAACGAGCTCATTAATCCAGTAAAAATAACTTTTATGGCCCTTATAAAAGTTTACTGCGTTATTCGATACTAATTTCTAACAACCTACGATAATCAAAAAGACTCACGAAGATATTTTTTTCCGTCGGAAGGAATTCAAAATACAATAAAATGCTATGATTAATTGAGAAAAAAATCACGATACATATTTGGGATCAACTATTTTTTTAACGTTTTAATAATTCTCCAATAAAACGAGTTAAGGTTTCGTGTGATTTGAATAACAATAAAGCCTTTATATGACGAACTGATTCGGGGAAGAGAATAGTTGTTGCTTAAAAAAATTATATACATATATTATATATGGTAGTTTTCTGGATGTAAAAATATGTTTCATGTAGAAATAAAATTGTCTATTATATTTAATTACAGGGCCTGTATTTATTTTCAATTTTCACTAAACATATTAATGTCAATAATTTTCTACAAGCACGTATCTAAATTTTTGTCAGTTTGAGTTTTTTTTTTGTAATTAATTCATAATTTCAATACACACATATTCCTTTATCTCGTATCCCAAAAATAACTTGATTTATTTAGCCTAGTACAAAAAAGTTGGCTAATAATATTATCATGCGCTGAAGAAGATGACAATGATGGAAACGGCTTTGCTTCCTTCCTTATTAATTTATTTAATGATATTGAGAATAAATCCATTCCAACGATGTTTTATATTGATAGAAAACGATAATGATAGCGGTAGAATAAATTACATTTATGTGTCTCTTGAATACTTGTACTTTTTGAGATACGAGGTTGTAGAATATTACCGACAAATAAGAAATATAAAAAAAAATATTTCACAGAATAGTTTTCATTTGATCAGAATTGTATTCGTAATTCTAATCCTAATGTATATAAATAAAAATAATAAGAACATGTTAAGTACTCCACATAGTGATTAGAATGTTTCAGAATAACGTTCAGGCGAAGTAAAATCAAAAAATATTTTTTGATTTTACTTTGCCTTAATGATTTAATTTGATTATAGCCTCAAAATACGATTCGCTTCATCTTAAAAAGAAAAATAATTTAATAATATTAAAATGGTAACATTTTATTGTGTATCGTAAAATGTTAAAACTGAAAGAGTAAATTGTCCAATGATTGGCTCTTAGCACACATTGGCATACGTTATTACTATGGCAACGGCAGCTTTGCCACTGCAATACTTAACCTACCTCAAATGGTGTGCACTAATACGTCGTCTTAAATAGCTCGTGATAAAAATGGCTGTTAGTCAGGGCATTTTTACGTTTCCCAAAAATGTCTATTTATGTACTGCTTAAACATATAATATATATTATACAAAAAAAATAGTGGAAGGTATGATACATTCTCTCGACAAATTTTAAAGATCCATAACTGTTAACATAATTTTAAGTTGTCTTAGTAAACAATTTTAAGCACACGTTATTCTGTGTGGACAACAATTGGTAATGTTTACTTTTATTCAGAAAAGTTAATATTAGCATTTCTGTTACCAATGTAGATTATTGAATTATTTTGACGAAAATTATTCCTGAGTCAAATAATTACTCGACCTTTTGTTTAATTCCAAAGTCCAAAGTGATGACATATGCATGACTTTAAGACAACTGATTGATTGGACAATTCCTGAAATTTTGGATTTAAAAAATTCTGGAAGACCTAACGAAGTCAAAATCCTTGGAAGACCTAAAAAAAAAAGTTCCCACGCTAGTAATTTTGGGAAATCCGGAAATTTATAGGCCTTAGAAATCGGCATTAAATTGTTTACGGCCAAAGATTACCTAGTCATTGTTTACTGTGGCCTTATGTCGAGAAAAATTAGTGCAATTTTTAGATAAGAAAAGGTTCCCCACCCCTGCTCTGTACTATAGTACAAAATACTGCATTTAATATTCTTTGAATATGATAATGTATTTATTCTAATGTCATTGGTACCGATGTGACAATATAAATGGACACTCATTAGTCCCCGAACCCTTCATGAAGCTCACCTTTCGTAATGGATTCTTCGGGCGGTAATTTTGCCTTGGCACCCGATGTCGTTAACGTCCGTCCACCTTACCTACGATTCAACTGCGTGGCATTTCAATTCCAACTGCAAAGTGAAAAAGGATATTACTCTGTAATTAAAAGTGCAAAGGGGGCTTTTAGAATATGTAGGTACTAAATCAACGAAATTCTCTTCAATGTATCGAATTTCTTCGCGACAGATCACACAACGAGTAATATTCGACACTAAGAAGAGAGTAATGTTGGAGCTTCTAAGACAGCGACATTTATTCGGTTCATTTAAAATACAGAACATTGACAAAATAGACAAGGGAGAAGATAAAACACATTATTAGTGTCTTATATTTTAACGAATTAAATGTCATACATATACAAACAACCGACTGTCATTGTATTTATTAAATCAGTGCTTTCCAACTTGGGGTCAGCAGGGTTTTCGCGGAGGTACGCGAAAATTTTCATTCTTTCAACATTCTTTGTGATAAAATATGAACATGTGAAATAAAAAAATTCGGCGGTCATCAAATTAATGTTTTCAAATTTAGGGGTCCGTGGCACGAACAAGGTTGGGAAGCACTGTATTAATGAATAGAAAACAACATTTTTCTAATTTCTTAAATATTTGGTATTACAGCTAGTGCTAATGCGTCAAATATTTTAAAGTTTAAAGTTTTAAACGAGAAAATTCGATGAGAATTTTGTGTGAGTCACTCGAGATCAATTCGAGGAAATTTGACATTTACCTTACCGAGAATCGAACCCAGACCCACCTGATCGGTAGCGCAAGCTCTTACTAACTAGGCCACACCGGGCGCCACATTATAAAGGCACAATAGCTCTGTTCTTCTGCGTGCTTCTGACGGTTTGCAAACTGTTTTCGAATTAGAATAAAATTGAAAGCTTTTAGATTCTAGAAAAAAATTTCTTCTTTAAAATTCTGTTGTATATGTTTGTATGTATTCAATTCATAAATAGACACGACAAATTTCACTGTTCTGGCAAAAGTTAGTAAGTAACAGATATATATTTCTGATGTTTGTGTAGATAAACAGCTTTTATGATAAAGCCTCTAGCATCGATAGTTTATGAAATAATTATAATGTCAAAATATATAAAATTAATGTCGATCTGAAATAAATACATGTTTTAAATTAGACAGCTATGAATATCTGCCTTTAAATCAGCATAAATAATAATTGTCTGTACAAATCAATGCATTTTTGGTTGGTATAATTTATGCACTAACTGAGTTACTCCAGACAAAGAATTTACATAAACGAATCTCTTTGTATACTTAACTCATTTTTGTCAATTTTGTTCGTTACCAAATTCTGCCAGAAAGGCGATGCATGTGTTTTATTTTTCACTTTTTTCTGTTATAAACGCTCTTTTTTATCCGATAACCTATTTACTTATAATAAAAAAAGCAATTAAAGTGTTTCACAAATTTTCATGTAATTGATGAAATCCAGTGCATTACAACATTGAAGAATTATTATCTGATTTCATTTGATTCAGCTCTACTTAGCAGTTGCTATGTCAAAAAAATTATACGCTAGTAATATTCCATTCCAAACAAAAGAATGACAGTATATAAAGCAAAATTTTGTATTGAATTAAATAATTTACTTTTTTGGTTTCACTGACACTGAAGATCTAACATGCTCTACAGCAGGGTTTTCCAAACTATGTTCAGCGGAACACCGGTGTTCCGTGAGACCTAAATAGGTATTCCGTAAAAAATTGGAATGGAATACGTTGCAACACATTTAAGCATCTTCTTCTTCATATCAACAATAGATAAGTAGTAAATCTCCAGTGATGTTAAAAACGTCAAATATCTAGGTACAGGCGGAGATTTTTAATCACTATGAACTTTTTTACTCATATTTTTATGTAATATGTTTTAAAAATAACTAATCAATTCATAATAATGGTTTAATAACTAATATTTCTACTATTAAGAATTACCCGACCTAAAAAAATAAGCTGTGTTCCGGTAACATTTCCAGATTCGATAAGTGTTCCATTGCACAATAAGTTTGGGAATCCCTGCTCTACAGCAGGCGTTTTCTTTGATTCTGTGGCACGCTTTTATTTTGAAAATTTATTTAATGAAAAACATAGATAAGTTTTGTAATGCGCTGCTCGATGAAATATATATTTTAATTAGTCAATTGGTGAGATTTTAAAAAATAATATGACATCGTTTATCAACAACCTTTATATAAAAAAAGCTTCAGTTTATTATATATATTTTTTAACAATCCTCACTATAAAGATACATATTTTCCTCACTGCGTAACGAAAATTTTCAAACGAATTACGAGCCATTAGCATTTTTTTCAAGCGCGGACTTCCTTACTTTGAGTTGCATTCAAGCCTAATGTACTCTAAGGTCCTTTCAAAAATACTTCAAGTACTCTACGCCCAAATGCTAAGCTTCCGTACCATCGTATTGAATTTTTACAACAAAGCAATTACACAGTCGAACGACTTTCAGAAAATACACAAGCCTTCGCCTTTAACTCAAACAATATTACTGTAATGGGGGGTAAACAAAATTAACAATGGAGTGATTTCGGAATATAAAACTAAAATTAAAATAACTCAGGGGTGATTGTACTTTCGCTGTGTACTCCGGGATGAGGTATTTTTATTACAACAGTGATTTCTTTTTATTACAGATGCTTTTTTGCGTATCATTTTTATGTCTTTTAATGCCTACTGAGAAAAAATCTAAATTTATCACGGGCTAATTAATCGCTTCGAATCAGCCATGTAAAAACTAACTATTGATTGCCAGTATTGAAAGAATATTTAAAACATTATATTATTGATAAATTAAAAGCATTTTACTATAGATTATAATTATTATTGTGTGCTATTTCAATGTTCTTTGAAGTTTTGTACAGTGATGTAACGTCACGGTCATAAAAAACCATCGATTTCGACGACCTTATTATTTTTTTAATTAAAATAAAAACGAAAATGTATGCATTTTAGTAGATACCATTGATATCAATAAAAAATAGTTTACAATTGTACATCCTTTTTAAAATCAGAGTCAAAGTCTTAGTATTTTTTCAAGTCTACACAGAACCGGTTTTCGTGTATTTAAGTTCAGGTTGAATTTGTTAACATTTCTTCGATAAATGTAAATATTCATACTCATATTTGTCAATAAATCTAATGAATATAATATTTACAAACATGACGTAGAGAACCTGAATAAAGAATTGCTAAGCTTTTACTAGGTATATTATGCTCTCTGAAAATTAAGAAAAATCATCGCTGAGCCAACATAAATCTAAATATAGAAGTATTTAGCTTCTTTAAAAGCCCAAATAAAAAGCGCCCGTGACTGGATGATTTAATAGTTCGACTCGAGACTTGGAATCAAAATATTATATTGCCACCTCAGAGAAAACGCTAATCAATTTAATCATAAGGGTATCACGATTGTGTTGAAAAAAATAAGATTGAGTTGTTTTTGGACTAAATTAATTTATCTACAACAAATTTGTATGACAACTTATTACAATATTCTGTGATAACCAGAAAAAAAATCTATTTGTATGATATAAAAAATATGTCGATAGTACATATCGATTGTGGAAAGGAAAAAGGACGAAACCCACAGTTTTTTTGAAACAGTTTTTTTTTCGATAATCACAATGTATCAAACTTGATACACGTTCTATCAAAAGGATGCAAGCTGTAAATGCCAACTAAGTATCTAAAGTAAGCTTATAAGTTTGAAAAAGGTGATCTTGTAAAAAATTAAAACCAAGAAAAAAGACTTATATAAAGGTTTTTCCTCAACAATTTCTTTAATTAAAATTAGAGTATGTCAATTAAACACCAGTTTAGAAGTCTCCGTGCACTTCAAGGTTATGTATAATTCATAATTTGCAAGGTTGTGTATAATGCATAATCATCAAAACACGTTTTTTGCGCCTCTTGTAAAATTTGACATGTGTGGGTTGCGTCCTTTTTTCTTTCCTCAGTCGATATGGTTTGCAACAAATATAAATAGTTTTAAAAAAATGTACTGTTTAATAGTTATATAGTTAGTTAATAGTTACCTTAATCAATTCTAAATAATCTTATATACGTTTGTTTCGGGTCAGAGGTCTTGGAAGAAAATATTCAACTCACATCCACAATAAAGCAAGATTTCTATAAAAGTTTCGTTGGCATTTCGTTGGTCTTGATTCTTGCTCTGCCATCAAAATAATCGAATCCCAAATTCAATACCTGACAAACGGTTTTATTGAGATGCAGTTTCTGATTGAAATTGTATTGTCTGAGTGGATCCCCATAAAGAGTATATAAATAGAGTATACAGCTACCTGTCTTATGCATCGCCAGGTGCTGCATGCTTACTGCCTTCGCGTGTTACGGTACACATTTCAATTCAACCGACGGGCGGAAAGATATCTACACTTAATCTTAAGTGGTCTCAGCAAAATAAAACACATCCAGAGAGGCAACAGATTTCAAATTATACCCACTCGATCAATTTAGACAGGGTAAAATTCGTTATCGATGATTTTAAGGACTTGTACTTAGCCTAAAACGACTAAGTGCACTTTGCTTATACGTAGAAAAGGCGCTTTCTCTACACAAAAAAGTGTTATGAAATATGTATATCATCTGTTAAAAAAATGAAAAAGTGAATTCAAAATATCATTTTTATATTTTACACTGAATGAATAATAAATGTGCAAACTAAGATCTCAAATAATATATTTAACGAAAAAAACAATTGATTTGTATAAGTTTTTGCAAAAATCTTATGTAGATTACTATTTTGATTTCTATCTATATTTTTATTTATGATTGTGTGGGAGAGTGTTCTGTCATTAAAAACTTTACTGACTCCGAAGGATGATTTTGAATGAATACATATGTCCTGTACAATATGAAAGTAAATGATTAATGTAGTCAGAAAATTAGTTGACTCAAATTATTCGTAAAAATTAGTAATTATAAATTAAGATGTTAAAGTAAATAACAAGATGTATTGTGTATCTCTTTTTAGCCAGTATATATATAGTTCTGATGATGACATACGCCGAAATAGCTATAAACTATGATTTGAAAAAAATTGTAAAACTCTAGTGGAGTTCTACCAAGTAAAATGCCAATTCAATCAATACATTCTCTGCGATTCATTTAATTTTTAATTGAAACGAAATTATCAAAATGAATATAATCAAATCTGAATGATGCATTTCAAAACAAACCAATTGGCAAGACAAGTGTGTTATTTAAAAGTAAAACAAATTGTACACAATCACAAAAATTAGAGCAAACGGTATCAATTAAGCTTATGTATGTTCACTTTTAAGGTGTTCACTGTCAATACTTGGTGGAATGGCATTATAAAAAAAATAATAAAACATTTTTAGTACTTTTTCCACATAAAATTTATTAGATCAGGACCGGTTTCGCTCATGATGAGCATTGTCAACTGATAAGAAAAACAATAAAACAGTGATATTTATACAAAAGTTAAGTGATAAAAACAAGGTATGACAAACAATTGGTATTACAACCTAGCAAAATAATTGAAGTAAAATACAAGGAAAATAAACTATAAATAAAAAGTTGAAGACCACTTAGCAATGTATGTTATAAAATCAGTCAAATAAATATTGTCGTAAATATTATATTTAAAAAATGCGTCACAATCACATTGAAAATGAGCTCAAATCTTTATTGGTTTTTAATATTTGACTAAACATATTCCAAACAAATGCTATTTCGAACAATAAAACCAAGATCCGAATCGGTCAATGAACACAATTAAAGCGATCCCAAACACCGATAAACATATCTCTATCGTATTGCTTTCACTTGAGATTGTGTATTCAAAAATCACAAAGCATTTCTCGATAATCTACGAAGCTTATCCAGAAATAATCAAAGCTTTGTTGAGCTATGAAGTGGGTAGCCCACGTGGGAGGAAGTGAGCTTTTTATAAAAGCTTTTTATTTTCAATTTGGTGTTTCTTTCAATTCAGGTAAAGTGGAAGAAAAAAGTTTACCGCGAAAATAATATACACGTTTTTTTAATGCTTGCTAAAAAAAATATTATGAAAATGTCCTAAAAAAATGTTTATTTTGCGCTAGACTGTTTGTACTTTTTCACACATAATAGATTTCAAGTAAATTGCCAATACGAACGAATTTCATTTAACTTATTACTCGTTTGCACGTTCCAATCAAAAACCAAACACCGACCATATGACATATTTCAATAATAATGTTATTATTAAATTTGCCTCAATAGAACGTGTCATAGCGAAATTGCCACTATCCGCTCAATACGGTAAATCATGTATCATTAAAATAATATGTGTAAAACTAAAAACAATCTTATTGGAATCTTAATAACATTAAAAAATAACACAATATTTATATTTTTATAAACTGTCTTATAAACACACGCCATAATTTGAACTATGAGACAACGGATTTTTGTTTGCTTAATTATACTTTCTTAGAAAATATTTAATAAAAAATATAAGAACGTGGGTACTATCTTAGAAATTGTTTTATTGTTTTATAACGCAAGAAACGCAGGATACATAGATATTATAAAGAAATAAAATTAACACAAAAGTATTTCATATATTATTCATTAGGTATATTATCAAATTCAACTTTGTAATTTGAATGTAAGAACATATTTTATTAAAAACATGCATAATTTTCGGATTGCCAACAAAACAGTCTTAAAATATTCGCTAATAATACATTTTGCCGTGTCCTATGGTGCAGCGGTTAACGTTGTTGGCTTACGTTCCGGATCTCGCAGGTTCGAGTCGAGGTATGAGTGTTTGTGATGTCCCTCCCACCATTTCCGATCTTTTAACAACAGCGATAAGTTTACCACTGGTTCTGCCTTAGCCTCATCCTTTTATCCCTACTACTCTCTTTGAATAACTAGAGAGATTAAGCGACTGAGTAACGAGCAGTTCTCGTAGAAAAACTTATGTTGAGATACCTCCATCGGGAGGCCATATCCTCCACATTCGAAGCTGACAATGCAATAATAGTAATAAAAATATCGATAAAATGACGTAATCTGACTATTGATGAATAGCAAATCTTCCAGATGTCAAAAATATCTCTATACTAAGACAAAATGTATAATAAAGTAAACAAAAATTTGTACAAAATATACCTAATATCATATAGTATTCCAGTGTTGGTATTCACTAGAAATCTTATGAGTTGACATGGTGACGTAATAAGCAAGCTTACTTGCTTTGCTTGTTACGAGAAGCAAGCTGGCTTTAATAAGTTTAGTTTTACTTTCCAACTTTCATTGAGCGGACGGCTGCACAGCTTACGGTTCTAAGTATATCAACTCACCAGTGACAATAATTCTGAAGCTTTCGTAGTAGTGTCTGCAGCCAAGCCGAAAGAGCTTTTCTAACCAATCAGATGATCCTGGAGTTAGTTCTTAGCCAAGCCAAAGTATAGTTTTTTTTTCGTGCGCCATAGTCCATTGTCAATTTTGGACACTTTAAAGAATCTCCTGCACTCTGCTTGGTCATCAACCTTTGTACGCCACCCCCTATTCTCTAGCGCTAGTAAGTTTTGTGAAATCTAATCCAGCCTGCAAAGTCACGGCACTCTATAGCTTCGTCTTCCGTCAAGAGTAATATACCCAGCGTAGGCATTGAAGCCTACAAATTGAAGTTTTAACAAATCTGAAGATGTCTGAATATAAAAACGATGTCTGCTCCCAATATGAAGCAGTTAGGGTGTTTTTTAGATTTTTTTTTCAAATAAGTATCAAATTTTCCAGCGACAGCCAATTTGTAGCGCGCGCTGTGTGCTATGTTGTACCGTTTTTTTGAAACCACAGCTTTCCATATTAATACCATTCTATCGAATATTTCAGTTATCATAGATCAGTATCGATCTGGATTGATTGTAACATTTGTAACGTTCTGGCCAGCATAATTATTCAAGAAATACATTTTCTCCCAATGTGGAGCGTATGGCCTCTTACTGGAGGTATCTAACAGATTTTGTTCTACAATAACTGCTTGTTTAACAGTTGCTCGGCATCTCGGGTTTTGAAGAGAGGAGGAGTAGAGATGGAAGAATGAGAAAAGAATTTAAGCATCACAAAAAACCATGTTTTCGAACAGAATCCGATAAATCGATTGAAAAAAAGTCTTCTCGTATTGGTTACTTGAGCCCATAAGATCCGTCACGTAAACCAAAAACATTGACTACTAAGCTACGGACTCGGCGTATTTAATCTGTCTAAAATAATTTTATATAATAACAGACACTGGCTTGAAAACTTCTGACATTGGTAGATATCCTTCAATGACGTTTCCGAAATAGCAGCTGGCAGAATCGTCACGCGTCAAGGACAATACCGTTCCGCCAACCAATATAATACGCAGCGGAAGCTTTTTATGTTGAGTTCATTATTTTATAGTATTCTAGTCAATAAATAATAAACAAAGCAAAATAAATATAAAAATAAGCAGAAAAAAATCTTTTATCTGACTTGACAGAACTACGTAAATTAACCATGGACTTTAAAAACTTTATTGAATTATTTGAACAAGTAGGTGTTTTTGACATTCCTATTCAAATACTGTCAAACGGGGTTATTCTTAATGGTTTTTATCTGCGATGTCGTTAACTTGTATTTATGTATCAAATAGCTGGCATTGATTACGGGCTCGAATCCTTATAGGAACAGTTTTTATTAATTGATTTGAGGATTTCTGTCCAGGCATGGATGTACGTGATGTCTTGAATTCACTCCCACACATCCCATCTTAAAAACGGGCGTAGCGAGAGCGATAAGCTAATCACTAGTCATTTCCTTGTCTTATCTTTCTATCTCTACTCTCAAAAAAGGTTGAGCTACTGAGTAACAAACAGTTATCAAATAAACACTTTTGTTAAAGGTAAAGGAAAAAAATGTATCAATTGTTAATCTGATCTTGATAAATAAAAGTAGAAACAAGCATAAAGAAATATTGTGTTTTTCATAATATGTACTATGTACATAACTGCAGTTATTTAAAATTGTTAAGAGTATTGATTTAATTCTAATACCTCTATATTGATTTCAAACGTAGACGTAGACGAAATATCCCTGGTTCGGGGTTATTCCGACAACATTTGAAAAAATACGACTAAGTACGCACTGTTACAATAATGTTATATTATGATAATTAAACGGACATAAAAAACTTACATGAATAAAACAAATGTATGTTAATCGATGATGTTTGACAGATCGAATATATTATAACAGTAAACCCATCCGCATTTATTATATTTAAGTTATACCTACTAACTGTAAAAACCAAATACAAACAATATGTTGAGTATTTGAGAAACTTCTTAGATAGTATCAAGATTCTAGATTCTAATAAATTTGAGAATATCCGCTGTAATTAAATATGAAATTAAAAGTCATGTAAACTTTATACTTTGTAAAACATGATATACTCTGTAAAAAACCAGACTATCCATAAAATGTTAAAATTTTGTTTTTGAATAACATTGCATGTCACGTTTGACGATATATACATTGAAAATAATTGAATGAGTATGATCATTTTTCAAACTGGTGCAAAATAACAGGAATTGGTATTTTATACTATCATAATTAATATATAAAATCGAATGGCGGACAAAGTCTTGTATCACAATAATTTTACTTTTTATAAACTTATTTTATGAATAAACAACTTTTAAAAATTCCTTTTCATTTGTTTCGTCGTTATGGTGAACGTTTACTTCGTCGCATGTTTGTATAGTCAACTTACAAGTCAATTTACTTTTAAAAACTTTTAGTCATCAATCAAAATATAAAATATGCTTCGTCACTCAATAGATTTCCATGTTTTTATCCACGCAGCTTTTATTTTTGAAGGTATCTTTGTATGAAAATAAACTAAAACGATGGCAAATTTTGTGAGACATCAACAAAATATTTGTACACAAACATCTTTTTCGTCTTCTTAACCCTGTTTCCTTAAACTGGTGTCGATCACTTTATCAGCAAATTTCGGATTCAAGGGTTAAATATTGATAATATATTGTAGCCTTTTACAGTCAACGTTTGAGATCTTATGCATTATTGATTATGTCGTAGTTCAGCGGTGGGTTGCTAAAACGTTAACAAGGGGCTTGCTTCATCTCAAAGCAATTCTCGGTGTTCAAGGGAAGGAGTGATTTTTTTGTCACTCGATTACAATTATATTCAATATTTAAATAAGTAATCGATTATTACTTAATAAACTTATAATATGTAACAATATAAAATTCACCGTAAACGTATCAATATAAATGGCTAAAAATGTAATACTGTGTATACTGAGGCTGTCGTAGATAATATTTATGTCAGATATTACAGTTGTACACAATTTTGATCTGTGTTTTCTCTTAAATTAACAAGGGTCTCGCTGGCCTTAGTAAAATTTAACAAGGGGCTCACGCGAGTCCTTCCTAGCCCCCTCCAGTCCACCTCTGGTGTACTTTCTTTCCGATAAGATCACGACTCGAGCCAGCTGAGCTTATCTTTTCTTACGTAAAGTCATTATATTCACATAAAATAAACACTCTTTTGTACATTATAATTCCACATTTATTTATTATAATATGATCAATAACAGTATCGCTCAGCATTTTCAACTGATAGAAATATACATTAATACAGGGCGGGTTAGTTATATAATAATTAACCAAATAAAATTGTATGATTCTAACAAAATAATTTCTTCCTATGCTAATTTAGAGTAACTTTGTTTTAATGACAAGTACGATTTGTCATAATAATCTTTTTCATATTTTTTTCATACTATACATTAGTGTTTACTATTTCATCAAAAATTCCATGCATCAAAAAAAATGTCAAGTCATTTCTACATCTCTAGTTGAAAAAGAGATATTTCAAATGGGGAACTACCCTACCGCTTGAAATTAAATGGCCCCTTTCGTATATCAAACACAATTCTATACGGCTCCGTCTACAATGAAAATCAAATTTGAAATAGTTTAACAACAGGCTCTTTGTGTGCGTTTCGTTTGACACGTTCAGACCTAGCATTTATTTAAGACTCATATTTTTTCGGTCAGAATTTATATTACATTGGTCAGAATTTGTATTAAATTGTCATAATATATCGATCAGTGTAAATAGTCATAATTTAAATGAAATTTTAAAAAAAACCTAGCCAAACCAAAATGGTTATAAAATATTCTGACCGTGTAATATTTTTATTCTAAATAAAAATTAATTTAAATTCCGACCATTTAATTGGTCCCCTTTATTTAAATTCAGCGTATGTAGTGTTTAACTAATATCCGAAATATGGTTAACTTTATAATAATCAAATAAATCCATTCAACTGACATTGACAATGTAATTGTTACTTAAATAATAAAGTATTTAATTCTACAAGAATTATTCGAACTTTTCAATAATTATTTTGGCTTACCACCAATATCAGAACTCAATCGTTGTTGAAACCCATTTTTTTATCAAACTTTTGCCCAGTTATTAAAGGTTCAGAAGGATGGGAGGAGAGGAAATTATGTGAATTGACATCACAAACACCCAGTCTTCAATCACAACTTTGAATTGAATAATTCTCAAATTCACTGTGATCATACGTGGAGTCGAACCTAGACCTTCGTGATCGGTAGAGCAAGCTCTAATCAACTGGACCACATCAGGCGACATATACCCATAAACCATGTTGTTAACGATTATATGCAAAGCTCTGTGCCTCTTATAAATATGATAAGGGCATTGCCAAAACAGAATTTATCTCAAAATACGCATATTTTTAGCTAGCTTCCTGTGATCCTAAGCCACCCGTAAGTGATCGTTTTTTCCTATTAGCCATATCACGCTATAATTCCTTCGAAAACAAGAAGTTGACTGATTTTTCACGATGGGAAGCTTTGTTGAAATGTGCCTTTTCAAATTTAAAAAAAATTAAAATCAGTAAACAATAGAAATTCTTTTTGAGTTTATTTCAAAATATGTAATATTTTATTTCAGTTTACGGAGCTGAATTAGTTAAGAATGTATCCATTGATTGCGAGCCGCTCGAAGTTAGTTCACCTCCGAACTAAGTTTCTACGTTTCGCTTTTGTTTGAAGGAAAGACGCAAGGTGCAAGTCTAGCTTGCTCTGATGGTGATGATGACAATGCAAAAATGTATTTCTTCGTTCTGACGTTTCCTCCATTCACTGTCTTTTGTCAGCCGTCAACAATATCTCACGTCAGCTATACACCAAAAATATTTCAAAGAGTCAAATATTATCGTAGAAATCAATTCAACTTGAATATTCTACTATTGATTTATTACGGACGCCAGTATATTCAGCGAGGCGTTTCGGCGAGTGGTCACATTCACTTGGTTGTGTTATGGTGGTTACAGGCTCGAATACCAGTATTATCATGTTGTCCAATACTATTTGAGAGCGCGATATGCTTATTTTTTTCTGAGATTAGTCAAATGAAATTTAAAGAATGTTTCGCTTGAATAATTGAATAAATTTCATTGGGATTTATACTTCTTCATACAAGTAATTAATTTATAAATAATAGTATTATTTTGTGTATCTAACCCTCTCCCTACGTCTATTTGAATGAAAACAATTCTAACTGCTAGTTTTGTAAAACATACGTTATGAATTACAATTAATTCTTAGAGAGTATTGCTTATTCATAAATAACCTTACATTAGTTTATCTGAAGATTCTTATCATAGCAGATAAGCACCTTTCACATTTTGTTACCCAATCTGTGGAAAAAATACTTCAAAATAATAATCCACTAAAATACACCAGACATAAGAGGCTCAGACAGAAATGAGAGAAATAGGTAGAATCTTAGCCAATTATTTCTTTAACAAACAAATCCATCAGTGTTCATACTGGAATTTGAATTCATGGACACTGGAAATGGACAACCATGAGCCGTTACCCGCTGGACTACAAGATCAACATATGTTTTTTAACCATGACTGCATCCAATGTGAATCATTTGAACTCCTAGAGGAGTTTAACTCAACAAAAGTGTTTCCCTTGTTTTTCTAAGAGAGTAGGGATAGAATGATAGAGCTAGAATTAAGACTAGTGGTTAGCTAATCGCTTTCCCTACCATTCTTTATGATAAAATGGTTCATCACATACATCCATGCCTTTGAACGAAAATTCATAAATCGATTAAAAATCAATTTATGAATGCTGTCCGTACTTGGATTCGAATCCGTGACCTCTGTAATCTAAGTCTTCAGTCGACCACGCAGCGACATGTGTGTGATAATAAAGTGTTGACGAATCGATTTTGGAATAAACTATATATATTGGGAACATTTTCGGAACAAACACCTCATAATCCCCGTTGGTGTATGATTAATAAGTTTCGTGCTAAGCTTGGATCGCCATTATGTGCCGTGAGTGCATGGATTTTGTTTGCTGGATTTTGTTAACGTAGAATCCAAACCTATTATCAGCAAAGTAATGCTGAGGAAAGCTTTTAGGAACGTTTCTCATATTGCAAAACTTTTTCAATCATACACATTAGAAATTATCAAGTATTAAAATAAAGTTATCATATCAAAGCAAAACATATTTCGTGATTATGCATGCCTTACTCACTCAAGATTCTGACATTCGATAAATTATCTAAAACAATAAAAAATCGTTTTTTTTGTTGCCTTTATTGCATTCTACTCATTTATTTTATAATCTTTCAAATACTTAATTTAATTAGCAATCAACAGTATTATCTTTTACATCGAATAACTTTTTATAACCAATCAGGGGTGGACGAGGGGGGGCTTTCGCCAGCCCCTTGTTATATTTGACTTGAACCTGCGATCGCCTTGTTGAATTAATACTCTCGAATCTGTATGTTTATATAGTATGTATAAATATCAGTGATGTAGTTCTTAATTAATTAGTACCGTAGCGCTGAATATTTTGACCAGTTTTGAACTATATAAAAAAATGCTTTTTCAACGAGAACTGAAAGTGTGTAATGTTGCGTTGAAAATGTAACGACTGTGATAATTTAGTTTTATTTGTCAAAATTTCAAATATGTTTCATTACATAATAAATGTTTTGATAATTTTATTCGTTTATAGTTTTATTGCTAAATAATAAATTAAACCACAATGTCAAATGAAAATGGAAGTACGTTTATTAATAAATATAAATTAAATACTAAACATTTCACTCAAAGATAACAATGAAACCACAAAACACGGATCAATAAACTTTAATATTTGGTTATTTAAACTCGATATTAGCACAATGCTTTTCAAATTCGATTTTGAATACATTTTAAAATACCAAACAATTATCTCGTGAAAATAAACTCAATTTCGATCAATGTCAATCATACTCGCATGCATTCATAAATAATATATCTTTATTTAAATATTGCTTTCACATTTCGAATGCTTGCCAAGCTAACCGACCTCCATGCTTTTTTAACCCTAAAATTCCGATCACCTGTCATTTATTTCAATTATATTTAGTGTAAAAGGTCCAATGAAAAAAAAACAATGAAAATACAATTCATAAAATTAGTTTTTCCATAAAATATTGATAAAAATTGTTTTTAAGCTGTCTGAATTCATATAAAATAAATTTGAATACTTTTTAATCCACTTGTTGTTTTACAAAATATGTCACGTTTTTCGTCTGAATTTTTTGACGTTTTATTTATTATCGGTAGCTACAATCTTCATTGCTATTTTTTATAATTTTATAATAAATGAAAATAAAATCAATATTTTTTAACAAACATTTGTGTATTTTCATAAAATATAAATAACTGAAGTATTATCTTTTCTGTCATATGTCCAATTCAATGATTGTATCAAAAATACAATATTTGTTGGAGTTACCCGATTTTGACTACTCCACTTCCAATCAAAATACTAAAAATTTGCGATTCCGTGTTGTGACAGTACTAGTCACAATTAGTGACAAATCAATTTTAGTAAGAAAAAAATACAAAAAATGTGTATGCATTCAAATACCCCCGCAATATTTATCCAGGTTAAATCATTCTTACATTAGACCAGCACGAATAGTAAAGCAACGTTCCTAGAGAGGTATTCTTTGCCAAGGTATAGCTGAGTACAATTTTGGTACAATGGTTTTCTGCCTACCGGCCTTGTCATTGTTGTAATGTCAAAATTTTAAATGTTCATAATGGCGTATATTCTCATGATGGAAGCAAACATGCTACGAATAAAGGATATAGAAAAATTGAAAAACTGCCCAACCAAAAATGGATTTCATTTTAGAATACAGAACATAATGTATGTATAGGAACATTTTGACAAATTTAAAATTGTTTGTTTTCTTACGACATAAATACCTTATTACATTATATTAAAACAATCTTATAGGATGATAAAAATATTCTTTAATATTTATTTATTTTTAAAATTAATGATGTTTGCCACATAAACAATGTCTATAATAGAAGTATCACTTGAAAAAACAATACTTTTTTATTTGTTTTGTATAATCAGGATCGGTTATGTTCGTACTATGTGGAATGTGTTTTATCTTATATCTTATAGACACAAAGGTTAATGTTTACTGCCATTTTTAACAACTGCTTTTTCTTATAACAAATCTTTATTATAATTTCAATATTATATTTTATTCCGAACACAGGCGTCAAAATTCACTATACAAATAAAAAATAAATAAGAAAATACATCACTTCATACGAACACGTTATAAATATTCACTAGCTATAAGCCCGTTGCCCAGCAACGTGAGATTTTTGTTGCATTTTCAAGTAGTCAAAAAATTTACTGGCGTGAAAAATAAATTACAAACCTATTTATTGAATAAGCCAGAAATTCTGATAGTAAAAGAAATATGTCTCGAGGCATATATCGACAGCCCTGCCCTGCAGTATTTCAATTTTAAATTATTTAATTTTTGGAATAATGTTTAAGTTTGCTAACAACCATTTTTTGTAGTAGCAAAAATAGACCTCGTAAATATTCATATTTTAAAATAATTCATTATTAAAATGAAAAATAGTAAATAACGAAATTAATAGCGAGTGAATTAGATAAAATTTATTTTTAAACTTATATTTCTTTCAGGGCTGTGGAGTTGTTAATAAATTAAACCACTTCGACTCCTACTTAAAATGAAAACACGAATTTTCATTCTGAATTTGGTTTAAGAATTATTTAAAAATATGTTTCCCCCCTTGAAATGGTTTTCAATTTTCATCAATCGTTTTTTTTCTTCTTTTAGTACATACAATCATTATTTCACCATTCGATAGATAAATTGTCTTATTTTCGAATATATTTGGCTTAATAATACTGTATATACTTACCGGTTACAACTTCCTAGGACCTAGGTGAACGGGAATGTGAATTTTTCATATCAGTATTCTATTTTCCCTGATTTTTTGTAATCTTACACACTACCATTATCATAGTTAAATTATTTTTAATTTGTTCTAACCTCTAATATTCTTTTAGACTAATAGCGTGGAGTGGCGCCACTTTGTGTGGAATATTGTACATTTTTAACATAAATTCCTGATATATCATTTTTACTATATTCAACACAGACGACATAAAAATATGCTCAAACTTAACACATAAAATACATGATGAGATCTATTATGACACATCACTTCACATAAAATGGATAAAGTGTTGATATTCAACGTAATAGAAATAAATAAATGTATGTTTAAACACCATACATAATCCACATAACAGGTTGCCGAAATAAATTTATCTAGAAAAAATCTTTTTACAAGTATTTATATGAAACAAATATAGAAATATTTTTGTGATTCAGTTGTCTGAGAGAAACAGTGCTAGCTTTGTCAAACCAGAATAATAAAAAAATAGCACACACTTTTTCAAATAGCAGTCACAAAAATATTTACAAAAAAAATCTTTCTTTTTTTATCCGCATCAATATTTATATTTTCCGTGGTGTGTAGTCAGGAAGGTCAGTTGTCGTGAACCATTTGGTATCGATTATATATAAAATTGAAATCGTTTAAATTTCCATACTTTTTGTTACTAATGACATGGTGTTCGTCTTTCGGCATCTTCATGCATAGACGCACAGACAGTGCAGACGAAGTCAAGTTCATCAGAAGTGTATTTAAAAAAAAGTATAATCCATATGTTTTTCCCATTTAATATTTCCAGTAAACAGTATTAAATTAACAATAGTATTATATTATATTTATAAAGTGGAAAACAAAATTAAAAGTATTTTTTAAAAATCCATATATGGTTTTAATGTGGATCATATGGCTTCCTGACGAAGGTATCTCAAAATAAGTTTTTCCACGCGAACTGCCTATTACTCAGTTGCACAACATTTATTTTTTTAAGATAGTAGGAATAGAAAGGATAGCGCTAGGACAGAACAAGTGGTTAGCTAATCGCTCTTACTACGCCGTATTATTTACGATAGGAATGGTGGGATGAGTTTTCTAGACATCACAGACATCTATGCCTCCGAAAGAAAATCTATAAAGCATTTGAAAAAATGCTGTTCGTAATAGGATTCGAGCCCATGAGATTCATAATTCAAGTAAACGGCAATGACCACTGCACTACGGACCCGATATATATATAAATGGCACATCTTTAGGTTAGTTCTAGTAAATTTATTGAATATTGAAAGAAATATGTGTACATATAACTTATAAACGTCGATTGAATATTTTTTATAAAATAGAAAGTTTAATTTGTTAAAGTGAATATTATTTTTGAACTTTTCACATGCATGGGTTGTTTGACTCATAAATAATGGTTGAGGACAACTTCACTTGTATATTACACCTACGAAAACTTTTATCTCGAAACAAATGAAAAAGTGGCTATCATTTGTTATGGAGTAGATTCTCAGGCACAAGGAGCAAACACGAGTTCATAATAAATTGCCGAATCCTTTTCCCGCCATTTTCCTCAAGGTCAACCGATGGTTCTTTCAGATACACCATGCTGCCATTTTTTCTCTATGCCCTTCGGGAATTTCCCTCATTTTTTTATAAACATACTGGATGGCAAAGTAAACAGTGTCACGTACGAAATATCAGTATTAATAAATTGCCACATTTGAAAATGGAACAGTGATTTTTTACGCTGTAAACATATTTTTCCTTCCCATTATTTTGACACTTTTATATTATGAATTTTATTTGAACATTAATCAAAAAAAAACATCTGTCTCTTTTTGGTAAACAGCCCAATGTTAGATATAATTTGAGTAGAATCAAACAAACAAGCGAGACCAATCGTATTTTATATTGTGTGTAGCAGAAAATTAAAATTTTGATTTTTTAACGTAAATAGACGTAAAGAATGTATAAAATTCTAAAAATATAACAACCACAACACTAAAGATGCATTTTAATCTACATATTTATTTTATTTGTATAATTTAAGATTTCGAATGAAAGTAGATCATTGCTGCATCTTTCATTCAAAGCCGTAAAAATATAGCATAGATCAGCGGCCACCAAACTACGGCCCGCCGAAGATTTTCATCCGGCCCGCGAAAAGTTCTGCATTTTTGCATAGAAATTATTCATGTAAGAAATATATTTTTTATGATTTAGTTGTGAATTCACGACAGCTATTTATTTAAAATTATCAATTGTCATACAACTATCTGGTAGGGGACTCAAAGTGAAGGAAGTTGGAAATAAATTGGAGGTGAAAAGACCAGATGTTCGTTTATTCGAAAATTTCTAGAATATTATCATTTATTGAAATTCTAAGAAAGGCAAACATTTGTTTACATTATAATTATTATGTAACCACATAAAATGAAATAATATTCTGATTGGGTTCCAATAAGAATTTATTCATCGTCCGGCCCCCTTAGTTTTTAAAAGGTTTAATCCGGCCCGCTTTTCAAAAAGTTTGGTGACACCTGGCATAGATCATTATGTATTGTTTTTATTTTATTGTAGATTTTTTTACAATATGCCTACTTCTTTATTTATTATTCTTAGTTTTTCTTATAATTTTTTTTCAATTTTTTAATAAAATATATATATTATATTATTTAATATCGTCCAATGACACCTCACGTTTCTATTGTCAGTCATTTCATTTCATATCATAGAGATGTTAAGGTCTTTCTCATTGTTATTGCTAGCACGTACTTACTAACAGTAACAATCATATACATTATAGCATAGCAATATCTCTGAAGTAACTTACACACAGAATTACCAATAATAACTTTTCAAACTGCAAATTTACAACTAGAATCGTTAAAAGTGAATTATTATTTATGTATATGTAAATATATAATACTTTATTTTTATAGTACAAAAATTGTGTTTACAAAATATTTTTTAGTATTACAACTATACGGTTTAATGAGACATATTAAACTATTATCAATTTAGATATACGAGATATTTCACCTTTCAAAACGATCTCTTTTGTGGTGGATAGACGCTATTGATTTTTCATTTTGTATCTTATTTCAGTTTTCCCTGACGTTCTCGCATTATTTGGTGAATTCAATACCAGTGGGGTACATGGGTACTTTAATGTGAATGAGCAACCGCATTCTAAATTAGACTTTATTTTAAGATTTAATTTTAAATAACTGGTTTCCATGGGTACGATCGATATATATATATACTTGGTAAAATCTTTTTTACATATATTTAAGTAATATTGATTTTTAATTTCACTACTTCGAATCGGTCAGTCCTATCATATTCCTATTCATTAATGGGTCCAAATCCGTTCACAAACTATTTACCCTTGAGTGATTATATCAGCTTTGTGTATTATGAATGTAATTTATTCCTGAAATATTGATATTATATAAATATATTTAGATCATACAACCTGTATTCTTAATCTTTTAACATCTGAAATACATAGCTTCTTTTTTTAATTATTTTTTAAAAATAACTAGGGAATATAATCTAACATTTAATTTAAAAAAAAATGTATGAACATTATTTAACTGTTCACAATCATAGAAAGCATTTTTTTTATTATTATTATAAGCAAAGATTCATTTTCCCAACAATGATTAAATTAAAATTGCCTAGGTGTAGTATTAATGTGACGATGTTATAAAGATATGAGACAAATAAATACTAATTTATTGAATAACCTTTTCAAACTACGCCACTGAGACGTATTCATACAGTAAATAATATTCCAACTCAATACAGAATAAAACCTGGTCACCCTTGCGGGGTGCCCTAAGCCACCCCAAAACACTTTTATTAAAGTCTAACAATACGATCTCATAATAACAAAAATGCACAAAGCTTCACTTTTTTTGATAGTGAGCAACACCTTTGTCACTAGAAAAGTATATTGTTGGCTTTTGTTAATAATATACATCTCAAATCTCATAGTATAGGTCCCTAGTTAAAAGAGCATCAAATTAAGTTGTATAGTTATAAGTATTTATGTCATTTGTGGTCCGTTTTTGTCAAATATTATTATTACGAAATAAAAAATGGCAAAAAAAAGATCAAATCTACGGAGGATCATCGAGCACAACCGCTCTCGGTCTAAAACGGATTTAGGCAATGTCTATTCATAGTTGTGAAGAGATCGTTGGGTTATAATTTTTTCCTACCTTGCCTTGAAACTTTTGAGAGATTTCACGAACGAACTCTCGGATGGTGGGTATTTTAAGTTTCTATGATACAGCGTGTTGTGGACGTACCACGGAGCATTACATATGTATCAGTGACTTATTTTATTATATGACATATGCTTGTAGTGAGTATAAACCCATATTGGAGTAGCATACACCATGGTTGGTCGATTAATTGCTTTATAAAGGAGCATCTTGCTTCTAAGAGTAAGTTTTCTATTCGTACTAAGCATTCAACTACCTACATTATACCAAAAGATAACAGGTAAGTATGGATTTCAACAGTGACCGGACATAGAGATGAGACAGAATCACAACTAGTATTGATGATTACTTATGATGACTTTATATTTAATAAGAAATCACTTTTAAGGTGTTCACTGTCAATACTTGGTGGAATGGCATTATAATAAAAATAATAAAACATTTTTAGTACTTTTTCCACATAAAATTTATTAGATCAGGACCGGTTTCGCTCATCGCGAGCATTATCAACTGATAAGAAAAATACAGTTTCGAATACAAAGACAGTTTCGATTTCCTATCAATTGTTAGGATGAATGAAATTGCCCTTTAAATATTGATAAGTTATTGTTATATGAATAAACATAAGACAACAAAAGAACCAAATAATAACATGATTCCCGAGGTAGTTAACATCTTGAAAAGATTGTAAGTTTGACTTCATAAACAGATGGTAAAACAACCAATTTATAATATGAATATTAAAATTTTTAAAATAGTATTTTTTGTATATATCTGAAGCGTAAATTACTAAATCGATTATTTTGAATATTGTAGCAAAAACTTATTCTCACTGTGTTTTTAATCGTATAAACCAGTGGTTCCCATACTTATTACGCTCATGGACCCCTTTCAACGAAAATAACCGGACCATGGACCCCCAACTGAAATAATAAATTTAGTTTTACCTTGAATGGTGATTTTTTTATTCATGTCCGTTTCCAATGTGGAGCATATGGTCCGTAATTGGGGTATGTCAAAAGAAATTTTCCTCGAAAACTGTTTCTTACTCAGTTGAAACAACCCCCTTTCGTCAAAGAGAGTTAGGATATAAGAATAAGGCTAGGACATGACTGGTCGTTGAAAAATATTAACTCTTATGGTGACCTATCGACCTTACGCTTGTTTGATCATCTCGCGCGAACCCTTTGTTAGTTTTTGGCCCAGCCGGCGAGCCCCTTGTTAAGTTGAGAAAATCAGTACTTAGTTGCTTTTTCAGTAGACGGTTAAATTGCATTATAAAACATAAGACATCGTTTTACAACATAAGGCCTTTTAACTTTTTCGTAAAATGCATTTGTTTCGGCTGCATAATAAAAGAGACCCTTGCCGGATTTTGTCTATTGTCAAATAATGCTGATGTTTGATTATTTATTGCTCCGATATCCGGCGTCACAGTTTTATGAACCTACTTTCTAACTTACTTAACACATGTACATCTTTTTCATTTCACGACCTTCGGTCTTAATTATTTTGCATTTTTTGTTAGGAATAAGGTTCCAATATTTATTTGTAGATTTTTTATGGTCTTTTTCTTGGAAGTACACAAATATATTAAACACCATACATAAAAGCTGCAAACAATGAAAGGTATATAGATTATTAAGCCTACTGAAATCTTTTGTAGATTTATAGAATTTTCTTCGTTCATATTTTGAATAGAGTCTACGTTTGTCAGAGCCCCAAAAAATCTCTCGGGTTGAAAAAAATATTTTTATTTCTTTATCAGTGTAACGTAGAAGCTTAACAAGGCTTAACAAACCTTTAATCAAGCATGGGTCATGTTTGATGATAACTAAAATCAACTTTAAGATTTTCACTGTCAATCCTTGGTGTAAAGCAGGCATGCACAATGTTTTTCATCTATTAGGCTTCAAAAAAACAAATTATGATAGCTTCGGGCCGCAAGTAAAAATGAAATTTAAAGTATGCTCAATCCTCGTTTTACACGCGGATACGTTTCATGTTAAGCAGCCGTGTATATATATATATGTATATATAGATAAATGAAAGATAATTTCCATTGCATTCGGCTGTGTTATTTTGAAAACCGTGGAAAAGAGGATTCGGTGTACTTATATACTTTTTTTGTTATTTTTAAATATTAAGTAATAAGTGTTATTCCAAAAAAATAATTAAAAAGTTGATACGACCTTTGCCTTTGTCAAGTCTTTATAATCTGTAGTATTAAGCTGCAAAATCAGTTAGCCTATTTCTATGAACCGATTTATTCAGCATCGTCAACGAAACGACGCTTCATTCTAGATTTAAAGGCATTATGACCGACATTAAGCGAGCCCCTTGTTAGAATACTGGCAGCCCACCCCTGCTTCGAGCTCGTTACGAAACTTGACTTGTTATCACAATTGTTATCAATGTTGATTGGAATACATTTGTTCTTGATAGCTATTGCACATGCCTTCACGAGTAATAGTTCATTTATCGGAATCGGTTCTGAGAAAAGTAAACGAATACAAACAATCATTGTAGTATCTTGCATTGAAAGAAGCCTTTGACTGTAACAATAGACCTCGTTTCTTAAATTATAAAGATACCAAATAAAGAGATCATGAAGGGAAAAATTTCTTCACAGCTCGATACACAATTTGACTATAGCATACCTCCAGGTGCACGTCTCTTGGGACAAGGTATTGTATTGAATATTTCGAAATATCGATGGACATTTGTCACAATCGAGTACTCGTTTAGATGTTTATGAAACACAATAGATTATTTTACATCAAAGCATACCTGCTATGATAATTATTATGAAATCAAAAATATCGTTACTATACAGATGTCAGAGAAAGCCACTATGAGACAGCAATTAGAAACATGTTCTGATTTCTGAGTGATAAAACAAAATCTATAATTTCAATATCAAAAAAATTTCATTTTATTTTATAGAATATAAGTAGGAATTACCGTATGTTGTCGTTTTACTTATATCAGCAATAATAATGAGGAGCAAAAATTCAAAAAGTGATTTGTCACAAATTTTGAAAAATGCCGTTTAATATCAGTTCTGATAGTCCATAATAAAATGTATGAATGATAATCACAATAAGTGTTCAAAAAAGGTTTTTCCGTATAAAAATTTAATCGTAAATTGACACGTTCAAGCAAACTGTGATTTCTCCAACATACTTAAATCATCATTTTCCAAGCTCTCTATTTGTATGACAAATCACTTTTTGAATGTTTGCTCCTCATTCATACGTCAACCGATGGCTAACTTTGGTATCCTTCCAGAAAAAAAGCTAGATAAAAGACAGCATAATTTATGACTGAAATTTCAATACTTATGACTAAAATACACTTTCCCATGTTTCCTATACTATCTTCATTTTCACCTTAAATCATTTGTATCTAAAATTATATTCTTTATTCATCTTTTATGTCAAAATTTATTTTACATATGAAGCACAATATAATATAAAAATTATGTAATGCTTAACTTTATAATCTTTATATTTAAAAAAAATAGCCATTTTACTAAGGGTTTGTATAAATTAGTAATTGCTTTAATTGGAGTCAGAGTTTTGCTTTGTACTGGTGTGATGAGGCTTTTAACTACCCCAGTTGTCTTTAAATTCTGTCAACTGCTTTCAACTAAACTTCACATCGTAACAATTATTACAAACGTGAAACGATGAATTATTCCAAACGGCACCGAACAAAATTTAACAACTAGCTTCAATATAAATACGCAGCTGGTCAACTCAATATATCATATTTATATTTATATACCATTAAACATTTCTAAAACCCTTAAAATATTAATCTTTTGTACAGAAGAACAATCATATCTATATCTGGCATTCCTCGGCTTCCAATTGAATACTCAGTATCATCTCGAATTATTAAAATCTATCTCATCTCAAACATTCTTGCTTCTAAATTAATTGAAATAGATTATCTTAGTACGGTGGCTAGACCTTTTTGTCTTAGAGGGATTAGTATTTAGTCGACATATTGTGTACCAGACAGGATCCGTCTTCCTTTGCCGCAGTCATTAATAAGAGTCTTTTTGGATTGCCTGTAATGCCAACGACTCAGTCTCTTTGTACAATAATAAAAATAACTTGGATTTGATATATTTCAGGCATTGTTCTGCAATATTAACGAATTACAGGAAAAAGCAATTCACATGGTTCTTTAATATTTCTACTTATTCGCTAATTAGACCGGCCTTTTTCTAAGACAACGGATTATTCCAGATCACTTTAAAAGTGTGCATTGACAATATTTGGCAAAACTTAATATACCTAGTTATTTTTTTTACGATTTCAACTAGATTACTTTTAAAATAAAAAGGTAATAAAGTTAATCAACCAAAACCTTCCCGTCAGAAACTGAGGTGGATATGGGAAGACGATGGTATTATAAAGTGGTTGTTCTTTATGATCTGACGTCTGCTCAAAGCATGACTTATCAGATTTAAATGACAAAATATAATATTTCCTGTTTAAAAAAAAAATGTGAATCAGGAAAGCAATAAACTCTACTTTATAGCATAGTTTTGATCGAGTAATTCTACGACATAACCTAGATTATTTTTCTTTGCTACGTCGCTTAGAATATACGATGTGTAATATTATTTTAATAAATGTATTGAGGTCTTTGTAAGAAGTAAATAAAAATTATAAGCCTGGTATAAAAAAAACATAAATAAACGTCCACTTATGCTGGCGCCAAATGATGATTGATCATCTGTCCTGGAAAAGCACGCTCTCACGTACGAGCTTTAGAAAGCTTTTTGCGAAAGTTGAACTGTTATAAATTGAATCTTGACTATATATTAATACATTTAATATTATTCATTGTTTGTTGTCATATTGCTTAAATATTTGTATTTCTATTACGAAAGCTCTTGACTTGGTGTATTATGTAACACCATGAAACACTTATAGGCCAAAGCTTAAGCCAAAGAAGACCTTCCAATAATTTGCAATATAAACATAATAAACCATTTTTAATTATACAAAACTTTTTTTTTTCTTCAGATTATTCATTTAAGATTACCAGTTTTTTTTTTATTTCAAGGACTATCTGACACTTATTCTGCCTACTTTTCTTAGAATTAGTTGGAATAGAATAATATTGATTAGCCATGCTATTGAATTTATGTCCCTCTTTTACAAAAAAACAATCACAGAAATAAATTTTATATACACAATTATTTATTAGTTATTATTTAACATCTTGCAAATTCCAAGATTATGAATTGGTTTGAATTGGAGCAGGAATGGAGGGGCATAAGGAAACCCATTTTTAAATTAAGGAAAAAGACAACATTCTCGAATCGACTGCAATTTCTGTAGATAGTTCAAATGTATTAAGAAAGAAAATACTTATTTGACTTTGGAAATTATCGTAAAATAGATATTTTTCGAGTGTATATAAGAGACCTAGCCGTTTTTTTTAATACAGGTATTTTGAGTAACATTTAAGGTATATTTCATTTCGTCCTAAAATACTATGAATGAAAAAAAATATATTTCTCACATTGAGCTTATGTCAATAGAAAAAAGATTAATAATATTACATTTATACACTTTCGATCGTTCATCTTTCATGAGTGAAAGTTTTTCCAGTGGCTAAATAAATGTACTACTAAATATGATAATACTTGTTTCGTTATGTTTTTGTTTTAGCATATTCTTATAAAGAATAATATGGATCGTTTTATGTTAAGCTGACCATAAAATAAACATAAATATAAACTATCGGCATCAGCAGATAAACAGACGTTTTAAATAATTCGTCGAATTTTGTTTATGTGGACAAGAAACGAATAAAATATTTTGCATTTATTTTCAATTTACATAGTGAATCTGAAATAAAAAATATTGGGGATCGAACCCAAACCCAACTCATCGGTAGAGCAAGCTCTAACTAACAAGACCACATCGGGCAACATATACATTAAAAATTAGATATTGGCTAATTTTCAATACCAAAATGCTGGTATTTTTTTCTTTTTATAAACTTGTATTTCGGTATTGAAAACTCACCACGAATCCCGGGATACCGGTTTCGGTAATACCGGTATTAAAATATTTACTCCAGTCACAACTTGTACACTCCGATTAACTTCATTCTCTCACACATCGTATTTTCCATTGTTACTTGAATAAATCAAGTAATTTAATTTTCTTTTATATTTCGCAACGGCTTAAAACATTAATGTAATAACAATCAATAAAATTACGCACACTCTAAAAATATGTATATAGCATTCCAGGCACGTGGAGTCCATCATTATAGCTCATAACCAAAAGTAAAACCAGAAAAAGTTGAAGTAATTTGACAGCTGAGTTCGAGAGGTAATATTTTATACAATACGGCGAGTCGAGAGGTTAAACATTTTGCCAATTTTTCCGACGCCTCGGCGTGCCGCTCTTTACGTCAGTTACTCTCAACATTTCATTTATGCACGGATTATAATAATTGTATAACTTATTGTAATCGTTAAAATATTTTTTGTATCCACACTTGTTCCAAATGTGGAGAATTTGACCTCCTAACGGAGGTATCTCAACAGATTTTTTTTACGATAACTTATACTTTTTTTCAAAGAGGGTAGTAGAGATATAAGCATAAATTTAGGACAGGACTAGATGGCTAACTAATCTAAGCGCTCTCTCTCTCTACGTCCAGTTATTAAAGGATCAGAAGGGTGGTAAGGAACAAACATTCATGCATTCGAAAAGAAATCGATAAATCCATCGAAAAATGCTGTTCGTACTGTGACACGAAACTCGAACCCGTGAGATACGGCACGGAAGCCCACAGCGCTAGCCGCTGCGCCACAGGACCCGACAGATATTAACTACGTTCACAATAATTTGAGTTTCTTGAACATTATCGAGTATTTCTAGTAAAAAAATGTTTTTTTCTTGTATTGGACATTGGAAATCCTCGGATATCTTTTTTTTGCTAGTGCATCATGATTCAGAACGTGATCCCTAACAAAACATTCGAACAACATACTTACACCTTAGAAAATTACCTTAATAGTTGCATTAAGTGTTCGCAAGCTTAGAATTATCGATCACTGATTTATGACACAGTAATGTATCATGCAAATATCGCGGTTCACGTGGGTAAGTGAGTTTTTAACATGCGTGCCTGCCATGTGCTTAAAAGCTTCGCGTGCTTTCAAAGCTTTTCATATTATTAGTTATTTGCACATAGGTACAGTCTCAGTTATTTTACACGTCTGGTGCTAAGCACAGCAAATTTTAATGATGATTTAAAAGAAATATATGAATTGGCAAGAGGTTCTTTGTGTTATAATATAAATATTTGTAGGTGTCGCGAATGATTTTTGATAGTAACTCGGGATAATATGAACATCTTATTTCTTTATTTATATTATGGATAATTACTGTACTATCGTCATGTTGATAAGTAGAGTAAAACTGTTCGAGAGTTCTTGCATAAAATCATAATTTTACTTTGCTTTTTAATTATTTTGCTATACTATATTAGTGTATAAAAGTATGCGTTTATAATATGGTATCACAAATACCAGATAAAGAAACGTTAAGTTTTGTAAATAAGAATACGGTCATATACATAGAATTGTATATATCTTAAATAGGCAGTGATCTTAAATTTTAATTCTAAAAGCAATTGTAACTGTGACTAGCAATAAAATAATATAAGCATCGACCACCTGCACGAGGTGATATACGTGGTATCGTAGGATGAATTACCGAACAGATAGTATTAATTATAGTAATTAATCCTAATTATAATTGAATAGTTGTTTAAAATAAGACTTAAGGACTCAGAATATTTGATAGACCATAATCTTTTCAATGGTTTTTTTTAAATTATTTGGCTCTACTAAATAATTTAATATAGCTCCCGTTTATGTATTCAATGCACAGTTTTTCATTATATGCATTCAAAACGAATATTTAGTGGCTTAAAACTATATCAGCACCTGTAAACTAGAGTGAGCCGATTGGTTTTTAAGTAAGAAATGTAGTTAGTAGATGTGTTGTAATATTCTACATGTCTTAAGGTATTATAAAATTGAAATGAGCTTAGTGAATACACATCGCAATAGTGACTTCTTCCTAAACTAAAGATCTGCAATCAGAAAAATTTTAAGTTAAGACGTGATTGCACTTAAAAGTTCGATAGAAAAGTCTTTTGCTACTTGGTTTGCAACACTTCTCAGGGGCCCATATAACTTTAAGCAAAAAGAGCTTTCAAAGTTAAATGCGTTTTTATAATTAGAGTAAGTAAGTGTCTAACTATGTATTGTGTTATTTCTGAATGTTCCTCATCTATCTAAAATAACCAGAATTTTTTTTTTCAATAAAAAATCTTTTTCATTTAGGATTAATAAAAATTCCATGATAAGTATGAATCATTCAATGATAAGTATGAATCAATAAAACTGAGAATGCTCTTCAATGAGCAGGCCCATGATACGGATGAGAGCCGCTTGGTACCAAATTTTCTCTTAACAATGCATTTCTTTTCAAATTAGATATCTTTTAAACCAGAACTACCGCTTAAGCATCGGTTATAAATATGGTCTGGTTTATTTTGGTTGCGCGTAAAAACGACTAACAAGGAAGGTGGGGCAAAAAAAGGAGTGTAAAAGGATGGAAAAGCATTTGCGGAAACACGAGCTAATAGAGGTTTCGTCGCCGGGAACTTCCTTTTCGGTTATGTGTCCGTCAATTTATAATTGGTCTGAAATTCGGCGTGTTTACTTTGTTCAAAATAAACGAATTCGATATTTTAAAAAGCTTTATCGCGTTCTTTAACGGCTGTTAACTGCTTCTCTGTAACTTCTATTTTTTGTTTCATTTTAAAAATATTACGACATAGGGGTATAACTTATAATATGAAATATAACCATTTTGTTACAAACTATCTTTGTGAAAGTATTTATTGTTTAATTAAGCCGGCTGGTGATAAAATCGATACACGGCGACTATCATTATTAACTTTAAAACTTATAAAGTTGAATAAGATGTATAATTAACAGTTGAAAATTAAACTTGAAATGCATTAATAAGTGCCACTTTATTAACATTTATACTAGAGAGGTTAAAATCGTGGTCTTTGTACCAAAAATACAAGATAACCTTCGCAGGGAAAGTTCCAGAAACTATCGTACCAGAAGGCTTTTTTACATATTATAACTTACTATAAATTTCTAACAATTATACAGTTTGTGATAATAAATAATATGTTTTATGTGAAAAATAATGGTCATGGTTTTCAATGACAAAAAAATCTCTCACGCTTTTTGACAATGTATGTGTCAATTATACGGTGTTATTTTGGTCGTTTAAGATATTTCATATTATATTTTCATATGGTTATATTTATTTTTGTTTTTATTTGTATACTATGTAAATTCTTCAATGATACCGAATCGCTTATATTGAAAAAGCTCTGTTTAACCAAATTCCTTGTCATATCATGCAGTAGTCAAGTAGATAACATACTTCTTTCGTGTTAAAGAAAGAATCTAAGACTCTTCCCTTAATCTGACGTTTGACGGAACACCCCAACCGGAGTTATTTGAATGCCTGTCTGACGTTGCGACTGTTGCGAGGTTGATGCAGATACATACATGCACGCAACCAGAACTGACAGCTCATATGCCATACACTGGAGTTTTATCATCACAACTTCAAAAATCTAATGTTAATTACCAGTGGAATTACATCATAATGATTATATATAAAACACGTGTACGAACTATATTTCATAATTTTATTTTGGAGATTTAACCGATTAGCTATTAATATTTGTATGTGTATATTTTACAGGGAGACTGAGGACCAAGCTAAATGGAGAAGATTAATTGAAGCGGTCAAGATTAGTCCCGCCGTCGTGGAAGGACAACTGATGACCATCCATATGATGTACTCGGCGGAGCTACGGGACTCTGGGATTGGGAGCCGGTAAATTGTTCGAATGCAATTCCTCGAATGGAAATAGCTCGAATAACAAGTTCCTCGAATAACCAATTCTTTGAACGTCAAATGCTCGAATTACAAATTGCTCGAAATTTTTTATAAAAGTTTTATAAAAGCTTAAACATTAATTACTCATTCTTTAAAAAAATATGTTAGTCGGGAAATAAAAACCATAAATAAAAAAAAGTCATAATAAAAAAAATCGAGGTCATGTGATCCGCATTTGGAGCGAACACGGTTAAAATAAATACATACGAAAATTATTTTTATATTTCACTCTCTAAACAAGTGTCGTAGAAAAAGTCGTGAAAAATCTTAAAACAAAAAAAGTTAGGATAAAAAAAATACTATTTACATTTTTATTATTATTTACATTTGGATGTGTGGCCGAGTGACCGATTTTTTTTATGGTTTTTATTTCCCGTCTTGCATAAATATTTTTTTAAAAAATGAGTAATTAATGTTTAAGCTTTTATAAAACTTTTATAAAAAATTTCGAGCAATTTGTAATTCGAGCATTTAACGTTCGAGGAATTGGTTATTCGAGGAACTTGTTATTCGAGCAATTTAAATTCGAGGAATTGCATTCGTGGAATTGCATTCGAGCAATTGCATTCAAGCAATTTACCGGGAACCGCTGAGATTACATGGGAAGAAACAAGAAAATTGGTGGGTGACAGAGTCTTGAAGTAACCATGTGATGGATATATGCTCCGGCTAGGGAGCGGATATGGTTGAATAAGAAGATTTACCCCGGACTTTAACGCCAGAAAAAGAATAATAATTTTTAAAAAGTTTCACATAAGCTTGGAAAGTTTTTGATGGAATTGATAAATAGTTTTGTTTGCGTTTTATTTAACTAAAAATATATTAATTTGATCAGTCAAAATGGTTGTATGTTTATAGCTTATAGCAGTGTTTCTTAAACATTCAACATCAGTGTACCTTTCTATAATTTTGTAACACTGATTACCCCCTTATCAGAAAAAAATCGCATATATTATACTTTAGTAACAATCAAAATATATAAAGTTGCGTGTTGCACCATGCGCAGTCAAAGACCGGTGCAGCCCGTACCCCCACCAAACTTTTCTCGTCACCCAGGGGGTACACATTAATGGAGATAGAAGATTAAATATAGTTATGAATGAAACAAACATTTTGTTTACCTATATATTTATACTATCTTAATTAAATATATTATTTGTTTCTTACTACGAAAGCATTAATTCTGCGAGATAAATTCCTTTATTTACAACCCCAACTAAATTCTTTCGTCGTGTGTCTTCAAAATAATATCTGACTAGTGTATTCAATTAAAAAAAGTATCCTTACGTACACAAACGAAATGACACTAATTCATTTTGACATTTAAATAACTGGTTAACATTTTTTAAAGTGTAGTAACCTAGTAAAATGTACATATAGTATAGTAGCACTTATCTTATATTATAATATGACACTAATCTCATCAAATTTTTAATGAAGTGCTTTTCTCAATATGGCTAAACTATCGTTAACCGTAAAATTGTATCAGTAAGAGTTAATGACCTGGTAAAAGTAGCCCAGGATATGACCTCACTGGATTACTGAGCTTAATGTATCTTGGAGATTATCGTAACCAAATACATATACCCAAAATATATGGTAAACCAATAAATTTCTCCATACTGTGAGTGACGTACAAGGAGCCCTATAAAAATTTCGTAGGGTAAGTACAGCTATTTTTTTTTGTTCACAACCAAAACGCACTATTTATTTTCTTCAAATATAATCAACACTAACGATAAGTAAATAATTACTATTCATTTTTTGACAATTAACGATTCTATATTTTACAGCTACTATTTGAACATTTAATTTGCTATGAATGTCCAATAAAAGTTGAAAAAAATAAATGAAAAGCAAACGATTATATTAATGTATGTTATTTTGTTAACGTTTAATATTTTTTTAAATATAAATGTTTTTTTTAATTTGATATTTATCAATATACATACAGATTTCTGTTTTTGTGATATCTGAAAATTCTCTCCCGCCCTTTAATTAACCACTAGTATTGCCCTAGCCTCAGGGCCGGAGCCACCATACAGGCAAAAAAGGCAACCACCTAGGCGCAAACCATAGGAGGAGTAAAATATTTTTTTATACTTTAATTATATTTAATATCTATGCAGTAAGCTTCAAGCAGTAGCTCGAAAACTTAAAATTATAGTGCAACAAAATGTTGACCTAGAGTAAAAAAAAGAAGGGCATTTAAGAATTCCACAAATTCCTGGGTTTTGAAATTAGAAATCCTGGAAGCAAAAATTTCTCGATCCCGAATCCCGAAATTCTACAAGATTATTTAGTGAATGTTTAATCACGGGACCCCAGTATTGAAAAAATTGTCAATCCCGAAATCCCAGGATTACAAAAAGGGTCGCGAATCAACGTTCCCTCTAAGCTGCGCGCGTGCGCGGCCGCGCAGCAGTTGAGAAGTCCCCGCGCACTCATTCCGGGTTGGCGCGCATTACAAGACAGTTGCTTAATTGATATTTGATCGGTCCGCGCAGCCTCCACGCAGCCTCCGCGCAGCCTTTGAAATTTCCGCGCATCTAAACCTTCGGCTTAGAGGGAACGTTGGTCGCGATTGGATGCTCTCGGCGCACCTATTAACGTTGCTTAGGGCGCCGAAAAGCCTCACGCCGGCACTGCCTAGCCTTGTCCTTCTATTTCTACTCTCTTCGAAAAAGAGAAGTTTAAAAAACTGAGTAACAAACAGTTCTTCTATTGAGATACCTCCATTAGGAGGCCATATGCTTCACATTGGGAGCACATTGATTTTAAACAAAAATTTCGATTATATCCATTTTAAGTCTACACTTATTTACATATTATATGTATGTGTGTATATAATGATTATTGTATTATAACATGCCCTCTATAGTCTTTCTATATAATATGTACATACCGATGACTCGTTACCATTTTACTAAGACATGCATTTCTTTCCTGTGACAAAATGCACTAAATCTAAAAGGTTGCTTGATGAGGGAGGAACGAAAACACACAATAAGATTTTTTTCAAAACATAAACTCCACAAAAAATAATATGACATTTCGCTTCGCAAATTATTTGAACGACTGGGTTGCTAACCACTGCTTTAGTCTATTCTAGAATATGTATTTATACATTTCATATCTATGATCTCCATCCAAAACCATTTTCATCACGAAGAAGACATACGCGTAGGTAGTAACTCCATGACTCATGGATGAGAAATCATCAGATTCATCACTCACCTAGTCATCAGTCATTGCTTAACAAAGAGTCAATGAAAAGATATTTAAAAATCCAAAGGCATTCAACTGTCCCAGCAATATTATTTAAAAGTCATCAAAATGTATTGAACCCCATTTCATCAGCTGACCAGTGGAATCAAAAATACAATTGATCTTATCATCATATGAAAGAAATAGGTAGATTCGATTTGAATGGATTTTTTTATGCGTTCAAGAAGCATTTTTTTAGTATAACAATTTCCACTACTCAAAACACGGAAACAATGCCTCATTACGTTATATAATAATAATTCTTAACTACATATTGGTTATAAAATATTACTTAACATTTAATTATGTAGTAGCTGAGGAGTGTTATTTAGGTACTCATAAAACAAACTTATTAAACCATTAATAATGTAATAAATATATTTTTCTGATTATATTCACTATATAAAGCTTCAAAAGTAACAGTGAACGGATTTTTCCATACAAGATTCGTCCGTTCACGAATTCTTGACACACCAATTTTGTATACATATTTATATTCAACAAATAAATCTTTTAAAAATATAATTTATTAAAAAGGAATGGTAAAAGATATTCCGTATTTATTTGTCGCCTGCTGTAGCCCAGTTGATTAGAGCTTGCTCTACCGATCACGCAGGTCTGGGTTCAATTCCCGGTAAGATCACAGTGAATTTGAAAATTATTCAGTTCAAAGTTGTGATCTAAGACTGGGTGTCTGTGAAGTCAATTCACATTATTTCCTCTCCTCCCATCCTTCTGATCCTTTAATTGCTGGGTGTAGCAATAGCGATTTGTTAACCAATAGTCCTGTTCTACCCTTATCCTTACTTCCCTTTGAAAAAAGTGAGGTTGAGTAGCAAACAGTACTCGTAGAAAAAAACTTCTGTTGAGATGGGGCGGACATGGATAAAAGAAAAGAAAAGATATTACATATATTTAATACTGTGGAATTTAAACTGAATGGAAAATTCGTGTATGGAAGAATCACCGAAAAAAATGAACATCCTAACAGAACTTTTACTTAACATACTCTTCCGATATTGTAAAGAATTTTAGATGAGGTTAGAAAAATACTAGAAGTTATCTAGATTCGCTAAATTTTCTAGGTAGAATTGAAGAAGTAAGTAGAAGGAAGAAAACATTTCAGATTGGACACAGAGACAAAAATCTATGAATGAATATTTAAATTCCGAGATAAGAACCTGTAACCCTGCCACCAAATCTATGAAAGCTCAACAATGTTTGTGTTTACGGGCGTTTGTAATTATTCCGGAATCGAAATTAAAGAGTAAAAAGGAGACGGCTAATGAAAAAATGATACTTGCATGTCATGGACAAAAGTGATAGTGGACGACAAGTGCAAATGAATTCTGGAATAAATAAGCGGTAATCATAACATATAATGTTATTCAAGATGGTTAAAAAAAATAGAAAGATATTTCACGGTAATATATTGTAGTAACAGTACCCGTGAAATGATACAGTTATCAATTTTAATTTCTTTTAAGTATCTGACAAATCAATTGGAAATCTTTAATAATCTTTGAAACAACAAATGAATATGTTTCTGAAACATCCGTTAGTTCCATTTACTAAGCTTGACCGCGGCATTGGGATGGTCAAACAAGGAATCTAGTTTGTTGCGGCCATCCGATTCCATAAAGCAATATTGATGGCAAGCCGGCCGTTAAAAAAGCAATATCAACGAAGGCTTTGTGAGGCGGAGACCCCTTGCACACAATAGGAGCGTTATTACAATATTTCGGCTATTCCTAGCGGCTATCTATCACCTGCCTTTAATCAGAAAACCGACCGGTCAATTACTGCCACCCTGTTTCCCTCCTAGCTCCCTGATACTTGCTATTCAAAAGATGTTATTATTGTGGTCTTCAAATTGTGGTTCGTGCGTTTTATCTGATATATCCTACCGATGTTTTTTATCTTTCATCAATGTTACGATATTTTTGTCATCATTTTAATGTCATAATAAAAACAATATTATATCAAAATCGAAACGATATTTATTTATTACGATGTTTCTTTTTTATGATTAATGTGATCTTACAGCACACTCAACTCACGAATTAATAACACAAAAAATAAAATAATATTTTCTAGTTCCATAACCAACGGATAAGACCTCTTGAGCTTTCGTATATTCCGTTACGTAGTTACAAATTTAAGTGGTAGAGAACGAGATTGGAAATTTTTGTGTGAAGATTTTTAATAAATTTATGAAGTTGTATCAATTGATTGTTACCTACCCCACACCAGACCCTGGAAACTTTCCTCCTTTTCGGTTGAGAAAACAAAAGACGGAATTGATAAATGCGCCTTCGAGAGGTGTAATGAGCCAAGTAGTAAAATAGTAAAACTTTCTTATTAGACTTTTAAACACAATCATGTCTCTATTTGGTGTTTTGGTGGATTGCATATTTTTATTTTAGGATGATTACACTATTGCAGTGTGTTTTTCTCATCTCACTTCACCTTTATGTTACTGTATGACTTTTATAAAATACCACTTGCCTCACTTCATCTTTTATGGGCTAATATAAAACAATATAATATATTTGATTGTAAGTTGTGATGCTTACAAGGATTGCCCTGCAAACGTTGTCTACTAACATTTCATTTGTAATTGTCACAGATCAATTCTTTCTTATTTTAGATTTAGCATAATAATCTAGCAAAACACAATCCCGCCGCATCAATTGTTCAGCATGTACAGTAGGGATTTCCAGTGGGTCGATCGCGGAGATATAATATGGGGTTTTATAGTTATCTCGTGATATAATTACAAGCGATATCTGTCGAAACTCAATCCCCATCAATATGTTAATTGTATCAACTAGTTGTTGCTAAAAGAAACTGTGTGTCCATCCATGATATACATTATTAAAAACAATGGTGTGCTTTAGTAATTACTGAGAATTCACATCTAAAAAAGATTTATATATTTTTTTATCACCTTTCAAACGATTTTCACGATATGTAACCCATTTTAAATTTCACATATTTATGAAACCATCATTCGATTTTAACTAAATTTAGTTTTAAAAGTCTCATCATTTTTTTAAGGGTAATACAATCAAACTTTTATTACATAATTTAGATATGATAATACAAACAATCTAATATAACTTTATTTTACATCTCTGTTATTTAAAAGTTAGTCATGAAAGTTTTAGTTATTATAACAGACTTTCTTTATAAAATATTGTACCTATGTAAATATAAGAAAATTTTATATAAAATATAGTTAAAAAGAGAAAAAAATCTTTTACACGACAACTTTAAAACAAAAAACAAGTTTTAGCTGTTTTAAAGATGCGTGTTAGAACAAAAGAATTAACGTAAAAAATATATTTTAAAAAATGACCTCGACTAAAATGAATGCCGTTTAGAAAGCGAACTTGTTTTCGAATTACTCAGAATGCCAAAATCTCTAAGACAGCGATATTAATTGCATGTTTTATTAATACGCACATCATTGCCTTGACAAACTAGAATCATGACTAATTCATGAGTAGCAATCTTGCAGGTATGTCATATCGGAAATTACAATTGATGACATACTAAAGAATTTACGTATGTGTCTATATTTAAATCTGAAAGTTTATATTTTTCCTTATAGAGATCATAGTGAGATTATTTTTTGTATATTGGACAAAATAAATGAACACATCCGGCACATATCTATGTTCATTCAATAAACACGTGCGACACACGTTTAATTATAATTAATTTGTTACGAAGTTATTCGTTCAAAAATATTCAGCTGAGTATTGAATAAATTGTGTCTAAGAGATAATTTTATTTTTGATGGAAATTCATTAGCAAGCTTAGTAGCTTTAAATTGTTGCGAACGTCTCAAAATTAAGAAGACCATTATAATATATAAAATATGCCCATACGAAGAATCTATAGAAATTGTATAAGAAATCTTTTATATCATTATGATGAATATTAAATAATTTTACAGTGGAAATTAAGAGCGTTTTTAGCCTATGAAGACACGTTAGACTATACGGAAATTTCACAATAAACAAAGATACATACGGTAACGTAAACTATTTTGTATCTATACGATGGATACAAAAAAAATAAAAAATAAATGTATCCGTACTGGAATTCGAACCCGTAACCGCCGTAACCAAATATAACGACGTCGACCACTAAGATAAATGATCAGCAACTTTAGCTAAACTGTATACATAATTTAATCAAAATATAAAACATTTTTCATTGTAGGGTCAATGTACCATTAAAACATAACTAGCTGTAAGCCCGTCGACCTCAGCGGGGGGATTTTTGTTGCATTTTTAAGTAGTCAGAAAATTTACTGGCGTGAAAAATAAATTACAAACCTATTTATTGAATAAGCCAGAAATTCTGATCGGAAATTAAATATATCTCGGGGCATATATCGACAGCCCTGCCCTGCAGTATTTAAATTGTAAATTGTTTAATTTTTGGAATAATGTTTAAGTTTGCTAACAATCATTTTTCGTAGTAGCAGAAATAGACCTCGTAAATTATTTAATTTTTGGAATAATGTTTAAGTTTGCTAACAACTATTGTTCGTAGTAGCAGAAATTTCGTAAATTACTTAATTTTTGGAATAATGTTTAAGTTTGCTAACAACCATTTTTCGTAGTAGCAGAAATAAACCTCGTAAATTACTTAATTTTTGGAATAATGTTTAAGTTTGCTAACAATCATTTTTCGTAGTAGCATTAATCGACCTCGGCGCATATATCGACAGCCCTGCAGTTTTAAAATTGTAAATTACTACATTTTTGGAATAATGTTCAAGTTTGCTTACAATTATTTTTCGTAGTATATATATTTTATCCAACTAATTTTCAAGTACGCTAAAACAAATATATTTCGTAGAAGAAGAGGACATCAGTAAATAAAATACAATATAATACAATAAAAAAATGGTGACAGCGGGGCTGTGAAGGAGGAGGGGCAGGGGAAGGGGAAATCGCGGACAATCATACGGACATTATCGACTATTAATATATAGATATAGAAGTGTCAGTTGCGAATTACCCTATAAGCAAACGAGGCGCGCGCTTTGGGCTTCCGAATCTAAAGGGCCTCAAATATAGTTTATATAATATAACCCATATACTTTTTGATCAGATTTTCATATATATTTCTACTATTACTTGGAATTTTTCTGACGTTTCTATGTTATCCGAAAAACAGGGACTTCAAATTGTATTGCGCCTGGGGTCTCTCATGTGCAAGATCCGCCACTGAGAAGTGTGCATAAGTTAAAGGTTGTCGTTGTTTTGTCTTGTCTTGTTGTAACAATAATATTTTTTTGTATTTTAGGAGTAACACTTCCTCGTATGGTATATGAAGACGATTACATTGGTACATCGAAATAAGACTGATAAGCAATGCTTTGCTCTTGCTATGTTTTTTGACTGCACGCCATAAATAGAAACAATATTATACTTATCTTAATAATGCGGTAAAATTATTTTATATAATCTACGTAAGCAGTTTCAGCTTAGTCTTCTCTCTGAATTAGATAATTGTCAAAGTATGCGAACTATGACTAGGGTATCCAATCCTGGGATCTCAGATCCCGATATCCCGGGATCCCGTCTAATTATGTGATCTCGGGTTTGTGACAGTACTAATCCCGGGATTTTGAGAAGAGAAAAATTGGAAGAGCTAAAATAAAGCTCTCGCGCTGTTCATTTTGGTAATTCCGTCAATTCCTGGGATTTTTGATTCGAAAATTCTTCGAAGAGCTTAAAAAAACAAAATTTAAAAAAAAAAATTATTAAATGAGGAGTGAAAAAAACAATTAAAAGAACTAATATATAATATTTCAATATGGTTTCTGTTTTTTAATAAAAATACAGTTACGAATACCTAAATTTACCGTATGACGAGGTTTTTATTTGAAAGGCGACACGTAAATAGGAAGTTCCCCTTACATTTGAGCCAGAATCGAATAAACTCACTACTCGCGAGGTACTCAAGCTGGCTTATACTCACTGATCATGCACTTACACCTACTGGATTAAAAAAAAACACCTGCTACTAATCTGTGTCATTAGATCCTGCAGGACTGGAATGAAGTTTCCAATGAGACTATCATCAATGGTTTTAAAAAAAATGCATATCCAATAAGTGGACGGTACTGAAGAGTGAAGATGATATTTAGTGAGAAAATATTATTGAGGGTTACAAACACGAAACTATCACTGAAGATGAGACTGATGTTGAGGATGCTATACCCATATGTGAATCTAACTGACCTTATAAGCTACTGCAATTGACTGTAGAACTAAAAAAAGTCGCTATTTTTACCCTATTATAATGGAGTTCTACCAAATAAATGCCAATTCAATCAATATACTGGAATTTTTAAAATTTATTTCTTCTTTTCATGTTTAAACATGAACTTTATTATTATCTGGGTTCTGATAAAATAAATATTTTTCATTTAACAGCTAGCATTTTACGCCGCCTGTGTAGTCGAGTGGTCAACGTTGTTGGCTTCGGCTACGGAGGGCCCGTGCTCAAATCCCGGTACGGACAGTTTTATAAATTGATTTTTCAATCGATTTATGAATTTCTGTTCAAAGGCATGGATGTATGTGATGTCTTGAATTCCCCCCTCTCACCCATCCTATCCTATGAACGGGGCGTATCGAGAGCGATTAGCTTACCACTAATCCTGTCCTAGCCCTATACTTCTATCCCTACTCTCTTTGGAAAAAGAGAGGTTAAGCAACTGAGTAACAAGCAGTTCTCGTAGAAACACTTCTGTTGAGATAAACTCCATTGGGAGTCCATATGCTCCACATTGGGAGCGGACATGATTTTAAAAAATATATTATTTTCTCTTCAAAAAGCAGGACACGCTTTATAATCAGGATTACCTTATAGTCGGACCAATATGGTATTATTCTGACGGTCTAACCAAAGCTTACGATAAAATAAATCAAAGCATCACACTTCATGATGGTTTGACAGAATGAATTTTCTTTAACAAAAGTAAATTCATGCATTATCCGTTTCAAGCTCGCCAGTAAGAGAAAATTCAAAACGGAAAAAAGACACCAGGGACTATTATTTATTTTACATATAGAAAAATATACTGATCATAGTATGTTCAACTTAACAAAAAAAAAACATATCACTCAAGTGAGACTGTATTTCAAAAGTACCCCATTAATGCGAAAAACTTTTTGCATATTTTCTCTGAAACCCCTACACATGTGGCAAGAAAAACAATCAAAAGTACAAAAGTTACACCACTTTAAAAAGTTTGAGAGTAACTACAATAAAGAAAAAAGCTCCGAGCTATGGTACTTACCTCGAGACGGCCGTCTACGATATAATTTATCCCTCGATGTATGGTAGCATTATTTTTTAATTTAAATAATGAAAGGGGTAAGAAAGAATTGATGGAGTCGTTCGCCCTCCCGATATTATTAACGTGTCATAATTACTTTGATACGGTGAATATCTAGCCTTATTATCATTTCACGAACATATGAATCGTGACGGCTTTGTTTAATAAATTGGTATGTAACATTAAGTCGTTTTTCTCACTCATTCCCTTGAGAACTTACGATGCGTGTAATTAAATCAGTTATCAATACTGTTATCAGTTTTTCCAAATAATTATGTTGTCCCGCGTGTAAAATCGTCAGCCACTTCAATCTAGTGGTAAAAGCTTTACCGTAGCGATTGGGTAACACTGTCGCTCGTAATGGTCTAGTTCAGGGGTGGGGAATCTTTTCATTTCGGAAGGCCACATTCATTTATCTGATTCAACATAAGGCCGCAGTAAACATTGACAAGGAATTGACTAGGGAATCTTTGACCGGAAACAATTTCGTGCCAATTTCTAAGGCCCAGAAAATTGTGGATTTCCCAAAATTACCAGCGTGGGACATCTAAGTCTTCCAGGAATTTTGACATCCAAACTCTCAAGAATTTACGGATTTGCCTAAATTACCAGAGTGGGAGACTGGTCTAGCTTGTAAGATTGCCACCTATCGGGTGGGTCTGGGTTCAATTCCCGTTAAGGTCAATGTCAAATTTGGATTTTTTTTCAATTGAATTTAAATTTGAGGCTTTGGACGTTTGTGGTGTAAATTCTCCTCGAGTTGAACTCAAGTAAAATTAATCTCGTATTCTTAACTTTTAAATATTTGACGCATTGGTATTAGCTGTAATGCCAAATATTTTTTTATTTTTTTTTAATTTACTTAAAAATATCGTTTATTTTCTTTAATGTGTTATGAAAAGCGGTCTTGAAACAGCCGCTGTATGCACATGGCGAGTGTTGGTGGGATAATCAACAATTATCTTGTATTCAAAATTGATATATTGGATACATGTGTCTGTGAAATGTGTTTCTCGGGACGATCTTTACTGCCTTGTGTGATTTAATTTTTCAAAATACTTAGTTCGTCGGCAATTTTTGGAATTTAAATTCTAATGTGGGTATTTATTCAATTTCAAGCCGTATAGCTTGCTTTGTAATAAAACAGTATTTGAACATTCACATTTAGATTAATATTTGAAAACCAATAATTATGATAATTTCAATTGTAAATACTGCTAAAGTATTTATATCAATTACAAGGCAATTTTTACGGAGAATGAATAGTTGATGTTGTACTATTAATCAAGGGTATAAATATATTTAAATCCCCCACAGCTGTTAACAAGATGGGACGAAAAGTGAGCTCAAAGTTTGAACTATTAATCATCGTGCAGCAAAAAATATACTGTAATATTTTTATAACCTTACCTTTATTGCTTGCAGATGACAAAGCAATAAAAAGCGATGACTAGAATTATTCAAAAATTTTAACATGTTTTCACTTTAATTCTGATGGATTTTTTTACTTAAATGGACAGAAAAGTTATAGTTTTATTTTCATGACAAAGCACGTTTTCATATTATCTAAAACGAAAATCTAAAAAAATACTTTTGTTTGACTTAATCTGATATCGTACGTCTAAATGAAAAATTATGTTGACTCAAATATGTATTTAAAATTTTTATCTTTTTTATTAATTTTTTTAATGGTACGGTATAACTTATTTATAATTCAATCAATCACTAACACAAAGGTTTCATGTTCTTTGTAAATATAATTTACAAAGAACATATTATGAAGCTATTATTCGTCACAATATAAAATAATTAGTTATACGCATTTATTCATCATTATGTGTTTAATGTGAAATTAAATTTGATAACTTTATTACTCCACTTGTTGTGATGCAAATTGTGAAACGTGCTTTGACTCTATTTTTAGACATCGCAGGTTTAAAGAATAAACAGTTTATTTGTAAACCTTGCTATGTTTTGTCTGATGATTCCTTTTAAAGAAACGAAGCACGTATTATAGTGTTTAGCACAGCATCTGGAGTACCATAGATTATGTAGATTTATTTTATATTTAAAATAAACTTCCACAAAGTTACCGCTGAGCCCATCAAAAATATTATTAAGTTTTGATTTACAATTTCAGCTGGCTACGTGGTTGAGTATCAACGCTATTTATTGGCTTAAAACACGTTAACCATGGGCTCGAATCCCAGTACGGGAAGTTTTATAGATTGATTTTACAATATATTTATGGACTTCTGTTTGAGGGCATGAATGTATGTGGTGTTTTAAACCATTCCTTCCACCCATCTTATCATAGAAAGCGTAGCAAGAGATATTAGCTAACCATTAGTCCACTAGTTCTATGCCTACTCTTTTTGGAAAAAGACAGTTTGAGCAACTGAGTAACGAGTAGTTCTCGTAGAAACACTTCTGTTGAGATAAACTCCATTAGGAGTCCATATGCTCCGCATTGGGAGCGGACATGATAAAAAAGCATTATTTTAGCGTAGCAAGAACTGTTAGCTAACCATTAGCAGTTTTCGCAGAAACTTTTTGTTGAGATAAACTCCATTAGGAGTAAATGTGCTCTACATTAGGAGCGGACATGGTAAAAATACATAATTGGTATTTTATTTTTATTTTACAACCTTACTTATTTTTTTATCATTTCTTGTTTTTGATCAGTTTTTAAAAAATCAGTCCCTAAATGTTTTCTGAGACTCAGCTGCTGCTAAAAGAAAACCAGTTTAATTGAGTCACTATCTCTTTAGTTTTCAGAATTGATTAAGGACAGAGTTCTAGACGTCCAAGTCTTTGAGTATGTTCCAGACTTAACGTATATTGTGGTAATGTTCATTTGGATATTCTAACCCAGTGTCTGCCAAACTGTGTGCCGTAAGAAGTCTCAGGTGTGCCGCGAAGGAATAATCCTCAAAACTGTTCATTTAATATAAAGCTTATTCATCTAAACTTTCTTCGATTTTAAATAAATTTAAGACGTACATATTAAAATAAATATTTGTCACGTTTGTCCAATCTTCTTTTCCATCACCTGATCATCAAATGTACCAGTGGGTCATCAAACATTCGTAAGGTTCGACAGTACGCACCTGACACCAACAGAGGAGGAAATTTTAATAGATAAATATAGATAGGAAATGTTAATAGAATAAAACAGCTCTGTATACAAAGCCTCATTTTCTAGGGTAGAGATGTCAGCATTTTGGATATAAATTTCATTCTCCTCAATAGTAAAATTATTACCCCCTATGAACATCAACATATATGTTGATAAAATATTTTTAAAAATGTTACCTACACCAAAAATTTATATATTCATATTAGTAAGGAACATTTTTTTTAATGCATTTTATTTGGTGTGCCGCGGAAAAAAATCCCATTCACCAGTGTGCCGTGAAGTAAAAAAGTTTTGCAGACACTGTTCTAACCCTTGATAGCGAAGCGGCATTAAGGCGTTATCATTCTCCAACGACAACTAGATGCGAACATTATTTTTAAGAATAATTTAAGTTGATTGAAATTCATTAAAGAGTCAAGCTTGTCATTTAAGTTAAACATTTAATAGTTTTCAAGATAATGTTTTTTCTATAAATTGTTTTTTTTTCGGATTTGTCACAGAAATCAGAAAATATTAAAGTATAGAATTGTTAATGTTACCTAATTATTTGAATACAATGTGTTTATAACTCGTATTATTGTTACTTATTTCCATCACAGTTGATGGAAAAACCATAAGTCTATAGAGTGGATCTAAAAGCCGGGAGTTAAAATCTCTCGTTTCAAGCTGTAAGCCTCACAACTAGGGAATCCAATCCCGGGATCGAAATTTATTGTTCATAAACATTAATTTTGTACCGTAAACCGAAACCTTTGATTAAATGGCGAAACAATCGATGCTTTGGTACTCTGAGAATATTTTAATATTTGAATGAAGTCTATTTACTTCAATAAAATTATTAAGAATGTATGTATATAGACAACAATTTTAGAAATCTTTATTTTTGCAGTCTGAAGTAGGTAATTGCTTTTTTCAGCTATCGAAATTAACCATTTTAAGTTATAGTTCGTATTTTTGCATATTAAGTTAGTTTAAAAATAATTTCGCTTATTTTTTACGAGAGATTAAGAAATTCACTCATTCACCTTTACATCGCGAATGACTGGGATTAAAAGAGCTTTTTGGCAGCTTACGGCTATTAATATAATATAGAATATTTTTTTTAATTTATTTTTCACCAATATTATCATTTTTTTTTTTTTTTTTAAATTTACTGATCCCTGATACCGGGACTGAAAAATTCTAATCCCGAAATCCCGGGATTAACATTTTGGCTCGGGATTGGATTCCCTACTCGCAACTCAGTTGAAAAGCTACTTTTCGAATAGCGGCAAAACATTCGTTAGGCTTTCAGATACAGTGCAAGTAGAACGAGCTTAAACCTCTAAACTGAAAAAGATTGACGACTCTCAATTCATTAAATTTCGGGCCATCTGAATAAGGCTCTAAAAAAGACGCCTGGCGCATTTTTACATGTAACGTCGGGCGCTAAATTAACTGTTAAAATTTATCATTTGATAAGCTCGACACAAAATGGCAACCGGAATGACGGAAAGTGGATCATCGATATATCAAACGATTCTATCGATAATAGAGCTTGAATGGACACAGATGTCTTTTATCAATGTCGCTTGAGGATCGCAAAAATTAACCATCATTTTTGGGACCAGATAGTTTTTCACTTTGCTAAAACTTGACGAAATGTTTTAATGAGAGTGAAATTGATCAAAAATGAATCTCAATTTTTTTTGGTCCAAGTTTTAAAAGTAAAGCTATTGTATACGTTGCATTTGTAATACTCATGACGTATATATAATATTTAACTACTACAATTTTAAGATATTATCTTTGATAAATTATAAATATTATCTTTTTTCAGTAAAATGAACTGTGGACCACTTTTACGAGCTTCTAATGAAATTAATGTCTTCATTTATTCGGGTTATTACCAAATGGAAACTATATTATGACTTTGTGCAAGTTTCTTGCCTTTTCGAAAAATGCATATACCGAGTAAATTGGGGAATGTGTAAATATTGCTTTTATAATTTAAGTGTTACAATTAAATTAAGATTTTGAAACTATTACAAATAATCATACCAATACATGAATATGTTTTAATTCGGAATAAATTCTTGTTTGTTGCGTATTGATACAAAAGTTTTAAATTCGTGTTGAAAGGGCTAGCGTTAGTTTGCTTCATTTTGGGGACCACTGAACAATAACGGAAATGAAAACGACCAGAATTAAACAGTGCTCAGTTTATCTTATGTTTTTGTTAATGATTTATCATCCGTACAAATTACATATTTTAAATTATTATTAATTCAACCACTCCGTGTAATATGGGCCCTTTTATCATTTTAATGATGTGAAAAATGTGACCGGGAATCCCTTTAAATGTGGACACGGAAACGGTTTTAGTGAACAGCGATAAGCGTTCCATAATAGATACAGTCATTGTCACCTGACGCTAACACCAAGTGTCTCTTTGACAGATGTATCAGCTTCCAGATAATAACTGCATCAATCACGAAAGACTGCAGACAAAGAAAAACACATATAATAATAACGGTGCTTTACCGCCAAAACAAAAGAAAAAATACAATACACCAGAGCCCCCAAATACAACAATTATGAAATATTTTTTTGATTAACAAAATAATCAATAAAAAAATAAATCTTATGTTTGACAAGAATTTTATATTATAGTTGATATCGATTCCGCCATCACACCATCGTAGGCAACTAATATAAAATAATAGAATATAACTTACATATAAATGCATATAGTGTTCACGTGGACTGGCTTTACTATGGATTTCTCACCTCTGAAGCGATCACGCTCTTTCGTCAGCAACGATAGAAAGGCAATGCAAATGACCAAAATGTTAACGATGAAAGAGACACAAAAACTTTTTTTGATGATTTTGTGCCACAGGCAAATTACTCAATATACACAGCCTTGAAGTGCATGGAGACTAATAAACTGGTTTTTAATTGAGTTTACTTGTTATTAATTTAATATTTAAAAAAATACTTTTTTCTTGTTTGAATTTTTCACAGGCCTTTTTTTAAACTTTAAAGCTAAATTTAGATACTAATTCGATATTTTCAGCTTACATCCTTTTGATAGAATGTGTATCAAGCTGTATACATTGTGATTGTCAAAAAAACCTGTTTTGAAAAAATTGTGGGTTACGTCCTTTTTCCTTTCCACAGTCGATATAGTGTTCGCGTGAACTGGCTTTACTGTGAATTTCTCACCTCTGAAGCGATCATGCTCTTCCGTTAACAACGATAGAAAGGTAATGCAAACGACCAAAACATCAACGATCAAGGAGACTTAAAGAGCTTTGACACTAACGCGATTTTGGATTTAAGCCTGCATTAATTTCATCCAAAAAATATATATATAATTTTGGTAATGTTGGGTAGCGTCTACTTTGTAAATGTCTATTCTATAGATCTCCATAATATAGATTATAGAGTTTTGTCAAATAAATTAGTTGTTAATACATGCATAACATGTTGATTCAACATGTCATCGAAGTTTTGGCAAATAATATCATATCGGAAATATTATTATTGTGTCTAAAATTATGTTAATATTTGTGTCCGAATCAAATTAAATTACATAAAGAAAGAAACATTATCTATATTATACTGTTTGAGTACTCTTATAAAAAAGTGCAAGCAAATTTAGATACGAAGCTATTTATTATTTGCAAACTCGCTCGTTTCAAAATGGTTAAAAAAATAAATTTGAATTTCATTTTTATAATTTAATTTAATATTTCGACTGAAGGTGCTTGGTGGAATTTCAATATTAAATTTGAATCGTTCGAATTATGTACATCGAAATCCTTTTTGCCAGCAATGCCCTTTAACTCAGTAATACATTTTTTTATGAACACGAAACATTTATTTACTAAGGGTCAGTTTAAGTTCATCCGTGCACTTGAACGCTTGAAGATGCCGAAAGGCGAAACCCGAGTCGTTAGTGACAAAATTTGTGTGAATGTAAAAAATTCAAACGATTCAAATTTGATATTTTGTATTTTATCAAACCAGAATTGAGACTTATTTCTCTAAATACTTTGAACTGTATTTTTATTTACTAAATAACATTCATGGTTTATGTTTTAACAATTTTCAAACGAGTCTGGTTTGCAAATAATAGCCTATTTTTATAAAGATCATAGTTGAAAAAAAACTATTTTCGCATATTTTTTATTACGCTTATGTTTCTTAATCTAAATTTAGGAAAAAAATGTTTGTGTGTGTGCAATGTCTTGAACAGTAATCATTAAGTTTGCATAGGTCCAATTCATAGTTTTTTTTAGATTAATTGATATTTTCCTGTATATAAATTCATAGTTGGTTTTTTTTTCTTTGGTAGGTGGCATATAAGTTTGAAAACCATCTAGAAATTCACTAGAGGTGTGTGTGCAGGACATAATTACTATACTTAACCACTTGAATACCAAGCGGTCACAGGTGTCCGGAACATATGCAAGCGAACACGAATGTCCAAGACATTTAAAAAATCAAATGCTTGGTATTCTAATAGAATATAAGCAATTCGTTGATGAATATGTGTCGAGCCAACTATACTGAGTTAAAATATGTTTTTAAACTATCGAATTCGAGTGTGTATTAGGCAAAATTATTTCTCTCAAAAACACACTGCACATATTAATGATTTATTTGCGCGGTATTCAAACGGTTAATCATAAAAATGCATGTTTTTTGTAGATTTAGAAAATTGTATTACAATATACATACATTGGGAGGGAACTAAATTATATGTATAAATAAAATTGTGACCCACGACACAAATTCGTTTTGGTCTCTCAGATATCCAAGGCGACGTGACAGTGGTGAAAACACAGAATGCCTGCTTGTATGATTTATCGAAACAACCATTCAATAAATGAACAAGGGTCGAATGCTCCGGCAAAAGGGTTCCGAGTTTTGACAAATGTCCAAAAATGCAAACCGCTGACAACGCGCTCAATGTCAAAAGGCAATATGTCCGGGATATTTGACAAATTCGAAATACTGTACTCTGTATCTGAAGAAAAGAAAAAAATTACCAGCAATACAAAACGCAGTTGACATGACGTTTTAAATATCACAACACAAAAATTGTTGGTTCCTTAGCTGAGGGGTTAACGCTCTAGGGCTGGGTAGGAAACCTTTTCATTTCTAAAGACCACATTCATTTATTTGATTCAACATAAGACCGCAGTAAAGAAAACGTTGACACCTCTCTCCATTTTTTTGGACAATCGAACATAGAATGGGTTTATTACGCTCTTTTTCCAAACGCTTGCGTATATTTTTTTAATCAAGGTAAATATTGTGATCAAGTCAAAAGGCCGCATCAGAGTAGCCAAAAGGCCGCAGGTTTCTCTCCACTGCTCTAGGACGTTCATTTCGAGTTACGGGTGCAAATACTCGAAAGGAAAATCAATTTGTGGACATCTTTCCAAAAACATGGATGTTTATATCATGTCTTACATCCCAACATAAAATCCAGCTATAGTTTCGCTATCCCCACTCTTTTTCATTTTCAGAGGAGGTGGAACAAGATTACTAACATATCTATCCAACTATAGTTTACTTCTTCATCTCTGTATTTAGACAAGAGTTTTAAAAAAAACAACATATATTCATTTTAATCATTTGGGCCCGTAGCTCAGTGGCCATCGTCGTTGGCTTCGGAGACGTATCTTTTGGGTTCAAATCCCAGTACGAACAGCATGTTGTCAGTCAATTTATCGATCAATCCATCGATTTTTTCAAAGATATTAATGTGTGTGATAAAACTTCTCTCCCACGCTCTTCCAATCTTAAAATTATTACGCGTAGTGAGAGCGATTAGCTAATCACTTATCCTATCTTAATCATGTATTTACTCTCACTACTTTCTTCAAAAAAAGTTTAGCAACCGAGTAACAAGCAATTCTCGTAGAAAAGCTTTTGTTGAAATATCTCTATTAGAGTGTCATATAATCCACGTTGAAAGCGGACATGGATATAAAATATAATTATGCCGGTCATCTGGTGCTTAGAAATACCAATAAGAAAATAAACTTTCAATGGAAAATGCATGTTATAAGTATGCCTACAAAAAACAGATAACAGCAATTACATTTTACACATAAAATAAGAAGTTTACACATTATTTTAGCACAAGTAAAAAATATGCTTACTTTTTCTGATGTTAAAAAAAGTGGTAACATTATATTAATATCAAATTTGCCATTGCCGATTATTATTCGACTGAGAACATTAGAGGTGAAGTGAGCCATGTGATATTTTAGAAAAAAAAGTGAGATGCGTGTAATATTTATTCTACACGTCTTAAAATATCGTAAAAGTAAAGTAACTTCAGCTAATACACATTGCAATAGTATCTCTGTAAAATAAAAATATGCAATCCACTAAAACACCAAATAAAATTGTGGTTATACTTTTAGTGTTACCTTTTCACTCACTTCACCTCTAGAGGGCCCAATTAAATTAGCAAATATTTTTTGGATTATAATTCACGAGCTTGTTCAGATGTTTCTATCAAATAATATACGTATATGACACAATGTTTTTTAAATAATATTGAGTGAAATTATTTAGTAAGTACACCCGGATGCTACATATAAATGTGAAGTAACCTCAGTTAATACACATTGCAATAGTATTTCCGTAAAAAATAAAAAAAAATATGCAATCCACCAAAACACCAAATAAAGACGTGAGTTTTACCATTTTACTAGTTGGCTCACTTTACCTCCAGGGGGCTAAATTGTAACACCCATTGCATCTCAAATATTCTGGATTCAGTACAATAGAGTTCCATACTGCGGACTGCGGATTTGAACTGCGTTACAAAACTCATCCTTCATAAAACTACCGCAAATAGTTTCGATTTGACGGCATTAATTGGATTATGAATCACGTTTTGAATATGTTATGCCCTCAGCGACCCTGGCTATAGGGTTGGAGGGGAAGGGTTGCAGGCAGGGGTGGACCGGGGAGTGGGCGCTCGGATAGCGTCAAGGCAGATATAAATCACTTCCAGAGTAATTTATCATCAAAGTGTGGAGTAATCTCTGTGGAGGGCGCCACAGTTAAAATGTCAGTCCGTTCATGCACGTCCTTCGTTGTAGATATAAAAAATAAAACGAAATTTTACTAGGGCACTATTATTATAGCTTTCTACGAAATATAACGACAGAGCTGGCTGTTTTAACATTAGCTACACAGAAAATGATCCGTTTTCCTAACGGATCTTATACATAATCACTTTTAGGGTGTTCACTGACAATACTTGGTGGAAAGGTATCATATTTAGTTCCTAAAATCCCAAGATGCCGTCCAATTTCGTGATTCCAAAATCCTGGGATTGTGATAGTACTAATCTCGTTATTTCGGGATTGAAAATTTCTCAATCCCGAATACGACTTTATGGTGAATGTTCTATCCCGGGATCACAAAAAGGATCCGGGATTGGATGTCCTTATTGCATTAAAAAATATCTATAAGTCCACTTTTATTTAATATGATTAAGACGGTCGCTCATGACGAGCATTGTCAACTGATAAAAGAATACAATATTACAGAAAATCAAAAATTATAAGTATACGTTCAACAACTATGCATTGCTTATTTAAAAAAAATTATTGAAGTGCAAGACAAACTTGCAAAGTGAAGCATTCATTGCAAACGAATTAGTTTTTCTTTGGTTGTATTATATGTAACACTTTTATTTTAAAATTAAATACATCTTTCATTGCAATGTATATTTGTTAAATAAATTTCTATTAAAAAATAAACGCCCCCGGGTGGGCTCGAACCACCAACCTTTCGGTTAACAGCCGAACGCGCTACCCATTGCGCCACGGAGGCGATTCATTTATGTGGCTTTTCTGAAAATAAACAAGCTTGCTTGCTTCGTTTGTTTCGCTTGTTTCGTTATCTTAAACCGTTGATTACTAGCGTGCCAAGAAAATAAAAATAGTCGACATTAAATAAACGTAAATATTCCTGTTCATTGCAAATTCAAAGAAATATGCTGATATAGTTACAACATTATAAAATAGCGATAAAAGAAGTAAGAAAGCAGATTAATGTATTGCGTCGATAATATTATTAGCTGAATAAAGCAATGGCTATACATATTATGACTTGTTATGATCGCTTTCTTGTACCTGAACACGTTGTAACAAATGCCATTAAATCAAAAAATTAATAAAAATAAATAAGACTGTATGCTGATTCTTATAAGGCAGTGGCTTCCAACCTTTATGTTACTGCGCCTCCCTTTGAAGAAAAAAATATCTTCGCGCCTCCCCATCCTTTATTTCATCTATATATATATAAAAGAAAGTGGGGTTTGTTACACCACGTATATCTCGAGAATTACAGCTCGGATTTTGATGATCTTTGTTTTATTAAATTCTTATCCGCCTAGAATAGCAGAATAAGCATTAAAACATCGGAAAAATATCACGGGAAAGAAATTATTAAGCAAATAAATGTCCTCATACAATTTGTTTTTTTGAAAAATACAAATGGAACGTGGACATTGTATGACACGTTGTATGCTGTTTTCCAGTAAATCCACCAGATGGCATTGATTACATTATACTTTGACAGTTGACTGCTCGCTATGTAGGTATACATTATTATCTCTGGTATACATGCGCCGTTATTTTGAGTTTTCATCGATTTTTATTAGGTTTTAATTCCGATAAATCATTCTGATGTAAAAATCTATTTATCCAATTATGGTCAAACACGGGATTCATGGCTCATAGCGGGAACAGTGTATTTTAATTAGTTTATAATGTGGCGCAACTTCTGTGAAATAGTATTTAAACGATATTGGATACGAAGCACACCGTTCATACAATGCATTGCAATACTCGCTAATGTTTTGGCAAAGAGACGATGAATATCAATTCAATATCAAGATGATAAACCTATTGAGCGGTGGGTATCGAAATCATTATTTTCATTTCAACATGATAATAGTTTTACTCAGCAAGAAGGTTAGCTCGATGAATTATTACGCATAACGTTTTTAATGAATTATTACGCATAACGCATAACATTGATTTGAATAGAATACACCAACTTAACGATTAAAATACACTGAACTCTGTTTTAAGACGATTTAGAAATAACACGGTGCAAAAAAAGAGAAATAAATCGACTATTCATTTAAAAATTTGGACAGAAATATTACACAGTTTCTGGATATCTCAAGAGATGAGAGATATGTCATTCAGAATTTTCGTAAAAGGCTTCGTCTATTGTCTCATAGTGATAGTAAATAATTTTTGTTACGTTTGATTTTTTTAAAGTATTTTTTATATAACATTAAGATACAATAAGCGATAATGAATTTAATTTTTTGATATCCTTAATTTATTTTTATGCAAGGAAACCTATCTACCACAAATTTTAAATTTTAATATAATTGTTTACACTTTTTCTTTACTCGGTATCGCGTTGAGCGTATCTACCGTGTAAATGGGGAGTTCAGTGTAAAGGTGTTCTACTGAAAAGGGAGAACATATCGATTTTTTTTAACCATGCTCGCTTCAGATGCTGCAGTGTATTTTTTTATATATACAAGCAGTAGATAATCGATCTTTATTAATATAAATACTTTCTTGAATAGTAAAGGGAAGTGTTGATAAAATTAAGATTGTTTAAATAAATAAACCATTTATTCTATAGATAGAGTTGTTATTTTAAATTCGTTTAAATCTATATATATAAAACAAAGTGGGGTTTGTTACACCACGTATATCTCGAGAATAACAGCTCGGATTTTAATGATCTTTGATTTATTAAATTCGTAACCGCCTAGAATAGCAGAATAAGCATTAAAACATCGGAAAAATATCACGGCAAAGAAATTATGAAGAAAATTAATATTCTCATACAGTTTTCAAATGGCGAACACCTTGAAATAATGAAAATGTCGTTTGTATGCAGATTTCATCCGCTAGGTGGCAATTTTTCCAAAATTCATTTGTTTTTGCTTCTTTTGCATACGATTGACTTCTAAATAATTTTAAATTTAGAGTATGGATTAGAATAAAACAAATCGATGATATAAAATGAAAACGAAATAAAATCGGATAATGTTGAAATAAGGTTATGTTTTTAATTAGGTATGATAATTTTTTTGACAAAAATATTACGCTGTTTGCACGAACGTTGCTCTACTTTGAGATGCCACGTTATTACACTTGGAAAGCTACATCGAAGAAATTTTAACGTCGAAAGCAAGGCAATGCGGTTCCTGCTCATCCGAATGACTACTGATGCTCTTGGTCGCATGTACACAGTTCATCCGAAAAATGACGAATGCTTCTACTTGCATGTCAACAGCTCAATTTGCTTGAAAATGATACTCATTACAATCGCTGAAGAAATTGTTTCTGAATCTCCAAGTCAGATACGTACATTATTTTCTATCATTATTTTGACATGCTTCCCATCGAATCCCCGTGAACTGTGGAACAAGTACAAGGATGACATGTCCGAATACATTTTGCATCGAATTCGTGTCAGTTTGGGGAATCCCGATCTCGAGGTGAATGAAGAGATACATAACCAGGCTTTGCTTTAGATCGAAGACATGTGTTACCTCATGTGCGGCAGTTTGGTAGTCAAGTTAGGAATGCCAACGCCAGATCGTGGAATGAACGACGCTTTCAATCGAGAATTGGAACGTGAACGTGAATATGATCGAGATGTATTGAACCAATCAGTTTGAACGAATGTACCACTGTTGAACCCTCAACAGAAGGAAATTAGCGATACGTTAATGAAGGTAATTGATGATGGAAATGGTGGCTTATTTTTCTTCGATGCGCCCGGTGGAGCTGGGAAGACATTCTTCATGTCATTGATTATGGCCACTGTTCATGCGAGATAAAAAAATTGCTGTAACAGTTTCTTCTTCTGGAATAGCAGCCACGTAGATAGATCAACCGCTGCCGATGAAATAAACGCTTGCCTCAAATAATTGACAAACATGCGAGTGGCATTGCTAAGCGATCCATCTGCCGAAGATTTCTCCAAGCAATTGCTGACTATCTATTTATTCATTGTTCAAAATATTCATCATAGGCGCAATGATTCTACTATCTGGCGATTTCCACCAAACACTACCAGTCATTACAAGATTTACCGCTTCCGATGAAATAAACGCTTACCTCAAATCACGACTCTGGCGCTATGTAAAGAATCTTCAGCTGACGACAAACATGCGAGTTGCATTGCTAAACGATCTATCTGCCGAAGCAATTGCTGACTATCGGTAACGGGGGTGTTCCTGTCGACGAATCGAACGGATTGATTTTGTTTCCGCCGAATTTTTGCAATTTCACTTCATTCAACAAAATGTTCCCGAACATCTAATCACAAAAATCACAATTGGTTGAATGAACGAGCAATTCTTGCGGCAAAGAACAAAGATGTGGATCATTTAAACTTCACAATTCAAAATCAAATCGTTGGTCCACTGCATTCCTTTAAATCTATCGACCGTGTAACAAACGAAGACGAAGCAACCAACTATCCAACTTAATTTTTAAACTTATTGGATCTGCCTGGCTTGCCACCGCGCAATTTACAACTGAAGGTTGACTCGGTAGTCATCATGCTTCAAGTTATCAAGTTAACAGAACATTTATTCACTTTTAAGGTGATCACTGTCAATACTTGGTGGAATGGCAATATAATAAAAATAATAAAACATTTTTAGTTCTTTTTCCACATAAAATTTATTTGATCAGGACCGGTTTCGCTCATCGCGAGCATTATTAACTGATGATAATGCTCAGATGATAATAACTCAGTTGATAATGCTCGCGATGAGCGAAACCGGTCCTGATCAAATAAATTTTATTTAGTGGGAAAAGTACTAAAAATGTTTTATTATTTTTATTACAACATTTATTGATTCTGAGGCGGTACGAAGTTCGTCGGGTCAGCTAGTATATTTATAAAGACACGTTTTAAAGTGTAAATAAATATTTTGGACAGCTAGCGCCTCCCTTTGCAATAGTTCACGCCTCCCAGGTTAGAAATCGTTGTTATAAGGAGAACCAGGGCACGTAGCCATAGATTATTCCTCACTGTGTAAACTATCTAGAAGTCGAATTGATGTTAATCGTTGGCATAGCAACCAACAGTAAATATTACTGTCACAAATAATAAAAAACCAATAAAAGCGTAAGTTTTGTGAACATTTTTGTAGTCATAGTTGAGTCAAATTACTGTGTATTCAATAAAATGATATAACAATATTCAAAAAAATAGTGTTAAAAATATCAAAATATAGGATGAGAGTTACAAATGAAAATCTATATCAAACGAATATCTATTGATTATATGTTATTATTTTAATGCTATATTTTTATTAATTTTATCTTTAAATATTGTTTGGTTCTTGTGTTTTTGAGTATTTGTCCACAAAATCGCACGATAATGTTTGATATACAAAAGATAAACGTTTTGAGAATATGTTACTTTCAAAAAAATCTTATTCTACAATTTCCTAGCAATGATTTGATAGTAACGTAAAAAAATATCCGTCAAATCAAATATTGTTTAGCTAAATCGTTTTCAGATATTTGCGCCGTAAAAGGCGTAAGTTTCCAATCTTTTAATCACATTTACCAACTGAAGCCGTGGCAATCCATATCACTGTCATATTATATCCTCACAATATGCTCCGTGTCAGGAGACAGGAGGCAAAGACTTGAGGTCTGTCGGCGGGGGCAAGGGCAAAGGGGTGTCTAGAACCCCTGGGTCAACACGTTGCCAGTACAGACGGGTTATCATTTATCAAAACGTTTTTATATTGACTTCAACATTTTATGGGGGTAGCATATGGAACAGTTTTATGCGAGAGACGCACTGTGCTATCGAGCAATAAATTCTTGGCCAATATAGTAATATTAACATTTTATGATTTTAGTAATATCGTTTTCAATAACGTGATATTAGTGTTTTCGTAAATAGATACTGATATTACTGAATTGACGCAGTAGTTGGATACTGATTTGTTCACAAAATATTTGACGAAAACGATCCACTCTCTATATCACGAGCTATACCTCTATAAAACACGTCACCCTTGATATCTAATTCAAATAAATTAAAATTATTTACACTATTTTTTTAACAGAGTAATAATAATTTCAATTCATCATTATTATGATTTTAGTAACGTGTATAAATCTAAAAATGTTTCATGACATCACTGAGGGAATTTTGTCGGTTTCCTTGTTACATGAATCAAAATTATATTATCATACACCATATTACATTTTACGAGAGCGTGGTCGAGTAGTCTGGGTAGTTGGAATTGTCGTTGGGTTTGATGACTGTGCTCATGAATTCGATTCCCATTACGGACAACTTACATTAGAAAGTGATTTGCTTTAATTAAATAAAATGGTTTTAATGTTATGAAACTTGCAGTACGTATATTTTTTACATAAACTGCTTTAAAGACAAGTATTATGGTATTCTATTAATAAAAACACAATAATCCTTTGTACTTCATTCCACTTTATTTAATATGTCAGGACCGGTTTCGCTTATTGCGAGCATTGTCAACTGACAGTTGTCAGTTTTCAGTTGTCAATTGTCAGTTGACAATGCTCGCAATGAGCGAAACCGGTCCTGACATATTAAATAAAGTGGAATGAAGTACAAAGGATTATTCTGTTTTTATTAATATAATGCCTTTCCACCAAGTATTGACAGTGAACACCCTAAAAGTGATTATGGTATTCAGTTAATAATCTTTCAGTAAATAATTCTAAACAACCGATAAGTAGAGAAGGCTTGCGCCTTTTTACCCTTTATGAATGTATATTTCTAATATTATCGATCTTTTAATTGCTAAAGCTTTGAATATTCAAATTATCAAAATTTTTGTCATTTTATATCAAATAATAGCTAAATATCTGTTTCATGTGTGTAGTAAATAAATAATTTGAGATACTTTACCCATCCGTGACTTAATTATTCAACTATTTAACTCGATGGCTGCCACAGACATGATATCTCGTAAAAATTTTCGTGCTCGACACGCCAAAGACGAGTTATTTCGTCAATAACAAATTAAATTAATAGTTGAAAATTATAGCCAGCGTGTTACGTAAATATTATTAATTATCTACGGCAGTTAAAAGGCTAAAAAGCCACCATATACAAGAGGTAGCTACACTTTTTCTTTTAAGAGAGATTAGTTGGTACAATTTTTGATGGTAATCGACTGAAATCGTTTGTAATTATATTATATCATGAGAATACAATAAAAACCCATTTTATAGGTCCACGATCGACAGAAATGCCTTTGCGATTGAAGCACAGGTCATTCATATGCTCTTAAATAAATACTCATGCCACATTTGCAATAGATTTGTCAAACTCATTATTTATTTCTTTTCCGGTTAGCGGACATTTTGCCACACTGTACGGCGTAACTTTTATACCCAAGCAGACAAAACAAGACCTATTTACATACTAACAAGTCGCATAATCTATCATGTTTCTTTTTAATATAAATTAAATTGTTATTAATGATATCTCTTTGATACGCTTTTCCGTTTTATGCGGTTGAAATTTAACATTATTGAATAGAATTATGTATTTGCTTGCAGCTTATAAACGTCAGAGTTTAATTTTTTTTTTATATAGGCTATAGTTAAATGTGTATAGGAATACAAAGAAAGTAGGAATATAAGGATGGTAATAGGACAGTACCAGTGGAAAGCCAATCGAATTAGATGCGACCTTGTTTTTTGGGATTGGATATTTGGTAGATCATTTTTAAGCATCACAGACTTTTAAACATTCGTTCGGAAATATGTGACTTATTATTAGTATTACTATTTAGTGAGATATATGTATATTTTGTGTGTTTTTGTATAATTAAAATATGAGATAAATTTAGTTTTTATATTAAAAATAGAATATTTTCATTTATAAGTCAATACAATTAGGTAATATTTCGAATACTTATTTTTTCGGGTATTAAAAGTTGATACGATTTTATTATACAAACTCAATATTGACTATCTATTTAGAATTTCAATAGAAAGTATTTTACAATAACTCGAAGTAAGCCAGTCTCTTAACCAAAGAATCAATAATAAAATAAGGATATGTATATGGAGGTATAAGATATTAGCTTGTATTTTTTTTTGTATACCACGTTCTCATGATCAGATAGAGAGTGAGTAGGATGGAAAGAAAACATCACAGAAATCTGTAAATTCAAAAAAAAACTTTGCAATAGCAAAATCAAAATATAAACATCCACAAAAGGTTTGTACTAGTTCGTTCGCCAACAACGATATAGTTCAAAAGATTAAAGCAATATGTTTTTTCTCTTAAAACAGTTTTTTTATTAAAACTGGCTAATTACATTTCAATCCGTTTCATAAAGGGGTCATTACTGTCTCGCAGAAGCGTTCATCTTCCAGAAAAGTATTTGCTTTTTCCACTTGTAAGTCCAGCCTGCCGAAAGTTTTTGCATTATACCCCCTAGCAAGTTAAATTACAACTTTGAAACTTTTTTAAAATTAAAATTGTCTGGGCGCGCTACGTCCTGCGAGGATCTAAATTAGGTTGTTTCAAAGAAAGCCTCGCGGCCCGAAAGAATAGTTTTCTCATGAATATAGCTCTTCTATTAAATAATTTGTTCTATATTTACTTTAAATCAACATTGCATAAATATCTATATAAACATTTTTAGTATTATACTTCTTACATTTCGTCGGCCTGATTCTAACACCACCTAAGTCAGTATACTCCAGGAGACAGTTAAAACTGAATATTAAAACAGAAATATTAAATAGTAATACCCTCATATAATATATGATAAGAACATACATACGTTCCCTTTTACAATTCCTTCGGTATGAAGATGATTTTCTCAAAGAGAATCACGGAATACATTTTTTTTAATAAGAAAGTATTCAAATTTATGTTTATAAAAAATGTTTTCATTTAAATTTACAAGCGTTGTTTTTTGAAGAAGTCATTTCTTATATATACAGTATTTTGACAGTAGGAAAATGATAGTATTGTACAAGAATGTCGAAGAAATATTTTAGAATGGCGTCGTTATTTTAGATAGTTTTTGTGAATTTTATTTATTATCATCCTACCTAATAAAATAAAAATAATACACATTTTTTCATTCACTAATGATAATGTAATGTGTGCATATAAGTTAATTATTTTACTGACTTAAAATGTTGGACACCTCTGAAGTAAATGAATAATCTCCTTTATTTTCCTTTGAAGTGGTCAAATGAAAGTCTACTGACAAGAATGGCGTTACGAGAAAATGGGCGACATTTTTTTTCTTTTATTTTTGTTTTTCCGATGCTTTTTTGTTTTGTTTCTGCCTAAAGATGTCTTCATCTAAATTAATCTTTACGACGGGTAAAGAAATAAACCCCGTTGTAAACATTGGCTCAATGCTTTATTTCAATTCTAAAGAATTTTCGCATTATTGCTTTTATCACAAAAATGTTGCTTTAATTATTTCAGAATAATAAATCTTAGTACAAAACGCTTCTTTTGGTCTTCAAAAATTCTTTTCGCAAGCAGTTGGGCATTCAAAATCTACATCTGAACATCTCATTTAATTATATACCAAAATATGTTTCACTAAAAGTGGTAAAATAATAACTATAATAGTTTACATTTTGTAAAAGAAGCTTATTACATTTAATATATTTTAATAAAATTGTCCAGAATTGGTGAATCTTTCAATTATTTTAGCACCGTAAGTCGGGTCCTATGTCGCTGCGGCTAGCGTTGTGGACTTTCGTGCTGGATCTCATGGGTTCGAGTCCCAGTAAGAACAGCATTTTTTCTATCGATTTATCAATTTCTATTCGAATGCATGGGTGTTTGTGATGTCTAAAAATTCTTTCCCACCCTTCCGATCCTTTAATAACTAAGCAAAGCGAGAGCGGTTAGTTAACCATTACTCCTGTCATAGCCTTATTATTCTATCTCTACTACTTTCTTTGACGAAAAAGAATTTGAGCGACCGAGTAACGGAAAGTTCTCGTAGAAAAACTTATGTTGAGATACCTACATAAGGAGACCATATGCTCCAAATTGGGAGCAGACATGGATAAAAAAGTCATTTATGAAAATCTCTCGTACAACGAAATTTTCTATGAAATATCGAAATATCGTTTTAACATTTCCCCACCCGGCATCAGGATCCCAATTGGCCCAATTTTGTGTTGCTTTATTAAAACTTTTTGTAAACCTGGTATTAATATTCGAAATACCGCTATTTAATATGAAATACCGGTATTGATATATAAGTCCAATATTACAATCCTTTTTGTTATTGGAGAGATTTGGTTAAAGAAATAAACAGCGGATAGTGGAAGACCAATCCTGTTCTTCATGGTGCTGATAACTAAAATAATAAATCATAATAGGCGGTATAGATCAGTGATTTATAAAAACTCGTCCATTTGCAAACTAAACATGGATAATTCATTTTTTTTTATTTTGAGTTAGGTTAGCGTCTGTGAAGATTTGAATATAGCGTCCGTAATAAATCATTTATTATCAATTTTCGGTTTGAATAGTAAAAAATATAAAAACAATCCAGAGATCAGCGGTAGCCTCAGCGGGAAGTAAATGTGCCCCAAAAGCAAGATTGTGACGCAATCAATCAAAACTCTGACGGGATTGGAGCCCAAAAACTGAAGTTACGAGTGTTTTGGGTTGCTATTATCATTTCGGACCTCGCTTCAGGCGCCATCAATCCTTCTTGATACCTTACAATAGAGTTGGAATACATTATTAGGAAAAGTTTTTTTTATTTCACAAGTCACATAATCTGTGGGTGCTTTGTGTGTGAATTCAAAATTTACAAAAATGGTCCATTTATTCTATCCATTACAAATAAAAAGCGTTTCGCTCCATTAAATAGCATCATTCAAGAGAAATGATTTTAAAAACTGTCCACCGTTTTTTCAAAACAGCTTTTTTCTATAATCATAATGTCTACAACTTGCTACACGTTATATCAAAATGATGTTAGCTGAAAATGCCAAATAAATATTTTAATTTAGCTTTTATGTTTGAAAAAATAAGGGTTTGCGAAGAAAGACTTAAAAATGGTTTTCTTTAAATATTAAATTAATATTAGATAAAGTTAATTAAAAACCATATCACGAGTCTCCGCGCACTTCAAGGTTGTCTATATTTTATAATTTGTCTTTGGCCTTCAAAAAATGATCAAAAAAGGTTTTTTGTGTCTCCTGTAAAATTTGTCAAGTGAGGCTATTATTTGCAAACTCGGCTTGTTCCACAATCGGTGAATGTAATTTAGTCGATAAAAATACATTTTCAAAGTATTTTTAGAAAGCAGACTCAAACACGGCTTGATAACATAAAAAATATCATTCCAAAGTTATTTAAAACAAAAAATACTTTTAAAATGTATATTTTCTTTCAAAATGAAATTCAAGATTCATTTTTCAACCATTATGAAATACGCCGGGTTTGCAAATAGTAGCCTCAAGTGTGGTCAGTCACAACATATTGGTGATCAATATTTCCACTTTCAATGGTAAGTAATAAATATCACAACATTAAGTTCTTGATATTGAGTCTAGGTTCTATTTTTTCATATGAATAATATAGTGAATATTAGTGCTATAATAGTACAGCACTTGAGAGCCGATTAAAAATCTACTGAATTTAAGTTCCACGACTGTCAAATTGTATCAAAAATAAAAATCGACTTAGACACGGCAGCCTCGTTAACGTAACTTTTACCAATTCAAATTAGGAAACCATAAAACTTATCAAAACTTCGTGTCATAATTTATCTAATAACAATATTCTTTGATATGTACTAACTAAAGAAATTCGTAATTATCTAACCCTACTGACATTCTTCAAAATAGATCACTCAGTCTTTTCTTTTAACTAGATGTAGGAACATATATTCAAATTTGTTTTCTTGTCACACCATCAATACTTCTCCGCATTGAGAAATCAATGAATGGAGAACTACATGAAATCATTAGTAAAAATAGTATTTACCAAAGAAGTTAATCTCTGACCTGCTATATCACTAATAATTAAGTAATAATTGAGAATTTGTTTCATTATGATTTATTGATAATTGATACGTAATAATTCTTGCAAGTTTTGTTGTCAAGTGGTCATCTCAAGGTTTTTGTAAATTTAAATTTCAATACCTTCATTTGTATTCAATGTTCAAATACATAGAAGTACGTCTTGCTTATATTTATGTCCTAATCATCTAAATCTAATAAGACAAAGTGAGTACTTTTAACTAAATTCAATCACTATTTTTACCCCATTCGTATATTGTGCAGTGGCCAACGTCGTTATCTTCCGTGACGAATCTCACGGGATCATGTCCCAGTACGAACAGATCTTTGAAATCGATTTCTGTTCGAAAGCATGTGTGTTTATGAATTCATGATGTGTAAAAAAATCTTCCCACCTTCCTACTGGTCCAGTTCTAAAATAGCAGGGAGTAGCGAGAGCGATTAGCTTACATCAAATCCTATATTATTACTCATTCTTTATATCCGTACTCCCTTCACTAGAAAAAAATGGTTAGATAACTGAGTAACAACCAGTTCTCATAGAAAACTTCTGTTGGGATACCTCCATAATGGGGCCATGCTTCTTACTGAGAGCGAACATGGATTCATAAAAATTCATGTTTTTAAAAAAAATTGAATAGAGGTTTAATTTAAGTTTAATTTTAATTTACTTTAATTTTGTAATTTTGAAACACTATTTAATATTAAGCAAATACAATATTGTATTATTTTGGTAGATTAATGTATGTAAATATATGTTTATTAAATGCAATGAGACTAAGAATTTCGTATACGAACAATAAAACCGATACTTAAGGAATCGAAAATGTCAGGGCGAACCTGATACTAAATATTCCACATTTCCACTTAGCGAGATCGGTTGAGCTGGGAAAATAAAATGGAGGAATTTGTATTCACCATAAAATTATGGTTTTGGGAACGCACCGTCGTTTTATTACATCCCTTGACGGGTTGTTCCCAAAATATTTACTCCCTGAACTTTAACCGTGCAAGCCTATATACTCTGGATTTCTTATAACACCACTAGGTACCCAGAATTATTAAAACAGATCAAAGTATTTTAATAGTCCTGGGTGCTCTGATAACGTAAGCAATTTATATTATCTGTATCCTAACATGTATACGATGTAAAATTAATATAAATCTAGCTTTTGACACTGAACATAATTATAGCTTTGTGAATTTAACTTTACGCCACGTCAACTGTGATCGTTCAAACTAACTTCAATATTCCACCTAACGATGATTGATTTGTTTACAACGAATTTAAAATAATAAATCTAGCCATTTAAGTCACCACTGATTGTGTTATACCTACCTCCATGCGGGGTGTAAGAAATCATACATTCATAAATCCACATTATATAGTAGAAGCTATATATTTTACTTATTTTTTAAAAACTTTGGTACGAATGCCTAATAATCGTTAATTTTCTTCAAACTCGTATTCTCAACTTTTGTCAGCTTGGAGTTTTTTGATGTTATGAATTCAGAATTTTAATCCATACATATTTCTTTAAGTAGTACCCCAAAAAAAATACATTATTTAACCTAATATTAAAATGCGAACAAAAATATAATTAGGGCCAATAATATGGTCATATGCTATGTTTAGCATGAAGGAGAAGGTGGCATAGATAAAACGTCTTTACTTCCTTCATTATTAACTTCCTAAAAATATATTGAGAACAAAACGATTCCAAATGTGTTAAATAGCGATAAAAAGCGATAGGGTTAACAGTAGAATAAAGTACATTTATGTGTATCTTGAATACTTACTCTTTTAGAGATACGTTGTTGTAGGAAATTACCGACGCTATGTCAGATAGGGGAAAATATGGCTCCTCATTTGGGTTTAGTATGGTTTCCAATATACATATGTATGTTGATAAAAAAAATATATTCTTTCTACATCAATTGAGATGTGTATAGAAATGTAATCAAATTTGAATTTGTGTATTTAATACGACGCGAGAACGTAACTATGGTGTGGTTCTTTATATATATAAAAAAATCCAGAATGTGTCTCTCATTGACCTGCATATGTTATATTGCAAATACACTTAAAAATCTATGAAAACAATTTCTTTAACTATATTGAAAATATATTCAATGACTTAAAAAATACTCACTTTCAAGGCTTTATTTAATAAAGACACATATTTTTGATATGCATTTACATACAATATAAGTAAGTGATGGTACGATAATATTCTAGAAATCTCAAGACTAAATTTATTTATCATATAACTGCTAAATAGAGCAGGCCTGTTATTATTATATTTCCATGTTCACTCCCAATGTGGAGCGTGTAGACTCCTAATGGAGCTTTACTCAACAGATGTTTTTCTACGAGAACCGTTTTTTAGTCAGTTGCTTATCCTCTCTTATTCGAAGAGATTATGTATAGAAGGATAGGGCTAGTGACAGGAATATTAATTAACTAATCACTTTTGCTGCACTTCTTTTCAGGATAATTTTAGACATCACAAGCATCTTTCGAAGAGAATTTTTTTAATCAATTAATGGAACTGCCCGTACTGGGACCCAAAATTATTTTAATAAGATTACGTATTAATTAAACTAATCAAAAATACGACATGTTATTGTAGGTTTTGAATGGTTGCACTTACCCTACCTACAGGATAGGTTCCAAATAACAAAATATATGTTCTACAATATAAGTACTGGCGTAGCGCTGAACGTTAAAAATATGAGAAGCTATCTTCCTTTTTAAATGAAAATACAGTGATGGGGCATTTTTAATCAAAATCTTATGAAAGACGGGAGGCGATATTTAGTTGCGGTTCGGTATTTTATTTGTTTAGAAATCTCTTTATTATTTTATTATTAAAACGGGAATGATTTATTATCCTTCTGGAGCGTTTCGATGGAAACGTGGCGAGAGAAATATATAAAATAGCGTTTATTTTAAATACAAAAGGACGTTGATATTTTTAACGTAGGTTCAATGTCACAGCAATATTACATAAATTAAGTCAACTCGAAGATCCAATATCCATCATAAAAGGGAAAATTTAATGATATCTTATTATATTATCCAGAATCTTAAAAGTAACGTTATATTTTGATAGTACACTGAGAGAACTTTTTTTATAGAATGATAAGACCAAATATAAGTTAATCGCTCCTTCAGAACCTTGTTGTACGGATTTCGTTGGATTCAACGAGAAAACAAGATGTATTACTTTATCAGGTATTTTTTTTATTTTGGTTTTGAAATCATTGTTTTGTATATAAATGAACAATCGCTGTTTATTTCGCATTGAAATTAAAAATACTATTTTCCAATCGGAACTGATTATAATATTTGTACTAAGCATAAAATATAAATCAGATAAATGCTGTTATAACGACGCATGCAGGGGTGGGCCGGAGGAGGCTCGGAAGGACTCGCGCGAGCACCTTGTTGAATTAAGAGAAAACAATATTCTCAGATCAAATTAGTATATAACTGCAATTTCTGACTTACATATTATCTACGACTCCTTCAGTACATACATTAGTACATTTTTAGCTATTTAGATTGATAAGTTAACAGCAAATTGTATATTGTTATATATTATAAGTGTATTAAGTAATCATAGATTGATTATTTAAATATTGCATATAATTGCATAGTGTTAAAAAAAATCACTCCTTCCCCAGAACACCGAGAATTGCTTTGAGATTAAGCGAACCCCTTGATAACGTATTGGCAGCCCACCGCCGGACACATGTTAAAAATGTATTGTCTTTTAAGTAAATACATAATTAAAAGTATTATAAAAATTAAACAATGAAACTACTCATCTTCTTCCTTATAAAGAAAGGGAAAGGAAAGGAAACAGAATAATAAAGAATATTGTAAATATATTGAGCAGTAAATTTGTGGAAGTATTTTTTATATAAAATTATATTATACGCCGCTGTGTTACAAATTGTGACTCGTGTTTCACCTCTTTAATAAGGATCTTCAGACAGAATATCGCAAGGTCTAAGAATAAATTAAAAAATGAATATACATATACTGATAGAACTAATAACAATATTATTATTCATATTAGGGATGGTAAATCTTAAAAAAATAATTTCAATCATGGCTAGGCAACAAATATAACAGGCTGCTCTCTAGTTTAGTTTATTCGTTAGCTTCGCAGAATTGTGTCTGTGGAAGCTTCTCAAAGAGGTGAATCACGTGTCACAATTGATAACGGGGACAAATTAAATGGTCAGAATTTAAATCAAATTTTGGTCAGAATAAAAATATTATATGGTTAGAATATTTTATAAAAATTTTGGTTAGGTTTGGTTTTTTTTTAATTTAATTTAAATAATGACTATTTACACTTATATCGGTAACTATGTTCAACAGTAACTTTGTCGAAGTATTTTTTTAATATAAAATAATATTATACGCCACTTAGTGTGCTACAAATTGTGAGTCGTGTTTCGGCTCTTTTAGAAACATCTTCATTCTTTCTGCTGGACGCAGGGTAAGATACAAACATTGATAAAACTAATATCAAATTAAATACTCACATTATGGACAGTAAATCTCAAAGAAAATAAGTTCAACAATGACTAGGCAACAAATAGAACAGGTGGCTCACCAGTTTAGTTTTATCGTCATCCTTGTGATATTGTGTATGTAGATGCTTCTCGAAGAGGTGAATCACGTGACACAATTTATAACACAACATGTGTAATAATAAAGTTATTAAATTTAATTTAATATTGAGAATAATAAAAGTTTCAACAACAATTTTTTTGCTTTATCTGATAAATCGATTTATCATTGGGTAACAACTATTATATTCAAGACATCACATACATCCATGCCTTAGAACTGCCTTTGAACCACCTGTGTGGTCGAGTGGTCAACGTTGTTGGCTTCGGCTACGGAGGGCCCGGGTTCAAATCCCGGTACGGACAGTTTTATAAATTGATTTTTCAATCGATTTATGAATTTCTGTTCAAAGGCCTGGATGTATGTGATGTCTTGAATTCCCCCCTCTCACCCATACTATCCTTTGAACGGGGCATATCGAGAGCGATTAGCTTACCACTAATCCTGTCCTAGCCCTATCCTTCTATCCCTACTCTCTTTGGAAAAAGAGAGGTTGAGCATCTGAGTAACAAGCAGTTCTCGTAGAAACACTTCTGTTGAGATAAACTCCATTAGGAGTCCATATGCTTCACATTGGGAACGGACATGGTTAAAAAAAAAAAAAAAACTATTATATATATCGCAGTAAATTTTGGCCATGTTATTTTCTCATATAACATCAACGACCACAATAACAACTATTTTCTAAGCATCAAACGAGAAATTAGACTGCAAAGAAAGGGAATCTTGGTACATTCTTCCAGAAATATTGTGACAGTGATAAACGATCATTATTGTAGCAACACAAACAAATCTACCCTAGCCAGCTCTCGCAGCTTCCCGGTCTATGACTCTCCGCCGCGCCAACTGGCCCGCCGTACATTTTCTTGCCACAATGCATGCATATTATGATTAGTGTGGAGGGCGCGAGGCGAGATAAATGCATTCAGCGCCACAATACAAAAAGCGAGCGAGATGAGTAAACGGCGAGTCTGGTCGGGTGTGTTCTGCGAATAGCCCAGCATCGCTCGACGACAGCGCACCGACGCAAAAAGCGGGAAATTAATCTCAGTTGCATAAAAAAACGGCCGCTCCGTGTGCACCCAAAGTTGTCAAATGTTTTTAAAGCGTAAGCCGGATCTATCATTTGACATTACCGATAAGCGAAATTGATTACATTAGTAGCCTTAGATTGAACACGACTAAATTTATGTATGCATTTTCTAAAATAAAATAAGATTGATGGTTCAAGCTTCAGTGCAATAAATAACTGTTTTTTGGACCTAACTTTCATCAGTACAAAAGTCTGACAAAGCAATAATAATGTTGGATAGAGAATCAAAAACATAAGAACCAAAAAGCTTCATAACGTTGAGTGGATATGATTTTTTAAATGCTGAGTATGCTGCTTCTTTTATTATTAGTTAATAAACGATGAATTACAATTTAAAAAACACAGTAATCAAGTCAAAAACTGATTGTTGGTGTGTTAAGTTTAACATATATCTGTATAGATATTTCACTGGGTGTGATAATAGGAAAATGGTATTAGCTCTGTTCTTCTAGAACAGAGCTATTACTTCCTTAACTAGGGTATGGTGATCTGACTTTATCAGGAACACGGAGATAAGAAAGCGGACTGGCCAGCTCTTTATTACCAAAATAAAAAAGCCACAGCTTGCACATGTGCTGCGGATTCATAAGTTGTACTCGGTGAAGTTATTAGATGCTGGGATGACCTGAAAGGAAGTAAATAGACTAGCGTGTTGTAAAGAATCTCAGCGGAGCCGTATTGTGCATAATAAGAAGCGAATAAGGATTTTGAAATCGGAAAATTTTGAGTCAGTTAAATTAAGTGATGTATTGTTCCCGTTTCTATTGATGTCTTAAATATTTTTATATTCAATAAATATTTTCATAATATTCTTCCATTGTCTATTGTTAAAAAGGTCAGCACCGGTAGATACTCTGTGTGCACAGATTAATATTGGCAATGAGAGCATGAGGTAAAAGAGAGTGTAAGTCGTGCTTTATATTGACATTAACTCAAACAACGGAAGAAGAATTCAATCGACATTGTCATTGACTACTTACTCAAGTCAGATTTTCCCAATCGAGACGAGAAGCAAGTGTCATATTGATAAACCCACCAAAAGCATAAATACAAACTAATTGCTGTGAACTTGCTTGGCGAAATTTCTAAAACAGTAAAATTACAGAAAGGTAAAATATTATAGTAGAACAGTATTTTTTTTACTGTAATATACTTAGTTGTCGCGGCTGCCACTCAAGCCATCACTATAGTTAAAAAATGAAAAATTAAACTAAGATACTGTGAGTAAGGAAGAGTTTATTACACATTAAAAAAAAAACATTTCACTGAGATGTAATTATACTAGAAACGTATGTTATTTACTTAACCTGATTAAAATACAGACCATGAAAACAAATTTTCATATTGTTGATAAAGCTCTTTTAAACTACGATTAATATTACACATTATGTCACTTTTATCACTTTTTTATTTTTGAGTAATAATAATTAATATATCATTGTCTACGACCCACGTTTCCCAGCTCCTCGATTTGGGGCATTAATCAGGGCCGGATCTGAAAGAGCCAGTATAAAACATTCATCAAGGCTAGGCGAAGCGAAAAATTCGCAAAGTTGCTCGCGGACGATGGGACAAAGCTGAAAGGGACTGTGACGCCCGGGATTATTATTCACCGGCCGAGCCCTAGGGCGAGACGCGCCAGTCCACCCCTTAGCTATAGTTAAATCGTTGTAAGCTGCGACATTAAAAGTGACAAGTAATGTTTTGCCATTTATTTTTACATTGTTGCTATAATTTACATTGTATTTTATCTTGTAAAATATTATATGATTACTTTTGTTTAATATTACACATTTTAAAGCATCAGCTTGTATCTTGCTGGACCATCGAAAGCCTGTGTGAGATTTATACCTTAAATCAATAATGGCGACTTATGTTAAATGATGATAGAAATTACAAAGAGATATAAATATACATTCTCACTATATTGTATATGGGTGTTTAACGATTTTAAATAACGCTTTCATAGAAATGTTTATATATTTTGATATTTGTATTCCAACATATTATTCGTTCACAATTTAAAAGCTAAAGCAAACACTAAATACCTTAGGTCTCACTATCTATGATTTCTAGCCTTGAATGGTTTGTAATGCGTTTTTTCACCATGTCTGTCTCCAATGAAGTGCATGAACTTGCAATGGATTTTATCTGATCATAAGTTTGTTTACAATAAGTATTTGTTATTCCTTTACTCAACTTTTATTTATCGAGTAGAGTAGGAATTGCTGGATAGGGCTAGGACAAAACTAATGGTTACCTAATCGCTCTCGCTAAATCCCGTATTTAGGATTGAAAATTGTTAATTTTAGACATCACTGACACCCAAGTCTTTAAACAGGAATATTATACAAATCGATTAAAAAATCAATGTATGTCACTGTTCATCAAATCCCTTAAAATCATAACAGGCGAGAATTTCTTTCTGATCATCCCTCTAATAGGGTTCCCAACAAATTTCTCGAATGCAATGAATTGCTCGAATGGAAATTGCTCGAATAACAAGATCCTCGAATAACCAATTCCTCGAACGTCAAATGCTCGAATTACAAATTGCTCGAAAATTTTTATATAAGTTTTATAAAAGTTTAAACATTAATCACTCATTCTTTTAAAAAATATTCATGCAAGTCGGGAAATAAAAACCATAAATCAAAAAAAAGTCATAATAAAAAAACATTTTTTATTTAAGTTGCCAGTGGTCGAGTGGAAAAGGTCGTTGGTTTTGTTTTCGGAGGTCACGGGCTTGAATCTTAATACGTGCACTTTTTAATCAATTATTTTTCAAACTATTTATGGATTTCTGTTTAAAGGCACACATACATGTAATTTCTTGAAATCCTCTCACCCATTATTACTAAAAATTGGGCGTAGCAATAGTGTTAAGCTAACCGTTTGTTCTGTCTTAGCCCTAGTCTTCTATGTGTTCTGGAAAAATATAGAAACAGTTTGAGTAACTAATTAATAAGCAGTTCTCGTAGAAACGCTTCTGTTGAGATAAACTCCATTAAGAGGTCATATGATTCGTATTTGGAGCGAACACGGTTAAAATAAATACATATTTCAATTCGAGCAATTTGTAGTTCGAGCATTTGACGTTCGAGGAATTGGTTATTCGAGGATCTTGTTATTCGAGCAATTGCATTCGAGCAATTTACCGGCTCCCCTCTAATAGTACGACTCCACCTTGTTTCGCATGGACGAATCAAAGCTCACATTATTTAAACAACAAAAAATCTCAATTACTTACAAAAAAATAATACAGAAAGTCTCTTTTCAATGGTCTGACTCTAGTTACATACCTGCATATCATAATCTAGATTCTTTCTAGCCTGAAGCGACGATGTGTTTAAAATATGTATTTGTACTTCAGTTTTATAATTGAAAAATCACCGTTATTAAATATTCTATCTATTTGAAATTTTGAATACTTTTTTATTTTATTATACCCGAGGCTTAATTTGATAATATTCATGTTTACATTTCGCACTAAATAAAGCATAAACCAAATAGAAAATGATTGATTAAATTTTATTGAGATCAATTAGTATGATAGAATATTATTTTTATGGTAAATGAGTTTCAAAATCTTTTTTCCATGTAATCCATTATTTTTGATAATATTATACTCACACAAATAAATGTCAAAAATTCTATAATTATTCATAGAAACGTTTTATTATAATTTGACTTGACGATATTTTTTAGCTGATTATGAAATTCTGTTTTCATATGTAGATTTACAACAATTATTAAATATATTATCAACAGTTTTTTTTTTTAATTTTATAATTTATTTAATGTTAAACTAAAATAGATTCTTTTATTAAAAAAATATTTGGCATTACAGCTATTCGTCAAATATTTTAATGTTAAAATAAATCGAGAAAAGCTCGATTTGAAATTCGAGATCGACCCAAGGAGTACATATGTTACATCGCAAAAACCATACCTAAAAAAGCACTCTTTTGTACTAATTTCTCATTTATTCAATATGATTATGATCAATTTCGTTCATCACGAGCATTATAAACATTATCAATGAAATTTATAACATTGGTCAAAAATAAATAATGCAACTTATTCTATATTATATTCTCTAGTATAGTTTCTTGTGAATACGACCGTAGAAATAATGAAATATATTTTTTGACACTGGTATTATATAGGAGCTAAAAGGAGTGATTTTTTGTTGAGTCTAATTTTAAAGAGTTACTATGTTATTGTTTTACCACCTCAGCCAGAAATTTTATTTTTAAAAAAGTTATATACATATTTGTAACAATATAAAAATCATTTAAGTTATCTTCACATTAGATTTGACAGATTAATAATAAACATAACAACGCACAAAACATAAAGCAAAGCCGAAATTGCATAACAAAAAATAAAAAGTCAATCAACAATCAATCATATGAGAAAGAAACAAGAAACATTTCATACTAATAAAAATCGTCTTATCGCCAAAAGTGTCCACTTACAGTAATCTATAATACTAGCTGTAAGCCCGTTGCTCAGCAACGTGAGATTTTTGTTGCATAGTATTTAATTTAATTTAATTTTATGTTATTTTATTTTATGGTATTTAATTTAATTTAATTTAATTTAATTTTATGTTATTTTATTTTATTTTAATTTATTTTATTTTTATAGTTAGCAGAAATTTCGTAAATTATTTAATATTTGGAATAATGTTTAAGTTTGCTAACAACAATTTTTCGTAGTAGCAGAAACTTCGGAAATTACTTAATTTTTAGAATAATGTTCAAGTTTGCTGACAACTATTTTTCGTAGTAGCAGAAATTTCGTAAATTATTGATTTTTTGGAATAAAGTTTAAGTTTGCTAACAACCATTTTTCGTAGTAGCAGAAATTTCGTAAATTATTGAATTTTTGGAATAATGTTCAAGTTTGCTAACAACCATTTTTCGTAGGAGCAGAAATTTCGTAAATTATTTAATATTTGGAATAATGTTTAAGTTTGCTAACAACAATTTTTCGTAGTAGCAGAAACTTCGGAAATTACTTAATTTTTAGAATAATGTTCAAGTTTGCTGACCAACTATTTTTCGTAGTAGCAGAAATTTCGTAAATTATTGATTTTTTGGAATAAAGTTTAAGTTTGCTAACAACCATTTTTCGTAGTAGCATAAATTTCGTAAAATATTTAATTTTTGGAATAATGTTCAAGTTTGCTAACAACCATTTTTCGTAGTAGCATAAATTTCGTAAAATATTTAATTTTTGGAATAATGTTCAAGTTTGCTAACAACCATTTTTCGTAGGAGCAGAAATTTCGTGAATTATTGAATTTTTGGAATAAAAAAAAAGTTTGCTAACAACCATTTTTCGTAGTAGCATAAATTTCGTAAAATATTTAATTTTTGGAATAATGTTCAAGTTTGCTAACAACCATTTTTCGTAGTAGCATAAATTTCGTAAAATATTTAATTTTTGGAATAATGTTCAAGTTTGCTAACAACCATTTTTCGTAGGAGCAGAAATTTCGTGAATTATTGAATTTTTGGAATAAAAAAAAAGTTTGCTAACAACCATTTTTCGTAGTAGCAGAAATTTCGTAAAATATTTAATTTTTGGAATAATTTTTAAGTTTGCTAACAACCATTTTTCGTAGTAGCATAAATTTCGTAAAATATTCAATTTTTGGAATAAAGTTTAAGTTTGCTAACAACCATTTTTCGTAGTAGCATAAATTTCGTAAAATATTTAATTTTTGGAATAATGTTTAAGTTTGCTAACAACCATTTTTCGTAATAGCAGAAATTTCGTAAATTTTTATATTTTGGAATAACTTTTAAGTTTGCTAACAACCATTTTTCGTAGTAGCAGAAATTTCGTAAATTATTGAATTTTTGGAATAATGTTTAGGTTTGCTAACAACCATTTTTCGTAGTAGCAGAAATTTCGTAAAATATTTAATTTTTGGAATAATTTTTAAGTTTGCTAACAACCATTTTTCGTAGTAGCATAAATTTCGTAAAATATTCAATTTTTGGAATAAAGTTTAAGTTTGCTAACAACCATTTTTCGTAGTAGCAGAAATTTCGTAAATTATTGAATTTTTGGAATAATGTTCAAGTTTGCTAACAACCATTTTTCGTAGGAGCAGAAATTTCGTAAAATTTTTAATTTTTGGAATAATTTTTAAGTTTGCTAACAACCATTTTTCGTAGTAGCATAAATTTCGTAAAATATTCAATTTTTGGTATAAAGTTTAAGTTTGCTAACAACCATTTTTCGTAGTAGCCGAAATTTCGTAAATAATTGAATTTTTGGAATAAAGTTCAAGTTTTTTTCAAGTAACAACCATTTTTCGTAGGAGCAGAAATTTCGTAAAATATTTAATTTTTGGAATAATTTTTAAAGTTTGCTAACAACCATTTTTCGTAGTAGCATAAATTTCGTAAAATATTTAATTTTTGGAATAATTTTTAAGTTTGCTAACAACCATTTTTCGTAGTAGCATAAATTTCGTAAATTATTGAATTTTTGGAATAATGTTTAAGTTTGCTAACAACCATTTTTCGTAGTAGCAGAAATTTCGTAAATTATTGAATTTTTGGAATAATGTTCAAGTTTGCTAACAACCATTTTTCGTAGGAGCAGAAATTTCGTAAATTACTTAATTTTTAGAATAATGTTCAAGTTTGCTGACAACTATTTTTCGTAGTAGCAGAAATTTCGTAAATTATTGATTTTTTGGAATAAAGTTTAAGTTTGCTAACAACCATTTTTCGTAGTAGCAGAAATTTCGTAAATTATTGAATTTTTGGAATAATGTTCAAGTTTGCTAACAACCATTTTTCGTAGGAGCAGAAATTTCGTAAATTATTTAATATTTGGAATAATGTTTAAGTTTGCTAACAACAATTTTTCGTAGTAGCAGAAACTTCGGAAATTACTTAATTTTTAGAATAATGTTCAAGTTTGCTGACCAACTATTTTTCGTAGTAGCAGAAATTTCGTAAATTATTGATTTTTTGGAATAAAGTTTAAGTTTGCTAACAACCATTTTTCGTAGTAGCATAAATTTCGTAAAATATTTAATTTTTGGAATAATGTTCAAGTTTGCTAACAACCATTTTTCGTAGTAGCATAAATTTCGTAAAATATTTAATTTTTGGAATAATGTTCAAGTTTGCTAACAACCATTTTTCGTAGGAGCAGAAATTTCGTGAATTATTGAATTTTTGGAATAAAAAAAAAGTTTGCTAACAACCATTTTTCGTAGTAGCATAAATTTCGTAAAATATTTAATTTTTGGAATAATGTTCAAGTTTGCTAACAACCATTTTTCGTAGTAGCATAAATTTCGTAAAATATTTAATTTTTGGAATAATGTTCAAGTTTGCTAACAACCATTTTTCGTAGGAGCAGAAATTTCGTGAATTATTGAATTTTTGGAATAAAAAAAAAGTTTGCTAACAACCATTTTTCGTAGTAGCAGAAATTTCGTAAAATATTTAATTTTTGGAATAATTTTTAAGTTTGCTAACAACCATTTTTCGTAGTAGCATAAATTTCGTAAAATATTCAATTTTTGGAATAAAGTTTAAGTTTGCTAACAACCATTTTTCGTAGTAGCATAAATTTCGTAAAATATTTAATTTTTGGAATAATGTTTAAGTTTGCTAACAACCATTTTTCGTAATAGCAGAAATTTCGTAAATTTTTATATTTTGGAATAACTTTTAAGTTTGCTAACAACCATTTTTCGTAGTAGCAGAAATTTCGTAAATTATTGAATTTTTGGAATAATGTTTAGGTTTGCTAACAACCATTTTTCGTAGTAGCAGAAATTTCGTAAAATATTTAATTTTTGGAATAATTTTTAAGTTTGCTAACAACCATTTTTCGTAGTAGCATAAATTTCGTAAAATATTCAATTTTTGGAATAAAGTTTAAGTTTGCTAACAACCATTTTTCGTAGTAGCAGAAATTTCGTAAATTATTGAATTTTTGGAATAATGTTCAAGTTTGCTAACAACCATTTTTCGTAGGAGCAGAAATTTCGTAAAATTTTTAATTTTTGGAATAATTTTTAAGTTTGCTAACAACCATTTTTCGTAGTAGCATAAATTTCGTAAAATATTCAATTTTTGGTATAAAGTTTAAGTTTGCTAACAACCATTTTTCGTAGTAGCCGAAATTTCGTAAATAATTGAATTTTTGGAATAAAGTTCAAGTTTTTTTCAACTAACAACCATTTTTCGTAGGAGCAGAAATTTCGTAAAATATTTAATTTTTGGAATAATTTTTAAAGTTTGCTAACAACCATTTTTCGTAGTAGCATAAATTTCGTAAAATATTTAATTTTTGGAATAATTTTTAAGTTTGCTAACAACCATTTTTCGTAGTAGCATAAATTTCGTAAATTATTGAATTTTTGGAATAATGTTTAAGTTTGCTAACAACCATTTTTCGTAGTAGCAGAAATTTCGTAAATTATTGAATTTTTGGAATAATGTTCAAGTTTGCTAACAACCATTTTTCGTAGGAGCAGAAATTTCGTAAATTATTGAATTTTTGGAATAAAGTTTAAGTTTGCTAACAACCATTTTTCGTAGGAGCAGAAATTTCGTAAATTATTGAATTTTTGGAATAAAGTTTAAGTTTGCTAACAACCATTTTTCGTAGTAGCAGAAATTTCGTAAAATATTTAATTTTTGGAATAATGTTCAAGTTTGCTAACAACCATTTTTCGTAGTAGCATAAATTTCGTAAATTATTGAATTTTCGGAATAATGTCTAAGTTTGCTAACAACCATTTTTCGTAGTAGCAGAAATTTCGTAAATTATTGAATTTTTGGAATAATGTTGAAGTTTGCTAACAACCATTTTTCGTAGTAGCAGAAATTTCGTAAATTATTGAATTTTTGGAATAATGTTCAAGTTTGCTAACAACCATTTTTCGTTGGAGCAGAAATTTCGTAAATTATTTAATATTTGGAATAATGTCCAAGTTTGCTAACAACCATTTTTCGTAGGAGCAGAAATTTCGTAAATTATTTAATTTTGCGCATATATCGACAGCCCTGCAGTTTTTTAATTGTAAATTATTTAATATTTGGAATAATGTTCAAGTTTGCTAACAACCATTTTTCGTAGTAGCAGAAATTTCGTAAATTATTTAATTTTTGGAATAATGTTGAAGTTTGCTAACAACCATTTTTCGTAGTAGCAGAAATTTCGTAAATTATTAAATCTTTGGAATAATGTTCAAGTTTGCTAACAATCATTTTTCATAGTACCATAAATCGACCTCGGCGCATATATCGACAGCCCTGCAGTTTTTAAATTGCAAATTATTGAATTTTTGGAATAATGTTCACGTTTGCTAACAATCATTTTTCGTAGTATATATATTTTATTCAAATAATTTTCAAATACGCTAACAAATAAATTTCGTAAAAGAAGAAAAAGACCCGATGACATCAGTACGCACACATTTGTGAAAAGTGAAAAGTGATTATTATAGATTTTATTTTATTTAAAAAAGTGGAGACTGGAAGGTCGAGGACGTCCTTACACTCAGACGGACATTATCGGCTATTAATATATAGATGCTATGGAATTTAATATTTTTGCGATTCATTACATCGTAATCTATTACAATAAGTGACTTCTAGTATTTCATTTTATAGTCTTCGTCTGCAGAGTTTATTTTAGAATATGTTATCTTAATTGAGCTTTGTGAAGCAATGAACAATGAAACATTGTTTATTATATTTGAGGATTTACACAATCAATTGGGTGCTTTTTATTTTAAAAAGCCAAGACGATTCTATTTTATAAGAAAATCAAATTTTCAATAGTTTCGGGATCATGTCTTCTAATCCCGGGATTGAAATGTAACGAAAACTGCACGGGATCCCGGGATTGGATTCCCTACTCGTGATCATATTGAATAAGAACTGTGGAATTATTTTGTATTATTTTAAGGTGTTCACTGTCCCTGGTGAAATTGCATTATGTTCTTAAAAATAAAACACTCATTTGTACTAATTCCACTTTTAAATGATCAGCATCGGCTTTTCTTATGGCAATCATTGACAATCAGTTGATAATGGTCGTCTTGATAATTTAAAATAAAAACGAAATTATTACAAATGTATTAATCTCATTTTAATAATTTGTTAAGATCATTATGTTGGCCTCTGTAATCAAATAGAATATTACAGGTTTGATTTCAGCAAGGAATATATTTTTATATCAATTTATTATTTGTGATGTCTTTTTTTTCATCTACCTAGTTCATTGTCGATATTTTTATCCATATCCGCTCCCAATGTGGAGCATATGGTCTCCTAATGGAGGTATCTCAACAGACGTTTTTTCTACGAGAACTGTTTGTTACTAAGTCGTTCAACCTCATTTTTTTTCAAAGTGAGTAGTAGGGAAAGAAGGATAAGGCTAGACAGGACTAATGGTTGACTAATCGCTATTGCTACACCCAGTTATTAAAGGATCAGAAGGATGGCAGGAGTGGAAATAATGTGAATTGTCATCACAAACACCCAGTCTTCGATCACAACTTTGAATTGAATAACTTTCAAATTCACTGTGATCTGACCGGAAATCGAACCCAGACCTGCGTGATCGGTAGAGCAAGCTCTAAGCAGCTGGGCGACAGCAGACAACATTGGCAGTATATAGCCGCATATTTCAACCTAAAAATATTTGGCATTACAAAAAATAAAGTTATATCGTAATTTGTAAAAATTGTTATGAATCATAGAAAAGCAAACAGTGCTTTTTCTGAATTCATAAAGTAATTTAAAGCTTAGCACCTTTTTAAAAAGGTTCATCGCCCCGAAGGCTATTATCAGTTTTTCACGTGCTCGTTCATTAAGCGTATAACGTCTGGCCGTAATCCTCTTGGATGACATTTTCTATGCATTTTCTTTATCCTTGCGAATTTATTATACGCCGCATGAGCGATGAGGTGCCTGGATAATTTCGTTCAAAAATAATCAAAAACTCAAATCCGGCCCTGTCGCATCACTTGGATGATTAAGAAGCGATTAACGCGCGGTGTGATGCTAAACACATCGTTATTATAACCAAACTTTGCTGCAAATCAATCCTCAAATACTGTTAATCGGTAATAATTTCTAGTTTAATAATTAATTGTTCCAAAGGCTGTTTTCAAAACGGCACTCGAAATTATACCCACCACCACTTATTAAGGCTTCACATTTTTCTTGCAGAATTGTTCACATCTGGACAATTCCAGATTATGTAATTCGCATCCTAAAGCATACAATGAACAATAAGCTAGCTGACCATACAGGTTTAACCTTTAAATTATCTTTTAAATAATTCAAATAACAACATTATATCTGCTTCAACAATTTTATTTATCAGAAATTTCCAGGGAAAATTTCTCACGTCTTGATTCTACGTACTGTAGTGTGCAAACAAAGATAAAGATAAGGATATTAATTGAAATAGCTTTTTTGAGTTGAGAATACTTCTATGACTATAGAAAGCAAGAATTAAAAAAAATGAATACCCTGAATTTGTTTAAGATACCAACCAGCACGACAATATGTCTGGGGGTACGACAGATCTGACTGATAATAATAAACATCTTTAATCATATTACAAAATTTATATTTGACTCAATATTCCAGCTGGTCAAGCTGGGAGAATTAAGAATTACCCACGGTTGTTATAGAGTCAGAAAGCAATGCTTTTGTATAAAGCCGTTAAGACAAAATAGAAAGCAATAAGAAAAAAAGTGTAGCGCTCATTCAATAATTACTTCAGCAACTCTATTATATAAAATCGCAAATCCACAGCACAGTGGTCAACATCGTTAGTTTCCATACTGAACCTCACGGGTTCGAATTCTAGAACGAACAGATTGTTTCAATGGATTTATCGATTTCTGTTCAAAGGCATGGATGTTTGTGATGTCTAAAAATTTCCTTCCCCAATCATTCTTAACCTTAAATTACGGGGTATAGCGAGAGTGATTAGACAACCACTATTTATGTCATAGCCCAATCATTTAACCCCTACTCTCTTTAAAAAGATGGGTTAAACAACTGAGTGACAAGCAGTTCTTGTTATGTTAAGATACCTTCATAAGGAAACCATATTCTTCAAATTGGGAACGGACATGCATTGAAAAAAAATACACATTTGTAATAAATAATATAAGAATAAAATTGTTCAATAATAATCTATTCGTAACAGTTAAGAAATCGCCCTGGTAAAGAGATTACACAAATAAACACGGACGTTGCGTCGAAAATAACTGATTAATGTAATCACATGTGTTCTATCAAAGTTAAAAAACCTTTTGCTCTACTAAAAATAAACTCCAACGTTATGTCATTATTGTGAATGGAATTCCATAACATAAAGAATTCGTTGTCTTCAATAAGAACAGTAAGAAATATGTAACTTATAGTAAAAATGTGTCACATCCTTTCTATATCCATCATATTTAGCTGACATCTACGTCATCCACTGACACAAGATGCTATTTTCACTGACGTAAGATGGATAGGTAAGTGAGGTCACTGCATACATTTTAATCATACGAACGCTCTGCCAAAATGCTTCGCTGACACTCTAGTCTCGCGTTCAGTCACTTTGCGTGGTTACGTCACAAAGCGATGGGCAAAATTAGACGCAAGAATTTTTGTTGAATTGAACTGCAAAAATAAAAAGTTTAATTACTGTTCTATGACGATTATTTCGATGTTCTCATTAATTGTTGTTCATCCAATTTTGTCTCTAGCAACGATTGCAAAAATTCGATCGATACATAATTTTTACGTCAATCGATTTAATTCTTCTCTAGAACACTTATATTTCGGTATGTATCAATTCTTAACGGAAAAACATGTTATATGTTTCTACAAATAACATGTTAAAACACCATATTCTCACATATAGCAATCTTTTTAGAAATGATCAGGACAGCGTTTGCTCATTGCAAGCATTTCAACTATTACTTCGGCAGTTGAAAATACTTGGGATGAGCGATACTAGCTTTTATCATCTTTTTCAGATAATAAAATTAAATTAAATTTCCTAATTATCTTGTTTAAAATTAAATACATAAACTAACACATTTTAATACCGCAATATCTTGGTAGTCAAAAAGAAGAAAGAATGGCTCGGTAATAAAGGTGGCAGTTTTCAGAATTCTAAATGTTGGTAAATCAATTAAAAAGTATTTTTTATATAAAAAAAACTTCATAAAAAGTAGTGTTTAACATTCTTACCAGTATTATTTTACTATTTTAATATAATTCACATTGTTTTGTGCAATCCAATTAATAAATGCCGTATTGGCTATACAGGACAGGATGTAAACTGCCGTTTTTGTTCATCACTTAAAAACTGTACTTGTTAGCTTTATCCATCAAAATATCGTTAATATAGTTATGGTTAGTAGGAATTGCCAGCTCTACACGATGATATTTATATTTAACTCACATCCGACAAAAAATAGAGGATGCCGTATTTATTTTTAGAGCCTATATCTTTGCATCCAGTTCGGAAACATACCTTTGCATAAATTTACTTGAGTTATATTTTGATTTTTTTGCACTGAAACATGATGAATTTTTTTTTTAAACCATGTCCGCTCCCAATGTGGAGCATATGGACTTCTAATGGAGTTTATCTCAACAGAAGTGTTTCTACGAGAACTGCTTGTTACTCAGTTCTCAACCTCTCTTTTTCCAAAGAGAGTAGGGATAGAAGGATAGGGCTAGGACAGGATTAGTGGTAAGCTAATCGCTCTCGATACGCCCCGATGAAATAGTGCTTCACAATTATTAACCCTACAAGGACGAGCGTGATCATATGGTCACAGTAAACACCGATGTCTATTGATCCCACTATTCACTCTTTTTCTTCCTGAATATCGTTGCTTTCACTTATATTTGGTTAAAAAGGTTACAAACTTCAGTTAGTCATCAGCCGCGGGGACAGAAACGGCCACCAAAATCACATGCGATTTTTTGAATTTCCGTTTTTTTTAATGGACTTTTTGAAACTGTTAGCTATTTTTTTTATTAAAACATCAAATTATTTACAGTTCTTTTGCTAATATATTTGTATTGAAATTATGTTGATCTAAAGAGGTCAAATTGTAAACATTTTAAAAAAATTCTCGTATAGCTATATTTCAACCCCAAATGTTTGCGTGCCCATACGGTCTCGATCCTCCTTACTACTGTCCGTACACAATATAACACGGTAATAAAAAGATGAACATGGCCATATAGTCATGCGGGATTTCTATACAACGACTTTGCGCTTTTTTTTTTTAATTTTTTAGGAATAAAAGTTATTCGTGACTTCAATATGGCTTAAAAAATATTTTTTTTATCGAAAAAAAGCTCTCGTCTCTGGAGGGTTGTAACAAGAAACGGTTCAATACATAAATACTATTTAAAAAAAAAACGCTGGAAAGTAAATGAAATAGTCAATAATATATACAAGACTTCTAATTTCCATCAATATTGCAACATTTAGGGTTTACTATTGCTACAGTTTTCTTCTTCATTGTTTCGTCACTAGAACCTTTCACGATCTTGCGTCGGATAAAGGTTCTATCTCATTGAAAACTCCGTAGAAACGTATCACGTTATATCGATGGCAGGTAGATAGTAAAATAAAAAATGTTTCCGAGCCCTTGCGCCAAATTGTCAAATTGACGTATTTATCACGGCGGATTGGGAAAACAAAGGGAAAAACATTTCCGCTCGTCAATATGGTGATAAAAGCGCCCCAAACGTATTACCACTCATTTCGAAACCACTCCTTTGTGCGATATCTCATTGATGGATTCCCCGGCGAACAGAATCGTTTTATTCTCTATCGGGTAATGGCTTTCCGCACGTACCTACTTTTTTATACGTCTGATACTTACCTATTCATTTCGTACACTAAGTACTGTGGCTTCATCACAATGAACGCTCAAGTGCCTGCCTATCACAGAAACCCGTTTCGACGATATCCGTAATTTTAGCAAAGAAATCGATTCAGCTTTAACAAAATCGACTGTTGATATCTTGATAGAATTGTCATTTTAAAAACAACTTTATTACGTAGGCAAATTGCCTTAAAGTAACAATAAAAGCTCTAGAATTCAAAAGAAGACGCCCACTACTTTATTATTATAAATGCTATTTTAAAAATTTAACAACAGTCCTTATTAATTAACATTCTTTCCTATTTTAAAAGATAACTTTTTTATTACGAAATCATTACAAAATATCAAGTTTAAATCAACTCGAGACAAATGTTTTTACGGTCTCATTTTTTTATAATACTTTATAGAATAAGCTTATCCTTAAGCAGCTTCACGAATTTATTCATAAATGAATCAACGCTTGAATTAGTGTAATTATTTTTCGCCCAATTGTAGTGAAGTTTTATTAAATAAATAGTCAATCTCAAAGCAATCAAGAATTAATTCTACATAACTATATATTCGAAAAGCATAAAATAATTCAAAGCTATTTTTTCCTTGCTGGGGTTTTCAAGAGACATTTGTAAGAAATTGTACATTTATGCTTCTAGAGCAGTGGTTCTCACGTGCGGCCACCAGAGGATTTTGCTGCAGCCACCCACAGTAAAATTTTATTAGTAAATTCAATTGCTATGCTGTTTTGGAGCTTATTCATATTTTTTCTGAACTATTTATTTTTTCAAATAATTGTAACCCGTTTAACATGCATTTCTCAAAAGCTAAATCTCGCTGTCACTGATGACGCTTATATTGGTAACGTACAGTTAAGTAGTTATCACTTAATCTAAAAACATGTAATGGAGATTAATTCATTTGATAATTTCACTTTATCTTGGTCAACACATAAATAAGCATATTTCTATATCCAAAAAAATCCAAATGGTAGAATCCTTTTCGTTTGATTTATCGTAGCAAATTAATTCTAATAAGCGTGTAACATTTCCGTACTAAAACTCGATTATCTAAAAAATCATTATGGAATTCAAGACTTTTTTAATATTTACAATCAGATACTCGATCATTATATCTAATTAATAAAACGATCTTGTTAAATTAACGCAGTAAGGGCAGGGCGCAATGGATTTAATTTATAAAAAAATTTTATAAATGATTTTATATTTTCGAATACGCCTCTGTCGCCCATCACAACGCGTACTTGTCATTCCGGCGTCCCGCGAGATCATAAGGCGTCGCGGCGCTTTCTTCGTTAAATAATTCACCATATTATTATGAATTGTGATAGCTTACACCTAATGTATTCTGATAGCCAAACGGTTCACGCGCAAGGCGATATTATACAATAAATGTCACTTTGACAACGCAAAAAGAGGTGATGATAAATAATATTTCGTAAGATGAATATTTGATTAAGCCCGCTTAGAATGAACTGTAATATTTAAAGTTACCATAATTTATCTTATAATATCTACATCATACAGGCGTTTGTTTTATTTTTATTATCATGGTAATGTTATTCTAAAATCCATGCGTCATATCTCACAAAAATATATATATACATACATGATCACACTACTGCAGCAGTTTACACGCTTGCCGTCCGATGATTTGAACTGCGCTTAGCCACGCCCAGTAACATGTATTTATTTTTTACTTGATAAAAACCATACTCGTTTTTCGTTCCTTAAATATGGATTAACTAAAAAGAATAGACTCATGGTTTATTAATAAAAATACAATTGTTTTAATCGAAGGGTTCTGGTTCTCTTCGCAAAACAAAAATAGTTTTATATTACATATTAGATTTTTGACTTAAGCCTTTTAACCAGAAGTGGGCTAGCAATGCGTTAACAAGGGGCTCGCTTAATCTCAAAGCAATTTTCGGTGTTCTGTGGAAGGAGTTAATTTTTTTAAGATTACTCCTATGCAATCATATGCAATATTTAAATAAACAATCGATTGTTACTAATTCACTTATAATATGTAGTAATATGCAATTCACCGTAAACTTATCAATCTAAATAGCTAAAAATGTACTACTGTGTATACTGAAGCTGTCTTAGATAATATGTAAGTCATAAATTGCAGTTATATATTAATTTGATTCGATAATATTGTTTTCTTTCAAATTAAAAAGGGACTCGCCGGTCTTATTAAAATTTAACAAGGGGCTCGCGCGAGCCCTTCTAAGCCCCCTTCAGCCCACCCCTGCTTTTAACTAACACTTTCTTAATAGAAAATTTAAATTAACTTTGATTATTCCACGTGTTGTGTTACTAATTGTGACACGTGTTTCGCCTCTTTCAGAGGCATCTTCAGACTTACTATCGCAAAGTTTGCTTAAGTAATGAAGCAAGATTGATTCTAACATTTTAAAATTATAAAATTACAAAATGGAGGTTTGACCCCCCTCCTTGCTCCTCCTAAAAGGAAAATGAACCTCCACAAAGTTACCGCCGAAACCATCGAAAGTATTAACACTTTCTTATTAACGCCTTCACTTTTGTAATATTCAGCTTATTCGATAATACCTACAAAAGTTTCTACAATAATCACAATCATTCTAAAACTGACACATGTGATTTTTTTTACACGTCCGCTCCCAATGTAGAGCAGGGTTTCTCAACGGTGGGCCATGTGGCCCCCAGGGGGCCACAGCGTGTTCTAAGGGGGCCACAGAGATTTATTTTTGTTTTGGGGAGCCACAACACAGCTTAGGGGGGCCACGGGTATTGAAAAAACGATACAGGGAAGAGCATAATGGCGGACGTCGCGCAGTTATTTTTTGTAATTCCGTAAATAAAATAAATTATTGGCATTCTAGATTCAAAAATATCGGAAGAGCTATAAAAAAGGTGAGTTTTTCAAATTATAATTTTCATGGGAAGACAAAACAATGGTATGGGGGGCACAGAAAAATAAAGACACTCAAAAGGGGCCACACTCCCAAAAAGGTTGAGAAACACTGATGTAGAGTATGCTTGTTAGTCAGTTGCTCTACTTCTCTTTTCCAAAGAGAGTAGGAATAGAAGGATTGGGCTAGGAGAGAGCTAGAAATTAGTTAATCGCTCTCGCTACGCCTCGTTCATAGGATAGGATGGTTGGGAGGAATTTTTAAAATTATCAATTTCTGTGAAAAAATAATAATTTTAGAGATGGTTTTGACGTCTTTAATCGTAATGTATTATTATGTGCATGTTAAAATAGATTAGTACAAAGCAGTTCAGGATACTGTATAATTTTACGACTTCCTCCGAGTGAAGAAGCTCAATTTAAATAAGCCAAATGATACGTTTTGCATGTAATTTTCTGTAATATTACGCTACTCAATAACCTCATTCACGTATCCTTAATTATTACCTGCCGTTTTATTTAAATACATTCAATAAACCATACATTGACCGACCAGTAAAACTATGTTGCTTTCATCTTACTATGATGGAAAATTAATGTTTCGGACCAGTTAATAGACAATTTAAAATAGTTATATTAAATTCAGTTGAATTGTGAATTTGTATCGAAATGTTAAGCACACTGAAAAATTTGTAAATACTGGTAATATAAAATCAAAGTTTGCTTATTTCTGAGAAATTAACGGCAAAAATATGTAAAATAACAAATGTTAAATCGGCCTAATACAAGTAAGGGGGTGTACTTTATATAAACGTAGGTTTTTTTTTATTAAGAAGCCCATATAGGGTTTCCTAAGCTATGTTCCGCGGAACACTGGTGTTTCACGGAACCCGAATAGGTGTTTAAATGGTTTTATACGCTGCTGCAACTTATTTAAAAATCTTTAACTTCATATTGAAAAGCGAGTGAAGTCAAGCATCTATTAATGCTAATACTTTTGTGTGATATTAAAATAAATACTAAATAAATATTAAATGTTTTAGTAATATATTTATTTATACTGTTAGGAATAACCCAACGTAAAAATAAACTAAGTATTCCGTTAAGATTTCTGAATTCGCGAAGTGTTCCACTGCAAAGAAAGTTTCGGAAATCCTTAATTAAGATCTAGAGAAGTAGACATTTTCAGCTACAATGTTTATGAACTGTTTGTTTAGTTTTATTTTGTATGTTAAAAATACTTTTTTTTGTTTTCTAATGAGAACTACGTACTATATTTTTATTTTTAAAGTGTATGGCGAATTGGCGTCAGCTATAATGTCCTTTTCATTTGAAACAATAAATCGGTTGCTCTACCACCACTAGAGTATCCGACCCCGAAGCCTTTTTCCAATCCCGGGATTAGGATTTGCTCACCGAGGAATTTGAAATCCTCAATTCGCCATACTTTTTCCTCGGATTATCTCCAAACACTTTTATATGCACAAATACTTTTTTCCCGATTGTCACAGAACCTTGTATTTTTTTTTAGCTCACCGAGGAATCTGAAATTCTCGATTTGCCAATTTCGTGTCAATCTTCGGGATTTGCTCAAAATTTCTCAATCCCGAAATTCAGGGATCGCAGCTGTATCAATCCCGGGATTTCGGGATCAGAAACTTGAACGGGATCCTGAATCCCAGGATTGGATGCCCTAACCACCACCCCTTATGTGCCAGTGGAAAAACATAGTCCCTTTTAATAACGCAAAATCGATATGAAAAAAAAACGTAAGAACCAATTCGTTGCATTATATGATTTAAATACGCCAATGCTCGACTAAGCGTCAGTTAAAAAACAGTATCCATATAATAAAGAATTGCCATCATATTTCAATATACGTATACCTGCATAAAAATACTTTTACGGTGGACTGCGTTTCGCATCATTACCTAAACGAAATGTCGGGTGCACTTTGTGACCACAGTGTAATGCCGACAAGATATTTATCTTCGCTTACCTTACACCCTGTAATTATTATCCTCGTGGTTAAACCAATTGTTCACAAGATCTTAAAAACCCCTGCGTTTCTTCTCGGGACTTGTGGACGTCCCGCCACATTATGAGTTGCATTATCTGAAACTATTCATTTATGACAGAGGTTATAAACTTAAATTTGTGGCATACATGTATAAAGTAATTGTCATGACAAAAATAAATGAATAATTCTGCTAAGCTATTTAGCATTCTTAATTGTTTATTGAATACGTATATTTATAGTATTTCATTATTTGTAAAAAATGTGTTATTCATAGTCATTTTGAAATTCTACTGCGTCAAAGCTTTTAGCTCATCTCGAGGGATTGATTTTCTGCTCATTTAAGTGCACGTCACTAAGTATAGAGTAGTTGTTCCTAAGACACTCTCAGTCAAGCGAAAAAAATATAGACACGCTTAACGCCACTTGATTCTGCATTTCAAACAGTGGGAGTTGGCAGTATCAAAACTCATAATCTCCAAAAAATTATTTTTAAGAAAATCGCAAAAAACCATCAGCACAATTTTTCGTAACCATATTTTTTTTTTAATTACATTGAATATCTATCGCAAGTGAAAAGTATCAAGTTTCTAAGATGCAAAATATAAAAAATACTGATCGCCGATTGATTGTTTCTAGGGCATCCAATCCCGTTCAATTTTCTGATCCCGAAATTCCGGGATTGAGATGGCCGCGATCCCGGGATTTCGGGATTGAGAAATTTTGAGCAAATTCTCGAAATTTACACGAAATTGGCAAATTGAAGATTTCAAATTCCTCGGTGAGCTAAAAAAAAAAAAAAACGAGTTTCCGTGAGATTCCGGGAAAAAAGTATAGCAAATTGAGGATTTCAAATTCCTCGATGAGAAAATCTCAATCCCGGGATCCCGGGATTCAAAATAAATCAATCCCGAAATCCCGGGATTGGAAAAAGGCTTCGGAATTGGATACCCTAATTGTTTCTAATCATGTCATATTACTAATTTACAAATGTGAGCTTGGACACCGATAGTGATCTTTAGCCAAAGTTTTAACAGTGTTCAAAGTAAATTTTAATACACAACTATTTGTTGATATATTATGTAGTAATTCATGCATTTATAAATTTTTGGTATGCTTACCTCAAAAACATCGAACATGAAGATTATGAGTTTTGATTCTAAGCCCCTCATATGTCCGTTTATCGCTATCCACCCTAAGATTTGATCGATTTCTGAGAATATTCTTGTGGTACAGGACGGACCACGACTCTCTGATGTCTTCAACTGAACTTTATACACGTTGCACTTTTTTTTTACACAGGGCGTGTTCTCCACGCACATCAAGTAAGAAAGACATATGGACCATATGGACACTAAGTCCTTCTTGTGTCCGTCCATCTATAGTATATTGTCACGGGTCATTGTTCATTTTTCGTCATGGTCATAACTTACACAGCCCTAATGATTCCTTTATTCGACAGAATTAATAAGAAAATAGTACTAAAGGGCCAGGTGAAGGGATTTGGTATTTTTTAAAAGAATCTTGCTTAATAATCGCCGTCATTAAATTTGCCAAACCAACGTTTATAATATATTATACATTCTAGCTTAAGCAGATTTTTCTTATCCAAAAATGTTTAAATTGAATTATTTTATTTAATATTTATTAAGTAAAATATTATGTTTTTAGATATCATAGCTGTATAGAAATAAAAGCTAAGCAAGAGCGGTTCAGATCATATTATAAAATGGAGCATACTTTATTTATTTTTTATAATTGTTCAGATCAGGACCAGTTTCACCCATCACAAGAACTGTCAACTGATGAAGTATATAGGCTAAAAAAAAAGTACTAAGTAACAAACGGTATTCGTAGAAAAACTTCAGTTGAAATGCCTAATTTGGGAGGCCATATGCACACATTTGGAACATGGATTAAATAATAAATAAAAATATATACTGAATTGACTACAGCATTGTTTAATGTATTTTTATTCAAATCACATAACATGTTGTGTATTTTTTAATGTTATTTAATTACTACAATTTCACAGCGGAATCCCACCAGAAACAACATTCAATTATTTTATTATTGTAATTTTACAGCTCGCTTCAGCGGTACCTATTTGTCTTTTTTGCATTGAGCAAAATTCATAAAGCCGCATCCTCAGCATTCCGCGAGCGAACGAACTATATTTGCATAGACTACCAATGAGAATTTGTAATGAAATTCTGATTAAAATCGACGATGGCATCTAATTACGGCAGTCTTTTAGTTTCTTTGTTTATTATATCCGACAGTCTTTTACTTTCTTGTAAATCCACAATCAGTAGCGCCTTCTGCTAACAATCAAGACAACTGTTCGTAAAAGAACTATTTATTTGATTAAAAACATTATTCCGTTAACAAATAAAACTTAAATATCAGAACCTTTTTTTTGAAGTGATCAGTGGCGGATTATCTTATAAGGATAAAGGCAAATCTTAGGGACCTCATAAATAACTTACATTATATTACCCATATAATTTTTGTTAAGATTTAATTATTTTACATGAAATTTTCTGTCGTTTTAATGGTATCTGAAAAATAGGGCCTCCAAATTTCATTGCGCCCGGGGCCTCTCATATGCTTAATCCGCTACTGGACCTAATATAAAATAGTTAGGTTCTTAACTTTTTTATATGGATTTACAAATAAATTAAAATATATAAATGTCGGTTTTTTAACCATTCTCGCTTTGCTTTTAATTGATCTTGGCTACAGAAGTTGTTTTATACGAATGCTACAATTTTTCTTAGAACTAAGTTCCTAAGTAAAACCATCGGCTGTTCTTCACAATATTTAAGTATTCATGTGTATCTCATTCGAGGCTGGTACGCGGTCGAATTAGTCAAAGTCGTTGAGTTGGGTTGTGTAGCTAACGGGTACGAACCAACGTTCCCTCCAAGCTGCGCGCGTGCGTGGCCGCGCAGCAGTTGAGAAGTCCCCGCGCACTCATTCCGGGTTGGTGCGCACTACAAGACAGTTGCTCAATTGATATTTGATCGGTCCGCACAGCCTCCACGCAGCCTCCGCGCAGCCTTTGAAATTTCCACGCATCTAAACCTTCGGCTTAGAGGGAACGTTGGTACGAATCCCAGTCCGGATAGTTTCATAAACTGATTTTTCAATCGATACATTTTTGTTTTCCGTTCGAAGGTATGGATGTCTGTGACGTCTCAGATTCGGTTAGATGAATTAGCTAACCATAAGACTACTTATAGCTTTATTCTTCTAACCCAACTCTCTTCACCAAATCATTTAACTGATTAACAGGGAGTTTAAGTTGAAAAAATCCATACGACTATAATATACAGCACAATGGGAGGAAATGTAATGATTGGCGAATTGCCTTATAAACAAATAAGCCGCGTACTTGAGGCCTCCGAATCTTAGGGACCTCAAAAATAGTTCATAATATATAATTCATATACGTTTTGTTCAGATTTTTATTATTTTACTTACTTTATGACGTTTTATGTTATCCAGAAAACAGGGGCTCCAAATTGTATTGCGCCTGGGCCTTCCATATGATTAATCCACTATTAGTCAATAGATTTCTAGAAATCTATATTAATTTGATTTTAATGGAGTAGTTTCTAGATACACTTATTTAAAGAAATGAGAAAGCCAGTCTGACATAGATTAAACATGATTACACCATCGCAATATGCCTTCTCCGATGCTTAACAATGATTTCCAAAATAAAGTATATTAAAAGCACAGTTACTTTCTTTTCTCGTGTAATGGTAGATTATTTTTTTACACTATTAACAAAATCTATTGTGAAACTTTTGATTTCCACACCACTGCCTCGTTTCTCTTTTTAATCTAAAGCTCCAGCTACATGCCCGCTGAAAAGTAATAAAATTTAGCAGCAGCAGAAGAACGGCAAAGTTTTAGACATCTCCGATTCACTCAACTCTTGAACAATTCGCTGTATACTTTGTCTTCCTTTTTTACAATTCTAAACGTCAAACGTTTGCGTAAAAGAACTATCTGCAAGAACTTAATAGATTACAAAGTAGAAACTGTCTTTTATTGAAAAGGGCGATGTTTTATATTGGCGTAGTGTTTTTAGTATGATAGTCAACTACTCAACTAAAAAAAACCTAGCCTTACAAAAACAAACTTTCGATGGACATTTAGTATCACAACCAATCGAATAATAAAGTAAATTGTATTAATTTTACGTTAAAAACAAACTACAAACTAATATAACAGAGTAATATCTAACATTCAAATATCCATGTCAACTACTATTACTGTATTAACAATTGCCAAATCACAATACTTAAATTAATCATTCTCTCTTGAATAACCGGATATTCCTAGAAAACCAAATAAGTATTTAAATTGATTAATATTCGAGCCATTTTTTCGTTTGTCTGAATAATCTTTTGAATATTATTTTTTAAAGCTGTTCTTCGACGATCTTTGGCGTTCGTCCTACCCGGTTGCGGTATACGCGTGTTCGAATCTCCGCACACACTAATGCGTACAATATTGTTACAGTGAATACCGAAATTTAAGGATACCAAGGCTAAATTCACTATTGTGTATATCCTTCCCTTCCCATTTTATCAAAAAATTGGCGCGTAGTTAAATTGGTTGAACTAACTTCTCACTAACTCTTTCCTAGAACAATTCTTATCGTCTTTGAAAACGGTCGAACAATCATTTTTTGTGAACTAATTGTGTTAGCATGCTTCAACAGTTCATATGATTATACATACATACTAAACTTTTTTTGTTTTCCATCCAGTTGAAAACACTCTTGATAAACGAAACCCGTCTTCATCATTTTATAAAGTTATAAAACACCTACAAAAATTGTACTTTTATTTTTTAAATAAATGCCTTTTCACATAGAATTTACGTTTAACATCTTAAAAGAAGTAATTCATTATTTTTTAAGGGAAAGCGTTTTATTTTACTACCCATAAATCATAATATGTACAAACACTCAATTGCGACAGAGATAAGAACCAAAAATAAACTGCTATATAAACATAGACAGTGGACTTGCACGATTCTAGGTGTATTTTGTTTTCAACTCAAACATAACTGACAAAATTGTAAGGTGCAATAAAGATTACTGAAAAGCAGGGTGGCCAGACGTCCTGCGGTTGTCCCGAGTTTCACAGAATAACCGCACATTACATCTGAAAATCTCGATGGTGTTGGGATGTTTTGAACCTCGGCGCATAGTAAGTAATTGAAAGCAACTATGCCAAATGCTAGGAGCATAAACAACAAAATAAATAAACATCATTTATGTCATTCGTTAATTCAATATTAATAAAAAATTGACAAATTGGCAGGTAAGTAAAATTTTGTTTTTCCTAATACCTAGTCATATCTAGTTTTATTAGCAGCGCACCCGGGGAGCTTGAAATATAAAATTGACAGTGAGCACCCTCAAAGTGATAAATAAGAAACATTTGATGCCTGTAATTTAAATATTTTATATGAGCCCTCGAGAGGTGAAGTGAGCCAACTAGTAAAATGGTAAAACTTTTTTCTTGGACTTTCTAAGTACAATCACGTCTTAACATGGTGTTTTGGTGGATTGCATATTTTTATTTTACGGAGATAACACTATTGCAATACTTCACTTGTACGATTCTTTAAGATTAGTAGAATGTTACAACGCATCTACCTTTTTTTTAAATAACGACTTGACTCACTTCACCTCTAATGACCCCAATTGTAACATATCGACCTCTATAGTCGTTTATGTTATCGTTAAAAATACCGCTTGTTCCGATTTGTGGATTTGAAAATCTGGCAACCCTGCTTAAAAGGTAAGAGGTGCTGTGTTTTACCATAAAAATGTTTCTACCTTTCTCTAGCGATTTATTTCAGATTTACAATTATTACAGGTACAGGGTACAACGAACGGTAAACTCAAATGGCTTACAGCAGTGCCTATTGCGAGAAACAATCGTAAAAAAAATATCCACACCTTTACAAAATTTACTTACCTTTCTCGGCAATCGTCGTAAAACGTTCACACCCTGTGAAGGATTTAGTTGTTTTTGTTAGACGGTTTAAATATTCTGAGAAATTTGCAGGAAAGATTCGTGTTGACTTTGAACATTGTACATATTGTGAATGATAATAATGTTTCAAAAATAAAATCTTCGGCATAGTTGTGTTAAGATATTAATTATTCCGACAGGTGCAATTCATCATAGCTCAATTCATATACCTTCAATACCTATATATGTACATACACAAATGCCGCACTATTCTTCCTTTAAGTTTTCACAAGTATATCATTGTAAATCCCATATAATAGTGTTTTGAGTCTGAACATAAAATAAGAGAAGCTTTACATCGATTGTGGTAAGGAAAAAGGACGCAACCCACACAAAAAACATTTATGGATGATTTTGGGTCAAAGGCAAATTATGAAATATACACAACCTTGAAGTGCATGGAGACTGATTAACTGGTTTTTAATTGACTTTATCTGAAAAAAATTTCAGAGAAAACCTTTTTTAAGTTCTATTTTCTCGGTCGCAATTTCCACAGGTCGTTCTTTTTCAAACTTAAAATCTAAATTAAGATAATAATTGACATTCTCAGCTAACATTCTTTTGATAAAACGTGTATCAATTTGTTGTAATACAATTTTTGTTGAACTATTTTAGTAAATATATCGACTATGGAAAGGAAAATGACGTAACCAACAGTTTTTTTCGATAATCACAATGCATGCAACAGTTGTATACATTGTGATTATCGAAAAAAAACTGTTGGTTACGTCCTTTTCCTTTCCATAGTCGATATATTTACTAAAATAGTTCAACAAAAGTTGGACATAATATCGAGAAACTTTCAAAGTCCAAAATAATCACATACGGGTTGGACAACGTTATAATAAAATTCTTTATTTATTAACCCTCCAAGGACGAGCGTGACCATATGGTCACAGTAAACACCATTGTCTATTAATCCCACTATTCATCCTTTTTCTACCTGAATATCGTTGCTTTCACTCATATTTGGTTAAAAAGAGTACAGACTTCAGTTAGTCATCAGCCGCGGGGACAGAAACGGCCACCAAAAGCACATGCGATTTTTTTAATTTCCGTTTTTTTAATGGACTTTTTGAAACTGTTAGTTATTTTTTTTATCAAAACAACAAATTATTTACAGTTATTTTGACAATATATTTGTATTGAAATTATGTTGATCTAAAGAGGTCAAACTGTAAATATTTTTAAAAAATTTACGTTTAGCTAAATTTCAACCCCGAATGTTTGCGTGCCCATACGGTCATGCTCGTCCTTACTACTGTCCATACACAATACTACATGGTAATAAAAGGATGAGCATGAACATATAGTGATGCGGGGTTTTTATACAACGACTTTGCGTTTTTTTTTTAATTTCGTTAGGAATAAAAGTTATCCGTGACTTCAATATGGCTTAACAAATATTATTTTTATCTCAAAAAAGCTCTCGTCTCTGGAGGGTTAAGTGGGGAAAGGTTACTGAATAAATCTTTTCTAAATATATATTAACATATTAAATGCTATGATTAACATTTTTAATAAAGTAAATTTAAGATAGAAGCACACAATACACAAACGTGAACAACCAACCACTTGGATGGTTTGTTTGGTAGGCATATAAATTGCAGTTTTCAATTTAAGACACGTTTTTTATAACATAGTTTACATCGGCTATTTGTTTTCTCGGAATACTCAATTTGCATAATATGGTGCTGGAATGACAATCATTGTTAGAATATATATTCAAATATTATGTAAACATATTTTTTATATGATTTGGTTTATATTAGAGCCTCAGCTTGACGATAAATGGTCTGGAGTCATGTCTATTTTGATTGGTTGAATTATTAATCCAATATATATTGATTTTATTCATCCATTTATATTTTAATATTTTAATTATGACGAATTCCAAAAATAAAATAAAGAATACGTATTATCACACGATAAGTGTTTAGCGTTAATAATATTTAAGCAGATTTTTAAGCTCAATATTATTTATACAAGTATTTGTAACTGTATCCCAAATAATAAATCGCAAAGTTTACATTTTCAACAATAGCGCGGTAGAGGCGTTTCATAAAATCTTTTATTTATTTCCACTACTTTAATAAAAATACTCTTATTCCCTTGCAACTGCAAGTTGCAGAAATAAAAGAGCATATAATGTAAAATAATAAAATAAGATAAGTAATACAAAAACATTTTAAATTTTACAAATTTCAGTAGTAAAGAGCCAAAAATACTTTTTTAGAAACAATTAAGCAAGGCTTGGTTGTCGTAGTAATGGTCAAAGGCGGAAATTTTTCAACAATACACACTAATTTACACGTTAATTTCAAAATTCAGAAGTATAGCATTTACTTTTAATAATGATGCAATTACTGGCGCTTCACACAAAGTTCTTTTACATTTACGATACATATTATGAATGAATATACATAGTTAATATAGTGAATGAATAGAGTGAGCTAACTGTTTAAAGATACGCTATTTTTTATCAGTGAGAGAAGATACACCGCAAATCCACTGCATTCATCTCAAGTCAAATTGGACTATTTATTCAATGAATTCTTTGCACTGTTTAAATCGGTAATTACGTCACAATAAATTCTTTTCAACTTACGTCTATTGCCATGAAAGTCTCAAGGATATTTCAACTAAATTCAGTTTTTATATGATCCTGAATAAATTGTTTTTTGAAATGTAATAAATAAAACTTGAAATAGCGCCGGAAATTATTATATACGGTTTTCTTCAACAGTTTCAAATATCATTTTATCCGGAATGTGTGCTTAAATTATATATTTTTTAAATATTTGCAAATAAATCATTCAGTGACTAGTTGGTATTAAAGATTTCTCCTAATAGAAAATTTAAATTAACTTTGATTATTCCACATATTGTGTAACTAACTGTGACACGTGTTTCGCCTCTTTCAGAGGCATCTACAGACTTACTATCGCAAAGTTTGCTTAAAGGGTTTAAAGATGAATAGCTTAGAATTTTTAGAAATTAATAAAACTCTTAACAAAAAAGAAATATTATTAAATAATATTCTTAATAGCACAGGCGGTTCCCCGTTACTCAAATTGTTTCCAATTAATAGAGTAATCACAAACCTAGATGATTGATTGTAGCTCATTAGTTTTAATAGTTTGTAATGTTTAACGTCATTAGTAGTATGATTAAATTTGTTTGCATTTTATAATCCCCTCTTTGCTTCCATTAAAAAGGAAAAATCCCATTCTGATTGTTTACAACTCATTAGTAAAATTAGTATCATTATCTGTTTGCTTTATTTCGATTCTACACCCCCCTCCTTGCTCCTCTTAAAAGGAAAAAAAACCCAATCCATTTTGTAATTTTATAATTTTAAAATGTTAGAATCAATCTTGCTTCATTACTTAAGCAAACTTTGCGATAGTAAGTCTGAAGATGCCTCTGAAAGAGGCGAAACACGTGTCACAGTTAGTTACACAATATGTGGAATAATCAAAGTTAATTTAAATTTTATATTAAAATGAACTTCCACAAAGTTACCGCCGAAACCATCGAAAGTATTTCTCCTAATGCTTAGCTATCCGCCCGTAGTTACCGGCTTCGTAGATATTTCTTGTAAAATGTTTCGCTCTGCTTATACTGGTTATAGGCACCAAAATATTTTGCATTTTGCTTACATATGAAGAAGTGAATGAGAGAGTAAAATATAAATCATTGTGTATTTTATTTGCCGAACAAAGCGATGTTTAATGGACACCGGCATAGCAGTCTTAAGTCACTAAAGGGGGCTTTGACACCGGTCAATGGTTGGTAGAATCAAAGCTCAATGGTAGGCGTGGCAGAAAAAGCTTCAAGTTGCAAAAACACCGCTCGAATCGCCTTGGTGCTGCCAGCTTTCGTCACAGTATACAAAACTAGGGTAAATAATTATTTCACGATGCATTTATACTGTAGTAAAAAAAAGCATAGTCACGTATGACCTATTTCCAAACCTTTCTTAAATACCGATTCGGGGCGTACAAAATATATTTACATCGAATCTCTAAGAAATATATCCATTATTAAATGACGTGTCATAAAGCGGTGACATACGAGTCTTGGTCCCTTTTTTAAAATCCATTTCCACTCCCAATGTGGAGCAATTGGCCTCCTAATAAAGGTATCTCAACAAAAAATCTACGAGAACTGTTTGTTACTGTTTGTCGATCAACTTGTCCTTTTCCAAAGAGAGTTAGAAGGATGAAGCTAGAACAGGACTAGTGGTTAACTAATCGCTCTCGCCACGCCCAGTTATTGAAGGAAGGGTGGGAGGGAAATTAATACATCACAAACACCCATGCCTTCGAACCACGAATGGTCATCAAACATGATATTATTAATCCTGGTATGTAAATAGCTCATCGATTGTACAATGTTGGTCAATTACTTTACTCTTAAGAGAGCGGATTTTATTTAAAAATATTTTAAAACTTTATTTATAATATGTATACCTATATAACCATGAAACGTACCTAGAAGTTATACCAAATATGTGGCATTAGTCCGATTGATAACTGCCTACAAACTGTACGAGATCGATTCTGTTATATCTTATATATAATGTTATCAATATTATATGATTACCATAAACGATTTTCAATCGACTTTAAAATATGTTACAATTTTCTCAATACCTGACATGCTAGCAAAAAAAATACCACCGTGTAGATACGGTAGCAAGAGCAGTTTAAAATGGTGAACTATTTCAATCTGCATGTCATAAAACGTTATGCTTTATTTACAACGTCTTAGGTCTTAGATAACAAGCAAGTTTTCACCATAAAATGTCATAAAACGACGTCATTTAATGCAAACATAACATTCTAAGAAGCTCAGTTTCAAAGTGTTTACTGTCAATACTTGCACCTAGTGCAAGGATGGCGAACCTTTTTGGGCCCGCATGCCAAAAGTCCTCAATTGTGTGACGTGCCCAAGCACTATTTTTTTTAACAAAATAAAAATAATAAAAAATGATTTTTTTAAAACGATTGTCGTTTATCTTGGAAAATATTTAAAAAATAATAAAACGTAATAAATTAATAATTCACGGATTATTTAATCAAAAATTTTAATTTTTAAAAGTTAAAAAATATTTTTTTTGATTTTGAAATTCTCAAACGTGCCACCTCGGGCACGCGTGTCATAGGTTCGCCATCCCTAACCTAGTGTATCTAAGAGTACCTAACACGATATTATCGATTACAAGAATTTAAAAAAAAACATGACAAATTGTATTAGATGTCAATGTTAATATTAAATACTGCTGCTTTTCCGTCGCCCTTAAATGAAAAAAAAAATTGGCGACAATAACCTAAACATGATTATATAACACGATATTAATTCTGTATTTTCATATTTTTTGTTCGGTAAATTAATTTAACTGTATGGGAGAAATATTATCCATGCACCGTCATTACGAATTAAATACGGTTACCTGCTTTTATTGCAATACTTATCATAATAAGGATAAAACTCCCCTTTAGGGACATAATAAAATAGCATGGAAACTTATAGGCCATTATTAAATTATTATATTATTAATAGACATAACTTAGTATTCAAAATAATATGGGTGGCCAAGAAATACATAGAGTATTATTTTTTTAAGATGCATAATTTATTCTGATAAAAAAATGTATATCGGGTGAAATTTTTTTTTTTCACTAATATTCTTTGTATTATATTATATGTATTATTTATATCGTCCTTGCTCTGGAAAAATACACTATGTCACTTATACCTGTTTTGGGCAAGTCGATGTTATATATTTGCATATCGTATTATCATGCCCAACTCTAATGATTCATGTTTGACTAGTTGTTTTTACATATTTTACTTATTTTTGTTGACGTTTTTGTAGCGCAGTGTCTGCCAAACTTTTTCCTTTACGGCACAGTGATGAATGGAATTAGTACCGCGGCACACCAAGATCCCGCAGATTATCTCCGAAACTCTTATTTTTTTAGGTCACTGAGGAATTTAAAATTCTCGGTTTTGTACCGAATTTTTAAGGCTTCTTTCAGGCACACCTGGGACTTCTTGCGGCACAATAGTGTGCCGCGGCACGCAGTTTGGCAGACACTGCTGTAGCGCATCACACACACACACAATCCATTTTTTTGTCAATTCGAACAATCAAGAATTCAATGTTTTTTACACACATCCCCCAAATACATACACTATTTCACTGTGTCTGCATCAAGCGTATTGAGCGTATGTTGCCAGGTGGCTCTGCCTTGTATTATTGTTTTTAACCATGTCTGCTCGTATTTTCGATCGGTCGACCTAAATATAATATAATCATAAGCGATGTTAGTCGGTCACCATCAATAATTTTTTTAAATACACATTATGCAAAAAAAACATTATTTTCAATGTTTTATTGAATCGAATAGAATTCATAATTCAACAAAAGTAAAAAGTCTCAAAAAAAAATCTTCCAAAAATACGAAATGAAGAAAATCACGTAAATAAGCATTCATTTAAAACTTTTCTTTGAAAGTTTTATTACAAGCAAGTAGAGTTAGCATTGAGTCGAACCTCGTAGTTTGAATGTATAATACAATTCATTAAAGCTTACCTATAACCGATTAGAATTATTGCAAAATTTCGCATTAAAATTGAGTTTAACAAAATGAATAATTAAATTAAATAGAGAACAAATTATAACATTTTTTCATATATGAAAATCTATGCGTATAATAGATTGTTTGTTGATTTTATGATACTTCATTAACTGGCCATCACTCCCATTTCTTGAATTAAATGTTTTATCCAATACTCTGCGCACGTCTAAGTATCTAGCATTGAAAAATATCTTCGATACGTGACAATCCTGCCGGCTTCTCTCTTAGGCAAGGTGAAAATATCTTCAACTACTAACTCACCCCTACTTCTTGTACAGTGGCACACGAGTGCTGAAAATAAAACAAAATTAATCAAATCAAGGTTTGCTAAGGATTCATCAATAATGTAGCAATCTTGGATAGTAATATTAAATACATATTATGATATGTCAAACATAGGCTATTTTCTGTTTTAACGTATTTATCCTATTTTAACAACTGCTTATACCTGGCTGGTCAATGTTATTGGTTAAAGACTCGTCTTAAACGATTTTTAATTTTTACTACCTTTTATACGTTTCTAACGTCTTAGAAGCTAGTGATTTATTCATTTCTTTTATCTCACACTGTCTATTCTGAAAAATGTTCCCGAACTGGGTGATTTTTTTAAATATGAATTATGTTTTCTGAAAATGTATAATTTTTTTTATCATTTTATATAACAGTCGACGACCGCTATCAATAATTAATTCTCGATTATTGATTAATATTGAACCGATGGTAATTAATCGAAAAGTGTGCTATTATGTAAGCCACTAATATTTTACTGTAAACACCAGAAAACTGCAAGGAGGCGCAAAGTGGCATGGCTTAAAAATTGCTGTGTTGGGTACAATTGTAGTCTTTATATAATTTTCCGCCATGTTCCTTTGTGAGCGCTACCTTTTGAAAGAAAACTATAGTTGAAGGTTTTTATTTATAAAAATAATTTACTAAGAAACAGTGTTACATTTACTGATGGCGAAATTTCAACAAATATGCACTATGTTATATCAAAAGAATTTGATATAACAGATCAGGACCATAAAAGTTTGTAAGTAACCGATTGATAGTTCTGAGTAAACAGCAAATGAAAAATTTCACCTTTTAGAATAAAGCTGCTAGTATTAATATTCTATGTGCTTTAATTATAATGTCGATATTTTAGATGCATCAATGCAAATCTGACACAAGTAAATGTTTAAAATAAATATACAGGAACCTGCCTGTCTTTAAATAAGCATTAACAATAATTCTGTGTACAAATAAGTCAGCGGTGGGCTGCCAATATCTTAAGAAAGGGCTTGGTAAATATTATCCATTTATTTGTATCCATTTTCGCTCCCAATGTGGAGCATATGGCCTCCTAATGAAGGTATCTCAACAAAAGTTTTTTTCTACAAGAACTGTTTGTTACTTAGTCGCTCAACCTCTCTTTTCCAAAGAGAGTAGTAAGGATAGAATGATAAGGCTAAGACAAGACTGGTGATTAACCTAAGCCCATAAGGTCCGGCACGGAAGCCCACAACGCTGAATGAAAAAATGAAGGGGCTACTTAGTCTTGTTTCATAATAAAATTTAACCATCTACAGAAAATGCAGTTAGGTGCTGATTTGATCTAAGACGAATGATTTTCTTATCTTAACAAGGGGCTCGCGCGAGCCCCCCCCCCCCCTCGAGCCTCATCCAGCCCATACCTGAAATAAGTATATTATTGATAAATTGGTTTAATCAATGCACCAACTGAGTCAAAAACTCCAGTCAAAAAATCGATATCAAAGAATCTCTGTTGCTGTGAAGTTATGTTACTTACCAACTTCTGCCAGAATGGGGACGATTTTATAGTGTTAGTGTGTGTTCAAAAAATACATAATTATCGAATAAACTCAATAGCTAATATATCAAGATGTTAGACTATTGTCCAAAGGAGATTTTCAGAATGTGACCCCGTTGATCGCTCAATAGATACGTCACTGGTCGCACCTTTATACGATCTCCGGGCTCAGTATATTGTACCCAAGTTACATGTTAACCACACCCCGTTCGCTATCTTTTTATCCCCGACACTTTTTATTGAGATATCCTCCAAGATATATCTACTTATTTTTACTATCTATGGTTTGATAATATTTTCACCCTTTGTTGTAGAACAAGGGCTAAATTTATCTTCGATACACCCACATACACGGAGTATCTACTAAATATTTTATACATCATATTTTACTGGAGCTTTTAAGAATGATATGAATTCTAAGGCATTTTTGTGGGTAAAAGGTAAAGCCAGTCAACCGAAAAATTACAAATCTAGTCACAATGGAAATCTGATATTGAGACAACTTTTCTATTAAATCATAACTAATATTCATCGGTATCTAATAAAATTAACTTTATTACTATTTATACAACAACAATGATTGTATAACAATGGGAAAAAATCAGTTAGGAACTGACCAAGATGATGTTAAGTCTTCAAACTTAAAATTATGAACAATTCCTGATAATAACTGAACAATTTTGCTTACTGAACATTCACAGTCAACTTTCGTAAGGGGACTTCTTAATAATGTTATCTCTATTTAAAACCGTTGTCCAAAAGAATCTTTTGTATTACAGTACTTAACTTAAACACATTCAAGAGAAGGAGTGAGTAGACTTACTCCGTCAACTGCATGGTTTAATCATCCTTGAAGTAAAATCAATCTGAAAACTGTTTGTGACTTCCAAGTAATTTCCATAAGTAAATATAAGCAAGAATAAAAGACTATTTTTTTAACAATCACCTTTTATTTTGGAGAGTATAAAAGAAGCAAAAATTGTTCATTTCAAAGAATTTTCACAATAATCCTACCAGTTCCGAGTAAAATTGTATACTTGAGGTATCTGAGTATTATTTAATTATACAAGTAATATCAACCACCACACTACAGTGGTAATACACGTGTGCTTTCGTATTAGCGGTCTACTTCCAAAGCTACACATTATGAAAATATTCATGATTATAAATTAGGAAAACTATGTAAAAGTTAATGGATAAACCTCTTTTTCAGCATTGGATAAAAAAGTAGAAAATCTACTAACTTGATTTTTTTAATCTTTGTCCGCTTCCAATGTGGAGGTATCTCAACAGAAGTTTTTCTTCAAGAACTGTTTGTTACTCAATCGACTTTTCCAAAGAAATTAGTAGGGATAGAAGGATTAGGCTAGAATACGACTATTGATTAACTAATCGCTCTTGCTAGACACAGTTATTCAAGGATCTGAAGGGAGGGAAATTTTAGACATTAAAAACACTCATGCTTTCGAACAGAAGTCGATAAATCGATCGAAAAAAATGATTTTCGTACTGGGACACAAACCCGTTAGATCCAGCGCGGAAGCTAACAACGCTAACCACTGGGCCATAGTACTCGAATAGCGTTACTAAAAATACTTTTAATAAAATATACAAATTTTCTTTTTCTTATGTGTAATCACATAACGAGTTTTTTTAGAATGATAATGTATAACTGTTGCTGTCTTATATACATACATTTACATACATATAAAAAGACACAAGTTTTTTTTTTATTTTCCTATCACCACCCGTTATTTTTATGCAGCCACTGTTTCACGGTCGCCTTCCATAATATAATTTTTGACTTTTTATTGACATGTAAGTAACATACAATAATTATTAAAGGTGCGTTTTTTTATATCACAATAAATAAATAGAGTCGGCCGACCTGGCAAAGCAAATAATATCACAAACCTTTCTTTGGTAATTTTTTGTATCGCCGATAATTGGGTGTTTGCATACAATATACGTTAATTTAAATCTGCCAAATAGATTTTCGTTTACTACGAATTACAAAAATATTGATTTCAATAATTGGCTTTTTTCTAATCCATAATTAGGCTTGTTAGTTGAAAAAAATGAAAGCCTTAGTAATAATATTTTTATGCCAGGTAGACAAAGTCCCTTCACCGCAAAAGTTTACCTGAAAATAATGACAAATTCTTTACAATAATTCAAGTACACTCTGCGGTGAAATCAGTCATCTATAAAGCGGATGTAGGACGCTTGATTGCTATCCTATTTTTTTGGTTTTATTGTTATCAATTTTCAAGACTCAGTTAACATTATCAGTATCTAGTATTCGATAAGAAATCATGAAGCGACCAGCGGTGCTATTATTGCACGCATACACTTATTTTGAACGGTCTGTAAACTCAAAACGTGATTGTTTTGAGTACTTCACTCCCTTCAAAAATAATGTTGCGGAAGCGAGAATAGCACCGCAGAGATCTTAATAGATATTATCGATTATTATTAATGAAATCTCATTTAAATTTGAATCGTTCAAACTATGTACATTCTCACAAATTTTGTCACTAACGACCCGGGTTTCGCCTTTCGGCATCTTCAGGCATTCAAGTGCACGGAAGAACTTGAACTGAACAAAATCTGTGAGAATGTACATAGTTTGAACGATTCAAATTTAATATTGAAATTCCATCCACCTTCAGTCGAAATCTTAAATGAAATCTCATTTATAAAAACGAATGCTTGTTTGTTCGTATTTTACGCGTTGCCACACCGCTAATCCGATTGCAATAAAACTTTGACAAAATTTTCGCATGTACTTACAAGAAGGTTATAGGCATAGTAAAATTAACTTTCAGTAGATCTTATATATAAAAATCAACGTTTGTATTTTCGCCATACAGTTCATTTTGACACCTTATCCTTGCACTTGCGCGAAGGTTATAGTACAATTAACTTACAGTATGTGGCGCGTGTGTCGTACGAATTGGCAGCAAACGTCAAACAGACAGAAAAAGAAAACATACACTTTCTTTCTTTGAGTGGCATTGCATCGCTTGCCGGGAACCGTCTAGTATCCTATAAAAATGATTTTTTTACTCTCGTGTATCGTTATCATTGCATGCATTTAAAGAAAAATACATGAAATTTGGTTAGTTTTATCACGTATCTCGTATCACGATTATTCTTTGGAAAATGACGAAATGATAGTTATCTCCTTCAGTTGTTGGTAGAATGAAATAATTATAATAAATATAACAATTTTTGTACTGATTCTACATTTTATATAACCTTTAACGTCGATAAACAGTCAATTTATTGAAGACAATTAAAAAAACCTTTGAACAATTGGTTCATGATTCGTTCGTATTAATTTCAATTTGTAATTATCATTAAACATAGGGCGCTTATTTTCGATAAAGACATCAAAATTTATTACCTTGTCAACGCGATAAATAGCATAAACAAACAATCCAACAACACCCGCCAGCATTATAGAAATGCGGCAGCAAAAAAACCCATAAGGCTTGGCAACAAGCACCCGGTGCATTTTTTTTAGCAGTTACGTGTTATTCTCGCAGATAAGTCGTAATCCACACCATTACGCTGCATTTTTTCATGTCGTATTTTAGCAGGAGATAAGGGATAAATCGCAACACGGCCAAAAACCCCGTGCGGTTTACAAGATCATGTGGCAAACTCAGACACATACGAACGGGATGCCACCCTAGCGTTTCCCCTTTTCAAATAGGCGGCCTGCTTGTTATGGGATGGCTTATATCCTAATTCACCCCACGACGGATGAGTTACTACAGTGTAAAAAGAAATCGTATCGTTTTTTGTCGCTCAAGGTTTTATTTGCCAAGTCCACACACATTTTTATACGGATTATGTGATTGAATGGATCTCGTCTTGCTTTATCATCCTACTAATTAGATTCATTATTTCGATATTTTGCAGTCTTGGTATTCACCTTATATATCGTTATAATAATGCAACAGTAGAACCATCGATAAAAATAGGGAACAAAATAAACGGTCAGAGTTCAAATCAATTTTTGGTCAGAATTCAAATCAACTTTTGGTCTGAATAAATTCAATTTTTGGTCAGAATAAAAGTATAAGCGGTCAGATTTTTATAACCATTTTGGTTAGGTTAGGTTAGGTTTATTTTATTTAAATTATGACTATTTTATATAAATTCTGACCATTAATTATTTATTCTGCCCTCTGTAATTCTGATCGATACATCATGACCATTTAATATAAATTCTGACCAATGTATCAAAAAATTATGACCGAAACTGAATTAAAATTCTGACCGGTTAAATACGAGCCTAAAAAATATGTTTTGAATTATGAATGCTATTATATGTTGTAATGAATCCAATACAGTGGTAGGATACACTGTAATTTAAAAATACGACCAACTATCACTAAACAAAGACACTCATTTCTTTATATACATACATACTATTAATGTAAGAGCAAATGAAACAAAAAACTAACATTGATATACAAATAGTTTATTGTTTTTAATTTTATTGATTCAATATAAAATAGCAGTCAGAAATTAAAAGTACCTTTTTAAAACTGTATGTAACAAAAATGCGTAAGATCATTAACAGCAAATCGTTCTTATAATAAATTTATTGTAATCATAATAGTTAAATTGGAATAATCACTCTGGTTCTACATTTTTATGGTTTTCTTGATTGAGATCTTCAGCAGGGTTCATCGGAACGGTTCTTGAATACAGATCAAATTTTCATATCACATTTATTAATCCAAATGACTAGTATCTTCAATGGGCGAACGAGTTTTTCTCGTTCACTACTAAGATTAAAGTGCCTGAATTCGTGTGTTTGCGATTGACGCATGCATGATTTGAAAAAATTAAAATTTCTAAAATACCTTTAATCGATGTTGTTATTTAGTTCATTCATTTTTGCTTGCTTTTTGTTACTGGCGCTTCAGTCCTGAATAAAAGATTCAATGATCACTTAAGCTGCAAACGTACCTTAAAAAAATATGGAAATCAATCACCTCTCTTGATTTATTTTCAGGGGTTCATATTTGGGGCTGAAATCATATAGGTAGCATCAACGCGCAGGGTGCAATCTAATGCAGGTATACATATCAACAACACCTTAAGAACACCGTTATCACTCGTGTAATATCAACTGTAATATAATTTTATTTTACTTCAGTTGATACTAAACACTTAATGCTGTTCTGTTATGTCACTTCTTTCATTAATAATTATTATTCGTTTAATTTTAAATGACACTTATATAATAGAAAATTTAAATTAACTTTGATTATTCCACGTATTGTGTTACTAACTGTGATGTGACACGTGTTTCGCCTCTTTCAGAGGCATCTTCAGACTTACTATCGCAAAGTTTGCTTAAGTAATGAAGCAAGATTGATTCTAACATTTTAAAATTATGAAATTACAAAATGGAGTTTTTGGGCTTTTTTTCCTTTTAAGAGGAGCAAGGAGGGGGGTGTAGAATCGAAATAAAGCAAACAAATAATGATACTAATGAGTTGCAATCAATCAGATTGGGATTTTTCCTTTTTAAGGGAAGCAAAGAGGGGATTATAAAATCGAAACAGAGCAAACAAAGTTAATCATACTACTAATGATGTTAAACTTTACAAACTATTAAACTAATGAGCTGCAATCAATCAGCTAGGTTGGTGATTACTCTATTAATTGGGAACAATTTAAGTAATAGGGAACCACCTGTGCTATTAAGAATATTATTTAATAATATTTCTTTTTTGTTTAAATTTTCTATTAAAATGAACTTCCACAAAGCTACCGCCGAAACCATCGACACTTATATATTTTATCAATAAAGATAATTTAGTTTAAGGCACTGTCATTTATGATAATGAAGAAATCTTAATTAATCATCTAATGAATCTTGATTACCGTTGTATATAGCATTCAAAATACTTTATAATAAAGTATGTGCTTCCTAAAATGCTAAATTTTGCAAAATTTTATTTTTAATTGTCGTAGTTTTACTTTTATTAATACTTCATTATCGTCGTGTTTTTTTTAATCATTCTTTCATATACATATTATTTTGGGAGTAATAAAATGATTTATTATAAATTCTCTTAAATTTACTAATACATCGTTCATGTCAGTGAAATATTGCCACCAGCCGAACGAGACTCCTTTGTTTGAATATACATATATTATATTTTACGAAGTTATTTACATTTGTATAGCTTTTCACTGAAAATTTACTGTGGATTAATTAAATTGTTAATCATATCGACCATTCTACTTTTTCCTACGGCATTAATACAAGACAACATATCGTCTGCCAACAAGATATATATGTAACTACGTTAAAGTAAAACAAAGCTTATCAGAGAAACTTACCGTTCAATAAATTTTACTTTGCACAATTATTTGAATTTTACGCTTGTTTTAGGTTTGTGGATTGATTTAAAATTTAAGATTATCAGTGGTTTGTCATTTATGTATTTATGCGTGTTATTAAATTAGAAACTGGCCATCTTGAACTTATTATAAATACACAAAATAATTTAAATAAGGAGAGCATTTTAAAAACTTACCCAAAATTTTGTTAGTAGTATTTAATGTCTCACTTTAATAAAATAGGTTGGATCGTAATATGAAAGGAACCTTTTTACAGCCCACCGCCGAATCAACCAAATAATAATTGTGATAAAAAAACGAGCTATAGTTAAAAGGGGAAGATAAAAAAAATAGGTGCAATAAATCTAATAGGCATTTCTAAAAGCGATTGATTATTATGTTCAGAATAGATCTACTAATCCAACACAGTTTTTTTATGAACCGGGAAGGCAAATAAAAATTATAAATTTATTTCATGTTTATTTGGGGGGCTAGGTAAATTATATATTTTCGGCAAATGAGGAAGATTACACAGAGACAACTTGTTAAAAGGTGACGAAGTGGTATTTTTTTTAACTAACGATCAATTGGTTGTGGACTTAAAACACAATAAGGTCAATATGTCGTGTCCGTGGCGCAGTGGTTAACGCATTTTTTTTTCATTTTAAATTATCGATTTCTGTTCGGAGGCATGGGTGTTTGTAATGTTTAAAAATTCCCTCCCGCCCTCTTCCAATCCTGAAATAATGACGTAGGAAGAGTAATTAATTAACCACTAGTCTTTTTTTAGCTTCAATCTTTTATCACTGTTCTATTTAAAAAAAGATGTTGGGCAGCTGGGTAACAATAAGTTCTTGTAAAAAGACTTCTGTTGAGATACCTCTTTGAGAAGGCCATGTGAAGACATTAGGAGCAGACATGGGCTTAAAAAGTCAATGTTGAATTCAGATTTTTCAATTGAAATTCAAGTGTTTGTTGGTATTAATTCTTGCCGAGTGAATTAAATTTCTTTTAAAAACTTCTCATTGAGTGTTCGTCGTGTGATTTTGCTCATTATTAGCAAGCTTTACACTGGGGCGCCGTCGTCCACGATTAGGTGACTTATGTTCCTTATACCTAATATGCATAAGGGGCACACGTAATGTGTCTCTAAGGCAAGAGATTAACTGCGCGGAAATTTCAAAGACTGCGCGGACTGATCAAATATTAATTGAACAACTGTCTTGTAGTGCGCGCTAACCCGGAATGAGTGCGCGGCTGCACGCGCGAGCAGCTTAGAGGGAACGTTGGGCACACGTCACCAAATCGTGGACGACTTCACGCCAGTGTAAAGCTTGCCAATCATAAGAATGTATAAAAGTTTTAAAAGAAAAACTTCAGTTGTATTGTATATAGGTTTTAAAATATATTATATTTGCGAAAGAAGTAGCGAAATTAAAATTATAATTACTACAGAAAATTAGATATATCCATAGTATGTACATATAAAGAAATATTTACGAGACCTTAATACTTTATTATCTACATTTTTCAAAAGAAAAACATTGTGTTGATCTATCGTTTAGTGGTTAAAGTTTAAGGGTAAGAGATTAATTAAGACGTCAAAGTATGCAGCCCTTCATTATTCTAAAATGAATGCGTATTTCTCCTTTCCTCTTGTATCGACTGTACGTGTAATAAAAAAATTGAAGCAGAGAAAAATACCGCGCTGGGAGTCGAAGCGGAAAAAAATTGCACCAACAACCAAAAATTCTTCCTGCCCAACTAATAAAAGCGGCGCTTTGTATTTCCAACACGATGGTTCCTTTGATTCCGCCTCACTTTTATTGGATTGTTAAAATTTGGGCCGTCAAAAAATATCAAACATTACGACATGCAATAATATTACAGGCCTGTATTTATTGTATCGTTCTTGGGTATACAATACATCTGTATAATAATAAATAATACCCGATCCATACCGCAATGAAAAAAAAATAGATATTTAAATTTAAATAAAAAAGTTTTTTTTAAGGTACACCCGCTCCCGATATGAAGATTATGGATTCCTAATAAATCTATAAATTATTTAAGACAACAGTTTGTTACTCAGTTGCTTCACGGATCTTTTTTTAAGTCAGTAGGGTATTGATTGTATATAAGTATAACGCTAGAACAGGACATGTAGTGTGATAATCACTCTCATTTGGACGTCAAAAATCACTTAAAGATTTTAAATACACAAAATGTACGTTTTTAAATAAACGTTAATGTAACAGTTACGGCAGTAGGTAAAAATCATTGTGATTTTTTTAACCTCGATAAATTTTATATATTTCCAACTGATCTCTGCCGTGTCTCTCCAGTTTCTCGAAGGAATCATAATTTATTCGCCAAAATATAAGCCTTCCAACAATTTATCCTTCAAGAGATCTGTTCAGAAATCAGACTGCCTTTAATATGATCTGTCCAACGAAGTCATCCGTTGTTGGTTAAGTAACGTTCTATTCAGTGGCGAATTAAGAAAATGGGAGGCCATAGACACAATAAAATTTGGAGGCCCTGTTTTTAGAATAACACAAAAACGTCAAGTAAGCGTAAGATATCTGTGAGGGCCCTAAGCAAACGCAAACGCGTGCCTCATTTGCTTATAGGGTAATCCGCCACTGTTTTTTTTTATCAAATTGTACATTTTGAGGTTAAATTTTCTCCACCACTCCTAAGACATCATGATATAGAGAAACCCTTACCGTGATGTGTGAGAGAGGTAACGTTCTAGGACTTTCGTCTATTTCAGATGCATGGTCAAAGATTCACACTCCGGAATAGATAGTTTCATACATTTATTTAAGCATTTCATTATTTTTTTCATAGCTTTCCTTCTATCTGTACTGAATACTAAAATATTAACCGTAAACGGGTACACATAGAGACCAGTAAGCAGCAAGTTAATCGTCCTTTGCTTACCCTATTAGATATCAACCGTATATCGGAATGAAATAAACTCACAGTTGGAAATAGGTACTGTATGAAAATATGCTTTTAAAAGATATTTTAGTTGACTATTTGCGAAGTATAAGTTCATAATAAAATCTTTTAAAGTCGCATAACACTTTAGTAAATCTCTCTCTATAGAAATAGTTCTTTACCTCAGAAGAATTTGATCACAAATCACAAAACGATTTCCATATCAAATCGTTTGGCATATTTCAATACCCAGAAAAAGCTGTTTACATTTCAATCAAACATCAATAATACACTCAATGGCGCCTTTCGCCGAACGTTTACCGAAGAAAAGGATAATCGTCTGAGCACTTCACAGCCAATAATTCAATTATTCGGTATGATATCAATACAGAAAAAGTGATCGGTTCATGTGCGATCGACTGCCGAGTGTTTACGCGAGGATCCAACCGCCAAACCACATTAGAAAATCGTATCAATCGCGTCGTCAATTTTCGACAGCAAAAAACGGAAAAAATATTACTGCGCTTATGATAAAGTATTTCAATAATATTATATATACACAAAAAAAACATTTTAACAAAAGCTGCACATTTATTTTAAATGCTATTTGAATATCAGTCTGATTTTTGTCTATAGGATTACTTGTATAATATACGGGCCCATTAGAGATGAAGAGAGCCAAGTGAAATTTTAGAAAAAAATAATGTTATATTCTACACGTCTTAAAGTAATCTCAGGTAATACACATTACAATAGTGTTATCTGCGTTAAATAAAAATATGCAATCCAACAAAACAACAAATATAGACGTGATTGTATTTGAAAGTCCAAGAAAAAAGTTTAATGATTTTACTAGTTGGGTTACTTCATCTCTAGAGGTCCTATACAATATCAAGTAAAAGAAAATATTAAAATTTGACCAATAGAAGAACATTGGTAAGGTATACCCTTTTTCATTTTCAGTTTTAGTTACAAAATATTTGTACTTGAGAAGCCAAAATTTTAAGAAATTAGTTAATGATGCCAAAGTATATGTTGATAAGTCTATTCACAAAATAGTACATTTTTTGTCTTGTATTATTTTAAATGAATTGTTTTCTATAATATGAATTAATTTGCAATGAATGTAAATATTTATGATTTTTTTGAATATGAATTTAAAGTGAAATTAATGGTGATGGATTAATAATTGTTTGGTATATATCATAGGTTCCCAACCTTTTTTGGGTGGCGACCCCTTTTTATAAAAGCCATGTGACTAGCGACCCCCCCCCCCCCCCCCCCAGGAATTAGAAATCCTCGATTTGCTATATTGTAAAAATTTTAAAAAAAGTTGGCGACCCCCAGGTTGGGAACCCGTGGTACATATGGTGAAAAATATTAAATAAATTAGTTCTACAAATAGTATAGAAATATTTACAGAACTAAATACTTTGTTCAACCAAGTAAATGCCGTTGATTACATCTACTTATTTCTAGTTGATCGTGTGCATTTCATACGAATTTTCAATGAGTATATATTATATTGGTAAACAGTGCAAGACAGAGTTAGTTGCCAAAATAGAACATAAGCCAAACAGTACCTAAAGTATAAGCTACAAAATAGATTATTAGATTTTAAGACAATTAATATTAAAAATATTATATAAATCTTCCGGCATTAGTAAGTTTATTTTAAATAAAATTGGTAGATTGCAATATTCAGAACATGAAAAAAGGTTTATCATCACATGTGTATTGAATTTCCTATTGTGGTGCTGCGAAGATTTCCTCGTTCGACGGGGGGATTTTTCTGGCATTTTTTGATTTATAATAATAAATATCCAACAACAAACGACGCGACGCCGCGTCCCCGGGAAAAGATTTGTCGGGCGGGGGTGCGCCGGGACGGTGGGACGGGCGCGAGGGCACGGGTCGCAGGAGTGGTGTCGTCTGACAAGATTCCAAAGGAGGAAGACTCTCCAGGGACTTTCAAGTTGCGATTACCGTGAGGCGCGTTTGAATTCTTTGACACCCGGGAACGAACCTGTCGAAATATGTGTAAGTAGGTATTGCGCGGAATGCGTAATAAGGAATAAAAGACTCGTTATAAATTTTATAGTCATACATTAACATTTATAAAAAGTAACAAGCTATTTATTTTATTGATCTTTTACGCTGTGTAAAACGTCACGAAATAAAAAAAAAATACTTGTTAGAATGGCACAAGCACAATCAACTAATAGTGCAACGTGGTAAGCGTAACTGATACTGATATATAATAAATAATGTAGAATAAGTAAATATATATTATAGTGTTATAACATTTTAACGACAATCACATTAATTTAAAAACCGACAAAGAATATTAACTAAGTAAATATTTCCCCTTAGTTAGTTGAACGTCATTAGTTGAGTTAATCCATTTCACCACCAATAGTCTTAAACTTATTTATTTATCATATAAAGACGATGCATTTATTTCTTAATGTTAGTTCAAGTTCATCCGTGCACTTGAACGCCTGAAAACGCCGAAAGGCGTTTAAGGTGCAAAGTAATAAATATATATTTTTGAAATGTAAAACAAAAAAATTATTACACTGTTTTTCCACAGGTTGTATATGAAACTATGTATGAAACATGTTTCGTTTCTTTTAAAATCAATTCCATGAACGGTTCGTTAGCATTAATATTATCATTGACTGAAATGAATAATTTGTAAATTTATTTTATAATTTGGACAAGCGGCTCAACATTGTTCAATTTGGAATTTACCCAACATCATGTCAGTAATTAATTTGTAAATCTGTTATATGAGTCTATTCTGCCTCCATCCTTCAGAAAGGAAAAAAAACCGAACCAACCGACCATTTTGTCATTTATATCGTATATAACCTAAAGATGGTTTGTCTACAGATACTTTTCAAAGAAGTGAAACACGTGTCAGATTTTTTACACAACCTACGGAATAACAAATACTTAAATTTTCATTTAATATTAAGAAATAGCTTTCACAAAATATCTGCTGAATTCATCGAAAAAAATAATACGGAAATTGGATATTACCACCGCTTACGACCGAAAGCTGATTTGAAAAGGCATGGAAATATATAATAGAGTACTATTAATAATACTTACTGTCAAACTAAAGCCTCCGCTTATCGATAAGAATGATAAAGCTTAAGGTCCTGACAAAGTCAACATATTGTATCTTGGGTATGGTTGTTTGATGTGTCTTTTCTTGTCGAGTTGATCTGGAGTGACTTTTTTCAAAACTCTCATTGGGATTATCTCATGTCTTAAAATTACCAGTAGCATCAACTTTTACGCTTTACTTTCAATGTAATTAATTAACTAACACTGTATTTACAAATTTCGAGCTTTCTGTCGACTGGACAACGTTATTTTTTATTTTGGGTGATTACAGGTTTGAATCTTAGTACGAACACCTTTACAGATTGATATTTCATTCGATGAATGATGAACGAAAAAGGTTTAATGTAAATAAGCGTTTTTTGACGTATTGAGTTGATGATAAAGAAGTTACGTTTTTTTTATATCAGAACGGGCAGATACTGCATATTATTTTATCTCAAATATATATTAAAATTAATATAACAGATTGTAGAAAAAGGCTATAAAATACGTCTCTCTTAGTATTCTATACAATAACAATTCATAAATTGAAATACGCATAAAAATTCATACTTGGAACTATTTTCATAACTATGAGTGAAATATTTAAGTACCAAACTTAGGTACAATATTTTCAGACATTGAAGTAGCATACGAGACATCTCAATTCATAAAATATTGATGTAGCTTTGAAGGGTAGAATTTTTCAATAGTGACGGCTGCGAGATTTCTACATGAAAATGTATAGGTTTTTTCCTGTCAACCCCGATTTTTATCCTTCAACCCCAGTTGCTGCATTCCCGAGGGCTATTTCAGCTACTTCCCCAATACCTGTGTACGTTTACTCAAAGCCTATCTGAAAACAAGAAAAAAGTGAAATTCCATTGTGATAAATATGGGAATTTTCTTTATTATGAGACTCAGTGTAAAGACAATGTTTGGCAATTTGTCTTAAATTACTTTTTATGAAGATTTCTAACAATACCTCCTGTTTGTAATGTATTTTTTTTTTCAAACAACTTAGAATAAAATGAATATACACATTGAAATTATAAAAAATACATCACACACTTTCACAAATGTGAGATGTATTATAAAAAAACAAATCTATTAGATTTTTTAAATTCTTTCTATAAAATTAAATTTTATTTTGGTGTATTTAAATAGACATTCACTTCTCTAACATCCATCGTTTAATTAATCTTTAATAAAGTTTCCCACCCAGGCTGCACCAGATTTTTTCATTTATTTCCACAAAAATTTACATATATCTTATAATCTAATTAAATCACATTATATCTTTAATGCGGTATTTCAATATTAAATTCTTTTAACCCTGATTAATATGGTATGGTAAAACGTTTCATTATTTTAAAAACAATACTAAATACCAAATGATGTTCACGATGAAGTTATGAAACTATTTTTCAACAAATGAAAAAGAAAAAGATAACCTTCATTACTACACGATAAAGAATAACAAATACAATATAGATAGCTTGGCTCAAGTATAAATTGAAGGGTATAAGAGAACAGTATGTTATATCAAAAGGAATATATTTTAAGCCGGCAATGCAGTCTTCTACACATGTTCTCATGATGAAGAATAATATCATTTTAATTCTATATAACCTTTTGTTATTAATTTATTTATTATTAATAATCCATTTAAACAAAGCTCCGGCAATAGCTTATGCCGAAATATCTGTTGTTACCATAGTATAATATAAAGTATTTTTTTAAAACCTTTTTATTACTTCTAAATTACAAAGTTTATACTTATGGAATCACCAAGCTAAAACTTGTATAATAATTCGATAATATGATTTTATGTAATTCAGATATTATATTAGACATATTCCACGTGTACGTGGGTGAGTTATTGGATGCTTTTTTAAATGTATTAAAGAAGAGTTTGTCGACGCTTACTCAGCTGACTTCCTTGCCAATTTAATGTTGTTAATGTTTTTTTCTTCATTGCAAAAGTCTTAAATTTATAATTTGTCAATCCTATGCAATGTTAAATAAAATAAAATTATTCTAATTTTGTACACCAAAAATTTCAGAGCTTTATCCCATATTCTTTATAAAAATAATTAATTAATACGGTACCGGTAAAATACTTATTTCTTTACCTGAGGGTTATTCAGACAGATGTACTTATGTGTCTGATACTCCACTTGTTCAAAAGTGAAAAGAATAAGGGAGTGTCTGATTGAAGAGCGAACACTGTATACGTACTCGAAAGTACGAATGGTAAAGTGTGTACAGCCCTTGTTTTAAGATTCTTTCACTAAAATTTCTACGAGAAAAAAATTCAAACCAATGTCAATTTTCGCAATGTTAAAAGGACTAGAGAGGAATGAACTATGTACACAATCGGCATTTCTAGTCTCTCTGTATTTGTAAAGCAAAATGTTAACTCACGGTAACTTATTTGTTTTCTTATATTGTATCTTCGTGCAAAAGACATTATTTTAGAAAAGCTATAAAATAAATCCGTATAGCAGCACTGGAAAAATTATGCTTTGGTCACTTATTTTATAAAATAACTAGCTGACCCGGCATGCGTTGCAATGCCACTCAAAGATAGAAAGTGTTTGTGTTTTAATTATGTTTATTGAAGTGCTTTTGAATATATTTTGTTTTTTTGTCTGGTACGTATATGAATAGATCTTAAGGTTTTTCAACGCGTGATCAGGCCAGATACAGCTGTCCATGTGTGAAGCATGGATTTTTTAAATTTAGTCCACACACTTGTAGCGATTGTCCAAATGCTAGTCGCGCTGGAAACTGCAAACATTTATAAATAATTTTCAAAATATTTGCTGCAATTGCAGATGAAGCGATTGCCAACAATATTGTTTCATGATCCAACGTTTTGGCTTGTGTTTGATTGCATGCATAATTCTGTCTTACGCTATGCGTTGTTCTGGGACCAATTTCGGAAGATTTGTTTGAACGAATGTACCCAATTTGTCGACATCAAATTGTGTTTCTCGTTCCTAATCACGGTCAAAAGGGTTGTTTGCATATCATTGTATCAGATGATCGGGCTTGAGCAGTGAAAACTCGAAAAAAACTCAAACTTGCTCGTCTGTTTCTGAAGCTCGTAATGCCGTTTTCTTTCGTGCTTGAGGTCTAGATCAACTAATAGCAAGTCTTTTAGGTGGCATAATTTTTTGACAGCGAAAGAAAACTTTTGTGACGACTATTAAAAATTCACTTGATAATTGTTTACTATAATACCCTTTGATTGTTTGACGTAACCATAGCACGTATCAAACTTTAAAAGACTTAAGTTGCTGCGCACTTAGCGCCATCTGTCATTCAACAACATAAATAATTTCGCTCTGTTTGAAATACGAACGACGGACGTCAAAAATATTGAAAAAAAATTCGGGATAAGGACATCCTTCACCTAGCGGGATGAAATATACCTTAAAACCTATTCTACTATCTAACAAATATACATTTAAAAAATCGGTCAAGCCTATATAGAGATAGAGATAATTTTTAGAATAACTGAAATGTTTAAGTTTGCTAACAAATTTATTTCGTAGAAAAAGAAAAAGATCTCGGGATATATAACGATAGTCCTTCAGTATTTAAATTGTAAATAATATATTTTTTAGAATATTTGAAATGTTTTAAGTTTGCTAACAAATATATTTCGTAGAAGAAGAAATAGATCTCGGGACATAATATATTGACAGCCTTGCAGTATTTAAATTGTAAATAATATAATTTTTGGAAAAATGTTTAAGTTTGCTAACAATAATTTTTCGTAGTAGCAGAAATAGACCTCAGGGCATATATCGACAGCCCTGCAGTATTTAAATTGTAAATAATTTAATTTTTGGAATAATGTTTAAGTTTGCCAACAACATTTTTTTGTAGTAGTAGAAATAGACCTCGTGGCGTATATCGACAACCCTGCAATATTTTAATTGTAAATTATTTATTTTTTGGAATAATGTTTAAGTTTGCTAACAACCATTTTTCGTAGTAGCAGAAATAGACCTCGTGGGATATATTGACAGCCCTGCAGTATTTAAATTGTAAATCATTTAATTTTTGGAATAATCTTTAAATTTGCTAACAATCATTTTTCGTAGTAGCAGAAATTTCGTAAATTATTGAATTTTTGGAATAATGTTTAAGTTTGCTAAAAACTATTTTTCGTAGTAGCAGAAATAAACCTCCTAATTTACTTTAGTTTTGGAATAATGTTTTAGTTTGCTAACAATCATTTTTCGTAGTAGCAGAAATAGACCACGTAAATTATTTAATTTTTGGAATGATGTTTAAGTTTTGCTAACAACCATTTTTCGTAGTAGCAGAAATTTCGTAAATTATTGAATTTTTGGGATAATGTTTAAGTTTGCTAACAATTATTTTTCGTAGTAGAAGATTTAAAAATAAAAGTCGAAATATAGTTCAATAAAATTTCCATACTGTCATTAGAATATTCCTAATGCATGTAAGAAATAAAAAAGATTTTCAAGGCAGGATGCAAAATACAACCATAAATAATCGAATCAATGACACTGATCGAAATTTGTCAAATCAGCTCCAAAAAATCTTGAAATTGTAAATTATTTAATTTTTAAAATAATGTTTAAGTTTGCTAACAATCATTTTTCGTAGTAGCAGAAATAGACCTCAGGGCATATATCGACAGCCCTGCAGTATTCAAATTGTAAATTATTTAATTTTTGGAAAAATGTTTAAGTTTGCTTACAATAATTTTTCGGAGAAGCAGAAATAGACCTCAGGGCATATATCGACAGCCCTGCAGTATTTAAATTGTAAATTATTTAATTTTTGAAATAATGTTTAAGTTTGCTAACAATCATTTTTCGTAGTAGCAGAAATAGACCACGTGGCGTATATCGACAGCCCTGCAGTATTTAAATTGTAAATTATTTAATTTTTGGAATAATGTTTAAGTTTGCTAACAATAATTTTTCGTAGTAGGAGAAATAGACCACGTGGCATATATCGACAGCACTGCAGTATTTATATTGTAAATTATTTAATTTTTGGAAAAATGTTTAAGTTTGGTAACAATAATTTTTCGTAGTAGCAGAAATAGACCTCACGGCATATATCGACAGCCCTGCAGTATTAAAATTGTAAATTATTTAATTTTTGGAATAATGTTTAAGTTTGCTAACAACCATTTTTCGTAGTAGCAGAAATATACCTCGTGGGATATATCGACAGCCCTGCAGTATTTAAATTGTAAATCATTTAATTTTTGGAATAATCTTTAAGTTTGCTAACAATCATTTTTCGTAGTAGCAGAAATTTCGTAAATTATTTAATTTTTGGAATAATGTTTAAGTTTGCTAACAAATATTTTTCGTAGTAGCAGAAATAAGCCTCGTAATTTATTTTAGTTTTGTAATGATGTTTAAGTTTGCTAACAACCATTTTTCGTAGTAGCAGAATTTTTTTAAATTATTGAATTTTTGGAATAATGTTTAAGTTTGCTAACAACCATTTTTCATAGTTGCAGAAATTTCGTAAATTATTGAATTTTTGGAATAAAATTTAAGTTTGCTTACAATAATTTTTCGGAGTAGCAGAAATAGACCTCAGGGCATATATCGACAGCCCTGCAGTATTTAAATTGTAAATTATTTAATTTTTGAAATAATGTTTAAGTTTGCTAACAATCATTTTTCGTAGTAGCAGAAATAGACCACGTGGCGTATATCGACAGCCCTGCAGTATTTAAATTGTAAATTATTTAATTTTTGGAATAATGTTTAAGTTTGCTAACAATCATTTTTCGTAGTAGCAGAAATAGACCACGTGGCATATATCGACAGCACTGCAGTATTTATATTGTAAATTATTTAATTTTTGGAAAAATGTTTAAGTTTGCTAACAATAATTTTTCGTAGTAGCAGAAATAGACCTCACGGCATATATCGACAGCCCCGCAGTATTTAAATTGTAAATTATTTAATTTTTGGAATAATGTTTAAGTTTGCTAACAACCATTTTTCGTAGTAGCAGAAATAGACCTCGTGGGATATATTGACAGCCCTGCAGTATTTAAATTGTAAATCATTTAATTTTTGGAATAATCTTTAAGTTTGCTAACAATCATTTTTCGTAGTAGCAGAAATTTCGTAAATTATTGAATTTTTGGAATAATGTTTAAGTTTGCTAACAAATATTTTTCGTAGTAGCAGAAATAAGCTTCGTAATTTACTTTAGTTTTGGAATAATGTTTTAGTTTGCTAACAATCATTTTTCGTAGTAGCAGAAATAGACCACGTAAATTATTTAATTTTTGGAATGATGTTTAAGTTTGCAAACAACCATTTTTCGTAGTAGCAGAATTTTTTTAAATTATTGAATTTTTGGAATAATGTTTAAGTTTGCTAACAACCATTTTTCATAGTTGCAGAAATTTCGTAAATTATTGAATTTTTGGAATAATGTTTAAGTTTGCTAACAATTATTTTTCGTAGTAGAAGATTTATAAATAAAAGTCGAAATATAGTTCAATATAATTTCCATACTGTCGTTAGAATATTCCTAATACATGTAAGAAATAAAAAAGATTTTCAAGGCAGGGTGCAAAATATAACCATAAATAATCGAATCAATGACACTGATCAAAATCTGTCAAATCAGCTCCAAAAAATCTTGAAATTGTAAATTATTTAATTTTTAAAATAATGTTCTAAGTTTGCTAACAATCATTTTTCCTAGTAGAAGATTTTAAAATAAAAGTTGAAATACAGTTCTATAAAATATCCATACTGTCATTAGAATATTCCTAATGCATGTAAGAAATTAAAAATGTTTTCAAGGCCAGATGCAAAATATAACCATACCTCCAATAATCGAATCAATGACGTCTCTGAACGAAATCTGTCAAATCAGCTCCCAGCCCTATAATTATAGCTTCAAGAAATCGAATCAGTTTATTTGATTATTTAAAAAACGTCGTAGCGATGCATACTTTAAAATAATGTTCTCTCAATATTATTACGATCCTTTAATTATTACGAATTTAAAGACGTCCATTTCAATTGTTTTAAATTACATAGCGATTCACGTCAAGTCAACTGTCAAAGTTTTATCAGTCTATGGTATAATGCAATCAACGCCACCTAGTGGATACAACGTCAACCGTAAACAGCATACAACGTATGTTCCGCGTTCCATTTGTATTTTTCAAAAAAACAAATTGTATGAGGACATTTATTTTCTTAATAATTTCTTTCCCGTGATATTTTTCCGATGTTTTAATGCTTATTCTGCTATTCTAGGCGGATAAGAATTTAATAAGACAAAGATCATTAAAATCCGAGCTGTAATTCTCGAGATATACGTGGTGTAACAAACCCCACTTTCTTTTATATATATAGATACTAGCTGACCCGGCATGCGTTGCAATGCCACTCAAAGAAAGAAAGTGTTCGTGTTTTAATTATGTTTATTGAAGTGCTTTTAGATATATTTTGTTTTTTTGTCTGGTACGTATATGAATAGATCTTAAGGTTTTTCAACGCGTGATCAGGCCAGATACAGCTGTCCATGTGAGAAGCATGGATTTTTAAACTTTAGTCCACACACTTGTAGCGATTGTCCAAATGCTAGTTGCACCGGAAACTGAAAACATTTAAATTTTAATGGCCTATCTGTCGGAATTATTGGAATGCTTGGCACCAGTACATCGTTTCCTTTAAATTTTCCATTTAAAATTGAAGCTTAGATGATAATGTTCATTAATTTTTCACTGAAAGCCTGGTACCGTTGCAAAGTCGTGGTGGATTTATATTTCGGAGAAGAATGATAGGTACGCCAATTTTCAGTGTTAAAACGTGCGGTAGCATGCCTGGCAAATCAAGTGAGTTTAATAATTCAGTTGGATAATTGACAACTTCGTCTTGATCAATTTATAGTATCGATGGACTTATAGGTTGTTTCTTTGCCTGGTATTTCGTTTGGAATCCTGAAGTTGATGGCATTACCGTTGTTTTTGACTGCTAATATAACACATTCACTAAGGCACTGATGATTTTTGTAATTCTGTGCGATATTTGGGAAAACTTTGTGCATCAATTCGCTTACGGTTCCTGTAATTTTACAGAAGCTTGGTGGTAATGAGTGGATTCATCGATTTCTATTTTTCATTACCAATATCTGACAATTGTTTTTTGAAACGTTCAGTGGATGGATCATGTTGTAATTCTACACGCATATTAGCTTACAAAGTCAATTTCTGCACATGTCATCATAAAACTGATGATTTGAGACATGCACTTGATTCATCAGCAGCTGTTGAACGTGGTATGACTGGTAGAGTTTGTCGAAAAATACCAGACGATAAAAAAGGTTTGCCACCAAAGACCAGTTTATTTCCTCTCAAATCTTTTGGTGTACATATAGTGAAGATTTTCTAATGCTTTTTTGTGCGCCATAGTAAATTCGTTCCATTTAATGAGTTGATATGATTAAAGTACTTCATCAATCATGATTTTTTTTTGATATTGCATGTTGGTGTTCAAATGCAATTTCTTTGCTGAATGCGCTGTTTGACCACCTTTCAAAATATTTGCTGCGATTGCAGATGAAGCGATTGCCAACAATATTGTTTCGTGATCCAACGTTTTGGCTTGTGTTTGATTGCATGCATAATTCTGTCTTACGCTATGCGTTGTTCTGGGACCAATTTCGGAAGATTTGTTTGAACGAATGTACCCAATTTGTCGACATCAAATTGTGTTTCTCGTTCCTAATCACGGTCAAAAGGGTTGTTTGCATATCATTGTATCAGACGATCGGGCTTGAGCAGTGAAAACTAGAACGGTTTCCAAACTTGCTCGTCTGTTTCTGAAGCTCGTAATGCCGTTTTCTTTCGTGATTGAGGTCTAGATCAACTAATAGCAAGTCTTTTAGGTGGCATAATTTTTTGACAGCGAAAGAAATCTTTTGTGACGACTATTAAAAATTCACTTGATAATTGTTTACTATAATACCCTTTGATTGTTTGACGTAACCGTGGCACGTATCAAACTTTAAAAGACTTAAGTTGCTGCGCACTTAGTGCCATCTGTCATTCAACAACATAAATAATTTCGCTCTGTTTGAAATACGAACGACGGACGTCAAAAATATTGAAAAAAAATTCGGGATAAGGACATCCTTCACCTAGCGGGATGAAATATACTTTAAAACCTATTCTACTATCTAACAAATATACATTTAAAAAATCGGTCAAGCCTATATAGAGATAGAGATAATTTTTAGAATAATTGAAATGTTTAAGTTTGCTAACAAATTTATTTCGTAGAAAAAGAAAAAGATCTCGGGATATATAACGATAGTCCTTCAGTATTTAAATTCTAAATAATATAGTTTTTAGAATATTTGAAATGTTTTAAGTTTGCTAACAAATATATTTCGTAGAAGAAGAAGTAGATCTCGGGACATAATAAATTGACGGCCTTGCAGTATTTAAATTGTAAATAATATAATTTTTGGAAAAATGTTTAAGTTTGCTAACAATAATTTTTCGTAGTAGCAGAAATAGACCTCAGGGCATATATCGACAGCCCTGCAGTATTTAAATTGTAAATTATTTAATTTTTGGAATAATGTTTAAGTTTGCCAACAACATTTTTTTGTAGTAGTAGAAATAGACCTCGTGGCGTATATCGACAACCCTGCAATATTTAAATTGTAAATTATTTATTTTTTGGAATAATGTTTAAGTTTGCTAACAATCATTTTTCGTAGTAGCAGAAATAGACCACGTGGCGTATATCGACAGCCCTGCAGTATTTAAATTGTAAATCATTTAATTTTTGGAATAATGTTTAAGTTTGCTAACAATCATTTTTCGTAGTAGCAGAAATAAACCTCCTAATTTACTTTAGTTTTGGAATAATGTTTTAGTTTGCTAACAATCATTTTTCGTAGTAGCAGAAATAGACCACGTAAATTATTTAATTTTTGGAATGATGTTTAAGTTTGCTAACAATCATTTTTCCTAGTAGAAGATTTTAAAATAAAAGTCGAAATACAGTTCTATAAAATATCCATACTGTCATTAGAATATTCCTAATGCATGTAAGAAATTAAAAATATTTTCAAGGCCAGATGCAAAATATAACCATACCTCCAATAATCGAATCAATGACGTCACTGAACAAAATCTGTCAAATCAGCTCCCAGCCCTATAATTATAGCTTCAAAAAATCGAATCAGCTTATTCGATTATTTAAAAAACGTCGTAGCGATGCATACTTTAAAATAAAGTTCTCTCAATATTATTACGATCCTTCAGTTCTAAGCCAGGAAATTTGAATTTAAAGACGTCCATTTCAATTGTTTTAAATTACATAGCGATTCACGTCAAGTCAACCGTCAAAGTTTTATCAGTCTATGGTATAATGCAACCAACGCCACCTAGTGAATACAACGTCAACCGTAAACAGCATACAACGTATGTTCCGCGTTCGATTTGGAAATTTCAAATAAACAAAATGTATGAAAACATTTATTTTATTCATAATTTCTTTCCCGTGATATTTTTCCGATGTTTTAATGCTTATTCTGCTATTCTAGGCGGATAAGAATTTAATAAGAATAAGATCATTAAAATCCGAGCTGCAATTCTCGAGATATACGTGGTGTAACAAACCCCACTTTCTTTTATATATATAGATTTAAGACCTATGTCATAGAAATACTCTTTTTAAATCGATATCAACTGTGTTTCGGACGCTTTATGTTTCTTTGGTCTTAAGTAAGCTTGAATATGGATCCATCATTTGGAGCCCATATGAAAGTTCATACAAGCTGAAATTGGAGAGAATCCATAAGAAATTTCTAAGATATTATTATTTCAAAAAATTTAAATTCTTCCCCTTTGATAATTCCTTAAAAGAATACTACCCCACCAAATTTCTTTTAGGAATGTTATCATTTCACTCACTTGAAGCTCGAAGATCGTTTTCAAGCTTAAAGCATTTTTCTCTTCTTCTTCGGGGCCGAGTTAATAATCCTGAAATTCTCATGACTATTAATTTACATGCTCCCAATTTATTCTTACGTAGGCGAAACAATGAGCAAAAACTTTTATTTCTAAAAACTTATACCTCGCTTAGGAGGTATGAGTCACCAGTTCCAAGGGCCGTTCGATTAATCAACGCATTGCCTAGAGAAGTGGACATTTTTGGTGATGGTATTTGTGAACTGTGTGATAAATTTTTCTTTTGTATTTCTTGATTTTTTATGTTGAATTTGATGTACTGTGTATTTTTATTTTATATTTTGTCTTATTATATTTTTCAAGTGCATGGCGAATTGGCGTCAGCTGTTATGTCATGTACTGTAATTTTGGTTTTTAACAATAAATAAATAAATAAATAGATATCAAGTAACACGACGACTGCTTAGTCGGCTAACCGGGTAATGAGCTATTTTTTAAAGATTATATTTTGAAAATAAAATATTTTTACCAATACTTAATAATTGTTGAAAGCTAATACTGAATGAATATAAAAAAATAAAACACCCTTTTCTACCAATTAAAAATTGAAAGCAATACCGATTTTGCTCATTACGAGCATTTTCAAATGATAAACATATATATCTGGGACCTATTGCTAAAAGTGCCCACGTCAAATATATCAAATGTTCAGTAATGGCAATTTTTTGTGGTATATATATAGTGTAGAGTTGTGATTTTTCGTACTTTAACTGCCCATTAGACACTTGACAATAAATCTGAATTTCTGATTATCTATGTGAACATAGGCATTTATTTCTGGGTGTAAAGTCTGTCGCAAAATTATTAAGATACACAAATTATCTTTCCTTCTATTTCATTATTTTTAATCGAGCAACAGAAAGATTTCTAAAAAAAGAAAGAGTAACTCAACTTCAAATGGCCAAAATCTGACATATGCACTTTTAGCATTAACCCTTTGCCCGCGTCACCAAATTTAGCGGCTGCTTTTTTGCGGATTTTGTTATCGCGTTATCGACTATAAATATAGGTTGTAATATTTTTTCAACTAATAAAATAAGTTAATTGCCACCCAAAGTAACTTTTTCAATAATAAAATACAATATATTTCTTGTTTTTTCGGTTTAATTCAACAATAATCATTATTCATACAATTGCGGCGTGACGTCGCCATATTGTAAAATACCGCCACGCGCGACCTAGAACACTGCGCCACCACCATACCATGCTTATAATATTAAATTCTCGGAACAATTTCAATTTCACCCGCACTCGATCGCTTATTTACATTATCCCAAATAATATAATGATATATGCATATTTTTTAAATACGTGGCGCACAGTTCTTACGAGAAACGCCATGAATCAACGGCGGCCATCTTGCATTGGTGACGTATGTTCACGGCGTGTTCCAGAAATAAATTATTTTAGCCTATATTGAATCTTTTTTGACTAATGTCATTATTGAATTCGGTAAAATAAACATTTAGTAATATTTTCAACCAAGTTATACAATTCTAACACAATAGATAGCTCTTATATAGGGTTTGAAATTTCTATGATATCTATACGTGTCACGCGCGCTGATGGCATGTTTGCTAGGACATGCATAGCGGTCATACGCGGTGGAAAGGTTAAAGCCTAGATATTAAATACAGGGGTATTTATACAAAAATATTTAAGACTAATAAGGGAACAACAAACAATTGTTAGTAAAAAAATATATATAAAATGATACAAAATATAAATGAGTGCCACTAAGGTCGCTACAATTCTCTATGTTCTAATATTAGATAAACATTTGAATTTATTTTTAGAAACCTTCATTACTAAAATATTTTTTAATTAGATTGCAAATTATTAGCATTCGTTCGTAAGAGGTTTTAAATATTTTGATTTAATTCAGCTTAGTGTCACTCATTCATATTTTGTATCATTTTCTATAAATTCTTTTTATTTTTCTATTAAAAAAATGCTTGTTACACCCTTATTAGTCTCACGTGATTTCGCATAAATAATCCTGTATCAATATATATTTTTATCAATTGATAAGCCACACCGGTTGTGATCTTAATGAATAAATGTGGAATTAGCACAGAAATATTTAATGAAAATAAAAGTAATGAAATTATGTTTCGGTATAAAAAAAATATGTCCCTAAAAATTGCAGTCAAAAAAACTTTTAATATTTTTCTTTTACAGGATTTAATGAAAATACAGAGCATTGTACACCATATATATTATATATAAAGAGCGGTATATGTATATGAAATGAGCGTTTACATCTGTTAAAGAAATAATTTTAACGAGGGTAATAAAGATGGAATGACTTGGTCAAAAAAATGTTTTTATTAGAGTGAAACGAAGCTATGTACTTTTTTTTGTTAATCAAAAATAACGTTATATCGTTAAAAGCTTTTTCTGCGTCAAGAGTATGTTATGTTGTTTAAATAACTTGTTCTTCTATCTATTGTTCTATCATGTATATGCTAGTTGAATCAACAAACAATTAAAGAAGACTTACTATGTCAGTCCAGGTCGAAAAATGCGTTATGAATACGTTAAACCTTCCTTTCACAAATACATGACATCAGATAGTAGATTGACTTTCGACAAAAAAATATTCAAAAAAACTTTTCGTTGTAAGATCAAACAGCTATCGTTAGTTGTTTATATTTTATTTAATACCATTAATCACTGAAAGCACCACTTCTATTTATTATTACTGGTCCACACCGAAATAAATGAATATTCAAAAGTTGTACATAGATAACTTGCGTTTAAGAAAGCTTTTAATCCACTGTAAATAATTCTGCAAGTATACGATAGCGAAAACAAAACCACCCAATTAATACACGGCCCTCCGACAAATCTCTTAAAAAGGCTTTCGTAGATTGACCACATTGAAGCGGTTCCTAAAGGTTTGGTGACCTTTATGTGATCGCTAGACACTTACTAGGTCCATGGGATGAGTCATAATTGAACTGGAGTGACTCGGCCTCTAAGACAATCGCAAAGATTAAAGACACTCCCATAAGTTATTTCTTCAACTTAGATTAAAGACTTTAAAAAAAAGGTTCTTTGCAATTTGCATCTTTTGGACAACTCTATTTGCGTAGATTATCTATTTCATTAGAATAAGCTCGATTTTTTGTAGGCTGTTGGTATCAGAAAGTTATCTTTGAAGCGCTTGTAATTAAAGCAATGTCTGATTAAAGAAAGTTATTCACTAACTCTAATCTTAATTGTATCAAATAAGATAGTCTTCAAGGCAATACTTTGACAAAGAAATAATAAATTTGAATCGTTCAAACTATGTACATTCTCACAAATTTTGTCATTAACGACCCGGGTTTCGCCTTTCGGCATCTTCAGGCATTCAAGTGCACGGATGAACTTGAACTGACGCTTAGTAAATGAAAGTTTCGTGTTTATATAAGATATAAATGCATCACTGAGTCCAAAGCCACTGCTGGCAAAAAGGATAAGCCCATGGGAATGCCAACAGATTTGACTAGTGAGCAGTTTCAAGAATTATATAATTTGTTTGTCGGCAAAGGTTTTATGATTATATGATTTTATGGTTATATAGGGTATAGAAGAGGAGATGTGGGAAAATTTGATATTTCGTTTAAAATCGGAAGATTTTGCAGCTGTGCTTTGTTGATTTCTAAAATTTCTTGGAAAAAGAGCTTATGACTGTCCGTATTTGGGTGTAACATTTTTATCCCTTGTTCCTGATTGAACACGTGTCCTTCCGATATTAAGTGATTAGCAAAAGTAGACGTGTCTTTTTTCAATCTAAAGGCTGCCATATGTTCTAAAACCCGGATGTTCAGTGTTCTTTCTGTTTTGCCGATATAAAACTTTGTACAACAAGAGCATTGCAATCTATAAATCCCGGATTTATTTAAGTAATGTATTTTTATCTTTATTATTAACTAATAATTTGCCTAAAGAGTTTTTACAGTAAAAAGCAGGTCTTACACTATCAGCTAGCTGTTTTTTAATTTTAAGACTTGTATTTCCTAAAAAAATGATTCTACGCCAATACCTAGTATGATCTATGTCCTTTGACACTATACCTTTAAATAACATTTTTTCTGCAAGTTTAGTTTGTTTTTTTGATAAAAGATTGTCTATAAGAGACATATCGTATCCATTGTTTATGGCGATTTGTTTGATGATTTTCAATTCGATAATAAAGTTTATTTCGTTTAAAGGAACACTCACAAGTCTATGAATTTCTGAATGAAAAGCGGCTAGTTTATAAGAAAATGGGTGCATTGAATTTTTATGGATTACAGTGTCAGAGAAGGTTGGCTTCCGAAATATTTTAAACTCGTGAGAATGATTTTCAATGTTAATATTTAAGTCAAGAAAGTTAATATTTTTGCCTCCGAATTCTAGAGTAAATTTAATGTTTTTATCTAATGAATTTATAAAGTTATGAAAGTTAGTTATTTGTCTATCTGTTCCATTAAACAGGCAAAGAATATCGTCTACATATCGGAACCAATAGACTATAGGTTTGGCTTCTGTTTTGTTTCTAAAAATTGTATCTTCTAAATAGTTCATATAAAACTCAGCTAACAACGGTGATAGGCAGTTTCCCATTGCAAGGCCTTCTGTTTGTTTATAAATTGTATTGTTAAATTGGAAATAGTTCTGGTCAACGCAAACGTCTAATATATTTAATAACTCTTTTGTTACTATTGGGTTTACTCTACGTGCATTTAAGGTATCTTCGATAATCCTTTTGCATTTGTTGACTGGTACATTCGTAAATAAACTGACCACGTCAAATGAAATTAATTTTGAATTGCAAGGAATGATTTTATTTTTAAGTTTTTCAACTAATTCTAATGAATTTTTTACGCTATATGTCGGGTTGAATCCACTATGGTTACGAATGAGGGAGTTAGCTTTTTTCGATAATTTATAGGCTGGGGCATTAATATATGACACTACAGGGCGAATTGGGATTGAAGGTTTATGAAGTTTCGGTAATCCGTAAAATTTGGGAGCTAACGGATTCCGTGTAGACAAAGAATATATATCTTTAGGGTTGATCGTAATATTACAACTGTTAATGACATCTTTGTTAAATTTTACTGTAGGGTCTTTTTTTAGTTGGACTATATTGTTACTTTCGAGAAAGTTATTAATTTTATCAACGTAATCATTACTCGTTAGCAGAACTGTGGTACTTCCTTTATCTGCTTTTGTGACAATGATGTTATTTTCTTTAATTTTATCTTTAATATTCTTAAGAGTGACTAACTCATCGTTAAATTTACTTCTATTTTTAACACTCGACAAATAATCCTTTTTAAGAATGCGAGAACATATATGCTTACTAGTTAGATTTTTATGTAGTGCAATTTCTAAGTCTATCGCAAGGTTTTCATAGTCAGATTTTCTATTCGGTAAAGGTGGACAGTATTTAAGACCTTTTAAGACCTTCAGTCGAAATCTTAAATTAAAAAAAAAAAAAAAAAAGAAATAATAATTACATTTTGATCAACCACATCAACTAATAAGCTTTAATGCATCAAAACACCAAGGCACCCAGTATGGATATTGGCTTCTAGCAACAACTACCTGCACTTATTTTAATCGAGTGATTCTTCGTTTGCCTCTACTTCTGTACTGTAATTAACGTATAGCCCCTAGACCTCATCGTTTTTTTTTTCAACGTATTTTCACCGTATCAGATAAGCCCATTTTTAAAATTGAATTAATATTCACTTGATAGAATTTAGTGACCGTGTCGAGTCCGCAGTGCAGTGGTCAAAGTTGTAGACATATATGACGGATCTCACGGGTTCAAATCCCAGAACTATCAGTATTATTTCAATCAACAGTTTGAAGTCATGGTTGTTTAAGATAAGTACAAATTCTCTCCCACCATTTCAATGCTTAAATAGCAAGGCGTAACGAGAGCGATTAGATAACCAATAAAGCTGTTCTAGCTCTATCATTTCAACCCCTATTATCTTCTAAAAAAGAGAGGTTGAGAGACTGAATAACAAGTATTTATTGTAGAAAAACATCCGTTGAGATATTTCCAATAGGAAGCCATATGGTCCACATTAGAAGTAGGCATGATTTTTTTAAAAAACGAGATGTTGAAATATTGTTTATATCGAAAATATGCCACAGTTCTTGTGAGACTAAATATTACGCATCATTTTGCTAACCATTTATCGTCTGATCTTGTCGTAATATTATTTAGTATTTTTATTTAACCTTAATAAATGCTGAATTAAACATGGGACATTCTCTAGTTTTCTCAATGATTTCACCTAATTTATTGAATGTGAAAATGCTAGATTTGGTTTATGTATGTTTAGAAAATAGTAGTGAATCCGAAAAACTGTCAGCTAACGTATATTCTTATCGTTACCTATACGAAATAATTAACAGTTAAAAAAACAATGCGATAAAATCTACAATTTACACAATTCCTTTTTGTCAAATAAATGCCGTATAATTTGATTGTATATAACATCTTGAGTTGCAAACGAACCCGTATTCCAAAGGCATCCCTCTTAGAATGCAAGAGCCGTCTGCCCCACCCCCATCCGCCCACTATACGCAGGGTTACCAGGCGGTTGTAAAAAAGTTTGTTTTTAAATAATATCAAAAGAATGAAATATTTTGTTAAGTTAGTCGATACGACAAACACGTAGACTTTCGTTAATTCGGTAAGAGTTCAAAATATTCAATCATAGAAAGAAAATTTTCACTCGTGAACATTCTAACTGACAACAACTGACAGTTATCATTAAATACCCAATTATAAGATATTCTTTTCTATGTGTACAAAGATTAAAACAACAATCAAAATATTAAAAAGTAACGGTATGATTATGTGAGCTTTTCTTGTTCACGACATTTCAATGTATTTGATAAAGTGTTGGAAAAATTATCCCTGCCTATTGACATTAAAAAAATCGTCAAAATATGTACAACTTTCAATAGGAGGCTCTGAAAAAGGACATAACCAACAGTTTTTTAAAAACAGTTGGTTATGTGTTTTTTTCGATAATAACAATGTTTCAAAGTTGATACACGTTCTATCAAAAGGATGCAAGCTGCAAATACCAAATAAGTATCTAAATTTAGCTTTTAAGTTTGAAAAAGATGAGCTTGTAAAAAATTAACTAAGAAAAAGACTGACATTTCCTCGACAATTTCTTTAATTAATGTTAGATTATGTCAATTAAACACCAGTTTAGAAGTCTCCATGCACTTCAAGGTTGTGTATAATTTATAATTTTCATATAGCTCAAAATCATCAAAATACGTTTTTTGCGCCGCGAATGATTAAAATCAAGTTTGTAAAAAGCGGCAGTTAACATAGTCCTGTATTACAAACTCTGCAGTCATTTACAGACTACACAAAACAATTTAAAAAATATTAAGACAGTAAGACAATACTCATATGAGTCATAAAGTTAGTTAACATACTTTAAACAGCCGTTTTATATTTTTTTCAAATATATGCCAACATTGTATGATTATAAAAATTGCCACTATTGTTTCACGAGTCCTAATTGAAGAAAAAATGCTATTTCGTCGACACTATAACAAATTAATTATTCAGAACCATGGAATATTTTAATAATAATAAAATACATTTTTGTTGATATGATTAAATTTGTGTTGCGTTGGCACCCTTGTTCCCGAAACATCGCTTGAGAAGATTCACGCACAACTTCAGCTCAGACTAAAGCATGGTAAGAAGAATCCAAGGGTTGATTTTTCATCCCCATGGTTGCCAACTTAACGATATTGGATCTTGAAAACCTAATACGCATTGACGGGGCTATAAAACAAACAATTTCAAAGAAGTTTTATTTTCAGTGACTCTCTGTTTTCTCCGATTTAGCATATAACATTACATTTATAGAACTTAGAATCAACAAACGTAGTGATAGGATCTTTAACATACTTCCCATGTGTATTTGAAGTTTAAGCAGAAGATAATTAATATTATATGTGCATAGCATAAATTGAAATATGATAAATAGTATCATAAATGTCATGAAAACAATTTGTTTGAAATAATATATAATATAATTATTTATTTAGTAATAATCAGGGCTTATTTCCCATTTAACGAGGTGGAACGACATTCCAGCACCTTTTTTCTCGTGTCATTTTTAATGTTTCAAATAAATATTCGCAAAATTTTATTTTTATTTTGCTTTGAAAACTTTTTTTTTTCTTGAAAACCATAGTTTAGTCTGTGTCCTTTTTTGATGTAATGTACCGGGTACCGTAACACTAAATTAATTTTATAATACATAACAATACCAGGTACAAAGCAGTGGCGTACGTTGGGTATTGATGTTATGTCATGTATATTAAAAATTAAAAATATATGATTTTTTCAATGAATTTTATTATTCGGCTTTCATACATGGATTTCTCAATTACGTTGTCTTAAAATATGTGCTTCTGCATTAGCGCGATAGTAATTATTCTTTTTTTAAAATTAAATAAAGCATTAGCTTATTGAGGATTATAATCAATTTTATCTCAGAACTTCTATATGAAAATGAAGTATTAAAAATATCTTTGACACTTTTATTCATTATTGGGTAAAATAAAAAAATTAAATATAAATATCTGATAAAATACACTAATGAGGAGGAAACATTCAAAAAGTGTTTTGTCACACAAATACAGAGCTTGGAAAATGATGATTTAAATGGTGCAAAAGTGACGGTTTGTATGAATGTGTCAACTTTATGATTTCATTTTAATTAATATGAAAAAAAACCTTTTGATTTCCATTCATAGGTTTTATTATGGGCTATCAGAATTGATATAAAACGCCATTTTTCAACATTTGTGACAAAACACTTTTTGAATGTTTGCTCCTCGTTATTATTAGGTACGCCAAAATCAAATAAAAGGTTACCTGCCAATAAAGAATAATTTAAATTAATGTCAAAAGAAGCTTAGTAAAACAATCCATCTACTGTTTTTATCACTCAAATAATGTTACTATGATTTTTTTTTTATTTAATTAATTTACGAAAATGTTTTTCGAAGCTCGGCAAAGAGAAGTATGTGTGACATATTAAAAAATCTGTTACAATAACAATGATACTATGTACGAAATATATACCAAAGGTAAACCACAATTAATAATATAAATTATTTGTAAACGTTTATGTATTACTTAAAGTTGAATATCAAATTAATTTGTCGAGTCCCGCTATCATTTATAATACAGGCCAGCAATTTATAACGAGGACAATATAAATTATTATTTACCTACACAAGAAAATCCAATTTATCAAATAGAAAGCCTATACATAAACCTGTGATTCTGCAAAAGCATACTCAGTCCATAGTCCTTTAAATAAACATCAAGTTTGTCCCTTACATATGAGATTTCTTGACAGTTGGCCACCATCCAAATCTAAAAAAATAACAAAATAAAATTAATTTGAATTAATTAATTAAATTATTTTATTACATTAACTCTGTTATATCTTCGATAAGAATCTGTTTTAACTTTTTATTAAAACAAATATTTATAAATGTTATATTATTTAAAATTTATATTTCTCTACCAACTTTTAAAAAAATGTGTGTGTAAATTTAGTATAATACCGTATGAAATCAAAAACTTCAAGTGCACTAACTAATACCTTCTCAAAGGATTCAACGATGTACGATTAATATAAAAGCGTCGATCATTTTTTTAATTACTAACAAGAGTGCCATAGGAGCAATATCCCAAGATGTGATTTTGTTCCAATAATCTTAACGATAGTATGTAAAAGAGAGCTTATCTCTGTATAATGCGGATTTTTAAACAATGAAATTTAGTTTATCAAAGCACTGAAACATGCTGATCGTTTGTGGGATTGATAAGTCATTTTTTGCTTTTATTTTTAATTTTATGACATTTCTAAACAATTTAATATGTTGCAGACACTAGTGGTCACGCCTTTACCCAAACCATTCCGCCCGGTCCTATTCTTAAAAAAACAATAGTTCACGTAAAACTGACACTATTTTAAAATACAAATTACATGCAGAGCTTTGCTTTATTTACTTAGAAATCAAAACGAGATATGATCGTTAAAAAATAATGATGTGGCATCCGTTATATTTCATTATTTTGTGATAAAAATCATTACAAACCTAACGCTGTTAAAAGACAAATAAATCACAATGAAAAAGCAAATGATAGGATTAATAAAGCATTTAATATTTTAAAAACTGACATATTTCTTCCGTCCTTTAAATATTTTTGCCGAACTGTTTAAGCGTCGATACATAAACCCTTTATCTTAGGACCCAAAGATGTTGTGTGAAGATCGTATAAATCAGAGAGTCGCAAGTCTTTGCCTAGTCAGTAAGGCTCTATAAAAAGAGCTTTATCATACACTGAACATCCTAGCAACCTTCGACCTCCGTTACGGATTTTGATATGAAACATACCTTTGGAAAGATTTGAAATATGTCATATTGTATCACATGTGAGCGAGAGCCATAGTTTAAAAACTTTCAAGGCAAACGCATAATTCAAAAAAAAAGTTTGGTATTGCTTATATTGCTTTTTGAATTATTGGGGTATTTTCAAAAACTTTTATTTTATACACAGCTATATGAATATTCGATTTGTTTTCGAAATTCGTTAACCGATAACAATATCGGTTGGTGGATATACCTAAGGTATTCATAGGCTGCCTGTGTGGTCGAGTGGCCAACGTTGTTGGCTTCGGCTACAGAGGGCCCGGGCTCAAATCCCGGTACGGACAGTTTTATAAATTGATTTTTCAATCGATTTATGAATTTATGTTCAAAGGCATGGATGTATGTGATGTCTTGAATTCCCCCCTCTCACCCATCCTATCCTATGAACGGGGCATATCTAGAGCGATTAGCTTACCACTAATCCTGTCCTAGCCCTATCCTTCTATCCCTACTCTCTTTGGAAAAAGAGATGTTGAGCAACTGAGTAACAAGCGGTTCTCGTAGAAACACTTCTGTTGAGATAAACTCCATTAGGAGTCCATATACTCCACATTGGGAGCGGACATGGTTAAAAAAACAGAAAAAGTGAACAGTTTTTAAATAATACATTTTATCTTCTAATATATAAAAATTAATGTTTGTTTGTTCGTACTTTATGCGCTGCCACACCGCTCATCCGATTGCAAACTTTTTGCTTGCACTTTCGGGAAGATTATAGGCATAGTAAAATTAACTTACAGTAGGTTGTGCGTATTTCGTACCATATACAATCGGCAGCAAAAGTCAAACGTATACAGAAAGAAAAAGAAAACATGCACTTCAATAAACAAAATTCAACACTTTCTTTCTTTGAGTGGCATCGCAACATTCGCAACGCTTTATCGGGAACCGGCTAGTATTAAATAAAAATAAAACGTTTTTTTACTGATTCTACATTTAATTCTTATCGTTATTCGATAAAGAGGGCTTCCCGGTTGCTTAATTCATCACCGGGGAGAGCATGTTCTTTGCGACAATTCTTATATAAATAATAATACTTTTCAACACAAAAATGCATTATTTTGAATAATACATAAATTTTCGTAATCACTAATCCAGACAGATTATTTGTGTTTATTTTATTTATAAAGAAGCTTTTCGTTTAATATATTGAACATAAAAAAAGAACCGTCAAGGTAAAAAATGTGTATATTTTATATCATTATCACTTTAATAATCCCCAGTTGAAATGCAATTTTCAAGTTTGAAATATCTTTAATTAAAACCCTATTAAAAATATATTTTAATTGGAAATAGGCATGTCGTAAAATACCCAAACAACCTAAAACTGCAAGGTGTTGTGTTTACCACACTCTACCTCTTTGTAAAAATAATAATATTATTTCCTGTAATATTTCTCCATTGAGCAATGCGATAAACTTTTTTTATGTAACCTCAAACTGTGAAATTCCGATTAAGGCAGCTGATATTTGCTTTTTTGTGCTCGCTTTTTTTATGTATGGATCTGTAATAATTTTATTGTACAATTCTTGCAGCTGGTTTCATTCGATCTGCCGTGATTCAAATGATAAATGATTTTACCCCAACCTAAATTCGTACCTCCGTAATATATGTTATGAACGTATACAACAAAGAAATTTTATATTATTTTGATGTATAAATATGATAATATATTTTTGATATTGTTTTCGTAGGGGAAAATATATTTTTTGCAATCGTCAAATCAATACCGTGCTGATTTTAATCAAAATCAAAAAAAAACTTTCTACAATTTTTTCATACGATCAAGACAAGAGTCGAAGCTCAAAGGTGGCCAATATGAATTACACGTAGATGAAGAATGGTAGCGGGAAACTAGATTTTAAGAAATAATTACTCTACAATTTATTATCATAATTTAAGATTTCGACCGCAGCTGCTTGGTGGAATTTCAATATTAAATTTGAATCGTTCTAATTATGTACATTCATAATAAAAATAATAAAACATTTTTAGTTTTTTTTCCCACATAAAATTTATTAGATCAGGACCGGTTTCGCTCATCATGAGCATTGTCAACTTATAAGAAAAACAATAAAAGTGATATTTATACAAAAGTTAAGTGATAAAAACAAGGTATGACAAACAATTGGTATTACAACCTAGCAAAAGAATTGATGCAAAATACAAGGAAAATAAACTATAAATAAAAAGTTGAAGACCACTTAGCAATCGCAAGAAACCGGTCCTGATCTAATAAATTTTATGTGGAAAAAGTACTAAAAATGTTTTATTATTTTTATTATAATGCCATCCCACCATGTATTGACAGTGAACACCTTAAAAGTGATATGTACATTCACACAAGTTTCGTCACTAACGTCCCGGGTTTCACCTTTCGGCATCTTCAGGCATTCAAGTGCACGGATTAACTTGAACTGACTAAATTATGAACAGCCGTGACCTATCTTACGTTAAAAACAAGTGTAGCAAGAGCCATTAACTAACCATTAGTGCTATTCCTATTTTTTTATCCCTACTCTCTTCGGATAAAGAGACGTTGAGCAACTTAGTAACAAGCAGTTCTAGTAGAACCACTTCTGTTGAGATAATACTTTTTGATGTCTCAGGCCGTAAAGCCTATTCTAATATAATATAATAAAGCAAATCTATATCATAATAATATTGTTACACATACAATTATTTTATTTCAACTTTCCACCATTTTTTGACATAACTGATGTTAGTGTTGTAAGTATTATTTATTCAATGTAACCCCACCAGACAAATCGCTCTAAGAATTCACCTGGATATCACGCTAGACCACTTTATTTCTAAAATAACATTCTATTTAAATTCAAAAATATGTTATTTACTGTTTGACATTAACACCGCTCGCAGTGTCTAGACAAAGTATATGTAATGCAATATTATAATTAATTTAGCAATTCATTGTTTATTTATATACTTAAATGATGTTGTATTTTTTAAGCAAAATAAAATTGTAACATGTCTAAGAAACTTGAACTAATATTATTTTCAAATTTAATTAGCTTAGTGTGTTTCAATTAATTAAATTGTAATTAGGTGTGTAAAACTATGAATTTACTATGCAGAATAAAAAATCTCTAATTATTTTACGCTATTAAAGTGTAATATTTTAATACATAGCTTGTTTTGTTATTAAATTGAAATGGTATTGTTGATAACTTAAAGTTGAAAAGGTATTAAAGGTATCATAATTAAACTAATGAATAATACAAAAACAACGATTACTTCAATTAATGATTTTTTTTTTTGTTAAATAAATTGCTGGGCTTGAATTTTAATGTAGCATTGCTTGAAATACCTAAATTGTCGAAATAAATGGCTGATTTTTGTGGAAGTTAATTTGCTTTTTTTATCTCATAGCTGCCGTTTCTTTTCACACACTTCATAGTATCGATACTTTCCTAGCAGAAATCGCTAAAAGTAAGATCGCTAGAGGTAGTTAACAAAACTGAAAAATAAAATAGTTAAGTATTCATATTATTCGAATATGGAAAGGAAAAAGAACTTAACCCACAGTTTTTTCAAAAAAGCTTTTTTTCGATAATCACCATGTATCAAACTTGTTACACGTTCTATCAAAAGGATGTAACCTGCAAATGTAGATTTGGTATCTAAATTTATCTTTTAAGTTTGAAAAAAGATTAGCTTGTGAAAATTGAAACCAAGAAAAAAAGTTTTTTCCTAGACAATTTCTTTAACAGCTTAACGACCGCACGTTTTTTTTAATAAAATTTCACCTGGCGAAATAAAATTTTGCGAAAAATTCGCAAATATTATAATTTTACTAAATTCACTATAATTTGTAAGAAAATTGAGATATCTTTACAAAAAATAATTTTCTTAGCTTCCAGATACTTCGCCTATACGCATATATGTGTCCGCCGGCCAGCAACCTTTGTTTTTCAAAGACTCAAATACGCGTCCACGGTCGTTAAGCTGTTAATTAATATTAGATTATGTTAATTAAGCACCAGCTTAGAAGCCTCCGCGCATTTCAGGGTTGTGTATATTTCATAATTTGCATATGGCCCAAATCATCAAAACACGTTTTTTGTGCCTCCTGTAAAATTAGCTATGTGTGGGTTACGTCCTTTTGCCTTTCCACAGTCGATATGTTAAACGAGATTATTTGATATCAATTCTTTGTCTGGAATAACTCAGTTGATGCATTGAGTATACCAGTTAAAAATACCACCAAAAGAAAGAATTTATTTTTGTAGGGAATTATTATTAAGTGCAAGCAAATTGTTCCTGTATATTAATTTTAAGCACTAACTTGAGTAAAGTCGGAATTAATGCATATATATTTTGATATTATAATTATCGACGTAGCATACAGACATATCAGGCTTAATCCTAAAAGTTGAAATTTTTAATTTAATCAGTTACTTACAAACTTCTGTCAGAACAGTGACGATATTATGATCGTAGAAAATGTTTGGAAGTAAACATTTGAATTTTGATGTCGAATACGTTTGAAACTCCCAGCATTCCGTCTAGCATTCACACTTTGAAGGCATCGCTACTACTTTGGTGATGTACGTATTGAATGCACAAACGCATCATAATAACAGAACTGCAGACAGAAAAGGACCAAAAAATATTTGTAGAATCTCTACTCACTGGAAGTGTCTGTGCCAATTCGTGGCCTGTGTTAAAGTATGACCAACTATCGGATGGTTACACGTATACACCAATAAGTTGCATTTGGATGTGTTATGAATGGCATTCGATATGAATTCAGTCTGGAATTTGTTACCTATATAGTTATCGTTAGACTATAGTTCAACGGTAGGCTGCCAATACATTAACAAAGGGCTCGCTTAATCTCAGGGCAAGTCTCGGTGTTCTGGGGAAGGAGTGATTTTTTATCACTCCTATGCAATTATATGCAATATTTTAATTAGCAATCGATTGTTACTTAATACACTTCTAATATATATAACAATGTGCAATTTACAGTAAAACTATCAATCAAAATGGCTAAACATGTACTACTGTGTCTACTGAAGCTGTCGTAGATAATATATGTCAGAAATTGCAGATTATACTAATTTTGTCTGAAAATATTGTTTTCTTTTAAATTAACAAGGGGCTCGACGGTCTTGGTAAAAAAATAGCAAGGGGCTCGCGCGAGCCCTTCTGACAATAACCATTACTAAATTTATTAAATAAAAGCGTAATATGTATGTACTACAAATAAAACATTTTAAACTTTAACCACGACAGTTGCCATTGTTGAAAAATATATATTTAATAACTATCGATGATTACATCAGTCACCTCTATATTACATTATACAAATCGATGAAAACACAAATGAAAATACAATGAACGGATCGAAAGCATTTCGACTGCAAATCATGTCAAATCATTACTTGCTCAAATATTAAATTATTTTTAATGTGTTCATCGTCTAATTTTGGTGGAAGACATCATTAAAAAAAACACTTCTTATTCGGCGCTTTTGTATTTTTTAATACACTTCACTTTTAAAACAATCCTATAAATATTCTAATGTCGCTAGACGGATAAGAAATATATTTATTTGATTAGGTTATTCGATTTTTGAAACCTAATCAATATTTTTCTCAGTTAATCCAGTTGAATACAACACTGCTACACAAGTAACATTTTAGCTTTAAATATCATTTTAAATGTGAGCATAAAATATTATTATAACATAAATTAAGTAAAGACACAATTGAGAAGCAAAAAAACTATTTTACAAGTTTTACTCAAGAATAAATACAATACATATCGACTGTGGAAAGGAAAAAGGACGTAACCCACACATATCAAATTTTACAGGAGGCGCTAAAAACGTGTTTTGATGATTTTGTGACATATGCAAACTATGAATTATACACAACCCTGAAGTGCACGGAGACTTCTAAACTGGTGTTTAATTGGCGTAATCTAATATTAATTAAAGAAATTGTCTAGGAAAAACTTTTATTTCAGTCTTTTTTCTTGGTTTTAAATTTTTTACAAGGTCATTTTTTGAAACTTAAAAGCTAAATTTAGATACTAATTTGGCATTTGCAGCTTGCATCCTTTTGATAGAACGTGTATCAAGTTTGATACATTATGATTATCGAAAAAAACCTGTTTTGAAGAAACTGTGGGTTAAGTCCTTTCGTCGAACCTTAGTCCTTAGAACCTTAGAAGTCCTTAAGTCGATATATATACTAAGCATATCGAAATGACATGAGGTTATGGCATTAATACAAATACTTTTTTTTCCATGTCCGCTCTCAGTGCGGAGCATATGGTTTCCTAGAAGGATTATCTAAGCATATTTTTTTCTACGAAAACTGTTTGTTATACAGTTTCTTAATCTATTTTTTTCGAAGAGAGTAGAAGGAAAAGAAGGATAGGGCTAGGTCAGCATTTGTGGTTAATTAATCGCTTATTGAAATGTGCAACTTTGAGGAGGAAGATTGTTGAAAATACAGTATAAATCTAAAAAAAAAACATTATTTTCAACAATCCCTGTACCCAAAAACGTACATTTCAGTAAAACTGCGATCTTTCAAAAGTGAGAAAATCTAGAAACGTCCGAATATTACGGCTTACTATTTGGCTCTATTGGATTCAAGTGTTTCACGACCCCTGCATTACAAAGACTCTGCGGCCGGTAAATGATTATCATTTCTCAAGAGTTAGTCACGTTTTTCTGACCCGAATTTCTACAACTGGGCTGTGCCCTGCTCTGTAATTATCATGGCAAACTTAAATGATGGCCCATCTCAGGTAGGAGGTCAACAATTAAGGATGAAAGATATCCTTTAATAAGAGTTATTAGAACGTGAGTGTTCGTTTTCGAGTCATACTATTTTTACTGGAATGCTATCGTTTGTATGGTGAACATACGTCATTTATTTAAGAGTTAGACAGATCTATTTATTCTTCGACTTGATGTAATGAAAATGTCTTATAAAAATAATAAAATGCTTAAAATTTCACCAGCACTAGCTTGCGACGCAGCGCCGGTGCCGTTGATTCAAGTATGTGGTGTGTATTTAGTTCTACAGTTTTGTACAAAACTGTAGTACTAAAATACTTTGATATTTTTAATCTGTTATAATGGAGTTCTACCAAGTAAATGCCAAATCAATTAATGAACATATTGTATTCAATTGACTGTGAATTCTAAATATTAAAATACGGAAAAGGGTTTATTTAACATTCAAAAACATTTTACATGCACTTAAATTAGTTTGTCTAGTAGTGAGCAATGTCCAGACAAGCCAATAAAAATAAGAAAAACACAACTTTAAGAACTTTAACTTTAACTTTTTCATAAAAAAAATATTCTAAGAATGTTAATACTTGTCTGTACATATTCAGGGTTGTGGGCGAGTGATCGACATTTTTGGCTTCGGTCGCAGTGCTGACCGGATCGAATTCCATTACAGACAGTTTCATTTCTTTCATATAATAATGGATTTTCGTTCAAAAGTATGGATGGTAAAAAACTTCCATCTACCATCTAATCCTGTAAACGTTGCGATGCGAGAGCGGTTGCCTAACCACTAGCCTTATTCTTCAATCCTTTCTGTCTTCAAATAAGGAGATTCAGCAACAAGTAGTTTACGTAGAATGATTGTTTTAATATTAACACAATATTCCTTTGTATTTTATTCCACTTTATTAAAAGTTCAGAACCGGTTTCGCTCATTGCTAGCACTGTCAACTACAAGAATAAAGTACAAAGTAATATTGTGTTTTTATTAATATAATGCCTTTCCACCAAGTATTGACAGTCAACACCCTAAGAGTAGAATGATTATGTTGAGACTTAACCCTCCAGAGACGAGAGCTTTTTTCCGATAAAAAAAATATTTTCTAAGCCATATTGAAGTCACGGATAACTTTTATTCCTATCCAAAATTTAAAAAAAAAAAAACTCAAAGTCGTTGTATAGAAACTCCGCATGACTATATGGTCATGCTCATCCTTTTATTACCGTGTAATATTGAGTACGGACAGTAGTAAGGACAAAAGTGACCGTATGGGCTTGCAAACATTCGGGGTTGAAATATAGCTAAACGTGATTTTTTTAAAAATATTTACAATTTGACCTCTTTAGATCAACATAATTTCAAAACAAATATATTAGCACAATAACTGTAAATAATTTTATGTTTTTATAAAAAAATATCTAACAGTTTCAAAAAGTAAATTAAAAAAAACGGAAATTCAAAAAATCACATGTGCTTTTAGAGACCGTTCCTGTTCCGACGGCTGATGACTAACTGTAGTCCGTACCCTTCTTAACCAAATATGAGCGAAAGCAACGATATTCAGGTAGAAAAAGTATGAATAGTGGGATCAATAGACAACGGTGTTTTGTGTGACCATATGGTGACGCTCGTCCTTGGAGGGTTAAGATAAAGCCATAATGAATCAAAATGCTGCTTTACATTGGAAGCGAATCTGGATTGACAAAACAACAAAAGTGTGCTTTTTGACATGAAGAAGAAATTTTTGAAGTATCCTTTATTTTATCTAAAGAATAATGGTCACCGTAACCAGATGGGAAGTTCTGTTTAATACCAGTCTTTGAACAAGTTTAAAATTCGGTGTGTATTCTTTTTTTTTAATCTAATTATGCACTTCTGTTTTAGCGAGCAGGAAAACGTGAGATAATTTTATACGGTTCTTAGAAATCTGGTTTGATATACTAATACCACTCTCGATATAATTGATTATATATTTTTTTGATCTGGGAATGTTAACATAAATATATGTTATTGTTCATAGAGTTTTTATGTGAACATTTTTAGAAATAATTCAAGTTGGCAGGCTTGTAATTACTTATTTAAATTAAGCCACAATAAACTATTTTTATTACTGCATTTTTTTGCGAATAAACCACAACTAAATGCCTATATTTATTTACAAATATCCTTGAGAAGAAAAAGTCTATTCTATTAATAAATTAGTTTTAAGTGCGAACTTACATTAATCGAATGGAATTTTTGTAGACATATATTTAATATGGCGTTCTTTTGAAAAATAATTTAACAGGTATTCTGTAAAAAAAATAATAATAACAGGTATTCTGTTATTAAATATATATGAAATATTTTTTTTCAACTGTTCATTGTCAATTCTCGGTGAAATCTGAAAAGGCACTATATAATATTTTAAAAAATCATTTATACAAATTCCTCAACTAGCATAATGTGTATTATTAATACTCGTGGATAGCGAAACCAGTGCTGATATTTAGTAAAAATTTAATATCAGCACAAAAAATTGTTGGAACCTAAATTCACTTTAATTAACATGCTTTATGTCTTTTTACTTTTAATACGTTTTAAATATACATGAAGATTTTCCGTTAAGAATAAAATATATAAAGTAAAAATATAATGCTTTTGATAATGGTAAGAGCTTTAATGAATTGAAAATTTCTTTTGTCGATTCTGAAAGTAAAATAGAAAAAAAAACGGTTCGTTCCGGTTCGTGAAAAATTACATTTCAAGCTCTGGTGCGATGTGAATACCCTGAATGAGTCAACGACCACTCGCTAAAATTTATCAAACATTTTTTTTTAATTCACCCGTCTACTATTTGGATAATTATTTTACATATTGAAATAAAACTCGTTGATAAAGCGGCCATATTTGAATTGGCACAAGCAAAATTACGCACCTCGCTGGCTCTGAACGCATAATTAAATTAACGAATTAATTTTGAATTAGTAAATCTGCAAAGCCTATTAATCCAAAACCTCTGCATAAAAACGGACAAATTGAAAATTATTTCGATAGTAGATATCAAACGAACCGATGTATTTTTGTGTAATGGTTTAATGGTATCGTGTTACACATTAGTAATATGTAACACGATAATTGTTTTTTTTTTTTAAATATGATAATAATACGAAAAACGGTTTTATATATAACAAAAAGCACACACAGATCATTGTCGTCATATAAAATAAATCATATTATCCTTAATATAATTCAAAGCTGGCGTACCCAGGACACGCGTGCCTGAATTGGCATGTTCAAAAAATTTGCTCGCACATTCTTGAATAATCGGCAAAAAATATATTTATTTAATAAAGGATGTTTTACAATCATTCAACAAATAATAACCTAGCTTTCTGCATGATAAAAAAAACCCCAATTTAGGACTATTACATGGTCTTACTTATGAGCCCATGTTAGGTAAAGTGAGCCAAGTGGTTATTTAGGAAATACAATAGTTAGATGCGTTATAATATTCTACATGTCTTAATTAACGTACCATAAAAGTGCATTTAAAAAAAGTATTTTTTTAAATAACCATAATTTAATTTGTCGAAGCTGATTTTACTTGGTTGAAAATCATTTTTTATCGAATCTTTCTTTACATTATTGACACAAATATAAGTTTTGTGGAATGTACGAAAGTAGAATATATGAAAATAAAACGACGAGGACCACATGAAAATAAATAAACAATTGATGACATAATACATTTAGATGGAAAAGTATGGTAACGTAACTCGTGAGAGGTGTAATCATATAGATGCCTGCATCGAAAATAGCTGATGATGATGGTAATGTAAAATGAGCGATTATGGTCTTGGTGGTATAAATGCACGTAAACATTTTGCTCTCGTATGCATCCTATTGTGATAGCTACTGATAACCGCGAAATGCATTTCTCGGGGAGCGACGCCATCCGAGGAATGCATTTTTATCTACATCTAATACGCGAGTCGCTCTGTTCTTCAAGAGTCACCTCAGTCACCTTGTGCAATCTACGTATGCATTAGGGTTTATTCAAAAACCGACTTTTGAAAATACCGATTTAAAATTTTCGTAAAACCCGAATTGACCTTGTTTTTGAAGTCTTACCAAAATGATAATTCAAGTCAAACTCTGTTTATTACTATATTATATAAACTCAAATAAACAATTACCAGGTAGGTGATAAAACGACAACTTAATATAAACACATTATTTTTTTAGAATGAAATATTTCGCGAGAACATTCAGGAGAGGGGCTTAAAAGTGTTATGTCAATAAAGTAACTCAGTTAAATATTTTTTTGCGATTTTTACACTCAAAAAATAAAAAAATTAAGCAGTCGGGATCGTTAGTTTTTTCCGACTACGGTAACGACTCCAACTCTACAATCATGTTTTTAATAAAACTTTAACTTCCAGATAAAATAAATGTTGATAACGTTACTAACGATTTTGTGAAGAGAAAAGCCAGAAAATTAAATTTTAAATATGTTTTTTTCCCAAATGTTATGTTTACAAAATAAAATCTGGTATCTTTAGTTATGAATTAACTACTTATTTTTAAAATGAATACTTATAATAATAGCAATAATTTAGATAATAAAAAAGACAATTGAGTAATATTTTTTTTGACACATTAAAAAAAGTTCCTGCTCTGAAAGAAAATCAAAAAGAAAAAAACAACAAAATACAATATTTTCAGACAAATTATATTTATGAATAAAAAGAAATAAAGCCACCTGTAGTATAATGTCATAGCTAAAAAAGTATAAGTAATTAAAAAAAAAAGTTAAGGGCGGCAAATTCAAGAAACGCCCTGGGCAGCGCGATCCCTTCTTACGTCACTGCAGAAACCTTCGCGGGCGTCCGCACAACGACTCATCAAATTTTTGCCATGGTATAGGAACGCATACGGGACAAACAAACAAACAATTATTTTTATATATTATATAGATAATACATTTAGAATTTAATCTTTTGCTTCACAAAATAAATATTTGGCATGCATGACATTTGATATTAAATTTTGAATAAAACAATAATTTTTAATATAATAAAAAAATATTAAATGTACGGAATATCCTGTGTCCGGAGCAGTGTTCCCTATAAGCTGTGCGCATGTGCGCGCACACACAAATCGCCGAGCGCGCACATGCATTAGGACAGAGCGCACAAAAGTTACACCAGCTATACCACCACCAGAATAAATTAATTGTCATTAAATATTGTCATTATAAAGAATAGCCATTTCGTTAAGTAGGTCTAAATATCGTTATGTGGTGCACAAAAAAATGAATTTCCTTTCAAAGTTGCACAGCCAATGTATTTTGCGCACATAACCTTTGGAAAATTAGAGGGAACATTGGTCCGAAGTATCCTATCTAAGGAGCTGTTTGTGTACGGAAGATTCTTGTTTGGAGAATTCGTGTTTGGAAGAATTCGTTCACCTTTTAAGTTGCTTAATAAGTGTAGAATATAATAAGTCATCGAGCTCATTTGAATGGTATTTTACAATCGATTTGCATCATTACTAATCGTAGATTAATAATTATTTGGTCTCTGAACTAATAATTGGAGTTCTCATTTTGGCGCAACATTTGAATAGTATAATTATTTCCTGTCGGAAACTGTATTCTAAATTAAATATCATTGATAGTCGAATCGGTAAGAAATATTGTAGCAAAGTTTAACTTCGAGGCGTGTCCTATGCATACTTCGCGCCCGTACTTTTTATCGGTACGAATTCGCCGCCAGAGGCGCCACCGTACGAACAGTTTGCCACATCTTTTAGTCGAGTGCTGAATGCGCGGAGCGTTGGTTGTGTCGCAAGCTTCGCCTCATACACGACCGAAAATTTATTACGCGATATCGCGATCTCAAAACTCACCCAAAGAGATAAATCGATATAAACAAAACAGTAAAGTTTAAACAATTGTGTGTTTTAGTACATTTAAAACAGCCCGTTATTGTGATTTATAATATTGTGTTTTTATTAGTTTATTTGTTTGTTTGAACCAGATATTATTGTGTTGTGTTTTTTTTGCTGCAATTTGTTTTGAATTTGATTTATTTTGCCACGGTTTGACAGCGAACGGAAAACACTTATTCGAATTTAAAATCAACCACGAAAAGGTTGTGAAGAAACTTTCAAGTTTTTCACGTGACTTTTCTGCATTTGTTTATAACGTTTTTCTATCGTCCCGCCCACAAAGCTATTGTATTTGCTTTTTACTGCGGAAAACAGCAAAATTCCTTCGAGGGCGATTATAATAATTCTTTTTAAAGCTTGATACCGTGAAAATATTACCTGTAATTTTGCGATCGTGTGATTGTCACGTGATAGTGAAACTCTTATTTTTTAAAGAGTTCTATTCGAACTGTGAATAAATTGAGATACGATATTTATGTGTTCCGCTGTTTGTTTTCAAATATTCGGCATTGTTTATTGTGTTTGATTATTGTTTGTAATTTATCCTGGATCCCATCGGATCCCTGTGATCGAGTTCCAGAGACAAACTTTGACACTTCGAAGTCGTGTTTGTAAGAAATCCCACTTCTGATTCTACCTTTGACGAATAAACCCGTTCGGGTTGACACGACCCAAGTAAGTACTCTCTCATACAATTTTGTACCTTTATCCTAAACTTAGACAAATAGTTTATCAGGATTATTTTGGGAAAGTTATGCAATTTCGTCAAAACATTTCACATATGAACACCCACCATTGAACTAGCTAGGATTACCATAAATATTATTATACTATACTAGAGGAACTTACCTATATAAGAACTCAAGTACGATTTACAGTTATATATAAATTGTGATATATTTTTTTATTGTAGCGTATAAAATTTTGAAACATATTATTTCTATTCCCCGATCACAAGGTATTTAAATCACTTTGTTTGATAATGGTAACTCCCAATAATAATTGATCATGATTAAAATACATTTAAAAATTTTAATACAAAACAAAAATTGTAACTAGTTCTTCGTAAGATGTATAAAAAAGAGATTTATAGATTTGGGATTTTTCGATGTTATCACCAATCTTATGAGCAAATGGTCTATCGTAAAAAATCGTAAAAAATCGCAAAAATGTTATACATAAACTTAAAACACGAATATTCTGTCGGCTTAAATCTTATATATTATTTGAAAATAGACTCACAAATAATAATCTTTACGAAATTAAGGAAAATAATACATACTTTCGTTAGTTTATAAAAATAATTTACTCGCAAAATGCATATCTTTCGACTGAATTTGATTTGGAGATTAAACATTATTTATGTTTTTTTTGGTTGTAAAAAGGCAATTACATTTTTTATTTGTTTTGAAATGATAACATATACTTAATCATTCTGTAAAGCTTTGAATTAAATAATACATAATATTATCTACCTTGCACATTACTGATAGTCTTCGACCTCGACTCCTTTTCTCTTGATAAGCATATTGAATAATAATAATGATAATTTTCTTATTTTATTCTCTAATTTTATTTAAAAAAAAAAAACGTACATTATTTTGTAGCTAATAGCTAGCTATATTACAATGACAATCTCTATTTTGTCCGAGCTTATCAAAAAATAAAGTAAACACTCATACATAATTAAGTTTCTAGATTGAAACATATTTTTTAAGTGATTAAATTATACTTTAATTTAGTATTCATTATTTACCAAAAAAAAAAACATTTTATATTTAAAAACAGTTTATAAATCCCAACATAATTAATAATATTTTTTCTCTCATCCAATTAAACCAAGAATCACGTTATTATTCGTAGTCATAAAATAAGCTCGCGTTGATCCGAAGAAATGAAAGTTTCAAAACGTGTTGTAAGCAAGGCAACAGAGATTAAACCGTGGTTTAATTTATTCTTTTCAGACTAAATCTCCTTTAGGAGTAATATTTTAAGGCTTGGCACACCTTTGCAAGTAAGAGCTTTTAAAAAAAAACATACTTTATTATAACAAAATCGATTTCAGCATAACATTAAAATCAGTATACATTTCATTGAAAGAAATAAATATGCTAATACTTAAATTTTATTTTTTATCTGATGTTATTTGTATTATTAGAAGTTGATACAATATAATTAGTAACCACCTTACATATCGACTTTGGAAAGGAAAAAGTACGTTACCCACAGCTTTTTTCAAAACAGCTTATTTTTGATAATCACAAAGTATTAAACTTGATACACGTTCTATCAAAACGATGTAAGCTGCAAATGTCGAATAAGTATCTAAATTTAACTTTTAAGTTTGAAAAAAAAATATTTGTGAAAATTGAAACCAAGAAAAAAGACTGAAAAAAAGTTTTTTCGTTGACAATTTCTTTAATTAATATTAGATTATGTCAATTTAACGCCAGTTTCAAGGTTGTGTATATTTCATAATTTGCATATGCACATATATATCGATGATATTATTTTGATTTTAAAACTACAACTTTAATCAATTAAATACGTAGATTTTTTTTCGATTTTATGCGTTGAAATGCGTTTCTTCAATGAATTTACGCGAATGACGAATTAAATATAGTATACTTAATCTATTTTCCAGTAGAAGTTGGTTGCTGACAAAAATGAGTAAAGTATATCAAGAGATTTTTTGCTTGGAATAAGTCGCTTGGTGTATTTATTATTACACTAGTTTCACAAAAAATGCATTTATTTTTATAGCTATAGAGACAATTATACAATGCGATTTATAAGCAGGCAATAATTGTACACGTCTTTAAAATTTAAACTCTTATTTTTGTCAGATCAGCATGAATTCTTTTATATTTTTATGTTAAATCATCTATGTAACATAAAATATCGATGCAAAAGGCTTTATTCTAAAAGCTGAAAATTTTCATTTGCTGTTTTCTCAGAACTATCAATCTTCTACTTAGGTTAGGAACTTCTGTCAAAACATTGACGATTTATTGCATTTATTTTTAAAAGCTATCATTAACTTACAGATCATTCATTATTTAAAAACACAACATTCAGACTATATTGTCGGCATTTTTAATATACTTATCGATAGGAGTGAATATTTAAATAAGATGACTACGAAGTATTAATTACTTGAAGCCTTGATTAAAATTATCTAGTTACAAAAAACGATCTGTCAACATTTCAATATCAAAGTCAAACAGTGTAAAAGTCTTACAAGTCAAGATTAAATATTTGTTTTAAGTTAAGATTATTTTTTCTCTTTTATTCTAGGTATATTTCAATAAAAATGAAATAACATCGTTTATTAGTCGATAAACCATTAAATTGTATAAATATAAGGAAAATAAAACTACATATCGGACAACGGAATCAACCAGACTTAAAATATACCGATCCAAGAATGTATCGCTAATTAGTATAAAATAATGATTTTTATATTAACTGTGCAATTGTTCGTACAATACACACGTAATTTATTTAGATTTTTGACAATACATGATTTTACCGCTTTTTTGTAACTAACGCCTCATATTACTCTTCGTGTAAAATACAGTCAACAAATCAATGTCAGAAAAACGAAAAAGATTTACATACAGATAAAAGAACAATAAGACAATCTAGAAAAAAGAACAATTTTTGTATAATATAAACAAAATAACTGTGGAATGAGTATACACCCAATTCTCTTTTTGCAAAGATTTTGTTTACACGGTTTCGTAATTGCACGGTCCAATGTAATGGAACGTATCTTTAATTTCTGTGTTTTTTCGACACTTTTGGTACCTAACAAATTCTGTCAGAACTCAGATGGCTTCTTAGTTCCGCAGTGCTACAATTACAAATTAGTTTTAAAATATATCTAACCCATGTTTTGACTCATCTAAACTGAGTTGTAAAAAAGTGATAATTATTATTTGTTTCGTCTTTCAGTAATTTATCTTAAATAATTTCAAATTTATTGCAAACGTTAACTAAACCATTAATCGATATTTCGAATTGGGTTTATATGGAACTGATGGAAGATAGTTTATATTTCCATATGCAAATACCTACCGAGAGCACTACTATTTTTCTCTAGTTGTCCTTTTTTAGAAATATATAAGAAATGTATTCGAATATAATGGGTAGTATAACCCGAAACATATTTGTTTGACTTATCTATCTATGGAACTAGACTATCGATACTCAACTTGAGGGCCGCAGAGTACATGCGGCGCATTGACATTTTATGTGGTCACAAAACAATCTTAGTCACTTTTTCAAATATATGTCATTGTTTGCAAAAAAATACGTAAACGAACGTTTCTGTGCCTACATTTGTGTCATGTCACTATATTATGTATAGTATGTGATATATTCAGGTGTAAGCATTAATATGCCACGGCCCACGTAATCTGAAAAAAACCGATATGCGGCTCAGGCGCAAAATAGGTTGAGTATCGCTGAACTAGACCATCGATATGTTAGTTATTATCCTCCCAGAATATCGTTAAGTAATAATTACTATTTAAATGTATTTATAATTAGATAATAAAAAACAAATGTGTTTTATATCGTTTATATTTAATAGCTATTTCGGTTTACGTCCTCGTCAGAATAGATGGCATAAACCGAAATAACTATGAAATATCAACCATATAGAATAAATTTGTATGTATAACTAAATTACTTGTTATATCTTCACGTTATTACAATGGAGTTCTACCAAGTAAATGTCAATTCAATAAGTAAAGTACTTATGTTAAGTACTATGTCTTACCTATATTTTGTTTTGCCACCTGATAAATACTATCTCAAATTATTATCAATCAAATTCACGTTCCATTTTCAATAACAGGTGAACACAGACAGCACTATGACATAACGCGTCTGTCATCAGACCTCCCATAAGCGGAATAACAATTCGCCATAAATAACAATATTTACTAACCAGCAATACGTCATGGTTACTAATTAAAACAGGTTTGCGCCGTTTTGTTTTATTGGCCGGTTCCAATTTATTGCTAAATCATAAATTAAATATTAATCAGTTGTTGCTTTATATAAATCGAATGCTGCTTATAAAAATGCATTAAAATTAAAACGTTTACGCGTTTTAATTCGCTGTCGTAAAAACTCTTTCAAAATCGTTTTCAATTTTGTGATAAGCTAATTTTCCAATACAAACGAATCGCCTCAAAGTAACTTCTGAATGTATTTTATTTATACTCTGCCCGTATAAAATTGTTATTTTATATTAGACGGTATATTTATGATAACGATACAGTCTGAAGATATCTTTAAATGACGAAACTCGAGTAACCTTTTTAAATTACTCCAATACCTACAATTTAAACTGTATTACTGTGTTTTCAAATTGCTAAATTTATCGAAAATGAAGAAAGATTCAAAGTAATGTTCCGAATTTAAAACATATCGAAACAGTGCTATTTTTGGTTTCAGTAGTTCTTAAAAAGATAATGCTCCAAATTCGAAAATTAAAATGTATCTGTTATCTTGATGTATATAACAATGGATTTTATTATAATGTATATTTGTAGTAAATTAAACGTTATTTACTGATTATTGTTCAATTTACTTATCCCTACGAATTTCATTCGCTATTATAATTGAACGTTTAAGATAAGCAGCTCATTCTAGTCGTAAAAATGTAATAAAAGACGAAAAATGGTCGCTCAGCGGTATCCTTGAATCGACCTCTCACGCTTGACTTGCGATATTTTGTCTATGGCAATGTAATAAAAAAAAAACCAAGTGTTCTTTATTCAAATATATCCGCGAGTGGGCATTTTATTCGTCGTGCTTAGCGCAGTTAGTTTCACAAAGCAATAAAGTATTAGTTTGGTTTATGTTTACGAAATTAGCGAAGCGGAATTTTACTACACATGGCGCTGGAGGCCGACGGCGAATAGAATAAATGTCAACTCGGCAAACTGTTTTTAAAAAATGACATAACATTAAATATCACAACATTTGTCAATGGAGGTAAATGGAATTTCGTTAAAGAATTATTACAAAAGAAAGTACTTGGAAATCGAACATATTGTAGAGAGTTCAGTAAACATAACCGAAACTAGTTGCCATAAGAATACCCAATATGTATTTTAATAAACGGCTTCATTGTCTAAAAATGAGTTGTCGAAAATCAAATATTTGTCCATACAAAGAAATAATCAACTTGTTGCTATATGTACAATAGTTAAAGAAAGAACTCTTTGTTGATATAAATTGAACACTTCAAAAAATTAAATAAGCTAAGCAACTGGGAGGCTTCTAAAAAAGTAAATTAACAAAATAGTGTAAATATGTTTTAATATAATAATTGAATAATCTACGTTTGCTAAATTAGTATTAATCTGCGTTTCCATGCTTTGTGCTCATATCAAAATGTTGCGTTCTTGTGTCTCTCCGATTAGCAAAAAAAATATCTCATTGCTGACAATTCGTTTTTTGAGTAATACTTATGACAGGAGTGGGAAACATTATATGCTAGGAGAACACACTAATTTATATGTAATTACATAATTAATAAATCTGCAAGTACTCAACGAAATTAAATATGATTGTATTCAGGTTCTCCGTTCATTTATTAAAATAATAACCTCGCTTTAAAACATCAATAACGTATTAAGTATAACAAAAACATGGTTTAAATCGGTTTAATTATCATTTCATCTAGTTTGAATTAGAACAGTAACGATTTTTTAAACTATATCCGCTTTTATATGGAACATGTAGACGTGTAATGAAGCTTATATTAACATAAGTTTTCCATTTTTAGGATTGGTTTGAAGGGAGTGAATTCAAGACATTACATATATCTATTGAACAACCAAATTATAAAATCTGGCCGTACTGGGATTCAAACCCGTGTGTACTGTAACCGTAGGCAACGATGTTGTCCATGGACACGGTTTATTGAATTATGATAAATAAGTTTCTTTATACTTTTGAAAAATTAAACCGCTCAAGTGCTTTTCTTTTCGTTTCTTTCTTATATCATTCCACCAAAATAAAATTATTAACATTTGTAAAATATATACGTATAAGTAATAATTGCGTGCCTTTTTTATCCGGTTGATATTTTGAAAATTAGCAGAGCGTGATTCTGGTGGCAGCGATTACATCGATCGTGATTTTTTTAAAAGGCTGGCTTATACATTTTCTTTGTTATCTGCCTCAATTATTCCCCGTCCCCCCTTTCGTAATGTTCTTTGTATTTCCCGGGGTTTAGAGTTTAATGCAGAATGTTAATGCCCCACAAGTACCCGGGCGTTTTCTCTCCGTCGTATGAGGCGGTATGGGGGCAAAATGAACATGGGTTCTCCTACTGAAAGGGGCTTTGTAATTATACCCACTTTTTGTTTGACATCTGAACAATCCAACGGCCCATTAAACATTTACTCTCATTGGCATACAAATAATAATGTATTTCCAATTCTAAGTACCCATGTAAATCACCCCTATTGTCCCGCATATAAAGCGATTCATAAAATACAATTTTAAATGTCTTGTGTTTACCTAATATCCCCTTAATTCAGGAAACACAAAACATTTGATTTCCTCGCTTAATGAAATGAATTCTAAATGATACCGAAATAAAAGTCATTACGTATTTAATAATAATTTTATTTTCTCCCTAATTATAGGCTTCTGTTATTTGACGCAATGCTATTGTTAAAAGTAGTTTAATATATAATTAACGTTGATAACTTTTTTACTCCACTTGTGTTACAAACTGTTTTCCGCCACTTTAAGGAGCATTATCAGACAAAACATTTAAAGGCTTACGAAACACAACCAGTGGAGAAACATTGTTATCAAATTTAATTTTTAAAAAGTTACCGCCGAATCCATCGAAAAAATAAATAGAATTATGATTTTCAGCTATCACCCAAACATTAACACACGGTCGCTGGCTTTATTTTCAACATCTTTTTATCATTCCTGGATATAAGTAATATACTTTATATTCATTCAACTTCTATGCATAGTATTTTTGCCGAGGTTTTGACCAATTGTCACGATGTGTTAACACATCTGCAACGGTAACTATATTATGAATTGTTTTATTTACTTTTAAATTTTTTAAATCAAAATATGATTTTTAATCGTTATTCATTCTACGGTATTACTTTTTAATTTTTATTTTAATTCGAATATATTTATTTTCTAATACATAATTTTAGTTTTGCTCAATTTTAGCTGTCATACCACGTACAGAGAGATTAATGTTTAGTCGAACGATTTAAATAAATGTAATGTTAAATTAAATATATAAAGAACTACAACAAAACTACATATAAATATACCAATTTATTAGTCTAGTGTACAAATTGCATTCAATAAATCTCGATTAAAATCCCTTCTAAATTAAATGTCCCATGCCGTCTGCAATTTTTCGATACATACCGAAAGCTTCAAAGTTTGTTGTTTTGTACACGGCCGAACTTTTAAGCTCTCAACTTTATCCCTAAGCTTTCGCCACATTATTCGCTCCGAATCAATTTGGTTATAATCCAATCAATAGACGCCTTCGTCGAGGCTCTTGTTATTACGAACTTGCCAAGTTGAATGGATGCGTTTTATCACAAATATAAAACTATGAATACATTATTATTAAGTTTTTTGAATATAGCTAATTTGTTTTACTAACCAAAATCCTGCTGTGTAATTCATTCATTATTAGAATGTTTAAATATATGTAATTGACAGGTAAAATTTAAATAACACTACAGTCACTTATTGCTGACAAAAGTGTAATCCGTTCTCATCACCCGGTCATTATAAGGTTTATAAGTTTTTTTTTATTTGCTTTACTTATCCTATAACAAGTACATATGTATAACTGAAACTGGAGGATTATCCCTTCATTATATTAATATTACGCCATTTTTTTATTCCCTATTGTTTAAGTTATATGCCATTCTCAAACTATGTCCACTTCCGATGACAGCATATGCTCCTCTAATCAAGTATCTCAGCATAATTACTTATTGAGTCTGTAATTATCTCGTTTACGAAGTGGGTGAGGATGTCAACAATGGAATAAGAAAAAATAATGGGTTTCAATTGCTTTCGTAGTGCTAGTTGCCACAGACGAGATATTTCATCATTTTTTTCGTGCTCAACAGGCCAGAGACCAGTTACCTCGTCAATAACTAATGCAATTAATAATTGCAAATTATACTTGGTGTGCCAGGTACACACGTACTTTTTTCGACGGCAGCCAAAAGGTTAAGGTTCCGATGGGCAGAAGCGAACGTAAGCATCGAAGCCACATATGTCTTTGATCGGAAATCTAAAAGTCGATTGACAATTAATCAATTAATAGGGATTCAAACCCGTGGACAATACCCCAGAGTCTTGGCATCTCAGCTACATGACTGACGCCTTTCTTAAGCATGAAAAAAATGCATTATAAAAACCTTATGTACACTTATATAATGATAAATATTAGTATATAAGTTTACACGATTCAGACAGCTATTATTTATTACTGTGGTAAAAGACAGATTTCATAAATCATTCTCTTAACTATAAAATTAATCATTGAGAAATATTTTATTAATGAACATTACAAAACGCTGTAATAAGCACATCGTTAATAATCGTGGATTGATTAAAGGTAGATTTGTAAATCGAAAACTATTTTCAAGAGCTTGCGTTATCATGTTTGTTGTAAGTTGCAACATTGTGTTTTTTGTTCGTTAGTTATTAGAAGACGTAATAAAATGTGTGGAGTGTTCATGAGACAGGGACGTATTGAAGTTGATTATTTAGAAATACAATAAAATATACAATGCAATAATGTATTGTAATATGTACAATTAGGTTTTACAAATTATTAACATGTTTTTGATTGATAGTCTACGTTCGGTATAATCGAAAATTTTACTGGGAATGCAGCACAAATTTTCATCCTGAAAATGCAGCTCTTTTTAACACTGTTCAAGTTCATTCTTTTTGTATTGTTGTCTTGTGAGAAACGATATAAACAAATTACAAATATTATTAAAGTTATAATAAATGTTGTTGTTAAAAATATTCTTGTCTATAACTAACGGGTCGGGCCCGAAGTACATTTTTCAATGTCGTTGACGTCCGTGACGGACTTCACGTCTTCAAGTCCCAGTACAAACAGCATTTTCTTAAAATCGATTTCTGTTCGAAGGCATCGGTCATTGTGATGTTTTAAAATGTTCTCCAACTTAAAATAACAGCGTAGCGAGAGCGAGCTTACCGCTAATCCTTTTCTAGCCAAATCATCTTATACCTAATCTCTTCGCAAAAAGAAAGGTTGAAGCAAATTTCAAATCAAGCATATTTCGTTGAAGAACTTCTGCAACGATACTTTATTAAAATTGCTCCAAATTAGGAGCTGATTTTGTTAGAAAACTGTATGTATACCATAACACGCAGCGCAATGATATTTTGTCGGTGTCTTGTCTCAGGAGATTTAGCAACGACTTGTTTAACTATGCACTAAAAAATGTATTTACGTTTTTTTCGTATTTGATGAATTCTTTCTGTTTATTTTCCATCTCTGGAAATTACCGATTTAATTAGTATCATTACTATTAATATGCATTTTATAGAGGTATAATTTGTGGCAATTAAGATTTTAATATTATTTTTTATTATACAGTATTTAAATTCGACCCTGAACGACTAGTACTATACACATCGAGTGCCATCGATCGCTATAGCAAAGTCGCTTGCGTGCATTGAAAATCTTGAGAATAGCATTTAGAGAGGTTTGGTAACACTCCAGAAGAGGAGGATTGCTTTGTATAGAGCGTAATGCCTGGATTTTTATCTCGGGCTTATTCCGTTCAATTCGAAGTTTTCTCTTTGTATTGATTCTATCTGACTTCAATTACAATGCGTTATGGTGCACAATGCAACAATAAGAAAGGCAAATAAATATCAACATCGCCCAGCATCCATTTGCGTCATAAGTAATTACGATTTGTCGTTTTAGATTGCTCATGCATGATGCAAGACTCTACTGATTGAATTGATTGTGAAAATAAGTTTCCAGACAATCTATGCAAGGGATCCATATCATTTGCATATTTATTTGTATTTTAATTTTATAATATGTAAAGAAAGTAACGTATAATGTATTTAAATTACGCAATCATATATTTGTGTCGTATTAGTCGTGGCGCAGCGGTCACATTCGTTGGCTTGCGTGACAGACTTCACGGGTTCAAGTTCCAGTACGAACAGCATTTTTTTAACGATTTCTGTTCGAAGGCATGGGTTTTTGTAATGTCCAAAAATTCTCTCCTACTCTTACGATCATTAAATTACGGGGGGTAGCAAAAGCATTAATTAACCTTTAGTCCTGACCTAGTCTTATCCTTCTATTCCTACTACTCTCTTTAAATGGGAAAGTTTGAGCTAATGAGTAACAAACAGTTCTCGTAGAAAAGATACCTCTATGAGGAAAAAAATGATAAGCCAAGGCCTAACTGAAGTGCTGCACATTTAATTCTTTATAATTAAAACTGTTTTTCCTCTGTGTGTAGAATTATAAATGCTAATAATAATATGATATTTCCGATGGATTTAATATAATGTCATTTTTAATATAAATTGAAATTTGTCGACTTAGTTACTCCACAAATTGTGCTACTAGCATTTTCGGACAACCTATCGTAAGTTTAATGATTTATCGTTAATGTATTAATACAAAGTTACGATATCTTAATTAAGAAGTAGTTAATCTGTAAATTATTTAAAAGAGGCGAAAAACTTGTCACAAATTGTATTGGAATAACACAGTTATCAAACCTAATTTGATATTAAATATGGCTTTCCACAATTTTTCCAACAAATCCACCGAAAATAACATATGCTTAGGCAATTCTTCGTGTTACACTCGTTGACAAACCAGTTCTTAGAAAAATATTGCAAATGTAAATAATAAAGGCGAAACACGTTTCAAAATTTCTCATACAATCGGTTGTATAACAAAGTTAAAATATTCAATTTTATATTTAGTTATGCTACTCTGCTAATTGCTTCTTTGACAATTATTTAAGCCATTGTATGATAAAATTAATTATTAATTTCCAATAATAGGTCAACAGATAAGCTATCAAAGTAATTATAGATAAGCGTTACAAATCTATAACTGCGGTGAACATTCACATAAGTCGCAGACCAATAGTCAGTAGAGTGTTTTTTTTTGTTGTTTTTACTCTACCATTACTTACATTTATTTAAAACAATTACTGACAACTTAAGCTATGTCAGACTTAAGTGTCTTTTTGTCTCTTTTGATACAATACTACATGTAGATATGTTGCTTATCCAAATATCATTATTTTATGCGTTCACTAAGGATTCCAATCAAATATTCTATCTTCGAATATTTTGGATATTCAAATATGTGAAAAATTATTAGTTTTAATGTAGGTATTTAAAATACTAATAAAAAAAGGCATTCGGCCTCTTATGTTACAAGTTGGTTATTGATTATCCCACCATCACCCGTTATGTGCATGCAGCCGCTGTTTTACGACCGCCTTCCATAACGCAATAATTTTTGGCCCGATACTGAGCTGCACGGAAATTATCTTTAAACCATACATATATCGTGATATCAATTTTTATGATTATATAAAGGCCATGGTACGCACGTGTTGACAACAATTATGTGTTGATTATTTTTACGTTTCGCTAGAAATTTGGCGAAAAAATATATATGAGTAAATTGAATTATTCGAATATATTTTTTTTAATTTTATTGTCACAACTAGACTAGAATTCAACCAATTTATTTAAGCAGTAATAAAAATGAAACTTGTTTGTTTTAATTATCCCACGACTTGATCACGTCGTAGAATTTTTATCAGCGCACGAAAACAATACTTACCGCCATACTGTAGAATTTTTAAAAAAAAATGGTATAAGTATTTGCTTTACAAAAATATGGTTTTTATTGAATAATGCTTCACCATAAGCAAACATTAGTTGCAGTTAACATACATGTTTCGATAGATAAGTATAATGTAGTCACTAGACCCAGGTGAGAGCGCTTTGTGATAACTTATCACTATTTACATTGTTCATGATGACAAAGTAGTAGTGTTGCCAACCTTTTTTACATGAATCAAATATGATTAAAAACTATGAAAAAATTTTCCCAGCGATAAGAACATCATTTGCGATAACCAGTTTCTGTGTTTTGATTACGTCAGCGCGAAATGTTTATTGATTATTTATCTTTCCCATGCTGGTTTCTGAGTGTGATTAATTTTCTCGCGACTAAAATCTTAATAATTAATTAGACATGCAAATTACAGTGATAACGGAAAATGGAATACAATTCTGTTAGTAAAGTATGTTAATTCATATCGACTGTGGAAAGGAAAAATTACGCTACCCACAGTTTTTTCAAAACAGCTTTTTTTCGATAATCACAATGCATCAAACTTGATACACGTTCTATCAAAAAGATGCAAGCTGTAAATACCGAATTAGTATTTAAATTAAGCTTTTAAGTTTGAAAAAGATAACCTTGTAAAAAATTAAAACCAAGAAAAAAGACTGAAATAAAGATTAACAACTTAATAACGACTCCGACTCCGAGGAATTTTTTCAATAATTTCATTTTAACTCATATATATATGTATGCCGCTTGTGTGGTCAAGTGGTCAACGTTGTTGGCTTCGGCTACGGAGGGCCCGGGTTCAAATTCCGGTACGGAAAGTTTTATAAAATTTATTTTTCAATCGAGTTGTGAATTTCTGTTCAAAGACATGGATTTATGTGATGTCTTGAATTCCCCCCTCTCACCCATCCTATCCTATGAACAGGGCGTATCGAGAGCGATTAGCTTACCATTAATCCTGTCTTAGCCCTATCCTTCTATCCCTACTCTCTTTGGAAAAAGAGATGTTGAGCAACTGAGTAACAAGCAGTTCTCGTAGAAACACTTCTGTTGAGATAAACACCATTAGGAGTCCATATGCTCCACATTGGGAGCGGACATGGTTTAAATATATGTATACCATCAGATCATCTTAAGTCAGCCAAGCATGAAATGTTAACATTTTTGATTTTTTTGTTCAAATACACATCATTAAATATATTTTTCAAAAAAAAAATCGAGCCGCTCATTTTTCATGACTCCGACTCCAGCCAAAATACTGCGACTCCGAGACTCCTTTTTTTTTACTATATAAAAAAATCTTCAGAAATAAAGCAATTAAGGTTTTATTTTTTAACAATTTTCTGTATCGTTAGCCTCAAGCACACACACACACCTTGCTTGATAATTACGCCTAGCGTGTGAAACGCAATTAAGACTGTTAACTTATGTATTTTTAACTCACAAAAATTTAGAATTATTGCATGAAACAAATGATAACTATAATTGCAAGCTTAATTTAATTATCCGTGTTCATTATCACGTATTGGGTTGACCACTCTTATTTATAAATGATGTTACAAATTCTATAACAAAATAGCGTAGAAGAAATCGTATTACAGTCTATGAAAGATTGTGATGTATATTCACTATAACTATATTTTATTCAATACATTTGACCTGAATCCAAACAAGTACAAAAATCCGCCCGCACTGAGCTCGTCAATCACTGGTTTCCAATACCAAATAGATACAAGAGTGACTGGCTGTCTTGTTAATAGACCAAAGGTTTATCTAGTGATTGATATTTCAAAGACCAATCAGGGTTAATGCACTCACTCTCCGTGGTGGCCGATATATATGTATCTAGAATGCTCAGCACGTGTTGCAAATTTAAATATTTATACGAAAAGTTAGGACGTATAATGCTTATATTATACATACGAATCTGTCTTGATGATCTGTCAAAGAGAATGGCCATATGTATTCTAAATCAAAGACACATTAGATATCAGAAGAGCGTGTTAATTTTAACTGCTATATATTTTTTTTATCTCCTATTTTGTACCTATAATTAGACTCAAACTTTTTTAAAGCTATTTCGTGTATATCTATTTCAGATTCGTTTGTGACTAAGCATATTTTGTTTCAAATCAAATAATACAAAACAGGAGCATCCAGAGGTGATCTGCCAATAAGTTAACAAGGGGCTCGCTCAATCTTATAACTATTTTCGGTGTTCCGAGGAAGGGTGTTTTTGTTATTACTCTTATAATATTAATTATGCACAATAGTTAAAGTAATCGAATACTATTTTTTTTTTTACTATGTCAGGGGTGGGGAACCTTTTCATTTCTAAAGGCTACAGTCATTTCTCTGATTCAAGATAAGGCCGCAGTAAAGAAAACGTTCACCCCCTCCCTTTTCCAAACGCTTGCGTATATTTTTTTTGATCAAAGTGAATATTTTGATCAAATCAAAAGGCCGCAGGTTCCCTTCCCCTGTACTGTGTGATAATACTCAATGCACCGTATAATAATTAATATCAATACTTATATGAAAAAATTAATTAAAATTCATTTTAACTTATATGTATTCCATCAGATCATCTTAAGTCAGCCAGTCAACACTATGGACCATTGTGGTTTAATTACACATCATTAAATATCCATCGCTCGTTTTTCACGACTCCGACTCCGGGCAAAATACCACGATTCCGACTCCACAGCTTTGGTTTTGATTTAATTAAAAGTAATTATGATTCTTACAAAAACATACAATTTGCTTACTATCGAGTGTCTAAAATTTGCCTAATTATTCTGCAAAATAATTGATTATTAAAATATAAAAAGAACAATGCATTTCGTAATGCCAGATTATAATTTTTATACTATAAATTCTTCGTAAATTAACAAACAACTTCCTTTAATTGCATGTAATAAATCATAAAGAATTACGAAAAAATATCGTTACAACCGCGATATATAATACATTATTACGTATTATTTCTGTACTATCATTTGTGGCCTGGCCTCATTAAAACAAAAGCATTAAATTAATTCAAATCGCTTAGATATGCATCTATCTGTACTAATAAGAAATCTTTATGTAATAAACTTTTGTATTTTATGGTTATGTAACACCATGCGAGCACTTTTATTCTTGTGAATGTAATAATTAAATTCTAATTGGGTAATTAAATTTGTGTTTGAGAACCATTTTATCATATGTAGTAGGCACTTCCTTTTTTAAAAAAATACCACTCGACATAATAATTCATTATCAAAACCGTGAGTCCTATTGTCTTCGAAATATTTTTTAGTGGTAAAACATTATACTGGGGGCGTCTAAAATCAAAAACCGATATCTAAACATTACGGTGAAGTAGTTATCAAAAATTTTGTGTTTATAGATAGTTTATTTCTATTGTATTTCCAATTAGGATCGATATGATGAGTTTAAAAAACAATGTATTTTAATTCGCTAGCTATTTCGGCAACACTAAAACCGCTAAAATACATTACTATTTTTGACCTTACTATAATGAAGTTCTACAAAGCAAATGTCTATTCAATCAACAATAACAGTATGCCTATGCTTATTCCCAGATAACCGTTTATTACAATAAATATAACCGGAATGAAATTGACATTATCGGTTTTTGCGTGTGATTTCTGTGACATGCAGAAAAGCTTAACCATTTTTTTCGAAAACTTTTGTCGGATTCTGCAAGTGACTTAAAATAATACAATCGTACTTCTTTTTAGATTTTAACATATGTGGACTTATAAGTTTGTGCTTTAAACTTCTCATATAGCCATTGTATCATCACCAACCGCACAATCATGATTTCTTTGCACTTCTTAAGTCAAACTATCTTAATTTTTTTGTATTAAAAATATCAATCTTTACCTCCCCTTGATGAAATATGTAGTGATAAGCTAAATTAAATTATTCCAATCTTTCCTATTCAAACTATGTTCTATTACAGTACTTAAACTGGAGCCGCGCCACCCCCTTGAAAAAGTTTGGGAAACATTAGTTCTCGTATACGTGGGAAAAATACAAGTTTTATCGTAGAATTACCGTTATCAATAATATGATAAGATTATTTGTTGAACTAAATTTTTATGATCAAAACGATAAAAAAACAGATATCGAAATTGAATCACATTTTTTTTATTAGCCCCCACATAAACTCAATCGTCATTTTTAACCATCAGAAAAACTACGTGGGTTTCTTGTGATCCCTCATAAGCAGGCGTATTAAAAGTTATCATCTCGGCTCTTTATTGCATTTGCTTATTTTTTGTATTGAAATTTGCAAACAATGGAAAAACCCACACGGATTGCTTTTTAATAATAATTGCTATTCATGCTGACGACCGCAGTTATGCACTGAGAAATAAAATATGTAAATTATACTTACTTATAAATTGAATAACTACTCATTATTATTTCCTCTTTATCTTATAAATATAACTTTCGTTAATTTAAATTGATTCAGACATTTAATAGATCAAAAAGCACACAGAGAAAAATGATTTTCTTTCACTAAGCTAAAGGTTGCGAATATGTGACCTTTGACTAAATCTATGATGGTTCCCAATGCGGAGCATATGGACTCTTTATGGAATGTATCTCAATACAAATGTTTCTATGGGAACTGCTCGTTACTAAAATAAACAGAAAAGGATAGTGTTAGCTCAGCGGAGGGGAACCTGCAGCTTTTTGGCAACTCTGATGCGGCCTTTTGATTTGATCAAAAAATTATACGCAAGCGTTTGGAAAAAGATAAATGAATGTGACCTTTTGAAATGAAAACGTTCCCCACCCCTGTACCAGGACATAACTAGTGGTTAGTTAATCTCTCTCGCTACGATCTGTTTTAGGATAGTATGGGTTCCAAGGGGGAATTCAAGACATAAAATACATTCATACCTTCGAACGGAATTTCATAAATATTTTTTTATTAATTCGGGATTTGAACCCGTGACCTCCGTAACCGAAGCCAGCGATATTGACTACTCGACCACGCAGCTAAGCCAACTTTTTTGAATGCGACTTTATTAGATTATAAATGAATGATTACTGCTTTCCAACTCGAAAAGCTTACACACCTTAAATCTTAACTACTATTGTCGTTAATTTGAATATGGCTGAAATAATATTAAATTATATTTTGAAAGACAGACAGCAGAATTTCTTAAAAGGACGAATCTTTATCTATGCAATAATAATTTGAAATGTTTTGAGTGTGATTTTTTATTCGAAGTTATTCTCATTCCTCGCGGTATTATCATTTTCCATTACAAATTCTGTCCATTTTTCTTCTGTTTGGCCACATTTGAATAACTTATTCCAGTGCCACGCGAAGCCAGGTTCTTTTTTCTTTTTCTGGCAGCCATAAAATAATATACTTAATATCACATTTAACGGCGGCTGGGGGGAAAGTGGAATGGAAAAGTTTTCTAAGATTACAAAAAGTACGGTAAGCTTTTAAGTGTTGAGGGAAAACGAAGGTGAAAAACGCGAAAAGTGTTAGATTTGCATACTACTTCACTGCAAACTTTTATCGCGTAGAATTAAAAGAATGAAACGAAACAATTCACAGTGAAAACAAAAGTTTTATTCCAGCTACTTACTGTGTTTTTAATTCGTAGAGAATAAAGTTTTCTCTCCTCGATTACACATCGCCGCAGGACAACGAACAATTGTATTGTAAGTGACACGCTAATTCAATTTTCAACGTACGTAAATCGCTACTCTGTTTGCGGCCAATTGTCAAATAAGAATCCGCTCAGGCGATAAAAAAAATTGATAACAAGTTTTATCATAGTATTTCAACAGTTTTTTTTTAAAAATACTGAACTGACGACTTCGACTCTGACTATAATTATTTTTGAGGATTAGCAATTTGAGTACACATTTTTAAAAGTGATTCGAAGTTATCAGTTTTTTTTCGAGCACGACTCTAGTTACAATAGTCTAACTCCACAACTTAGACTCTGACTCCATCGCTCTGCAATATACAAAAAAAACTTATCTTATTAACGATTGTACTGATGATAAAATGTACAATATTTGTTCAATAGATCACTTCCGTTTACACTCGTTAATTTCAATAAAAAGCGTTTTGCTCTACAGTTACATAAATGCGCCTAGATCATTGGAGGGGAACCTGCGGCCTTTTGATTTAATCAAAATAGTCATTTTGATCAAAAAAAATTACGCAAGCGTTTGAAAAAAGAGCGTAATCAACCAATATGTTTGACAGTCGAAAAAAAGGGGGGTGTCTTTTTCGTTTTCTTTACTACGGCCTTATGTTGAATCAAATAAATTAACGTGGCCTTTAGAAATGAAAAGGTTCCCCATCCCTAGTCTAGATCTTTCTATCCACATCGTTGCCAAAAATTAGTTCCAACTAGTTATCATAAAAACATGACCGCATTGTCATTTTTAAACATAACAATGTGATGCAATTCGTTCATTGATAAATAATTATCGCTTCTTATATTTAGTATTAATAATTTTCGTTGGGAAATCTATAACAGGTTTCCTTGTAATCCAGACTTTTCTCAGTTTTTTTATTATTTCAAAACCATATTCGTTTGGGAAATATACGTAATAACTCGCTTTTCCGGATAATATACGAGGCATAATATAAAATTAATTCGAATAACGTAAGTGGCCGAATTCTTGAGGTCAGTCGGTCGCAGTTCTTTATCCAGCTTTCGACTCGTATAAATGCCATCTTTTGGTAAAATACGGAAATTTTATTTGCCAATTTTTGGCAAAAGAGCGGAATTGTTAACGACGGTACTTTCTTGTGTTTCACTTTGTTAGACGTTCATGTGAACGTTAATGGGGGGAAAATTGAGAAAATATGTTGGCAGTCCTTATGGGAATAATTCATTTCTGTCTATTGTGCCTAATTTATTGCACGATTTATGTATCTTAGTAATTAAAAATGGTTCCCGGCTTGTTTTTTGAAACATTCCTAATTCCCCTATTATACCAAATTGAAATTATGATCAAATTTAACACTTTCCTTAAATATTACTATTAGTTACTTAATTTATTCCTGAAAATAAAATGAATTTTAAAGTTTGCAACATATAAAGAAAGATAAATACCACTTTACAATGACATTATTACTTATTCCCTTAACATTTTAAAAAGGAAAAAATGGTAAAAAAATTTGTGTGCCTCAGCACTTTCGATTTTCTTTGTTCCGTGTGATGCTCATTTGAGCATCTTAGTTTCGAAACCTACCTAACTCCAAAAACCAAAATTGTTGGCAAAGCGCAAAAAACTGCTGTGAGCTTTTTGGATTTGAGTAGGATTTTTCAACACATTTTTTAAAATGCGTTTTCTCTGTATTTAGAGAGGTTTTGAAATCGTAAATATATTGATTGTGTAGATATTGAAATAGAGAACAAGTGGGCATCAAAATTTGAGAAAAAAATAAAAATAGTCTAGGTAGGTTTTGAAATTGAGATTCTCATTTATCCAGATGATTTTTCGAAAACTGTCTCCAAACGCTGTGAAGATTGTCAATTATTTCATATTATAATGATTCATTACTATAATTTAAGATTTCGACTGAAGGTGCTTGGTGGAATTTCAATATTAAATTTGAATCGTTCAAACTATTTTTCCAGGAAATTTTAGAAATAAATTGAGCACAGCTGCAAAGTCTTCCGATTTTAAATGAAATATTAAACTTTCCGGCATCTCCACTTCTATACCATATATAATCATAAAATCATATAATCATAAAACCTTTGCCGACAAACAAATAATATAATTCTTGAAACTACTTACTACTCAAATCTGTTGGCATTCCCATGAGCTTATTCTTTTCGCCAGCAATAGCTTTGGACTCAGTGATGCATTTATTTCTTATATAAACACGAAACTTTCATTTACTAAGCGTCAGTTTAAGTTCATCCTTGCACTTGAATGCCTGAAGATGCCGAAAGGCGAAACCCGGGTCGTTAGTGACAAAATCTGTGAGAATGTACAAAGTTTGAACGATTCAGATTCATTACTATTTTTATCCTGTCTCGCTCTCTGGTCACATTTTCATGTTCCTGTTTTTGTTTTATCGAATGACAGAATTTAAAATGAGCTCAATTTAAAGTTATAATTTTCGAATTAATGTTAATTCACACTGTTGATACACGTGTACATATTTCAATATGTTACACACCGTATCCCGGAAAATACGATTTCTGTATGACAAGCTTTAATGAAACGTTGAAACTTTTTCCAGTTTGAAAATCTACAAACTCCATGAATATAAAACTGAAAGATTGCGCGTGGATTGTAATTAAAAAAATAACAATATTTTTACAACTCAATCAAGGCGATGAAAGCCTCTGTCCCCTGTAAAGCGTAATTCACGAGAAGTGAGCGAATGGCCTCGTTGTAATATTTTTAGATCATGCATAGCAAAAAAAAAACACTTTATTCAAATTATAATTTATAACAGATCAGTAGAAAAGGTTATATAAAAGTCTACCAATAAACACCGACTCACACCGCAATTATAAAGTACTTAAACTCTGTACTGTACGTATAAGTAAAAAGACAGCTTACGGCGAATAAACGCATTTGAAATACGTACAACAGTTAATGCTTCATTCGGTAAGATGTGCGTTTTGCAGTTAACTCTTTTTGTTTATTTCGACATGTACATAGTGTATAATTCTGCAAATCACAAAATGGACTATTTTCCGCAGTCTGGATTATTTTATGTCGAATATTTAATTATGCTTCAGTTCCTTCAAACAAATTGTTGCACTTTTTTCTGGCAAAAGATATTAATAATATTTGAATAAAAATGATGCTGAAAAACTTTTGCATATTTTTTAGATAGATGGGGCTGTATATTCAATAAATTAATATTCTCACTCATCTGCCATATCCACGCCTTTTGAATCCGGCCATTTTGCAATACTCTTATGATATTGATAATCGCAACAATATTCACAGAAATTCTTTTTAGCACTGTCTTTAGCACTTAGTTTGCTAAATTCATTTAGCAAACTGTCAGCAAACCGTCAGAAGTACGCAGAAGAACAGAGCTAATATGAAATTGTATTGACATGCATTAAAACATCATCTTTCTCCAATAGTTCGATTTAATTGTATTAAAAATCCATATGATATAGATATATAAATATGAACAAATTTTAGCATAATCGCTCAATTTTTGCAAATTCAATCCGAAACCCGTTTCTCATAGTGGCAGGATGAAACTGTGCATATCAACTATCCCATTTCCGATTGCCGTCCCGCTTGCACTCGGCGTGGGATCAAGAGCCAAGAGTGGGAGGGCAACACTGCAATCTCATTTGCATATAAATTAATAATACGATTTAATTCTTTATGCATATATTAAAGTCGGCACTAAGGAAGCCAGCGAGAGGAGTATGTAAACATAATATATTTCTCTCTCTTTTGGCACGCGACGTAAGATTGTTTGGTTTGGTACCTACCTGTTTCCGAATCGAGTTAAAACGTGATTGCCCAAATAATAATAAACGCTTATTCATGCCAAAAATATAAATACATGGACCCACATGATACAATTGTTTTTGTTTACTCCTAATTCTTGATTAAATGAGAATCTTTAATAAAATGTTGAGAGCCTCGGAAACTTATACAAGAACGTAAAACACACGATAATTATTGGATGTCAATTAGATCACAAATTCATAGATTATATCTGATATATTTTAATTGTAAATTAAGACATCTAAAATTTCATAAGATTTTTATTGCGATAATTTTCTCGCGCTATGAGTTGTTTCCATGATAGGTTTGCCGTGTATAATCATTTTTCTATGCATGAACGAAAGGCATATTTTTTAAAAAAATGCGTATGTCTTGTTACACGAAATAATATTTGTCTTCATGATTTCCTGTTAAATGTGTTTCAATGTACAACTCTGCTCTAGCACCATAGGTAAAGAAGACATGGACATAAGACGCTGCGTCATCACCGTCGTAAAAGTTCTAAGTAAATGAGCGTTTGCTCTATTAAAATAAAATAACGCGGCCATAAAATTCGCATCCCCTAACTGGCAAGCGCGAGCAAATGTAAATGTTGAGCTCATCCAGGGTGTAAATGAATCATAAAATTTTAAATTGCCCTTACGCTTGTGTTTGTTTGCTTTTGTGAAAACTCTCGGCCATTTTCTGCAAATACTACCTGCAGTTAAATCCCGGCGGCGATTTCACTTGCAGCGGAAGTGGATTGCTTTTCATTTTAGCGTTTTGAAATGAGAAATGTTTGAAAATTAAGCACTTCTATTTTTCAGTGCACTCTTACGCTTGCATTTTAAGTTTTAAACTACCTAAATTAAGAGTTTTTTCGTCGTAATAAACTGTAGGTGACGTACAACAACTCGACCAAAACCATTTTATGCAATGCTGCTTTGAGAGAAAGATTCATAAAGAATCAATAAAAACCAGTAGCTATATGGAAACTCTGGAACAGAAGAGAAGAAGACCATTGAACATTATGGTCTATGTCAGGGGTGGGGTACATTTTTGTGTCTTAATTAATGCCGCATTTATATTTCTGATTCAACATAAGGCCGCAGTAAACATTGACTAAGAAATCTTTAGCCGGAAACAATTTCATGCCAATTTGTAAAGCCCAGAATTTGTGGATTTCCCAAAAGTACCAGCGTGGGACCTTTTTTTAAGTATTTTTTAGGTTAATGATTTAGACATCAGAAATCCCACGAATTTACAAAAATTTTCAGAATTGGTCGATCAGGCCAAAAAGCCGCACCAGAGTAGCCAAAAAGCTGCAGGTTCCCCACGACTGGTCTATGTACTTTGCTTTGCACAAAGTAGCATACCACACAGCTACTAGTAATATGGGCTACTTAGAGATACGAGAATGACTATTCTACCGATGGGATTCCAGCATCATGGAAAAATTCTGTAACTATCCACATGGTGCATTCAGTATAACTAAGTGATGCTGGCAAAGTTTGATAAGCAAACCTGGAGGTCCAACTTCGTTACATTTTTCTAGTGTTTATTTTAATATATTCAATTCAATATATTATGGCCTGTTGATGTGCCGATAAAAAGCAAATAAACCATGTGTTGAGTGTACTTTAGTAATGTTTATTGTAAAGCAGGATCTCCCAACATTGCTGAGTGATACAACCAGATGGAGAAAATTAGATTAGAGTAGAGGTCATTTTTTTAAAAGGCATTAAAAGGCCGGACGAAAGATATTCTTGATGGAATCCTATCAGAAATTTATCAATAAAAATATTGGAGACCTGATTAAAATCTTTGGAGGCCCATAGTTTGGAGACCGCTGAATTAAAATAAATTAATTATTATTCGTATATTTATGTTGTACAAGTTATTACCCCTAATATCCCGCCGATTTTATTTATTCGTTTTTTAATATTTCCTTTTTTTAACGTGTGGTTCTCGGTATGCGGTTGATCTTTGTAATCAATTAAAAATTATTGCTCCTCCTTTTCACTACTCTTCCCGACGTGTACCCAGTCCTGTTCGATCCATTAAAGGCTGTAATATTCCCAGGAGTCCATTCTGGCGCGTCTAATTCCATTCGGATCCTATGTAAAATTCAATTTTAAACATTAATTGCTACGTCTGATTGCATTTCGTCTACTTGAATATCTCCCACAGCAGGGAGGATGCTTTTTGTAGGCGGGGTGCTCTGTGTTGATGAGGTTATATACTAGAAATTGAAAATAATTTAAATAAACCCCATTGAACCCAGTACTGTTTTATCGTCATCTGTAAAAATACATGAAAGTTATCCTATCTCTCCGCTTTAATAACAATTTGTTATTTCACATAATACGCATTTTTTTCCAACAGTTGCTCGACCTCTCTTTCTCGAAGAGATAAGGATATGGCTACGATAAGACAAGTGATTAACTAATCACTCTCGCTTTGCTTGGTTTCTAATATTAATTAAGGGGAATTTTGAAACTTCACAGACATCCGAGTCTTTGAACAGAAATCCGTTGAATCAATTTCTAAAACCATTGTCACCAAAGACATCGAATATTTGACTAGGAAACCGACAAATGTATGTTAAAATGACGCATTAACAATACAACTTATAATATAATAGTTGTATTGATTTTTTCTGTATTATCTGTAATGCAAGGTCTACGACACACACACAATGTTGACAAGTGACATTAAGAATTGTTACTGATAGAAAAATATATTAATTTAACTCTTAGTTATTATAAATGTACTGTAACAGTGTAACGTCAATTCAATATTACAATAAAGACAAAAAATTCTATAGGTGCATGTTTAAAATATCTCTCATTTTTAATACTTCGATTATTCCCAATTGAAAATGTACCATTATTCTTTATTAACAACTGATTGCCTTGTCGGTTGTAACTGGTAGGACTTATTGGGTATGAATTAACAGGGTTTGAAACGAAGTTATTTTTAAAGGTTTTCCTCGCTTTTTTAAATTAAATAATCTTTATTTGGTGAATCTTCGAAACCGGTTAAAACCTAGTCTTGAAAATTTGTATGAGCCCTAGTATCTGGTGTATCCGTTCTGACCAACCACTGAAATAAATATGCTAATATTTCTGCTGTAACTAAATAGTATTACATTGATATGTGTAAGTCGTACACAAATATATTAAAAAACAAACTCATTCCGATTTCTGATGACTCCATATAAAATACCATAAATATCCATGGAACCTCTACAGCCCTTGCTATATAATACATACATACAAACTGTCAAATAAAATCAAATTTATCTTTACATTACCAGCTTTCCCGTTGGTGCGTTACAAAAATAAAACCTATAAAATAAGTTTCGGATTACCCCGCAAAGTAATTTAAATGGTTAATACTTTTTCCTTTATCCTGGGAAATTAAAAAAAATCCAGTGCCGCGAATGGCGGTCGGTAAAAAGGCTAAGCGCCCATTTAGTTTTAAATTTACCTATTTATTATTTTAATGCTCGTACACCTTGTCCGAGCTTCGCTTCTCAGTATCATATTCTCGAATAATTTCACACAAAAACGAATGCGGCTCGCCACGATAGTCGTGTACCACTTACTTGAACCAGTTATTTCAGATTCATTGTCGCAGTGAATGGTAACAAAGTGCAAAAGTAACGACCCAAACGCACAATCATCCGCTATAAGCTTATTGATAGCAATCGTTAAATAATTGGCTATTTAAACTTGAAAAAAAATAATTATGTACCCTGAATCTTTTTGAATACGTTTGACTTTTTTCAACAACAATCACGATATAATTACTAAATAGAATTAAGAAATAACATTCGAATTTCTTAGGTTAAGAGTTGTTATTTTTATTGATGCGAACGCGGCAAATGCATGTGCAGAAATTGATGGTTTTGTATGTTGACCTAATAAATTGTATTTTTTTAAGTTATCAATAAGAAAGATTCGTAGTTTTTTTATTAATATTTTTTACGTCTGCACTTTGGTCAAATATTATAGAACTTGTATTCCAACTAGCCTGTGGGTAAAAATTTAAGGACTGTAAGCCTTAACGATAAATTATTCTGAAATTTTCCTTGGCTTATAACAATATAATTATTATTTTTAAATCCCGAGTGAATTTATACGAATTATTATTTTTAGTCTGCTTATTTCGTTTCCGGCTACAATTACGCCCTAGAACATTATAGTTATCGTTCTATAAGCCTTGCTAGTTACTACGTTTTGGATCAATATTTATAAAACTGTTGCAATAAATCAAAAGTTGTTAAAAAAATCGTACATGTTATAAATGTTGATATGCATATAACTTTGCAATTCCAACATACAGTTGTTAACTACTCTATGTGTTATTATATTTCATAACTTCATCAAGTACTCCGTTGTGTTTTTCAGGAAACTGTAATACCTAGTTTAAAAAGAAAAATACCGAAAACTTTTTCCACAGTTAATTGAACTGAATTTATACTGGAAAATAATTGTGCAGAATGACATTATTTTGATAATACATATAAAAATATTGGTCAAAATAGAAACTGCATTATTATAATCATGTGTAGTTAACTGTATTTATAACAAATTATAAGATTTGTGATCGTTTACTAAAAAAATATTTGTATGCTTCGCTTTCATAGGAAGTGAACTTTTTTTTTCATGTCGGAATGCCGTATTTATTTATAAGATTAAAGTTCTTAAAATCGTTTATTCACAATACGTATCTTTTGTAAATAAAGACAGATAAATTAAAAATATAATTCATTCAAAAGATCCGTACCTGAAAATCTAGAATGTTCCGGGATTCCCACCAGTTTTCGCTCGAAGTAATAATCACGAAGTTCTCCATGCTATTGATATTTACAATAATTAAACTCGTAAGTAATATATTTTAGTACTAATAATCAATAAGAGGATTTATGTCCCTACTAGGGCCTCCAATCCCGGGATCCCGTCCTATTTTGTGATTCCTAAATCACAGGATTGTGATAGTATTAATTCCGGGATTGAGGATAAGTGCTAAATTCTCGAAAAGTTGTTAAAAATAGGCAACCGGGCATTTTTTTAATCCGCGCGCGAGCTAAAAAAAGAAATTTAATTCTTAAAATTTTAGAAAATCTGTGAATTTCTGGGTTTTTAAAATCGATCGAAGCTGTGGAAAAGTCTCAAATTCCTAGAATTTCAAAAAAGGAGAGAAAAAAATTCTCAATCCTGAATTTCTACACTATTCTATGGTGAATGTTCAACCCCGGAATCCCGGATTACTAAAAGTGTTCGGGATTTGTTGACCCTAGTCCCTACTGAACAAAGGGTTCTTGTTCGTAACATAACATAGCTTTATTGTGAATGCATAAATAATAATAAAAACAAACTGTATTAACTTTAATGTAATGAGTCTACAGCCACTCTTCATATTTATTTATGAATACCACTTATCTAAACTGATGTCTGGACACCTCTCTTGATCTTGAATCATTTCACGACTTATAGGGTTCTCAACTTATTCTCCAATAAACAGTACGATTTAAATTATTATTACAGTTATAATATAATCAAATACATTAATAAAATCACGAGTTCAGATTGCGTAAGTGCTTTTTACAGAGAAAAAACAGCGAAAAGAATAACACCATTTTAGCCATGCTAATAAGACAAGAACGTTTTTTTCGCATCGATTTCGGAAACGTTAAGAGTGTGGTGTTTGTTTTTTACATTTGTTAGTCACGAAGACTTAATAATTTAATTAAATTTTAGTTCTGATTTCCTAGTGGTACCGATTTTAAAATTAACCTTGATATTTTAAAAAGCTATATGAACAACTCATTAGTATCATTTAAGAAATTATTTTGTTTCTTCTCTTTGACTCAAAAAAAGGCGTATGAAAATATAATAGCTATACATACTTCAGTATTTATTTCCAACTTAATTATTGTTTTTTTTACTTCATATTCTAACGGAATTGAATTTTTTTTTACTAGTCATATGCTGGGTATAAAACAAAATCTATAACACAAGTGAAAGTAACCTTTACTTTCCATTTTCATTCAAGACATAACAAAAAATAAGTTGCAAATATTCCCAAATTTACTTGGTGAGACAATACAAAATATTCCTTTTTTCTAAGAGGTTTCTAAATCGAAAAACATATAAGAAATACGCAATATTAGCTGAGAAATAGAACGTTCATTATTTAAGATTGCACTTGATTATACAAAGTAATAATCAGATACATATTATAAATTATGTTTTGATAAGCGTAACCTGGTATTTTTAATTATAATAAATTCAATTAATACCCAGAACGTCCGTTTTTTTCGTCGTCCGAGATATGCTGCCAAATATTGTCCTTTGTAATTAAAATCATTGTCTCATTGATATGCGCGTGTGTCCCTGGTTATATGACAGTTAGATGCTCCACAAACGCGGCCCACTATTTTGAAACAATCGCCGTAATATCTATGGCCCACAATCTAATGCGGCCCTTCCTTATTACAACCGGCGTTATATTATTATCAACATAATAAGACCTTATCCATTTCACAGAGGTCTGACTCACCCATTCACAAAGGCGTACTAAAATTTAATACCCACATTCCTCGCGACTATGCGGTACTGCATTCGAAGTAACAGTATGCGTGTAATTATTTTTATGAATACCTCTCACCAGTAAAGGAGAAACTTGACACCCTCGGGTGACACTATAACGCTTTCAACCGTGAATTTGATATCCATTATACATCAATGAATTATATATTATAATGTACGTGATGTTTAAAAAAGTAGGGATAAAGAATAGCAACACCAACGCGTACCTCAAAAAAACCTTCATGACATGATTAATAATTATACAATTATGTATAAGGATTTTGTATCGAGACAAATCGAGAATAAATTCCCGGGATATCGACGCGTTTTGCCAGTTTCGGTTCCATGGTACACTTAAATTAAACATCCCCAGATTTGAGACTTTCGAATGTAGTATTCAGTATTCATTCAATACATATATAGTCTGAAAACCTTTACACTTTGAGAACCTTTGTACATTTTGAAAGGCAATAAAAAAGGTTTAATACTTTCAAAATATTCCATTTGTCGCTTACTATGGGTCCTAGCAATATTATCCAACTTCGATATTTTTGTCAAATAATAATAGAGTTATACAAATAATACTATACTTATAATTTTACTAAAAAAATAGATACGTGGAAAGAGGATAACGTTAAAAGTGAGGTGTCTTCTACTGGCTACCTCATATATCAAAAGGTGACGAAAAACTTTCGACACGTCTTTCTGTCCAAGAACCAATATCTTGAACATTAAACCAGCCATTAACGACTTACGCACCAAGCCTTTCATCTTCACCTCTGCTCCCTTCTTTTTTTCGTACCATAGACTTTTGTTGATATCGTTAAACAATAAATATTCCAATTTTCCTGTAAAATTTATTATTTATCATTAAGTATTATTTGCGTAATGTTGAATAATTATTTCCCAGAAGGCATATGATCAATCACAATCTCGGTAATAAATTTTCCTTTGTTACTTTTTTTTATAGCGTCATTTATTCGAGTAATATTATATTTTTTTAAGACGTTTTTTTTTGCACTTGCGTGACTGGCAACATTCTTCGCCACATAATGGCATTATCGCAATGGGCAGTGTTTACGTTATTAAAACGTTATTATAACACACTCATTCGTAATAGTGCAAACACTTGTGGAAATGTAAATAATCTGGCCATAACAAATTCGCATTACACGAACGTAAATATCTTTTCTCGTAATAACTGCGCATTTAAATATATCTTCATCGCTCTTCTGATCGTCTTGCAAATCAATGTACATTACACCTAATATTAATAAAGTATATGACATATTGCCGTGGCTAAAAAACGTTTGACAATAGTGACAAGACGATCGTTGCCCTGAACAGATTGCTGTGAGAAAATAAAAACATCAGATTGTAATATACATTGATTGAAAAATCACTATAGCAGTGGCTTCCAACCTTTATACTACTACGTCTCCCTTTGAAGAAAAAAATATTGCGCCTCCCCTTTCTTTATTTCAAATATTTAAAAAAAAACAGTTTTAAAGGATAAATACATAGTTTGAACTTTTCGCGCCTCTTTGCAATAGTCCACGCCTCACAGGTTGGAAATCGCTGCTCTGTAGTCTATATCGGTGTTTCTAAACCGAGGGCTAATTTTAGGGAAGCCACAGCACAGTTTTGGGGGGCCACAGGAAAATATCCATAAACTCTCAGGTTTTTTAAATCGGACAGCGAATATTAAGAAATTTTGGGAAATTCTGGGAAGAAGGTCTTGCATCTTTTTGTTTTGGGAAAGTCCGAAATTCCTAGGTATTTGAAATTGGCCAAAGACAAAATGTTTTCCGAAAAACTTCAAAACAGGCCACGGGCTCAAAAAGGTTGAGAAACAATGGTCTACATTATAATGGATATACGTGGAATCGAATCCGTGTACATTTATATAACCAACGCTTAAAAGCGTTTACCACTTGGCCATAGTATCGAAATTACGTATTATTATTAATATTATCTACAATAGATGACATCTTTCATAAAAAATGAATGACATACAATATCCCTCAATCATTTATATCAATATAAATAACATTGCCCTCCACTTGGATGACCAGATTCGCCCAACGGCTGTTATTATAAATTTATTTGTTACCTAAGATAATATTATTTTCCAACACCTGTCACCTGAATATTATTCCGTAATTCATAAAACATTCCAAGCACTGCTTTCCAACAAAAGTTAACAGCTACTGGGCATATTTGCTTTTGTACTTTAAACTTCCAGTGTAACTTGTTGAAAACTTCAAAACATTTCATCGAGTGGACACAACCGTCTCTTCACTCGAGTAGATTAGACCTATTGAATGTTTAAGCCCAATATTACACGATAACTGCCAGTACTTGGTTTGGTTAATTTATCGATATTGCATTTTCAAGGTAATTTTCGAAATTATTTTGGCATTTCTATTTGTATCGCGTTGGCTATTTGTGTAAATAATGGGAAAATTATACGGCGTTATTTCATAGTTTATTGATATTAGTTTTTGTAATAGTTTATCGATATCATCTAGCCTTGTGCTTCGACACAAACTTTCTCGTGATTGCAGCTAATAATGTTATAATATAAATTTGATACAATAAACAACATACCTAATTATTATATAAACTTCCATACTCGGTGTTGGTGTGTTATATTATTATACTTTAATTGCACATAGGGAAAAAAATCAATTACTAATTCAATTATAAAGTAATTTTATTCCTTGAAAGTTATCTACCACAAATACGATGTTTCAAATTATTACAAAATACAATATTGCTTCTACTAATTCTTTTAGTTTTACAATTTAATGACAGTGCTGTGTTCCATAATAATCATAAAATATCACTATAAAAAATCGCTATTCTCACCTTTTTATAATGAAATTGTCGATTCATTTTTTTTTCATTTTTCATACATTGAAATCTTTCTAACCTCGGCTATTTTAATTATTTATAATAACCTTTAGGTAAGTCGGGTCCTATGGCGCAGCGGTTAGCGTTGTGGGCTATATGATGAATCGATAAAAGGATATGTACATTTCATAATCTTTCATCAATTATAATATAACCGTTTGAAAATCTATTCTTCTCGTTTTTATTATAGAACAATATGTTCTTATACATTATTTACAATGGCTAGATATTTTACACACTAAACGACGCTACCACTTTCGATAAATATATAAAAAATATTTTATATATTTCGTACATTTTGAATGTATACAATACACCCAAAGACTAGTGTCCGGCTTGGATTAATCATCAACTCCTGTTGTCATTATGCTGCATCAGCTTCAGTCAACTAATGCCTCCAGGCTTAGCCACTTTAATGCTCATCTTGTGGCACCAGCCCACTTAACATGCAAGTCGCTTGTATTATTCTAAGGCCAATCTTCACGCCCACGCCTGCAAATTATCTTGTTACATTCAAATCCTGTGTAATCGGTCAACCGGGCTCTAATGTATATATCCTACGGATACTGTGCACGTCTTGCTTAAGGCGCCCAGGGTTGATATACTTCGGGAACGAAATCAGCTTTACTAGTATGTCATGAAATTTCTTATTGCAAGTGTAATTAATTATTTAGTATTTTCATGATAAGAAATGTTAAGGCATGATAAACGCAATGGATCTATCTGTTTTTTATTTTTTTTTCGAAATGTTTTTTGAAGAGTCAATTATAATATGCTCAAAGTTCAATAAATTTATCTACTATTTCGCTATACTAATATTACATTGTATAATTTCAGTGTTTTCAGTAAATTCACTGAATTTTCCTGAATTCCTGCATGTCCCAAATGATCATTTCGCTCATGACAAGCATTATCAACTGATAAGAGAATACAATATTACAGTTCTATTTATACAAAACAAAATAAAATTATTGGGGTGTAACAAATAATTGGTAATAAAAGAAATTTATAGATAGAGGTACCTACAACATAATAATCAGTTGCAATACATCGACTATTATCAATAAGGTTATTGAATGTACGGAATTGCTTCGGAAATAACGTCTGAAAAACTGAAGAGAATCTCAAAATTTTTACTAAAAATGTATTAGTTTCTCTTTTTGACAATTGATTATAATTTATCAATTAATGGTGTAATTGTTGATGTCATTACATCTAAATATCAACAAATACTTGAAAAAGACGATGAAGATCATCTATGTATGCCTGACGAAGCAAAACAAATGATGGAATTACGGCACTATTTTTTGCAGGAAGACTTTAAATGGAGCCTTGCATCTTGTACATGCATTATTTTAAAAAATATATACTTAGTTGATTTTTCTGTATCTATTTTTTATTTAATTACAAATTCTTTTATTATTCTAACTATTGCTTATAAATTATTATTTTTTTAGAGGAAAATATTTATTGATTTGATCTGTGTGTCATAAATTAAGCCAAATAGATTGTGCATTGAAAAATCATAATATGTATAAAAGTCTAAACGTAATAACAATCCGACCCACAGTTCAACGATAAACGAAATACATAATGTGATATCGTTTGTATTAAAACAGCTTAAATGATGATAGGTTTATTCTTTTGCCTGTCTATAAACGAGCTGTAAAACTCATCCACTTCAAGTTATTTAAAATTCGAAAACTATCTTGTATACAATTTAAAGACTGAATGTAATTCTAATTTCAAATTTTTAAATAATCCGTACAAAGATATTATTATGATTGGATTCGAGTTTTAATTTAAAACATACTTATCTTAAATTTGAAGCAATTTAAATTAAGAACATTACGATTTTATTTTATATTGCAACATTGACATTATGCAATCTTTTGTGGTTAATTGGCACATATGATATTTGTCTATGACTTTTTCTTACGTAAGATTTATTTGAATAACTAAAATGCACTTCGCCAATCTTTTATGGTTCGGTGACTCATTTCAACATGACATTTTTGCGGTGAGCCGCGTCTTAAACGTTTTTAAACCAGTTTTGTCACTGCTATAAAGCGGTCAAATGGCTGTCTGTAACATGGTTTTTTTTTATAATTTCGCTAGAATATTGCCTGTTCTTCAGCAGAAAAGGTATTCTTTTTCAACGAAATCGACGAAGCTGTGAATCACCGATTATAATATGATTTTTGTTTTTGTTAACTCTACGTCAAATGTTATGTTATGAATCATGTTAATGACGAGTTGAATTGCATAATACGTGTTTACTTTGTAATTTACAAAAATATTTTCCAACAGTAGTAAAAGTTATGAGGTTTGTGTGGTTATCCTGATGCATCAATAAACATAATAAAATACTGTCCGCATTATAAAATTGAACAAAAAATACCAATAAGTATTCGCTTTATTTGTCGTGCATGAGTTAAACATTTTTAAAAATATTGTTTACTTTCTTATTAATGTACTCTGTCATTTTGATTTATACGGTTTAATAATCGCTGTTATTGGAAATATTTCCATACTGGATTTACGAGGTTTTGTGTGTTTCAATGATTATAATATTTTACCCGTTCGGTCGTGTAAAACGTCTCCTGATAAGCACGCTTCACATAACTCTTCAACCTGGTCAAAAGTTGCATACAAGCGGCAACTTCCGCATCAAAACCAGTTTCATTCTGCAATTTTCAAGTTGATTTCTATGCAACTGAGAACAGCATCCACTGCTTCTGGCCACCCCGCCCCTCGTTCCTCGTGAATTATTTACGAGGACGTATCTCCAGCATCACCACCGTGAAAAACCTTTTCCATGTCTCGAAGATAAGTTATCTTGTTTTGTGCTCGCTCAGCCGCCATTTTGATTACAGTCCGATCTTCGCTTGTTTATTCAACTTGCGTCAGATTCTCTTTGATATGCGTTAAATTCTGGTCAACACTCATTGTTTATGGGTATCAATCAACATCTGTGATACGGCCACGAGTGGTTACCATAGATAAAACCCGTTTGATGTCGTTGGTGGTAATGCAACATCACGCATTTTTATACTGTCACTTGTCACTAACTTTGCAATGGAGAAAACTTGTTGGTATCTCATATATATATATGTACAACCAAAAATATACTTATTCGCTAGTGTAGTCAGTACTCCTGACTTTCGTTATATTATATCTTCTTCACGTTTATGACAAAGTCGCATATGTGCTAAAAGAAACTTCTTACTTTTAACATACCGTCATATTAATCTTCCCTTTGTAAATCTAGTTAAATCAATTATCTTTAGCAAAACGTTATTATTTAAACACAATTCGTCGTACATTATTAAATATGTTTACGAAGATAAACTTTTACTCATAAAACCTCACAACGTCTTGCATTAATATATATTTTTTTAGTAGATTTACTATTTATTTATACGCTTAGTATTTAGTTTCGTCCGTGAACTGTTAATGGTCATTTATTTTTATTTTCTTAACGACCGCGCGTTTTTTTTTTAAATTTCACCTGGTGAAATAAAATTTTGCGAAAAATTCGCAAAAATTGTAATTTTACTAAATTCACTATAATTTGTAAGCAAATTGAGATATCTTTACGAAATTTAATTTTCTTAGCTTCCAGATACTTCGTCTATACGCATATATGAAGTCGCCGGCCAGCAACCTTTGTTTTTCTAAGACTCAAATACGCGTCCACGGTCGTTAAGCTGTTATAAGATTTAAAAACGATATTTTAAAGTTGAAAGATCATACGAGAAAAACTCGATGAAAATTTATCGTAAGTCACTCGAGATCAACTTAGCATCAGCCTTTAGTCTCAAATTTAAATTTGACTTTGACTTTACCGGGAATCGAACCCAGACCCGCCTGTAGAGCAAGCTCTGACCAACCAAACCACGGCGGGTTAATTTTAAACTTCTAAAAACATTATAAATTATCTCGTAACATAATAGTAAATTTTACGTCATTGTTACGTTTTTTTTTGTATACAAAACGGCTTAACTAGTGTCGTCTTTGTGATGGGTTCAGCACTAAATTTCTTCTCATTATACAGTGTAGAAATTAATTTTAAACGTTTCATCCACCGTCGTAGCTTTTATTTTACGTCAAGCTATGATGGCGTAAGCTTAGCTTAACGATCATGAGCAGTTACGTCATTAATCTTCCTTTATCCTTGTGTCACTCATCTTCATCACATCCAAGTTTTTACTCGTATGCAATAGAATAAACAGGCGACCCTTCCATTGAGCTCGCGCTCAATCCATGTGACTGATGGTCAACTGATTGCTTGCGAGCTTACAAATAACAAGCACACAGAATTGTATCATAAAAAAAAAAACAGTCGTTTTCATTCTGCAATGATCCAGACCTTCCGCGGTAATGTTACAATAAATCAAACCGTTTTTCATTAGCCATAAATCATGACAATACTAATAAAAAAATCGTATTGCTAAAAATAAGACTACAAACTTTGTCTTGTTTATTTTGATTATTGAAAAGAAATGGATCCATCGAATGTTATTTTTAGTGATGGACAATACATATCATATCTCTGACTATTTTTTTTTGCTATTTACTGTTTTTTCAGTTCCATATAAAAAAAATTATATGTAATTTAAAAAAATGCGGTATTTATTTTCTAGATAACCTAAGCCCAGAGCAACGAAATATATTTTATTAAGTATTAAATGTGTGCCGAAATGAGGCCGCCCGCCTGTGTGGTCGAGTGGTCAACGTTGTTGGCTTCGGCTACGGAGGGCCCGGGTTCAAATCCCGGTACGGACAGTTTTATAAATTGATTTTTCAATCGATTTATGGATGTGTGTGATATCTTGAATTCCCCCCTCTCACCCATCCTATCCTATGAACGGGGCGTATCGAGAGCAATTAGCTTACCACTAATCCTGTCTTGGCCCTATCCCTACTCTCTTTGGAAAAAGAGAGGTTGAGCAACTGAGTAACAAGCAGTTCTCGTAGAAACACTTCTGTTGAGATAAACTCCATTTGGAGTCCATATGCTCCACATTGGGAGCGGACATGGTTTAAAAAAAATAGATAAGTACAATTTTTACATAATTGTTTTTAACTTATTCTGAGTTGTCATATTTATCTTTTTTGCTTTACTGTTTTTTTTCCGTTTACCGTTCATTTGTATTGTATTTCAAATAAATTCTCGTATTGTGTGGATAAATTAATGAGTCAGTTGTGCGAATGAGTAAATACTACTTATTATTTGTTAATTTATATTATGAAAATGTATAATGGTTGATAACTACTTATTTATCTATGTACCTTCATTCGCGAGATGAAAACTTTGAAATCGACTTGTGTATATCTTAGCTATCTCCTGTTTCTTACATTATATAAGTAAGAGCATATAACATACTCCAGTATTTAGATATACGCCAAACACATATAATATGTACGCTTAAATCAGCACAGAATAATGATAAAGTTTGACAGGCACTGATATAATTTACTTATTCGAATTTTAACGATTCGTTATGTATACTGATTTTATTACTTTGTTTAGTGGATTATTAAATTAAATCGCTTTTTATATAAATTACTTTACATACAAAAATTTACCTTAAATAATTTTCATTAGAAAATAACACTTACATTTGTTGGGGATTTTAATTTATCCTAAATATAATGATAGTTATTATGCCGGTTGTAACCGAATTTAATTCAGGTAAATATGACCTTTAATTTCACAGCCGACGAGCATCGTCTACTCTCATTATCATGTTTAAATAAAATAATACCGTAAAGGTCATGATGAATGTATGTATAAGTCACAACATGGAACTGTAATATTTTAATTTATGTGTTTGAAAAAGGAATTCATTTGAGAATCAAATTAACCACATAATTTGTTTCATTAAATATATTTTACGCGTGTATTGTTACCACGGAAAAAAAATTGTTTTTTTGACGTATTAACAGAGTGCTTACTTTTGAATTATATTAGACATTAATACGTCAATGTCCACCCAATCGAAAGCATTATTCCATTACAAATTTACTTTTTTTGAACTTTAAGATCTTCGACTACGATTAGGAACAAGTTTTTAGTATTTATTGCGAAACAATCTATCATATTATATAGCACCGATTTCTACGAGAATTATGAAGTTAAGTTGGTAGCTATTTCGGCGTCACGCCAACAGCATAACTACAGTTGCAACGGAATAACTTAGTTAATAACTAAAATGTATGTTTATTTACCCTAACTAAGTAACGCTAATTCAATGAATAATTTTTTAAACACTTAAAATATTTTCCAATAATGCCATCGTTTGTGAACAATTTAACGTTCAAATGATAGGAAGCAATTCTCGGTAAATCTCTATTGTTTACAAATTGAATAAGAATACAAAACGATTTAATATGTAATAGATATAACGAAACTCTTTTAAGTTTCTTTAAATAAACAAATTAGTAGAAATAAATGTGGTGTGCGTAATATCATTATAACCTCTCGGCTAAATACTTTTTTTCGTAAAAAAAATGTATAAATTTAAAATGCTTAAAAATAGTTCAAAGAAATATGGAAGTATTTTCTCATTTAAGAGCCTTAAAAAACAAAAATCTCAGGCAGCTTCAGACATAAATCAAACACAACAAAAAAGCTCCTTCAGAAGATGAGCTTTTAAACTCAAGAGGCTAAAGTTTATTTATGTTTAAAGATTTTACATTTTTGTTTGATAATGCCTATTATGGACATATTTGGATTATGCCACAACATTGAAGACAAAATGTGTATGTGTTTAACGCAGTGGCGTATCTCCCGTGTAAAAAAATCTAGCGAACTTTGAAATTCATTTTTTTGCCGCCTGAATCAATCATATTTAATTTTTATGCGGCCCGCTTAAAGAAAACGGTTGTGCATCTCTACTCAAGTTCTTTTTCGTGAATTAATTGTTATTAATCATTATCTAATTATTCTCGTTTAAGAATAAGATTCTTGGAGGTTATTGGTGACATCATATATAATCCATGCTTTCGAAGATATACCTATTCACGAATCAATGAATTTGTTTTTACTTAGATACGAAACCGTGGATACCGAAACCGAAGAGTTCGATGTTGACTTCTTGACTATAAGTCTGTACAAAAATCAATACTATTACGCAGGTCGTAGAAGATTGTGGTAGATATTGTAAATATAAAATATTACTATCGTCCCATTTTACTGCACGTCTCTGCGTGTGTGTGGTGTTGAAAATTGGGACTCAAGGTCGTGAAGAATATTTGAGATAAATTTTAACACATTTTGTCGGCATCTGGCTTAATGTCAATGTTCCCATACACATTATCAATCACGCTTTACTCTGATCGTATCTCGGTTGTATTGATTTTCAGAACCAATGACATGGCTGTTGTTATCGGTAGGGTTTTCGCACGAAAAGTCTTCATAAACAACAACAACAAAAAAAAACAACATAAAAAGAGACGTGTTATTACTTATCAATCATAATCAACTGCAGATGACAGCCACCCCAAACACATTTGATGATTATCACACAACAATTCTAAGCATATATATAATTACGTTGATACATACGTATTAAGCTCAACACATTGTTTTTCTCGACATATTTTTCTAGGGAAATAAAATTTACTTTAATTATTACAAAATAGTTTTATAGCGTCAAATTTAATTTAATTTATTTATATTACTTTGAATATTTTTTATTCTATCAATTTTATTCTAAAACTTGGTAATAATATCAAATACAGCTATGGATGTATCCTAAATATTTTGTTACTTACTGTAACTTTGTTACTAATCATAAACGGTACCGGTTTCTCTTCTCTGTTGAGTATTTTTATATATATTACACAAGTAAATACTCTTATAACAGATTAAAAATAACAAAGTATTTTAGTTCTACAGTTTTTAATAATTTTATTCGTTGATAGCTATTTCGACGAATAAAACGAATAAAATTATTAAAAACTGTAGAACTAAAATACTTTGTTATTTTTAATCTGTTATAAATGGAGTTCTACCAAGTAAATGCCAAATCAATTAATAAATACTCTTATATACGCAGCTTTATATTACATGAAAGTGCTTTCTTCCTAAACGAAACTGATGATTTGTTTAACATAAATGAGAACTAAAGTACTTTTTTAATGATAATTAATTCTTGTAAATGTTATTAATTAATTAATTAATTAATGAATTCGTGCAAATATAATAATAACGTAATTTGAGCATGTAAATATGCAAATATGTTTCCCAACTCTTTTTAGTCACGGAACCTTTCTGTATTTGTTAAAACAAAGAAACACGTTAAATACTTTTATTCTTATATACTATACCAGGGATGGCGAACCTATGGCACGCGTGCCCGAGGAGGCACGTTTGAGAATTTGGATGGCACGCAAACGATTTCCATGTTCAAAAAAATATTTTTTTAAGTTTAAAAAATTAAAATTTTGACTAAATAATCCGTGAATTATGAATTTATTCCGTTTTATTAATTTTCAAATGTTTCCCAAGATAAACAACAATCATTTAATTCATTTTGTTAATGTTTTACTGCTTGGGCACGCCACACAATCGAGAATTAATATTTGAGGATTTTTGGCACGCGGACCCAAAAAGGTTCGCCATCACTGTACTAAATCAAGAATAATAAAAAAATATATTAAAATTTTTGATCTTCCTGAACCTTTATTTTACAACATTTAATAAACGTTGCGTTGAAGTATTTGTAGATTCGTTTCTCTGATACAGTCTCGACAATATATACTAAAATATAAAAGTGAATGTTTGTCACTCTGTCTATCACATGAACTCCTCCCAAACTGTGAACAGTGGCGATGTGATATGGACATGTCATTCTCGTTTTCATTTCAAGGTCAACTGTGTTATAATCAACATTTCGCAGTATTATTAATGTAATGGCTTACATTGTATTGGTGTAATAAAAAAAGTACATTTCAATCTCATATTTACAACATTAGCTCACACTACAATAAATAACGCAATATGACGTATATATTTACATCTTCAGTTTTTTTTATATTGTTAGTTCAATACAACCAGGGCGAAGCCGGGTAGTACACAACCATTATATTCATGGAACACAAATTTTGGTAAATGAACTCCTGTATTCCAGTAAATATATGTTTGAATCGATCCTGTGAGAAGCCGGGCAATAAAGCTAGTATAGTTTAAAAATAAAACTTGTATTACAATTTTAATGTGAGGAATTAGAAATCTAGAGTATACATTTAGTAGTAACATGTTTTTTGTTCGGGGGGGGGCTGCGGATTTTTTTTTTCAGTATAGTAATATTTCAGTATTTCAAATAGTTTGAGAAGCACTGTCCTATGTCACCGTTTGGTTGATAATTTTGTTAAGTTGTGTTATTTCTGCAACGGACATTGTGTTCAAGTGTATTATTTCTTCGACAAACTCTGTATTTGAGGGCGGAACGCTACATTAAGATAACAGCCGATAAACTCTTTATGGATTCGCTTTAAAGCGACTTACATAAAGTGAACGCGACCTGGATCGTATCCGATTTATTTTATCACAATCAGGAAACGCCGATTCTATAATATTGTTTCTGATAAAACACAATCACTCTAGACACAATATTGTATTATCATACCTGGTACAAAAGCAATTATGTGCAGGCGAAGACGTGCCATTTAGTTAGCTATGTATTTATTAGTTAATATGTTTTTTTCTATATCCTTTATATTTTGTACATAGAAAAAATGTTGTGTTAAGAAACATTTTTAAGGGACCAGTGGTGTAGGAAGGTGTTCTGCCGCCCGGGGCGGTACTTGATTTTGCCGCCCCCCCAATATTTCCTGTAATTTTGTTCTTAAATCACTTCTACAATTTTTTATCTATGAACTAAGAGTTTTTGTACACATTTTGTTTACTACAGGTGGATTATTTTTTTTATTTACAAATATAATTTCTCTAAAAATATTATATTTATTTTTGATAATGCCGCACTGTAAGGAAACAATACATGTTTACAGCAATATATTAAATTCAATCTTATTATATAAATAATAGATTATAAATTTTTAGTCACATGTTAATCCAATAAAGATATATATATTTGAGAATACAAAATAATTGTATTCAATTAATTAAAACACGCTCTGTTATTTTATATGACGAACGGGCAACTCAACACTCACATACTAAGTATTTAGAAAACAAACTTTCCAGAATATTATAATATGAATATATCTTGTCACACGTCGGAGTTTGATTATCAAAATAGTCTTGCATCACTTACAAATTGCTTCATATGCCTGCTTGTTCAACATTATTTCTACATCGATGAAAGATATTCCTTAATATATTGATACAATCTGAAATTACTAGATTTAAGAATTATTTTCCTTGGAATACGCAAGTGTTTAAGTAATGAGATTTCTTGGAAAGCGAAATCAAACTCAACTTTAAAATTACTGGTAATGAATATTTTAAGTTCGCTCGCTCACAAAATAAACATTCAATTCAGAAAACTCAGAACTAAATACTGCTTCAAATAAATCCCTCATTGATTATAATTTAGCATTTGTTTTACTAATGCAAACACCTTTTGTAACTCAATTCTAATTTTAATTATGAAAATTCATTTGTCAGATTCGAATTTCTATGTTAATTAATTGTTTGCTTTGTCTGAATTTTGCGAGGGTAACAATAGACAAAATTTAACGCGATTTCCATTCCTCTCGCAATTATATTATGCGAAGACTTTCTTGTTTTGTATTAGGTACCCACAGGTTTAAATAAATTATATTTTAAATCATTAACTGTAAATCACCTCCGAGTTTTATCAAATGCCCAAGAATTTAACTTCCTTAATATTTCGAATTCCATACAATGGCAATTTATTTCCTTTCTAATTTGAAGCATTGCCACTGAAAAATGCTTCAACAAATTATATACAGCTTAAATTATTTACTGTAAACAAGTAAAGGACGCAATTGTTGCGTAAATTTTAAATCATGCGTATAGCAGATACCCAGCGCTGTTCAATTATTGTTTTCAAATTAAATAAAGTAGTTTTTTAAAGTTCATTGTAATAAAAATAATAAAAGATTTTTAGTACTTTTTCCACATAAAATTTATTAGATCAGGACCGGTTTCGCTCATCGCGAGCATTATCAACTGATAAGAAAACTATATAAACAGTGATATTTATACAAATTTAAATTTAAATAAAAAGGTGTAAGCAACTATTAACAATTTAAAGGATTAGCAAATTACATTATAATTACACAAAATTAAAATGCTTAACACCCATAACAATTAAAAAATCATCATCAAAGAATAATAAATCTAAGTTGCAAACGATATAAAGTACATTGTGTAAAACTTCAAAATTGTCAAATTGAGTTTAGTTAATCAAGCAAACCCGGGTCGTTAGTGACAAAATCTGTGAGAACGTACATAGTTTGAACGATTCAAATTCAACCAAAAGGAATCAGCTGTCGTTTTTAAGTTAGTAAGACCAGGAATTGTTTCTTATTTAAACTTACAATTCCTTTCAACAACATTTGAGTTAGTACCGTAATAATTCTTGGAAATCAAAGCTTGAATAGTTTTCCATTATTATTGTGTATGCGTGAAAAACTATGTGTATATTTAATTTCAATAATTAAAGTTATTTGCTTAAACACTGACCAATGCGCTGATAGAAAATTTCAATACGTAATTCAAAGCATTTCCTTATTCAATCTCTGTACACATCTCAATGAAATTTCTTCCTTTACGTAGTTAAATAATCTCATGACTTGAGTTTAGATATACATTTTCTTATTATCAATTATTATACTACGTCAGTTCTTATTATGTAGCATGTGAACTCCTTATAGTTTACATCAAGGCATCGACATTGAACACTCGGCCACAGACAAGACATATTATCGATGGTCTTAAATTGACAACTCTAGAAGTTCTTACTTTTCTGTTGTCAACCAATCCTTTTTAAACCAAAGTGTTGTGTCCTTGTTTTTGTGGTTTTAACGAATCGTAGGGTCAATGTTAGATCGTAGAGTTATTTTTATTCTTTACTTGGCGTAGATCATCTTTCAATTTGTGAAATATGTATTATAGTTTCACTTAAGCTGTGTTTGTTGACTTAGCTTTGTTGCTTGCTCCCAAAATAATATTCATGCCTCGTGAATTTTTTTATGTAACCCAGAGTCTGGCATATTACCGGGTTCATAACATTAGGTTAAGAATACAACCGGTAAACCTGTTTCCCAAAAATTTGCAACGCCCAAGGAAAACTGTGTCATTAGTATCCTGTATAACAAGGCGGGTAGCGATGGCGAGGCGTTCGCCGTATTTTATTTTTGGTTTTTCTTTTTAAGTGCCCGGAGGCATCGCGCAACGACCCGAAAAAAATACACTAGGCAGTAATTACCAGGTGGTTTGTCTTCGCTCCAGTATCTACGCGTTGTTAACCCCTTGTAGCAAAAAATATACGACAATTCGTCAAAAGATAAACGGGTTAACATATTCCTTTACCCCATGGAATGTCAAAAACAAAGCAACAAAAAATATTCAAAAAGAAGTAACATTTACGCGTGAAAACCGACGGTCATAAAAGGAAAAGCATTTTTATAACCATAATTAAACGAAACGGCTTACTTTTATTCTGGATTTTAATAAATCATCTCGATATAACAGTTAGCTCAAAGGCTTAATAATACTATTTCAACGGCCGACAATCTGCTATATGTGTAAAATATTTTAGACTGCACACCTTACATGTAAACCAATTATATGAGACTTCGATAGCTAAGAAACACTACCAATTCGATTTTTTTTTTATTGTGGCATGATATTTTAATGACAGAAACTAAGAAATAAGCATTGTTCAATTTTAACTTACAGGCAAACTAATGTTAAATAATATCATTTTTTGTCTTTTTATTCGATCAACATTATCCGTAAAAGATCATTTATATCTTATCAACATCAATTGACACGTTTTCATAGTTTTATATGATATCTTTATAGATTATAGGTAACAATTGTATTTTTGACTTGCAGCTTCTTTGTTTAATAAATAAAGCTATCTTTTGTTTACTATTTCAAACAATCTTTACTGAAGAGATTTATAAATTTTAAGCACGTAGCTATTCAATCATAAATTATTACATTAAACTACTTTTTTTATCAGTTGAATATTTTCTCCAACATGAAAGTGAAATTCTTCGTATGCTTGTTTTATATTCGAGTTGCACGAACTGTCTGGGAAATATTTTTCATATGTACTTACCCCACCAACATTGTGGGGTCTTATCTTACAGCAAGCAGTCCCTCCCTCTCTCTCCCGGTCGTATTATTCATTTTATGTCTCCTTTTAACAACATACAAGCCACCCAACTCCTTCATTTCTTGCTCACCGCACTCACCTTAGTATCCGACAGAGTGGAGTGTACCAGACATCGTAGAAAGGTTAATAAAAGTGTGTTGCACTATATATATACAAAACGTGTTGTCTCAATATAGTATTTTTGTATCATATTTCAAAACAATCACAACAATGGTTTTAGTTTAATTTGATTGTAATTTAATTTAATTTAATTTAAATAAAAGAAAGAAATTTTCCAGCCATGTAAACTTTAAAACCGAAAAAACAAGTAATTTTAAATGATTAAGATGTAAGTGACTTAAATATCGTTTGGCACTTTTGTCTATGAGGCTTATTATATATTTATATGAAAAGCTTGCAAATAACTTGAAAGAAACCTTACTTATCGCTTAAAAAACTTCATGAAATTCGATAATGAAAAAGGAATCTCATTCAAATATTCAAACTTTAAGTTATTTTAATAAAAATAATAAAAAATTTCTAGTACTTTTTCCACATAAAATTTATTAGATCAGGACCGGTTTCGCTCATCGCGAGCATTATCAACTGATAAGAAAAATATATAAACAGTGATATTTATACAAATTTAAATTGAAATAAAAAGGTGTAAGCAACTATTAACAATTTAAAGGATTAGCAAATTACATTATAATTACACAAAATTAAAATGCTTAACAACCATAACAATTAAAAAATCATCATCAAAGAATAATAAATCTAAGTGGCAAACGATATCAATTATAAACACAATTAAAATTTGGGAAATTTTTACACAAAGTGAAACACTACATTACTAAAGTAAGTACTAAAAATCTTTTATTATTTTTATTATAATGCCTTTCCACCAAGTATTAAAAGTAAACACCTTAAAAGTTTAAGTTATTTGTAGTATTTTTGCTGCCGAAACTAATAAGAATTGACTTATAGTATATTATGTTCAATTAATATTAGAATTCACAAAATATAGCTGAACTTGTGTTTTTTCAGAAAATACAATGTGCTTAAATCTATCTATTCAGAACAGGTGGTTTTTGACTTATCGCCTTATGCCAGTAAGCCGACGATTTTATAGTTTGGACATTCCAATTGATTTGTATTAAAAAATGATGTCGGATTGTCAGTCAAGTAAAGGCAGTCAGCAATGCATAGTCAAGTTAATGTATCCAACTTGCAAGTAATCACTATAATGCTTAATAATAGTAAAACATTCGTTTGTTAAAATTGTTCTTGGAACAATGGCATACCTGATTCCTTTTTACGTTTTATTTAGTGACACTCTATGTATCGAGTTATATCGGAAACGTGCTTTCAACGTTTTGTAGACATTTCATCGCCTAACAAGCCTCCTTGGAATTGCTTGCGTGATATCTCTCCAGCCGATTTTATTTCATCGAATTTTAGTGTTTCTTTCTGTTCACTGCTTATCTTATCGGTCGTGTTTACCTTTGGCAGCAAAATGTCCATTCAACTGTCGTGTGTGACGATTTATGTGAACTGTACGCCATAAAAATTAAACCGAAATCCTTTCCCCGATACCAATTATATGAAAAATATCTCCTACACGTGTCACGATCTGATATATTTACTCGTTAAATAAAGCTTTCGGAGAGAATAAATCAAAGCTGAACTACATATTCTTAATTTGCCTATAGTAACGCATGAGGCAAGAATATAATACAGTATGTATAATATATTTTCAATTGCACGTGTCACTGTGTTAAACATATTAGACACCTTCGTTTTATTCCTAGAAAAGCCTTTTATAACATACATACAATAGAAATTTATAATATTCATACAATACCTATATGAAAAATGAATTAGTATGCATTTTATAATGCACTGTTTTTCTGCGAAGAATAAACAGTTTAGTATAATTATAATATTATAATTCATGTCGCCTGCTGTTGCCCAGTTGGTACCGATCACGCAGATCTGGGTTCGATTCCCGGTAAAATCACAGTGAATTTGAGAATCATTCAATTCAATATTGTGATCGACATGTATGTTTGTGATGTCAATTCACATAAGTCCTGTTCTAGCCTTATCCTTTGTTCACTACTACTCACTTTAAAAAAAGTGAGGTTGAGCTACTGAGTAACAAACAGTTCTCGAAGAAAAAACTCATGTTGAGGTGTTAAAATTCATAACATTTCCATTGTTTTATTACTACCCTCGACAGTGATAGTCGTAACGGTTTCAAAACTTTCGAATATCACCAACAATTACATGTTTTCTCCAAAGAATAATTTTATCCGCGTAATAAAAAAACATTTTCTTATATTATGTTCCTTCAATATATATCTAAAAATATCTCTAGCACAGGCTAAATTGTAACGAAAAACCCCTGAGACCGAGTGTTTTTGTACCCGTAAAAGGTTTATTGCCTTCCAAGTGCTGACATTCAATACTTCGGCCCGTTTTGTCGACATGAATTACTTACGTACCTGTTATATGTAATCTGATAACTTATTTGAGTTCTCTAGCATTTATTTATTCTCCTGTCATATGGAATCATTCATTGTTGAGTGAAGGTGTTTGCTAATAACGTATTTATTATATTATTCTCTATTTACGTCGTATTAGTCTGCCAAAAACTTATTTCACGATTTGCAATATTCACACGAGTACGTAAAAAAATCTTCTTCTTTAATTGACTTGCCTTCCTCAACCTTGATTATTTTCTAGGAACAGATATTGCAAAACAATACTGTCTTACGTGAACGTTTCGGGTATCGACGCATCCCTCTTCTTTCTTCTCTATCAAGTCTTTAATTGTCTCGTCTACCGGAGTACTAAATATTGGCGACCACATTTACGCTATTTAATATTTCTCTTATTTTTAAAGTCATCTCTTAGAAACTCAACCCATGACATGATGAATACATTTCAAATTATTGAGTGTTATAAGTTATATTTTTTTAACAAGTGCTTGTTTTTCAACGCTTAGCAAGCTATCAGCCCATACGTATCTATGAACGATTATTTTGGCATAATGTTGAGGTTTTTAGAACAGTGAGTGAGTAAGCTATTGAGATTCTTCTCACAGAATGGTTTCAGACTAGGGTCTTCAATCCCGGGATCAAGGATCCCGAAATCCTGGTTTTGTGAGAGTACTAATCTTGAGATTTCGGAATTGAGAATAAGACGTGCAAAATTTGCGAAAAGTTTTTCAAACGAAGCAAGCAGATTTTCTAAAAAAGTCTTACATTTTTTCTATATGGGAATGCGGTAAATTCATAAGTTTTTGAAATCAGGCAGTGACTTTTTAAATCTGCAACAGACCTAAAAGAAAAAAAATAGGAATCCTGGTGAACGTTTACTCCCTTGGATTGAATCACGGAATTACAAAAAGGTTCCGGGATTAGATGCCCTATTTCTTACCCACAAACAGAATCAAATTATTTGATTTGTGAATAGTGGAAGATGGAGAAAATGCACCCTTACACTGTTTATATATGTTTTTTAATTTCTGAACCATCTTTGAAACAATATTTCGAATTCTCAGAATACAAAACCGCACATATTGTTTGTTCAAAACTTTCAACAAGGCACAGTTTCGCTGATCAATCAAGAATGCTGTATCGATGTTTTCGCGCAACTTGTCCGATTAACTATAAGAATATGTGAAAGACATGCATAAAATCGGGTTGCTCGATATGAATGTTCGCTCGGAAAACTCGCAAGAAACAAGAGAAGTTCTCTCGTCGAACCGTTGACGGGTTTGATTGACGCTTGCGAAACTTTAGCACGTTATCAAGTTTGGTTACGAATATACACATACATTAGTATATCTCGTATATTTAATTGTGTGCCAAATTTAGATCATAAGAAATATAATTTGTTAAGCATCAAGAGCACCATTCGTGTTCAGATTGTCTCAGATTCACCTAACACGGAAAAACCTTTTTTACATCAACGGTTTTAAGTCGATTTTAAGACCATTTTCCGTCTTGAATGAAGGAAATCATATTAATTCATATTTATTTGAAGCGATTTTATGTTTCAAAAGAATAACAAATCAACAATTTTCTCATACCTCAAATAATTCGTTCTGCATAGCCAAAGCTTTTGGGTAAACAGCCGCATAAAAAACATAAAAACCACAGTTTCTCAACCTTCTCGAGTCCTATATTTTTCATACTCTAAGTTATAAAATTTTCGCGACTCGGGACATTATTATTTCCGGACCTCGGAATTGATGACTGGGTAAAAAAAAGTAGGACATTTTTTTTAACTCGCTGGCTGATTTCAACAATTTTTGGATTTTGGATTTGAATTTACGGATTCCTATTATTTACCTAGGGTGCCCATGGCCCCCCAAAACTGTGCTGTGGCTTCTGTGCTGGTTTTCTCTGTGACCCTCTTGGAACATGGTGTGGTCCCCGGATGAGAAATCGTGATATAAACTATGGTTTACAAATTAATACAGGAGGCGCTAAAAACGTGACATATGCAAATTATGAATTATACACAACCTTGAAGTCCGCGGAGACTTCTAAACTGGTGATAGATTGACTTAATCTTATTCTAAAAGTAATAAATTGTGTAGGAAAAACCTTTGTTTCAGTCTTTTTTCTTGGTTTTAACTTTATACAAGGTCATCTTTTTCAAACTTAAAAGCTAAATTTAGATACTAACTCGGCATTTGCAGCTTGCATCCTTTTGATAGAACGTGCATCAAGTTTGGTACATTGTGATAATCGAAAAAAACCTGTTTTGGAAAAAACTGTGGGTTACGTCCTTTTTCCTTTCCACAGTCGATATTATAATTTAGAAACAATGGGACACGAAAATGAATTTTTATGGCTGACGTTGATTGTCTAATATGTAATCTTAGCACACAGCCTCTTAACTCTTAACATTTGCAGTACTATTGGTGACAAGTGCACTTAAATTTTAATTCCAACTATGATTTGTACGCATTATTTATAATAATTTAGTAAAGCATCATATTATCTGTCATTAATTGATTAATCGGACAATAGGTCACGGCGTGTGACAGCTCAATAACTGTTATAAATTTGCTTTACAAAAGCGGGTCATTTCGATAACAAAATTACTTCAATAGGCAGTTAGGCACGCAATCTTGTTTATTTATTTACTATGAGATTTACAGCTCGCTCGCTGTATTACAGCTAATTTTAGCCTGGACACTGACGAGCCCGAAAAATCAAATTTTCCCATTAAAAGTTCAGCTCATGCTATAAATCAAGACCATTAAAGTCAAAATCGAGTGAATTATGTTCGTTGCCGAGTGATTACCTGATATTCAAATAGGCAAACTGTCACATAAATGCACTAAATTGCAACATTCAATCTTAATGACCCATAAACAACAGTAAAAATGTTTAAATTTCAAAACAAAACATAACATCTTTGCAAACATTTGCGGAACGAAAGGATATCCAATAGGTTGGAAGTTCAACTGGAAATGTAGGTATATCACTTATACCGTATATGTATATATTTTTTAATTCAAATCCAATAATAAGTAGTTTGCATTGCAAGTACATTATAAAACAATATTAATTATGCAATTCTAGTACTCTATAATCAAGTTCTAGTAAATCTACTCCATTAGAATTGGACGTATATATTATGCAAAAAGATACAATCTCTCAATCATTTGAAGGTTCAACAGCTAGTTAATCTTAAAATAATACTGAACATTATATTTTGTTACAGTATTGATTTATATTGTCATCAGTTTATAACGTCTGCGATAAACGAAGCCGGTCACAATTGTTATTCAAATAATGTAAAATTAGTACATAAGAGAAATATTTTTCAATATCTAAAATTTCATCCCCCTATCCGATCTATAAAGCAACGTACAAGGAGAGCGATTAGCTTACCGGTAGTTCTGTCTTAGCAAAATCTCTGTACGATTATGTAGACTCGTAATGAAGTTTATTTTAACAATTTTTTTCTACGACACTTTGTTAATCAGTTGATCAACTCTTAAAAAATATGTAATTTTATATCCATAGATTCCGCATGTAAAAATTCCCCATAAATATATAAAACATTTTCATTATTACCTATCAAATAAAGAAATTATTAACATTGCTTCAGAATCGGCAGATATTTTTTTATCCTTTTGATTTTAACCCTTTGGGTAGTAAGTTTATTTTTACTAAATTAGGATTTTTTGATTCATTTACCATTGATACACACAAAAATATATAAAAAAAATTGTTCATTGATCAGTCTGGTAAGAATATGGAATAATATTTCTTTTATAATTTTACAATGCAAAATTAAAAATGTAAATGTATACAAACATATTATTATTTTTCAACAATTTTCAAGAACCTATTACTTCCAATTTGGGCCTAGATCTTTTTTTGCTTTTTACGGCTACCGATTTTGTGCAAATATGTATTGACCTTTTTACAAATTTGTTTTGTTCATTTGCAACAAATAATAAAAATAACGAGATCGTCAAAATTCACAGATACAAATGTTTTTTACCAATATGTGAAAAAATAATGACAATTCAATTAAAAGCAAGAGAATAGCAATAAGCATTAAGCACTAAAATATTTGTCCGTACGAAGCGGCAATACTCCTCAATGGGCTAAAAATATACTTACCTATTTTTGTTTTGTACTTCGACATTGTTCACAGCTTATGGTAATAAATTAGTCAAAGTGAATTAGTCAGTATAATAAAAATGTATTTTTACGAGTTTGCAAAAAAATAATATTATCCAGAGACGGATGAAGTTCTTGGAATGTGAAATTTTTATATTTCGTACTTACATATTTATATATAAACTGAAAAAAAAATACATATTTCAAAAAACGATACATTGAGTAATTATGAATTTTTAAGTGTTCAATGTCTCAATTATATTGAAAAATAATAGAACAATTATTTTTTTTATACAATTAATTTATTGTCATCAAGACCAGGAATATGGTATATATTTTTTTCAGTTGAAAATGCTCGTGGTGAAATGTTGAAACCAGTTCTGATTGTGATAAATTAAGCGTAGAATAAGAACAAAAGAGAGATTCATCATTTTTTAGGGTATTTATTAAACTCATACATAATATAAACCAATAATAATGTCTTATGTGCTACTTCGCAAAAACAAATACAGCGCATTTACACTACAAGCTAGATAAATAGTCTTAAAATAAAAAGATTTTTTGTCTATAAAAAATATTAAAACAAATTTGACTCGACACATATATTTCTAAATATTTAATATAACCAATTTTATTTAAGTACACCCCTGTAGGTAAAATCGATGGCGCTAAACAATAGGCTATTCATCAAGTCACCAAAGTGTGTTGACCTTGACATATAATTAGATGCTTGTTGCATTTTCGCTAATATTTAGGTCGACTGCCGTATGTAATATTTCTTAATTTTTCATTGAACAAAAAATTATATACCTCATCGATCAGAGTAGTTTCACATTTGACTTAAATAAAATCATAAAAACAGAAATCTGTAACATAATGTTTAATTATGTATATCAATATCGATTTCAAATGAAACGGGAGCTCAAATGCATGAATTTCAAGAGGATTTAGTAACAAGAATGTATTTTTCCAAAGATTTCTGCGAATTTAATATAATTTGTATTTCCGAGGTCATCATTGCTGTTTGTTTGCAATTGGAATTAATAATCATGACATTTTGAAACAATCAATGGAACACTTTTGTACTTATTCCGGATATTGTAGTTACTGGAGTGCTATATTTGCAATTTCTAGTCATTGTATTTAAAACTATAATGAAGTTTTGGATGTCTCGTGAAATATATTTCAAATAAAACCGCAGTTTTCTCCGACGATGGAAAACATAAAATTGTTTAAGCTTCATTCATAACTAAAATTAGCCAAAATGCAGACTACGGCAGTTTACTTATTAAGAGTGTTTTTATTTGGTTACGCGTTGGAATAATGGGTTTCTCTCGTCAATGAACTTTAAAAATCCTACCATTACGCAAACGATTAACGTCACATTTAATCGGTTTATTACCCAACAGTTTTGAATTTCGGAATGATCATGAATGGAGACCCTTAAACGTGCCGTCATTCAGCGAAACGACGTCAATATTTCCATAACTTAATTTAATATCAACCAAATTTACATTCTCGCTCATTTAATTTTATTCTGTGTTTAAACAAGTATCTTACATACGTAAGATGTTGTTATTTTTAAATGTTAAACACGTCGATAATGTTTCAAGGAGACATGTTGTAATAAAGAAATCATACAATTTTATACCTGCATCAATAAAAGACAAGTCCCCAGTTCAACAAGTAAAGTAAGAATCAATTATTTATTCGAAGAACCAATAAATTTGTTTATTCCATAATTCAAATTATAATTTGGAAGACTCATTAGTTGAAGTCTAGAGATTCAAATCACTAGACTTTATTTAGATTTTAATTCACATATTCCATTTTAAACTATTTTGCTTAAGCTGTATTAATATTGTTATCACAGAACAGTGTATATTTTTTAACCCCATGAGAGGTGAAGTGAAGTGGTATATTAGGAAAAGATGAGTTAGGTGCGTTATAATATTCTACACGTCTTAAAGCATTGTAAAAGAGAGATTACTCAATAAATAAATACCCACTGTAATAATGTTATCTCCATAATAATATGCAATTCACCAAATCACCAAGTAAAGACGTAAATGTACTTAAAAATCTAATAGGAAAATTGTACTATATTACTATTTGGCTCACTTTACTTTTTGCAGGCCCTGGTCTTAGATATTTAATTTAAAATATGAAGCAGGACTATGAGTGTATTAGTCAATTGACACGTGTATTATTAAAATACTGCATATTGGTTAACCCTGATAGATCAGTTTTTTTTAAATAATTATTATGTTTTTATACGTTTTAATGTGTACACTCACCAAGTGTCACAAATATTATGATGAACATTTTCGAATTTGCGTTCAACACTTATGTAGCAAAATTATAATTACTGTTGCGGTCAACTGCAGTTGACCGCTGCAGGCCATCTGATAGAAGCACAAACTTAACGTATAACTAATGCCCTGACGAGCCGTCTAATCAAAGCCAAACAGATCAAGGTATTAGTATCCCTCAAACCAAATATAGAGGGTCAATAGTAATTAATACCGCATACCCTCCATGCTGAAAACTCAGTAACAGTCCTCCTACCTGTAAAAAGACTGGCGAACGGTGAGTTATTTAGTATGTAGTTCATTATTTATTTGACAGTTATAAAACTATAAAATTTAGTTCAATGTTTGTGTATTTCTTTTGCTGTTTAATAGTTTAAAGATCGGTTCCACACAGAAGATAATATGTGACCTCATTTCTTTATTCTGCTGTCTCTTTTAGCCACTCCATATAATATGACAAATGACATGGAGGGTGTCTTTGCACTGGACAAATTGGCTAAAAACGGTCTGCTATTTTTACAAATAGAGATATAAAAGATGATATCGTACCTCCGAGGCAATGCTTTTCCAATATCACCGAGGTAATGTTTGCCAAATAGGGTACATTTCTTAAGCTTGATGGCAAATCTTAAATATAGGTAGTCTTCGACTTACGCCGGTTCGCACTTACGACCGATCATATCAATGTCGTCTGCCTACGCCAGAATCTGTACTAACTGAATATTGACTACGATAAGTCTCGTATCACTTTCTCTCGTATCACAGGACGATGATGAATAATACGCACGATAGTGCATCACCATGTCTAAGGCCATTAATAGTGTGAAAGTTTTTTAAAAGTTCATTCTGGACCCATGTTTCAATGTAAACTTGGTAAGTCTTATGACAGGGATGGTGAACCTAAGGCACGCGTGCCCGGGGTGGCACGTTTGATGATTTGGATGGCACGCCAACGATTTCCAAGTTCAAAGAAAATATTTTTTTAGTTTAAAAAAAAAAATGAATAATTAATCCGTGAATTATTAATTTATTCAGTTTTATTAATTTTCAAATGTTTCCCAAGATAAACAACAATCGTTTTTTTTCTATTTTGTTAGAAAAAATACTGCTTGGGCACGCCACACAATCGAGAAATAACATTCGAGTATTTTTGGCACGCGGACCCCAAAAGGTTCGCCATCCCTGTCTTATGAGTTAGTTTGGTATATGCACCATATTCCTACAGAAATCTGAGCGGTAAACTGGTAGAATAAAAGTACATTTATTTGTATCTTGAAAACTTATACTTTTTAAAATATCAGGTTGTGCGAAATTACTGAAGATATTTTGTATGAAATTCGACTTACGACCAAAGATCAGGAGCGTACATATCTCGGTTGTAAGTCGAGGACTAATGTATATTATTTTTGTTGAATTTGAAAAACAGTTACAAGATACACCTTCCTTCGAAAATTTCTATTCCAGATTTCTCGAATAGATACAAGACAAGATGATAGGTACGAGACAGTAAATCCATTACATTATTAAAGTAATAATCAGACATCGCCTTGTGTCAATCGGCGCCCTGTTAACTATAGGGTCAAAGAAGTATCTTTGACCCATGATCGTAATCTGTATATTTACATAGAAATAAACAAAAATTGTTCTCGATATTATTAAACCCTTACCGGACATTATCGGATGTTCCGCAGGTATGAAAATTTAACCCTCGCCGTACCCATGCATTGATTGCACAATGCCTAATTGCTGATAACCTTTTTACGTTGCCCCATAACGTCAATATTAGGATAAATTCTGCAAATAAAACTAAATTTATGATACAATTTGTTTGTTCCTAATTAGACCGAGTGCTAGGAGGATTTTTTATATGAAAAAAATACAAGACATCTTTTCTGTTCTGCAGGAAAATCATGTCCACAGCATCGCACGCGTAGCTCATTTAATTATCTATCAGTAATCACTTTTAAAGTGTTGACTGTCAGTTCTTAGTGAAAAGGCATCAAATTTAAAAAAATAAACGCATTTCGCGTCCCAAGAACTACAAGGTTCTAAGTGTATTTTTTTGTTTAAACAAAAATTACAATGAGGCGAGGGATTCTTCCAAGTACCATTAATGGTATTGATTGCTACTATTGTTTCACTAAACACTACACTTAGAACCTTGTAATTCTCGGGTCGCATTTTCTTTATAATGGTCAAGAACGATTTTGTTTGTCGTTAGCATTATCAAGTGACGGTCAAATCGGTTCTGTTCATTAAAAATCAATAATATTAGTACTTAAGGTGTGTTTGTTTACATGTACATATATACATATTAGAATATTGTTTATTTTTTTTGCAATGTACGGTTAACTCATGTTGTGCAAGGTTTTGAAGAACATCTTCAAGCGTTAATCATCAACGTTATCGAATTCTTCTCTTTATCGAAAAGCCATTATAATATAGAATATTGAAAAACTAAATATCGTGTAAGTGCCAGGAACATTGCAAATACTCTTTGAAACATCCAGATTAATTCACATTGCTATCCGGTTCTTTTTTAGTTTACGATAGACAGCGCCATCTTTATTTTGATTCGATAAATACCATTAAAGCATTCCATTTTCAGGAAGACTTATTTCCAATAACGTTTCCTCGGGTTCACAGCACAATTCCGCCTGTCAGAATAGTTTTAGAATATCTTGACACTAATTTCAAGTTCCCGTCTAGTGGAGTTAAATATTTAGGTTACCCATGATTTATCTACAGGCTGCAAACAAAGATTCCGCAACTGCCTATCTGTATTATACCTATTTCGCAGGGTTTCAGCCCGAGGTGCTTATCTCTCGCGCCGAGTTTCGCTGCGTTACTCGTTCTCGTGTTTGCCCTCGTTATTTTGCCAGAATTGAACCAAGATAAGTTGCTTATTTGGCTTTTTATCCGCGAGCGCAATGCAGGCCGCCAATTTTACCGTTGGTACGTGAATATAAAATGTTACGTTATTACTTTACGTGTTGCATTTTTTCTGAAACTCATCAGTTATTTATATTTAACATTTTCAGATTTAGACTCGCAAATCCTCGGCTTTTGAATAGCTTCCGGACCTTAGGGTACGCGCAGGTACTTCTTCAATAATATTATTGAACTCGGAAATATCATATTTTCAGTGGTCAGTAAACAACGACTCGTTAACCAATTTGTATCCATGGGGCAAACTCGCATGTCTTCAATTCATTTTTGTCATATACGCAGTGGCGTAGTGGGGCGGGAGCGCGTTGGGTCGAGGCCTCCCACGTTTTTTAGACGATTTAGATATTTTAAAATATATATTTATTTTTACATAAATATAATAATGTATTGGAGAATCATTTTGTTAGAAACTTTACGATGTGGAAAATTGGATCACTGCGGTTAAAGAGCATCACAATATTACAATTTATCAGCGCTCCCAGACTATTTTTAGTCAGCTCTACACCACTGCATATACGTATGTGTATCAAATGTCATTTAAAGTATGTATAGACAACCTCCACTCTACTAGATTTTTTCCATCACTAGGCCATCTTACCGTATTTAGTATTTAGCTGACGAAAACTTTTTTTGAATAATTTAGTCCGGTCAAGGAACTAAAAAAAGTTTCCCATGCCTGATTGAGTTGCTTAAAAAATATATTATTAAGAAGCCAAATATTCGGACAGGATTTCGATTCTTTCAATAAATTCGTTTCTTGAAAAGTCAGTTATGAAATACCCAAACTAGATAAATAATCAAATGCCATCTTCCAAGTTTATTCATATTCAACTCGTACATATTAGGAATGTTATTTTCTAAGTGACAGTCCTCAAGTCCTGACAATTGCTTAATTTTCTGTTCAAATAATATTTTCGGAATTGCAACCGACTTGTTCCACATTAATTTTAATGGCTGTTTGATTCTTCCCAAAAGTTGATATGGATTAATTTGTTTTATTTAGCAGACAGACAGCTTTTAATTAACATGGACACAATTTTGCACACCCAGCGCTGTTTTTAAATCCATCAAAACCATATTTATGGTATAATAACATGGCATTTGTATGCCTTACGATATTATAACATTTTACAATTGCTCTCAAGTCCGAATGAATAAAATGATAATACATTTCACATACAGGCCTGGTTGTTTTTAAAACGGGATCTTTAGCGGCATATTTAATTTCTTGTCGCTTTTCAAATTTAATTCAGGCGCATTTGATAACGTACCTTACTTTATTTTTAATGTATTTATATTATAAACCCTACAGTGTTGCCAGAAGACCGTGTTTGCCCAGCGTAAAATGTAAATTTTAACATTTTCCTGCCCTCATGAATTTAACCTAATCACTAACTTCATTATGCGCAAAATTATTTCGTGCACTGCATCTGGTTGGTGTTGTATATTTGCCATTTTTTTCTTTACTTAATATTCTTTATTTTATTCTATATTATCAAAAAAACTCACATAACAATTTAATTGTAGTATTAAATTTACAAAACATTCATTATGCTTAATCATTAATCAAAAAATATCGCCAATCGAGTATTTTGAAAATTAGATATCAATGCTAATCGACAAAAACAATATTATGATATCTGCAGTCATTTAAGACGTGGGTTACAGCACGGTTTCTCAACCGGGGGCCACAGCATGATCCAAGGGGGGCACGAACAAAAAAATAATGTTAACGAGCCACAGCACAGTTTTGGGGAGACACGGGCAAATCCTGGAAGAGCTTAAAAAAGTCTCTTGTCTTTTCATTTTATAAAATCCGTAAATTCCTGTGTAAAATCTGCCATCTTGCAAAATTATCAAAGAATTAAAATTATTTTGGAATTTTCGATTTCTCACTTTGTCCCGAAAAATTACATGCTTTTGTAAAAAACGGGGACCACGAAAAAATATGAGACTCAAAATGGGCCACGTGCCCAAAAAGGTTGAGAAACTATGAGTTACACTATTGAGACAGTGCATTTTCAGTCCAAATATATTTTAAGTTTACGGGATGGCAGTCAGGTGTTTTGAATTCTGTTTTGGCTGTATTTCAAAATGAAAATTTCTAACTTTCTGAGTACACGCCCCGACGATATGTGTTCTTCATTTTAGCCTAATTTATCCTCCATTTTATATGAAATGAAAAAGCAAACATTTAAACAAAACCAGCGCTCAGTATATTGCTTCAATTTACGAACTTAAAAAAATGGTATGAAAAAATGTGTGTGGAATTACGGTACGAAACGGACGTTGTTGAACTTAGTAATATGAAAAATATCGCGTCATACAATTTTTGCCCTAACAACCATATGCACTGTTAATTATTATATTATGCGGGTGTTTCAGTACAAAAAAATCTATATGTTTTTTTAAGTTTTGTCACTAACACGGATTTCGGCATCTACAGGCATTTATTCTAGTGCGCGAATGAACTTGAACTATCGGTTAGTGAATATTTATTGTCTTTTATGTAGATATAGGAATAAGTAATAAAATATATGATCACCGCGTATTGAAACTATTGATGATTATTCAAATTATTATCAATGTTGATTCGATATTAATGACCTCCAGTCTAAACTGCAAAATTAATCGCAAAACAATTACAAAGTCTGTAGGTATTTGAAATGACATACTATTGCCCTTCATTAAAAAGCAATTGGATAATATCGTAAATTGAAAATGATTACAGATTTTCAAGGTTAGGTTTTTTGGTATGATTGGACGACGTATTATTGTAGGAATTGAATTATTTTGATCGCTGGAAAAAATTATGATTATTCTGCGATGGTCAATGATATTTAACTAACGTAAAGGATAAATAAGGGATACGTGGTAAAGAGTTTGATGTGAAATAATCAATAAAACAAGATAGTTATCATCTTTTTCAATGTGAATAAGCATAATTGATACCCCTCCGCTAGAGAGGTGAAGTGGTAATTTAGGAAAAGATGAGTTAGATGCGTTTTAATATTCTATTATCGTACAATTGCAGTGAGTTCAATAAATACACATAGCAATAGAGTTTATCTTCTTAAAATATAAATATTTAATCCTCCAAAACACCAAGTAAAGACGTGATTGCACTTTAAAGTCTAACAGAAAAGTTTGACCATTTTACTGACTCACTTCACTTCTTGTGGGCTCAATTGATACTAGGGCATCCAATCCCGGGATCCCGTTCAATTTTCTGATCCCGAAATTCCGGGATTGAGATGGCCGCGATCCCGGGATTTCGGGATTGAGAAATTTGGAGCAAATTCTCGAATTTACACGAAATTGGCAAATTGAAGATTTCAAATTCCTCGGTGAGCTAAAAAAAAAAAAACGAGTTCCGTGAGATTCCGGGAAAAAGTATAGCAAATTGAGGATTTCAAATTCCTCGGTGAGAAAATCTCAATCCCGGGATCCCGGGATTGGAAAAAGACTTCGGGATTGGATACCCTAATTGATACCTATACAAAAGCTTATTTATTTATTTTACCGCAAAAAAAAAACACCGTTTATTAAATAAACTCTTCGTGACATCCGTTTAACTCCAAAGGCACCAATATACGTACAATTCCATCGTATACACAACTCACCCGGGGCAAAATTTGCATCTTTTCAATGATAATAATTCACTAACGGAATTTTCTCCATTCTTTTCATCGACGGGTTTTCCCCGCCAACGCTAACACTTTCTTTCCGCTTCTATCGTACGATAATTGGGTTTTAATCGTGTTTCACCCCTTGACAAACTCAATTAGGCGCGCCTCTGATTGGAGTTGGATTTTTTTCTATTATGGACCACGTTCGTCGTTCGTACTACCTTATCTATCCTACTGCAGGGTTACTTTACTTATACGGTGGGGGCTGTATTCTCAAATTTGATTACGTGGATGATTATTCGTTGATTTTACGCTGCGCTTGATTGCATTAGCTATTCAATCGCAGCGCTACTCAACTATTCTGTCTTCTTTGACAGAGCAACCCTTCGATATAATATATTTCATTCTTAGTTACAAAATAACACTATTATGCGCTACTACATTCCAATTAGATCATAACTGAAATACAATTTTTCAACACACAATATATTTAATATTATCTTTAATTTGAATACGACAACATAAATATACTTATAATTCAACGACTCTCTTAGAAGTTGAAAGGTTTTTTCGTGCTAATAGGTGGTGCGTTTAATAATTCCAGTCCCTGAAAGCATTGACGTGTATTTTTTTCATTCCGTTCTACATAGTCTTGGTCAAGAGATAGTAGTCCATTTTCTCCACATGGTAAACGACTCTTGCCTATTCACTAATTACTGTAGTTTCGAAAACTTGACATTCGTTATTTTATGAATTAAGACGTTTAAAAATAAGCAGAACTTGTTGTTATAGAACTATATCATATATATAAAAAGGATTTTATCCATCATATATTATAAATATTAATCTTATTTAATTATATTCGCTACTTATGTAGAGCATATATATCTTCATAATTCCCTCCCTCCCGCCAATTTCTTTGCTTCTTCCCATTAAATGCCAGCATCCTTTAGTTCAGTCAAGATCATCCTATGAATATTACCCACCGGTCGGAAAAAGAGACAAGCGGCATTGAGGCTATCCGGAGGCATCCACAGCACGTAATCCAGACAGTTCCAAAGTCATTCCATGACTACCAGGGCCCTGTCTTGCACGTCTCCTTTTCTCCGAGCTCCACATAATATCACACCACCTCACCCCCAATATCCGAAGATCGATATAAATTTAATATCGTATTACTTCGTCACGTGTCATGATTCGCTACTGTAAAGCAGCACTGTTAGAATGCAACTTTGCAAATTGATATGCCTAATTAAAAATAATACGTCCATAATAATATGTCCATTCCGAATGTGGAGCATATGGCCTCCTAATGTAGGTATCTCGACAGAACTTTTTCTACAAAAACTTTTTGTTACTCAATCGCTCAACCTCTCTTCCCAAAGAGAGTACTATCCTATACCTAACACTCTAAGAATATCTGGTACAAAGAGTCCAATTTTCAATTATGTCAAATATTGGAATCCGTATGCTCTGTAGATTTTAATGTTAATTAAGAATCTCTCCTTTTTTTAGAATAACAACTGACTAATCTGTGAATACCCGACGCTGTAACCGCAAAATGTTGTTTTCATAACAGCATTTTCTCAGCTAATCTTGTCAATGTTTCCGTTGGCGGGGGTTTCTGTATCTCTCCCGCGTCGTACGGCAGGCTATGTTTTGTATCCAGAACATCCGATCTCGGTGTTTTATTGCTTCAAATGTCGTGCACGAGTAATCAAGTTGTCTCCGTACAGTCGCGCAAATTAAACCTGCCCGATTTAATCCGGGGCGCGTCCATTTAAATCAACCGTACACTTTCTCACACTATCCGCCGACTAATTTTATCAACTGAAATTAACGGAACGTAATTAAGATAAGAATCTACATTGTTTCGTCGAGTTTCTTTTTTACGATATTCAACGGTTTCTTGATTTAATTCTATCCCATGACATGTCATTAACTGAATATTCCGTTTATTCGAACGGTCAATGCCACGATTATTACCGGGCACAGAAATTCCGTGATGGCGCAAGATTCGATATGATCTTTATTAGTTTTTTTTTGCATTGTACAAAAACTAAAATTTACTTTCGGATATTTATTATATTTGTTATAAGTTATGTAAAGAAGTCTTTTTCGCATTTAACGGTATGTTTCCATTCTTTACTTATTGTGCTTTTTCAGAAGTATCATGCGATTTATTTAACAGCTTAACGACTGCGGACGCGTATTTAAGTCTTTGAAAAACAAAGGTTGCTGGCCGGCGGACTCATTTATGCGTATAGGCGAAGTATCTGGAAGCTAAGAAAATTAAATTTTATAAAGAAAGAACAATTTGTTTACAAATTATAGTGATACAATTTTTGCGAATTTTTCGCAAAATTTTATTTCGCCAGGTGAAATTGAAAAAAAACATGCGGTCGTTAAGCTGTCAACAGCTTAACGACCGCATGTTTTACTTTACTTTTTGTAATGAAAAGCTTTTAACTAAATTGTTAACTTTCATTTGAAAACAGAAATATGAAACGTTTTTATTTTGTTAATTAACTGTCAATTCTTGGTTGGAAAATATTATAGTTTCAAATACATCACTTTTTAAAATAAATTCCACATTTCAAAAAACATTATAAATTGAATTGATTGATAAATTGATTCAGCGATAACTTTGTAAATGTGCAAGGTAAAATAATGTTTGATAATTTTGTTATTACACTTGTATTAAAAATTGTGACACATATTTCGCCTCTTTATATGTCAAATCAGACAAAAAGTCAGTTTATTCGTTAACCTTACAAAATTGTCTGATGATGCTTTTTAAAGAGGCAAAATTATCAACTCCATTTATCTCTTTAAAAAACATCATTATTAACTTTTGTCAAAACTTGTCATATTATTATCAATAATTTCTAAGAAAATAGTAAACAAGGATGGGCGAAAATACTTTCTTAGCTTTATTTCTGGTAAGTCTACCACTCACATTTAATTATTGTAATCATTTGTAAATCCTCTCCGTTCTACGGCAATCACATGTGAAACGGGAATCTTTACTTAAAAATTACACGATCAATTGCAATTAGTGCTTTTTTTTATTAATTACGAATACGTGATGACGTTTGACAATAGTTGCGTATTATTAGATAGCAATATTCATTTGAATTAAAACAGCGTATCTTTTAATGTTTGTAAACAACATATTTGATATTTCGTTGTGAGAACGTTTTTGTTTTAAGTTCATCATTTTCCTCCTTTTTAAAAAATATGTATTCTTGCAAATTATCTTGTTTTTTTCCACGACTCCGTTTTGTCATTTCGCAAATAATGGTGACTTGGACAATATTCTTACAAATGATTTTTTCTCTCTCGCAAAAAACAAGGAAATGAATTCAACATTCTCAAAAACAGCATGCATGAATTATACGTTCGAGCTCATACTTCATAGTGCGACCCCATTCGTTTTGTTTTTCCCGACAAAAATTTGTGCAAGAAAATATGTCGCGCCTCCTCTGCCCACCATTACAACTTGCTATGATGAGACATACGTTTGTCGTCGCGGAATATTTTTCTGTATTTTACCCGTATACCTTACCTTATAAAACGAGAGAATACCTTCTTTATTTATCGCAAAAAATAATGTTCACATATCGGACATTGCAAATATGTGTTTAAAGAATTTATCGAATTACTTATCAATTGTAATTTACCTAAAATGAATTGTCGACTGGTGAATTTTGCATTCGTCTCGTCATACTCAATGTAAGTGAGATGTTTCCTCCCTCGTACACAAACCATCACACTAATAAAACGATGTGTAGGTATTTGATTCCGCTATAATAATTAAGCCCATTGGAGGTGAAGTAAGCCAAGTGGTGTTTTAGAAGAAATAAGTTAAATGCGTTGTATTATTGGTAAAGTGAAGTAACTTCAGTAAATACACATTTCAATAGTGTTATATCCGTAAAATGAAAATACACAATCCACCATTACGCGTGAAAGTAAAGATGTGATTGTATTTAAAAAGTCAAAGATATTTTTTTTACCATTTTACTAGTTGGCTCGCTTCACCTCTTTTATTTGTTTTATTGTATTGTTCGCTTCACATGGAAATAATTTTCATATCATAAGAACAAATTGCCTTTTTTTAAATTCTGTATTATTTTATATCTTAATTGTTTTGTATTTATCTGTCGGGTCATATGGCGCAGCGGTTAGCGTTGTGAGCTTCCGTGCCAGACCTCACGGGCTCGAGTCCCAGTACGAACAGATTTTATTTCGATTTCTGTCATAGGCATAAGTGTTTGTGATGTCCCTCCCACCATTTACGATTCTTAAACGACTGGGCGTAATGAGAGCGATTAGTTAACCACTAGCCCTGTCTTAGCCTTATCCTTCTATCTCTACCACTCTCTTTGAAAAAGAGAGGTTGAGCGACTGAGTAACAAACAGTTCTCGTAGAAAAACTTGTTGCGATACCCTCATTAAGAGGCCATATATGCTCCACATTGGGAGCGGAATTGGATAAAAAAAATCATGCTTATTTTTTTGCTTGGTGCAATTATAAAATTTTCACACCAGTGTCGTTTTTTCTCAAAAATGATAGGTAGCGTATAAAACAGATTTCTTTTTCTGAATTAGAAGTCTTCAATTACACACATTCCAGGGTTTCCGGATATCTGTATTTCTGAGATCAGAATAATCGTCCGGTTTCCACTCGGCGCGAAATTCTCAGCCAGTTATCGCAAAACGAACATGTTATTTTGGCATTAGATACGGCGCTTGGGAAACTTTCGACATTATTTTTGGGTTTAGACGTGCGCCGAAAGAATTACCCGACCGGGAGCCGGGGACGTGCTTGGGGAGGCTTGCGTTTTTTTAGCCGGCCATTTTTTCCGTCACGTTTGCGCTCGGCCGACCGGCATTCTGTGCAAAACTACCACCGGGCGGACATAGTTAAATAATAAGATTCGTGATCCGGCCCAGACTATGTATGTGATTGTTAGCTCTTCGCTTGTTAGCAGACCTTTTTTGCTGCATTTTTATTTAAATATCTAGTAATTTGTTATGATTTTGGATACCAAATTACTTCCTCGTTTTGGTTGTGCAAATAAATGTTGTCACTTATATATTATTATACATTCCATCCGTTCAGTTTAGTTAAGGCAAAGGACAACTTACGCCTGTCCACAAAAATATATGTTTTTCCTGAAAATTTCTGATCTTTGAAATAAAAATAAATCATAGTTATTATTTACTAAAGGAGAGAAGATATCATCTTCGGTGTGATGCAGAAAAGAAAAAAAGTGCCAGTGCTTCCTAACCTGGGGTCGAAAATTTTCATTCTTTCAACGTTTTTTGTGATATGAATATGTGAAATATATTTTGTTTCGGGGGTCCGCAGATTATTGTTTTCAGATTTTGGGATCCGAGGCATAAAAAAGGTTAGGAAGCACTGATCCAAGGCACATTTTGATGCCTGGTGAACTTACTGTTTATCTAAAAATGTGATTCCCCAAATCTATCTGAAAAACTAGTATTAAAAAGTCAAGTGTGCGTGTTGGGTTTTTTTTTTACCACCTTTGTTATGCATGTATCTTTATAATTATTTTTTTGCTAAATTGCTAGTATTTTTAATGAATAATCATTTAACAAAAAATACACTATTCATTACTACAGTGAACAGCTTGTTAAATCTAAACAAAGTTGACCTCAAATTATGCTAAGCACTTAAACTAAACTGGGTTAAGTACTTGAATAAATCAGGACATCTTCATTATTTTTAAACCTACATTAGTGGCATGACTGGCAGAATCATGGCAAACTCATCGTCGGTTTATCCGTCGCAAAAAATCGACGAAAAAATCCCCTTATCAGCCCGCACAACGAATTGAGGAAATTCTCCATTATCGAGCTGCTCACTCCCTGGCTGGCTGTAACGGAACGGCCGCACGTGTGCACGTGCTGCCTCGTAAAAAATCGACATCGGAACAGTTTGGATCGTTGCGGAAAGCTACGAGCCTCCGAACATGACTTTCCGTTATATTTTAAGCTGCTAACTCAAATGCCAACTTATATAAAGTTTATTTGTCATATTCGAAAGCTCTCTTGTTGGCTCTCCGTTGCACGGGCTTGTCTAAAGCATTTTGTGACATGCTTTGTAATTTGCCGCATTATTTTAAAATATCAAACAAGGAAATTGTTTCAAGATTTATAATATTTATGAGAATCGTGGATTTAGTATTTTTCTCCAGAGTCCAGACAATTGAATGGAAACAAAATGTGTATTATATTAGTATCAAATATTATGCCTACATTGACACATTCACAAACCACTTAAAGGATTATATATATGGACACTTAATGCAACTTATCTTAACATAAGTTTTCTACGAGAACTGCTTGTTATCCGAAGAGAGTTAGGAGATACGCGAGTAGAACTAGCGGGTAGCTAATCTATCTAGAATCTAGATCAGGCGTGCTTAATTTGCTACATTCTGTAAATTTCGGATTTGAAAATTCATAGAAGACCTTAAAAAAATGTCCAGACTGGTAATCAGTTGACAATGCTCGCAATGAGCGAAACCGGTCTTGACATATTAAATAAAGTGGAATGAAGTACAAAGGATTATTGTTTTTATTAATTTTGGGAAAGCCTCAAATTTCTGAGCATTATAAATTGGCATGAAATTGTTTCCGGCCTAAGATTCCCTAGTCAATGTTTACTGCGGCCTTATGACAGAAAAAATAATGCGGCCTTTAGAGAAGAAAAGGTTCCACGCCCTGATTTAGATACTCCTTGCTTTTAGGATCTGGTAAGCACGATTGAAATCCAAACATAACAGACATTCATTCCTTTAAAACGTTAATCTGTAAATTAATTTATAAAAACTGTACGTACTGGAATTCGAACTGTTACCGTAAGCGAACGACATTGAACACTTGACCACGGACCTTATAAAAACCACAAAAATATAATTACTATAGCTAAATATACAAATAATTATAATAAGGTGAAAAATAACCGAATGATTTTAGTTCTACAAATATTCATTTTTGCTTCAGAACTTAAATACTTTGTTACTGTTTCACCTTATTACAATGGAGTTGTCAAGTATATGCCAATTCAATCAGTCTATAAATAATTCAGTTCGCAATAAGGAATATTACATTATTGATAATCGGCTTGACATCCAGCGTTATCATAGGCTCAAAAATCCACTAACACCATTTTGTGGAATACGAATGTCGTCAGAGATATAAATAGCTGCATTTTTAATAAATGGTATGACAATGAAATAAGTTGACATTCAACTTGCGTAGAGGTGAACGATCCAAAATAAACAAACATAATCCAAAAGTATTAAAAGCAGCATGTTTTATTAAAATAGTCTCACAATGCTTCTTGTAAGCGTAAGATGTGTTAGAAAGAATCACTGAATTGATTGAATTAGCATCTACCTGATAGAACTCCATCATTATCAAAATTAAGTAAAAAAAAAAAAAAATTAAAAGGCTATTAAAATGTAAATTAGCGAAAATTTAATGTATACAATTTACAATGAATTAAGTGGGTTTTTTATAATTATGGGGATTTTTTGTTATTATCTGGTCATTCATATTTTAAGAAAATCCCCATAATTGTAACAAACCCACTTAATTCATTGAAAATTGTATACATTCAATTTTCGCTAATTTACATTTTAATAGCCTTTTAACTTAGTGATCTACTTATATTTTTGTATATAAACGATACAAACTATTTACTTACTACGCGTCAGTTCAAGTACATCCGTGCACGTGGAATGCCTGAAGATGCCGAAAGGCGAAACCCGGGTCGTTAGCGACAAAACTCATGGAAAAGTACAAAATTCAAACAATTCAAATTTGATATTGAAATTCCATCAAGCACCCTCAGTCGAAATACTTAATTATACCAATAAATGTTTAAATAATCGCCATTGATAAAGATATTTATGAATAACTTTTAAGGAGTGGACTGTCAATACTTGGTGAAAAGGCATTATATTTTCAAAATAAAACACAGCTATACTAATTTTATATTTATTTAACACGTTCAGGACAAGTTTCAAGTATTTTCAACTGACATTTTTGACATTTTTTTTAATTACCGAATTCTGCTATTTCAGCGACGATATAATATCGGAAAGTTACACTTAATAATTATCTTTAGTGTCTTCATTCTTCGATACGTATATTCGAAACCATTTAATCGTAATTTGTGTTTAAGAAAATGTTAACAACCAGTCCTCATGATTTATTTTTATTGTATTTTTTTTATCCATGTCCGCTCCCAATGTGAAGCATGTGGCCTCTTAATGAAGGTGTCTCAACAGAAGTTTACTCTACGAGAACTACTTATTACTCGGTCGCTCAACCTCTCTTTTTTCAAAGAGGGTAGTAGGGAAAGAAAAATAAGGCTAGGACACGACTAGTAGTTAACTTATCGCTCTCGCTACGCCCAATTATTAAAGGATCGGAAGGGTGGGACGGTAGGACATTTTAGACATCGCAAACACCCATGTCTCCGGACAATTGATAAATCAACCGAAAAAATGCTGTTTATACTGGGACTCGAACCCGTGAGATCCGGTACGGAAGCCAACAGCGCTATATGACCCAACTGTTGTGTATAGTACGCTAAATTGTATGAAAATAGATGATTGATTGCTTGTCAAACAATTATTGGACAACACTTAGTGTTACAGGTTGACGATACCAATATTTTTTTGTATGGTTTCCACTGACTGTCGTCCTTTTAACAGTCAGTGAAAACCCAAGTATTTAAATTTGCATCGTTTGATGATGCCCCTGTCGCATCAAAGTGCAAAGCGGAGAGTATCGATTGAATTTCTTTACTCATTTCATTATTGAATTTGTATCGAGTGTAGTCGGGGTGCTCTGAGACCCAAAAGACAATCGTTCTATATGCAAGAGTCTTTTCATCTTTTTTTCGATCCTAATGGGAATGAAAAATCCAACAGAATGCACAAAGCCTCCTCTTTCGCCCGCGGGCCATTCTCAGTGGTGTGCTCTCAAAAGAACTGCTACACTGGGAAAAGTATTCAAAAGGCTTCTTAAACCACCATCGCAAACGAAGTAAAACTACCCATCTAATTTTATCCTATTCTTTCCTTATTATTAATAAATGATTACGTGGCATTTTTAAGTCGTTAGATAATGTTTAACAATAATTATAAACTGTTTTACCACATAGAATGCAATGTAAAAGAACGACTTTTTGCCTATGTTTATTCAAAGCATTATAAAAGCCAGAAAAGATATAATATTTGATTAATTTTAATAATTATTTTTAAAAACGTTGCCCACTTTAGATGACAGTTTTATTTATTACACTTTCTACCGTACTCAATATCATTTAATTATGATCCATCGTCATTCTACTTTTCATTGAAGTTCTTCTGGTGCAAGGAAATTCAAAGAAAAAAAATTCTATAATCGTTTAGCTTGGTAATATTAAAAACATAGTAAAACATATTTAAAGTAACTATCAATGTCTGCAGGTATTCAGTTTTACTACAAAGATACCTTGGAGAAAATCTCGTATTCTATATTATTTATTGTTATATTTGCCTTCTGGGGGTTTTCGTAAAACCCTTTTGAAGCTGAAAATTTTTCGGAAAGTAAATTTACTTACCCAAATGAAATGTTGGCTGACTGATAACATTTATTTAAAACAACTCTTGATATTAAACATTCCTTTTATCTTTTCTAATTTTCATTTCAAAAGAGTTTCATTCTTAGTTCTGATTACATACTTAAGCTATCTTTGATGGAAAGTACCTTATATGCTTCAATAGAATTGTAAATATATTCCAACTTGAATACAGAATAACAAAATCGATTTTCTTTAGTCCTGCTGTTCTCTTTTCAGGTGTAGGGATCTTCTAAAGACGATAGCCCCCTGCCTCTTCCATTCCACGTTCGAAATAACAAAAGAACAATCCTTTGGCACACAGAAAGACGTCTCGTCTTTAGGAGAATAATAACGAGTCCTTTTTGAGAGTCCTATGGCGCTCCGCCCATGGTGTCCCCGCTCCTGGTTTTTCTGCCCCTGATTTCGCTACCCTTATTACTAGTTCAGAAAGAGACGTCGAACAGTTTGAAAAGGGGTCGTCATATATATATATTTTCACATTAAAGCAGACGGAGACGGAGAAATTGCAATATACCAGTGTAATGGGGCGCTTAAAAATCGCTCTACAACTCTCGGGCGGTCGAACCCTAGCCTCCCCTCGCCAACCTCTTTGCTCGACATCACCTAATGTATGTCACTAAGTCTTTGAAAATAGTAGGTAACAGCAAACTTAAAAGCTTATTCGATTACAACGTGGGGATGGGGTCTCATAACAAGCTCTTGAAAGCTTTTAAATGTCAATAAACTTTCTTTAACTACAGCGAAAATCGTTTAAACACATTCAAGTTTAAATTGATTCGATGTTTAAAAATTGTAAAAGCACAGCTCTCTTACTCCTTGGGGACTTTCAATTTTTTTTTTAATTGAAATTATTAAATATGAACTATAAATGAGTAATTCTGTAATCTTTGACTTATAATAATTGCTTTTTATTTTATTTAATTAATGCGCCAATCTGTGGTTTTAACATAATTCTCAACCATTGAAAATAGTAAAATGGAAAAAAGGAGGAGTGCATTAAATGCATCGTAATCACTGCAGATAATATATTATCTTATTTTGTTGTTGACAATAGTTTAATATTTCATAAAATTTTGCTAGAAACAAGAACCTGACTTAACACTCAAAATTCGTCAAAGCATTACTATGTGATATACGCGCATCGGAATATATTTTCGTTTGATACACTCACGGCTCTTAAGAGCATGTGACTATCGTATCGTTTATGATATTTTATTCGTATAAGAAATCCCCACTGACATAGCGTATCAAAATATTATACAGACCCGGCCATCAAACGTATCAAGAATACCGTAGTCAGCAGAGAGTTTATATGGAATTTCCTTGTTTTTAAACGCAAATGCTCACGTTATTACGGATTGTTTTTGATCTAGTATAGCCTGCATTATTCATGTAGCCAATGAGCCCGAAAAAAGAAAAGGTCCTCATACTTATTTCAAACGTAAACGGAGGAATATTAACCTTTGAATCACTGTTCAAAGTTTTCTTAAGTCAATTTTCTTATTTAGAATTATGTTTTTTTTTCTTTTGACTCGTGTTCTTTTGAAAAACGGGAAGTATTTCATGCGATATCGAAAGCTCGATTCGGCTTCATAATTTATGCAGTGAGATTAAACGTCAAACGGATTTTCCGTGCAACCGGATTCATATAAAAGAGTTCTGTTTTTTTCAACTTTGTTTTCTTATTCAATTAAATTCATATATTTCGATATTTACTTAACTGAGAATAATGAATTATCCGATTATAAGAATTATAATTATTAACATCATAACTGTCTTAAGTTTTAATTGAATAAATCTCCCGATAGACTTTAGCTGAAATTCCTGCTTGACATTCTCATACATAAATCACCGCAACTTTACTAGGGATTGCATTCTGGGATATAATTAATGGTTTAATACCAAAATACCGGTATTGAAAGTTGACTTAAGATCAAATTTTGAATGTATACATATTTAAATAAAATTGTTCGCCAAGAATTGAAATATTTTAAGAGTTGACAGGTTCCAAAATTGATAATCTTTTCAATGATGTATTTTTATTTACAGAAATCGAATTACGTATGAAAATCACCCGCTTACTATTATGACATGTTTTTTAATGACTTACTTGATTTACTCGTCCGGTTTTGTGATCCTATGTGGACGTATTTTTTTTTTTGCTTTTCATATATACTTTACATATATATTTTTTTGTAATACCGATTCCGATAAATCTAATCTGTCTTTTATTGCAATCCTTTCACAAAACTCATGGTAGAATCGTTAGTCATTTTCGCCTGCTGCGCTCAACAGCTTCATATGGGCTTCCATGAAATTCCGAGTGTCGATTTAATATTTTATTTTATATTTCTGCTCCCCCATCATGTATTGTACAGCATATTCTCATTTAACTTGAAATTTTTAGTTACGTTTCAAAACCTTTTATAAAAAATATTTCTACTGATTATCTATTATAATTATTTTTCTTTTTTACAGGATTCGAACACAAACCGTGCTTTATTCTTGGAATACTACAGATAATCATCAGGAATATTATAACACAGAAAAAGTTATAGGTAAGTGAAAACTTTTATCTCATCATTAAAACTTTAAATTGAAAAAAAATATAGCGACAATTCCAGGAACAGTTCCTGTTAGAATTTTTACTCTGTGAATAGATTTAAAATGTATGTGCTAGTAGGAAGTAACACAATTCCATTTTTTTAGAAACAAAATTTTATGCGCTATCATTTCATAATTGCAATAAAAAAATAAGCGTGTTTGAATTTTATTAATTTGTTAAAATGTTTCAAAATCAAAAGACCAGTTTTCGAATGTCACAAATTTAACAAAAAACGGTTTTTGAAAACCGACAAGCCCTATTTCACGCCTTCTAAATATCTTTATCCAAATTCGTTCGAATTCTGCTGTATGTTGTAGTCGCACAGTTGGTTAAGTCACGTTGGTTATTTACGAAACAAAGAAAATTTTACTTACCATTCGATCAATCAATGCTGCATAAACATACCTGTTCACGGCCCCGCGACTGTATTGTGACAACATAAACTGAGTATCGTCGCTTAGTCGTTTTATGTTGTTCAAGTCTGTAAAACTTTCAAGTACACCTATACCGTAAAAGCTGGCCATATTCCTTTACCGTAAAAGAAAACACTGTTTGAATGGTTCTCCAGTGTTGGCCTGATGCTGAAAGTGACGATAAATTAGGTAATAACGTTTTACCTGCTGCAACAGCCCTTGCGCGAATAGCATTCCTGAATATCGAATGAAAGCTTTGGCAAGTAAGAATTTCAGATGTCGCAGTTTGGTATAAATTAAGAATTAATTCTCCTTCTTTTTTTTCAAACGTTTTTAAAATTGCTTTTTGGCTTATTACGAAGCAACTTTCGAATTCATCAAATATTATAAATATTGGCAGCCTTAATTTATATAGCTGGAGCCTCGAAACATATTGGATAAAGTATGCTTTTTTGACAGATTTAGAACATTAAAATTTAAAAAAAAACATGCAAAAATCGTCGAATTGGACGATTGCTTTATTGGGAAGATAATTTCATGGCATTGGTGTAAATATGATTTCAGGCATATGGTTCTAAGTCAAATTTTCGACCAAGCTTCCAAGCAGTCTATCGTCTGTAGTGTTTTGACATATAATAGCGACTTCACATATATCCACTGAAAATAATCCAAAGGTGCTAAATTACACGATTTTGGAGGCCAATTCACAAGTCCAGTACGCGAAATTATGCGCTCATCGAATGTACCTTTTAATAAATTGATTGTGGCGCGCGATGTGACAACTTGAGTCCTCTTGTTGAAACCACAGCTATTCCAAATTAATGCCATTCAATTGGGGAACAAAATGCATGGATCTATAGCGATCTCTAGTGGTCATTTTTGAAGAATGCCGCCTGTTGTTGGCTCTGGTTACGGTGGGCCCGGGTTCAAATCCCGGTACGGACAGTTTTATAAATTGATTTTTGAATCGATTTATGAATTTCTGTTCAAAGGCATGGTTGTATGTGATGTCTTGAATTCCCCCTTCTCACCCATCTTATCGTATGAACGGGGCGTATGGAGAGCGATTAGCTTTCCACTAATTCTGTCCTAGCCCTATCCTTCTATTCCTACTCTCTTTGAAAAAAGAGAGGTTGAGCAACTAAGTAACAAACAGTTCTCGTAGAAAAACTTATGTTGAGATAAACTCCATTAGAAGTCCATATGCTCCACATTGAGAGTGGACATGGCTTAAAAAAAAAGCACGCCAAAAAGTGACTTTTTGAAAATGTAAACACCTTCCTAACACACCGCAGTTCTTTTTTTATCAAATATTTATAAGATTCTTTCTTTATATCAATGTTCATAGTCAGTATGAAAAATCTTTTTTGAAAGTCATCCCGTATAAATTCATTATATGTGTAATATTTTCGTAATCAAAAACGCTATCGCAGGCAACCATCTAGCTGCATAGTATCATAAGAACATCGTAAATCTTCCGCCACGCTCTGCAAATTTTCATAGGGAGTTAAACTTAAGTGCGGATTAAATATAAATTACGTCCGTAATGTAGGAAAAAAAATTGCTGCCGCTTTAAATCTCATTGTCTTTTATTTTATCCCCAAACATATTTAGGTGCTTGCGATCTTTACGCGGGGAGGTATGTTTGCTTAACAAATTATTTATCTTTTCTTTACGTTGACATTTTTACTGCCGCAGCAGTTTTTCCATTGTGGCATATCGCCGTGAGAGGGATTTATTTAGCACAGAGTGGTCATTTTGTGAAATATAATACAATGGGACTCGCTTAGGGGCGAAATGTATGTCAGGATTAGACAAACAATTCATATTCTCGATGGATTCGGTGGTAACTTTGTGTAAGTTTATTTTTTAAATTAATTAAAGATGGTAACATTTTTATTCCATAGATTGTGTAGCGAATTAATAAATTTAAAAAAAAACACAATTTTTAGTAAATTATAAATGGTCTATAATGAAATGCAGATCTTCAAGTTCATGGAAAGGATAAAATCATAAAAATAAATTCAACACTAGTATAAAACACTTAAAAGAGGAGACGATACAGCTAAATTTATTTCCTTCGTATTGACACTTAATTTAAGTAATTAATTTATTATAATTACTGAATTTATGTATTTTACTCCCCTACATGCGTTCAGTAGGCAGATGAGAGCCCCAATCTCAATTTTTTAATATATACGAATTAAAAAAAAGTTTTAGTTGGTTGGTAAATAACTTTATATTAAACAATTAATATTTTATTTCTTTCGTAAAAATTAATCACATATGAAATATTATTCATTTTCTGAACGAAGTTGAATGTTTAAATTACTTGGTAATGAATATAGAGAATATATGTAAGTAATCGTCTACGCGTTCAGTTGTAGTTAGGGCATCCAATCCCGGAATACCATCCAATTCTGCGATCCCGGGATTGTGATAGTAATAATTACTGGATTTCGGGAGTGAAAGAGTTGAGCGAGGGCTTAAAAACATCCTGGTTCCAAATCTTGGTTTATTTAGGGAATTCCGTAAATTACTGGGTTTTTAAAGTGCAGATCCTGGAAGAGCTAAAAATTATCTCGCGGCGCTAATTTAGGGAATTATCCACATGAAAAATTATCCAAGTGATACATTTTTACTTCTCATTTTCCTAAAAAAATGTCCCGTCCCCGTTTAAGAAGTATAAAATACTACAAAACGGAAGTAGACTACTTGTTAATAAAGCGTTCGCTGTTTTTTTAACTTTACATCTAATTTTGTGAACTTTTACTATTGTCAACAAAGTTTAAAAGAAGTTGTTTGAAAACATTATTGTAAGAATGTAATGATACTCAGATTTCGAATATTCGGTTTTATTTCCAAACTTCTCAAAGCCATGTTTTTTCCAACCCTTATCAATAAGTCGTTAAGACGGCACTAAGCTTACATTTACCTATAGCAATCCTCGAGGGAGGTAATTATTGTAAAAGCACTAGACATTGTTTTAAGTTAAGCGATAATCACCCGAGATCTGTGCCCCCTCACTTCGCGACGCCCTCTTCCGGTTTGTCCGGTGTCGCATCCTCAGCTGTATATACATTTTTATCAACTTGGGTACGTCTTTGTTATTTTGCTACTCGACAAAAACGAGTTTTTCTTCTCCGTGCAATGGAATAATGCCTTTCAGCCAGTAGCGTACCGACAACTTCTCAATACCTTGCACAAAAAAGATTGCGACGAATCATCAAACAATCTGTGCATGCTCCCATGCAAACTACGCTATGCAAATTTTGGCCAAATTGAGATATCGACGTAGTGCAGTATACAGTGGAACCCCCAATTACACTATTCCGAATTACGTGCTGGCTTGAAATATTCTCCGCAAATTCCACAATTAAACTCTCGAATTCCATTGTCGTTGCTACGAGACGGCCGTCTGTGCGGTGCATACAGTCAAATTTTGGCTAGCGTCTGTGTATTCAACACGTGCCAGGCTATACACGCAAAGCTGGGCGTCTGCTGTGTGCGGCTTATTTACTACTACAAAAACTAAATATTTCGTCCATATTTTTTTTTGCAGAACTAAAGGAAATCTTAGTTTTGCATTTTCCGCGGAAAAAAACCAAATCCATAATGTTGTATGAGATTCACACCCCTAATTACACTACTCCCAATTACACGGTCCCGTCTTTAGTGTAAATGTGGGTTTTACTGTACTAGCCCCGCGACAATATTTCGAGTAATTTTGCAGAAAAACACCTCAAGTATGATCAAATCAATGATCTTAACAAATAGTAGAAAAAACTAGTGATTTTCTAACATGACACTTCACGAAGAATATTTAAACAGTCATGAAGAAAAACTATCATTTTTTTACATCCCATTTAAGACTCAATCAAACGAATTGCACTTTAGTATGCTGAGTTCGAATTATGTTAGTTTTAACTATTTAATTAATTTCGTGAATTGATGTTTCCACCGATTTATGAGTTCGTGTTTGAAGGCATAGATGTCATAGTGTTGTGTTCAATTTTCACTCAACCTATCCTAAGAACGATGCTTAGCGAAGACAATTAGCTAACCAGTAGTTTTGTCCCAATCAAACCCTCTTTCTCTTTACGTAAACAAGTGATTGAGTGACGGATTAACAAGCGATTCACTTAGAACAATTTCTGATGATATAATATCCAAAAATTCTTTACGTTGTAAGTAGATTACCGAAAAACGTAAAATTCAAAAATCACACTTTGAAATTTAACAATCGTCGTTTTTTTTTCCACGTAAATCAAACATTCCTGATTGTCCATTAAATAATCAAATACCCTGAGTCAACTTTATTGGAAATAAATGAGAATGTTCTTTGGGAACATATTTTATATTAAATACCCAATTTAAACAAATTTAAAGTTTCAATGGGGGGAGGTTATTGCAGAATATGTGGAATATCGTTAACCACACCACTGTCTTAATTTAATCACAGGATGCATTAAAAACTGTACACCACAAAGTGCTTGGAAGCATAATATTAAAGCAATCTCACTTTATTCAATCTTCAAACGGGTTTCGTGATGAGTCGAGGGACTGATAAAATCACTGCTTGATGGTAATGCGTTTTCTTGCCGGTCTGGTTGATTAAAACTGCAATTAATTGCAGTCCTTTATATCAACGAAATTCAAGCGATAAATCTGAAATGCAATTTATTTTCCTCGCTCAATCTTAGAACGCTGAGAAACACCTGAAATCTGTATGAATCTTAGCCACACCGTAGCTTCATTCAACCGATGCTAAAAAATATTTAACTCATTTTTAATATCAGATTTATTATCTTCTACAATATGATTCTTCTAGTTTCGTGATGATTGTGTAACTGAGTGTACTTTTTAGGTATACTTTTGAGAAAAAGAAGCTTTCTTAAAAAAACTACTTTTTAATCAATGAATTTATAATATTATACATCGAATCATAAAGATAAAAAAAATCAGGAGCCTAGCTTTCTTCACTCTGATTGTTTTCTCCCGTTACAAAATGGCTGCTCACTAAATTTGGCGAACCACAATATTCTGCTGTAAGGTATTTATGGTTATAGACCAGGGGTTACCAACCTTTTTGGACCCTAAAGCACTATCTAAAATATTGGTAAGTCAGCGAGCACCACATTTTTTCAAAATCTCAAAACCCAGGAATATATCAATTTGCTCAAATTATCACCGTGACTTGTTTTTTTTTCAGCTCACTGACGAATTTGAAATCCTCAATTCCCTATGCTTTTTACCCGAAATATCTCCGAAATTCGTTTTTTGTTTTAGCTCTTGGAGAAATTTGAAATCCAAAATCCTAGGAATTTAACGATAAATTAGTTGGCGGGCTCATCGGGCGGGTTGGTAACCCCAGTTATAGACGGTACAATTACGTGTCCAAGATTGTTGGTTCTAATGAAGGTGTGTATTTACTATCTATACAGATTTTTTTTTTCAAAAATAATTTTGTTTCTCAGTTGATTATTCGCTTGTTTTTTCGAGAGTATTGAAAGGATGGGAGAGAATTTTTAATCATCACAAACACCCATACCTTCGAACGGAAATCGATAGAAAAATGCTGATATCACTGCAACTTCAACCTGTAAGACTCGTCACAGAAGCTAACGCCGTTGACCGTTGCACCACGGACCCGACTAAACACTTTGAAACTAATATATCTAGTGTAAATAGGAAATGTGCTCTTTCCGCACATGCATTCAAATAAAACACCACCAAAACATGCCTGGCCGCGATTGTCGACCATAGGATATGCATTGTTGAGTTTGCGCTCTTTCCCGAATGCGCATTTTTATTTGAGTGCATTTCTACAAAAATGATGTGATTCACAACCTTGCATTCTCAAAAATATTACATTTGTTTTTACAGTAAATATGTTTCAATACAATCTGTAGCACATGGATGGTGAAACCGTGGCATAGTTCCTCAAACACCTTTTGACGAAGATTTTTTTTTCATTTATGATAAAATAAGTGATTGTGACATTATACGGATAAATGAATGCGATGTTGCAACATGAAAAAAATACCCACATTTTTCCTGGAAGAGTTGTAATTAAAAACATAAATTGATCTTTGTAAATGACAAAATCAACCAACGAAAAAATCACCACTCTTTAAACCAGGGTTTTCCAAACATTTTCTGCAATGGAACACTTTGCAAATCCGGAAATTTTAACGGAACACTTATTTTTAGGTTGGAAAATTCATAATTGTATAAACACAAAACACAAGTGTTTTGCGGAACATATTTTGGGAAACCCTGCTTTAAACCATTATCGTAGCATATTTTATTTCAGGTCAAATATATTTTTTTAGTATTTCGTATCCTATAACTAATTTTACTAAGGCTTACATTCAACTATTTATTTTTAATTTAAATAATTATAAAAGAGTCCCTGGATAGATTGATATACTGTGCAACAAAAATCACTTCTGATTTAAAAACTTATTTAATGACCAAGTTAACGGAATTATATACACTATGTTATATTTTAAAATGTTCACTTTATGAGACTAATTTAATCACTACAAAGAAGATAATATATTGGTTTTCTTATCGTAATTTTGCTTGAAGCGCTTTTTCTTAAAACCCCATTCCGCTCTCCGAGAGCTTTCTCTTTATTTAGCAACCTCTGCAAAAAGCCTCTGCGAACATTTCCATGTATGCACTTTCCGCTTTTATTACCCTCATATTTCTATCAGTTTTTTTAACCACCCAGCTCCCATGCCCCGTAAAGTTATGACACTTTATTCGAAAAGTCGCACTAAATACCTTGTCTGAATATTGATTTAACTTTTCTGTTATTTGCTCGCGCTGTTTGTCATTCAATAAATTGGAAAACTTTATTTCATTCAGAATTTAACCTTTCATTTATCAACCTCAGCTGCTTTCAATTGATTTTGTTATATTTTCTTTAGTCGGAATTTATATTGAAAGACTACCGCCATATGTGTTTAGGGAATATATAACATATTATGTTAGTTTGCAAAACATAGTGGGTGGGAGTTCGACTTAAAATATTCATTTAATAATTTGCATTAATTCAAAAAAAAAATCTTATTTTTCCATATGCTTTACATCCAAAAAGTCCTTTAGTCCATAAAACTTCTTTTACGAATACAGTAAAACCTCCATTTACACTAATGTAGGGACCGTGTTATTTGGGGTAGTGTAATTTGGGGAGTGAATCTCATACAAAATTAGGGATTTGGTTTTTCCGCGAAATGTGCAAAACTAAGGGAAATCTTGGTTTTGCATTTTTACCTGCAAGGAAAAACCAAATCCTTAATTTTGTACTAGATTCACTCTCCCAATTGCACTACTCTCATTTACAAAGTCCCGACTTTAATGTAAATGGGGGTTTTACTGTACACTGAACGCAAATTAATTCAGTTTCTTTGCTGTATCTTAAAAATAAGTATTTGAATGCAATGATCATAACGACTGATCTCGGGATCCCGATCAATTTTGCGATCCCTTAATCGTGTTAGTACTAATCCAAGGATTTCGGGATATTTATTTTTGTAACAAATTCGCATTAATATATATATGTACTTATATCAGAGTTTTTGTCTGCTATCTATTACTAAAATAAATGAGTATTTTAGATAAACTTTACATGTAATGCGTGTTGGAGAATACATACTTATGTGAGAAGTAAAATGGCCTTACTTTATATGATATACGTTGTTTGATAATATCAAACAGTTTTAACGTATAATAGTGGTACTTTACTGAGGATAAAAAAATCTATTCACAGTTATCTCGGAAAAGATCATCATTGTGCGAAAAGAAGTTTTCTGGTACGTGTGTATGGTTTCCCGGGAGAATAAATATCGTACGAAAAACAAAAGCACATTTCTCAAACGGTGTCGTGGCGTGGCTTTGTAGGCTACGTCGCCTCTTAAGAGAAGAGGGAAAAAATAAGAAAATAAAGTAGCACATTATTCACTTCCTTACGTACTCCGTGATGCAAAAAAAATATGATTGAGGAAAACAATAGGACGTTCATACAAAAGAGATTCCTTTGAACTTTTCGCTCTACTAGGCATAGGTCTAATGTTGTAAAGACTGCAGAGTACCAGTTCCGAGGGCTCTTTTTAGGTGTCTAGGAAGCTAGTGCTATTCAATTTTTGTTTTTGTTTCTTGTTAAATCTTTCTTACAAAAACATCTTACTGGTGGTATACTACCGTGCTAGGCACAGCTGATGTATCTTCATTTTACTCAAGTGCACCAAATGTAATAAACACATTTAATTAAGCGAATATTTTATTTATTTTAGGGATCGATATGTCTCCGGCTGTATTATACAGTGATATTTTATCTATAAAGCATCTTCAGACAAAATATCGTAAAGTTTTTACGAAGCAACGAAAACTTGATCCTAATTCTTAATTTATAAATTACAAAATCGAAGTTGAGGTTTTTTCCTTACATTTTAGACATCAAAACAGTTATAATATTGAATTTGATAACTTTGTTGCAACCTTTTTTGTCCTACAACTTGTGACACTTTAATAAAGTCATTAAGTCATGGAGGTAGTAAAAAAACGAAAAGGATAGACCCCAATTTTTATTTTGTAATTTATAACATAAGATTTGAATACATTTTTCGTTTATTCGTAAATGTTGTAATAGTCTGATGGTGCTTCTCAAAGAGGCGAAAAACGTGTCACAAGTTATAGCACACAAAGTGGAATAACAAAGTTATCAAATTTCATTGTATGTATATTAAAAATTAACTTGACCACAAAGTTGCCGCCGAATCTATCAAATATAGTAAAAACAGTGTTAATTTTTTGTTTATTAAATGTAAAGTGAAGTAGTTGAACACATTATAATATTAAACGATTGAAATGTGGGTGTACATTCGAGTATTCAAAATAAGTCCTAACTAAAGGGTCACCACTGTCACCAGTCAACACTGTACGCTTTATTTACAGAAAATCAACAACGCACTTTTTGCTGGGTAAAATAAAAGCTCCAGTATTTTAAAGTTCAAACATCGCATAAAGGCAGAACTTTACTGATATTTAAATGACTGCAATTCTATGACGACTTTGTCGATTGTAACGTTATTTGCATGCGATTTATCACCGTGTACAAATTGACAAAAGACTTGCAGCAAGCAGTTTCGCCACAGAGTTACGACCCGTTTGACGATCGTAGCTCTTGTTTATTGTGCGTATAGACATTCGTAATGCGGTTTGCATTGTAAAATATTGAAAGGTTGTCAAAAATACTGCAAAATATTCTACGAATAGACAAAAGAGGATGTAAAATATAAAGCCAGGCGTGCGTCAATAATTTTCGTATATTTCTGAGAGACATCCAATAAACCTTATTTAATGTTTAACATATTCATTTTACGACTAATGAGCCGCTTAGACATCTACAAACTGCATATTTAATACTTTTAACCATTTTTTTTATGTCGACACAACTTTCACGAAAGAATATAAATTTTGATCTTTGAAATGTTCCATCCGTTGTATTATTTAATATTAATTGATTGAAATATATCAATTAATTAAAACATGTATTGAATGATTTTTTTGTAGCAATCTGCAGCAAACCGCATCTTCCGAGTCCGGCATTTACAAATATTCCGATGCGAAAATTTGTATCTAGTCTTTGCGTGTCTACGAAAATCTCCAAAGGATAATCGAACTAAATACTTTGCTATTTTTGACTGTATTACCAGTGGTGTAGTGGGGCCAGGTCGGCGACCTGGCACCTGAAAATGAGCCAGGGCGCCACCCTACCACCTTTTTGACTTGTAACTTAATTTGAACGTTATTTTTATTGATTGTATTGTTATAACTTGTGGTTTTTTAACATTGGACGGATATATATAGAATAAATCATTGACCGGAAAAATATGGAAGAAATCATTGACCGATCTGGTACCTATTTATTTACCACTTCACCACTGCGTATAACATATATAAAAATGACTGATAACTGATCATGACATGATATTTAAGGTCACTAAATAAATAAATTGTAATTATTTATCAAACTAACAAAATGTAAACTATTTAAAAACAATATAAACAAATTAACAGCCATTTTGTAAAGTTTAACTACGGGAAATATTAAGCCTACATTTTTAAATAAATAATTATGCATCAATAGAATAAATGAAAAAAAAACTTTTTGAATATTGATTAAGTAATCTATCTACAATAGATAATAATGATGTCCTGGTTGAAATAACACTTGGCAAGTAAACGAAACGGTGTGAAATGAGAATCAATTAAGAACTAAGAGATATATTTTTTATACTAAAATATTTTCCCAAGCACAGCATTATACTGTTTACAATGTGTATTTTGTTCGTTGAAAATTGACTTTTTCCGAATACAGCGGTAATAGCTTTTGTGGGGATGTATTTGAATATCAATGACTTATTGACGCTGTGCGCTCAACGATATTCCTGATTTTATTACACTTTATCATGTCTTACATATAATATATGAATTGTGCGCTTGAAATCATAACATCCACCAGTGGTCAGTAATCTTTTTACTATAACACCACTACGAATAGACTTGCTAATGTCAACGTGTTAAATTTCGTACTTTTGCAGGATGAGGAAAAAAATACAGAACTTTACAATGTTAAATCAAAACATACTTATTTAATCGACCACATTAAATCATGCGAAAGTTCGTTTATATATTGACACGACTTACGAGGTGGGTTACAATTTTGACTTATCTGAAATGAGAAAAGCAACACTAGAATGACTACTATATATTTGACACTATGCGGCAGTATTTTTATACCTATAGACAGTCACGAAATATTAAAAATCTTCAGTTGTTGCAGGCGTTTTTTATATTCTCTGGATCTTAGGTGCCCGGGAGTCGCGGGTTGCCGACCATTGACATACACAATCTATATTATATCTAAAAGCCAACACTGGTGGAAAATCATAAAATATTATCGCTTGCTGCGAAAATGCGAGACTGCAATGGCGGGGAAAACTTTTTACGGCGCTTTGCCGTATTGAAATGCCCTTCGGATTTGGCCGATTTTATTTCTTCTCCGTTGTAGCGGCGGCAAACAGCCGGAAACGCGATCCGATGATCGTTGACGCAAGAACAAATTGCTCTTAGACCAATGAAATAGATGCAAATCTCCACTGTAATGCGTAATACATGTATACGAAAATAACGTCGCAATTTGAATATATTCATACTAGTAAAATAAACCAACGGGAAATATCAACTAAATAGGTTATGCATAAAATATTTTTTTCGATAGACTTGGTCGTTACTTCATTTATGCTATGATCGGTTATCAAAAATCTACATATATGCAAGTCTTTATAGAACTAACTAATTTACAAATAAAACATGCAGTAATTGTCAATCGGAATTGGTGAATTGGCCTCAAAAATTTCCAGAACGTTTTTATAAATCAAGCTATTTCAAAACATTTTAAAGCTGTGAAAGATATTAGTAATACATAAATATACATTTTTAAAAAATTTGGTCCTATAACTCTACCTTTCTGATAAAATTTGTAAATTGATAAAGTAACAAAACTGAGAAAAATAAATTAAGTAAACAAAGAGATTGTTTGTCTGGAATAAACTCAGTTGGTGCATTGATTATACCAGTTTGGCAAAAAAATATGTATTTTTATAGACAATTTTTATTTACATTTTTATGTCCCTGTATATTTATTTTAATCTCTTAGTGCAGTGCTTCCCGAACTGGGGTCCGCAAAAATTTTCATTCTTTCAACATTCTTTGTGATTAAGTATGGAAAAAAATATGGCGGTCCGCATATTATTGTTTTCCGATTTAGTGGGATGAAAAGTGTTGGGAAGCGCTGCCTTAGTGCATCAGTATTTTGGTATTATAATTATCAATGTAACATAAAATATTGCTGGTAGGGGCTTTATATATATTTTTTAAAAGACTATGATAGAACTAGTGATAAAAGCCTTAGTATCAATTTTAATATTACGTACAATGATAATAAAAATGAATCGTCGACGGTAGCTTGAAATGATATTGCTGAAATATGCAAACTATATACCTACTATTTTTGTTATTATTTACGTAACTCTACCTAAGAACGGCCGCTGAGGAATATTTTTTTTATATCTCAAACCTTTTGCGAATTTATGTCCCGTATTTATTTGGTCGAAATAAAGAAAAATACCCAAAACAACATTTAAGATGTGCAGAGATGTGATTCCGTCTCCCTCGCGCGGAGGGCTTATGCCATTGACACAAAGAAGAAGGCAATCATAACGACAGACAGTCTTTATTTAGATCACACACTTTATTTTGATCCCATGGCAGCCAATATTGCCAATTCATTTCGTGTCCGTCATCATTATGACAGCACAACCTTGCATTTTCTTCTTCTTTTTTGTATTTTTTACTGAAATTGATGCGAATTCAAATAAATACGGATCATGGTTCGTTCGTTTTTCGGTAAATATAAAGAAATACATCTATTTTATGTGCGCAATCTCTTAAAATACGTACATATCATTTTTAACCATCCCAGTAGCAAAAAAGTGTACATATAAAATACTATACTACTTATACTGTATATCCACGTTTCGTCACCTTACGTTTTGCTACCTTCACATGTTTCATTATTAAGAGTTGTAATCAGGGGTGGGCTGTAAGAGGCTCGAAAGGGCTCGCGCGAGCCCCTTGTTGATTTAAGAGGAAACAGTATTATCAGTTCAAATTTATATATAACTCCAATTTTCGACGTATTATATATATTATCTACGGCAGCTTCAGTATACACAGTAGTACATTTTTAGCGATTTAGATTAATAAGTTTACGGTAAATTGCATATTGTTACATATTATAGGTGTATTAAGACTTAATACACTTATCGATTGTTACTTAATAATTATGTAACAGTCGATTGATTATTTAAGTATTGCATATAACTTCTATCCCTACTTTCTTTGGAAAAAGAGAGGTTGAGCAACTGAGTAACAAGCAGTTCTCGTAGAAACAGTTCTGTTGAGATAAACTCCATTAGGAGTCCATATGCTCCACATTGGGAGCGGACATGGTTTAAATATAACTGCATATGACTAGTAAAAATATTCACTCCTTCCCCAGAACACCGAGAATTGTTTTGAGACTAAGCGAGCCCCTTGTTAACGTGTTGGCAGCCCATCGCTGGTTGCAATCAAAAGATATTACATTACCGTTTTAACTGTTAATGCTTACACTCCATCAAATAATTGTCCAATACGCAGTCGAAAACTACTGATATTGATAACCAATAAACCAATTTTTCAAAAAATTGTTAATTTTTAACGTTGTAATTTTAACAAAACGAATAAGTCGTTAAAAATAAACTGCCATTGTTACATATACTTGTACAGTAACTATCATAATATATATACCTTCATATTGCTGTGCCGTGCAACTGATACGCGTAAACATCGTACACGTAGAAACCTTTGAAACATTACACCTTAGTTTAAGATAACATACAAAACGCATTGTAAAATGCATGCTGCAGGAACGTTAATGCACGATGGATATATTGTAGTATACATACAAAAATGCAACTGGACACCTCTTTTGTTGTAAATAACCAGAAAGTAATCTGAAACTCAATTCAACTACACTACAGGTATGTCCCATTTCAAAACTATAGTAGTACTCAGCTTTCTGTCGTCTAGCGGTGTCATGTTATATTCTAATAATTTTCTATAATGGCAGTTGCCAATGTTATATATTGCATAATGAAGATTAAAAACGTTTTTTTTCCACACTGATGGTTTATATCAGTGTTTACCAAAGTGCGGTACGCGTACTCCCCGGGGTTCGTTGCAGCGGGCGTTGGCTGTGCCTGGTGCAACAAGCAGCTTATATATTTTGATTGTTATGTTAAGTATATGCATTTTTTTTGACGAGAGGTACTTGGGGTTACGAAAATTATAGAACGGGTACACATGTGTCAAAAGTTTGAGAAATACTGGTTTATAGTTAACCTTAGCGACACGATCTTACAATATTATTTCATTTTTTTTTTTGACACGTTTTTAAACCTAGGAATAGTGCCAGTATAATCTATCACTCATATACTTACAATAAAACAGTTTTTAACGTGAATTTTGTATATTACATTTATGTATAATTACTGAATTTACTCTCAATGTGAAGCATGTGGACTAATGTAATAGAGTTAACTCTACTGATAGTTTTTCTACGATAACTACTTGTTACTATCTTTTAGGGTGTTAATACTTTCAATACTTGAACAATGGACAGTACTGAAACTTTCTCTTTATATTATCTGTATAGCTTGACGCCTTTTGAAATTTTATCGCGAACGTAAATAAGTAATAAACTCTAGAAATGCAAATGAAAGTCACCGGTTCGATTCAACAGTACGAAATGCATTTAATTTTACATTTCACAAATTTAATTTTGATGTAGTACCTAATATTTACAAATAACTTTCAGTAATAACTTTTAAGGTGTTCACTGTCAATACTTGGTGGAAAGGAATTATTTTAATATTCCTTTGTACATATTACCACTTTTATTTACCAAGATAAGACAATTCAAACAAAACAAATCTTTTTATTTAAATTTGTTTTGTATGAATAAATCTTAAATTATACCAAAATTCATATTTATACGGGAAACGTTAACTTGGATGAAACTAATTTCGCTGCAGTTGTTTTATTGTAATGTTTATAAGTTGCATTTAAAAGCATTCCCAGCCTTTCAGGAGCATCTCAGCGAATATCATTCTCACGCAGACACGCCAATCTCACGAAACTTGTAAAAAATAAAATGTCAAGCTTCAAGCATGTATGATGCTAAACTTCTGACTGATTTAAAAAAATAGTAACGCATATTATAATATAAAATTATGGCGAGTTTCTTGTACTGGACGATTTGAGAGATCAAATGAAATATAATGTATGTTATTAAGAATTAATTCCGATATAACAATAATATTAACTCATAATGTTATCATTTCACTCGAAGCTCGAAGATAGTTTTCATGTTTAAAACATTTTTCTCTTATTCTTCGGGGCCGAGCTAATAATCCTCAAATTCTCATGACTATTAATTGAAATGCTCCCAATTTATTCTTCCACGGGCGAAACCATAACCAAAAACATTTGTTTCTAAAAACTTGTTCCTCGCGTATGACGTATGAGTCGCCAGTTCCAAGGGCCATTCAACAAATCAACTTATTGCCTAGTGAAGTGGACATTTTTAGTGATAGTATTTGTGAACTGTTTTGTTAGGTTTTACTTTTTTATTTCTTGATTTTGATGCATTAAGTACTGTTTTTCATTATATTTGTCAAGTGTCGAATTGGAGTCAGCTGTAATGTATTGTAGTTTTAATTTTTAAACAATAAATAGATAGCTATTTTCTATTCTGATTTAACAATGTATTGAAATAAATTCAATCATAGCAGATACCAAAAAATCCCATTAAATTATGGTGTTTTCAATCGTGCTCACATCTCGATGTATTATAATGACGCCTCTCCTGAATTATCCACTTTCCAGGAGTGCATTTGATATCTCAGTGGGAATCGAAACATAATTATTATGAATACCAACCGAGCGGTCGATGCGCAGTGTGCAGCGGTGTATAATTCACTTGTTATGTCGAGGCGTGCATCGAGTGCACCTGCTCGACATCCTTTTATTTCACTTGTTCTTGCAGCGTGTGCATTGCCTTACATTTGCAGGGCCGAATCTATGTATATCAATATTATTCGAGTGGAGCTGATAATAACTTTCAACCACTTTTCTTGCCCCTCAACCTAAAACTATTTTTCAAGTATGTATTTCAAAATAATATTATACATACCATTCTTGATAGCAGAACGTTTTGATTATTATTCCACTATTTACCACCAACTCTTTGTGAACTACATTATATTTATAATAATAAATCACGATTTTTAAAATAACCTGATGAGCGAAACCGATGGATAAAATTTGTAAATTTTAAAAACACTTATTTTTGTTGAATAAATATTTACTTCAATATACCGAGAGAAAAAAATATAAACGTATTTAGTTCTACAATTGTTTTACTAGATGGCGCACGGAGAAATATCTGTAAACTTATGTTATAAAAAAACGTAGAACTAGATATGTTTATATTTTCTCCCTCATTACAATGGAGTTCTACCAAGTAAATGCCAATTCAATCATTTATGGAAAAAAAATACATCTGAAATCTTATTTAAATTAAACATAAAATTTAATTTTACAACATTGTTACGTTAGAAAGGTAACAAGTGGAATGAAAGAGTTGTGCATTTAATTTATAAATGATTTTATACAAAACTATAGTCAATTCAACATAGATTTAGAAAGTTTTTATTTCGACTATCAAAAATAGTTCAATTTTTATTGTCTCGTGAAAATTTAAAACGTAGCAAGCTAGCCGTTATTGCTTAAAAACAAAATTCATTTTTATATTTTTCTTCGGATCAAATAAAAGCAGAATTATAACGTTTTCCAAAATCCCTCTTTTATCTGTTTGATTTTCTATGAAGCACTTTCGCTGAGCACTGACTTTTGCCACCCTTCAGTATTACGCGCTCTTTTCTTCTCTCTAGCAATAGAACTTGTAAATACGGTCCTGATTAGCAGACTAAACCGCTTTTGAAGCAGCGCATTCAAAGCATTGAATGTTGTGTATGCTGGTTTTTGTTAATGCCACCGACCGGAGCCGGTACCGATCCAACTCCGGATCGTATGCTGACTGTCTTTAGAACCACGTTTCTCTAACTTAGTACTCGGTCCAGGATTGGCAACATAAATTTTATTTTAAAATAACCATGTGTTTTCTTCACTGACTTTTTCAATAAGTTGATTGTTTTTATAGAAATATTAAATATATTTTGTTGGTAATATTTTACAATACAATCGAGCTATTTCGATACACATTATAACAATTAAATTGAACTAGATAAAAATTAAATCTTTTTAATTGCCAGCAGCCAATTTGTAGCATAATATATTGACCAGTAATAGGCAGGAAATCGTAACCGACATTTTATAATTTTACAGGAGAAGGTTTGTATTAAATTACTACGTGAAACAAACTATAACAAGTCAAAACGCTAAAATGCACAAGCCTTAAAAAATATCAGGCGAATGAGATAACGTTCTAAAATCTTGGTCACTGACGCCACAGGCGATATTGAACAATTATTGGTTTAAAACGCAATTCACTTAACTATGCCACTTAAGATCTCTTGCCGATTACGGCTCGATATATTATAAAACATTCATAACGTAAGTATATTAAAAGATAGCGTTTTTTGTGATATAATTGTTTATTAGTACCACAAACTCTCACTATTTCGACTGTAACTTGGCCAATATGTACTATCTTAATGTACACATGCAAGTAAATGAAAAAGTCATTGTTTGATAGTGTCTTTTCATTGACTTGAATCTGCGTAATCATCTATGATGAAAGCCCAACACTGAATTTAAATGCAGAAGACGTAAAAAATATTTATACCAACAGTAAAAACTTTCGAAATTTCCAAAATTAACCCAGAGGCAAAATGTATTGCAGTTTTACGCCACTGCCTGCGAGATCAAACATAACATTATTATGTATATATGAAAAGATCCTGGGGTCTTATATAATTACAGCTTCCATATTGATGTGGATCGTTCCTATTTATTATTCGAAGCAATGAAACCTTATGATCCCGCATTAGCTGCTTAGTTCGGGTATTTTTTTTTTTGTTTTCTCTGCCTTCTCTACCTTTCCAATTTAATAGTCAAAACCGTACTTATGAAACGCCTAAGATGAAATAGAATTGATAAAGATTATTCTTGGGATCCTGAGAAGTCTTGGGTATCAAAATTACCGGAAACTTTCGAAGCGCAAGCCGTTATTATTTGATTTCAGATATGTATTTATATGAAATGATGCTTTTAATAAAAGCTTTCATGTTTTATTTTTAGAATGTTGTTATTATCTTCCTCCGTGATCTCTGCGATAATATTTATTGAAAACGAGAAATAATAATAAACATTTGTAAAATAAGATAATTCTTTTGCAGTTTCATCGGTATGTCGAATAAATAAACTTTTTTATGTTATAATATAAAGTTCAATATTATATCATTGTATCGAATTTATTTCACACAACTAATTTTTTTATTATTAATAATATCAAAATGCTTATAGTTTCCTAAGATATTATTATTATTAGTACTTTATTTATTGAAATCGGTTGAATATTAATTTGCTTCAGAAAATTTTCCCGTGGTCCCCCTAAACTGTACTGTGCCTCCCCTAAATAAATAAAATCTCTGCCCCCCTTGGGCTGAGGCCCCCTTTGAAAAACCCTCCCCTATTTATACTAAAAAGAGTGTAGGTTTTTAATACCGCTTTTATTGGCGTTAGGGCGTTTTGATGATGGTCCAAAGTTGAAAAATACTGATTTACACGGAAAGTGAATTTTAGCATAATCTAACAAAAATGTATTCTGATGAGAGATTAGTGTCAATTTATACTTCTCTAATGTGGTGAGTTAACTTGAATTCGTGACGTATATTTTTATGTAAAAAAACAACATAGTTTTTTTTGCATGATGTCTTTCGTCCCCATATAATTAATATGTTGTTGTTTATTAGTAATTTATTTAAAATTCTTCCTAACGAACCTGGCCATTATAACATTGTATACTTGGTATTTGTTTAATTAATTCGCAATCACGTTTGCTGCAGCAAGTAAGTAAGTTAGTTTTAAATTAACTTCTCAACGCTCAGTTCTAAAAAACTTACTGGGGCATCTTTAATCAGATACTTAGTAGAACAAACGATTGCGTTCATTGTACAAAAGCTTGAGATACTCCACCTGAAAGTTTATCGTTAAGCGCCTTCTTTCTTTGTTGGGCCGTTGCATCTCGCCATTCTATCCAACTCTGTTGTACATAATTCTTCTTTTTACCTTCATTGCACATACGATTAGGGCATCCAATCCCGGGATCCCGTTCAATTTTCTGATCCCGAAATTCCGGGATTGAGATGGCCGCGATCCCGGGATTTCGGGATTGAGAAATTTCTAGCAAATTCTCGAAATTTACACGAAATTGGCAAATCGGGGATTTCAAATTCTTCGGTGAGCTAAAAAAAAAAAAAAAACGAGTTTCTGTGAGATTCTGGGAAAAAGTATACCAAATTGAGAATTTCAAATTCCTCGGTGAGAAAATCTCAATCCCGGGATCCCGGGATTCTAAATAATTCAATCCCGAAATCCCGGGATTGGAAAAAGGCTTCGGGATTGGATACCCTACATACGATGCAATGTATCTTTGTCTATGAATTTAGTAAACGTTGCCATTGAAATTATGCATTATAGCTATTATTATGTCATAGTTACAATGCAGTTAGCATATACATGATTGAATATTGTTTTTCTAGTAAATGATTATCGATATACTTAATTAGACAGCCTTGCTTAAAAATACTTTCGTATCTAATTGATTTGAATATAACATAAAATTCCAATATTATTTTCACTTCTGTCTCTTAGCAACAAATACTTTAAATACAGAAAAGAAAGTATAGGGCCTAGAATCTACTCAACACTTCGCTAAAGATAGACTATAAATTAAGCTTTTGATTTTTTGTTGTAAAACACATTTTTAAGTGACACCAATCAGATTTAGTTATAATTTTATAAACTTCACAGTTTAGGTATAATGAGTTAATTGAATGTCTTTTAAGGCTTTATTTTAAAACTCGACATTACTTGTATGTAACAAGATTTATATGATACTACTTATTTTTATATTACTCTTCATTCAGTTCAAGTACATCCGTGCACTTGGAATGCCTGAAGATGCCGAAAGGCGAAACCCGGGTCGTTAGCGACAAAACTCATGGAAAAGTACAAAATTCAAACAATTCAAATTTGATATTTAAATTCCATCGAGCACCCTCAGTCGAAATACTTAATTAATTATTCATTACCACGTGCTAGCTTGTTTTTAACTTTGAATGTATTATTAAATAAATTCAATAGAATTCTCCTTTAACATAATAACAAGTTTTTGTTATCATTAATTCAAAGCTTTGAATCTGCGCGCAGCACAAAAGCTCTTTCCGGGCAGGCGATTTAGATGGCGTTCAAGATGCATTTATGCAGCACTACCTGCGGCGACTTATTACCGGTATTCTTCACAATAATTCTAGTAATACCGTATTACGAGTTTTGCTTCCTGAATCGGTTTCTTGAAAATAATAAGAAAATCATAAACAATGGAATTCGACATGAAATACTTGTAGCTCAAAGAAAAGTGTTGACTGTACTTTGACAGAAGAAACTTTTGAGTTTAAAGTAATGTACATCCATTAAATACGAGCTTCCAGGTTTCCAGACGATTTCATAAAAATTTTGAAATAACTAACGGGACATTGATAAAGTAGGCCGGAATGGGGTGGTTTAGTAACCGTAGTGTTCTGAGCTTTTATCAAAGAAGTTTTTATTTCAATTGGCTTGTATTTTTTGTGTTATTATATCAAACTATAATAAAAAGTGATGGAACATGAAGTTTTTTATACGAAGTACGTTTACAATCGATCTCATCATAAGTCGATCAACAAATAGTAGTTAACAAATACATTGTCTTTCTCTCAGTGATGTATTGCGACATACTTAGATGATAAGTCATTGGGAACTTATCTAATTTCAAATCTCTGAGCTTGTCCTTTGATACCCGAAACCTTTTTCAAAAAAAGTAGAGGTGATTTCCATGCAAAGTGAAAACGTTTTCAGGTGTGTGAAACTGTTAATATTTTAGAAGTAAATGCGGTGAATAATAAAAAAAGGTCTCAATTGAAAATAATAGCTCTGCCAAATGTGCTCTAAAACAGTTTGTTTTTTTCTCCAACGGCCCAAAATTACCATAATGTTGTATTCACAAATAGAAATAAAACCTCTTTCCATTAGGCAGGAAAAACTTTGTAATCTTTGCTCCACTTTTTGGAAAACTTCTGACAGTAGACTCCTACCGGCCGCCGCCACAAGTTTCCTTTCCACAATAAAATGTTTTTAAAAAAGTCAAACTCCGTTGTACTTTTTCATCTATACGTCCGTTATAAAAAAAAACCGCCACGAGGGAAGGCCGCAGAATGAGGCTTTATGAATGTATACATCAAGTTTTTTCAAAAACTTTTGCCGGATATTTTTCTTTATTATGCCTTGCCTCAAAAAAAGCTCATTTATATTTAATACGAAGAGCCATTGATACTTTTTACATTTTATTTAACGAATCTTATACAAATTGAGTATTTTTACGAAAATATTCTTGAAGCCTGTTTTATTATCATTCTCCCTAATCCATTTAATGTAATTTAAGACATTTTTGCTCAAATTTTACTGAAAAGATTTTTTTCAGTTCTTTCATTATCCGTGTATTTAATAAATTTCCATTAAATAGACCATTGTTAATCCCTGCTGAGTATTTTTTATTTCAAGGTTAATTTCTAGACGATGTTCCCTATATACCCATAAATAGAAGTGTAATTACTAGTATATAGTAATTAATGTCGAAATTGCTATTTTCTTTGGAAATATTACCTAATATATTTCACTACTTTTATTAAAAATCTCCTTTACAAACTAAAATTTAGCCAATATGATTTCTTTATTAATGAAAACCTTATTTTGTGTCTCCGGATGTTTTTATTACGAAGTCTTGACAAAGACAAGAACGTTAATTGTTATAATAATATCTAATCTTGAATTTAATTGATATATTTTAATTTTATCAAAGATAATAAAATAGATAGTAAAATTTAAATTTATGAAATTACTTAAATACTTTGTAAAGATGTGCGTGATATTTAATAAGAACAGATAACATGAAAACTATTTGTGAAAGTCTGCAAACTTTGTTATAATATTAAATTTATCAGTAAACTCTTTCCTCGTCTGAACATATTATAAGATCCTTACGCGTATATCTCTTCATAGCTTATTCATCGGATAGTTCTTCCCTTGCTGCAGGTTTTTAGGGTAGAGTAGCGGGTAGCTTTACTGGGCTGTAACGGCTGGGATCAACGGAAGGAGGTTCGCAGGAAGGAAACTCTACACTTCCGCATTATTTCAGTGAGAAAATGTGAAATTGGGATGTGGAAAGCTTATGGGTGAAGACGGAGGCTGGAGCTTTTATGCGTGTAGCGTTATTACTGTGAAGCTTTCTGACATCACGAATATATTCTGTTAACCTAATTATTTCAACGTGTATTGCATTGAAAACGTTTTCTCATAATCATATTTCAAGATCACTCTTTCAAAATTACACGGTACAAAACATTAAATAAATACATTCGTATTATATTCCCAGAATGTTCAAAGAATTGTATGTAATATCAAACTCGAATTAATAACTTTTTGTTGTACTAGATGCGTTACTAGATTTTAAATATTTCCCTGAGAAGCATCTTCAGACCGATATTTTATGATAATATTTTTCTTTATAACGAAGATATTGATTCTAATTCTTCAACCATAAATAAAAAATAAAGTGTGCAACTTTTTCTTTCCTTTGTACGCAGAGAAGATCATCCCAGGGGTATAATATAGGGGCTCGGAAGTGTTATCGCGAGCCCGTTGTTAAATTACAGAAAAAAACGATATTCTCAGATCAATATAAAAAATATAATTAATTATCTACGACGGTTTATGCATAACATTTTAAATATTCAATTGCAGCAAATATACTAACATCTATTTTTGCGTCAATCTTGGAAGTCGTCACACTTTTGAAATCTAATGTAGCCAAGAATATTTTTCAGCTAGTATGTAAGTATGTAAAGTATTATTTAAATAAATAATACGCATAATTGTCGAAGAGTTATCCTCAAAATCCGCACCTTCCCGAGAAGACCACGAATAACTTTGAGATTAAGCGCGCTCTTTGTAAATATTCGTATTGACATTGGATCAAATTAGTTACATACTACTTTCGATGGTTTCGGCGGTAACTTTGTGGAAGTTCATTTTAATAGAAAATTTAAATTAACTTTGATTATTCCACGTATTGTGTAACTAACTGTGACACGTGTTTCGCCTCTTTCAGAGGCATCTTCAGACTTACTATCGCAAAGTTTGCTTAAGTAATGAAGCAAGATTGATTCTAACATTTTAAAATTATAAAATTACAAAATGGATTGGGTTTTTTTCCTTTTAAGAGGAGCAAGGAGGGGGGTGTAGAATCGAAATAAAGCAAACAGATAATGATACTAATTTTACTAATGAGTTGTAAACAATCAGAATGGGATTTTTCCTTTTTAATGGAAGCAAAGAGGGGATTATAAAATGCAAACAAATTTAATCATACTACTAATGACGTTAAACATTACAAACTATTAAAACTAATGAGCTACAATCAATCATCTAGGTTTGTGATTACTCTATTAAGTGGAAACAATTTGAGTAACGAGGAACCGCCTGTGCTATTAAGAATATTATTTAATAATATTTCTTTTTTGTTAAGAGTTTTATTAATTTCTCTGAAAGAGGCGAAACACGTGTCACAGTTAGTTACACAATACGTGGAATAATCAAAGTTAATTTAAATTTTCTATTAGTTACATACTGACCAGTGGACACTTGTAATTGTATTATACTATTATATATTAAAGACGAAAAAAGACATTGATACTTTCTTTTGGTAAATTCCTCATTTTTTTTCTTTTCAATATTCACGGCTTAGTAACTGGGGACAATCCAGTAAAACTAGTCGCAAATTGGGAAAAATGCCGTGCGCACAGGACGAACGCGGGCCGTTGAGAAGGAACTGCCCGCCCCCACCTCCAGCCTAATCAATTCATGTCGATTTGTGCCTTGGCGATGCCGTTCCGGCCCGTAAATTCCCTATGTTTCCTCTCTCTTGAACTACCCGGGGTACCCAAATCCGCCCTAATTCCGAAACGACGGTGCCCAGCGTGTGGATCGATGCCAAAATACCCAACGAATTTAAATATCGCACGGTCCGACATATTTAACTCCTTCGTTGCCACTTGACAGGCCCGACAAACATCAAAAAGTATCGTTTTTGTGGCCCAAAAAAGAGACAGCGTCAATTTACACGCTTTGTTGTAATTTGATTGTAACGTCTATTTAGACAACGTTTATGTTCGTGATTTGTTTTACTGATACAAAACATTGGTAAATATTTGACAATATGTGCTAAAAACGATTCTACGAAAAATGTTGAAAAATATTTCCAAATGTCGCGCAAAGAAAGAAAGTGGTTGTGTTTATTGAAGTGCATGTTTTCTTTTTTTGTCTGTTTGAAGTTTGACGTTTGCTGCCGATTGTTTATGGTACGACACACGCGTCACCTACTGTTAGTTAATTTTACTATAACCTTCGCGCAAGTGCAAGCATACGTTGTCAAAATGAACTGTATAGCAGACATACAAACATTGATTTTTATATATAAAACCTACTGTAAGTTAATTTTACTATGCCTATAACCTTTCCGGAAGTGCAAGCAAAAAGTTTTTCAAAGTTTTATTGCAATTGGATGTGTGGTGTAGCAACGCATAAAATACGAACAAACAAACATTCATTTGTATATATTAGATTATCTCATTGCTTGAAACTTCACATTGACAGTGAAGTGTTCAAATGATATAATACATACACTTAATCCTTTTTTGTACTATTTCGTAATTGCACGCTTCAGTGGAACTTATCTTTAATTTATCTATGTATACTTCAATATTTTATACATATAATGTATCCTATCCCCCGTGCAAAACAAGGATTAGGCGTACTGTAGTTTTAAATTGAATATCAAGAATAATTAATTACACAATAAGTAAACTTTAAGTCACATGAAATAATCTCGAACCCTGTTCCGAAATCCGGAAATCACTAATGAAAAATGGCAGATTAATGGGCTCGTATATTAAATGAGAAAATTCTGACGTGTGCAAAAACAAATACTATATCACGAGTTCATCAAACTTGTAAAATTCATTGAAAAGAAAATATTTTTTTTATTATCAAACCGCACATGAGGCTGTCTTGAAGAACGAATTTTATTTTTCTGTAGCAATCTACCACAGCGACAAAATGCGAAAAACACTTTCAGAAGAGTTGGACCGCATAGGTGCCGAAACAAAACCACACTTTTGGCAGGTTCCGCTCAAAACTCCCCTAATGTGTTTTATAACAAAGTATGAGCATGTAATATTCACGTGAAAATTTTTACGTAGAGTTTTTACTTTCGCAAAGTGAATGCAGATGGATACCCCGACGCTCATTTCTCGAGATGTTCATGCTCCGGTAAAAGTTTTATATTATTGAAATACGAGTTACTGCGGACCAGTAGCGTGGACAGGCTTTTTTTAAAGACAGACGAGAAGTATCAAAGCTAGATACTTTTAACTTTAATTACATAAGTATATGTCAAACTGTTTTGTTTCTATTTTCTTGTGACACTCGCTAACCGCCAAAGAACTTCATTATTTGATAATATCGCGCGAACTTTTTGTTGTGAAAGCGAGTTAATTATAAAATAATTTGTATAATTCGTCTTGTAAATCTCCCAGTTTCCATAATAATAAATATACTCTCTTATTGTTTAAGTTTCATTCATATCAACTATTGATTGTTGGTGGTTATCGTTTCCACTGTTATGCTGCCGCCCAGTGTAGGACTGGAGTTTTAATAACAGTTCAACTAGGGCTTTCAATCCCAGGATCTTGTCCAATTCTGAGATCCCGAAATCTCGGATTTGTGACAGTACTAATACCGGGATTGAGAAAATTAGAGAAAGTTATGCGAAAAAAGAAAAAGCTCTCACGGCGTTAATTTTGGGGAATCGACATGATTTTTTTTAAAAAAAACCCAGTATTTCAAAATCGGGATTGCAAAAATATTAGATTCCCTAATTCCAACTTCTCGGATCACTGAAGGACGTTATTCTCTGCCAGTGTTACGATTACTAAAAACGTAATATTCTCTTTAATCAAATTTTCATAAATAGATAATTGAATGCCACACATGTGGCTTAAGAATTATGGCTTATAAATCTTATTATAATTATAGCTTATAAACCTGCGACTTAACGCAAACGTTCGGGGTTCACTTTTTCATTATTGCGGCCTTATGAATCAGATAGATAAATGTGGCCTTTAGAAATTAAAACGTTCTCCACCCTTCACTACATTATACCTTTTAATGATTGCTTTATTCACTGTATTAATTATTATTGTGTATCTGTTTAATGTTACTGAGTGTATAGTAATCAATTCTTTCATGCTTAATCTACGTCAGAGCTTTTTTTAATTTACCTAAGATATGACACATCGAAGTTTAGTTAACCGAGCTTTTTGTTCCTAATATAACGGGGACGCTACTGCTACATCGTAGTAACCCGGCCAGTTATGGCTCGGTTATGATAAGACATTCAATGTTCTCTTCAAGAAGTGGATCAAATTAATGCGAGTAGAGTCATTCGAAAATCGTAAATGAGTTATATCGGAAAAGGCTCTTCGAGTTTTATTCGGCTTACATGTTTGCAATATAAATGAACTTTACGGAAACTTTCTCTTTATATCATCTGTATAGCCTGACGCATTTTGTCATTTTATTGCATACGTAAATAAGTAGTAAACTCTATTAATTATATTACGTTTAAAATTAATACCGTCGCCTTCACCAATTAAAAAAAATATTTAGGACGCAAATGAAAGTCACCAGCCAACAGTACGGAATGCATTTAATTACATTTTACATTTCCCAATTTTAATTTGATGCAGTACCTACTTAATATTTACAAATAAAATTCAATAATAACGTTTAGTGTGTTCACCGTCATTTTTTTTACCGTGTCCGCTCCCAAGCGAGTAGGAATATAAGGATAGGGCTAGAACAGGACTAGTGGTTAGCTAATCGCTCTCGATACGCCCAGTTCATAGGATAGGACGGGTAGGAGGGGGGAATTCAAGACATCACATACATCCATCCATAAATCGATTAAAAAAATCAATTTATAAAAATGTCCGTACTGGGATTCGAACCCTTGAACTCCGTAACCGAAGCCAACAACGTTGACCACATGACCACGCAGGCGGCTAAAAAGCATTATATTTTAAAAAAAAACACAATATTCATTTTTACTTATTTCCACTTTTATTTATCAAGATCTGGACCGATTTCGTCCATGGCGAGCATTATCAAATGATAAGAAATATAATTTAACAGTATTACTTATTTATACAAAAAAAAAATGATATAAAAAGGTGTAATTAAAAATTGGCATTGAATAAAATTTACAAATTAAGAGGCTCAAACTAACACTAATTAAAATGTGTTAATACCTCTAACAGAGACATTACAACATGGGTGTTTGTGATGTCTACAAATCAAGCCCCCCCCCCCTCTCCACGTCCGATCTTTCCGTGAGCGATTTGTTAACCAGTAGTCTTGTCTTAGCTTTATCCTTCTATCCCTACTATCTTTGAAAAAAGAGAGGTTGAGCGACTGAATAACAAACAGTTATTGTCTAAAATGTTCTGTTGAGATATCTCCATAACGAGGCCATATGCTCTACATTGAGAGCGGACATGCATTTTAAAAAATAGGCTATATTTTATAAAACAAAATATTTTTCTCTTCTAAAACCTTTCAAATGGTAATCCCCGATGTCACGTACTTTAACTTGGTTCGTTATACCTTGGTTATGAAGACGCAGGTGACTATTTTCACCTCACCGAGTTCTTTTCGCCGCTATTAATAATAAACTATGATAGATTTTCTATGCAATTCCTAATAACGGACGTGTAGTAAAGATAGTTATGTTTTGAAATTAACCAAAGATTTTACATTTAAATTTTATTTTTACATAACTATTTGAAATCCTATCACAGATAGCATCGATTTAATTATAATAACGTAGAATCGTAACCCTTTGCATGCCGTTGGATGTTTCCGAAATGAATTAATATTGTACTTTGAAGTCGTTATTCACACCCGACTTCATTCCAATATCGAAGTGATTCCCTGGCAAACCTGCCTCTCTTCGTTCACGTTTCAATACGTCACTTGGCCGATCCTCAACATCAGCTCCTTTCCCTTAAATTAATAAATCAATCTACTCACAGAACAAAGAGATTGTCTTGGAAATCGACTTGACTTAATTAGAGACGTTGCATCTCGGTAGAAGTCCCTTAAATTTATAACGAATTTATCTACCTATATTTCAAATGTCGCTGTATATTTATTTATGAATTAATATTCTTTTTTTCAAAACACCACGGTAAATTTATAATGAATGATTCAAATTTAAAACACAATTTTATTACTCTAGCAATAGCATTTAATATATCAAATTTAGAATGTCACCAAAGCTTTTTAAAACCAAAAAGTTAAACACTTGTTCTAATTCTACATTAATTATTCTAGTTCATATATAGATCAGGGGTTTGCTCATCGCGAACAGTATCTTCTGCTGAAATGTAAAAGATGCAGGGTTATTTATACAAAATTATGCTAGAATAATAACAAGGTGTGGCAAACAATTGGTAAATGAAATATGAACAGAATTCACAAATAATATATGAACGACACGAAATTATAAGGACCTTTTATAAATAAAAACCACTAATTTTCAACCGAAAATAAAACCAAGTTAAAAATAAATTAGGCAAGAGCGATACATATGGGCCCATTAGAAGTGAAGTGAGCCAAGCGGCATTTTATAAAAAAAGTTAGATGCGTTATTTTAGATATAATATTTACGACTTATTACAATATTTAAATAATTCTCGACAGTGTGCTGTTTATGTGCATTTCTTTTTATAATACCAATATAATAATTTATTAAATGAATTATAGGTCTTAATCCCTCTTGAATTTTGTAGTAGTAGTAAACAAGAGCATATAATTTTGCTGTTTTTTTCGATAATTTTATACGAAAATTCTCCTTTTAATTTGAGAATTTTTCAATTTAAATTTAAGATCTTGTTTTCTCATTGATCTCAATCAATAATGGTATTAAAAAAAATAATCTGTCGTGTAAAAAATTTCAGTCATTACAGTTACACATTTTTTTGGTATTAAAATAAGGGATGTGTGAAAATTCAAAACATATTTTTATTATGAAAGTTTAGGATTGAAAAATTGTGAATTCCGAAATTCAAGAATCACAAATGGTTCCGGGAATATTTGCTGCAACTGATACATATTATTACAATATTTGAATATTCCGCTGATTCACTATTATAAGCCCTAATAAACAACGTAATTGTAGCTATGGTACAGTCAACGCATTCTGAATACGATACTGCTATTTATAATCTCGTAAAAGCATAACACATATTTTTAAACAAGTACACAATACTAAGCAATATGACAAGGGCAAATCTCACTTTCCTTCTTCTCGTTCAGTCCGTTTACAACAAGCTGAGTCAATAAATATTTAATAAATTTTGCTTGTAAAAATGCTTGAATATAGAAAAATCAGAATACACAAAATACCCTCGGATTTTTGCCAGCTCTCTCTCTTATTGTTATTATTATGACTCGGGGCAAAATCTGAGAAAACTTGGGTTACATTTTGAGAGGCGAACACCCTCCAGCGGGACACATTTCGTTTAATTATCTCAAAGGTAGACTCGGCCGATGAATTTATACAGAGAGCCTTCCGGGAGGCGAGAGGTCGGACATCGATCTCAATTAGCAAATTAGAATAATAACACTGTATATATTTTGCCCTCTTCTTGTATTGAGTCAAAATATTCACCTTTAGATTTCAAAACTTTAACTTTATTCAACGGAGTAATATTTTTTCAATATTGTTTACGTTTGAACCTTAATGGAAAGAAAAATATTTTTTTTGCGAAATATACACATCTTTGTTATACTATCCGACTCCGGACTTTACATTAAAACGCAACCAAGGCTTTGAATTCAGTTTTTAAAAAAGTCATTAGGGTTATCGTTCCGGAAAACACTAAAGTCAATCTATTAAATTTAATACATTTTTCAATATATGATAGGATATTAGAATAGATAAGAAGATATATCGTATCTCTTCCAAGCCAGTATATATATATTTATTAAATTGACATTTACATGGTAGAACTCCATTGTAATAAGGTAAAAAATATCAACGTATTTAGTTCTACATTTTTTTTGTAAGATGAGTTTATAGCGCTATTTCGGCGTGCGCCATTGTCAGAACTATGATTTAACTTGCATATACTCAGATATATATATACTGCCTTAGAAGAGATACACAATACATCTTGTTATTTGCTCTAACATCCTAATTTATATTACAATAAAAATATGTAATATGTATCTCTTCTAAAAAATGTAAAACTAAATACGTTGATATTTTTTTCCTTAGTACCAGTAGATATAGTTAATGGTGTAACTATCAACCATACATAAAATAATATTTTTAGATCAAAAATACTTTCAAATTCTTAAATACGTCTTGCCTGGTATCCAGTCTCTTTTTCCCATGTCCAGATTCCACCGCTTTGCCGCCGCCTGCCAGGCCGTAGTTGAAAATATCTCTCAGTAACCGCGAAGCTACGTGAACATCCTCACTCATCCTGTAAAGTTTAAATTCTCAAAAAGCTCCAGACGTCCAGACAGAGCTTTGAAGTAGTAGAATTCCGACCGCTCCCTGAACCTGAAACCTTAACTTCCGGTAACTTTGTTAGGTGTATCAGTGAGAGAATACATACTGACAAAATTGTTGTATTTAGTCAGGTACTCTAGAAAAGAACCCTCGTTTAGAAACGTTTTATTTCATTAGAAATCTTTATAAATCAATTGTTTATTTTTAACTTTTCTATATTATTATATCGTGCACATTTTTAACTTAGTCTGTGCAGGTAATTTACAAATTGATTAGTTTAAGTCAGGCATGGGCAACCTTTCTTAGGTCTGGGGCCAAATTATCATTCAGACTCCGAGTCAAGGGCCGGACCAAATTATTAAACATAATAAAGTAGTATTAAATTAAATAAAACACGTTGCTACTTGTTATATATTTTTTTATTTATAAAACGAACGTGTCATCTCCATTATTTAATCCCTCCCTGGAACTATCAATTTCTTTTTCTATTATTTCGCCGAGATGAATCAGGGCCGGACAAAATAGCTCGGCGGGCCGCTGGTTGCCCATATATGGTTTAAGTTTTCATTTTATCTCTCACGTATATTTTACTGTAACCGGCGAAAATGGATAATGTAAACATTGAATAAATGCATAATTTACCTGTAGCGTAAATATACATAGAATTCGCCTGCTGTGGTCCAGTCGATTTGAGTTTGGTCTACCGGTCAGGCAAGTCTGGGTTCGATTCCCGAATAAAAATATTTAGCGCATTGGTATTAACTGTAATACCAAATATTTTTTCAAAAAATATACAATTAATTTTAAATCTTTTTAGAAATGGAACATTGAATTCAATTTAATTATCTGTATATATTTAAAAGTATATCTGAATCAGCTCCCTACTCCATCTAATCGTATAACTTAATTAGGTGAAATAATTTATATACCACTTTATTTAATGTAAGTTAATGTTACTTTTATTTCGTGCCCAGAATTGTTAGAGGTTCGTAAATATTATAACGTATATATCAAGAATGCTCCCTATTTTACCAACTTGACAAATGTGTGTAAGTAATTACGAATTTTCCACGTGCTATAAAACCATAGAGCACTCCCTTCTTTCATTGCCGTCCACGAAGCTGTGAACGAAAATCAAAAAACATTTTTTCCATATCAGTCATTATTTGTAATACACTCAGATATGCATTGCGTTCGTTACTGTAAACGGAATAAAAATTGGAATGATTCCTCGTATAATTTGTTACATACGCAAAAAAAAAAACATTACTGGCTGTGTATTATCAGGTTGGCACATAACATGCTCAAATTCCATGTTATTTATTATTATTTACGTGCGAGATGATTTTTTTTCCCGCTTCAATATGTACAGTAAATTCTCAATTTGAAGTACCCGGAATTCACATCTACCCCCATTTGATGCAAATTTTGCAATCACGTTCAATGTAAGTACATTATTAACCCGCTTTTACGTTTTGGATTCCTACAATTAGCGATTCAATTCCTCAAATTTCAATTTAAATCACGCATATTTTGATGTATATTGAGATTTTTTAAAGGTAATTTTACTAGTATAAAATTAAATTTGATATCTTTCGTACTCCACATGTTCCAAACAAAGTAACCAAATTTAATTTTATACTACAAATGCACTTTCAAAACATTACCACCGAATCCATCGAAATTATTTTCCCCGAATTTAAGTTTTCCCTCTATTAACATTTAATTTCTTCGGTCCCTCCGAAATCGTAGAATTGTGATTTCCCTGCTATTGCATGGCAATTGCCCGCTTCTGAATTGCTTCCAATATACTGCATATGGCCTAGTAACGCATTTTAAACCAATGCATTTTTTCCAACACTGTAAATAATTAAGCATTTAACCCGTTTTTGTAGCGATATTAAAACGATATTTGGAAAAATATTGCCCTTTTTGTTTTGATGACTGTAAATAACCAAAATATGACAGGCAGACCTTTTATATAGAAATCCATTTATTTATTATTTTTGACCGAATAGACTATTATGTACATCAACTTTAGAGCGTTTTTAATCGGCAACTTATCCTTGCATCTACATTATTATGATTGTATACCACAGCATAAAACAGGCCATATTATAGTACCCTTTGCTCCCAGTTAAGAACCCCACTGCACCGTGCTCCTGGTTAATCAACGGCATTCCGTAATGCGGACGGTCCAGTGGCGTTATTACACCTTGCCCTTAGTAATGTTATTGCGTCAGTAGTAATGAACGCTTATAACGACCTATAGGTGGAAGGGAAAATTAAAGCCGGTCCGGTGCCTTTCCAAATGGGGTTCGACCCAGTGTATAGAGAATAAGGGGATATGTATTGTCAAGAGTAAGCAATGTGTGAAACATTATAATAATAGAGTACGATTTGTGATTGTTTTAAGTGCATTTTTTGTAATGTACTTAAACTAAAGGTATAAATCAAATATCACTAAGCATTGCACTATATGTATGTATATCAGAAATTGCTACACTTTTTTTCAAGGAACGACTAGTTAATAAACTAACTAACTGTTATCGACTGATATCGACTGATATCGCTTGTATATTCAAATATGTGTATACACTTTTAAAACAAATATTTCATACATGTAAAAATACGACGTGAGAGTGTTTGTTGGGTCATGTCATAGTGTTTCGTTGTTCATTTTAATCTATCAATTGGTGGATTGGATTTTTTACATCAATTTGTGATGTAAAAAAAAGATAAATAATTCTTTAAGAGCGGTGAGTGAAATACGATGAAATAAGAAAAGAGATTAGAACTACCGCAAGGATTATAACTAATTAATTTCAAATATTCCTTAATTTTTTTCATTCATTTAAAAATAAGAAGAAAAATTATCAACTAATTTACAAATGAAAAAGAAGAGTATATTATTAAGAATTTTTTCAATACATTTGGTTCGCAGTTTAGTCTGTCATTGCCTTTCATGTAGAATCAATGCTTCTATTCCTTTTATACAGGTCTTAATGACAAATTGTGAAATACGTTCAGTATCTCGATTCTTTTACAATAGTATCAAATTATATTAACACTTTTTTACTATATGTGTAATGTCATATGCTTTTTTTAATCCTATTTAAGACGAATTCACATCAAGTAAATTAATATTAAATTAATAATTTACAACCGATTTGATGACAAAAGTTTATTACGTTTCAACACAAGCATAAATTATTAACTGCCAATATATTCATCTATCAAATTTTAGTTTCAATTTATTTCATAATTTATTTACGCCCTTCATTAACCTTTCTATTAATATTTGCCATACTTCATTATTGAGATCGGTTCAACGATAGGTCAAGTCAGTTTAGTGTCATATTTCAATATAACATAAACAAACTTGGCTCAGAAATTTACAGTTTAAAAGGTTTTTCACTTTACATAGGACGGCGCAAGAAAATGGCCCGAGTGAGTAAGGAAGATTGTTGCTAGGGTTTTGAAGAAAACCCTCATTCCGGTTTCATAATCCGCTTGGAAAGTGCGTCGCTTAATCCCCTTCATAAAATTAAATTTGATTAATTAATTTAAGCTCTTATGTAATACGATAGCATTTTATAGACTCGGTGTGTATATTTCTTAGAGACTGAAATAATAATATCATTAAGATATCATATGATAGTTTTGTGAAGGGTCTTTGCAGTGTACAAATATGTTTATTATTCCATTAAATTTCACTTATAATTAAATAATTTAATGGTTTGTTGACTGAAAACCAAACCATTTTCGTTTAATAATTTATTACTGATTCAAGCATATTTATTTTAAAGAAACAGCAATTTTAATTATATGTTCATGAATTCAATAAAATCTTCAATTTGTATCTTTATTTTGTAAAATGCATATGTACCAGGGTAAAGTTGTTAATTTATTCAATAGTAATCGTATATTTACTGTGTTATATACTTCTAAATAAAGCACATGATTACCATTATTAAGTTATAATATTTCGAGTGAAACTGTAAGAAATATGTTGTTTTGGTTATTTATCTTCAAATACTGTTTCACTTAAAATAATCTGTCCAGCTTTTAATAAAATATCTGTTCCCATCCAATTTTCAAATAACCATGATAAATAATAGTATTTTTTTTATTCCAGATAACAGTTAAAACAAACACAAACAACAGCAGCACTACCTTTTCTAGGTGAGTCTTAATAATAATTATTATTTATGAAAGTTTTCATAAGCTAATTTTTAATATATTTATTATGATATGTATTTTGGTTAATACGAATGGCTTGACCACTTTTTTTTATATAACTTTTAGGGTGTTCACTGTCAATACTTGGTGGAAAAGCATTATATCAATAAAAACAAATTATTCCTTTGTACTTTATTCGACTTCATTTAAAAGGTCAGGACCGGTTTCACTCATCGCGAGCATTGTCAACCGATAAGAAAAGTATATATAAAGTGCTATTTATACAAAAATAAATTCAAATAAAAAGGTGTAAACAACAATTGACACTGAAAAGAATGTACAAATAACAGTATAAGTGACTCTATAATTACACAAAATAAAAATGTTTAACACCTCTAACATATAATTAAAAGATCATGAAAGATTAATAAATTTAAGTGGTGACTGGTGGTAATTACAAACATAATTAAAATTTGGGAAATTTTTAACAAAGCGATATAAAATTTTACATTACTCTTTTATGAAAACAATGTAGGAAAATGATTACAAAAACATATGTATTATTATAAACCTTCTCATATATAGTTTATATTATCTTTTCGCGAAGTTGATTTTTGATTTTGAAAAAATAATGTAACTATGTTGTATGCAATGAAAGTACTTTTAGTTATTTTACGAGTTGATTGTGAATGTACAAATAGATTTCATTTTTGTAAAAATACTATAAATTAATATAGAGAAGAGAGAGCATAAATATAGAGAATTCTGTACTTAAATTCAGTCGAATTTACAAACCCTGTAATTCTACTTCCTATTCTAGAAGCGTTTGAAACTTAAGTATAGTTTTTTAACATAGATTTTTCTTGGCAAGTATATTGTAATATTTTCTTATCGCATTTGCTACAAACGTGCGTAGCTCCGAAATAAAATATTATAACAATCGATCTTGAATTCGCCCATTCTGATATCACGCACGCATATCTAGGTGAATGGGTGTATAAACTAGAAGCACATATTTTTGCCAAAGCTCTAACATACCTAAGGCTCTACGTGCTTCGAGTCTACGACTATCGTAATAGCGTCACGGCGACGCCGTATCTCGAAGCGTCGGCGTCGCGTCGTAGACCCCGCAGCTACGCCAGATACCTCGCTGTAGAGCTTTCCGAATTGTGTGTCGTAGCAATTTGACAGCAGATGCCAATCGTGAATATTATCTGTAGAAATATACCTCCATATTATCACGTGAATATAATTAATATTATCCGCTAAAATAAAATCACGGCGTGCTCCTATTTTAGTTATATTAGTGTATATTTCGTTTCTTCAAATCTTACGTCGAAAACTTATAAAAATTGCTTCAAATCCAAATATTGTTCTTCATTTTTATTAAAAATATACAGTCAAACTTCAGTATTAAATGATAGTATTGCATTACATTTATTTCAAAAGAATATAAACCAAAATAACATATTTACCCTATATAATACGAGTATTAAATTTCATTAATCTATTCAGTATATAACTAAACTCCTGGTGGCTATTTTTTAGTAGTGTATCACGTTATAGATTTATTTTGGTTCTAAATAATGTATTCTATTGACCAATGTTAAGCCTTAAATTATATAATACGTATGTATATATCCAAATATTGAATGAAGCTATGCAGATTGATAACAATTCCGTACACGTAATCTTTCAACAAGTTAGAATTGAGTGCCATTAACGTATACACGTTTAATTTTCGATTACGAACGTCCTGATCTGTGTCAAAGTTTTTCACCACAAAAATTTTCACGACATTCTCAATTTAAACTATCTTCCAAATCGCCTTCTGATATATCTAACTCTTTTCAATTCCGGCTTCCTGCGGCCATATTGCTTGTATCTAGTGACTACTGTACCTGTTTTCATTCTAAGGGATGCTTTCATGGGGGTCACGTGCCTGCCTTCACCACTGGCCGCAGCGTCCGTATTTTTATTTCATATCAAAAACTTATATCTGCGCGTACATATTCCGTTTGATGAAAGCATTGATGTGGGTTTCGTACGTGGAAAAATAACTTCTAAATCTGTAGGTTTCTTGGATAATTTATTTCTGCCCTTTTCCCCGTTACAAAACTTTTTTCTTCTATTTTTTGGAATTGCAAAAAATGTTCATTTTTACATAAAACATGTAATAATAAAAGGAAAAGTTTATTTTGTTTAAATAACGATAGAAATTTAGAAACATGCTCCTTCTTTACAACTCACATATTTTTAAGATTTACATAAAAAAAAATTGTCATTACAGCTAATCCCAATACCCCAAATATTTTTAAGTTATTAGATAAACTCGGTGAGAATATTTTTTTTGTAAGTCACGCCCGATTTATTCTAAGATAATAATTAACATCACAAACACCCACGTCTTATGTCTCAAACTTATATAATTTAAGATTTCGACTGAAGATCTTTGGTGGGATTTTAATATTAAATTTAAACAATTTAAAATTTACATTGGAAAATCTAAATTTTACATTGACCTTTACCGGGAATTGAACCAGACCTAACTGATCGGTAAAGCAAGATCTAACCAACTAGACCACAGCGTACGACATAATGCGGGCCCAATGTAAAGTATATGTACTTCTAATAAATTTATATCAACAGAAATGGTTGTACGAGAACTGCTTGCTAGTCAGTCTCTTAAACTTTTCTTATTAGAGTCATCGAGGATATGGTTAGAAAATCATTTGTGGTCAGCTTATGGTATTTCTTAAGCCTCGTCTGTAGGACAGAAGTTGACGGAAGAGAATTCAAACATCACAGAAATATATGACTGACCACAAATTAATTTAACAATCAATGTATGCATATATTTATCCGTTCTGGGACTGGAACCCGTGAATACCGCATGCGAAACCACAGCAATAAGCCCGGATGATATATTACTTATTTCAAAATCAGGTCATAAAAAAACTATTTATTACAAGCATTGTTTTATGATTGAATTACAACGTAAAAATTGTTTTTTTTTTCATCTTAATAGTTCACGGACAAAATCAAATCTGAGACGAAAAAAGTTCCCATACAGTTGAACGCTGTAAATTAATTCTACTTTCAATTTAATTACTCACAATTTGACGTCAGTTGTGTTCTGTTCTGCTTCGGCGTGGGTGTAATCCCAAACGTGCTTCATTTCCACAATAATTAATTTACAAACGACTTTTATTAAAACATAACACATGTTTTGGAATGAATTTTTAAGAGCGAAAGTGTTTGATCAATATTTAAATTTAATTAAGCACAGTTTCAAAGAAAATTTATTGATAAACTACATATTATATTACATATCAAAAGATTGACTTAACAATGTATTCTGAAGATGTGTCTCACGATCATTAACCACTTTTTTTACATTCCTTTTCATGTGTATTAAAATCTGTGAACTCTTGGTAGAAATTATACGATACGATAATATACTTTTAAAGTGCATTTGAATTACTATTTTCATCTAAAAGCTGTTTCAACATAATAATAAAAATCACATAGAATAGAATCTTTCTAACTCGTGTTGAAATCAACCTTGCAAAGTGCGTTACAGTGATTTGTGTATGCTTCAAAACGTGTTTTCTTAAAAATCAATTGTTTTTATTTCTTTCCACAGCTAATTGTTTTTACTTACTCTTTAACGATAATATAATCAATAACAACGGTCTAGGTCACACCTACAAACAAAATACTGCATAACTTATTCTTGAACAAAACTTTTTAATGAGCAACAATAAATTATAAATATAAAACATATTTTTTTAACTTTCTTATTGCACAGTTTGTGTAACAAATTGTGACACGTTTTTTTTCGCCTCGCTGAGAAACATCCCACGACAAACTATCGGACCAACAGAATATTTTAAGAAATATGCAGAAATACTTAGTCTCTTAAATAATAAAGAGCATTTGAATGAACAGCTTCAAGTTCTTGGAAATCAATAAAATCATTATTAAAAAATATGTTTTTATTGGTACAGGCGGTATTGTTGTTTACGGTTCCTTATTTACGTAATATTGTTTGAATCCAACTTCTTGCCTCCAGTAGAAAAGAATAACTATAACGCAAACTTTATTTTAATTTTATTTAACATTGCATAAGGTTGACAAATTATAAATAAAATACAATTTAATATTGAAAAGCAGTAGAAAAAAAAATGGCAAGGAAGTCAACAAACTCTACTTTATTAGATAAAAATAGCATTCGTTGAAACTCACCCACGTCCAAGTGGAATATGTCGACATTTTGCGTGTAACAAGCTAAGGAATCAATGTTCAGTTTCGTTCGTAAATAACTGAACGAGCGTTTCAATGAAAATGCTTCTCAAGGAAACGTGTCACAATTTATTACACAACAAAGAAATAACAAAGTTATCGAATTTAATTTAACACTTCTTAGTCGGGCGCTTCAAAAAATAGACTCAAGCCTGTAGCGGGCGTTTTTTAGTGATTAGCGCACAAATATATTACATTTTTAAAATCAACACAACTTCTAAACCAAACGATATTTTCGATTGAAATTTAAAAACAAATCATACGTGACATCTAATCATTAAAAATAAAATTAGAACATTTCGATATCATCATAATTTCACTATGTTTCAAAGCTGAATATAAAACCTGTTATCAATTTAGTAGATAGCACTCCGTATGTTATAAATATTCAAAACATTCTATATAACAAAATAGCATATTTATCAATATTTTATAATTATATGAATAATTATAATATATAATCGCCATTCCTACAACTTGACTACCACTGGAAGTGTAAAATCTAATGCCGTAAAAATTACAGCGTAATTACACCCTTATAATCTAGCAAAGAATTAGGACTAATGTTAACTAGTTGCGGCATTTTATTTAACGCCGACAAACAAACCCGTGATATTATGTGTCCCGCAAACAAGCGACGATATAAAAAAAACATATTATCCCGTGATCCGCATTCTACCGACAATACGCTAAAAACGACTTTTGCCGTGATCCGCATTCTACGTACAATCAGCTAAAAACGACTTTGGTCGTGGCCCGCCTAAGAAGTGTTATACTAAAAATATATCTCCCACCGCATTAAACAGGGCATCATATTGTGGTATACATACGTCAAATATGTTTTCGTTTCTCTCAACGCCTAACAATTTGTATTAGGTACATCAAAAACCATTACAAGTTTCACAAGTTGTGCGCCTCTTAGTACAGAATCGTATATGCTAGCTAGTACATATATATATGCGGAAATGTAGGCGGCCCTTAAACGCACATGCTCTCAGGTCAAGGCTGTACTTGTTTGCCTCTTTAAAGCGTGTAAACATTTTACTTAATTAATATCATTAAACAAAGTACTTAACGGGTCTCTAAGTTTTCACAATCATGTCAGATTTATCTTAATTTGCGTCTCGAAAGATACCGCCATGTATTTTGTTTAATATATTCATAAAAATCCGTACCCATTAATTGAGTCAACATAATTTAAATGTTGTTTTAGACGTATCCATAGGACAATCGCTGACAGTTTTAGTGTAAGTGAAAGCGGATAATTATATTATCATAATAAAAAAAACTAGGCCTTCAAATACTTCGTTTCTAATACGTCGTATATTAATATATATAAAAAGTGTGAAGACAAATTTAAGTATGTCGTAAAACTGGCCATACCAAACATATTTACTAATTCAAATTGGAGAAAAAACGTTTTATAGTAGCGGCTGGTTTTAGGCATACTTTTGTCGCTTGGCAGTAGTGCAATCTTAATTATTGTCGTTAATGAAAGAAAACAAAAACGGACCTTTTTCTTCATTGAATTGACGTTCACTTGGTAAAGCTCTATTGTAATTAGGTGAAAAACATCACAAGTATTGTAGTTCTACAAATATTATTTTATGGTAATTGTTATGGTTGATAGCATGTTCAGCTTATGCTCTTATCAGAACTATGTTTAAACATACGTCTGATGGGGGGCATAAGCCGAAATAGATATCAAATATAATATACACAATAATATTTATAGAACTAAAATACTTGTGACTTTTTAGGTTATATTTAATCTGTAGTTTAACATTGTTATTTATTTAATGAAATAGGTTATGTATTTGATCTTAATTATATTCTTTAGTAAATAATTACCATGAAAATCTAATGTCGAATGTTTGTTGTGTAGGAAGATTAACCCAATTTTATCTACGTAATCCTTTTATTTACAATCAGGTCCCAAAATTAACCCTCTTCATAGCTCGTTGAAATAATGGCATCAGCTAAAGAGCCGCCCAGCAAACCTTGTTTAAATCGCACAAGCGCACACGTAAACATAAGATACATCGAAGGCTTTTCCCACATCACACAGCATCCAGCACGTCGTGTGGCGTCGAAGCCTTAGGCTGTATCGCAGTGCGGGGGGTGCGGGTGGAATAAAAGGCCCTGCCCCGTAGTCTGGAAAACTTTAATCCGGAACAAGTTTGCTGGAGAAAACGTTATCTCTCCCGAGGGATGGCAGCATTCGTAATGTATCAGCGCATTAGTGTATCAAACAGTTTCGCCTTATTTACGACGAAAGACAACCGGCAAAGTGGTTGTGATATGCGAAAGTAATTCAACAATTTCATATAAATTTATTAACTCGCACTTTTTAAACTTTTTTTTTATAGCCATATACGCTCCTTATATAAATGACCTAGTTCCATAGAAAGATAAGTCCTAAATTTGACGTTTTGAGTTATATTACTTATTATATTCGAATACTTCCACAAAATTACAACTAAAAATATCACTAGCTTTTTCCCTCGGTGTGCAGATTTTTAAATATTAAAAATATAAACAGTCTTCTCTGTTTCATATTAACAGCTTAACGACCGCACGTTTTTTTAAATAAAATTTCACCTGGCGAAATAAAATTTTGCGAAAAATTATAATTTTACTAAATTCACTATAATTTGTAAGCAAATTAAAACATCTTTATAAAATTTAATTTTCTTAGCTTCCAGATACTTCGCCTATACGCATATATGTGTCCGCCGGCCAGCAACCTTTGTTTTTTAAAGACTCAAATACGCGTCCACGGTCGTTAAGCTGTTAATACAACTCGAAATATTGTGTCACGGTTTTTTTCAACGTTACAAAGAAATTAAATTGTTATAAATTACTAAATCAGGGGTGGGGAACCTTTTCACTTTTAAAGGCCACATTCATTTATCTGATACAAAATAAGGCCGCAGTAAAGACAACGTTGACACCCTCTTTTTTTCTACTGTCGAACATATAATTGGTTGATTACGCTCTTTTTTTGAACGCTTGCGTATAATTTTTTGATCAAAGTGAATATTTTGATCAAGACAAAAGGCCGCAGGTTCCCCTCCACTAAACTAAATGATTCACTTAAATAAATGAGACAAATAATAAACTTTTTACAACCAATTAAGATTTGTCAAAACTTTGGTCAGCCATATCCTAAAAATACCAATTTCTAATAATTGTAGCACTATGGAAACAAAACCATCAATATTATAATCATAATTTCAAAATAACATGTTTTCTCGACAGGTTATTATTATATACGTTATACGTATATTTGACGTATATATGTTGTTGACAGAAAGGCTACGAAGAAGGATTAATATTAAACTAATCTTACTCCTTTTGCACAAATCCATTCATCGATTTATGAAATATTGTTCGTACAGGGATGGAAACCGTGGACACTAAATATAACGCACGCCAAGAACATCAATATTTTAATAAAACCACTCTGAGTTGTCTTTGACACAACATAATTGTCTTTTAATAAATTGGGCAAACATAATTTAATATCTTGTGTACCGAAATGCACAATTTTACCGTGTTCGTTTAGTTTCGATAAGAAATAATGCTTCGGTTTGTTAACTGTACTTTTAGTACGATGCTTCAGAGTAATAAATTTAATAGTTACATTACCACTAAATCACGATTTTATAGCAATCCAATACACAAGTTACAGAACACTTAACAAATAATACGTGAGCATATAAAATTTGTCTGTTTTAAACTGACAGCTAGTCGTAAAAAAATAGTGATCGCTTTCGACGTGAATCATAAAGCCAACTGTGCTACTCTCGCAACAGTATTAACTATTAACCCTTTCCCAGCCTAGTCGCCAAACGAGATTTATCCTCTCGCGCTAAACATGTTAAATTGTTATCACACATGAGTAATATTAATATAGTTTTTTATAGTGATAACATGAATTATAACATAACATTAATATTTACTTATATCGGGTGTTGATTATATATACAACGTAGGCGTGTGGGGTCCAACATTTGATTCCGCAGATAAACAGAATGGCCAGGGTACAGCTTAACATGTAGTAGTCTATATATTTAACGTAAACCACATTCATTTAATACTTTCGATGGTTTCGGCGGTAACTTTGTGGAAGTTCATTTTAATAGAAAATTTAAATTAACTTTGATTATTCCACTTATATATTCCACATATATCTCTTGTGGAGACTGTCAAGCGTCTTATGTTGGACAGACAGGTAGAAACTTTAATATTAGAATTAAAGAACATATAAGATGTCCAAAAAGTAACAATTTTTCTGAGTTTTCCAATCATTTAATAGAAAATAATCATAATTTTAATCAGATTTGTAATTTAGAAATACTCCACCGAGTAAATAAAAAGGGTTTAAAGATGAATAGTTTAGAATTTTTAGAAATTAATAAAACTCTTAACAAAAAAGAAATATTATTAAATAATATTCTTAATAGCACAGGTGGTTCCCCATTACTTAAAACTGTTTCCAATTAATAGAGTAATCACCAATCTAGCTGATTGATTGCAGCTCATTAGTTTAATAGTTTGTAATGTTTTAAGTCATTAGTAGTATGATTAAATTTGTTTGCTCTGTTTCGATTTTATAATCTCCTCTTTGCTTCCCTTAAAAAGGAAAAATTCCAATCTGATTGATTGCAACTCATTAGTATCATTATTTGTTTGCTTTATTTCGTTTCTACACCCCCCTCCTTGCTCCTCTTAAAAGGAAAAAAAACCCAAAAACTCCATTTTGTAATTTCATAATTTTAAAATGTTAGAATCAATCTTGCTTCATTACTTAAGCAAACTTTGCGATTGTAAGTCTGAAGATGCCTCTGAAAGAGGCGAAACACGTGTCACAGTTAGTAACACAATACGTGGAATAATCAAAGTTAATTTAAATTTTCTATCACATTCATTTAATTTCGCAATAGGTATACTTTTTTATTTCAATGCACTGCTGTCTTATTTTTCAACAGTGTATTTTACGAGTAGTCCTTTGTCTGAAGTTCGAACCGAAGTAAATAATACGTTTTGATTATATTTTTATGGTATAATCAATCGCAATGCTTTTTTTCCTGTTTGAGCGAAACTGGCCTTTTAATTGTAGAATGATAATCTCAAATTGTGTTTATTTTTTATGAATGCAATGTTTTCAGCAAGAATTAATAACATTCAAGTGACTTTTTAAGTTTTTAAAACACTATTAAATCTTATAAGACCACTCAAACACTTTCTGTGGTCACTCTGATCATCTATATTTACACATAAGTAAATTACTCCCTCGCTTAAGCTATTGCTAGTTTATGTTACTTTTTGCTCGCACGCAGATTTTGTCACACCGCAAACAAATAAATCATATTTCCAAATGAGTAAAGTGGTTTATAACTTCCCACACAGCCTCCTTTATCAGCCCCTAAACCTTAAATGGAACCGGAAATCGATTATTCCACACTACCGAGCTTTGGTGCGGCTACTGTTCAACTTATCTGGCTTGTATTTCCAAACGCATGCCTAATTTCATAGCGAATTTACAGCCACTCATGGATTATCAAACAGTGGGATATTAAAAATGTAAGTATTATCAACAATAAACGTTTTTAACCATTTTGGTATTTATTATCCGTAGATCTCTTTTTATTATTAGTGTATTTCATTTTTTGACAATGATGAATAACTGTTAAGGGCAGATAATACCATAATCTCTTGTTCTTTGAATAAATGTGTCATATTAATTTAACGTTTTCACATCATCTTTCTTTTACAAGACTAGTTTTAAAATTCTCCATATATACATTTAAATGTGTTACTTGCGTCGAAAGGCATTAAATAAACAACAAAAAAACAACACTTTTACACATTATTTATTTAATAATGGTCAGAACCAATTCACACAGGGAATACATTCCTATTTTTTTATTTACCTTTATAATAATGTTTGACCGTTTGTTGTCTAATTGGTAAGAAATTTTTCTTAACACCCGTCCGATTTGAGTTCAAATCTCAGTTAGGTTTATATCAATATTAAGATTGGGTCGAATATACAATAAGTCGAATTGGGTCTTAAAGATACTGCTCTTAACATGAGGTAGATTTTTGAGGAGCTCATGAGCCACACTGGAATTTAGCGTCAATGTGAATAAGAAAACTATTTTTTTAAAAAAATACCCCATTCAAACTGATTTGTTTGCACGTCACATATGTCTTTAGTAGACACACTGTCAGGGCAACCAATCCGTGCAGTTGCTTTTAACTTTTTGTGCATTCTGTTTTTAATTTCACGCTTGATCCGATGCGATCTGGTTTCCTATAATGTTCGGTGATTTCAAATTTCGCATGCACTAGGCTGCTTTGCATTCTCAGCTTTGCATTTGAATTTTATGGTGACTTGAAAATGCAATCTTCAAAATTTCTGCACGGTATTAAACATAATATAATATCACCATTCTATATGTATATATGACGAATTTTCATTCTCGATCTGTAAAAGAGAATTTTCACTTGTAATAAAATATACAATAATATTTCAAGAGATAATTTTCATTTATTTCTCCAGACAATGTACGACAGACAATTTGATTCGAAAATTCTTCACAAAACCTTTTCCCGCTCCCAATGTGGAGCATATTACTTTCTTATAGAGGTATCTCAACAATAAAAGCCTTCATAAGATCCAAGCACATGAGACGTGTCAGACATTTCTATCGATGAAAGCGATTTATGTCAAGTCTCTCATAAAAGTCGACGTATATAATCAAATAACGAAAAATTGTAATTAAAATAAATCTTATGAATAATATTTTGTGTAATTTATTACATTAATTATTACATTTTTACACGGTTTTTAGTAGAACGTAACTTCCGTTTAATAAAGAGTTCATTGTATTGAGAAAAATAGTTGAATTTGTCCAATTGGAGCGCAGCGAAATTACTAAAAATGCCACATGATTTAAAGTACTAATTGAGGAAATATTAATATTGCAGCCGTTTCCGTTATTGATGATTTAAAATTGACTCACTTTTTTACTCTTCCATAAGCCACTGTTTCAAATTCACACTGAAACATATGAAATTGCTTACATGTCGTTATAAAATCACAGCCGTTTGAATTTGGAACTGTTTCCGCCATTCGACGTGCATCATCTCGGCTTAAATTAGTCCGAGAGCTTGCCGCCCGCCGTCTGCCGATGAATTTTTAAATTTCGAACATTGCATTTCAAATACATAAAATATGATTGTATAATTATGTATTACTCACCACAATAGATGTGACCGATTATCACCATATCGCTTTTTTATGATAAATATAGTTAAGCCAACTACATATTGCATCTAAAAAAAATCTGGCTTGCCAGCCAACAGTCAATGCGACAGAATTTTTTTTTGTAAATTCACTAAGCCGTGAAGCTACTACGTTATCCAAATTTTTAACAACATATAGCATAAGTCGTCATTTATTATAAAACTACTATAAAAACCTTTTCTTTTATTTTTTTTAATCTATTGGTTAGAGTAAAAATACCTACTTTGTTTACAGATTTTTGAATAAACTGTATTAATTTTACTCAAGCTTTTTATGGCTAATGTGTATGATTTGGGATTGTCGATTTTGAATAACCGGGTTTTTAGTAAAACTTGCGACATTCGAAAGCTGGTGACAAATAAAACGATATAAAATATGTAGTTTAATTCATAGGTATACATTAATGTATTGAATACATTATATTTAAATATTTGTGTTGTGATTTTTTAAGTACTTCGACTGAGGGTGCTTGATAGAATTTCAATATCAAATTTGAATTGTTTGAATTTTGTACTTTTCCATGAGTTTTGTCGCTAACGACCCGTTCATACATTCCGTGTATACATTCAATTTTCGCTAATTTACATTTTAATAACCTTTTAACTTAGCGATCTACTTATATTTTTGTTTATAAACGATACAAACTGTTTACTACGCGTCAGTTCAAGTACATCTGTGCACTTGGAATACCTGAAGATGCCGAAAGGCGAAACCCGGATCGTTAGCGACAAAACTCATGGAAAAGTACAAAATTCAAACAATTCAAAATTGTGATTTTTTTTGTGTTTTCTTCAAACATACTGACGAGGAATAATAAATAAAGTTTTAGTGAATTGAAGTATGTTTTGTCACAATTCTTAGGTTTACTAAAAACTTGAGCCTTTTTTAAATTTCGAAAACCGACTTATACCAAGTACATATTTGGAAATATTGTAATTCGAATACCGGTTAAATGAGAAGACGATTTTTGTATAAGTAGTAGTCTCCTAGTAGTGAGACTATCCAGAAATATGGAGTGTTTTTAACAATATATAAATAGCGTAGTAAAAATAATTTAATCTTTTAATGAAAAAAAAATAATCCTTTTAGAGAAATGCTTATAACTCAGCTTTTGTGAATTGTTCATTAACCATAGATTCCATCAACGTAAACGTCAACGGCTGAGTTGCAGGATTTAAGCTGGGAAAATGTTTGCAATGTTATTGAAACAATGTCAACATTTTCGCTTCATCAGCAAACGTTATACTTTGTACATATTTTCAATAATAATTGTCATCGATAGATAGCACATGAAAAAACTTCAAATTTATATTTAACAGTCTAGTCAAGTATGCAAGTACACTCAGTGCATTTTTTCATCGCAAAAATTCAAAATCGACTACTATTCCATGTTCAAAAAATAATGCTTTCAGCCGAAGCAAAAAATATTCGCTCGACTAAAAGTTTTGTGCTGCCATAATTAAAAAAATACATTCCCATCTTTAATTTTTTCATCACTTTATTAAGTGTTCTTTTTAAGTCGCGATTTTATACAAACCATTCTCCTAATTAAGAACGAGAAGGTGAATAGTCTCATAAAACAAATTCTCGTGAATAATCCAAAATTAAATCATTTCGCGAATTAAATTATTCATGTGCTTATTATTTTGTTTTTATTTTGCAATTAAGTCTTCTTTTTCTCTCGTTCAAATAAGTGAATAAAAAACATTGGAAAAAACAATGTTACGTTTCATTATCCACTTTTGTTTGTTGTAGGTATTAATTATTATTCAAAATGCTTGCTTTTATTGTTAATTAAAACTTTTATTATCACTCAAAGCTTTTATATTACTCTGATGAATTTAAAACGGTGCGTAAAAAGTTTGCGTAGGCGTGTATTTTTTTTAAAATCAAAACTTCAGATTTTAATATCTTTTGCTTTAAATAAATAACTATGAATATAAAATATAAACTTCTTTGTAACATAAAAAATCTATAATAAGCTCCTCGAAACTATTATGCTGAAATTTATAAGAAATTATTTCCGAGTTGTATCTAGTTTTATTTTTATTTTCGATGGATTCGACGATAACTTTGTGGTGGTTCATTGTTGATATATTATATTTAATTTCTGGTAGTGTTACAAAATGTAGCTACTGCTTCGCCTCTTTAAGAAGCATCATCATAACATAACATCCAAAAGTTTATGATGAAAATAAATATGGTTTAGAATAAAATGAACTTTTGGTTAGATGATTTGCACTTATATAGTAGCTCCCCATAGAACTCTGTTTGGCTACAATATTTTATTTTTGAATTAAAATAAAATATATGCACGGATGGTTGTGATAACGAATTTAAAAAATACATTAAATATGTATTTTGTTATATTTTCAACAAAATTAAAAATCAAGTTCACTTGTACCAGGGAAAACCGTCCAATCCACAAGTTCTATTATTTTTAACACAATAAAAATTGATGAAATTAAAAAATGCAATACATATTAAATTTTATATTGCTAAGTTTTCTCTAATAAAATAGCTTCTTAAATATTTTCCCGCTTACATTTAGTATGTATCATTACACGTGCTTTTTATAGAATTAAAAAAAAATGCTTCGAAATGTTTTACCGCGTTCTATTTTGAAAAATTCTCTCGTTTCGCAACATTTCCCGGAAGTTGATGCGACTAATGCAGTAATGCACCGTACGGGCGCTATAGCCGCAAAAAAATCCCGCTAAAAGCTACAAACCAAGCCTATCCCTGAAATGTACTTCGATATTTATGCAATGCATGCGTTACCATATAAGGCATGTCCGTTTTATTTTGTTTTACTGAATACTAGAGCAGTAAAAACGTATATGTTAAATAGTGAGACAAAACAGTTTTTTTAACCATTGGGATTCTATAAAAGACTATGAATGTGTAGTTAATACGTTCACGAAACTATTTTGAAGGTATTAAATCATTGATTCCGTAACATTTTAGTAGTGTGCCACCATCCATCACTTTGTAGTCACTAGAGATCAAACAATTGTCTGGCGTGTCTGTATTTTATTTCTTTCTTTTTTTTAGGTTAACTGTATAAAAATATTTTACTAAAAAACATCGCAGCGAATTCCATTGCACCATACCTCGTACCTAACCTCCCATCTATGCGAGAAGTATTTCCGCCTAGAATTATTGTGTTAGCAAGTACCCGATTTGCAAACTTGAGGCCACTCGCAGGTCGTTCATTCTGAACGAGACTGGCTCTCGTTACTTGTAGGCGGGTAACTGGTATTGTTCAATGTGTAAATATACCGAATATTTAGCATAATTATGCAAGTCGGTACAGCACTACGCTTTTTTTATTTCACAATTTTTGCTTTAACGACACGACGCCTTCAATAAAACGTTGCTCTTTTAATATTGCGTATAAAACTGAAATGAATTAAAATAATATTAATGCAAATTTAAAACTTTTATATCTAACATAAAGATGAATTTGAATACACCTTTCTAAAACAGTATAACTCCAAATCGTCGACCGACAGCGTTTTGTAATCATCGTTTACATCAAGATTGTATTTTAATATTTATTTATACTTTTAGGGTGTTCACTGTCAATACTTGGTGGAAAGGCATTATATTAATAAAAACACAATAATCCTTTGTACTTCATTCCACTTTATTTAATATGTCAGGACCGGTTTCGCTCATTGCGAGCATTGTCAACTGATAAGAAATATAATTTAACAATGCTATTTATACAAAATTGAAAAGTTATTCGCCATTCTGAATTTATTAATCTGGGATGACTTTTTAATTATGTTAGATGTGTTGAACATTTTAATTTTGTGTTATTTTAGAATCACTTTAATGTAATTGGCAATTTCTTTTCAATGCCAATTGTTGTGCATAACTTTTCAATTTTGTATAAATAGCATTGTTAAATTATATTTCTTATCAGTTGACAATGCTCGCAATGAGCGAAACCGGTCCTGACATATTAAATAAAGTGGAATGAAGTACAAAGGATTATTGTGTTTTTATTAATTTATTTATACATTATTATTAGTGTTTTTCAAAAGGTATATAAGTTGATTTCACACAACTACTACAGTTTTATGGACGCACCTTACAAGACATCGACAGAAAAAAATAGTACACCTCACATCCATAACCCGAGCAAATCTGCACGAGACTAATTTTAAACCATGAATCTCGAAAAAGAAATTAAAAGCTATGTGACTAGGCCAGCCGCGTAAATCTTGTTGTAAGTTGTATTTTGTGTATAATCCGTATATATTTAGAGACTCACTAGTGAGGAATCAAGCTTATGTCGATCCCCAACTAAATGAGCAAATAATTTATTTTCCTTGAAGTTAACCAGGGTTGCAATCATGTCAGTGTGACCTATTGGGTCATTATGAGGACTAACTAAATGAGTATTAAATTTGAATCGTTCAAATTATGTACATTCTCACAAATTTTGTCACTAACGACCCGGGTTTCGCCTTTCGGCATCTTCAGGCATTCAAGTGCACGGATAAATGAGTATAAATGGAGTAAAATTCCACATATGAAGTCTCACATTGTCTTATATTATATTTTAATATCTGGTTATTGTAACTGTGGTTATTTATTATCGTTGCCGGTCACAATTAGACTAGATATTTTCGTTTTAATAGATCGGTGCTATTTCGAAACCGTGAAAAAATTCATATACCTCGAAAAACATTTTTTCATTTATAAATCTTACAGTCGAGTTAAGTGTCCACAAACAGTTCTAAAATATTTCGTTGCTACAATATTGTCGCCTGCTGTGGTCTAGTTGTGGTTAAAGCTTGCTTTACCGACGAAGTGGGTCTGTGCTCGACTCCCGGTAAGGGTAATGTCAAATTTACTTTAGTGTTTGTGATTTCAATTAACCTCGAGTTGAGTACGAGTGACTTACAGTAAAATTATCAATGAGTATTAATCGTACGATCTTTCAACTCTAAAATATTTGGCGCATTTGCGTTAGCTGTAATAGCAAATACATATTCTATTTTTTTTGCACATCGTTATATTTGGTTACTTCGGCGGAATAATAAATATAAAAAAAACCTACAAATCATTTTGTTACGTCGATGTTTCCATAATCCCTAAAATATACCGAAAAGAATATTTTTTTATAGACTATTTCGCTTCCTTACCTTTTGGGCAAAACCTTTCATCCATGACATCTCATTATAGACGACTCGCCTCAAGTGGTCGTCTCGCGTTACCGGCTACCGCAAAAATACAACACAAAACAGCCAAATAAACATCCCGAAATTGCCGAATGGACAGAGTGGGCGGCAATCCAATATGACCCTAGAATTCGATCCATCACATATGCGTAAACGTCTCGTAGGAGCGGAGCAGGCAATCAGCAATATGGCGCACGAACACCCATAATTTATTATGTCTATGGTGTCCGTAGCTGTTGACTCAATATACCACTAACCCAGCTATTCTACCCAGTCAACGTTTCTAATACAAAACTACCTTAAACTTAATCCATATGTCTAGCCGAATTTTCATACAATATTAACGTCGAAATGTCAAATTATTTTAGTTTATTAAGCTGGAATTAAGTTAGTTTCGATCCTATATTATGACCAATAATTGAATGTTTGTCAAATGTTTACTTTTGTTAAATGTACAACAATAAAATATGTTTGCTTGAAAAATCATAAATCGAGCATTACAACATCGATACTTAAAATTACGTCTGTGCTTGTATTAACCACTGCTGTTTTATATCTTATTTTCATGTGAGCATTAATTGAATATCCCGTATTTTCCACGGATGATTGTCCCACTACCAATGCTTTTTTATTTGGGCTTTTGAAAATACTAGAAAAAGTCAAATAATTTGAAAATCTGTTAGAAAAACAGGATTCTTTAATGTTCAATATATACAATGTGACAGTGACAAATGGGTATTTCATATACGCAAAAAGCATCGTAATAAAAGCGGGACATATTATATCATTTAATATATGTATTCAAAAAATAAAACACTCTTTATACATACTATGCATTTCCACTTATAATTTATATGGTCGGGACCGGACTATGAAAATAATAAATAACTCATATCGTCATGAGTAAAACCGGTCCTGATCATATACAATAAAAGTGTAATTAGTGAAAAAAGAGTGTTTTTTTTAAACTTTAACCCTTTCCAACAAGTATTGACAGTGAACACCAAAGAGATCATTTAATTTTTTTTACTCACATTTGGAATAATTTTCGATCTATCGGTGGTACCTCGATATAACTGACAAAGTATCTGGTCAATTGTAAAAAATATTGTTTTATACATGTTCAAATCCAAATGTAATACCTCTTGCACTCGAATTCGAGTCAAAATTTCGTCCTACTCTTGCTGAACGTATCCTTGACGTTTGCAACGCTAGTCGCTGATTCAAACAGCTGCACAGCGGTAAAAAAAACCTCACTTATATAAGTTGATAAATTAATTCCAAAAAACCAAAATTTGTTCTTTAAATTCGTGCAAAAAAAAAACAAAAAACAAGACTGGGCGTAGCCCTGTTTCCCATCAGTTGATACAAATAGATATTTCAGATTTACTACCGATGTACTGATTCACAAAAGCTCTTACTGAATCAAGATATGTAATCATAGTCTATAAATTTCGGACTCGGAAACGGCCAATCCTCACGAGATGATACACAATATACGAGAGGTGTCCCGCTGTCGCCGGGGGAGAGGAACCTCCGGCGATCCAGGGCCGACGCCAACTGTCGACAGTAATAATTATGTGCTGTCACTTCCGCACGAACAGAGGTATTACGTATGGTGGGTGGATGTCGCCTAACCTCACGCCGCGAGACACTATGATACCCCGTGACATTGCTTGTGTTATGTGGTCATGTGGGAGTTGACACTGGTCTTCCCATTGTATTGGTAAAATGAAGCAAACATAGATAATGGATACTTGCATGCATTACAATAAAGTTTGAAAAGAAATACTTAGAATAAATTCATTGAAATGCAGGTTATCGCGTTATCGGATATTTATTTGTACCAAAAAATACTGTTGTAAACAAATCGTTTTAAAATTGTATCAAAAGATTTAAGTTTAATTTTGTGATCATATAAATCAGTGCTTCCCAACCTGTGGGCCGCGAAATTCAGTAGAAAGTACAAAAATCTATATATTTAAGTCTATCAAATCGGTGTTTCCCATATTGGGGGCTGCGGAACTTATTAAGGGGGCCGCCGGATTGGATTGGATAGAAATTGGATTCTGGGGGAAAAGTATAGCAAATCGAGTATTTAGAATTCGTCGGTGAGCTAAAAAAAACGAGTTACGGAGACAATTAAGGAGGGCCGCGGATTATTTTTTTTAGATTTAGGGGGCCGTGGAACAAAAAAGGTTGGGAAGCACTGATATAAATAATATGTGTCTAAATTTTCCTCTCGGAATGAAAGTTTTCATCAAAAATTTGCACTTTTAATATAAAATTAAATACTAATAAATTTCTTATTCGACTGTTAGTGTAACTATGATTAACTTACGCGTTTTGAATTAAAAAAAATACTTATTGAGACGCGAAGACGTAAGAGGTGGAATAACAATGTAATTAATTTTGATTTTTTTTTAAATATACAAAGTTAATACCAAAATTATCGAAAATATATGATTTCATTCGATTCTATATATTTATAAAAATAAATTATTTTATATGGATGATAATTAAGAGGAATGTTTTTATAACAATTTCTTTATCGAACGCCGATAGTATAATATAATATTATGTCATAACAGATTAATAAAATTAGTATATCAGTTAAAATATATATATATATATATTAATTTTTTGATATACGTTAAAGGGTATACGTTAATTTAACTTTCACAGCGAAAACGTTTTTCTTTGCTTTGGGTAAAATATTTATAGCAATCAATCACATTACATTTTTTATCAAAAAAAAATCCTGTTTCCTAAACACTTAAGACTTTCAAATGAATTTAAATCGATCGGAGAGCATACATAGCGTGAAAAAATACTTAATTTCGTACGTTAAAACAAAAATACCCTCAACCGTATTGATATAATATTTATCTACCCTAATAAATTATTTATCAAAAAAATAATATTTACTCGTGATTATTCGAACCCTAGACATCAGAACGCATGTCTAAATTGTTGTATAATATAATTATAATACGGTTACTATAATAATATAAAAGTTTCTCCGTAACTGATTAAAAATAATTAAAATATATTGCCTAGTAACTTTAGTACCTAGTTATAAGTTTATTTGCGATGAATAACTACTCAAACTCACTTTATACCATAGGTTCCCAACCTTTTTCGGGTGGCGACCCCTTTTTATAAAAGCCGTGACTAGGCGACCCCCCGAGGAATTTGAAATCCTCGATTTGCTATACTTTTTCCCCGGATTGTCCCCGAAACTCATTTTTTTTAGCTCACCGGGTAAAGTTGGCGACCCCCCAGAAAACCCTTGGCGAACCCTTGAGGGTCGCGACCCCCAGGTTGGGAACCCGTGCTTTATACCGATACAATGAGATTGTATTTTTTTTAAAAAATATTCATGAATCATTTTATTAATAAAAAGAAATCGTTAGTCAATTATTGAAAACGTAACTGAAAATGATTGAGACGTCTATTGCCCAATATATAAACTGTCAACGAGCTGAATTCTTGACAATAGTATCTGCCATCTTTAAACTCAAAACTCTTCGGTTGTATATTTTTAAATTAAGAAATATCTCATTGAAATATCTTACGAAAGTTTCAACTGTAATAGTTAACTTATAAATGTCTCCTTTATTCAAAAAATATATAAATTGCTCACTTCAAAGTTCACGTTCATTCTAAATTCTATTTGTGATAATTATTTATTTCTACAGCGGGTATTATAAAAAATATGCTTCAGGTACCAAATTTGATTTTTTCCGATTGATTGTATGAACTATGCGTGCAAGCAACACTGGTTCTTCCAACTGTCAATAGAATATGTTTTTTACAAGAACTAGTTTTCAGTCTATCTCATAACCACTCTTTTGTTAAGAGTATAAATAAAAATTCGTTCTTAAAAAATACCAATAGGTAAAAATACCAATAGGTAGCTAATCGTTATATCTGTCTTGGCCCGTTTTCTTAATCCGTTTAACAATAATTCTTTAAATCAACTGTCAATTTATAATAGTTTTCATTCCGGTATTCGAACCATTGATCTCGCAACCGTGCAATTTTGTTTTATAAATAATGACACATTTAAATATATAATTATTTTCTACGCATTTTAAAAGAAAGTAACCACTCGACCAGTAGGGTTATTCAAATACTTAGCAAAGACAAATAAATATTATATATCTACTGTGGAAAGGAAAAAGACGTAACCCACAGTTTTTTTCATAATCACAATGTATCAAACTTGATACACATACTATCAAAATGATGTAAGCTGCAAATGCCAAATAAGTATCTAAATTTATCTTTTAAGTTTGAAAAAAGATGAGCTTGTGAAAATTGAAACCAAGAAAAAAGGTTTTACCCAGATAATTTCTTTAATCAATGTTAGACTAGCTGTAAGCCCGTTGCCCAGCAACGTGAGATTTTTGTTGCATTGTGTTTAATTTAATTTAGTTTAATTTAATTTAATTTAAATTTATTTAAATTTATTTTATTTTAATTTATTTTATTTTATTTTTTGAATGTATGTATGATTTAGTATGAATAAAAAAGTGGAGACTGGAAGGTGTGAAATCGGGTCGGACGGACGGACATACGGACCTCATCGACTATTAATATATAGATTATGTCAAATAAACACCAGTTTAGAAGTCTCAGTGCACTTAAAGGTTGTGTTTATATTTCATAATTTGCATATGGCCCAAAATCATAAAAACACGTTTTTTTGTGCCTTCCGTAAAATTCGGTATGTGTGGGTTACGTTATTTTTCCTTTCCACAGTCGATATTATACTTACGTTTATTTTATTTTTTTACATTGTCATCAATCTTATTATTATCGATTTCGTAAGATGGACTACCTTATTATTACTCAACTCTGATAACGTATCTATCTCTCCACAATGCAGTGATACCTAATAAATCAGCGTACACTCGGTTTACCAAGAAATATTATTCTTTAAATTGATACCGATACCTAGTTTGGAACAGAGTAAATCTTTTACGCATTAAAAAACACGAATATCCATAAACGAACGTGAATCGATACGCCTCTGTAAATCAATAGCTCATTAATCGTTATTTTCTGTTATTCGTTGTAAGAAAACGCATGTCTTTCTGTCACGCTATTGGTTACCTTGTTTTAGGATAATAAATGGCCCCACCAGGCTTCCTTCACTTTTTTTATCAGGCAAAAGATATCAAAAACAAACATAGAAGGTAACTAAGGCAACATCTGTCTGGATGTGTATGTATTATAATGTTGACGTGTCCGGACTCGTGCCTTTCTCTCAAAGTCTTTGGAATCCATTCAAACAGATATTCCTCTTTGGTATTTGTAATTATTTTTTTAATGTCTATGACCATTAATTTCATCTAGAATCGTTAAGAAAATCGTTCCTAATTTAACGCTGATGTCAAACATTTTCTGTAATATATTTAATATTATATTGCCTAATGTGTAAACAACGCAAGGTTTTAATGACTCCTCGTTTAGTTAAGCCCCTTGATGTTGTTAGTTAACGATATTAAATTACACTAATTTATTGCGTTTCCAGTCAAATAAAAATGGAGCTTATTTTGTTAAACTTCCATAATTAATGTTATATAAGTATTATTCACTGTGAGGAAGTTAAGATATTTGTAGTCGAATATTGTCAGTCGTGCAAAGCTCGTAACTCCAATAACTAAAACTTATACGACAGGTTAGAAACGTCATTATTTTTGTTATTAAAATGTATTTTTAAAAATACAATATAATCCATGAGTAGAAAATATTTTTACATATTATGTAAGTAGTATGTTTTTTTTTTCTTTTTTTTTCGCTTATCAAATAAATAAACATATTTTGTGTCGGAATAGCGTATAAAAGCTAACGAAAAGCTAGCTAATTTTGTATAAATAGCACTGATTATATATTTTTCTTATCAGCTTACAATGCTCACAATGAGAGAAACCGGTCTTGACCTTTTTAATAAAGTGGAATAAAGTACAAAGAAGTATTGTTTTTTTTATTAATATAATGCCTTTCCACCAAGTATTGCCAGTGAACACCCTAAAAGTGATACAAGCTAACATTATAAGGGTATTCAAAAATACTAGAGGACTCCAAAAAACGACAGTTTGTTTGTCCATGCAGTGTAATAAAATGTATTATATTTTACTACAAAATGTAACTATTTGTATTGTTTTAAATATCATCATTATTGATTAAAGACAAAAAACCTGCAAAATTATCTCATCACTTTTCGTCACTTTTTCGCTGTAATAAGGCTGAAGAAACGAATACATCGCAAACAATGGTGTTTACAACGGCGATAATAAAACTGATGAAGAAATAACCAGTACCAGAAAATTCATAAAAGTAGTGGAAAATAGCATGTAAATTTCATATTCTTATACTAGTCGATAAAAGATATTAATTATTGCTAAACTTGTAACAAATATGTGACACAATCCGAGTATGGTTGAAATATCTGTTAACTAGGACAGTAATTATCAATTTATGTTTTATATCGCTGTTAATAAATAACTAAACGATAAATCTGTCATCGAATTAAATATTACATATTTTTATTTTATAATATGAAATAATATTATTGATTGATTTATCAATCGTATTGAGTGTAAAAATCAAACGATGTCAGTTTGTTAGTTTTCTAAAGGCAGATAAAATTTCGACCCAATTTCGTTATTACTATTTATAAATAATAACTATTTACATATATTTCTTGATTAGTATTGGGTATATTGTGAAAAGTTGACTTTGATTTCATATTAAAGAAATTAGGTTTAGGATTTCTCTTTACTTATATTGTAATCGTACAACAATGTACAGTATTAAAACTATTTAATACATGCAAGGAATTTTAGCACATCAAAGTTAATAATGTTAGATTAAACCGGATGATTCAGCCTCTAAACTAATTACAATATTTTTGTAAAGATAGCTTTATTATTTCACACCATGGAAGATATTATTAGCAAAGGTTTGGTTCCTTAACAGCTTAACGACCGCGGACGCGTATTTGAGTCTTTGAAAAACAAAGGTTTCTGGCCGGCGGACTCATATATGCGTATAGGCGAAGCATCTGGAAACTAAGAAAATTAAAATTTGTCTCAATTTCTCAATTTGTTTACAAATTATAGTGAATTTGGTAAAATTACAATTCTTGCGAATTTTTCGCAAAATTTTATTTCGCCAGGTGAAATTTTATAAAAAAAAAACGTGCGGTCGTTTAGCTGCTAACCAAGTTTTCGCAGATAAACCAGATACGAGGCATTGTCGGAACAGCGATGATACCAATCTCAAATGAATAAATTACACAATATTATCATTACTTTATAAGTGACACTATTTATTACGGCCGGTTATGTCTTAAATGCTGCTCGCATGACAAATATTGATATGTGGCCCATTTTCATACATAAATTTAAAATGCGGCCCTCATCAAAAAAAAAATATTTCTAGGACCATTGATTTTTTTGAATCCAGACGTCACCATCACTTACTGTTAGTGAAGTGGTGTATAAAAGCTTCACTAGTGTATACATATTACACAACTTTTGGTTCTTTGATTAAAGAGAAACTCTTAGAATAAAATTATCATATGTATTGAATAGAACCAAAAAAAAAAATACCTTTATTAAGTACATTAATATAATTGAGCATGTAACACAGAACACATTTCGAGTTCACCAACAAATAATTCTTCGTGATATTAAAAAAAAAACCATAAACGTGATCGGAAAAACATTTTGGCATAATATTGCAGTAACTATGATGAAATGTTTTGTCTCGTGGGATTGTCCCCTTCTGAAATATAAAACCGTCGCATATACATTATAAAATTATAATCTCGCTGCATATAAATAATTCGATCACGTATTCTTCCGCATTCGCGAGCGAGGACGTCGAAATCAGCGGCTCATAACGCGTGGGCCGCAGTCACGGCGATATTAAATTAATTATTGAATACATATTGAAGCTGTCCCTCCATATGTGTCGATGTGAAATCGGAGGCCCGAAAAAAATATTTTGTGTGTCGAATATGATTTTTTTTAATCTTGCCTCAAAAATCGAATATTTTATTGACTTTCTAATTTTCTTTAGATAACATTGAGCAGATTATATTATATATTTATTCATACAATATATTATAAAGAAATTGAAGTAAATTTTTTATATTGTTATAGTACCGTTTAACAATAAGTAAATACATTTTCAAAATTAATTAGTACTAAATTATATAAAATATATTTTATAATTTTTATAATTAAAATACTGATTTCGTATAGAAATTCATCATATATGCTTAGCGAAGAAACATGTTGAGCAAATGTAATACCTATGTACTTTTATTATTGAGGAAAATTATTTAATTTAAGCTGTTGTTTAAATTTAGTCAAAAATGTGGAATGTGAAATTGTTCGTGGAATATACTAACTTAATAGTGATCAATCACAATCATGCTTATTTAAATCGATTTTTAGATATTCTTGAATTTATATTTTTTTATACTTATCATCCATTATAATTATTTACGAAATCAAAAAATGGTTGTCATCACATTATAAAATACACTCAATATAAAATGTCAAAAATCATTTGAAATTCGAATATATTTTCATAATACCAAAAAAAAAACAAAAGCAACGAGGAGGACGTTCCATTATTTGACACACAGTTAGTTGTCACAGACAAGAAAGCTATCCATAAATGTTTGCAAATCAGCCGATAAACTGTTATGAAATCGTGTTCATTTTTTAAATTATTTATCATATAATACACGCTTCCTCATTTATTTTTTAAATCGTACATTTACGGCTAGTTATAATTTATGTTTGACCATTTTTTGTAAGAAGTGCTGAAAGCCAGACAAAGAAAGACACAAAACTCACAAGTATCAATGTTCAATTATGTTTTAACGTTAATTTTTATGAACTACATAATACAAATACAGTAAAACCCCCATTTACACAAAAGTCGGGACAATGTAATTCTTAAGATTTCCCTTAGTTTTGCAAAAAAAATATTGACGAAATATTTAGTTACCAAGTGATTTAAGTGCAAATCGCGCCAAAATCCCACACATAGACAGTCCCACTATACGGGTATAGCCTGGCACGTGTTTAATACACAGACGCTAGCCAACATTTGACTGTATGCGCCCTACAGACGACCGTCTCGTAGCAACGACAATGGGATGCGACTGTGCAATTGGGGGATTTGCGGCAAATATTTCAAGGCAGCGCGTAATTTGGGGTTGTGTAATTAGGGGTTCCACTGTATCTTAATGATTTTAGACATTCTTTCAATCATGGAGATATCAGGTGCAGTTGAAAACAATATATTCAATAGAGATTAGACACACCGACACGTTTTCTTATTTAAGTATGTACTAACATTAGAATTCACATAATTTTAGCTAAACTCACTTTTCACGGTGACTGCTATATTTTTCATCTTAGCTGATAATATGTCGTATTATAGTAATTTTAATTTACTTCCTCATTTTAAGAGGTCCTTCTAAATATTGTATTGCATTTGTTCATTACGACAAGAAGTAGCCGTGTACATTCATGTCGTCCCCATTCATTCCATGCGTGAAAAGTCTTGTATTGTGAGGCAATTCCTATTGATACACACATAAGCTTGTTCAAAAAAATATATTATGCCTCATACAATTTCTCAATGCAGCTAACCCGGCAGCCATTGCGCACGTCTTTTGTCCTCATCCCGCCATAAATTTTGCATTGAGAACGATCGTGGTTCGAAGTAAGTAATGTTGGTACCAGTGACATTTTCACATGCACTGATTTTTATTAGATTAATACAAATGATATTAGAATTCAGAATAGTGATTTATTTAGTTATAAATTGACATTTCTTACTCATCTCATTTAATTAATTAAATAAAGGTTACGCAATCAAAACTAAATGGCTATTTTAAAGTTGTTATTTTATTAAAACAATTTAACACCAGCTCCAGTGATGGATAAGAAAGTTCAGTTTTATACCTTTCTAAATTGATCAACTGTCATCATCTGTCAGATAAAAATCATTCGGATTCGTACAAAGTTCCTTTTGATTTTTATCTTTGAATTTATTCACGTCACGGAATTGATGTCTGGCTGCAATAAATCCTAATGAATCTCCTGATAAATGTGTTTAACTGCCTTCATATAATGCTTTTCACGCAAGCCGATGCGAGCGACATCTTTACGGCCAGTTTTACAAAGATATCCCGTTCAGTGAGTTTATTATCTGGATAGTTGGATCGTTTCGCGGTTTAACTCAAACCATAGACAACCAACCATGCCACCAGAGAAACGAACGAAGCCAAACCCGCGGGCTTAACAATTGAATTTGAATTCGGTTTTCAAAATTAATAGAATTCTGCGGGACCAGTGAATTATTTAAGCGGTTTACCAACTATACCATAGACTCCAATCGTTTTGTGGATTTATAATGGGACTACGTTTTGTTGTAGTTGAATTTCAGATTGATCAAGGCAAATTGTCAGCCATTACACTGCCGTCACGAGCATTCGCATTTGCCACAGTATTGAACTAGTCTCGAATAATCATTTTCAAATGAGAGATAACTGATTTAAACTGACACGTTTTTCGTAAATCGTTCGCCTAAAGCCAAAGCTGATTTAAGTGAATATTCGCCAAAGTGAATATTAAAACTTCACTTGTATAATATTCAATTTGTAATGTTTTACAAATTCTGCAGTATAATGTAACAATGATTCACAACACAATTCCACCATCCAAATATAGTAGAATCTCGATAAAACAGACAAAATGTCTGATCATCTGAAGATAAATAAACATGATTTGGTTGATCTTTTTGTATTATTTTAACTTCATTCCTACATACAAATAAAGTGTATTGTCGAGAAAAATATAAACTTATTTATTTTAACGGACACCCCCTCACAAACATTAGTCCATGATATCGATCTTCTACAGTAGTAACAGATTAAAAATATCAAAGTATTTTAGTTAGAACTATAGTTCTGACGATGGCGCAAGCCGAAATAGCTATAAACGCATAAAATTATTAAAAAAACTGCACAACTAAAATACTTTGATATTTTTAATCTGTTATAATGGAGTTCTACCAAGTAAATGCCAAATCAATTAATTCTACAGTAGTCCTAATTTCAATAACGTACAAATAATATTATTCGCGAATAATAAATGCACTTGTTTCAGTAACAGTTCAGTATTACTTTTAGGGTGGTGGAAAGGCATTATATTAATAAAAACAATAATCCTTTGTACTTCATTCCACTTTATTTAATATGTCAGGACCGGTTTCGCTCATTGCGAGCATTGTCAACTGATAAGAAATATAATTTAACAATGCTATTTATACAAAATTGAATTATATTTCTTATCAGTTGACAATGCTCGCAATGAGCGAAACCGGTCCTGACATATTAAATAAAGTGGAATGAAGTACAAAGGATTATTGTTTTTATTAAAATAAGTTCAGTATTAGTTAAAGAAAAGAAAAAAATCTTGACACATAATTTTTGGCGAGAAAAAAATTATAGCATATTATTTTATGTGTAATACACACACATTTAAGATCTGAACACCCAGATATTGTCATAGATACGAATTTTCAATTGAATCTAACATGTACACAATACTTTCGAATGAATGTGATTAGATCTTCAATATTTCTAATACCAATTATCTATTGAGATTTCATTTTATCATCCGCTATCATAATAAAGTGATCGTATTTCGTCTTGTCATTGGATATATTATCGTTCGGTAATACATACTGACATCTATTGTATAAATATGAAATGCAGTAGAACTGCCATTTCATCATAAAATGTGTCTATTGTTTTGATATAAATGTTATTACGAAATATACAGCTAATGAAAATGAAAAAAAAATATATTACATGATATTTAATTATCTGAAGATTTTCATGTTCATTTTAATAAACACCTCGGCCATGTAATCTGTCATTTAGGGCATCCAATCCCGGGATTTCGGGATTGAGAAATTTTGAGCAAATTCTCGAAATTTACACGAAATTGGCAAATCGGAGATTTCAAATTTCTCGGTGGGCTAAAAAAAAAAAACGAGTTTCTGTGAGATTCTGGGAAAAAGTATAACAAATCGGAGATTTCAAATTCCTCGGTAAGAAAATCTCAATCCCGGGATCCCGGGATCCAAAATAAATCAATCCCGAAATCCCGGGATTGGAAAAAGGCTTCGGGATTGGATACCCTACTGTCATTATCATTACGCTCGGTCTCAATGTGGAGAATATCGAGAATGGAGTTTATCACAAGATATTTTTCCTACATTAACTGTGTGTTACTCTCAGCCTCTCCTTTTTAAATAAATTAAAAGCATAAGGCTAGTTAAGAACTAGTGGTTAACTTATTTCATTTACCAATCGTAAGGGTTGGTGAGAATTTAAGACACTGTCTAATTAATAGTCCAAGCTGTAATTTTGTTTTCACGAAAAAGTTTAACATAACATGTTCGACATTAACCTTTTAGCTGCCGTAGGAGAAGTACGTAATTACCTAGGTACGTAATTTGCAATTATTAATTTAATTAGTTACTGGCGTGTTGAGCACGAAAAATTTTACGAGATATCTCGTTTGTGGCAGGCATCGAGTTAAATTATTATTGAACTGTAAAAAAATGTTTATTTATGTTTCTATTAATAAAATTCTTGCGCGATGAGTGAAATCGGTTCCTAGTCGTCGTTATTGTGGCAGAAGACGTTAACTGTAAAATCGGCTGTTTTTAGTTATGAATGCAGAGTTTTAGATTTTCAGCTATATTCTGTGTATTTTAATTTAATTTCATCGTTATCAACATTGTACTTTCAAATATTTGGATTAAACTCGTTTATCATTACCGAATTTCATGAAACGATTGGAACGATAAATAAAAGCTATAGTGCATAAATCGACATGTTAAAGTTCCACAATTATTAAACATGACAATCGTTTCGAAACACGGTTATTGACTTTGGTAACGCCTTGTCCAGTATATCGACATGATAATATGTATAAAGAATTTTTATTCGCTAATTTCTTGTTTACAGTGTATTTGAAGTCTTTCCATTTCCTGTTAAAAGCAATTAGCTTAATCAAAAGTTTGCCAAAGTGCAAATTAATGCACAATTAAAATTGTTAATGCGTTTTACGATAATTATAATTACTTGAATGGCACAAAAAGTATTGTTATTTATCTTCTAATTGTCTTTCGTAAGCTAAATTAATGTCAACATAATTTTTTATCCCATGTTTAATGCAATCAACTTACTTAAAAAATATACAACATAAAAATAATAACCTGAATAAATTAAATACTAATTAGCTACGTGAGGCATTTGAATTTCGTAGAATCTTTTTTAAGTGCGTTTTTATTCACAATTTAAAGGGTATATTTTTTAATGTTCATTCTTTTCGAAATGTAGCAACATTAAAAGCCGACCAGTAGGCATTTCATTAAAAAAACGTTTATACGCTGACAGTTTATTGAACTGTCAAGAGGAGGTAACGCCGTCCTTAAAATGCTGTCAACCAAGCTTAATAAATATAAAACGTAGTGACATAAATCTTAAGTGGTACATAATAACACGTTTAAAATTTGATACCAAAGTATCGTTTTATTTAATTTGATTTACGGTTTTTCCATTCTTTTAATTTACAATCCGTCAAATGTAACTTATATATTAATATTACTAAATTATATTTCTTATCAATTAACAATTAACACATAGAGATTCGATCATCGCTAAACTTTTCAGCAATAAAAAAAGTGCTCCACATTATGATTTCTAATGTTCAAATAAAAATAACCCGAAATATAATCGGGAGCCGGTAAATTGCTCGAATTACAAATTATTCGAATTGCTTGGTTATTTAAACGATTTTTCACGACTTTTTCTACGAATTTTATTTTTATCTTGTGCGACACTTGTTTAGAGAGTAAAATATAAAAATAATTTTCGTAAGTATTTATTTTAACCGTGTTCGCTACAAATGCGGAACCTATGATCTTTTAATGGAGTTTATATCAACAGAAGTGTTTCTACGAGAACTGCTTAATAATTAGTTACTCAAACTGTTTCTATATATTTCCAGAAAACATAGAAGACTAGGGCTAAGACAGAACAAACGGAAACAAATTGATTATCTTGTTATTCGAGTAATTTCCATTTGAGCAATTTACCGGGAACCAACATAATCATATATTACAACTAATACAATACTAAAGTAAAACACGGCTACCCATTGGATATTTTTACTATAGAGGTACTCAAATATTTTTATTCTACACTACATGGTCGTATGATAAACACTTTCTTTCTTGTGTCTACATCTATCAGGGATTCTACTATTTTCTAAGCTATTCAATATCTATATTTTAATTAATATTTTTTAAGCTTGTATTATCATCTCCGTAAAAAAAAAACAAATCGAATTACTGATTTATTTATAATTAGTAAAAATTGTTTTACTGCAGAAAACACCGTTTACTTAAGAGAAGTATGAGCTGATTTGGTGGATCGTTATTAAAAAAAATCATTTAATATATTGAAGTTTAAAAAATTAATCATCGATCAATAAGTAAAGTAAATTGTAAACATCATTATATCATCTCCTGTCCCTTGTTCAACTAACCTTACTAACCTGACCGTTTTTCAAATAAAAATACTACTAGCTATTTGCTTGTACTAGCTCATGGAACGTTCAGTAATGCTCCCAATATAAAACCCGTCGAATAAGTAGTTTCAAATTTCGAATTGAGAATTCGGTTTGTCGTTCGAATAAATTCGCCGTGATCCCTTTGCAGGCGATCGCTTCCATTCTGCTACCACGGAATGAAATATCGCCAAGCGGGTACAATTTCAACTATTTATTGGTAATGTCGAGATTGTATTAAGATTCCCGCTTTAATCGCCCGATATAAATCTGCCGACAATGCAGTGCGAGAGATGCCGAGTCTATTGCGGTTCTCACATACTCTCCCGAGGCCATATTTAATGGATAATCCACTGTTTATTTCATTCTGAACGAAATGCCAATTAGGCGTGCGCATTATGAGCAGGTGCTGCTTCTAAGACGCGATTTCTCGTAGCTAAATTATCTGCCCTTCCATTGAAAAGCTCTTTGATAATGTCGGGTTATCTATTTCCGAATCTAGTGTGAGGTAAATGATACTAGTATTAATATACATTCTTAACGACCGCGGACGCGTATTTGAGTCTTTGAAAAACAAAGGTTGCTGGCCGGTGGACTCATATATGCGTATAGGCAAAGTATCTGCAAGCTAAGAAAATTAAATATTGTAAAGATATCTCAATCTGTTAACAAATTCTAGTGAATTTAGTAAAATTACAATTTTTGCGAATTTTTCTCAAAATTTTATTTCGCCAGGTAAAATTTTATAAAAATACGTGCGGTTGTTAAGCTGTTAAAATAATTTTAAGGTAATAATCACATTTTGGTAATACTTTAATACACAATTCCATAGTTAAGTGCAATGTTATATGCAGTGTTGTAGTGGTAAATATATATGTACCAGGTCGGTCATTGATTTCTTCCGTTTTTTTTTTTATATCCGTCCGCAGTTTAAAAACCCATAGTTTTAAGAATTAAATCAATTAAAAAACTGTACTCACTTGTACGATGCATTTGATGATAAAAATACAACAACTTTCAAATAAACCAAGTTAATATATGTATGTACTTGGAAACAAAGTTACAAGTCAAATAGGTGGCAGGGCGGCACCCTGGTTCATTTTCAGGTCCCAGGTCGCCGACCTGGCCCCACTACACCACTGGTTATATGACCACCTTGCATGTTTTGACAGCATCGAAATTGGTGAAATGAAAATATTATCTCTTTGGATGATTCAATATATTCATTATTACTCTTTTTTAAAGTACAATAAAGATTGAATATAGATAAACATTTATTTATGTTAACTCATTTTCGAGAAAAAAATGAACATAAAATATTTTTGCACTAAGCCATCGATATTGCATAAATACCTTTTTTATCACCAGGGCTAGCACATAAAAGTTTATTTTGACAGAAGTTCTTCGTTTAATCCATAGGCTTAACCTCCCTTTTTGGAAAGGGTGAGAATAAACGGATAAGGCCAGGTGACTAGGAAAGCACTAGTAGTATAACTTTCCCAATGCCCCAAACCTGCAACTAAATGAAAATACAAGCTTTGACCAGCGATGGGCTGCCCGTACGTTAACAAGTGCTCGCTAAATCTCATTGTTATTCGCAGTGTTTTAGTGAATGGTCAGATTTTTTTGATCACTTACAGTATACGCAATCATCAATAAAATAATACAAATATCAGTGTCAATACCCGACTGAAAAATATACTATACTTCCTTAGATAACAAATGAGAGAAGGTTTCCAACATTTACGAAGAAATAAGTACACACTATTCTTTTCGCTCCTATGCCATGTCTTATATGTTCTTATGACGTCGTAGATTATTTTTTTTTTATATAAATGTTGAATGTCAGGTAACGATTTGATCTGAGAATATAGTTTTTTTTAATTAACAAGGGGCTCGTGCGAGCCTATACAAGCCCACACCTGGCTTTAACCATTCGACTACTAGGCAGAACCGTAACCTTTAGTTTGTACCTACTGATTCCGGTAGAGACAATGAGAAAATATCACTGATATAAAACTTGTATAAATAATATACAAAGATAATCTTCGAATTAATTCAAAATATTCGGCTGGATTGAAAAAATATCTAGTCCAATATAAAATAATGTCAATATGTTGGTTCTCTTTATACTTAAAGTGTATTTTTCCTTTCATCTATTCTATTGTGTCATATTAACTTGCGTCTTTACGTAAAATAATCATAAATATAATAAGCTAAAAAAATATATCAATAAATATCCTACAACTCAATTATTCTTTAAAAATGTAAATATTTTATCGAGAAAGTTAGCCGTTTTTATTCCCATTTATTCTCAAATCATATCTGTGTCATTCTTTTCGATTGAATGGCTTTCATAAATATACGAAAAGTAAAAGGGAAAAAAGCATCAACATTAATATATATTTTTTCTGCGTCTAACGAACAATATCAAGCAAAGTCGAAGTTTTTCAATAAAAAAAAGACGTATCCAATAAAAGCCTTAATAAAAATCCCATAAACTGAATATGTACAAGACAAATTTACATAACACGCAATAATGTTATCAGATTGTATGTACATTATTCTCTGTATTATAGCGTACAGGCAATTTTCCTTACAATCAGTTATTTTATATTCATTTAGATACAACGTGACATTAACTTGATTCGCATCACTATATCAATCAAGTTTAAAAGATAATTATTTTCTTCATCTTCGTCGATTTCCCCAGATCATTGGAATGTGAATAGTCACTTTCCACATATTTCTATATTGTCTTCGAGCAATAGAAAGAATTCATAATATTTTCTTTAATAATTATCATGTACAAGCTATATAACACAACACTCTGAAATATGATAGTCAAAATGATAAAAAAAAAACCATTTTGAGTCGGTAATATGTAAAGAATTCCCACTTTAAATTACCGTTTGGTATCGCCATTCTGATTTGACTTGTTCATAATTATTTCTCATATCCCTTGCTAACCTACTCAAAAGAGTTTTAAAACGAAGGTAATCAACAATCGTCATACTTTTGTTATACATTGTATGGAAAAAAGTTGACTTACTACTAATTTTCTTGCAAAACTTTCTGAAAAAAACAGTTCATCGAGAGTATGTATATGTTATAATATATGCTATAAAAAGGGACGAATGAATTTAAAATGTTTTATATTATAAATAAAATAACAACTGATTGTATAGTTCACTTTGAGGGTATTCACTGTCAATACCTAGTGGAAAGGCATTATATTCCTTTGTACATACTGTATTTCCACTTTATTTATAAAGGTCGATATCAGTTGACAATGCTCGTTAAAAGCGAAACCGGTCATGACCTTCATAAGTAATGTAGAAAAAAAGTACAAGGGAATATTATGTTTATCTCAATATTTGTATAGTTGTGATGATGGCAGGATGTTTATCAAATTTCTATGTTATATCCACCTATATAGTTATTGTGCAACTCAGATAAAGTTTAAATTTCAATTCAATCAGAAACACACTTTGTTTTATAATCACCAAAATCATAGACCCAAAAATTTATCCATAAATTATTGTGGGTCTATTAAAAATATAGCCAAAGACATTCAAGTTTCTCTTAAAACAGTGTTATCTGCTTCTCAATTGAATGGACAGCACAAAATCCGTGCTTCTCGGTCGAGGGAATAAACTAACCAATTTTTACCTGTAAAGTAAATGCATTTTTTATTGCTCGAAACGCCTACTAATTAATGAGCACATCGTTTCCTCTTCCGTCGCTGGCTTGTAAAGCCGAACTCACAATTCCTGCTGTATTATAAAGCTAGTTGTTTTATATTCCAAATGGGTCCCTTCCATTGTTTCGCCAACCAAATAATACCATTTTGGACACCTAAATATATCTATGATATTTCATTGTTAAATACTTGCTTACACAGTACGATTTTTACATTGAATGTGTTTATAATTATTAATACAAATTCAGCAGGGTTTGTTTAAATGTAACGTAATTATTGTTGGCAATGTATATTTATACTATGCCCTATCCCAATGTGCATCATATGGGATCCTAGTTATTTCAACAGAAGTGTTTCTACAAGAAATTATTTTTAATTAGTCATTAAACCTCTCTTTATTTACGAGAGTAGGAATATAAGGATAGGGATAGGGATCAGTACTAGTGGTTATTTCATCGCTCTCGTTACACCTCGATTAGAATATAGTATGGGTAAGAAGACATTTTAGACATCACTCACATAAATTGCGTCAAGCCGACTTTGAATTGATGTATTCATATCAATTTAAAGTTAAATCTAAAAAAAAACTGCATGTGCTTGGACTCGGATCCGTAAGCTCGGAAGTTGACCACCAGACCACTGACCCGGCATTAATATATTTTAGAAGTGGTTTATTTATTAATTTTACAATCACAATGTAACATTCTAAATAATTCTAATTATATTTTGAATTTATTGTTGGTAGTGGTAGTACTAGGGTATCCAATCCCGAAGCCTTTTTCCAATCCCGGGATTGATTTATTTTGAATCCCGGGATCCCGGGATTGAGATTTTCTCACCGAGGAATTTGAAATCCTCAATTTGCTATACTTTTCCCGGAATCACACGGAAACTCTTCTTTTTTTAGCTCACCGAAGAATTTGAAATCTCCGATTTGGTATACTTTTTCCCAGAATCTCACAGAAACTCGTTTTTTTTTTTTAGCTCACCGAGGAATTTGAAATCTTCAATTTGCCAATTTCGTGTAAATTTCGAGAATTTCCTCAAAATTTCTCAATCCCGAAATCCCGGGATCGCGGCCATCTCAATCCCGGAATTTCGGGATCAGAAAATTGAACGGGATCCCGGGATTGGATGCCCTAGGTAGTACCACTTAAACTTAATTCTTCTGTGATGAGTTTTCAAATTATTCATTTATTTTTAGAAGGTAATAAACATTTTAATTAAAGTTAATTTAGTGCCACTGATCTGTAAGTTTCCTTCATTACCAATTGTTTGTTAAACACTAATAATTTTATTTTGCTCTATATAAATTGCACTGTAAATTGCTCGTCATGAGCGAAACCGTTCCTGATCGTATAAATAAAAGTTGTATTAATACAAAAGAGTTTTGTTTAATATAATGCCTTTCAACCAAGAATTGGTAGTGAACACCTTTAAACTGATACATATATTTACTTAAAAGTTACAATTATTCGAATGTTTCTTTTAGGTAAATCGAAGATTTTTCCCGTTGAATAGAACATTATCATGAATAGCAAGAAACCATTCGTACCGCATTGAACAAGCATGGACTTATGTAGAACACAATACACCCACCCCTCGGTTTTCGGCTTTCCCTTGTTTCCTTATGAAACCGAACCCGTGTTAAAAATTAATGCTGATCGTCGATTTGACCCTTTTCCCCACAGGTACACACGGGGTCAGACGCACAGGTTTATGAGGTGCCGAATGAATGGTTTTATTTCAACTAGAAGGCCGACCTTTCAACCACGCTGTACACAACGAAAACTAAACAGATTATTTACTTTAATCTTAAGGAAATGTACAAATTGTTTATAGAAAAGTTTTTCCTTTTTTTAGCTGATAAAGCTGAGACATTGTATTGAGGCATTATTCAGATTATTTCGTCACTGTTCTGGCAGAAGTTGGTAAGTAACACTTTGATAGTTCTGAAACAAACAAACAAAAACACCTTTTAGAATAAAAATATTTTATGAATTATTTATTGAATTGGCATTTACTTGGTAGAACTCCATCGTCAGAAATATGTTTAAACTTACATATACTCAGCTAACTTACAATATAAAATATCTATAAACTCATCTTATAAATATTGTAGTAGTAAACACATATATATTTTTTACCTTAAAATATAGATGCACTACTGCCGACCGGACACAAATAGGACAATTGCATTTAAGCCAGCAATAATAATAGTTATATATAAAAGTAAATGTTTTCTTTTGGCAAACTGGTATAATCAAAGCACCAACTGAGTTATTCCAGATAAAAAAAAAATACATCAAAGAATCTTTTTATATACGTAACTTATTTTTGTTAGTTTTGTTAGTGACCAACTTCTTTTAGAAAGGTGATGATTTATTCGTGGATATACTAAAAATATATTCCTTATTGTATCCGAGTATTAATCGTTGCTATCAAATAGTTTATATACAGCTAATATAATATAAGCATACAAATTACGATAAATCCCCAAATATAATAGACGACAAAACTCGTTTCTGGGTTCACAAAAAGTATAATTTATTATAAATATATTAACAAAACATTAACAGTAATTTATTGAGAATATAATGAGAAAAAATATGCTTTGATTTTTTTAAGGAACGTTTGGCCGACATTGTGATATTGGTTGGTTCCCGGTAAATTGCTCGAATAACAAGATAATCAATTTTTTTCCGTTTGTTCTGTCTTAGCCAGTCTTTTCCAGTTTTCTGGAAATATATAGAAACAGTTTGAGTAACTAATTAATAAGCAGTTCTCGTAGAAACACTTCTGTTGAGATAAACTCCATTAAAAGATCATATGTTCCGCATTTGAAGCGAACACGGTTAAAATAAATACTTACGAAAATTATTTTTATATTTCACTCTCTAAGCAAGTGTCGCACAAGATAAAAATTAAATTCGTAGAAAAAGTCGTGAAAAATCGTTTAAATAACCAAGCAATTCGAATAATTTGTAATTCGAGCAATTTCCATTCGATCAATTTACCGGCTCCCATATTGGTCATAATTCTAACTAATATACTTCAAAGTAAGTAAAATAGCCTAGGCCCTAGGCAGATAAAAAAGATTTTGTAAAACTTATTCTAAGATTTGTTAATGCTTAAAGTCAGAATAAGTTATTTCATCAAGCGTGATATTAGACGTAAGAATATTCATTTTGATCTGTTAAAAGGCAAATGTTTTTTTTAACAATCCTGTTCAAAGTTTTTCCTACTTGATATTCACTCCTTTTTTTTAAAAAAAAAAACCCATCACGTTTTCTTTAATAATAAATTCTTTTAGTCCAGCTCTTAAAGTTTCAGGTATGCGTCCTACCGGTCAACATCGGCTCGGGTCGTCTGCAAAAATTTCACTAACTAAAGAATTCGAGTACACAATAAATATTTAGAATATTTTGTTTTATGCAGTCTTTCACGTGCTATCAAAGACTTCCCCAAAATGCTTATACATACAAGAATTCATTTCACTAAATATTTCCTGGAAATTCTTTTTAATCTGTATTGCTACAGATTGTAAACGATATTTTTTTGACATATCATTATCTCTTTGTAGTTCTCTTTCCTTCGTGGCTTACGTTCAATTTCATCTCACATTTGAGATGTTTTTGTCTTTGTTGTAAAAAAAAGGTTTTTTTCTTGTTCCCACGAGAGGAAAACTTGGGAATTTATTTCCAAAATAACGCCGTGAAAATCCTAAATACATTTGAATGTGTTTATCAAGACTGATACAGCGAAAGCCTACTTTATTTCTCAGATTGTATATATTTGCTTTATAAAATACTTTATTTTCAGACAAAATATTATTGATGTTTGACTTTTCAAGTAAAACAGAAACGATAGCTTTTGTTTTTATACATACACGATACATTTTGTTTCGTATTTATTGTCATATTCATAAATTAAATTCAGTCTGGTTTGTCTGACTCGTGGCGCAGCGGTCAACGTCATTGACTTACGCGATGGATCTCACAGGCTTGAGTCCCAGTTCGATCATTGTTTTTCAATAGATTTATTTAATTTCTGTGAAGGTGTGTGATGTCTAAGAATTCACTCACCTATACTAAAAGACGTCGCTAGAGCGATTAGTTAACCATTAGTCTTATCCTAGACCAGGGGTGGGGAACCTTTTCATCTCCAAAGGCCGCATTCACTTTTCTGATTCGACATAAGGCCGCAGTAAACATTGACCGGAAACAGGAATTTACGGTCAGAATATGTCGGGAATTTACGAATTTACATACATTTACAGAATTACAAAATTGGCCAGAAGGCCGCACCAGAGTGCCAAAAGGCCGCATGCGGCCTTAAGGCCACATGTTCCCCACGCCTGTCCTAGACCTATTCTTCTATACTTACTATACTCTCTTCATAAAAGAGAGTTTGAGAAACAGAATAACAAACAGTTCTCGTAGAAAAAAACGTCTGTTGACACAACGAATAAGAGGTAAAATTCTCCGAAGTGCAAGCGGACATGGATTAAAAAATATATTTAAACAGTAATTCTACACACGTTAAAAGGTGTCACTTATAATCTTAGAACACGGAGAAATTACGAATTGACTAATCACACCAAGCTTCAACCTTATTGCAGTGCTTCGTAGGTACAATATTCAGCTAGTAACACCATAGTGGCTTAACAAATAAGAATCCATCGTAGATTCAAAAAATGAAATACTAATTCCTCTTTTACTTTATACAATATTACAGTGTTATTAATTTATACTCTAACGTTGTATAGATCAACGGGCCCATAAAATAAAGACAACAATTCCGTTATTCTATAATGCTTCTTTATAAACCATTCGAATATATATAAATATATCGTTTACATTTCGGTTGACATATTCATTTTAACGCATCCGGCACAGTCCCCCTATCGTCCCGACTCCGGGACAATAAGAAACGTTTGATTTATATCATTTATACCCAGGCCAACAATAATATGTTCCCTGGTGTAATCACACAATGCTTTACCATTATTGTGTCAGCAAATTGAAGGAAGATTGAAATAGAAACCAGCATCTATCTCCGCCGGAAACGCGGTGCACTCACTGACACAGGCTGAAAGAAATCCGCCATTACGAATCGACCCAGGGTCTACTACTTACTCGGCTTTACTTCGCTCAGGTAACCACAATTATTGCCGCCCTGGACAATATTAATAATGTAATTTTCTCAGTAACTTATGTCTCATCAATGTTAACTATCAATCGAATGACGTTAGATTTACATTAAAAAAACACAATTTCAGTAATTAATCATTTGATTATATTAACAGGTCTGTTTTGTTTAAACTATTATACTCTCTAGATTAGGAGTGGGAACCTGTGGCTTTTTGGCTACTCTGGTGCGGCCTTCTGGCCATTTCTGTAAATTTCTGTAAATTCATAAATTCCTGACATATTCTGACCGTAAATTCCTATTTCCGGACAAACAATCCGTATTCAATGTTTACTGCGGCCTTATATCGAATCAGAAAAATGAATGCGGCCTTTAGAGAAGAAAAGGTTCCTCATCCCTGCTCTAGCTTAATTAACGAAATTACTGAAAACATTACTGACGGCATTATAAAACATATTATATAAACCAAAGCTACAATGAGTTCAGTACACATTTAAATACATAATATTAATTGTAAATTTTTTGTAGATGTTAATAAATATGTGTATTGAGATATAAATAATAAAACATATACATCCATTCAACAAAAAAATGACGAAGATGACAGTAAAATTTGTCAGTAATGTTTTCGAAGTAATGTTTTTTTTTCTATTTTTGAAATTTAAGGTTTTTAGAATTTAAATTATTAGAAGAGATTCGTGTTTAATGTATTATTAATCAACACATGTCTTGCCACTATAAAGTACATTGTTTGGTGGAATATTGAGTATCATAGCGTGTCAAATACGCCTAACATTTTATTACTCCAAAGAAATTTTAGCGTCAGCTATATTTTCTCTGTTCTGTTTTCAAATGCGTAGGCACCTCTTGAGACTAAACTCCACGTATGTTTTTCCACGGGCAACACTAGTAAGTACTTGTAGAACACCCAGACATCATAAATTTAATAATAAAAGCTGTTACTTCACTAGGAAAATATTATAGATACACTTGATATTGTTTGACACCGCGTATCCTCTTCAACAAAGTTAGTGTTATCGTAGCGTATCAACCAACCCAAGTGGGGTTAAAACGAGAATTGATATTTTACAACTATTCGAAAAGCAACCACTGGGAATTACTATTATTTTACCATTTACTCCACACTCACGATAATCAATCAAGACGTATTGTGTCTATGGAAATTTAAAATCTATTTATCTATTTCATTTATCTAGTGAGCCTTAATAACAGTAAATAAATAAATCTAAATAAGCTAGGTTAACTTTATTTTTCAGAAAAGACGAAAGTTTGTTTGACTACTTTTTTGTGTGAACTAACATAAAACACAGACACTAAACATCAACTTACAAAACGTGAAGCGTTAACATTCTTTACAAAATACTGAATGGCATTAAGACACCTGATTCAAATCTTGCAATCTTATTGGCTCTCAGTGATTTGGTCAGTATGATAAAAAGATTCTCTTGGCTTGGTCACTTTTGATAATAAAATCTTCATTTAAAATTTATTTAATACACTTATACTACGTACCGTAGAACTGCCCTGAGATGAATGTCGAACGAGCAGAGCTGTTTGCTGTGGTCCGACCTCATACGGGCCCAATAGGCCACGCTGACCTGATCTCAACCGAGGCCAATTTTGAGGCATTCGATAAATTTGCAACATCATATGGGGAACGGGATATTCTTGATTCCTCTTTTAATTCAACGCGTAGTAGATTAAACTCTTCTACCACGGCGGATTCTCAGTATACGGATACACAGGATACTTAATATCACTTGATAAAATGACTGAGCAAGTCACATTCTCCTTTTTCTTTCTATCTTTATCTTTTAAGCACAACAGTGCATAGTTAAAAGATAGGTCCCGTGCAGCTTTGTATCGGGCCAAAAAATATGAGGAATAAATTATTTTCTTGATCGCATTGCGTTATGGAAGGCGGCCGTGAAAATGCGGCTGCATACACATAACGGGTGGTGGTGGGATACTCAACAACCAACTTGTACACTTACACTACGACATATTTTAAAATTCCCTATAGGAACTAATAAAAAGAAATACATAAACAAAAACATGACTTGGCCGTGTTTGATGCTGTACGGCTCAATTATAAACGGAATGAGTTGATTTATTTTTTAATTTATGTCATGTTCGCCATCCCATATCGTATTTAAAAGCTTATTTTGTAATTATTATATTATAACAATTATGATATTTCATTAATATCTTTTATTTATATCACTACATTATGGTCACCCTCAATATCTTGCTGCTTTATATATATCGCACAATAACCAGGCAGAAATAAAGCAACTCTATACAAAAATGAAGAGAAATCCATATGAATCGTTCTGGATAACAATAAAATACAGAAATGTAGAGAAAGAACCATTAGGACTTGATATCGGACAAGAATGATTGATTACCGCGTGGATCGCATTTGTGAAATTAAAAAAAATCAACTTGGATTGTTAACGCAGACAAATAGGCGGCCATTACAAGATTTGATTGCGTATCTATTTATAACTCTAACACAAAAAGTGTTCACTTGTATGATATACAAAAATATCTTATCATTATCAAATGTAAAAAATATAAGTGGGTGGGTCTTAAACATATCATTTGCAACGGGCCTCGCAATTTTTTTGAAAACCGCTACTCTTATCTTACGATGCTTCAAAATCTTTTAAAATAATGGATTAGTGCAGGGGTGGGGAACCTTTCTTGTCTAAAGGCCGCATTAATTTCTAAGCCGCAGTTTATTGACTAGGGATCTTTGGCCGGAAACAATATCATGCCAATTTGTAAAGCCCAGAAATTTGCGGATTTCCCAAAAGTACCAGCGTGGGACCTTTTTTTGTGTGTCAACCAAGGATTCAGACATCCAAAATCCCAAAGAATTTACAAATTTATACAAATTTGCAAAATTTGCTTAAAAAGGCGAAAGGCCGCAGCTTCCCCACGACTGGATTAGTGTATTGCATTATTAACCCTTACCTTACTATGCAAAAAAAGCACAAGCTCCTGAGCTATGTATCCGCTACACATCAGGCAAACGGGAGTGAATCATGACAATTATATAACACTACTACAGCAGTGCTACATATAATTGTCATGATTCACTCCCGTTTTCCTGATGTGTAACGGATACACAGCTCAGGAGCTTGTGCTTTTTTGCATAGTAAGGGAAGGGTAAAACTCTACACCCCATTTTAATAATGTTAACTTTAAATTTTTCCAATGAACAAAAAACTGTAAGATACTGTTTGACGGTACAAAAAAAACAACTTTTCCTTTTAAGCAAAATATTTTATCTAGTGTCAGTCATAAATATTTTAACTGGTGTAATCATTATTAAATAATATTCCCTGCGTTGGTTACAGACAGCAAAATTCTATCCGATGGCAAACAATAATTACATTGCAATTTTTCAAGAAGGGGGAATGCGCTAAATTGCATTTTTGGGAGCGCCATTTACACAAGCACGACTGAGCAATGAATTTTCTTATTACTCGGCCCAAAGGCTGCCGCAATTATTACACTCTTACTCCAAAAGCTTGCAGCAGACATTGTGGTCAATTTTGTAACGTGTATGTTAAATGCGTTCTAATTTATGCGAATATGTCTTATAGTATACCAAAACATCAACCGATCAATTTGTGTGAGCCTTTGGGTGAATCGTATTTGTTTTTATACGAAACTCTCTTCCTATATAAAATAGTGATGTTCTTTGGATTTATATTGAAAGATTCCCACTGCAAATTAACTTATGGTCGGGTCGTACCATAGATATCAATTTAATCAAACTCGGCTGCGCGATCAAAGTTACGGACACCCGAATAGGAATTTAGAATCATTGATTTTTAATCGATTTATGGATGGTTATTCAAATACATTAATTTTTGTCCCTGTGTGTGTGTGTGTTTATTTCTTCTCACACAGCCTCTATCAGATCACACTGACGGTGATAAACATAAATTGATTTTACAATCGATTTATATTCGAATGCATGGATGTATGTCTCGAATTCCTCGCTCCTACCCATCCCATCCTAAAAACGGGGCGAAGCGAGAGCGATAAGCTAACCACTACTCTTATCCTAGACCTATTCTTCTATCCCTTCTCTCTTTGTAAAACATGAGGAGTTGGGCAACTGAATAACAAGCAGTTCTCGTATAAACACTTATGTTGAGATAAACTCCATAATGAGTCAATTTGATCCTCATTTCGAACGGACATGGTAAAAAATCTTAGCTTTCTAATTACAGTGGAACCCCCAATTCCACAGTCGGAAGACGGTCGTCTGTACGGCGCATACAGTCAAATGTTGACTAGCGTCTGTGTATTCAACACTTGCCAGGCTGTACACGTATAGCCGGGCGACTGTCTATGTATTGGATTTTGGCGCGCTATACATTTTATCACTTAGTAACTAAATATTTCGTCCATATTTTAATTTTTGCAAAACTTTGGGAAATCTTAGTTTTACATTTTTTTTTTGCGGAAAAAACCAAATCCCTATTTTGTATTAAATTCACTCCTCCAATAACACTGTCCCAACTTTAGAGTAATTTGGGGTTTTACTGTATTTACCATCTCTAGTTAAACTCGCTTACTGCAGTCTAAGAAAAACTTCTTATGTGACCACATGGTTTATAAAAAAATAAATTAATACCTTGTCTCAACGAAGAGACGAGTAAAACAGAATGAAAATTGTTTGTATGATCTCTTGCAGAATTTTGAAACGTTTAAATCAAATACAGTGTTACTTTCAACAATGTATCTCATCCTAACTTCACGGCAGCCTTTTAGGTAGCATTGTCCCTACACAGGTATGTTTATATTTTGATGTGTCCCCACTTGAAGACAGGTGGGGTTAATGCTTTTTTCCGCTCGACTTATCTCCTTTTTGTTGATAATGCGACGTTTTATTGTTTCGCAAATGGTACATTTTTGATCTCCGTATGTTCATTTTTGTGTATATTATTATTTATTACTTAGAGTCGGCTTATTATTAAATTAAATGGTCTCTCAGCGAAGTGTAAGGATACTTTTTTTATTTCTCTGTCGGAAATATCATGTTAAATTCACAACACATGCCGTTTCTTGGATGTATTGCGACGAAAATAAGTTGTTCGTTGATGATACTGCTTTTGTCTTTCTTGTATTTCAAACAAACACCATACCGGTGTCAGTAATCGTCACAAATATTGTAAATCAAAGGCGTAAATTGTATTATTCCATATATTAAACAATCAAACATATAATGTACATCTACTTAAACGAATGAGTATTTTAAATAGTTTGTGTGTTTTTTGTATTTACTTTTATTTTATGTCACTATATTCTGTATAGTATGTATATGGTATATTTATGTTTTATCTACTTTTAACCTTTAGAGGAGTGATAGATAAAAATAATAGAACATTTTTAGTACTCTTTCCACATAAAATTTATTGGATCGGGACCGGTTTCGCTCATGGTGAGCATTGTCAACTGATAAGAAATACAATGAAACGGTGATTTATACAAAAGTTAAGTAAGAAAAACAAGGTATGACAAACAATTGGTATTGGTGGTGAACAATTGGACGAAACCGGTCCTAATCCAATAAATTTTATGTGGAAAAAGTACTATAAATATTTTATTATTTTTATTATAACGCCATTCCACCAAGTATTGACAGTAAACGCCTTACTTTACTGGCTTTTTTGAACATTACAATTGTGTGTCATTTTTTCCAATGAATATATGTAATTCCTACTTCAAGCATGTATATGTTCAAAGGCACATTACTGTATCGCTGATCTTATGCGTCTAGGCAGTGTAGTGTAAAGATATTTTAAAATTAATTTAAAATCTAGTGATCGTATAAATTTGAATGCTTAATTTATACATAATCTTGTTTTTAATAACAGTGATCACTATTTAATTGTCTAATTAAAGTGCTCAAAATTGATAATTAATTTTTCAATTATCCCTTAATTATCATATAAATGCTTCCTATTTATAAATAACTTAACGACGTATTCGGTCATTAGGTGTAAGTACCTCCTGCCATTGTTCGCAATAAACGGATAGTTACGAGGTTGCGCGCGGCAGATGTCGCCAGTATTTAGGGACCTGGGGCGGCCATCCCCAATACGTTCTCCGCTAATTTATTATCAGGATATTTTATTTGGGGTGAAAGGGGGGTCCGCAGTCACTCCTTTACAATGCTCATAGCCGTATATTGTGCGGCTTGATTTATTTGCGGCTTTTTTGTCAACGTTTTATCCTTTTTGTCTAATCCAGTTGAATATTTTACAACTTTATTATTTGACGTTTGTATTACTGGCAATACATATTCAAAATAGAACAACGCGTAGTCCATTCATTATCAATAAAAAATAGACATTATCATTTAGTTTTTTAGAGCATAGTGAGTGTGTATGGAAAGAAGCTGTTGTAACACCGGAAAATAGCAGACTACGAGAGTTAGAAGTTAGCTCAGCCTTGACCAGTGGTTGGCAAACCAATTAGTTAACTGAGCTAAATATCAACTATACAACGAGTGCCAATTTTTTTCAACTTTAACAATTTAGATAGGTTAATTTTTATTAACTTAATAATGGTACTCCTATGCTGGTTTTTGCTTAAAATTTCTTCATACTGATAGAGGTAGTTCGCTGAGATTGCTCCTTCCAACTCTAAGTTTTAAGACTGACAACCGACTTCTGAGCGTGGGACACGAAGTTTCAATCGCACTGTATGTGGTATTTAGTGGAATAGCCACACTAAAGGGACCAAACAGCCGCATGTGGCTCGCGAGCCACAGTTTGGTGACCACTTGCTAAGACTAAAAAATCATCAAATAAACCATATTTATTGTGTTCAACGGATGAGGCAGTTATTAAATACAATATAAAATAGTATATTTTGTCTAATTGAAAAATTAAACATTGCCTCCATTCGGTTGAATTCATTTCCAGTTTTATGGTGTTAGCTGACAATTCTTAATATTTATAAAAATAAAACACATTTTTTATAATTATTCCACAGATCTGGTCATCTTCCGAAAATATTCGCTTAACTGATATTTTGATACTTAACGTTAATGTGTACCAATCAATAGCTCTATCAAAATGTAAAATAAACAAATTTTATTTTAGATTTTAGACCAACGGACTGGGACCTATCACTGTTTAATATAATGTACCAAAATACATACATAATTACTACTTATACACATCAAACTCCCCTTTCAATTAATTCTCGTATTATTTATTATGACCACGGGACTTCAGTCCGAATGTTTGCTGAATATTAAAATCCCTACATACTGCTCGAAACATAAGTGGTCGTCTCAGTGGGTGGCCATTTTATTCACAAATGCGCACATTTGGGTTAAGTTTATTCCCGCGCGAAAATCTGACAGATGTCGCGCGCCCCACTTCATAGCGGTTCGTTCTTTTTCAATTGCAATTCAGAATTTGAATTTGTGGAACTGAACAATGGCGTCCTGCTAATAGGCGATCGATTACAACATTTTATTCCCAGAATCAGTTCGTATAATTCATCGGTTAATTGACCCGCATGGCTTAAATTGGCACCAATTTGTCTTAATTAAATTGCGTAATAATATCGATTGTCGTTTATTGTCAGAATCCATCTGCCTGCATATTAAATTTCGTAATCAATTGACATAAATATTCAAAAACATATTAACGGAACGTACTATACAAATTATATTTAGATATCTATCTACACCTGCGTGATAACATTGGTTTTATGTGATGCCTTAAATATAGAGGTGGGGCCTGCGTTCTTCTTGGGTGTAAAGTGTGGCCTTTTGATGGAATCCAAATTTCACGATTAATTGTTTTCATCCATCGGCAAATTAATGTTATAGCAATAAGTTCATATTTGTTATAATGCTTCTTGAATACAGTCTTATTAGATTACAGATAAATGAATGTGTTTTTACGTCATGATAATTTCCCACCTGCTTAATATTTCTTTACGTAATTATTACAATATCATATTGACTTGTATACACTTTTTAAGTTTACATATTCCCAACTAGAATTGCAATACATAATAATTATTATGAGTCCAGTTGATAATTCAAAATATATTTTTTGTTTTATTGTTGGATTCAAGAATTTACCGTTATCATATATTTTTTTGATTGGCCTTAAAAACGATAAAATGGAGTTCCACTATGCGTGCACAAAAAAGCGTGCTTCGAGCTAAGCTTGGTTTTGGCAATGTCATAGTCATATTTACTAATGAAATACCGTCATATGTCGTGGATCAAGTGGATACGTGGATATGTCGTTAACAATTTACGTTTAGTTATATCTACAAATGAAATTATAATATTAAGAAAAACCTAATATTCCTTTGTACTTATTTCCACTTTTATTTATCAAGATCAGGACTGGCCATGAGAAAAACCGGTCCTGATCTTGATAAATGAATGTGGAAATAAGTGCAAAGGAATAATGTGGTTCTCATATTATATTGCCTCTATACCAACTATTGACAGTGAACATCCTAAAAGTGAAATTATAATTTATTGAATTGGCATTTACTTGGTAGAACTCCATTGTACTAAGGTAAAAAATATCAACATATTTAGTTCCACATTTTTTTTATAAGATGAGTTTATAGCTATTTCAGCGTGCGCCATCGTCTATAAACTCATTCAAAAAAAAATATCCAACTAAATACGTTGATATTTTTTATGAAATTATAACGTTAGAAGCACATAAGTAAATCACCTGTTATGTTTTCGGGAATTTAAAACATTTATTTTTTAAAGATTTTCCTATACCTTTGTGATCTGTAGCCCTCGCTCAATTTCCAACGATTCACAAAATATATTCAATATTGACCCAGTACATTTGCAATTATGTGTTACTCTTTCCAATCTTTTGATAACGTCTTATCGTCTACCCGCATGAATCGTGTTGGAGGCCCATTCCCTTATCCATCCGGAAAATGCCTTTCGTCAACACGGATTAGAAACATTCTGATAATGATGTATCCATTAAATACCATTAATCCGGGCGAAGTAAGATTCCAACATTGTTGAAACTTAGTCTGTCACGATTTCGCGAACATTTCAAGTATATTGTGTAACATGTATTAATATATCATTATTTCAGATTGACGTGTGTTATATTTTTTAACCTTTTGTAGTTTGCAGCTTAATGACGTACCGTTCGGGCGTCGTGTATCTATTTTGGCGCCATTTCTGCTTCGCCGCAAACAAGCGCCATTCCTCCATTACGCGACGTGCGACCGCGAATATGCCATTACAGGGAGGATTCTTTGCGAGCTTTAAGAGGATATAGTACCTTTACGCCTGAAAATAGAGTAAATCGATCGTTTGCCATCGACGAAATCTCGTGAACCGTTCACTTAAAAAAATTTTTTTTTCAATAATTACATTTTCCAAACGCTTTTTTACACTATTGCATTTTTTTTTTTATGAAAATAGTAAAAATGTCAAGATTACACGGTAAAACATTGACTTGGATTTTTTTCAACTACTTTACGCGAAGATCGTTTTAAGGTTTATTATAAGATACCGAAGTTTGAAGTCTTAGAAAGAAATACAGATAAAGATTGGTTTAAGAAAGTGATTTGAGCAGAATTTCTAATTTATCGAATATAATGATTATACAGCCATTTGAAATGTACCATTTTTCCCACTTTTTCTGACTGATTTTTAAAGCATAATTGTATCATATACACTTCTAAAAAAAATTGAAATAAAAAACCATTTTATTGTTTACATTTAAAAGCAAAAAAAATAAATAAATAATGATAATACCAATAAATGGTAACCATTTTTCGGAGATGCCTTTTCTTACCTACTATGCATCAGTTTGAGCTTCAGTCTGAGATCGTACGTGGTATGGAGTGGACGTATCAAATGTTTTATTAAAAAATATTAAATCACTGGTCAACGAATATTAGAGGTAATCAAAGCAATGTTTTTTTATTCTGCCAAAAAAACGCGTTGGGGTTAGGGTTGCCCAAAGCGCTGACAAATAATATTATTATTTATAATACAATAATGTATTTTTCAATAGCGACGCTTGTAAAGACCAGTATTACTTTAGCTCATGGATGTTCAACTGGTAGATCGCGATCGACCGGTCGACTCCAAAGCATAATTTGTTTGATCCCGAAAGCTTCCGTGAATTTGGAAAAAATATACAATTTAAATATAAAATATACAAAAATTGAATTATTTGTAAGCATATACCTATCTAATTGTATGTATTTCGCATTTAAAATAAACATTTCTAAGATTGAAGAAGGGAAAACCCCTACTAAATAAAAATTGTTACAAGAATCATCGTAGAAGTCGATCGCGAGAAAACTTAAGATTGAAAAGTCGATCTTAAGAAAAAAAAATGGTTGGACACCCTTGCTTTAATTTAATGCAGCGATTTCCAACCTTGGAAGCGTGGACTATTGTAAAAAGAAGCGCGAACAGTCCAAAATATTTATTTAACGTGTCTTTGTTACTATATCAAAATAAAGGATGGGGAGGCGCGAAGATATTTTTTTTCAAAGGGAAGCGCATTAACACAAAAGTTGGAAACTACTGGCTTAATGGATAAGTATTTTAAAATAATTATTTGGCAATGCTTTTAAACAGAGATTCTATCTATAGATATTTGTATTTAATAGTAATAATAGATGAATAAAAGCATTTTTACATTAGTATTTATGAATCATTTCTATGTTTCAAAAGTTTTATGCCGCTTACAGATGGGGAAGATTTTCGCTAAAAAAACAAAGTCGTTTAAACGCAAAAAAAAAACATTATTATTAGAAACAAAAAAATATTGGAAAAGATGTTAATATGGCACAACCCTGCATGTCATCGAACATGCAAATTGCCAGTAAAGAAAGTTCTCAAACATTATATAAAGAAATACAAATATATCTATGCATTCAATATAAATTATTTGAATGACTACTTTTGATCTGGTCTAATATTCATTTAGTTTCTTCCTTATTGAGTTAGACTATAGAATATTGAAGTAAAACTATTTGCATTCAGTAAAATATACACCCAATACTTTTTTTACTCGATTATTTTGGATAAACCGTTACGTTTTTTCATACATTTTTGGTACTTTTTTTACACGGATTTGAAACCTATTTATCAAATTATATGAAATGAGCTTTTTTTACGCGCCACTTTCTGGAACCAATGTGTCATCCTGAGATTTTGGATCTTAGATTCAAAAGGTCAATAGAAATATATAATAGAATCCGCAATACATTTTAGATGCTATTAATAAAAAAATGTAAAGAAGTCACTGTGCGACATGTTCAATCGATTTGTTAAGAAGGATTACTTAACATACAATGATTTAAAAATATTGAAGTTTTTTGTCTCACACGATAAGACATAGTTAAGATAATTTTCGGACTAAATTCATGGTCAACTATAGCGCGAACCAGAAATAACTATCAATTGCAACTTATAATTATTTTAGAACTCAATACTTTTCTATTTTAATCTTGTTATGTCAATATTATTATGTTTTAAACTTTTTTATGCAACAAAATTATTTTTCAAAACTGTATTCATCAATATCATAACAAATCATATCAAATCAATATCATAAAAAATAGGTTATAAAAAATTAAAAATAAAAACTAATTCAATATATTAGAGAAAGTTTGAGAAATTTGTATTGTATGGTTTGTTTAGCGTCTCTTGTTACCTTTGGCAAAAGCCGTCTCATGATTTAATTTATTAGTACGATAGCTTACTGTTGCTTACATGTAGCAACACCTCATATGAAGCATTTTTAAGGAATATATAATTAACGTATAGTTTCAGTTACATATAATTGTTGCAACAGATATTTGGGGAAGTAAATTAGATTGTCAGTCTTTGCTATGAAGATAAATAAATACTTATTGATTTTCGTCGATATCTAATATTAATACAAATTGTTTTATATGAAAAACCTTTATAACTGTCTAAATACCCATTCGTGTGTTAGGTGGTATTGTTATTTTTGTAATGAAATAGAAAAATGTTTTGCTTGTTTTGATACTGTAAAAATACGTATTGTGGTGGTTACTTATTTAAGTCAGTGCAATATTTATGCTGTAGGTCAAATTAAAGTTTTGCATTCCTACTGAGTCGCCTTAAGCTCCTTCTACACTATCTTGAAATATTACCGCGTTGTAAATTAATTTCTCTGACAAATTTCGTGACAAGAATTACTTAATACGCTACGCACTTTACATGTAAACACCTAGAATGAATTTATCTTAAATATAACCGACTGCTGTTACCTAACGATAACTTAAGGTGGTTCCATCTTTCATTATGGGGTTAGTTAAATATATTTTAAAACAGCACGCCGAGTCCGTGGTCATATGGTCAACACCGTTGGCCTCGGTTTCGGTGCTTACGGTTTTAAATCTTGCATAGAAGGTTCCGTATATTTATTCATTCGTTTTATAGATTTATGAATGAACTTCTGTGATATTTTTAATTCTCTCCCAAGCGATGGGCTGCCAATACGCTAACAATTTGCTCACTTAATCTCAAGGCAATTCTCAGTGTTTTGGGGAAGGAGTGAATTTTTCATCACTCCTATGCAATACTTAAATAAGCAATCGATTGTTACTTAATACACCTATAATATGTAACAATATGCAATTTATCGTAAACTTATCAATCTAAATGGCTCAAAATGTACAACCGTGTATATTGAAGCTATCGTATATAATATGTCAGAAATTTCAGTTATACACTAAATTTATCTGAAAATCTTGTTTAAAAACTCTTCTAAAATAATAGAGTGTATATTAATCATGACCTTTTATTTCTTTTTTTAGATCGGATATATTTTTGGATCGCAATCATCACTTCGCCACAATTGACACATAAAGGTAAGTCGTTTTTCAGCTCTCTTAAAAGTACAGTAATTATTATAATAGCGTAAAAAATAGAAAGTTTTCTCTAGCAACTGAATATATTTCTATTGTATCAAAACAACAAAATATCACAATCTAAATGCCAAATGAATTCATAATTACCATAATGTTTTCATCAATATTTTTTTTAATTCATTCCAGCTCATATAATAAGAAGTGTATGGCCTCCTATTAGAGATAGATATCTCAACAGATTTTTTTCTTGCTCTCCAACATGCTTGTTCATTTGTTTAACTTCTCTTTTTTCTACAACAGTAGGGATAAAAAGGATTGGAGAAGGTTTTTTCAGTATGATATCTATTACAAGATTTTTATTGAAATACGATTTAAAATGTATTTAACAAATTCAATTTAGCCGTTAAACGAAAACATATCGATTATTCATATTATAATAACACTAATTATTAATAATCTATAGAAGATTCTATAGAATTTAATGTCTTTTAAAGGGTGTCGACTAATTTTGTCAGAATATTCACGGCGGGTTTTTTTTATTCAAACATAGACGTTCATAATAAAATTCATATCATATTGAAATTTTCATTGAGATTGCAAAAATTTGCGCAAAGCTATTCATCTCCATTTATTCAACGATTCGGAGCATAATGCCATTATTAAATATGACGTGTAAATTACTATGAACGACTTTCTTTCACTGGATTCTTTATTTGGCACATATGGCGTTACTCAGAGAAGGCGAATAATAATTTAAATGTAAAAGTTAGTCAATATATTTTCATAGGTAACGTAAAACATAACATATTTATTGATTATCGCAAACATATATTCCAATGATTCGTCGTTTGAAACTGAAAGTACATTTTTAATTTCTTCTGATAAATTCATTTAAAATGTTTTAATAACTATTCGTCTGTAATATTGAAAGAAATATTTCATTTTGAATATAGTACATAGTAGGAATCTCGTTTCCGCGGTTTTCTAGATCATTAGTTGTGGTTTTTGACTGTATCCGTTTTTTTTTTGTTTCATGATTTTGATTATTTAAAAACTTTGGATCTAATATATGAATCCCGAATGTGACTTTGCAACATGCAACGATTTCCTACTACTAAATATAGTATGTACATATATAAATAATCTTTGCTTTTTTGATGATATTCAATAATTCATTCCTTTTTCTGATTTAATTGTGATTCAAAAACTTAAATCCTCATTAGTACTAATTCCCACTTTTATATAAAAAGATAATGACCGGTTGCGCTTACGATGAGCATCACAATTGAGAATACAATGTTACAGTGTTATTATAAAAAACAAAATAAAATTAGTAATGTGTAAAAAAAATTGCCGCCTGTGTGGTCGAGTGGTCAACGTTGTTGGCATCAGCTACGGAGGACCCGGGTTCAAATCCCGGTACGGACAGTTTTTATAAATTGATTTTTCAATCGATTTATGAATTTCTGTTCAAAGGCATGGATGTATGTGATGTCTTGAATTCCCCCCTTTCACCCATCCTATCCTATGAACGGGACGTATCGAGAGCGATTAGCTTACCACTAATCCTGTCCTAATCCTATCCCTACTCTCTTTGGAAAAAGGGAGGTTGAGCAACTGAGTAACAAGCAGTTCTCGTAGAAACACTTATGTTGAGATAAACTCCATTAGGAGTCCATATGCTCCACATTGGGAGCGGACATGGTTTAAAAAAAAATGCTATCGAAAGGAAATTACAAATAAATGTACATAATATGAATATGCGACACAAAATTCCGAGGGAAACCATTCCTTAAATCCTATTTCGATCGTATTAAATAAATGTTGGAATAAGTACAAATGAGTATTTTATTTGTTTAATATAATTCCTTTCCACCAAGTATTGACAGTGAACATCCTGAAAGTTATTTAATTGTGAAATTGAAGTTATATCAGCCGATTTTAAATATTCAATAGCAATTAAACTTTCTCGTTTTAATTTGTACGTACGCCTTTCGCTAAAACGCGCAGTACCTCCCCGCGACGCTAATAAATGGCTACGGGGTTCCGACTGTGAATGCACAATTCGACAGAAAGATTTACGCCATTGCAGAATCGCGATTTGGACGTACGCGAGATGAACGAAATCTGTATATTTCACGCTTCGCTATGCGCGAACGAAATTGGATTCTCTTAACTTAAACGAATTGTAAATGCGGAAACAGTTGCAGACTGCAACGTGCAACTATATTAACGGTTGTTCTAATAACAGGGCTTCGATATGCCGGGTATCATAGAATTCAATACTCGATCGCGTGAATAATTTATATGTAGCGTCTACAATCGCTAAATTACTACATTCTTAGACAAGCGCCCAATTATTCAAATCGAACATTGAAGTGGCGTGAAAGAATTCTGCCATTTCCGGTTCCGACTAAAAATAAACAAAATTGTAGTTACCGGAAAGGGCTTAATTCTCGCATGCAATTTCAATGTTCGGAAACAAAATGTGGTGACGAATTTGTGACACTTTTGATGAAATCGTTTGGTTTACGTATTTCAAATCACTTTCAATTATAACAAATTTATGTATTTTTGTGTGTATTAAATAGTATTTTTAATTGAGTACAACGAATAAATAGATATTGAAAAAGGCAATTTAAATTATGCTAACTACCATTTTAGTTTATTTTTAGAAGGTTAACTAGGTTGTGAAGAATATGTCGTTTAAATCAGCAGATAGGCTTGTATTTAAATTGTGCACGCTTTGGTGCAGTTAATAATATTTTTTCGTCAACTTGTAAACATTATGAATGTTAAGTATTTATCAAAAAAAAAAAAAAAACTTTTCTTGGAAATGGAAAATAACGTAAGAAATTAATCCATTAAAGCTGATATATAAACTGCATCTATTTATCCGGCCAATATTTCCTAAGGAAGAGCGACAAGTATTGTCACAAAAGTCGGCCAGTTTTTAGGTTAGCTTAGGTTAGGTTAGATCGAAAAAACGGACTAAAACATAAAAATACTTACAGTAAACGCAAGCAAACTTACTATCTAAGACGATTGACAACCAGATTAGTGAATATGAAATGAAAAGATAACAGATTTATATTATTTTTAACACATCTAGGTGCTTTGCCTCCCTTATTCAATTTTGAACTCAATTGAATTATGACTAATAACAATAAATCACACTCTAAAGGTTTTTTTAGTGCCATTAACTTTAACAAGTACACAACGTTAGTAATAACTTGTTTATGTAATTTCGCGGACCATTAAACTCATCTTTTTATGGTCCATCATATTCTTTAAACGTTACATCACTGTCAGTTGGCTCTTTCTGGCCACTAATGTGAACCATGTCAAGCAATAACAAATTATTTCATGCAAGTAATGAATTTTTATTACACATTTAGAAAATTATTGCATGATTCTATCTGGATACAAAAGAACGCTATAAAAGCCTTTACAAAAAAGCGTCGGTGCTAGATTGCGTCTTTAATTATCCGTTTTTTCATGAGAAATATAGTCTCGTAACATTTTTTTTTTACTGAAAACTGGTTGTTATTCTATTACTTGACTTTAAATTATGCAAAATTGTATTTTTTATACCATACAATTTTACCACTTTTTTAAAAATCCATATCCACTCCCAATGTGAAGAATATGACCTCCTAATGGAGGTATCTAAACATAAGTTTTTCTACGATAATTCTTTGTTACTCAGTCGCTCAACCTGTCTTTTTCCAAAGAGAGTAGTAGAAATAGAAAGATAAGGCTAAGACAGGACTAGTGGTTAACTAATCTCCCTCAGTACGCCCTGTTATTTTAAGATTGGAAAGGTGGGAGGGAATTTTTAAACATCACAAACACCCATATGCCTTTGAACAGAAATCGATTGAAAAAAAAATCGCACTGGGAGTCTGGGACCCGAACCTGTGAGATCTCCCACAGGAGCCATCGACGTTGTCCGTTACGCTACGGACCGGACAGTATTTAATCAATAATTGTTATATTAAAAATTTGTTAAATTTAGTGTATATTTTGTTTTATTATTCTAGTGAAAATCTCCTTGAAGATTTACTTGCATCGTCAAAAAATCTTTATCTATTATTATATTCTTATACCTAAGTTTGAATAGTTTTTTTTAATTGCTTTTCTTATAAAAAAAGTTTGAAACCTTTTTTTATTTTATTTTCTACTGAGAATTTAGTACCTTTCATATTTTCTGAAAACATTTTTTCATTTACTGTTTACCAATCATATTCGTGCTCTATAAAGGAACTTAAACGGTTAACGAATCACTCGTTTGCCTCTGTGTATATTAATATCGTTACGATAACAAATGGATTGAGAAAATAAACGACTCAAGGAAAATCCAATTGAAAAACAAAATGTTTCCTTGTTCTAACAATGCTTTGTAAATGACAAGCAGGTACTTAAATAGTTTAAATTGGTCCTCAATTATTTTTCGTTATTCAGTGATGTGAAACAAATGAACAAATCAAAAGGCGCAATCGATACGAAAATGTTCGAAAATGACAGTAAAAAATCACCATTTTCACTCTAATATACTTGATTGAAATGGGATCCTGCTCGTAGTGACACGTGAAAAACAAGTTTCCCTATATCAGTTCAATTACATTTCACGAGGTGAAAGTCCAGCTAGTTTTTTTTCCTTTACGCCAGTTTTCCAACGTAATGTAGCGAGCGAAAACGCAAATAATAAAAAAAAGATACTTGTTAAAAAGTCAGCATCCAAAGGATCCACGCTTGTCAGAAGGCCTAGTCAAGTATGAACAAATGACGTGGAGCGAGATCTGACTTTTATGCGCGCGCTATCTATGTTTTTAGACAGGATATTTAGAAAATTGTTCGTATATGGAAATCAAATTTATGTACATATGCATAAATGAAATTTTTACCATCGTTTTATACTTTTATTATTTTTAAAATAGCTGTCGAATCACATTTTTGATAAATCGGCACACGTGATTTGACACTTTGACAAGCTTAAAGCAGTACTAGTATGACAATTTTTTTTTGTCATTTATATATTGTGAAGTAAATTATTTATTTGCGAAACTCGCAACTTTGCGCTTATATAGATGTATACTTAAATGAAAACATTTAACTTCATTATAGAGTTATTATCAAAAGAAAATTTGACTACACTGCAAATTTTAATTTGTGCTCATTCCCTGTTCCATTTTTTTCTACTGTACGCTAGGTACATCGTGAAAACTTATCTTTAAATATATTATATTATCTATTTCAATAATTAAAATATACTTTCAATTTTTATTAAAAATCACAATATGTACAATACAAAAAATGTAAAGTAGCATTCATTATCTTGCTTAACAACTTATTTATATTTTCATAACAAATTTTCACCGGGACATGTTCTTTGATTTCAGCAGCAAGTCGCGTCCAATATGTAGAAATCTCTGCCTTCTATGACTGTTGTTTTATTGAATGTCTTAAATTTGAAGCACTTATTGAAATACCCAGTAGCCATGTAATGCAGTTATTATGTTTGAAGAGATTCTTTCCCAATCATTATTTGCTCGTTTCAATCGAGTATGGGTCTCGTGTGCGCTTTTCTGTACCGTTTGTTGGTGTTTGCTCACATAGTCGAGTGACCAAAGTAACCGCAGTAGCGCATCTTTTAAATGCAACAGTATTCTGATATCCACTATTTTACTATAATATATTATACTTTTATGAACAGGCTCGTTAGAATAAATCTTATTTTTATCCATCATATTTTAAATGAAATCGCCTTAAAATTATCAATAAATGAATTCTTCTATCAATATTTCTCATTTCGATAAACGTAATACTGGCCATTCACCAAGAAACAAATGATTCTGAACATCTACGTTATGTCTCTGGAACAATGTGCCACAACATTTTCTTGAACACATGAGGAGTCACAGAAACGTCACCCGTTGAGGTTATGTTGGTCAGCGTTGCGTCCGTACCGAACGAACGTTATTTGATTTTATTGGATGCAAACAATGCGCATAAAGTTTGTTACTAATGTTTATAAGCTTCCTACAGTGAAAGTACAATTATTTAATCATTCACCATAGACAATATACTTCAAGCCATAGATTAATATAACTTATTCAAAGACGCTTATTTTGACAGCTATAAGGTGACATTTCAAAGTCGAAAATCTATGTCTAAAATGACGCTCGATGAGTTTATGATGATCAGCGCTGTCTACGTATACATTTTCGCAAAATATATTGATGAACGTTCCGTGATTAGACATCACAAACATCCTTGCCTTCGAACAGAAATTTATTGATCGATTGAAAAATGAAACTGCTCGTGCAGGAGCTCGAACTCTTGAGCACCATGAACGAATCTAACAACGTTAGTTTTTTAAAGTTTAAACACTTTTTATTTGCACGCCACTGAAGCAATACGATATATTAAGTGCAGTCACTGCTTACCACTTAGTTTCATTTGACGTCAGCTCTTACGCGATTGCTTCGACTAAGTATAACATTGTTTTTAACTTACGTTTATCACAGATTGTTCCATTGACTGTTTCATATGTAGGTGACTTAGCAGCTAGTTTTATGTCACAACGATTTTATCGACACTAAGTGTTCTCAGCGCAGTTTTATTAAGTTTTATCTTAGACTTTGTAGTCGACTGCTTTTGCGTTTTTGTCGTACTCGGTTGCGCCGTCAACTATATTTACGTCTAGATTTTATTTTTGAGGATAAGTTAACTGATGATATGCTTCAGTGGGAACTAAGGCTAATTTTTCAAATAAGAAGGTGAGTGACGATTAGTATAGTTAACAGCCCATGACACCTCATTCTTTTTTGTTATGCTTCAGTCCGGTCAGTGTGAATATTGGCTGCTAACTCGTCTTCCAATCCAGCTTCCTAGGCGAATCGCTGACACCAGGTTCTCGCAAGTCCTGTGACACCATCCATCCTGCAACTTTGTGGTCTTCCAACCCTCCGTCTTACATCAGGGGTAGAATGTGATTTGCTTAGAGAGCAATTACCTAGTAGTCCTTTCCAAAAAAGAGGATGAGCGAGTTAGGTTAATATTTTCAAGAGCTGCTTCATTAGAATTCCATTTATCTCCATTTCAATGTATTGATACATTTTTTGTCATATATTAAACGTTATTTAAGTTTTCGACGGATAATTGAAAAACTAGAACTACATTTTAAACTGTCATTTAAATCTTTGTATCTAAGTGTTGTGTAGCCTAGTGTAAAAAGGGTTAACAACACCTAGCACTACAGCATTCATCTGTATTAGGAAAGAATGCATCTGATAATAAATTAAACTAAACATTTATAAATAGCTCGTATATGAAACTATAACTGCCATTTAAGAAGCGCTAGGGGGAGAGAGATTTAATGTTATAGCTTCAAAATGGATGACAGCAAGAAGCTCTTTAAATTTTCGGTAAATATTACCTTACTCTTAATACTATCACAACAAAATCCAAATCCTTGTTAATGCAGTTTAACATGCACAAGATATTGAGTACAAAAATAATCCGTGAATTATCGTTAATATTTTATAACGATTAATTCCAATTTATTATTAGCCATTTAAAGTATTAATTTAGTAACTAAACACATTTCAGCCCATATTTTATTTTCGTTACTAATATTATTTATAGTGCTGCAAAGTGCTGTGCTTTTTATTACATATTGTAATAAAAAATCTACCAACAATTCTAGTAAGATTACACTAAATTATTAGTATTATTTTATAAATTAAATCCTACATTTCAATACACTTGTATATTTATTACTTTCTGTGTAGTTTGTGTTTTTAAATAAAATGAATTATTAATGATGGCGTTCAAATATTTAAAAGCAGTCTGCTGCAACAATTAATCATATAATGTCAAAACCCTCCCCCATTTTTTGTACTTCTTCATTTTTAAAGTATGCTTACGACCGGTTTCGTTAACTTTTCCGGTTCTAAGCTCAAGAAATGCGACCCCAATACCAACATTTTCTTAAATATCTATTTTAATATGGGTGATACAATGTTTATAATTAAGGTATTCTTATATCATAGTTTTTTGGACCTTTTGTAGTTTATATAAGTATGTGATAACGCGATTACGCTATCAGGCGATAAGCACCCGCGATAACGATCGTCCGTAAGATAGCTGAGAACACTCGTCAGTCGTCAATTCGTCGTGTGCTGGGATGACGTCTTTTTTACGCGCAGCTTAAAATATGATTATTCATTAAAAAACCACAGATTTTTATAAAAAAACAATGTATGAGGAATGATGCTTTAAAGCCCTTAGACTATTTTTTTTTGAAATTCATAAGAATAATGAGGAAACCACTGGGGTCAAAAAAGAACCCCATCGGCAGAGACGTATTTTTCTAGTCTACGAGCCGCGAGAGTTAGAGAGGTACCAGTTTGAAAACTTTAAATCAAGAAGTTTAAGCTCACGTATTTACTTAATTTATCCATTCACAAAAATCTACGAAAACTAGGACCGGTTTAAGTAAAAACGATTGTAACGTATTTTAAGTAAACTTAAATACGGTTTTATTATATTAACAATAAAATCATACGCATGCAAATAAATGTGAAAAAACGTCAGTCTACTTTATCGTGAATTTATATATATTAATATTTTATATATATTCATTGCGATCAACATACGAATAGAAGTGAAGTTCAATTAATTGATTTTTTTTTTATCAGAATGTGAACCTCTCGATTCAAAACAAAAGTTGAATACGTTTCATAAAATCAAATTCCTCGACAATGATTTATACTGTTTGAAATTCGAATGCACTGAAGAACCTAGTATGTAGTATTTATTCTGTTTTCAAAGAACTGAAAAAAAGGGGAACGTTTTTTCGCGCGATAATATCTGCAACTGGCAATATCGATGTTCGAAGAATACAAATAATTCGAAACAAAAGTCAATCGTTTCGTTATAATTTTTATTCAAAACGAAGGATGCCGTTTTTCCGCTTGCATTCATCTCACACAATGAGAACAAGAAAAAAGGTATGACACATAGCAAATAACGGACATTGAATAAAAATGGGATACGTCAGTATCGTTTAACGTTTGTTTATAATTATTTTTGAATATTTTTTTGGCATCACTTACACACCTTGTATGACGGATAATGGCATATAATGAAGCTTATCTCAATATAAGTTATTCTATAAAAACTGTTTGATAGTCAGTAGCTTATACTTTCTTTTTGAGAGACGAAGGACAGGGTTAGGAAAGGAAAACACTTCTTAGTCATAAGTTAGATATAATATAAATAAATATAACACACACACAAAGCATTTAATGATACTGTCTATAGAGGATTTTGAACCTGTTTTACCGCAACCAAATAGTGCACGTTTACTTATCGACTGTGAGACTATTTATTTTTTTACTTAACCTTATACATACAACACAATTGCTGCAATGGTCCGATCGTGTTTCTTTATTTAATGTAATCAACTTTTTTCATCACATATTAATGTGCAGTGAATAATTGTAGTTATTTGAATTATCATTGAACACAGTGACTTTTATTGATTACTAGACGGTCCCCGGGAAGCGTTGCCACTCAAAGAAAGAAAGTGTTTTTGATTTAATTGTGTTTATTGAAGTGCATGTTTTATTTTTCTGTCTGTTTGACATTTGCTGCCGATTTTATATGGTACGGCACACGCGCCACTTAGTACAAGTTAATTGTACTATAACCTTCGCGCAAGTGCAAGCATACGTTGTCTAAATTAACTTTAAGGCAGATATACAAACATTATTTTTTATATATAAGACTTACTGTAAGTTAATTTTACTATGTCTATAATCTTCCTAAAAGTGCAAGCAAAAAGTTTGTCAAAGTTTTATTGCAATCGGATGAGCGGTTTGGCAACGCATAAAGTACGTACAAACAAACTTTATATATTAGATAATTTGTTTTAATGTTTTACTACTCCGCCGTATCCTCTTTTCACGCAACCATTCGAACGCGGTTCAGGTATTTGACCAATTGCATATCGCGCTACATTCATCGTGATTTTTTCTTCAGTTGGCAATATTCCACCCTTTGCTGCATTCTGGTAACCCTTTCGATATCTCGACAATGGTCGGGTGGGGCAGAAATAGTAATAAATAATTTCATTCTGTAAAGTACTGCGCGTAATGCATTGTGCGCCGCTCCGGGCGACCCGCCGGGTTATTTTTTCCGTTGTTGAAAAATTAACACGGCCAAGTCGGCTAATTTAATTTGAATAAGAATGAAGCCGCACTGTGGAGTGGCTTTTGGAAAAAGCTCCCAGCTCTGAAAGCTTTGTTATGTATCTATTATCGTCTGGTGAAACATTTAATTATTAAATACATTTACTCCACGCACTTCTTTTATGTATTGCGTGCTTATTTTTATGGGCTTTTTGAGGGGCATAAGGGTTGGTTTTATGAATATTTTTTTAAGTAACTCCGGCTTTTATTATTATGAACAGAATTTAAATATTTAAATTGTAATGCTACTGAAACTTGACCGTTTTCCTTCTACCCCTATTTATAATTTTTCATTTCCAAATTATTAAAATTTTACTACGCCGTAATATTATAATTCAGGACTTCGACTGACGGTGCTTGATGGAACTTTAATATCAAAGTTAAATTATTTTGATCCCTGTACACTTCCATAAATTTTGTCGATAACGACCCAGGTTTTGCTTCGGGTAATTCAAATTTAATAATATTGTATATTTAATGATATTCGTCAGTTTTGGTACAAATATAATTTACTTGTTTGGCTTATTTGAAATGTTCGTATTTTTGCAAGGAGAATAATATTTTTCGAATAAAAACAATTTCATGTTGATGCACTAATTGGCTCATCGTAATTGTTCCGCTCTAAATGTGAAGGACATGGCCTCCTATTTCAACAGAAGTTTTTGTTACCTGCTACTCAGATATGCCCAATCTATCTTTTTATAAAGAGAGTATGAATAGAAAGATTGAACTAAGACAGGACTAGTGTCTAGCTCAGTGGAGAGGAACCTGCGGCCTTTTGACTTGATTAAAATATTCACTTTGATCAAAAAATTTGGAAAAAGAGCTTTATTAAACCATGTTTGACATTCGAAGAAAAAGGGGGAGTATCAACGTTTTCTTTACTGCGGCCTTATGTTGAATCAGATAAATGAATGTGGACTTTAGAAATTAAACGGTTCCCCACCCTTGGTTTAGCTAATCGCTTCTGGTACACCGTTATTTTAGTATTGAAATAGTAGTAGATTTTTTTTTTACCACTACAAACACCTATGCCTTCGAACAGAGATCAATAAATCTGTTAAAAAAATGACGACGTTTACCACTGCGCCACGAATTGATGTTCTTATACTACAAATATAAGCATCTAAACAAATTTCATATAAAGCAAACTGTTATGATTCCCCAAAAAATGTTATTACTTATATTCAGAATATAACGTTCATGAACGATTTTCTCCGTTGGAACATTGTTATAATTATAACATTACTATTGTGAGTATTTCTAACATGTCCAAATTTCTATTTCGTGATATTAAACGCTCAACTTATCCTTTAATTAAAGTGATACAAATTCAAACCCGGATATAAGCTTTAAATACCGTATTAGCGGACAATCTATGCATTAATTCTAACGCGTTGATTCGACCGATCACAGGGCTTCGGACCGGAGCTATTCCTATTGAAAACATTATTTATTCACGCGAAAATGCGTTGTAAATTAACAGTTTAACGACCGTGGACGCGTATTTGAGTCTTTGAAAAACAAAGGTTTGTGCCGGCGGACACATATATGCGTATAGGCGAAGTATTTGGAAGTTACGAAAATTGAATTTTGTAAAGATATCTCAATTTGCTTACAAATTATATTGAATTTAGTAAAATTATAATGTTTGCGAATTTTTCGCAAAATTTTACTTCGCCAGGTGAAATTTTATATAAAAAAAACGTGCGGTCGTTGAGCTGCATTGATTTTAATTCTACAGACGAATACTTTATCATTTATTTGTATTATTTAAATTCTAATATCACTTAATTTAATCATGGATCTACTATTTTTGTGACTATATTTAGTATAATTTAATGAAGTTTTTTTTATTTCTGAGTTTGAGCTATATTATATTTATATGTCTATCGGTCCATGGTGCAATATTTAACTTCCTTTGTTTCCGCGACAGACTCGGGAGTTCAGGTGTCAGTACGAACATATTTTTTGCAATCTAGTTTGTGATGTCTAAAGATTCCATCCCACAATTCCAGTCCTAAACCTACTGGCGTAGTGAGAGCTATTTGCTAACCACTAGTCATGTCCTAGCCGAGTCTTTCTATCCCTTCACTTCGTTATAAGAGAAGTAAAGTAACTGGGCTACAAGTAGTTAATTTAGAAATACATATGATGAAACCTCCATTAGGATGTCGTATGCTCCTCATTGATAGTGGAAATAGATTTAAAGGGAAAAACAAACTGATGTCATAAGTTATTTTTCGTTATATTTAGAGAATTTTTGAATATTTTTTATTTGTAGACATGTTTTTAAAATTGCTGAATTGAAAAAGTTAAATTTGATCGATGTTGTTAATCGTTTGATCGATCTTGTTAAGTTAAAACGATTTGTTCAATTATATATGGTATACATATTAGTTGTTCAATAAACAAAATACGTGAAACTGTAAAATCAAAGAATAATTCAATTATATTAACACTCGCGTAACGAATCATCGAAAATAAGATAAAGGACCGGTGGGGTACAAAGTGACCCCAGACAAATTTGCGTAATATTTGTATTGCGTTGATTGGAGATTCAATTTGATGTAGCATTCAATTTAGAAAATAAATATCAACTCGATATTATTTGTATTTAGCGAATAGTTGAAATAAGAAGAACTTGCTATCGAATGTACCCCATGGGTACCCGAAGGTTAAAAAATAAATAATTTAAAAAAAACATTGTGATTATGCTTCGTGATTTGAGCTGAATGATACTATGAGATTGAATGCGCATTTAGTTCGTATGACTAGCTGTAAATTACAGTTTAGTTTCGATCCCTACTTAATTCCTACTGAAATCAAAGCTGCGCATTAAAATATTGGTGTGATTTTGGACACTAATCCGGTTTAGGATTTCTAAATACACATAACGGTCCTTCTCTCGGCTATGTTTGCCTTTGTTTCAAACAAAACTACAAATCTCACCGTATGTTGTATAAGTAGCCTCACAATACATCCACATACGACACTTATGTACGTACAATATTTCCCCCTTCTTTTTAAGAGAAAGTATCCCCTTTATGATTAATTGTTTCATCACTTCTACCACAAACAACTCATGTATTTTTAAAACCTGTTCTACCAAATAAATTGAACTATTTTAAATGCTGTTCTTTTTTTGAATACATCATCACACAACGATACAAATACAAACAATTAGGTCACACCTGAAATAAATTCAAGCTTTTTAAAAGTTAAAAACATGTTTTAAAAATAATAAACCTGAAATTTATGATTATTTATACTTAGATTATCACCTAAAATTCTGTTTATTATAATTATAGGTTGTCTCGTAAGTCTGAACGTATTTTTAAAAACATACGCTTATAATCTTTTGTCTTCAAAATTTTCAGTATTCTTTTGCTAATTTTTTCATCCATATCCGCTTCTCAATGTGGAGCATATGGCCTCCTAATGGAAGTATCTCAACAGAAGTTTTTCTACGAGAACGGTTTGGTACTCCTTTTTTCCAAAGAGAGTAGTAGAGATAGAAGGATAAGGCCAGCCAACAACGTTAGCCGCTGCGCCATTAGACCCGATTGGTATTTAGTGACAACAATTGTTTTAATATTTATAGGTGAAATAATGAGTTTTATTCTTTATTTAACTCTTTACAAACAATGGAAAGTGAGGTATAAACATCCAGTTTCAGTACATTTTATTGTTTAAATTCAAACATAGACATAACGGAAGAATGGCTTTTGAAAACATATGCTGTGATCAATAGGGAGTAATGCAATAAAATAAAAAAGTGTCTAATTTATTTTTTTAAATATTTGAAACGAAATTTATACTTCATTTGATTAATTTGCTTAATGAAACTTTGCAGAATTAATATGTAGAGAAATAATAGGCTGGCGATGAATTGTTCTATGTGGATTTTTTTTAATTAGTGATGTTCGATGATATTTCTGTTGGTTCCGTTTTCGTTACCAATTATGACACCCGTTACTAGTAAGTAACTAATTGGTAACGCTGTAACGGTTCCATATATTTCCGATCATTACCGTCTTTTTAAATATTGAATAACACTTCGTTCTATACCTACTCGAATAATTCCTTCGTCAAAAGGGTCACCCACTCAAGGATATTTACGTCGTTATTATTGGAAGTCAGGTCGGGTTTCCAGTTTCCACCCTTTTTTAAGAGTTCATTGAACACCGGAGTTCGAGGAGATGGCGCACTGCTCTCTCAATCTGTCGCGCAGGGGCCGTCAACTCTTTACGGCTTCCGAAGGGCCCTCGTGCCAGGAGTGTCTCACATAATTGGATAAGGGACACTTGCGCCCGCGTGCCTCCGGATGAATGCCAATGCCCTTCGCGCGCTCGACCTGTAAAAAAATAATATCACCTTATCTCACGTGAAAGCATAACACCAAATCCCTACGGCTCACCAGGCAGGCTACCAGGATATCTCTATCAAACTAAGCTCCTTTTTATCCACCTATCTTCCCTATCACATGGATCAAAAAGTTTACTGGTATAACCTTAATGCGACATTTCTATTTAATAATTAATTACTAAAAAAAACTGTCGCCTGCTTACTGGCCAGTTGGTTAGAGCTCGCTCTACCGGTCACGCAGGTCTGGGTTCGATTCCCGGTAGGATCACAGTAAATTGGAGAATTATTCAATTCAATGTTCTAATCGAAGACTGTGTTTGTGATGTCAAGTCACATTATTTCCTCTCCTCCAATCCTTCTGAGCCTTTCTTTAATACTGGGTGTAGCAATAGAGATTAGTTAACGACTAGCCCTGTTTTAGTCTTATCCTTCTTTCCCTACTACTCACTAAAAAAAGTAAGGTTGAGCGACTGAGTAACAAATAATTCTCGTAGAAAAAACTTTTGTTGAGATTCCTCCATTAGGATGCCATATGCTCCACATTGGGAGCGTACACGGATAAAAAAAATGTTTAGTAAGACTTAAGTATAACCACGTGTGACAAACAATTGGTATAACCACTAGTCATATTTCATTTATCCCGCCTCCCCAATTTATTAATAATCACGACAGGTTTCGCTCATCAATCGGTCATCAGTTAATCATTTTCGTTATGAGCGAAACCGGTCCTGATCTTTAATTTAAAAAATGCCCAATTATTTTGATTTTATATATCTAGCGTATCTGTAATACCAAAAAATAAATCCACAACGTTTAATAATAAATGTATAAAATTGTTCTTTGTTATATTATACATATTTACATCTGAATATATTTTAGTAATCTGAACTTATCAATCGGGAAATTTAACCTTCTTGAGTCTTGACGAACATGTGATGATGCCATCCAGCCTTCACACTTAATCATATTTTCGCTGAATTATTATTTTAAAACATATGTAGGTATAAGACAATGGTCATGCGTGTGCTAGTTTTCAATATTATCTTTATTTGCGCCTCCAATTATTTTTCAAATTATATTCAAGGACTTTTTTTGCCACATCAACATCTTTGGCATTTGGTGTTGTAATAATAAATAGTTCATACTGCATGCACTCTTTTTCTGTTTGGAAATATGCTAGCTGTGCTTTTTTGTACACATAACTGATATAAAGCAGACCTAAATAATACGGCTGTATGATTCTGTAAATATTTACTTTCAATTTACTTCTTTCGAACAGCGTCAAAGGAATGCATTTCCTGTATAGCTGACACGTCATCGATTTAAAAAAAGAACATAATAATTCTGACTCAAACTGACATTTAAATTTAATAACGTGATTTTGTTATTATTGATTATGATCTAAAAAGTGGATAAAAAAGGTTATAAATAAATTGGAAATAGTGATTTCATTTTTAACGGTCTGTGATCTGACATCGTTTCAACAATAATTCTGAGATGGTAGGTTTTGGTTTTCTATGTTTGATTTTGTGATTCTTACCCAAATTCATCAATAATTCATCACCATTTAATCAATAGAATTATCTACGGTTGATATCCACGTAGGTAGTATGTAATAACAACAGATTTGTTTTAAATTCAATGATTATAAATTATTAAACGATGCGTAAATTTCATATGTTTTCATGATATCGTCCATCGTCATAAATTCATAAAGTTTTTTTTAATCTATGGCCGCTCCTGATGCGAAGCACGTGGCTTTTTTTTGTTCGAATATAGTAACCGAATCGCTCTCGCTTCGCTTCGTTATTTAAGGATTGAAAAGATTGGATATCACAAACACCCATACCTTCGAACATAAAATGAACCCGTTCGATTAATGGAGCTAACGATATAATTTAAGATTTCGACTGGCGATGTTTAACCACTGTACCACGACTCGACATTCGGTAAAAATATGAAATTTATTTGTGTTAATTTCTATAAATATATTCAATGTCATTTTTCAAAAAATCTATGATCTTTTCTAACCAAAATTTGTGTTCACTATTTGACATTGACATGTCGTAAGCGATACCACGAATTAATTTAATGTAATATATTTTTTAAACCCTACATTCTTTTATAACCAAATAAATTGCTAATTATCTGATATCGGCATGGTTTAAAAGTAGAAAAAAAAATTATAACTATCACCCTGTTATTGACCATCCTAACGTACAACCTCCAACGAATATTCTCAGGTCGGTACGCTCATTAGATAGGCAAGCGACTCGTTTGATCCTTCAGTATGGCGGTACCACCATTTTATATTTTCTATTACTACTTCAACGGCCAAAAGAGCTTACTAAAAATTCAGCTATGATTTCGTTTTAATTAAACCTGGATGATTTTCAGAATATGTAAGAAAGTTTGATAATGTTGCTCTGGGACGGTGAAAAACTTAGTCGTTACTAGTCAAAGTAAAACTAGTCTACGATATAGGAATATATTAAGTTGAGGCTTTTATAATGAATTATATTTAAATAGCATCTTCTCTTGTGTTTGGATATTTTGATTATAAAATTTATACATATATTTAAAATTCCCACCGATGAGTAAATGTAAAGTTTTTTTTTGTATTTGTAGTCTTATAAATTTAAAACTTGCAACATAAAAGGTGTCCCTCACTGAGCGAAGTCTAACTCTAAACTACATTCGTTCTCATTTCTTTAATCTAATAATAATATCATCATATAACAGCTACGATTGCTAAAGAAATTCCATTCACCTTGTATGAATCGGCGTTAAAGTTTAAGAATAATAACATCATTTTAAGAACTTTTATTGACGAGCATTATCAACTGACGGCATTATCATGACAACGAGCTCGCCATGAGCGAAACCGGTCCTGATCTTAGTGGTAAATAAAAGTGGAAATAACTTCAAAGAAATATTGTGTTTTTTAATATAATGCCTTTCTACCAAGTATTGCCAGTGAACAAATTAACAGTGAATAACATAATTATATCAATTATTGTGAAGCCATTTGTATACTAAGAAAAAGCACAATATTTCCTTTTAATTTATTTCCACTTTATTTATAAAGGTCAGGACCGGTTTCGCTCATGGCGAGCATTGTCAATTGATCAGAACAAGTCCGAGTCAGTTGACAATGTTCAGATCAATTGACAGTGCTCGCAGTGAGCGAAACCGGTACTGATCTTTATATAAATAAAGTGGAAATAAAGTATAAATAAATATTGTGTTTTTTTTATAATTTAATGCGTTTCCACCAAGTATTGACAGTGGACACCCTAAAAGTGACCCACTTGTATACATTAGATAAAAATCATGGACCGATTTTCCGGGTGCAAACTTTCAGCGTCGCACGAAACCAAAACAAAAAAATACTACAGCTGACGCGGCGTTACATGTCTTACCTTTCGTTTTGGATTCAACGAATGAGAAAAAAAAACAATATTTTGAAAAATCCCCAAAGGCCGACGGCTAAGCAGGCTGCCAGTAATCATATTTGTTTTGAATCACACTCGGAATTTTCCTGGAACTTCTGGCGGGATTGCGAGCTTTTCTTTTTCTACCTGATATAAATATTTGTGCATAACCTTTTTCAGGCGGATCTGAAGTAATATTATAAAAAGCTTTAATCTCCAATAGATCTTCTTATTCCGTTTGCTGAGTAAATAATTCATTTTTTAAGATACTTCCGTTTAGTACCTAAATGAACGGAAATATAGTTTTCGATGTTATTGCTCTTTTACAATGATTGGACAAATACTACTGCATAAATGTTGTTCTTACATTATATTCAGAATAGTTTTATTCACTCATATTGTACGTATAATTAACAAATATAAAAATAGAATTCAAGAAAGATTTACCTTACATTGAAGAACTATTAAAAGCACTTAAAATGTTGAAATATATCAATCCAACTATATATATTCTTCACTTTTAGGATATTCACTGTCAATACTTGATTAATAAAACACTATACAAAATTAATAAAACACAATATTTTTTAAAACTTCTAAACTTCAGTTGACAATGCTCGCGATGAGCGAAACCTGTCCTGACCTTTAAAATAAAGTGGAATAAAGTAAAAAGGAATATTGTGTTTTTATTAGTATATATTCTTCATTCTATCTTTTATCAGTATTAAAACATAAAATTGACTTTGAAAAAAATACATAATGTGTCGAGTAGAGCCAAAAACTGTTAAGTAGAAATTCCTGCTTTCTACCACATTTTATACAATCGTTCACTACATTTGTAGCTGCATCATTTAAGAGCATCGTATACACCCCTAACTCTAAACGCGAAATTGTATTTCCAGCTTGTCTCGTATTAGTTACACATTATCAATCGAAAGGTCCCATGTTCGAATCCCTTGAAATCCATCCCGTCCATAACCTGAGTCAAATACATCGGTACATCTCCATACCAAAATATGCCATGCTGATTTTATTGATGATGGGAAAATAAATGTAAAAAAAAATGATTTACGTACATTTAAGCATTTTTTGATTGAAATTGAAAATAGCTTTTTGATTAATTAGAAACAATAAAATAACAATCAATTGAATTTCGTACAAGAAAATGTGAGATAATATTACAAATTTGAACCGTTCAAATTATGTACATTCACACAAGTTTTGTCACTAACGACCCGGGTTTCGCCTTTTGGCATCTTCAGGCGTTCAAGTGCACGGATGAACTTGAACTGACGTTTAGTAAATACATGTATCGTGTTTATATAAAAAATAAATAAATCACTAAGTTAAAAGCCATTGCTGGCGAAATGGATAATTTGAACGATTCAAAATTAATATTGATACTCTACCAAGCATATTCAGTCGAAATCTTAAATTATATAATGTTACAAAGCTGTCTCAAAAACATTGAAAATCAAAATACCTATTTGTTGTATTGAGGTGGCGATATATCTTTAATTTAATAATAAAAAACCACATAAAATTCTATTATTCGTATATACTTTTTATACAGTTAACTACAACTGCTACGAACTTCTGCTACGCCTTAGACATAATGTCACTTTGAATCCGGCCATTATTTCGCACTCCATTTTAAAAAGGTGATCCATAACTGTCCTAAGCTATTATTTGCTTGACTCGTCCATTTTTTTGCACCCCTCTCTCCGATCTTAACTTCTTTTGTGCTTATTTTCGGATTCACTCGATTTCTATTGAGAAAAAGGGCGGGATTGTTTACACAGAACTTTGAATCGAATTAGGAATGAAAAACCTCGCGCGGAAACATTTTCTTTCGTATTTTACATTTTACAATCATTTTTTTTTGTCATTTCGCTCCGTATTGTTTGTGCTGACATTCAAAACACGACTGGTTCTTTAACGTTATTATTATATTTTCATAACGTAAGCATCTGTACACCCTTAGAATTTTTTTTCATTGTAGTAACAAGAGTATTAACAGCATATTTGAAGTAATAAAAAAAACGATGAAGAAATTAATGTCATATTCTTCGCGTATTCAGGAGAATAGCCAAGGTCGCTCACTGCCTTAGACCAATAATTTACGTAATAATACTTTAACTATCTAATTGAAATTTTATTTCCTTGTTCATTTATTCCTAAACTATTTTTTTATAATGTGGTATGACACGGTTATGTTAGTCAATATTTTCTCCGTTAAATGAGAAACAAAATATTTACAACCTTATAATAAAATACCAGAACAACCTGTGGATTAATCCCAAAGTGCTACATTGCATTGACGTTGCTGATTTTGTTTGCAGTGTGGTCATGTGTTTGAATCCCAGTATACAGACATTTAAAAAAAATCAATTAGTTTTTGGATTCGGGATCGTAAGCATGTATGTCCTTTATACCCACCCTTTCAATTCCAATAACGGGATGTACTGAGAGTGTTATTCTAGCCGCTAGTCCTTTCTTAATCCAGTTCTTCAATCATTACTTTTTTAAAAAAAAAGAAAGGTTGAGCATCTGAGTAACAACCAGTTCTCGTATATCAACACATGTTTACATAAGCTTCATTAGTTACGTAAAGTTAAATTACCACTATGCTATCCCGTCCAGGCTATGTTCAAATGTATATCGTGAAGTGAGGTGTTCATTTTCTTACGCTACTATGCCCTTTTTTCAATATATGGCCGCTCCCAATGTGGATCATATGGCCTCCAAATGGAGGCATCACAACGGAAGTTTTTCTGCAAGAACTGCTTATTAATCAGTTGCTCAACTTCTTATTTTTTTCGAAGAGAATAGGGATAGAAAGGATAAGGTCAGGACAAGAAAATTGAAAAGCTAATCGCTTTCGTTACGCCCCGTTATTAAGGGTTGGATGGATGGTAGGAAGAAAATCCATGACTTTGAACAAAAATTCAGATTGAAAAAATACTGCTTGTACTGGGATTCAAACTCCGTGAAATCCGTAACGGAAGATAATGACTTCTACCACTTAACTACTGACAATCGTGCCTTACTTTACTATATTTACATTTTAGAAAATCAATAAAAAATCGTATATCCATTTTTTATTGATTTTCCGTATCCCATAATTTCGGTCACTTTATGTAAGCATCGTGAAATGCCCCCAATGGATGGTTCATATCATAAATAATGTTGTTTATCAATAAACCATTTCGTCCGTCAATCTCTCAGAGCCCTCTATTACGGGGCAAACACATCCGAGATGTACAAAGTTTGCTCATAAACGTAGTGAATATAGCTGCGAAACACGCGACCTCGTTAAACAGCTCACAACCTTTCGGTTGAACCGTGGAGCAAGCACTCTCCTTAATGGCGTACCCACATCGCTTCCAAAGAAGTTGTTTACCGTCTCCTGCTGAGAATTTCCACTTTACCAGCTGGACACTGTCATCTTCACTGTAGTTGCAGCCTGCAACACACCGAAGACAGTGGCGCAACCATGCCTTTCCTCCTTTATAGAACACTATTTCGATTTTTTAATCACGGGTTAAATAAATTAGTACAAAAGAGTGTTTTATTTTTTGCATATCGACTTTGGGCAGGAAAAAGGACGTAACTCACAGTTTTTTCAAAACATTTTTTTTTTCAATAATCACAATGTATACAACTTGATATACATACGTTCTATCAAAAGTATGGATGCTGAAAATGCCCAATAAGTAAGTATCTAAATTTAGCAAAGAAGAAGGGCCTAAAAAATTGCGATCATGAAAAATTACTTAAAAAGGGTTTTTTTCTATTTTTCTAAAAATTTATAACAGATTATGTCAATTAAAAACCAGTTCATCAGTCTCCATGCACTTCAAAGTTGCGTATATTTCATAATTTGTCTTTGGCCCAAAATCATTCTAAAACGTTTTTTGTGTCTCCTGTAAAATTTGTTATGTGTGGGTTACATCCTTTTTCCTTTCCACAGTCGATATGCATATACAGATAATGCGCTTTAAAAGGTGAGTAGAGAGTACAAGTCGGTTTTTTACTTAACCGCATGAAATCTAACATAATGATTCAATGCTTGGTAGAAAAGCATCGCTCTTTAAAAATAATGCATCACCTTTATTGTACTACTTCCACATTTATATCAGCATCGGTTTTGCTCATCGCGAGCTTTATCAACTGATTAAGTAATGACTTTCTAAAAGATTCTTCTGTTTGTGTTATTCTTTCCAAATCGGTAAAGAATGTTGCAATTATATTTATTCCCATAAAAAAAACAGTCGTGGATTGTTTATATTAAAGATACTTTAGTTTTTAATATATTGGTCAAATACATAGTTAATTTTTCGAAACTAGTAAAATTCTTTTACTCCATGTTTAAGTTTCGTTGAATTACAAAAAAAACAACATTTTGTAATGCTCTCTTTTACGAAAGATACGAACATTATATCTCCGAATAAATACTTATTTTATTGCAGATAACATTTAAATAAATGAAAACTTTGAAATAATAGAAAATTTAAATTAACTTTATTAATTGATTTGGCATTTACTTGGTAGAACTCCATTTATAACAGATTAAAATAACAATGAAATCTGTAGAGCTAAAATACTTTGTTATTTTAATCTGTTTTAAATTAACTTTGATTATTCCACGTATTGTGAAACTAACTGTGACACGTGTTTCGCCTCTTTCAGAGGCATCTTCAGACTTACTATCGCAAAGTTTGCTTAAGTAATGAAGCAAGATTGATTCTAACATTTTAAAATTATAAAATTACAAAATGGATTGGGTTTTTTTCCTTTTAAGAGGAGCAAGGAGGGGGGTGTAGAATCGAAATAAAGCAAACAGATAATGATACTAATTATACTAATGAGTTGTAAACAATCAGAATGGGATTTTTCCTTTTTAAGGGAAGCAAAGAGGGGATTATAAAATCGAAACAGTGCAAACAAATTTAATCATACTACTAATGACGTTAAACATTACAAACTAATGAGCTGTAGTCAATCAGCTAGGTTTGTGATTACTCTATTAATTGGAAACAATTTGAATGTTATCTATAATACTACAAATATTACAATATCGTCCTGTAATAAAATGCAAGTACCTTTCAGTTTCCTTATATTTTTATGTGTAGGACGCTACTGTAACCTAAAGAACAGTTTCTATATATCGTAAAGCTGACCATTTTAAAGCAATGCATTTAGCCATAATATAAATTTAACCGTTTGCTTCGTCTTAAAGAGGAGAAATGTTGCCACACCATTAAATCACACGTCGTTTAGGGATGTTATGAAACCGGAACAGAGTCAATGTAATATGGAAACAATTTAATTTTAAAATAAACTGTCCAATGATATCTAATGTCTATCTATGTCCAAAAGCTTTCCGGTGCGTCTTTTGTTTTACGTTTAAAACAATTATTGTCTAAACTTTTTAAAAATATGAATATCTTGTTGAGAAACACTGCAGTGATACTTATAGTTAAGTATAGAATACCAGTTGTTATTAACACATTCAGTGAATTAGTACAATACAGAAATTCAGATTGTTGGACATTTTTTAATAGTCATCAATCCCTAAAGTAAACAGCACTTTGTGTTTTATGTATATATATTTGATTTGCACGGTAATTAAAGCATGATACGTAAAACCATGTATTTATATAGTACACGGATTCGTTGACATTGTAATTGTGATAAATTACGGTCATTAGTGTTCTTACTACCACTTCCCGTGTTTCAAAAATATTTTCATTCAAAATTTATTCTAATGAAAACATTTTTACATCGATGTATATAATCAATTTTTATCAGCCATCCTGATGTTCGATAATAAACTCATTTGATGTTTTTAGAATGCCCAACGTTTTCATGGCTGGCTCATAAAAATTTATAGGTAAACAAAGGCATTGAAAAAAAACATAAACCCAGATATTCTACCAATAAGCCCACCGACCGATAATGAATGCTTTGGTTATTCGTGAGAATCATATTATAAAACTCTGTTGATACCTCAGTATTGATTTATATTAGATGCTATTGAAGATTGGGTAAGGTAAAAAATATGTATAGACCTACCTTAAAATTCAAATTCATAGATATATTGAAAAAAAAATGTTTGATTCGTTCCAAACGGTAACTATTTTTTCTATAATTCAGCCCAACATATTTAACATATTTAAATCTAATGTATAAAAATGAATGTTTGTTTGTTCATACTTTACGCGTTGCCACATCGCTATTCTGATTGCAATAAAACTTTGACAAATTTTTTGCTTGCACTTACGGTAAGACTATAGGTATCGTAAAATTAACTTACAGTTGGTCTTATGTATAAAAATCAACGTTTGTATCTCTGCCATACAGTTCATTTTGACAACATATGCTTGTACTTGCTGGAAGGTTATAGTACAATTAACTTACAGTAAGTGGCGCGTGTGTCGTACCATAGAAAATCGGCAGCAAACGTCAAACAGGCATAATTAAAACACAAACACTTTCTTTCTTTGAGTGGCATTGCAACGCATGCCGGGAATTGGCTAGTATGTAATAAAAACATACTATCGATTTCTCCGCTACCTCCATCTCCATAGGTTATGGACGTAAAAATATATAATATGCCTCTGTAGAGAAGGGCTTAAAATATAAATTAAACCTTCTTTAAATGTCTTGTAATAAACACATGCCTTCGAATTTTTAAATAATACATTTTTATAAGCCACTCAGACGTTTTTTATTTTCATTGAAAAACATATACTGAATAGCATAATAATTGAATATAATAACATACATATTTGTATTCGATGACATTTACGTACGTTTCTCGAGTCTTAGGATATTTTCCATTCCACGGAGCGTGAATGAACAGTGTGAAGTGAGAAGACACACTGCTCTGAATGTTTAATAGGTATCCATTAAAATTATTGAGATAAACATGTTACGTTGTATAAAACTTTATTGCAATATTTTAAACGTTATATGATTACTATGTTGTAATTTATGCATTTTATTTGTTTACAAAAAAATATTTGGAACATTTTTTAAACAACTGGATAATTTATTTATTAGGTCTATTTAGGCACATTTTCATGAAATAAAGTTATAAATCAGTAAATTTAATTTATAAATGTTCCTGCAAGGCAGCTGCAGGTAATTTCATATACACATTCATATAATAATTGTATCGATTTGCAGAAGTGACGGTTGCAATCCGAGACTATGTATAATGAAGATAATTTCAAAGAATTATAAATATAAATACAAAACTCAATTAAACCATTATTAATTCCAGCAGTTTATATATGAGGAGCAAACATTCAAAAAGTGTTTTGTCACAAATTTTGAAAAATGGCGTTTTATATCAATTCTTATAGCCCATAATAAAACCTATGAATGGAAATCAAAATTAGTGCTTAAAAAGGTTTTCTTTTCATATTAAAATGAAATCATAAAGTTGACACATTCATACAAACCGTCACTTTTGCAACACTTAAATCATCATTTTCCAAACTTTGTATTTGTGTGACAAAACACTGTTTGAATGTTTGCTCCTCATATGTGTCCATTTTGATTTGTAAAATGTCCAATTTGGTTTTTAAGATGTCCAATATGTTATGTAAAAACTGTATTACACAAGTAATCATATTTGTGATTATGCATCACGATATTTTCGAGTATTTTATTTTTAATCATACCAAGTATTTTATAACAGGAACAACTTTTCCAGCGTAATTTTTCTCGAACGCTTTTAGTTCCAGTAGATTTGACAAATACAATAAATTGTAGGGCTATTAAATTGACTAAAATATTATATCAAAATTTGTGCACATTAATTGAGCTACTGCAAATCTCCAATAGAACTTATACTGAAGCGTTGGGCGCTTCATCATTATGGGTAAGATGCTCGCATTCTCAAAAAAAGTTCAAACAATCGGGCGTCTCCAAACAGATTACGGATGATTTTGTGTTTGAGAAACCTAACGGAATTCGTTAGAGACTAAATGGGATAATTATCGATTATCTTTTTTTGTACGGAAAGACAGGTTGAATTTATCGAGAATTTAAAGGTGCCCGAAAATGTACTGGAATATTGATATATCTGATGTCACGATACGAAGCAGAAAATAAATACAAGTTACATCATAATTGAGACATAATAGTGAGCCAAACTTTCTAAATACATATATATATATATATGTACACATAAATCTTTATTTACACGGTAGATACGTTCCACAAAAAAAGTGTAAAAACCGTGTTATTTGGAAAAAATAATATCATATAAGTATAAAAAAATGTGTAAAAAGAGCTATTAATGAAAACATAAAAAGTATTATTATAGTATTTTTCATAATTCGTATTTTAATTCAGAAACAAATAATGTTATTCACCGCCACTAGATAATATGCGGGGACTTTTATGAGGGACTGGACATAAATCTCTATAAATGTATGTCACGCCTAATGTGTTAGGATCTAATGAAGTATTCTTTTGTTATTTCGTTTTTGTGTTGAATTGTTTCTTATTGGAAAATCCTTTATCCGCCTCTGTGTTTTTGAGTCGTGTTAAAACAAATAATTTGTGTAAAAAGAGTTGAGTGTATTAACTTTATTCATAGCTTATTCTATCACAATCAGAAATCCTTTCATCTTAACTATTAATAAATTTTCTACATTCAAGTATTCTCAATAAATATGTATTGTAAGTAAGTATTAATCATATTAGATTATACAATTAAATACAATTTTTAGCTCACTTTTAAGGTGTTCACTGTCAATACTTGGTGGAATGGCATTATAATAAAAATAATAAAACATTTTTAGTACTTTTTCCACATAAAATTTATTAGATCAGGACCGGTTTCGCTCATGATGAGCATTTTCAACTGATAAGAAAAACAATAAAACAGTGATATTTATACAAATTTTAAGTGATAAAAACAAGGTATGACAAACAATTGGTATTACAACCTAGCAAAAGAATTGAAGTAAAATACAAGGAAAATAAACTATAAATAAAAAGTTGAAGACCACTTAGCAATGAAACTATTATGACAAAAACCAATTAGGTATGAATTATCATTACCAAAGTAAAAACCAACAATTAGTGTATATAATAAATAAATCTTAATGTCTGTCATCTAAATTGAGTTTGGAAATGCTCATCATGAGCGAAACCGGTCCTGATCTAATAAATTTTATGTGGAAAAAGTACTAAAAATGTTTTATTATTTTTATTACAATTTTTAGCTATTTACCTGTCGTGATTTTCGTTACCGTATTGTTAAATTCAGAGGTATACCAATAAACCGAAATTGTTTTAGCGTTCACTATGGCTCGATTTATCATTAGTCAAACCTGCCGGAATTCAACCCACATTTTACCAAAACATGTATGTTGCTCAACATTTTGTCACCTGAGGAGAAAGATTATTTGGTGTCTAGTGCCAATGAATTCATCCTCCCACACCAACTCACCTGCATTCATCAGGCTACATACTTTTCACCGTAAGTATTGAGTAACAATCACCTTTTCTTCAAAAGATAATATACAAAATTTATTATTTGTTTAATGTGTAGGAGTTCTTTTAAACCTCTTATGCTATAATTTAGCTTTTACTGTCTCGTTGAAAATAATTTATGACGTTATCTCTTTTTTAAGCTTCAACTATACTTTTCTTCGATATCTTAAATGTCTGATGCTTTATTTCACCATAATTTACACACCTTATTTTAAAACTGTATTTTACATTCATTAATACATAAACTATTTAACGGACAAGTTCTTTGAATTTAACTTTACTTGTCTCATATGTCACGTTCTGATTTTTAAAAAAAAATGTAATCTTGCCTTGATTTTAATAAATATATCGCGCACATCTCATGAACAAATCAGTCGCTCACTTTAAGTTTATTTAGCAGGAGAGAATTTTACATACATATCGTCGTTGCGCTTTTAAAATCCTCCACAAATGTGCGTGTGCGTTTTTTCATAAAATCAGAGTGTTGCATTAAAAAAAATATATAAAAACTCACCGCAATCTCAAAGATAAAAAACGATTATTATATAAAGCGTTCTAGAATTGCTTTACATGTATGTAAGTCTTTTGTCGAGGACAGATATCGTAATTCGTATCATATTTTGAGACTACGGCAAGGTTTTAAAAAAAACTAGCGGATTTTGAAAGCGCAGCGATTAAAAATTATGAAATTAAATATAAATGTATTGAAATTTAAGATCTTACAATTCATCGAACATAATAAATAATATTTTTTTTGCAAAATAAGCAAAAGATTATAATTACTGTTTTTTTCGGCGGGGTTTTCGATATTTTAGAACGCTTGTTTTTATCAAGAGTCGAGTCTGGTATTTTGTTCTAATAATGATAATAATGAAGAGCACAGATTTTGAAAAATGCCATTTGATATATGTTCTGGTAGTCCATAATAAAATCTATGAATAAAAATCACAATTAATGTTCAAAAACATTTTTACATATAAAAATGAGATCATAAAGTTGACACATTCAAGTAAACCGTGATTTATCCAACACTCGAATCATCATTTCACAAGCTCTGTATTTGTGTGACAAATCACTTTTTGAATGTTTGCTCATCAATTATTGTATTGTAATATGATTTGATTAAACCATTTGTTTATAACACTTCAGCGGTATTATTAAATTGCCTCATTTTTAGATATTTGAACACCTACTTATCGAAGTTTATAGACGGGCTTAAGACGTTTTAAAACGTTTATATACCAAAATGTTATATAAACTCCTCGACAATTTCAAATAAGTCTCCTTTACATAGAGCCCGTGGCGTAAATCACCCTTAATCCGCCCCTGTCACAATCGAGTTGCGTAACTTTATCGGAGTACCGAGTGAGTGTCGCTTTCGATCAAATCCCGGCTTTTGTCACCACTGCTTTTGCCAAAACTCGTCTCCGAACTCATCTATCCTCCGTGCCCCGTGCGTACATCTTTCGGAGCACTTGTTTCAATTTACTTGTACTTACATTCTGTGATATATCATAGTTAGTCGTAATGATTTAATGCAATGATTTCTGATAACAGATTTGACTGTATTTGTATTATAAATTTCAATAATTGAAACTTGGAGTTTTGTATTAATAACTCCATTTCTCAATTTAATCTTACTGCTCCCCCGAAGATCAACAGAAAACACTAATTAAATATATTCAAAAACTTTTAACACAATTCGAGATACGTGTGTACTGTAAATCACACCTTATTTTTTTTTAGTTATATCAGTGAGGTGGAGCTCTTTTTTAAATTTAAAAATACTTATTATTGAAAATAATAATTGTCTTATTTAGTTAAAGCCGCAGCGCACTGTAACTTTATGTACTAAATCAATACATCATGTTAAATAAACTTTATTTTCTATACATATTTGTATCGCATTACATGGCATACATAATCAAATTCCAAATATTAAGATACTAGCTTATAATTTTTTTAAAAATACATAATTCATTTAATTGTTTTAGATGCCTTCTGATAGAATAGCTAATTTCAAATCGACCGAACGAAAATTTTCTTAATCAAAAGATGTGGAACAAAATGGCGTTTTTTTTCTTAGAATACAGTATATCTATAGAAATAAAATACATTCTCTATTATTTATTTAAAAATATAAATTAAATTATAATGTATTTTCCTCAACAAAGATGTATTTTCAACATTATCAATTGACGCCAATTGTGAATTTTGGATATACTCGTTCGCTGAAGCAAACTTGTCTTGACCATCATTTAAAAAAAAATACCAGTGTTTAAAACTTTACATAAGAAGGGACGATTAATTTCAATAATCTTGTAATTAATTCAACACGAAATTAAATTGGTGCAGTTCCAGCTGCGTTGGGTCGAGTAAATGGAAGATACAAGTAACTTCCATCGGATTCTCCCCAAATTCTCGATCCCTGCCTCGCATTACAACTTTCGGCCGGTTAACTTTATATTTATTACATTACTTTTTCATTTCCTTTTCACATCCTTTTTATGAAGGGGAAATTAGAACGATGCTAATCTCGATGTTACAGATGACTCTTTGCTTTTCGTTCGGGGCAGACGCGCGCCTTTTAATTCTCCATTTCGCATGCCGTTGTACGACGAGTAAATACGGATAAAACTTCATAAGGATTAAAAAATACTGATAATGAATTACCTTACAATACATGATTATTTTTACATTATCATTTCAACGCAATCTTGTGGAGTTAGCGATTCTATCAACATTCCTAAGTGATAGTTGACCATGTGTAATTTTTCAGCACGGAAAGAAAGGAGAAATATTTGGTCGACCATTAGTCGCCCGTGATTTATTGTAAACAACCGTTATGTTCCTACGTACATATTTATTTCGATTGCGCGAGCTGCACGAGACAAACATCGACTTAAAACGTATCTTCTTGCATTACACATTAAAAAAATGTTTCTCATTGTAGCCAAACATGTGCCACAGCAATCGAAAGTAACATAAAGTGTAAAAATAGTATCACAAAGTACTGTCAATTCTTGGTGAAAAGGTATTATATAAAAAAATACTCTGTTTTATTTTATTTTTTTGAATATACAGTGGAACCCCGATCTACCGTTCTCGCATTGTTCGTTTTCCTGCATGGTTCGTTTATTTTTCATAGTCCTGGCCTAACACCCATAAGAACAATGTAAAATAATCCCGCATTAATCGTTCCTCGATTTACCGTTTTCCTCGATCTATCGTTCAAATATTTTGGTCCCGTCAAAAATACTATCCCAATTGACCGTTGTCGTTGAATATTTCTCATATTACCTCGCATTTCGTTTCGCGTTTTTTTTTCAGTGAAACCCCGATCTTCCGTTCTCACTATCATCGTTTTTTTGCATGGATCGTTTATTTTTTACTCAACCAAGACCCCGTAATAACAATGTTTAGTAATTCCACTTTAATCATTTCCTGATTTACCGAGTTTCTCGATCTATCATCTAAATATTGTCGTCTCGTCCCTGTCTATCCCGATTGACCATTTTTGTAGAATATTATTTTCGCTCATAAATATCCTTACATTGCATCTGGTTGCGTGAATTTTTCTAACTAGAGTTGAGAAACTGAAAATAATTCAAGACATTGCAAAAAAATCAGGATAAAAACGAGTCGACATGGCAAAAAGAAGTTGACTTAGAAATGTAGGCGATTTTGAAGAGTGTTTGTTAAAATGTAAGTTATAAAACTGCAAATAGGCTACTTAGTTTGTATTAAATAAGCAAAAATTTATTTATTTGTTCTTTAATAAAAAAATATAATAAATAAATAGGTTTTTTTTTAAATTTAAACATTTTTTTGGTGTTATTTGAAGATTTCCCGCGTTATCGGGTTCCCGCATTATTCGTTCATTTATTACGGTCCCTTGAAAAACGTAGAATCGATGTTCCACTGTAATAAATACTAAATGAAATGTTTTTTTCTTAAATCCATTAAAATCCCAACTTTCTCAAAGCCTTCATCAACTTCTTTCTCAATTGAAAGAAATTGATTTATTCATTGTTTTAAATGACTCATGAATATATAAAATAAATAAAAACACAATAACACTCGTACAAAATGGCTGCGATTTTCATAAAGCAAACAGCGTCTCCTAACCAAGTTAAGCATTACGTTCACAGAGAACAGTACCATTCTCCAGCTTAATCGTCGAGAGTTGCAAAATAGCTTTTTGTACAAATGGAACAAGAACTAGAGTATGGTGGATTCGTTGTTATACATTTCAACAACAACTGCTTTTATGGCACATATCGTATTTCATCATACAAGATGTGATCTCAACCAAGTTCCATGTATTGTATATATTGTGAAAAATAAATATTTATCTCGTGTGCATATTAATTTAAAAGGATTATTATTATCAGTTTTCAGATTATGTTCGTATCATTACCGATACCTTTATTTTGACACACTAGCTGACTGATAATAATCTACAGATCCTGTTGAATTTAAGGTATCAAATCAAATGATCGATTTATTTATATATTTGCTACTCCTTTCAAAACATCACCCTCTCATTAATATATTCTTTAAAAAGATAACTTAATCAACTGATCTTTTCTCAGTTTTCGTCAGTTAATTGTTATCAGCTACATCGTATTATAATATGTACACCAATATTGTTAATTAATTAATTTCAAATAATTGATTATAATTTTAATTACTTTTAAGGTGTTTACTGTCAATACTTGGTGGAAAGGCATTATAATAAAAATAATAAAAGATTTTTAGTACTTTTTCCACATAAAATTTATTAGATCAGGACCGGTTTCGCTCATCGCGAGCATTATCAACTGATAAGAAAAATATATAAACAGTGATATTTATACAAATTTAAATTGAAATAAAAAGGTGTAAGCAACTATTAACAATTTAAAGGATCATTGCTTGGAAGCGGGAAAAACACCAAATCATCATTAGGATATTTACTTTAGTAATGTAGTGTTTCACTTTGTGTAAAAATTTCCCAAATTTTAATTGTGTTTATAATTGATATCGTTTGCCACTTAGATTTATTATTCTTTGATGATGATTTTTTAATTGTTATGGGTGTTAAGCATTTTAATTTTGTGTAATTATAATGTAATTTGCTAATCCTTTAAATTGTTAATAGTTGCTTACACCTTTTTATTTCAATTTAAATTTGTATAAATATCACTGTTTATATATTTTTCTTATCAGTTGATAATGCTCGCGATGAGCGAAACCGGTCCTGATCTAATAAATTTTATGTGGGAAAAAGTACTAAAAATCTTTTATTATTTTTATTATAATTTTAATTGTTATATTTAAATTAATAACATTTTTATTTTACTAATCGTGCAAATATATGTGAGATTTTCACCTCTTAGATAAGCGTCTGAATACTAACTTAGAGCAGGGCTGTGTATTCGGGAGTTGTGGAGTCTTGTCCGGAGTCAGAGTAGGAAAAATCCAATTGAAAAAAATAAATAATGATTTGTATTCAAAACACAATAGTACATAGTGTTGCCACAGCATGCTAGGGTAACTAAAGATTATATGATGGCATACATAAATAAATATATAAGATTAAATGAAATTATTAAAAAAATTCTTTGGAGTTGGAGTCTCGCCTTTTTTTAGCCGACCCCACAGCGCTGATCGAAAGATTTATTAAGTATAGCGAATTAATTGATTTAATTTTGTAATTATTCTTTACGAGCGACACATATGAAAAGTAATAGGTAAGATTTTGGAAGAAAAAAATTACAATGATACTATCTTCTTTTTTAAAAAATTTACCAATATATACAAAGGAAAGGACTATTTCTTATTAATTGATTTGGCATTTACTTGGTAGAACTCCATTTATAACAGATTAAAAATAACAAAGTATTTTAGTTCTACTATGAACTGTAAAGTTTCATATTTCATTTCGTTTCGTTTCATATAATAATGAAAAAACTGTAGAACTAAAATACTTTGTTATTTTTAATCTGTTACTATTTCTTATGTTATTTGCCAGTCTTGTGTTTTTTTTCTATTATTTCAAAGCTCATTTTGAAGAAATTGTTATATTCAAACCGTAACAAATTTTCTTTTTAGATTCTACCTTTACAATATAATGATAGTTTCAGCCAATGATTTGTAGTATTTAAACCGAACGTTGCATAGCTTTTTCTACAAAGGCTAGGCTATAAAACATCCCTGCAAATGACATGAATGGCTTAAGTATAATATCAGTATAGGTAGGTACACGGTTACAAAGCTCGTCTTTTCTATTGTGTTCAGTCCAATTTATCCATCGCAGTGACTGAAATGTTATAGTACATAGTATTTCCGCGGAGTGACCTAGAAAAAGAGCTTTTATCACGTGGGGGCAGTTTGTACTCCGGCCACGATTTAATAAATGTAAATAAGATACCCGCGTCCAAATATGCAGACCGATTTGGAAAAAAACCTTCTTGCGGGAGTGACGAAAACACTGGATACAATGTATATGTTTACATAATGAATATGTGCGTCGTCTACCAACGCATAAATTGCTCGAAAAGCGTCGCCGTCGGTTTTTACCGACGCCGCCAGAATGCTCGCTATGTCGATAGAGACGTTTTATTTTTTTTCAACCGACGCTTTCCGATAGTCTTGTACAGAACTTGAATTCGATTTAAAATAAAAGATATGCGTTCATTTTTTAGTGGACTTTTTTTGTATTATGTCTGTCTATTGGATAATAAAACGATTTAAAACAATTCCACACATAATAATAATCTCTGCAGTGCTTATGAACAGATTTTCTTATAAATTTGATTGGATTTCGTATTTTTTCTCACCTTTGTCAATATTTGTAGTTTAAACTGAATACTACTAGAATACACTAGAATGAAACACTAGAATAAGTTACACATACTATAAAACATAGAGTATATATTTTAAAGTCAATCACTTTCAAAGTGTTCAATAAACACTTGGTGGACTTGCATTACCTATAGATTCATTAGTACTTCCACAGTTATTCAATATGAAACAAGTCAGGATCGGCGTTGTCTTTTTTAAATTAAAGAGTTGAACAAAAAGCTTACTCCTACCGATGGCATAAAAGCCAATTCAATCATTGTTGAAAAGATTTGATTGCATATTTAAAAGTATCAGTGTCATAAGTATTTATCATTTTGTTTTAAGCTGAGGTTAATTAAACAAAATAACCCATTCTGGATAATTATTCAGTTGTGTAAAGCGTTTGTGCCAAAAATAATATTTCCTAAATTAATAGTACGGTTCAAAAATACTTCTCTAGCACATAGGGTTCGACTTTTCATAAAACTAAAATGTAACATTATCTGAGTCTTTGTTCGCTCCATTGAGCAATGCCAACTTTACCACTATCGTTTCATATAATAATGATAGTCGAAATGAGGTAAGGACGCATTTCCTTTCTCTTGGAGCGATAATGCTTCCGTTTTCACCCGCAATTACTTTCAGAGTGCATTCAAATGTGATTCATGACTTCAGATGAATAGAAATACCTTCTTATGATATAGCTAGATGTTACTGTACTTATATCTGGCTCAGATGCAATTTTAGGTTATGCTATAAAATGCATAGCTATACTGAAATTATGGACCATAGACAGACGAATATGATGACAGCTTTATGGTTATTTTTCAATAAATTTATTGTAAAATCACTTAAAAAACTAAGAATTTAAAGGTGCACGATGAAATTTCAATCATTCGTTCGAGTTAAACAAAAAGGTACCGACTGTAAATTTGTAGAATAGAGATATTGAGCTCCAAAGTTTGGACACGTTTTAAGATATTTTATAGTAATTTGATTTTCATCACTTCTTTAGTATACAAAACGCATACTTTGTACTTGGTTCCTTTTAACATAACAAATAATATGTATTTTTTTACATTGTTTCGCAAAAATTCAATAATGTAAATAAAAAAAACACTAGACCAAATTTCAGTTTGATCTCTTTATCAAATTAAAATTTTAAATATTTTACTGGTTCTCTTTTTTAAAACATTACACTTAGATTTTTGTCAATCAAGACCAAACATGACGGTCATTTAATTATAATTATAATGAGATTCATATTTTTTTTTTACTTATAAATAACATCCGACGAAGCATCTGTAGATTTCCAGTGGAATTCACTCGACTTTTTAAGCGGAACTTATCCCCAGACTGGGCCCCGGAATAAATCCGCGAGACTATGTCCACCAATTTACTTGAATGCATACTCCTTGAGTGTTAATGAATCGTGAACGTGCTATTATGAATGCATCTCGCTCTATCTCGATTCAAATGCTCAATGCAGTGTGAGATAGAGCGAACTTGCAATTATTATGCATTCTCAATTTGAATTGAGAGCTGAATTTACTTTAATAGTTTAAGCAATATTAATTTTGTCGCAGAAAAATTAAATCTAAGCTTATCTTATTATAAAATAACTTCTCACATATAAACAATACACGTATATGTCGTATCATATGGTGTTCACTTTAAGTAGTGATTATAAATAAATCTCACATTATTTCAAATATAATATTTATTAATACTTATTTTAAAAACAGTATGTACATATTCCGATTGAATAAATTGTGCCACCCCCCCCCCCTCCCCCCACTACTACCTTTTACTTCGACTTGACATCCCTCTAATTGTAAGCATTCGCGACTAAAAGTGTCAAAACTTATTTCCATAGTTTACTTAATTGGATGATTCTTTCTTTCGTCACCCAGCTCTAGTGATTTACTATTATTCTAGATTTAAGAGAGGATCACATTTTAGATGTTTATTGCCATAATACAAATCTTCCTTGTTAGTCAACCATCTAAGTTGAACGAGCTTGAAAACGAAGCTTTAATACCCTATAAAAATATACATGAACGTGTGAGTTATGTAAGTCGAACCAATTCTAACATTCTAAGAGAACTATGGAATATAAACAACTTTACATAGGTACATTTTTTTGATGATGTCGAACAAGTATGTATTATTATAATCATACCAAAGAAAAAATCCTTAAATTATTTATATTCAAACTCTAAAAAATCATGGTCGTATAAACCCACAGGGAAAATCGTCGACTGAAACATTCCTCCTACTTTATCATTCACCCGGAAAATATATAAACATAGAAAACGGAAAGGGTATGTACCCTTTATTTTCCCATCATTGGATATGTATATTTGAGAATATCCTCTCAATGTACGCATCTCCTTACGGGAAAGATGGTTGGAAAATTCTCACAAAAATTGCAAATATCGATACACCGGGGACGTATAAAGGAGCGAATGATAATGCCCCGTTATCCCATATAAGGATGCTCGTCTTGTGGTACGGAAATAATCAGGATAGGGACATGGTAGGACTGGACTTAAATTCATATAGGGATAATCTTTACTTATAGATTAACGAACAAGTTTTCGTACATCATTTTAATGGTAAAGATATCTTTAAAAAAACTCTAGAAATATTTTGCCTTGAGTTCCCGGTTGGCTTAATTTTAATAATATTAGACGGTCGTTTCTCAGTGAGAAAGCATTTAATGCTTCCTAAATTTTAAAAAAAGGTCATTTTAACTTCATTGAAAACAGTGCATTTAAAGAGCTGTCAATACTTGACACAAATACGTATATTCAAATGTATTTGTGATAATCCAGGTAATTTAGCAAAGTTTATAGCTTCACAATAACTCTTCAAGGATAGTTGATAGATATTAAGTACATCTCGGAATCACCAAAACAACAGTCTATTATCATTTTTATGAAAATAATTATTTTAATATCATTACCTTATCATAATGAAGTTTTACCTTGTGAATACTTAATACTTATTGAATGTATGTAATTTAATACATTGCATAACATAGGATTCAACAATAATTCTCTACTTCATACTTAAAATTATATATGAATAAATACAAGGTGGGTCAAATTTCCCCGGACGCATTGGCCATCGCAAAATACTGCAGAATGGCGTCTCGCAAACCCATAAGGTAAAAAGAAAGAGAAATAGGTTAAATATAAATAGCCTGCTTGAAGCGCCACTGGCGAAGGGATTCAGGATTCTAGGTCATCGTCGAGAGTACCTGGGGGTGAAGTTATGAAAAGCAAATCGAAGTCTCGCGGATTTGGTTGAATAACTTACGCTGTGGGGCTCACAAAGTGGCTTCTACCTGCTGGGAGTATTACAAGGGAAAAAATTCAACAAACCCTTATAAGAAAATTGTATTGTGACAAAAAGACAGGCACATATTTATGGAATCTGAAGTTAACATAAAACGGAAATGTAATATCTCGAACTCATACAAGAATACTTACAGGATTTTTCAAAGCAAATGTGTCAGTCGTTTATGATAATATAATACTTATCTATCGCGGAAAATATTTTGTTAACTCAATTTTAACTGAATAAGCTACTCGCTCTTTAAACAATTTTGATGAGAGTTGCCCGGCTATTAATAGCATTATGATCTCATAAATGCTTTAAACTTGTGTGTACATTATAATTACACTGTAAATTAGTTTACTTAGATTAATTTAAAAATTAATTTAACTACTTTGTTACTATTGTATCAGTTTGATCTTAAACCTTGCTATATTTTACTTGATGATGCTTCTTAAAGAGGAGAAACACATTAAGGGGGCTCACTGTAAGTAATTTGGTGGAAAGGCATTATATTACAAAAAATAAAACATGCAATTTGTACTAATTTCCTTTTTTATTTATTAAGATCGGGACCGGCTTTGATCATGACAAGCATTATCAACTAAGTTATGAAGCGCATTACTAGTTGATAATGATATTCGTGAGCGAAACCGGTCTGGATAATAGATAAAAGTAGGGAATCATTACAAATTGTATATTTTTATTTCTTTGGAATATAATTAGAAATACAGTTATCTCACAAATTGTAACACATCGTGTGGAATAATAAAGTTATCTTACCTTGCGTTACCTTTTGGCATCTTTAGGCGTTCAAGTGTGAGAATGTACATAGTTTGAACGATTCAAATTTAATATTGAAATTCCACCAAGCACCTTCAGTCGAAATCTTAAATTATCATATTCAATTTTACGTTACACATGAACATCCTCAAAGCTACCTTCATCAAAAATATTACTTATTATTATTTCCAAATTACTTGAATAGAAATCGTAGTAGAAGAAAAAAACGCTTTACAACAAAAGTCATATTTTGAGCTATGAAACAGCATGATATCATAATCAGTTATGTATCCAATGAATCAATGAATTCTTATAAAATAGCAATTTATGTTAAATGATTGACATGAATAGTTGTGTGTATATCATTGGTTAAACCTTAAGAGTATTTGTTTTGACATTAATTCTTTATTACGTTTACATTTTTTTAATGAATTCTGAACCGTACAAATTATAAGACTCGCTTTTCAATAACATATTCTTCCTTGTTGATACAGCTGCAAGTTAACACTATTATATTTCTTTTCATCTAAACAAGTTTCGTATTGTTAATCCCCGTCTTCCGGCTTATGTTCAATGTTAATTAAAATTACCGGTATTGTAAATAAAGTATGATCCAAGTACCGCGATTTATCTGTCACCAGCTGTTTGAATCATAATAGTATAAGGATTGGATTACATTCTAGCAAAGTCGCTGAACGGAACTATTTCGAGGATTATACTTTAATGTGATTATCATTGTTAATTATATTGAAATAATCTTAATTATAAGTATTAAATTAATCAAAAAAATATGAGGAACTCTGTATCAAAACTTTTAATATCCATTTTTGATATTTTTTTGATAAGTATGGCAGTATCATATTTATACGTAGCTACATAATATTCTTCTTCCTCTTTGGCCATGTTCGCTCCCTATGTGGAGCATATGGCCGCCACGCGGCACCTCCATGTTTCCCTGTCTCCCGCCAATAGCTTTGCTTCCTCCCATGACATGCCAGCATCCCTCAGTTCCGCCGAGTACATCCTATGGATCGTACCCGACGGACGTCCAGGACGCCGGAATCCCACCGGTCGAAAGAAGAGGCAGGCAGGATTGAGGCTTTCCGGAGGCATCCGCAGCACGTGACCCAGCCAGTTCCAACGTCTCTCCATAACCACTGACGTGACGGGACGCTGTCTTGTACGCTCCCTTATCTCTGAATTCCTCACAAAATCAAACCACCTCACCCCCATTATCCGACGCAAGCATCTGTTCTCGAAGCTCAGTATACGGTTTTTCTGAGTCTTCGTCATGTGCCATGATTCGCAACGAGAATGGTGGGAGACTGATTGAATTCGCCACATAATATATCAAAAAATAATCGGGTGTCAAAATTTACTTTAAACGCTGTTTAGACCACTGTCAAAGATAGTCCCTATCGGTGTCTAAGTTCACATTTTTAAATGAATAATGTGATATATGTATGTTGTTAGAAAGAAACAATCGAAGATCAGTATTTTTCATGGTGTAATAGTATATTTCGCATCATGATAAAGTGCTGCTTTTCACTTCCAAGGTAGTTTTTAACTTTATTTATAATAACGAAAAAATGTGTTCCTGTGTTTTTTTGCGATTTTCTCCCGATTTGGAGAATTGGAGTTGGTATACTAGACTCCTGAAATATGAATCTATTCAGTATCATCCCTACTGAGATTCAAGCCCGTGGGCATCCCAATCGAAACAGGTGACGTTGACCATTAAACCACTGACCCACCCGGCATTTACCAATTTATGCAACTATTAATTTTTCCGCGGTACATACGTTTTGTAATATAAACGTTGCCACTTAAAAACAATTCCCGAATATTTTTACAATTTTCGCAATTCGATTTTAGTAAAGGGACTGTTTTGCATAAATTTGACTTACGTGCCTTTATTATTTACCGACATTTTCCCGCATAAATTAAAAGGTAAAGCCCCGTACCTATTATCGTTGCTATTCTTGCCGGCAATAATAGCACGAACCTCTCTTTTTGAAATGCAAAGCCTGGGATCGCAATGGCTTGGGTTTTATTCGCGCGGTGCGGGAAACCCCGCTCCCGAGGGATGGAGGAGCATTCCAAGGACGTTTCCGTACTCATCCAGGGATCCCGTGACGTCACGATCTGATATTAAATCCTGACGCCCGCAAGAGGCTCGTATATATTATTTAAATGAGTCAAATGTAAGCCCCGCGCTTGTCACTCGCGTACTTACATTTTGTTTCGGTACACTTTGTCGTTATCTCGTGTTGTTTTATATTACGACAAAATAAATTAGTGCTTTAGCTAAATACTGTAAATAATATTAACAAATTTATGCGGCGGGCTATCATTACTTCATTTTCAATACTTGAAACAATATTTTATGATTAAATATTCATAGAAAAAACTCACAGACATACTTAAACTGTTCATAATAAAATTTAAATAACAAATAACTTGTATTGACTAAATCTTTGAAATATAAATAATTAATAGATTTGTTTTCTTTTTTGCAGATACGAATAAAGCTATGCACATAGGCTTCAACACGAATTTGATTGCAGGTAAGAGTCTTCTTATTCGTTGAGTTGGAATTTACTTGGTAGAACTCCATATTATATATATAAAAAATATAAAAGAGTTTTAGTTCCACAAATATTATTTTACATATTATAGTCGATAGCTTTTTCGGCCTATGTCCACATCACAACTAAATGATGAGGGGAATAAGTCAAAATATCTATATGATAATTTAATTAAAATATTTTTTCGATGTATTAAAGGTTTTATTTATTTATTTTGCACTGTTTACATTTCAACTACAATTGGGATTCGAGCCTTGGCCACCGCAACTGAAGCCAACGACATCGTTAACTCGGCGGTTCCCAAACTTTTTCGGCTTCCGACGCCCTTAATGTAACATTTTTTTTCCGCTGCACCTCAAGTAATATTTTTTGTAGACCAATTTACACCGCGGCGCACAGTTTGGGAATCACTGCGTTAACTGCTAATTCGGAAAGTTAATGTTAACGCTTTCTTTGTGTTGTCTTTTTTACTATCTAAAAATTTCCAAAAAAATATTCGTAGACCGTTAAAAAAATGTTTACCAATAACGTTTGCTCATAACGTATTCTACATATTATTCATTAGCGTTTGACTCGTCAAATTCGCTCAGACGTGTGATTAGCTAGTCAATATTTTTAGCTCTAAACGAGATTAAAATGTCGTCTTGTGTCTTTATGAAATAAATTACTATCGAGATGAACCGTAATCGAGACTAATGTACGCTGATTATTTCAAGTGGACCACGCTTCCACGTAATGTGTCGGGAATCAATGACTGACGAGCTCGTGTCAGTTTATTTTTTTATGAAATGCAAATTTTCAATTTCGATATACAGTACAATTTCAATATTCACCGTTTTTTTATATTCCTCTCCAAAAAACGATAAATTCAGTAAATCAGTAAATGAGGGATTATTAAACACTCATTTGCCAGCAATAAGAAAAACGCGGTATTATCGATAGTATTTGTTTACATATTATATTTAAAAAAAAATACTTTTTTTACTAATTCCACACTGGTTATTATAAATCAGTACTAGGGTATCGATCCTGGGATCTCGTCCAATACTGTGATCCCGAAATCCCGGGATTTCTTGATTGAGAAAATAAAACACAGAATATTTCCAAAAATTTTGTCAATCGCAATTTCTACACGAAAACAATAATCCTTTGTACTTCATTCCACTTTATTTAATATGTCAGGACCGGTTTCGCTCATTGCGAGCATTGTCAACTGATAAGAAATATAATTTAACAATGCTATTTATACAAAATTGAAAAGTTATACACAACAGTTGGCATTGAAAAGAAATTGCCAATTACATTAAAGTGATTCTAAAATAACACAAAATTAAAATGTTCAACACAACTAACATATAATTAAAAAGTCATCCCAGATTCATAAATTCGGAATGCGAATGTTGAGTGTTCGAACAATCCCGGGATTTAAAAATTGTCAATCCCGAAATCCGGGCATCACAAAAAGGGTTGGATATAATTGGATACCATAATCAAACCGGGCCTGATACATTAAAAGCAATTTTGTTGTTTTGATTTTTTAATATAATGGAAACAAATGGCACATATAATTGAAAAAAAAACTTACATATTACGTACAAATAAATACGTTTATTACTTTTTCAAAATTTTGACGAATAGTAAAATTATTATAGAACAAAATAAAAGTATTCAATTATTCTGCTTCTTTAAGTTTAGTCTTACTATGAAAAGGCTAGTAAACTTACTTATGCTTATAAATTCGTTCAATCGTTAGTATTAATTTTAACTGTTTCATACCAATGACAGTTCAACAATTCATGGTATAACCAATTAAACGGGGTCAATACGATTCAAATTGCTGCCGTCAATTGAAACACTGATTCGTTACTTACACTTTTGAATTGCTCTTTCTTCTAAAAATCGGTATCAAGTGAGTAATGACAATACATTTATAATCAAAGAGGAATGTCGGGACTCACGGTTGTACTCGCTTAGTACCAAGTGCCTCATGTTTAACGCATGCATCTTGGCAGTGATGCTTTACGATTGCGAGTCATGACACCTCACGAAAGCACAGTATACGGTTGCTTAGAAAACACATGCCTGTGGCGAATGCATGATTACAGTGGTAGGCAATGATACTGATAATTAATCTGTAAATACCTATTACTATTTGGACCATATCCTCATATTTGGTTGTTCGGCAGTCTTAGGTCTATTTTTTGTTATTATGTAATCAATTTTACGATTATTTTTTTGCTCTAGAATAGCTATAGGGAACCTTTTCATTTATAAAGGTCACATTTACAAAAGTGAATATTTTGATCATGTCAAAATGCCGCACCAGACCATAGTAGCCAAGAGGCTGCAGTTTCCTCTCCACTAATCTATAACCGGACGGCTGCCGTCTTATAAAGTATTGATTTCTTACAGATACGTAGGCGTCGTTGTTTATTTGTCTTTTTTTTCACTAGGATTACTACCCAATCAAGTCATACAAATAATTTTAATAATAATTATAAACAAAGATGTCGAACATTCGTCATCAATTTTACGTGAACAGTTCAAAAGTTGCTTATCTGACATTTAATAATATTTAAACAGTAAGCAGTCTACCGGAATTTATGTATGAACATATAATTGTGTAAGATGGTTAATGATAATTTTCGCTGATTTAATATTATTTTAAATACACACTTCGCTTAGTTAAACTACCGAGAGACAATTTCACAATTGTATAAATCACGAAATCCCAACCACGCCTTAAGAATTATCCGTTACCGTTTTGGTGCCACAAATGATTAAATTTTTTGTGGAATTTTACCTTCGGGATCCATCGGAAACCGTTATTCACGCACAGAATATTCTGGTATCTAACAAAAATATATTATAACTGTTCTTACGAAATATTTATTCAATACAGAAATTTTACTTATTATTTCAACAGATTTACATAAATACCCAAGAGTCTGTTAATTTTGTCTGAGATTTTTCGGAAGAAGTTTTTCTGTATAAATTTCAATGAAACTACATTGTTTGTCTTAAATTCTAGCGAATTAACAATAAAACTTTGCACAATAGACTGTTTGTTGTTCTGTAGAAATAAATCAATAATTCGGTACTTCGTTAGCAATGTATATGTACATTATTTAAATCACTAAAACAGAATTTCTTCAAGTATTCAAGAAGCTAGAACAAATTGATAAACAATTGCTAAATAAATACATAAGATAATTTTAAATCATTCTTTTGTAAATTGATTTATTGACTGAAATGTATTTTTTTTAAAATTTATGATAATAACAAAACTTTGATTTACATATCGTCGTTATTTTTCTACAAACACGTATCTCCACTCTTTATAAATTCAAAATTTTAATACAGATATATTCCTACGCGTATCAAAAAAAGTGTCATGTTTTATTTAACCTTACATTTGGCAATTATTATGGTCATGCGCTATGTTTAGCATGAAGGAGATGGAGGCATGGATGTAAGCATCCTTACTTCCTTCGTTATTAACTCCTTACAGATATTTAGGACAAAACCATTTCAGTAGTGTTTTATAGCGATAGAAATCGATAGCGGTAGAATAAAGTTCATTTATGTGTCTCCTGAAAACTTGTTCTTTTTTAGACAGAGGTTGTAGAAAATCACCGACGATATACAAATTATTAAACAAACAGTGATACTTTTTTGAGTTTTCAAAATCATTTTATTTCTATTTTTTTTTAATTTCAAACAATTAACATGCTTAAAATATTAATGTATTTGACAGTTTTTTTGTTGTTAATAAAATGGCATTTAATGTGTTTTCAAACTGTTCAAGTTTCCATTATGTATGGCAGGCTTTTGTCACACGACGTTTCCACCATATTTGAACAGAAATCCTGAAAGTTTGCCTGGCTTAAATACGGTACTTATTACACAATAAAGTAACGAATACGTAGGTACACAGATATAATACGCCAGAGCTAAACTTTAGATTAAAGCATTGTTATGTTATGATATAGATTTACACTTGAAGGTGAAACTGTAATACTGTGGAATTAGCGAAGTTACCTTAGACTTAAACCGGTATTCGCATGTACATAGGAACGACATAATTATATAGTCACATTCATAAAGTGCCGTGTAATGCTTTTATGGGATCTTGATTCTTCGACAACTTTAATTTATTAACTGTAGATATGAAACTAGATTTACAGATTTTGCCAACTAAACAATTGAATGTTTCAAATTCAAATTAAGATAGCTTAATAGAAGTTTCATCTGTAATATAAGAATAAGTTGTGAATTTAGTCTATAAATATGTTTTATTGATTTATATTTTATTTGTTTTTAGTTTTGAAGCTCGAAAGTATTTAAATTCGTTCATTCAACGACATCTTAAATGATGAGGGGAATGTGTCTTTTTGTAGATATTTTTAAGACATCAAATTGATACAAACCGTTAGAATATTATTCAATGTTATAGTAGAATATGCTTTAGTTTAAGTCAGTTCATCCGTTCACTTGAATGCCTGAAGATGCCGAAAGGCGAAACCCGGGTCGTTAGTGACAAAATCTGTGAGAATGTACAAAGTTTGAACGATTCAAAAATAGAATATGCTTTGTTTCAACGATGAAATTATTAAAAAAAACCCCCAGATATAACATTTTCATTTATAAAAAAAATCTTAATTCGATATCACTGCTGAAAATTAAGTGCAAATGACTTGTTTTAAATACATAAACGTATTCAAGAAATCATGATTTAAAATATTCGTCTTTCGATAAAAATGCTTTATCGTAATTATGAAGTATTTCATAGAAAAACATTCATAATTTTGATTATTATTTATTTAAATACATTACAAAAGAAAAGTTTGAAAATTTTGAATAATTATGTTTTTAAAAATCACTCATTTAAAATGCTCTATGTCTGAAAAACCCCACTTTTGATTATAATATAAATGTATAGGATTAGGAAAATAGGTAAATTGTTTATAGAGGAAAATTGCTTTTATATAAATCGGTTTTTTTTAACAATCACCAGTAAAGCAGCATGGTCTTTGAAATTTACTCGATATTAATTTTACTTATTTTTACCATCTCTCTATCGAAATCGTAGGAACTATTTCTGTATAGACGGCGGTTCTGTAAGGCGGTGGCGGTCGTTTCTGGCTTTGGGCGGCGCTAATGGTCGGGACAAAATCGCTGGGCGGAATGTGGCCTTAATAGCTGACCTGCGGTTTTCAACAGGAAGCTTATCTCCATGCACTATTGTAGAAATGCAACAGCGCTGCCAACTACCCCCTCTGTCCAAAGCTATGCATAAATAAAACACAAATTCACTATATTTTAGTGACTGGTGTTAACTTCGCATACGTTTTTTCTAAGTGGCTATGGACCACAGTATTCGTTGGAATTTAGATTTATAACTAAAAACGTTGATATTTTTAACTTAATTGCAATTGAGTTCTACCAAATAAATGCCAATTCAATCAATAGTCTACTCCGCTTTAAATCTAAAGAGGAATCAATAAAATTTCGTTCCCCGTATTATGTTGCGAATTCTTCAATACAACTAAACCTTTTTTCAAATTTGAATTGTTTGAATTTTGTACTTTTCCATAAGTTTTGTCGCTAACGACCCGGGTTTCGCCTTTCGGCATCTTCAGGCATTCCAAGTGCACGGATGTACTTGAACTGACGCGTAGTAAACAGTTTGTATCGTTTATAAACAAAAATATAAGTAGATCACTAAGTTAAAAGGATATTAAAATGTAAATTAGCGAAAATTGAATGTATACAATTTTCAATGGAATTTTCAATTTTCGAAATATATTCTAATAAATTTTTGTTGACTACAGAAAATAAATACATTTAGATTTTTCACTGACGCACGTTTATAAATTGCTCAGTGCTGACCTCGGAGATAATCGATAAATATTTATATTTTATTCCTCTATTCGAGAATATTTTCCGCAATATAATTTTCTTGGAATCATTATTATATATTTTTGCTTTGTTCTGTTTGTTGACTCAAAAATTAAAAGTGTCTGTCAGAATTTTCACCTAATAAATTCTTTAATGGCGAGCCATAATGTTATTAATGCCTTAATATTATTCCATTTGCTTTTTGAAATGCGCGCCAAATATTAAACGCCGAATCTCCGCGCTTACTTCTGGCAAAGAAATCGGGTTTACTGCTATATAAAGGCGGGTTTAATGTTTAAGTATCCGTTATAACGAAAACATCATAAAGATCCTCAGCGAATATTTGAAAATATATAAAATACAGTATTTGCTAGCCACAGCAGAATAGCCCAGACGGCATAAAAACGCGTTTTCATTGACGCAATAAAAACGTATATATATTTGAGATTATTTTCTGCAATATTTCGGGGAGTGCACTTTTTATTATGCACATATCTTTTCGCAATGCTTTTCTTAGATTACCACTTTACTTAATAAGAGTGCTACGGTTAAAGTAAATAATTTCAATATTTTCTTAATCATGCCAGCTCCCAATGTGGAGCATTTGGACTTCTAGTGGAGTTTATCTCAACAGAAGTGTTTCTGCAATAGCTGCTTGCTACTTACTCAGTTAGTTGTCCAACCATACTTTTTAGGAGAGATTAGAGGTTAAAAGATACGACTATGATGAGTATCTAAATTTAGCTTTTAAGTTTGAAAAAAGATGAGCTTGTTAAAATTGAAACCAAGAAAAAAGACTGAAAAAAAGGTTTTTCCTAGACAATTTCTTAAATAAAGATTAGATTATGTCAATTAAACACCAGTTTAGGAAGTCTGCGTGCACTTCAAGCTCGTGGATATTTCGTAATTTGCATATGGCCCAAAATCATCAAAAAATTGCGATCATGAAAAATTACTTAAAAAGGGTTTATTTTTGATTTTTCTAAAAATTTATAACAGATTATGCCAATTAAAAACCAGTTCATCAGTCTCCATGCACAAAGTCAAAGTTGCGTATATTTCATAATTTGTCTTTGGCCCAAAGTCATTCTAAAACGTTTTTTGTGCCTCCTGTAAAATTTGCTATGTGTGGCTTACGTCCTTTTTCCTTTCTACAGTCGATATGTGTAATGAAAAATGAAATGATAGAAAAATTTCTTTGGAGTCGAAGTCATCTTATTTTATACTTCATTTTATACAATTTTCGATCAATTCTGTAGAACCTAGTAGAACTTGCAATTTCAATGTATTCAATACATTTCAAATGTTTCCAGTCTTACTTACTCAGAATTGTTATGCTAGGAATGATAAAATTCATAATAATATATTGCATTTAGGTAGAAAACAAAATATTAATGAAAATTACATTACACAACAGACCTACGGAATAGCGTCATAACTTTCTTTGTAATAAGTGAAAAATTACGACTCGTTATAAATTAATTATTTAAGACAGTAATAATTATGTGACAAATTAACGCGTGAGCTAAAAACGTGTCCTTCCTATCCTAACTGAATTTTTATGTCCCACTTAAAAATAAATAAAACCCTCTACTTACTCGACAAATTAACGCTCATAAAATTCTGAGGGGCCTTCTCAAACACGATCATGCGTTCTCATTACACGAAAAGAATTTATACCCATTCCTATGACAGTGATAAGATCCACTATTGGGCAGTTAAACAATTAAAGGGCTGGGAATTGAATTAATTGTATCCAATTTGGACGTCCCAATTTCGACCTGGTGGTAAGCTTTTTTTTGTCATTTAACGATGAAAGCTCACGGTTAATTTTCTTCACTTACGTACTCTTTGACGATCTTGATCGTTTTTAATAGATTTATCGTTAAGTGATCATGGGATTTTTTTTCTTTTATCTTCCTTATAATTCATTCAAACCTTTTTGTAAATTTCATACTGAAGACTTGGAAGAAAAAATGTAGATGGATCGTTTGTATTTCTATGCATAAATTAATAGATGAAATGTTTTTTTCCATGCCCTTATGTATGTTTTTAAATGATAGCTGCGTTCCCAATATGAAGTATATGGTTTCTTCAAAGACTAGATAGGCTTATTCTGAGATTCGGGACGTTAAACATTCATTCTAATTAGATAAGTGCTGAAGAAAACTCGCGTTAACCCCTTATTAAATTAGACTTACTACCGCGAGCCCCTTGCAAAATTAAGCAAAAACAATATTATCTTATCAGTAACTTACCTCCAATTTCTGACATATGTATTTTATCTACGACAGTTTAAGTATACAGTAGTACTTTTTTGATGTTCACTGTCAATATTTGTTGGAAAGGCATTATATTAAAAAAATAGAATACTCATTTTCACTAATTCCACTTTTATTTAATAATATCAGGACCGGTTTCGCTCATGACGAGCATCAGTTGATAATGCTCATCATGAGCGAAATCTATATTGATTATTTTACCATATATTTTGTTTTGTTACATATAAAAGTATAGTAGAATTTGATTCCTTAAATAATAGAAAATTTAAATTAACTTTGATTATTCCACGTATTGTGTTACTAACTGTGAGACGTGTCCCTCCTTGCTCCTCTTAAAGGAAAAAAAACCCAAACCTCCATTTTGTAATTTTATAATTTTAAAATGTTAGAATCAATCTTGCTTCATTACTTAAGCAAACTTTGTAATAGTAAGTCTGAAGATGCCTCTGAAAGAGGCGAAACACGTGTCACAGTTAGTAACACAATACGTGGAATAATCAAAGTCAATTTAAATTTTCTATTAAAATGAACTTTCACAAAGTTACCGCCGAAACCATCGAAATCCTTAAATAATTATTGCATAAGTGTTATAAAAATCCATCTTCCCAAGAACATTATATTAGACGAAACCTTTGTTACCGTATTGGTAGCTCACCGCTTAAAGTATACCAGGTTCAATTTGCGTTTTAACGTGTTATCATGAATATTTAAAATTATTTGTTGTATTGTTTATATTTTTAGTCGCTCAATATGTGTCAAACGGTTTATTAATAAAAAAATCAACATAGAATTGATGAAATTCTCTCTGGGGTACGTTTTTTCAATGCCGTCGCATTCATCTAGCGTGCATCGCCGACATGTTAATCGAATACCTTCCAGCGATTAATTAGTAGCTGGGAAATTAATTTATGAGGCAAGCACAATGGAACTGAGGACGCATTCTGGTTCCCAGGAATTCCATTCACGGATGCACTGCCGCCACCCACCGCCACGCCGCGCAGCCGTCTACTAAATATACCTATGCAGTCTGGCTATTACTGCATTTCTGCCCGGAAAGTATCGTGAGTTGGATAAATTTATTTGAATTCATGAGACCCGCTGCACCATTCGAGGAAATTGCGAACTTTGAAAAAAGAACTATTAATTTATTCAACTGATGAATTCAAACAAAACGACCTACATTTTATATTAATAATACGGAATGAATAGAGCACATTTAAATCTTACAATCGGTGCTGATTTGTTTTTAATATTGCACAATATGAGGAGCAAACATTCAAAAAGTGTTTTGTCACAAATTTTGAAAAATGGCGTTTTATATCAATTCTGATAGCCCATAATAAAACCTATGAATGGAAATCAAAATTAGTGTTCAAAATGGTTTTTTTTTCATATTAAAATTAAATCATAAAGTTGACACATTCATACAAACCGTCACTTTTGCAACACTTAAATCATCATTTTCCAAGCTTTTTATTTGTGTGACAAAACACTTTTTGAATGTTTGCTCCTCAATTATCTAAGGATAAGGTAAAAAATATCAATTTATTTAGTTATACATTTTTTATAACATGAGTTTATAGCTATTTCGGCGTGCGCCATCATCATAACTATTTTTAAACTTAGTTCATACACTGGCGCAAGCCATAGCTATAAACTCATGTTATAAAAAATGTATAACTAAATACATTGATATTGTTTACCTTTTTTTTATTTTCTATCAAGTAAATGCAAATTCAATCAATTATCTGAGGACATAATCATTCAGGGTGCTAGGCGAATTTTTCTCTTCCATAATTGTATCGAATTACTATGTGTCGAGACATTATAGCGGGTTGCAATTAGGGTTGACAGATTTCTTGCAAGTCAATCCGGAAAATTTGTTCGATTTGCTGACTTTCGAATCCAAAAACGCAGGAATTTACTAATTTGCCCAAAATACCAGCGTGACTCGTTTTTTTTTTTAGCTCTTCCGAGACTTTCGAATCCCAAGAATTAGTTAGTTAAATAGTTTTCTCTAAATTTCCGGGACAATTTAGTACTCATCCGGGATACGGGACAGCGATTGCAATTCCGGTACAATCCAGGCCAATCCGGGACACCTGGCAACCCTAGTTACGAGTCTTTATAAATCACTTTATTTAAGGATGGAAAAAGTGCTCAACTTCACTGAGAAAACATTAATATGACATTTGTTAATTATGTTTTTCAATATGAATACAAATGATAATTGACTGCATGATTACGGGCCAACTTTTCACTATTTTATACATAAAAAAAGACATTTTTTTCAAATTATGAATTGATCTCTAACACAACTAAAGTGATCCAATACGATGCCGATCAGAACATGTCATGCGAATTTCATTTTATACTGAACACTTGTGTAGATTAAATCGATTATAAGGCTTCCTAATTAATTTAAAACAACAATAAATACGATTTCAATTTATCTGTGAACGAATGCTGAAAAACGGTATCTAGTATTTTTTCTTAGTGTCCGTTATTTGTATGTTAATTTCATTCCTTATGTCCCTCCAGTAGAACTACGTTTGAATTAAAGTAGAAAAACTATTAAAAATACATAAAAAGCTTCTTTAGTAGGCACACTACAAATTAAATAAATAAGGTAAAAACCTTTTATGTGTAAACTTTTTCACACTTGAACCGTTACACTCAACAGTAAAAAGTGTCAAACTCGCGACTAAATAGGCTAAATTGTATAATTTAAAGCTTCCGTTTCTAGAAAGCTTTTTCAATATTTCAATCAAGACGAGTGATGACTTCAATAAATTTATATTATTTTCAACTAACACATTTAAACATTCTCTTCAATTATACTTAACCACTTGAATACCAAGCGGACACAGGTGTCCGGAACATATGCGAGCGAACACGGATGTCCAAGACATTTAAAAAATCAAATACTTGGTATTTTAATAGAATATAAGCAACATTTTGATGAATATGTGTAGTGCTATCTATACTTAGTCAACAAAGTTTTTTAAAATATCGAATTCGAGTGTATATTGGGAAAAAATATTTTTCTCATAAACACGCATTATCTCTGGGACATAATAATGATTTATTTGCGCGGCATTCAAGCGGTTAACAGCAGTTAGAGGTGTTTACATACATAAAGATTCGTTTATGAAGTGAAAATTTTTATGTTGGCTCGTTTCATTTATTTTGTGTGCAGTGACAACTGATAGCATAATATATTGAGTTTTTCTCGTAAACACTGCTCCCTGAATTATTAAGGGTTTTCTGTAGACATGTCCGCAATATGAGTTCATGTCGCTTCTCTACCGTGTCATTTTTTTAAATAACTTGAATTAATAACAAATTAATTTAAATACTAAGCGATTGTTTATAATAAGTCACACCCGCGTCTTGTAAGGGTGCTAGCAACGGTGATTGATTGGTAATTGTTTGGTCACTAACATTATTATGTATATTTATTTATACTCGTTCCGGTGCATTAAGCTTAGGGTCTTTACTACAAAGATGTAAACAGATGGGCATGTTGTGTGAGATACAAATAATAGTTTGATATTCTTTTACCTTATTACAATAAAGTTAAACAAAGTAATTGTTATTTAAATCATGGAAAATAGGTTATTAATAAATTTAATTACAATGAATATATGTCTGATTTTTTCTGTCTATGTATGTCATACTAAATAATATCTATGAGCTTAATTTAATACAGTAATTTAGAAATTGTTAATATAGCTCACCTCGCCGAAGCGAATAAAAGCTCTTGACAATAATCGGCGTAGTATTCTGGCTAAATGCCCAACGACTGTTTGAAAGCTCTCAAAGAGCTTCCACCTGGATAAGGTAATTAAGTGTCATCGTGGACCTACTCACCTCAATACCGCTTGCGCACCGAACCCTCCCCCGCCACCCACCTTGCTTAATTCGTGACGTATGTAACCCCTAATGAAACGGTATTGACTTATTTGAAGCTTTTATTTAGTTGAGTTTGATTGCGCAGCCACACGGTGGATAGCTAATAGAACTAAGTAATTCGAATTTCTAACTGTGTTGTTACACTAACCAATTTCGCGTATACATATCCCTCGATTTACACGGTAGATAGGTTCCTGAGAAAAACGTGTAAATCGAAATTGTATATTTTTAAATGTAAAACCGTGTAAATCGAAAAGTACACGAAAAACGCATAATTTGGGTGTTTTCTCTAAAATACATAAAAAACAAAATTATTAAAAAGTATAAACATACGTATTCTTTTATTAATTAAATACAGGTAAAGCTTATAGAGTAACAAAAAAATGAAATCCAAGTGATTTATTAAAAAAATATTGCAACGGTTGGTGGAGTTTTTATCATTCATCACTATCACAAATCACTGTGACTTGACTTGATGACTTGCTGTGAAAGTATGCTTCTTTTCAGATGAAGAAGAGGATGGTATCTTCTATCTATTTTTTTCATAAATCCGCAATGCTTTATTTGTAATAGCATTGGTATCAATTGGCATCCGTTTTTGAGTTTGGTCCTCTATCCAAATCATTAATGCCTTCTCCATGTTTTCCATTGCAATATCTCTGATGTATGAAGTTGTGCTCGTACTCGTAGTGCCAGCTGCTACACTCTTTCTAATTGAGTTTTCATTTTTTCTAAAGGTTCTTATTGTAGCTTCATTCATGCTATATAATCTAGCAACATCTATTACTCTTTCTCCGTTCTGTAAAAGATCCAATATTTTTATTTTTTTGCTAACGAAATTACTTTTCTTTTTACTTCTTTCGACATAATAAGGATACAAATATTATTCAAGATATAAAACACGTAATTAAAAATTATGTACTCGTATTTACTTACGAACATGAAGAATTAAAATTTTTAAGTCAACTTTTTTAAACCGTGTAAAAGCGAAAACGTGTAAAACAGTACCGTGTAAATCGAGGGATAGGTGTATATGAAATTGGGCACATGGATAATAGTAAGTATTTTGATCGTATTTAATAGCTGTAAATGTTGACATGATAAAATTACTTTTTGGTAGAGTCAATATTCAACAAAAGAAATATTGATCGAATATTAAACAAAATATACGTTGACTGTTTGAATATTAAATAATGTATAAAGCAATTATTTAATCATGAATTGTCCAATGTGAAACATCAATTGCCTGATTGGATGTATTTATTCTTAAAACGTGTCGAACGGCATAATAATATTACATATTCAGATTATAAATTTGTATTATGTGAATGTATGTTATATTTACAATGCCTCCTACGAAACTAGAAAACAAAAAAATGCGAGTATTTAACTAGTTAATTGTTATTCCTTTACTATTCATCCTTTTTTCTCCACCCTCTTCGATAAAGATAAGTTGAAAAACTAAATAACAAAATAAGAATCAGCTTTTGAGAAAAGTATTTTATGGGAAAATGAAATTCGATAAAATTTGTGATAAAGTTGATTGAATTTTAATTTGTTATAGGTTTTGGCAAGTACATTCCGATAAATTGTATTTAAACGATTTGAATTCTAAACATTAATTGAACCCTCGAGAGGTGAAGTGAGCCAAACAGTAAAACTTTTTCTTCTACTTTTAAGTATAATACAATCACGTCTTTACTTGGTGTTTTGGTGAATTGTATATTTTTATTTTACTGATATTACACTATTGAAATGTGCAATAACTGAGGTTACTTCACTTTTACGATACTTTATGACGTGCAGAATATTACAACGCATCGCAAAATACGACTTGGCTCACTTCACCATTAGAGGTGAATTTACGGATATAATACGGAACGGTGATTTTACGGATATAACACTATTGCAATGTGCAATAACTGAGGTTACTTCACTTTTACGATACTTTATGACGTTTTTTTCTAAAATAACACTTGGCTCACTTCACCTCTAATATTCTTATAGTATCGATTCGACAACAAGTAAGGTGTAAACTATTAAACATGGTCAAGTCAGATTCGCTTCATTTTTCAGAAGATCTGAAAGTTTTTGGTCTTCTTGTTAACAAAATTTTAATGCTTATTAACTAACGTCAATGGATGACATTCAGTCAGCTATTTCAAGTCCTGCTATCTGATAACTTGGCCAGTATGATAAATAGATGCATTTGACTTGGTCACTTTTGATAGCACAACCAAAATTCCAAGCTGATTTTCATACACTTGTACGATTTTAAAACTCAAACATATATTGTATTATTGGTATTAAATTTCCCATCGGAATTTATAAAAAAGTTTACATCGGCAAAAACACGACCTGGCCGTGTTGGTTGGATATTGGACGCCTCAAGTATTAAAAAATCTTGCATGTCATATTTCTGAGAAACAAATAAAACGCCTTTCATCTCTTGTTTACAATAATAATACATTCAAAACACGTCCAGTCATTATTAAATCTATCAAAACAAAACGCATTTTAATCCTATCACGCACGAAGTAAAAAACAAACATGCTCCGTGCATATATTTACACTGGTCGTCATAATAAGTGAATCGAAAGTCTTCCGTCTCGAAACTAATCGCCTTTGAATGGTCTACAAACGACTCATCCGACGCACTAATAAGTAGGGGAACGAGCTGGTATTTGTAATGGACATAACAGCATGGACTCCTTAGCTAAGGTCCGCTTAGAACATTTTAATAAACTCACGAAATATGAGACTAGATAAACTAATATAGTTCCAGCATCAATTTATTTTTTATACATTTTATATTTATATTTTCTTCAACATCATCGAGTCATGCATATCTATATTACAAATTCTTTTTTCTTAATATATAATAAAAAAACATTTTTGATGATTGCCAGCTACACGATAACATGTATAACACATATAATATAAAATATCTTAGATTATTCCGCGTATTGTGCTAGAAACTGTGACGCGTGTTTCGCCTCTTGCAGAGGCATCCTCAGATAATCTTACTTTCACAAAGCTTGTTTAAGTACGAATGATTTTATTTTTAATATTCTAACATTTTTTTAATAATATATCATGTTAGAATGTCACAATTTAAATCAGTCGTAATTAAACAAGCTTTGTGAAAGAAAGATTGTCTGAGGATGCATCTGAAAGAGGCTGACAGTTAGATTATTCCACGTATTGTGCTACTAAGTTATTTTAAATTTATATTTTAATGAACCTCATCGAAGTTCCGCCGAATCCATCGAAAGTATGTTCATTTTCGACAAAATATGAAGACTGCTGTCTTTGTTTCGGGAGTCTTCATTTATAAATGTAAAAAAACCTACCTAAAAATCAGTTTACAAGAAGACAAATAGATTCCATTTTATATTAAATATATTGTAATAAAATGGTTATCAAATAGTCTTCCACTGCTTAAATTTCAAATGTTAACAACAATAAAAGGGACATAACTGAATGAAATACAACTCGTATCGTTTTTTCATTGCAAAAACGATATACATCTTTTTCGTAATTTCATCGGCTTATGACTTATTTATGCTATCACACCTTGTTATGTAATCGGATCATCATTTAAAATTTTACGTTGAAAATGTTTTATTCGGAAAATGAATCCTCAAATCCATCTGCTAGTGAAGCTCAATTTTCAAAATAATATTAAAATGTGATAGTAACCAGTAATAATAAATTTACTAGCTGTAAGCCCGTTGCCCAGCTACGTGAGATTTTTGTTGCATTGTGTTTAATTTTATTTAGTTTAATTTAATTTAATTTTATTTCATTTCATTTTATTTTATTTTATTTTATTTAAAAAAGTGGAGACTGGAAGGTGTGAAATTTGGTCGGACGGACGGACATACGGACATTATCGACTTTTAATATATAGATATTTTATTTTATTTTATTTAAAAAAGTGGAGACTGGAAAGTGTGAAATCTGGTCGGACGGACGGACATACGGACATTATCGACTATTAATATATAGATATTTTATTTTATTTAAAAAAGTGGAGACTGGAAAGTGTGAAATCTGGTCGGACGGACGGACATACGGACATTATCGACTTTTAATATATAGATATTTTATTTTATTTTATTTAAAAAAGTGGAGACTGGAAAGTGTGAAATCTGGTCGGACGGACGGACATACGGACATTATCGACTATTAATATATAGATATTTTATTTTATTTAAAAAAGTGGAGACTGGAAAGTGTGAAATCTGGTCGGACGGACGGACATACGGACATTATCGACTATTAATATATAGATATTTTATTTTATTTAATTTTATTTAAAAAAGTGGAGACTGGAAGGTGTGAAATCTGGTCGGACGGACGGACATACGGACATTATCGACTATTAATATATAGATTGTATTTTCAATCTTGATATTTAAACACGACATTATCATGAGTAAATAGGTGGATAAAGATAGTCCGGATAATCAAAAAAATATCGAACCGACAGAGAAAGAAAAATACATTTTGTATGACACATTGAAAGTAATAGAAGCTGATACATATAAATACATTTAAATAATTTCAATTCGAATATAAAGATTTACTTTACCTCATTGTTTTAACATAATATATATTATTTAATATTCCAATACCTATATCAATATTCCGATCGCGGACCCTCAGTTAGCATCATCGTAAGCACCTGCCTGAGGAAAAAGTAAGGATGTAAAAAAGAAAACAAAGTCGAACCAGACTTTAGCTTAGTCGGGCGGGTAATCTTATCTGGAGTTGGGAGCGTGAGAATCAGGGACGTGACCTGCCGCCCTGTGTCTTCAAAGTGAATACTTGATACTCCAAAGTTAGCTTTACCTTCAGGGTGCCGCCGTTGCCTTTCCGCCTAATAAGAATCCGACACATCCAAAAATGTTGGCTATAAAACTCCAGTAATGCTCTGCCATATAAATACTATTTATTTTGGTGGTAAAAGGTTCTAGTAGTAAGACTCTTGAAAGAAAACGACCAGTATAAAAATTAAAACTAATAACTTTGTTATTCTACCGATTGGAATTCACTAAAACAACAAAACTATTAATTTTAATTTAATAAAACAAATCCATAACGTCTACCGTCAAATGAATTATAAATATGTATTTAAAAATACCAGTAACTAGCGGTGCAATTACCTTTTCCCTCTTTTTTTTATTTCCCAATATTATGGTGTATTTATGTATGCACTGTATATATATTGATAAAATTTAAAAAATAATGATCAATTCTTGCTGAACTTTAAAAACATATAGCTTTCATATTATATGGGCCTTTTAGAAGTGAAGTGGGCCAAGTGCTATTTTAGAAGAAGAAAAATGTCGGATGCGTTGTAATATTCTACACGTCTTAAAGTATCGTAAAAGTGAAACAATCTCAGTAAATTCACGTTGCAATAGTGTTATCACAGTAAAATAAAAATATTCAATCCACCAAAACGCCAAATAAAGTCGTCATTGTACTTAAAAGTCCAAGAAAAAAGTTTTGCCATTTTACTAGTTGGCTCACTTCAACTCTCGAGGGATATGTTATTACATGTTTATTTTATATACATCGATTCTACCTATACGTGCTTTATTTGTTAGTTATTCTTATATTTGATACTATAATCAATACCACGTTTTATATTAAAAGAGTATTTCACTGTTAATTTGTACCTGAATCAATCTAATTTTCTTATTAAAACATGATTTATTTAATAACCACTAAATGGTTTATATTCTTGTATCATTGTTGTCATTTTTATTGTTAGTACTGTCAGTAGGATAGAGATTTATTATTATTCTTGTAAAATTAACATTTAAATAATTATAGCTTTATTTTTGAAAGCTAGGCAGTTTAAAACAATGTAACGATATTGAATAAGCACACTTTTCCGAAAATCCTGCTAATATCGTGGTTTAAATTATTGTGTTTATACCAGGGAAACGTTGGCAATGTTGATTTATTTTACAAGCCCAAGGCTACCGTTCCATAAAATCATGAATATCGTAAACTGCCAATCTAAGTTATTAATTATTTTAGTTAGTAAATAATTTTATACAAAACGACTCTTCTTGAATACACCGAATAAGTTAAATAAGAAGTCGTTCTTTATTTACCTATAATAATAGTTATAAAAAACTCTTTGAAATATTAAATTAAATTTGATTACTTCCACTGATTTTGACACGTGTCTTACTTCTTTGAGAATTCTAAATAAACTATCGTAAGGTTATTGAAAAATAAACTAAATATTGATTCTTGTTCTAACGTTATAAATTACAAAATGAAGGTTGTGTTTTTTTTTCCATTTCTTCTAGAATCTAGACACAGGGAGCATAACGGTACAACCAATTAATTAGAGGAGTAAATAAAATATAAAAATGAAATAAAGCAATTTCGATTGTAAATAAATAAGATTGGAAACATTCGCATTTTTTCAGTTGTAGTTTTATGAATTAAGACGTCCACAAGTGTATTAAGAATTACGCTCTCATAATACAGCGATAATAATTTCTTGCTATTGGTATTATTACTCGTGAATAATTTAAGACATCGCAAACTTCGACACCCAAAATCTCAAATACTATATTTAAATAATCTAAATATGATATTGACCTTATTAAAACTTGAATAAATACCTATCGTATTTTTAAAGTACAGCTCTTTCCACTAGGCTACGGTAGCTGATTTGTATTAACTGATCACTGTATAATTATTATTCTCTATTGAAATACTTGAAAATTATTCTAGAAATCTCTATGCATTTCTTAACAATCGGGAAAAGGATAAAAATATCAATAAATGTATTTTATTATTACAGTTTTTTTACCATTTTATAAACCTTTATGAAATAAATACGAATTCATTTAAAATAGGCTAAATTAAAAGTATCAACCTTAATATTCAGGGGTAACCTTTTTAGAAATTCTAAATTATTTAAAAAAAGTTTTATTCAAAATTCTAATAAACGTAATAAATAAAAAAAATATATGACTACTGCTAAAGCTTCTCATTTATTCAAAAATGATAAGCTCATTCATTATTTGATAAAGATGGTAACCGCTCAGAAATTGAATGTTATTCTCAATTCCATATTTCATACTAACCACTCTTAAAACGTTATTTTACATAAATTCAGAAAAAATATCACAGTGAATTACGCATTGCGTAGATATATCATTTCTGCGAAATTGTTCAATTCCGTTTGTTATGTTTTCAAGTGATTTCTTTTTCAAAGAAAATCTGATTAAAAATGATCAACAATACACCGCTACAATCAAAAATAAATCAGTTTTCTGTTACAATTCATTGATAGATCACAATATCCATCCTGAACAAAGCGTCTTCTACAAATGTATCAGTGTAATCTCTTTCAAGAGGATGGGAAACACTGCTGTTAACGTAAATCAGTAGCGTACAATCTATAATAATGGCATGAATATTAAATGTTATTTAAAAACTAATTAATAAATTACTTAAATTCACATTTCTTGTCGCAATTTTCGAAACTGGAATCAACATAATACTGCATGTAGACGTGTCTTGTTTTATTTCATATATCGACACTATTTTATTTTTAACAACTCCTATGTTAAATGTCAGGAGACAGTACATTGCTAGCAAAATATGTTACCTAGTCTAATGATTCGAAGTAGTTCAATTTTCTTTCGCAATATCTGGCCCTGTTTGTACCTATAATACCTTTCTTTACTGGTTTGTATTATTATAAGTATGTTAGTGAGATATTGTCTAGTCTGCATTATAAATCAATTCAAACAAGCACATATATTTGATATCGGTTTCCATCTGAATCTTATTGCTTTATTTTGTAACACCTCATGTTCAACGCACGCACCTGGACAGTGTTGAAGGCGCAAAGAAACCTTACACTGACTGGTACAGTGATTTAAAAAAAAACACTACCAACTTTGGTCTAACCGTCTTCTTATTACGTCCGAAAAAAAAGCCTATGTTACGGAGTCATAACCGAGTGGATCCCTTCACTGTGGAAGGGCACCGATAACCATTCAAATGACGTACTTGGCGTAACTGTAGGACGCTGGGATGCCTGGAAGAAAGAAAAGAGAAATTTTTGAGGAACCGTTTAGTGGTCTTATACGAATGGAGAGATACGATTTTAAAAACATGTTAACGTTTGTTTTTTTTCCATAAATTGTTCGTTAATACTGTAAGAACGCGTATCTCTTTTTTTTGGTAATTTTACTTTTTTTATATGTTGTAAACATATGTTTATTTTCAACGCAGAATGCTTTAACTAATTGTCGCAATACGTTAGTAAAAAGTTTTTTTTATTTTATCAGTAATATCATTTTTCGTGTGTTGTGTCGAATTTACCCAAAGTCAAGAAAACCTTTCTTGCAGTATTGGTGACGATATACTGAGCATAAAAGACTTAAGAGTTTTGATACAGTATAAGATCGACTCGAAATCGTTTGATCTTTCTCTAACAATGCCGGAAGGGTAAGAAATCTGTGAGTAAAAAATCATGCATATTTTAACCATCCATATTGGATGACGCAAATAAAATTGGTGGTTAAATTTAATTATATTCCTATCACCCTCCCTGACAGGGTTGATAATGAAATGCCACTGGGTGTATGAAAGCTTTTGTACCCTACTTTTTCTTTAGTTCGTTGTCAGGTAGGTGAAAAAACCTTCGTCATCCCACGCAAGAGGGCGAATTCAATCGCGAAATCAAATTATTTCCTGCCCGGTACAATAAAGCGCTAAAAACGGCCAATTCTCGCGAACTGGAAATGGCCTGCGATATTATTGCTTTCACGCCTCAATGGGATCTCGAATCGTCTCAGATTATTATGTGGGGTAAGTATGTGCTTCTTTTATATGCCAAAAACCGTATTCCGACAAAAAAAACCCGCAATTACGCATATATCCACGTTTTCAATGTGTAGTTTTTTCCTCTCTTTTTAATTATTTGTTTTAATTAAATAATGCACAAAACCATTAGTTGTTTTTACTATATTACTGTTATAGTTTCAATTAGTTGAATAAAAAAGAAATTTTTAAAAGTAATAATTTAACTTTAGTTCATTAATTTTATCAAACTATAGAAAACATATTTAGTCTAGTTCCCGTTGTATTTTATAATAGTTTTGATATTCCAACATTCCTTTATGAATAAAAAAATTGTCATACTTATATAATGTATTGAAACGTCTGGAAAAACTGTACACAATACGTTAAAATAAAAATGGAAGCGACCTGCGAACGTTAACCTTTTTTTTCACCTTAAATTATATCTAGTAAGGCAATGTATAATGTATCCAAATCTGCCATTGACAGAAACTACCTATATAACTATCTAATCATTTTATAGTTCCAGCAGGTTGTTCACACGCCATCACTTTAACTGATTTGTTTGTTATTTTCTCCGCTTAGTTACATCTGCCATTAAGTTTCAAAATGCCTGCAAAACCCTAAATACAGAGTTTTTTCGCGAACTAAAAACACCTGTGCAAATTCGGCGTAACATTGTCGATTAATTAGGCGCCGGGTGTTCGGAAATGTTGTTTATTCAACGAACGCGAGGAAAACTTGGCCCCGAGCGAGTGAGAGGGGGGCAACTGCTCGCTCGCTTTACAACTAGTCATCCGAGGTAATACAAATCCTGACAAACTGTCACTTTTTATGTGCCGTACGCCGCCGCGCACCTATCTAACGCCCAAACTTTTAATTACATCGCAAAAATTTTCAGCTTGCCGCCTTAAGCTGCTTTAGTTACGAGAAAACAACATGGCGTTTCTGGTTTCAACAGTCAACGCAACGACTATGCACTAAACTGGATAAACCAAAGTATATTACAAACAAACCATTTTACTCGAGTAAATTGTATGAATTCAATTTTTCATCCATGCCTATTTTTTAATTCGAAATTAAGTTGCTTCTCCTTCTTTTCTTGCCGATTTCTACTGAAGCTTGCAACTATGACGCAAACCTTCTTTCTGTCTTGGTAAATTCATACCGCAATCATAACCATGTCCGCTCCCAATGTGTAGTTTTCCTTTGATAACTGTTCATTACTCGGTTGCTCAATCCTTCTCTTTGGAAGCGAGAAGAGATATAGAGATATGGCTTACACATAAATAATGGTTAATTATTCGCTCTTGCATTGGAAGAGACAGGAGGTAATTTTTCATCATCGACATTACACACATCCATGCCTTGGAACAGTCGATAAAAATATTTATTTTTTAAAAAACTGTAAATTTTTATTGCGATATGAATTGCCCAGGGTAGAAAAAAGTTTACTGGGTCAGTGGTGTAGTAGTCAACGCTGTTGGCTTCCATGGCGGATTACACGGACCCGTATCGCAAAACAAACTTTCAAATTTTAAATTTCCTCTTAGTGCATTTTTTCACTAACCATTTGCCCCAGTATTTTTCAATATCGTCACATATTGTGGTAATCTATGAAAACAATTTGTATTAATTTAATAATTTTCAATATGAATCTGATACTTATAATAAAAAAACAAATATTATTCGTACTCATCACACCATTAGTTAAAATGCTCCTTCCATCAGCGTAACCGATCTTCACACTGTTGAGTATCATAATAGTTATAAATTGTGATTTATTTTTGAAAAAATTATATTGCCATTTAACTAAAAGTTGACTGCCAAACTATTCAAGTATATAATATATTTATAATACACCCCTCTTCTTGTTAATATTCTTAATATGATAACAAAAATATTATGTCTCTTTTATCAAAACTGCCATATTTTGATACGAAATCGAAAAGAAATTTCTCAGATATTACTTAAATGACTAGCAGGCAGTAGATCGGGCAATATAAAAAATCTCAAATTTAAAAAGTTTTCCTGTGAGCTGTAGCTTAAACCTTTCAACGAGGATTAACCTAAGACACTTTTCGTTTGTCGTTAATAATTTTCAGTGAAAAAGACGCAAGGCGATAATAAAATTTGTCAATATAAAGCCAGATAAAGATATCCGTTATATTTTTTGGTTTTTGTTTTATCTCAATGTACATATAATTTGTAAAATTAAACTTATTGTGCTTCAAATTTAATCCAAGCTTTCAGCTTACGAAGATGATTTAAGATTTATTTACTAGTCTATTATGTCATACTTTAATATTTTCCTTAAAAATTATCATCATATTTTTTAAATAAAACTTTCACTGTGAATAAACGGAGGTTACAGTTTCTACTAAATTTGACATCCCTTCGGAAATGCCTTTTTACTGATTGACTTTAGTTTCTTTCCTTATGAAACTTCGTTTGTTGATGAATTGTAACCAGTTTTTGTTTTTTACGTTTAATGTTTTTCCACCTCCCGTCACATTTTTAAAATTTGTGAAGTTTTAAAAAATAACTATCACTAAAGACTATGTCAGTTATTTCATTTTATTTCGTCTATAATCGTTTTTTTATGTTTATTTTACACTGAAAACAAAATATCAAATTTCGGTTGCTTATTCAAAAAAATATATATTTTATTAAAAATTATCACGCAATAAACAAGAATTAAAAAAGATGGTGAAATTTTGTATCTCTAAAGAGCCTCAGAATGAATTTAATAAATACAATTTATGAAATAAATTAAAGTGGCTCTGTGGATAGTTAAAAATAGCAATGTAAAATAATAAACTGTTTCTTTATAGAAATGAAACATTTATCGTTTGAGCAGACAATTCACCCCGTGGGATACCAACTAACAACACTTATCCCGGGTAATGAATTATTGATACTGGATAACCATTGTTAACTGTCTAAATCGTTCAAACTATGTATAAAAGATTTATTTTCTATTATCTCTCGAGAAAACTTCGAATATAACCGTCATATTTTTTTTCCTTGCAAGTAAGATGTGATTTTCTATTAAATACAGAAATTTGATTAAACATTTTACCGTATTAAAAGGTACGATTAATGAAGTGAGATTTTCTATAAATCCTTTCGATAATTGGCCTGTTTTCATTATAAATAATAATTTATTTTATGATCGGCACGGCACAGCTTTTACCAACTAAACCACACAGGGCTCTGAGTTACGATTTGATGTAAGTGTTTTTCCGAAATGACTTATACTCAGTTCTACAGTCAAGAGCTTAAATGTTCAACTCTAAGATTCATTAAATCAAAATATGTACTTTCACTACCATTAAAAAAAAAATCTTTTCACTAAAAGTTCTTCAAATATGAATTCAGAAATACCAGTATTATCTTCACAAATTACCTTGTACACAGTAAATTTAATGTTGTGAAATATATTATAATAAACATATTTCGTTTGTTTGATAATTTGTATTTAATTCATTTTGCTCGTTTTAGACAACATATAACAAAAACACAGTTTCAGACAGCAACTCTACCATTTTAACTAATGTTTTATAAACATTTTACCCATATTAGGCATCGTTCAAAAAATTATGTAGTTATTAAATTTTAATTATGAAATAATTTCACTAAAATAAAATAAACGATTCCCGTTCAAAGGAAATTTTGCCGGCGTAATTAAGTTGTTATTTTCTATGCCATTTTCTTATTTGGCAAGCTGATATTCTTTGTTTACCACAAAGTCTCAGACGCGAGGAGAAAGCAACTCTATTTGAGAAAATGTCTACCCCTTTCGTCGCCATGAAATTCTCACTCTCTGTTACAGCACAGCGCAGAATGGCATCGAATAAATAATTCCGCTGGATTGAATTTGTTTGCGGCGAATTGAAATAAACCGAATGAAGGGTATTTCACTTTTATTTTCTGCTTCCCGTTGCACACTTGGCGACCGTTTATTTCCTACTCGAGAAAAATAAACTCGGCGTTTTAAAAGTGAAATACCGGGCAAGCAGAAGAAATTAAAAGTAATAATCTCCATAATACCGGAGTAATAGCTCTGGCGGTCTTCTCTTACAGATAAGTTTCTAGTTAAAATTCACAAAGCCGCACTGCTGCAGATTAAAGTATGCAACGGGCTTAACCGTCACGCGCAGTGACGTCAGCAATAACTTTTCACTGAGAGGAAACTAACAATGGAAAACATTATCATGATATTTGATTACCAAAAAATATAAAATAACTTATAAACTATTCTTAACGCAATAAACAAAAAGTAGGGCTTGAATTTTAAAATGGTGCTAATGTCAAACATAAAATACTTAAACATCATGATTATGCTTGTTAATATATAATTTTTCAAACCTATGGCCAAGTATTTAACTTTCCTGCATGTTCATTATATATTTGATCACAGTTCACAAGCAAAAATCCTTATGCGGACACTTTTTTCACTCAATTCATAGATTTATGTAATTCAATTTCTTTTTAACGGGACACAATGAGCGCAATCAACCAACTGTTTGTCTTTTTCTAAACTGAACGACTGTATAAAAACTAGTTCTCGTCAATCACATGTCTTTTGGTTTTCTGTATCAGAATATCATATGTTACATTGAGATCAGTGACTGGTTAATTAAGGAGGCCAATGTTCACCCTGAAATGTAACGCCAAGCAGAAGAAAAACATTGAGATAAATTTATAATTCTCCAATCATTGAATTTCACGTTTTTATATTTTTTCATCAGCCAACGAATTTAACCACATGAAATAACTAGCACAGCACTGTCGACATTTTTCTCTCGGGCAAAGTTTTAAATGTCGCCTTGCATTTCATTGATTATTTCAATTATATTTTTCCAACTCTTTTTGCAAATGTAATCCTCCCGTATCCTTTGCTGGAAAAGCAATTTTATGAACTGCCTGCTCTGTTTTTGATATCCTAGTAAATGGAAAAATATTAGTATGCAATTAAGATTATACTATGTCACTTTTTTTTAAACGGCATTCAAACATATTTAATATCATAAAGAACGAAAGTATCATAATGATGATTGTTCATTAGCGAAATTTAAAACATGTTATGGCTTTTTAAAAATATTCATAACACATTTCACTTGAATTGGAACACTGAATCAGCTCAATACAGAATACAATACAATATCCGAAATACATTTAAAAAAAATGCTAAATACATAATCTAAAGATAATATGTATGTATGTTTTGAGATTTGCAATCATTACATCCTTAAAAATCATAATTTCATTATTCAAATATGTACACAAATTAACACAACCAAATTGATTTTGGCCTATTCTTACATTTGAAAATGGAACATTTTAAATCCACTTCAAACGCAGTCAAATCTGACGTTTCATTTTATTTAATTTAAAAAATGTTCTAGAATATTATATACAAATCGCTTTTATTTTCTTGTTTCATTTTTAGCTGCGCTGTTGATTTTTTTACATTTTGTCGTGTTCTATTTTTGAATAATTCAATGCCAAGCATTCTTCTTGACATCTTTATGGGCACTTGTCCCTTTCGTTCCCGCTTGATTATTCCGATTGTGGATTGTTAAGCCGCCCCCTGTCTTTTCAACCCTTTAGCCACAGAGCTTTATTATTTGGTTATTAGCTGAGAAAAAAATTAGGGATGCACCTGTAGCATTCCGTTCTTTCCCCTATATCTTCATTAAAGCATTAGTTGAAAAAATAAAATATTTTATTATTCAAGTAATTAAAACAACATAATTTAAAATGCTTGATAGAATTAAAATATCAAGTCTGCATAGTTGTGCATATCCATACGTTTTGTCTTTAACGACCTGGGTTTTGCTTTTCGGCATCTTCAGTTATTCAAGGACGAACTGACGCTTAGTAAATTTTAAAAAATATCACCAAGCTTAAAAAATATAATGGCGATGTGAATTAATATTGTTACCGAGTTAATATTAAATGATATTCAATTTTAATAATGAAAGTAATCTTATATAGGTCTTTGAATTTCAAGGTTCATCGAGTTCGATCTTCAATAAAAATCAATTCTAAAAGTCGTAAAATAAAAATGCCTTCTGATTTTAAAAGCAGTATTTGTGTATTCTGCAGTAAAATTATTCAAATAATAATTACATTTACATGTCCACCAAGAAATTACATTTAAAATAAAATTGATAAATATACTTACTACAATATTTTTTAAAAAGATCATTACTAATGATACAAATGAAATAACACTATAAATGTCAATTCAGAATTCAAACGTTACATTTTTTTGTTTCATACATATTCCAATTTTCAAATATATCATTTGCTCTACAAAATTAACATCATTTTTGTGTTCGAATTTTGAACATGTTCGGCAAAATTCATCCTTTAAATATTTTTGTTTTGAATTGCAATGTTTGAATTTCGCCGGTTGCATTCCATGCGTAGATATTTCTCGCGATCGCCCAAGACTAGATATAAAGATTTCACAAAAAAAATATATGAAAAAAATATACTTTTATTTTTTCTCACGACTCGCCCAGTCCTGTGGCATCTCTTCGCCACCGTATTTTTATGAGCCGCGTAAATTGTATTTCTTTTTTATCGCAAGGTCTAACAACTGTATTCGAACGCTGAAGGATCTCGTAGCATGCAATGCCGCTATTACTTTTGTGTTTTACAATATTTCTTCAAAAATATAAGAATGCGATCATTCCGTATTCGCAAAAATCATAAGTCTGCCGTCGAACATCCAATCTTTTTATCAGTGCCTATTTTTTCTCGAAACCTTTTATGAACACGTGTTCACCGTTTACTTGTATTGTTTACTTTTTTCATATTAAATAAAAAAAAGTCTTGCACATACACAAAAGACAATATTGAGCCAACAACTTCAGCTTATTAAGAATGTATCATATTGGCCTAATAGGTATGTATTTTTATTTATGTAATGAGCATGTACGTGGTAGAATTAGTCACCACATTAACTTTTTTACTCTCTAATGATTTTTTAATTACATGTTAGAGATGTTAAACATTTTAATTTTTGTTATTTTAGAGTCACCCTTTGATAATTTCTGATGTAATTTGATGTCAATTGTTTATTACACCCTTTCATTTAAATTTGTTTTTGTATCAATAGAACTGTTACATTTTATTTCGTATCAGTTGAAAATGCTCGCCATGAACGAAATCGGTCCTGATCTTGATAAATAAAAGTGGAAATAAGTACAAAGGAATACTGTGTTTTTTCTTAATACGTGGTAGAACTTCATTGTGTCGATGTAAAATAAAACAGCAAAATATATAATAATATAAAGATATTTTATCTAGCATATGAGCCCCTGAGTGAGCCAAGTAGTATTTTAGGAAAAGGTTTTAAAGTATGATATAAGTGAAGTGAACTTTGTAAATAGTGTTATCTCCCCAAAATAAAAATATGCTCACAAGCAAACCATTTATGGTTGCCGATTACTGTCCTATTAAATTACTTCTTATGGATATGTTGATAACCCTAGTCCTCGACTATTGGCTTGAATCAACTGATTACTTGCATTTGAATACTGTTTCATTCTTTTTACTTTTTGGAAAGCTTTTACATATTTTGACAATAATACGTTTGAGGTTTCTATAGTACTAGACATATATAAAATGTGACATTCATAAATAAACCTTGCCATACTTTGTGGATGTTTCTTAAAGAGGCGAAACACGTGTCACAATTTGTAACACAACATGGGGAGTAATAAAGGTACCATCGAATACATCTAAAAATGTATACGTACTTGTATGTTGTTTTAAACTTTATATGATCTTGTTCGATATCAAAAATACATAGTAAAACCAACATTCTAGCAATAATACTAGCGATATGCCTATGAAATAATTTACATCTCATTTGAAGAAATTGTCCTTTTATCTTTGAAGTATTAATTGAGCTGGTTTTAGCATAATCCCATGATCTAACAAGTCTCTGGAGTATCTCCAGAGATAAAAGAGAGCTTCTCCTAACTGGCTGACGGTCGTGTCAATTTTTTTCAAGGACCTCTCATCTGAGAGCCGTCAACTCAAAACATAGGACCCTCTGAGGGTCTGGAGTGAGCTAAAGGTTAAGTACTCATGTAAGGTTTGACAGGGTGGAACCTGCCACCCACCTCTTTATCGCCTTTGATCTCAAGACCTTTTTTCGTATCAAACGTCCCAACGTTTTTTTCATTGTATTTCAAATTTTCAACTCTATTTTTGGACAAGTCATCATTAACAGTGAAATGTTCTCAGTCTTAATGTCAATCTTAATATAGTTGTATGACTATGCATGTAAAACCATATACATATCGACTGTGGAAAGGAAAAAGGACGTAACCCACACGTAACAAATTTTACAGGAGACACAAAAAACGGTTTTTGATGATTTTGGGTCAAAGGAACATTATAAAATATACACAATCTTTAAATGCACGGAGACGGATAAACTGGTTCTTAATTGGATTTATCTTATATTAATTTAAATTTTTAAAGTATTTTTTCACAATCGCAATTTTTGCAGGCCCTTATTTTTTCAAACTTTAAAGCTAAATTAAGATAATTTTTAATGCAATTTAAAATAACATCCTTTTGATAGAACGTGTATTAAGCTGTATGAATTGTGATTATCGAATAAAAGCTGTTATGAAAAAAATGTGGGTTACGTTTTTTTTTCCTTTCCACAGTCGGTATTTATATAACACCCATTACGTTTTTTTTTTTTAATTTAGACATGAAAGTAATACTCTTATAGAAAGCATGTCCTTAAATCGTGCAAATTGGTGCAGAAACCAGATAAATTTTAATATTATCAACCATACCCCAAGACCAAGATGTCTACATTTCTAATACTTCATATTTTTATACGCTGAGTAACGATTAATTGGTGATATACCAATTTATTTGAAGGACTTTGCATACACAGTTGATTTCGATGGTAACATTATAATTTCATGAAATCAGATCACGTTATCATGGAATAATTTCTTCCATTCCATTTCCCGCAAGAAGCTCTGCGATATTATTTATCGGTAGAACGAATTTCTCATATCATTTTACATTAAAACGTATCAAATTCAAAACCATGAATAAAACTGCGATTGCATCCCTTTGCAAATGCTGCGCCATCGTATTCGTAGATTTTCACAAATATGGAATATCGTAAAGGAAAAATTGCATATCATAATATCGAGCAATCGACCTCTCTACAAAGTCAACCGAAACAAGAATTTAACACATATATACATACCGTCCTACATTATATTATGGTTCGTATTTTTCCAGTAAGAATTTATTTACATTGGTCAGAATTTATATTAAATGTTCATAATATTGGTCAGTGTAAATAGTCATAATTTAAATGAAATTAAAAAAAAAACCAACCTAACCGAAATGGTTATAAAATATTCTGACCTTGTTATATTTTTTTTCTGACCAAAAATTGATTCTGGCCATTTAATTTGTTCACTTATATTTTGTGAACACTGACGAAATTGCTTTCATTCGTCTCGTCTCTTTATAATTAGAAACACAAAATGCTGTGACAAATATAAACAATATTGAAAAAAAAACAGATAATTTAATCATCGTTGGCTATAAAAACGTTGATATTATATGTATGTATTGCTACCTGTATTATGACTGCCATCAATGTGACATTTAAGCAGAACATCTATTCGAGAGAAGTTAATACGCAAAGAACTAGAGTGTGCCACTATAAGTCAGCATTCTAAATTCATGCCTGATTCACATGAACAGGAGATATTGTATATTTCTTAAAAAAATAATTTTAATCACGACCGAACATGTTTGACTGCACTATATATTTTGAGTACTGAGGAAAATGCTTGTTTGATTAACATCAAATTTTATATTTCGTTATTCAATATTTGTGTTGGTGTATTCATCATATTGTATTGTAAATACTGTTCCCAGGTGTTATCATTTATTTTTAAAGTAAATATTGATTCATTTGAATTTTATACACACTTTTCTAAGAAGAAGAACGCAGGTAATGTCATGTGCAAATATTGTATCGCGATTGTGGTTTGTTTACGTATAGAGTTAAATTTAGTTGTGTCAACTTATATATTTTTTTAAATGTATTGACGATTGATACATTTTGCGGTCACACCTTTCGCTGCCAGCAGTTTGCGCTAAATGTTATATACAGAGTTGAAAGTTAGGTTAGTTTTTAGGGAAACATTAATAGAATTAGTTAGGAAGAAACTTTATATCATAGAAAAGCTTTGGCTTAATATATACTATCTCCCTATACAAATCACACAATGTAATTTGCGCCTTAATCGCCATTGTAGACTGGCCAAACGATTAAATTCATCTTTGCTCTCAAATTATTTAAGGATGTGATCGATTTTCAGTTGTTAAAATCCACATTTAAAATATAGCATCAGTTGAACAGCCATGGTGGAAAAAAATGGCAACGTAGCTACTACATACACGGCAGCAAGTAACGTCTGTCTGTAATATATCGACTTTAGAAAGGAAAAAGGACGTAACCCTCAATTTTCTAAAACAGCTTTTTTTCGATAATTACAATGTATACAACTTGACACACATTCTATCAACAGCATGGAAGTTGAAAATTCCGAATAAGTATCTAAATTTAGCTTTTAAGTTTGAAAAAGATGACCTTGTAAAAAATTAAAACCAAGAAAAAACACTGAAATAAAGGTTTTTCTAAGACAATATCTTTAATTTATATTATGTTATGTCAATTAAACACCAGTTTAGAAGCACCACCGTGCACTTCAAGGTTGTGTATAATTCATAATTTGCATGTCACAAAATCATCAAAACACGTTTTTAGCGCCTCCTGTAAAATTTGATATGTGTGGGTTACGTCCTTTTTACTTCCCACAGTCGATATGATTATAGTAGAATTAATGCTACAGATTATATTTATTTTCATTTCATTTTAACCCCCAATGGCAGATAAATAATAATACTTTCATCTCGTCGCGCGTTCATTCTCGTGGAAAGGAAATAATTAAATTCTAACCGAAAAAAACTTTTAACTACTTATTTCTATCCATTCTTTCCTATTTTTCTACGTCTCGCTTTCTTTGAGGCGGATTCTCAATCTCAGTTGTGCAGATTAGTTTTAAAATTTGTAGGATCGTCTATTTGATAAAAAAAAATCTGTACGTGTATGACGAGCCATTGAGAACTGTCAGTAAAATTAACCCGTTGCGATCAGAAGATTTCAAGATGTCTAATATAAATTTTGTTGTTTTTTTTTCAAATTTAACATTCATCATTGAATCTAAATTATCGGTATATGTATATGATTTATTTTCTATTACAGATGATTTCGGTAGCCTATCATCGTTCTCTTTGGTTTAGATGTGCGAAGGTTCAAATCCCAGTATAGACACTTACATAAAATGCTATTTCAATAGATGTATTAAATGTGGATGCTTGTGATTGTATCACTAGTCCTTTCCTAGCATCATCCTTTTATTCTAACACTTTCCTAAAATAGAAAGTACGGGTGATTTTTGATCTTTCAATATTCCCTTTACTCTTGCAATCCCAAAATAACGGGGTTTATCTAGAGCGATTACCTTAACACTAATCCTGTCCTAGCCCTATCCTTCTATCTCTACTATTCTTATAAAAAAGAGTAGTTCAGTATTTGAGTAAAAAACAATAAAAAAACAAAAAACTGTTGAGATAAGTCAATTAGAAAGCCATATGCTCCAAATTGGGAGCGGACATGCAATTAATATATATCCGTATTCTTTATAATAATATATTCGTTCCGTAGCGGAAAAGATTCTGTGTTCAATATATAAATTGTACATTGTACGGAGATCGGTTTTGTATAGTAACAAAATAGTGGAAAATAGTTGATGTGATATTGTTATTCCGCGAAACATTCATTGTGGAAAATAGATGGGATAAGATTGAGAATCGCCCCACGCAGTCTTATACCCTTCTTATCTCGCGGCAGACTCACAAATAAAAATAATAATACCCATTCCCATGTAATGGACCGAATAAAGCTTTCGACGGAGTGCTATTTGAATGTGCCTTTTGTTGGCGCGACCTTGACATAATAATGTTTTAAATTAATGTTCGCGTTTTATTGCGCGTTTAGCGTTTGAGAATTTGGTGGAAACTGGGCGATGAATAATTAAAACAGCAGATTTGTTCCTCCGGGTTCCCGAACATAAATCATTTTGGAATTCGCGCGCTTTCTGTGGAACGCGGAATGTTCTTGCGGTATTCTTTTTTTAAACGCTTTCTTTTCGTTAGTAAGATTTAGGGCTGTTATTTTTTCTTCCTTCTCACTTTAAAATCAAATATCAAGTCTGTAGTCGTAAGCATTTATTAATATTTAATGATGGTGATAAATCTCCCAGAAGTAAACCTTCTTTTAAAAATTTAGTATTTTAATTATAGGAAAACGTGGCTTATCATACGTTGCTCTTTTTAATGCATATTTTTAACGCATCACACATAGTTACACAACCAGTAGAAGACTCAGTAATCCATTTTAATCAAATATTTAAAAAAAAAATCAGTCATAATTCTCACATGGGTAACAACATGTATCAAACAAAAATCTGGCTAAAACTCGTACAAACCATTTTTTTTCTTCATATTATATTGTATAAGTTATACAACTCCCCCATACCTTTTAGTAATAATACATGCAATGTATCGCAATGACTAAATGCTAGTATTAAACAAAAGAACTGCGCCGTGCCGCTTTGTATAAGGTCAATATTATGATGAATATTTTTATTTTCTTAAAGAAACGACCAACAGTGCATTTGGTTGACGTCTTTTATTTTGTATGTTGTTAAACATTAGTGAATTGAAATAAAAAAACTTTCATTAAAAACATTGTTTCGTTCAGCTAGTTATCATTTACAGTTCATATTATTGATTGTGAAATGGTTGCTCATTACCCCGATATACCCGCATATGGCTTAACCGTATAATATGTAATATATAATATTTCTTTCGGTTTGATTTTAGCTTCTGATCCCAGCCAATCAATTAAGTGTTATTTCAGACCTATCAGCTTGAATAACGCCAATTACCCATCTTAACATTTAAACTTACATACTCGCGTATTAAAAACGTGCGCTAAAATCTTTACTAACCATTTAAATACGGTTGCATCACACTTGTCCGGAAAACATTTCTATTAGCACGACCATAAACTAGTATACTTAAAGCACGACCGCCTTTGTTTTCTTTTTTTAAGCTAATAAATTACCGCCAATTAACAACAGTGCTCTCTGTTCGATAATGCAATTAACATGTTTTTGCTATTGGCAACACCTTATACGATCGTCACCTCCAAGATAAATCCTCAGTCACATAATTGTCAGCGTTACTTTTTTATACAAGGTGTCAGATGTAGACCGCTATTCGATAACTGATTAAAAACTATTTAATATATAACAGTATGTATTTATATATTCAAACTGACATTAAATTGATTATCTAGTACACTTATTTGTATTCATACAGCATTTTGTCATAACAACAGTTTTTATAACGCTACTAAATAACATTCATTATTAGAGTTATATCTATTGATATATTTAATTGGTAAATGTGTTATCATACTAAATTGTATTCAAATCAAAACAAATATACACGTTTATTTTAGATATTAATGTGACCGTTTTAATATGCACTTATATAAGTTTGTTATATTAGTTTTAATTAAAAAATCAGTTACAACAGTCAACATTTACAATTCCTCCAGAAAAACTTAACAATCACACATACTCGTCATTCTTCATCGATTTTTTAAAACTAATTAAAGTTTTTTTTTTTATAAAGTACTAGTGGTGCCCGCCATACAGTGATAGTATGCGACTGGAATTGAATTTTAAAACCCACTGTACTAAAAATTAAATGTCCCATTCGAATATATTATGAATTCCTTTTTTTGTCATGCCATAAGGAAGGTACACAGAGAAAATACTTTTATTTTTAAAATTATATTATGAAAAGTATATAATAAGGTTTAGAAAAGGCTTAGAAAAGGCGTCACATATAGATGTCAGCCGTACCAATACCATAAACTAACATCAACGTATATTACATCGCTCGCATTAAATATGTTAAAATCTGTTATTCGTAGAAGCAATTTTAAAATGTATGTCATACTCGTATTATCTGTTATTATAAGACGATAATTATTTCGTAATAATTCTCATCAAATAAATGCATAGTAGCCATTCACTTTTGCTTACAAACATGTTTTAAATTAAAAATCCTATCGCCTTATGTCTTTCATGCAATATGAAACTATTTATTTGAATGGTATATCTTGATAATCAAATTAAATATATTATTGGTACTTGATTTGCTGGCCATGTTGAATGAGCGGACAGAATAATGCATTCGCTTAAATTTGATTACAGAATGATCAGAAAGTCATAATGATGCTTTACCTATTTCCTTTTTAGTTATATTATAGTTTTACTTGGTTCAGTATAAATATGATTGTATTTATGTGTATTTGTATCAGTTGAAAATGCTCGTCATACGCAAAAACCGTTCCTAATCATATTAAATAAATGTGGAATTATTCGACCAAGTATTAACAGTGAACATAGTTACTTTGATGTGTCTTCCAAAATTTGATCAGACCCGGTTTCACTAATATATCAACTACTCATAGACTTTCAAATAAAAAATATTTTATCATCTATTATGAGGCGAACGACAAATAAAAAACAAAACACGTACACATGTATATTATTTGTATTATTAAAAACCTTTGAAAACTTGAGGCTTCAGACAAACACAAAAATATATTTTACCGTTATTGTAAGATTTCATTTAAACTTATTTTAACAGATTAAGTGAGTCATCAGTAAATTATTATAAATGGACAGTTTTTTTTCATATAAAACGGTTAGTATTAAAAATGAATTATGTTTATGCATATCACTTTTCATTAAGAAATAAATAATTGCCTTTTTTGTTCATGCATTTTCTCAATTAATTCGGCGGTAGTGTTGAAGAAATTCATTTGTATTTTGTTATTTCAATTGATTGTGTAGTTAGGTGTGACAAATGTTTCACCTTTTCGTCAAGTATCTTCAAAAAGAAGTTAGGATAAATGATTCTCAATTACACTATCATTGTAGTTACACAATTCTCAATTTAGTTTTAATAATTCCTATTTGTTTTTTTATTGTTGGTTCAACGCATTACGATCACAGTGTATCCATATTCCATGTATATAAAATGAGATTTCAATAAAAATTGACCATTGAACGGATGTGATGCAATTTAGTGATTCCGAACGATAAAATTATCCGCTGATTTATGGATTCTGTTTGAATCGCTGATCAAATAGAATTATTTTTATTATTTATTACGAGCGTTGTGCTGCAAATCTGATACGTTTTATACTGGAAACTTGTATACTTTGTACTTTTATTTCCGCAATACATATTCCTAGTAGATATTTTTTGTATGTATGTTTAATTTAAGCAAAAACAATTTTATTGGTTCTCAAAATTTACAATACATATTTTTCATTCCTTAACAGTTTCTTAAACTATATAAAAGAAACCGAAAACAATTAAGATACTTTATTACGAATCTTTGTTAGAGTAACACTATAAGACGAATGATAATAATAATAATAAATCCATAGAGTTTGACTGAAGTGCATTTTGTTGTAATCCAACCCAGTTGATATATTTTCTAATGAGGTTAATAAAGCTAATTTTTCAAAATTTTCAAAAGAATATTTAAGGCATTCCCCGAACTAAATTTATAATAGGTATATTTCTGAAGACTGAATCTCGACAGTTTATTTTTTAATTTTTTATTATAGAGTTCTTACAAGTAAATTTAAATTTCATCAATGATCCGTTTACAATTTATATTGCAAACTTTGTTATACCGCTTGATGTGTATAAAATTGTGAAACGTGTTTCGCTTTTTTGTAAAACAGTCTCAGGCTAAGTATGTCGTGTTCTTTCATTTATACATTATATTTATATAATATTGTATATGATTTAGTGGGTGCTTTCATTTAACACGTATCGGTTAAAAGCAAATAATAAATAATTTCAAAGAGTGGAAATAATGCCAGCAAAAACGCATAATTTATAAAATATGTATTGCAGTGGTCGGCAACCTTTTTTTGAGACTGGGTCAAAAAAAAATGTTTATTGGGTAAAAGTCAAAAATATTTTTTTACCATTTATTCTTTTAAAAAATCATTTTTATAAAATAAAACATATATTTATATATAATACATAATATAAATTTAAATACAAAACACACGTATACTATTGTTATTGGTGGTTTCCTTGATCTTCTTAAATAAGCATTTTTTTTTTAAATATTATCATAATTTTTTGGCGGGTAACTCAAAATACGAAGTGGGTAATTTAATTACCCGCGGGTAGTAGATTGGCGACCACTGATGTATTGCATGCCATTGCAAAAAAAAACCGAAATATTTCAACATTAATTAACTCTTATGATTGAATACCCACGTTGATTAATAGAATTATTCAATTACATACTTATATTATTTCTTTTTTTTTACAGATTAACCATAGATCATTGTTGAGTGATCGATGTCTCAATCTACGTGGATTTACAGAAGACGATGACACAGCAAAATTATTTGCCATGAATGATTCTCAAGTGAGTTAAAACTTTAAATAATACTAGTCACGATTTTTTTTCTTTCGACACATCTCAGTAATAAGTCGATAGTATTAAATTACAATATGGTAACATCTGCAATGCGTACTGTTTTTCTCGCATTCAATTACGAGTCTTAAAAGTTAAGTAAGAATACTTTATTTAAAATTACATCAATTTAAATTACGCACCTATGTACATACAAATAATATAAGTTTTGTTTTTTTTTGTACCAATAAATGTTGTGAAATTTATTTTTATTATTAAACACTTCTATTGAATGTCAATTTTAAACAACGCAATAATTAAATAATTAATAGTAAACTTTATTAATTTATTTTGTTTACAAAACCAATGATACACTCAAATCATGTTTTATTACAATTTATTATCGGCATAATTATAAACGTGTATAATAGGGAACTTTATCAATTCATATGGCAACATTCATTTATTTATACGGTTGTTCTTATTTATAAACGACTGTCATTTTAACAATCCACATTTTAAATATGTATACTACAACTAAAAAATAATCTCAGCTTTCTGCTACTCGGCTATATAACGGATTGTGTTTTATTATTCAGGGAACATATTAATTTATGAAACGCATCAAATAACTGTTCATTAGTATTCTTAAGTTGATGACACAAGCTGTCAAACAGATTAGAGTTTTTTACGCTAGATGGCAGTAATTAAAGGTCACTCAATATTATTTTCACCCATTTGACGTCTCATTCATTTTTTCGTCATATTCATTATTGCTTATCTTATTTAACTATTCTTCTAAGCTTTAATTGTCTTCGTAAACAAACACACATATCGTATTATGTCATGGCAGTGCTGCAGTTGCATCAAGTGGGTCATCTGATCTAACGATCGTTTCAATATCTGTTCTCTCTAGCTCTCTGTGGAGCTTGTTTATTTACCTCACCTGTATCAGTGCTTGGCAAACATCATGCGGTGTGTGCACCGCATTGCATTTCAACTTGAATTTAGCCATCGCCGTGAGAGGTGAACTAGAATCGCCCCGCCACGCTCACAATACAAAATTGTACATCAAATACTTGTCTATAATAATCTCAGTATCCCGTTCAGTTTACATAATTTTTATTTGACTATTCAACATCAAGAACGGTTTAGTATACCGAGTTAAATTTCTTATCGATAATATATCATTCAATCCCGTTCCCAATCTGTTCTAGTTGGTAAGAGCTTGGCTGTATCGATCAGGCGGGTCTGGGTTCGATTACCGGTAAAGTCAACGTCAAAATTAGATTTTAAAAAAAATGAGATCCAAGACGAGCTTTTTTTAATCATCAATTTTCCTCGGGTTGATTTTGAAATACAAATATTTTCATCGAGTTTATCTGACATTATCTAACAACTTCAAAATATTTGACGCATTGGTGTAATGCCAAATATTTTTTCTTAAATTTTAAATTCGATGTCTTAGTGGTTTTCCCCCTTATTACAATCAGTGTAATGACAAAGTATTTAGTTAAACAAATATTATTTTGTTCATAAAGTTGATAGCTATTTCGTCGTATGTCTTCATCAGAACTATCTAACAATAACAAATATAATAATATATTTGTAGAACTAAATACTTTTTTATCTTTCATCTTATTTCAATGGAGTTTTACAAAGTAAATGTCAATTCAATCAATACACTGTTTGTGTTACAAATCAAAACTCATGTTTTACGTCAGTAAAAGGCATTCTATTTATTAATAAATTAGGTATTATATTATTTCACTAATATTTGCTCAAATATGAAATAACGAGTTAAATATTCAAAGGCAAATCAAACACTTTAGCGTTTAATTATAAATCGAGGAATATGTATTCATTATAATAATGGCTTGTAATATCATACGACATTCAATAACCTTCGTTTAATGGAAGCAATGAACATATTACACCTTTACCTTAACTCACTGCATACTATAAAACTTCAATAAATTTACGTTATTATTGTGCAGGGCTGCGTAGTCAATGTCGGAATTGTAAAAATCGTCCGAATCTGACATCATTTCAGTTTTAATTAATCGATAAATGTTTACAAGTCGATACACTTGGGTTTGAAGTAAGTTGGTCTGCAAACACCGCTCTAGGACTCGATGCACATTTTTCATTATATATATTTTTTTATTTATATATATTTTTAACCATGTTCGCTCCTAATGCAGAGCATAATAAAAACTCCTTATAAAGTTTATTTGTACAGGTTTTTCACATATATTCATAATTCGATTGCAAAATCTGTTCCTACTGGGACTCAAATTTGTGAGTTCTATAACCGAAGTCAACGACGTTGACCACTCGACCACGAATACGACATATAAAATTATTGAATAAATGTAATCCAACATATTTTAGCGTTGTGAAAACCACTATCAAAAGGTTCCCCACCCTGTTATAATAAATACTATCGTCTTTTATAACAGGCTTGTAAACGGATGTACAACTAAATCATTGTGTAAATTAAAATTTATGTTGGCGTCGGTAAACATTTTAACGATTCCACAGCCCTACGTGTTTAATTACTAAAAAATATTCTTTAAATACCAACTTGAGCATTAAAAATTAACTCATTTGTTCGCGGCATAATCATAAATACTGTACTTCCATTGCATATGTTTCAATTGCATTCCTGTTAGCATAGCGTCACGACTTGTCCTCGACTTTTATCCTGCCGAGTACCGCTTACCTGCACAATATGGCCGGTTTACATTTTATCATTATTTTGCACGACTCGTTGTCCATTGCTAATCCACATATTCGCTGTTGTTTGCCTGACAAATGTGTAACAGCGTTAAACAGACGCTACTTTACACGATGAATGAACTCGTGTTAAGTTAGTCACAGGAATCTCAACTGAACTCACTCATATAAAGATACAATATATATTTCAATTTTGTAAACAAGAACACAGCTAGCTAATATATGATATTATAACGTTAATCCATCAAAGCAGGCCCAGGTTTATGTTTTAGATGTATTATTTGTATGCATAATATATTATGTTTACTTTTATCCAACACAACACCTGATGAAATCGGCCAAGCAAATAATCTCGACTCGAATAATATACTTTAAGCTTGCATTTGTGAACACATTATTAAGGTTACTGACCTAGTTTATGTTCGAACCATGACATATTTATATGTATTTTTAAAATAATTATCAATATACTAATTCCAATCATTCAGAATCTTATACTTCTCATGAAAGATATTGAATTGAAAAATAACTAAGTATTTAGTTCTGCAATTTTTTTTTTATATATCATTACTATTAGTAGTCCAGATGAAGGCATACTTTAGAATCAAATACTTTGTTATTTTTCACCTTATTACTTCTGAAGGAGGCAAAACTGTGCTAATTATTATTTATACAACCTGTGGAGTAACAAAATTATCAATTTTGATTTTATATTCAACATTAATTTCGCCAAAGTTACCGCTGGATCCATCGAAAAATCTTGGTGTTTATTTATAAAATTTAAACAGTTGTTTTATTGTACAACGTACTTTTCCGTCATGAATACTCACTCGAATAATTCCGTTAAAATAAGGTTTCACCATAAAAAAGGACAATATTTAGCAGGGCTGTGGAGCCGTGTAAAAAAAAACGACTCTGACTCCAGCTTTAAAATAATTAACGATTCCGACTCCGAGGAAGTTTTTCAATATTTTAATTTGAACTTATATGTATACTTTTAAGGTGTTTACTGTCAATACTTGGTGGAAAGGCATTATAATAAAAATCTTTTATTATTTTTATTATATGTATACCATCAAATCATGTCAACACTTTTGACTATTTTAACGCTCATTTTACACGACTCTGGCCAAAATTCCAACTTCACAGCCTTGATATTTAGGCTACGAAACTGAGAGTCTTCAGTCTTTATAGGTAATGGATAATGTAAGGAATGAATTCAATTCTATAGGGCTCGTAAAATTTCTAACATTTACACCCCGCAATTATATTCATATATATGTGGCTTCAAAAAAATGCATCTATTATTGTGAAAGATGCACTATCAAAATGATTGATTGAGCCGTTTACCGCTACAGTTCACCTCTGTTTATTTCCAGACAGACTGTCATTTCTAGTAATATCATCCATCATCTAGTGTGTGAAATAGAAAAGAGATTATTTAGAGAATGAATACATTTTTTCTTGCCGATACATAGTTTGTGAAACGGCATCAAAGGTATTATTTCATGAGTTTTTCTTAAATTAACATTATTAGAATATATTTTTTGCATAAAATACAATATGTTATTTCGATATTTAATGTGCCAGGCATGTATTTAAGTGGTCATCTTCGGCGCTTGCGATTTCAACGGGCTCAAAATCCTAACAGAAACAGTGTTCTAATTGATTTTTTCAATCGATTTACGAATTTGTGATTGTACTCATCCAGTATCGCGAGCGAGATTAGCTAACCTCTTATCATGTCCGAGCTTTATTTGTATAGCTTTACTCTGCCATATAAAGTTTAACGACTGAGTAACAAGCAGTTCTCGTAGATCAACTTCTGCTTAGATAATATATGTTTCAAATTGAGTAACAAAAAAGCCTATTAATTATTTTATGTTAAGAAGGATTAACTTTCACCTTTTTTTTATCTCTCTTGCGAAATATAAAAAATACTGTTGATACCCACTTAGAAATTCAAAGTAAACCATAATATTTGAAAATGATTTTCCATATTCCTTGGAAAATAAAACTGCTTTACTCCGTAGAGGAATTCTCTTACCCCCCTGAAAGTCTGCGCGTAATCAGCCAAAATTGCCTTCGGTTAAAATTTTCCTCGTGAAACTGTAAAATATCGTATCTGAATTCCGATATCTAATTTTTCTTTTACTTTGTATAATATTAGATTAGTTTCCGGGCGCTTTTATAAAATTTCTTTTGGAACATAGCTTTTCGGATTTTAGTGCGCATTTGCATTAATCCTCTTTCCTGTTTAAAGTTTTATCTCAGTTTTATTAGACATTATTTAAAAAGAACTATTTATTTCGAATTATTACAACTATTCATTATGCCAGGGATCGTCAGAAAAACCATTATACAAATAACATAAAGAAATGAGTAAAATTGTTTAAATAAAAAAATGAGCACGTTATGATTATTCAAATACTTCTTACAGGCGGAGAAGATTGTTTTAATAATTCAATGTACACCCAGTCTTTTTTTTACGCTATTTCGATTATACGCGATTTACTCGCTGTTACACGTGTTGGTAAAATCTATAAAATTTGGATAGCTCCATATTTATTAAATATTTTATATCATCTAATTTTGCTATATGTACTGGCAAAAAGTTGATACCACAGAAATTGTTATATTATTTTTTACTTTTTACAGCTAACATTAAACAATAAAAAATAGCCATCAGTCGAAATATACGATCACAGATTAACTTGCGCGTTTGCTAATTTATTATATTTGATTCGTATTTTTGTTTTCGGATACTTAATCTGAATAATTATCTATTCTGACACATGAAAGAAATTAGTTATGCTTGCCAAATTTATTGATTAGTTTGTAATATCTACATATATAGTTTTTTTTACTGTAATCATGTATGGACACATCAAGTATTGTAGTCTTCCAGGCCTGCCCACGCCGACTTAGCTGGTTCTTAGGCGTCGCCCACTCATCATCACGATCTGACGTCGTGCGTCCGCTTGATTCTCTCGTCGTCATCATACTCTGGACACTTGTTTTGTTCAACTTGATCTGCAGTATAAATACCAGTTTTCTTTTATTTTATTATTATATATTAACACACTCCACGCAAGCTATATCGCGAATGCCCTTTAATTTCCAAATGGAAATTAGATCAATAAATCTTTGATTTGTATACAAATAGAATATAATACAATTTTGTAACGTGAATATTTCGTTGGTACATATTGTTAAACAAGACGTTTTCAATATATGCGTATCAATTTTAATATTAAGTTTAATTTAAACAATTAACCTATTTAGATAAACAGCTTATATTAACTATCAATATTATCATAGCCACAAGACAAATTTTATTGTTACCTAAATATCATTTTAAGCATCCATCTACAAACGAGTACATAACGTGAAAATCAACTTCCCGACTTTTCCGACGCGCTCGCAAGTCGAGTTGAGTGAAAGGTGAATGTGTTTTTATCATTACATCGTAATGTCTAGGGCTTACACAAAAACCGACTTTTGAAAAAACTGGTTTTTGAATGTCAATACTGTTCGAAAACCGGTTTTATCCGGTTTTCGAAGTTTTACAAAAAATAGATAATTCAATTAAAATAGCAAGAAAAGGTTCATTTTTTTTGTTGTTTATTTATATACATAATAATACACAACAAGAAATTATTTGGTGCAACTCTTCAGAAAATATGATTTAAGAAAACACAAAGCGTCCACTGATCGTTTTGTAACAAAATTTCCTGATATCGAAAATATCCTTTCGCTGGGAAAATATCCTTTAAGCCATCAAATAAAAGATCCAAATTTTCTGTCCTCTTGTTTATAGACTCGTTTATGAAAAATTTGGTACAACCGGTTATGGAGTTGAAAAACCGGTTTTCGAATTCACAATTTAGCCAAAAAACCGGTTATTGAAAACCGACAAGCCCTATTAATGTCTGTAGATGTGAGTGGTCTCTTAAATTTTATCTCGGGTAAATATGCTTCACATATTGGTACTCGTCTTTCTACCATATAACAATGCAAATTCGTAGGAAATTTAATTTCAATAATGAAAATTAAAAATAAGCGGAAATCGACAATTTACGCGAAATACGATTATGATATCATTATTAAAAAGTCAACATTAATTGTCAAGCGGAACTTCTAAAAGCAAAATTTAAATATGGCGACAAATTTTCGTACTTCACATGAATTATCGGTTTCTTGGATTTGAACGTTGATTTTTTATATATTTTCGTATCTATGATTAATTTTACCAGAGAACTGCTGTGTTTTTGTGGAATTAAGTAAATTTTCGGACCGAAAAAGAGTAGCATGTTGTAAAGCATATTTTACCATATCTTGTTATAGTTCAATCACTCCGATCAATTGCCATTAGAAATATCTAGTGTATATAACCTAGTTGACAACACATTTAAATAACTAAAGCAACATATTTTTTTATACTTTTAGTTATAAATTCAGTTTATCTTCCCTGCCCCTCACCATTTAATCCCAAATCATTTGTAGTTTTATAACTGCCATTAATTATTTGCTTATTATTACCTAATTACTTAGTTAATTATAGTTATTCCAATTTTACTTTATTTACCTTACTTAGCTAATATGTATTTATTTTATTCATTGTTGCTAATCAATGTGCTATAAAAAAGTGACCCACGTGTATCATTGAGGGGACTTTATCTTCTGTGTGATAGATACAAAAGAAATATAGTTTATCTAATAAAAAGATAGAAATTAATATCCATAATAGTTTACCAATATTATGTCAATTTGTAGTATAATCGAATAAGTGCATCTTATAAAACAACAAAAGTTAAAGCGCATTAGTTTTAAATTAAACAATATAAAGTATCAATTACCACGCCTTTCCATCATGACTTCACTATCAAGTTATCAAACAAATATTGATATTAAACAATAATATGTTTTGTATTATCATCTTTCCCATGACAAGTCGTATATGAATAACCAATGGAATCACCGAAATTACTCTCAAATGATCGTTTCCGTTTTTATTCATAATCATGTTTAATTTAAATATTATGTATTTTTATTTTTAATTTAGTTATTTAGCTGGTAAAGTGTTAAAACAACGAAATTCATCATCATTACATCATTTGTTCGCCGAACTAAACAGGCTTACCTTCGAATGGTGTTTGATTTCTGAAAATTAGTTTTACGTATCTCTACGTGCAATAAATTTATTTTAATGTTAAAATTAATCTCCTTAACCAATCTTTAAAAATAACCTGTTTTTTTCTTCTGTATTTCATAAAGAATATTTTTAACAGCAGTTATGATGTAATAATATTCTAGTTATAAAATGATTAATCTTAGTTTTTTGTTGCTATTAATTATTTTAATTATATTTATGTTTATTGGCCGTATTTTTTTATAATTTTTAAATGACAGAAACATTATTTGAGTATGTAATATATTAATTTATATGACCTGTAATGCCGCGACAGCAAAGCCGTAAGAACAAGATTAAAAATATCAAGAACTTGTATATTTTTGAAATATGACTGACCGCTTGTAATTTATTTGTTTTTGCTTACATATCTAAAACATTTTATACAGGTGAACCTACGATATCTATATATTTATACTAAGTTATTAGTGTTATATGTTTGTAGCCGCAGTTGAAATGCATTTGATAGATATCTATAACAAGGCTAGTACAGTACCAAACACCGTCACCAAAAATATTGATAGGGAACAGTCTCCTTCCAGTTGATATAGACGTTAATACTTGGGTACCTACTTCGCTCTATCGTTCTCTTACTCATCGTTTTCCAGCATTCATCTTTTTTTTCAAACAGCTTGAAAACAATGAATTGTAGTTCCATTCAACATTATTTATGTTGTCATTATGGCACTCTATTTCATTTTTAAGTAACTAAAAAAATGATGTGCTTGAAGTTATACAATGGCGCGCTCAAAAAATTTACTATCGAGTATTTTGTGCAGAAATTGATACACATGAAAAAATGAAATATTTATCAACTTCGGTGAAGGGAACCTTATCATACTGGAAGACTCTGAGTTGAATATTTGTATGTAAAGAAAACGATTCAATCAAAATACCGCACTCGAGGCCGAAGCTTCCCTATCAATGATTAATTAATACGTAATAAAAAAATGATTATTCGTTTTTGTATAAATTATTGTACAAAAAAGATATTGGTCTATGAACTAAGCAAAACCATTCGATGTTTAGATAATTTATACAGCGTTCGAACTGCCATCCATTTTGTACGAAAATCTATACGGTAATTAAAATATTTTGGAAAGTGTTCTCACGAATGAAAATCATCTCAAGAGTTACTAAGAGCTTTAATTATATATTATAATAATTATGACAAAGTTTCGTCAGAATTATAGATTCTATATGTCGTATATATCCATATCTTTGAGTTTATCAACGCTTAGCCTTATCAGATAATTGATGCGTGGCATGAAATTTGCATAATTCTGAGTATATGAGTCGTACAAAAGCAAAAATGATCTACAAAGAAATGTTCGTAGTTATTATTATTTTATTTTATTTACAAATAGCTAGGAACAATATGGTATTTTTTATAAGTCAGTCGATTAATAATGCAGTTATAAATATAAAGCTCGTATTCTTCGAGTCAGAATTAATAATACATTGATCAGAATTTATATTAAATAGTCATAATATATCGGTCAGTGTAAATGGACGTAATTTAAATAAAATAAAAAAAACCAAACCCAACCAAATGGTGATAAAATATTCTAACCATATAGTATTTTTATTCTGACCGTTCATAATTTTATTCTGACCAAAAATTGATTTAAATTGTTCCCTAAATATAATAAGTTTAATTAAATTGTAATTTTCAGCATGAAATTTATGGGTGTGTGCTTAAATATTGTCTTCGTATTTACGCTTTAAGTTTGGCATGTTATATTATAATATGTGAAATTACTAATTATAGTATAATATATTATTGTTAGATTTCGAGAAAACGTCGACTTAACAGTTTTTACTGTTAGACCCCTCATATAATAAGTTAAGCTTTAATCTTGTTAAGATGAAAAAGATATAATTATTTTTTTCTTTTGATAATAAGTTCGCGTTTGAATAATGGCACTTATATTATCAAATTTCGTAAAGTAGTTGCAAACTCAAGAGCTTTTTTTGGTAAGCTTAGGGGTGACATTCAAGCGTTTGCTTTGTCTGCCATGGGGTGGATTACAAACTAAATTACCCCTTGATTACTTTGACGGCGCTTGTATGTTCAGTTATTTACTATCCAAGACGCCCTTCTAAATCACTGTTATCGGTGTATTGCCAAAGTTTAGCCATTCCAGGCTCCGCCAATGTTTGAATAGTCCCATACACATGCCTAAAATGGCATATAATTAAAAAGTTTCCTTGCTCAAATTACTTTTTCGGGAATTCGTATAGCTCTCATAACAGCCGTATACATTAATAGACAACATCGTGTATACGTGTATTATAGTTTTGGAATCCACGTGGTATTATATCACGAATCAAAAAATCTACACAATTCTGTTTGATTAAACAATACTTTTATTAAATATCTAAAAGTTTTGAATCAATATTGTCTTGTAATAAATCACTTTTTATGATTATTTTCCCTTCAATTAATTTGGGAAAGGATCATATTAAATCTGTACTTGTTCAATACTTTCGATGGATTACTTTACCTTAAAAACCAAAACGGAAAGTAAGGAGGCGGGGATAGAAAACAAATAATAATGATACTAGAAATGACATTTACATTACAAAATGAACCAATGAGTTGTATCAATTTGGAAGGGTTAAACCCATTGGAAATCAATTTAGCAGTGGCGAGCAGCCTGTCATATTTAGGATATTTCCTACTTGCTTCCCGTTTTTATTTTTACTATATATTATGTAAAAATATTAAAATTAAAATCATTCGTACTTAAACAAGCTTTGTTAAAGTACGATTTTCTGAAAATGCTTCTGATAGAGGCGAAACACGTGTCACAATTAGTAGCACAATACATGGAATAATCTCAGTTATTTTAAATTTTATATTACTTTTCTTTTTCCACAATATTTTAGTGATATTCTTCCAGTTTTTATTTATAAATTAAAATAAAGCAATTTTTGTACTTGGCCTGGCTTTTGTGAAGACGAGTAATACATCAAAACAGTTTCATTGAGATCGGTTTTAAATTATTTAATAATAACATGATAATCAAAAAAGAGCAATTTCCTTCTTGCAATTTCTTTTCAAGAGCAATTCCCACTTGATCGACACCTATTTAGTAACGTTTTAATTTTGATTTTCTTTCTTTTATCTTAGTTTTCCAATTTAGTTTTGAATGAATTCGAAAACTATTAAAAAATAACCCTATAAACTAAGCTTAAATCGATTGTAAAAGAAGACTTAGAATTACAGGGAGATAGTAATATATACTTTTTTGATCATTTTAAATGATAAAGTCGTCATGTTATTAAGCTTTTTTATATAAAAGACGTCTGTAACTGTGTCAAAAGAAAAAAACTACCACCATCAAACCCAACCCCAATGAAATGTCAGGGGAAAAAGTCTTCTTAGTATTTAGTATTATCGATAAAGGCATCTTAGCAAGATTGGGTTGACATACAAGTCGCAATTCTCGGAGCTCTTCATTAGGCTGAATATTTATGTCAAATAAACTGTCACAAAATAACAACCACCACCCCCTAGCGTGGCTATCAATCAGCGAGAGAAGTAATCCGCGACTATACAAGGGTAGTTAGCTCGGGCCGAGAAACTTGAGCGATGGCACATTTGTTAGAAATAAAAATCATGATGCTATACCACCTTACGAATCCTGCACAGCATTTAACTGTTACGTGTTCTTTAAAATTACATTCCCATCGGAAAAATTCATTTGTTTATGGCTCATTCCTCTGTTTATCATAAAAAGGGAATTCCTTACCTAACCTAACCTAAGCTTTCAGACAATACCAATATTTTTATATTATTAAGTATCACTTTCGGTTCAGTATTTTCTAGCTGTTCCAAATACAATAATTTAAATAAACCATTTGAATCTACTTAATATAAACGGCATTAAAAAGTATATTTCAGTATATCGCTCTTCTAAACGTTGAAATCTTTGGGTAAAATGCTTGGAAATCTGACATTTACTTAAAGCTTCAATCAATTTAAGATCTTCCCGGTCACGCCCGAGTATACTCGGGTATTAAGAGTCGTCAAAACGGACACCACGAGATAACTCGGGCAAATTCCATTTTAACAAAAAATAATGAATTCTTTCACTAAATATTCATGCTTTATAAATATAATACATAAATGTGTATGGTGTTCGAACATAATAAAAAGATATATGATGCTTTTTGGAACATTTTTTTGAATCAATTGGACCGGCAAGTGGTTAATAAATAGTCAACCTTTTATTAAACAAATGTATTCTTACATAGGAACAAATTAAATGGTAAAATAGAAAATTTAAATTAACTTTGATTATTCCACGTATTGTGTAACTAACTGTGACACGTGTTTCGCCTCTTTCAGAGGCATCTTCAGACTTACTATCGCAAAGTTTGCTTAAGTAATGAAGCAAGATTGATTCTAACATTTTAAAATTATAAAATTACAAAATGGATTGGGTTTTTTTTCCTTTTAAGAGGAGCAAGGAGGGGGGTGTAGAATCGAAATAAAGCAAACAGATAATGATATTAAATTTGTTTGCATTTTATAATCCCCTCTTTGCTTCCATTAAAAAGGAAAAATCCCATTCTGATTGTTTACAACTCATTAGTAAAATTAGTATCATTATCTGTTTGCTTTATTTCGATTCTACACCCCCCTCCTTGCTCCTCTTAAAAGGAAAAAAAACCCAATCCATTTTGTAATTTTATAATTTTAAAATGTTAGAATCAATCTTGCTTCATTACTTAAGCAAACTTTGCGATAGTAAGTCTGAAGATGCCTCTGAAAGAGGCGAAACACGTGTCACAGTTAGTTACACAATACGTGGAATAATCAAAGTTAATTTAAATTTTCTATTAAAATGAACTTCCACAAAGTTACCGCCGAAACCATCGAAAGTATTAAATGGTAAAAGTTAAATCAATTTTTGGCCCGAATAAAAATATTATACAGTCAGAATATTTTCCAACTATTTCGGTTAGGTTAGGTTGGGTTAGGTTAGGTTTTTAATTCATAAAAATTGTGACTATTTATTCTGACCGACATATTATTGCAATTTAATATAAATTCTGAGCCTTTTTACATTAGCTATACAAATCATTACCCAGTTTCTCATCCAAGACCCGTGGCAGCAATAACAATAATAAACAGTAAATTCAACCTTATAATATAATTTTAATTTATATCCTATTGTTTTCCTCAGCCGCGGTCATAAAAACGTATTACAAGAAATCTTAATCCACGGTCAATGTGGTTTTGCGGTCAAGCGGTAATCTCATCTTGAGGTGTAAATGCAATCGTTCCACCGCATCGTTATTAGACGCTTTCTACCGAAGTAATCCATTATTTCGATTAAGTTATTCATACGGACAATAAGGTTTCTGTATCTGTTCAATAACTAATACGAATATTAAATGCCTATAGGAATCTTAAACGGTCAACTACCCTGACGAATTTAGAAGAAATCGCGGTAGACATTTTCTTACGCGCCAGTTTTTGTTGAAAACACTATTTGTGTATGTATATATTATATTATGTAGTACTTGTCACGTACGCGGTTATATCCAATGAAACAAGATCAGACTTCCTTAGTAATGACGTCATAGAAGCTAAGCAAGAGAAACTTGCCGTAAACTAAAATATATGTTGTGGCTTTAAAATGTCTTGAGCTTTTAACGTGACATTTCACGCTTTTTAGGCGCATAATAATTACTACCAATTTAACAGTTCAAAATATACTTCATTTATAATATCATTTAAAAATTATAACTTCATTTTTAAACAGGTCCAACTTAACTCGTTTTATCTTTTTTAACCCTCCAAGGACGAGCGTCACCATATGGTCACACAAAACACCGTTGTCTATTGATCCCACTATTCATACTTTTTCTACCTGAATATCGTTGCTTTTGCTCATATTTGGTTAAGAAGGGTACGGACTACAGTAAGCCATCAGCCGTAGGAACAGGAACGGTCTCCATAAGCACATGTGATTTTTTGAATTTCCGATTTTTTTAATTTACTTTTTGAAACTGTTAGATATTTTTTTATAAAAACATAAAATTATTTACAGTTATTTTGCTAATATATTTGTTTTGAAATTATGTTGATCTAAAGAGGTCAAATTGTAAATATTTTAAAAAAAATCACGTTTAGCTATATTTCAACCCCGAATGTTTGCAAGCCCATACGGTCACTTTTGTCCTTACTACTGTCCGTACTCAATATTACACGGTAATAAAAGGATGAGCATGACTATATAGTCATGCGGGGTTTCTATACAACGACTTTGCGTTTTTTTTTTTTTTAATTTTGGATAGGAATAAAAGTTATCCGTGACTTCAATATGGCTTAGAAAATATTTTTATTATCAGAAAAAAGCTCTCGTCTCTGGAGGGTTAATTACTCAGTAGCTAAACATAGCAAATCTGTTGAAATAAATCGGTTATCTTTAAAATCGTTCTATTGATTTTTTTCTTAGTCGTTATAAGTATTTTGCGTTTTCGCTGTATTTTTGTGATTCCCGTGAACAATTAAGCCCGCGAGAAGTGAAGTGAGCCATGTAATAGAATCGTTAAACTTTTCTATTGGACTTCTATGTACTATCACGTTTTTACTTGGTGTTTTATTCATTGCGTCTTTTTTTATTTTAGGGAGATCCTCAGGATCCTAATTTGTTGTGGTGTCCGGAATTATATATTTTTTTCAATGTTTTAATTCAATTGATATATTATATTTTTATGCATATAATTACAAAATAACTATATTTTACATGATTTTCAATTTATACATAATAGTTCTTTTACATCGTTAATAAACCGTGGTAGTACTTGTCAGTAGAGTTCTTCGAATTTCTTTAAATATATACATTGAAAAATATAATAGCTATAAAACGTTCTCAAAAACAAAAACAAAATTCTAAATACTGATTGTATTATTTTTAAATATTTAAACATAATTAGATATAAGACATTGTCAAAATATTTACATTTACTTCAAAACGATCATTGCTTTTTTGCTATTTTTTTTTTAAGTATTTTGTTTATCTTACCTCAGTCATCAAGGCTAAACATCGTATATGTATGCTTCGACTATTAGTTCAAAGATCTTTTAAACATATTTTAATAATATTGTATCGTCTATATAATTTATTTATACGTACCATTAACAAAAACTTTACTAAAAAAACTCACTAATCGCCTTGAAAGGTAATTTTATCTCAGTTCCAGCGAGATGTTTTTTCTGCTGCAATTTGGTATGATCGTTGAGTTTTTTTCGCGTGACTTTGAAGGAAAACAAGACGTACGTCATCACTAGACCGTGTCTCACAGAATAAATAAAAACTCTTTTGTACTCTAAAAAAAGATTTTCACACACCGGTTTCCACATGTGAATAAACACGACAAATTATTCACGCGTTACCCAGAAATACATCAGTACTTTTAGAACGGCTATTTTTACGCACGTATTAATATGAATTACCAACTACGGAAAGGAAACATTAAAATAACACAAGTTGGAACATTTGAACTTTTCCTTTGCCATCCCATTTTGCAATATCCAATTTGAATTGAGATGTCATCAGTCAACTGGATGTCGGATGCAGTATTCTTTCAGATTTTACCTCTCGAAATGAGCAGTGTTTTGTGAACGGGTCAAATTTAAAACGAAAATAGATTTAATAGTTTAGCTATATTTATTGAAGTCATATTTTTTTATGTTCTTAACATAACTTGATATACCTATGACAAATACTACGCTTTCGTCTTGTTTTCTAGTAAACTTTTTTTAAAATCAAAGAAACGTAGCTGCTAAAACGGTCACTTTTTGCAATTTATTTGAAATCCAAAATCAAAACTGATAACTTTGTTACTTTACCTGTGTAATTTTTTTAACATTGCATTTGTCAATGAGAAGTGAAGTGAACCAAATATTGAAATGGTAAAACTTTTCTACTAGACTTACAATTTAAAGTACAATCACATTTTTACTTGGTGTTTTGATGGATTGCATATTTTTATTTTAAGAAGATAACACTAATGCAGTGTGTATCTGACTGAGCTCACTACACTTTTACGATACTTTAAGACATTTAGAAAATGTATTATAAAGCATCTAACTCATTTTTTTTCTAAAATACTACTTGATTCACTTAAGTACCTTATATATCGATAGTAGATAGTTATAACGAATCCTTCTCAACAAAGCGAAACATACATTATCATTATCTACACCACAATCGATCGTTCATCCACTATAAAGGCTACTGAACTTTGCGATATTCGTCGGTATTTCTCCTAGAAAACTAATCCTACAAGTTCAACAAGTATTACATATTATCACGTTCCAATGTATATAAGTTTAAAATTTATCATTACTTTTGTAAATTTATTAACATGATTAATTTCGTTAATGATATTTGAAGTCTTCGATCTTCATCTTTTTACGACAGTCAATTTTTTTTACTGAAATGACAATTAATATGACCCTTGCCGCTTGTATATAGAATTTCCCTTTAAAATATCAAATACTAAAATCTACGACCGGTGAAATCATAGACCTTGTGTCAACAGTGCGTGTGTATGAATTTATATTAATATCCATAATATATAATAGTTATAGTTTTCCAATTAAAAGTCAAAGCTTTATTATCCCTAAGGCTTCCTATGAATTTATAGTACGTTGGCATTTAGAATACCAACAGAATTTCTATCGGAATAAAATGATGGTGTTTGTTTACCATCAAGAAAACACATTTAGGGTGAACAAACTTTGTGTTACACTATTTTCGTCCAATATAGTTAACACACGGAGATAATTGAATAATTATTATTAACATAAACCTATACGCCTCGGTCAAATGCAAACATTTTATAGTACAATATAATACAATTTATATTCGGTATTCTCGTAGGGATGATAATAAAAAATACTACCAATAAAATTCACAAATTGCACAAAACAAACAATATTAAATATTTTTGCGGTGCTATAAATTATATATATTATTGAATGTATTTTTTTTCGATAAACATTGCAGTAAAATGTATTTTCAATTCATGGTATGTTTATTTATTTAAAGTAGTAATTAATATCAGTTACTCTTGGTTTTGGAGATTGACATTTCTGCCCGTTATGATTTTTGCTTAGAAGTGTGTTAATGATGGGGAAGGTTTGTTATGCTAATGATCTATCAATGAATTTCGACAATACATGAGTAGTATCTAAAATCTTTGTTATTTAATTGTATTTTATTATATTCGGTCTAGTTTCACATTGTTATATTTAAAAAAATGTAAAACACTATAAATAAAATAGTATTTATACCAAATTTTATTAACATAACCCAATTTTAATTTTGTTTGTATTTTAAAACTTCGTATTTCAACCGTTTCTTGATTTTTAATAAAATTTGAAATAATGATTATGCATGTGTTTTGTTAAAATCTAAGAAATGTATTGTTATTACGATAAAATGAACATAAAACAATTTTAGGATGATGTTAGACTCGTACAGCACAGCCGTGATTCTTAAATCCATTTCACCATTCATATAGGTATAAGTACAAAAAACTACTTAAATTATCGCTAAGTGAAAATTTTCCTTTCTTCCTCCGCGCTCTAGGCATTACTCCAAAGTGGGTCAATCGATATTTTTGCCATTTAAGAAGCTTTAAGTTCACATGTTCCAATTTAAGGCAGGATCTATTCGAAAGTTTCTTAAGAAACCGTCACGTAAGAATCACTGACACACCTTTGTTAAATTCTTTGAAAGTTCCGGTAACTCTTAGCCCACCCCATCTTCCACCGGGAACCTACCCCAAGACTCTGGTGCTCACATCCCTTTCCTGCTTACAAAAGGCATATTTTAAAAAGCGTACGTGGATAGTATGAAAAGCTTAGTTATGTATTTCAGCTAAGTTCTGGATTTTTATGTGCTTACTTTTTTCGCTTCGGCTGAAAAAAAAAGTTTAAAAATTCTTAATAATTCACCGTGTGACACTTGTTTTTTATGTCAGTTTTTTTTTCAATGTACTTTCTACGCATTTCCATCAAATCTAAATGAATGTTACGTAGTTTACGAATTAGTTTATATTTAACACATCCAATTATTCTAATAACAAATTCCAATCGTGTCCATAGATAATGCTGCTTGTTTTAGATTTAGTCACGATCACTTTGTACTGTAAATAATATTTGTCTTTAGTTTTCTATAGGACGAGATAAATACTATTGTCAATAGATTTATTTTGTCCTGTAGATTTTTTTTGTAGAACACAAAATTGTATCTGTCGAAAACGCCTACGATTTTTTTAAAATATTTAACATTACAGCTAATGCCAACGTGCCAAATATTTGAAGGATAAAATATCACTCAAGATCAACTCTATGAGAATAATTGACATCACAAATGTTCCGATTATTTGAGCGATTAGTAAAATACTGCATTATCATTTCCTAGCTGAATCCGTATATAATATAATCCACTAAATAACAACAAATTCTTCTAATAAAATTCATATTGAGTATCAATTGATCAATGTTTTTAAATTAAATCGGTTGCCTCTATAACGTTGATCCATGGTCTAAAAAAAGTCTCGCATGCTTTCATAAATTAATTACGAACGATAATTAATCATACGATTAATTAAAATACGTCTACTAATTAACGTTAATTCATACCCTCTACTCGTTATATTAATGCGCTTTTGTAATTATATTTTGTCTCACAGTGAATTAAAAGTTTGTCGTCGCGGAGTTTTGTCTCACAAAGACAAATTGTCGCATTAAGGAGCCATAACACGTTCACATTATTAGAGAACATGTGCCAAGTTTGTGTAACGGATAATTATTGGATGTGTATTTTACGTCGACATTAAAATCACATTAACAGGAAAATGTATAAGTTTTCTCACATATTTTTTTTGAGACGCAAGCCAGGATTGAACTCATGACAGTTTTTCGCAGATCTGTATTTATTTGATTATATTATCAAAAATAAAACACTGTATTTGTAATATATCCTCAATTTCTAATAAATGTCACGACCGGTTTCATTTGATAAATCTCGTGATGACCGAAACCATTCTTATCATTATTTTAAAAACGGTTTTTTTTATTTATTATTAAAACACCTTCCGCCAAGAATTAATTATGAATATTACAAGAGCGACCAGTATATCATATATTTTTCAGATAACGAAATAATTTGTCTTAATATAAAATAACGTAGATTACTCTACGTATTGTGCTACAAACTGTGACACGTGTTTCACCTCCTTCAGCGGCATCCTTAGACAGACAATTTTAATTTTATTATTTCGATATATTATTAAAATAAAAACGGAGGTGAGCGGATGATAGAAAAACAAACATAGAAAATGAAACAAACAAACAATAATGGTAATACAAATGAAATTCACGTTAAGAAATTTGTCAGTTATGTAACAAAATGGTCAGTATATATGTCGTTAGTTATTGAATTTTGTGGTCAGTATATTCAATTAGGAATATATTAAAACGGTTAGTTTTTTTTTGTGCTCAACAATTAATAATTTAAAAAAAAACAGCCATAACATAATACGAACGTAAACATGATACTGTAAGAAATATTATATATTATCTTTCCATTTAAGTATGCATTTAGATAACTGTCAATATAATTGTTCAATTCATCAATTTATTTTGAAAGGCCTGCACTTTGTATTAAATCAAAGTTTATGCACATCAGCACTTGCTTGAGCTCGTATTTTTTTTAAAAATATAAACATATATATATAATCATTACCATGACGGATCAGATGTAACGAAGAGATTTAATATTTTAACAATAAACTCACAGAATCTATTAATTATCGATAAATACATAAATATAAAGTAAAACTCTGAGGTTCTCTATTGAGAATTTTATGTGTACGTACATGCTTGAAGAATATTATAATGTTCTCGCTCCGATTATTAAATAATCATCGTTCCTCTGTGTAATTTTCCTTGTTATTTTAATTTCAAATAATTAGCAATTATATTTTCCTCCTTTTCGTAATTCAATCTACTACAAAAGAGCTTCGAAAAGGTAATACCCACGTTAAAACGTTGATTTCAAAGCTTGACTTAAAATTAAGCTTTTAATACTTAAATTAACACGTTCAAATCTTCTTTTCCCTTCCGGTGATAAAACCGAACTCCCCCTTCCTCGTGAGTCTGAGATATCGCTACTTTATATATAATATTGTAAGGGCTCGATCATCCCTTTGCGCATCATTTTAATATTTATGTACTTCATAAATTGAAATATTTTTAGATAGAATTTAGTTAATTCATTATTCTGAGAATTTTTCTCAAATGAGAAATATATTTCTCAGTTGTAGTACCAATTATATTTGGTATATACTCAATTACTTTTTTTTTTCATTTTACAGTTAAGGGTTCCGGTATCAATCACGGTTAAGTCATGTATTTGCATGTGTACATTGTTATGAATTCCGGCAAGCAATTTTAATAATACCTACACTTTAATATTCATTTCAGAATCAACACCTTACTACTAAAGTGTATGATAATCAATTTTACAATCGAAAATTGTCAAGACAAATGCATCTCGTTATACCGGCCGTGTCATTGAAAACCTATCAGACCGCAGGATTTGAATCGGTTTACAGTACTGGTGTTATTCAGTACATAAGTGTACGTTTACTGTTTTTTTAGTTATTTAAGTTAAGTCACATTAAAAATTCCGTTTAAAATTAGTCAAACAAACTTTCGGCTCTCCTGAAAAATAAAGTAAAACTGATTTGAGCGTGTTCGATACTGAACGCCGTTATATTGTAATTTTGCTGAATACAAGATTTCGTTTTAATGTGTCGCATATTACAATACTTTTGGATGACGGCCTACTTTTATTATATTAATTCTATTCTGTTAAATTAAATATTTAGTAGGCAGTGATTCTAAACTACTGCTCATTAGAGGAAGACTCTGTCTGTTTTATGATTATAGCGGTACTAGGTCAGTCACTATAAAACATTAATAACATAATATTACGACAATTATTAAGTATTAAGTTTTAAAAAATAATTTTATTACCCCCTCATAATCACATGTCATCAAAAAAACCAAGCCTAATATTATTTAAAGAATTTTAATCAGTTTTTGGTCAGAATAAAAATATACGGACAGAATATTTTATAACCAATTTGGTTAGGTTAGGTTTTTTAAATTTCATTTCAATTATGACTATTTATTCTAAGCGATATATTATGACCATTTATTATTAATTCTGACCAATGTAATATAAATTCTGGCCGTTAAAATACGAGCTTTATATAAATATCATCATAACGTACACATCTACATAATTTTTATTGTGTTAAATAAAATTGGGGGGAAAACACATCATAAATGCCGATTTAGCTCCTTTGACGTTTCCGTATATGTATGTATTGTTTGACATGTGCGCTAGTAACCCGTGGCTCTATATTCCAGGAGAATATCACGGTGTGTTTTATTCCGCACACGTGTCTTCCTACCGTCACACTTAAGCACCGCCCTCTCCTCACTCGGACTCACATAAATCAAACACACTCTCGCCCATAAATTTTCCTCTTGCCTCCTGGGTACGGGAGCCCCGACCCCTGCCTGGCTCTTCAGACACCGCGAGCACATTCTGCGAGGTGCCCTTGCTATCGCAGCCGTGATTGCCAGTTTTAATTTACCGCGATGTTGCTCCGCAAGCAAAATAACTAACGCTTAAAATCTCAGCAGATTCTTACCTAGACTACATTTTCGTCATTTACATAGTTAAGTCCCTAAGAATAATTATTTTTTTTCCTTCCGTAAAACACTGCAAATGGCTCCATTTTTCTAGTTATCACCACATATAATAAATTCAGCCGAATCTACGGCCTTTCAATCACGTATATCTAATCATTTTATTTCAAAATAGAACTCTATTTTTTTTCATCATAAATGAATAAAAATAATTGTTACGTGATACATAATTAATCCTCATAACATTATAATAATATAATATATCACGTTAATACACCTTTATTTCTAAATAGTTATTTCATGTTAAATTCAGTTAATCTTCCATGATTATGCACTATTATTATGTAAAAATCTGTCTTGGGAGTTATAATTCAATTCGATATCGAAAAGATTTCAATTTCGAAATTGGAGCTCGCACATTATAATGTATCATGAATAAATTAAAACGTTCTTTCGAATCGTTGATATATTTGAAACATTTAAATAATTTAAATTAAGAACTTAATTCCATTTCATATAAACGAGCTCAGTAAACATTTCATGCATTCAAATTTTTAACTGTGTATTAATAATTTAAAATTAGAACTGTATTGAGTTACTATAATCATCACTGGATTATTAATAACATTCTTTCTAATCTGACATTATGCATTTCAAAATTGGAACTATTTTAGCATGACTGACATGAACCAATTTCAAAATATTAATTGTTTTGTTTATTCAAATATATTTCTTAACACATACAACTCATGATAGGAAACTTTATCGTGCATTTTATATTAAGAATGACAACTTTACAGCTATAAAGCTGTATCTTCTATAGACTTATGTTATATAAAATTTACAGTTTGAGACTACGAGAAGCCATTCACCTAGGTCCCATATGTCTCACGCATGTACACGACGAGTTCATTACCGCCGTACCTACCGTTTGATTTACAATGCTTTCTATCAAAATATTATGTGCCAGGAATAAAGATTATGCGCCAAAGTGCGTTCCTCGAGTCACGCTTTCCTTATAAATATATTGCGTGACATTTGACAGTCACATTTTTTTATTATGTTATTAAACAAACAAAAAAATAGATAATGCTGGCGTATTGGACTATTTAAGATTATTTTTTAAAACCGGTTTGCTTTTATTATTTAATGGCGGGACATTAATTTTATTTTAATTATTTCTTTCAATTTGCAATACAAGTGGTTTGTATAATGATTACATGCAATAAAAGTCGCAGATAAATGGATAAAAATAAAGCATGAAATTGAGTTTTTTTTAAATGTTTTACATAATGGAATTTTCAATGCGACATAATTAACTTTGATAATCTAATATGTGCACGACGATAGAAACGCTTTAAATGTAGGACATATTATACAACAAGAATCTTTACCGCATAATAATTAATTTGAATGATTCAAATTTAGTATCATAATAATAACTTCCATGTAGGACTTCCAATCCCAGAATCTCGACCAATAAGGCGATCCCATAATCACGGAATCGTGTTAGAACCATTCTTGGGATTTCGGGATTCATTACAACGTGTAAGAAAAGTTAAAAAGAGCAACAAAAGAAGGTCTCCGAGTTGAGGATAATCCTGAAAACTGTTTATTCTACACTTTTTTCGACAGAATTTTCGGAATCAATAGTAAGTGATCAATTCCGAAATCCCGAAAGCCTGAAAAAAATGTGAATCCGGGATCAAAATAATTGTGCGAGATTGGATGCCCTACTTCCAATTGAATGTATAAAAAATGGTCCTAATTGTATTTTATTCATATTTATATTCGACACACTATTGTTGAATTGTTTATTACGTTTAGATATTAATATTTACGAATTTTACAGAACATTCATATTAATTAATAGTATATCAAGGAATTAAAAGCAAAACGGTTTCCAAACTGTGCTTTTAAATACAATCTACCTCGGCCAAGCACTGGACTGTAAGTTTGGCACTGCAATATATATTTTTTCGATTCAATTTTTAAAATACATTTTTTGTCTTCTTTAATAAACATAAACAACCACAGTGCGAAATCGTCAAGTAGTTTGAAATACCCGAGGCTTGAATAAGAAATCATGATGGATATCTTGAGATTTCGGTCGTAAATTTAAAAACAAGCACTGTAAATTTTTCTTGAGCCATCCGGACTCTCGAGGGGATTACAAATAATCATTATAAGTGTTTCGACTTTATACACCTCTCGTATACCCTCGAGAGAGAATCAAAATGAGAATTTTTAAGACGTCATTCGGAAACTAAGTATAGCTGTAAATTATATTTGACATATTACAAGAAATCTATCTACCTTATAGAAAGAATTATTAATATCATATTGATACGCTGTTGGAAATAATAACTTCACATGTAAGTTAATATTGAAACAAAACACATTTTCTTATTATTATTTTGAATTCTTGATAATTATTGTAAGTACATTTAAAGTACGTCACAAATTCTTCGGCTTTTTCGGATTTTTAATCATTCTTCCAATTTATTTAAATTTTCATCACGTCTAGATAGAAATTTAAATCAAAGTTCGAAAGCTTTCTTCAATAGTTTCAAGATCATTTTTCTTCGGAAAAACGTGTAGTTTATTAAATTGTATCAGTCTTTTTATATTAAAGTTATATTAAAAGACAGCTGTACATATTTGTAAAGTTTTACAAGTATGTCAAATTATTAAAAACGTTTATAGTTCATACCCATAATGTTGATTTTTGTTTTGATTATGCCATGCACTTTACTGAAAGTTCTATTGAGCTTTCGTACATTATGCATGGATGTATGTCGTTGTATTCGGTGAACTTTTCAACATAAACAAACTAGAACGCCTGCCGCGGAATGTCAGCTTGTGAATATTAAAACACCCTGCGCAATTTAAAAACACTCAAAATTTCATACAAAATATTAATATATATTTTACCCATCCAATATTTTATTTTAAATCTTCAATTCATTCTACATCTTGTACTCTGCCTGAATTTACTGTCGTGTTACATAATATATCGTTGAATATTTTCATGCAATCTAATACAGTGAAACCCCGATTCTACGTTTTCCAAGGGACCGGAAAAAATCAACGAATAATGCGGGAAACCGATAATGCGGGAAATCTTCAAATAATACCAAAAAGTGTTTAATTTTCAACCAAATCATATATTAATTCACTTTTTTATTAAAGAATATATAAATTTATTCTTTAATTGCTTAATTAATAAATACTAAGTTGCCTATTCGCAGTTGGGTACTTACATTTTGACAGACACCCACCCTTCAAACACCCGTACTTTTATAAGTTGTTTTGCTATATAACTTTTTTTCAACGCCTTGAATTGTTTTCAGTTTCTCAGCAAGAGTTCTAGTTTTCTTTATTTAGGCGTTTTAGTTTTGACTTTTGAGTTGGAAAAATTCGCGCAACCAGATGCAATGTAAGACGATTTATGAGTTAAAAAGAAATTATCAACAAAAATAGTCAATCGGGATCGTAATTAGGACAGGATGATAATATTTAGATGATAGATCGAAGTAATCGGTAAATCGGGGAATGATTAACGTGGAATTATTAAACATTGTTATTACGTAGTCTTAGTCAAGTAAAAAGTAAACGATCCATGCAAAAAAACGAAGATAGCGAGAACGGAAGATCGTGGTTCCACTGAAAAAAACGCAAAACGAAACAAGGCAAGACTATTTATAAGAAATATTCAACGAAAACGGTCAATCGGGATAATATTTGTGACGGGACCAAAATATTTAAACGATAGATCGAGGAAAACGGTAAATCGGGGAACGATTAATGCGGGATTATTTAACATTGTTCTTATGGGTGTTTGGCCGGGACTATGAAAAATAAACGATTAATGCGGGAAAACGAACAATGCGAGAACGGTAGATCGGGGTTCCACTGTATATAAAAATGAATGTTTGTTTGTTCTTATTCTGTGCGTTGCCACACCGCTCATCCGGTTGCAATAAAACTTTGACAAACTTTTTTTTTGCACTTCCGGGAAGGTTAAATGCAAAGTAAAATTAACTAACAGTAGGTCTTATATATAAAAATCAATGTTTGTATGTCTGCCATACGGTTCATTTTGACAACGTATGCTTGCACTTGCGTGAACGTTATAGTACAATTGACTTTCAGTATGTGGCGTACCATAGATGATCAGCAGCAAACGTCAAACAGACAGAAAAAGAAAACATGCACTTCAAGAAACACAATTAAAACAAAAACACTTTCTTTCTTTAAGTGGCGCCAGTCCGCGTGCCAAAAATCCTCAAATATTATTTCTTGATTGTGTGGCGTGCCCAAGCAGTAAAAAAAATAACAAAATAGAAAAAATAAAAAATGTTTTTTTTCTGAATTTATCTTCAGCTTAAAAATAACAATAACTACAACAAACACATTTGAAAATTAATAAAACGGAATAAATTAATAATTCAAAGATTGTTTAATAAATTTTTTAAAAAAATATATTTTTTGAACTTAGAAATCGTTCGCGTGCCATCTAAATTCTCAAACGTGCCACCTCGGGCACGCGTGCCATAGGTTCGCCATCCCTGGGCTAGTACATAATAAGAATTGCGTTACAAAATTAAATGTATAGATATGAATCTTGTCCTCTTGTTATTTTCGTCAATTGAATTCTGTCAAAAGTTACTTCTTGACAACTCCTAACAATGATTTAAAACTCTACATTATTTATGACATTAATTTAGGTGATTTTTGACAGTTCCTTTGTAGGATAGAAACAGAAAAGTCATTATTTCTTTTAATACAGAGACGTAAATACCTCCCCTCAAATGTCGTCACTGGATAGAAGTAATGGTTTCTAGTCATTATATTTAAACCTTGTTCATATTTTATAATTATAAATATATGCAAATTTAATTCAGGGAGTTCGCGAAATCAATACCCAAACGAATCGAAAGTCTGCGTTGACATCGGCATGGTGTTTGACAGAATTTGAATAATATAAATAAATAACGATTTAACGTTACTTATTTTTAAAATAGTACAATTGATTTACTTGCAAGTTTACTAAATCTTAAATGCTGGAATTAAAATTTAAATCCTATAATTATATTCTCTCAGCAAGTTGGTGCTTACAATTCTAAATCGGTCAAATCGAACCATTAAAAAACTCTTTGAATTCGAAAAAAAGGTTAATTCAGACGCTTTTAAGAATTATTTGCGGCAAAGAAAAACGATTATCAGGATCAGTGTTGCGGAATTTTAAAACTCCGAGCGGGCTCGCCATTTTCGAGTCGCCTATTTTTAAATTATCCCTTGGGATTGCAGCACTGACACCTATTATTATTCCAACTCTTTGTTGTCTGGATAGAATATAGCTTCCTCTTTTAGTATTTCCACATTTATCCAGTGAAACGAAGATATAATTAGCTGATGTTTATCTAACGACGTTTAGAATGAAACGATGCATTTCATCGAAGAGATAAAAGATTATTATTATCAGCAAACTGTAAAATAAATATGCAACAATAAGGATGACTACTATTTTGTGCTTTTTTTAATCACGGAATAATAAATATATATTTTAATTGAAATGTGGTTTTCTGTTAACGTAAACAATTACCTATCGTTTTGTTGATAGAATACAATAAAACTAACTGTCTAACTATGATAAAAACCTTTACTATCAAAGCGAAGCAAGAAAGTGACCAGATATAATCAAAAAATAAATTACTCATATGAGTATTTTGTTTTTTTTTTAATATGACAGTTAACACCCTAAAAGTGACCAGTTATAAATAATTAATTACTCATCGTAATTCCATTGATCGTAGCAGATAAGATTGTGCATCTATAAACACATTTTTAACGCATCATAAAATTTAAAACAACCCTTTTTTACTGAGAAAGAAAACCATGTTTTCATCAACTTATAAAATATAGCAACAAATTAAAAAAGCGTAGTTATCAATCCGCTTGACAAACGGTTATCTCAATCTGCACAATCACATTTTTAAAACATCATGAATTGTAAACTTTAATCACCCACTGTTTATTATATCTAACTCGTTAAATGTTTAATAAATGATGCTTTTAAAAAATTAGTACATGTTTATACATATTGGTTACATCGTACGATATATAACGGAATATATTCGTATAAAACCTTTATTCTACACTATTTGCTCAATTTATTACTAGAATTTGCTTACATAAACCTCTATTTGATTAATCTAACCCAAAATAAACCGATCATGCGAATAATACCCAAATTAATACGTCAAAAACTTTAAATTAAAATCCTATAGCACGGATACATTTGTATAAAATACTTTATTCTTCACATATAAATTGTTCCTAAATATTCCTGTTTTTTTTTCAATACTACAAGGCTTTTTGCCTCAGCCTGATTTACAAGGAAATATTCGATCGTTGCTTACTGTCAAGCGCTGATATATTAAAATACTGAGTGACTGACTGACTCGACGAAGAGATGTCTCTCGCTGTGAACGACTCGATGAATGTTTTATCCTTTAGGCTTTATATAGGTTTCTAATTTATCCGTAAAATGTAATGTATTGTCTGAACTATTTATATGAACATATACATTATCTTTTAATCACAGCATTTAATTCAGCAATAATGCCTCAAACTAACTGACATCGGAATGTTAAAACTACAAATTCTGCGACATTGTTTTATTTTATTACAAACAGTAATCAATAATTGTTTAAAAATATCATTAGATTTTCGACAGTTTGCATTATTTTAAGATCTATGTACTTCAGAACGTTCCGGATGAATTTTGAGGTGTATTTATTATAATATTATTATTTATTGTTGAAATGAAGTGTTTGGACAACCAAATTTTATTTCTCACAAAAATAAATGTGTGTCTAGATATTTTAGATAAAAAACGAGTTAAATTTAACAACGGATTGCTATTTCGACTGAGAGAGATGAAATCATATTTCATCTCTCTTGAATTATACAATTTAAAAGAAATTTCTGTGAAATACGTGAAAGCTTTTTACCAGCCTATACGGCAAGGAAAACGAGTCGAAATTTATTTTCCAAAACACGTCAAACATTTCAATAACAATTAACAACCTTACCAAAGGTATCCCAAGCTTTGAATCCCTTTAAACCTGTCATAAGCCAAAACAACTGTTTATAATTTAGTTATCAGCTAACCGTTCCAGGTATTCATTACCCACCTTGAATAAATTAATTATTTGTATAAACTTCACCCGGATTTAGTTGATAACAATTAAATATCAAATTATTTGGGCGACAAACACCTCTCATAATACGCTTCTAAAATTTTATTTTATTAAAATTATACCAAAAAAATGAAAATAATAATAATTTTGTATCATCACTTTTCATTATATTTATTACTTTTTTTATAAATTTGATAATGAGATATCGATATCGTTTCGTTATTTTTAGATGTCATAGGTGCGTAACCATTTTAAAGGCAGCTTTCGTGTGCCATAAAATATATTATATTATAACACCGCGGACTGCACTATATTACATAAATATTTTACTTATACAGTTTTATGGATACCAGTATGTAGTATCGATGATATTCAATTATAAAAAAATTAACGAATATTGTTTTCATACATTCCTACATACATGGACTGATTTAAAAAAATCAGCTACTGATAATCGTTAAGTCAATTTTTTTAATGCTCTTATTTTACTTTGTAGAAGGTATTGAAAACATAATCAATTCTCAGAACATACATACACTTTGTTGCTTTTTTCTTATGTGATATTCAAGCTCGTAAAATGAAATACCTCATTTATTAAATTACTGAAACCTGCGAAGTGAGCTGTTAGTTTCATAACTGTTTCCTGACTTGATATACTTAATAATAAATTAAAAAAAAAAAACTATTTTTATAAATAACTACCCTAATAAAAGCTAAGAGTGGAAAATTATATATTAATTGGAATAAAAATCTTTTAAAAAAACATGGATTTTTTAATGCATTTTAAGATTCCCTGGATTCTTAAAGTTACCAATAATTAACAATTGATAAAATTCCGCCTGTGTGGTCGAGTGGTCAACGTTGTTGGCTTCGGCTACAGAGGGCCCGGGTTCAAATCCCGGTACGGACAGTTTTATAAATTGATTTTTCAATCGATATATTATTTCTGTTCTAAGGCATGGATGTATGTGATGTCTTGAATTCCCCCCTCTCACCCATCCTATCCTATGGACGGGGCGTATCGAGAGCGATTAGCTTACCACTAATCCTGTCCTAGCCCTATCCTTCTATCCCTACTCTCTTTGGAAAAAGAGAGGTTGAGCAACTGAGTAACAAGCAGTTCTCGTAGAAACATTTCTGTTGAGATAAACTCCATTAGGAGTCCATATGCTCCACATTGGGAGCGGACATGGCTTAAAAAAAATCGCATATTTAAAATTTAAATTATTTAATGAATACAACAATTTGTTAATTCTACGACCTGTACTATCATTAGTTCATTATTAGCTGTTAAAAATGGTGTCAAGGGTAAAACTATTTACATTTGAGATATGGATACATGCTTAAACATATTTTTAATGATAGTTATAAAGATATAATTCATTTGTGTTCTTTAAAGACATTTTAAAATAAAAAAACTGAATTTTCGTAAGGTGCGCGAAACATTCTTGCGCAGACTGTATATATACATATGTGATAATAAGCACAATGTTTTTTTTACATTTAGATTTAAAAAAAATTGAAAACAATAATCGACGCTCGGGTTTGAATTAAATGAACAAAAAATATTCTGCCATAATCTACCCTCATAACCACGGGTTACATTCCACTGATAAAATAAATACAATTTGTTTTAACTTTCTGTGATCGTTAGTTAAAAATAAATAATAAAAGCAACGAAAACGAGAATTGGCAATATCATTAACATTCCATAATTTCTATGACAACTGATGAAAAGCTTCATCAATCAGCGTGTTTTTACGGAAATATTGTTTTAAAAGTAAATTCCGATCGCTGTTTGAGAAAAAAGTAGCAGAGGAGTGATTATTTTCATTTAATGATACAATTAGCAAATTCTTTGCGTCTGTTTTGTATTTCTTATAGCAAGCAAGTGCCCGTTTATGTGTCCTAATGAATATCATGTCAATTCTTTTCTTTTATTTTAAAGAGTCATTATTCATTCTTTAATTGAGCATTATATTTTAACTTTTCGACTTATCTATGAAGTGTAAATTATTCATTTATCAACTCCTTTATTTGTTGAATAATTAATGTTTACATTAGCATGTTTTCGATGAATTCGGCGGTAGCTTTCTGAAAATTCATTTTTAATATAAAATTAAATTTAATAACTATATTATTCTATTCTACAGATTTTTTTTAAAAAAATGTTATATTTTTGAGAAGCATCTTTGGAAAAAAAATCATCGTAAGGTTATTTAAAAATAAACAAAACATTGATTCTTATTCTTAACGTAAAAAATTACTAAAGGGAAGTTCGAGATTTTTCTTTTCTACTGGAGTAAGGGAGAGGGTTACAAAACCTGTGGAATAACAAATTTCTCAAATTAAATTTGTCACGTTATTTGTATTTTATCAATTATTATTAGTGTTTAAGAATTATTGAAATAGTGAATTTAATCCTTGCTAAAACATCAATATACTAACTAAATAACTCGTTTTTTGGATCAGTTACTTCTTGTATTGGTAATTGAGGGTTAAGCGTTTGATTTATTATATAAAACGATCAATATAACGTGAAGTATTTGTTTACAAATTCATATTAAAGATTGGACTACTACCTATTGTCGGTTACTATTCTCTCTCACTCACCAAGAAAGTTTTATAGATTGTTATTTATCAATTAATAAATAAAAACAAACAAAATCACTCAATCTTTCACGGGAATTAAAGTTTGACAACTTACTCACTTACTTTCAATGAAGCGGCACTTTTTGCGTATCCTTTTACGGTATAACTCTCCTTGTTCGTAGAGTCACGTCTCCTTAATTTGGCTGTTAGTTCCCCAACTCACGTATGGTGATGGCCCGCGTGTTTTTAGCGAATACAAAATTTCGAGCTTTCATGACGCAGGCATGAAATACATACGGAAAGTTTTGTATACGAAAGCTAAATACTTACGTGTCTCGAAAAAGAAATGTCTGTAAGTTGGCCAACGGACTGCGTTGACTGAAATAGCAGACTCCGGGGTATTGTTTGTAATTCGCATGGTATTCGGACATTTTCAAGTTCAAGCAAAAAACGCTTACATTCTCCATCCACCGCCTGAAAAGACTTCAGCGTCTTGTAAACTTTAAGAACCCGTAAAAGCTTTATTTGTGAAATTAAAGAATACATTAAGGAGTGATTTTTGTATTAATTTATTAAATAAGACTTTATTGAATTCATGAAATAAAATACTTGATCGAGTTTGAAGATGATCTTTGTTAAATTGGTGATTCTGACAAACTTAATGAATTCATTTTTTTAAGATTTCGACTGAATATTAAATTTGAATCGTTCAAACTATGTACATTCTCAAAAATTTTGTCATTAACGACCCGGGTTTCGCCTTTCGGCATCTTTTATCGAAATATCAAATTTTCCCACATCTCCTCTTCTATACCCTATATAACCATTAAATCATATAATCATAAAACCTTTGCCGACAAACAAATTATATAATTCTTGAAACTGCTCACTAGTCAAATCTGTTGGCATTCCCATGGGCTTATCCTTTTTGCCAGCAGTGGCTCTGGACTCAGTGATGCATTTATATCTTATATAAACACGAAACTTTCATTTACTAAGCGTCAGTTTAAGTTCATCCGTGCACTTGAATGCCTGAAGATGCCGAAAGGCGAAACCCGGGTCGTTAATGACAAAATTTGTGAGAATGTACATAGTTTGAACGATTCAAATTTAATGAATTCACTTTAAAAAAAGTTTCGATAGTTCTACAATTAGGCATAAAATTACAAAATATTGATCTGAATATCGAACGTGCTGTTAAATTTAAGCGAGATTTAAAAATCATTTGTGGACAGTATCAAACATAGATAACCGATTATTTAACAACGTTAAACTTAACATTTAACTTATGTTCTATGCCTCGTTTTACGAGACATTTCGCAGTACCTATCCATCGAGCAATCGAGGTACGGGTGTAAAATTCAGTTCTACCTATATGTGAAATGTTATTATATTGAATTCAATATAGTTCAACAGTCACAAAGAAAAAGGCACTGTAACGTTATAAATATGAACTGGCAAAGGTTGTGAAAACAAATCATTTTACTTAAATTGCTCGCGCACTATCAATCTATCGTCTAGACGTTTTTTAACTAAAAAAGAAAACTTTCAGAACACTTCGAAAAGTCGCAAAGTTTATATTTTCTTATAATTGACGGCAAAATGTATTGTGTTCTTCTTTCGCCCGAATCAATATAGAAAGCTAAAATATATAGGCACTTCATGTCATTTACAAAAGCGTAGTGTTAAAAGAGTTTACTTTACTTAAGTTTGTTTTTATGAAATATCTGAAACACATATTTTAAATCAAGCACATTTACTTACGCACAAGTTTTTTTATATTGTTCTATGTCAAACGAGCTTAAAAATCACCTCCTCTCTTTGTATTGCATATATGTACCTCATACTTATAATATACATGCCATTTCGAGTTTTATTTGTGTCTAACGTTTTGTTTTATACTTAATTCTTTATTCTTTTTAGGCTACAAAAAGAACACTTAGAACAGGTTAAACTAATACGAAAATTTTCTCTGCATATTTTTGTAACTTCATACTGTGTACACTTCTTTATGAAACTGATTATTTTCATTGAAATTAAACAAATCTTTTTTTAATAAAAAAAATGACAGACTGGAGCAGTGGTGGGGAATCTGCAGCCTTTGGGCTTTTGAATTGTGCCATTTTTTTAAAAAATAAATACACAATTTATAATGCAATATATTCACTTTGATCAAAAAAAAATACGTTTGGAAAGAGACCCGTTATCAAAACCATTATATGTTCGACAGTCAAAAAAAAGGAGGGGACGGTGTCTACGTTTTCTTTACTGCGGCCTTTTGTTGAATCAGGTAAATGAATATGGCGTTTATAAATGAAAAGTTTCCCCACCCCTGGACTGAACATTACTTAGATCGCATTAAATACGCGTTGCTGATAACGCCCAGTGCGTCGCTAGCTTAATATTGTACGCAAGTCATGTGAATTTTTATCAAAACATATTACATCCTTTAATTGTCATAAACCATCACTCTTAAATCAACCATCAAATAAACTATTTACAAACATTAATAAAGGGTATTAGTAATGATTTTTTAAAAATAATACAAATAAAGATTAAAACGAAACTTGGATCAACTACCAAATCTATAAAAATACTGTCTGTATTTAATGTGAATTATTCCAGTTATTAATTCTACGTGTGTCAATTTTAATGTTTTTCACTGATTATAATGAGTTTCTGTCACGTAATAAAATTTGTGTAATGGTTCATAAGTATATTTTGACGATTCTCCTAAATCTAGAATTAAAATAGTCTTGGCAGGTATTAAACCTAGTTTATTAACCTGTATAAAACTGATAAACAAAAAATGTATATTGATTCGTACGAGGTACTCACGGTAGTTAATATTTTTATTACTACGCTCAAACTGATTTCACAAAAGGAGTAAAACTTTTTGATGGGCCATAAAATATGAAAAACAATTTGCAGATATCGTTGATAAACCTCGCATTATTTACCTAGGGTCGCTACCCCCGCAGCTCTCCATAGATATCCTTCCCTTATTTATGTTTGTCACACAAAAAACTCTAATAAAAAGTTGAGTGCTGACAACTTATAATAAAGTTAAAGTGTTTGTTGACTCCCGGTGTCTGGATAAAAAATGGTTTACTCTTCAGAATATTCCCGGTGAAGTTTTTAAGTGAGGGAATCGTTTTTAATTACAGAATATTTCAGTGGTGATAAAAACATTCTGCTTTAAATGTGAAAAAATTTGGCCAGTTGGTTAGAGGTTGCGGGAGGGTCTGTTTTCGATTTCCGGTAAGGTCAAAGTCACATTTAGATTTTTAAATTTAAATTCAAGACTCAAGACGTGAGTGTTTGTGATGTCAATTTACCTCGAGCTAATCTCGAATGAGCTTCAAAAAATTCTAAGCGATTTTTTCTCGTATGATCTTTCAACCTTAAAATATTTGACGCATTGGCATTAGCTGTAATGCCAAATATATTTTTTAATAAAAAAAAATCGTCAATTAATTATTATGGTTGCTTATTACGCTGGTTCCCTTTAAAATAAATTAATATCTAGAAAACAATAAATGCATACGTTTACCATCATTAAATTGTAAACATCACGAGACAATATTTCTTAACATTGATAATGTCATTTAATCATTTCCCACATTATTCAATTTTATTATAGTTTTAAAGAGATTGACTAAACATTATGTTGTCTGTGTTTTATTAAATGCAAATCTCGAAATAAGAGCTAATTGATAATAATTTAATTTTAAAGAACTCGGAAACACTGACATAAAGAAATGAGATTACATGACCGATTGCATCATCGCAATACGCGATGGCCTACTCGGATTGAAATCCGGCACCCCGAAATGTTACGAATATAAGAAAACGCCCCTGCTTAAATTACTGGGCGTTGGCATTCATTTATTATTAAAAAATAAAATAAAAAATAAATCTACCTAGCTTTAAATTAATTTATAATATATTTTTGTGTGTTCGTTTTCGTGAAAGCAGACAGAGTTGTTTACTGAAAACTGTTTTATTATAATGATATTAAATTCAGAAGTGCACGATTCTAGATATGAACGAATTACGCAAAATTCCTTTTTGTAATTTTTTGACCGTAGCGAAATATCATCCCACCTAATTACTTAGCATATAGCCAAAGAGAATTCATCAGCTAATTACTTTTAACCGAAGAGCTCCACACTGCTTACAAATAGACTCAAAAGCATTTCAAAAGATCTTAAAATACTTTAAATAAAAAAACGAAAAAATACTTGCAAAACTTTGCATACTTGCAATGATGGGAAATTTCAATATGAATATCGAGTATCTGTGTACTCGGATTTAAAGTTGAATGATATTATATAACGATTATCGAAATTACTTTGATAGATAACTCACTTTTAAGGTAATAGAAAATTTACTTTTAAGGTGTTCATTGTCAATACTTGGTGTAGGTAAAGTTAAAAAATAAAACACTCTTGTACGAATTCTACATTTATTTAGTATAATCAAAACCGGTTTCGCACATCACGAATATTTTCAACTAATATGAATATACATTTACTTGCTAGAACTGGCTAGAGCCAATTAGTAAAATGGTTAAACATTTTTCTTGTACAATCACGTCTTGACAGATTGCATATTTATATTATACAGAGATAACACTATTGCAATGTGTTTACGAGTTTACTTCACTTTTGCGATATTTTAAGATGTGTAGAATATTACAACGTATCTAACTATTTTTTTTATACAATACCACTTGGCTCCCTGCACTTATCTAACTATATAACATACTTTGTTATAACTCTTTCTCTTTCGAAAGCCAGACATTTTTTTCATATGATTTCAAACGTCGCTGTCCTAATTGATTAATACATCCAAATTTATAACACTTTATTATGATTTTTCTTGTACCTACCAATTATTTTTATTTGTATTTCTCTGATAGTAATATAATTGTAGGAGTATTGATTTCAATTAGAATTAAAAATATTTGAAAACCCAGGTTTTTTTGGCAATGTTAGGACATCTCTACGAGCTATCTCTATTTCAAAGTTTTCGCTACAGGGAGAGAGGTGGTACACTTTGAAGAGACGGAAATTCTGTTCGGTTTTTTGTTTATTCATACCGTTTCTAAAATTTGTATTTTTCATCTGGGGAATGCAATCTTTTTGTTTCATTTGGAGTATGTAAAACGGATGAAGTTTTGGGGGGTGGCCTTTCCAAAAATTGCATCATTGCATACAAACTTTTGCAGAAAATACCGTTCTTTCAGCCAGGCTACTCTCTAAAAAAAACTTTCAATGGTTTTCAAATTGTATTTATAGTCTTGCAATGAGTTTTTGGGTCTTGGTGAATTTAATTTACATACCAACTTACTTACTAGAATAGAATCCTATATTATTAAAAAAAACTTTGTATAGAATCCTATATTATTAAACAAACACTTTGTACCATTTCTATTATATCCTTCCAGCTAGTTATTAATGATTCTCTCCGAATTATTGAATTGTTGACTAGTTTTTTTTATCAAATAATATTACGAACTGCTTGCAAGCTTATTCTTTAAGATTTTAAACTGATGATCAGCGTATCGTGTACACTATAAAGACCTAAAATGTTCAATATATAATATATTATTGACAGTTTATTAACGTGGCGGAACTCTATCATAATAAAAACAGATAGGATTAAATTTTGTAAGAATTATGTCTTAAAAGTTGACGGCTTTTCCGGCATCACGTAATTTAATAATATTACTAAATTCTGATAATTATATTAACTTTGCTGTTCTTACCTTAATATAAATAATGCTGAATTTTTTTATTTAATATTTGAGATTTATGGTTTTCTTTTTAATGTTTGTTCGTCCCGAAATTTTTATATTATGCTGTGAAATTCACATAATCGTAAATTTTAATTATGCATAAAAGTTTATTCTATGAAATTAAATTGAACTATCAAATATTTATTTATAATTATGCGTCTTTCTCCTTTTAAGATAAATGTGAAATTCTAAAAAATCCTACATTTGAAAAATGTGTCGAAAGCAAAAAAATCGTGGTTAAAATTTGTGAATAAATTCACTTGCGCATAAGGCCATATTTTAAAAGCTCTAAATGATAATGGAGGATTGCAACATCGTCACTTCGTATAAACAACATCCTTCAGGATAACTATCCCCTTTTTTTAAAGCTTGATTTCGACAATGGCGTCCATTATTGACAAAATAAACACTATCGGATGTGGTGGCGAGTCTAGCGACATCGGCGTCTATTCGAATTAAAATTGCAACCCATTATATTCGCGTTTCCCCCTTTTGGCTGCGAACTCTCGTTAGGGCTTCGATTGTTTGTTGTATGCATGCGGCGAAAAATACTCTTGCACGCATTTTAAAAACTGTTATTCTTTGATAATGACTTCTTATTTACGGTGTGTGTAAAAGCATATCAAGGAGTTATTGTGTAGTAGTTGTAAGTGAATTTTATAATATTCGTTATCATTCAGTGATTAATTAAATGTTGTTTAAAGACTGTTATTTATAGAATTATTATTCATACAATTAATATCAGTTTTTACGAAATAAGTTTGAGTGACGATAATACGTAGAAAGATGGGAGAACATGTCATTTATAGTGACAAACATTTAATATTATTTTTTATGGGTAAAAAAATGATAACCCATTAATTAATCGTTATAAAGTTTTTGGTTAATTATTTGATTGAAGCTTTTGCATCTAACTAGTAAATAATTTGTGTGATTCTTTAAATTGGTATTAATTTGTTTTGTATATAATTTTATTATCGATAATGCATTTTATTTCTCGTGTATTTTTTTAAATAAATATCCGCTGTTAATGTGGAGCATATGGCCACCTAATGGAAGTATCTTAACATAAGTTTTTTCATTAATAAAAACAATAATCCTTTGTACTTCATTCCACTTTATTTAATATGTCAGGACCGGTTTCGCTCATTGCGAGCATTGTCAACTGACAACTGATTGTCAACTGACAAGTATTGACAGTGAACACCCTAAAAGTGATAAGTTTTTTCTACGAGAACTGTGCGTTACTCAGTCGCTCAACCTCCCTTTTTTTCGAAGTGAGTAGTAGGGAAAGAAGGATAAGACTAGAACAGGACTAGTGGTTAACTAATCGCTATTTATACACCCAGTTATTAAAAGATCAGAAGGATGGGTGGAGAGGAAATAATGTGAATTGACATCACGAGCACCCAGTCTTCGATCACAAATTGAATAATTCTCAAATTCACTAATCTCACCGGGAATCGAACTCAGACCTGTGTGATCGGTAGAGCAAGCGCTAACCAACTGGGCCACAGCAGGCGTGTGTATTGGAGAACAGATAATATATATTATAGTCCTTTAAAATCAAAATGCAAACGTTTTGTTTGCTCCGGTCATTATTATTGCAGCGCTTATTTTTTTCTAAACACATAGCATACACCAAAATCAATCGATCTCCCTAAAAATAGACTCTCGAAGTGGTAAACCTTTATCAAAAATTCTACTTGGAAAGTCAACCGCAAACCGCATTCTAGTTTGTCATTGCTAAAAAAAGGGCGGGATGTAGAGTTTGTCCGCCTGTGACGTATCAACCCGACGTCTAAGTTTTTTTAAACACATTATTTGTGCGGAGCTTCAAGGGTCGTAGGGATGCGATGTCCAGTATATTCTCACCCCTTTTCGTTTCTTTTTGCTAAGAAAACCGTCTTCGGCTTCTCGCTTTGAGTCAGACGTTTCTCTAACCCTTCCGAAGCCTGATGTCGGTCAATATATTTGTTTTATGTAGAATGTAGACCACAGTTTTAAACATTATATATCAACATTTCACAATCTGATTTATACGTTTCATAGTATTTACTCTTAAATATTTAATAATACATGATTATGTTCTATTGTTACAGGTTCATCAATTAACGACGAAAATTTTCAACGAAAAACAACCACATTTACTAACCAATATGAAGGTAAGGTTTTATAATTTACTTAAATATTATATGATTGCTAATGCTATTTTTTCCTGGAATAACTGCGTTAAAAAATAATGTTTTTACATGTTTAGCTGAAAATTTAGTGAATAACTTTTATATCCATAGAATGCTGCAGTTTGATTCTGAAAAGCTTTTCTTTTCGCGAGTTTTCAAAAAAGCTTTATTTAATTCGGACTTCTAGCTATGCTCTGCCCGGTCAATCGACAGTGAAAAAGCTTCACATTTCCGTCGGACAGACAGATAAGTTCGCGTATCTACTCGCAATTACTTAGCTAGCATTAGCATACAGAATGTGAAGTATACCGAAGCTCACAAGACTAAGGAAAACACCATTGAAACGTTCCCCGCCGTTTGTAGTATATCCACTCTTTAGAATTGATACCAACTGTTTGCCTTGCAGTAGGAACCATTGTTAGGTACTGTCGAGGGCTTCGCCTGACGCAGGATAGACTGGGGCGACTGGAGCGTCTGCCGCCAGTTTACTCAAACTAAATTAAAATTCGTTCTCGTTCCGCTTCTGGGAATAATAAAATATTCCTTTGACATTTCTTTGTCTTATCATTGAACACGTACCTATCGCTCGGAATCGCAATCAAAATGAATTTCGCATATTCTCTTTTAATGATTGTTGCTCTCGTTTCCTTTTAACTGTCTTACTTAATTTGTAATTAAATTCGATGCCAGAAGTCTGCTTTTTAATATATTTTTTCTTATAAGTGATCCACCGTATTTCTTCGTCCGCTACCAAATATATTCTTTTAACGAAGAATGATACATTGATTTATTATTTCTTTACATCAACTGATATGCTCTCTCATTTTTTATGTTAAGTATATATAAGTATAGTATATATAAGTATAAACGATTTTAAATTTAAAATCAATCGAATTTTCATCATGTCATCTATTCCTAATGCTATGAAGTAAAATTCATTTTTATACATTTTATTTTCAATCAGTTGATGATACTCGTCACGAGAGCTTAGAACAAAGCCTGATATATATAAAAAAATGGTTTTTCTATTACGAATATATATATATATATTATCCAGCGGTGTACATCATAATTCTTTCAACTTTCGACATCGTTGTACCTTCAAGATCATGAATAGGTCAGCTCAAATTCATCAAAACATCCCCAATGTCCATGACACTTCTATGGAAAACTAATGTTTTGTGATTATTGCAACATCACATTTTACATGAGACCAACATGGATACTTCTTTATTGATATATCGAGAACTATGAAACTATTTATGGTTCCATAATTTTTCGATTAAAAAACAAAAAATAAACTTATGTATTTATTTGTAAATGAAACTTGATATTTTTATGACGTAACAAAGAAGGGCGCACTTGCTGTTACTCCATATTTTAAGTGTAATTTAACGTTTTTACGTTTCGAACTGGACACCTGTGGCACCAAAACCACTTAGCGTAGACCTCCATAAAAATTATTACGTGCCTCGGAGAAAATTTCAACCCTTATTTTAATTTCTCAATCTATAAAGTGGTTTCCCTGCATACCTGGCGTCTCTTTGAGCGCACCTTTTTCCAGCGGTGCCTCAGATATCCCCCACAGGCCGGCAAACCGCAATCGAAAGCAACAATTACCCCCGGCGTACTCTTCTCTGCACTAAGGTTTTTTATTGCGGTCGTTTCTTAATTAGCGGGCGACCGCGGCACAGTGTATGCAAAGCGGGGTAAGAGAGACTCTCCAGCTACCACCGTGCCTCTGCCTCTCAAACTGTTAATTTGGTATCCCAAAACTGTATTTCTAACGTAAAAAAACATATAATTATTTTGTACATGAAAAGTTAACTAAAATTTGTCAAAAATTGTGATTTTTCACTCATTTTCTTATCATATTAATTTTTCTACAATATCACTAAAAATGGCGTCGCGAGGAATAAATAATACACTATGTCGATAATTCAACTGGGCCAATTGTGTTCGGGGAGGATGTATGAAATTATCATAAACATCCAAGCCTTTGGATACAAACTCCTAATTTAATTTGAAAAAAATAGTGTATTAAAATTTTTCATTTCGTTATTCAAACCCGTGATTTTGCAGCGGAATAGACTATAGCTTTATCATCCAAGTTAATTAAGTTTAAACTTGGCACCTTTATCGAAAACGAGCTATTTAAATAGATATATTTTTATTCGCTTCTTTGTATTTTTCTATCTGGTTTATTAGCATGGATTTATTTGATTGGTGCAATTCGTACCCATACATATATTGTGACGGTACTAGCATAAGACGCTTAAATTAAACCCTTTTTCTTAATCCATATCTGCTCTCAATGTAAAAATATGGCCTCCTAATAGAGGTATCTCAACATAAGTTCGTTTACGAGAACTAATAGTTACTCAGTTGCTCAACCTCTTTTTTCGAAGGGAGGGCAGAAATCGATTGAAAAAATACGTTTCTTGCTGTGACTCGAAGCTGTACCATGGACTCGACAAAATTAAACCTTAATCCTTTCGATGAATTCGGCGGTAATTTTGTGGAAGTACATTTTATATTTTATATTATACCTCAATCATTTCTAATCTTAATAGTTTCGATAATAGCTGATGTTATGTATACACAACATCTACCTCTATTCTATGTTAGTTCTCTATGACATAATTCTAACTATAAACCTTTCAACGGACTAAACCGATATCCAATTCCTTCTCTTCAAATCTATCTCAGTTCAAATCGAAAGGCCGAACAGCTTAGTAGAAACTCCTCAATACTCACATCGATATTATTTTGATTCAATAAGATTAAGTGATTTATTATAAAGTGTATAAATTATTATTATGGAATAAAGTTGAAACAATATTTAAATAATAATTAAGTGTTTTATTAAAAATATATCCATAACACTTACATTATTTTGTCTACTAGTATTTTATCGGTCGCTTCTGTGATGATTTCATTATTTTTAATTCAGTTCTTGACAGTCATTAAAGTGCGTCCAAAAAGAATGATTGAAGAAAATTCAAAATATTCTAAACTAACAAACTACCAACAAGCATGTCTCATTTGCTACAAAAATTGCAATAGACAAATGATGTTTTTCGTATTTCTCCAGCTAGTTACATCTCTTGAGAAGCTCTATACTGGGCGAATCGGAGGTACTGTGGCGATACACAGTGCGAGAGGGCGGACGCAAGAATAAAACCGAGCGAGAAATTCAATCTTCCGGTCCGTTTACATCAATTAATTGAGAATGCCAATCTACTACGAACTTCGTTTTATTTAAAAAAATAAAATTGCACTAAATAAATCACATGTGACATCGGACGTACGATGCTATAAAGTCTTCATCTTCATATAAAATCTCATAACATATTTTGTACTTATCTGTGTCTAAGCATAGGTTGCGTGAGTGTGACATCTTTTAAAAAATACACTAGTTTTCGCAGCTTATTTTCATAAATTGTTTGTATTTAATGCTGTGATATTAAAAGAGAATTGTATGGGTATGAAAAATCTCATATTTATTAAGCCTATACTGATGTTTTTAAAGATATATTTTCAGAAACTAGGCCGCATTAAAAACATCAGCTAACCGTTTGCTTAATTCGGTTCTCTACGCATTATAATTGAATAATTCATTACCGAAATAATAGACTTGCCGGTTTAATAACTCACTCGAAGAAAACCAAGCGGGCGTAAATTTTTCATTGTTCTTCCGAAATAAATTACGCTGTGTAGACAAAGCTTTGAATCGACCGCAGCTCGGCCAAAGGGTGAATTATATTTGCATTGGGTCTAGTATCCCTTCCTTTACGTTTTTCCGCTCCGTTTTGTTGGTATATCTTTTTTTTATTCGCGTTCTCTCGCTCCTACTAAAACCGAAACGCTTCCTCGTTAAAAGCAACGCTGCGGTACCGCTGTTGGACTGTATTGCATTTATTATTGCTTTTTTACCGATATCTCGGTGAATCAAAGTTTATTTTATCTATTCGCCGGCGGCTGCCAGAGGAAATCGCATTTTAATTCACGCCGTATCAATTTTTAATACTCAGAATATCGAACGTTTTTTACCGGCGAAATTTTAGTTATATTTTTTTTAAAACCATACAAAAATATTATCCCCGTGATTCCAGTCCGTTTATTGTCTTTTGTTTTACTTTTATTTTCAATTTTCACACAACAATTATTCAGAACAATAAAGATGAGTATCGTTTTCTTCATTTGATTACTTTATATCACTTAACGCGACCCGTATTAATAATAATATGCGAAGTCGACTGTGATTTAAACTGGGATATATACGTATTAAGTATTGCCTTCTTTCGTTTTTCTTCTAATTATCACATGTCAGTCTCAATTGAATTTCTGACAGCGAACTGACAAGAGTAATTCTAAACTCGACGAACGCCTAGTTATACTTGGCTCGTTTCTTTTAAGTGTCCTTTTTTCCTTTAACTATCGCTTGCATTCGTATAAATAAATCTATTGAAAGTAGCGCATTGCCGAATCACAAAACAAAAAGCTACACATCGCGAACTTTGCTCACTTTCTGAAAGTCTGACGATTTGAGCTATCAAAGCGGGCTTCAGTGATGTAAAACTGAACACAAATATGTCGTATCATCATTTTATAGTTAATGAAATCACACTAGTTTCTCAATTATATGCTTTAATCTACTCCATCCATCCATCAAAACAAAGACATATGTCACTTTTAAGGTGTTCACTGTCAATACTTGGTGGAATGGCATTATAATAAAAATAATAAAACATTTTTAGTACTTTTTCCACATAAAATTTATTAGATCAGGACCGGTTTCGCTCATGATGAGCATTGTCAACTGATAAGAAAAACAATAAAACAGTGATATTTATACAAAAGTTAAGTGATAAAAACAAGGTATGACAAACAATTGGTATTACAACCTAGCAAAAGAATTGAAGTAAAATACAAGGAAAATAAACTATAAATAAAAAGTTGAAGACCACTTAGCAATGAAACTATTATGACAAAAACCAATTAGGTATGAATTATCATTACCAAAGTAAAACCAACAATTAGTGTATATAATAAATAAATCTTAATGTTTGTCAACCAAATTGAGTTTTTTAAAGACATATGTATTTGCTGTCTTTTATTATACTCTTCTAAAATATATTGAATTATAATAGCAAAACTTTGAAGCTTAGATGTAACATTGCCCAGTAACATATAAAACACACTCATTGTTTCTTTGACGTGGTCAATTAAATTCCTGATAATGATAGCTTTGTTTTTCTACTTTTAGCTTTATATTTAATGAAAGGAATAATTTTAACTGATTAATAATTGAATACCTTCTTAAACTTACGTATTTTCCAAGTTCAAAACATACCCGTATGTGATTGGCGCACAAAATTTACAGCCATTTTCACGATTGATATTTTTTCTCAATTCTATGCGTATTTCCAGTTGCTAAGTTGCAGTATTCAAATTTCCTACGCGTTGATTTAAAATTAAAACTTCCACTAAAGCACTATTATTCTCTTGTATAATTTGTATGCCACGAATTGTATACAGCTGCATCTACAAAATCCACGGAAATAAAGTAGGAAAAAATAGTACATAACAGAATTCAAAGTTGGCCTGCCGGAGCCTGGCCAAGCAAAGTGGTCTGCCGATGCATTTCCCGTATTATCGCAGCGTCTGTGTTTTTATTCCGTGACCCCTTCCTATTGCCCCCATTGAAAAATATACAGACTACCGCCTCTGGCATAAAAGGAAAAGTAACGGAAAAAATTAATGGGCATTCAGCCATTATGGTGAATCCATACGTCATAAATGAATGGTGAATCGGGTCGGCTGCTTTTAGTCTTCAAAAATGTTTCAGCTAAAATATATGCACATCGCGTGGCACTAAAAACGCAACTCTTCTCTTCATTACTATACTATGTATTCGAGGTAATATTATAGTGCTTTTAAATATTCATTCAAATGCATTGATTTTTTCCATTTCAAAATAAAACTCAGACCAAAATTGTATTTTATTCCGAACGCTACTCTTTAGTTCTATAATAATATGGTCATCTTCTAGGAGGGAAAACTAAAGGTTTCAGAACATTGCGTTTTTTTTTAAACGAGATTTTTTCGGCTGCAGTACTTTGCGCTACGATATAAACATTATTTGTTCCATATTATTTTACATATCGACTGTGGAAAGGAAAAAGGACGTTACCCACACATATCAAATTTTACAGGAGGCGCTAAAAACGTGTTTTGATGATTTTGTGACATATGCAAATTATGAATTATACACAACCTTGAAGTGCACGGATACTTCTAAACCGGTGTTTAATTGACATAACGTAATATTAATTAAAGAAATTGTCTCGGAAAAACCTTTATTTCAGTGTTTTTTATTGGCTTAAATTTTTTACAAGGTCATCTTTTTCTAACTTAAAAGCCAAATTTAGATATTTATTCGGCATTTTCAACTTCCATCCTTTTGATAGAATGTGTGTCAATTTGTATACATTGTGATTATCTAAAAAAAAGCTGTTTTGGAAAATTGAGGGTTACGTCCTTTTTCCTTTCCACAGTCGATATCATAAAAGGGTTCCACGACATAGATAAATTATGCAACAATATAATTCAATTGACCTATGTAAACAATAATTAAAAATACCGAATTAACAACCGTCTAATTTCAGTTACCGGTAAACGGTAAATAATACCTTCTCTAATTTTCTCAATCCCAAAATCAGGGGATTGGAGGCCCAAGTATATACCACGTCAAGCTTAGATAATTTTGTGAGAAGTTGTCCATTGACTTGTTGGTGTATTTAGGACAGTTAATTACATACTTTAGATACACTTGTTATGATGTTATACAACAGTTATTGTGTTGTAGTAAACGTTTAAATAACGATTATAACAATGTTTTTATTCACATTTCAAATGATTTATCTAGACATATATAATATAAATTTTTCAAAAGATTCCGCATCACACTTGCGAAATGCTGAAATGACTTGATCAGTAGACAGTAAAATTCAATAATAATCGGAAAAAATACAATAATGTCTTCTCAATATGGACGTGTCTATCCTTTTTTCGGCTACATTTTTATACGTTCATTGGTACATTGTTTATAGTACCAAACGCTCGCATTTTCGGAGCCAGTCAAACATAACAACGTTACGTTTTATATATTCAAATCAAACCTTCGTCTGTGTCATCGAATATTCCTTTTTCAGCCCTTCACAATTTTTCACCCATCTACCACTTTCTCCCAGCGCCACACTTTTTCTTTCTACCACTTTTATTTCTAGCACTCAACACTTAGCCAACTTTTTTTTCTCATTTTCCGGCGGCTTCAAGTGGCGAGAATTGAAAAATATCACAAGTGGGTGTGCTCGAATTATTCCAATAGCTTCTTCTGTCATTTTTTTTATGACTTAATATTTTATTGAATTGTTACGTCACAAAAAAAAACGTCGACATTTCAATTATATTTTTTTTGACCCGTTGATTATACCTCAGAATATTTTCGTTGTTTACAACGAACGTTTTAAGTGAATTTGGAATCTTTATTTTTTTATCCATTTCCGCTCCAAATGTGAAGCATATGACTTCTTAATAGAGGTATCTCAACAGAAGTTTTTTTTCTTCGAATACTGTTTGTTACTCAGTCGCTCAACCTCTATTTTCCGAAGAAAGTAGTGGGGATAGAAAGATGGCTAGGACATGGCTAGTAGTTTAAATATAATCGTTCTCGCTTTGCACAGTTATTGAAAGATCGAAAAGGTGGGAGGGAATTTTTACACATCAAAAACACCCATGCCTTCGAACAGAAATCGATAAATCGATCGAAAAAAATGCTGTTCGTTTTGGGACTCGAGCTCGTGGAATCCGGCACGGAAGCCAACTACACTAACTGCTGCGCCGTTGGATCGCCTTGTTTATTACGTGATTATTATTTACATCAACCAAAAGTCGATTAAATATTTTTTTTTAAATACTGAAAATAACTCAAAACGACTCTTGTTTCTCTCTTTCGCTCACACACTCGTGATCTTTGTTTCTTTTCGTTTCGATAGTGTGACAGTAAATTTTTTCACCAATGCACTTATTTATGTACGCATTGTATCAATTTATAAACCTGCGATTACTATTGTCAATTCTCATATCAATTATATATTTACATAATCATTATGTTACAAGTAGATATAATAATAGTACACCTGATATTATATAACGTAAACTTTGTTTTTCTTAACATAACAGAATATACTCTGAAATATGTCACGAATATAATCCAGACACTCTTATTAACGATACGTTAACCAAATCATCAAAATCACCAATTATACAACATGACGTTTGCACAAAGTTATGTACATGTAAAATCCAATGTAATTTATTCTGTATTTTTTATCATAGATTTGACGTATTCAGTCCACTTACAAATAAATAACTATTCCCAGACAACATAAACGACTCAATTGACTGATAAGGGAAAAACATAAATATTTCAAGCTAGTTATTTTGTTTTTCGGATTGTTGGTCGGGCGGGCGCTTGTTATGTTGTTTATAGAGATGTCAAATTGGTCTTCTTTTTTTCATCCCTTGGTATTTGAGTTTATTCTTAGTCAGGTAATTGGGTTCTAAATATATTCTGATGTAATATCTTTCATCATATAAAATGATAGACATAATTGGTTGTTTACCGGAGATATCAAATTGGAAATTAAACAACAGTATTTTCTACGCTTGGATTGGCCAAATAAGTTTAATTTAACAAGTTTAAATTTAAAATGAAAAACAACATACAAATGTTTTTTTAACGTTGATTCGTTCAGTTTTAACTTATTCCGGCAGGGAACTTTTATACCTACATTTCAATATATTATGTTTCAGTTTTAAAATCTTAATATGTGAAAATAAACTTTGAATAATGAGCAGAACAAGTCAAAGATATTTAGTTATCATACCGATAAGTCATTGAGAACCAAACATATCTAAATATTTGAATTAGCTGACTGAATGTCAAAAAATAAACGCTTTTTGTATTAATTACACATTTATTTATTAAAGTTAGGACTGGTGTCTATCATCACTTCTATATAACGCCTTTTCATCCCATGAGTCCATTATTTTATAGTAAGTCAAACAGCGAGACCGTTGCTTACTGCGCATATGTGAAACAGTTTCAGTATCGTCGTTCGCTATTTATGAAAAAATATTTATAATTGTATACCCGAGATACAAATGTGTGTGATATCGTTATCCTTTCTCACCCACCTCATTATCAACCGTTCCTCAAAGGAGGGGTGAGTTTTTTTATTATTATTATCCGTTTTCGAAAAAAAGACATTAACTACGACTTGTGTTTGTTTGAGATCCTTTATTCGAATATAAACATATTACACTCCTCATTTTTGCGGACATTGTTTAAAAATAACGGCTTAGTTACAAAAATACTCGATACTTACTGTCACAACTCTAGTTGTACATCGGTATTTTTATCTGGAAGAGTATTTTTTGAAAGAGCTTACAGACCTTTTTCTCTTTTTCCTGTCGATGTGATTCTCATTCTTTTCCGCTCTCCGAATATTTGCCAACAGAAATGGATTCCTTTTTTGTTTACTTTCTAGAAAGGCTTAAAAAGCATCTACATTTATTTTGCCCTCCTCAAGATGTTCACTTGTGCAGTGAGTAATTTATTGAACCTCACCGAGCTAACATACTTTATGGTTTTATTGATTCAATAAATATGCGTATCTGAAACATTATTTCTCGTATCGCCGAACAATATTCTGCAAACTTCCATTAACTTTTTCGAAACAGCCTGAAATAAATAAACACGGCCATAATATCTAATAAACCTTCAAAGCGTTTATCTTTCAAATATATGTTCACTAAACTATTAAAAAAATCATTTACTTTTGAATATTTTTTTGATAATTCGTTTATAAAAATAGAAATATTTTTCTCACGCCACCAGTTTCACACTTTCAAACTAATGAAAATTAAATTCAAACCTAAATAGTTATGCTTATATTAAGTGTAAAGAAAGACAAGGAATACAAAAAAAATATGAGATAATCGATAATGAATTTTAGGGACCTTTTAAATATATTACTACCAATCAAAGATTGCTATTAAAAATTTAGCTACAGTTTAATAATACCGACTGTGGAAAGGAAAAAGGACGTAACCTTCAATTTTCCAAAACAGCTTTTTTTCTATAATCACAATGTATATAACTTGACACACATTCTATCAAAATGATGGAAGCTGAAAATGCCGAATAAGTATCTAAATTTAGCTTTTAAGTTTGAAAAAGATGACCTTGTACAAAATTAAAACCAAGAAAAAACACTGAAATAAAGGTTTTTCCGAGACAATTTCTGTAATTAATATTACGTTATGTCAATTAAACACCAGTTTAGAAGTATCCGTGCACTTCAATGTTGTGTTCATAATGTGCACATGTCACAAAATCATCAAAACACGTTTTTAGCGCCTCCTGTAAAATTTGATATGTGTGTGCTACGTCCTTTTTCCTTTCCACAGTCGATATGTAATTGTTGAATATTCTCGGTGGATTCAGCGGTAACTTTATGTGAATTAATTTTAAACATAAAATTAAATATTCATTTACAAAATTAGTTGAAATATGTTTGCTTTGCTCATTTTTTTAAATACTGGTATTAATATATTTGTACGTATGTAACGTAAATGTGCGTACATAACACGATAACCTCACATTACATTACAATAAACATTATTAGACTCTGTAAACTACCGCCGGGGAAAATTACATATCAACAAGATGTATAATTCGATTTATTTCCACCTTAAATATTTAATAACCCCACTGCAAAATTTATCATTGTTTTCGGGACACAACCCTTACAGCATTCAAGAAAAGCGAATTCATCCTACATCAAGGACTTTAATCAAGTGAACTCAAGTCAATTTATTAGTCAAATATAAACCCCCGTAGGTAATATGCGGTGGTTTATTTACCGGAATGTGATAAAGTAGACCGTTTTCCTTATTAATAATATACGTTAGTTGAAGTCTCGTATTAATCCAGCCACAGCGATGCAGACCAAATATGGCAACCGATCCAAGTAAATTCTTAGCTCTTGTTAACATCTCGTTCTTTATTCGACGCATTTTGTAACGTTTTAATTCTGATATGTACTCACGTACTCGATATAATGATTAATGATTTCAATTACAATACGACTCGACGGAGAATGTATGCAATGTCGTAATGAATTCATACATGTTCCTGATATTAGATTATTTACGTAGTTATTTTATATTCAAACAAAAACAATCATACATTGAAGTGGTTGACATCTAGCATATTCAATATTTTGTTGGATACGATGGTAACTTTGTAAAAAAAAATTGTATTTATTTAAATTGATAGCTCTGAAATTGTTCCGATGATTTTACTTATTTTGCTTCTTTAGTAGTAAGGATATTATGACTATTGATAATAAGTAACCAAAACGTAGAGATTGATTCTAGTTCGCTTGTTATATTATACAAATTGTGGGGTTATAATTTACTTAACTTTTTCCAAAATGAGCGATATTAAGTTAGGTATGCAGATAGGGTAATTCAAGCCTAAGGAATCAACTGATCCTATTAGTTTTAATATAAAATGTCAACAAGACTGTCGTTTTTAAATTGGAAATCATATTTTTATGCAAATGTTAATTTTTTCGTGTTATTCTTTATATTATTTGACTCCACTGAAAAGTTTGAGTTTTGGAAATAGTACATTTTGCATTATAACCCCACAGTTTAAAGTAAGAATACTATAAAAAAGATGATGTCATATGAATTGTATTATTACATACAATCAAATGTTTACACGTATGACTTAGACAGATACTCGCAATTATTAGTTAGAACGCTATTATTATAGGGTATTTTTAAAATGGTAGACTTTTGAGTTAAAAAATTAGTGTGAAATACAGAATTTGTCGAGACCAAAACTAACCTACATAGTCTCGTCCACTTATCACTAAGATATATGTATATTGCTAACATGTAGTTCTCTTGTAATTTTACCTGACCTAGTAAATATATAAATATATCCATAAGTTTTTCTCACAGTTGTTAATCGTACTGAAAATATTTACAACTTTGCTCTTTAACTATTAGATTAATGTTATTTTAAAAAAACCACTCAAAAAGAAACTTAATTCAAATTATATTAATTAAATATTGTATTCATTAACCGTTTTCAATCCATCACCAAACTTAAACATAACAAGTCTACGTTTCTTTGTATTCGTAGAGGAACGTAGGCCTACGCCGTGCTGTCTACGCTAGACGGATTGTTGTGTGGTGGAAAGGTACTGACGCCTGAAGCCAAATAAATAGTGATTAATGTATCTGATTTACAGCATCAAGATGTCGCCGACAATAATAATATTTCAAATTAATGGAAGCAGCAATCACCGACCAATAATAATTTATCCACGTTACGAACCAGACTTACTCCGCGGCCTGCTAAGCGTCCCCTGTCAAGAAACTCATCAGTCAAGACAAGGCGTTGATTTGCAAACTATATATAGTACAAAATGCATTAACAAATTTTATGATAGTGTTATTAAATCCTATTCTTTTGAAATCCCCTTATCGCACTAGTATTGAATATAAACTTTTACATTTTTTTTCATAATGAGAATAAAACATTGACATTGGTCGACATATAAGCCAACAATGTTATCCACTTGACCACGGGCCCAAATTATGTTTAATCAGAATAAAATAAATGTAAATTTATTCTTGCTTTTTTGGATAAAAAATGAAAAAAATACTTTAATTTTAAATGTTATCATTTACCAATAATATATGTTTCCATGGCGGAATATATCAACAGCAAATTTGTATATTAAAAATATCGATATTTAACTTGGAAAATATAACTACCGACTGCGATGCAGAATGGTCAACGTCGTTGGCTTAGAACACGAATGAACACGGGCCTGAATCCCAGTACAGACCGTTTTTATAGATTGATTTTTCAATAGATTTATGGATTTCTGTTTGAAGCCATGGATGCATGTGATGTCTTGAATTCTCTCCTCCCACCCATCCTATACTAACAAACGGAACACAGCGAAAGCGATTAGTTAAATACTAGTCCTGTGCTTTCCTTATCCTTCTATCCCTACTCTCCCTACTAAGTAACAAAAAATTCTCGTCTAGATAAACTCCATATGTCCATATTCTCTACATTGGGAACGGACTTGGTTAAAAAAAAATATAATTTTAAACATCATATATCATGTTTATTATGTGATATATATTTTTAAACGCTATAAAGTAATGGAGGGGGAACCTGTGGCCTTTTGGCTACTCTGATGCAGCCTTTTGACTTGATAAAAATATTCACATTGATCAAAAATTTATACGCAAGCGTTTGGAAAAAAGGCGTAATCAACCCACGTCAGTTCAAGTTGATCCGTGCACTTGAATGCCTGAAGATGCCGAAAGGCGAAACCCGGGTCGTTAGTGACAAAATCTGTGAGAATGTACATAGTTTGAACGATTCAAATTTAACCCATCATATGTTCGACAGTCGAAAAAAAGTGAGGAGGGTGTCAAAGTTTTATTTACTGCGGCCTTATGTTGAATCAGATAAATGAATTTGACTTTTATAAATAAAAAAAGTTCCCCACCCTTGGTATAAAGCTTATTTTTAGATGTATGTTAGCACGAAAAATAATATTACATTTTATTTTTAATATTTTAGCCACGTGATTTAATCTCACAGGGTATTAAAAATAAATTCGTTGGAATCCTAGCAACACCGCTCTAGGCTCTTGAAATACACAAAATAGAACCCGAACTCAAAACCCCAAGACCTTCGTCAACGTCATTGTTTTCCTACTTATTATCATTATGAAAAAGAAAACGCGAACCGGAAATTCGTTTTTGATTAAAACGACGTTCCTTATGACGTGTATTCAAATGAACCTTTTGCATTGGTTACACAAACCGTTTTATTTGTTTTATCCATACCCTCTCCTGGCCTCCATTTCCCCGCATTTTTCAATGCATATTTTATTTTGATTTGCCCAAATTATACGGTCGGGCTTTCCGATAATTTGTATTTTCTCATTATAAAATATTTCTGTCGGTTACGTTTGCCGTTTTACTCAAAGATAGATTTTTTTTATATTCCGTGAATTATCTTTCAACTTGGGCAACGTTTATTAAATTTTCCCCTCTACTGGTAAGATACAAACTTTGATTAAATAATTTAGGCAGGTAAATATTACAAGACATTTTTAGACAAAATTTTTGACTTCTCTTTTACAAGGCTTCTCAGATTAAATGTATTATAAAAAATATAATACAATCCTTAATTAATAAAAGTACTAGAAAATTATAAATTATTGTTAATAGTCTGCAAAAGAAAAAGTCTTGTGATATGGCTCCTGGAAAGACTATTAAAAATCTGTTTTAAGAAATTAAAACTGGATAAATAAAACACGTGCCCTGTTAATACTCTATTTCGCAATTATAGAATCTGCCAAGCTTTAAAGCACTATATTTGTTGACTTGGCATTTAATTGGTAACACTCCATTATAATAGAATAAAAATAGCAACGTAAAAACTGTAGTACTAAATACGTTGCTATTTTTACCATATTAAAGCACTCTTATTAAATACGGATGCAAATCTTACAAGATTTTTTAAATATATGTATATTAACATTTTTTATAAATGTCGTTGATTCGTTTATTTTGAATCAATTGAATGTGGCATACATCGTGATATAATCGAAACCGTTCTTAGAGATAAAAAATATCATGGAAAATTTTTTGTGCTTTTGTTTTTGTATCTTTATTTCATTAATTACTTTTTTAACATTAACAGTAAAGCATATTCATATACGTCGTAAAAAATGGCTTAAATTTGTATTAATCGCGGTATTTCTTACTAGTAGCTAACCCTTTTTTCATCCCATATTTTAGCAATGTTTTATAAGCCTATTTTAGTATGTCGAAACCGCTCTGTTTGTTTACGAGCGCTGTACAGTATAAAAGAAGGATACCACCTCGCCATGTCGTAGTTTGTATTATTTCAGCATGTCCCTATGGAATATTTTAAAGTAGTAAGCACCAACCTACGCACACAGAGTTCCCATCTGTCAAAGTGGGCCCCCGTCGGCCCCCAGAGGCCAATGAAGTATACGATACTAAAATAACAGAACCCTGTTTGTATGAACACATACGCTTAAAACACAAAGATACCATATACGTGATATATTATTCACGGTCCCGCGTTATAAAGGCATTGATAAAATCAGTGTGTAACTTTTCCGTACACAAACTTAATAAAAAAAATGATAGATGAACTTACTCTCAGCCGTGACGGATTATATTTTTTATGATATCGAATTCCGTGATAAAAATTATTTTATGTTTTGATAAAGTTTATGGCATTTCTCTTTTAAAAAATACTTCACTCTCCGTCTACAATATTTCAATTGGTAATTTCTACATACATATTTTTATTTCAATTTTTTCTATACAATTTTTGTACAATATCATATCTTAATGTTTTATTTATTTTATTGCTTTAAAAACGATAAATCTAAACTGTATTTGGTTGGATTTAAATTTCATAACATTATATTCTGGTTTTAATATTCAAAGACGTTTTTAGTATTAGAATTAATTAATAATCAAGCCACCAAAAATTTACAATATTAAAAAAAAAATCAATTATTTATTATTTAATTTTATCTTATCTCTATATTTAAGTACCATAAAATAATTATACAAATCACAGTTTGCCGTTTATTTTATAGTTGGATTACATTTAAGATAAATATAAAAAAAATCATTTTGACATTAAATATATACATATATATCGCACATTTTATTTAATTAACTTTTCAGTTGACAATGCTTTAACTTATCAGTTGACAATGCTCGCAATGAGCGAAACCGGTACTGAGCTTTTAAATAAAGTGGAATAAAGTACAAAGGAATATTGAGTTTTTATTAATATATAATGCCTTTCCACCAAGTATTGACAGTGAACACCCTAAAACTGTATCCACCGATTTCATTTTTTGAGCTTAGTATTTTTTTCAACTAATGGAGAGACTTTTAGGCTGTTCATTGATAATGCTCGTCATGGGCGAAACCGGTCCTGGAAAGTTTACAAAAAAAAAGTGGAATTAGTACAAATGAGTATTCAATTTTTTGAACGGAGAGACTGACTATCTTTCGAATGACTTTCCGACAAATTAGAATTTTCACACTTCAAATATAACGTTTGATTTTGTAAAAGTCATTCGAATTGATATGTTCTCAATATGAAAAGTGCATTTGCATAAATAGAAAGAAATAAAAGATGAATTGTAATCAAATAATTTTATCAATGAGGTGATTTCAATGTTTTTTTCCACGATTTAATTCCTTATGACTTTTGAATATTCCTTCTGGGTTACTCATCAAAAAATCAAGGTACAACACCATAAATGTTAAAAAAAACTATTTTAAAAACGGAATGTAAGGAAACTTTAATTGTTTTCTATGTCTGAATATACTAATGAAGGTTTGGCAGAAGGAAAGAAAATTAACTACCCATATTCCTAGAATACTGATTATTTAATTGATATTTAATGACGTGGTGACAAATTAAAAACAACGTTGTCTGTTATATATAATACATATTTAATCGTGTGATGGTCGATTTGTCTCTATTTACACGCTACGTCTGCGCAAGTAATAGTTGTAAACGTTTGCGTTAGTATCTAAATGCTTGACATGCAGTTTACGTGCTCAACTGGCTATATTAAAAGATAATAAATAATCATTAAATAAATTGAATGGCCCAATATTCTCGTTTCGTCATCCGCGTCGAGCGCATTTGGGGCGAATTCAATACGTCTGCCAAAATATCGTTACAAATTGGAACTATTTATATTTTGTTATACATTATTTTATTTTTCTATACATTGTGAATGGTATAGTATTCATCCACAGTAATAATTCCGTGATAATTTCATCAAATAAATTATAAACAAAAATACAACGACCCGTAATAGGCAGAAAATCGTAACCGACAAATTATAAATTATACAGAAAAGGGTTTTTTTTTTAAGTTATAAGTATTTACTAATGTGCGGTTAGTAAATAGCAACATATGTTATATGGTCAATGCCTATACTAATATTATAAAACAATTGTCTGACTACTTTCAGTTATCTTTATCAGCGTTTCTCAACCCGGTCCACTTCGAACAAACGATAACAAGTCAAAACATTAAAACACATCAGCTCTAAAAAAGATCAGGCGAATGAATTAACACTCCAAATTTTTTGTCAATCACGCCTTAGACCAGTGCTTCCCAACCTTTTTCATGCCACGGCTCCCTAAATCTGAAAAAATAATCTGCGGATCCCCGATATAACATATACATATGAAAATGTTCACTAATAAATATTTGTACTTTATACTGAAAATTTCCACGAAAAGCACTGCCTTAGACGATGTTGAACAATTATTGCCCTAAAACGTAATTTACCGAATTGTGTCGCTTAAGTTATTTTGCCGATACTGGGTCGATATGATATAATACCTGAAGAAATAAAACCTTTTGGTATTATTTCCACATTACTTATTTTAGATCTGGACTGGTTTCGCTCATTACGAATATTATCAAGTGATGAAATATAAAAAGACACACGGTCGATTATTCTCAACATGGGCGAAATCGGTCATTATCTAACATAAATAGTGTGAAATTAATACGCAATGTCTTTTTTTAAATATAAAATTGAATTTAACAACTTTGTTATTCGTATTCCAAAATGCGACACGTGTTTCGCTTCTTTTAAAACATCAGACCATCGCAACGTTTACGAATCAGTTATAATACAAAATACTGTCACTTTTGACACTAACGATTTGTATAAATAAATGAATAATAAGTTGGATTCGTTCGTTTTTTTCTGACAACGACTTCACATTCCTGAATTAGTTTACCAGATAATCCTATTCGATGACGCTGTATTTTGATACAAATTGATAAAACTTATTTGTTGAATCTAATGAGAATGTGTCACATGACTCATCGTTTCCCGAATAGTTCCCGGTGAATGAAAGTGTTTTCACAGTGTAATTGTTAAGCGCTTCACTGGGCATAGTTTTTTTTTTTGGCGCGAATTCGCCGTTTTGGCGCGCACGCGTCTGCAACTGCCGGGCGGACGGCTGCGCCCCCTTTCGAAAGGGCGAGCGACCTCATCTGTCCCATTAGAGCGCAACTGGGGCCCACGGTTCGATAATTCAGCTGTTTCCCCCTATATCAATCGACATAGATAGTTAAATGCCAGAGAAGGTTGCACTTCCAAATGTTGACTAACTGCTAGTACCAATAGCTTTAGCTGGGTCACTTATTTCTTTATATTTTTCAAATTTAATCTACTATATATTATAAGACATCAGTTAATCTCAACAAATGAACCTTTTGTAACCCTTTTCTGGATCTGTACAAATCAAGCTTTCTTTAGCGTTTCACTATGATCACTGCATTCAGATATAAAGTAAAGTTTTATAATCTTGCGTGTGGTTAGTTAGCCTATAATATCTTAATAATACGAAAATTTTGATTTGGTTTTACAAACTGTAACCATGCGGTTTTTTCTTTAGCTAAACCAACATAATAGGGTAAAAATTTCAACGTATTTTTTTAGTTCTATAGTTTTTTTATATTTATGAGTTGATAGCTATTTCGGCTTTCGCAATCGTCAGAACTGTGTTTAAACTTACATTTTGGACTATTATAATGGAGTTCTGCACAAGTAAATGCCAAATCAATAAATAACTTTACCAATATGATTTTGAACAGTGCATGGTTAAAAGATAGGTCCCGTGCAGCTCTGTATCGGGCCAATAATATGAGGAATAAAATATTTTCTTGATCGCAATGCGTTATGGAAGACGGCCGTGAAAATGCGGCTGCATACACATTACGGGTGGTGGTGGGATACTCAACAACCAACTTCTATTGATTTTTTTCCTATTGAGATGACGTAATAACTTGTGACTGAATCGCGTTGTTATTTCCACCGAAACCTCGTGTAGCCCATAAATTACTTAAAAAGATCAAAAAATAGCTGTATTTTAGAAAAAATTTCCAAATTACAGATACAATTATTTTATGTGTATGTATCTTAAGTTGAGGTCAAAAATATGATTGTGTTTTAGTTCTACACTAGAACATAATTTGACCTCATTTTAATAAAATTCCAATAGTTAATGCCAGTCAAATTAATAATAGTTATATATTTTTAATAGTGTGGTATTGTAACCTTTTTTAGAGATTTAGTTATCACGATTTTAAAATGGCGAGTTGTTCTTGATATCATCGTTTGATCGATTGCTAAATTCACTCTCTCAACTTGGATGTGTCTGCACAGTCGATCACATCCCAGATGATCGCCCGAACTTCCCCACGTCTAAGTAATAGTCGGGGTTAAATTACGCTGAACTCTTGTCCCCTACCCGTTCTGGTATTTCAGGGGCTTTGCCAGTTCACTTCGCGCAATCGGCTCGATTGGCAATCACTTTTTTTATGCATTTGAAAGCCTATTGTTATCAGAATGTCTTTTTACGCATTACGCAGTGATTTACTGTGTCGATTTTCTATTGAACGCTAGAAGGGTATGCAATAATTAAATTACATATATAATTTATATGTCGATTCGCTAACCGGGCTAACCTATCACCGAAATGGATGCATCGCCAGTTGCCTCTTTTATTAATACATAGTACTACAATTAATAAAATAAGTGACGAATCTTAAAAAGAAGTCATCTGCCGAAAGAAATTGTTTATATGCAGCTGAATTTGATTTCAAGAATATTATCAATGTTTCTCTTGTAAACTGAGTTAGTAAGCGAATGAAACTATAAAAAAATACAAAGTACTATTCGTTCCAAAGCATTCCCTCGTACTTTTAAACAATAAGTGCATTTGAAAATTGTCTGCTGAATTACGAACCAAGATATTGTTACCAAACGAACAGGCCTGTTACTTATAGGCATACTTGCAAACCGTCTGTATCTGAACATATCGACTGTGGAAAGGAAAAAGGACGCAACCCACACATATTAATTATTACAGGAGGCGCTAAAAACGTGTTTTGATGATTTTGTGGCATATGCAAATTATGAATTATACACAACCTTGAAGTGCACGGATACTTCTAAACTGGTGTTTAATTGACATAACTTAATATTAATTAAAGAAATTGTCTCGGAAAAACTTTTATTTCAGTGTTTTTTATTGGTTTTAATTTTTTACAAGGTCATCTTTTTCAAACTTAAAAGCTAAATTTAGATACTTATTCGGCATTTCCAGCTTCCATTCTTTTGATAGAATGTGTGTCAAGTTGTATACATTGTGATTATCGAAAAAAAGCTGTTTTGGAAAATTGAGGGTTAAGTCCTTTTTCCTTTCCACAGTCGATATATTTTTAAATCGCTATGTTTTCATTGTAGAATGAAGAAATTGTGTCAACTTTTCCGGTTCTAAGCTCAAGAAATGCGACCCCAATACCCACATTTTCTTAAATATCTATTTTAATATGGGTGATACAATGTTTATAATTAAGGTATTCTTATATTATAGTTTTTTGGACCTTTTGTAGTTTATATAAATACGCGATAAAGCGATGAGGCGATAAGCGATCGTTCGTAAGATAACTGGTTAAACTCGTCAGTTGCAATTTCATATGTGTGCTGGGATGACTTCTTTTTTACGGGCAACTTGAAATATGATTATTTATTAAAAAACCTCGGGTTTTTATTTAAAAAAAAATGTATGAGGAATGATGCAGAGAGATATTTAAAAGCCTTTAGACTATTTTTTTTTGAAATTCATAAGAATAAGGCCAATAATGAGGAAACCACTGGGGTCCCTAAACGATCCCCATCGGCAGAGAAGTATTTTTCTAGTCTCCGAGCCGCGAGAGTTAATGTTTGCTTTTGACGACTTTTCAGCCTTATAAATAATATAGCATCGATTTTTAAAAAAGAAATGTTATAATAAATCAATATTAATTACGGCCACGACCAGTTTCGCTCAGTGTGTACATTATCAACTGTTTTTTGTTTTTAATACCTTTAAATGCCTTATATCAGTTTAGTAAACAACATTCTTGATTGCATACAACTTTATTTGTTGATAATGTAAAGTATGTATAAGTGAAAAGCAAAACTTTATCAAATTCACCAAAAGTATTTTAGAGGAATTATTTTTCAAATAAAACAATCAAATATACATTCAGAAGATCAATTAAATAAAATCTTAATTTACTCAGAATAAATATTTTGCATCATTTTCACAGTGTACACATAATTAACTCGATGAAAATTTTCGTTGATAAAAATGGTAAATAACATTGGGTGTATGATTAATCGATTGAATATAATATTCCTAGCATTACTTTGATATAATGCAACTGTAACGCAATTGTTCATTAAACGCACACGCATCAATCAAAATTGCATCGGAATAAGTGACAACTGCATCGATTGTGCGCTTTTCTATTTCTTTTCGTCATGATGCAACTCGATGCGCGGACATGACGAATGACGAATAATGACGTTAATGGCTGCAGTTGCAATATGCCGAACGCCGGACGGATTTTATGATTACGTATGATTGAATAAATAAAGGTTAAATGCATTTTTTCCTCGCCACCGGTAGCCATCCATCATATTCACGTCATTCTACAGAGCAGTATTAGTTTAATTTTTATATGACTCTGTATTGTTAAGCTTGCAATAAGCGAAGGGTGATAATGATAAACAATACGTAGGCAACATCACACACCTACTTGTTTATACTTTAAAAGAATCTAATATATTATATGTATTGAAAATATTTCATCGATCACTGCCAAATGTCAACCCGATGTTTATACTTGATTTCCTGTACTGCTCAAAGTTACTTTTTATCCAGGATACACCAATCCTCCAATAAATTTATGTTTAAGCACAGTCATCTAAATAAAAGTGACGATTTTTTTAATGAATTTCTAATATTTTGTTACGACTAACTATTTTATTACAGGATAGAAACGTCCAAACGATAACCGCGTAATAAAAAGAAACTATACATAGGTTATTCAGAAAATCGTGTAAAAAAACTAATTAAAACACAAGTAATAAAGTTATATGTATATTTGATTGGGGGAAAAAAATAGTAACACTAATAAATTTCAGCATATAAGAAATTTACATTAAAAAAAAAATGCAATGTTTATTCAGTAACTTTTCATCGCTGGCCAACAGGAAGACAAAAAATGATTTCTTCGTTTAAAACGTTTAACTAGTCGGATGTGTTTGAATCTGATGAAATCTTCAGTTTTTAATTATAAAATAAGAGCTGTCTAGTTTGGACAAAAAAAGTCATGCAAAAAAGTATTAAATGCATATTTGAAAATTTCAATAACATATGTAAAAGAAACTATCCTATTTCCGTTTCGCATATCAGATATTACATTTTAGGTAACCTAATGAAAAAGACGTTTTCAAACCTGAGTATAATGTCATCTAGTAAAATAGACAACGTATTGTTTATTCGCTGTTCATTTTAGTAAAGCGGTTTCAGTATACGATAATTCTCATTTGATTTTATTTTTCCATTACTGTGTACAGTAGACACGATATTAACAAGACAGAACACTAGCAAGGAAATCGTAAATTCATACGTTCATCTCACCTGATAAGTTATTATATTATTAAATAAATTAACGACATAGAAACACATCTACAATGTAAGTAAGAAATCAAATAAGTAACCACTCCTATTATATAAATCTAAATCAAAACGCATTACGGTTTGATAGAACAAACCACTGCCATATCAATTGACAGTTAATGTTCAAATGAATGCACCTACATATTGCATTGTTTTTTTCGAATGTCAATCAAGCTTAATGTTTTAATATGATTTATAGTGGACGGATTTCCGGCGTTAGTTTTGTCTCATCTGCAATACCGTCATATCAATATTTTTTTACATTGTTTTTATTATTATTCTAAAGCTTAGTTTAATTTTGAATGACATTACTACTAATGACATTTATGTATTCCTGTTAATGTGGATTCGAATTTAAATTTTACTTCTATCTGATACGTATGTCTATTTGCTTGACACTCTTGCAATAAGTATCAGAAGTTTTTCAATAACTCTTCTTATTTCTGAGAATGCCAAATGTATATTGTTTCAGAAATAATTTGATTCTCAAAATTATACAATCTTTTCTGTAGCTGTGTTATTATTTTGAATTAGCTGCGCGCCTTTATCACACAGTTGTATAAAAACTAAAATGAATACATCCAACATACAATATGTTTTCAAAGTATCAATGTATTCCAATGTATCCATCATTAAAATGGAAACTATTCTTTCCTATTTTTGAGATAATAACGTAGATTATTTAATTATAAATATATCATCCATTCCTTAACTATCTTACAGCCTTAACAAAATCTAACATCCCCGATAACTATGGTAAAATGAAGATATAATATCTCCCAATATCATTTGTTAAAAGTACTCTATTAAACAAGCAGCTTCATTTATTTTGTGAACGCTACTTTTTTAATTGACATATTATGTATACTGTTTCACGGAAGATTTGTGAAACTTTCCCATTGGTTGCTTGATAAGATATACTAAATATTTACTCGAATGAAATTTAATACTGTTGTAGTTTTAAGATACTGTTATATTTACTGTACATTTTAAGTTTGTAAACTTCTAAGTCATCAATATCTGTTCGGAAACTATAGATTAAAGGTATTATGATAATCTGTCTCTTGCCGTAATAATATCGTTATTGATAATGCTGCTAATCACTTGTTTGTTGATCTTAATTAATTCCCTAAGCATCCAGATTAATCACGAGGATATTCCGAATCGATAGATATTATATAATATTACAACTCGCATTTCACATTATTGACGATTCGACTATTGTTATGTAAATATTTTATATAATGTGTTTACTTACGTTCCAACAAAGGATCTTACTTTGCTTTGGGCCTTGAGGTGTCACTTTCATTACGTTACCAACATCTAGTTCTATCATTTTTAACTTAATTAATTATCAACTTTCAAAGATAATATCAGGTGGAAATAATTTATTTCATATTATTTATAACTAAACCTCGTTTAAATGACATTAATGAACATCAACTTTTCACATGTTTTTCTTCTTAATAATTGGTAACGATTTCTATAGTTTAATTGAATAAATATTTTTCCAAGAAAAGAAACTTCGATGCTACTGTATTATTGTTTCAACTGCCATTGTTTTATGTATTAATAAATTTTGTTCGCTTTTCTCTATATTAATTTTGAACTTGTTTCTTTTACTCGTGCTGTTTTCATAGTATTATTTATAATTAATTGTAGAATGATAACTAGATAAATTAATAGGTTAGCACTTTTTTTGTAAAGGTTTTTATTTATTCCTTCTCCTAAATTTATAAAACAATTTTCTTTCCACATACAGTATTCTCATTAATGAAAAAAAATAGACAGCTAAATTGTAGTAACAAAAATGTTTTAACCTAAAATTTTACCATTTTTACTTAATTTACTTAGTTGTGTATATTTATTTAGTAATTATATACTAGAACACACGTTGTTGTTTTTATAACTTTGCGAACAGCGATTTATCTATGTATATTGAGACTTACCTGCACTAGACTTTGTATAAACATGAAAATCTTGCCAACATAACATTGCAAGTAAAACTGGGCTTATTAGCCTTTATACAGCAATAGCTGTACTCTTAACATCAACCCATTCAAATATAAAATTATTATATAAAAGTTCAATCTTAACATCTATATCGCTCATGATGAAACAGCACCTCGTATTCTACACTAGGAGACGATACCATACTCAGTATACATAAATTCCGTACTTTTTCGTATTCCATCACTCGACAAATTTTCATCAACCAAACATAATTTAAGCACAATCTTCAAATGTGTTCTATATATTTGTGAAAAAGTGATATTTCATTTATAAAACTAACAATAACGCATTGCTTTGAATTGGAAAACAAATAGTTAGAATCATTTTTGTGATGCGATATTTTGTCGTATGTTCTTTTCATTGTAAAGCTAAATATATCAATTTTGACAAAGTTGTGGGATGCGAAGTATTGATTTATCGTGACCGATAAACATATATAAGTATGTCTTACACCCACTAGTTTCGCCTATTGATCTTATTATTTTATGTTTATCCATAAATATATTAAGATACGTTTTTACTTGTTTTCATTTGTAGTTATTGTTATAGGAGACGAAGCATCAAATTGAATTATTATCCGTACCAAACGCTTCGAAATTAGTAATGTCGATGAATAGTTGAAAGTAATGTAGATTCACAATTTAATCAGACAATAATAATTATATTATTAAAAAACACATAAATAACTAAGTTATATTCTTAGTGTTATACATACACAATTGTATCATTAATTATAAATTATATGAGTGTAAATTTAATATTCATTTACCGTAAAATAAATCTCGATTCCGATTTCGCGGCACGTCAGAACCCCTTATTCTCCAGAGCACCTAAACTAATCCAGAATTCGGATGACGTCACGCCCTGATTATCCGCTAAACCTAGTTACCCAACTAGGAAGACAATTCAAAATCATTACGTATAATATATTAATATCGATCTCGGCCCCCTTCGGTAATTCTCAAGTTGGTTTTGATGGGTGCATCGTACCCGGTGTGTGAGCCGAATTAGCCACGTGGCTTGATAAGCAATAATCGCGGGGGTGATTTGATACTAGCAAATCCCGTGTTATTATTTAACGCAGTGGCTTTCAAAATGTCTTTATACCTAACTCATCCGTGATAACGAGTTTACATTATTGATATGTGCAAATTGCAAAGGCATAGAATTCAATTAAGCATCAAATTAATTCCACGCTTTCGTCATTAATTTGAGACATCGCGTTTCATTAACAACATCAACAAAACATTTACCAAGCCGATTTGCATAAGCGAAAACAATTTTACATGATAAATAATTAAAGATTAAAATTGAAAAGAGTAAAATTTGTAATCAATGTCCATTCCCAATGTGGAGTATATGGCCACCTAATTGAGGTATCTCAACATTGTTACAATTATTACTCAGTCGCTCAACCTCTGTTTTTCTAAAGAGAGTAGTAGGGATAGAAGGATAAGGCTAGGACAGGACAGGACAAGCTGTTAACTACAATCGCTCTCGCTTCGCCCAAACATCCACGCCTTTAAACAGAAATCGATGTATCGATCGAAAAAATTCTGTTCGTATTGGAACTCTAACCCGTGAGATCCGGCACGGAAACCAACAACGCTAACCACTGCGCCATAGTACCCGACAAAGTGTTTTAGTTCTAAAATATTATTTTATATATGGTTGATTACCTTATTATAGTTCTTCTACCAAGTTGCATCCAGTATTCAAATACATTAAAATCTAAATATATTTTTTAACCATTTACACTCCCAATATACAGCATATTAACTAATAATAAATCATCAACAAAAATGGCTGTTGTTAAGTCACTTATCTTCTATGTTTTTTATTAGAGTTAAAATCTATAGATGGAACTAGAAAGTGACATTGTGTTAGCTACTCACTTTCTATGTGTCCTGTTGTAAGCAGTGGTGTAGTGGAGCCAGGTCGGCGACCTGTCACCTGAAAATGAAAATGTATTTTTAGCATCAAATGCATCGTACAAGAAGTGAGTTAAGGTTTTTTTTTAATAATTCCTTGTTTTTTTATTGACTTGTTAGTTAAAACTTGTGGTTTTTTAACTTCGGACAGATTAAAAAAAAGGAAAACAAAACAGAGAAGAAATCAATGACCGACCTGATACCTATTTATTTACCACTATACCGCTGGTTGTAAGGAACTGATAGTTGAGAGAGTTACTTTAAACATAGCATGCATGCTTGTAAATAAACACTCTTGCATTTTAAACTCAGTCAAAACAGTTGTGATTTTGTCTCAAATAATAATACATCATTTGTATTCAATGTGTTTCATTAAAGTTGAGAAACTTTAATATAAGGGATGAACACACTGCTTCTCGGTAATAGGATGCGATAAACTTACACTGTCATAACTTCCTTCTCTGTTCTGCAATGCTTATAATAATGGGCTTTTTTCGTCGTTATATTTATAATAAGTTTCGTCAAGGTTGTCGGAAAACTATAAGCTAGTAGATTTTCGAAGCTATTACTATTTCCGTGGGCAAAATTCTGCTTTATACACATTAATGTTTTATTATTTTATGAACATAAGTCAGCATGAAAAATAATTGTGTCTTTATCGGCCATTATTAAGTTGATCTTATAATTTCTTCCGAATAAGTTTTCAATATATCCGCTTTATTTATTTATTATTAGAATTGGTTCTGAAAACAATTTAATAATAGTTATTTTTATTGAAAACAACGGTCTTTACATGACTCCAAGATTAATTAATCAATAAATATGCTTTGTAGTGACCTGGAAGTATAATATTGAAGAAGTTTAACATTTTAATTACCACAACAATATATGTGAGCCAATATCAGATACGAACACAGCTTCACCTCTTTTATACTTACAATGTGTTCAGAAATTATATTCGACTGTTTTCAGTAGCCAATTCATACGTAAAAAGCCCATTTTTTTTATTTTTAAAAAGTTATAGTTCTCAGGGTATTATAGGAAATTTATGTGATATATTTACTAGATTTGACATTGAAAAAGTTCGCATACTATTATCCCTTTATATCGCATATATTTATTATATTAATCAAACCCTGTTTAGAGATCTTTTAAATATGTTAAATCAGGTCTCTCGAGATCGTCAGTGCGGGCTTTGTAATTAATAATTTATTTTTTAAGCTTGATAATAGATTAATTATTCTCAGAATTTGACAGAAAGCAAATAAGAGTTTGATATTTAAAATAAGATGCGATTGCTCTTTTCCAAAATGTATTGATGATGATATTATCTTCATTTGCAGATAATATGTATTCCTTCTAGTTTTGCATAAATTTGCCGTTTTTGACGGTTGTATCCATCGGATTATAACCGTAGCGTGTTTATTATCCTTATTACATTAAGCCTGGCGTTACCACTATCCTTCGCCGTCTTCAATACAACTTATCAATAAGTAATATAGCTTCAACGAGGATATTCCAGCGACGAAGGAGGAATAAATTTACATACAAATATTAATATTGACCCAAATGCTCACACCGACCCGGCGGACGCCATAATTTAAAGCCTTAATCTCACGATTAATTAGCCCAAAAAAATGCATCAAAATTACGATTTAGATTCGAGTTCTTTGTTGTTTTATACACAGCAGCTGCATACTCACCATGTTGATTAGTTTGTTATTTATTTACTAATAACTATGACCATGTGTTCTTCTTAATTTGATTCTATGTTAGAAATAACTTGTACAAACATTCAATTCACGTGTCAATACAAATAAAGGATTGAGTACCAGCTACTCAATGCGAATTTTTCAGTAGTTACCACGTATAACAACATAAATGTTTATACTTGATAAAATAGAAAAATTAAAAGCTAGTGTTGAAGGTCAGCGAGTGGTGTAGGAAGACAAGAGGACCTTGCTGAATGGAGAAAACCAATTGATTCGGCTGAAGTTCACCATATACTGTAGCGCTAGAATAAGAAAAATAATATAATAGTTACCCTAACAATTTTACTATTAACTAATATGTACATTATTAAACTAAATGACTGAGCAAATCACATTCTCTTTTTTCTTTCTATCTTTATCTTTTAATCAAAACAGTGCATGGTTAAAAGAAAGATTCCGTGCAGCTCTGTATCGGGCCAATAACATGAGGTATAAATTCTTTTCTTGATCGCATTGCGTTATGGAAGGCGGCCGTGAAAATGCGGCTGAATACACATAACGGTTGGTGTTGGGATACTCGACAATCTTTTAATATGTACTTGTATGTACATTATAAAAATCTACCAACTAAAAGTTAAGCATTGATATTTTTTTATGATTATTCTTATTGTTTGGGGGTTATTGATTGAATTGGCTTACTTGCTAGAATTTCATCAGAGTAAATTAAAAAAAACTGCAAAGTATTTGGTATATTATTGAAAGAACTATTATAACAATGGCGTTTTACCGAAATCGTTATAATCTATAATATTGTTGTAGTTATTATGTTTTTCTTAATCTTATTATAAAGTTTTTTATAATTTTCGAAAATTGTAATGGATAGTTTAGTATAAGTAACAGTTGCCTTATCAAGGTATTATAAAGAAACGTCGAAGTTTTGCAAATTAAAGGTAACGTGATGTGCGTGACCGAAATAAAATCCTTATACGTACATTCTGCGATTATTGCAAGTGTCATGAATTTTTTACAATTCGTTTTAAACTTCAGCGAAGTAATTCCGGCTATATGTTAATAATTGAGACACAGCCTTTAGGCGTTACTCAGAATTAAAATATAAAAGCCCCTACCGCTGCCGCCCCCTACCCTCTGAAAACAACGGCTTACATTAAACTCCAGCCCCATTAAAACACCCTTTGAGAAGATTATAACAGCTATCGAAAATTGTTGAATGATAATGGGCAAGTATTAAAATTATATGACTGCTTCCGGCCACATCTCTCACCCAACAAGTGACTGAGGAGCGGGACAGTTTCGCGAGCTTTTTAGGGATCCAACTTTCAAAGCTCAGTGTTAATACTTAAAAGCTGTAGAAAAAAAAAAACGGAATAATAAACAGTCTTAATATCACAAAAGTAAACATAACAATATTAAAATAAATTTGCTTTTATTTTATTCACTTGTTTATATTTTTAAAATTTAAATACAGTTTGTTTTTATATAATTTTTCTCGTTCATAATAAATATTCTTACGTCAACAATTACACATTTTGTAAGCGATATCAGTTATCAACTTTTTATTTTCCGAATAGTAGTTAAGAGTCTGTCGGTTAATCTTTCCTTTGTATACAAATTAATTTTAGTAGATGATATAAAAAGAACTTGTTCCAATGTGCGATGGCATTGTTTTTAGCTGAAGAAAAATTAGATGAACCTTAATAAATCATTGTATTAATTAATATTATTCAATATTCCAAACCAGTTCTGTATTTTAATTTAAATGATAAACTTCAAACTTCGATATTTTATGATAATTATTATAACAAAACATTATGCATTTATTCCGATATGAGAAAACTTTGAGTTTGGAATAAAATTTGGAAATAATTCCAAACAAAAGTTTGGAATTAACAGGGATGGACAATTGCTTATCTTTAAATATACATTAATAATAATAATAACCGATTAAAATAAATGCTGTTTGTGCCAAAATGGTACTGTAAATACTATTGCGTCATTCCAGGTAAAAAAAATGATTTACAAGAATCTCGTTATGTTCTTACTAATTTTTTGTTAATTTTGTAACATACCAATTTTTGCCAGTATGATGTCGATATATGTATGTCCATATCCATGTGTTATAGATATGTAGATTGATTCTTTTCCGTGATGGTAATCTATGAGGAATCAAATTTTATTAAATAATCAAAAGCTGTTTTTTTCATTTGCATGCGTTATGTAGAAAAACAAAATGCGTGCGTAATCGATTTCCTATACATTTTATTGTATTTCGAAAACATTTCCAAAAATATGCATACTTCAATTTAAAAACAGTAATCTATTTCCCATTACTCGAAATAGGCCAACCGAATCTATTTAAACTTTCGTCGTAAATAATATTTCGAAATCTGATTAAAAAATGTAAAAACATCGCGCTTTAAAAAAAATGGCATCTATTTAACGAAACAGCGACTCTGCACGCCGTCCGGTCCATAAAAACGCAAATAAATAAATCAAACAAATCACTCGAACGAAATTATACCGATCTCATTACAAGATATGTGATAGAACAATATTTTTGATTGCCCTATTGTGAATAAATTGTAGTTAGCTATAAAAATGTTCAATCAAATCATTCCCACGCCACAGAACAGTGCGTCGATCAGATAAACAAATGTTTTCCAATCAATACACTCCTACCTAAACACGCACTATACAATATTGTTATGTCTAAGTATACAGGGTAGTTTTAAATCCAATATTATCTCGATTGTTTCTGCTGGCAACATTGTATTAAATACAAATCTTTATTATAAATTGTGATCATCTATATTCTTTATTCAAAACTACTTAATATATTGCGTCATTTAGATTATTGAGATTAATGACACCTAGTGGTGAAATTTTACATTATAATGACAGATGACAAATTAATACAACTTTTCTTATTTAGTTCTTGACCATTAGTATTAAGGTGAAATTAAATCTAATGCTAGGTATTATATTTTAAAACTGTTAAATTGGTTATTGAATTAAGGTGTTCTGATACAGGATTTTCTAATATGAAACATTTTAATTCTTATCCTTTTACGAACTAAAGATTCATTGAGTTCGATCGAAATAAAAACTCATCGAAATAAAAACAACTTAATACACGTAAAGAAGCTTGCTAACGTAAGATTTAAAATTCTTTCGTGCTGAAAGAAACTAGTTGTTTTAATGTATTATGGTTAATATATATGTGTTATTAATTTGTTTTCATTAGATTCCATTTGTTAAGAATTAGATTATAAAAAAATACTTTTAACCTAAATAATGAAGTTGGTACAAGAGCTATTATTATAGATCAAATCATTTTTGAATTACTGATTTGTCTTATTTATAAGTTTAAATTTAATTTAACACAAGTCGAGCGATAACTGTAAGCAAATAAATTTACATAAACACCCTTATTTTACCGTGAGCTTAGATTTGTAAAAGCCCCTGTTGTCATATACATAATATTGTTTGTGCGATATTTTCTCACACGCGCATACTGGAAATTTTATGGGGGTCATTATGATATTATATATTTCGATATCGGCAGTAAAAAGTTGAAGAAATTGATCCGTTTACAACACAGCATAACAGTGTTGTGTATAATATAATAATACATTTTTATATTATGCAATTAATTTTAAGTTTTAAACATATGTACATACATATCTTATGATTAGGATTGCATTTATCCGGCAATAAATATATTGATATTTTTTATCAGGAAATCAGTTGCCAAAATAAAAAGGTGAATATTAAAAAACAAAACCACGACTCATTTATTAATTGTTATTATAAATTTGTGCCGTATCTTATATTTCAAACAAACTGTCAGCGTAAATGGGAAAATCTATAAAATATGTATTCGAAAAGGTACCATATCGATACAGCTTTTTATCAACATAAAAGCAAAAGTATGTAATAAAATATTCACATACAATTTAAGCCTTCGTTAACTAAAGTGTTGGCAAAAATGCAATCCGTTCCGAGCACTTTTTTTATTTATTTGGCAATAAAATTGATTCATGAATTTTTCATGCAGGCAACATTATTTATTCTGCTCGCCATATATTTTGAATATAGAAAACAGCCGTATAGTAAGGTGATGTTATTCGCGCACGTAAAGGTAGTTTTTAACAGCTTGACTCCATGCAGCTGGCTATAAACATAAAACCGAATTTTTGGTTATTTTGTCTAGTCCATAAAATGAAAAAAATGCGTCTCTAGGCGTCGTGTACTGAAAGTGGTCGTCAACATCACACATAAACATAGCCATGATATATTTAGATAGAAAAATTGTTCCACGGTATCAAAATATTATCCCATTGAAAATCATCGCGGAAATGTCGAATCAGTATCTCTATACAACAGGTCGACGATAAGTAGGGTTATGATTCAACAAACCTTTTATGGTAATTAAGACAAATGATGCTATTTTTACCGCTTATTAATGCATCAATTTTAAACATTTTAAGAAAAAAAAATAAGTATCATTTCACACTTAACTATCATCTTATTTATTTGTGGAATCGATTATGTATGTCACAATACGGATTGACAAGTAGTGATGGATCGCTGTTAGTACATATTGTCAGACTTTAGGACTATAGAAAGCTATCTTTAATGAAAACCTCTTTAATTCTGGATGTGGTTAAGGGTGGAGTAAATGTTTTATGTATCAAATAATACTTAATATTTACGACATAGTTACCTTTCTGATAGAACTTAGTAAAACACAATATTGTCAAGAATGAAATATTTACACAGTGAGATTAGTAGATAATAATACATATTAACTATTTCTCAGGAATCGCTCAAAAAATGCATTTACCTTCATTATTACTTAAGTTATTTTATGTGTTAATAATCAATAAAGATTTATAAGCAGATGATTTTCTTTGCCTTTTAATCATTCATCCATGTTAGATAGTCCATCCATATATTGGCGCTATAAATACTTTTGTATATTTACGATTTCATTCAAAACATTATTGTATTTCATTTTTTGACAAAATGTTAAATTTTCTTTCAGTCTGAAATAAAAAAGTTATTACTAATTTAATTGATCACTTTTATGGTGTTCACTGTCAATACTTGGTGAAAAGGCATTATATTTATACAATATTTATTTGTAGTTTATAATGCTCGCCATGAGGGAAACCGGTCCTGATCTAAATAAAAGCGGAAATAAGAACAAAGAAATTTTGTGTTTTTCTTAACTAATTTAATTAATTCATTTAATAAATGTAATGCAGATAAAAACGAAAACTGTTTTGAATAACTGGCTGAATAACGATAGAATTTTATTCGCTTTATACTCAACGAGATGTGTCGTTCTTCACTGTTAATAATTTCCTTTAGTTCTTTTCGCTCTATGAAAAGGCAATATTTTATCTCTCATATCTACAAAAGTATATTTCACTTGCGCCTTAGGGGCATGTTTCTTCTTGCTTCCATGAAATATTCTACGGAAACATTTCACTTAGGTATATTTTTTGGAACTGCCTCGGCAATAAAAAAAAACACATTACTCCGCCATGTTTGATGCTAAAAAGACAATTTCAATATCAATCGACCTTGACCCAGTATGAATACAATCTCAATCTAAAACAGTTAAGATTATGTTGAACTTATTTTCAGATTTGACTATTGAGTTTACTATGTGAAATGTTTAAAATACACACCTTCAAAATGACATTTATTACTAACTAATATTTTCTGACAATTCAAAAGAAGCTTGTAGTTTTTTTTTTCAATTTTTTCTTTGGAATTTTAAATAATGTTTTCAAATATTAATTAAAATTGGTATATTAATCTATTTTACATGTTTACTTACGTATATTCCTCATTCACCCTTTTTGGAGGCAGCTTTTTTCTTCGGCTGACAACTTACCATAACTTTACGTAAATCACAGTTAATTTTAATACATGTTTTATATAAGATTCAATATATCTTAATAATGCCATCTTTTGTCTACTTGCTTAGCCAGATCATGTTAAAATAATTGAGTTCAATCGCCTTCTAAAATGTGCATTTCCTTGCATACATTTCATCTGCGTTATAATCGTGCACAAGTTCAGTCAATTATGAAGCACTCCACCAAATTGGACGTCACTCTGCCGTACCGACTCTCAACCAGAAACTCGAATAGAATAAATTGATTAAAATAAACGAAAATCAAATTTGTGATTGCACTCAGAACAAACAGTGCGAGCGTCGCGTCTGGTAACTTTGCGTAAAATCAGCGATTCCATTATTTTACATAGGCGATTGCAATAAAGGGAAAAGCTGCCGATTCATTTCGCCTCCGCAAAAGGAAACGATCGAACCCTCCGTGCAAACAATCTTTCCCGACTTTGCACTTATTTTTGCGTCTTAATTTTGCAATCCTTCAATCCCGAATAACCGATATAGCTACGAGACTCGCAATTTGTCCACGGTATACAAACTGTGGATGATAATAAGATCAAAAAACTGCTAAACTTATTGAATTGATCGAGTATCCAATACTGGAATGAAGACGATATTGTATTTATTTATTTTTTATTTATATACATAAAAAAAATATAGTAAAGATATCTGTTTTAACATTATTTTCTTGCTTATAGTTATGGCTAGTGTACACGTCTTAGACAATAATTGATAGGCAGATAAAACACGCAAGAAATAACTTTGATTTTCTTAAGAAAATTTGAAGTAAATTTCACAATAAGTTCATTCACCTCTCAATTCGTTGTCATAATATTAATTATCGTTTTTATTTCTCAATGGCACTTTACGCTTTTCAAGAATATTTATAAAAAGAAAAAAAATAATTAAGTTTGTGTTTCGAGTTCGCTGCGACAGGTCATCCGCATTTTTTAAATTAGATATATATAATATTTTCTGCGCGATTTAATTTTACGAATACTGTTGAACTAGTTTATACAATATGGCGAACAAATAAGTTAGAAATTTACTTTTATATTGAGTGGTACTTTACAAATTCACTTATGGTGCGAAACACTGCCTTAATACTGTACAATTTATTGTACTGTTTGTCGTTTGGTTGATCCGCCTTTTCATCTCTGAATATCATTCCGATGCAATGACAAACTATTAACAATAATATTTGTTTTGCTATCCTTCAATGTTTTTTTTATTAATTAAAGAAAATTATGTAATTATTTTCTGAGAATAATCGGCGTTTCCAATTATCATTTTCCACTCACGAATAATCATATTTCATCTATAAAAGATGATTTATTTAAAAATCGCTCATCTCGCAGAACTTGTTTGATGTTCACCGGTCTTAGACGATATGTAAAGACTTTGATGAGGGAATATAGCGCTCATGAAATATGTATTACCGCAGAGCTTCTCAACTGCCACCTTCTAGTAAGCTTATTGAGATGATCCACGATTTTTTCGTACTCGACTTATTTGAATACCATTAAGGACCCTGCTGTTCGCTTTAAAGCATCTGGTATTCATGTCATATTTCTTTTCAACACTTTTGTCTGTATAGTCTTATTTCATGTGCAAAATCTAGTATGTATCAATACCTATTTTTTATTACTTAATTTGTATAACGATAAATTGCTAAAACGATAAACATTTTAAATCGTTAATAATTTGAGAGATGTATTATACTTTTGGAAAATATAACATCAAAGACTAACCCAAAGAGAAATATCATTCATATGAAAGTCAATGAAAGCCGTTGAATTAGACAGTGATGTTTTCCCTGTACTTATTACTTTATCCATACACAAAAGACAGGTCGATAAACAAGTGTCAAAAATGTATCGATCTATTCACTGTGATTTTGGTTTCTTGCATTATATCGTTTAACTTATAGAAGTTATTTTCTTTCCTTAATATTTACCAGTATTCATAAAACTTAATACAAATATCAAACAACAACTCTCAACTATGCAAGCTTCTAAACAAACATTTATCCTACTTGTGCCTACTTATCTCACGACAAAACGTCTCTTCAATTTTTGTTCGCCGTTTTCCTCTTGCACACCGACGTGGAAGTTTCAAGAACCACTGCTCTTTTGGGCGGCAGTCCGCAGCACGTCGGTCAAACAGTTCCAGTATTTACCGACCGGACGGTGGCTGTCATTTAGAGAAACGGCCACAAAAATGTATAAAGTACACATTTCGTGTACCTATATACGGTAAGTAAGTAAATCCGTTCGCCCAAGGAAAGCCTGGCGCTTTATTTTTATTTACCGTACCCTCTTTAAGAGTTACGTTAGGCTTTCATCAAAGAATCATTCACGAATGAGTTGACGTAAAAACATCTCACATTAAAGAACGACTCTTCTTTTATTTGATTTCGTATAATCACTGTCTCAAGTTAAAAGCTTTGAAATATCGACTGTATTAAAGAAAAACTTCTGCAGTTTATCTTAAGTGATCTTTTATCGTTTTTTACACCCAAATTTTCGTTTATATACACCTCATCCTCTTTTATCACGGTTTATTTTTACACGGTCTAATGTACTGAAACTAATGTTTCATTTTTTTTCATAGCTGTTTTTTACATCGAACGTATCCCCCGTTTAAAAAGACGATTAAGTGTACTTATTTTTATCCTTTTATAATCAAATATAGCCTTAAACACATTTACATACATTCAATTTTATCTACTGTTTTTCGCTAGATCGTTATTAATCAAAAACGTCGTGCGATAACATGCTAAGTTTTTCTTTTTGTAATTGTTTTATATTTTTTCTTATTTTACTAAAGTGATAAATTTTTTTCAGTATGTCCGCTCCCAGTATCAAGCATATTGACTCTTAATAGAGTTTATCTCAGTAGAAGCTCTTTATCTCAACGAAAACTGCTTATTAGACACCCTCTCTTTTGGAAATAATAGGGATAGAAGGACACTACTAGGACAGGTCTAGTGGTAAGCCAATCGCTTTAGCTGCGCCTCGTTTTAGCAATCATACAGATGAAACGTAAGTTTAGACATCACAATCACCCATGCCTCTAAACAGAAATCCATCGATCAATCAAAAAATTAATCCGACGGAATAATAATTCGAACACAGGAGCATCACTGGAGTCAACGATGTTAAGCATTCGACGTATACGACTAACCCGAACTGACTTATTTTACTACTATCAAATTGGCAAAAATAAAAATATTTGGTAGGATCAGTTAGTTCTCCACTAGTAGATCAAAAGAAATCAATAAATAAATAATATTGTTGATAATTATTACGGCATCAGGCCATCGTCAGAACTGCAATTACTCTATGATTTGGTGTACATTTAGTTTGGCAGCATACATTTTATACCCAAAACTCCACGTATATTAAAAAACATATCACATTATTTTTTACATCGTTATAAACTTGTAACTGGTACGTTACAGTTATTTGTTTCAAACGATAGCATTTCTGGATCTTCAGTTAGGAAATACGTTTTAATTAACTAAACTTTAGGTTTCTCAGAAAGCAGTTCTATTATTATCCCAAAGTTTACATCATATAACAGCCCTTATTACCAGTGGTGGGGTAACCGAATAAATATTGATAAAACTTCGAAATTCATTTATTGTTGATATCACCCATCATTATACCCGTCACAATATGTGGTAGATAAGTTATTTAAAAACCGCTATATCAAAACTATTTTATTCATCTGTGGGTGAAGAATAGTTTAAAACATTACAATCTTCATTGATTTTTATATAACGTGTTCATAAAAATCTAAATCCGTTTGAATTGAGTGCTTATAAATATCATTACATATTGAAAATGCAAACATTGGTCGCGTCTTGATGGCGCTTGGAGCATGCTTTAGTTTTCATTATTTCATATTTACTGAAATTTAGACTTTCTGTCCTATAAATGGAGCAAAATATCATAATTTTTATTTAATTTTTAGCTTTTTTTCTAATTATACTTTGGTTGGGTGGTGGGAATTTGAAGACATCACAAATATTTATGCTTTCAAACAGAAAATCATTTGAAAAAATACTGTTTGTACTAGGATTTGAACTCGTGGAGTGCGGCATAAAAGCCAACAACGTTGACCACTGTGCCATGGACCCGGGTGTAATGAGAGTTATTCTTTCTTAAAAAATACTTTAATCTCTTCGAAAGAAATAAAGGTTCAGCAACAAGCAGTTCTCGTAGAAAAGAGGTTTGTTTATACACCACCATTAGTATACCATTTTTTCAATTCTGGGAGAGGGCATGAATTAAATAAAATAAAAATATTTACTCAATATTGGTTATAATTCAGTAAAAATTCAGGCCGGCAAGTCACGATATTTGTAAGCGGGTCGCATTTCTATTATGAACTTTGATCCGCATCTTCTTGTTTAATCCTTGCACGCCACTGCTCACTCCTTCTCCAATAATGCCGGCTTGAGTAGGTAGATATCGCTTGAGCCGATTAAATATAAAGCCAACCGCAGTGGCGTATCCAGTAGGGTCAAGTTAATGCAACCCTTCCATAATATTTAATGTAGTGGAATCATTTGAGATTATTTTTCAGTGTAGAAATAACATGCTTAGAAAATTATCACTTGATTATTGAAATATGGTTTTGCGAATGTAATCGCATTGCTACGGATAAGTGACTTGGAATGATGTGTTTATCCTAGAAATTCTGCCCCCATAGACTTTTTAAATACATCTTGACTCTAACGTTAAAAAACTGTCGTTTGAATACTTCATCATATATTTATTTATGAACATTATATTGCAATATAAACGTATGTATAATAATTGCATGCCCATTGTTTCCTAAACACTTAATAACAACGACAGATCAAGAAAAATATCTTGTTACTCAATCACATTCTCATTGAACTTATTTAATGAAAAGGTATTGGTTGACGGAAGCAGGTAATGAACCAAACATTATATCTTAGTTTCCTGTTTTGTAGTTGAACTTCATAAAGTATGAATCGATAAAATGTATACGACATTTGTCGGTCAAGCAATCATATCTGTAGCACATAACGTTCTCTTTACTAGTATTAGTTTATGTGTCTTTTATAAGTATACAAATATTAATATAGTTACGAAGATACGAGGTTCTGACGAGGACATAAAGCCGAAATAGCTATCAACTAAATTATATATATAAAAAAAAACAAAAATACATCAGAATTTTCGACATTATTACTATTGAGTTAACCACTTGGATCCCAAGCGGACACAGGTCTCTGGAACATATGCAAGCGAACACGGATGTCCAAGACATTTAAAAAAAATCAAATACTTGGTATTCTAATAGAATATAAGCAATATGTTGATGAATATGTGTAGTGCCATCTATACTGAGTCAATATAGGTTTTTAAAATATCGAATTCGAGTGTATATTAGGCAAAATTATTTTTCTCAAAAACACGCAGTATCTCTGGGACATATTGATGATTTATTTGCGTGGTATTCAATCAATATCAATTCAATCGTCAAACACCAATATACATAGTACGATATAGAATGAGACTCGACTATATTTTATTATCATTATTTCTATAAATATTTTATAAGTTTTTCATTCATGGATCTTTTCGTCAATTTTCAAGCACCCCACTGTCGAACTGGTTGTATTGCTGAATAAGTTTAGCAACTGAAAGCTCCCGTGTTTACTCTACTCGTATCTGTTTACAAAAAAAGAGCAACCACTGTGGAACTTTCTCAAAGTTTAATATCTGATGGCACGGTTTCTCGCTGAGGGTAATACTGACTTACCTACCCCTTGCACTCTTTTATATTGATTTGTTTTCTCCGAGTTTGCATCGCCGCACGTCTGCCCAGAGGACGTGACATGAAAAAAACAAATTTTTCTTTCATTTTGTATGTGAAAAGTGATTTTTTATTTCAGATATTTTAGACAGGTACCTGCGCGAATATTGCCTCAGTCTCGCATGTAATCACTCTTCTTCTTCGCGTGGCGCTAGAATTTCTCTTTTTTCTTTGACGGAATGCTATATTATGATAATTTTCGACCTTGTAAAATACTATATATGCCTCTGTCGGTAAAGTATACACGGGATCCAGTGCTTATTGCCCAACATCATTTTATAAACACACACTGAAAGTACAATTTCATGACTTCAATCGCATAATAATAACCTAGCGATGATATTACAAAAGATTAGTTTTTGACTAAAAAAAACTGTCAATAAGCATTCTCGCAAAAAACGTTTTCCCGCATACAAAGTGCGACCGGGTAATATTCAAAGTCCGTTTGATTGTAGTACCATCGATAGTAGCCCATTAGAGGTAAAGTGAGCCATGTCGTATTTTAGAAAAAAAAAGTTAGATACGTTGTAATATTCTACACATCGTATTGTAAAAGTGAAGTAACCTCAGTTTATACACATTGCAATAGTGTTATATCCGTAAAATAAAAATATGCAGTTCACCAAAACACCAAATAAATGTGATTGTATGTACTTCAAAGCCCAAGAAAAAAGTTCTACCATTTTACTAGATGACTTACTTCACCTCTATAGGGCCCATTTAATACCTGCTCTTAAGTGCTTGTATACCGCAATTCGCATCTAAAATGTTACTAACTATACATTTTAACATATGTTATGTTTGTTCATAATTTCGACCTAAATCACTTCTCTCTTATATCAGCATTAATATCACATAATATATATAAACTTCCATTATCGATTTCGAAAACGTAAACAGTAAAAATTGGCAAAATAAAAATACACATCGCTTGAATAAATAGTCCAGAATATCGGCGCCATTAATGTGAACATTGAGGGTTGTACATAACCTCAAAAATCGACCCAATTTTCGTAAATACACCATTTTCAATACTTCAGACAAGGGGAAATAAATAATATCATTGTTTTTGGGACTGTCAATAGGTAAAGAAATAAGCAATTTCAACGAAAAGGTTTCGAACCAAACAAAAGTAAAATAAATAATGTGGAATTTTGATACAAATATTATTTCGCAATACACTACAATTCTATGAAAAGGTAAAAACAAAATTCAATCTTGAACTTAAAAATCGAATTTAGAACGATGAATTCACAATAACTTTTTTGTTCACTCTAAATGTACGATTTTTTTGTATTACATTCAAAAATAAAAATAATGACAATAAATTGTCATAACCAGTACTAGGTGAAGAAAACTCTTTGTTTCTTTATCTGCCATATGAAAAGTTCTGTACATATAATAGAGTTATCAGTCTGGTCCCTAGTGCAGCGGTCAACGGCGTTAGCTTCTGTAGCGGACCTCACGGCTTCAAGTCCTAGCACGAACAATTTTTTTCAATCAGGATGTTTGCGATGCCTAAAAATTTCTTCCCGCCCTTTCATTTCTAAAATGACGGCCGTAGCATAAGCGGCTGTCTAGCCACTTTTCATGTCATAGCCCTATTAGCTTTATTCCCATTCTACGAAAAACAAAGAGGTTGTTGAGTTACAAACAGTAATGAGGAGCAAACATTCAAAAAGTTATTTGTCACAACAAATACAGAGTTTGGGAAATGATGATTTGAGTGTTGGAGAAATGGTTTGCTTGAATGTGTCAACTTTGTGATTTAATTTTTATAGGGAAAAACCTTTTTTGAACCCTAATTGTGATGAACAGTTCTCGTTGGCAAACTTCTGCTAAGGTGACTCCGTTAGAATGCCATTTGCTACACAATAAGATCGGACATGGATTTAAAAAAATATTACAGATTAAAATGTCCCCATGCAATTTTTTTTAAATATTTTAAACATTTATCATTCAGCGCTGCAGAAATCTGATTGAACTATTGCTATAAGTGTTTATGCTATTAGTTGTCTCTGTCAGTAGCGGCCATGTTTCATGAAATAATATTCAAAAATAACATTTATACCATTGCCTCATTTTATAATTTTTTTTTTCTAAAATATTTATTATAGACAATAAATACATGAAGAATTTAAAATTAGTGAATGGTAGAAATGTTATGTTTGAATATTATTTCATGAAATATAACCGCCCCTGCATACACAAGGCGTGCATTGATCGAATGCCACATTGACCAACCGCCACCGGTCTCTGTTGACCCTTGTGGGACGGACTCGTTAATGTCCTTAATAATCTACTGCGTACTTACATACTTTTCTATGGTATAATTTTAGTGTGGTGACGGAAGGGAGACGTCAACAAGTTTTAGAAAAACTGTTTCAAACTAACACGAGTTTTAAGCAGGGCTGTAGAGTTGTCCTAAAATAAGACGACTCAGACTCAGACCTTAACTTTAAACACGACTTAAATTATTTCTTAGCATGCAGTGGCGCTATTTTTACAATACACATTTTTTAAAAAACCTCGAAGTTATTAGTTTTTTTCGAGTCAGACTTCAGTTAAAACAGTCCGACTCCACACCCCCCAAGTTTTAACTCCGCGATAAGCATCTTCATACATTTCGAATGTGGCAAAATGATATTTACTTAGCGACATAATATAATTCAATATTTCTTCAACGCAAATGATATCTATCTACACAGTAAAATATATCTCCTTTTTAATCAAAAACTGACACGGCAGTTGCTTAATAAATCACTTTTTTTTAATATCAATTTATTTCAAGCATATGAACAAAGTAAAAAATTGTACCCGCCTGTCATTACGATAATAGTGATGGATATTTTTCTATTTATTTTCGACATATTTCCGCCTTAAAATAGCGTACGTATTTTGCAATGTATCTTTTATTCATTAAACTGTTTTTTTCATCCTTTTAAAGTACACAGTCGTGTAATGAATATTTAAACCTCTTTTTTGTGTGTTTGTTATTTAAATCGTGGACGAGATGTCTCATTTCAATCAACCAAAAATCAGATTAATATACTTCGCGTGAAATGTAAATAATCACACTTTCATATTATACTCAAGTAGAGATTTCAGTATCGAACGAAAACATTAATATTGGTATGCCGTTACTGTACATTAATTAACGACCGTGGACGCGTATTTGAGTCTTTGAAAAACAAAGGTTGCTGGCCGGCGGACTCATATATGCGTATAGGCGAAGTATCTGGAAACTAAGAAAATTAAATTTTGTAAAGATATCTCAATTTGTTTACAAGTTATAGTGAATTTAATAAAATTACAATTTTTGCGAATTTTTCGCAAAATGTTATTTCGCCAGGTGAAATTTTATAAAAAAAAAACGTGCGGTCGTTAAGCTGTTAAATACAGGTATTTTAAATATCAATATCGGACGAATAAATAGGTGTCGATATTTCTATACTGCATAATTAATGCTGATTTTTAAATAAATCTACATCATACCTCAAACACATTGTCTCTGTGAATTAAAAAAGGACCTGATAAAGTTATTTAAGTTTTCAACTAACGGTGCTTGATAAAATTTCAGTGTTCAATAAACAATTCACATCAATAAAGGTAAGTTTATCAGTGCTTGCATATATCAGTATTTTAATCGGATATTCGTGCATTTTAAGTTCGTCTGCTCCTTGCTCTCCATGCTTTTAATATCAATATGTACTTACTAGTTGGGATAAGGATTTAATTTAAAATCATAATTATTTTCCGCTTATGCCAACTTTAAAGCAGTAGACTTTTTCATGTGTACACGTATAAAAAAATGTTGATTAGATAAATAATAGTCAGAAATCTAGGCTATAATAACAGTATCCTTTTAGGGTGTTCACTGTCAATACTTGGTGGAAATGCATAATATTAATAAAAACACAATATTCCTTTGTACTTTCAATGTCAATTGTACTAATTACACCTTTTATTTCAATCTATTTTTGTATAAATAGCACTGTTTATATGTTTTTCTTATCATGCGAAACCGGTCCTGACCTTTTAAATAATGTGCAATAAAGTACAAAGAAATATTGTGTTTTTATTAAAATAACAGTATCCCATAGAATTTTTATCAGTTTTAAATCAAAATATGCATCGAGTATGTTTTATCCAAAACATGCTCGATGCATATTTTGCGGTATGCCTGCATTTTTGCAACCGACGTAAAAATGATTTTTCACTCAATATTATTGCAGCTTATAATCATGTTCCTGTTAATTGTAGAATTGTATTGTATTTGTGGTTAAGTATTATATGGCACTTTTTAACGGCCACTCCCTATTCCCATGACACGGCCATATTTTAAGTTTTTCGTAAACGCAGGTGTAGCACGCAACATGTCACTCATTTAATTTACTGCTTACTTTTTAAACGTTTACCGCCGCACTATATAAACGGCCGTTTTCCCTGGCGACGCTGCGTCCTGCCGTCCAGACGCCGTCCCACCCATAACCGACGCTCGTTCGCGTGCCCTTCCGAGACGAACGCGTCCGTGCGTGCAGCTCAACTAATAATTACAACCTCAACTAAATCAGGCCTATTAAAATGGTTCAGGTGCAATAATTAGTATTCTTCGAGAAGCGTAAGCTCTCGGAACGAACTCATGATTGTAGCCGGGCCGAACGATAAAAGCTGCCGGAATTGACGGTCGATTTGAAAACGGGCTGTTTCCATAATAGTAAATAAGTGACTGTCAAAAAATAAAATGTATATCACAAAGTCGTGTAAGTTCTCCAAGTAGGCAAGACGTGAGAAAAGAAAGTCGACAAAGATGACAATTTTGATGTTGTGTACTACTGTACTAGAATCGAATTGAATGTTCTTCAATCAAGTCTTGGGTAATAGTAAAAAAAAATACATAAACTTTTTTCAATATCAGATTAAATGTTAATTATATCCAAAATATTTTTTTTAATAAAAAATATTTTGAATCCAGTAACTAACCAAAGTCGCTTACCAACGCGTAAATACCACAAAGACACCCAGACCCAATAATTGACAACAAATGTTAATATGAAAAAGTCTTTAACAGAAATAAATTTCGAAAGCTTTATCTTCCACTTTAAAGAAGCCATTAAATGATATTGTTTTGTTTAGTTACAGCTTGTCAAGTGTCCGTTTATGGTTAATATGTAGACAAATTAAATTTAATATAATAATAGTTGTAACATATATTCGTCAAATACTTGAGAGTACGTATAATGCACATTTCAATATTTTAGCAATATATAAAATCACTTAAAAGTATTTCCAATTTCCCTTGGTATTGATTCGAACCAATAAACTTTTAAATACAATATACATATCTTTTTCAGTCAGTTCAAGTTCATCCGTGCACTTCTAACGCCTGAAGATGCCGAAAGGCGAAACCCGGGTCGTTAGTGACGAAATCTGTGTGAATGTAAATAATTTTAACGTTTCAAATTCAATATATCTTAATACGAAAGATAGCAATTATTTCTGTAATAATCTACAAACTTTTTTTCAAAAATCATATCGTTTTAGAGAGCTTTCTGTGCGTATTGTTTCCGTTGAAAGCTTTGCTTAACAACCCTCGGTCACGTCTCGTCTAGGCTCGTATAGCCGATCTTGTCCACTTCAATTGTGTATAATTTTTGACGTGGGACTCGAAGACAATTTTATTAGAGACAGGTCACGCGACACACCGACGACACCGCTACCTACGTGCCACGTCCGCCCGCCGTCTTTGAAGCATTAACAATTTACAGAGGAAAAGGGTTTTCATTATTCAAATGACTTTTTCCATGCGGCCGTTGTTGTCCTTGTTTTTATGCCACGTATTTATTGGAGGTTTTTTCTTCTGTCAACCCCGGCGAATGCAATAATTCTGTGCTGACCTCATGAAAAAGTCAACTCAACTCTCTTTGTAAGTCTTGGATTATTGGTGAACCTCCTTTCAATAAACCACTGTATTCGATACGTATTAAAAATTCATTCATACAACTCGACCCTCAATTGCGGAAAATATTTGTTGTAAAAATACAATATGTGCTTTAGCACATCATTTAGGTTTTAAAAACTTTTTCTATTCAGCTTTTCTTTGACCAATAAAAAGGACATTTTTCTAGTACATTGTTCTAATGTTTATGATGCGATTGATTCATTTATTTTGAAAAACTTGTAACGTTTCTTCATCGGTGTAAATTTTTATTAGTTATATTCAAATTAAAACCAACGAAATTTTTATTAGACCAATGCATTTAACACATTTATTTTAATATACACTCAACTCTTTTTACATGATTTTTATGTAATACGGACAGCTAAAATTAACGAATACTACATTTTACACGAATTAATTTTTCTAAAAATAATTTCAACAACACAATACGGTAATAACAAAAATCTGAACTCATTAGACGTGTCAGAAATTTCTAGCGATGAAAGCAATAAATAGTATTATTTTTTCTTAATTAATATTTTTTACACAATTTCCCATAACACAATGATGTTTTTCTTCAAGCAACACCATTTCTTAAATTCAGAGAACCAATCTTTATTTTTTCTATGAATTCTCTCACTTTGTTTACAGCCCAAATTTATGTATGTCATCCAAGCACAACCGTTTTCTTATCAAAGTACATTACATACAGCTGATGATAACATTATTTTGGTACAAAAAACTTTAAATTATCACTGAGATAATTATCAATCTTTGTTAGGGTGTGGGGGCATTATTTTTACTTAACCTCCCTTTCGGTTAGACTCGACATTCCTAAAGTTCGACTTAGTTTACAATGCCACGATAATTTATTTCGCCTACCGATATGTCACCGATACGGGTCTCCATTTTGAATGTGTTTCAGTGTTGCCATTAAACCAAATTAAACATCGGAACAAGGGGAGCGACCGAGACGGACATTTATTTCTCGATAATTTATCGCTGAAGCTGTTTTGTTGCTGCTACTTCATGCGTTTTATTTCACGTTGTGCGTACGAACTACGAACTCATGGTGTATATAGTTCGCTTGATATAAATTGGCCGTTTAGTTTACAAGTATTTACTGATCGAAAGTCAAATAAAAGAGACATGCGAATAATGCTTGTTTAATTGTGAAAGACAGTTAACAGAAAACAAAAATTAAATTTTGTTTATTTCAAAAACTGAGATCGGAACCAGTTTCTTTTATGCTTTACAATATTGCAATGTTTATACAGATGCATGTTGCTACCAATCATCAATCAAATATGTGTTTTGTTTTGCTGAGCTGTTATCTGTTTATTTCAATTATGACTGCAGAACAGTTTGCTTATAGAAAATTGAAACATCTTCCCCTAATTACTAAATATACAATTATTTATTTAGTAAATTTGTTGGGAAGAACAATTTAAAAAAAAAATGATAACATTATTTTGTCACGTATTAATCTATATCAGCTAGAAATTATATTGACTCCATACCAGTACAAGGACTAAGTACAATTCTATGTTTGATCATTTAACAATAATTGCGTAAAAAAATACCAAATATAAGTTTCATTGGAATAAAAACCATGTTTAAATGGACGTCCGAAAATTGATGAAAAATCAAACACTTAATAAATTATCATTAGCTAAAAATATTGGGATTTGCTCATGAGTGTAAGTATATATTATATTATGTTTATAAGTTTGATAACAAATTATTAACAACACTACCATCTTCTTGACTTTTAGTATAACCGATGTTACATTTCAACTTTTTACTTATTAGGGTTCACGCCTATTGTTTTACACTTTTTTCCTTCTCCGGTAAAGTTTAAAAGATTTTTAGGTTTCTTTTCTCATGGCCAGTACAAGTTTAAATCAATCGATCTTTTATAGGGTATCTTGAATAAATAATTATATTTTGCAACTATTCCAGGTTGCACATTAAATACTATTGAGCCGTTTTTTAAGCATAGTATACCTAAATAAATCAATTCCAAATATAAATAAACATTTTTGTTTTTAGATAAAAGTCTTCAGAATACTTTTATATAATGAACTTTTAATCGTAATTGAACTGAAAACACAGCTGACTGGAATGGATATAAATATAATATTATCGAATCTGCATTCAATAGGCATACTCAACTTTGCCGACTTCTAAATTACAGACACGCACCTACTCAGCCAAAGTTGAAACTTGGACGTGTGCACACTGCATGTTGAAAGGGATTAAAACATTATGGTAATAGATACTTACTGTTTGTCATGATTTTATCAATATAGTGAAACTTTTTACGATTTCACGGCCATTAAACTTTGTAGAATGTTTACCGTTTGTATCTTAATTGTCTTTCTTTGTATGTGTGTATATTCAAACTGTTATATGAACATAGTAAATACTGCCCTTTAGGGCTAGAGTCTAGGGCAGTGGAGAGGAACCTGCGACCTCTTGGGTACTCATACATACTGCAGCCTTATGCTGAATCAGATAAATGAATGTGGCCTTTAGAAATGAAAAGGTTCCCCACCCTGGTTTAGGGCTTGCAAATTACCGTCGAATTTCAATTACCGGTTTACTGGTAATCTACCCGTAAATGAAAAAAATAGACTTTTAGGTATGTGATCATTTTTTACTATTATATAAACTGGGTCAAATTTTAAACAGTGATAACCAAAATAATATTGTACTATGGTAAACAAAATATATTTATCCATTTGAATTATTTCAGACCTATTGTTGTTTACTTTATGTTTAAATATTTTTAAAAAAATTTACTTATGCAAGTCAGCATACTTAAACGAAATCGTTAGTGTTGAAAAATCACGTCTTCCTAAAGTTTGTCATTTCGTACAAAAAAAAAATGACGGAGGTGCCGTCTAGCCGACGAATAATAAAGAAGAAAAATCAAATTTCTTTTATGAATATAAAACCGCGTCATAAATTTGAGAGACAATCTACCAATTAAGACGACAAAATACCCACCTCCTCTCGCCTCTCGAATGTCACGTCGACACCGCGAAATGTGGGGATAGTCGATCATTGTAATTTTCTACAACATTTTTTACTTTAACGAAAAAATCTTTTTTCGCTTAAAAAAATAAGCGCTCTCCAATGACCCTGTATAACTATTTGACAAAACTGCTTCCGCCACCCGTTTCACCTGCTCGGCTCTTTTTCCAAATCAAAGTAACGAATTATACTTGTTTTTGGTGTATGAATTAATTAACTAATTTAATAACAGCTTAACGACCGTGGACGCGTATTTGAGTCTTTGAAAAACAAAGGTTGCTGGCCGGCGGACACATATATGCGTATAGGCGAAGTATCTGGAAGCTAAGAAAATTGAATTTTGTAAAGATATCTCAATTTGCTGACAAATTATATTGAATTTAGTAAAATTATAATGTTTGCGTTTTATGGTGTTTTATAATGTTTTAAATTTTATTTCGCCAGGTGAAATTTTATAAAAAAAACGTGCGGTCGTTAAGCTGATATATTAACAGTGCTATTTATACAAAAACAATTTGTTTTATCTTTAGCAGTGCTAAATTTTATTTCTTATCAGTTAACAATGCTCGCCATGAGCGAAACCGGTCCTGGTCTTGATAAGTAAAAGTGGAAATTAAGTACAACGTAATATTGTGTTTTTATTAATATAAATCTTTTCCACCAAGTATTGACAGTGTACACATTAAAAATGGTAAGTCGATAGTTAGTCTGAAGATGTCTCGTAAATGAGAAACCACGTGTTACTTGTAGTTGAATCACGTGTGGCAAGCAAGTGGTATGTATGAACAATGAAACCAGATTTATATTTGAAATCTTCACTGGCTCAACATTTTTTATCACGCGTCGTTTCTTTGTCGGTTTTTATAATACAATATTACAACTGACAGACGTCCGTGGTGGAAGAAATTGCGAATGAAGTGGTTGTGACACTGTGCAGAGAATCGCACGCCATTTTTTATTCATATGACGCGAGATTAACGCGTCTTCACATCCCGCTCTTGGAGTAACGACATTTATCACTTGTCATATTATTACTAAGATGAAAAATAAAAATTATTATGCGAGCGAGACGACGGTCTCTGTTTCAATATGCGAATAACGGGATTTTTGTTTATATTAATTTAATAACGTAAAGAATAGTTAAGCATGTATTATGTTCCAAAAGAATTATGTAATCTTCTTGCATATTAACTACGTGATTTTGAAATATCCATAAACTTTATTTCATAATTCTTGTGTGATCAAATACTTTGCTATTTTTACCGTAGCATTGTTGTCTCCTACCAAGTAAATGCAGAATCAAACAATATATCATTAAAAAATAAAACGCTTTTTTGTACTAATTCCACATTTATTTATTAGGACCAGCACCTATTTCGAAAGCAGCTTAAGATTGCTTTTGTTATTATATTCATTATTTTTAATTGTATTGTTAAAGATCCAACTTTCAAATATTGTCAGGAAGGCGATTGCACATTAATATCATTCATTTCAAATAGGTCTTAATAAATATATTTGTTGTAATTTTTGTGCCACTTATCCTCTTTTGTACTATAAAGAGGTAAAAAAACTTTTCCCGAGGTTTCTAATGCATATTTCTGTTGCATATTTTTTTTACCGGAAAGAATAATAAAGCAACTAAAACCTTACGGGCATATTTCGCGTGATTTAAAAATACTTAAAGACTTACATAAGAGACAACTTAACTTTTCTCGATAATTAGATTTACCTAATCAATTATCGTCATAATTTCTTTAATATGAAGTTGTAGTAGGAGTCCAATAATTCAAAGACATACATAATCATATAAAATTTCTTATTTCGATGGTAAAAATCACCGACTGTTTTTTTTAATAAATTGAAATTACTAGTTTTCCCTCTCGGTGATTTAAAAATGAATTATTGTAAAGTAGAAAGCTTATCCCAAATACATGTTTTTGTGTCAGGGTGAGAAGGAAGCCTTTTCCGAGCCAATCTTGAAATAAATTGAGCATAGCGTGTTGATATTACAACATAATTTATTCAATTTCCCTTCAACATATTACTGCGTAAATAGTATCACATTACTCTGTATCAAAACAACAATATTAAATTTGCGTCTGTATACATCTTGAATAATGTTATGAAGTGAAATCGTTCAGACTCTCAGTGGATTTATTATTTACTCCAGTTTGTAACAGTATTCATACAACGTTACCAGTTTTGTTGATAGAAGCTTTCACTTTCTTTCCTGCAACATAACGTAAAGAAGAAATGAACATTCTTTGTTGGTATAATATGAAGGGTGGAGCTTTGAACTTTGCATATACCAAAATATGATGGTGTCATTTAGGGCTTGTTGGCTTTTTAAAACCCGAGTTTTTACCAAAATTCTCGACATTCGAAGACAGATTTTTTTAAACTTGGTAACCAAGTTTCAAATATTAGAATATTAATAACAAATGTTATTATTATTCATTTAAAAACGTTGGTTATTTGGCTTCAAACTGCCTTGGTTGAACAGAAGCACATGAAAGAAATTCGCTGATAATCTAACATTTAAATTTATTTTGACTTGGATTCACTTCTTGAGTAATGGGGAAGGCATAATTATTTCACTATTTTAACTAAACTAACATGTTTGTGAAACTTAAAAAAAACCGTTTTGAACCAAGTCTTAAGATATGTTGGAATTTGAAAACCGGTTTTTTCGAATGCCGATTTTTTATAATCTCTAGTAACATTTCAACAAAATAACTGCATACGTTTTTGAATATTATTTTCAAAGATTAAATAGTATTAATTTAATGAAATTTTTAAAAAAATGTTTCACCTCGTAGACATACATCGCATAAACCAACGCCAAAAAGTAAAAAACTCAAGAAGAAAATTGTACCGAAAAATAGCAATAATTCATAGATATAATAGAAATAATAATTCACATTGAAGACCGTGCTCCCGCCCTGGGAGTACAGCACGCGCCCTTTATTGCGGGAATTTTGAGTAGAGCAGCAGGCTGTTGCCACAAAATAAACTAGCAATTTCATTAAGCCCGTTAACCTTCCGCAAGCCTCCGCCCTTTGTGATAGGTGCTTTTGCCTTTCTTGCCACGCTGCTGGCATTCTTTTTCGGGCAATTCTCAATTTTACTACGACCCGGAATGGAGCCGAGTTCCATTAAACATAATATTTTGTTTTCCCTCAGGGATACATAACGTATTATAATACGGAAACAACACCTCACAACATTGTTGCAGAATGGTAATTTTATGAACACACTTTTAAAAAAAACTAAAACATCGCGGTGGTGTTTGGATCTAACATTTTATATTGTTACACTCTTCGCTTGCATGGAGGCTGTTTTCCAGTAATCCATTTGAAATAAAAAGTAAATTTATTTGTGCTCTACTATAGCACCCTTTGTTATAGAAAAAAAAATCTCATTTGCGATACATATTTTCAAATCAAAAGTATCTAATTAAAATTAAAATAAATTTAATTGTATTAAATATTTTTACAATTCGCTTAATCTAATTAATTTGAGAACAGTTTTCACAGCAGCAATTTTCATCACGATATTCAATACGTCTAGAGATTTCAGTACCGGACGAATATATCAATACCGGTTTTAAAAAATCGGCCAACTAGGATCGCAGTACCGGGCGAGTAAATCAATATCGTTACCTATTTCGATATTGAATACAGTCATTAAAAATCTACCATAAGTATTAACGGGTGTTTTTCAAATATAATTTTACAACTTTTCTTTCTTCTACTTCTTGCGATAATTTTACATTATTGAAATGCTTATTAATTCTAAAAGCAATCACTGTTGGGATAAGTTTTATCTGATTCAAACTAGTCTATCTCACAGCGAACAATTGTATTAAAATATATGATGATTTCTATACATTTAAAATTCGATGTTGGTTGATTATCAATAACGGTATTCTTACATTTTGAATCACAAAATTTCGGTGTAATGGGACCCCAGATATTGCATTTCCTAACAACGCCTAGAAAACTAATTTATTCATTTCTTATTTCGAATTACAAAGCTTCTCACATAAAACTTCGTTACCTTATATAAATTCGAATCTTAAAATGAAAATTTAAATACGAAATCAGTTTGTCTACAAATAGTATTGCCATCAATTTAAATTCGATTACCATTTATAGTAAACTGTTCTCATTGAATTCAAATATGCGGATTAAAACGGTCATTCAAGCCTAACTTCACTGTTATTATTTACTCAATAGTAGAGACAGATATTATTTAGTATATATGCTGCCGTCTCCAATAGAGCTCGCTTCCAAATTCTATGACCCAATACCTCCTTCAGTTAACAAGACAGGCTATTAAAGCTGTCACCAAGTTGTATCTGCATATATTTATATACCAATGATACAGCACCGAAATCTATTTCACTTCAAATCGGATTCCCCGTATAAATTAATAATACAGTGGCCGGCCACATATATCATTTCAAAGGAACAAATTTACAAATGTATCTAAAGCTAATGCATCTAATAGGACATCCGTGCCGACCGAATAATTAACCACTTGCTGATTGCATTAGAGAATCTGAATAATACATCTCATGCAAATGTATATTTACCTGCCGAACCGAATGGTCGCGGACCTACTGAAGTGATACTTAGACCAACTTGCCTGTATCTTCCAGTTTACAGACATTTAAAATATATAATAATAATCAAGACATAAGCATATACAGCAGAAGCTTTAAAAATATAAACCGTATTTCCTCGATTATAAGAGGCACCCTAATTTATATATACCATTAATAAAAACAAACGTAATACACCGTCATTTAATAGTTATATAATATTTCATTTAATTACTAAATAACAAAAACTATGTTTATCTTTTCGTAATGAATTTTTTCATGTGAATTAAAAAATAATTACGAAACCGCAAATTAACCTTCGTTGATCGGTCATTAAAAATTCTATAAAGTTTATACAAAGTCTAAACAAAATCCTGAAAAGCTTCGGTAACGATTTGAACGTCCGACGGTAACGCACTTTTAGTTAGTTGATAATTATTTTAATGAAAACGTATTTACGTGACCTGGCGCTTAATATTCGAAAGTCGCGTTTCGAATTTTGTAGATTAAAGTTAATTTATTAACAACGCTATTCAAAAATCAATCACTATCAATTTCATGTCTGCATTACTGCTGACAAAGCTGTTGTAGCTTTTGAAGCTTATACAAAAGTAAACTTGACAACGAATAATATGATATAACACAAAATAAAATACTGTCACTAATAAAAATGTAATTAATAATGCAATTTAACTAAGATATCCTGTCTTATGAAAAAGATTTTCAAAACACTCCATATGCTTTTTTTCGCGTTTTCAATTATGCTTCTTATATCAATGACACTGCTAAATAATGAACATGCGAATTAAGTGTTTTCAATCAGTTTAATTACTTTCGCCATAGTCTATGCCAGTGGAGGGGAACCTGCGGCCTTTTGCTACTCTGGTGTGACCTTTTGACTTGATTTTTGTGTGTGACCTTTTGAAAAATTATACTCAAGTTTTTTAAAAAAATCTTGCTGCCAAACCTTAAACCAAAGAGGTTTACAGAGAATATTGGTTTAATAATTCAAACAAAACAGGTTTAAAAAGATCACAGGGGGTCCGTGATAGCAAAAATATTGCGATACACCAAACTAGATGACTTTATACTATAATTGAGTCATTCGATGTGGTCCTGTCATTTATTAAAATTGACAACAATGTTGTAAAATTTTATATCTTTGCTGCTGTCTATTTTGGGTTCAAAGTCGTGAATTATTTTCTTCAACTAATATTACGTCGGTTGAATAAAATTGGCTGCTTATTTATACAATAGACGAAAAATGTAATTGGTCCCCCTGACATTGGCGTGGCGTGACCTATAGACTCGCTTTGTTATTCGCCAATTCATGCTGTGAATTAATTTTTATTTATTCGAATTCGATGAATAAAACCAATTTAAATATATTCAATAAAAAATACTTAACCTGGTAATTAGATAACCTATTTGTTGTCTTTTTTAAACAATCGTGATATGGAAAAGTTCGAATAAGATTTCAGTAGTTATATTTTCTTTACAAAAGCAGTTACTTTAAAGAAACGAACTTCATGTGATATATTTACGTATTATAAATATTACAGTATCAGGTATGTTATTCTTCTATATATACTTTTAAATACATGTTTCTAATTTGTGTTTTTAAAAGCACCTTTATTCGTTAAACAATCTTCTCGCTTCTCCATGCCAAACTAATTAAATTCATCAGTTTACTGTCAAGTATTGTGTCGGTCTAAAGCAGCCGTACTCAACCTGCGGCCCTGTAAGCTCTTATGTGCGGCCCAAAATAATTATAGTCACCAAATACTTTACATGCAAAAACCGCAGTACTGGCGTGCCGGCTCGACTAGTGACTGTATTTTACGTCAAATCAGTCACTTGTCGCGACGCCATTGTGCATCATACATACATACATATGTGTGCAGTATAGTATGTGTTATATTGACCGTTTACTGTAAATATGTTGCGGCCCACGTAGAGAAGCAAAAATCGGAATGCGGCCCGGAGGAAAAAAAGGTTGAGTATGGCTGGTCTAAAGGTATATTTAATATACTTTATTAGTTTATCACATGGCTAAAAGTATTGCTTTAAATTAACCAATTGTTCTACCCATCTCCTCATCAGGCACGCTAGGCTTTGCTTGCCAAAATATTCATTTGAAACAGTTTATTTCAAAGTCGACCGCTTGTTTCATTTCATGTTTGAATAAATAAAAATTAAACTCAAACCAATTTGAATTGACAATGCAAGTATCCTTAACGTCACGCTTTGTTCTTTTTTATATCGTGTAATTAAGCGTTAGTTTTCTTCGCCGCGAAACTGGACTTAGCACTGAGTGTTCTTTACTTTTTTGCAATTATTTCGCCCCCTTTTACACTGACTGAACATTCGCATTATCGAGAAGAAAATCCAGCGAAAAAAGAACGAAATCAAAAAAAAAATACGAAGCGTTTTTTCCCGCCAAAAGCGTCGGCGAATTAAATCTCCGGGCTCCGGTTCCTTTATCGCGTGTTTGGTTTACTATTCCCGCCTTTAACAGGCCATTAAGCCCGCGCTCTGGAAGTTGGTACTCTTGTATGAGAGTGTTGCCAACTAAAAAATATTATTTTCCGCAAGTTTTATTATCACTCGGACCGATGAGGCAGTTAACAATTTTCAAATTTATCCGCCCCATTTGCGGGATGTTAAATATAGCCTTGTTGTGAATGCTACATTACGTTCGTAATTACGATACCAATATGCCGCTATCTATGTAATCACAGTGATAGATAAAAAATATTATTGCACGCTATTAATTAGTGTACGACCTTCTTAACGCTGTTGTTTTACCCTTTTTTTCAATTATTTAGCTTCAAATCCTAGTTGATGATATTTCATTTTTATTTATTCAATTTATACATTTGTTAAATGAAAAACGATTTATATTCGAATACGTTTGAAGTCACCCCTTTCTTTTCATTTACCAAAGAAAAATAAAACTAACTTCTAAAATGTTAACTATTAATTCTGGGCTACTAAATTGAAAAATATTTCAAATGAATAAAATTCTACAAGCATTATTATTATCAATACCTTAAATATAAAATGGAATCGTATAAACGTGCCGGAACACTTTTTGATGATTTTTGCACGTACCTTACATATATGTGGATTGTTAAATTTTGCTACACATTGTTTTACATTGTCACACCATAGCTAATTTGTTATTACTAAATTTAAATAATCCATTTCCCCCTTTTTTATACAGGAAACACTGCGTTCATAATACGGTCAACATTAGTGACGTGTAGTGATTTTCCTTTGAACATTTAACTAAAGGTGTTTTTTTAAGATTCTTTATTACTAAATAAAATCCAGTACCTTAACTATATTTTAAAGTTTCCAATCAACTGACGCTGCGCCAGCTCCGCTGCTATTCTCCCCGAGACCGCCAGCTTTAAAGGAAACCCAAGATTATCAAAGTATGTTTGGCGAGACTCTTAGGAACTGTACAGATTACATAACTAACCGTTCCGTACTAAAGCTTCTCAGTTCTGAAACCCAAAGGAGAAATTTCCACTCCTCGTGCTACTGGCTTACAGAAAGCACCTAAGTGTCACCGAATGATTGCTCCAGTATAAATTCTCGTTTCTCGCAGTAGCAATTGCCTCAAGCAGAAATTTAAAGCATTTTATTGATTGATAGCCATCTATCGCTACATCAATACAACAGTAGGACTATATCATTATGTATTGTCTAGAATGACATTTGTAACTTATTAAATTTATATTTCGTCAGTTTGTGCATTTGTTACATGAACAACGATTTATGAATACATTTTAAATGAACCATTTCTTTTCATTAATCACAAAAAAAATATAACTCACTTTTAAGATGTTAACTTCAAATTCTTGGTTGGAAGTTTTTATATTTAGCACTCCGAAACAAGTAATATTGATCCCTAAATATATAAAATTCAGTCGCAAAGACGTGCCCAAACATTGTTTTTGTCAATTATCTTACTGTTGCATTGATATAGTGATTATGATGTGTTTTTTTTTGTTAATAAAGAAGAATGTTTATCAAAAAATAATATGTTCAATACATACATAATAAATCGCCCCTTCTCCTTCCCGCTTAAAACTAGTGATTTAACGACTGTATTATTTCCGATATATTCTTATTCAATTATAATGTACATACATACAGATCAGCTCCTTGAAATTTTATATTAAAGAAATGCCACGAAATGTAAAATTATATCACCCATTCGCGAATCCTTGTTCAATTTGTCTTTTCAATATAATATCTCTTTAAATATATTTCGCAATAAAAAGAGATAATGCACTTACCAAAACAATCAAATATAAATAATACGCTGTATTTTAGATATATGGTTATCATTCATCAGACCTCTTAATAACTCAGGTATCAAAATGTTATGGGAACATAGTTCCTAGATCACTGACATATGATATTATTATCGTCATTAATGCAGAAGTTGACGCCCCGCTCGTTGAGTTGTCACACCTTTGTATGGCGATGTAATTGAACCATACAAATTAATTAGTACCTAAGCAATGAGTGGCGTCTCCATTCTGTGTATACACAGAAGACTGGTTTAATTAACATGGCTGATCCAGGTAGCGGAATTTGGCGGTAAAAAATACACTGACAGATTGTCGTTACACCTAAACGATGATTGGTTTGCTGAGATTGCCGAGCTCCAACGACAAAATAACGAATTACTTAATTTAATTACATTGTCTATGACTTTAACTGCGATATTCGTCCCAAAAAAATGTATTTCGTTTATTTACTGGTAACATTTTTTTGATTATCTGTCAATCGCCTATTTTTATTAACAAAGCAAATTCATCATTTGTTACTACGGTTTAAATGCGTTAACAAAGTCTACGAAGGAGAACTAAGAATTCGAATAGTCATAAAAGTACATTCCACAGGTCAATAATTTGATTATAAAATGTACATTAATCAATCACTAATTACTTGACAATTAACAAAACGAAGAAAAAAAATACTCTGGTGATGGAGGCTTAGAATATGAAGGTCGTTCTATGAAGCGAATTAAATTTCGTTTAATAAATCCGCAGCATAGAGTACCTACTCCTTCATTTAATTATTATGTTTTCAGCGTAAATTTCCACCATTACTTGTTGTAAATTTTCTCTCAGTGGTTTTCACAGGCATTAAATTCACTCTGCAGATACATTTAATACTAAACCAGTGACAGAAATGCGAAAAATAATTGTATGTTTAGTTTCCCGGTGTGAAAACATTCTTCCAGCACAATATGTTTATGACATAATTTACAGTTTCCCTTTTTACCGCATTTCATATCATATTTATACAAGGTAACGCGATTTATTCGCTTTATTACTCCCTTAACTGAGGCACTAACAGCCCCGCTACAACGGGGGTAAATAAATTCGCCCAGAACACGCGTGCTCTTTAATGATATACCTTATAATTATTATTACTGTATCTCACGAAGACGAGTAAGTAAATATGCTCACCATCTGAAACTGTCTGTACCAATGTTAAAGAACAAGCAAAACCTTAAAATAATAACTAATATTTATATGTTACAAAAGATAACAATCTAAATCGGTACTTGTATTAATTTTGTTTATTCTTCTAAACACAAGTGTATTGTTTCACCAACATTTCTACCCACATTTTAGTACTACCATGTTCGGTAACAGTTCATTTTTAATGAAATATTACTCAAATAAATATCTTTATGTAACGTATTTTCACCTTCAGTAAATATACATTTACTTCACTTTAGTTATTTGTACATATACAATTTACTTTCCAAGTATTATTACAGTCGTATATACACTTGAATTAACACCCCCAAAATTCACACGAATATATTTTTAATTTGTTTATTCAACCTTTGGAAATTTCACAGTTTAAGTATTATTAAAACTATTTATTAGAAGTGATGTTAATTATTTGTTGGCTTTCAAATGCAGGGTTGAAATTGAACTAGCGATTTTAATCGAGAGCGTGAAGGCGTGAGTAAGCTTAAAGACGAAACATGAGGTATACATATCAACTGTGGAAAGTAAAAAGGACAGTAACCCACAGTTTTTCAAAACAGTTTTTTTCGATAGTCACAATGTATCAAACTTGATACACGTTACATCAAAAGGATGCAAGCTGCAAACGCCGAATTAGTATCTTAATTTAGATTTTAAGTTTCAAAAGGACGACCTTGTAAAAAATTAAAACCAAGAAAAAAGACTGAAATAAAGGTTTTTCCTAGACAACTTCATTAATTAATTTTAGATTATGTCAATTCAACACCAGTTTAGAAGTCTCCGTGCACTTGAAGGTTGTGTATAATTCATAATTTGCATATGGCCGGAAAATCATCAAAACACATTTTTTGCGCCTCCTGTTGCGTCCCTTTGTGGGTTACGTCCTTTTTCCTTTCCACAGTCGATATTTATATGACAAAAAATGACAGAAAATAAAATTTAGTCTATTCTAGAAGACTTCATTATCAAACTTTGTGAAATACTTGCACAAGTGATCCACCATGAAATTTTATTTTTCTATAATGGCAATGCTATCCTTTCTTCCAGCTATTATTTTTCAAACAATAAGGAAACAATTTTAAGATTCTCACGGTGTTGTATAAATTTCACTATATTTTTTGGGTCTGTGGAGGAGTGGTCAATCTCGTTGGTTTCCGTGACGAATCTTATGTCTCAGTACAAACAGCATTTTTTTCAATCGATTTCTTTTCGATGGCATGGGTGTTTGTGATGTCTGAATATTCTCTCCCAAGCTTATTATCCTAAAAAAATGGAACGCAGGTAGAGCGATTAGCTAACCACTAGTCCTGTACTAACCAAATACTTTGAAATTAAACTATTTTTTAAGTAAAAAGACAACGTTGAGCAACTGAGTAATAAAAAAAAATCTAGAGAAAAGCTTCTATTAAAATACCTCCATTACTATATACGATCCACATTGTGAGTGGACCTGAAATTAAAACATCTTCATTTTTCATTATTATGTATTTTGTATATGAGCCCCTGAGAGGTGAAGTGAGCCAAGTAGTACGAATGAGTTGTATGCGTTATAATATTCTACAAATTATAATGTATCATAAAAATGCTGCAATAGTGTTCTCTCTAAAATAAAAATACGCAATCCACCAAAACACCGTGTATTGGCGTAGTTGTACTTAAAAATTCCGAAATAAAAGTTAAACCATTTTTATATATATAATATTTTATCATTATAATACAATATTTTTTATAAAATAAAACAGTTATTAGATATAACGAACATTATTTTTCCATGCTTTTTATTTAATGTTTTATTTTAGTAATAAATGACTCGGTATAAACAAAATAAATGAGAGGAAATAAATAATGAAGCGGGTTGATTTATCAGCTGAAACACAGTGTAATCAATACATTTTACATACGCTCAGCCGTATTAATTAATCCAACTTCCCCGTCCTCCCGATTCCGACTCGCGTATCGAGAACATTAATTCAGATCAGTCATTTATTTTATCTTACTATAAAACTCGGAAACGGTTATTTTCATTTATGTTCTGCACGATCCGTATTTTTGAAAACGTCAGTTTTATTTACGGTAACGCTTGTAGGTACCTGCATTGCCGACATAACAACCATACATTGGTAAAACAGGAATCTACGTGTCTATTGTTATAGAGAACATCTGACATTCACCAAACTTAGAATCCTCTCTGTTAATCGACATGAAATATTACTAAACCAAGAAAACATGCCGTTCTATATTTAAAATTTAAATACTTATAAAAAACAAATCAATACAGAGTTCAATATGAATATGTGATTGGTTGAAAGGCATCCAATCCCGGACCCTTCATGTGATCCCGGGATTTTGGCATTGAACATTCAACATAAAATCGTGTATAAATTGGGATTCGGGACATTCATGTAGATTTCAAAAACCCAGGAATTTGCGGATTTCCCAAAATTATCAGCTTGAGTTATTTTTTAGCTCTTCCAATATTTACAAATTGAAAAACGCAGGAATTTACAGGAATCCAAAATATGCAAAAATTTAGAACCCTTCTTATTTTTCTTTTTTTACACCCTGTCTTTTCTCTAATTTTCTCAATCCCGGAATCAGTACTGTCACAATCCCGGGATTTCGGGATCACAGAATTGGACGGGATCCCGGGATTGGAGGCCCTATTTGGTTGTAATAAAATTTGCTTGCTCATTTTTATTTCAAATTTTGAAAAAAAAATTAAATGCTTTTTGAATTTTTAATAGCGTTCATGTATCGCAAGTTTCTTGCCAATTTTTGGGAAAACCCTTTTATTCGTATTATATTATACAATTAATCGTATAACTATGTTTTTATAAGTATATTGAAAAAACAAACAAATCTATCACTTCTGCCAGGTAAACGATTTTTTGACAAATAATTAGTTTATTTTATACCGCTTTTAAATTTAATACTCCTATCCATCATCGTCCAACGTCCTCTAAAAGTAATATTTTTACTATACGTTATAACCAATGAGTAATCACGAAAGTTTGGCATCGGGTCCATAGATTTGCGGTAGTCTGACCTTTTAACCTTAGGGGCCAATTAAATAGGATTGTAAAATTTACCCAATCGTAAAATCCCGTCGTTTGACAGCTGAATTTTATGTTTGGTTCGTTTTGCCATCCGCCGTTTTCACGAGAAAAGTTTCACGTATATATAGTTATATTTTACCACCAGACTTAAATATTTTTTACACCATAATTCTTTTATTTTCCTCTCTAAGCTGTCGCATCATTTTATCGAAGCAACTTACAATTTATTAATCGTTCCAAACGAACATAATTAAATTTCAAATGTACCATAAACCTGTCCGCATGATAATATCAACATATCAATATATTCATCCAAAGATTATTAATTGAAAATCTTCCATTGAATTTAAATTTCGAATCAAAAGTCAAGCGGTTATTTTCGACTTCAAATGACATTTTATAGCATGAAAGCTTGTTTATATCGCTACATATAACAAGAGCGATACACAAGTGAAACATAAAACAATAAAGCATTTATATCAGTAGTGTGACAATCGATACTTAAAATAAATTGGCAAAATATGCTGTGTTTTAATTGAGTAGTCTCACAGATTTATTTACTCCATATTGAGAAAAATCTGTATGAAGTGGCGCCCAGAATACACACAAATAAATGAGCCAGATGTCTCAGATCTTAAGCTCGGCGCGAAAGATACCAAAATGCGCTAGATTAAGCGGTTACTGGGAAATATTTATATAAATAATTTACCTGATAGCCATTGCACATGTATTCGATTGATGTGATATGTTTGATTCGATAAGGATTTGACATTGGCCGTTGCAATCACGCCGCCGCAATTAATATTAGCGTTGCGCAAACGCCATCAGGATCGGGCGACAGCTGACGCAATCGGTTAACCGGTTACCGGGAGCCGACTACCGAAGTTAACCGCATCCACAATGCAACCAAATGCATATTCAACGGTCCCGATGAGGCAATTAACATCTTGATGTCTTCACATTTCATTAAGTAAATGGCATAGTGTAGATGCTAATTCAGTGACTTACTAATTTTGTTCATGAAACTATATTATATGCATGCCCAATCCATAATTACGTGTATAGATTATTTCAACCCTTAATTTGACGAAAATCTTTTTTTCGGCATAATTTATTAAATTTATATATAAGTTTGACGTTAATACCGCCTACAAAAGTGGTGATCAAAAAGATTTGATTAGTGGAAAAGGAATGGACGAAAAAACAGCATATTAATTCAATGCATAAAAATCCATATCTTCCTACTTGGTTTTTGGTATCGACACTTGGTTTTTTACTCTATTATTTTCACAGAAATTATCTAAAGATTCCACAGCTCTGGATCGACACGATCACATTTGTTTTATTTTTGATAATTGAATTAAAAGATTAAATCTTTGTAGAATAATACTTATATAAATCACACGTTGATATGTGTGTGTACATTACAACTCTGTATGTATTACCATGGGTTTTTACTACTTCATGAGCTGTGCTATATGTGCATGGAAAGCTTCAATGAACCGCTAACACTTGTACAGATTATATATTATTAGTGTCTGGAACTTATTCAACGTTTAATGGATATCAATTGTGTTTGCGTTAAATATGCGACATTTAAGATTCGTATTTATGACATCTTCGTCTATGTTAGTATGTTTATTGGCTAACGTCATACAACCCCTTTTTGTTTTACCCTACTTTCCTTAATATCTGCCAAAGCTTCCGTGAATTGTTTTCTTCTGTGCATCGAACCATTCGAAACCCCATAAAGCACCATCACTTAGCGGAGATTGCAAAAACGTAGCGATATCGTTTTGAAAGTATTCAAGCCAACAATAACTGTATTCTCAATACTTAGGGATGTTTTTTAAGCGACAAAGTATTCTACACAATACACATTAGAAAGCGAAAGATATATACATTAGTACACTGCCAGTATCATTTGTAGCTTCTAACGGCTTCCTTTTTTGCACGCATCCTGTGAGGAAGTCGAGATGAAAATATTTTATTTTTCCTCCAGAGAAAAGAATTTTCTTCTCTTTTGCCCTGGAACTTTTTTCGTTATTATTACCGATTCGTATTCCACCGAACAGATAAAAAAACTTTTGACAGTCTTTGATATGTACACAAGTGAACACGAAAAATATGTTTCCTTCAATATGCATAAAAACATTGTATAATGAAGGAAATATTCTAAAAAAATTTGAATATAAATATTTTACGTTTATTATTGTAGCAAATCATAATTGCACCAGTTTGAATATAGATCACCTGACATAAATATTCAAAGTCACCCATTATCAACTCGAGGACCAACTATCAATTTGGAAAAGGGAACGTTAAATTTTGACTACGTCAATCTTTTAGAAGATCACTCACTAGCTTTTGAGATTTTTTTATTAATTTATAAAATAATATTTATATCAAATTGATCTCTAACAGTTGTTTTAAATACCCACATTCCTATTTAAAGAGAACAAATTAGTCGACTTCTTTACAGAAGATTTATGTTTATACTTAATTTTTATTGAATCAAAAATTGATCGCAAAAAGCAATCCATATGTACCTACCATAGCTATTTATATTTCATCAGTGTGCTACCTTTAACATGAATCATATTAAGCTTGTTTATAACAACTGTCAAAAGCGATAAACTCGCAATTTTACTGTAGAGAAAATATCAAAGTTTTATATTCCGGTGAATGTTTAAAATGATGTTCATTTGTATCGAAATTAACAAAAGTTCTTTTCGAACAAACTTCGCGTGCAAAGGTTTAATATCCCAGTTCATTAATCATTTAAATATAACAGAGATTCAGAATGCAATAGTTAGTATTGGCGTATATTCGTTTCCAGAAGTTTACAAACTGATAAATGAACAGCCAACAAGTAATTGATTGACTTGAAATACGGCTAGATATCCAAGGCCTGTCATCACATGTATCAAACGCCGCTGGCTTTTGTCCCAAGCCCCAAGTTTTATCGTCTCCGCTCAAATGAACATAATATTAGGGGAAAACTTTACTTTTCTCCCCGCATAAGCCTTCGGAGGAAATGCGTTTCGGGAAGATAAACGATCCGCGTAATAATTTACTATGAACAAGTAATGAAGCCTCGCGACGGACAAACAAGAGTCTAGGATCACGCCCGTCATTCTTGATTACAATATCTTCCGCAAATTGCCGCGTCTACCGACGCTCTGTATTATTCTGTTTATGAAAATTAACATGACATAATTCATCGTAATGACGTACGTGAACTTAACACATCCTTTGGGGTAACTGTCACTTACTGTTTAATGGAAAGTGTTACTTAACAGTTACAATCGACGGAAATTAGTTGTTTGATGTAGGTTTAATAAGATTACGTGAAATATTATATGTAATCGGATGAATGGACGACCCGAAACATAACGAAAATGTTAGCATGAAATATTAACATCTCTAGTTAAATGGAAATGTCAATAAAGTTCTATTATTTATTTATGTCGTAAGAAATATTAGTACTAAAGACAAAGACGTTCATCATTTTAGTCAACAAAATTTACTAGATGTGTTTTTAGATTTGACAGTCAAAAAATATTCTTTGGATTTTAATATATATTTATGAGAAATAGTTGCGCCACTAATTACTGTTGTATTTACGTAGGCGATTAGGATAAAATCGTACCTTCTCATTAAAATACATTTTCTTTGCTGCATTAAAAATAGCAGAAATTATACCATCCTTGTTATTTTTCATTTTGAAGACGCCATTTTTTCCGGCACTCGCCATGTTATTTAGGGACCGCAGCTCTCTCATTTCTCTGTTCATTTGTTTCATTTCAATTTCAGTTATAAATTGTCTATGGTTCAAATATAATATATATCTGCCAGACATTAATGCCACCCATGAGTGGTTTTATTATTATTTATGGATGCCAAACGATTCGTGCCATAATTCAGTCCGATGATTTAATAATCGAATCGAAAAACTCGTCCATTCAATAATTTTACGCTATTTTGGCGGGCTATTAAAACTAGTATCGCAATTGCAAATGGCTGTCAACGCCGCGAAAAGCTTACGCGGGCTTTTTGTATAATCCGTCAGCTTTCGCTCGTAATTTATGGTTAATTTAAATAATCTCTCCGCTCTCCCCCGCCCCGTATCAAAGGCATGAATTACAATATCCAACGGCAGGAATTAATGCAATGGTACACAAGAAACCAACAAATATGAATATTTATTTCGAAGAATGTTTCAGACAAAGGTGTCGGGAGGCAGACCGGACGACCGGCGGGAGGTTTACTTCGTGGCAACTTTCAGCCAAGGAAACTTTACCCGCTTCTTCGAATAAATCTTGTTATTTTCTCCCCTCAAATATAAATTAAGCCGTCGTAATACATAAGATTCTTGGATAAATTTTTCTTTCAACTTTAATTATTGCGTGTAGCGCAAGCCTTACCCTTCGAGAAGCTACGCGAAAAGTTGACAAATGAATAAATTTCTTTGAACATAACGTATTTAACGCACTAAAGTCTTTTTGTATTTATGACGTCGGCTATAGATACCATTAAAATATTCCATCAACTGGAAAGCTGTTCAGTTTTGAATGCGTAAACGAAAAAATCAAGCCAGAAAATGTGTTAGTGTATGCTCATTAATTAATATTCGCTGAGTATCGCATCAAAGTATATGATCTTCGATACTATCTCAAGAAACGCTATAGGAAGAATTTACTTTAATATTATTGAATTATTCTTATTTACCTTCCTTTATATCGACTCTGGAAAGAAAAAATGATGTAACCCACACAATTTTACAGGAGGCACAAAAAACGTGTTTTGATGATTTTGAGCCATATACAAATTATGTAATATACACAACCTGGAAGTGCACTGAGACTTCTAAACTGGTGTTCAATTGACATAATCTAATATTAATTAAAGAAATCTTCTAGGAAAACCCTTTTTTTCAGTATTTTTTCTTGGTTTCAATTTTCACAAGCTCATCTTTAAAGCTAAATTTAGATACGGGATTTGCAGCTTACATCCTTTTGATAGAACGTGTATCAAGTTGGATACATTGTGATTATCGAAAAAAAACTGTTTTGAAAAAACTGTGGGTTACGTCCTTTTTCCTTTCCACAGTCGATATGTATATTTGTGTAATAATACTGATAAATGATTATCTTTAGAATATTGTAGCCGTCAGTTAAATTATAAAAAAATATTTACGGATGTACTAAGGTTCCTGTTTTGTTTATCTTTATTAATCAATATTTCGGATTTCAGTAATATTATTATGGCTACTAATTCTCTGTGTAATACTCGTTAAAAATTTCAACAATTTACACTTTTCCAACATTATTTGTAAACATAAAAATATTTGCTAAAATTTTGTGTACCAATTACGAGTACATACCGTATTTTTAATTGCTCAATTTAATTTACCTGGCTTGTGCAAATATGCTGAAATATTCGCATTTGCTTGATTCACATACAGGACATCCGCAAATAAATGTTACACAATAACCACATCAGTCACCGTAAAATAAACCGCTACTTTACAAAAAATATTCAATTATTTTGTCAGCATATTTTTTTCAAAATTTACTGTATCCTTTGATATTATTGTCAGTATTCAGTTATATATTTGTTCGTGATAATTATTCGAAAACTGTAAATTTCAGAAACACTGTTTTTGTGTATCGAGCTTAAAATTAAATCGTTTAATCATTAACCTAGTGTGTATATTTTTTTAAGTATTGCACTCATAAATTCGTATTTGTAATTCAATAAAAGTACCTACACCACGGGTTCCCAACCTGGGGGTCGCCAAGGGTTTTCTGGGGGGTCGCCAACTTTACCCGGTGAGCTAAAAAAAAAATAGTTTCGGGGAAAATCCGGGGAAAAAGTATAGCAAATCGAGGATTTCAAATTCCTCGGGGGGTCGCCTAGTCACAGCTTTTATAAAAAGGGGTCGCCACCCGAAAAAGGTTGGGAACCTATGACCTACACTATTAAATTGTTGATCTTGACTTAAGTTTGTCAATATCACGGATGTACATAGAGTAGAAGTAATGATTTATCATAATCGCACGTTTCCAGCTTTTTTAAAAAATAATTTGTATACATACTTGTTTATAATCAGGATCTTTGACATCGCCCTGATTACTATTATACATTACCTTGAAAACATCTATAACAACGGGAATATTTGAAATCTTACTTTTATATCACTTTGATTAAATGATAATAATTTCTGAGCATAGGGAAACTATAATCTAATGCTCCATCATCAGAATTATCAATGATAAAATAATCATTGATTGAGCAAAATATAATTCATGTGTTTGATTTATTATTCTGATGAAAAAGAATCCAACTTATAAGTAAGTTTATTTCATAAAAGTTGCACTTTGTTTCAATTAAGCCGGATAAACGTTCAAAATTTTCAGTCCTAAATTCTTGAACTTATTCCTCCACATTTCTTTTCAATAATACCATGGATACTATTTCGGAAACTTCCGCCATTAAAAACGTCCATTCGAGTTTATTAAAAGCCTTATGTGGAGCTTTCGCAAAGCACCGTAGGTACTATCGCCCGGGCCGGTTAAAAGAAAAACGATTTTTGTGAAGAGTTCGGAGTGAGAATTTTCCTACTCATTGTCTCTCGCAATATCCGCCCGTTTCGGGGGAGTTAAGCTTTCTTATTTTTCTAGCTCCTGCTTTCTTTTTTCACCTTTGTGAAAAACTTTATTCTTAGTTTTTTTATCGCCTTTGTTCGTCTGTGTACTTTATATTCTAACTTCACCTAACTATTGTAATGGTTTATTTAACTTCAAATATATTTCTTTTATTAATAACATAAATAATCATCTCTGTAAGATTTCTGTCTGAGCATGTTTGAAAAACTTTAATCGTTGATTGTTATTCTTCAAACTCGAGTATATCTATCGAGTATATATGAATTGCTTCATTATATATGTTTTTGTATCAAATTACTATTTTTTGTACGCTTTGTTCAACATAATAAATACACGGAGTGTTTTACCGATCATCAATTTAGATCTACCCACAAACCAATGTACATTTTTTGTTTATTAAACATTCACAAATTTCATTTTTTTTCTATTACTATTTGACATTTGCAGTAGACGCTTTATCTGTAAACTAACATTTTTTGTTTATAATAATTCCAATTATTCGCCGTCTTGAAAATAAATTTATTTAATTATTTTTAGCTTGAAACATAGTTCCACAGAATATTTCACAAAGTATCAAAGTAATTTAAAATAGAAATTTCAGTATCTTAAACCGCTCTTAATTTAAAGAAAAAAATAACAAACTCATAAGTAAAAACAATATCATTTAGCATCGCGATAAAATCAGACATATCAAATAATCTCGCTAAATGTTTTCAATCGAGCAAAATGCTTGAAGAGTTTTAAAAAAATACTGAAAATTCCTATTTAATCATTACTTCATTCTATCCCACTTGACTCCGAAGTGGGAAATAAAATAACTGAAACTTTGTTTCCATTTCATTCTTTAAACGTGCGCGCTGCACTGTATGTCAGAAATGCATAACAATTGCCATGGGTGCTTTTCGCAATGTAATTGAAATTTATCGAAATAATAATAGAACTATGGCTACGATTGTGAATTATATCAATACTGTTTGAAATAAGATTTTATTTTAATTAATGCAGTGAAAACGGATGTGAAATAAACAGAATTCACACCGCTATTGCTTTAGAAAAAAGACAAAGTAACTGATTACTCATACCAATATATAAATTTTATATTACTAACTATTTTATTTCACATTATTTTTTGATATCAGACAAGATAAGTTATGTTTTACGAAAAACTTTGAGAACGATATAATTTTTGCAAGACACCACCGCATATATGATTTATGGTCATCACCCGGTGAAAATCATCCCTATATAATTATACGCTAAAATTCGATGGAAACGGTATTTTGTAACCCTTTCCAGTCATTGAGCTTATCTCTTAACTCTTAATTTAACAATCTGTTATGATAACTAAAAAGTTATATTAAATAGGTTACGTACAGTTATAGTCCGTTTAATACCAACTTGTAAAATAGTTCATTAGTTTGTTGTGCACTTCACATGTAGATAAGTAGTATAACAATATTTATTAAACGTATCTGCTTTTTTGAATCTTGATAGAGAAATGCATGAAATTTTATCACTGATTTCAATCGTTCAATTATCAAAAGGTTCACACTGTTAGCACACATGCTAACTTCTTACAATCACTGAACGCCGTGATATGCCCTTTATTCTATAAGTCCTGGCTCTTTCATTACGTTTTATTTGAAAGCGACTTTGTTTCACGACAGATGTAAGAAGAAGGGATAAGGCAAGGCAGCCCTGGCTCTATCAGATTATATAGTATGGGGTAATGTATTATTTCACTGTTTCCATTTGGGCCGGAAGTGAAGTAGTGGAAATAGAAACACTTTACAGTTCTATTGATATAGTTTTACTATAGGTCTAACGATATATACCTCACTCGACAAATATTATTCTTGTTCAAACTAGACGTTGGAAAATTGTACGTTCCGCTTTGTCCGACATTAGTTTATAGTGAAAATCAATCATAGATTTTCAAATTTAATGCTCGCTTAGTTTTTAATTAATTACAGTTTACCATATGTATATAAACTATTTCAAATATTCGTTTCTTATTTACAAAAAAAATACGATATCAATTTGGGGTATTTTAAGTTTCCAATACTCTCAACACTGACGGTAGATTTTAACGATGCCGCTAGGGGTTTTCATTGTGACGTATGAAAATATGACAATTTCCAAAGAAAAATTTTATTTTAATAAATTTTAAATTAATTGATTTTAACATAAGAATTTTCTTTGTTTTCAGGACTGTAGAAATCTAACCAACGGGTTTGAAAATTACGTCAACAAAATTGTAAGTATTTTTCATATTATTTTTATATCTTAAGTTGTTATTAAAATTCTTATATGGGGAGAACAAATTATTTTTAAAAAAATGTCTTTCATCGTTGTATTCAATCAAAGCATACAATGCGTATCACCCCGTCTTATGGAAGGCTTTATTTTGACATAGATTAATAACTGATATTCTTTGCTGTGTTCACCAGAGCCGTTATTAAATAAAATGGTATTTTGCGGGAATTGGGCGGACCGCCAAAGCCTGTGTAGCAAACATCTTACAACATAGGTTCACACAAGAACCCCTCTTGTTTACATAGAAATATCAGCCTTATGGCTTGCAAACAGGGCCCTGCTTCGGGTCAATGTGGTGTAAAGCACCCGTGAAATCGAGAGTGTTGCTTCTATATACTTTGCCAGGGTTGCCTAACTATCACTAATTAAAACTTTTGAACATTAATTTTAAAGAATCATATAATTTTATCCATTTTACCACTTTTTCATTTGCTGTTCCATGCTTGAAATTTAAAATTAAGAAAGGAGCATTTTAAACCAAACATTAATAGAAAAATCGATACCGTTACCAAGCTGAGAGAAATTTTACGTCTAGTTTTTATTTTCGGGTAAAGCCGAGAAAATAAAATTAATACAATATGTATATAATTAACTAATATTTTTAATATGTTATATTATGCTGCTAAGCTATATATAACAAAATCTTATTTGTGATGTCTTCATTCAAATCGCAAGGTAATATATATATTGGTAGAAAATATCTAATTATTAAGTTCATCCATTTAACGATTTTTTTTAAAAGGTCTATCTCAGTGTATGGGAAAATCACGAATTTTTCCAAATTTAACCTTACTGTATCAGCTAATTAAAAAGGTTCGAATAGTTGTTTTGAAATTCGATAACCCATGTTAATTAAAGGATCAATTTATAATGTTATTCACAGATTTATTCCTTCGAACTTTCACTAACTGACCAAAGTGAACTTTTCGATTTTTTTAAACGCTGGCAGCAATACTGTATCTCCGTAATCTTCATGTGTACTTTTTGTGGCAAAATAAACTCCAATAAATTGTTTTGTTTAGTATCCATGTTCAGGAGCATTTATCTCTTTCCTCCCTAGCACCCCTCCAAGTTATTAAATGAATCGTAACGCAGATAACCGGATGTGCGGTTTTCTGTTGTGTTTCTACCAAACGTGTCAGATTCGTTCGCATCGGTAGATAGCCACCTGAAATATGGGTGCCTGGTTTCTCGTAGCGCTTGAAAATACCCTTTGTATGTTTATACAGTAATTTATACTTGGGTATTCGCGACTTACCTATCTCAAGTTTCTGGTATTGGTTTTGCAAACACAGCCACGAAAATTAAATAATAAACACATTCCACTATTTTATACTGCGAGTGATGTACAAGTATGACTGACAGGCAGACTCTCGATCGTAAATATTAATATAATTTTAAGTTAATTTTGCAGCAATTATTGTTGTGTTTGATAATAATGTGTCATAACAAACATTGTCTTGTTTGATAGTCATCCATAAATATTCACAAGGAAATGCACATATAACGTGACGAAAGTTTGAGGGGATTCGGAAAATGTGTTATCACAATCGAGAGGACATTGAAAATTAAGAAGGAGGATTCTAAAAAAATTGAAGTTATTTAGAAAGCGTAAAAGATTTAATACACATTAAATATTACCACTTTGTTATCCCACAGGCTGTGTAACAAATCGTGACACATACTTTGCTTTTAGGAGAAGCATCGTCAGACAAACTATCGTAGGGTTTTTACGAACAAACTATCTCTACAAACAAATTACAAAATCTCACTACAGAATAACTTAAGACCCAATTCATGTTTTGAGTGCAATTTTTATGTTGAATCCTGTACATGAATTAATTGGTATATTGTTTAGTCCGCAGCAGTATCCGCTGCTTTTTGATTCTTCTCCATTATTTAATCATAACATAAGATATTGGACGCTGTGGTTGCATTAGCTAATATCATGGCGTGGTGCTGTGCTAACACCACATTTATTGCATGCACCGAAATTGCCCAGTCTCATTTGCTGATATTTCCCTAGTGGTGGTGTTCACATTTCGCAGTTCACACGGACTAGCTGTCACTCGTGATTATAGAATCCGCCGCGGTCGGCAATTGTGGCGCTGCTAGTTTTCGCCAACCTCAAACTTCAAATATGGGTCAACGAAAATTAAAGCTTCATGGCCTTATTTTTAAAAACTTTTAATAATTGATACTTAGTCTATGGAACTTTCACATAAATTAGTGTGCACTTTATTTAATGATGAATTCTAAACCAAACTACCAATGATACGTGCACTAAAAATAGGCCATTACTGGAGTGAGTATAATTATGCTAACTGTATTAACTTAAGACAAAAACAAAACGGTCTATTCTTAGGTGTTGCAGGTTAATCAATCATAACTGGCATTTAATTATTCTAAAGATTTGATTGTGAGTTGTGACTCGCTTGATTATAATTAGGACATGAAAAGATGATTATTTAGTTAGAAAGAGGACGTAAGGTCAGTCTACATAAAACGTATATTTCATTTGCTGTTTTTTGGCGATAGTATTAAAGCAAATCAATGTTATATATAGTTCAATAAAAAAGAGCCAAAAAAAATCGTTGAAAACTTCATCGAAATCAAAATGGGAAAAATATCCCAGATTTTAATATGACGTCCTACAATGTTTACTTACACATTGTTGAGCGAATGTTTTGCGTTACGTGCCATCTAAGTAAAATTTTACTTTACCCAATAATTTGTTCGATTCGTTAAAACAATTTGAATCCGTAACTGTCAAACTTGTTCTGCGGGCCATTTGGGTATTCTCTTTTATTAATCGAATGCGGGAACGATAAAGAAAGTTCGCTCGAAATTTGAATCCACATAACGGTGACACGGTGACTGGTGGCGCCGCTTTTGCATCGGTGGCAAAGGTGGAATCTTCTCGAACAATGGCGGTTGTATGCGCTACTTATTTTATACTATATTAATGATGTCGGGATTTGGGTTTCTAGCGGGGAGAATCTGACGTACATTATCCCAGGCTCAGTCCGTCAAACGTTAGCGCCGAGTGGCTCCGAGATTATCGGTGTTACGTTGGCAAAACACGCCGCAAGATCGAGACGTGCTTATTCAGTGTTGCCATGCTAACCGTTAAATCTATTTACTTTCAGTCATTAGAACGATGCTATCGTCAAAATAATCACTTTTAGCGTAATAATATTTAAACGTCATTAACTTCACAATAGCTATTTATCAATACAGATAAATTTCGCTAGATGTCACTCCATAATGAAAATTCTTTGATAGAAAATTTAAATTAACTTTGATTATTCCACGTATTGTGTAACTAACTGTGACACGTGTTTCGCCTCTTTCAGAGGCATCTTCAGACTTACTATCGCAAAGTTTGCTTAAGTAATGAAGCAAGATTGATTCTAACATTTTAAAATTATAAAATTACAAAATGGATTGGGTTTTTTTCCCTTTTAAGAGGAGCAAGAAGGGGGGTGTAGAATCTAAATAAAGCAAACAGATAATGATACTAATTTTACTAATGAGTTGTAAACAATCAGAATGGGATTTTTCCTTTTTAATGGAAGCAAAGAGGGGATTATAAAATCGAAACAGTGCAAACAAATTTAATCATACTACTAATGACGTTAAACATTACAAACTATTAAAACTAATGAGCTGCAGTCAATCATCTAGGTTTGTTTCTATTAAAATGAACTTCCACAAAGTTACCGCCGAAACCATCGAAAGTATGAAAATTCTTTGAATTACAGTAACTTCAAAAATGTTCCCATTTAACCCATAAAACTTACTTTGACTTGATAAATCTTTGACACTTTGACACAATATGAATAGCTTACCTTTAATAAAGAATTATTAAACGCATGATTCTATATCTCCTTTTTTATATAAAACTTACGTTAGCACTCATCTTCCTAACTGAATATTCAATAATACGTTTAACGATCGATGATATTGAAGTCACTAACTTGTTCCCCGAGCAATAACTTTATCCTGGCATAATTTTCCACATTTCCCTGGCATAATGCTTCGGGTAGCGTTTACCTTAATCCAATGTCAGCTGCACCTTGCAGCTTGAAAAAATAATACAAAATGTCTCCCGGCTTCAAAGAAATGGATACTGAACGTATCAATTTTCCAGTTACCTGAAACACTTTATCAAAGGCTTCTTCTATAAAGGGGTCGGTTAATAGATTAACGTTGAGAGCTTTACTAAACATTCAATATTGTCTTTTACTAAATATATCAAATAAATGGTGGTACCTCGTTATTATTATCATTTTCTTCTGTGTTGTGTTACATTAATATATCGACTGTGGAAAGGAAAAAGGACGTAACCCACACATATCAAATTTTACAGGAGGCGCTAAAAACGTGTTTTGATGATTTTGTGACATATGCAAATTATGAATTATACACTACCTTGAAGTGCACGGATACTTTTTAACTGGTGTTAAATTGACATAACCCAATATTAATTAAAGAAATTGTCTCGGAAAAACCTTTATTTCAGTGTTTCTTCTTGGTTTTAATTTTTTACAGACATCTTTTTCAAACTTAAAAGCTAAATTTAGCTACTTATTCGGCATTTTCAGTTTTCATCCTTTTGATAGAATGTGTGTCAAGTTGTATACATTGTGATTATCGAAAAAAAGCTGTTTTGGAAAATTGAGGGTTACGTCCTTTTTCCTTTCCACAGTCGATATGTATTCTTTGTCGCCGTTTCTTATTGACCACACAATATAATATGAGTAATGTCAATGAAAACCATACTACCCAATTTGTTGCGATTATATCGATGACACTTTTTTAGAACAAATTTTTTTTTTTAAGATCAGAATTGGTTTCACTCATCGCGAGCATTTTCGACTGATGATGCAAAAAATTGTTTTTTTTTTTCAGAAAAAAATATAATGACACTATTGTCATAATTTTGTGAAAAAGACAATTTTTAATGTTTAAGATTTCTCAAATTTTTTTTCACCCTTTAAATTAAAAATAATGATTTGCTAACCACTAGTCCTGTCCTTATGTTATCACTTTCCCTACTTTCTTTGGGAAGTTGAGTTACTGATTCGCAAGCAGTTCTCTTAGAAAAAATTCTGTTGAGATACCTCCATAAAGAGGTGATATGCTCCACATATGTAGAGGACGTGATTTAAAAAAAACAAAATATTGAACATTCTCTGATTCCGATTTGTGGTATAGCGGCTTAATAATATGTTTCTATAATATAAAAAGAATAAAATGAAATTGTAAGAGAGCTTATAAGCATAATAAAAAAATATCTTCGTCTTAACTTGAGCACCCTTAATCAATTCAGATCACGTTTCTTTTAAATAATCAAAATCGTTTTAAGAATAATCAAATTACAAAAAGAGAAATTTATCATCTGGCAACGAGGGTTTTTTTTCATGTGAAATGTATTATTTTTCCATGTGTTTATAATATTATCTATTTGTAGCGTTTTTTTTTAAGTTTCTTTCATTTTATACAATGTATGTTTCGATTAAAAAACCATCCAAAAGTTGGCTTTTAGTATAATTAGACATTTATTGGTCTTGGGTAAAAATATTCCACTTTATTATGATTACAAATTGACATAAAATCGCGAATTTTTTAACTTAACGGATTTCCGATAAAAACAACAATAGACTTCAGAAAACGGCAAGCTTTTATTTCGTTTATTACATAAAAGCTCATTTGTTTAAGAATTTAAAAACTTTCGTTATAGTATTAGCTTATATTTCTCAAAAAAGTTTTTAATGGAAGCTTTCAATTTTTCAATTGAAATTAACTTTCTTTAGGAACGTTCGGATACAACATATAACTCACGTAAAAATATGTATATACAATTGCTTTGCAGAAACACTGATTAAATTTTATACCTGCTTGCGACTCGGTAGATGTAATAAAGATAAAAAAAAAACAACCTCAATTTTGGGTTTCCTTCTGTAAAATTACATTCCGTTTACGGCTGATCAGGTTTTGTCAAAGTAAAACGATTAAGAAAAGTGTTTTTAAATCGGGCTTTTCCTCGAGCGAACCACAGGGACAATGAAAACATTTTTATTTCCTTGAATCAAAATGTTTTTAAGGCATTAAATTTGATTGACCCATCAATAATAATATTTTTTTTTGAAAAAAAAAACTGTTGAACCTTTTAATGTCTTCCATACCTTTCCTATGCTTTCCTAAAATATTAAAAATATTATTAATCTCCCTCACTTATCCATATTTTTTTTCTTTTTACCAAATATCAATGCGAAAGGTACATCATCATTTTATTTATAGTGTGTCAATAACAACTCAAAGTTTTTAACGACAATAAGACATGTCTAAGCTAAAGGTTGCTTCTTAGAAAAATACAGGACAGCGCGCGATATAGTGAAGACCAATGTTCCCTCTAATTTTCCGAAGGTTATGTGCGCAAAATACATTGGCTGTGCAACTTTGAAAGAAAGTTAAAAAAATTGTGCGCCACATAACGTTATTTAGACCTGGCTATTTTTCTATAGTGACAATAATTAACAACACCGTATAATGACAATTTATTTATTCTGGTGGTTGTATAGCTGATGCAACTTTTGTGCGCTCTGTTCTTATGCATGTGCGCGCGCTTGGCGAGTTGTGTGTGCGCGCACACGCGCACAGCTTAGAGGGAACACTGGTGAAGACATCAATTTTTTAATTTATTAATTATTAATATTGAATCTAAACTAGTACAAATCAATATGAAATTGATTTTCAAAACAATTTCAACATTTTTTACACCTCGCTCAAATTTTCTCAATACGAATTTTCCAAAATCCCGGGATTAATGATAGAATGTGACGGAATTTCGGAATCCGGGATCCCGGGATTGGAGACCCGAGTCCAAACTTTAATCGGAATTTTTTTTTTGAAATTTGGCATATTTTTTAAACAATTGACGTGAAACCTTCATTATCAATCATAAGTGATAAACATAACATATTTATTATATATATAATTTAATATTTCTAGTCTTTATTTTTACATGATTTAGAAATTGTTTTTGTAACCACGTAATAAATAGACATAATAATTGAATGTCTAAAATATCATTAAATACTGTGCTAAAAATTCGAATTCTGAAATATGTTGAACTTTTTTACACAAATAAAATTATGAATTTAATCAACCTTGGCTTTAAATTATTTAAAATTTAAAATATGAACGAATGTTTAAAAATGTTGTTTATCGACTGACCCACAAATTTATCCAAATTTCTCTCACACATGAGAAGAAACTTCATTAACATATTGTCAGAACTCTGAAACATTTTTCCCTTTTTTTCCCGATTTAAATCCTATAGGTAAATAAAGCGAAATTTGTGTAACATACAAATCATAAAATTTTCGTGCATATTTTTTGATTAAAATTTAATGAAATTTTTATTTCAAGCATTTCCGTGCTCCATTTTATTACACGTTTAGTGTTCGGTATAATCAAAATTTAAACTCAAATTAAACTTTTTCTTTTCAAATATGTATAAATGAATATTTGTGATGACATACGACGAAACATTTAATACAATACCAGAAAATATACTGTTTAATTATATTGTTCGTCTGAAACGAAAAGATCACAAAACGTGATTTAATATTATCATTACATTGAAGTCATTTTATATGTGACAATTACTTCATACTGTTCTCTTCCCATGTTTTCTTCAGAGAGATCGTCATTGTGTGAGCTTTACGATAATATTACATTTTTATCTAATTACCACCATTGAGAACATGTTACTATTCTTATTGTAAATGTCGTGAAATACATACCAATCGTAACACGGTACCTTCTTGATTTTTTGTTATATATAACATCTAGTTTATGCCGAAAACTTTTGTACCTTCAAAGCAAATAAGTTAATATTTTAATATATCGTGCGTAAATTCTGACGGCTCAGTTGAACGAGGCCACTCAAATGCAGGCCGTTTATAAAAATATAATCACTGTTTTTTTTCCTAGTTTTTGACAAATAAAGTTTTTATTCGCAGTTGAAAGAAATAGAAAATATCTTAGTAAGACGTTTATGGTGTACTTAACACCAATTTACTGTTCTAGTTGTTAGTATTTCTAATTATATAGCAGTAAGCGATATATCTTACGCCTTCGACTAGGTAGTACTAACCAATAATAATTGTCTCGGAAAATGCCTTCCTTGAGAGAGCACTTAAGGGCTAACAACATTAAGGAAGACGGCAATTTGCTTTATTGTCGAATGAACATCTTATAATCGCATTCCGACATGATCAGACATTTTTCTAGTGATTTTTTTCTATCAATATCTTACAATAATAATATTATGTTACATAAAATAATCAAAAAATGAAATTCGAAACAAAAAGTATGTCCAATTATATCGCCGCTTAATTACACTAATTCCTATGTAAACAATTATTTATATGTTACTTTATTAACACTGTAATTCATAATTTGAAATTTGTTTCAGTCAATAGATAAATTGAATATTCTTTTTTCAAAACTTTTTAGTATTTTAGTTCTCAACATGGCCAACATGGCTATTTAGTGAATTAAGTAATGGCTGGGTAAAGTAACCAATATTTATTTTGAAACATCGAATTTATCCTGTCATTTTTTTTTTATTTACTTCTTACTATCTTAGTTATTTATCATGACGTTATTTAAGGCAATGTTGTATTATTGGCGTAGTTTAATAGTCACTATTTTTTGAAATCAGAATTATACAGTCACTTCTTATTTGAAATTTATTACAACCAATTGACAACAATTTTATTGTAAATATTCCTTTTTCAAAATATATCTTAGTATTTTAGTTATTAACATGCCCAAAAGGCAATCTAGTGAATTAATTTCGGGCTGTATCAATTCACCTGATAAGCTTCGCAATCATTTGTACGATCTAAATTGTTTGTGTGTCTATGTGTTCCGCCCGCAAATCCACTGCTAATTTATGATTTGGATAATTTCGAGGATAGAGTAGGTAAACAAGGGTTGATACCTTTATTTCCCCGCCACTTGGAGAAAGGGAGTTCCCGCTAGTCACTACCCAGACAATTTATTTTATAATTAAACGCCCATTATCCATTCGTTGTGCGGATTGTGCTGCCATCTCTCGCCACGCGCTCTGCCTACGCGATCAGACGGGTGTCGATAAACTTTGGAATGATCTGGTTTAATGGATATTTCATTTTCTACCACAAATTATTTTATCTTGTATTTTTTAGCTTAATTCGTTGCCTTATCAAAAGAAACAGTCTATGGAAGACTGTTTATAGACTTATAATATTTTCTTCGTTCAAATTATGTGTAGGCATTTTCATTTACATGGTTTTGCTTTTTTGGTATATTTAAACCATCAATTACATAATAATACTCGAAAATTAAAATAAACAAACGGTTTATGCATATTATATTTAAAAAAAAAATTCCTTCGGTGCAAAACCGGTACTGGTCATTTCATAATATTTTAAAGTCGGAACCAAAAAATTGTGTTTAATTTTTATAAATTTAACAATGTTGGATAGTTCTTCTCGGTGAGATTCTCACAAAAAGATGTGTAAATTAGAAATATAGGCAAAAAACATATAAGAAATATATTTTTTTTGAATTAACTTATAATATATATATTTCAATTTGATTCAAGATTTTTTTCAATGTTGAGGTTCCATACACGTTTATATTTTAGGACCTCAAAATAAATAAAAATAGACAAGGTGGATTTTGGGAAATGGCAACTCATAAACATATACAGTTTTTTTAGATATCGTCAAGATGCTCTCAGACTACCGAGTTGGCACAGTATAAATTTGAATTGCCAAATCAATCAATCTCTTCATGTATTTTAATTTTAAGTTCAAAATTATTATAGTTTTATGTACACAACACTTTAAATCTATCGACTCGTATAGAAAATCGTCAAAAACAATAATACTTCTTATTTATTGAATTATGCATCTTTAATATTCTATAACTATGATATCCAACCCCTGGAATAGACGCCAGTCGTTATAAAATAGCAATTTGCAGCCAATGCTGTGTTTTGTGGCCCAAAATGGGACAGATTTGCTGTTAATTATCGAACCAGCACATGGACTTAACATTATGCCTTTCCGCCACAGTCCGCCATTGTGCTTTATCGATTTCAAATTATAATTATACAAATTTAATGGAGGCGTTTGTTAATTAATAATTAAGCGATATAACTGTGTACAGATTCCATTTATTTTTTTGAAATTGGCGATGAAAGACGTCGTGGATACGTCAAAGCTTTGTACAATAATACTGCATTATAAATAATTATTCTTTTGTTGGGAAAAAGTCAAATATAAACTACTACTGCCTTACAGTTTGACTGATGCAAAGTAATCAAGTGTATTTTTCACTAAAATTGACTGAATAACTATTTCACGTCTTGCATCGATAAGACGTCGATGAAAACGGGCGCTTTTAAAGAATGACTAACTACAGGTTCTCATTACTCTGTTTTCTCTGCAACAATTGGATATAAAACGGTACCTTCAAAAATAATCCAATCTATAATAATGACAGTTTGAACAAAGCATTTTTTGCATTGATTTATCTAATAAAAACGTTAATTTTGACAAATAACGTTAGAAAACATATTTTTCTTCGTTGAATAATACTTTTTATTTTGTCTGGATGACATTTATTAAGCAATGAATTGTTTTCTTAGAATATTGAATCTTTTTGCAGACCAATTCTTAGTTTCAATTCGTACTACTCAAGGTCGAATTGTATTGATCGATTTTTTAATACATTTCGATTAGAGACCATTCAAAGGGGTAATGCTTAACATATCAACTATGGAAAGGAAAAAGGACGTAACCCACACTTATCAAATTTTACAGGTGGCGTTAAAAACGTGTTTTGATGATTTTGTGACATATGCAAATTATGAATTATACACAACTTTGAAGTGCACGGATACTTCTAAAGTGGTGTTTAATTGATATCATCTAATATTAATCAAATAAATTGTCTCGAAAAAACTTTTATGTAAGTGTTTTATCTTGGTTTTAATTTTTTACAAGGTCATCTTTTTCAAACTTAAAAGCTAAATTTAGATACTAATTCGGCATTTTCAGCTTCCATCCTTTTAATAAAATGTTTGTCAAGTTGTATAAAATGTGATTATCGAAAAAAAGCTATTTTGGAAAATTGAGGGTTACGTCATTTTTCCTTTCCACAGTCGATATCTATAAATTGTATTCCTCGTTCCTATTAACTGATATTTTTTTTAGTTTTTGATAAATATCATGTATTAATCAACTAACCTGCATGTGGAGACGTAACATGACGATCGTGTTTTTGTAGATGATTGGACATCATTTAAAAAAATATTAAAAACAAAAAGTAAATTAAATATTGAAAAGTTAATGAAGATTATACGAAGAAACTGATTCCATTTATAGAGGATATAACGTTTATTTTCCCGCTTTGTCAGTTTTATGTCACCCTGGTCGCAGTTACTCTTTTCATCCGTAATGTATTGCAGAAGTTAAGTCCTGTTCATTACGTTCAGGAATAAACCGTTACGATATTACAGTGTAAATTCATTTTTCGTGATGATTTTCCCCCCATGCGAGAATTAAGACAGACATAAGAATGACAAATTCTTCCATATCTCGGCTGTCCAAGCGTAGTAAACAAGTAAACAGCCATATTTTTGTTAAGTAGGACTTTTCTCAGCAAAAACTTGGACTAGACCGACCTTTTTTCCAACAAATTATAAGCATGATTTATACACGTCGCTGAGGGCTTTGTTATCTATATACAACGAGATTACTCAAACTCTGGCTCGCATTTTTAACCTATCTATGACATTTTATACTTCATGAACTATTATATATTATTATTATACAAAACGACGTTATTCAATATTTTTTAAATAATTAATTAATAATCATTTGGCAGTAGTGTAGCAAGGGAGGGCGGCGCACTTTTTAGGGGACGGCATTTTCGAATAGAAAATCGAAAATTTCGAGCGTAGTAAACAATTAATAGATTGCTACATAGCCTATATTTCATTCACCGTGCTTTCTTCCGTATGTATTTTGTGACTTACTGATTTTTTCGTTTATATTTTAAATATATTTTTTTTTATATTAACTTAAAAATGGATTTTCGACATATTTTAATAACACACCTGCGGTTTATATTTAACAAAATACAACACTTGAATGAAAAAAAAAAAAAATTATATAGTTAGCTGTTAAAACGACCGTGGACGCGTATTTGAGTCTTTGAAAAACAAAAGTTACTGGCCGGCGGACACATGCGTATAGACGAAGTATCTAGAAGCTAAGAAAATTGAATTTTGTAAAGATATCTCAATTTGCTTACAAATTATATTGAATTTAGTAAAATTATAATGTTTCGCAAAATTTTATTTCGCCAGGTGAAATTTTATAAAAAAACGTGCGGTCGTTAAGCTGTTAAAAAAATCGGCCCGCGGGTAAAACTTTTAATTCGTGGTTAAAAAAAATAGTAATTCCCTCAATCCACAACCATTATTTTAAACTCAAAATTATTTTTGGACGGAAAATTAGCGGGATAGGAAGAAAAATATTTTTTTTCTTTTTAATCACTATGATGATACGAGATTTACAATATTAATAACCAATTTAAATTTATAATAAATATTTCTTTTAAAGTAAATCGAACAAGAGTTTGCAATATTTAATGAAAATCAATACCGTATGTTTAAAAACATATTCCATTTATATCAATGTAATAACTATGAACACTTTATCTATACCAAATAAATTTGTGTAAACTCGCTACACAGGTTCAATCAAGACAACAATTGTTCTGATGTTCATACAGTATTTGTAAATAAAATTTAGAATGCAGGTATAGGCGTTACTAAAAAATAAATAAAACTTTGTGTAGCTTAGTGTAGATAAAAATAAAAAAATGTCGTAAATTTCCTATTTCTATTCATATCAAAATCAAGTGTTTCAGACAGTTATGTGATGGCTTGTGTTTTTATTCGCTGTATCGTGAAGTTTAAGAACCTTCAACGAATATAGAATACTTGAATGGGAGTCAAGTTGATAATAAAAGTTTCTCTATTACTTTCGTACTTTCTTTAGTTTCCAAACTTTCATACATCTCCAAATACCTTATAATGAGGCAATGGGCTTATTTCGATAAATAACCTCTGAACAAACCGTTCCATTTTTTTTTCTTTTAGTACGTACTGGAATTTATTTATTTATTGCCAGTTATATTAACTTTGACCGCGTCTTTTGAAAACTTTTATAAACAAAATTGTACATTCTCGAACGGAAACATATTATCTTAACAAGGATTTTTTCTGATATTATACAATGTTCTAGTGACATATATAGACACATAATATATATCACTAATCATCTACATTTTGTCAGAATGGAAATATGTTTAGATATAATAATAGCTTTCAACTCATAGAGCTATTTTGTTTGTATTATTACTAATTCATCTTTTTTTGAGCCTAGAGCAAGGGTGGGGAACATTTCTTTCTCTAAAGGCCACATTCATGTATCTAATTCAAAATAAGCCCGCTGTAAACATTGACTAGGGAATCTTTGGCCAGAAACAATTTCATGCCAGTTTGTAAAGCCCAGAAATTTGCGGATTTCCCAAAATTACCTGCGTGGGACCGTGGGAAATCTTCCAGAAATTTTGACATCCAAAATTTCAGGAATTTACGAATTTAAAAAAAATGTAGAATTCTCAGAACAGTCAAAAGGCCGCAGGTTCCCCACGTCTGGTCTAGGACCATGGCCGGCTTAATTAATATCTTGCGCTATGCTCGATCCTCCGTCTTTCTACTCCAAACGCTAAACCCCAGCGCCCATACTTTCTACGACACCTCATCCAACTAGAGCAGCCATACTCAACCTTTTTGTCCGCATTCTGATTTTTGCTTCTCTACGTAGGCCGAAAAATATTTACAGTAAACTGTAAATATAGCACATACTATACTGCACACATATGTATGTACTATGATGTCAAAATAAAACTATTTTATTTTATGTAAATATATACATATGTATACATTTATGTATTAATTTATTTTTCATAGTAAAAAAACAACAACGAACAATACATAAAAAATACGTAAAAAGTACACAAAAATACCAAAGTATCCAAAACATTAAATCGTTCACTTAAAAATTATTGTGAATTTTGATATTGAGTCGTTTTTCTTTTCGTCTTTTAACTATCTTTTAAAAATATTTGGTGACTATAATTATTTTGGGCCGCACATAAGCTGACTAGCCCGCATGCGGCCCACGGGCCGCAGGTTGAGTATGGCTGAACTAGAGAGTAGTTGACATCTACCAATGCTTTATATTTTATTTGGAGGCTTCAACATTCTGCATCTCAGAATTAATGAATCCAAATGATAATATGCTTATATTATAATTGAAAAATAGTTATATATGTTTTATTAATCATCTATCAAATGATTTTTTTTTTTAATGTATTATTCATTATTTTATGCTTTTTGGTGATTGAATTATGATTGTTTCCATTGCATGTTATGTTGTATATCCTATAGTTATGATTTTGTAACTAACAGAGATATCAAATTTGAATTGTTTGAATTTTGTACTTTTCCATGAGTTCTGTCGCCAACGACCCAGGTTTCGCCTTTCGGCATCTTCAGGCATTCCAAGTGCACGGATGTACTTGAACTGACGCGTAGTAAACAGTTTGTATCGTTTATATACAAAAATATAAGTAGATCACTAAGTTAAATTATTAAATTACTAAGTTAAAGAGTTTAAATTATTTTACCAAGAAATCTTAGAGATTAATCGAGCTCAGCTCAACAGTTTGCCAATTTTAAACGAGCAACTGTATTTACCAAATTCACCATTGTTGTACCCCTTTTAAATAATAGTCATTTTTAAATTCCATCAAGCACCCTCAGTCGAATTACTTAATTATAACAGAGATATGTTTAAAAATCTTACTTTCTTCATAACTTTTAACATCCATTGTCTTTGTCCAGTTCACTCATATTTTGGCGAGTTCTCTCTGGAAGATATTTGTAAAGCCTAGAATCTAGATACCTATACTCTGTGATACAAAACAGAAGTTTTTAAACGGATTACGTATCAACCACTCATTTTTTTTATTTTGATAGAGTAGAAAGCATCATATCCGGAAATAAACGTCCATTTTTCAAATAAATTATACGTCGTTTTTATGGCTATTTATATAAATACATTAACGACACAATATGATTACAGTTTTTCTTGACAGACTTTAAAAAAATTAAAAAAACTTTCCTCTCTTACTGGAATATCTAAATGACTTATATTTGGATTATTTTAATCGGTAGCATAGCATTTCGGAGCGCTCGTTTCATATTATTAACCTTGACAGCTGTCCAGTTACTGTCACATTAAATTAAAAACAGTTTTTTAAAAATAAAAACTTTTCACACAAATTCTCGTGAGACTGAACTGTTTCAAGTACCTGTCGTAACTATTTGCAATACGAAAGTGCATTTAAAAATATGCAGCCAACTATGAAACTGTTTCATTTAGTTTTGTTGATTTGTCTGGGATTACTAAAAAATTATCACTTGAAATTTTAATAATTTTAATTTTACGATTTGTTGTCTTTATGGTGAAAGATAATAATTAATACCTTTAAATTATGAACCGCTAAGGTTTGTGAAATTATATACACATGTTTTAAATATTAATATTAATTCAGATTAAGGTAGATGTTTCCTACTCTTATCATTGTGAGTTATGTTGCCTGATATTTTAGAAAAACCGAGATAAATTATTTTTAAAATGCTTGTACCTTTTGTTCATTGAATATAATTGAGTGAAAAAAATTGTATTGAGCATTAATAAAATAACGTTTTTCATTACACCCTTAATTTAAATGACATCAAAGGAACTTAATTAGTCGTAAGCAGGTTCATAAAATTCTATCAAAGCATCCCTATCGGTCACATCAGAAATTCCCATGGTAGAAATAATTAAGTATAATTTTATAAAAAAGGCCCCCCTTTTTGCACTGGCCGAATAATAATCTTTAGCAAAGTTCACAACCCCAAAATTATTGCTTCGGTATCGATTACGCCTCGGCCAAAAGGCGCCCTCACTTTCTTTGATATATTTGAAGATGGCGTCCGTTCCCCGTGGTGCGTGACAATCACTCCCGCGTAAAACTGACGCCCTGCAGACCTTTTCCCGCCTATTTTCTCCGCTTTTTTATTACTGTTATTATTATTTGGGTAGTAGAGTAGTTGTGGCGGCCGCCGCCAGGGGCGACATGCTCCCCGATAATGTGACAGGTAATTTCCTGGCGTATGAAATAATGTTGAATGGCCTTCGAAAACATGGTCGAATTTCCTAGATCTGGCCGAGAACCAGACGTGTTATGTAGCTTTTATTAATACTAAATACAAGGCACGCAACGTATTGCCTCCGCGGCTATTAAGCGAAGAAAATCAGGGAAATATACAGTTTATATTGTCGTCAAAATGTTTTTCACCTAATCCTTTTCACCGGAATACTTTCAAAGAAACCTTATCCGTTATAATAACATTTTGGGGAACGCGCCTTACTCATTCTTTGAAATGCTATAAAACCTACATCATAATCAGTAAACCATGATACTGGAATAATAGCTTGTCGATACTAGACTTAGAAAATGTTATCATGTGTCCATTTTTGTAGTTTATCTCTATCAAACAGTATTATGTACAACTTCCTTTCGAAATAAAATACAGCCATTTTATAATTTACATGGTTTTACTAGTTTAGTAATAAAATAAGATATTTATTTTTATAATTAAGTATTAAAATATTTATCATGGTTTACGCATTATTAAATTTCAACTTATCTAAGTTAACATTATAGCACTATAATCATCTAAAAATAAATCAAACCTTTTATTTTGAACAAATGTTTTTTTTATATTTACCACTCATTATTTAATGTTATGAACAAGTGAACTGACAACTGCCGAGTTTATTTTTTATCCATGTCCGCTCCCAATGTGTAGCATATGACCTCCTTATTGAGGTATCTTAACAGAAGTTTTTCTACGAGAACTGTTTGTTACTCAGTCGCTCAACCTCTCTATTCCAAAGAGAGTAGTAGCGATTGAAGAATAGGGCTAAGGCAAGACTAGTGATTAACTAATCACTCTTGTGACGCCCAGTTATTGAAGGATCGGATGGGTGGGAGGGAATTTTTAGACATCACAAACACCCATTCCTTCGAACAGAAATCGATAAATCGATCGATGTATTAAATTCAAATATTACAAATATAAGATATTTTCTATATCATTACAACCATAAACTGTTATTCAAAATAATGTTCACAAAACAAGTATTTAAATTGATGTATCACTGCTGTAAAGGTTACCCAATCCCGGAGTCTTTTTGTGATCCCGGGATCTCGGGATTGGGCACTCAACATGAAATCGTGTATATTTTAAGAACAGTTTTGGTCGTTTTTTTTTTTTACCCACCGAGGAATTTGAAATCCTCAAATCGTTATACTTTTTCGGCATTTGCTAAAAAATTCTCAATCCCAAAATTCCGGGATCGCGACCATACCAATCTTAGAATTTCGGGATCGCAAAATTGGATGGGATCCTGGGATTACGGGATTGGAGACCCTACTGCTGTATGATTAAATTGTAACAGATCACGCCTGTTGTACCATTATCTGGTCAAATTTAATCACCTACTAATTATGTTATTTAGTAGGTTTTTAATATTTTTCTCATATTCGCTCATATTTATTAATTTACTGTCTAGTAATTATTTATTTTTCAAAATGGCCGAAATTCGTATCACAAAGTTGTTTTTGTAAATAAAACTCCTTGAAGTTTGACACTAATTACAATATAAATCTAATCTTCACGTGTGTAGATTACACCAAATCCACGGAAATACGATACCATAAAGGTTAAGAGATAAATTATTTGGGAGCCTTCAGTCCCTGTTTTATGTTCCGCTTCACAATCCCATATTATAATGAGGTAACAGAGTACCTCTTCAAAGGATTAAACTGTTAAACGCATTAAACCCCCCGTTCGTCACTCTCACAAATTATTTAAACCGTCATTCCTGCAAGTTGTAAAGCGATGTGAAATAATCGCATATGTGAGGGGGTTGGTGTGGAACCGTCATATGAAATACAGGCGTTCGGGGCGAGTCCGCGGGGGTGGTACGGAATGTACGGATTTGATCTATACATCCCACTAAACTAATGAAAATAGCAGAACAAAAAGATTTATAGATGTGATTTACGGCGTAGCAGAACGCCGTTTGACGATAAATTTGGTTTTGTTTTCCAAGAAAATAATCAGCAACAGTTGTGATTTTTTTTTCGTCATTCGAAGATTAAGCCTTTTTGCGGTTTGTTGTGTAATTCATTTTAAATTATATTCAGTGAAAATTCACAGAATTTGTTGTTTTCCCGATTTTTCAACGCAAAATTTGCCGGTAGTTTTTTTAGCATTGTAAAATTCTCATAGACGGTTGTCTTGTTGATTCATCTGTTTTATTTTATTTCATAGCCAATAATTCAAATCCCGAAATGAACATATTCGTTCATTGTCGTTTCATTCGATTTACGGATATTTGACCGAGAGTTTTTTTTTCGCATTTCAAGAAATGTTGCAACTGAGCTGATGATGATTAACTAATCGATTCTTATTTTTAGATTTTAACAAGGCAGAAAGTGATAAAAATATAACATTACCAAAACATATATAGATTAAGAATTTGAAGAACTTAAAGCGTTATCAAACACCGACGGGGGTCGATATTAATGAATAGCAAATTGAATATTCATTTTGTTGTACCAATTAATTTCAAACCTTTTCTAAGATATACGAACTTTGTAAAAAAAAATACTGTAAATCAATTATCTCTGTACCAACTTCCCAAAACAGCATTAATATATTGTTCCTTTTATTAAAGAAAGATTTTGTTGACAAAAAATGTATTTAATTTACTCATCAAGTCAAAATAAAAGACACATTTCGTAAAAGCTTTGTCTCCGCTCCATGTACCTATCTGGTATTAATGAATTCCATAAAATATCACACAGAGCGAGCGCCGCTTAATATGAACACCCCCGTCTGTTACGCCCGAAAATTATTCGGAATACATTTCCGAACGTTTGCGTGCCACCCGACCGTCATTTGACCGGAAGAAGGGAACGAGGGCGTCGAAGGGATTTACAATTTACGGACGTCGAAAGGGCGGCGAACAGGCTGTTGGGGTGGGCCGGGCGGCCGCGGACCAGGCAGACTTCTTACACTTAAACACATACCCTCCCTTGCCGCTTTGACGCCAGTTATCAGCACTTCGTTGACCGGAAGCTCTTCAAAGTTACGTATTCCATGCGTGCATATACCACAACTATTTACTATAACTGGACTCACACATATTCACATAATCAATAGGAAATGTAAACTATTTCGAAGTAAATTCAATAAAAGTATAGGTTTACTTAATTTATATCACAATGTATGTAGTTGGTTATACTACCCTGAAAAACTAAACTTATTATTCAAATCGACTATAATTATTAGTCTTAGTTTAATATATTTTCTTTATGGTCATATTAACCTTTACAATTCACTTTATATAGCTCAATAACGATAAAGAAAAAAAATGTCTGCAAATAAATGGTTTATCATGGATTCATAACTACTCGAGATTTTATACTGTCTTGTAAAACTAAACATCAATATTAACGATAAAACCCTGCAGGAAAGAATGTTGAAAGTACATATAATAGATAAATAATAAAGAAAGTATTCGATGTAATAACACGAAGGAAAATAACACAAAAAATATATCCCGTTCCAGATAATCATCTACAATGACCGATTATCCTGTCGACTCATGAATAAATTTACTATAAACGGTATTATATAAATTCAATAAATAAATGTTCTTAATTCTCTTAATCCTTCCTTTCATAGAATAATAAACGATTGTTCCTATAACAAAAGTTAATGTAGCGCACGCGATCGATAATTTATTCATAATCATAATTCCATGACAACAAATAATTTCATTCTTACACTCGTGTAAACTCTATACCGCGGCAATAATTCTTGGCGGAAATTTATTCGGCGTCGTCTCGCGACAATTTTACATTTTTAAAGCCTGCAGCTTTCGTCATTAAGCCTGCCGGAGGTCACGAGATAGAAAGAAGCCTCCGACGAGAATAAATAATTGCGGTGAAAAGAAGTCCCGTCGAGCGTGGAAATCAGCGGAGCCTGCCATCTTGAGATTTTTCCCTCAACTTTTCGAGTACATCGTACAATTTCGGGGAGTAATTTAATTTTATTGTGTGAAATTCGGGGATACTTGAATTCCTTTAAAACCTGTTACATTAATTATATTGATGTCGACTTCTTTTTGCCGTGTCTGACGATTTTACGAAATTTACATTTCCTTTTGAAGCATCCACTTTTTTCAAATGAAAATGAATTTAAAATCATTTTTTTTTTGATTCTTTATTTGACATAAAGACTAAACCTAAATCAGAAATCCTTTTAAAGTCTCAGCTAGTCTCACGATTATTTATCAATCTCTTCAGAACAATTGAGCGCCTTAGACTCAAAATCTACCTAACTCCAAAAATCAAAATTGTTAACAAAGTGTAAAAAACTGCTGTGGGCTTTTTGGATTTGAGTAGGTTTTGAGAATAATTGCTTTTTCACTGTATTTAGAGAGGTTTGGAAATCGGAAATTTAATGATTGTGTAGATATTGAAATAGAATCAAAATTTGAAAAAAAATCAAAAGTGGTCTTTAGGTAGGTTTTCAAATTGAGATCCTCAATTACACTACTTTTTTCATCTCAAACACCAAGCCGTTACATATCCTCTACAATAAAACAATATAATTTTGAATAGATACGTTTTTCGTATGTATTTTAACACTCATAGTATAGAACCGCAATTTGTCACTTGAGTACGTAGTTTAACTTTTCCGTTTCTAAGCTCAAGAAATGCGACCCCAATACCAACATTTTCGTAAATATCTATTTTAATATGGGTGATACAATGTTTATAATTAAGGTTTTCTTATATCATAGTTTTTTGGACTTTTTGTAGTTTATATAAATACGCGATAACGCTTATCAGGTGATTAGCGCCCGCGATAACGATTGTTCGTATGATAACTTGGAACGCTGAGAACACTCGTCAGTAGTCAATTCATATGTGTGCTGGCATGACGTCTTTTTTACGCGCAACTTAAAATATGATTATTTATTAAAAAACCACAGATTTTTATAAAAAAAATGTATGAGGAATGATGCAAAGAGATATTTTTAAGCCCTTGGACTAATTTTTTTTTTGAAATTCATAAGAATAAGGCCAATAATGAGGAAACCACTGGGGTCAAAAAAGATCCCCATCGGCTGACAAGTATTTTTCTAGTCTCCGAGCCGCAAGAATTAAAAATCTAACAATTCTCTATAATTAAGCAAAACATGATTAGTTAGTTAATAAGACATACAAATATTGTAAAAAATAACCGTCAATTTATTGTATTTATACAGTAGTTTATCCTATAATGAGCAATGACTTTAAGCCACTCATTATCTGATTTTATGAACTCTACATTTCTTAAACTTTCCTCGCAACAATTTAAAAAAAATCGCGTAACATTTACGCTATTCTGAAGCATGTATAAAGACAAATTTAAGCCTACCTCTCGATTATATTAAACCTAGCTTAGCAAGGTATAACCTTACCTGATCCCGTTGTAGAATGTAATTTTAATCCACATAATTTATATTGGTATACATACTTATAAAGTTACAACGGTAGTAATATCCACAGTTTACTTACCCCAGCACTGTGCATAGAGTTAACTTTTTTTAAATTCATGTGACAGCTATTACTGACATATTTATGGATTTTTTTAAAATACGGAATACTCTATTCTTAGAACACGATAGAAACATATTCACAACATTGATTCTCTAGTTGAGCGAGTGATAATACGTTAACTGTTCTTTAGTCAATTGTTGGGAGTCGACGGACTAATTTTTTAAAATAAATTAACAAATATGCTTTCTTAAATATGCCCGTTCTTTAACTATTTAATCCGAATTCGGGATGAAATAGAACGACCAGTTCAATTGCTCATATTTTATATGCAATCTTCTATCTTTATAAAAGTACTATATATAATTACCCGACTGTGCCGGAGATAGATTTAAACTCTTACTGCTAATTATAAACAAAGTTGGTATAAATGAAACGTCTGTGTACTGTAAATAAAATACGCCCGAATATAAGTGCACTGCCCGGCTTCGTCCTGGTTGTATTAAATTTCCAATCATTTGCGTCTGTGTTTTTTGGTGCTGGAAAGGTGGTTTAATGTTGAAAATATTACCGTAAACCGCACCTCACGTAACACCCACAAAATATAGTTCATCAATAAAATTGATGATCACGTTAACAGTTGAAATAGCACAGTCAATCTATAAATAGCAACCAGAATGACATATGCAAATTTCAGGCCATTGCTTGATAAGTGTTTTTGCGACAGACAGACACGCATTTTCTGTTTTATAGTACATATATATTTCTATAACTCGCTTATTTGACAACAGAAACGAAGTGCATGAAAAAAAAACAGATGCTTTTAGGAACTGAATTCGCTATTCAAAACTAGAACACAGGTTATTTACGAACTCACCTCATTTCATTGCACCTATTCAGAATAAAGGTTTTCTTTTAAATAAATTGTATTATTTCCTGTGATAAACGTCTGCTCCATCAATGACTTAAATTGAGTCTTAATAAACTTGGGCAATTATTTTTGTTGTCTCAGTCTCATTGTTAAAAGTTCGATAAACCGATTTAAAACGGGGGCGCTCCTAAAATTCAATCTTTCCTTGTTTAACTCTCGAAAAAACTCGGGGTCGCTTTGAGAAATTGGTGAAAGGAAACTAAATGCATTTATTAGATATTAATCGCAAATGAAATATTGAAATTATGTAAATAGGTTTGTATGCTTGGACTGAAAATATCTATTTTATGCAAATTCAGATGTTATCAATTTGACAGATGCGAATAATATTTTAGCAACAATATCAACGTTCATTTAAAATAACACCCTACATTTGTATGTGCAATAATAATAGTTACTCCCGTTCACTAAAAGCAATTACTTTGTGTATTCGAAAACAAAATGGACTACGTTGTCTAGTCTATAAACTATGTATGTCTTATTCTGTTATAATTTACTAAATAAATCCACACGAAATATCAAAAATACCGCCAACACAGCTGACAAAGGATTGCCATAACTATAAAAGCCTCGGCTTTAAATTATATAGTTGAATTGTTGCGGATAATTTTATTTACAAAATTGAATATTATTCGATACCATTTATAGTTACAAATGTACTCTCTAAATTATTATAAATAATTAAAATTCCGTCTAATATCCCTGACCTTGATAAATCTACTTGAATTCGTCTTTTGTAAATTGATATTTAAATTTATTCCTATATTTCAAACTTGAACGTCATATTTTTACGACATGACAATCTTCACTTATGATATACTATATTTATTCGAATAACCACCGTTATAAACCTATTCAAATTTTTCCCACTTTATAAGCGACTATAATTCTAAATTCAAATGAAAGAATCCATAAGAGATGGCTATACAGATTTCACGAATAATCATCTCCCCCGTGTCGAATATTAAATATGGCTATCGAATATATTACAATATTTATCGTATATATCCATAATGTCAATAGCTGAGTTCCCATTTATGAACATGCATCACTAAGCTACTCAATGACTGTGATAATTTTTCGTGATTTCGGTGCATTTATGATACGACATACTGAATTAGTCGGCTCTGCCGCCGTACTCATTAATTCATGTAGTACAAATAAATAGCTTACAGGATGTTTGTATTAGTCTTATTTTCATTATTAAAGTTTACATTATTTTTAACACCAATAATTTTTCATTTTTTTAATTGTAATAGAATCTAAATTAAGATTCAAACATGATTTATATTAAATGAAACACTGATTGTGTTACTAAGTGTGACACGTGTTTCGCCTCTTTCATAAGCATCTTCAGACTAACTGTCAGGTTTTTTATTTATAAAATAAACAAGCAATAATTTGTTCATATAACAATTAATCTTGATTATATTATTAAGCGATAAAATTAGGTTTATAATAAATTATTATGAATACAAATTCTAAAAATTAAAGTTACTTAAACCTAGAACAAGTGTCATATAACAATTACAACCTTTTGTGTGCCATCAAATTTACAAACTTTTTTGTAATAATTTCACATTATTTTTCTTAGATCATGACCGGTTTTCTCACAGAGAGCATTATCAACTCAGATGCAAGACCAATCCTAATCTAAAATTAATTATATGGAATTTGTCCAAAAAATGTTTTGTTTTTTAATATTACACAATGTCTGATATTAAAAAAATGATTGAAACAAAATTACACCAACAATTGACAATGAACACCGTAAATGTGAAATCTACAAGATTATTTGTAATTTGGTTTTGAAACATGCTTTATGCGCTTAGGTTTATTTGTCAAATTGAATTTCCGATAATTGATGTCTGAATCTAAATGTGTAAAATGTTCTCAACGATATAATTTGCGCTCTTATAATAAATTATTTTCGTACGTGTGTCATTCAAAGTTTACTTCTGTTGAAATGTGAACTTTGATGACAAGTTTTGTTACAATTCTGCACCGTGTTTGATACACCAGCTAAATTTTACAAATTGGAGTATATCGGCGGAATACGCTTGTATGACCATTATTATTTAACCCTAAGAGTGAATGCACTTCTCGTCGCCCTCGCCCCATTTCAGTACACAATTTCACAGCATTGCTTTTATACAAAATGTATTGAAAATAAATAAACGGACAAGGCCAAACAAAAAAATGTAGTATGTATTATACATCATACGAGTGTTTCCAACTGAGACCCCTTCATTTGGTCCGTACTGTATATGTGGAGCATTGCCGGGTAACAAATTAACCTAATGGAAAAAAAACTTTTATTTCAATATTTTTTTCTTTGGAATAGGCAGCAGTGATAAAATGGTCGGCTTTTGTGACCAGTTTTTTTTAATATCTGGCATATGGCGATTTTGGCATTCGTGTCGTTTTTTCCACTCCACCGCGTGTGTTTTTATACCCTTTTTTTCAACCCCGCCATCATGTGTTTTTCAATTATTTTTTTAAGCAAATGAAAATATTCAAATTTTTGCATGAATAATGCCGATTTCATTTACGCGTTGAATATATTTAATATTTTATTATTCACTTTATTCGTGCCCGTGATGGCGCAAAAACAAAATCAAAACTGTACATTATTTAAAAGAATATGCTTGCTTAAAAGTTCATCACATAAAATATTCAACAGACAATTAATATAAAATGCCCAATTTTATTTTCTCCTACTCACACATGCGTAAAAAGCGTAAGAAAAACTTAAATTTACGTGTTACATTAACAACACTTCGTGATATTTTTAATCCATTATCCAATCATTGAAACTTACTGCGTCAGCGAAATTAATGTGTTCATTACGTTCGGTAATTTCTCCAAAATATTTATATTCGTAAGCGCTGTGAAATTCTACGGTAATTAGTAAAAGTTTTGTTATAATGTATCAATAAAGTTTTTAAAAAAACTTTCAATGTCTTGTCAGCATTTTAGTCGTCTACCAGTTCGAGGATATTTTATTTTATTTTCTAACTGGGTAGACATACTCGGCAATGTTATAATACTCTTGTTGCCATGTATACTTTTGAGTTCCATGCACGAATACACAATAGAAAATGTGCGTGTCCATTTAGTCACGCGACTACTGCCTGTTCGTTCATTGCACGCGTATTGTTTTGTTTCCTTTGCGAAAAACTTGATACGTAAACATTTTCAGTAGCGAAGCAAAGAAATAAAGATTCGAACTAACTTATTTTACTTTGGTACGACAAACTTTCGCTCCGACACAATATAGCAATAGATATTTTTATTTTTTGCAAAAAAACCTTCAATACCGCTATTGTTGACTATTGATTGTTAAAGAACGTTGGAATTAATTTAATACACATCAAATAATCTACAATGTGTCTTTTTTATATATCTATTTCAGATAAACATTCGAAATTCAAAGTTTCCATGCCAATGAACTTTGATGTCATAATATTCAAATTACACGAGAGTGACACGAACTGTCAAAAATAAAATTATTCGTTTTGGTAAATTATTGCTATTTGAAAATTTCACGCGAAATTCTTAATTCAAATTAAGCATCATATCGATTGTCTTCTGTTTCAATAATGACACTAAATAACGTTTTACCGTATAAATTAATTCCATTACGAATGTTCTTTGTATTTTTATTACTTTATAGTGTTTGTATAGATATATAAAAAAAATCTACAAAATAATTACTCTTTTAGAATCGAGTAAATTGTTTTGTTGATTGAACAAAATGTTTTTTTTTTATTTCAAATTAAACGATAAAATGCATAATAATGAAAGCTTTTTTTATGTTACATAATTTACGCAAAAATATTTTTAGTTTTGGCTTAAATATTGAAAATAATTTCATTCAGCATATTATTCTGTAATAATTCACTTGTTTGTCATTTTTATACCAATTAAATGCGTGTTTTGCATTCATAATAATTAAATCTCATTTCATATAAACACAAATAAATTATTATGCAAAATGGTTAGCTTATTTAGTATACCAGTTAATATTTTGTTTAATTGATCGTCCGCTCAATAACAAATATTTAAACATAATTAATATTAGCATATTTGATTATCCATCACAACCAATCTGCCTTTGAACAGCTCATATTAAAATTAAAATTAATATTTTATTTCGGTAATAAATTTCGTGTATTCACTTATAAACATTCACCTATTTAAAAATTAATCACCTTTAACATGTTTTCCCTGGTGAAATACTCATCTAAAAATATGATGAAAAAATGAAAGATTTCTATTTAGACATTTCATAAAATTAGGGTGGCAAAAAAAATCGTTCCTTCGACAGATTTTATTTATTGCCCTATCCATGAGTCATCTATTCTTTTTAACATCTCAATCTCGTAATGTTGACGGAACCAACCCCCATATAATATTATACTTGGAAGGGCATTTCTCTTTTTGCCTAGAAGTTAAATAACATTTCAATTTCCAATCAGCGATAGTAATGGTTCAATTTAGAGCACCGCCGACCCTCACAGCTTGGTTAACGAGTGCATATATCTAAAAACGCATTTGATTGGTTTAATATAACATAATTAATAACAAATTAATAAACACACAGCATCATCGATTTATTTTATTCAGAAATGGTAAATAACCAGTGCAGTACGAAGCAATATCTCCAAAGTTCATATAATTTTCTTGACTGCAATTTAAAAATAATGTTTAGAAACAATAAAATACTTAATCACATTTATAAGATTGCAGTCATAATAGATCAAGAATATTATCACTTGCTCGTGATGAGCGACATCGCTAGTGATCTGTATTACAAAATGTAGAATTAGTACAAGAAGTGTTTTGTTTTTTAATTGAATGCATTCCCACCAAAAATTGACATTGAATACTTTAAATTAATAATATATTCAATTGAGATATATATTTTAACATTAAATAAATACATTAAAGTAATTTCAATCGTTTAATATGCCGCTCTCTTTTCTTATAATCCTCTCGTGTGTTTAGTATATTTCAATACTCTTTCATTCCTTCCAAGGTATGTTTCAATATATTAAACGAATACACATTTCATGTCAAGATTATCCAAGAAATTTCTCCCGGAGCCGAAGCTAAATTCGGTAATGCTATAAAAATATTTTTACATTTCGTTCCGGTCTTTATTGTAATATTTTCTTTTGCCGACGTTCTCTCATAATATATCCATTATCAATTCATATGCAATCTTCTGGTTTACAGCTTTTCATAAAACTGATTCATTCACTTCACAGCCGACTCACGATTGGCTTGCCAATATATTTGACACGAAACCTATCTCTTTATCATAAGAAACCGATGATGCTCAAGACATTTCACTCTGCGATTATTATTGATATCTTTATGTATCTTGTGCCAACTAAATTTGAGTTCTAAATCTCTGGGCGTTAAATTGGGAAAACGCAAATTCTCCATCGACTTGACATTAATATTAAATTCTATACGTAAGGTATAGTATAAAGAAACTGTTAACATTAGTATACATATACGATATTATCATTTTGAATGGATAACGATTAAGGTGTTGTGACATTTTTTTATCGATTATTAAATTATTGTACAAGATGTAAACCGGGAAGGTTTACTAATTTTATTAATTTCATTGTTACATTGGGAAGTTGGGACGTCTTGTTAGAACTACGTGTTAATGAAGCCCGAGGCATCCAATTTTAGCGTTAAAAAATTATCAATTATGTTACAACAATTACCAAAAATTTCACGTAATTTTCCAACTGTCACAATAATTGATGATTGACTTTGATAAAATGTTTTTACGATTATAACATGTTGGTTCATTGTATATTTTTCCATAATTAAATTGCCACATATATACTTTACGACTGCTGTCAAAATTCATGTTTATCAAAATGGCGACCAAAAAGTGTAGTAAACTGTATTTGAAATCAACATGTTTGCAGCGTAAATAGATATAAACTATTAATATAATATAAATCATTTTAAAAATTTAAGATTTAGATGTTGTAGCCATTTCGAGACATAATCTGAAATGTTAAATTAGTTACACGAACAGATTGTATTCATTTTTTTCCATGACTTTTTAATAACAAAAAAGATTTTATAAATAGTTTTATTTCTTATTTAATGTCTACGTAGAACTTTAACAAAATAAAACTTACAGACATTTCAGGTAAAACAGCTTTCAACATTCGTAGTGAATATTTTCTAGACAAAAGGTTAGACCACTATTTCGATGAAAAAAAACATATATTTCAGCCACTTTTGTTAGTTTAATGCTTGTTTTCTCCGGCTGTTGTCTTTTAATAATATTTTGAATTGTTACAGTTTAGGTTTAGTCGAAGACATGAAAGGTGTGGTTTATACAAATAAAACAATATTCATATTATTCCTCCGCGAAACACAGTTCTAGTTCTTGTAACCGCAGACATCGTTCAAGTCTTGTGGCACGGTGGTAATATTTCATATCCAACCCACTCGGTGTTACCTTTTTTCAGGTCAAAATTACCATCGATATCGTATTTATATTCTGATGTTGGAGTGCATAGTCGAACACACCGAACTTTGACTATATATTATACATACTATTGTTGTATTTAAAAGCAATTAACGTAATTTACGATACCTTAGAAAGTTCTTGCAAAATGGCTATCACTGAAAGAAAGCAAGTCGATTTACGAACATAATATATAATAGTTTTTATGTGCATTCTTCGTGTAATGAAGGTGGTTTTAAGATATTCAAATTATAACCCTAAATTATTTTATGATTTTTCACCTGCGAAAATTAATGAAGTTAAAAAAAGAAAAAAAAAAACATAACTATGATAGTAACTTCCTACAAATTATGTGACGTACACCACTTCATAATTAACACATTTTGCGAGTTACTTCATTTATAAACAAAACATTGGATTCTTTATTCAAGAATGGCAATTAGCTTTCTTCGTAGTAGCTTCTATAAATATGAATGGCCACCTTAGATCTTATCGAACCCCTTTAATTTTAGCAACCCCAGAGTAAAACAACTTATACTTACTACCCATTATTTTTTTATTTATGTCACATCAACTAATTATTTGCAGTACGTACATAGTTGAATCAAAATCATTTTTCTTTTTGTTTGTTAAAATTCATTACTTTCGTTGTAAAAAGTTAAGTTTTTAACATAAGTATTATTTTCATACATATCGACTCACTCTTTGCGGGTTCAACTGTATTGTTCATTTGCTTCGGTCTACCGCTGAACTTTCACTACCCCTTGGGCAAAATCATTGAAAACCACGGAAAAATTCTTTTTTTCTTTTTTTCACTGTAGAATAATTTTTCCGATCGCTGTAAATTGGGCAACATCGACGATTCGCCGTCGAATTTTAACGCATTTTCAATTTATGATCGAATTATTCGTAACATAATATTGCCAGCGATAAAAATCGGATTGCCAATAAAAATGTGTGCATTGCTTTATACTTTTAGTGTCTTTACATGGTGTTGGTTTACCTTAATTTAGCGCACAAACAGCTGTAAATCCTGATTTTCATATATATATATATATATATATATATATATATATGCTGATCAATACATACAATGTTACCTTTTATAAATAAATCCAATAACACACAATGGTTGATGTATTTAATATACACAAAACATAATTGAGTTACAAATAGTTAATACAATATTGTTTAAAAACACTTCATTTAAAACTTGTGTTAAATGTTAATTTAATCTTGTAATCAAAAACACGAAAGCAAATGTTACATCGTTTGAAAATAAAAATGGTAAAATTAGTGCCGTATAAATCTAGTGGGAGGTGTATAAATGGTATAATCTACTAAAATGATACACAGTTTTATTCCTAATTGGTGCTTTATAAACTTGTCACGTTTAAATTAAGTAGTATTTCATTGCAATTACTCTATAAATTGTCTTTGACTATTCTAAACATTGCTTTATTATATTCTAACAAGCGCATTATAAAGTAAAATGGCGCTCACTCTTATGTACATATGTCATCATTTATACTAAATACTTACATAACATCATACGTTTTGCATACAACTATGCGTTACATTTTTTATAAGAAACTGGTAGACTGTTAGCCCGCTTTATTTGAATATTTTAGAATAATTTCCTTAAAGAAATCTTATCGTATAATAAGATATATGCAGTTAAATATTAGCATTGCAACGATCCAGCCCACGATTCAAACATTTCAATTTTCGGTGTACGTAAATCTTGTAACCAAAATGCTGACAACTGTATTATAATATCTATATTTCAACGCACACAGATTTTTCCTATATACGTACATGAATTTCATCATGGAAATTATAAATTCCAAGGTTTATGTCATCTTCTACCAATTGGGTTTAGTTAAGCAAAAGGAAACCAATTGCAAAATGGCGATATTTAGTTTAAAATTTTGTAGATGTTTTTAGATATTTGATGTATAAATTCTTTTATCACATGTTAATTTGTATATGGCTTTTTTTCACAACTTTAATTTAATTTATGAAAACACACATTTTGATTGATGTAAGCGTTAAAATCTAAGAAGCTGTTTGGTATACTGGCATCCAAATTGGTCTGATGAAATAGTGGAAATGTCTTCACCGGTTTTGTGTGCATTTGTCACCCCATATAATACAAAATTACTTACGCATCAGTTATTGCTGCACACAATCGGCTTGACATAATGTCAGAGGATGTCAACCCCAAATGTCAAAAGAATGGTAGCGCTATAATACAAACATAAATGACAAAATTAAACATTTCAATATTCCATAATATAATTATTATAATTTTCGATCAAAGATTGTTTACATAAAATGTATTTTTCATATTTAATCTAGTCTTTCCGAGTTAAACGGTGAGAACCTTCTTTTATAAATTGAAAATATTTAAGTGCGTTTTTTTTATTCATTTCAAGTCGCGCGTTTTATCAATAATGTTATTAAATTTGAATTATTTTGTTTTTCCATAAGCTATGTCGATAACGACCCGGGTTTTGCCGTTCGGCATCTCCAGGTTGTATCTTAATTATATTGTGCGATTCTATATTTATATAAACGATACAAACCGTTTGATGCTCGTCACTCGTCATTTCAAGTGCACTAGATAAAACCCGAAGATGCCAAAAGGCGAAACCCGGGTCGTTTCAAAGGTCAGATTCAAAATGATTCAAATTTGATATTGAAGTTCCATCAAGTACCTTCAGTCGAAGTTCTAAAATAATGTTATTATTATTCATATGCTATATTTAAAAAACAAAACACTAAAAGTCAGCTGAAAATGCTCTTCCACTTAGTGAAAATTATCCTAATGATTCAAAATTATGGAATAAGTACTGATAATAGTATACTTAATTTATGAATAAAAATTCTTTCTCTCTAGAACAAATTTTTGACGGATTACAACATACATTTATATTGAGTTACATTTATTCCATCATTATATATTCTTACTTCTTTCCTATAAATCACAAAAGTTATTATTCCAAAGTATAACAAACTATTTCAAGATTGTCAATCTTTTATGTCTTCAGGAATAGTATGTTCTATCCCTGCCGTAACGGATCAAAGTTTTATCTGTCGCGTGCACTCAACTCGCGTGTTAGCGGGCGCGTGTGAGCGCCTAACATACAACAATATGTAAAAGCTGCCGTCCGCCATCAAAAGCCAAATGCAACAAGGGATGCACCACAAATCACATCACATTGCACTTTTTCAATCGTGATGCACGGGCTATCTATAATTGTGATCTCTTTATCCTTCGGAGCGTTTGCACTTTTGATTTGAGCTTTTACTAAAAAAAAAACCGCCCCTGTAAAAAATGAATCATGATTTATGAGTGCGAGTCTTTTCAATGAAAAAAGATGTTTTGAGTAATGTTCTGTATTTTATGCGGCTATTTTGTTGTACTACGTGTTACTGTGCACTAATTTTATTGAAGAAATAACAAATTACAATAAAATTCATAATACTTTCTACTATCTGTCTGTCTATGGCACTGGTCATAGACAATTTATCAACGTTGACGCATAGTGCGCATTTTTAACAATGTCTGCTTCGAGTGTAGAGAATATGGACTCCTGCTTAAGTTGATCTCAACCGAAGTTTTTTCTACGTGAACTTCTTGTTATTCAACCTCTCTTTCGAAGATAGTAGAGGTGCAAATATAAGGATAGGGACATCGGAATTGCTCTTAGAATAGAATGAGTATGAGTAGTAGTATGGAATTAATCGTTTGCATCCATGCCTTCAAGCCGAAATCCATTTTTCGAGCGCAACCGAAGTCAGCGTCATTGATCACTTCAGTTACCACGGACCCGAACCTTTGCCTATTACTCTTTAGAATCCCTTATTTATTATATTTACACATTAATTAATTTATTACAATATAATTATAACAAAAAATGATTCGAAAGTTTCTCCAGTATAGTAAAGTTCACAATGCGCACAATTGACAGTATTTGAATGAAATATATATTTTTTTATTAGTATTCTATCAATTTAAGACAAAAGCCAAATCTATAATGTCGATCCTAACTCGACATAGGAATTGCAAATGTTAAGTGATATTTATCAGGTGTCATCGCTTCCTGATACTTACAATAGTAATGTAATCAATAAGAAAAATGGCAGGCATCCTAACAAAAAAAACTATATTATACCGAATATTTTGACTGTTTTTTTGTGGATAGGAATCTACTTTAGAGTAATTAAAATACAATGTGTAATTTCAATTACGTTACCTTTGTATGACAATTCCGTGATCCAATGAGCGTGTTTTAGAAGAATCGTCAAGCAAATGTTCTGCTTCTGACACAACAGGACAGCATATATTGTTTGAAGTTTCACTGACTCGAATACAAAAATTCTGTTGATCGACTTTGGAAATAAGTAGATAATTAATATTATACATATGATAAATAAAGAAACCCTGAAATATTACCCCTTGATTCTTACATTTATATAAGGATTAGGAGTACTGGTCATTTACTCCCTTTGAAGCTCACACCCCTCATGACAGTAGTATACATTATATGTGTTAATAATTATAACTGACTGGAGATGTCACCCTGCATTTGTCACAAACTGTTGAAAAACATAATTCAATTTGTATGTATTCGTATCTTCGGTAATTTTAGCCAATCAACTATAAGTTTTACAGTTTGATTATATGATAACAATATTTCACATATCATTTTACGTCAGAGAGATGTTTGATGATACTTTTCAAAACAGAATTCATACAATTTGGAAGATACAATTCACAAAAAAAAAATATTTTTAATATTTGAATGAAAATACATTGTAAGTTTGCCTCGTCATTCCTGTGTTTCTAATAGTTTTCAAAACAGGATTTAACAAGTAATAGTCGATCACCAATAACTTTTTAATGTTTAGTGAATATTTTACTGTAGCACAATTTCATATCATGTGAACAACGAATATTACCACCGTATCGTAACGAAATTAACTTATCTGGGTTCAATCTTGTACGTATATATGTCTGACAATCGACACATTAGAAACTAATCTAAAACCAATCCGTTTTAATACCTCCTTTTGATTATTGTAATGGAATTGCCCAAATGCATTTTTAATATCTCCTATAATATTATAGATACTTCATTTGCAACGTTTAATTCTGTTATATTAATAATCGCCTATCATTGTTAAGAAGGTAGCTTCCTACGTATGGTTTAGTCTAGTCTTTATTGAAGCGATATATTCTTAAGGTTTCACACAATATGTTTTATTCTATGAAAACCTTGACACAATTATTGTGACAACAAGAAACAGCATGCTTCGAATAAATTTATGTCTTTATTATTGTTTGTACAACTTATTAATTTATTAATATACTTACGCTCATTATTTCTCTTCTTTGTCCACAGAATATGGCGCCAAATTCCAACAAAAGATCCCCGTCTCGTTTCCTCGAGGTACGTACATTTTGTAATAAAGATATTATTGTCCAACTTTTATTATAGTTTTGATGACGTATTATTTTGTTAATAACTTCAAATACATAATAAATGCGACGCTTTTGTTCGTTTTATCTTTCAATTCGTATGATAAAGTATTCCGAGGTGTTTTGCTCAGAATTTAAATTATTTGATAGTGTCGAAAACTGTCCAAAAATCGCAGTGTGATTCAAAAATTTCTTAACTTAACACTGTCTCTCACTAGTATAATGAAACTTTCCTCAATAAAGCTTTTCAGATAAAGAAACTTTACTTTATATACGTGTTTGACAAATCGAGAACTTTTTCTTTAAACAAATAAATGATAAAATTATTTAAAATAAGAAAAACTTATTTGCCGACCTCATTCTTTTTTCAGGATCAGATAAAAGTTTAGTAAGTTTGAATACATACATCAATGTATTGGGAGATAAATTCATTAATCGATTGAAAAAAATCTATAAAAGTTTCCTTGTGTTGAATGAAATTCTTGACTACACAATCTAATTATTAAATTACTAATATTATCTAGTGTCTGCCAAACTGTGTGCCGTGAGAGGTCTCAGGTGTGCTGAAAAGAAAAAGACGCAATTAAACCTTTGGCTGACAAGTTAAATAAAGAAAAAATAAAATCTCACAGCTTAATTGCTTCCCAGGTGTAGACGCTTCTTCAAACAAATTTAAAAAATGCCAGTAGTGCACAGGACATTAGAACTACTTTCTGCATAATGTTGGTGTGCCACGGACCAAACACCATTTGCCAGTGTCCCGTGAACTAAAAAAGTTTGGCAGATACTAATCTAATAGGACGAAAGTATATAAGAGTATTTAATATTCGATCAACATTCAAAAAATAACACATAAACGTAATAAAATTAATACATTTATTTTTACAGAAAATTCTTGAAAATGTTTTAATGTATATTTTAAAATATACATTAAAACATTTTCTGTTGAATTTTCTAATGATTAAACATTTAAAAAAAAACCTGTTGAAAAGCGTACTAAGAGCCGCTTTCGAAAAGAAAAATAATAACATGTTTTACAAAGCATGTATGTGAAGAAATCAGACGTGTAGACTGGGCATCTAAAAAACGAAACATTAATATTTTGCTTTGGTCTACGTCAGGGTTTCCCAAACTATGTTCCGCGGAACACTGGTGTTCCACAGAACCTAAATTGGTGTTCCGCAAACACCCACATAACTAAAAAACCAATCTCAATATATTCCGAAATCTAGCAATAATGATTCCTTGTTGATTCATGTTCAGTGACAGACAAACCAGCATGCTTACTTAATTCAGCGCAAGTTATTATGAAATAAATGTCTTTTAATTATGTCTTGGCAAATTTGTCAGAAGAATCTTTCAATGTGTAAAAACAAGTTATTGTTGTTTTACTTCTGTTTTATACAACCTATTTATGTGAAACAGGATTTCTTTTTTATGTTACAACGAAATCAGAGTGCAGAAACAAACTGGAAGCCATACCATTTAAAAATAATAACTGTTTTATTTTTGGTCGTTATCATTATATTATTTAAACTATAATGAACTACCTGACCTTAAAAATAAGCCGAGTGTTCCATTAAAATATTTGTATTTGCGAAGTGTTCCATTGCAGAAAAAGTTTGAGAAACCCTGGTCTACGTACATAATCCGGAGTCGTTCTTTTGTGTAGAAATAATACAATATTTAAACTCTATTGCCGTACAGTATTTAACAACCAGAAATTTTATTCCTGCTAGCTAGCTCAATATAAATTCAACTTCATTTTGAAATCTCTTTTTATTTAAATTAATTTTGAATACTGTCGTTGACTTTGTAAGTTCTTTTTGGTAAGAAAATTATTAACCAATTCGCATTTTATTTTGGTACCGACATAAACAAATCGCCGTTTGTACCCTAACCCTGCATAGCGATCATAAACATCCAGTTACAATACCAATATGAAATGTTTTCTATGCTTAGAAATATAGGGGATTTCGTTGTCTTTTCTTTAAAATATTAATATGTAATACCTTGCACATTGTCAGTTTGCTGTACGTATATATTTTAAATATAGTATATTGCGTATACATTTTGAACTATGTACATAAATGTTTATGGTAACAATTATCCAAAGGTATTTCAAATTTATTTAAACTTTTTCAATTCTACCAAATCGTAATAATGTTTAAGGATCACTGTCACAGACGTTAATGAAAGCGCGAGTCTACCCGGAAATGTTTATTTGCCCCGTGGAAATGTTTCATCAGTGAAATTGAATTTAAAAGCTTTTCAATGTCGGAACAATGGCTTTTTTGCTATTTACTCATCGAACCGCTTTAGTTTTTTGCGTTAAAAACTTTATTCATCGACTGAGTTTGCACGATCGATTGATCCATTTGGTCTCTATTGAAGGTTTAATTGCTGTCAAATTATGGCAACACTGGAATTAATTGGCACCGTGAAATTGTCTATTAAAATAGATAATGCTATTTTACTATTTTTTACAATATTGTATATTTGACACCTTAACACCATAACATTATATCTATATATGTAACTGTCATTTATTTATATATGCATACAATCAAAATACATTTTAATAATTATTTCCGGTGGATTCGGTGGTAACTTTTTAAAGTTCATAAATAAAAAAAAAAAAATATATAAAAATACGTTGGTATTGTATTGACGTCGCTATTTTTATCAAATTAACTGTTTATTCACGCGCATAATGCTTCTTAAAGAAGCGAAACGGGTATTACAATTCTTTACATATTAAAAAAGAATCATTATCTATTTTAAGTATTTTCTTTTACATATCAAGAGAAATTATCACAAGATAAACAATAAGTGCGTACAATGTAGTCACGTAAAAATAAATTTCATAACAATAACAACACTCAAAGTGATTGTCGGTTTTAATTGTTATAAAATATTGTTAAATTTAACAGCTTTACGATAATTAAAAGCGACAAAAATATGTGTTCCAACATAATCCTTCACTATAAGAGAAAATAAAATCTCAGTATTTCTTTATTTTCTTAAATTCCTTCATCGAATTAATGTTATTAATATTGATTCCGGTATTTTTTCATGCGAGTTTTTCCTTTAAAACATATTAATTCTGACCCAAAAATACGTTCACCTTTCAAGCCAGCGCTTTTTTATATCAAATAATATTTTTACTGTACATGCATACGTTACATTAATGTCGATTTAATTTGATTCCAATTAAATATTTTTGTCAAACGTAATCGACAAACGTATTTTCCTAATGAAGCCACTAACCGGGACTCGAGTTATTTATTCCCGACCGATTTCACCGACATTTTAAGCATTATTTAATCTGAAGTGAGCTAAGCGTTTTCGTAAAGCCCATTTAACTCGGTAGAAACCTTCGAACTCTGCTAATGGCGAACGGTTCAATGGGCACGATTTTTCTTAGAAACTTATTTAGAAAGCTCGCGCATATTATTCTATAGGTACCCAGTACCCACATCAGCGACAGGCAACGCTTTAATACTTTGTAAAATTCAAATGGAAACCACTATTATCCAAATAATAAGCGGTGTCCACTGTCCATATCCTTTTAATCCCACATTTATTTACACCTGTCTTGATTACAACATTTATTAATTGTCATGTTTAATGTCCAAACTGTTAAGTTGTCCGCTGAATAGATTAATATTGATTTTACACAATTAATATAACAGTAGAACAATCGATAAACAACGTGTTATGAGCTGTGAGTATTCAAAACATAATGACAAATCCAAAATCCAATGCTACAATTAGATATTCAGTGAAAATAAAACTCGAAATGAACATTACCTTGCACTCTTTCCAGCGACACTTAACATCAACAACAAAATATAAACCTTCCATGCGATAGTGAAACAAATGACATTATTACACAAATATTGTATTATTTATAATTTAATGTCTGTAAATTTTAAAATACCAACCAGAACTAAAAATACTCATAAAATTTTGTGTTATCAAATATAGATGCCGCTGAGTGTTTCAAAGTAGTTAGTTTTCCGCGTAATTAAAAGGTAAAAAATCATTTTTCCTTTTTCTTTCGTCGTTTTTATGGTGCTGTTTTCTTAGAGTGAGTCTTAATTTATTTTTCTAATAAAAACGTAAAATTTCTTCGACTATCAAGTATTAAATTTGTGTTCTTTTTTAAAATTACGAAAATTATTTTTAAAAAATCGTAGAATTTAATTAAGTATACTAGTAAAGCAGGGCTGTGTAGTCGGAATTTAAGTCGTAGAGTTGTGGTGTATTGGATGGAGTCGGAGTTGTAAAAAAGGGGCGACTCCGACTCGCTGTCTTACGTTAGTTAAAACACAGCAAGTTATCTTTTTAAAATCTGAGTCGAGAGTCGTCGTCGTCGTGGTCGTGATCGCTACACCCCTGATAATAATACTTATTATGAATTATTCAACATTGCTTTCAAATTCGCCCAAAAAGTTATTTTTAACCCACTTTGACTCTATTATGACATTAAAAATGTAACAATTCAAACAATTCAAATTTTATATTGAAATTCCATCAAGCACCCTCAGTCGAAATACTTAATTAAAAATGTATTTTTTGACTAAGAAATAACTATTTGGTAATTTAATAAATTTAAGCCTAAGTTAGAAAAAATACCTAAAAGGATTAATATTTTAAATTACTGAATCATATTGCAGGCTACTTAGTTTGACACATAAAAGATTTTCTTATGTTTAAAATTGTTACGTATGTTTTAACATACGGTTACTAGTAAATTCCTTGTTCTTTATAGTAAAGTTTTGATTTACCTGTACCCCTCCCCTGCCTCCTAATCTCCAGAAGGCAATCAATGTTGGGTATAATGAATTTTCACTTGAAGTATTTAAAAGTGCCCCCCGCGTGGCCCGTTCCCTATCCTCGGCTCCACTTAATCTTAATTGGCAATCCAAACTTTTCGTCGCGTCCAGATCACTGGCCACATTAATTTGTGTGTTGTGCGAACGCGCCTTTATCGGTTTCCGTTAGATTTGGCGCGTTTTTTCTCCAAGCTTCTCTGCTTCGCTTCCGCATCCGGTTGACTTGTCAAAATGGCTGCAACGGCGCTGCGTTGATTTTTATTGAAACGTGTAAATCGGTTTGCCCCTCAACCCTCCTGGAATATTGAGCGAACAACTTCCTTTGATTCGCCATTCGGTAGGATTTCCAATTTTTCTTTATGTTTGTTTATTTGCAGTGAATTTTGTGGAAACCAATACAAATATTCCACATCCCTATGGAATATCTCTTCATTTTGGACTCATAAAATAACAACATAAATATAATAATTTCACCTGGTAAATTAAATAATACACAATAAAACAATATTCTAAGTTGCCGAGTGCAGATTATCGGAGATAAGACTGCTTAAAAACCATAACTGTCTTCATTTAAATATGTACATAGTACTGCAATCATATTTTTTTATCCATTTCTTAATGAGTTTTATATTCAAAACCCTTGGCTAATATTATGTAGATCTGTTTTGTTTCGTGTAGCAAAATTTTCTACACGTGTTTGCATACTTTTTATAATAAAAAAATATGCTCACACCACTTCACAGCTTGCAAAAATTTTCCATTCGTACATTTTGAATCTACTTTCTTGCTGAGAAAGAATGAAGCCATGAAAGTAAATGACGCCTTTTCCCGGATGCAGCGAGCGATTCGGCTAGTGTAGGTTTGTTCCTTCGCGTAAAAAGCATTTCCTGGCTGCGCTCTTCTTTTTTTTTTGCTGATTATGGTATTGCTGTATCCATGAAAATGGCTCTATAGCGCCATCGTGCGGGCATTTTTCGCAACTAACAACACTGATCCACACGTAGTCGTCTTCCGTCGAGGGTTTCTCTAATCTCTCTCATAAGTGTGTTGCTATTCTTAAGATGTCATTTTATATGAAAAGCAAGGTATTTTCTCTTCGTACATTTTTTTATTTTTGTTTTATGTATGTACACAGTACATAAAAGCACTTTTGCCTACTCTTGTGCTTGGAATTTTAAATCATAACTCATGCCTAGATACACATATTTTTAGCATCTATTTTTTTTTCAATATAGCGTTTTGACACTTAAATTTCGCGTTATAAATTTTAGCATTTATTTAGCGGTTATTTTTTAATCATAAATAGTAATTTAAAAATTCAAATTGAAATATAACTGAACATACATTATACAATTTATTGATAGAAAATATTTTAAATTATAACAAGAATAACAAAAACAACAAGTATTTAATTTAAAATAAAGAAAAACATACAAAAATACAAATAGACTATTCATTGTACAAAACATTTGAAATTGTTGTAAAAATAATCAAAATATAAGAAGAAATTATTTAAAAACAAAGTGATTAAAATTTATTACAACTTTACATAGAAAATGTTACAAATTATCTGTTTAAATTAGATTATAAGTGCTAAAGAAACGTTATGCATCTACACTATTTTCAGGACAGGATATGGATTGAATGGTAGTACTGTTGAATTCCAAATGTTACATTTTTGTAGTAAGTAATAGCAGAAGACTATCTGCTTTTACCCCACTTTGAAATTCATTCAAGATTAGATAAGAAGAAAATCGAATTTAATAAAATTTCGCATCTATTCGCTCATTTTGAAATTTCACAATAATTTTGCATATATCGTATTTATCGCTTATATGTCGCATTAATCGCAAAACGCGATCATCACGTATTGACACATCACTAATTCATAATACAGTAAAACCCCCGTTTATACTTATGTCGGGACAGTGTAATTCTGGGTAGTGTAATTGGGGGTGTGAATCTCATACAAAGTCAGGGATTTGGTTTTTTCTGCAAAACTAAGATCTCCCTTAGTTATGCAAAAAAAAAATATTTAGTTACCATGTGATAAAATACAAAGGGCTCCAAAATCCCGCACATGGACAGTCGCCCGCTATACGTGTATAGCCTGGCACGTGTTGAATACACATACGCAGGGCCGGCGCCACCATACAGGCGAAATAGGCAACCGCCTAGAGCGCAAACCATTAGGGAGCGCAGAAATGGAGTTTTATTTTTTTCATATACTCTAATAAATAATAATACATTTTATTTTGATGTTTGCATTATTTCCTTGTAATTATATATCGTATTCTATAGGTATTATTCAAAAAAAGAGGTTGTTACGGTTCACGTGGAAAAACTTCTGTTGAGATACTTGCATTAGAAGACCATATGCTCCACATTGGGATCGGACTTGGTAACTTAAACTTTTTTTTTTCTAATGATTCCGAATTGTTTTTTTTCATTATTTCGAAAAAAATGGACGATTTTTTAAAAAGGGAGCGCGCCAATAGTCGTTGCCTAGGGCGCCAAATTACTTCGCGTCGGTACTGCACAGACGCTAGCCAACATTTGACCGTAGGCAACATTTGGCACAGACGACCGTCTCGTAGTAACAATGAAATGCGACCGTGCGATTGGGGGATTTGCGGCGAATATTTCAAGCCAGCGCGTTATTCAAGGTAGTGTAATTGGGGGTTCCACTGTATCTACCAATCATTTAACATTGTTCATAAATATTGAAAAATATTCATATATCATCGATATACTAACTTACTTATTTTCGTATTGTTTTTCGTAACTCATTCGCTGCCTGAAAATAAATATCATACAATTAGTGGGATAAATAGAAAAACTACATTTAAAAACGTTGAAAATCATAACCAACATATCGATAACAATTTTGTATGCCCTATCGATGATACTGATGCATGAAAAGCTCTTTTTATATGATAATCTTCAATAGTATAATAGTGATTACATTGAAATCGGACACACTCAAATTGAATCAATTATATTTTCTTTTTAATCCATCTGATAAAATTTTGGCTTAGAAGAATAATCTAAAAGTAAGTAATTCAATTAGTATTCCAGTTTTCTTATCCTAAATCAACTCGTTCATTTATTAAGAACTTAAACAAATAGACCAGGCATACTTGGCTTGTGAAGTGTGAAGAAAACTTTTTAACTTTTGCCTTATTCCTCTTTCTATCTGAATCTGCAAAATGCAAGCCCATAAAGCAGAAATTTAATTCACTTGGATTACCAATAAGTACACCTTTCTCTGAACTTGGACGTCGAAGGTATAAAGAGCTGGCAGACGTTTTCGAAACTTTTTTTTATAATAAAACTTTTAAGCCTTGTGATTATTTTAATATTGATAGTTTATTTTCTCATTCCTATTATGTCTGGACAACGCGGTGTGTATAATTCCAATATATCAAATTCTCGAGACGATTTATTGGATTCGACTTACTGCTGAATATAATGTATGAAAATTTAAATATTATAAATGGAGAACTCATATTGAACTATCGATGATTTATTATTGACATATATTTAATATAAAACGTCATGAGTTTTCAGTGCGCAAATACCTTACCTTAGAACACTAGAACATAAATTAATGTATTATTTAAAGTTTTTACTACTAGTATTTATTTGATTTACAGCACATTTTAATATACATTTACCCAAGTATTAATTACGCTACATTAAAACATTACAAAACGTAACTATATAATAAGTGAAATACTTTAATTTCCGAGAAAGAATAATTATTTAACGATGATACAATCCCGGCATATTTTATCTCACCTGTGTTTCTATAAACATTAATTAGGCATAAACAAATGATTTGTATGTTTGACTAAGGTATGGTTTTATATTATCAGCTCGCATTACGTTTGCTTCCAGTATTGTCGACTTGCGCAAAATATATCTTGAGCAATATTTTTTATTCGTCAACCGAAATATGAGGGCAGGAAAGTAGAATTTCTCATTCGTTGTGAATTGAAAATTTACATAAAAAAAATTGGGATACACTCAGCCATTAGCTTCAATTGGGTGCCTCGTAAAACTTTTTATAGTCTGTAAAAAGATGGACTTTATTCCATAATATCTTATTTTATTATTCATACCTTAAAGACGTAGTCAATTTACTCTACATCCATTTTATAAGTAAATGTATCGTAAATGATGCTGCTTTTTTGTAAATTGATTTTCTTCTGCGTTGCTATTTTTGTATATTCAAATGAGATATGCTAGATAAACAATCCTACTCACTTTTACTGCCCATGGCCGTGTGTCAAAGATAATATTCTTGATTCTGTGTTTTTGTTTACAGTTACGTCAAAAATAAGCTGTAACTTAACGATATCAAATCATGTATAAATATATTTTGATGTTCTAAAATCAAATAGGACTGATACATTTTCGTTGTCATAGATTTTCATTACCATAGACACGATTTATAGTTTTCTCTTGCAATAATTGCGAGCATTGTTCTAGATTTGAAATTCAAGCAATCCTTATGGAATATCATTCATGTGTTGCTGTTATAATTAAAACGCAACGTAGGAATTTATATATTTTCTTTTTTTAACAAAATTCTGTCTTATTTATTTTCTCGGCGACCGTATAAATATATCATCAGTGTTGCTTATATTACTATCCACACAATTGACTATTTATCACCTCGAAAATCCATCTGCCTATTCAGAATAATAATGTAGTCAAGTCTACACATATAGGAATATATTTCTTGAATATATTAACATAGTAATATGATGTACCTAACCGATAATGATGTCAACAGCCTTGCCCTTCCACCTACACACATCACGTATGACATTCTTGTGTATTGTGCTCAATGTCAAATTATTATTAAATTATATTATGTACCTTCATTGATACCTACATCGACTTCCATCTTGGTTATAATATAATACGTAATATAATCAGCATCAAGAAGGTTTTCAGTAACTTAAAACTCTGATTACTTAAAACGTAGCCGTCCATTTTCACTTCACGCACCATTTTGAAGAATTATTACTTTTAATAATACCCGTTACACTATGGCTGTTTAATACACGAGTATAATAATATGTATTGCTTATTATTTCAGATCTTTTTTATGATCATTTAAATTGTATCATGTTTTAAATATCCGAATACTTTAATGTGAATTTAGCAAATTACATAACACTGAAAATCACAATGAAATATTGTATCATTCTACCTAGAAAATGTATTGATAGCTACACAAAACCGTTGCAATAGTTTTTACACAAACATAATTCATTCTCCGACCAAGAAAAGAAGATACGTGTTCATTTCTGAGTAGTGCTTCTTTGCTCGTTAGGTGCGTAGTAGGGCCTCCAATACCGGGATTATCTTAGTACTAATCCCGGGATTTCAGGATTTACTATAAACACGTGAAAAATCTCTTAAGCCCGCTAAAAAATAGTTTTGCACTGGAGTCACTGTTCTAGTGAGTAGATATTGATACAGGAATAAACTGACGAAGAATATAATATATTATATTATTATTCACAATAGTACAAGTCCAATTGCCATAGATATAAACTATGTTTCATCGGATCGATTTAACTGCATCTTCATGTCTTATCTTGTTTCTCTCACTAATTATTGCACTAGTGACATTTTATTATGAATAGCCTGTTATCTAATAATATTGTAATACCAGTAATAGATTTAAATGCGCATCAATGTTGAATTATTGCAACTAAGTGAATGTTTTAAATCATGAATAATAGCACGGCATAATTTACTGCGAGTAGTCTACATTAAATTTATATTTAATTGAGATAAATATACATTTCGTTCACTGCCTAAATGCTGAATTATTTTCCAGGACTAATGGCGAGTATACAGTATACATTATTAATTTAAGTGTTGCACACATATTCGTTTCTATTTAGGAAACCCGAAGGTAGGTAAATTTCAGTGTTACCAACGGGATCCTGTGAATGCCAACGTTGGTATTGAATTGATTTGCATACGATTCGCGTTCAATGAGCGAACGTTATAATATGTACTGATAACGTAATTAGAATTTAATATACGATTACCTGGAGCAAGCAGGAATTTATGAAGGAATGCCTCTAATGGAAAATATTTTTTTTGAATAGTTGAATCCATGGAATTTCAATAAATGATTAGATAGATTCTTCATTATAATTTTACATCAAAAATGAACTCTCCGTGTAAATATTGTATTATTTTTATTAGCTATAAAATCAACGCAATAATTGAAAAGCTACACTTTGTTCGGTCGTATTTTTTGTCATTATCCTTCACTATATTTCTGGATATTGTCATTCCATTTTGCAACCTTTCTTTTGATATGAATACATGAGAAGAAGACTTATCGGTGGTCATTTTTTCCGTGCCATACTAACGCATGAACCGATATAAATAATCAAAACTGTAAATCAATGTGATAGTCGGAATTAAAATTAGAAATGTTCGTACGTATATGTGTATTTCTCGTAATTTTTGTATCAAATCATTCTGTTTGAGAAGCGTCTCTCATTTGTTAAATTGAAGATCCCATTACATTTCGCCTTTGCGTTATATTGTATTATTATCTTCAATCTCAAAAGCGATATGCATAATTAATTCAATCTTTCTCATCTGCAAAACAATTTTTAATCATTTTACGTTATGAGTGGTTCATGACAGTAACACAAAAGGCCGGTTGACTATCTTTGTCGCAATCCAAATGTTAGAGTTCTACTTTGTACCGTGAGATGGGAGATATCGCCGACAAAGGGTAAAAGGCCTTATCGTGAACACAATATATTATTGTATCGTTAAGCACACATCCGTAATTAACGCGTGAATCCTGTAAACTTAAAACGACGCTATGAAATAGAGAATTTCATCCGACCGAAATTCGAGTAGACCAGAGAATCGGAACATTTTCCGCAGCTTCCTTTACTTCCATATGTAAATATGTTAATGCTTTATCGTAAGATTATTTTTTGAGTATCCTTGTAATAATAAATTTCAATTCTTGAAACTGTTGAACTTGATAAAAAAAGAAATTGTTTCCATGGTAAAAATTGTATCCTGAAGTACGTACATATTTACATCCCAAATACCCTGAATATGAGTTTTGGTATTGGCATATACAATTTTTAACCTCTCGTGTCAATAATATATTTTTAAGAAAATTTTAACTAATATTGATACAATTGATAAAACACAGCTCACTATCATATTGACTGGACGGATTGGTTGCTAGTGACGCCCTTTAGCGAAGATTTGTTGCTTGTTTTAGAAAATACGAATTATTGAAAATTGCATAACAAATAACTTTGTTATACGTTATATGAATGATGAATTAAAATATTTCACACTGCACAATATTAATAATTGTTTTTTTCTTCTTTTCTAGGTATCCATGCGAAGTGTGTGCGGAATAATCAGCATTATTCTTCTTGCAGCATCCACAAATGCATTAGCAAATTGCCCCAATGGATGCAGCTGTGATGATGAGACTCTGGTGGTCCAATGTGAAGAAAGCAAACTGGATGTACTCCCTATAACCCTCAACCCGTCAATCCAACGATTGGTCATAAGAAATAATAAAATCAAAATGATTGATAGTTCCATACAGTTTTATGGCGAACTGTACTTTTTGGATTTGTCGTATAATCATCTTGTGAGTGTTCCGATAAAAAGTTTCGACAACCAAAAGAAGCTACAAGAACTGCATTTAAATCATAACAAAATATCTTCTGTATCAAACTGGACATTCCAAGGGCTCAGTTCATTGACGGTGCTGAATTTGAGAGGAAATTTCCTTGAAGATCTCTCTAAGGAAGTATTCGCTGTCCTGCCGCTGCTTGAAGAACTCAATTTAGGACAAAACAGAATATCGAGAATCAATCAGGCGTCTTTCAGTGGACTCATGTCTTTGAGAGTGCTTTATCTTGATGATAATCAGTTGAATTCTGTGCCCACTCCTTCGTTTTCCGTACTAGGGAGCCTAGCAGAACTGCATGTAGGCTTGAATGCTTTTTCATTGCTTCCAGAAGACGCATTCGCGGGTCTTAATAAGCTATCCGTTTTAGACCTCGGCGGGGCTGGACTTTTGAATATAACAAATGGAGCATTCAGAGGACTGATGGGCTTGAGAAATCTCGATTTATCAGACAACAGACTGAAAAATATTCCCACATCCCAGTTGTCAGAGTTGACCAGACTTGAAGATCTGATTATCGGCCAAAATGATTTTACAGTCATCGAGGCAAATTCTTTCAGAGGATTGACCAATCTCAGGAGGTTGGAAATAACTGGCGCAAGTCAATTGGAAAAAATCGAGCGCGCCGCTTTCAACGAAAACCTCAATTTGGATACGCTGGTGTTAGCTAGTAATAAAAAATTGGACACGATCGAGGAAGGATCTCTCGTGGGGCTTCCGAATTTGCGACATCTTATTCTGCGAGAAAATGCATTCACCTCTCTTACGGAATCTTTATTGGCTTGGCACGAACTAAAAAGATTAGAACTGACAGATAATCCTCTGCATTGTGGATGTCAGCTGCTGTGGCTGCAGGAGAGATTGTCGCAGAAAAATTTCACGCAAGTCCAGTGCGCCAGTCCTGATCATTTGAAGGAGCGACTTTTGAGAAATTTGGGACCAGACGATTTGGGGTGTGCCCTGCATGACACCAAACAACAAGCCATCATAGGATCGCTGGTATTCGGATCTGTCGCGCTGATCACTGCTTTCGTGTTATTATTGTGTCGCTACAGAAGACGCGTGCATGAAGCATTGAAAGACTACAAGTGGAATAACCGTGCAATTTCTCGAAAAGAACACGAATATCAAAAGACATTCTCCGAAGAGGACTACATCGTTCGCGGTGCTCATCCTCCCCAGTTTCCGACCTCCCAGCAACCGATCAGCTCCGCCCTCCGAACGATTCCGGTTACAGAACTGTAGCTAGAGCTGTACGCCTCCCCCAGCGTCTTCTTCCTGCCAGGCGGGGCCCAAGGGTCCGTGCGCAGGCCACAGAGACTCCAGGGAGGCGGGGGAACGTTGCCTGTCAACGGCTTCACCTACATGAACGGTGACACTTGCCGTCATCCTCACACTCTCAATAACGGAGCGATAGCACAACACGGCGCCAAAAACGGAGTGCTGCCTCACACATTGAACAATGGATCCCTCAGATCCCTCTCCGACAAAAAAGTCAATCAAACCAACAGTTTTAAGTATAACACTGATAACAAGCGCAACATCGACTCCCGGTATTCGAGAAAACAAGAAAACAGTTTTCTTAGAAATCCGGAAGCGGTGAGCACCTATCAGAGACACCAAGATAACTGCGAGCACAGCCGAAACAACGGCTACTGCAGTCATCCGAACACCAACGAACCCGAGTATTCCGTTATATCCGAAAGCGGATACACGCAACCGGAGGATGGATATTTGCATTCGTGCAATCATGACAACACTTTCAGCTGTTGAGTTCCGTAGAGTTTCTAAAAAAGGTGATATTTGTGAAATTTAGCAATAAAAAATATCCATTCCATGTCAGTTGAAGACATTGAAGACGCTCTTGTGCAAATGTGTGATAGCCGGACGTGTGTGAATAAAATATTTATATGTGTATAAAAGACTGCATGTAGAATTATATACTATAAGTTTTCTAAAATGACCAGTGACTTTGGTGAAATTCGACGACAGCCTATTTTATTATTGTATTTACTATTTTTAGTGATATGGTATCTGTGTCGATGAATCAGATTAAATGTTTTTCTATTGGCATAATGTAATATATTCAAGTCTAATGAAAAAATCTGTACAGACTAGTCGTATAAAACTTAATTTATGATTAAACACATACGATTAAATCTTAGAAATTATGAATGTATTTGTTTAGGAATTTTGAAATAATTAAAAAAATTAAATTGGTCTGTTTGCATATTGATAATGTGATATCTGTAGAACGTACTGTAAAATTAAAGAAACGGAAACGTAAGAAGTTTCTTAGAGTTCATAACTATTTACAGAATAATCAAACTCAACAACTCCATACTTGCAATAATTATATAAAATACATTCATCACAATTCTATCTCTATTAATTCAACTAACTCACTGTGTTGTACATAACAAATTTTTAACTGCAGACATTTTTTTTTCACTGTTAGAGAAAGAATAATTTACATATAAAGATGAATCTATCTAAGTTATTTTCATTTACTGATTCTAGACTTTTACATGTTGATACTGGGATGGAAAACAAATGTGTATACACTTTATTAAATTCACTTCGTACATAATAATTTGTGTAAAATATATTCAATGGCCTCCTAAGATAACTTGTAAAAATTCTACATATTTTCAATTTATGTATTCCAGGTTATGATTAGCTTTGTAATTGTTTTATTATATAGTCAGTTTTTGACAGCTGTAACATATTTTTGTTTCAGTTCTAACAATGCAGCAGCATTTTTATGTCAAATGGGTAACGTCAGGAGCACAATCAACATAATTCAAAAGCAATTTATCTGTTGTTTCTATAGGCAATAATAAGTATACTAAAAAAATGTGATAACGATACATTTTTATTTGATATGATCCACATTCATTCACTTTTCTTTGACAAAGATATTGCTTGTCTTTATTACACTTGTCATCTACAAGAGTAAATCTAATAGCAGTCAATATCATTTATGAATTATTGTACAGTTTTTTTGTTGTCATATCAAATACTATGCGAGTGATGTCTGAGAAAATTATTTTAATATTGAAATCGCTGTTATACACTTTTGAGTAATTTTTTTGAGCTTTTCTCTAAATCACACCATACACTTTCCTATACAAAAGCAATTTATTACTTTCCTGTGTAGTTCTGTAATATAATCTTTGTATTTATAACTTAATCGCATCCTAAATGATATTCTTATTATAAACCTCCATTTCAAAATGATTGTTTTGTTTTATTACTGTTATTCCTTTGTCCTTTATATATCTGGTACCACATATTGTTGCTCTCCTAAAAACATTGAATTAATGCATACCTTTTCATATGATTATTCTTTGGAAAATGGTATGTATCTATAGAGCTAATCAGGGGTCATGAAACTCAAATTAATTTTGTTTGTTCCTTCTTCCCCTGAAAGACCTTGTGCTAGAAGAATTGCTGCTGGAAATCTTGCGGTCGATCACTGCATCATATTAATTATTTAATATTTTAATCAAATCTGTTCCTGCCACAAATATTCCACTATGCTGACTGACGATTGGGCGAAATTGTGAATGTGACAAATAAGTACAGGATGCTGATCTATATAGAATGTATGGAGATAGACAAATAGATGAACAGGAATACTTATGAACATTTGCTGTATGTAGTCAGCAAAAGCATACTTTATTTCAATTTGAACCAAGATTACTGCCACAAATTTTCTACTTGGTCAATTGATGATTGGGTGGGATTAGATAAAAAAATTGGCACAAATCATATTCACTTTTAAGTTGTTCATTATCAATACTCGGTCGAAAGGTCTGTATTCAATAAATGATTTTTTTTATAATTTGTTTTCATTTATTTTATATAATCATGAACATTTTCAACTGATTATCAAATGAGAAAACCATATTTACAAAAAAATCAAAGGCTAAAGGTGTTTATAATTTTCTCTGCAACTCATAGAAGCTTTCCGCACATATTCACATCAATACTTAGATTAATGTAAAGCTGTGAACAACAGATGGTTTCCAAGAGAAGAGAATACAAAGAGGAATTTAGTTTTCTGCAGTCATTTAATAAGAATGGTAAGTGTACTGATATCGATTCTACAACAGAATCTTGGATATTGTTTTAGGTAAATCTGTACCATTTATTAAGATAATGTCAGTATTTCCAAAAATATAGCCTAATCACTTGATTTTCTAAACTAAATCTTTAGGGTAAATTTGAAAAAGATTAACCTTCTCACCACGTATGACATCTATGCATGTCCTAGCGAACATGCCCTCAGCGCGCGTGGCACGTATAGATGTTATGAAAATTTCAAACCCTATATAAGAGCTATCTATTGTGGTAAAATTGTATATCTTGGTTGAAAATATTACTAAACGTATATTTTACCAAATTCAATAGATGGCATTAGTTAAAAAAGATTCAATATAGGCTAAAATAATTTATTTCTGGAACACGCCGTGAACATACGTCACCAATGGAAGATTTTGGATAATGTAAATAAGCGATCGAGTGCGAGTGAAATTGAAATTGTTCCGAGAATTTAATATTATATGCATGGTATGGTGGTGGCGCAATGTTATCGGTCGCGCGTGGCGGTATTTTGCAATATGGCGACGTCACGCCGCAATTGTATGAAGAATCATCATTGTTGAATTAGACCGAAAATACAAGAAATATATTGTATTTTATTATGGAAAAAGTTACTTTGGGTGGCAATTAACACATTTGATTAGTTGAAAAAATATTACAACCTATATTTATAGTCGAAAACGCGATAACAAAATTCGCAAAAAAGCAGCCGCGTACAGGGCATGCTCGCTAAATTTGGTGACGCGGGCAAAGGGTTAAATACATCTATAACACCTTGGCAAGAGCAGTCTATCAAGTTTGTCAGGAAGAGAGTTTATTTTACTCACATACAAACAAGTGTTAAGTATCAGACTTGGGTAGTATGTCCAGCAGCAACAGGTGTATATAAAATTTAGACCATATGCTTAGGTTCTATGTATAATGAGTAATGTAGTGAGTTAGTCTGTAACACAAATGTTTTTACACTGAAAATATTAAGATTACTTTTTTTAATTTCAATGTGACATCTATTGGTTTATAATTGAAGCTTTTATAGAAAACCTTTCACAATATAAGAGATCTATTTTGTAAAAATAGTATATACCTAACTAATGATGATCTTATCTTATATGAGTCCACATCTCTTCAAAAAGACATGTAATTACATGTATGCATAAAAATATTTAAAAAAATATTAGATCTTGATTAGTTGATACGGCAAAGATTTATTGAATCCTAAAAACTTCTTACCTGGTAAAAAATAGCTTTAAATTATAATGTTCGAGATTAAGAGATTAAGTTTAAGATTAGAGAATATACCACTACAGTGGAACCTCGATTCTACGTTTTTCAAGGTACCGTAATAAACGAACGAATAATGCGGGTAATCTTCAAATAATACCAAAAAAATGTTTAATTTTCAAAAAACATATTTATTTATGTAACTAAATGCGATGTAAAACTCTTTGAGCGAAAAAAAAAATTCTTTTCTACAAAAACGGTCAATCGGGATAATATGGGACGGGACGATAATATTTAGACGATAGATCGAGGAAATAATTAAATCGGGGAATGATAAACGTGGAATTATTAAATATTGTTGAAACGGGGTCTTGGTCGAGTAAAAATAAACGATCCATGCAAAAAAACGAAGATAGCGAGAACGGTAGATCGGGGTTCCACTGAAAAAACCGCGAAACGAAATGCTAGGCAAAACTATTTATGAAAAATATTCAACGAAAACGGTCAATCGGGATAATATTCGTGACAGGACCAAAATATTCAAACGATAGATCGAGAAAAACGGTAAATCGGGGAACGGTTAATGCGGGATTCTTTTACATTGTTCTTATGGGTGTTTGGCCGGGACTATGAAATATAAACGATCCATGCGAGAACGGTTGATCGGGGTTCCACTGTATAACATTAAATAGTAGGGTTTGAGGACTCGCTAAAGCCCATTATAAAGCACAAGAGTAATTGTTGTGAAATCTTTCCACAGATGGCTTGGAGTAAATATTTCTTTTACCAATTAATTTTTCGATTTCGATGGAGACTTTCAGGGAATTATTTGCTGTTTTGAAGATTTTCCCTAACATTAAGCAGGAAACGCATTTTAAACTTTCATTTTGTCACATAAAGCAATTTTATTACAGTTTGTGCCTTATTCGTGCATTGTTATAGAAAACTTTTTATTTTGGCTGCATTTTCCCTTTTTTGTACATAAGTCAAAAAAACAAAATGATACCTTTGATAAATTTGGTTTTTTGGCAACTATTTGATGGACGATGAGACATGGTAATTGAGAGTGATCAACGTCGATGGCTTTTAGTTGCGCTGGTTACAAGTTCAAATACCTGTATGTGCAGTTAGATAAATTGATTTATGGATTTCTGTTTGAAAGCATAGGTGGTGTCTGTGAGTCTCATTCTATCTGAAAAACAGGGCGTAGCGAGTGGTTATCTAACCACTAGTCTTGTCCTAAGCTGTATCATTCTATCCATACTTACGATAGATGGATTGAATTACATTTAGCCTTTTAGCTGCCGTAGAAAAAAGGACATAATTACCTAGCTCGCCAGCTATAATTTGCTACGCCACTGTTTTTGACACAATGGTGTAGGAATGGGTCCTGCCGCCCGGGGCACTCCTTGAATTTGCCATCCCCAATATTTCCTCTAATTATGTTTTTCAATCACTTCTACTATTTTTTATATATGAACTAGGAGTTTTTACTAGGTGGCTTAATTATTTTATGTATAAATATAATTTATTAAAAAATATTATTTTTGAAAATGCCGCACCCCCCTTGCTACACCACATACAGCAGAAACGTATTCAGCTGATCTTTTTGTACGTTGCGGCCCAGACTTGTTTTTATCTGCTAGTCTCTTCAAAATTATTCAATAAATCAGGCGTGGGGAAACTGCGGCCTTTTGGCTACTCTGATACGGCCAATTCTGTAATTTCTGTAAATTTTTGTAAATTCGTAAATTCTGGAGATTTTGTATTTGAAAATTCCTGAAAGACCTTAAAAAAAAGGTCCCACTCTGGTAATTTTGGAAAATTCGCAAATTTCTGGGCTTTAATAATTGGCATGAAACTGCACTAAATGAGTGGTTTGATGGCACATTATGTCTACCTAATATTTCACATCATTTTCTATCACAATAATTCATGATCGATTTTGATAAAATGTTTTTACGATTAAAACATGGATTATCAAACATATTTTCATAATAAATTTGCTTTTTCTATATTTTAAGTGTCAAAATTCATATTTACCAAAATGGCGACGAAACAAAGCAGTAAACCTTCCTGATGAACATCTGTATATACATATATTTATAAAATTGCTTTTCCAGAGAAAATACTACATAAAATATGCCAATTATGTTTATAAGAAAAATTATACACACAGCACCTGTGCTGATAAGACTGGTTTGTGTTTGCATGATATGAAATATGATTATTTTTTGATTCTTTTGTGAAATTATATTGAATGTTTTGTTTAATTCTAATGGTAAAAAATAAATTATTGAATGTGAAACATGATGACAAAATGCTCCCTTATCATTCTTTCCATTACATATTTATAATTGTACTGTGTTTACATAATGTATAATATTGTAACACTTGCAGAAGTTATTAGGTAACAAATTCATAATTTCGAGTAAATAGCAAATGAAAATTTTAGCTCACACCCCGTTTATTTTTAAATTGTGAGTTTAAAATAGTCATAATGTAAGTATGTAGATAAAGTTCTCAACAGTTCAAAACATTTATCATAACATTCTTTTGCTCCAAAGAATCCATTGTGTAATTAATTTGATTTATAAAAAAGCGGAATTGAGTTTAAATCTTAAAAAAAGCACATACTCCAGATGCCACAATTGTTAAAAGCATAATGAAAACTGCTGCTTTTGTCGATTTTAATTTTACAAAAATGTACATGTTAGGGCAGGCATCGGCAACCTTTTTTGGCTGTGGAATCTAAGTTTAAAAAAATGTTATTATTGAGAAGACTATTCGGGTCAGTGGGTATATTAACTCTTAGAAGTCCTATGTCGAGCTGGACTCGGCATTACAAATTTGGCAATGTTTTTTCATTTATTGATTTTTTTAATAATATAAGTTTTTTTTTCATCCAAATATTACAATACGCATTGCTATACTGAAACATTCAAAATGTTTTTTATTATAATTATACGATAATAAATTAATTAAAGATGAATTAATGTGAAAACATATTTCAATTAAGGACTGCAAAGGGTTAATATCATATTTTAGTCACTTCAAATCATCAAATGGGTCACTTGGTGAGCCGCAGGTCATAGGTTGCTGAGGCCTGAGGCGTTATTTGTTGTTAATTTGAAATTTCATGCGACTACCATATGAGGGGTATAAAAGCATAACCGCCACTATCCATACCTGACCGTTTTTGAGATAATGATTGATTAATGATCCTTTACTCACTCTCTATGCCCTACAAACTTCAAACCAGTGCAAATTCGTCTCCAAATCATTCAAAATCGACATCAAAAGTGTTGATTAAATGCATAACCGCCTCTATTACACTTCAGTGAAGTTCAAAAGCGCCACATTCGAAATTGACCAATCACGATACAGTAAACACATACTAGCGCAAATCGTATATTGCCGCCGTGCTTCGTTGCCATACAAACATTTTGTGTTCGCTTTGCAAATAATTCAAAACTTATCATAGAAAATGGATGTTAATGTATCACCTGTGCCTAAAACCAGTGCAAGAAAGCGCGAAGTAAACAGGGATCAGTGGAAACGAAACATACAAAAGCGCAAAAGGTAATAATTATTCACTCTATAAAACTGATTTTATCTGTCATTTGTTAACACATTAAGCGCCGAGCCCTTGATCAATTTTTAATAAAATATTTTTTTTTATAGATACTCACCGAAGACATTGCCAGATCTACGATTAATTGGGAATTGTCATCACAAAAACAACAAAGAGCTTAAGTGTAATGAAATTGGATCGCAAGATATTAGAAAATTTCGCAATGCATTTGATTCGAAACATGAAAAAGCATATCAAGATGCATTCATTTTGAAATTTTTAAAAGTTAAATCGCCTCGATGATTTTTTTGTCGTTGTCTACAACAGTGCTTCTCAACTTTTTTCATTCCACAGCCCCCGAAATCTGAAAAAATAGTCCGCGGCCCTCAATACAAACCATGTTCTGCGGCGGCCCCCGGAGAAATTCCGCGGCCCCCAATCTGGGAATCACTGGTCTACAACTTTGTTTATTTGACAATAATTAATTATCGTTACACTATCTCATTTCATCAACACATAATTATTTTTTTGTTCTTGAAATTGTTACTTCTGTTTACTCTCACGACTAATGTTTTGATACTTTTTTTTTTTCAATATTTTTAATTTTAGGCACCATTTTATAATGCAAATAAATATTTTTTTTCCTTGAAAAATTAATAGTTTTTATAACCTTAACTTTTTTTTTAAATTTTAAAATTTCAAATTAAGTAAGCTCAAAAATTGGTGTATTTTTGCGTTTTGTTAGCTTGTAATATATTTTTCAAAAATTTTGTTTGTATAATATACTTTTAACCTGTTTATTTTGTTTTTTTTTTATAAAGAATATAAAATAATAAATATTGTAGTCATATTTATTACTTTATTTTGAAGTTTTGGTCTCGAAGTGGTTAAATCGATAAATCACGCATGGTGAAGTGCAAATCCGCCACATTCACAAACCTTCAACGACAAAACCGCCACTTTGCAAATTTGAGCTGCAAAACCTCCTCTATTGAAAAAATGATTGTCTTTTTTGAAGTAACGAAACTAAAATTGCTTGATATAAAATTAGCAAATTAAAAAAAAATCTAAAAGGATGTGAATATAATTCGAAATCGTTCAAAAAAATGTAAAGGGAACATTTAAATCGTTTTTTTCGATTACTGAACAATTTGCATTTGTGCTTGTAGGCGGTTATGCTTTTATACCCCTCATATGCGGGATTGCCACCTCAACATTTCAACACAACAAATGGACTGCCGTCATTACTTCAAGAGCCTTCAAATTGAACGGAAATTTCGACTCATCTTGGAAAGCTCACGCAGAGTAGGTGACTTGTAACCCAAGGTTCAAAAAAGTAGAACATATTTAAAAGAAACAAGACACATTCGGGATGAGAAATTAGTTATTTATTGGAAATCTTTTCCATCTTCCATAACAAATATAAATATAAAAATTTTCTAATTTGATGAAATAATCCACTATCAATTGAATGGCACTCTTGCCATAAATAAACACGAAAAAAATATTGATATAAAAAATTGGTTTAAGATGGCAGATTTTTTCCATTAAATGAGAAAATATTTACATCGATTCAAGCAACAAGGCAACAAAGATTCTTTAACATAATTCGATAAATGCCAATGGGGAATAAGTATTATAAAATAAAAGCCAAAAAGGCTGTGTAAAAAATGTTTGCATTTGCTTTAGTTGAATAAATAGAAACTTATTAAATTTATTATTTTAAAACTTTTCTTCCTCGAGGCCGTGCTTGAAGAACATGAGTACGGGCACTGACTGTCCGTCAATTTCGCGGTACTCCATGAGAGCGACCATAGCTTCGCAGTCCATGGACTCTCCCGTGAAGAATTGCATTTCCTTAAATCTGCTGAGAATATCTTTCATTACTATGTTCATGTTAGTCTTGAAAACATTGACTTGTTCGGGTGCTTTCTCTTCTAATTTTGCAACCAATCTGGGAAAGAATAAATACAAAATACATCAACAAAAATATTTAATAGCTCATTATAACACTATTACGAACGAGTTTTCAAGAATAAATGTTTGGCTGTAATCAAAGAAAGTAAAAACAATTTAGCTAACTTTCAGTGTCATACGAGGCAAGTGAAATAATCTAGCACTTATTAGCTCCAAAAATATTGCTTGCAGCATATTTACTTTTGGTATTAGAAAGTGCATTTTAAGAAGCTATAAGAAAATATCAATGAAGAAATGATAACCTTGACATGAGTAAAATTCAATTACATAGAGGTCATCAGGGTCAACTATTATTAACGCTAACAAAAAAATCAGCACAAATTTCAAAAACATTCATTTGTACTGTTGTAGATTGAGATATCCTCTATGAAGACTTAGGAGTGGTTTTATAAGATTAAAATCTAAACACCATACAGTTTGACTAACCAAGGTTTACAATCAATATAGTGCTCATCTAAAACATAGAGAACAAATATTTTGTAATTTATTAGGCTGGGGACATATTTTTCATAAAATTACTAAAAAAGAATCTGTAATTCAATAAAGAAGCAAAATGTCATTGAATTTGAAAAGATTCATAAGTAACTCATGACTTCTATGATAAGTGGTCAAAATGTGAAAAATATAAAAAAAAATACATTGGCCAAATACAATATCATATTTTTAAATGTCCTTGGTGTACATAAAAGTAGGTCATGGAACTATTTTTAAGACCTGAGTGGGTGTTATGCAAATAATTATCACAAAATGATATTTGAAAAAAAAATGACATAAAATGCATGTTAACAATAAAAAGAATATAAACATGACACTAGAACAGGTATTGGCAACCTATGACTCGTGGGTCACCAAGTGGCCCATTTGATGATTTCAAGTGACTTAAATATGATATGAAAATACCTACTGACCCGAATGGTCTTCTTAATAGTAATAGAGTTGAGGTATAAAAATTTCAGTGGATTCAAAAATAAAATTAAGTAAAAATATAGCCGTTCTTTTATTTCTTTGTTCCTACGGGGGATGATGCAGGGTACAAAAATTAACCAATAAATTTTAGTGTTATAATTATTGATTATTTTTAAGTGCAAAACTTAAAATTGCATGTATTATGATAAATGTGTAAAAAAAACACCAAACATTTCATGATTATTAAATAAAAGAATAGAACTATTCCCATCAGATATTTATCTTCCCAAAACAAAGTTCGATTGTTACATAACACTGTAATTGCTTTATAGATGAAATGCTTGCTAAACAAGAGGACAGTTGAAGAAAACTTTGGTTAATCAAGGAATTTATTATGAGAAATAAATCAATATAATCACATCCATTATAGAAATTCAGAAATAATGATTATAAATTATTTCTGAAGTTAAATGATTATTCTTTGAAAGGGGCAATTTCGCAAGGAAAATTTTAGTGAAATTTCAGGAATGTGCCCGAAGTATATAAGAATAAAATAAAAGGTCAGTAAAAGTAGAGTATAGCTCGTCATGGATTATTACGGCGAAAAACTTCACAAACTAAGCTAACAACAACGCCACGATTTAAAATTATTTTTTGAGAGCTTGATAATCGCGTTAAAACCACACATTATTACGAAGAACACTGATAAATTATGCGAAATACGAAATATACGAAAATATTAAACTGAGTTACATTACATGCAGAGTATTACAGCAAATACAAGAGAGCAGACTAAGAAACTTAAGTTGTTAGAGAGTTAGTCAATATGTTTTGTAACATATATTCTTGGTTAACTTTCTGATCGACAAGCAGAGGTTTAATTAAGCCTTTTTTTTTTTTTAAAACCATGTCCGCTCCCAATGTGGAGAATGCGGACTCCTAATGGAGTTTATCTCAACAGAAGTGTTTCTACGAGAACTGCTTGTTACTCAGTTGCTTAACCTCTCTTTTTCCAAAGAGAGTAGGGATAGAAGGATTGGGCTAGGACAGGATCAGTGGTAAGCTAATCGCTGTCGATACGCCCCATTCATAGGATAGGAAAGGTGATAGGGGGGAATTCAAGACATCACATACATCCATGCCTTAAGCCTCTTATTCATTTATAATGAAAAATGTTTACTGAAATTGCTCCATATTGTAAAACAGATTAATTGACAGTCACAAATATTAAAATAGTACTCACAATTTCATGTAATCTTTTAAATACATGGTGTATGATTTTTTATCGGGGAATGCAAAATTTTCACACAATCTGTGATTAAGCACTACGTCGACACCGCTTTCCACGAATGAATCAGTTCCTTCATCGCCGTCTTCGGCGGAAGGGTTAAATCCGGCAATTTGGATATCGCCTTGGGCTCTGCTCACCAGTTTTCCCGTCACTTCATAAAGGACTTCATTTATAAGCTTCATCCTGTAAGAGTCCGAGAACATCTCGTCTCCTAAAAGATAAAAAAAATACATGTAGTGCTAACCACATACGGTGACTCATTTGAGGATTCGTGAAGCAACTTTAATACAAACCCTGTATCGCGAAACGATACTGACATAAAATTTCCGAAGTTACATTGCACTTAATAACTGTTCATACCATTTAACGAGTAATAATTGTTGAACATTAAAAATGAAAACAACTGTCAAGAACTGAAACGTCAAACAGTGGTAAAAAAAGAAAAAATATATATTTTAAGTCAGATGAACACTCGAATAAAGTGGATGAATGATTTACCTGAAATAATATCCTTATAAATTCTCATTTTGGAAGATGGATTTAGATTCTACACCCCTAGAAATAAAATACGGCCGTCACCCTGTTGAGCGTAACCGGAAAGGAAGAAAGCAGTTCAGTCTTGCCAATATTTAATATAATATCCGTCACTGGTAGCACTGAATGACAACACACATCTGGTACAAGTCAAATAAAAAATATCGGTCATACTGCTTTATACAAACGTGGTGAGGACTTACCATTGACTCATTGCATATGCAGTGGTTTCTTATGAATATTATTTTACACTTTAATTCAAATTTTACCAAAAACTTATGCTTGGGTCATTGGGGATACACCGTGGAAGCATATTGTAGTAATAAAATGCCAATTTTCTCACTTTTAGAGTGTTCATTAAGTTTAATGGAAATGCATAATATTCATGAAATAAAAATACTCACTTGTACTGATTCCACTTTTATTTTAAATGATAAGGACCAGCTTTGCTCATGTCGAAAATTATCAGTTAATAACGCTTGCCATGAATCAAGTTATATATTGTGATTAAAATCGCTCAATAGAATCATCGAAGCAATCATTTTTAAATAAATCATTTTGCTCTCTTATGATTTGTTACACCGGTTACTTGGCCGATTTCAAAATATAAAAATAACATTAAAAACTGCCCCTTTTTATGTGTACTTGAACATCAACTTCAAGGTGTTAGTTGCGCGATAAATATCGCAAGTTCATTGTTTCCTTAAAATGGTACATCGACCTATTTTTAGTAAATATTATTTGTATTCGAGAAAACGAATTAAAGTGCTCACAAAACATTGCCAGTACTTTATTTTGTCACTTTTTGCGGTGTAATGTAGTTAGAACGAAATTATCAAATACTTCTGAATTTTAGATATACTTTTTGTATTTGCCTGATATTTTTAGGATGCCGTCTTTTTTAAAACGGGTCATTTCAGACTTTAATTGGGGGCAAAAAAGGGACGTATGGTCACATTTCATACTTGTCATATGAAAAGGTTTCACTAATTGGCGTATAACAACGAAGCACCATTACTTTTTGTAAACAAAGAATCGAAACTGAAAGAATATTCTTAAATATTTATTTACACAAAAGTTATCAGAAAATCAATCTCAACGAAAATTTGACATAATCACGACAAAATGAATTTGGGCCTCAAGAAGATTAAAATAAACCATTGTGATTCAAAAGAAACGTTGAGATTTCTTTATATATTTAATTCCCTAAGGTACTCAACGTTGTACCCACCACCACCCGCTACGGCTTCACACTCTTTTTATAGGGTGTATTCCGTAGCGTAACAACGTTAGTCGTGTTCAAAATTTTGCCAGAAATGTCCCGAGAAGAAATTCTTCAAGACTTGGTTGCATGCACTACAGTGTGCAGAATTAAAAGTTAATTAATAATTAAGTGCAGTTGAAAATATGAGATTTTATCTATTTAACTCAACTTTTTTTCCAAATGACGCGGAGAATTCTTTCAATGCCCTACAATTTGCCTTCGATGCAACCAAGTCGGCATGACCGACGGGGCCGACAGATCCGACAGATAGTCGTATCGTCTTGAGCAATTTTTCCCGTTCGTTGTTTAAGTCTGGACATTCCCAAAGGATGTGATCAGCATCCTGAATCATATATCCGCATTTACATTCAGGGCTATTTACTAACCGGCCAAGCTGGAAGAGCTTGGCAGCGAAGTAACCGTGGCCAGTTATGAATTGGCTGGTCCAGAAATTAGGAGTCAGGAGTTTGGTTATCTCCATTCGCCATTTAACATTCGGAAAGAATTTAAAAGTTTGCTCCCCTTAGAAGACTTCTCCCATCGAGCCTGCCAAACTTTCATTGCAGCTTCTATCGCCACGCTGCGCGCTGCAATTCTATGAGCCTTAGAATTGTAAGGGTCTGGTCGAGGAGGAGGCAGTAACTAAATTTCTCCCACCTGGGACTCAACACCTTTGTACAGCATAACTGTTGCGCCTCTAACTTGAATGTGCAGGTCCAACGGAAGTATACCAGCCAAGACCGGCAATGCATCCGTAGACGAGGATCTGAATGCTTTGGTTAGGGCTATCATCGCACTGCGTTGTCCACTTAGAAGGATTTTCTGTATCGATTGAACGGTGCATCTTTTGTACCATGTGCTAGCGGCATAGCCAGCAATCCCCATGTATATGGCATCGTAAGCGATTTTAAGGGCACTAGATCTTAAGCCCCAATTTCTACCTGCTAGGCGTGAGATTGAGTAAAAGGCAGAAGTAGCCTTGCTCACTGATGTCTTGGAATGGTATGAAAAAGAAAGTCTGTCGTCTAGAATAATACCAAGGTAAGTGACCTTTTCGGAAACTTTAACCGTCGTAGATCCCATGCGTATAGTGGGAGGTCTTTGTCTGCTTAGACCAGTGATGCACAAATGCGGCCCGCGGGCCGCATGCGGCCCGAAATGGATATTTTTGCGGCCCAAAATAACAAATACTTCATCAACAAATTTTTCATTAAATATGATAATAAATAGTATTCGATATGTGAACAAATTATGCAGTAGCAACGATATATAAAAACATCAACGATATTTTTTATTATTTAATATGATTGTATTTACATGGATATAATTTTGTGACCGAAATTCATTTTTTTTAAATGAGTCATATCGTTTGCGATGCAGGTGCAGTCTATTTTTAGATTATTGTTTTCAACACACGGATTTTATTGTTAGATCTTCAGGATTTTTGTCAGTGCATGACGTTTGTGTATCGATATTAAAAACATCCCCTTCTCAGTATCCATCAATGAGGCCGATTCATCATTGCAACTAGAGCTGATCGATTTGCAGAACAACGATCAATTGAGATCGAAATATCAGGAAGGGGATCTGCAAAGTTTTTATAAATATCTCCCCAAAGAGCAGTTTCCTACCCTACGTAAAAAGGCTGCGCTTTGTGCAAGTCTTTTTGGAAGCACCTACATTTGCGAGCAAGCATTTTCCATATTAAAACTAAATAAGTCTCAACACAGAAACCGCTTGAACATTGATAATCTCAGTGCTGTACTAAGGATAGCAACCACAAACATTGAACCCGACGTCAAAATGCTTGCTGCCAGTATGCAGTGTCAGACATCTCTCTAAGTTCCATCGTGCAAATCTGCACGTAATGTGGAGCGGAAAAGGATCGAAGTTGCCGATAAAATTATACAATTATTAAATTAAAAATAAAATTTATATCTCATCTAGTGTAATATATCAATATTTTTTTTCACTTTTACCCTTTGCGGCCCGCGAAAAATTTTAAATGGATAAATTGGCCCTTCTCTCAAAAAGCTTGTGCACCACTGGCTTAGACTGACACCACCCTTGAGAAAAATAGCTTCAGTTTTTTTGGGAGCGAAAGACAGTTTGTTGGCGTCGCCCCAAGCTAGGATTGATGAAAGCAAGATTTGAGCAAGAAGTCAGTAAAATTATTCTCTCGTTAAAATGTAACAAAGCTCCGGGTCCGGACTGTATCGATAATACTCTCGTCAGACGATCCTGGTTTCTTGCCGCTCCAGAAATAACAAATATATTATGTCAATGCTTCACTAGCGGTATATTTCCCGATTGTTGGAAAACGGGGAAACTTATAGTCATTCCAAAATCTGGTAGCCGGTCTCCAACAGACCCTAAAGCTTATCGGCCACTTACGCTTCTGCCGGCTCTTGGGAAAGTGTTGGAACGGCTCATGTGCTCTAGAATTGAAGCTCATCTGGCTGAAATAGCACCACTATCTAATAACCAATTTGGTTTCAGACCAGGCAAGCGTACCGAAGATGCAATTTCCACAGTACTTTCCACTTCGAAATCCTCCCCTAATAAATATGTTTTGGGAATATTTTTGGATATTGCCGGAGAATTCGACAATGCTTCTTGGCCACTTATACTGCACAAACTTAGACTGAGAAAAATACCTGGAAATGTCTATGCCTTGGTCCAAAGCTACTTCAATGACAGATCTGTTCTATATGAAAATGGACAACAGATTGTAAAACGAAACACCACAATGGGCTGTCCACAGGGTTCCGTTCTTGGCCCCTTGCCGTGGAACATTTTATTTGATGATATTCTGTCCATCTCTCTTCCACCTGACTGCAGTATTTTTGCCTACGCAGACGATGCTCTACTTTTAGTAAGTGCAAATAGTCGCACGGGTATAGAAACAACAGCAAAAGAGGCGCTTTCATCAATTTCTTTATATAGGGTAATATGCATATTACGTGGCTTTATAAGCTTTATTTTCTGAAAGTTGACCTGCCTATCATTCTTCTCCGAAATATAAATCCGCAACGACCTTGAAACTAACGTATTCAATCCCGGAGTCTTTTTGTAATCTCGGGATTTCGGGATCGGCTAATTTTCAATTCCGGGATCCCGGGATTGGACACTCTACGTCAAATCGTGTATAATTTGAAAGTTTTGGTGAGTCATTTTTTTAGCTCAATGAGGAATTTGAAACCCTCAATTCGCTATACTTTTTCCCCGGATTGTCTCAGAAACTCATTTTTTTTAGCTCATCGAAGAATTTGAAATTCTCAATTTGCTTTACTATTCCCTCAGATTATCTCCTAAATTCTTGCAATTCCAAAATTTTATCAATTTTCGGGATTTGCTCAAAACTTCTCAATCCCGAAATCTGGACCATGTCAATCCCGGAATTTCGAGATCAGAAAATTGAACGGGGTCCCGGGATTGAATGCCCTACTTGCAACGGTACCAGGCTTTCAGTGAAAAAGACGATGGACAACATCATCGAAGTTACAATTTTAAATGGAACATTTAAAGGAGAAGTACTGTTGTCACGTATCCCAATGATTTGAACTAAGGAATCAATCCTGGAATGTAGTGCAGTATTTGATAATGCTGTCTTCGGGTTACCTGAGGTTGGACAGCCCTGAATTAGTCGTACATCCACGTGTATGACCAAGTATAATACTAGGTACATCTTAATTCAAATATAAAATTCTCTTCTGGCAATATTTTTTGACGTACGTCACACTGCAGAAAATGTCAAGTTGTCAAAATAAGAACCACCGCCATCATGGAAGCTCCATTTTACTTTTCAAATCTTTGTCGTTTATGTGCCGAAGAAAATGGAAATGGAACAATATTATTTACAAACAATGAATATGAATCAGAGTTAACCTGCCTAATAAATAAATATTTACCCCTGAAGGTATGTTTTTTTTGTTATGTTAAAATAGATGACATTTTGATTCCAGCTTCGCACGCCATTTTCTATTGCTAACTTGTACTACCAAATCAGAACAATTACTATTTATTAAGCGACTATAAAATAATAATAGGATTTAATATCAAGGAAATAAGAATAGGGCGTAATTTTGAAATGAATAAGTATAGAAAAATGTAGCTTTATTTAATGCTATTAATAATATTTACATGGTATCGTTATGACAATCTTCCAAAATATTTAAAATCCGAACATTGCGAATTGAGCGGCTCCCACTGAACAATAAAAACATTTGCAATATATTTAAGTATTTTTCCAGTTAAAGACAGAGTCCTAACTCTGCATATGCTTTCGATAAAAATAATTTTACAATTAGATACGTACAAGAGATTCATTACGAATGATATTATACAAATTGGAATACACGTTCCTGGGCCATTGCATATTATCACGTCTGGTTTGAATTTAACGACGATAGGAATGCTCGTCAGGATGGAATATACTGTACTAAATATTGATGAAAAATAGCTTTGTAAAACTTGTCTACTTCTGTAAATTCTTGCGATTTCATATTTGTTATTTTTCTCGAAATCGCGGACTTTCGTTTCACTAAATTTATCATTATGTGACATTATATACAACCGAGGGCAATAATTTGAAGTGTTTATCTTCTGGAGGAGTCTCATCATTTCTGCAGTGTGGCCTCCAGAACCCATGCATATAATTGTTTTCAGTTTACGATATTCTTTTGTACTGCTGGCTGTATGCATGTTTTGCATATGGAGTATTAATCGTACAGCTATACTCAGTAATATAATTATTAACAGAATAAACCCGATAGCCATGATGAATTGCTTATTTCTCGCTTGACATGTTTTTATTTCACTATTTTGAACATGACAGTTGACACTTGAGTAAATAAGTAAGTATCCAAAGATCGGTCGTAGTGGATGGTGTTGCCATACCACAATACTCTTTTTGATTAGATTTTGTGCGGATAGCTCGGAAGTTTTCTCCAATAATTAAAAAAAAATGTCAAGTCAAGTAGGTAGGTACACTCAACTATTTTTTACACTGTTATAAAATAAAACGTTTCTCTATAAAAACGAATACAGTTATCCCCCCAATTACGATTGGCGATTGCATTTTACCGCCTTTTTACTAAATATTTCTTCCATATATTTTTTTATTTATTCTTAGTTTTTGCAGTTTTACATTTTTCGCGAAAACAAGCGTAACCCTAATTTTTGTTTGAGCTTCATTATCCCAATTACGCGAATCCTAATAACGCTGTCCTCAATTTTCGCTTATATCACTTTACTATATTTTTGGATGAATTATTTTCCTACCAGTTTACGGAAGCGGATAACAGATTTCTTAACTACCAGAAATTCAAGAAAACATTAGACATTTCTAGGGATGAAAGTGATTTATGTCTAATCCCTCATAAAAGTCCCCGTGTATAATCAAGTAGTGATGAATAGTGCAAGTTTTTGTTAAATAAAATACATATTATAATTAATACTTTGTGTACTTTACTTATTGAGTCTTCATTGTTACATTTTTACACGATGTTCTATTCCACAATGTTGATATTTTTTGCCACTTATATTTTACCATGCAGTAGATCTGTCAAGGGAAATAGTTTTAGACTTTCGACTACACCAAAATGTGCGTAATGTGGCGTACAGTAGTGTTGCATACTCAACTCAACGGAACATTTTAGTGATTTTACAGGAGCTGCGTAAAACCTTGTGTTCTGTACAGTGTTGTTCTACCACAGGGTGTATTTCAACATGCCGTAGCTCCGTTGGGGGATAGAATTTCGTACTATCGTACACCTAATTGTGCGTATTGTTGCCTCGACTCAAAACAGCCCAAGTGTAATGTTGTAATGTGTCTGTTTATGCTGGTTCTTTCTTTCAGGTAAATGATGATGGAAAATATCCCAGGACTATATGTCCTGGGTGCAATATTCAACTTGAAGCCACCGTTCAGTTTCTGGATCTTGTGGTACGAGGCCAGGTATGTACCGTACTCTCAACACATTGACTGCTAAGGAAAGGACAGTTATTAAACAAAATAGTTGCAGACCTGTTAGAAAATATTTTGATTGCAAAATATGTATTTTGTATACATGTGACTGCACATTTACAGTGTTTTAAAAAATCTTGTTAAAAAAAGGTATGTTTTAAATTTCTCTATATTATTAAACATATTTTAATCAAATTTAATGTGTTTTGAATCGCACTTATAAAAGAAGAGTGGTAAAATATTTATATTCACTGATGCGTGACAGCAAATATCATAAAATGATATTGCCTATACCGTATAAACAGATTGTTTTGCAGTCATTGTCCTATAACACCTATACACACTTTGAGATGGAAAATATAATAATATTCAATAGACACTAATCAAATAAACATATTTGCGCCAGACCTAGAAATTATAATATTTGAGGAAAGATTTAAACGCAGTGGGAATGGCATCAACATACATCAAACTTAATTTGAAGAGTGCTTTATAAATTTTTGCACACATTTGAGCACTATAAAGATATCAACTTTTAAGGGCGGCATTGATGTAGGCATTTTGTAATGTGTTTTCGTTTTAAACTGTTAAAATTCATGCATATCTTTACATGTATTTTAGTGATTTTGGTCATACATTTTACCATAAAAAATTCTTGTGTTCCAATAGAAGGTTCTCCGAGATTTGAGGAAATCACACCAAGAAGCCATCAAGAACGTTCAGAAGAGTCTGCTGCTTCAGGAAGATGGTGAAATTTTGGTTCAGAGTATGTGGTTTTTTATTTTTATTAAATTTCACCAAATAATTTCACTTGTATTTATTAAGATACCCAGGCTGTTTTGTGTATCAATTTTATCTCATGTTTTAGTTACTGAAGATGGACGTTTGTATGCTGACGATCATTCTTTAACATTGAGGGTAGAAGGTCTCGAAAAGCCGAGACGTAAACGAGGAAGGCCCCCAAAAAAACTACAAGTTTTAGATCCAGCTGCAGAAGAGGTATTTAACTTTGATTTTCACAAACTTCCCCTATCGTCTATTAGTATTGAATTCAAGAAATTTTAACACCATTAAATTAGTAGCTCTGGTCCAACTATATTAACCACAAACACCTATACTTGACTTTGTTTAAAAATGAAACTTGAATTTCATTTTGTAAAACAATATACATTTTAAAAGTATTTTTTGTTTTTCATTACTTTGAAATGATATTTCGTATGTTATCAAGTAATATTTGAGATCAGTCTCTAAGTAATCAGTTTCTAAAAATACTACAAATTTATATTTATTTACTAAATTACATTCATGGTTCATGTTTCAACAACTTTGGAATGAGCCTGGTTTGCAAATAATAGCCTTAATTATTCCTTGATTCAATAGGACTGAGCCTTCTGAGCCACGATTAAAATTATTATTTTGAAATAAATGTAACACTTATGTCTCTTTTACACCAACTGTATGCTGTTGAGCAATACTATTGACTGAGTAAGCGTTTACGCACATATAAGTTTTTTTAGCGATGTAGTTCATTTTAACGTGCGTTTTATTCTATTCAACATTGTTTCTACATAAAATGAAAAAAACTATTCGAGAATATGTAAATCGAATTATCATGAGTTGAAGTCCAGAAATAAGCGAATCTGGATAAAAAAAAAATGTGAGAAAATATCTTTAATCAATCTTCATAAGATAGTTAAAGCGAAATATTAAACAAAACCTGCCAAAATACTCAACCTGATGATTTCAAGCACGCTGAGAAATCGGTAAAAATACCTGTCCGAAATATGACCACAAGTCACTTTAGCAGGAATTGTCCATAAAAATAAGCCCAATGTAGAAATCTTATATCCACAAAACTTCAATTCATGAATTTAAGGCAATTATTTTACTCACTTCATTTCACTGTTAATAGCAATATTATTTTTTTCTATCCAGATTCTAGATTTTTTTTTATTATTGATAGAATATTTAATCTTGTTCTAATGTTCTCTAGGTGCAAGAAGTTGTTGAAGAAATTCTTGCAGATATCGCAGTTGAGCCTAGAGAAGACGACACAGGCGTGGAGGGAAGAAAGAGACGTCGTCAAAAGCCCAAACGATTTAAAGAAGCTGTGCAGGTAAAAAAAGCTTTTATTCTAATAATATTGAATGATGGAATGACAGATAAATTCTTAATATAAATACTGTTCCCCCTATTTTTTAAATTCATGCCTTGAAAAGATTTTGAGAAAAGAAAATGATATATTTTATTCTAAAAAGAAGATGTATTTATTTTAGTTTGGTTTTATGACATCACTTCTACCCCCTCCATCCTCCTTTTGCTCCTTACCTTCCTAGTAAAACGTGATGTTATAATATATGGAAGGCATCCATACGAGGTTAATTACTAGTAGAATAACAAAGTTACCTCTGAAACCATTGAAAATATGAACGCCTTTTCACTTTTATGGTATTCTGTTAATTGTTGATGGGCAATTTTTTAGTTCTTTTTTAGACCGGTTTTGCTTATTTTTATATTTAATTTTACAGGGCAAAGAATTGGAAAGAATCTTCCGCGAGGAGGGTGTCATTGATGGCAATGAAAGTGATTCCGGCAGTACTGATGCACGAAAGTCCCAAATAGTGAGGCAGAAGATGTCCGAGGAAGGCACCTGGGAAGACGAAATCATTGGTCATGTTGAAACAACTGATGGAACTCTGATTGGTCAGCCAGTTATTGTTAATAAAACCAAAGGAAGAGGACGCCCGAAAGGTAAAGTATATGATTCACTCGAAGCTTATTGTATTGACATTTGAGGCAGTCAGAGCAGAATTAGGGTGGGGAATATTCCACAAAAGTGTCTCAACTGAGTTAACCATTGGAATATGTTACCTAATATGTGCTCTATAAAATAGAAGTGCGTCACCATTCCTTTAACCATCCATAAATATATGTCATTGCTCATCCAATAATAGCCAAGGTGCCAGATATAGTGAAGTTTTTAAGGTCAATTAAATCAACGAGAAAGACATCACAAATACCCACAGTCTCAAATGTCAAATTCAAAAAGAAAACCATATTTTCCAAGATGTTGACAAAGTTGTACAAATTTCAATATTGCAAACAATGTTTTTATGTTTCAAGCAATATTTGTTTGTTTTAAAATAAGATTCTTTTTTTGGTTGTATTCTTTCTTGAATAAAAACAAAATAACAACATTTAATTAGCCAATTAACCATACAATTAAATAAAATTGTACAGAATCATTCAGATTTGAAATAATCACCTCATTTATTATACATGTGAAAGCAGGATATTTTGTTATTTTTATCAAAAATGTATGGTTTGTTTTACAGTATTTTATGTTAATACTTTTGCCCACAGTTTATTTGAACAAGTTATTTTCGTATAGGCCGCTACAGAGATTTTCAAATTTTTGATATGTCACCACTGTTAGGACCATACTAAATAGCCATTATTTAAATTTTTAAAATTTTTTTATTTTTTTCAGGCAGTGGCCGGTCAATTCCTCAGACATGCAGTATTTGTTTAATGGAATTTACGTCACTGGGTCGCTATATGTCGCACGTGGCCACTCACCACAGTCGTCCCCTCGCACAGGAAATGAGTAACCAAGAGATTACTGAAGAGGTGTGACATTAACTACTTCTTTTATTTTACTTAATCAAAATATGGAGCACAAATTTTTTTGATGTTGGTGAATACTTATCTACAAATCAATTTAGAAAGTCTCCAAACTCTAGACCGCCCCATTGCCAATATGCAAAAACTAGAATGCAGTTTTTAACCACTGTCTATTGCAAAGTATTACAAAACAAAATTGTGAAATTTAGAAATTGCTTAATTCTCTTGTTTAACATTATATTTTGCGAAGTTACGAGCTTTGCGCTATATGTCTACAAGGATAAAAATTCACTTTTATATTGGTTTCTTATTCATGATGTATATGAAATTACATTTATTTATTACAAATTAAATTACGTTTATTTCAATGTGAATTATTATATATATATAGGGCTTAAAGTCAAACAAGGTTATCAACAAAAAAGTGATTTTTGTTCTTTTGATGATAACGCTATTTTATTATTCTCGGCTACATGATGTTATGTCAAACTCTTTTAGTTACTTCTTAAATAACTAGTGAAGCATAACATTAACTACATAAAGTTGTCCTTGAAGTTTTTTGTTACATGCCTAAAAATTTTAGAGTTACCATAAGCAGTATAAACATACAAGTACACAATAAATTATAAAATATTAGCATCTGCTTCGTAAAGTAACAAATTAATAAAAAGCATTTTTTGGCTGTCCTGAAAAGTTAGACTTTTGTAGATAGTGTTATTTGACTTTGGACCCTTGATATGTGGTATATCTTTTGACGTGAATACGTTTTTAAAATTGCTTCCATAGGGAGGCAATCCAAAAAACGAATGATAACGAAATCGGGGGGATACAGTTTGGTGTTGCAGCTTCATATCTATCATCGCTATCCGAAATTCAATTACACCATTGGATAGCTAAAAAATCAAAGAATTTATTGCGCTATAAAAATACTGTGATACATTGCACGGGGCGGAGGAGGAAGCGCTGCCATTTTGAGGTCATTTTGCTGCATATCGAGATTTCTATTTACTATTACTTTTGACTCGAAGAAGTTACGATGTTTGTTTAAGTTTCAATCGTTAGCTCTCGACAAAATTTATCGATTTTAGATAAATCATTAGTGTAATATTGTGACTGTGACTATAATTAGGTGTTAAAAAAAAAAATATATCAAAAATATATAATGTCGGGCTTAACTCGTTAAAAAGCCAAGTTGAAATGCAAAGATCGCATACAGTTGGAAAGGGCTTCTCAAGAGCAATCGAATGGTACCATTAAAATACCATATGACCGAGTCAAGCAGTGCCGGCAACATAAAAATGGGGCGTAATATCACCTATTACGAGACGTATTCACATACAACACACAGCCGTGTCCATGACACAGCCACACCCCATTTTTTATTCAAACATATCTTTGTTGTATATTTAGAGTTAAGTTGAATTTTTTTTTTCGATTTCTTCCAGACTCCGGTACCAATAGAAGAAAATGAAGCAATCGATCAAATGGAAGTTGGCGAAGACGACGTTATATCAATAACCGATGTTAAAATAGCTTCAGATATGGATGCAGCAAACGGTGAAAAGAATCATTTGATCGAGTCCGAGCAGAATGTATTTGATGAATCTGAAGCGACAATTGAAACAACAGCACAGCTTGAAACGCCTGTCGATAACGGTAGTTACATTATTTAAACCCTTAAGCTCGAAGCGTTGTATGCTCCAACTGTGAGTTCATTGCCAATTATTCTTGATTCCTGAATTGTTTTTGCCAATTTGTTTTTGCACAAATAGTTTTTTTTAAAAAATGGAAAACTTGTAGATACGACACAATCTAATAAGCTATATGAACAGTGGAGACAATTTCGATAGTCTGTGGAGTTTTCGAAGCAATGTCACTGGATCCAAGAATCCATAAACATATTTCAAACTTGCATCAATAAATATCACTCATCATTTTTCAACAATTCAAAGTGTAAAAATGTCATTGTTCTTATAAAAATGTTTGTACCAAAAAATATTTAAGTTGTCTGTCTGATACAAAATTGTGAGTGAAAGTTTGGCCAGTAATAATTTGAGTTCGATGAAGGTGTAATGATACTTTCACATTGTCCTTTTGCAGACCTTTCACATTCGATCATACATCTGTGTCTTCTTTATCCAAGTGAACATTACAAAAAAAAAACAATGCCAGAGAAGGTTTATTCAAACCTTATTCAAATAAATAATACAGGATTTTACACTTTAAATGTAAAAAATGAAAAAACTTAACTAACCGGCAGGCCATGTTCAGTTATAATAATATTTTAACATTTCATATTTCATAAATTCTAGTCGATGAAGAGGGTCAACCTAAATCAGATTTGAATACTGATGACATTATTCCTGTGAAAACTTCCACGCATACCAAATTTAGATGCCCACTGTGTGGGAAAATGTTCAATTCCAAGCAGAGTTGTGAAGTTCATATGAAGGTATTTATAATGTAATATATTTTTTAAAATTTAAAAGCAGTATTAAAATCAGTGTTAAATTGGGATTTCTTTGTGTATTGTCAATGCTTAAAACTTCAATACAAAATTAAGGTTGATAGCTAATTTGTGAATTCACTAATTGTGCACTCTAAACACATTGTGTTGTAATTTTTTAATGAATGACATTGGTCGGATCTATGGCGCAGCGGTTAGAGTTGTTTCCGTGCCGGATCACACGGGTTTAAGTCCCAGTACAAACAGCATTTCTTTGATCGATTTATGTTTACGATGTCTAAAAATTCCCTCCCACCATTTTCGAACCTTCAACAACTGTGCGTAGCGGGAGCGATTTGTTAACCACTAGTCCTCTCCTAGCCTTAATCCTTCTATCACTACTGCTCTCTTTGAAAAATAGAGGTTGAGCGACTGAGCAACAAACAGTTTTCGTTATTATTAATGCTGATTAAAGGTAGGTTATCCGTGTCTTATTATTTTTGAATTCTTACTTGTGATAGATCGGTATTAATGTATCTGTATTCTGATATTAAAATATCCATGCTAGAGGCTTTATCCTAAAAGCTGAAATTTTTCATTTGCTGTTGACTCATAACTATCAATCTGTTACTCACCAACTTATCAGAACAGTGACGATATAGGATGTCTATGAAACTGAAAATGTGTGACATCTAGTTCTACAACAAGTGGACTACAGTGCACAGTTGTCTTTTGTTATTTTTATAAAGAAGAAGAATTTTCACCGAGCAACTGCAGAGTTCATAATTTTTTTTTAATTTTTCAGGCTGCACATCTTGGACACAAACCATTCAAGTGTGAAGACTGCGGCAAATCGTTCCCTTATCAAGTTTCACTGAAGCAGCATCGCCTAACACATTTTCCGAAGCCAGAAAGAGGATATGCATGTGATCAGTGCGGGAAGGTTAGTATATATTTCATTATTATTTTAAATGATTTACAATCACGAGGAGTGCTTACTCTAAAAGTCATGCCCCATGTTAAAAATGAACATATATAGTATGATAGATGTGGTCTGCGATCTGCATCATGATTTTATTGTCTATCTGAAATGTTTATAGTCTACTTCTATTAGTTTTCTATTTAGACATAATAGGTATTTAATAACTTGGTTGTTGACCATCGTAAATTAAAATTTTACTTTGTTGCTCCCTTCTAATGTGAATTTTATATGAAAATAAAGTGATAAAACTAAAGCATTAAATATCACATATTATGAAGTTTAGAGGTATCCCTGTTTCATCTTTTTTGAGAGAGTAATATGTGTAGAAGATAACACAAATATGGCTGGTATATTGCAACAAATTCATAGCCGGATATAGATGAAAAAGAGCACAAGGCTTTTCCAGTTGTGAGGCGCTCCGAAAAAATTTGTGTTTAAACCGTTAAAACACATCTTTGGGATTAGCTTAAACAATAGCATGAGGACCGTTTGATATTTTTTCTCATCATGCTCCGTGGAGAATTTCATAAAGTCGTAAACTAGTAGATTGAAGAATGGAAGTCTGGTGTTTGGACCCTGCAATAAACGGATTATACCTCTTTCTCGATGCTCGAAAACAAAAAAATTTAAATTTTTTGTTTACCATTGAATACTTATTTACTTTTGGAAAATTACCAAACATATCAATCAATTCTAGGGGCTGTTAAAGTCTTAAGCTTCAGCCTAGTTAGCTTATAGGTCAATTCGGTCCAGAAAAGATTATTTCATAAAAGAGTTTATAACTCATCTAAATGCCTACATACAATATTAATATTATTATCCCTTTTAGGTACTGAATCATCCTTCATCGGTAATCTATCACAAAGAAACGGAACATAATAACGGTCGCCGCTTTGTTTGCAACAAATGTGGAAGGTCGTTTAAACATCGTCAATTACTACAGCGCCATCAACTTGTACATTCTGATTCCCGGCCTTTTGTTTGTAAAGTGAGTTTTCCTTATGGTTACTTTTCCCCACCCCTACTGCAAACGTGACACATAATAGCAACATTTTAATGAGCCTGGCCTGTCCCGGTCAGTACCGAAGTCCCTCCATGTTTAATTTACCTAGTTCATAACCCTAAGTACCTAAGCATGTATCATAAAAATATGAGGTTACATACGGTAGAAGTACTTGCATTGCTTTGCAATAGCAAGTTTAATACTATCAAGGATTTAACCTACATTGAATTAAGTTTTAATTTTGAAACTTTTTATTAATAAAAACAATAATCCTTTGTACTTCATTCCACTTTATTTAATATGTCAGGACCGGTTTCGCTCATTGCGAGCATTGTCAACTGATGCTCGCAATGAGCGAAACCGGTCCTGACATATTAAATAAAGTGGAATGAAGTACAAAGGATTATTGTTTTTATTAATATAATGCCTTTCCACCAAGTATTGACAGTGAACACCCTAAAAGTGATTTGAAACTTTTGTTTTAATGAACTATTTATTGAAATTTTGTTTCTATGATCGTCAGCTAAAATTCATCATCTTGATTATCGACAAATGGATTTTGTATCCACTCAAACTTTGAAAAATCAAGATTCACCAATGTTTTACTGCTATGTTTTGATATGAAAGTATATTTATTTATATATATATATATATATATGTGCGCCCCCCCCGTTTGAAAATCTGTGATATGAATGAAAGATACTTTTGAAGCAAGTGCACCATTTAATTTCACGACTAATAAATTTGTTATCTATTTTTTTTTTATTATTTAGGCATTCTTTTTTATTATTTATTAGTTTGGAAATGATACTTTTAATTACACATGGCTTTGGTAAAAAAAATATTTTGAATGATATTTATATTCCAGGTTTGCAATGCGACTTTCAAAACAAAAGCTAATCTAATGAACCATCAGCCTACACATACCGGCGTCAAGAAATTTGTTTGTGAATTATGCAACCAGCCTTTTGCCCACAAAGCTAGTCTGACTTTACATCTCAGATGGCATTCAGGTAACGAACCATTATATCATAAATATTTCTATGTTAATTTAAAACGAATTATACTGATCTCGGAAAGTTGTTTATTTCAGGTCAAAAGCCGTACAAATGCTCCGTTTGCTCCAAGTCATTTAGTCAAAATGGAAACCTGACTGAACATATGCGAATACACACTGGAGAAAAACCTTACTCATGCTCAATTTGCTTACGCCGATTCACTACATCTTCTCAACATCGCTTACATCTGCAGAGGCATAGCGGTGAAAGACCGTGGCAGTGTCAGGATTGCGGCAAAAGGTAGTAAATTTATTTTCTATTTATTGTTGACTGATTTCATTAGTGCACTGTTTGTTAACCATCCCTTACCGCAACAAAAATATAGTTACCTACTGATTATAAAGTTTGTGATATGCAGTTATCATAGAAAAACTTCTGTCCAGATAAACTCCATTAGAAGTCCATATCGTCGTCTGAGAGCTGTTCTGGGACTATGACTGCAATATTGTGCTATATTGCATAGCATAAGACATGTTAAAGTGGTTTATCTAAAATAAATAAAGATTTTTCCATTAAGGCCGATATCTCTAACATTAGTCATGTAAAAGGCAATGATATTCTCCACATTCGTAGTGCACATGTAAATGAAAAAAAAATAATTATAATGCAGAAGGCTGGGATACCCTGACACAATTAATGAATGTGCCTGCCTGTCTTGCCAAGATTTACTGAGTCGACAGATTGTATCTTCTCAATATGCAATTGCTCAATCAGTATTTATTTTTTTGTTGACCTTATTGAAACTACTGCTTTCTTTACTACAGTAAAATCATCTAAAACCACTCCTCCCAAAGGAAAATCAATAATTTATAATTACACTATTAGTGTTAGTGTTTTGGTATGCAGAGTAACTAGAATATACAAGGGCACAGATAAATGATCACGCCCATCTCACAAGGATTTGAAAAGATGATTGTTGACATTTTCACATTATGTAATAATGCATTTGCTTGTTCAGATTTCAACAGCAAATAATAAAAACCACCTCCCAGATTTCTAAAGGGGGTTTACGCCCCCGATAAAAAACTGAGTACATTAGTGATAAATATTAATATAGAATGTGTTATAATTTGTAGATTTTTGAACAAAGAAACTTGGAGATGTCACGCCCGCCGACACAGAGGTGAAAGACCATTCGCCTGCGGTCACTGTGACAGAAGGTTTACAGAGCGATGGGCTTTAAGGAAACATTTGCGGATGCATTCTGGAGAGAGGCCATATAGCTGTAATGTTTGTGGAAGGCAATTTGCGGATTGTTCTAATTTAGCAAAACATAAAAAGGTAATAATTAGCATATTGAGTACAGTAAAATCAATACCCTGTTTTACCCTGGCCTCTTTAATATACTAGTAATCTTATGGGAGACAGAAATGTTATGCTTGGAAAACATACCAACATGGTGCAGGTGTCAGCGTAACAATGGTTGATTGATGATAAAATCAGTTCAAAGAAAAGTTTTCGTGTTCTGTTAAATTATTAATATTATTATTTTTGACTAAATCCATAGAAATTATTTTAACACCCTTGGCAAATATCAAATATGGCCCGGCGCCTATTTTTGTGATATTATTTTATTATGAGCGTACGGCGGCATCTTGGCCTTAGCAAATTTCCCTTTGCCAATGCCTATTAGCAGCCCTATTAACAAGCTATTTTTTTTTTGTGGAGCATATGGAGCTTATCTCGACAAAAGCTTTTCTGCAAGAACTCTTTGTTCCTCAGTTGCTGTACCTCTTTTTTGCAGAGAGCAAGGATAGGAATAGTGGAAAGTTAATCGCTCTCACTATTTGTTTTATGAGTGGAATGGGCGAGAATGGAATTTAGACATCGCAGATATCCATACCATCAAACATAGATCCATTTATGAAACTGTTTGTAATGAGATTTGGAGTCGTAAGTCAACAACGTTGAACACTAAGCTTCTTGCTCGACCTCAGATATACAACATTATTTATTAACTGACCTAACGTATGCTTTTATCTTCTTAGATTCACCGTGAGCCAGATGATGCGAAATTGATACCAGAAGCACCTCAAGAGGAGGAAACTATTGTTCAAAACATAAGTGAATCGACAGACGAACGTATTGTTTATGTCACCTATCATTCTACAGGAGAAGACGAGGAAGGAACACCCACCTTCCATATCATTAATGAGGTAACGAGCGATATCAAAAATTTTCCAATATTATATTTCAAAAAACAACCTTTCTTCAATTTGTGCGGTACTGGGTTTTGTTAGATTCTACCTTTACTTGGTAAAGAAAAACAACACATTTGGTTTCATAAACTATGTAGAGTTCAAATATTTACTTCTTGCACTCCTCGCACCGCATCTGCAGTGTGTTCTGACTTGGGCAAGTGTATGCGGGACACTCCAGATGTTGCTTCTTTACTGCATAATTTCAAGAAACTTTGTGACAATGTTGAAATTCGTTTGAAGGGTGTCTGTTAAAATTGAAGCGCCAAACTACCAATGGGCAACTTAGTATGTATTAAACAATTTAAAAATATTTTTATATATTCTTTAAAGTGAAATAAATAAGTACGTTGAAAATTAAACATTTTTTGGTAGTATTTGAAGATTACCGCATTATCGCTTTCCTGCATTATTCGTTTTTTTATTACGGTCCTTTGAAAAACGTAGAATCAGGGTTTCACTCTATATTTATAATTTATGGAAAACCATTTTCGTATCCACTGTATTTTTCAATTTACATGATTCATGAAACGTCTGCGTAAAATGAATGAGAGTATTTTTATAGTTTATTCATATATTGTAATTATGTGTTATTTATCTGTTTTTATGCGTGGAAATAAAAATAATGGTGCAATTGTCATTGTCAAACTATGAGAGTATCATATCACTAGTTTTATCGTGAATTTTTCAGGAGTCCAAAGATATGAACGGATGTGAACTGTATGAAACGGAAGCCGATTACATTGATGAAGAACAAATTGCCATAGATAACGATAACTCCAAGGAATTCAACTTTGATCAGGTAATTTCAATACTTCTGAGTATTTTTTTTATGAAATAAAGATTGATAATATTTTGAAAGAAAAAATGGAGCATGCTGACTTCTTATGTTTTTTATCACAACAGAAGTTGTTGTATGAGAACTGCATGTAACCCAGTCGCTCAATCTCTGTTGGAGAGAATACAATTAGAAGGGTACAACTAAGACATGAAGAAATAGTGGTTAGCCGATCACTCGCATTTTGCTATTGAATGCGGGGGATGGAATTTAGACATCAATGTCTTTTATGAGGCATTTTACTATCCAAAAAATGTGTTGATCTGAGAAGAATAGATCGATACTTAGTTCTTTCAAGAAGTGTATAAATTTTCTGAAATTTTAAAAAACCAATCCAGAAGTAAGTTTTTACTTTAGGTCTATTTGTTTGTTGAGTTAATCTTTGGGCGTATACCACTATCGACATTGATTGCAGAAGGATAATCAAATGGAAATGGATTTTTACACTTGATACATTAATGCCTACAGATTTTTTATGAAATATTTACATTTTTTTTTTTGTTCATTTGAAACAAATAATGTGACCGCCAAAAGTCACCAATAGATATATTTTATATGTGGAAAAATAATGATATCAAATAAATATTACAAGGCTAGCGAAAGATAATAGACGAGACAATTCTTGGCCTATACCAGTGATGGCGAACCTTTTTGGGTCCGCGTGCCAAAAATCCACAAATATTATTTTTCGATTTTGTGGCGTGCCCAAGCAGTATTTTTTTTTATAACAAAATAGGAAAAATAAAACTTGATTTTTTAAACGATTATCGTTTGTCATGGGAAACATTTGAAAATTAATAAAATGGAATTAAAAATATTTTTTTTTAAAACTTGGAAATTGTTCGCGTGCCATCCAAATTCTCAAACGTGCCACCTTGGGCACGCGTGCCATAGGTTCGCCATCCCTGGCCTTTACGTATGGTCTTACTGGTCAAGATTGTACATAACAGGTGTAGAATTGATTCTGATACTGTCTTTAGATGAATGTATTTTAGCACATTCAAAACATTTTATTGTCCAGTGGCCGAATTAAACATATTAAGTCCTCGAGGAAATTCTGTAAACAACTTAATATATTGAATTTAATGTTGCTGTATTTTAGGTTATCGATTTGGATGGAAATCCTCTTCATTTTACAATGCAAGATGGAACGCAATTAGCTATTACATCGTCAGACGGAGGAAAATCTCTCCAGGTATGTGAATACTTCATGAATTGCATTACCGTGCGCAAAATACTATATTTTCCTATCTCACAATATATTGTATAAAATTTCTTATTATTAAAATTATTTTATTTTTTGAATTAGGTAACCACTCAAGATGGCGAGACTATTCCAGTCCAGTTGACTGACAAAATGGATGAGAGCGTAAGTTCTTTAAAAAAAAATTTTAGTCCGCTACTAATATGGTGTATATGGACTTCTTATTTTTTTTTTTTATACCATGTCCGCTCCCAATGTGGAGCATATGGACTCCTAATGGAGTTTATCTCAACAGAAGTGTTTCTACGAGAACTGCTTGTTACTCAGTTGCTCAACCTCTCTTCTTCCAAAGAGAGTAGGGATAGAGCTAGGACAGGATTAGTGGTAAGCTAATCGCTCTCGATACGCCATGTTCATATGATAGGATGGGTGAGAGGAGGGAATTCAAGACATCACAAACAGAAATTCATAAATCGATTGAAAAATCAATTTATAAAACTGTCCGTACCGGGATTTGAACCCGGGCCCTCTGTAGCCGAAGCCAACAACGCTAACCACTCGACCACACAGGCGGCATTTAAATCAAACTTGTTAATACATATTGAAGGTCTCCGTTTAGGAATACTTTAAAATCATGAGATAAAAATATTTTTTTAATGTCACTTAAGATTAATTCAAAGGGGAAGACATCACAATGTTAAATGATGATCATTAGCGGCCAAGTATCTTATTTCTTGTAATATGTGTAATTGTCGTTCATTTTTTTAGTTAAAGTCAAATCATAAAATAAACGGTAAATATTTGAACTACTACCGATTCTCTGCTTTTACTAACTCCACATTTTTCAGATGCTTAAGGACGATTTTATTGTGAACACTGAAATGGTTGAAGAGACTGTGGAAGACGATCAACTCGCTCAGCCAATAAAAGTATTGAGGTCAGGGGGGCAGACTGTTCGATTTCTCGCTGCTCTGGATGATACCAATCTGTCTCATTACTTTACATATTCAAATTAATATAATTTGTTACTCACCAAGACTGCGTATTGTATGTATATTTTTAATGTATTATTATTTATCAATTTTACAACATTTGCTATAGCAAATTTATTATTAATGTACTTATTTTTTTCTTCAATATAGAATATTAAGCAGGATTATCTTGATTTAAAAATAATTGATTTAAATCACATGATATATTTAAATTTAATATATATTCAATTGTGTGATAGATTTCAGTTTATTTTGAAATGAGACAATTAGCGAAGACTAGAATTGACCTTATGGCAGCGCCACTTGTTAACTTTTTAAACTTTTCAAATGGTATTATTAATTTAAAAAGAAAAATACAATTCTTGTAGTACTAGTATAAACAAATTGTATTGAATGTATTCCGAAAGCAGAAATGATTTTATTATCATTGATAGATTATAGATTTTCTACTCATTTATGCTAAATCACCCTGAAAAGTTTATAACACCAAATTAAGAGCAATACAATTATAAAGCATAATAATTATTGATTAAAGATGTTAACTATTGATTATTATTATTTCTTGCCATTTACTCTTATAACCTCACTGAAAAAAAATGACATAATGTTATCATTTTTTTTTTACTGTACTTTTGCAAATAATAATCGGTATAAATAAAATGTTTCACTATATTATTGCTTGATTTAAGAATAGCGTTGGAAGTCAATATTTACTCTATACGTGATTTTAATTCGGAAATCTGAACAAAATTCGCATGTTAGATGTGGTCAACAACACATAATACTGATGTTTTCATGAATATAGATTTGACCAAAATAGAGTGAAGCTATCCACCCACGATGACCCTATCTGATTCTCCTTTAAACCCTTACTATAATATTTGGTGGAACTAAAGGATCTCGGTATGATCTAAGAGAAAGCAAAGCAATTGGTGGATGGCAGGGATTGCTAGAGATATCGCTGGTCGCCATATTCTCGAAATACAGTCATTTTAAGACAACAAATTGAAGCACCAATTCATAAGTTTCCATGTATAATAATAGTTGGAAACCACAAATATAAAGAAAATGCTAAATTATATATAATGCTTTAACTCTGGATCATAGAATGCATTGAATAATAATTTAAATCAACATAATTATTATATTAAACTTTTTGTTGTTGAAAGCGATGATTTCTCATTGTGCAGAAGAAATAAGATCTCAAAAAAATTCACTTCTGTAATTCTTGTTAATTATCACTTATCTTTAGTCATTCCAAACAGAAACGGTCGCAAATATTTCCTTTGAAAAATAAATTTATTATTTTTAAACTTCTTTGATGAAAAAGATGGTGATTGAGAGAACTCACTTTCTGAACATAATCTGTTTTCAACCCATTTTTATTTTTACCAAATTGAATTCATGAATTTAAATATTATCATAATGAATGTTTCAATGGTCAGAATGTCGCTTTTGCCGTTAGGTGTCTTTTTCCTAATATCTATAATAAACGGCCCAAAGATCATTAGTTTTGAATAGTAGCAATAAGTAACTTATTATGTCATGATGTTTTGGCTAATGTTCCTGCAACGTCCATGTGCTTGCATATTATGATGTTCATATAAAAATGCACTACCTCTTGACTTGAATGCACTGGTCTTGAAAATGTTCAAATTCTGATATGTGCTTTTAGTGTAGTAAAAGATTCTTAAAATCTCTATATTACAGAGAAATGCCTTGAATTGTAAAACAGTACAATAGCGACATATTGGAACACAACTATTTAGCATTTTTCTGTCAGCAACCTATGCTTTACTATTATAGATTGATTGTATCTATTGAACGTTAAAAACTTCAGAGTCATTATATGTATTATGACGAGAAAATAATACTCTAATATCCTACTAGTATCCTATTGTTAATAGATAATTATGTATATAATTGAATAAATCATAAATGATGTAAATGAAAATAGAGCTTTGGTTATTTATTATTCCAAAGGCTAAAATGAGCCATGAACGAAACTGATCCTGATCTTATTAAATAAAAGTGAAATTAGTACAAATGAGTATTTCATTTTTTTAATAAAATGTCTACACCAAGTATAGACAGTGAACCTCCAAAAATTGAGCAGATATTTCATTAAATTTGAGATTTTGGTAAATCTTTCGATTCAATTAGTTTTTTTTAAGCATTTTTTTCCCCAATGTGGAGCATATGAACTTCTAATGGAGGATTACGACAAAAATAGTTCTACAAGAACTGCTAGTTATTTAGTAGCTCAACCTCTTGTTTATGAAAGAGTAAGGATAACAAGATGAGGTTAAGGCAGAACTAATAAGCTTATGAAGGGCTGAAAAGAAGGAAGACATCACAAATCTGCATTAGAACAAAAAGCTCGCCCGGTTACATATTTACGTATAGTCAGTGGCGGTTCCTGACCTGAAATCTTGGGTGGGCTAGAGAAAAGCATAGCATTGTATACTATTTACGAAATTTTACATGCTTCCACTTCATCTTATACATTAATCTACAAGCAAATTAACAAATACTACGACACTACTGCAAAGCATAAATTACTATATAATACAATCAATGCTAATGTAAGTAAGAAATAATAATACGTGACCTTAAATTTGTCTCTTTCAAAGTGAAATAACAAGTAAAAAAAGCAATACAGAACTGTCACTGAGATTCATACCTGTCACTTTCATATAATACAAAGATATTGGTATGTTTGTATGGACCATGGACTAATTTCAATTTAGCCCCTGATGAATGACAGAAGCCAGTAAATTTGAAATACAGTCCTGTGTGTTTGATGACGTTTCCATACATACAAATACAAACAAAATCGAATCGTGCTAGATTGCGTTCCAGTCTAAAGAAATATTGTCTATGGTTTTGGGCTAGAATGCCACAGCCCCTGACCAATAGCATGTACGTAGGTGTTGCCAGACTGACGTCACGTTGAATGTTCTCTATGAATTATTTATAGGGTTATTGTTTTTTTATGCCGGCTCAGCTTAAAATTGTAATAAAAAACAATCGAGAATATTATTGTAGGTAGACATGCCATTGTCTTATATTGATAGAGGAAAATTTAAACAAAGATATTATATTCATTTGGGGAAGGTTAGTGACGCTTATAAATGTATTTATTTTGTTCAGCGGCCGAATTGCTGTTCATTTTTATTCAGCCATCTAAAGTTTTGGGTGAAAAATGCAGGTCGGGCTTAGCCCACCTAGCCCAGTACCTAGAACCGCCACTGCGTATAGTAACAATATTATTTCAAAAAGATCATTTCAAACTGGAAGAATTGAAACAAAGTGCTCTTTCCTCTGATGCTCGACAGAAATATTAGTGCTAATGGTTTTTTTAACTGACATTGAATATAATTAATAAAATAACGAATTTTATGACAAAAAGTTTATTCTTAATCCATGACAACACAATAAGTATGGATTCATGCAACACTTTTGAAAGCTCTGAAATAAAGTGAAACACCTATAAAAAATATTTAATAATATCGGTTACATTAATATCACAATGAAAGCTTTCAAAATCATTCATGACATTTTGACTTAGATGACAACAGTTCATAATTTCACAAGACTATTCAATTGTTTATTTCATTCCATATAAAAATTTCTAGATTGAATATAATAATCTATCTAGCTAGCAATAATTGATACATTTAATAGGTAATTTACCATACATTATAAGTATTATTTTTAAATGCCATCACAATAAAGATATTTATAAGAGAATGCCAAATTTTAAAAAATAAAACGAAATTATAGTAATCAGCTAGCTCTGCACACTGTGTTTTGTGAAGCTCAGCGGGGGCAAAATTTAACCAAGTGTAATGGGCAAGATATTTTTGACTATAACTTATGAGTCACATATTTTCATTCAAGAAGAGCAAAATACTTATATTTAGAATAATTGATACAATCTAGCTTCCTAGAATCTTGAAATTTTTTCACTCAGTTTAGTTTAGTACTTATAATACCTTCATCGACTGCCTGCCAATTAAGTAATTGTTTGATTATTATTTTAGAGATTTATATAAAAATATCAATGACTAGAAGAAATTTGTTGAAAAATCACCATTTATGTGTTTATAATACGTAAATGAATTTGAGACATTTTCAACTTTAAATCAATTGCACTAATATCTGTGTAAATTAAATCTTACAATTCATGAACACTGCATAGAGATTCGAGCAGATTCAGATTGTAGCTGTTGAAAATTTTGCTTGAGCTACAGGCAATGTTCCTGCTAAAGTGTACGCGTGTGTACACCACCCAAAATATGCCCGCACAGGCCACACAGAAATATTGTAAAAATATGTTTGTTTAATCACATTTTTTTATTTTGCTGAAAATTTACTGCTCACAGAAGTTGATGGTCCGCACACACAATAGAAAAATTAGAGGGAACGTTGACTACAGGAATAATTATTATTTAAAAGATGTCAACGGTGCCGACCGACACTTTCCCCAAAATTTTTGAAGCAGACATTAGGTCACTGAATGTCACCGACACAGAAGCTCCAGTGTTTCAGATTCTCTTTTACTTAGAAAGTGTTTGTATAAATAATTAAAATTAATATTGCATAATGACAAACATTTTTTCAAATCTTATTGCAATACAATCCCTAAGTGGGCGGCATTATTAAATATATATACTTGAGAAAATATATCATTTGCTTTATTAAATGAAAATTGACACTGAAGTTATCTTCTTTTACCAGTAGGATATAAACACAGAGTAAAGCGCATTCATAATACCGTTGAAAAGATTTATTACAGTTAACTAAGCGCACAGTAATATGCGTATCGCTTCATTCATTTTTGTGCCAAGCTTCTGGATTTGCCAAAGGCATCTGGGTTTTAGGATTAAACCAAATTTTCGGTGGGATTCTTATTCTACGAGTTAGTTTGCATTTATTGGTGAAGTCATACAAGTTACACAGCAGTTAAAATCATGCTATTTAAAACAAAATTTCTGTTCACTGCGATGAAATGAACTATTCATCTTAAGTAATGTTCGGATTTATCCACAGTTAATGTGTGCAACAGGTATTCTTCTTTAATAATGCACACTGAAAAAATAATTATTCTTAACTCCGAAGACTATCTGTGAGTTACCTGACATCACCTAGTAACGGGTTGTAAGTGTCTGAAAGAAGTCGAATAACATTGCACTCTTTTCAGATCCGAGAAAAATCTGAAAATAAACTGAGATTTAACTGAACAAATTATCCCAGCAACTTGCCCGAAGGCAAAAGAAGCTATGTCTATCCTACAATTTATTACGATACAAAGTGTATTATGAAAAAATAGCACACTGGAACAATATCGACAGCAAATAGAAGCATTTATTGAAATTCATTTATATGGTAAAATTTTGAGTGAAATCATATTCTATTGTCGGAATAACGGTTTGCACAAACTTAAGGAAAACAATCAAATAAGAATGGACGCCTAATTCTCCGCCACTTTCCATCACAGTCTCGATAATTTTCTTCATGACTTCGGCATGCCTGTAAAGAAAAACAAATTGAATCGATTACTGATTTTCGAAGGTGAAAGAATTAAAAAATAGTAACTGTCTAAAAACAAAACGAATAGTGAAATTTTTGGCAAACCTGCAAGGATGTACGGATGCCATACTCGGTCCGGGAAGGTGAGGATGTGACTCCATTGTAACAGTTTTTTTAGCATGGTCTTGTGAAACATCTTCATACATCTCATCGACAGTCAATGGCAAACGTTTCTGCAAAATAATTTATTGCACATTTTTTATATGATTAACAGAAATTATTATTAGATAACTACTTCAATAACCGAGCAGAAATTCCTGACATTGGCTGTCAAGCCTTCTCACAATTTAATTATGGATACATACCTCGTCATAGCCTATCAGCCATAATCTAGGTGTTTGATAATATTTATCATATGTAATGTGTAGATCGTAAGTCCGGGTGTGAACAATTTCACCGCCTTCTTGTTTGTTACTCTCTTTCGACAAATTCTTTCGATGGGTAAGTGCGGTAGACTGAAAGAAATAAAAATTAAAAATAATTGATCCACTCTGTTCAATGGATGCCAAATTGATCATCTCAAAGAAATAAATGATCTTCATTATCTTGCAGTATCAAATGCTTGAATTCTTAAAAACAAAATATCACATAAAGCAGACATGAACAATCTGCAGCCAGGCGTGTATTTTTCTGTTGCCCACGAGCTATAAGCGTATTTCAAAAAAAGATTTCCTTTTTAGCTTACTTAAAAAAAAATATCATTTCTCATTTTCCGGGAGAGATTTTATACTCTATCAGTGTTGATAGAGTATAAATATTACAAGATTTTTCAGTTTCATTGTGAATATGGAGCTAATTTAACTCTGGAAGCAAAAAAGAAAATGGCTCATGGATTGATTCAAAATTTATTTAAATAAGCTGTGTTCATACAGCAAATGAGTGAAGGAGAAGTTTCTATAGAGGCAAGTTTTGTATTTGCATATATAATTGCAAAAAGCAACAAATCGTTTTCGGAGACTGTATTAAATAAAGAATGTATTGCTGAAGCTTGTGGAATTAACCTTTTGACCGCGGCTCGGATCCAAATCGGTTCGGATTGGGCTGCTATAGCAGTCAACCGCGGTCAAAGGGTTAATACAAATTTATGAAGTTAAGTTTATTTCTATTAAGAATTGAAAGTGTTGATAGTAATCTAAATGAGAAAATACAATCGATGACATGGTACTCGATAGCTCTCAACGAAAATAATGATCAAAAGGATAATGCACAATTATGAATGTTCATACGTAGATAGATATACCTACAAATTTGAATTTCTTGAAATTTTTTTGTTCATTATAATAAACTAGCTGGTACCCGGCAAGCGTTGCAATGCCACTCGAAGAAAGAAAGTGTTTGTGTCTTAATTGTCGCCTGCTGTGGTCTAGTTGGTTAGAGCTTGCTCTACCGATCAGGTGGGTCTGGGTTCGATTCCCGGTAAGGCCAATGGCAAATTGGATTTTTTTCAATTTTAATTTGAGATCTAAGACATGGGTGTTTGTGAAGTCAATTTTCCTTGAGTTAATCTCATGTGACTTTCAAAAATTCTCATCTAGTATATCTCGTATGATCTTTCAACTTCAAAGTATTTGACGCATTGGCGCAAGCTGTAATGTCAAATATTATTGTTTGTAATATATGTTTATTGAAGTGCATGCTTTCTTTTTCTGTCTGTTTGACGTTTGCTGCCGATTGTCTATGGTACAACACACGTGCCACCTACTGTAATTTAATTGTACTAGAAATTTCGTGCAAGTGCAAGCATACGTTGTCAAAATTAACTGTAAAATGGTAATGTTTTTGTAATGTAATGTAATGGTAATGTATTACGGTAGAAATGAACCAACACGGTGATATATTTGTCCTTGAATTTTGAAAGTAGGCATATATTGATCTTGGAAAACTTTGTCGGCTCCAAAAGATGTCATTTGAAACGCTGAATTATATTTGCGAATGTTCTGCAAAGAGTGTTTGGAATCAGGGAGTCGCCCAAAAGCAATGACAACAATGGATCAGGTGGTGAATGCAATGTTGGCAATTTAACTTTGCCATTCGCGCAGCACATTCCTGGTGTTTCATTGTTGAATTTAAGTGAACCGCAATGCCTACACACCTTATCCAACGTTTTGGCTTGTGTTTGATTGCATGCATAATTCTGTCTTACGTATGCGTTGTTCTGGGACCAATTTCGGAAGATTTGTTTGAACGAATCTACCGAATTTGTCGACATCAAATTGTTTCTCGTTCCTAATCACGGTCAGAAGGGTTGTTTGCATATTATTGTAACAGACGATCGGGCTTGAGCAGTGAGAGCTCGAACGGTTTCCAAACTTGCTCGTCTGTTTCTGAAGCTCGTGATGCCGTTTTCTTTCGTGCTTGAGGTCTAGATCAACTAATAGCAAGTCTTTTAGGTGGCATAATTGTTTGACAGCGAAAGAAATGCTTTGTGACGACTATTACAAATTCACTTGATAATTGTTTACAATACCCTTTGATTGTTTGACGTAACCATGGCACGTATCAAACTTAAAAAGACTTAAGTTGCTGCGCACTTAGCGCCATCTGTCATTCAACAACTTGAAATACGAATGACGGACGTCAAAAATATTGAAAAAAAAATCGGGATAGGGACATCCTTCACCTAGCAGGATGAAATATACTTTAAAACCTATTCTACTATCTAACAAATATACATTTAAAAAATCATAAAAATCAGTCAAGCCTATATAGAGATAGAGATAATTTTTAGAATAATTGAAATGTTGAAGTTTGCTAACAAATATATTTCGTAGAAAAAGAAAAAGATCTCGAGATATATAACGACAGTCCTTCAGTATTAAAATTGTAAATAATATATTTTTTAGAATATTTGAAATTTTTTAAGTTTGCTAACAAATATATTTCGTAGAAGAAGAAATTCTCGGGACATAATATATTGACAGCCTTGCAGTATTTAAATTGTAAATAATATAATTTTTAGATTAATTAAAAAGTCTACAAATATATTTCGTAGTAAAAAAAAATAGACCTCGGGGCATATATCGACTGCCCTGCAGTATTTAAATTGTAAATTATTTAATTTTTGGAATAATGTTAAAGTTTGCTAACAATTATTTTTCGTAGTAGAAGATTTAAAAATAAAAGTCGAAATATAGTTCAATAAAATATCCATACTGTCATTAGAATATTCCTAATGTAAGAAATTAAAAAGATTTTCAACGCCGGATGCAAAATAAACCCATACCTTCCAATAATCGAATCAATGACACTGATCAAAATCTGTCAAATCAGCTCCAAAAAATCTTGAAATTGTAAATTATTTAATTTTTAGAATAATTTTTAAGTTTGCTAACAATCATTTTTCCTAGTAGAAGATTTTAAAATAAAAGTCGAAATACAGTTCTACAAAATATCCATACTGTCAGAATATTCCTAATGCATGTAAGAAATATTTTCAAGGTCAGATGCAAAATATAGCCATATCTCCAATAATCGAATCAATGACGTCACTGATCAAAATCTGTCAAATCAGCTTCAAAAAATCGAATCAGTATATTTGATTATTTAAAAAACATCGTAGCGATGGAAACTTTCAAATAAAGTTCTCTCAATATTATTACGATGCTTCAGTTCTAAGCCAGGAAATTTGAATTTAAAGACGTCCATTTCAATTGTTTTGAATTGGAACGACGAATTGTCAGGAATATTGAAAAAAAAATCTGGATCGGGACACCTATGAAATATAGTTTACATTCTATTCTCATATCTAACAAACAGATACATTAAAAAAATCATCAAAATCGGTCAAGCCGTTTCGGAGGAGTTTGGCAACAAACACCGTGACACGAGATTTTTATATATATAGAGATAAGATAGTGTATATCTTAAAATAGTATTTCGCCAGCAGCGAATTAAATTATTTAATATGGCGAAAAAGTTTTCCCTCCCCTGACAAAGGGTACAGGTCAATCTTTTGTTTATCTTCGTCTGTTCTACATAGTTTTCATTAAAATGTGAAAGTTGTTTTTGTTTAGGTAAGAAAATTTTCAATCGATTGCATTCTAGTAATTTGAAAGAACTAACAGGATCTACTTCATCCAAAAGTCCGCTTTGTTGAAACGCTTCCATATCTTCGGCTTCACCTTCCTCTCCTTCACCTCCGCTGGAATCTCCATCTGAATCATTGTCTTCTGAATCACCACCAGCGCTTTCCAATGTCATTTCACATACCTATCAAAAATACAAATAATATTACAACACAGCGCTATCAACAGCATTGCCACATCCGGCAAAGAGATAAGAGCATACCAGTAAAGATCTATATTCAGTGTACATAATTAAACAAATAGATTTTACTGTCTTCGTAAATTCATCAGATGTGGTTGAAATATTTACTCACAGCCTGAATGAAAACTTATCATTTGTTAGATAATTTAACCATATGTTTAAGATAAGATACTATCTCAAACATACAGCTTTTTTCCCAATATCAATTAAAATAAAATGATTAAATTACTTTTCTGATAAAATTTATAGATAATTCTTGAGTTTTTCAAGGGGTTTAAATAAACACATTGCATTTGAAATATTCTTATGAATGAATCGATAAAGATATTGTATTTTGTATTGTATTTTCGCTTGTACAGCGGCCGAATTGCTGTTTGTTTTTATTGAGTAAACATAAGATTTTTTTACACATTATCGCTGAAAATTTCAGGGCGAGCCGCCACTGCTCACATGACATTATTATTTACTTGTACAGTAATTCCTCGACATGTGTAATTATTTTTTTTAAAGGTTTTCATATAAGTTGAAAGACCGGGTAAGTTAAATAAAACTAAATATCAAGAATTTTTTTCTTCAATCAATTCAAGGACTGAACACAATATAAGCGGGCTCTGTTAATAACTAACTGGTATGTACAGCGGGCGAAAATTAGCAGCAGGTGAAAAAAAATTAAATTTGCAATAATCGGTCTATCTTCCAAACCAGTAGTTATTTTTTAATGAAATTTTGAATGCATACTTATTACATGTAGCTGCTTACTTCTGCATTTGTTTTTCAACGAATAATTTAAAGTTTAATCTCTGAATATTCAGATAAATTATCGGCGAATATTTTGTCATCACTTTCGTAATTTTCTGTAGCCATTTTTTACGGTTTAAAAATATGTAAATAAAACATAAACGAATTATAAAGATGTATTTCAAAACTAAATTTAAATCGGGGTAGTTTCAAAATCTCATAAAAAAATTTCAAGAGTATATGTATGTGATTCACATAATATGAAGTGTTGGTACGTAAAGGAAATGAAGTATTATTATTTTTTTGTTGATGTATGTGTAAGCTGTAAATGTCCTCAAGAGATTGGTATATAATAATCATATGAAATAGTCGAGTAGATATATCTAATCTAGCTTTAAAGCGGAGCCAGCGCAAAAGGTAGAACTACCTTTCCCGCCGTTAAGCAGCAGTCGAGCTAGCGGGTAGAACTATCTTTCCCGCTCTTTGTGTGTTAATATCATATACTAGGTAGCCGTATCATCTGTTAACATTCATTCAACACACCACTCTTTGTCTAAAATCTAAATAGTATGTAAGTGCAGTGTTGTGCTGTGTATTAAAGACAGACAGATAAATCAAGAAAAATATGCATTGAACATATTGCCACACAATGATACTACCTTGTCATCCAAGCTGCTAGCTCCTGTATTGTCAAAGTGATGAGTATCAACCCATCCTCCTTCAGAGTCCTGTTCTTCTTCTACAACCTTTTCATTATCATCACAGTATTCCATCTACAAGAAATAAGAAGTAAACAGTAAGTAAGTAAGTAAGTAATAATGTAATATAATATACTGGATTGCTAAATATGCAAACCGGATAGACCTGTCTGTAAATCTTATTATGGCCATCATTTACAAAAACACAAAAATTGAACGTTTAGAAAACAGCATCTCTTGCAGTAGGATATCATATTTTACGGTTTTTTTTTTGTCACCAACTAACTGTTATTGATATATTGATTATGCGGTAACTTATTAAAATTTTGCCGACGTTTATTTTTGTGGTGAATATTCTTTACAACTTGCTACTCAATTCTACTCGAAAATGAACTGGATGGCGCTAATAAAAATGCAGTTCTGGAAGCAATTTTCCCAAATTATTATATATGGAAATCAGGGAAAATGATAATGGTAAATATGGCATATAGTAGCACGTCGACTACTGCGGCGCAAAACTTCACAACTACGCTAAAAACAACGCCACGATTTAAAGTTATTTTTTGAGAACTTGATAATCGTGTTAAAACCACACATTATTACGAAGAACACTGATAAATTATGCGAAATACGAAATATTTTTCAGTACAGCGCCACTGTTTTCCATTTTGGCCGCGCGGCCAAAATGGAAAACAGTGGCGCTGTACTGAAAAATATTTCGTATTTCGCATAATTTATCAGTGTTCTTCGTAATAATGTGTGGTTTTAACACGATTATCAAGTTCTCAAAAAATAACTTTAAATCGTGGCGTTGTTTTTAGCGTAGTTGTGAAGTTTTGCGCCGCATTAGTCGACGTGCTACTATATGCCATATTTACGCGGCCAAAATGGAAAACAGTGGCGCTGTACTGAAAAATATTTCGTATTTCGCATAATTTATCAGTGTTCTTCGTAATAATGTGTGGTTTTAACACGATTATCAAGTTCTCAAAAAATAACTTTAAATCGTGGCGTTCTTTTTAGCGTAGTTGTGAAGTTTTGCGCCGCAGTAGTCGACGTGCTACTATATGCCATATTTACCATGATAATTTACGCGAAATATAATATCAGTATGTAAAAGTTGCTATTCTATGTCAAATATTTTGATCTTAAAAAAATCCAAAAAGCAAGCTTTAACCCTGAACTTTCGTGACGCCATAGAAGTGACATGTATAGTTTGTCGTAACATTCGAGTGTCGAAATCGCATACATAGAAATCGCGTAAAAAGAGGACTGGGTGCACATCCAAAATACATCAAAATACACGAATGAGATATATAAAAAGTTAATACAGTTATGCATATGTATCTGTTTCTCATTGTATTTAAGTATTAAATAGAGAAATTAATGGTTAATATGTAAAGAAAAAAACTTTTTTTGCGCAAATTTCAAGAGCAAATGTTTTAGTTTTAGTTTTTCAGACATTTTTGATACTTTTTAGGCGATATTTTAATTTTTGGAGCCAATTTATCAAATTATATGAAAATGAGGTTTTTTTACGCGTCAGTTTATGGAACCAAAGTATCGCATAAAAAAGGATTGGGTGTACTGACAAGCAAAAGCATTTTCACTTACTTGCTTGCATCGTCTGTAGCATGGTAGATTGCGTGTGATTAAAAACTGTTTGTCACATGGAAGGTAAGGTTTTAAGCGTGATTCATCACCACAAGCCCATTGCCATGTTGGGCAGTGGTGAACTAAATGGTCTCCGGCAACCACAAATTCCTCTGGGGTGAGAACTCCAGTCTCGCGGAATTTCGACTCCTAAAAATTGAAAACATTTGTATTGAACATTGAAATGCAAAATCAAGACAAAATTGTGTCTAGTCAGGCCCTCACCTTTAAAACCGGGGTCAAGTATTCTGCAACTCCTAGTGCAGTCCCTTTGACAGAATTTATAACACTCTGCATTATTAAACTACTGTTTCAACTCTCTAAACTTATTTTCTTTAAAGAATCGACAAATAAAATTGCGTACACTTCAAACACAATCCCCAAACGTCATAAACATATTTTTATACGTTTTAATTTTGAACTCATATAGGCTGCTGAATGAGAATATTTCAAACGTCAATTTCTGTATATTTCCTTATTGACAAACGTCAAATAGGTAAAATAATATATTTTTTAGAAATTTTTCAAAAGAAGTATAATACAGAATATAAAACCTTTCGAAATCAATATATATACCGTAAACTCATAATCAAAATAGTATTTACTATTTTATAATTGAATATAGCCATAGACCAAGGGTTCCAAATCTGTTTGGACTTCCCCCTGGGGGGAGAGTAGAATTTTGAGTTCCAGGGGAGAACGTTGTTTTTTAGAAGTATTATTATAAAAATACAACAAGAAATGTATTCATGAAGTCACTCTACATGCACATGGACGACAATTTTGAATACCCGGTATTTTTATTAAAGTTGTTAATTAAAATATGCTTCAGTAATTTTAGTAATTGGTATGGTAAAAAAATCGTTTTAACGTACATATTAAAGACAAGTTTCAACACTACGTATATTATTTCGAATATTCCTTTTGAGTTAGACTAGTCGTGGGAAACCTGTGACTACTCTGGTGCGGCCTTTTGACTCGATCGTCCAATTCTGTTATTTTTAGTAAATTCTTGAGACTTTGTAGTCAAAAATTATTAGAAGACCTAAAAAAAAATAGATCCCACGCTGGTAATTTTGGAAAATCTATAAATTTTTAGGCTTTAGAAATTGGCATGAAATTATTTCAAAATCGTTGGCCGAGCGAATAAGGTTGGTAGCCCCTGCCATAGACAATCTTCAATTGCGTTGTGACAAGTAAAACAATATTATTTGACTCACGAAGTGGTGTCAAAGTGTCATTATTTATCATATTTTAACCAGTCACCAATACGTGATATAGTTAAACAACGTATGTTTGTGTAATTATGTTGGATGTTAGTTACATTGTTTGCATAAGTTAACATCATTCGATATATTTTCATAAAATGGATGGCATTCTGGACGAAACTGTTTCTCCCCAAGATCTCGAGGTATTTATCAATAATTATTATTGAGCCTAGTAAACTTGCACCGTTTACACTCTTCTAGATAGCTTTGTAATATCTAGTGTAATCATATTTTCACAACCCATTTTTTGTATAAAATTGATGTAAAATGGCAATCGCTGCCACTAATAGTGCGAAAGAAATAAGAACTAACCATTGCTGACAAATTTTAAAAAGATTTTTTTTTGTTTTTAGAAATTTGAAAAGGCCTATTATGATGAGCTTCAACGAAATGCCGTCACAGACAAAGTGAAATTCGAATTCGCTTGGTGTCTTGTAAAGAGCAAATATCCAGTAGATATTGGAAAGGTTAGTAAAGTAACACTTTTTGTTGAAGAAAACGTGTCTTAATCTAATTTATATTTTGGTAAAAATGCTTTACAACACGCTTCTTCATTTCTCGTCGAAAATTTCCTGAATCTCGCTAAAAATAATGTGGTTCCTAAATATGAAAATATAGAAAACGGTAAAAGTCCAGATGGAAGTCAAATATTATTTGATGTTTAATTAAAAATGGCCATCGTGTCAGTGCAGCCAACGGAAAAAGATACGTTGCACGACGTCAATTATTGTTATTTATTATACATAACTAAAAAATGTAATTCTCTCTTATTGCCCTTAGAAATACTAAAAAAATACTGCCTACAAATAATACAAATACAAATTCGTCCAAATAAGACGTGAATAATGTGCCGAATTGGCGTTTAAGCTTTCGTTTCGCTCGGATCAACATATTATCCACGTTTTGCATAAATCACTATCGTTTGGAACAACAAAGTTGTCTTGGTGGATCACAAACAAATGCATGTTTATTCCACCCTCAATACTTGGAATATTTCCCTTGATGATGCCTGCCATGATGATATTTTCGGTGGAAATAGTATGTCTCATCTATTTCGACAATAAAAAATAATAAGGTTATGTTTTTCTGTTGGCTGCAATGACACGGCGGCCGTTTTTAACTAAACGTCAAATAATATTCGACTTCTATCTGGACCTTTACACAAAAAACTAAATGTTAGAATCAAGTAAACCGATAATTCATGCGAATTAAAAATATTATTACATAAATTTGTATCCATCTTTCAAATTTGCTCAATGATTTTTTCTTTGAAATTCCATTTAGCATGTTATGTTTAATTTTTCATACTGATAATATTATTATTAAATTGCCTACTGAACTGCACTGTTGTTGGCAGTATTTAGCTAATTTTCAGGTAGAAAAAGATTAGTACGTTGTAAAGTGTATTTTACTGAACAATATTCATTGCATATCAACAAGTTATGTCCAATTCTCGTTCAACGATTTCTGTTACTTTCTTTGATTGAATGTCTTCCTCTGATTAATAGCAGATCAATGTACTTTTAACGCTCCAAAAAAACCTACATTATAGACTGACCTCTCTACTAAGAGGCTTATGTTTTCACGGCGGTTTACGGAACTAAAACTTTCCCCTTTATTTACTTTCCTCTCAATTATAGAGTATTTGCTATGGTAAGTAAGGAATAAAAAAAATTATCTGTGTTACCATTGTTGCAAAAACTGCTGTTTTAGGGAGAAAAAAATTGCATAACATTCAACCAAAAATCGTGTAGGTTTTCAACCATTAGTACTGAAGAAATTTAAGTTCAGTTCATGTATTACAACCAATGCTCCTAAGAGAGGTGAACTACGTAGAAAATTTAAAAGCGAGCAAGCCAATCATACAAATTCACGGCTTAGTTTCAATATGCCATATTTGATATAAAGTGTTTTTTTTTGTTTTGCTTTGCATAATTAAAATTATTATCATTAAATAATTTATACTAATATGCGCATTAAAAGAAAACATTAAAAAGATACCAACCACTAAATCCACTGAAAACAACTTACCTTATTTACAGACTATTGACATTTATCATTATGTATTTTTGGTTACAGTTGAATTACTGAGAACTATTCATTGTATTAGTGCAGGGGTGGGCAAATCTTTTGACTGTCGTTCCACATTGAGGATGAATGTTTAGCCGGTAGCCACATTGATAAACTACAAAATTAAATAATTCTTTTTAAATTAGGAAAGCTGGGTCATACAACTCGCAAAGCTTCTCCGAATCAAAGATTAATCATTCAATTCGGAAATGCTTTTCAAAAGCAACTTTAAATGTTTTTTTTTAATAACATATTTTCTTTATATACTCCTCGGGCCGAATGGAAATTCATCCGGCTCCATTTGATCAGGACTGTATTAGTGTACGGATACATACTGGTGCTGAATAAACGTTTAATTTATTTGGATGTTTGTATTTCAGGGAATATTCTTGCTGAATGAACTGTGCCGAAATAATGCTGATGATAGAAGAGATTATATGTACTATTTAGCCATAGGCCATGCAAAAATGAAAAAATATTCTAAAGCAAAAGAAATATTGAACCACTTACTGTTAACAGAGCCTACAAATAATCAAGTTTTACAATTAATGGTATGATGTTTTTTTCTATTTGATAAAATTATTACAGAAACTGTGTATTCTTATACATACTGAAACAATATCACACGTCTCTCCTAGAAATCTTTCTTTTTAATAGGGGTAAATATATCACACAAAAAGAAGTTGCGATTTCAATTTTTTTTTCATAAAATAAAAGAAAAAGTAAAAGTTCAAATGAGCTTTGATTGTTTATTTATTCATCTTTTTTCTGCCATGATTGTTTTTCAGTACTGAACACACAAAATGAGTGAATCAAATCAGGATCAATTTATGCTATTGTAAAAACATTTGCCGCCTGTGTGGTCGAGTGGTCAACGTCGTTGGCTTCGGTTACGGAGGTCACGGGTTCAAATCCCAGTGTGGACAGTTTTTTATAAATTGATTTTTCAATCGATTTATGAATTTCTGTTTGAAGGCATGGATGTATATGATGTCTTGAATCCCCCCCCCCCCTCCCATCCTATCCTTTGAACAGTATGGAGAGCGACTAGCTTACCACTACTACTATCCTAGCCGTATCCTTCTATTCCTACTCTCTTTGTAAAAAGAGAGGTTGAGCAACTGAGTAACAAATAGTTCTCGTAGAAACACTTCTGTTCAGATAAACTCCATTAGGAGTCCATATGCTCCACATTGGGAGCGGAGATGGTTAAAAAAAAAACAAAGCATGTACTGAAAGTACAGTATAGTTAAAATCAATAAAGAAATTTCCTTAAATGTTAAAATATTAAATATTACACATTCAACCATCGCTGTTATGAAACTATTTTATATTCGAGATCATTTATTGCCCATATTGTCTCTTGGTATATTATCTTTTATGGGTCTTCTGCAGGCGAGCACTGGGTATGTAGTTAAGGTCATATGTCACTATAAATTGTGTGGTATACGTACCAGTTTTTAGACCAATAGTGTGCAGGAAGAGTAAGACCAAAGATATTCAAACAGAATAAATATTTCCGATGATGACTCTATTTTCTAGTGGCAAAAAACATGCACAGCTTATGTCCCAGGTTTATGCTGTCTATCGTTGTGAATTTTTTTAAAAACCCCTTCATAAGGCTACTTGTTTTCACAAATACTAAACTAATGAAATTGTTGCAATGCTTGGTACATTATCAGTAAATTTATTGTAATTTTTTTGTAATTTAAAATTATGATAAAAACTCTTGCACATACTCGAGTCTATATCGGTGTTGACACGCACTGTCTGAATTACTGAAACCGGGATCCAGGTATTTATAGTTTTTTTTCAACACCTAAATCCCAGGAGCGTATATTCAGGGTGTGCAAGGTGTGTGCCGCACACCCGGAACATACACCTGCAAAATCTAGAACATAAAGATATATATTTAAATTATATTTGTTGCGCGGTAGTAAAACGTATTTGAAAAGGCGAGCGTTGTCCCAAGCGCACGACCTGCCTTCCCATACGACTGCATACAAATGCGCAGTCTAGGTACGCGTAGCGTGGAGCAAATATTTTTGTACGCAACTTTAAGGTCCGAAGTCGTCCTCTTTCTTGACAGCTCACACGTCATGTATGAGTCGGGCGTCGGAAGTTCTTTCGAAAATTTCACATCTCTACTTTTGTATTACATATTATTCGATTATTCTAACAAGCCATTTTTCATTGATATTTTGGCGTGATATAATTTATTACTAATTTTTATACTTCTTTATTTTATTTTACCCTTTTAATTACAAATAGTTTTCAAAACATTTTGATATATATATTTACAATCCATGTCCCCTCCCAGTGTGGAGTATATGTCCTCCGAATGGAGATAATTTTAAACAAATTTTTAACAAGAACTGCTTGTGATTCAGTTAGTCAGGCTTTTTTTCATATACCTAATTGTTTTGTTGAGTTTATTTTTATTTTCACACACAGCACACCCAAAGATAACACTCACCATACGCCACTGCTAAATACAGGTCCTGAAAATGCATAAAGAGTTGAGAGAGTATCAATTTTGATTTTTTCGCAGAATTGTCGAGCCTTTCAATGGATGTTTTATTATTTTAAGAAACTTTTAGTTACTTATGAAAACCACCCATTTATGATATATATTTTTAATCACAATATTTTTTATGAAATATCGAAATACCGATTTTGATCTACTCGCCCGGTATTGCAATCCCAATCGGCTGTATTTTTTTTTGCTTTGATATATTTATCCGTTATTACATTACCTAACCGTGTATAGTGAAATCAAAGTAATATAAAAATGACCTGATTGTTGATAAGAAAAATTGCGAGTTATGGAACTGCATGATTTTCTATGAAAAACTAAATTATTTATTGGCTGCATATAATTTTTTTCTCTTTACAGAAGCAAATCCATAAGAAAATGGAATCCGATGCGGTGGTTGGTGCAGCAAAAGCTGGCGGGGCTTTACTTTTAATCGGTGGTATTGTAGGATTAGGTATAGCATTGTCAAAGAAATAGTGTGTTCTCGTTTGGATGTTTTTGAAGACTTGTTATAAATATCAGGAAAAAATTGTTAACTCATCATCCTATTTGTTAAAACGGCATAATAATTATTCTAGACTTCAATCTAATGGTGTAGACACCTGGGAAATTGGCGGTCATTATATTATGTTTATTATCATCGCACCGCATGGCAGCTTATCACTTTATGTATAATAGTAATTTTAATAATTAATTATTAAATATTTGGTTGCATAATTACTACCACTACCTTTAAATTAATAATTTAATATTTACCCTATCAATAGGTATACATCAATGATGCACAACTCGCCGCCCTAAATAACATTTATTGCGGCCCATAGAAGTTTCCCAATACTAATTTTCCCATGAAAATTTTATTATTTATTTTAATAGCAACTTTGAAAAATATACGTAACTGTCTGGCAGTACAAGTGTTATTTATTTTCAGATTATAACTTTTCTAACATAATCCTATTCAGTGTTAGTTCTCCACAAAAAAATTTCTCTCAAAAAGCTCTGCTTTGTGCAAGTCATTTCAGAAGAAATTACATTACATTTTCAAACTTATTACTATTTAAGTAACAAGTATTTGGCATGCAGTTATTCAATTAAAAAAATATAATCTGTATATCCAATCACTCAGGAATGATAATATAATCCGTAAAACTTTTAACTTTTGCAGCCCGTGAACAATTGAATGGATAAATTGACCCCATTGAACAGGTTGTGCATCAGCAATACTTGTATTGCAGCTTAACACGTAACTACGTAAATGTGAATTGGAAAAGTTTCTGTTAATGGCAAATTGATATTTCAGCTACTTGCTTGCTTCAGTCACTCGCTGTCAATCGACCATATCTTATATCAGTATATTATTTTTGTTATAAATTCTGAATAGCCCATAGAAATGAAGTTATCAATAAGGAGCCTGTAACCGAATTAATAATATTTAAAATTAATAGTACCCATCATGAACTATGTATAAATGTTTAATTCCAAAGATTGAAAAAAACCTATTTTATCAAAACTGAAAACTACCGCACATTAAATTTGAAAAGATCTCGAGACAAAATTATTTTGGTATGTTTATTTTTACCAGTTTGCCAAGCATTTACACTTTTTATACTTCTAAATCCACATTGATAAATAAGTGATTATTTTGGCGAATGACCTTTTTATTTTTTATATGATTTTATTGATCATTGCAATATATCTTTCCTGTTCATGTCATAATTTGGAAAAAACTGTGTATTATGATGAGAAATCACAATTATCGCTGGTCAGACTAAAATCTCAGGAGGGTGGTGTATGGAAATAATTTACTCATCGGATCGGAAGTTACAGTGACATTCTTTTGTTAGGTGCCTGTGTGAATAGAATATGTATTAGATACATTAAGCTTCCATTGATACTTCAGAATTTCTCGTTGAATATTTTGAAATTGTCATTGATAGTCAATCTTTGATGCGTGAAGATTATTGTATTGCGATGAATACTTTGTATAAGAAGTATGAAAGCTGATTTCCATGTACCATAATACATCAAGAGAGATACAAGATAATTGAGAGCATGTTTATTTATCGATCATCGATATTTATTAAAATGTTTTACAAAAAAAGATTTAGGCTGAGGGTATGCTGAGATGCAGTACAGGGCACCACAGATTTTTTATTACACGAAGAAGCACAGACCTGGGGACACTGTAACACAAGCGAGTGTGACGCAGACATGCGTCTGCCCTGCGCTACGCTCTGTTGTAGTGTCGGCACAGATTCCGCGTGCACATGTTCTTTTGATGATTTTTCTGTGAAAATTACCATAAAATAATTGAATTAGTGCAAACTGAACTTGGTTTATACAATACTACCCATGTGAACTAATCTTGAAAGACGAGAGATTTGTTGGGTCAATCCGTGTTGCTCAGCTGTTACTTGCGTGACCCAGCCATTGCAGCATACACTCGTCGTATGTGTCTGCTTTAACAGTCTGCACCTGCCAATTCTGTGTTGCGTCGCCTGCATCTCATCTCAGCATACGGCTAGCCTTCGATATTGCGAAACTGCTTATTCGCCTTTAAAGACATGTTTTTTTTTATCCTCAGTGCATTGATAGAGAACAGAAAATACACTTCATTCTTACAAACAATTTGATTTATTGTTAAAATTTTTGTGTTTTCAGTTTTTGGGAAGTTCTCATGTATGTTTGCTTATATTTTATACTTTCCCATTTGATTACTCTTAGTTTAGTAGATTTGAATAAAATTTTATGTATTTTTTTATGTCATGTTACTTTATGATTAAAAATAAAACATTTTAGAAACATTTTAAACACTTACTTTATTCAATATAAATCTTATTATTGAAGCGGTACACATTTTCAAATACTTAATACTACTAAATCAACGTTATGGCAAGTACAACAATATGAATAATAAGTACAATGAGAAGCTCAAAATTGCTTAAAAATGTAAAAATAACACATTTTCAATGAGTGACAACAAATTAGGAACTAAATTAATAAATTACAGTCAAAGAAATATAAAATTGTAAAGGTGTCATGTTTCTTTCCTTTATAAATATGAAATAACAGATTGGATTACTTCACGACATTCATTAACACTGCCTGATAAAAGATTTGCGATACTACAATATTTCCAAGACACGCGGGCGGACCCTATATAACAAAGGTATTTAATGCGACTAACCGACAATTCATATTTGCTATAATTTATAGTTATGGTTTATTTACCAGTACGAATAATATTCTATCTTACGGTGCGTCCGTGAATGAGTGTTTTCAGTTAAGCTCTTTTTATCGTATAGTTTCCTCTCGAGGAGGACCTTGTGCTCGCGGCTCACTTTATTGATGAAAATCGTCTGCATCATCGCGAAAGCGACTCGCTTAAACGTATGCAGCCTATCGAATTTTGTGATCTCTTTAAGTGTAGACGTATGTAAATAAAAATTTAGTACCTAAAAACAAGCTTGTCATCTATTTTGTCTACGGGACTTTTAAAGAGCCGATCGTAAGCCCTTTGATTGTTGCGTGATGCATACGCATGATTCACGATAGTGATTTTATTTTGCACGGTTTTTATTACTTATATATATATATATATTTATAAAAGTAATTAATGAATGGCCATTTATATTTCGCTATAATCTAAATAATATGTACTTACGAATTAAACAATTAATGGTAAAATATATATATGTACATACTTATTATATTACTATCATAGGGAGCAAGTATTTAGGAACTTAGAACGCCTGACTAACTCGGTGTACTCGCGAGGGTTCAACGCGCTACATGTCTGCGCGAGCCCGCGCTCGCGTACTCGTAATGTAACTAAAACAGACAACTGTCGCAGCGTAATCGTTCCGTCTGCCACCGAAGCCAGGATTTTAATCCTTTCATTTATTTCGCAGCGAGTGCAGTCGGAGTCGATTCGTGCAAAAGTCTGAATCGTTCAGGCTCATTCATTTAATTTTAGAAGGCACCTCGTCCCTCAACAGTAAGCATCTAACACATCAAAAATTATTATTTTTTTCCTAATATTTCCGATACGGTTCTATGTTTAAAATTACTGAACGTTCTGCATTCGTATGCTAAATTGTATAAGATTGATTTACGCGGCGTCGGTATACGGCGTAAATTAGTATCTATTAGTTGTCAGATTAACCGGTATCAAAAATTAAAATTAAAATTTAAATTTTTCTCTTTAGAAACGTTATCTAAAACTCTCAAGTGCATTATGGCAGTTTTGTACACTTGAAATGTCAGAAACTTTTTCAAAGTTACCGTTTCTAAATTTTACGCAGTAGAAATGCAGTTTGAACTTAACGTAGTCAATATTTTTATAACAAACGATAACCGGTTCGCGATTTTATCAGCAACTGGACAATTCAAAAGAGAAAATATAACGGTCAAAATTGTGTTAAACGATTAAGCTCATACAGTTAGTTCGTTTAAGTGCTCTCTACACTCGAGTATATTCTTTATAAATAATGAAAACACTACGATATATTGTTATGTCATGACGGAAAAAAAAAAACCACAAAATTTATTGCAATAATAATAATAATTGTCTCTAGTTAGTCTATAATATGTATGTTTAAAACATTTAAAAACACATGAAATTTAGTAAAATATCACACAAGTAAGTCATGACTATGCTACATTAATCCAAATGTGTCATGGTCAAAAAATATCAAAAATTTCCTTACAGGGTAACAATTATTCAGAGCGTAACAAATTTCACTATTGAATTGATTTTATATAATTAGTATTCGCATATTGTAGGTAACAGAAAAATATTTCGATGGGATTTCGACTCGCCTACCGCTAGGTATTTACAAATTAATGATAATTTATAATAATAGAAAAATCCACTCCCTATATTCTAATAACCCCCCCCGATGTAGATGAGACGAGTTCTTTGTTTATTATTTAAATATTTTAACAAAATCATATATATTTAGTTTTAACAAATAAAGCACCCTTTAAAACATTTCACCGTATTGTGCTCGCTATATTACAGCACTGTTAAGATTTATTTGCAAAATGAATAAAACTTTTATTTACAAACTTTGATGTCGCTATCGTTAGAACAAATTACAACACAAACGAAAAAAACATTCCTGTATTCGGTAAATTTTAATAATCTTAAATGCTATGGCAATATTTTTCTATTAGTATCGATTTAAACCGTCAACGCGTGATAATGAGATTTAATCTGATAGTGAAAATATTCATAACAAAGTGTCTATCAATGGGTAAGCGGTTAATAAAACACACACTAATCTACATGCAATAAATGCTGCCGTATAAAATAATCAACTGTAATATGTATCTGCCCTTCAAACGGCGTACACTTGATCATTTTATATGCGATGACTTGTAAAGAATCACTTATCATATAAAATCTAATCCTAGCCGCTTGCGAGGTATTTCTACATCAGTAATAATAGGCGAGACATTGTAAACTCGGACCTCGGACAGTCTCCGACGGTCAATCGTGTAAATGAGGTAAACGCGGCCGACGGTCGTCTGTCCCTTCCGAATGCGATAATAAATTAAGTAGCCTGTAAAGTTGACTTCTATCGGTGTCGCAGCTGAGCTGACAATATCCTGACACTTTCGTGTGGTAACTTTTTTCGTTTAGAATAATAACAAAAACATAAACATGGCGAGTATACAATTGCATTGATATTTTTAATTACATATCGGGTGATGCACTGATAAAGTAAAAACAGATCGTTATATAAATGCAAATCCAATTTTCAACTGAAGATAAAACTGACAACAATGTAAAATATTGAAAAAAAACACTGGCAACGTAGACATTTCCTTTCATCAATAGTGTGTAGCAAAGCAGGAGATAACAGTAAGCTAAACATTTCTCAATGAATTTTTTTAACACCATTTTGATTATGATCATGAGAGATTTTACTATAAATCTTCTAAAATGCCCATTATGTATGTATGTTTAAATATCTATTTGATTACAACACAAGACATCGTCTTATTCTAAGTATACAAATGTAAATGTATTGTACTTGAGGGTTCCTGCGTTTTTGTTCCTGCATTTAATGTTCTGATTATTTTTTTTTTATGAATGCGTCCATGTCTCTACGGACATTTTAGTAGCGGTTCAAGTCGATAGTTATTTCAGGTGACATTTAAAATTTCTATTTGATCAAAAAATCCTGTCAATATTTTTATGTCGACTCGTTTACTTTTCAACTTTTTCGAGAGAAAAATATTCTCCGATCGTTGACATTTTGAGAATGAACTTTTCCAAACTATTTTTCTTAACGCTGTCGATGTAAATTTTCAATAATCTAGTGAGACATAATTTGCGATAAAAATATCAAACGTCTATTGTCATTGAACTTTTCCAAAAAGGGATTTAGTCAAAATATATTTTATAGCTGATCATTTTAAATTCAGTATATTTTTCTAATTTATTATAAGACAAAATTGATATCTATTACTGACTAATTTTTTAGTATAATTTTCAAGCTCTACAATTTTTTTATCGTATACTTTTTTATATTCTCGTTTGAAATGTCTTTTAACAGATACGCTTATACAAATTTTCAGAGGTACAGGTTTGGAATTATTTATATTAAAGTTATTATTCTGTAAACTAATTTGTGGTTTTGATCCTATCAATATCGATCCTTATTTATTATTTTTCGAACTCTTATTAAAAATTATCTATTTATTGATTTGAGGTAGATGGATGGAATTATATGTTTGTAATTTTTGGAGGAATATTTTTGTAAACACTACAATATTTTGAGGTAGATGGATGGAATAAATGTACGCTCCGGCGTACTCTTCTGCCTGCACGACAATTGTGCAGCGTGTGCGAACATCACTCGTCTTTTAAGAAATTGAATCATTTCAAAATTGTAAAAACAATTCATCCTTATCCTTAGCACTTAACAGTATGAAACTAATATATATATATAAAATAAATGGCACAAACAAATATTTCTTTATAAAATTCTAGAAAATTACTTGAATGAGAAGCTCTGGCAGTCTTCTGAGTTCTTTCGACACGTCAATTATACACTTTATATTATTTTTATTTGTCATCCTAAACAGAGACAACACGTATTTTTACATTAATATTTTGTTATAAAATCGTTTTCAGTAAAATTAATGTCTAATAAATAGGTTCTGTATGTATATATAGATATATATATGTATTTTACCCTCGTTTTCTAAAATAAGACGGTAAGCGAAGACTTCATATTGAGATGTTTTTACCTTTGCGATGCAAAAGTTACTCACAATCTTTTTGCAAATCTTCATCTGAATATTCTTCTTCCTCTTGCCCGCTGCTGTCGCCGAGAATCTTCTCTCTCTTCTCTATTCTGGAATCTTCTCTGATGTTTTCTCTTTTATTATAATCGTTGCAGTCGCTGTTTAATTTTCGAAGATTTCTATTTTGATCCGATTCATGATCCATGTCTCTCTCCATGTCGATGTCGACTATACTTCTATCTCTCGACTTGTCCTTCTCTCTGTCTTTGTCTTTTCCCAGATTCAAAACTTCATCGTCTCGGTGATCCCTTTTGGAATAATGATTATGCATTTGGTCTAAGAAGTGCTGGTGGAGAGGCCCTTGCGGAGGGGGGGACAGTTTGTTCATGGCGTTGAGTTGTTTTCTTTCTAGTTGCGTTCCTAGCGCGTTCAACTGAGCCAATTTTGCCGCATGCATGGCTGCAATTTGTTCTTGCGTCATTCCCATACCTAGAATGAAATTTAAATCAGGTATGGATTATTAAAGTGTAATAAATAACATCAGTACGCTGTTTTAATATTAGTAGTATTCGTGCAGAACCAATGAAAATTGAACAGGCTTACCGAAAGTGTTTTCTGCCATAAATTGCAAATATGTATCCAATATAGCTGATCCCCCTAAAGCGGCCGGGTATTCATCTTGTTTTCCGCTTAAATTTTGGGCGATGGAGTCGATACTTTTTGCTGTGACCGCTTTCAAAGCTGGCACTTTTGTGATAGTTGTATTCGAATGATGGTGGTTCATAGCTATAAGAAAAATGTTAAGATTACTATGTGAGAAATGGCGCGATTTTATCATAAATAATGATTAATAAGTAAAATGTCTTCCATAGTTTTTAAACATACTATTATTGCCAAGAATAAACAACAGCTCACTTGGGCATGGAGTAGTGGATGAAAAAATTACACATGTTTCAATCCTTCGACATTCCGCACAATACACAGTAGTTTTGCGGAATCAATAATGATGAAATTTATTTATTCTGAGGAGAAATCAATCTCTATTATTTTTTTATTAATAAAACAAGATTGTGTCGTGAAGAGATGGCACTGTTAATTATAGCGAAATGTAACTATAAGTTAAAGTTAAATTGCATAAATAGAGATATTAAAATTTCATCGTTATCAAAATTATGATAATCTCAAAACAAGGTTATTGACTTAACGCATTCTGCTAGTACACTGACGATATATAATTTCCTAAATACATAAGGGGCAAACTCACTCGGGGGAGGAGACATCGGCAGCATGTCAAACCGATGAGGTGTTATTGTCAAATCTTCTGGATCATTGTCGCCACACAGTGAGCTCGTTTCCGAGGCTGCCGAATGTGCACTCTTTGCGTCAAGTTTTACGTCAGATCTTCTCGGTCCAGTCGGAGACGCCCTCGCTCTCAATTCAGCGGGTGATATTTTCACACCGGCTTTTGCCAATAACCTGGAATTAAGAAATATGTTTCTTAAAAACATTGACCGATCCAACGGAAACTTTATAATCGTTGATCTAAATTATATTGTTATTTCATACCTGCTCGCTAATTCTGGATCAAAGGGACTCGGCATCGGCAGAACGGGTAGATCTTTTGTTGATATTCCTCTATGCTGTCGAGACATGTGAGAATGCAGGGAGTTTCGAGATTTGGCCACAGTACCGCACAATACGCACCTATGTAGGCAAACAAATATAATATAAAATTTTATTAAAAATAAAACACTGGAACTAGTTTATTTATTGCTGATCAGGGACCGGTTTCACTCATGAGCGTTATCAACTGATGAAATATCAAACGACACTTTTAAGGTGTTCACCATAAAAGCGGTATGATAACATTGTTTATTAGATATGGTGTTTTTAAAGTCACACACATGCCTGTAAAGAATGCATGACTTATCGTGGGCGCAATACATATCTTTGTATCACTCTGGTACATTTTAACGACATACTACCAATCGAGAATCTTAAAACATACCTATATCCTGGACAAATTGTGTGTTTATCTTCGAGATGGGTCCGCAGCGTGTGTGCAGATCGATATATTTTTCCGCATTTCGGACACGGCCGAGGATCGGTCGCTCTCACTCTCAACATGTCCAATGATCGTCGAGATACTATTTATGAAATAAAATAAATCATTCATTATTGAGAATGAAAACAATTCTCCAATTAGTAAATTTGATTGGAATGAAAATATTTAAAAGTGCAATAGATTAATAATTTTTTATAACTTGTTTATAACATAGATGTGTGAGAATTTCTTTTAGTTATACTTACGTACAACAAACTTACAATTTATTTCTATAAAAGCTTCTTTTCAGTCGTATTGTATTGTTATTTGTTGTTTTATAAAAATACATGAAACATTCGGTGATGTATTTTGAAAAAGATAAATATTTCCCATCGAGCAGCCGCCGGGGAACGGTCACTATTATACTTGTCCGCCTCACAGATGAAGGCTCGACCGATTGGGTAATAATTCATTATTTGTGTGTTATCATATCGCAGCGAATCTCAAAACAAACTTAGTTATGTCAGCAAATTTATTCAAATAAAAATTGTATAAGCATTATTATAAACTTAGATTTAAATGTACGATCGTTCAGATACGATCTATATCTATATACATTATGACCTATTCTACGTTGATAAAAGCATTATTAAGGTTATAAAGCTTACATTATTATATTACTCTGTTTGACAGAGATGAGGAACATTTGTTTTATTTAGATTTTACGGTAAAAACCTTTATCAGATTATCTAAAATACATTATGCCTGATTTATATGGAACTATTTTTTTATGGCCACCACGGCTTACAACCGTCATTCTTTTAAATTACATTAACAGTCTGACATTTAAACATATTCTCTAAGTGTAATACAAAACTCAGTCAAAAAATACTATTTGGTAAAAAATAATAATCAATTTCACACATATCGGAAATATAAAACTAAATTTTACACATCTTCTCTGTAACCGTGACATCATAATTTCAAATATTCTACATCATTAAGAAGCATGCGAGCACTTTTGATTATATAATTACATAGAGATCTCTCATCGGTGGGCTGAATGCGAATGAGTAAAATAGGTACAATTTTAGGAATGCCCGTACACATTGCTTAACATAACTTAAGCGAAACTTACTCAATCTTTGTTTCGTAAATATAAAGACAAAATTTTCAACTCAAATCAAAGACGTGAGACAAATTTTGTGACTTAAATTAACATGATCACTGACCTCTTTAAAATATTAAGTCGCTGCGATTATAAAACGATAGCAATCCAAACGAACCGAAAACGGTTCTCGTCACTGATTCTAAGCGTTCCATCCGCAGCTCCATTTCAACGTTTTCATTTTATCCCATTGCTGAGGGTGTTTAATTCTCATATGATTCCTTACTGAATTAGGATGAGCGAAGAGCCTCGCGCAAGAGGCGACGGGGCAGAGCGGGCTGTCCCGCGGATAGTGAAGGTCGATATGCTGACGGGCCAGAGCCAGCGATGTCAACGGTATGCCGCACAGGGGGCAATCTAATTCGCCTTCACTGCGGTGACGCTTTAACAATATAGAGTTTCTCACGACACTGCTAGCTAACATTTTCATTAAATCATTGTCTAAGCACGAATATGTTCGCTCGTCAACCGGAGACGACTGTATTTCTCTAAAATGAAGCGCGTCCGGAGACGCGGGAGCTTCGGCTTTTATTATCTGGGAGGCAGTAGGCTCCCTCAGCGCAACAGCGGCATCTGCAATGCCGATATTAAAACTTATTACTCATTACTGCAGATAAATATTTTAATTTTACTCAAATTTTGCGAATTGAAAACTCACCGTACTGTTTCATGAAATTATAATATAAGCCATTCATTTGGTGAATAACATTAGAAAAGTAATAAGGAAAGAATTTCTTTTTTTTTTCTTTTTAATGCCATGCCTTCCTTCATTGACAAAATACCTTCACTTATATTAAAAGAGTGTCATTTGGACTAACATATTCGAATGCTATAAGCTGCCGTTTTTAAAATTTCATTACGAACAAAAAATTTCAATTGCAATTTATTTATAAATAGTGAATCATTCATACTTGATACGAATCGAGAGAAGTGATATTTTTGATACCAAAAGAGCAGGTGTATTTAAGTAAAGGATTAATATACATACTGTTGATCTATTAAAATATAATCTCGAATCACTAAAATGTCCGTTATCTTTTATACCTATTTCTAACACGCGCAAGACTAATATGTTTTTAATCATTTTAATTCTGTAAGGAATGATATGTAATATCGTGCCCCTGTCGCTGGTTAACTATTTATTATATCGAGTAGTTCATGAAAAAATATAATATTCAATATGCAAATTATTGCCACGATATAGACACAGTTTCCAATGTACGGGATATAATATATCTTTTCATACATAATAAGTTCACGCTATGACTTACGTACTATCCTAGAGTATCGTATAATTAGAATAATTAGTGTTGATTTACAATATTTTTGCTGAATAAATTAATTTTGAATATAACGGTTTCACATCAGCCGAAAAAATTATCACATCTTAATACTGGCACTTCCGCAAATTTATTAGAATGTTTCTTAAATCACTCGAATCGTTTTCTATCCGGTAATAATCAGCCTTTTAATTCTCACAAAAACCATCCCCGCCGGTCGTTTCATTAGGTGGTCTGCCGCTGCCGTATTCCGTGAGCCTGGAGCTGATGGTTGATGAGATAGTGTTTGGTCTTGCATTTCTTTCCGCAGTGTTGGCAACCGTGCCACTGCTCCCTGTCGGTCTGCGAATGGACATTGAGCATGTGCTGCCTGAGGTTGGAGGTGGACGAGTAGACTCTCCCGCACATTAGACACTGCGGCCGATACGATAGCGACGATAAGGATCCCGGTCCGCCCATTAATGCCGCCCCTGTAACACAGAGGCGGCTGTTAATCGCATCGCTCCTCATTCCATATTTTTATAAATGTTCATCATTAAAAATTATTTGTATACATAGGCATTTATTAAGTCTATGTTTTACATCATGCATTTCAATACATCTATCAGAGATGTAACATACTCATGCATAAATTTATTACTATGAATGATGCAGATGTCATACGAATGATTTCAATCGCTCCCCGATACGAATGGACTTCCATGTTTGCAACCCCGGTTGACACTCAAAATATATTATGTTCTTTGAAATCTCTCACGGCTCACAAGTTTATTTTATTTATTTTGGAAATATGCTCCGTATAATTCTATATCTACAGTGTATCCCTAATGACTCGTAGACATCTTGAAAATACTATAATTTATTTTATTAAGTGATTACTTCAGTACAGCTATGCGATACGACTTATGAAGTATATTCAATATTCTCTGTTGTAAAATGAATTAATTAAAAAAAAATCTTTCTGAGTAATCTCGCTTTCAATGAAAACAATAACTTTACGAAGCGTTTTTGGTTTACGCCTGCCAAAAAAAATTGTGGTCATGGTTCTAGTATTCCAGAATGGAGAATAATTTCACCGAATACTGTGTTGACTATATTTGGAAGAAATATATAAAACTATTATAGAATAATAGTACTGAATGCTATGTAGTTATTTACCAAAAAGATGATGCATCTACACTGAACATCTAAGCGCGAGTCGTCAACTTATTGCGATACCGGAGGAGACATAGACGAATTGGAATCGTAAGTTTTTCGTTGGCGCACTCCGTGCATGGATAGCAAGTGTATTTGCATATATTGCCGGGTTTTGAATCCTTTCTGGCACACCGAGCAGCGGTATATCTCGTTGGGCGTCGAATGCAAATTGACTATGTGCTGCTTTAAATTGCTGTTATTGCTGTAAACTTTTCCACATTCGGGACACTTGGGCTTCGCTTGGTTCTGCATTAGCATATCTCCCTGCGCACCGCCGTTGATCTGATGATACATCGAGCCCGTGGAATATTTTCCGTAGTTCTGCTCGCTTAGCATTTTTCCGATATCGCTTCCGACGGGCTGCTGCGACTGTTGCCAGCCGGACGAGGCCGTGGCATTGGAAGTCTGAGGTGTCATTCTCGGATCCGACAGGCCGACGGGATTACAGGCTCCGGTCATCCAGTCGTGTCCTGCGGCAGACGGACACCCGCATGATTATCACAACTTCTCACGGATTTCAACCTGTTAGGGCATATTTCACACTTTCTCCTTTTTTGCAGGACTGTCCGGTAAAAACAACTCCGCGTCTCAGATTTCGGAAAAGCCCAATAAAGTACTACATATACATTATAATGTATTGATAAATGTAAAATACATTATTTGCTTATTTCAAAGTGATAGAATATTTTCATTGAAATGGATTTGATATAATATAACAAAGTTTGCAGGAGATTCGTTTGTTTTGATAATATAGCATCGAATTTTGTGCAGAGATGGCTATTGAAATTTTCGATGAAAACCTCTCAACGAAAGCGTTATTTGGTTAAAAATAAAACAATGAAAAAGATGCAGAAAATGTTAAATGAAAACATTATTATTGTGTGAGATTGAAAGCGTTAGAAATGATCAAGTAAAAGCACAAAAACACTTGTGTAATGTTCACCAGTTTATAGAGAAATTAAAAAAATATATTACGACCTGAGTGAATTTTACAAAAGTGTCATGCTTTCAAGAATAAATAATGAAATCCAACATCAACTTACCAAAATTATCTGGTGTTCCGTGCATTCCTGATGGTCCAGGTAAAAGACCTATAAAGATTATACACATTAAAATTGTACACTTTTGATATTTCATTAGGTTATAATATGTGTGCGTGGTGAATCCTTCTCCTTCCCTCTCATAAAAAGTGATGAGTATAGTTGAAAGATATGAGTTAGGCAGTCACTTATTATTAGATCGTGATTGTACACATGCAAGTGGATGGTGTGTTTCATTTGAAATTATGCGAGTCAGTGATGCACAACCTTTTTAACAGTAGGGTAAATTTATCCATTTTCCAATTGTCCTATGAACAGCGTAGCTTAAAAGTTTTGCAGATGGGTTATGATAGAATCTCTCACATGTGGATAAATACATAGTAGTATGTTTCATTTACTCTCCATTACTTGCATATAATATCGACTGTGGAAAGGAAAAAGGACGTAACCCACACATCAAATTTTACAGGAGGCGCTAAAAACGTGTTTTGATGATTTTGTGACATATGCAAATTATGAATTATACACAACCTTGAAGTGCACGGATACTTCTTAACTGATGTTTAATTGACATAACCTAATATTAATTAAAGAAATTGTCTCGGAAAAACCTTTATTTCAGTGTTTTTTCTTGGTTTTAATTTTTTACAAGGTCATATTTTTCAAACTGAAAAGCTAAATTTAGATACTTATTCGGCATTTTCAGTTTCCATCCTTTTGATGGAATGTGTGTCAAGTTGTATACATTGTGATTATCGAAAAAAAGCTGTTTTGGAAAATTGAGGGTTACGTCCTTTTTCCTTTCCACAGTCGATATAATAGCTAATGGAATCTTGTACCAAGTGCAGCCCTCTGATGTACTTTTTGTGGAGGACTAAAATCGAAATGCGTGTTATGAAAAAATTAATAGAATACCACCTGCATTGCAGGCAGTACTATATTTATTTCTTGAACAAAAAAAACTTCCCACAAGAAAATATTTTAAATTGGTCAAGGAAAACTTAGTATTCGATAAGACATTGAGTCGTAAATGTCATGGTCACTTCAAAACTAGCCGCGGGTTGTGCATCACTGATCTAAGTTAATTAACCTTTTCCCTGCCCAGCTGCCAAACCAGACTTATCCTCAATGGCCTAAATTTTAATTATTATGTAGAGTAAGTAGTCTATACAGTATTTTTCAAATATTCATTCATAAACTAAATATAGGGAAAAATATGGTGTGGGCGTGCAGGGTCCAACTACCGATCCCGTGGAGAAACATGATGGGCAGAGAACAGGCTTAAATCAATTAGAGGTGTTTATTCTAAAAAATTTAAGCTTCTTAAGTCTAATGTTATGTATTTCGCATTCCCTTCGATGACATACAAATCTCAAGATATTATTCAAATTATATGCTAATAATCGAGTAATTAATTTGATTTACCAAAGGAGAAGATAGAAGACTTCTCAATTTACACATCAATGTTATTTAACCAATCAATTAAAGACTGATGATGAATTGTGTAATATGATGCAAGGTAGGAAACATCAATACAAGTTTTTAGTTATGAAATCATTTAATAGATGGCACATGTTTAAAAATATATGCTAACAAGAATGGATATTATCTTTATAGCTTAGTAACTTTTAAGAATGATTATGAAATAGTTAATGGATCTTTTGCTGATAATATCATTATTTTCTCTTGTTTAAATTTTTCAGTTTTTAAATATTTTGATGCTTGATGCATATTAGATGAAGTAGAATATTTACCTTGCAGCCCTAGTAATGCTCCAGGAAAGTTTGGGTTTCTTTGAGGGTCCATCATACTTCCATTATGTCCCGTCATACCCATGTCATCTCCACAATAGTCCAGCGGTTCTTGTTTAGTCGTCATCGGGGCGTGTCGAGGTGGAAGGTCCATTTCAGAATCACTCATTGCCGCATCAGATGAGGAATCTTCACCGGTTGAATGTGCTTGTAATGAATTTTCATTCATTTTCTAAGACAATAGACAAGACATATTTAATACTTATAGTGCAAAATTTCCATAAATAAAATAAAATGTAAAATTAATCATTGTCTTTTGTGATAATTAACCATTCGAGTGCCGAGTGAATGTTTGCTGATTAAAAAATGGTATGAAACCAAGAAAGATATATTTTACACAGTTTTAGATATTTCATAAAATATTTAGCATATTAATTTGGTATATAAAAAAAATACAAAAATGAGTTAAGTATTCTTAGAGATTATTTGATATAAATTCTTTGTCTGGATTAACCGTCTGTGCCAGTTTGCCAAAAAAAGCATTTATTTTTTATAGGCAATTATAATTAATGCTGATTAAAGGCAGGCAATTGCCCCATGTCTATTATTTTTGTCAGATCGGCATTAATGGATATTTTAATATTATAATTATCCATGTAACATAATCACTCTCGCTACAATCCGCCATTTTAGGATTGGAATGGCGAGTGGGAATTTTTAGACATCACAAACATACATGTCTTCTAACAGAAGTCGAAAAATCGATTAAAAAATTCAGTTCATACTGGGATTCGAACCCGTGATTTCCGACATGGAAGCCAACAACGTTGACTACTGTGCCATAGTTCTGTCCTGCCCTATCCTTTTCTATCACTACTACTTATATTTGAAAAAGGGGAGGTTGAGCGAAAAACGATTTTTTTGATTTTCTCTTTACTCTGAACCATTGGCGGCCGGTCAATGTGGCATTGAATCAATGCACCCCTTGTATATGCAGGGGTGGTTATATTTCATGAAATGATATTCAAACATAACATTTTTACCATTCACTCATTTTAAATTCTTCATGTATTTCTTGTCTATAATAAATATTAAAAATTGTCTATAATAAAATAAATATATAGAATAAAATAAATGTTTGAATATTATTACATGAAATATAACTGCTCCTCCCATACAAGGGGTGCATTGATCCAATGCCACATTGACCGGCCGCCACTGCTCAGAACTATCAATCTGTTACTAATCAACTTATGCCAGAACAGTGACAAAATATTTGTTAAATAGATTTGCAAAAACATATGAATAATTTTTTTTAACTGAAAACAGTATTATTTTGACTGAGAAAATCAAACAAGAAAATGGTGTTACTGGAATTATTAACATTGTCATTAGATTCCATATTGTGATCATTATCACTTAAATCACTTATTTTGATAAAAGATGTTGTAATTTTTTTCAATCAAAAAATATTGAATTAATGAATGACATTGGGGCTTAGCTGGGGAAAGACAAAGCACTTATACAATAATCGGTTTTTACTAAATATAAACACAAATTTCAACCTCCGACTGTATGCTAGTTTGATGTAATTGTTTTGAATTTGGCATAAATAAAAAAGAGCGAGATCGGAATTCTTAACACTCTAATGGTTGAAAAAAGACCCGTTATAATTATTTCAAGTAATATAAATTTTTCTATTGTTAACTTTTTATTGTTCTATTGAACAAGTAAGAGGCTCAAGAAATTATTTAATATACCTACGTAATCGTTGAAAATTATAAGCGCCGATTAATTATATGTAAAAGGTTTAAAAGGCAATCATACCATATTGTTGTTAGGATGAGAAGTGGGAGTGCCTTCCAAGGCTTGCCCCAAAAGTGAGTCCCGCAAATCGAGTCCATTATTCATTCCTCGTTCCGGACTTCGGTGATTTTGTCCTGTTAATGATTCAACCCTACAAAAGATGAACAACTATGTAGTTAATAAATATTTAAATCTTAGAGTGATCCATGTTATGTTTATGTTCTCTAGTAATATTGTTAAAATACATAAAAAGTTTGTTTACGGTAAATGAAAATTATTTTTATTTTTCCCTAGGCCCATTCACTTATTGTAAAATTGAATGACTGATTAAATTTCTTAGTTTTTTATTTGGCTTATAATAAGTGAAATTAAATGAAATCTTACATCACATGAATAGGTGATTAGCATTCAAAAAACACTTTTTTTATATTAGTTCCACTTTCATTTTATATGATCAGGACCTGTTTCGCTCATGACAAGCATCATCAACTGATACCTGATCATATAAAATTAAAGTGGAATTAGTATAAACGAGTTTTATTTTTTCAATATAATGCCTTTCTACAAAGTTTTGACAATAAACATCTTAAAAGTGATATTCAACAGATATTTACTAAAATTGTAAATTTTCATGAAATATAATTAGGACATATCTTTTGGTCAGTTTAATGATTAGCCTTTAAGCTTATAATGAACTTGAATAAAATATGAAATAATATTTCAATTATTATTGAATTAATTATGGCAAAGCTCGAGTTTGAGAAACTCCAAGTGCAATTGCCAATGAACAAATCGCGAATGTAAGTTATTAACCTATTTCTCAACTGTGCATTGTAGAGATCTGAAGATCGCGTGCGTTTTGTTGGCGGAGGTGAATGTACACCATGTTCTCTCCGCGACCGACTTCTTTCTCGCGAACTATCCGAATGAGGAGCTTCCGGCCACGGTAAACTCGTAGATGACTGAAAATAAAAGATTATTTCAATAAATGAGTGGAATTTTTTCTTTTGTTTATTTTATAGGGATGAAGAAATATTTAATTATAAGTATTTCCCGGAAGATACTTCAATCAATCTATACAATAGTATATCTTATAAACATTCTAACAATATGATTTTCTATGTCTACTTTCTTTACGATCAGGCCAGCTCGACGGATTTAAAATACACATTGACTTGATCATTATGATTAATATAAAATTTGACATGGTTTGGATTGATTTCTTTAGATTGAAGCTATAAAATATTTTATCAGTGATCTAAATATAATAATATCAACAAAATTGAAAATATTCCAAGGGTTAGTAGCCCTTTTTATCCTTTTACACTGTATTGCATCGATAGATAATGCCTTTAAGCAAAACATTTATTTAGGAACCCAAAAAGGTGTCTCAGTCAATCTATAACTAAGTATACATGTAACTTCTACGAAGGGTTAAGGTTACGCTTTGGATAACCCTTCCTTTGCCTCAAACCCTTTGACATGAGACTCTTTTAGGTAGGCGGTTCGTAGGTAAGTAAGTAGTTATAGTTTCACAGAAAAGTGAATACTGAATGGTAATTAAATAAACTACTTACAGGTGAAACTTTGTGGTCAATGTTGTTGATGGGCACTCCCGGTGTAGGCACGTCTGCTAGCCCTCTTACTTGAAGCATCTGAGCTGCTTTGAGGAAGTCTCCGAGCTGCTCCTGTCCAATGTGAACCTCGCCGTTGTACATGAACCTGAAATTAAATGTAAGATATGGTTAGTAACATCGGACAAAATGGCAGCGCAACATTGTAGGATAGTTTGGAATTGAATTCAGTTTTTACAGTTGTTGATAAGTTTGACTTAACTAAGTATATACTTAATATTCACCAATATTTATTGTTTCAATTGTTTAAATAATCTTCACAATCTGAGGGTAATTTGGGAACAATTGTTGAAAATGATTAAAGTTACAAATAAATAGAAATAATGTATTATAGACACAGAGCAATATCTGGCCCAATTTTTCTTTGTAGGTTTAATGTCTTACTAAAATTACAATAATTTTTATAGGATCTACATTCAACTCTGTTTTTAGAAGGTAAATTCCACTAAACGCCGTGTATAAAAAAACAGTGTAAAAAAATTATGGAATACGTAGAAAAATTGAAGATTGGTTCTCTAAATTTAACTATTGTAGTCCAGATTCTAGAAAATCCTTTAAAAAGGTAATGATGAAAATTCAACAAAAATATTCAAAATATTGTTTAAACATTTTTTATTTTATTTAAGAAAAAAATCACTACTTCATAAAATAAGCACCCTTATGAGGGACTGGATGTAAATCGATTTTATCATTAGAAATGTCTTGACAGTGTAATGTGACTTTTGTTTATTTTTTTGTTTCTGAGAATTGTGCTAAAAATAATATTTCTTCTTTTTGGTGTACTGTGTTATTACAAAACCGTGTTTCAGTCTAAACAATTACATAGCTATGGCGTTGACAAACTCACAATACTGGGGGAGGGTCAGGCTACATAATATATATATATATATTTTATTTTTGCAATTATGCACAAAAATTAGTCATTTATTAGATGGATAATATATTTTATCCTCTGTTATGAGATGACTATTTATTTGTAATTTACAATAAGGCTTCACAAACAAGTCCTTCAAGACTTAAATTTATGGAGAGTAGAGAGAAGGAAATCATTTGTATGTTGGACTGCATTACATCAGTAATTAAAAATCTCAATTGTTTTAAATAAACACAATCTGTCAGACAATCATATAAAATGTCTCATTTGGTCTACAAATACTAGGGGTAAACAAACATTCTTTTTTCAATGAAAAAGAATCCACGAAATTACACGCAATTATTCTAAATGTATTCCTTATTTTATTGTTGACTGCTTCCATTAATTTCGTTAATGGCCTGATTTAATATAAGGCTTTATTATATTTTATTTAAATCGAAATTATTCCAACTATTTAACCAAATAACTTTGCAAAGAAGATCAATTCCTATTTTTTAACATCAGATCATTTCACATATATGCAAAATATTTTGCCAATAGATTTACTAACCTTAGCAAACTCTCCATGTCTTTCTGTTGTATATCACGAAGTATGACTATTGGGTGCTGGCAAGGGTTGGCTTTCAAGAGTTTCCTGAAGTACGGGCTGCAGGCCGATAAGACGACTTTATGCGCGTTGAATGAGCATCCGTCGCAGGCCAAGGTCACGTCCACGAAGTCTTCTTCGTCTCTTAGATGTCGGAAGGAGGAGAGGATCGCCGAATGGAAGTCGTTCCATCGCAGCGAGTACTGTTGCTCCGACGGGCCTAAAATCAATGAAACAACAAATGAGTACACGCAAATCACATAAACTAAACATAAGATCGATAAAAAAACATTGCAACAAAGTGTTCAACTTTTTATCAACTACAACATTGTCTTACCGCCTATTGCCTGACGCTTTCGACATTCAATTTTTTTAGTTTGACTGTATGTAATATGTATTGTGTTTTTATTTTGCATTGTTTTGTTTTTTAATTGTTCTTATTATGAAAATACTATAGATTAAAAAGTGAATTAACTGCCCTATAAAATTACACCACCTACCTGTAAAAACAAAATCACCATTTTTTCAACAATTGCTTTTGAGTTAAAGAGTAGCGAATAAGATAAATACAGTAACATAACAAAGTGTATGTGTAAAAACATAAGAAAACCTAAACACAAAACAATGAAGCCTAAATAACAAATCATTAATAATAGCAGTTTGTCTTGACATATCTCTTAATTACCAATGAATATTTTTTTATAAAGTTATTGGTAAATGGGGTGTGGTATAGGAAGTTGTCGGTAAATATTATATCACACATATCGTTTTCGACACATGACCACCATGTCCCAAAAACGGCGGCCGATAAATAACATTCAAAATGAACTGCTTAAAATTTGAGGTGAGGTCAAATATTAAGGAAATTCTTCAGATATATCAGAAATGATTCATTTCAAACTTGATAGATTCATAGTAAAATTAACTGGAATTTTACCATATTTTTGTAATATAATAGAGCAGTAATTATTATTATTCATTCTGTCTTCAGATAATATATGAGGTAATGAAATCTCGATTCAATGAATTCTGTGGTTACATTCTTAAAAGTAAGTACTCTTCTGAGTAATGCTAATAATTATTGTATGAATCATTATAATGAATGATCGTTTAATTAAAAGAGAAAAACAATATGTTTCATATATGTAGATGCAGTATTTAAGATATGATATATTTCAAGTATCAGCTAGTATGTGTTTTAGCATCTATTTTCAAATATTTATAATTTATTAAGACACAATTCAAAAATAACAAAATATAATAGAAAATACCGACAGAAAAACATTAAATATATGTATTATAAATTTGTGACAACTAACTCTATTCATTTTCTGAAGAAATTTTCAGCATCTACATAGGTACACTATTGTCCGAACCATTGGCGGATCCAGAAATTGTCCCAGGAGGGGGCCATTTAATTTGAAAAAAAACATGATACATAAATAATACATTAAAAAATAAATGATTTAAAAATTAAAGAGCCCATTTCATAATAAAGTTTTAATAAAATAGAAAAATGGAAAATAAATTCTTCTCAGGAGGGGGCCATGCCCCCCCCCTCCTTGGATCCGCCAATGGTCCGAACACTACATTGAAAGAGCGGCACAACCAAACTCGCGAAACAATTCGAATCGGGCGCGTTTGTTCAAGCTTAACGGAGTAGCCAGCATAGCAATGTGGTCAACAAAAAAACATATTCTTATAGTGAAACTTTCCTTTTAAAACAAGATTTTGTCATCTATTCGCATATTTAATTGATTTTAGCAAAAAAAATGTATCTATTGCAAAATTCTAAAAGTACGGGTTTCTACCTATAAATGTCACATAACGTACAGTATGGCGAGTTTTGATTCTAGGGTCTCTGTATATATTATATTTAACATGTATTTTGTTTGGATTTTTTTTCCTGCATTCATGTTCTATTTTATCGCATATTTCTACCCTCTATATCGCTGAATTCATTTATATGTTGCATTTCATTTGTTTATGCATTGTGAAAAAAATTAAAATGTATTAAAACAAATATAGTAAACATTGAAAATTGGCAAGGGTGTCAACCAAGTAAGTTCCGACAAAATCTGAACCCGTTCACGTCCACGCGAAATATTGTCGCTGTATTTAATACGTACAAGTATTGTAGATAATAATATTTTGATTCCATTCCTTTTTATGTTGGGAATTTTGGCAGTATATATTTTGATTTTTAAATAGTATATATTTTAATTGCCGCCTGTGTGGTCGAGTGGTCAACGTTGTTGGATTCGGCTACGGAGGGAACGGGTTCAAATCCCGGTACGGACAGTTTTATAAAATTGATTTTTCAATCGATTTATGAATTTCTGTTCAAAGGCGTGGATGTATGTGATGTCTTGAATTCCCCCCTCTCACCCATCCTATCCTATGAGGCGTATCGAGAGCGATTAGCTTACCACTAATCCTGTCCTAGCCCCCATTATTCTATCCTTACTCTCTTTGTAAAAAGAGAGGTTGAGCAACTGAGTAACAAGCAGTTCTCGTAGAAACACTTCTGTTGAGATAAACTCCATTAGGAGTCCATATGCTCCACATTGGGAGCGGACATGGTTTTAAAAAAAAATATATTTTAATAACATTATGGCCACAGCACTAAATTTATGACTACTATGTATTTTATCATTTACAATTTCGACTGAAGATGATTGATGGAATTTTAATATCAAATTTGTATCGTTAATTTTTTTCCATATCCATGTGGTGTGTCACTAATGATTGTCTTTCACCATACTTATTAATATAATTAGTTTTTATCGAGTATATACTAAGTTTAAGAGATATTGATGGTGATTAGAATTTATTTTAATATACAAAATTTAAACGATTCATATTATTTTATTAATAATAATTACGTACGTAGCACTGCCTCAAAGGAAAAAAATATAGTAAACGAGTTTAACAATCAGCTTAGCAATATGAGTAAGTAAGTGTATCGGAAAAGCCCACCACTTTCATTCATGATTTCAAAGAAAAGCTTACTAACATCATTTGCCCTAAAGATTGTACTGGTAGTACGTTGTAGTATGTACCTACTTAAATATATAGCGTAGGTATATATATATATATGTACAATATACGTTTACGATGGAAAAATATCGCATCGATTTCGTAGTAAACAACTCATAGGGCTGCTCCAGGTGGCGAGATATTTACGAGCAATATTTGTACAAAATATTGCGCCGATAAAGTTAACACATTTAGCTTCCAATTTGTTTTTGATATCCTTGACTCGATTACGCTATCTCGATATTATTATAACTAATTTGAAAGGAATTGTTTTTATTCATGGAATTCTTAATATAATACGTTGTACCGGATAGATTATTTTGTTATTTAAATACTACTTTTAATTAACCTCCGATGCCGCTTTTTTATACTCGTTCATGAAAAAATCGAAAACGACAAGTTACCATATTATTGATAAAGTAAAAGGCGTAAGGGATATCCGAAATATCTTTTTTTTTTCAAATGTATTGTTAAAATCTGAGTTGATAATACTTTCTAATACAGTTGTTTAATCGACTCTACCAAGGGTGTGCTGGAACGAGCTTGGGGGGGGGGGGGCTCTTTCGCGAGCGCCTTATTATTTTTTTTACTAAGGTCAGCCAGCCCTTGTTAATTTAAGAGAGAAAAATATTCTTAGATCAAATTTGTATATAACTGCAATTTCTGACTTATATACTATCTACGACAGCTTCAGTATACACATAAGTTCATTTTTGGTCATTTGCATTGATTAGTTTACATATTTATACATATTATAAGTGTATTAAGTAACAATCAATTACTTATTTAACTATTGCATATGTGAGTGATAAAAAAAATCACTCCTTCCCCATAACACCGAGAATTGTTGAGATTAAGTGTGTTTGTTAACGTATTGGCAGCCCACCGCTGGACTCTACGGTCTTTGTACTTAGTGCTGATGCTATTGTTGATGCTTGAAATGGGGCACATTTTTTTTACTCTCGAATTTCTGATGTTTTAATTAAACATTGTCAAGAAAATAGTTCCTTTATTTTAGAAAGAAATTTAATTTCATTACCGATCCGCTAATAATAATCAGAATTAAGTGATTATAATGAAAGCAACAAAGACGCAGTTTTTTTTTAATTTTTCCTTGATCCGTTCTGTCACACGCATCGATGTTTTGAAAGTAAATTTCGCAATATATTTGCATGTTTTCACCAATATTATGACTTAAAGGCCAGTTGTCGCCGGTTGTTGGAATATGATTATATTATTGGGAACAAATTAAATGGTCAGAATTTAAATCAATTTTTGGTCAGAATAAAAATACGAGCGGTTAGAATAAAAATATTATACGGTCAGAATATTTATTACACGACTGTTCGAATTATTCTGAATTTTAGTATACCTAATGTACTTGCTTCCAACTTTTACCTATATTCATCAAGAAAAAAGTAAATCGCTATGCTATTATTGTCGAAGTATTGTTTTAAAGCAGGGATAAATAATACCAAACAATGTGGTATGTTAATTACCTCAGTAATGAAAGAGTAGAGGGTTAAATTATTTCGTAGAATGCTTTCTCATAATATCATCTGTTAATGTTTATCATCAATACTTCCATTGAATAATGGTCAAAAAAATAATCCTGTTATAAAGTACCTAATGCAAATATAATAAATTACGGCAAAAATGACTTGTTTATCACATAAGGAGACTCTAATGAACGAATCTTTCCGAGCGATTCGCCGTGACTAATTTACTCTGCGAGTCGTAATCGATTCATTTCCTAAGCATACTTCATTGCCAAGTTCTTGTAGCTCGGTCCTTTTGCTCAGTGGCCAGATGATGAAAATTTTACAATAAACTGTAGGATGTCGATCATTTCCTATTGAGAATTCCCGATGAAAATCGATGAAAGTGAAGCAATTACAACGACGTCGGTCTAACTGATATGGGTTTTTTTTGTATAGTTTTCACATAATAGTTTCTGTAGTTTTGTTTGATTGGCGAAACTTACTAAACAACAGCAGGACAACTGAGAAATTTTAGCGAGATTGTGGAATAGCAATATTTTACAAACGTCCATGTAGTTTTAATTTAATGATTATTTGCGCCTAAAGATTCCACTAAAAAATTTAAGCTAGATATTATTATACATACACGGTTTTTATCATCATTATTAACCGATTGAATACCGCGCAAATAAATCATTAATATGTCCCAGAGATATTGCGTGTTTTTGAGAAAAATAATTTTGCCAAATATACACTCGAATTCGATATTTTAAAAACCTATATTGACTCAGTACAAATGACATTACACATATTCATCAAAGTATTGTTTATGTTCTATTAGAATACCAAGTATTTGATTTTTTTAATTGCTTGGACATCACATCCGTGTTCGCTTGGATATGTTCCGAACACATGTGTCCGCTTGGGATGCGAGTGGTTAAATGTTTGCATGAAAATGTTGAATACTCGATTTGTACAGTGTTTCTTACTGTCATAAACAATGGTCTACAAATAATTTAGTTGCTGGGGTAATTTTTCAATGATTAAAATGATCCGTCAGAGAGAAATAATCACAGGGCGATACAGGCAATGATTGCTACTTAATCGAGATATTTTCTTAAAACATTTCCATATCTAGACACCACACGAAAACATTCATATTTGTTTACAAACTGTTTTGATCGTACTTCGAATTTCGATGTTTGATTCATGTGAGTATAGATATGATAAATATGAACATTTGTTCAGGATTACTTTCGATTGCTTAGTTGAGGCTCATTGGCGACTGATTTGTTTATTAAAAGGCAGATTTAATAAGATCAAAATATGTTTCCCGTGTCCGCTCCAATATGGAGCATGTAGCCTCCTAATGGAGAAATCTCAACAGATTTTTTCTACTAGAACTTCTTGTTACCCAATTGATTATCCTCTCTTCTTTCCGAAGAGAGTATGGATATAAAAGATAAGGTTAGGACAAGACTAGTGGTAAGCTAATTACTCTCGCTACACCCCATTATTTAAGGATTTTAAGGGTGGGGGGGAATTTTTAGACATCACAAACATACATGCCTTCGAACAGAAATCAATAAATCGATTGAAAAAAGGCTGTTCGGACTAGGGTTCGAAGCCGTGAGGCTCGACACGGAATCCAACAACGTTGACCACTGTGCCATAACCTCGACAATAAGTAATTTAAGATTGTGAATGAAGGTATTTTTTACTACGTAATATTTGTGATTGAAATCAGTCATCGAAAAACAATACGTATTCATCCAAAAATTTACGTCAATTTGTTGTCAACAGGTAACATAAACAGTATATTATTATTTAATAAAGATATTAATATAGATATTTTTGTAATTTCAACATGTCAGTTTCGAAGCTTATTTTTGTTTTTTTGATGAACTATTGATTATTTTCATTTTTAACACGTCAAACCAATTAGCGCAGATATAAAATGCTAAAAACTTGAAATTACAACTAGTATACGTAATGTATGAAGTAAAGAAATAATGATTTGGTTTATGATATCGACATTATCAAGAACTTAAAAATGTAATCGTGATACATCGTTCAGAACCAGAGACACCTTTATAATGACAGAATATTCTGTATTTGAAAATTGAAGCAGCCGCTTCCGTTATCCGCTTCATATAATACAAAAGAACAAGAATTTAAAATATAGCAGTATGTATTGCCAGTAAATTAAATTAAATCATTCAACGCGTTAAATACTTTATGAAAATAAGAAGAGGTGAACTGTCTACCTATATTGATTTATGGAAAGAGCAAAATGGGAAACTTTATTCAGTATATTATAATTAAAAAAGCAATTAATAAATAGTCTTCATTGGATTGGCATTACCATGTAGAACTTGATTAATTTTTAGTTCAATAAAAACAATAGTTCTGACGGTGCTGTTATGTTGAACCATATTACATATATTTTTTGAGCTGAATACTTTATTGTTTTATACATTATTAATCAACAAAATCGATGTGTTAGATCAGGGCTTCTCAAACTATATTTCGTGGGACCTAAATAGGTGTTCCGTGAAAATTTAAAATGGTGACGCATTTAAACATCTATTTCATATGAATAATCGAGTGATGTTTAATTTGATGTTTAAAACGTCAAATATCTAGGTACAGGCGGAGATTTTGAATCACTAAGAGCTTTGTTTACTCATATTTGTATGCAATGTTTTAAAAATAATTAATTAATAAATTATAAGTGATTTAATAATAAATGTATTTTTTAAAAAATATGTTTACAGTTATGAATTACCCAACCAAAAAAACCTGTGTTCCGGTGGCATTTGCAGATCTGAGGAGTGTTCCTTTGCACAATAAGTTTGGGAAACCTTGAGTTAGATAATAAGGTCTGTATTTTTTGGATTTGTTGCCTTAAAAAATCATATGAAAGATTTTTGAAAACAGTGTAATTATTGTTTACTGAACTGAATGAACTAAGCTCATAGAGATATGCAACCACCTAGCTTAGTTTAACTCAGCCAAGTTTTAGATAGATTATAATGAGCATATTGTATTATCCGTTAGCATTTACATAAAGTTCGCGTACTATAAAAAACAATGTATTAAATTATTGGTAAAAATACACATTTTTCCTGAAATCAGTACTAAAGGTAAAATAGTTATCAATTGAATGCTTTCGGTGGCTGTTGAAAATAGTGGAATCGTAACTTTGGATTCCAAATATTCGTTGAAACAAATATTCGAACATGGAATATCAAAAAATCCTTAATATTCGAATTCTATCGAATATTCGAAGAATCGTGTATTTTCAATATTTTTATCAGGCTTATTATTTTTTAGCACATGCTAGCACGTGGCTTGTACTATGATGTTCAAATAAACAAAATAGATTACGACGGAATCTATATATTAATAGTCGATAAAATAATCACAAATCACAATTCACAAACCACAAATCACAACCCACAAATCACAACCCACAAATGTGTGCGTACTGATGTCACAAAATTAAAAAATTTACGACATCTGTTCTGCTACTACTGCGAAAATTCGATAATTCACGAAATTTCTGCTACTACGAAAAATGGTTGTTAGCAAACTTGACATTATTCCAAATATTAAATAATTTACGTAATTTCTGCTCCTACGAAAAATGGTTGTTAGCAAACTTGGACATTATTCCAAATATTAAATAATTTACGAAATTTCTGCTCCTACGAAAAATGGTTGTTAGCAAACTTGAACATTATTCCAAATATTAAATCATTTACGAAATTTCTGCTCCTACGAAAAATGGTTGTGAGCAAACTTGAACATTATTCCAAATATTAAATAATTTACGAAATTTCTGCTCCTACGAAAAATGGTTGTTAGCAAACTTGAACATTATTCCAAAAATTCAATAATTTACGAAATTTCTGATCCTACGAAAAATGGTTGTTAGCAAACTTGAACATTATTCCAAATATTAAATAATTTACGTAATTTCTGCTCCTACGAAAAATGGTTGTTAGCAAACTTGGACATTATTCCAAATATTAAATAATTTACGAAATTTCTGCTCCTACGAAAAATGGTTGTTAGCAAACTTGAACATTATTCCAAATATTAAATCATTTACGAAATTTCTGCTCCTACGAAAAATGGTTGTTAGCAAACTTGAACATTATTCCAAATATTAAATAATTTACGAAATTTCTGCTCCTACGAAAAATGGTTGTTAGCAAACTTGAACATTATTCCAAAAATTCAATAATTTACGAAATTTCTGATCCTACGAAAAATGGTTGTTAGCAAACTTGAACATTATTCCAAATATTAAATAATTTACGAAATTTCTGCTTCTACGAAAAATGGTTGTTAGCAAACTTGAACATTATTCCAAAAATTCAATAATTTACGAAATTTCTGCTACTACGAAAAATGGTTGTTAGCAAACTTGAACATTATTCCAAATATTAAATAATTTACTAAATTTCTGCTCCTACGAAAAATAGTTGTTAGCAAACTTGAACTTTATTCCGAAAATTCAATAATTTACGATATTTCGGCTATTACGAAAAATGGTTGTTAGCAAACTTAAACGTTATTCCAAAAATTCAATAATTTACGATATTTCGGCTACTACGAAAAATGGTTGTTAGCAAACTTAAACATTATTTCAAATATTAAATATTTTACGAAATTTCTACTCCTACGAAAAATGGTTGTTAGCAAACATGAACATTATTCTAAATATTAAATAATTTACGAAATTTCGGCTACTACGAAAAATGGTTGTTAGCAAACTTGAACATTATTCCAAAAATTCAATAATTTACGAAATTTCTGCTACTACGAAAAATGGTTGTTAGCAAACTTGAACATTATTCCAAATACTAAATAATTTACTAAATTTCTGCTCCTACGAAAAATGGTTGTTAGCAAACTTAAACATTATTCCAAAAATTGAATATTTTACGAAATTTATGCTTCTACGAAAAATGGTTGTTAGCAAACTTAAACTTTATTCCAAAAATTCAATAATTTACGAAATTTCTGCTACTACGAAAAATGATTGTTAGCAAACTTAAACATTATTCTAAAAATTAAATAATTTACGAAATTTCTGCTACTATGAAAAATAGTTGTTAGCAAACTTAAACATTATTCCAAAAATTAAATAATTTACGAAATTTCTGCTACTACGAAAAATGGTTGTTAGCAAACCTAAACATTATTCCAACAATTCAATAATTTACGAAATTTCTGCTACTACGAAAAATGGTTGTTAGCAAACTTGAACATTATTCCAAATATTAAATAATTTACGAAATTTCTGCTTCTACGAAAAATGGTTGTTAGCAAACTTGAACATTATTCCAAAAATTCAATAATTTACGAAATTTCTGCTACTACGAAAAATGGTTGTTAGCAAACTTGAACATTATTCCAAATATTAAATAATTTACTAAATTTCTGCTCCTACGAAAAATAGTTGTTAGCAAACTTGAACTTTATTCCGAAAATTCAATAATTTACGATATTTCGGCTATTACGAAAAATGGTTGTTAGCAAACTTAAACTTTATTCCAAAAATTCAATAATTTACGATATTTCGGCTACTACGAAAAATGGTTGTTAGCAAACTTAAACATTATTTCAAATATTAAATATTTTACGAAATTTCTACTCCTACGAAAAATGGTTGTTAGCAAACATGAACATTATTCTAAATATTAAATAATTTACGAAATTTCGGCTACTACGAAAAATGGTTGTTAGCAAACTTGAACATTATTCCAAAAATTCAATAATTTACGAAATTTCTGCTACTACGAAAAATAGTTGTTAGCAAACTTGAACATTATTCCAAATACTAAATAATTTACTAAATTTCTGCTCCTACGAAAAATGGTTGTTAGCAAACTTAAACATTATTCCAAAAATTGAATATTTTACGAAATTTATGCTTCTACGAAAAATGGTTGTTAGCAAACTTAAACTTTATTCCAAAAATTCAATAATTTACGAAATTTCTGCTACTACGAAAAATGATTGTTAGCAAACTTAAACATTATTCTAAAAATTAAATAATTTACGAAATTTCTGCTACTATGAAAAATAGTTGTTAGCAAACTTAAACATTATTCCAAAAATTAAATAATTTACGAAATTTCTGCTACTACGAAAAATGGTTGTTAGCAAACCTAAACATTATTCCAACAATTCAATAATTTACGAAATTTCTGCTACTACGAAAAATGGTTGTTAGCAAACTTAAAAGTTATTCCAAAATATAATAATTTACGAAATTTCTGCTACTATGAAAAATAGTTGTTAGCAAACTTAAACATTATTCCAAAAATTAAATAATTTACGAAATTTCGGCTACTACGAAAAATGGTTGTTAGCAAACTTGAACATTATTCCAAATATTAAATAATTTACGAAATTTCTGCTACTACGAAAAATGGTTGTTAGCAAACTCAAACATTATTTCAAATATTAAATAATTTACGAAATTTCGGCTACTACGAAAAATGGTTGTAAGCAAACTTGAACATTATTCCAAATATTAAATAATTTACGAAATTTCGGCTCCTACGAAAAATGGTTGTTAGCAAACTTGAACATTATTCCAAAAATTAAATAATTTACGATATTTCGGCTATTACGAAAAATGGTTGTTAGCAAACTTAAACTTTATTCCAAAAATTCAATAATTTACGATATTTCGGCTACTACGAGAAATGGTTGTTAGCAAACTTAAACATTATTTCAAATATTAAATATTTTACGAAATTTCTACTCCTACGAAAAATGGTTGTTAGCAAACTTGAACATTATTCCAAAAATTCAATAATTTACGAAATTTCTGCTACTACGAAAAATGGTTGTTAGCAAACTTGAACATTATTCCAAATATTAAATAATTTACTAAATTTCTGCTCCTACGAAAAATGGTTGTTAGCAAACTTGAACTTTATTCCAAAAATTCAATAATTTACGATATTTCGGCTACTACGACAAATGGTTGTTAGCAAACATAAACATTATTCCAAAAATTAAATAATTTACGAAATTTCTGGTAACTATAAAAATAAAATAAATAAAAATTAAATGAAATAAAATAAAATAAAATAAAATAAAATAACATAAAATAAATAAAATACCATAAAATAAAATTAAAATTAATACTATGCAACAAAAATCTCACGTTGCTGGGCAACGGGCTTACAGCTAGTCCCTATTAATCGTTGTCTACGAGCCATTCTAACAATATTATATTGAACGCGGGAAAACGATGAATGTAGGATTATTTAACACTGTTTGGCGAAACCCAGAAAAAACAACGATATATGCGGAAAAACAAAGAATACTAAAACTGACTCCACTGTATATTATATAATATGATATACATTGGATATTATGGTAAATATTTGTTATTAATCCAGAGTCTTAATTAACTATATGTACATTTAAATATGAAAGAATAATATTGGAATAATTTATCAAATATTCGAATAACTAAACATAAGAAATGTGCCGAATATTCGATTGGAATCCCTAATCGGATAATTGCGGCTGTGTTATAATTAGGTATAATGTATATTGATAGCAAACACCATAGTGTAGCAATTAAAAATAGTAGCGGATATATATTTACTAGAGTTTGATACTGCAGTTAATTCTTATATTCGTCTCCTGTTGGTATACTATTCATTAAATATTCTGCCGTGAAGAGAGTGAACCTATTTATTAAAAAAATGTATCATGTTGTGTGTGAAAGGAAAAGAGAGTTTAATATTTTTACGAATAACAATAGAATGCAAAGAATATCAATGTCGGAGTAATTTAATTATCTATGTGTTGTAAACGCCTCTCCTGTGAACATTCATAATTATTTATATATACAATTAACGTGGATGGGTACAGAGACAAGTAATAAGCATTGGACCTGCTTAATTTTTTCAGCAAAGATGTTTTATTTTGTCTAAATGATTAATGTAAAATCGTCCACAGCTATATCTTGAATATTTCCTCGGCGGACAAAATGTATATTAGATCTGCATCTCAAATTACCGATGTCCTATGTGGCTACTGATAACGAGGATGTGCGTTATCACTGCATTGACGGATTAAGCATATGGGAGGTCCGAGGCGCAATAAAATTTGGAGGCCCTGTTTTTCGGATAACATAAAAACGTCAAAAAATTACATGAAAAATTATATTAGAATCTTTACGAAAACTATATGGGTTATACAATATGAGCTATCTTTGAAGACCCTAAGGCTCGAAGGCCCCAAGCGCGCGCCTCGTTCGCTTATAGGGTAATCGACTACTGGTTATCAGTAAGAAATTAAACGAAACAATTAATTGTGGATGCTTACCAGGTTCGGTGGCCATGTCTGATTGCACGGATGGAGACACCGCGACTTGAGAACCCGTCCACGGCGACAGCTTAACTAGATTGATATACTTTTGCTATGAATAAAAAGTGTCATGGGTAGAGTCTTTGAATGCACCATTTGGGGATATAATAACTACTTCTTCTTCTTCTTCGGCAGCAGTTTTCGTATACTCTTCAGCACTTGGTATGATTAAGAAATAAACACTTAATGTTCTTGTATCGTCGTCGTATATCCAATTCACTTTTAATATTCGCTATTAAGAGTTTTTCTTTGTAACGTTTTATTATTAGTCGATTTCGAAATAATTATATTTTTATTCGTAGAGGTAGTGTGATTATTTACTATTTAAACATCTTTTAAGAAACTCGCGTTATTTTTTTCACAGTTAATTAAAAAAAAAACAATACTTGGTTTACATCAGCTGTGTCATTCATTTATTTTAAAACTTAAATATCTGTAACAGGGGAAAATCATATTAGTCAGAAATATTATTCTAATACTCTTCCATTTTACTTGTGTGACTGTGTAAATAAAACTGAAAACAAATCGATGAGGTGTACTTATTTACGAGTCCATTACATGAAGAAAATTATTCAAATTGATAGGCATATAAAGATTATCATATTCGTCTGACAGCGTTTTTTTTTTTACTAAATATGGCTGAATGGTAAATTTCTGAGTAACCGTTTACTATGATTTATATTAATTCGTTCAAATCAAATCCGGTAATATGTACGTAAAATTGTTTTAATTATATCTCTATAGATGTACGTACGATATTTTTTTCCACGTTAGTCAAGTTAAAAGCTCTTTCCGTTAAGTGTTATAGAATAATTTCTCGCCATTAAGGAAGTATTATTATACGCGAACAGGATTTGTTATTATGTATTACGCATTGCCCGCAGTATGAAAACAATGTAGCGAACAATTTCGTTGTATTTTTAGAAATCCTTTGAGAATACAAGAAGACAACGTAATTCTGTACAAATAAATTGACTACTGGTACAATAATAATCTGTCTGGCTGTACATTTAATGATTCTGAGAATGCGTTGAGGAAATATGCACCGCCAAATTAATAAAAACAACCCAAGTTGAAGCGGCATAAATATCAGACAAGAATAGTTGTACAGATTCATTTGTCAGGCAAATTAAAATGAACGTGACACATAAAACGTAAGCTGTACGATTTCTTAAATTTGACGTTCTGAATTCAAATGCAATACTTTTGGAATATTATAATTGTCTATGATAGAAAATATGATTCATCAAATTTGTTTGACGATAACTTCGTTCTCTTTTTGAATTTTAATATGCGAGATAGTTTTCAATTTAGGTGCTCATTAGATTATAATATGAGTAATAAGGTATTGAAATTTTTAGAATGCGTAACAAAATATTTTGTTTTCGTGTAAGTACACGTACGTATCATCTTTCAAAGAGATAAGAATGCAATTAGAGAGTAAAGAGACGCATACTATTGTGTTTGTTATTTCTGGACAACTGCCAACCATGTTTCTGATAATTAATTTACTCAATCAACTGAAACATTCAAAGCTATGCATGATCACAGGACCGCCACATCCATATGTGTAATGCGTAAAAATTACAGAGCGGCAAATAAAGACATATTCAATATCTTTAGATAGATTCAGCGGTTTATTCGTAAGCGTTGCGATGGTCTGATGATGCTTCTTAAAGAGGCGGAACACGTGTCACAAATTGTAACACATCAAGTTGAATAACAAGTTATCGAATTTATTTTTTTATTTAAGATATATTCCTTAAATTATTTTAATTTCATTTTAAATATCAGGCATAAGATATTACGGGTGTATTTATAAACAAAACAGGATAGTAAATAATTGCTATGAGATTGTAATTTGTTTTTAAATAGCTGAAATATTTACATGCCAAAAATACGGCAACGGTGTGGTGATCAAGTTTACTGCGTAAACGGATAACATAATAGTTAGTGTTATAAATTAATTTAATAACAGAATTTCCAAAAAAAAACTATAAAATACAATGAGACGATCACATATTATTTGGCTTTTTAAGTATTAACGGGAGTGTTACAATATAGATATAATTACGCGCAAATGGGCGGCCGACTCCATTGCAGCGGCCCTGTGTCGGATAACAATAATAATTAGTTAGGTAAGAACTAGTACACTGCATTGCAAAATGAGTCACGTAATTGAGAATCAATATATTTGTCGAAACCGTGGTGGATACTGGCGTCCGATACGACATGAAACATAAATATCACACTGTTATTCGCAACTGGGTGCTAACACGTTTCAAATAAGAGTAAATTGGAACTAACTAGAAAATGCCATTAGTATACGCTGCAATAATAAGATGAATGTTGCGTATTTTTGAATGGAAATTTTACGCAAAACGGCATTGTTTATTAGATTGTGATTTAATATAAACGAATACATTCCTAATTTAAATTTCGAATACACATTGAATTTTAATAAGAAAGTTGAATAATGTAAATAAATGCCAAATTTATGCTGTACGTATAGTCAAATTTGTATATTTTAAAATTGGAATACTTGGTAAACAAAATAGGTAGGTATTTTTTATAAAATAGATGCTGCACTGGAAATGTGAACGTATGATAAATTATTATGATTGGCACTGAATTCTTTATTTGAATTTCGATAAAAGTCACTGTTCTAAATTAGAAAATTGAATAATTTAAATAACTGCATTAAAGTCGAATTTATTCGTTATCAATAATAAGATACGGTTTTAATAAAATGAATTCCGTGTGAAAAATACAGTAATGATGAATAATATTGAGCACTGAAATATAACTAACATAAAACACGTTTCAAAATATCGGAAAACAAAACATCACTGTTATTATTATTGTAAGTGTACAACGAATAAAACTGAAATTAGTCTGGATATTAAATTAAAATAAGACAATGAACGTACAATATGCAAACTCGTTTCACTGTAAAATAAATTAATACTATCGAAGTATGCTAGGTCCCCCAGGCTCGGACCACGCAAAGATATTACATTTATTTATACGACAAATAAAAAGAGTTATTAAAGATTGACGACGAGTCTCAATGGGCCGTACGGATAGCGTACACAGAGTTTATTTTGGTTTTCAGCCAAAGTAACGTGATTCACTTGTTTACGACCGAGTAGCGAACCTCGCGTATTTTTTTTTTTAACAAATAAATAAAACTGATATTGCTTCATTCACTGAACAACAATCTGATGCAAAACTACTGAAACATCAACTGAATAACACTGACAAGCTTTTGAATGCGATGCAAACGACGTTTCGGTGAGACGCGGTCGAAGTAGATATTATTTACATTAGATTTTCACTGAATAGTAAAATTTTCCGTACGCACAGCGCGAAGAAAACTTTTTCCAAAAATAGAATACGTCCGTCTGCGTTGAAGTTTATTTCACAATACACGTAAAAGCGGAAATTATTTTTTTGGTATTCGAAATTTAAACGTGACTATTTTTTACGTCACGTCGGCGGCAAGGATCGCGGCGTTGTGAGCGATTTAAAATTTAGCACCTGCGTCCGATCGTCGATGGTAATTATTTATTTCAATTAGTGACGGCGGTGACGTTGTGTATTTACCGCGAAAATGCATCGGCACGCACGCCTCGCGGGGGTCGACTGTGCGGAAATCCCACCGCTGACATATTTCGGAAGAATGCGAAATTTTCAAAAAAATCATCAAACGAAAATAAGTGGAGACGGACGCAATCGAGTGCACCGAATCGAAGCAGAACAATGAGGCAGATAGAAATCAATACGGTGTCCATCAAGAAGGGGCGCAGGCGGGAGGGGGCGGGGCGAAGGGGCGGGGGCGGACGGTGCAGCGCCCCGGCTGCAACCCGCTGCACTCTTATCGCTCGGTAAAAAAATTTGCGCTAGAAAAACGCTCGGCCGGCGAGAGACGATCTCGACGCGGACGCGCGGACGATTTACGGGACTCGAGACGTTTGTTTACGTTTTGAAAATGTGACGTGCATCGGTTAGAGTGACGGAAGCGCGACGTCGCAAAATCGCCGGAAGTGCAGTTTAGCGATCGCGGCGTCTCGGCGGAATATCGCGTCCAGAAGGAATCCCGCCGCGTTCGAAAGCTCCGTCCGTTTCCGGTTTCGCGCCCGACTGCCCCCCTCCTCTCCAACCCCCGGCGCCCGTTTCCGATCGCAAAACTCGAATCTTACTCAGTATCGCGTATGGTTCCCTACGGCCGACGGTCCGACCGCGCAAACCTCCCACTACGTTATGCCCCGGCGGCTCGCTTCACTTTAGCGTCACGGCTGCAACGCGAGAGGAGTGAGAGAAAAAAAGCGGGCACGTCGCCGGCGACGACGCGGCGCTCTCGCTCTGACACGCTTCCATGTGCCCGAAATAAATCGCGGCATCGGCGGAGGGGGCGAGCGGAGGGAGTGCGCTCGCTGCGCGCGGGGCTCCTTGGGGTGGGGGGGATGCGCTCTCTCGCTCCGCTATAATTTTTGCCACTCGCGTTTTGTTTCAGGAATAAATGGTAGTACACGCCCAAACTATGCGGCGCGCGTACCTGATGTCGAGAGGAGTGGGCGGTCGAGGAGTCGCCGCCGTCGTTTTCAGGATGCTGGTCACCACCGCCGCTCTCACCAGCGCGGCGCGGCTCTGGCAGGGAAGCGGCGGGGGCGGGGGTGCACGCGACACGTGGGCTCGCGTCTGGATAATTTGCATACGATTAGGCCTGCATTTGAGTTCATTCATAATTTACGCACTCACGCAGCATCCCCGAGGGCACGCGTTGCACCTGTAATAGTAAACAGATAAACAAATGCGCTCAATATTACTTTCAGCTCTTCAACTGATTTAGTAGACACTGACAAAATCAAAATAGTATTAAAACAATCCATAAACTACCAATTAAAATACGACATAAAAAATACTGTTCAAAAATACAAAGCATCATTAAAATTACTTCCCCTCGAACGAAACTAGTAAAAGCTCGCGATATTACGATTACGAAAGCTCGGTAGAATTCTAGTAAACAGAGAGCCGACACCACTACGCATGCACATTTACGTTAGTATGTTTCTACAATTACTATTATTATTATTAGCGAGGCTTCAGCCACAGTGGGGTACAGTGACGTGCATGGATTTCAGCGGTTTATATAATTGCACCCCGTCACACATCTAAAATATAACCATATTTAATAATTTTAGATTATATTTTTATTTTATTTAAGATGAACGCGTCACTGAGTAATTTTGCCTGGTGGAAAAAGCTCAGCTTATCGATCAGTAGGTTTTTGGATTGAAAAAAAGCCAACGTTAATGTTATTTAACAAGTTACATTTTTCATTAATTATGTGATGGATAATGTATTTTTTTTATTTTTTGCAAGTTATTAAAGAGTAAATACATTTTATTTATTTAACAATTCACTTCGGGTCCGTTATGGATCTCACTACTTCGAGTAACAGTACGATCAGAATTTTTTCAATTGATTTGTATTCAAATGTATGAGTGTATGTCTGAAGATTTTCTCCCACCCTTCCAATCTAAAAGTAACGGGGCGTATAGAGAGGAATGCTTTAACCACTAGCCTTGTCCTAGCCCAGGTGTGGGGAATCTTTTCATTTCTGAAGGCAACATTCATTTATCTAATTCAACATAAGGTCATAGAAAAGGAAACGTTGATACCCCACCCCCCTTTTTTTTCGACTGTCGAACATATAATGGGTTGATTACGCTCTTTTTCCAAACGCTTGCGTGTAATTTTTTGATCAAAGTGAATATGTTTATCAAGTTAAAAGGCCGCATCGGAGTCGCTAGAAGGTCGCAGGTTCCCCTCCACTGTCCTACCCCTTTCCTTATATCCCCATTCTCGTAGAAAAAAGAGAGGTTGAGCAACTGAGTTACTAACAGTTATCGTAAAAAAAACTTCTGTTTCTGTTCTGCATGCGAAAACTACTGAATGAAATTTATTAATGCTCTATAAACTTCTTACTAATTCTTGACGTGTAATAAAATTGACACTAAAATATTCCTGGTTTATAATGGAGTTTTATTGTTTTTATTAAAAGTGAAAAGAGTGAAAGACGAGTTATTGAACGCAGAATGATTTCTCTTTATAACATAACATTTATAATTTTATTATAGTTTATATGTATGTTCAAAAATATAAACAAATAACCCACTTAAAATATAATAAAATATCGAAAAAAAGGAAGGTTACACACTCGCCCGTTTTTTTTAAAAATCTTATACAAGTGAGGAGCTGGATATGTATCGTTATCGATATGTAAGTTTTTATCATTTAAAATGATATACTATTACACTTTTGTTTATTAAGCGACCACGGTCAGTATTTGTAAAGGGGCTTTGCCACTGAAAACATATAGCTGACAGAATCTTAAATTGGACAGTACGAACTATATCTATAATGTAGGGATTTCAATTTAAGTCGGGATCGACTGAATTGAGTACTGAATTAGCTAGAAAACTTAAAATTCCTCAAAGGTTCTGATATTGGAATATAATATGGGTCTTCGAGAGGTAAAGTGAGCCAACTAGTAAAATGATAAAACTGTTTTCTTGGACACCTACGTCTTTATTTGGTGTATTGGTTGGTGGATTGCATATTTTTGTTTTACGGAGATAACACAATTGAAATGTTTATTAACTGAGGTTACTTCAAGTTTACAATACTTTAAGATGTGTAGAATATTTTTTTATTAAATACCACTTGGTTCACTTCACCTGTAATGGGCGCATATAATATATTATCTAGGTTTGAAAGTTTTTCTCACAAGCCTTCACAAAACCAAAGCATTTAAATAAACTTGAACGTTTCATGAAAGAAATATGTAAATACTAAATAAGTTATTTTTACGAAATGATTATAAAGAACACTTGGACATGCCTATGTGCGGGGTGTTTGACTTTTAACCCGAGCTGACGGGGGCGCCTGGCGCAAGGGTAGAGTCCTGGCACCGCATGTCACCGCCCAGACACTCTCGTTTTCCATTGCCCCCCATAAAATCGTAAAAGCGCCCCATTTTCCATTCGAGTCAAAGAAAGCTTAGCCGATGCAAGCGAAAATGACATTTTGTTACTGTTTACTGAATCGATTTTATGTGCCGATCGTAAAAATAAACACTACACATTTGAATGGTTACTTTCTCGTATATTTTACTATAATGATTCTTCAGAATAATATAAGCTTTATATGAACTTGAAAAGACGCAGAAAAAGGTATTCATTCATTTGTTATAATTATTTACCTATCTACAATTGTATCGTGTTCACTTCTTAATGGAAAGACATTTTCGACAAAAATACAACGCTCTTCGTATTTATTTATTCCACATTTATTTTTTAACACGTTGAATACCGGAGCAAATTCAAGTTTGTCACGTCATTTGATGCGTCTATTTGTCGTTCTAAAGACGACTAGATAGTGCAGTCACCGAGTTAATTTTGATTATTAAATTCGAATAATCAATCAAATAGGATGTCAGAAAACATCTCTAAAAATATTTTGAAACTAATGTCGGCATAAAAAATAGTCCTGTAGAACCTAAAAAGTGTGCTCCAAGCAAAAAAAAAATAAGACTTAGTAGTCAGTACATGTGCAAACTGAAAATAATACCATACAAAATTATAAAATCAAAGCCTTTTAAGCAATCACAAAAGTTTTTATTTAATTTAACTGTGCGGTTTCATAGTTATAGAACTTTAAAGAATTTATTCGAAAATGTAATTGTACTCATTGTAAGCATTAGTTTATAATGTTAATAAATAATAAATCAATGTTGAAATAGTGTAAAAAGTTTTTTATTTGTTAATATGTAACTATAAATATATTTTACAATTTTGTATGTCATCATCATGGCACGAGAGTGACATGGAAAGAGACTTCGATTCTGAAAATTAACGAAAAGAGTTAAATAGCAAACTTATCAACAATAAATCTAATTAAATGCATATTTGAAGAAAATGATAAAAAGTGTCGAGCGAATGTCAAAAACCATACCACGATGATAATCTTTAATATAATAATAATAATAATAGGTTTTTACTGAAAGTCTTCGCGCCCAGCGAGATCATCAATCATCAGAATTTCCGAATTTGTCCACAATGGAAGAGGAACCTACCAATTGATTAAAAAATATAAAAGAAAAATGTCATATTGTTGCCCAGATTTTTTAAAGATTATTATTTAAAAACTATTGGTGAATATGATGATTATAATTCCACTTCAAATTAGATGATACAATTATATCGCGAATATGTTTTATTTCTTCTTCTATAATGAATTCATGTATGACAATTATTAATAAATTATCAAAATACGACTTGAATAGTTTAGTTTATTGTATTAAAATAAGTTTATGGAGATTGAATACATGTGAATTATTTATTGAAAAGTGTGGATCATTAAAAATAAAGTTGGTTGGATTAGTCGATATTAATGTATATATTATATAAATTAACAAATGCTTATGAATGCAGTTTTCCAAAAGGGAATATAACCTTAGTAAAATTCTAATTTATAGCAAACTTTTAGTAATCTTTTACGTATTCTTGAAAATTGAAAGAAATATTCGACTATCGTGAATGACATGAGAGTATACAAAATCAAATTACTTTAATCTTTGTTTACAATTATACATAAATGAGCTCCAATGACATGTGGTACTTGAAACGGACTTAAGGCTGATGAATCCCAAATACGACGTTCAATGATAATCCACTAGTATGGAAAGTTTTCTGAAAGAACTAGAGTTCAAGAGTGAGATGACGTAAAAATATCCAGCAGTATAAAAACAGAAAATAGAGTTGGAGTACCAAATATTAGACTGGACAACTCCTGACATAAGCATCGAATAAGTAGACTATGAACAGACCAAAGGCTGCTGTATACATAAGACATTTTCTTTACATAACAAACATAACCAAATAGTCAAATCTTACAGGATCTAATCCCAGTACGAACAGCATTTTTTCAATGGATTAGTCGATTACTGTTTGAGGGCATGTATATTTGTGATGTCCAAAAATTTCTCTTCCACCCATCCAATCCTAAATAGCGGGGCGTCGTCCTTTCTAGTCCTTTCTAGTCCTTTCATTCAACAAACTACTTAGCATTCAGTAAATTTTCAGTGTCACAAGGAGAAAGGGTGAGTATATTTACACTCATAGTACCTAGGGCAGTTTTTTGCAAACTTAAGTGCAAGCCGCCAAGTCTTAGTCAATTTTTCCCGAGACAATCCCAGCACAAAACTGAACAACGCATAACGTCAAACGGTAAACGTCTGTTGTACACAGACGTATGACCGTAACGGGTGGTGGAGGGAATTGTAGAGTCTTTTCCTTTCTATCCCTACTCTCTTCCGGCAAAAAACAGTGATCAAGCGACAAGCAGTTGTCGTAGAAAAACTTCTGTTAAAATACCTTCATTAGGAAGCTATATGCTCCACACTGGGAGCGGACATGGATTAAAAAAATGATTACATTATTAAACTCCGTTGCTGGTTGTCAATCAACTTAATTAAAATTTATCGGAAAATTGTTCAAAAATGTAAATATTTTTAAATATTGGTATAAATAACTATTCATCTTTGCATAAACGAACGGCGCACACAGAACGCCATTTTACTATTTTGTTATATCAAAAACATTACCAAAATAATGTAAGAAAGTTGATCGTAAAACATAATATCCAATACAATAAGAAAAGCGATAGCAACGCCCAATAATAAAAGTAACATTGCATTTCTATAAACGTACCGCCACAAACATAAACACATAAGAATGTATTGAAAAAAAGAAAAGGCATTTTTGCTACATCAATAATACTAACACATACTAAATTTATATACACACTAGCGTAGTAAACACTAAGCCATACGATAACGGATTAATTTTCCGATGTTTGGTTATGTAAAACCAATTTATAAGTGTGCTGAAACCTTTTAATATCATTGGAAATAACGTCGTTTTCTGTGTGTTGAAATAGAAATATTCTGATGCGTTTTATGTATATTTAGTATAGAGTTTTAGAGGGGTGTGAAGGTTAATTTCAACGAAAGTTTCTCGTGTTAGTGACTAGCTAATAGACGAGCAGAACTTTTGACCGGGTTCATTACATCCATGCTATGATTGGCATTAGGGATCGAGGTCCGTATATACAATTTATGAAAACTTCACAATTCGTCGTCGTCTATAATTCTAATAAAATTAGCACGAAAAAGAGAAACAAAATTAGTCTTTGCGTAAAACAAAAATAAAAGGTAGAACGAAAATCTGTAGGACATTATCTTATGTATTATTTAACTGTCATTGTGAATGCTACATATACTGAGTCGGATTGTTAAAATATAACGTTTTTCTACCAAAAGTGTCATCAAGCTTCTCCAAAGATTAAATAGTTTTATCAACGACGTATTCTTTTGGTAACTCTTCTAAAAGTGGGAAAATATCTGAAAAAATAGTCGCCAAAAGAGTGATAAGATAATACTTAGGATTTTTTCCTACATAATCATGTCTACGCTTATTTAAAAGGGAGTTAAATTTCTCTATTTGATTTTCTTTGAATAATCCGTATACCACACATTCTTAATAAATATATTTTAAAATATGTTGAAAAAAATACAGATACAAAATTCGATTAGATTTTATTTTCACGAAAAAACCGTTTTACCGAAACATAGATCTCTGGGGACAATTTTTTTAGAAAATAAAGCTTAATTTTAGCATATTTCTACATTATTATAAACAATCCTTGTCCACCAAGATGTAGGCTTCAGTTAAATAACGGTATTTCGTAATTGCTAACACCTAGATACGCCTGTTTTTTACCAGGCACGCGAGACATTAAATAGTTTGTACATACACCTGATTTAGCATTTTTTTAAAGTGAATTTATGTGTGTTTTCATGATTACAAAACAGACATTTTGTCTATGATTGTTTTACTTTTGAGACTCAAAAATAAGTGAATGATAAAGACGTATTTTGGATAACTTTGGATATTCACATTTTAATTTCATCTAGTATAACAATTTTATTCTTTACTTAAGTCTCCCGGTCCGATATAAAAAATATGTGAACAAAAAAAATATAAATTATGAAAATACTGGGGGAGAATTGTTTTAAAACTACGGCGCGTAGTTATAGTAGCATTATAGTTACTACGATGTGCCGCGAAGTGCTACGAATGTACATATAAAGAGAAATGCGTAGCGACTACGCCTCAAAGCTACACTGCTACAAACATAGGGCGACCGCGCCTACGAAGGAATCGGGAAAATGTGGAGTAATAATAAATTAACGATACTAAAATAAGTTAGAAATATAACCTCATGAAATTAAACCAATATTCATGTATTTCTTCTGTTGATGTTCGTGCTGGTAATGACAGTGAAAACTCTTAATTACGTCACTGGAAGATAAGTTTTCTTATTATTCAAATATGAATTTTACAGTTTCATTAAATCAAAGAAGCTTTTAAATTTAGCCTTATGCGTTTTTTGAAACAATGGACAATTGCAACAAAACGAAATATGTTGTTTTAACACAATTGTTTTATACATATTATATGTACATACATTAAATTGACAACTTTTTGAAAATACCGCAATTTTTCTTTTTGGCCCATAAAATAATATTTTGATTAAAGGGTGAATAATATATTTTGCTGCCCTTAAAAGTGTGGATGGGTTGAAATTGTAGTCTGCAAGACTTAACATCCAGGTCAGATTATAATTTTGAAATGGTAGATCGTACCATACAGCATATTGCTGGTAATTATATTTTAATTTTCATCATCGTAAAAAACAATCTTAAAACATGTGATGTTGAAGTGTCACAGATAATTTTTTATTGGGTATGTTTAAGGGTGTTATATAATCATTCGTAATATTTATTTGTAAACATATCTCTTGATTTAATATAATATTCCCAACTGATTTTCAAACTTCTAAGTATATGCATAGATTTTTTTTATTTTTTGCATTTTGGTCTTAAAATACATATCTTACTTTCTTTCTTTGATTATGCTATTGTTTGTAATGAATGAATTAGTAAAGTACAAGCTCATATTCTACGTCTAATAGTTTAAGTGTAATTGTGAATGTGAATAATTTCTCTAAACTTATTTACCATTAAACTGATGAGCGTTTACTTATTTTTAATTGGATTACTTTCAAAATATTATTATGTATATATAACACAACTATTATAGGTATTGTTGTTCGAATCAGAAAATACTCAATGAATATGTAAATACCTAATGACACAAAAGTACCATCAGCTTAAATGACGAGATATTACAAGTATGTATGTAATATTAATTCTAAGATACTAAATTTATATGTTGTCTAGAAGTAGCAAGTGAAAGATAAGTATGTTTTGAAAGGAAGAGGAACAACTGTCATGTTTTATATATTTAAATCACATTTTATTTAGTGTTGATAGTTGTTTATATACGCATGAAAGAGTGAGTTTTATTATTTATTCGTAAATTTATTTGTAAAAGCAAATTATGTTTAGTAATTCACTACTTCCGGTCTACGCTATCCACCGTAGCACGGTCACACTACGCCGTAGCATAAACGCACGCGCAAGCCCGCGGCGTAGCATTGCGTACACTTGCAAGTGAGCCCCCCGCCCGACTTGCCCCTCGCTGCTCTGGTTCCGTTTGCCCCCCTCCCCCGAGTCCTAAAAACAAACCATATCGATTTTGAGAGAGCACTGTAGTGCGGCTCTAATGTGGTAGTTGTGCCTTCACTTGCACCGCCCGACCGGTCCAAAGAAACTTACGGGGGCGGCACTTTGCCACCCCTGCGCGATATGCCAGCGCCTCTCAAAAGAAATTCAGAAATGCCTTCTTTTAATTTAGTGCTATTTTATCAAATATTAACATAGCGCTCAATAAAAGTATTTGGCTAACTTCCACTTTTACAGACCCAGGAAAATATAATTCAATTATCTTGTGTGAAAATATCAACAAGAATAATGATTGTTTTTCTTATCAGCGCTGCAACATTGAGCGAAATTTCCCTTCATTGTCAATATGCAGTTTTTACAATCATTACATCGCCCATTCCCTTCTACACACAATCGAATTTACTTATCCCTTTGCCTTAAATACCAGATTCGTCTTCTTTTGATGGTCCTAACAAGGTATTCAAAATGTCAAAAGAATATACATTGTATGAAAACTTTTTGCTCATCGTATAATTTGGGAACAATTAACTGTCAAAATAGTTTCTTTTTTATATTTTCTTAAGACTGCTTAATTGGAATCTTAAATAGTAATAACTATGTTGTTTCTTTCAACCAGGTCGCCAATCGAGTTTTTATTAAAAATACATTTTTTTCTTATCCAAATTATCATTTGTATTTACATTTATTAATTAATATTTACAAGTAAGTTTTGTTTTGTGGAAGTGGGAGTATATCATAAAAAAACATTCTGTTATTCGAAATAATTTAATATTCGCATCGAATGGCCTAGTTTTCCCTCTAAAAACATCCTCGAATTTATTTCCCAAAAAAGTATCTTTCAAAAGTTTCTGCAAAACCCACCCCGAAATGTTTACAAAGACTTGTAGGTAGATAGGTATTCCTTAGTTTTGTAAGCATATAATGCTATCCCCGCGAATAAGTCAAACACGTACGTCCCGTTATTCATCCCCGCCGTCATCTGGCGCGGGAAGGAGAGGAAAATAGGTTTTTCTGCTCTATTACTGGAAAATCATTCCGTTTGTTTGGCGTTCCTTCTCCAGATACTATTTGTCTTATGCGGATAGATTGACGTGATACGTATATAGGGTACCGAGTGATGTATTGAACTCTATCTGCGCATTAAATTTCTGTGTCATAATACCGTTTGAATATACACTTACACTACATTTTTCTCTTTCTAGCATGCACTATTTCGATATATGCATAAGATCAGCAAATATGTATGCAGTTTTTGAATAGGTATATTGAAAAATGTGTTTCACTTTGATATTAGAGTAAGGCAATGATGGAAGCAATAGTTTTACCGAAGCAAAGGCGTGCCTTCTAAATTTATAAATAAAATGAATGATCATCAATATCTACTTATATATTGTATACAAATAACAGTTGTTTACTCTATGTCACGCCACGTCACGTAGCTTTGAAAATGTGTACATTTATATAAAATATTAGAAATGTCATCACTCAAGTCATAACAAATGAATGAATAATAATCTTTGCCTTATACGTTCCCTTGATAAGTATAAGCTAAATGTTATATTTATTTGAGTGAAAATTGATATTGAAAATGTGAAATCAATACTTCGGGATGAACCACTGTGGATAATGATTCATAAACATTGCCTGGTGCAAACATGACTGAAATGTACAAAATTCATCACGTAGAATTTTACATTTATCGCAAGCCAATTAGTCGTTCAGAAAATTGATACCGTGGTCGAATTATCGCCGAATTGTTTTTGGGGTTATCCAATTATTTAGATGACTCCGCTATAAAAGTTCGTAGGATGGTTATTGGTGTATATTTTCAAATATTTTGAGAGCAGATTTGTGTATAACTGTTGAAATATTTATATATAATATTTTATTTGTCGGGTTAGCGTGTTGGGCTTCCGTGCCAGACTTCACGGGTTCGAATCCCAGTACGAGCAGCATTTTTTCGATCGATTTATCGATTTCTGTTCAAAGGCATGGGCGTTTGTGATGTCAAAAAATGTCTTCCACCCTTTCCGATCCTTTAATAATTGGGTGTAGCGAGAGCGATTAGCTAACCACTTGTCCTGCCTACGCCTTATCCTTCTATCCCTACTACTCTCTTTTAATAAAATAGGTTGAGCGACTAAGTAACAAACAGTTCTCGTAGAAAAAAATCTGTTGAGATACCTCCATCAGGAGGCCATATGTTCCACATTGAGAGATGACATGGTTTTTTAAAAAATATATTATGATGTAAGATTTTTATAGAAAAGATTATTAAAGCTTAACGACCGCACGTTTTTTTTTATAAAATTTCACCTGGCGAAATAAAATTTTACGATAAATTCGCAAAAATTATAATTTTACTAAATTCACTATAATTTGTAAGCAAATTGAGATATCTTTACAAAATTTAATTTTCTTAGCTTCCAGATACTTCACATATACGCATATATGTGTCCACCGGCCAGCAACCTTTGTTTTTCAAAGACTCAAATACGCGTCCACGGTCGTTAAGCTGTACACAAGCACACACTTTCATAATGCTCATGTAATGTGTTCAATTTATAATTATATATTATTTTCTATATATTTGTTGGGTCAATGGCTCAGTGGTCAACGTCGTTTGCTTCCGTGACGAATCACACGGGTTCGAGTTTTCTCGAGTTCGAGAGCGATTAGTTAACTACTAGTCCTGTCTTAGCCATATCCTTCTATCCCTACTTTCCTCTCAAAACAGAGGTTGAGTAACTGTATTGCAAAGTATTCTCGTAAAAAAATTTTGGTGAGATACCTCCATTAGGAAACCATATGCTCCTCATTTGAAGTGGAAATGAATTTAAAACATTTATTATTATACAAGTACTGAATTTTACCGAGAAAAATTTGACATCAAAAAAACGCCTGGTAACTATAATTTATGGAGGAAGAGTGTACCCCGCCCAGATACATTTATGAATATGGTTTAAATAATACGAGCAATGCATTTCGGAAGACATGTAAAACTGTAAGCATTTGCAACACACGTGGTGTTATTTTTTATTGCAATATCTGTTAATGTCCTTTCATGGGTGCAGGATTTGTTACGCTTTGGCCATGACTTCCCGGTAATGCGGCAGGACATGTTAAATAATAAATTGATGGCAACCATGTTTTGCATGACAGTTGCATTGCCCTCATTTTTTGTCATGCTGGAACATATTACAGACACGTATTTTTATACTGAGTCTGTAGCCAAGTGCTCATCGTCGATGGGTTCGCTTACAGAGCCCATGAGTTCACATCGCATTACGGACTATATCATAAATTGATTTTTCAATGAATGCATGTTATGTTATAGTTAATATCAATAGATGAGCAATATACTCACCTACCTACCTTAGATTACAAAGATGAAGAATTCCAAGATTTACGTCGAATTTCATGTTTCAAACATTATACTTAAACCGTTGTAGATAGTAAATATATGTCAGAAATTGCAGATAATTACATTCTTATTTGATCTGAAAAGATGTTTTTTTTAATTAACTCGGGGCTGGCCAGCCTAAATTAAATTTAAAAAGGAACTCACGCGAGCCTCTCCTACACTAGCATTTGAGCCATCAAAAAGAAGATGTCCTGGTTTTGATGTTAATAAATCTGGCACCCCAAGTCTTAGATTATTGCTGATAAAAGCTTAACGCTAAAGAGCTGGATACACAGATAAGTTATTAATTTTGAAGATATCTGATTGTAATTTAGTTGCTCAACTAACATAGATAAAGATGGAAAGACTTATTTTTTTGCTTTCGTCTCTTAAAATCAATCAATTTAAGTATTCGAAAAGTTGTTTTATTTAAGAAAGAGTTTCTTAATACGAAAAATCAGAAACGCATTATATTGTGCGTATAGATTTTTTTTGAACTGGGTCAAATTTTCTGCAATAATTTGAAATCCAAAATATAGAGCACGCGTTTTCAATTAACATTAACATAACTCTGAAATTTATTCTGAAAATGACACATTTTTGTTTTACGATTCGCTTCCGAATAATAACTAACAAGATAGGAATACTTACTTACACTAATTAAATTGTATCTGCTTTAGTGGGCCACTGGTATTTTTGATTAACAATATTAATCTATGCAAATGTGTAAAGATTATTTTTAATGTACGTATTTTTTTTCCTTATTTTTAAGTAACGTGAATTCTAACTGTAATGCTATATATACACACACATTGTCCTTTGAACTGTTTATTTTCTTTTTTTGCAATCTTTTTAGAAGTTGGTGAGCTACCAATACGTTATCACGAGGCTCGCTTAATCTCGAAACTATAAACGGCGTTCTGGGGATGGGTGGATTTAATACCACTATTTTACTATTACAGCTGTGGTCTAGTTGGTTAGAGCTTGCTCTACCGATCAGGTGGGTCTGGGTTCCCGGTAAGGTCAATGTCAAATTGGATTTTTTCAATTGAGATCTGAGACATGAGTGTTTGTGACGTCAATTCTCATTGAGTATATCTCGTATGATCTTTCAACTTACAAACTTTCAAATATTTGACACATTGGCGTAAGCTGTAATGTCAAATATTAAAAAAAAAAAAAAAATATTATCCAAACAATCGATCGAGTTTTACTTGAAATAATAATAAAAATACGCAATGTGCGGTAGTACTGAACACATTGCTGCAATATAACTTTTCAGGGCTGGCGCTAGACTTGTGACCGCCCCAGGTAAGATTGTATTTTTTCGCCATAGTCAAAAAAATCCCTTAACTAAGGACCACGAAACGTCACACTCTGAAGCCCAATTGTTGCAATTATACAACAACAGAGTATTTTCTTTTTCAGGTAATTTCCTTTAAAAAAATTCTAGTAATCTGAAGTAAGTAAGATCTGTGAAAGTTTTGTTTTCTAAAAACATATTTTCTAGAAGTAAAACCAAATGAAATTTTATTTTCCTATGAGTGTTTATATAGTAATAAAGAAACGAAGTTTTATTTAATTTAACCATTTCTCCACTATTTTTTTTATAACATATCCGCACTTAATTTAGACCATATTAACATCCAAAGGAGTTGATCTCAACAGATTTTTTTCTACGAGAACTGCTTATAACTCATTTAGTCAACCTTTTTTTCATAGAGTAGAAATAAAAGGATGGGGCTAGGACAGGACTAGTGGTTAGTAAATCGTTTTTGTTACGCTCTGTTTTTTGAGAATTCAAGATGTCACATATGCCTTCAGACAGAATTTCATAAATCGATTTCAAAAATCAATTTATAAAACTGGAATCTACCGCTTTGCCCAAATGACCAGCGGGACTAGTTTTTTTTTTTAGCTCTTCCGAGAATTTTCGAATCCAAAATCTTAAGAGTTTACGGATTTGCCAAAAAGACCGTGATTCAAAATAGTCCGTGTTTCATTTTCTCAATCCCGAAATCCCGGGATTGGATACCCTAGTTCAAGGATGGGGAACCTTTTCTTCTCTAAAAGCCGCATTCATTTTTCTGATTCGACATAAGGCCGCAGTAAACATTGACTAGGGAATCTTTGGCCGGAAACAGGAATTTACGAATTTACATAGATTTACAGAATTATAAAATTGGCAAGAAGGCCTCACCAGAGTAGCCAAAAGGCCGCAGGATCCCCACGCCTGCCCTAGTTAATAGAACTCAGTTTTTACACGATTGTCCATTAACGACTTCTTGCAGCAAACCGACGATTTAGCATTACAACATTTACAACTAATCCCAATGCGTTAAATATAAAATTGGAACATTATACGAGATGAAATCAACGATGCTGATAATGTTTTATGTTATTTCAAGCACAGCATATTTGGCTTAAAATATTCATTGTGAATTTATTTCAGATCATCTTTAGGGTGTACGCTGTATGTATGTTAATATATTCAAAACTCTTTTTATAGGGCCCCGTCTTTGTAGAAAGCATAAATGGATATATTCCTACACATCGGTAAAATTGTACCTTCATTATACCTAGTTGTATTTTTCATTTAACTTTGGACAAATTCACGAGCTATACATTGAAAAGAATGTTTAAAAATACAGTGTTATATTTATGGATCAGTATTATTACTTTCGTAGTATTTATTATAAATATTTCAATCTACATTGATTGTAGATAGCCAAAGTGATCCTAAATTGTAAAGTGCGATCACGTATTTACGAAGTGTTTTTTGGATTGCATATTTTTTTAGCGTGTATTTACTAAAATCACTTTACGGTTACGATATTTTAATACATGCAGAATATTATAACCAGTGGTGTAGTGATAAATAAAAAAATCTGGAAGCGCTGATTAATTGTAATATTTTAATACTTCTTAACCACAGTGATCCAATTTCCGCACCAAGATTCTATCAAAACGTTCTTCCAATACATTATAACAAAAACCGTTTCAAAACATTTGCGTAAAAATAAATATGTATTGCAAAATTTCTAAATAGTCTAAACAAATTGTGGAAGGGCCGACCCCACGCGCCTCCACCCCACTACATCACTGATTATAACGCATCAAACTTAATGTTTACTAGAATACCACTTGGCTCATTTCACTTTTCATGGGCTCGACCGGCGTAAATGAACATTTCTAAAAAAGGAGTAAACATTGTAAGAATCTAACGGAAAAATTGATCGATGAACAATTTATTGTAGTATTATTGGGGCATACCTATATTTTCTCTTCAATAATCTTGACAACATTTGGTTTTGAAAATCAAATAAACGAGAAACTTGGCGTCTATAAAACACTTATAATACCAGTTTTAGCGTATATTATGTCAGAGGCCTGTGTTCCAAGGAGCCTCGGGAGCTGCAAGTGTCTGAGCGAAAGATCCTGCGAAAGATTTTCACTCCTATCTACGAGGATAACATCTGACGATGTTGGCATACCCACGAGATTAATACCCTCTGTTTTGAGCTAGACATTGACGGATTTGTCCAAAAACAACCCTTACAGTCAACCGGACATGATATGTATATTTCACCCATCGATGAGTGTAAACACTTCAAACTTCCAAATTGTCTATGTCGGATGATGGCGATTTCAATGGATGGTAAAGGGTGTCGCGAAATCGAGTACGAGTACTGAACGAACTCCATATATTGGACTTATTAACCTTTTAACTGCCACAAGCGTCTCAAGGCGCACCACAGTGGACGGGACGCCTGTCATACAAATAATACGTCTTTAGACGCTCCGCTTTAAAAAGCATTTTACTAACCTAAATCAATTATTTTAAACATTCAAATATGTTGAACATACGACAACATTAATTATTTGCTAAGTTTTTATAAATAAACTTGAATACACTTTCAATAACGATCTATTAAGAAGGTTTTATTTTTGCAATAAAATCCACGGTGTGCTAGCTACCGCCATACGTACACCTAGCGGCAGTTAAAAAGTTAACGATGCCAATATATACCCCATCGTAGCGTAAGAAAATATGACGAGCTATAATTTTTGCTATATCAAGGGCCAACAAAAAATACTTTTATTATAGAACGCTTTCTATTTATTTTTAAAACTAAAAAAAACAATACTGAAACAAAATTCAATAACATTGACTAAGTAATTTAAATGGCAACATAGCTAATCTAGTTGCTCCAGGAACTGAGTGGTCCACTCTTTTAGTTGCGGTTTCCCCGTGTTTAAGTCGATTAGTTAACTATTATACTGCCCTGCTAAGTAAAAATACAGTAATTACAATTTCGATAGTTTTTTTCAGAATAAGGCAATTAAACTTTCATTGACGTTTTATTATAGGATTATCTATGTTGATTTGAATGTTGATTTCTTGAAATAATGTACGTATGTGGTATGTCTTCTTTTACAAGGGATAGCCGAATACAATTTTACTTAAAAATCCGAAATCACTAGCAAACATTATGAAACTGTGTTTTTACATAAATCACTGGAGTTTTTTTTGGAGCATTTTGATCTTTCTTCAATACAAAATATAAGTTTTACTGTGTTTTTTCTCACCTAATATACTACAAATTCTTCACTTTATTATTTTTTTTAAATCCATGTCCACTCCCAATATGTAGATTATATGGCCTCCTAATAGAGGTATCTCTTCTACGAAAACTGTTTGTTACTCAGTCGCTCAACCTCTCTTTTCCAAAAAGATTAGTAGAAATATAATGACAAGGCTAGGAGGGAACAAGTGGTTAGCTAATCGCTACGCCCAGTAATTGAAGGATCGAAATTGTGGGAGTAAATATTTAGACATCACAAACACCCATGCCTACGAACATAAATTGATCGAAAAAATTCTGTTCGTACTCGAACTGTGAGGTCCGGCACGGAAGCCAACAACGCTAGCCGTTGCGCCATAGAACGCGACATACCCTATACTTAACTTCTTAATTTTCTGTATTTTTTACTTAGGAGAACAGTATACGTACCCTCTCATTAAAAATGATATTGAACTGCTAAATTTTCAGCAACCAGTTATCATTATTGTAATTTTTGTTGATATGGTTTATAAGATGTAAATGATGAGGTAAAAATGTTCTGACGATAAAAATTATGATACATTATGCAGGTGCGTATATTGTATGATTAAAACTGTCGAAAGAAAAGAGATTACAATACTATAAGAGAAAACCGAAGCATGAACATTTCGATAATATCTTTTTAGGGGTAGGCTTATTATTGTAGCTGAATGTACGCGCGCCCCTCTACGCCGCGACTAAAAGGGGGGAGTGAAACAAAAGGAAGAATCAGACGTAATAAAGGATCGCAAAAGTTTTTAAAGTAGAACACGGAAGGATCCTTCCTAGGCGAGTGTTTCCTAACGTCGTTATGTACCTACCGAAAAAAGCCCGTTTTGATGTACGATGTTTTTGTATGTGCGCCAGGCGAGCTAGTGGCGTGGAACACAGGAGTGGGCAGAAATCGCATTTTACCAAATCAATACTTCGGCCGGGCCGAGACGTCTTTGGCACGGCCGGTGCAAGCGAACGAATGAGTACCAACTCCTCCGGCAGGGGCCGTCAAGCTGTGCAATTATACCAGAGTTATCAAAAAACGTACGTTATGTCCTTATAATAATTGTCGCCCGCTGTGGTCTAGTTGGTTAGAGCTTGCTCTACCGACCAGGTGGGTCTGGGTTCGATTCCCAGTAAGGTTAATGTCAAATTATTTTTTTTCAATTAAAAAACATTAAGCCCTAAGAAATGGGTGTTGTGATGTCAATTTACCTCGAGTTTATCTCGAGTGACTTACAATAACTTCTCATCGAGTTTTTCTCGTATGATCTTTCAACCTCAAAATATTTGGCACATTGGCGTATTAGCTGTAATGTCATATATTAAAAAAAAATACAGTTTTCAGATTAAGTAAGCCGGTTGTATACCATAGAGATTAAAGCTCCTGAGTAACGTCCGTTCAGTTGTAGGCTTGGGTTCGAATAATCAAATGATTTAAAAAAAATATCGTATTAGTGTATGATCTTTGCCATTCTAATCATGGAAAACGGGCCATACAAAAACCGACTGGATAATCAATAATAATTTCCTAACCTCATCCTTTTTTTCCTACCCTCTCCACCATAAAAAAAGAGATAACTGTTGATTTACCACCAGTTCTCATAAAAACAACATAAAATAATACTTCAAAAAGACAGCACTAAATATTAAATATTTAAATGTTCAAATCACATCTGATAAACTTGGTGAGAAATTTTAGGCACGCGAAAATTAAGACACAAAGCTCGAGATTTTCCCCATGTAGAATTGCGTACATTCACTGCATTGTCAGCTCAAGTGCACGTGAATGCTTGGAGATGTCGATAGTCGAAACCCAGATCGTTAGTGATGAAGCGTGTGGAAACGTATAAAACTTTAACAATTTAATATTGAATTTTTATCAAGGAACTTCAGTCATAATCTTAATATATGAATATGATGATAGCCTTATCATTATGATAGAGTGAATCTCTTACCACTACGACACAATGGTCGATTTATGAATGAGCTGCTATGATAATTATCTGAATCATTATTCAGGACGAGCAAACTAGTGAATCGTCCTTTTATATATATAAAAACACTTGCTTACGCGACATGTGTGAATTGCGTTTAAAATATATATAAAAAAGTAGCATACGACAGATATTGCTCAGCTAGTAAGTATTTTCAGCTTACCCAAAAAACAGTTTATTTATAAAATAAATAAGTTAACTGTTTTTTTGTTTACCCTATCTTGTCAATAAGTATGTTGAAATAAGATTTTTTTAAAACTTGGACTACACTTAGATACAAAGCAACAAAGTCTTGTGTAACTAATTTAAACATTCGCCAGCAATGGCTTTAAACTCATGATATATTTATTTTAATAAAAACACAATAATCCTTTGTACTTCATTCCACTTTATTTAATATGTCAGGACCGGTTTCGCTCATTGCGAGCATTGTCAACTGATAAGAAATATAATTTAACAATGCTATTTATACAAAATTGAAAAGTTATACACAACAATTGGCATTGAAAAGAAATTGCCAATTACATTAAAGTGATTCTAAAATAACACAAAATGAAAATGTTCAACACATCTAACATATAATTAAAAAGTCATCCCAGATTAATAAATTCAGAATGGCGATTGAAAGTAATTACAAACATAATTAAAATTTGGGAAATTTTTGACAAAGTGATAAAATGCTACATTAATAAAGTGAATATGCTTAATGATAGTTTTATGTTTTCCCCGCTTCCAAGTCCGCTTCCGCTTCGCTCGCAATGAGCGAAACCGGTCCTGAAATATTAAATAAAGTGGAATGAAGTACAAAGGATTATTGTGTTTTTATTAATATAATGCCTTCCACCAAGTATTGACAGTGAACACCCTAAAAGTGATACATTTATTTCTTATATAAACACTAAACATTCATTTACTAAGCGTCAGTTAGAGTTCATCCGTGCACTTGAACGCCTGAAGAAGCCGAAAGGCAAAACCCGGGTCGTTCGTGACAAAATCTATGTGAATGTACATAATTTAAAGATTCAAATCCAGTATATAAAGTTAAGTAAATGCAGGCCTAAACATAGTTCTGTCGAGTAGTCGAAGTAGCTATAAACTATTTTTATATAAAACAAAAGAACTAAATACTTTTTTACCGCATTACAATGGTGTTCTACCAAGTAAATCCAATTCAATCAATACAATTAAATTCGTCACCAAAATATATAAGTACACGACAACAATATTGTAAAATATTAAAACAGCCCTGTCTCAAACGAAATCCACTCCTCCTCTAAGACCTACATCATTACCGCCGGTCATTCTGAACCCACGTACGTCGTTTGTACTTACGCTTATGTACCGATATAGAACTTCTTTATTTGGAAATCACGCACAAAAGTTCCCCCTTTGCGATCTTCTATTACCCACACACCCACTCCAGAATACATTATTTGATTGTTAGGGTGTATTGGTGATTTCGGGATAGTTGCTGGGTGCGCCCGTTTCCATGAAACGTCTCTACGATCCTATAATGTTTGTATAGCTACGTGTAATAATACAGACTGGCACAAAATTTGTGGCGCTAAGCTGTATTTGGAAAATATAAATACATTATAAGCAGTGGTGTAGTGGTAAATAAATAGGTACCAGGGCGGTCATTGATTTCTTCCCTATTTTTTTTTTCGTTGTTTTTAATATCCATCCGAAGTTAAAAAACCTCAAGTTTTAACAATTAAATCAATAAAAAAAACGCACAATTGTACCTTTTTTGGGAATACCTAATTTTGAAATTTGATAATTTTATCAGTATTTTGAATATATGTATGTACTGGAAAATTAAGTTACAAGTCAAAAAGGTGGCAGGGCCCCTGGCTTATTTTCAGGTGCCAGGTCGCCGACCTGGCCCCACTACACCACTGATTATAAATTTTATATCCAATCTCTTTTCGGGGCATTTGGACTTTACATGACACACTTTAAGACAGTGGTTCTTAACCTGGGGTATGGAAGAAATTTTCTATTTTTACAAATACATATAAGAATAATGTATATTAAGTGTATTACAAATACAATTTAGAACTTCGACTGAAGTTGCTTGATAGCACTTCAATATCAAATTTGATTTATTTTGATTATGTACTCTTCCATAAGTTTTCTTGATAAAACCTGAAGATGCCGAAAGGCGAAGCCCGGGTCGTTATTGACAAAACTTATGGAAGAGTACAGGATCAAAATAATTCAAATTTATTACAAATACGTAAACAAATTTTAAAGGGGGTCCGGGTCACTAAAAAAGTTAAGGACCACTGCTTTAAGACTATCTGTCTTCCGGAAATCTCTTTGCATTTCTCCTCTCAGATAATCCTAGTGTCTCATAGTTCCACTGAGTACATCAATCTTCTTTTCAGAGCGGCGGGATCCATTCGATTGGTAGAAGAGACAGGATCGCTTCCCAGGAGAACCCGCAGCATATTAAATCAAATAAAGTCCATCGTCGCTTTTTTTATTATGTTGAACGTAATTATGTTCCAGTAATAGTAAGTCTACTTTCCTATCTTCGTAGTATTTACAGCAGGCATTCTGCTTTAACCACAGTATACGATTACGACATGCTTTCGTAATGTGCCATGACTCGCAACCATTATTCAGCACTCTTAATGTGTGTGCGTTGAACAAGCATTACTTGATTCTGACCGAGTACAAACGCGAATCCCACACTCTTTAATATATTTTGTGTAAATAGATTTTTAATAGTATCTATTGTATTTTTAAATAAAAAGACGGCTCAAAGACGATTTATTACACGAAAAAAGTTGCAAGAGAATATTTCCTTGTAATACAAGAAATGTGAACACGAGAACATTAAATAATGTGATGATTTTGCGTCAAAATTAATAATTCAGCGGAGTTGATTCGACTGATACACTTTCTCTTATACCCATGGACGCAGGGCCGGCGCCACCATACAGGCAAAATAGGCAACCGCCTAGGGCGCAAACCATTAGGGGGCGCACAAATGGAATATTAAAATTATTTTTATGTAAAAAAAGTAAGACAGTATCTTATTTTCTGAAAAAGACGGTATGATTAAAATAAAAAGAGGTTGAGGAACTGAGTAACAAAAAGTTCATGTATGAAAACTTCTGTACGGCATTAGGAGGTCATATGCTTCACATTGGGAGCGGACATGGTTATATAAAAAAAGACTATTTCTAATGATCCCGAATTGTTTTTTTTTATTTCGAAAAAAATAGAACGATTTGTTAAAAAGGGGGCGCGCCAATAACCGTTGCCTAGGGCGTCAAATAATCTCGCGCCGGCACTGCGATGGACGTTATACAATTTTAGTTAAAAAGTTGCGTTTGGCAACGATAAACATTGAATTTGGTATAGCTATTTCAGAAATAGATGCAGAGCTGTCGCAGAATTCTCTTAAAAATAATTTGAATTGTCTATCTTGTATAAAAATAATTGAACTCCCCGACTTTTACTACTAATCTAATAAATGAATTATTATTATATTTGGTGGCCCGCGGATATTTTTTTTTGAATGCGGCCCTCGGGTCACGTGAGATTGAATAGCTTTGACTATATTATAGATATGTCACGCATGGCACACTTGCGTCAGTTATTATAAAATAAAAGTTAAAAGAGCGATTTTTTATACATATTTGCTGTGTTTAACACAAATCTAATAAACTTTATTCTATTGTTGTGTGATTTCAAAATATCAATCTATTTTTTTAATCCATGTTCGCTCCGAATGTGGAGCATATAAACCCTCTATAGAGATATCTCTACAAAAAGCGTTTTCTACAAGAACAATTTTTTTCTCGGTTTGGTCAACCTTTCTTTTTTTAAAAGAGTAGGGATGAAAGTATAGGGCTAGGACAGTACAAGTGGTTAATTAGTCACTCTCGGTATGCCCCGTTATTTAAGAATTGAAAAAGTGGGAATGATTTTTTTTACATTAAAGACACCCATGCATACAGAAATCAATTGAAGAATGCTGTTTATTCTAGGATTCAAGCCTATGAGATCCATCACGGTAGCCAATAACGTTGACCGCTGCGCCATGGAACCGACGAATATAATCAATGAAATTCCTACAATATTTTTCGTACCTCGGAGTAAAAAGAAAATCGAGTGTAAATAATTATTATGTTTTTTAAAGTGGACAAAGTTTTTGGGGCTCACTATGCGAATATCGAAAAGAATTGCGTGCGTAATTGTGTGTTAGTGATCATTTAGATAAGTCTTGCGAGAAGGTAAGCAACCACACACACACACATACCAACCAGACACGTGCTTACGTTGAAGAATGATTAGGTTTTCGGCAGATAGGTGAGGCTAATGTTTTTACTACGCACACAGCTACACAAGAAAATACTTAGAGATAATTCGGCCAACGTTATTGTTATGTCAATTACATCAATGTAGTTTTGACATTTTGAATGTCATAAAACTCATAAACGCAAATGACTCAAAACAATAAGAGTACATCGCACCAAATTGGGTTCGCCATTAGAGAACCAAACAAATGAATGGAGCAGTATGCAGATATAATGTTGACTTTATGCTTATCGCATAATGTAGTTCGAGAGGAAACAATATATGAGTCGCATAGTATCAAAGGTAGAACTATCCAGTTTTCGATGTTGCGAAAAACACACGAAAAACGTATTGTTGGCTTTTTGAGTTTTATCAATTTAAACTCAATTTTAAACATAACTCATCAACGAGTGCAACTTAAAATTTGTATGGGACATAACTTAAAGTAACTCTGTGATTGGTCGAAATCCTGATTTACCAAACTGTTCTACTTTCGTTTCCAACGTCGTGGACAGTTCTGCTTTTGATACCGAGCATCATTTTCTTTTGAGTTTTTGTACCACATTTATTTGATTTTTAAAATTTCCTAGCCATGCACTATAACCCTCAGAATAATGTGACAGCATTAGTTTAATTTCGACATATATTGGATAGTTCTGCTTTTGATACCAGACGACTCATATATCTTAATTTAGTCCATGTCCGCTCCCAATGTTGAGCAAATAAATGGCCTCCCAATAGAGGTATCTCAACAGAAGTTTTTTCTACAAAAACTGTTTGTAACTCAGTCACTCAACCTATCTTTTTCGAATTGAGTATTAGAGATAGAAGAATAAGACAGGACTGGATAGATAAGACTGGTAGTAGTTAAGTAATCGCTTTAGCTACGCCCCGTTATATAATGATCGGAAGAGTGGGAGGAAAATTAAAATAAAACAAAAAAAATACGACTAATTGGGATCTCAATGCTGAACGAATAAATCGAGAATCGGTATTTAAACAGTTCATGTCAAATGTCATATGCATAGTAATAATATGCAATACGAAATATGACCGAGCGATGGATATAATGCGAAAATATGCATTGGCATTAGGGCTTGTCGGTTTTCAAAAACCGGGATTAAAAATCGGTTTTTTGGCTAATTTTGCAACATTCGAAAATCGGCTTTTGTGAACTTCGTTACCGGTTTTAAATAATTTATTTTATTATTTCAAGAAGACATTAATATTTTGACTTTTTTTATGGTTTAAAATTAAACGAGATGAAATAGATATGTATGTATGTAAATAGTTTAATATTCAGTATACAATGTATACATACTTCTAATATTATATTTACAATTCAGGAATGCGGCTCGATTAGGTCATCGGAAGCTTTTTGTTTTCTTTAATCATATTTTCTGAAGAGTAACACGAAATAATTGCTTGTTGTGTATTAATGGTATATAAATAAACAAAATAAAAAAGAATTTTAAACTATTTTTCGACATTTTAATTGAATTTACGTTTTTTTGTAAAACTTCGAAAACCGGATAAAACCGGTTTTCGAGCATTATTTACTTTCGAAAACCAGTTTTTTGAAAAATCGGTTTTTGTATAAGCCCTAATTGGCATAATATATAGTAAACAGGTGATTTTCATAAACGTCTTACGGTTTATTAAAGTAATAGTACACCATTAAAAAGGGTCATAAATTCTGGAACGTATCAATATTGATAGCAGATTTAAAATATGTGATGATTTTTATACATTTAAAATACCGTTTTCGTTCAATTTCGTTACCGGTTTTTTTCCGCATTTTATTACCATGAACACCGGGATCCCAGCTTCGGTAGCACCAGTATTGTTATCTCTAATCGTAACTAATATAATATGATTTAAGAACATGACAAAATGAAACTTTAAGCACTGTGATTTTCCAGAAAAATTGCTTCATATGTAGCTATATTTTAATAGAAACGTTATGTATTTGACAGATTTCATTGATACACATCAGGGGCGGGATAGAAGGGACTTGCTAATTTTTTACTTAAAACGGCGAGCCACTTGTTCAATTAAGAAAAATAATATTCTCACCTTTGCGTTTTATTAATATTATATGAACAATATGAATAATGAATATATCTTTGATATTGAAATTAATATGACAAATTAGCAATGATTGATAAAAAAAAATACCTCTTTGAAACAAATTTAACACACGTAAGCGTTTACGAAAAATCTTTTAGTTCATTTAGTACTTCAGCGTCAATCATAATAATGTACTAGGTAATATATATTTTCGACCATAATCTCCATTACTCAACTAAAAACTGCTACGGTATATTGTATTTTGCTCTACTGTAAACTAATTTTGTGGATAGCATAATCGATTATTAATTCATTCAAAACCAAGCATTTATTATTGTGACTTATACAGAAAGTCTTGATGCAAATTATTGCACAGTAATCAAATACCAAACCATAAGTAAAGCATAAATTGCATACATCTTTCTCAGTGATTTGTAACCAGTTGACAAAATGGCAGCTATAATCGTGAATTTGATAGGAAATTATTGTCATTATAAGGAAGTCACTCAGGAAAACAGATATCATCTCTTCCTGATGCTAATGAGAATTATTACGTCCTTAGAAAGGGTTTATGGAATGATAACGATCAATGATTTATGTTTCACTGTATTAGGAACTTAACAGAAGAGTGTAAGTAACATATTAAAATAAATAGGAATAGTGGAATGAATATTTCTTCATAATGCATTTTTTTGCTTTATCACTTCTCAATATAGGACATACTTGCTAGTAATGGAAGCATTTTAACTGATTTTTTTTTGACGAGAACGGTTTATTATTCGATCATGCAATCACTTTAGGGATATAAGAATAGCTGTAGGACAGTTCTGATAGTTTGATTATTGCAAGGATATCGACTGTAGAAAGGAAAAAAATAAAAAGCCCATAGTTTTTTCAGAACATCTTTTTTTTTAATAATTACAATGTATCCAACTTAATGTACATTCTATCAAATGGATGCAAGCTGCAAATACTAAATTAGTATCTAAATAAAAGGGTTTGTGAAAATTTCAATTTCGCAATGTAAGAACTTAAATATTATTAACAAGACCGGTTTCACTCATCACGAGAGTTTTATTTATTTATTTGTATAATTTTATCACATTGTTGTATTTGTTATTAAAAAAAAGCGTAAATAAATAATGCGTACATATTATAAAGAAGAAAAAACTGCGGCAACGAAAACAAATGACTCGCGGTTCAATAGTAATTTAATTGTATGCACGAAATTTGTTTTTTCACTTTTTCTGATATAAACAAATCAGTTTTAAGAGCATGAAAACAAGCGATGTTTATGATTTTAATATTTCTATATAGTCAATAGCAATTCTCGTTCACTCGATCTCACGTTCTCGTTTGAATTTATGTGCCTAAGAAAGAAGCTTGTCATTCAACAATTATTGGTGTAATTACTATTAAACAAACGACTATTAATCAACTTATAATTATCTTAAAATATATACCATATAACGTTATATGTAAATATATAAGCTCATTATAAAACACGTACATTGCACACAAATATTTACTAAAGCATCTCTAATGGAATCATTTCCCCCCTAGTTTCGCTTAAAAAGAACTGTTGAACTGTGAATTAAAAGTTGGTTATCAAAGTATTGTAATATATTACACTTTTATAAATAATATTATGTATTATCCACTATATTAACTGACAAACTAAAAGTCATGAAATATTAACTAACTGTTCGTATTTTTTTTAAAAAAATAATAAAAATAAACATCTTTTACACACTTAATATAATATCCAAGTAAACAGTGAACTCAATAAGGATACCCATTAACAAAAGCTATACAGTTTATTGGCTTTAAAATGTTTGAAAACCGTATACAATATAAGAATGTAAAGGAATAACAAAACAAAGAGAGTCAAGTCCTTGCAAGTGTGAGGCATTTCATTAAACCTATGTATTTCTCCCGTTTGTTCTGATTCCCATTTTCTTTGTGTACTTACGAGTCAGCGTAGATCCGGAAATAAAATGTGTTATTTTCATTTCGACGAGCTGCGTAGAGGCTAAGCTTTCCCTCTACGCAAAAGTTGCGCATGTATTGAAGTAAATGTCTCACGTAGAGGTCAATAGTTATCTATCTACGGATATGGCGTATTACGGGTTGGAAATTGGAAATAGAAAAGCTATAAGGTGTCCCTTGATCGATGTCGTTTGCTTGAGGAACCGTGAAGGATATTTTTCCAAACTTTTACTCTGTATAGGATCATAAAAGAATACGGAGAATGACGACGCGTTTGTTTACATTTTTTTTTAAATAAAATCATGTGTGATGTTTACAACTTTAGTCAATAAAAGTACTGTAAGTCGTTAAAAGATCAATAATTAAAGAAAGATATTTATTGCTTAAAAATTAAAAATATAGTACATGATATTACAGCTGACGCCAATTCGACATGCATTTGACAAATATAATGAGAATTAAAAAAAAAAAAACAATACATAATACATCAAAATCAACATACAAAATCAAGAAATAAAATAGTAAAACTTAACAAACAGTTCACAAATACTATCACTAAAAATGTCCACTTCTATAGGTAATGAGTTGATCAGTTGAACGGCCCTTGGAACTGGCGACTCATACCTCCTAAGCGTGGAACAAGTGTTTGATAACAAAAGTTTTTGGTCATAGTTTTGCCCACGTAAGAATAAATTGGGAGCATGTAAGTTAATAGCCATGAGAATTTCAAGATTATTAACTCGGCCATAAATAATATATATATAAATATATATAACACAAGCTTTAATTGACTTTAAAGCACCATTATCTGAAAAAGTACATATATTGAGGAATTTTGTATAATGTGTAATAAAATTTCAATGACTGATATCGTTTGAAACCTATTGGAATTTTCACAAAATGCTTCCGATTGACTATCCACTTTCCAAAAACCAAAACGACATCAAGAATTCGATTGAATTTTGGTAAAATCTCTCACATAGGAAAGACTAATATACATTTCACCATTTTAAAGAAGAAGACACCTTCAAGACAAGTTAGGCAATGTCATTGATTCTGAATGCTTATTTTTACCTTTTTTTAAAGACATGTGTGGATAGAAGAACATGCCAAGTTAATAAATAAAATCACTACCAGTCATTTCTTTGAATAAAACTTTAAATACATTGAATACTCGATTATAAGAGTGACCATTCGGATTCAAGTCTATAAGCCTGAGCACTAGTTAAAAACCGTTTTGAGTTTTTAGCAAAATTCTCGACATTTGTATGCCGGGTTTTTCAATATGGTTACCCAGTTTCAAATGTTAGAATTAATATTCAATTCTACTTATTACTCAATTAAAAACGTGAATAGTTTAAATTAAAACTGTTTTAGTTAGAAATAAAATAAAATGAAATATGGAATCAATGCACATCATTAAACGTTTCGAAAATATTATGTTTAGTGCACTTTGAATCGCATACACTACTCGGGTACGGGGTAGGTTTAATTATTCTACCGTCGAATAGGAACACTTTTTTTTAAAAATTGGATTGCCTTTTTTTTAAAACTTCAAAAACCGGTTTAAACTGAATTTAAAATTTTATTGCTATTAGAAAACAGAGTTTTAAGAAAATTCATTTTTTATTTAAGCCCTAATTACTACTTGCTTACAGAGATACTCTGAGATCTAGCATTAAAATTACTACTATTCAAAATTCATATTCAACGCAAGGAAGAAGTATTTTTTTGGTCGAATATATAATCACTATTAAATTGAATTCATATTTTGAATGAGAAAATCAGATACTAAGATTTTAAATAGCAATGCATGTGTATGCCAATTTGAAGATTTGAACCCACGACTGTTAAGCCAACTAAATACCGTAGCCAAGTCGTAAACGCTTTAGAGCCCAGAGTTTCATTTTATTAATAAATATTGAAGTTGTTTACGTTTATAAGATGATGAATTAATAGACTACTAAAATAAATACTACGTAAAAAGTTGTGTCTTATAAGAACCTATATGAGGAGCAAACATTCAAAAAGTGTTTTGTCACAAATTTTGAAAAATGGCGTTTTATACGAATTCTGATAGCCGATAATAAAACCTATGAATAAAAATCAAAATTTATGTTTAAAAACGTTTTTTTTCATTTTAAAATTAAATAATAAAGTTGACACATTCATACGAACCGTCACTTTTGCAACACTTAAATTATCATTTTCCAAGCTTTGTATTTGTGTGACCAAACACTTTTTGAATGTTTGCTCCTCATATAAAATAAATAAAAAAATAAACTTTGAAAATAAATAGTATGTTTACAAAATACATGTTATGTAAACACAAAACATAACAAAACCAAAATTGATATATCCAGGTGTTGAACCTAAAATATTTTAAATGATAACATGTATTTTTTGTTTAAGTAAAGAGAATCTGAAACATGGCGTATTTTTGCTTTTTTAGTTAATTATCAGATTTTTGGTTACTAATTTTCGTTAAAAAGTGTTTGAAGGATTTTGGCATTCGTGTTTAATTGAGGCATAGCATGACCTGAGTAAATTAGTGTAATGTGTACCTAATAACATTTTTAGGTGGCATGGCATGTACATCCATAAAAATACCGATTAATGCTGCATTTAATTAGACGATTATACTTAAACGGTGTCGTCATATTTTAATATGCCCATAAACAATTAGCACATGCGGATATCTCTACAAATTCCCTACACGAGATGGAAAAGCTGAGGTCTGCTTTACCGACGCCGCCCCGTAGACGCCATACTAGACACGCGGGTCAATCGATAAACGACGCCTTTTCTGACGTACGAACTACACGCGGGGCTCGTCGGAAACAGCCGACGTCTCCCGACCTCGGCAGGTGTCAAATCTGACATTCGACGAAAAGCGGTGAAATTTCTCGTAAAACCAACCGAAACCAACAAAACTTCAACTGTTATATTCTAAACTATTACTACAAATATGTTTCTGTTAGTTTTTACGCGATTCGTTCAATTTCAGTGCGGTTTTTGATTTTTCAGTTTGTTGTTAGGTTATTGTTAAGTGTCAAACTATTCGGCCCTGTGAAAGTTGATTGGTCCAAAGTACATACATGTTTAGTTTACTGTCCCGGTAAAATGTGCTATCTTCCTTATCAGCAGTCGTTTCGACGTGTAAAAAAACAATTCAAGACATTGTATTGATAGTATTTTGCGTGTTGGTAGCTCTACGATAAAAGCAAACGCCTTAGAAAATTTAACAAACGCTTTGAGGTTGTATCCATCGCGGGTACTTTCGTTCGGTGCCCAGGTACCTGTTAAATATTAAAGAATATGTAGGTCACAATTCGCAACCAAGATTACAAAAAAGCCATTAAAATACCAAACTAATAAATGAAATCTACATAAAACGGATTTAAACCAACTCGTAACTTACGGAAAAATCTATACTGGATTGATTATATCTTTTAATGCTGTAACAAAAAACAAGTGTTGTGCTTTGCAGTGTATTATTCGTATTGTGTGGTATTGACAAGATTTGTATTGATAATAAATTTAAACAGTAATGTGCAGACAATGTGAAATATATCAGATAAATTGATTCATTAATTATTTATATTAGCCCTTTACGCAATGCGGTCATATCTCCTCACTCCAATAACTAGCGGTATAGCAAAACGCCTCGGTATTGTACGTGCTTATATTTTATTTTATCTTATCCTTTCAATAGAAAGCTGCCAATAAGATATAACAAACGTTCAAAAAAATACTATAAGATAAAAAATCAAATAACGAAATGTGTGTTTTTTTGTTAGAAGAAAAATTTTCCGGGGGCGGGGCTAATTTGAAACGTTTTCACAAGTATTACATGTGAAAGAAAATGTATGATTTTTTTAAAATGTTAGTACTTTAAATACATACCGGTTAATGATTAACAATATCAATATGATTTTTTTTTTGTTGATTTAATTAGATCATTAGCATGAATTTCTTTGTTAGTTTATTTTACTGTGAAAAAGTTATGTGTTAACAGTGTTTTAAATATTTAACGTAAACTTAAACACTTTAAATTAAGTGAGTGATATATGAAAAAAAAACAAGATAAGATAATCGGGGTGACACCCAAGTAGACAGACGGTTGTAAATTTTTTTTTGTGAAGGGTTGAATAATCAGTTGACTGGATCTGGTGGCATGGGAGTGTTTGGGTAGGCGGGAAAGGTCCTGGGAAGTTTGGGCGGGCCATGAGCGCAGGGCGGCCGAAAGAAACCGTCGCCCCCGTTGTCCGGCAGGACACACAGCTCCTCGAAAACCCGCAACCGTTGCATCCTCACACACAGGTAAATTACGCCAGGAATTGCAGGATGTCTTGTTTACCTACTAACCTAACCATGTGTATGTTACTGTTACCCACCATGTATACATATATATTAGTGTCAAGTATTAACCCACATTTAAATAAATTAGAAAACCATTCGATACTATTTTCTTCGCAAGTAAAATTTTATTACCAAAAAATGAAATTATAATTTACGAATGTTACATTTAAATGCTTGTACATTTGTTTTTATTATCTTATATACAAATAAAGTGCCTTTTCTTTTAAACATTCAGATAATTATTTGAAACGAATAAAGTGAATAATAATAAAAACATATGCTACTTTTACATATGTATAAATAAATGACATACATTTTTTTTATAAGGTACTACGTGTTTTTTTTCGGATACCAGATCGCAGTCAATAGTTTGTATGTTCTTCATCTGAATGGTAAAAAAGTTTAAATGTCCAATATATCATTAGATTACATTGATGTGCAAATGTAGTAAAAAAAGAGTCGACCTTTCTTATCGCTTATCAGTACCCTTTCTTATCAATGTCAATAGTAATGCTCTCTTGTCCTTCCCCTCACAAACGGAATCAATTAAACCAAAAGTGGCTCTGCTATATAAAAATAAAATGATCAAACAAAAACAATATATAAAATTTGGCTTATTAATTTTCATCGTAGTTATGATTTATTTTACATTTATCTAAATTCACGTAAGAGTTATTGTTTGTCAAAATTATATAATATTATTTATAATTTCAATTTGTATTACAAAATTTGCCTCACTCGAATTGGTAGCAAAAATACATTTTAACTTCCACAAGTGATCACTGGTTCAAGATTTTGTTTTATATAATTTATTTTAAAAAATATGAAAACTTTTAGCGATAAAAAATAGTTATAAACTTAGAAAATATGAAATTTGAATCGTTAAAATTATGTATATTCACACAAATTTTGTCACTAATGACCCGGGTTTCGCCTTTCGGCATCTTCGGGCGTTCAAGTGCACGGTGCAGTTTATCCGTGCACTTGAACGCCTGAAGATGGCGAAAGGTGAAACTGACAAAATTTGTGTGAATGTACATAATTTAAACGATTCAAATTTATTATTGAAATTCTACCAAGCACCTTCAGTCGAAATCTTAAATTAGAAAATATGAATTTAAATTAAATAAACTCATAATTACTTTAAAAAGGTGTACTACGTTATAGCACATCTTCTAATGTGACGATATCTTTTTTTCAGTTTTCCGATAAACTTATTATAGCAATATACAAAATCTAACTAAATGTACATTTAATACATATATGGGCAACCACCGGCCCGCGGGTCGTATCCGGCCCTCTGAGCTATTTTGTCCGGCCCTGATTCATCTCGCCGACGTAATAGAGAAAGAAATTAATAGTTCCAGGGAGCCAATATTGCTAGTCTCGTTATTCAAGTTCAAGGCCAATCTTCACACTATTTTTTTTAATCAGTATATAATATTAATATGTCGTTCTTTATATAAATAAAAAAATATATAAGAAGTAGCAACGTGTTTTATTTAATTTAATGCTACTTTATTATGTTTAATAATTTGGTCCGGCCCTTGACTCGTAGACAGAATGATAATTTGGCCCCAGACCTAGGAAAGGTTGCCCACGCCTGACTTAATAAAATAAATTAAAAAATATATACACGAGATTCTAAGAAAAAATGTTTCGTATTTCAATGGGGTGTATCATTTTTTACTGTTTACCTTCCTTATTTTTTCTAGGCGAATATTTACTCAGTTCCAAAAAAAAAATATTATACAAAGAAAAATCGTCAATGGAGATTATTTATAAAATTTAATAAAGCTCTTTCTTAATGACGGTATACATTTTTAGTTTGTTTATGTAATATGTATATCAATTCAAATTGTTACTGTTCAGTTAATAATTTAGGATACATATGAGGAAACAGAAACAGATAAATACAACAAAAAACTTTTCTTTTGACTAATTCTACATTTTACCAAACAACCACAACACAACCAGTTTCGTTCATCGTTTGCATTTTCAACTAAGTGTTTTCAGGATGAGCTAAACCTTTCCTAGTCATAATAATACATATTTGTGGAATTGGTACAAAAAAATGTATTATTTTTTATAAATAAAATGCACTTCCACCAAAAGATGACATTCAACACATTTAAATGGATAAACATACAATTTTATTATGTATATAAAATATTAGTTTGCTTGCTGACCAAACCAAAATCGATGCACCGTCACTTTTTAAGCCATTGTGAGAAGCTCGATTCATTAAACGTATTAATAAAGTAATCAGTTTTTTTTAAAACTTTTAAAAGTTTAAACGGAATTTATTGCATTAAATAAATTATACTTTCGATGGTTTCGGCGGTAATTTTGTGGAAGTTCATTTTAATAGAAAATTTAAATTAACTTTGATTATTCCACGTATTGTGTTACTAACTGTGACACGTGTTTCGCCTCTTTCAGAGGCATCTTCAGACTTACTATCGCAGAGTTTGCTTAAGTAAACTGTTACTTAAGAAGTTACGTAAGAGTAAGTAAGAGTTACGTAAAGAGTTACTTAAGCAAACTCTGCGATAGTAAATCTGAAGATGCCTCTGAAAGGGGCGAAACACGTGTCACAGTTAGTAACACAATACGTGGAACAATCAAAGTTAATTTAAATTTTCTATTAAATAAATTATATTCAAAGAAAACTTAAGATATATGAATAAATGATTGAAAAAGTTTTTTTTAGTGAAAGTCCGTTAATTATAGTTTTCACGATAGTGTGATGCTGAAATAACTTTTAACAATATATTAGACATTGGCAAGTGGTCAACTTTGTTAGCTTTGGTGATTGTGTTCACGGAATCGATTCCCAGTACGGATAGTTGAATTGTATTGCCTTTTTATATCGATTCATGCATTTGCGATTAAAGTCATGTTTAAAATTTCCTCTCTTTCATCAAAATCTAGAAATCTTGTCGTAACGTAAGCGATTTGCTAACGTTTAATCCCGCACTTGCCCTATCCAGTGGTAGGCTGCCTATACGTTAACAAAGGTTCGCTAATATCCAGGAAAGGGCGTATTTATTTACTACTCTCATACTTATTATTATAAAGGCAATTTAATTTTAAATTATATTCAAGATTCAAGAGATTGAAGAATAACGCAAAACTATGTACATACTACTCTTTTCGCTTCGAATTTCACCTTTTAAGTGTTAGACCGTTGTAGACAATATTATATAATATTTAAAGAAACGCCAAATGTGCATCAATCCGTTATCAAATTCCTATTCATACATTGTTTATCTCTGGCCCTATCCTTATATCTCTCTTCTATAAATGATAAACAAACACTTCACGGAAATCAACTTCTGTTAAACTCCTAAGTAGTTCATATCGACTATGGAAAGGAAAAATAACGTAACCCACAGTTTTTTTAAAACAGTTTTTTTTTCAATAATCACAACGTATACAACTTGATCTGAGTTCTATCAAAAGGATGTGAGCTGAAAATGCCGAATAAGTATCTTAATAAAGCTTTTAAGTTTAAAATTGCGACCATGAAAAAAGACTTAAAAATGCTTTTTTGGAAAAATGTATTAAATCAATACTGTCAATGCACGTCAAGATTGTGTATATTTCATAATTTTCTTTGGCCCAAAATCATCAAGAAACGTTTTTTGTGACTCCTATAAAATCTGTAATGTGTGGGTTACGTAGTTTTTCCTTTCCACGGTCGATATACTCTACATTAGTTGTAAACATAGCTAACAATAATATTTCTTACGTAACATTATATTGTTTGCCTATTGATAATCTAAAACAAACACACATTAAATCTTGACCGCAATTTTCAATTCGAAAAAAAGCCTTTAATAAAAACAAGATATAATTAAATAATGACATCTTTATGGATCCATTCAGTTGTTTTGAGCGCGAGAGGTTCACTTTCCCTCTCGCGGGCTCTCAGGTGCGTCAGCCGGCACGTGAGGGGGCGTTGCGTGGTGGCGACGCGAAGCAAAATATTTTGGTGCGTGCCCTCCGGTGCACTCGCTCCGCACGCATGCACCGCCGTTGCATTGCGGTGCATCCTTTGACGCGAAGTTGCGTAAGGTCGTGGCTGCAGCGTACTGCAGTCCGGGAAAATAAGCGCGGGTGATTATTACATGGAAAGCTTTTAGTATATTTTTTTTAATAAAGAAATTAACGGAAATCAAAAAAAATAAGCTCTCTCTCTCAACATAAATCTAAGCACAATTCAAGAAAAATAAATAGTTTTACATATAAATCACCGCCTGTGTGGTCGAGTGGTCAACGTCGTTGGCTTCGGCTACGAAGGTCACGAGCTTAAATGCTAGTACGGACAGTTTTATAAATTGATTTTTCAATTTATGAATTTCTGTCCGAAGGCCCTCCCACCCATCATATCCAATAAACGGGGCGTATCGAGAGCGATTAGCTAACCACTAGTCCTCTCCTAGCCCTATTCTTCTATTCCTACTCTTTTTGGAAAAGGAGAGATTGATACAAGTGAGTAAACACTTCTGTTGAGATAAACTTGGGAATACATATGCTCAACATTGGGAGCGGACATGATCAAAAAATAAAATAAAATAGATGCTTATAATCAGGGCTGTGGAGTCGTGTAAAAAAAGATGACTCCGACTCCAGCCTTAAAATAAAAAACGACTCCGACTGCGAGGATTTTTTTAAATAATTTCATTTTAACTTATATATATGTATTCCATATGTCAGTCACCACTTCTTCTATAAAAAAATCGATGAAAAAAATCGCGTAGAAATCAGTAAATTGCGTAAAAAAAAGAAACGGTACCGCACAAAAAAAACGCGTAAAATTAATTTCGTGCAAAAACAAAACATCGCGTAAAAAGAGGACTGGGTGTATTTTACAGCATAAAAAAATAAAAAACCGACTCCGACTCAATAATTTTATTTTAGCTTATATATATATGTATTCCATCAGATTATCCCTATTCAGCCTAGCATGCAATGATATTTTGTTTGAATACAAATCATTTTTTTTTAAATGTTTTGAGTCGCTCATTTTTCACGACCGTGACTCTGACTCCGACTCCACAGCACTGCTTATATATAATACATTCAAAATCGATAATAATTTTCATAGTATTAAATTGTTGTTTTATAGAAAACACGGCCTTAAATGTATTTCCTTTAAGAATTAACCCCCTCGACAAGTAATTATTCATCTCATCGGCAAGAACTTCACTTTTATTTATTAAGTCACTTGTAAAATATAATAACCATCTGAAGAGATATTAAAATCAATTATAAAATGCTTCGAAAGGATCGTAAGAAAAATTTAAATTTAAATTTAAATGAATGGATTGAAAACGTCACTTTTAACTTATTATTATTATTTTTTCTGTTGTACAACATATAACCTACGCAAGCTTATTGTTCATCGCTCACCTTTAAACAGAGACTAACTGTATCTGGAATCTGGTGGCCCGACCTATCCTATACTTCTCTTTCACCTGGCGAAATAAGATAGCTGGAGTAGAATGGTATCCTGCCACTCTATAAAATCCCGTAAGTATTTCGATACGTATGTTGTAAACTTTATAATAAAGTATTTCAGATCTTAAAAACGTCAATTACATATTTGTCTTTTTTACATAAATCGCAATTTCTAAATTTTGATGCATATTTTTTTTACAGTATACAAATTCAACTGAATTGGTATAAATTGATTGATCAATATTTTTCTCCATTATTGGTATATTTTTTAGACACACCCGTCCCCGATGTGGAAGTATATAGACCTGACCTGACGGATCATTTCTACCAGAATTTCTCATTATTTAGTTGCTAAACTTTTCTTTTATTATAAAAGAGTAAGAATATAATTCTTGGACAGAACTACCGGTTTTATAATTGCTCCCGCTATGCCACGTTTTAAGGATCGGTTGAATTGGAAGGAATTGTAGACATACATCGTGCCAAACATCAACCGATTGAAAACTCATGTTATAAAACTGTCCATGTTGGGATTCGAATCTGTGCGCACCAAAACCAAAGCGAGAGACTTTTACCACTCGGCTTAAGGCCTGAAAAAAATAGTAGTACAATTATAAGTAAAAAATGCCTGCAAAAAATGATGCTACTTTAATATAATTTGATAAATTGATTCCAAAAATCAATTTATCTCGCAAAAAAAGGATCAACAATGTATACAAAACTAAAATTCGCTTTTCAAATTCGTGTAGTCACTACTTCTACTGTAAAAAATCGCGTATCAATGAGTAATATGGGTTAAATGAACGGTACCGTCCAAAAAAATCGCGTAAAAAGAAGGAGAGAGACTGGGTGTATATTACAGCATATAAAATCTACATTAACTATCACAAGTAACGTAATGACCTAATATATAAAGTCACATATTATTTATATATGTTAACATAAGCTTAATTAAAAAAAACAGAAATAAGAGAAAAATGATTGCTTTTGTATTGTAGAAATAAATGTTTTGTTTTATGTTATGAAAAGTAACATGTGAGAGAAATTAAAGTGATGACAATATGTGATCGCTTGGATTTTTTGAATATTTCAAAGCTGGGAATCATTGAATTTTCACTCAAATAATTGATAAATAAAAGTCTGGGTTTGCGTTAAAAATTGCGTTACCGATTAATGTTATTAACAGAAATTAAATTATTTGTACGAAAATTGACCATATTTAATATGCAATAACAATTCGCAATATGAAATACAATTATATTATCAATAGAACCGCGCGAGATGGGTGTCGGGATGAGATAAAATATTTTTCATTCCGAATTGCATTTTAACCAACCTTGCACAATTCATACAAAGAATACAAATGTTTCATCTGACCAAAAAAAAATATCGCTTAGTTATTTGTATCATATACAATATGTGTAGTTTAAATGTGATACCCTCTTCATATAGAATTGTTCGACTTAATCATTCATTGTCACATTATAACAATGAAACATTTGCATACTGTATGTAATTTTTGTGTAGACTGATAATAAATGTTTGATTGAACGAAAATGGAATTGGTTACGTTGTGGTGGAGTGTTATAATTTATAAGTCCTTCATTTAAACTCGTAAAGGTTTTTTACGATGTTAATAATGACATTAACTCAAAATTTCATTTTTTTGACATGTAATTAATACCTTAACTAGGGGTGCGCTATTAAATATTAATACATATTTTTCACTTTTAAACTAGATGTGGAGATGGACTATTTATGAAGTTTATATAAATAAAAGCTTTTCTATGGAAACTATTCGTTACTCAATTGCTTATCGAAGAACGTTTCTAGAAATAAGTAAAGGACAATACCATTGATTAGCTAACCGCTCATGCTACAAACAAACATCCAAGCCAGTCGTGAGGAACCTGCGACCTTTTGGCTACTCCGGTGCGGTCTTTTGACCTGATCGGTCAATTCTGATAATTTTTGTAAATTCGTAAATTCCTGAGATTTTGGATTCGAAAATTTTTTGAAGAGCTAAAATTAAAAAGCTCCCGTGCTGGTGATTGGGGCAAATCTTTAAATTTCTGGGCTGTAGGAATTGGCATGAAATTGTTTTCGGCCATAGATTCCCTAGTCACTCAGAATCAGAAAAATGAATGTGACCTTTAGATAAGAAAAGGTTCCCCACCCTGATCTAAGCATTCGAACAAAAATACATAAATATATCAAAAAATATATGTGCTGTAATTGTGTTTCAATACTATTTCATAAATCTCATTACACTTAAAAATAATTTGTTGATCTCATTTTTGTCAAGTCAGTGTCAGACACTTGGTCTTGAAAAGCAAACGTCTTTTAATAATGATTGATTTAAACTCTAAATACATCATCAACAACTGTGCCCAAGATGTAACATTGAAACAATGCAATATTTGATATTATCCTTTTCACCAAGTATGTTGGTGTTCTTAGTACTAGGTTTCAGATTTCGATATTATAATTGGACATGGCGAAAAATAAATAAATGTGCTACGAATTATTTGCGATCCATTTCCCCCGCCGCAGACATGGATGGGCGAGTATACAACCAATCGCATTTCGGACAAACTTCATTTACATACGGAGCTTTTTTTATTTCAAATTAAAAGGGTCTCGGGCAGACAGCTAATATGCTGTGACCTTCAAAGTCCTCTTCGGAGTCCTGACTCAGAAATATTTATTCCGACCATTGTTTAGGATTAATTTATTTACATTTGTACCCTTTCAAGGTGCAGCGTGTTTTTTCCTCTACGTATTTGAGGAGGCGTTTATTTTTCTCAGTACATACTTCACAATCAAAATAAACAGACTGCAATGATTTAATTATATATATTTTTTAATCGTGTTCGCAACCAATTTGGAGAATATGAATTTTAACAGAGCAATTCAATAGACATTGAAACTAGAAAAGCTGATCATTATTCAGATTATTATTTTTTCTTTTAGAGGGGTAACACTCAGCTGTGGTCTGCCAATACGATAACAAGTAGCGTGCTTAACCTCAAAACAATTCTCGGTGTTCTGGAGAAGGAGTGAATTTTTTATCACTTATCTACCATTATATGCAATATTTAAATTAACAATTAATTTTTACTTAATACATTTAAAATATGTAACAATATGCAATTTACCGTAAACTGATCAATGTCAATGGGTATAAATGTACTATTGTGTATACTGAAGCAGATTATAAGAAATTGCAGTTATGTCCTAATTTGATCTGAGAAAAATGTTTGTTTCTTAAATTAACAAGGAGATTCGGCCTTAGTATAATTTAGGAAGAGGATCGCGCGAGACCATCCGAGCCCCCTTTAGCCCACCCCTACACTAGGATAACACAGAAGAAGAAGTGATCTTGTTACTTTCCCTATACTCTTGTTAAGGATCAAATGGATTAAAAGAATTGTCGGGTCCGTGGTGCAGCGGTAAAAGTCTTTACCTTCCGTAATAATTCTCACGGTTTTGAGCCCCAGTATGAACATCATTTTCTTCTGTTTCAAGATATGGGTTTTTGTGATATCAAAAACTTTCTTCAACTATACCAATCCTTAAATAATGAGGCACAGCGAGAGCAATTAATTAACCACTATCCCTGTCCTAGCCCTACTCTCTTCGAAGAAGAGAGGTTGAGCGACTGAGTAAAGAACAATATATATATACTTATAGAAAAAGCTTCTTAGATGAGGAAGCTATATGCTACACATTGGGAGCGGACATAAATTTAAAACAAGGAAGAAGAAAAAAATACAGGCATCATAAATGTATGCATGACTTTAAAGACAAATCTGATCGATTGAAAAAACAATTTATGAAAATGCACTACCGAATTTGAATCCGTAAAAAACAGCAACCAAAATGGACGACGTTTGAATACCCGGTAAAATTTGTTTGTCACTTTAAAAATATAGAATTTGAAAAAAAGTTGTCATTTTTATAATGACAAACTAACACTTGACTGATTAATGATGCTAGGACAAAAATGTGAAATTTTCTGTTTGAAATATACCGGAAAGTCAATAAATATTACTAGTTATCGACACCAGCATTATCGCAACTGGTATAGGATCGAATATAATAAATGATATTGGCTCAGATTATGACTGATAAAATGAACATTCCTTAATCCTGTAAAAACTCACCTCATTTAACTTTTTCTTCGACTCATCACGGGAACTATTCAAAGCCATTCTGCACTGAGAAACTTTCAACGGGCGCTTTCGAAAAGTTAAACGAAAGCAGCACGAACGATGAAAAGATAATTGAAGTTCTACGTTTAACACTTGATATCTTTCACAGGTCGTCATAATAAAGATATACTAGCTGTAAGCCCGTTGCCCAGCAACGTGAGATTTTTGTTGCATTATAATAATAATATTTAAGAATAATGTTCAAGTTTTCTAACAACCATTTTTCGTAGTAGCAGAAATTTCGTAAATTATTATATTTTGGAATAATGTTGAAGTTTGCTAACAATCATTTTTCGTAGTAGCAGAATTTTCGTATATTTTCTAATTTTTGGAATAATGTTTAAGTTTGCTAACAACCATTTTTCGTAGTAGCAGAAATATCGTAAATTATTATATTTTGGAATAATGTTGAAGTTTGCTAACAATCATTTTTCGTAGTAGCAGAAATTTCGTATATTTTCTAATTTTTGGAATAATGTTGAAGTTTGCTAACAATCATTTTTCGTAGTAGCAGAAATTTCGTATATTTTCTAATTTTTGGAATAATGTTTAAGTTTGCTAACAACCATTTTTCGTAGTAGCAGAAATTTCGAAAATTATTAAACATTTGGAATAATGTTCAAGTTTGCTAACAATCATTTTTCGTAGTAGCAGAAATATGGTAAATTATTATATTTTGGAATAATGTTTAAGTTTGCTAACAACCATTTTTCGTAGTAGCAGAAATTTCGTAAATTATTAAATCTTTGGAATAATGTTCAAGTTTGCTAACAATCATTTTTCATAGTACCATAAATCGACCTCGGCGCATATATCGACAGCCCTGCAGTTTTTTAATTGTAAATTATTTAATATTTGGAATAATATTTTAGTTTGCTAACAATCATTTTTCGTAGTGGCAGAAATTTCGTAAATTATTTAATTTTTAGAATAATGTTCAAGTTTGCTAACAATCATTTTTCATAGTATCATAAATCGACCTCGGCGCATATATCGACAGCCCTGCAGTTTTTTAATTGTAAATTATTAAATTTATGGAATAATGTTCAAGTTTGCTAACAATCATTTTTCGTAGTAGCAGAAATATCGTAAATTATTATATTTTGGAATAATGTTTAAGTTTGCTAACAACCATTTTTCGTAGTAGCAGAAATTTCGTAAATTACTTAATTTTTGGAATAATGTTTAAGTTTGCTAACAACCATTTTTCGTAGAAGCAGAAATTTCGTAAATTATTGATTTTTTAGAATAATGTTTAAGTTTGCTAACAACCATTTTTCGTAGTAGCAGAAATTTCGTAAATTATTGAATTTTTGGAATAAAGTTTATGTTTGCTAACAACCATTTTTCGTAGTAGCAGAAATTTCGTAAATTATTGAAATTATTGAATTTTTGGAATAATGTTTAAATTTGCTAACAACCATTTTTCGTAGTAGCAGAAATTTCGTAAATTATTGATTTTTTGGAATAATGTTTAAGTTTGCTAACAACCATTTTTCGTAGTAGCAGAAATTTCGTAAATTATTGAATTTTTGGAATAAAGTTTATGTTTGCTAACAACCATTTTTCGTAGTAGCAGAAATTAAGTAAATTATTTAATTGTTGGAATAATGATTAAGTTTGCTAACAACCATTTTTCGTAGTAGCAGAAATTTCGTAAATTATTTAATTTTTGGAATAATGTTAAAGTTTGCTAACAATCATCTTTCGTAGTTGCAGAAATTTTGTAAATTACCTAATTTTTGGAATAATGTTTAAGTTTGCTAACAATTATTTTTCGGATTTTCAATTATTTAACCATTATTTCCAATAAAAATCAAAAAATCAAATCCAATTTTTCAATAAAAAATCAGTTGCACATTTTATCCAAGTGTATGAAAAAAGCAAAATATTATTCTATGATATATCCATATCATAATTTGAATATTCTTAATGTATTAAAGAATTCTAACAGATTTTCAAGGTCAGACGTGAAAAGATTCATCATTATGATTCAATTGATCAAATCCGCTCCAAAAAATATTAGTCTCACATCGACTCACACGATCAAACGATTCATTTCGATAGCCCTATAATCATAGTTTGCAATAGTCGAATTAAAGTCTTTGATTATTCGAATATTATGATGTATGGTGATACAATACTTTAGCTCTACACCAAGAAATATCGAATTTTCAAACGTGGCGATATCAGAACATTCACGCCCGGTTTAAAATAAGCCGCTCCCATTGGATAGAACAACATTTCAAAAATGTGCTGTTCAGAATAAATCGAAATCATTGGTCTATACCTTACTGCGGACGTCCTTACAGACGGACCTTATCGGCTATTAATGTTAAGATAGTATGTTTTATTTAAATAACCAAATAGTTTTGGCTTTAAATTAAATCAAGGTAAATCTTTTTATCAGAATCAAAAACAAGGAATATATGAATCGTAATTCATTTTAAAGCTTTAATTAATAGAAATATAATCTACTTCATAAAATCCATGATAATGGGCGATGTCTAAAACTACTATATAATAGAACTAACATTCAATTTAAAAACCACCCTTTCTAATGTTTTTTTACAATTGTAAATTGCTGTACGTAAAGAAATCATACCGAGGTTTCGTAACCATTGCCAGCCGTGGGCTGCCAATACGTTTACAAAGATATCGGTTCATCTAAATGTATTCGCACTGTTCCAGGGAAATGCTAGATTTTTTTTATCTTTCATCTAAAATTATATGCAGAAATTACTAAATCAATTGAATATTAATTTACATTCATACTATACACAATGTACCGTGAGTAATAAATATCAATAGAATCCCAAGATTAACGCCAAAATAGTATTTTTTTATTTTTTTTTGATCCAATTTTATGTTTTAAAAGTTATACTTTAACCATCGTATACAATATTTTTACATGACAGGCAATTGTGTGAAACGTCAAGCGTGCATCACTGCTTTCTTAAATTTAGTTGTAATGCATGTTTATACATTACTTAACACAAATATATGAGAATATTGTTTATTCTTAATATAACAAGCGGCTCGCACAAACTTAACGAACCCCTCCAGCTCACCCCGGACCAAAGCATATATTTTTGCTTAACATTTATCTGTATAACCATGTCGAAATATTTTATACATGTTTTGGGAGTGTTCAATTAATAATACGGTCTGTGACAAGATAAAAGATTATCGTCACTTTTGCTCACTACACATTTTGTAAAAGTAAATTTTCCAGCTGTGTGGTCAACGTTGTTGGCTTCGGTTACGGACGTTACAGTATGGACAGTTTTATAAATCGATTTATGAATTTCTGTTCGAAGGCATGGATGTATGTGATGTCTTTAATTCCCCCCTCCCACTCATCATTGATATAATCCCCATTAGGAGTCCATATGCTCCACATTGGGAGCAGACATGGTTAAAAAAAATAACCAATTCGCTTATTTATTTTACTTTCAAAACAGATTTATAGTCAAAAAATAAAATTCTTATTTGTGCTAATTTCACTTGTATTTAATAATACCAAGACCAGTTTCACTCATGATCAGCAATATCAACTGATAAGATTATACAATATTAGTTTTATTTATACACGCTATTAATTTTATTGCTCGTCGTGAGCGAAATCGGTCCTGATCTAATTAAATAAAAGTTGAATTAGTACAAATGAGTATTTTCTTTTTTTAACATACATAATACCTTTCCACCAAGTATTGACAGTGAACACCCTAAAAGTTAACAGATTTATAGATTATTATTGAATAATTGAGTTGATATATTATAATATTAGTTTATTTTTAAAAATGCGTACATATATTCAACTAAACAAATTTCCAGTAAGAGCACGTTTCCTACACAACCATCCAAAATTGACAGTCATTACTGAATAAGATTTAATTGAAGTTTCTTACCCAATTACAGCAAATTAATTTAATTTACAAATAAAAAAAATGTAAAAAGTCACCCAATTTGAAGCATATCACAAATTCAGCAAGCTTGGCCTTATGTCGGGATGCCATACGCATAGACCTGTAAAATAAAATAAATACAAAGGTGAGACTTGGTACATTCTTGGGGCTGTGGAGTCATTACCAGCCAGCACAGGTACACAGGTAGAGATCTTCACCTTCCCTTCACTCTTCAAGCCCCAAAAGAATCTCTACCCATTTGTGCTTAGCACATAAATATATTCTATCGAATTTTAAAGTATCAGAGATGCGTAACTTAAATAAATCAATTTATTGTGTTGATGTGTACAATATTAATTCGGGAAATTTAGACAGAGTTTAGTTAAAGCAACGGAAGTCTCAATTCCTGTGTTTTCATTGTGTGTTACTATATAATATAACTATTTTAATTTGCCAACTTTATTAATCAATGAATTTTTATTTAAACGATACTGTTATCGAATATTTTGCTTCAATAAGAGAACAATAACAGTAAACAAGTATAAAATTAAAATTTAAACATTTACGATTTCCTCGACGTTATCTTCGTGTAAGTAAGATAATTTGGTGATAGGTTGTGTTTTAAAGTGTATTCAAAAGAACTGATGTGAAAAGGCTTTCAAGAATGAACCGTAGAAGTAAATATATTTTATAAACATACTACTTATGTATGTGGTTAATTCTTGAAAAAAAATACTCAATTAAAATAAAAACCATCACCAAATTACCTGTATCACCACATTACCTTCCCTTATCCTATATTTATTATAGACATATAATTGGGCCCTCTAGGGGTGAAGTGAGCCAACTAGTAAAATAGTAAAACATTTTTCTTGGACTTGTAAGTACAATCACGTATTTATTTGGTGAGTCGGTGGATTGCATATTTTTATTTTATTAATGTGTATTGACTGAGGAGACTTCACTTTTATAATACTTTAAGATGTGTAGCCTACAACACATTTAACTTTTTATTTTATAAAATACCACTTGTCTCACTTCACCTCTCATAGGCCCAACTAAAATGATAATTTGGTTATTCCACTGATTGTGATACTAGTAATGACATATGTTTCGTCTCTTTAATAAGTATCTTCAGACTAACTCTATCGTTTGGATTATATTTAATTAATGAAATATGATTTAAATAGTCATATCAACAAAAAAATTGAAGTAAATGATGCGTCATTAAAATATATGTAGTTACAAAAAAAATCTAGTTATAATTATCAAACAAGTTATGACAACTTATATACGGGTGACAGATTAAGGAAAATGTTGATATAATTTTAATGTAGTTTCCTGTTATAGTTTGGTTTAAAAACAGTTTACAACTCCTTTAAAAAAATAAGGGGTCGCTTCCATTTAATGGGTAGAAAAATAAGTCAAGTTTTTTATAACGGGATGGGATGGGCGAGATTTCGTGTTTGATTTGGTTTTAACACAATACGAATGAATACAATCCTAGATTTGCCTTTGGCGATTTATCTATTCATTGTTGACTAGAAAATTCTGATACTCAGGTGCTTTAGTATCAATACTATAAATGATACCCACAGCACAAGTAGATGGGCAGATAAAGTATGCTTTATTGATTTAAAATAATCGCGTATGAATTATAGTAATATTAATAACACTGTGCAATAAAACAACTCAACACAATTTTTTTTTTAAATCATCAAGTTTTATTAACTTAATTTTTATATGAATCTTTAGTATAATATTTATTTGTTCTGCATATTTTTAACTTTTATCTTTCGGTTAAAAAAGTAAATTGATGTCATTAAGAACACTGTTTTCGTTCAAGACGAATGTTTCGTACGTAATGAAATATTATTTTAAATCAATATTAAGACTTCATTAAAATAATCAAAAAGAGGCAATGCAAATAATATGAACATAAATTAATTTTACAATATTTCACCAGACGCAAGTTAGATTGTTTTCCTCGTTTGATTTTAGTGAATATTTTTTCATCCTTTACTTATAGGTAAGAAAATATCAATACGAATTAAGGATTAATATTAATCAATATTGATTAAGCTAAACTTCTCTGTGTAAACCAAAACATTCAATCGTGTTAACGCAAATAATAGACCGCGTAAAACTGCAATCGTCAATCGAGTGTAATTTGTATATTATATTAAATATAATGCAGTGTTGACAAAGTTAAAAAAATATTATCTTGTTTCTTAAGATGAAAATTTCCTTATAATTTGAAAATCAATACGTGACTCAATTATTCATAGAGATATTGGAAAAATGGACTATGATCTTGGATATAGTTTGATGAATATCAATGACCTGTTGAATCAATAAAAATAGTGAATTAAATACGTACATAATAATATATCACCATTATCAGCATTTATGTTAATTATTTGTATATAATCTAAATTTACCGAAATACTGATAAAAAATAATTGTTTACTTACGTCTTTTTTAAATAATTACTGACCATTTACTACGTCATTAACTGACCACTGATACATTAATACATTTCCGATACCGAATTTCACATATCGAAACATGCTCAGTTGAATTTAGAAATGATATTTAGCTTACGTCTTATACGATACATAAAATATTATATAAATGTTACATAATTTCCAAAAATTCGATTAAAATTAATTACATCAAGCCTAAGTAATATTTTTGTTTACTCTCTTCATTTCAAAAAGTTAGTTCTTCAATGAAAAAAAAATGTTTTTACGTATTTATGTTTTATTAATTATCTGTTCAAGTAATTCGATGTGTAATAAGGATAAATACTTAAGTATAATTATTTTTACTGCCAAATGTTATTTTGAAAAAAAGTATTAAATTTTATTTTACGAACATTAAATAATGTACACATTGAGGAAAAATACTATGACCTTAAAATTTAAAACCGAAAAATATTTTACAAACTCAGTACAAAATCTAACTAATTATATTAGGTTAGAGTGTACCAATATGAAAATGATATCATAATGAATACGTCAGAATTAGGGCATCCATTTAACCGTCCAAAGAAACTAACCGGTTCTCGGTTTTTTTCGAATAAATAAACCGGATAACTGGTTTAAACCGGAATTGTAGTAAAACAAAAACCAATATTTAAAAAAAATATATAAGGCATTTTGATAACTTAAATACGAACTAATATAGTGCTGTGCATAAAAGAGTAAAATTACATATTTTATTTTTTCAGCCAAGTCCGCTCCTAATGTGAAGCATATGGACTTCATATGATGTGTATCCAAACAAAAGTTTTTTTTTGAGTACTGCTTTAAGTTACTTCAATTCTCTTTTTTCAATGATAGTAGGGATATAAAAATAGGGATAAGAAAGAACTAAAATTTAACAAATCGGTTTCTCTAAGCCCCGTTATTTCAGGATTGGAATGGATGGATGGAATATTTAAGTTACAATCACGCATGCCTTCCAATGAAAAAATGCTGTTTGAAATGGCACATGAATCTGTGAGATCCGTCACGGAAGTCAACGTCGTTGATCACTGCTCCAAGAAGCCGACATATGAATAGTTGTATAAAAATCCATTGTACTAAAAGCGAAAAGATGCTCTTAATAACCCACAGTTAACCGTGAAAACTAAACCGGTTAAACGGTTTCGGTTTAAACCGGGTTGGATGCCCTGGTCACAATGTATTTAAAATGATATAAACAAAAAAAAATATTATTTCTGGCGGACGTTTTTTTTGTACAGCAATGTTATTGCGAATTGTATTGTCATCTAAAAATACGCATACGAATGAAAACAGGTCTCACATAAGGATAAAATGGGTCCGAGGGATGCATCTATACTTAGACATATGTAGGTGGAGGTATACACCTGCATTGCATTCCTTCGCACATAGGTGCATACTATACTGCCTTTTTGGTTGGCCGATGCTAAATTATTTGAGTTTTTAAATACCTGGATAGTCGAGTATTTTTGGTGCTAAGACCTGAGTACCTCAGTGTATGGAGGCATACTGCAACCAATTATTTTTATACATTATTTGAGCCCGTGGGAGTATAATGTCATGATGCCTATATCTGTTACAGACTTTGGTTTATCCATAAGAAAACATAAGCAGAAAGTCGCAAAAAATATTCTCGCTTAAATACCTGGTAAGCTAAGTGCAATAGAACAACTAGAAATTAATAAGCATAATCAAGCCAATGACATTTTTTATTTTCAAACAAATATCAATCTATCGCCGTTACAAGATGCTGATCAATAATACATAATCACATATATTTAAACTTTTTTTGTTTTGAATAATTCCATATTTATTATCGATCCGGAAAACACTCAATCAACTAATTAGATGAAACACTATATTTTTCAATGTACTTTAAGATTGTTAGTATATAAAAGAAGATCAGTGGTATTGTGGTCGAGAACGAGTGGGGTCGGCGCTTCCACACCTTTACTAGACGATTTGGAAACTTTATGATAATTGTTTGTTTTTACGTCAATATAATGAAATGATTTTAGGAAGAATTTTTGTGGGCGACTCATGCGGTTAGCCAAGAATTGCAATATAATAATTAATCAGCGTTCTCAGACATTTTTCGTACCCATATATATAAATACCCATCAAGCATTATATTTAATTAAATAATATTTGTACTTTTAAAATATTTTGGTATTTTTACATCTTATTAAAAAAACGTCCTACCAAGTAAATGACAAGTCAATCAATAATATAATATGTTTTGTTAATAACACGAACGCGTTACGCAGTGTTCGCCTAGACAACGTGTGCATAAAAATACAGGGGAACCTCTCATAACGAGCATCTCGTATAACGATCAATTCGCATAACGAGCAAAACAGATTGTGGAAAAAATGCTCCCGTAACGAGTGACATTTCGCATCAGAGAAATTCCCATCTTTACGTCACTCACCTTTGAGTGTCCACTCTAATACCATGGGACTGGGTAGATGACAACGATATTGATGAGCTTGAAGAAGAGCACAGTCAAAAGCTGACCACCGCAGAGCTTATGAAGTTACATTGTTTTTCACAGCAAGAAGTTATGGAGGAGAGTTTGTTAGTGGGGAAGAAGGAAGTAGCAAATCAACAATCTTCTGGCTCAATAAGAGAAATGCTAAAAGCATGGGAAACTGTTGCGTCGTACATTGAGAAGCATCACCCTAATAAAGAGGTGGTTATGCGTTTAACAAATGTATTTAATGACAATGCTGTGTCACATTTTGATCAAATTTTGAATCGTCAGCAAAAACGAATATCTCTAGACAGCTTTATAGTAAAAAATAATTAATTATTTGTCATAAATTCATACAAATAAACTAGTCGATTTTTTTATTGTTTTTTTGTAAATCGAAATCGCATTCCAAGTTATTACGATTGAAATTTATAAGTACGTTATTTTATTTTAATACAAGTCAAAAATATAAAAATTGATTTTATTTTCGGCACGGAACGAATTATTGTACTTTACATTGTTTTATATGGGAAAAATTGTTTCGCATAACGAGTAAGACTCTGGAACGAATTAAACTCGTTATGAAAGGTTCCAATGTATAAATTTTTATAAGGAAAATTCAATTGCACATTTTTTTTCAAGTCATAGAATAATGTAATCGAATATTCAAATATGTATATAAATAGATATTTAGGTTAACCGGGTATTCGCTATTAGACTTGACATTCCAACACTGGACCCATAGTATTATAAATTAGAAGAGGATGTGCCACGGCTTACTTGAGTGTTGTCATAAAATATTCATTAATAATAATAATATTAGATATTCGTGTTTCTGATATTACAAATAAATTAATGAAAAAAACTGTATTTTTGAACGTCTTTTTCCTGTTTTCATTCAGTATTCTAATTACTTTCGCGGTTATAAACATACTTGTATCAGCTGTTATATGCTTAATTTTTTGCATGTAGATTTAAGGAAGTGTGAAATCAAATATTATTAATTTACAATGTATTATAGGTCAGGTTAGGTACTAGCAAAAGTTGATAACAAACTAACAAAAATTTGAAAAAAAAATATGAGATAAGTTCCCAACGTGAGTCTTGGATATAAATTCTTTGTACGGAATAACTCAGTTGAAGCATATTCTTACCAGTTTGGAAAAAAAAACATTATTTGTACAAGATCGACATAAATTCATTTATATTATGATATTTTAATTATATGTATACATCGAATATATGGCGCAGCGGTTAGCGTTGTTGGCTTCCGTGCCGGATTTCATGAGTCCTTGTACGAACAGAATTTTTTCGGTTGATTTTCTGTTCGAAGGCAAGAGTGTTTGTGATGTATAAAAATTCCCTCACACCTTTCCGATCCTTTAATAACTGGGCGTAGCGAAAGCGTTCAGTGAACTTGTGAATTAATTCATCAGCCGCACAACTATTGCAACTGGCAGGTCATATGTCCGAAGCCAATAACAATGAACATATCTGCATATTCAAACTAAAAAAAATAGTTTGATTTGAAAATAAATCTCTAGTTTCGATATTTTATGTTACATATCGACTGTGGAAAGGAAAAAAGACGCAACCCACACATACAATTTTAAAGGAGGCGCTAAAAACGTGTTTTGATGATTTTGTGACATATGCAAATTATACATTATACACAACCTTGAAGTGCACGGATACTTCTAAACTGGTGTTTAATTGACATAACCTAATATTAATTAAAGAAGTTGTCTCGGGTAAACCTTTATTTCAGTGTTTTTTCTTGGTTTTAACTTTTTACAACGTCATCTTTTTCAAACTTAAAAGTTAAATTTAAATACTTATTCGGCATTTTCAGATTCCATCCTTCTGATAGAATGTGTGTCAAATTGTATACATTGTGATTATCGAAAAAAAGCTGTTTTGGAAAATTGATCGTTACGTCCTTTTTCCTTTCCATATGATGATAATTTTGATATTGACGCTTTAATCCCGATTTGACACAAATAAGTGTTTTAAATTAATAGACAGAGACAATTTCCTGCCATTAATAAATAATCTTCTAATTAATAAAAATGAATGTTTGTTTGTTAGTACTTTATGCGTCTCCACACCGCTCATCCGATTGCAATAAAACTTTGACAAACTTTTTGCTTGCACTTTTGGGAAGGTTATAGGCAAAGTCAAATTAACTTATAGTAGGTTTTATATATAAAAAAAATGTTTGTATGTCTACCATATAGTTCATTTTGACAACGTATGCTTGCACTTACGCGAAGGTTATAGTACAATTAACTTACAGTAGGTGGTGTGTGTGTCGTACCATTGTCAATCGGCTTCAAACGTCAAACAGACAGAAAAATAAATCATGAACTTCAATAAACACAATTAAAACACAAACACTTTCTTTCTTTCAAGTGTTGCAATGCCACTAACCGGCTAGTTGCCTATACAAATAATGCTGTTTTAGTAAATTGGGGTAATCGATGCACCAATAGTTATTTAAGACAACAAATTTACATCAATGAATCTCTTTCAGTTTCGTAAGTAAGCATCTTCTACAAAAAAGGTTTCGTATTTGGTGTTGTAATTGGTACGCATTTTTAAAGCGACAACGCATCGTCTGTCTGAGCGTATCCTTCTTTTTGAACAAATTTTCAAGAATACTCCATGACCCAAGGCAAACTAACGCAATTCACACAATACCCAAAATACAATGACGTTCGGTGCGGTTGCAGATTGCACCTGTAATAATCCATCGCAGACCTTTTTGGCCGTACGTACCGTCTCACATTATTCTTTTGTGCAACCTTTTTTTGTATGGGAACCGAACTGAAAATGTGTTAAATAGTTTATATCGTACCTTTGAATTTGACTTTTTATTATATTCAAAGATTAATAGTAAAATCCTCCGATTTTTTTTACATCAAGCTAACTTCCAGGTGTATGTTTAATATCTTCTCATCATTGCATCAAATTACAGGTGAGTATGAAGCAAAAGAGCAATAATAAATGTTTTGCCCATACGAATTCTGTGAGTATAAGGATAATATTTGTTCTTTGTAAGTGCTCTTATTTCAAGAAATTTACAACGATGAAAGAATAGTACTATATTTTATATTAAACAAGATTACATAAATATTATAGTATAGTATAAATATATGAATAAATTAATAAAAACAACAGGGCTGTGGAGTCGTTAAAAGAAGTCTCTGAGTCCGACTTAAAATTTAAAACAAGACTGATTCTGACTCCGACTTTGAGTTATGTTTTAAAAAAAAGTGAAAATTGTTTTTTTTCCTTGAAACAATGTTAGTTTTTTTTTTATAATTTACTTTTCTTCTATTACACAGTCATTATTTCACCAATCAATGCGATATATATGCATATTTAAGACTATATTTTTGTTACTAAACTGACAGATTACTAAATACGTCTTAGGTGAATGTGGGTGTGATTTTTTTTTTATATCAGTATGTTATATTATTACCTAGATTAAGAATTGAAAAATTCTTTACTGATTTTTCATGATGTTTCCAAATACGTTTTTTTATTAAAGAGTTTTATTGTTTTAAATGTATTCGAACCTTTAAAATCTTTTGGGGCTAATAAGCATGCAGTGGTGCCACGTTTGACTCTAGCAATTTCTATTTACATATCGACTGTGGAAAGGAAAAATAACGTAACTCACAGTTTTTTCAAAACAGGTTTTTTTCGATTATCACAATGTATCAAACTTGATACACGTTCTATCAAAAGGATGTAAGCTGCAAATGCCAAATTAGTATCTAAATTTAGTGTTTAAATTTGAAAAATGATGAGCTTGTGAAAATTGAGACCAAGAAAAAAGACTAAAAAAAAAGTTTTTCCTGGACAATTGCTTTAATTAATATTGGATTATGTCAATTAAACACCAGTTTAGAAGTCTCCGTACACTTAAAGGTTGTGTATATTTCACAATTTGCATATGGCCCAAAATCATCAAAACACGTTTTTTGTGCCTCCTGTAAAATTTGGTATGTGTGGGTTACGTCCTTTTTCCTTTCCACATTCGATATGATTAAAAGGGGTCGGAATTGTTAGCTTTTTTCCGACTCCAACTCGTGTAAAAACAGTCTGATTCCGACTTCACAGCCCTGCAAAAAAACACACTTTTCAAAGTATTTATTGTGTGAACTATTGATCATTGAAAAACGTATTTAGATCAGGAATAACGTAAAAAATGTTATCTCACGTACTGAACAATCTAATTTTGAGTAGATTTTACCATTGGTAATTTAGGAAAAAAAAGAGTTACCGTTCCTGCGGAGCAAAATTTCCATTATTTACATGTTAAGATGACATATATTTAAGAAAACAGAAATAATCGTCATATTTCAAACGTTATGTACATATACTTTCATTGATTTCTGACCATGTTAATAAGATAATTTTGAATTATGATTTTTGTAAAATGAAAATGTTAATAACTTGGTATGATTTCAAAATTTAACAAATACACGAAAAGAATAGATCAAAAACATTCAATTTCTGATATATCCTGCAAATTTTTGAATTATCCATTTATAGTTTATTCGCGTTAAGGCATATATGTAACAATATATGCAATTTGAGGCAATGTTGGGATTGAAAAAGTTTTCAATGCAAAGTTATTCGTCAGTCTAAGCTTTGTGTCATTTTGACGCGCCACTTTGCTTAAAATTTGTGAGTGAGTGACCTCTATACGAATTTTAACTACAAATAGTAAAAAAAGTCACTTTTGACCGGACGGAGGTAGACAATTTGACTATTATTGACAATATCACAATAATTTATTGTGATATTAATATTGCTTGACTTTTGTTAAAAAAATTCGGTGATAACCGTATTAAAAACATGACAATAACATATTACATCCTAGATTTGATATTACAGAATAACCACCTAAACCTGATTTTAAACTGGCATCAAAAACCCGGTTTTGATGCCAGTTTTTTCATTTTGGTAACCCGGTTCCAAATATTAGAACAGTTGATGTTCAATTTCTGTACTATTATTCAAATAAAAACGTAAGTATTTTTACTTGAAACTGCTCTGTTTATTTATAATTAAAACGAGAATAAATATGTTGTTTACAGTCAGATAGCAAAAAATACGTTAAAATATTGTATTTCGGATAATTTTGAAAATATTTTTGTTGTACATTTTGACTTCATTACAAGTTTAATTAAAAGAAACATTGAATAAAAAAAAATGAAACTTATTTCAATATTGTAATTTACAATAGTGAAACGATAAACGATAATTGAAAATTAAAATACGATTGAAATAAATATACTAAGCCTTTTTGTAAATTTTTGAATACCGACTTAAACTGAGTTTTAGTGTATATTGAAATTAGAAAACCAGTTTTTTCAAAAGTCGGTTTTTGTATCAGCCAGTGGTGTTCATCAATACACGCATAATCTAGTGACCTCGTATCAATTTCTTTTAAAATACGTTTATTTTTTGACATTTTATAGAAGGAACATATTATGAAAGGCAAGACGCACATCAATATACAAATATATATATATGCATAAATTTGTTAGTGTTCAAAGTATGGAAGTGGCACACAACAAGCCGATGGTATACAGATACGATGATAATTCATAGCAACAAAAATATATGCGTATCGCTATAGAACTCATTTTTGACAAGGTAAAATTTAGCTTGCACCAGTCGTGGTACTTTGGCTTTCTAATCTGGCCAATCATGAAAAATGTTGTAAAAAGCCCTGAGATTTTGGATTCGAAAATTTTTGGAAGAGCTAAGCAAAAAAAGTAATTTGGGCAAATCCGTAAATTCTTGGCATTTTGGATGTCTAAATCCTTGTAAGACCTAAAAAAATAAATTTCCTACGCTGGTACTTTCCTGGAAAATCCACAAAATTGGCATGAATTGTTTCCGGTCAACGATTCCCTAGTCAATGTTTACTGCGGCCTTACATTGAATCAGAAAAATTAATGCTGCCTTTATACAATAAAAGGTTCCCCACCCCTGGTTTAGGCATTAATCCATCTTTTCTTATTTTTGGTGTTGTGTGCAGGGGTGGGCTGGAGGAGGCTCGGAGGGGCTCGCGCGAGCCCCTTGTTAAATTTGACTGAGGCCGGCGAGCCCCTTGTCAGGGTAAAAAAATATTCTCAGATCAACAGTAATTGCTGTAGATGGTTTATATGTAATGTGTTGTATATTTTTACATAATAAAAGCATATTAAGTAACATTCGATTGACTTCATAATTATTGCGAATCATCCTATGAGAGTGATTAAAAAAATGTAACACTGAATTCAGATTAACCGAGCCCCTTGTTAACATTTTGGCAGCCCACCGCTGGTTGTGTGTGGTTATTACATGACAACATTTTTGTACTGGCCGGAGCGCGCTTTGGCACTTAGTCCGTTTGAAATTTTCGTATAGAAAATAAGAGGCTAATAGTGGATGGATGAAAGTGCTTTGGATTTGAATATTTATCATCTGCTAAAGGCAAATAGAAAAAACAATTCGTTTTTAACGCTCCTTTTTGTTTACCGGCTACGTATATTAAAAGTTGAAAAAAATATTATGTTTTTTCGTGCAAGTCAACGTAAGGGTAATTCATATACATACTCTATCGTTTTGTTTTATTTCATTTGAAATATAATACTTGTAAATGGAACGGATTTATTCAGCAGATTTTGAATAAGAGGACAAGGTTAATCTATTCAATTTGTTTTTGGACTGAACTCTTTACTTCTTACTCATTCATAAATTCCAAATAAAAAAAAACACATAACATTTTTTTCGTACATATTGTCTGATTTTATTGATTTTCTTAAAGCATGATATCGTCGTATTAGAATAAATCATAATTTGTAAATTTATATATATTATTCATAATGTTAACTTTTTGACTTCTATATACATAATTAAAAGTTATAAAAAACCACAGACAAAGTCTACAAACTTTTTTAGTAAAATCAAGTGATAATGAAAAATTAGTACACTCTCACAAATTCTTACAAACATCAAATGTCAAAAAAATGGGGGGTACTGTGGCTGATTAACTGTTCGTTTTCGAGCCCATTTTTTTTCTCACATATTCCGACAAGAAACGCTTAGTGACCGAAATACAACCAGATCTAGTTAAAACAACTATTGAAAAAATCCGCATATATATGACAACGTTACATTACATAATGTAAAAAAATTACCAGATTAGATCCAGAAGAATGATTTAATATTGGCAACGTCTCAGTTCATAATTGTTGTGCAGAAAACATTATAGTTAACGAGTAGTTACGGTGTAAGATGGTCGTTTGAAAATATTTCGTTATAAATGATGTGATTCGCTGATCAAATAATTTTATGTATATTTTTTCGTTGCAGTGCCTCAAATCATGATATTATATCATGATACATATTTTAATCACAATCTAATATAATATATAATCTATATCTTGAGGAATTGATTTTCTGTATAATTAAGTGCACACCGTCAAGTCTTGGGCAGTTGCTCCTTAGACACTCTTATTCAAAGAAAAACTGTAGATACGCTGAATGTCTGTTACGCTACTGGATACTGCAATATAAAATTAACGAATGTGAAAACTGTAGTGGGTGAAGAAGGGCTAGTAATCATTCTTTCAATGTATTGCTTCGGCTGAAAAAATACGTGAAACTTTATAAAAAAAAGCAAGAAGTATATACGTCATCAGTAACACAAAAATTTCGTTCGTTATTCCTTTGGGTTTTTGAATTTGATGTTATTTAAGAAGTAAGCTCTGTTAGTAAAATAAAGTACACTTATTTGTTATTGATCAAAGAAACTGAATGTGTTAATATATTGATCGGCAAACTCAACTAAGTCAAATATCAACTATACAACTATTGAAATTTCTTTTGAGAGCAAAATTTTTGAAACTTAAACTAAATAGGTAGGTATAAACTTGATTAGGGTACTCGTAAGCTGATTTTTGTTTAAAAATGTCCTCAATCTGATTGAGGTACGTTTGCTGAGATATTCCTTTCCAATTCTAAATTTTAAGACCGAAAACCAACTTCTGCACGTGGGTTACGAAGTTTCAATCGTACTGTATGCGGCATTTTGTGAAAGAGTCACACTCACTGAGCCAAAGAGCCGCACGTAGTTTACGAGTCAAATTTTACCGACCACTGTATTAATATATTGTACAGATAATCTTTAAGGTACTGTCAATCAACAAAAGCACGTATGTTACATTTCAAAATCTTCTTAATATATTCATTAAAAAAATAGATACGTTAATGTGTCTAGCTTAATGGAGAGCACTTTTTCTTAATTACCACTTACGTTAATTTATAATTACTAGAAAGAACTTATTTCAAACAAAAGCTTGCGACAAAGAGTAAATACAATGGCGGCCTACCTGTCTATTGAGCGGGTAATATTATTAGATTCATACGTTATAATACTAGTTGCCTTTTGGCCTTCGACCCCATCAACGTCGGAGGCTGTCAGAAGCGAGTGAGCTTCTACAAGAGAGAGAATTGATCGCTACCGATTAATATTACACGGCTATTAATCTGGACGCTTTTCAAGGAAACTGTTTCTCAAAATACGGCACGCGCATACAAAATTATATGCTTCACAAATAAACGAAACACGATATCATAGTTCGTGTCACAATCAGTGATATCAAATTTACTTTTATAAAAAAATTGTACTTCTTATTTTTTTTAAAAAATGCTTATTATGTACAGCGCTAGTCTGCCAATACGTTAACACGTGGCTCGTTTATTATTAAAGCTGTTTAAAGTGATCTGGGGGTAGGGTGGATTTTTTTTACTTTATTCATTTATTCACAATAATTATTAAAGTATACATACCTATATTTTGTAACCATACACAATGTGTCGTGATTCAATTAATATCAATATCTGAAAAAATTATTGAACTACGTCAGATTGCAACGGTTATATTATATTATTATATTATTTTAGCTCCAATAACATGTTTTAAACGTGATTCTTAAACAGTCGTAGATTCCGTTATTTAATTATAATACATATTTACACACAATATAACGCATGAATCTGAATATATATTGTTTTTTTTTAATTTTAGCTAGCAGCTCGCCGACCGGAGTCAGATTTAACTAAGGGCTCGCGCGAGCCCCTTTTAGCCCACCTCTGATTATATATTATTAAGAATCGATGTTATGTCGGTGTACGCGCATTAAAAAGTATAATTCGATTTAGGTTTTTGATATCGATTTGTATTTCTATTATTTAACAATGCTCGCGATGAGTAAAACCAAAAATAATACTTGTTAATAAATAATGTAGAAATCTTATAAAAGATTCCTCTAAGAATTGACAGAAAATCATGAATACATTTTGTGCTCCTTCCCTTCAAAGAAAAAAAATAATAACTCATTATTGTTTTTTTTTTCTAAGACAGCATTCATATTTATTTATTGTAAAGGTTACCTCAGATAAAAAGTTCAACGAGCGCTACTATAGTAAATGTGTTCTCATAAAATCATTCTTTGGTGAAGTCTCAATCACGATCGTCTATAAAAAATCTAAAATAATTTTATTTCTGTAATAATATGTTTTATCGGCTTACTTATATAAGATATGAGAAAGCATGTAATATTTTATTTATTTAAGCAATGACTGAATTTTAAATCCAGAAGATTATCGTCGTTGTATTTTTTATCTTTTTTAACATTAAAACATCGAACATTTTTAGTGATTTTTTGTACAGCTGTACATGCGAAATTGATTGCAAGAATTTATTTTCTTATTATTGTATGATTTTAAATTTTATAAAAAACTTTCAAATTCATGTCCACCCCGTTGAGGTTCTTTTCGTCTGCCATTATACTGGCAGAACACGTTTAGTCAATAAACCTTTTTTTGAGAAAATCGTAATTTTCGATAAACATGAATTTTTAATATTTTTATTTGTGCACTATAACTATAACTTATCGTTCTAAGCACTTCATAAAATTCGATTATGATTATCAAATTCGATTCATATATTCAAAAGCGTCAAGTTATTTATAGTTTTTTTTTGCTAACAATAACTTTAATCGGAATTGACTTGATGTTTATTATGTTTAAATTATGTAAACATACTAAAATTTGATATGGCTGAACTTGTTTTTTTAGAAGATACAAAGTGTTAAAATCTATTTTTGTGCATTCATAACTCAAAATAGCTGGTTTTTGACTTTTCGCCTTTTGGCAGTATGACAACGATTTATAACTATAGTCAGTGATATAGTGCTAAATCAAAAAGTGCAAGGGCGTCGCTTGTTTTAAAACAATAAAAACGTTAGAATATTCTCTAATTCTTAACATTTAATAGTATACATATTTTTTGCAATTTATGATTTTTACAAATTTTCATTTTTTTCTGCATAAATGTGTGAATAATATTCATGCACTCAGCATTTATTTTAACTGGTTTTAATTGTTTTTTTTTCTAGTTTAACCATACCGTTATCGAAAATATTTTTTTAAAAATACATTTAACATTTCAACATGATAAAAAAACCGATTTTATAATATCAAAAACATTTAAAATATGATACACTGAATTGAAAAATCGTTAATTAAACGTATTCAACCGTTTTGGGAAGAGACTTTTTTAAATATTCCTTTAAGCATACGAGTTAATAATTTTTGTAAGCAAGTAAAAACGTTTCGAAAAAGAAGTGCCGTGACGGCGCTCTGGCCTTAGAACTCCACTGCTTATAGCGGAATATTTAGTATTGAAGATACATAATTGACCAAAGGAGTAGAATATACAGAAAATATTCTCGACCTTTGTTGTCGTTAGAGATTTACCATAGCAATCAAATCAGTCTGGATTCAAATCCCGGCATGGTCAATAGAATTTTTATTTATTTGAATTTTAGATCATGATTGTTTACGTTGTCTTTTCTCCGTGAGATGATATCGTCTGACAATATGATCTGATTTAAAAAAAACTTTCAAAATTTGGCGCTTTGACAATTATGAGCATTAATGCCAAATAATATAAAACGTATGTAGATATATAAATGTAATGTATTCAAAATCAGGATGCAGAATGGTAAATATTAAATCTTTAAATGTATACTTCTATTTATATGATATTTATTTAAGAAACCTAGATGTTTACTTCTGTAACTTAAGCAGTTTTCAACGAAATCAACCAAATGACATCTCTGTTTTGAATCATTTGATACATATATCTTTTGACTATCAATATAAATCAATAATGCTGTGGAAGACAATAACCAACCACCCACCTCACATGAATTCGTCTGGGAAGTTGATAATTTTATAGAAAACAGCACATTAGTTTTCTAAATAAAAATCAGTTATTTGTTAAGTAAGAAAATTTTGATTTTGAAACAACTGTAAAAACCTGAGCATAAATTTGTTTTTTTTTGATAGAAAAAAACATACAATGATTTTTTTTCATTTTAACGATAAAACACATAACAAATTATCTGAATTATACTATTTATTTATTTTTTAGTTGACCTTGCCATCGAATATAAAACCTTCTACACGCTAAGCGGACTTCTTACATTTAGGCTATATGAAAATTAATTTCATCAATCGTGGCCATGATTTAATTATTTTTAACTTTTAGTCACGTAACTTAACGATATAAATTAGTAAAAATGTAATAATTTTTATAATTTTATTACTGCTTCGAAAATTTTATCGCACAAACTAATCTAAGTCTGTTTGCCGTTTCTTTAGGCAATAAAGGTTCAGTATGAATAAATGTACTGAATATTTAATTTCGTATAAAAAAACCAGTTAACTATCGTTTTGTGTTTCTCATCAGATTTACTATAGCCTCGATTCAAAAGAACGACAGGCCCGCGGTTATTTGAAATAACTCAATTTATCGTGACCATTATATAAGTGTATTTTCGTGCATTGTCTGTGCTTACCTCAAAATGACCGGCCATAGACAAGGTATATATTATTTTATCTCGTCCGTTCACAGCACTCTTTATGTAACGACTGAATTGTTTATGCTTATTTGTGTTTTTTACGTACTTAGTTAGCTTAAACAAGCGTTTTTTTATGAGATACTTAAATGATGTGATGCTGGATTTAACGTTCTTTTAATGTTGGAAATATTTTCTTTGCGTCTCAGCGTGACAGTAAAATAACTTAAAAAACAACACATTCAATTGTCATTTACGTGAAAACTCTGTTTATATATTCTTTATGTTCGTATATCGAATAAGGGACATTTTTGTGTTACAATTCAATTCGTCTAATTGGTAAAACGGATTAATTTATAAATGCTGCCTTCGTTTGACCAATATAATATAATATATATTGATAATAACGCTGAATATTTTTTTCAACCAGCCATAAAATTTAAGAAAATCAACTGCTTGAAAGATTTCAAAAACGTAATTAACTACAAACATCATATTTTAATAAAATTCGTGACTTCTATTTTGTATTTTGACATATTTGGACAGTCTTTTAAAGCAAACGTAGTCATTCTTTGAATAGTTAATTATCTTGACGTATGCGTTATATTGAAAATTTGCTTCCAACGAATATTTAAAAAACGGTTAAATTAAGTTTTTCAAATAAAAGGATTTCGTCACTTTCTATTGCAATGGTAGTATTGATGAAACCAATTTTAACATCTTTGATGTTAAAATAAAACGTTTGATAGAAAAGTAAAGAATAAGAGTCAAAAATATTATTTCTTAGTTATTCAGCTATGTTATGTGTATTAAAAAATGATTTCCTAATATTATTACTTAAAGTTACCCCATCAAATTGAATAGTTACTGTATAGTATACCCGTATTATCTATTTTTGACTAGTTGTCTTCTTAAAATGTATATTATCCCATAGATATTTTGAAGGCATCTCAAAATAAAATATTCCAACAAAAAAGCAATATTTTTATTAATGTACCCGTAGAAATATATATTTTTATGAACTAAATTTAGAAAAAATACCTTTAAATGTACATATAAAATATATAAAAGAATAATATTTTTTAAATAATTAAAAGAAAAATTTTATATTCTTTATTAGGCTCAATTATATCTGAAAATTTCCTTTGCCTTTTTTGAAATTAAATTTTAATGTCTTGTGATATAATATATAATGAACTAAATTTATCGTCATTGGATTTTTATTGGAAGCCCCATTATGAAGGACGTTTTTCCAACTTAACTTATGATTTGACAGCGCGGACGGGGGCGAGGGCATAGCGGTCCACCTGTGGCCATCCAATCGGAAGACATAAGCTTCGAGTCGGAGCCAACTGATCTCCAAGATGGCGACGCCGACGCCGAGGCCAGTTTAGACGTCGCGCAGAGCTTTGAAGCGGCGCCACCCTCAGCTGACGTCGACCACTTTTGGGTCTGTGGAGAAACCTTATCTGGTCATGTTTACGTCGTGTGGCTGTTCTGTGCAAGTTTGCTTATTTACAGTCCGCAGGTTGCATTTTAACGTGTGCTTTTTTGCTTTCGTGTAATATAAATAATAGAAAATGTCTAATTAAATCGAATTAGATTAATAATACTGCCAACGGATTTTGAAAAAAAAATGCGCATTTTTTTATAAAACACTAATAATGTTTTAGCATAAAATAGTTTTTAACTAAAATATAAAATATATATTAAGGGAACAAATTAAATAGTCAGAATTTAAATACATTTTTGGTCAGATTATTTTATAACCATTTTGGTTAGGTTAGGTTAGGTTCTTTTTAAATTTCATTTAAATTATGACTATTTACACTGACCGATATATTATAACCATTCAGTGCCGGCGCGAGATTATTTGACGCCATGGGCAACGGTTATTGGCGCGCTTTTTAACAAATCGTCCTATTTTTCGAAATAAAAAAAAACAATTCGGGATCATTAGAAATAGCATTTTTTTTTATATAACATTGTCCGCTCCCAATGTGGAGCATATGACCTCCTAATGTTTTAACAGAAGTTTTCATACATGAACTGTTTGTTACTGAGTTCCTCAACCTCTTTTTTTTTTAAATCATAACGTCTTTTTCATAAAATAATATACTCTTACTTTTTTTACATACAAATAATTTTAATATTCCATTTGTGCGCCCCCTTGTGGTTTGCGCCCTAGGCGGTTGCCTATTTTGCCTGTATGGTGGCGCTGGCCCTGTAACCATTTAATATAAATTCTGAACGGTCGAAATGGGTATTTTTGAGTATGAATTAATAACTGGCATTTCTTCTTCCATAAATTTAATGCAAACATATTTTAAGCGATACATATAGTAATCAATTTCCCATGATTTGTATGATAGTATTCAATGTAGTGCTTTTAAAATTACATACACACAATAACATATACGTCAGGATGTTATATAAGAGGTTTAGTTAGCTTCAAAGCGAATATTTTTTCAACTTAAATATACCTTACGCCGACTGTTTGATAGTATAAAAAATTATGCAGGGACTTATGTATAAAATCTACATTAAAACGTTATCAAATAAAATTTCTAATGGATTTATGAAAAATGTATAAAAATATATGTGTTATAACTTGTTGTAAATAAAAAAACAGGTAGGTGGTGTGTTTTATAAAAGTATGCTTTAATCAGTGTTAAAAAAGATCTTTGTATGTATAATTAAAAATTAACATTTTGTAGAGGTTCATAGGTTTTAGCTGTTATCAAGAATCAGTAATAAATTTATTAAGTTATTTGTGAATAATAAGTTGATTTATTAAAACGATTTTTTTCGAAAGAGAATTAAAAAATGTCAATTAATAACGATATTTTTGATTAATCTAAAATATTTACATTTACTCGTTAATAAATTGAAAATATGATGACGACAACACGACGATCTATTAGATTAACAGGTTTCGCGAACACTCGTGCATTGATGTCTCTTTTTACAATAAATTTATTAACGTCGGATTAAAAATTATTTTTATGGATAATTTTGAAAAATTACTGTCAACAGCGTTTTTTATGAATAACAATAATTGCATAGAACGACCACATACACAATCTACATATTTGTAGATTTATTAAACAACTTGTGAATATTAAAGTTATTGTACATTTTAATTTTCCTTGTGTTATACCTTCATCAAGTAGCTGATATTTACATGATAATTTATATTTTTATTGATACTAAATATATTAACTCGGGGATAATGTATAAGCATGTGAAAATAAAAATCAATTGATCATCAATATATTAAAATTTAAAAAATACATATATATTATTTTATAAAAGTTCTATATATGTATAATATATAAATATTATATTTATAAATTAATGGACACAATAAATATTAAAACAATGCGTTAATTTTAAATTATTTTTTATCACGTGATAAATTTTTATTAATTATATTATCAAGTATTTAAATTACTTTATGTTTGTACTCCTTCATTATATTTAAATCTTGAACACTTTTTTGTATATATAACGATGGAATCCTTTTAAATATGTTTGGTGTATCAAGTGACATGAAAAAATATATAAAATATAAAAGGTACCAAATTCAAAGGCTAATTTAAGATTTTGGCTGAAGGTGTATGGTGGAATCTTGTATTTATTATATAATAAATAAATATATTTATTACTAAAAACTTATGATAGCGATGTAGATTAATTTTACTAACGGTTTGTTTGAAAGTCAATTAGTTACATAAACAAATTCCCATACGCCATAAATAAATGCAGCATTTCTAGATACATATATTTTGAAGGCCCTGTGGTGGCTTAACGCCGTCACTGCAAACCTTCACCAAATTTGACAATACAGAGTGTATTTATTTACAAAGCCATTAATACGGCAATATACCATAGTCTCTCGTGATGGACACAGAAGCTAAATATTAAAATTAGTAGTAAAAACAATTTCATAAAGCTATGGATTTTAATTCAATGACATGGATGTTTGTGAAACTTAAATTTTCTCACATTCGTCCAGTCCCAATAAAACAGTTAGCTAATTATTATGTTAGTCCTGTCTTAGACCCATACTCCCTTTAAAAATAAAAAGTCGTTTCAACGACTAAATAGCAAGACAGATATATTAGGAGTCCATATGAACCACAATGGATTTGGCTAGTGGTTGGAAAAAATCATTTCGTTTAGTTATATTAAATACGCACTCGAAAGGTGAAGTAAGCCTACTAGTAAAATGATTTTTTAAAATCTTGAATTTTTACGTACAGTCGCGTCTTTATTTAGTGTTTTTTGTGGATTGCAATTTTTTGTGGTCATTAATATTTTCAAAAAATCTCCATAATTATAACAAACCCAATTAATTCATTGAAAATTGTATACATTCAATTTACATTTTAATAGCCTTTTAACTTAGTGATCCACTTATATTTTTGTATATAAACGATACAAACTGTTTACTACGCGTCAGTTCAAGTACATCCGTGCACTTGGAATGCCTGAAGATGCCGAAAGGTGAAACCCGGGTCGTTAGCGACAAAACTCATGGAAAAGTACAAAATTCAAACAATTCAAATTTGATATTGAAATTCCATCAAGCACCCTCAGTCGAAATACTTAATTGCATCTAATTTTATTTCTTCTAAAATACCACTTGGCTTACTTTACCTCTAATGGGCCCAAATATTTACAACACGAAAGCTTCCAAAATTCACATTGCAGCCAAGATTTTAAATAAATTCTTACATTTTAAATTAGCAAAAAGCAGTTTGTGGTAGTTAAAAATTACGAGTCAAGATTTTATTTAAAATTATAGATAAACAGCTATTGTTGCCATTAAAAAAAAACTTTCTCTACAAACCATTACATCTGTGGATTGCATACTCCCGTAGGCATGTTAATACATTCACCGAATGTCGACACATTCGATACTGTGCCCAATCAACGGCAGGTACTTTATCATTAATGCTTATTGGCTGTACTCAACTATTGCTAGCCAATAAATCACGCGTAATAAATAAATAATTTACACTCGTGGCATTAACGAAACACTGCCCAAATGTCGCCGGAAGAAAGTAGGTAGGTAAATTTGAATAATTCCAAGTTCCGTTAAGTTTTACATTTGTCTGATTGGGTTTTATTTTTTTTTCTAAGTTGTCATTACGGTTAATGATTTTGTCGAATCGGCATTCCGATTTCATCCTACGCGATTTCATAGGTGCATCCTTTAACCTTTAAAAAGTATAAACAAATAAGCCAATACCGCTTTGCAATAGATATATATTATTCGGCTGAATTATTTATTTTGACGTTTATTTGTATGTCAACGGTTTTTATAATTGTGAATTAAACAATTCGTGTTTTATCCTTAATAAACGAAGCATATAAACTTGGTTTTTTTAATATAAATTTATACTATCACTGCTTCTGTCACAACATTTCGTCAATGTGTCATTTATAAAATTCAATAATACATTTTTTCCCCGTGATGTATGTATGAATGACAATAATGCGAATATTCTAAAATATGTCAAACATTAAAAAATCCAGTCCAAGTTATAAAATTTTGATTTACTCGATATGAGCAATATTTTGCCCATGCTTTCTATTAATTATTTTCGATTGTATTTAGTCACTTTTTTATATATATCCGCTCACAATGAAGGAGCATATGGCTTCATAATAGAGGTTTCTCAACAGAAGTTTTTTCTACGAAAACTGTTTGTTAACCAGTTACTCAAACTTACTTTTTTAAGTAACGCTCGCTACTTCCGTTTTTAGGATAGTGTAGATGGGAGGGAATTCAATACATCATATACATCCATGCATTTGGAAAAAAAATCTTAAATCAATATATGAAAACTGCCCGTACTGGGATTCGAACCCGTGACTTCCGTATCCGAAGTCAGCGACGTTGACCACTCGATTACGTATCCGACCGTTAATGTATAATAATTTGAGTTTATATATCTAATGTTTTTATTTAACTGTCCCTTTTTTAATAGAAATAATATGTTTTTTGATCCATGTTTGCTCCCAATGTGAAGTTTTTCTACTGCTTGTTGTCGGTTACTCAACCTCTCTTTTTTGTCGTAGAGAGTAGAGATAGAAAAGATAATACTAAGACATAACTAGGTGCGTATTTCCTACGCCCATTTGTTTACAATTGGAGGAGTGGAAGTGAATTTTGAGTCATCAAAAACATCTATGCCTTCGAACATATATCGATTGAAAAAAATATGTTTGTATTGGGATTCGAACTTGTGAGATATGTCACGTAAGTAAACTTGAAACGCTGAATACTGAAAATGAAACTTACTGATGTATCTTAGAGTGTAAATTACTTTTAACATATATTTAAGATTCATATTCCATATTAAATTGTTATTTTAGAAAGGCTCGTATTTTTCCGATCTGAATTGTAATACATTTTCGGTCATAATTTTTATCACATTGGTCTGAATTTATATTACATTGGTCAGAATTTATATAAAATAGTCACAATTTAAATGAAATTGAAAAAAACTTAACCTAACCTAAATGGTTATAAAAATCTGACTTATTTTTATTCTGATGAAAAATTGAATTTTATTCAGACCAAAAATTGATTTAAGCTCTGGCCTGACATGAAACTGATTTTTTTACCTTTTAGAAAAACACCTTAACTAATTACTTCATTATTTAAAAAATACTATTATATATCAAGAAACTTTCAATGGTTTCAAAACCAATGATAACTCGGTGTCACTGAATATAGTTTTTCCAAAATGTGAAAAAAATAACTACTAGAATTGTATACATACTGAATTTGAGTATTTTTTTATTTTAATGCGTGAATTACATTATTTCTACCAGAAGTTTTACCCCACGTTTTTTTTAATCCATTCTCAGAAATATGACAATGATATAAATTGTTATATTTATTACTTTATATATAATAAAAATAAATCTGATATTGAATCGGTGCCTATTGTAAGCTACCATATAATAAAATGACAATAGTGCGCACGTCTAATGGAAAATTACCATACGTGTGTTATTGATAAGCCAATGAGAAAGTTTCTAGACTGTGAAAAATTAAGTGATTTGAACAATATTTACCATTTTAAACGAGGTCAAGCAAATGTTAAGGTTGAAAAATGATCTTAGTGTTTCCGTGGGTACAAACACACAAACAAATAAACATTAAAATAATTTGTACAACGTAATTTTTTTCGCTGCGGATTTATTTCGACTGTATAGAAATTTATTACCAAAAGATGAAATAAAAACGGCATATATTAGCCGTATGAACATTAAATCCCTCGCATAAAAAAAGTCGAGGATAACGCTTATTCAAATTTTATCTAATTATTTTGATTTTTAGGTGCAAACACCGATATCCACCGCGAGCGAGCGAGACGGCCGATATAAAAAAAATGTCTGGCTTATAAAGCGCGATAAGTTTTATTGCTTGTTAGATAAACAGGGATACGGCATCTTTTATAAATATTTTTTATAAATATATCTTTTAAAATAAAAATTACTTAGTTGATAATTTCGTTTCCAATGTGGACTACATGTCCACCGAATGGAGATAACTTAACAGAAGTTTTTCTACAAATACTGATGGGATTGAAGAAGAAGGCTATGTCAGGATTAGTGGTAAGCTAATCGCTCTCGCTTCGCCCAGTTATTAGTTAGGATCGAAAGAGGAATTTTCAGACAACACAGATACAGTGTTCCCTCTAAGTTGTGCGCGTGTGCGCGCACATACATTACAGCAGAACGCACAAAAGTAACATCAGCTTTACCATCACCAGAATAAATTAATTGTGTTGTCAATTATTGTGATAATTAAAAAAATCAACCTTTTCGTTTAGTGGGTCTAAATACCGTTATGTGGCGCACAAATCATTTTATTTCTCGTTAAAGTTGCACAGCCAATATCTTTTGCGCACATAGCCTTCCGAAAATTAGAGGGAACAATGCACAGATACCCATGCCTTCGAAATGAAATCAATAAATGAAATGCTGTTCGAACTGGGAGTCGAACCCGTGAATCCGGCACGGAAACCCACAACGCTAACCGCTGCGCCATAGGACCCGACACTGAAAAGTTACTCAATTGCTAAAGTTTCCCTTTATCAGAATGAGTAAATATACAGGTGGTTCTCACAAGCTACGCCATTTTTTAAAATCAGAATCATGGGGAAAATTGTGACATCCATGCCTTCAAACACACACCATTTAATGAAAATGTCACCGAACTTCACACGCCACATACGCCTTCATACATCACGCCACTGCCATTTCAAGTATGATGCTTGAAATCGATCGCAATACCGGGAGACCAACTAAAAATCGTAATTACGATATTTTTTTTAATTCTTTATTCAAGTCAATAAAAAAACATCATAGTTTTTTTTATACGGTTGCGCGAATAATTTTTCTAAATAACTTTCTTAAAATAACAATGCATCTTTGAATGGAAAATTGATTATTTAGCCTGTTAGTATTGATAAAACTCTCATCAGATTTAAATTATTTTAATCATCGCGAAATATTTTATTAAAATATCAGATCGATTCAAAACATGCAAAATAAGATTTTGGTTAATTTAAAAAATCGAAATACCGATATTATTGTATTCTCTGGCTTAGTTTATTTATTTTAAAAATATATATATAAACTGATTCGTTACCAATGGTTTGTGTGACCTGCGAAATCTGTATTGTACAATGTTAATAACATTCAAATGGACGACAGTAAATTTAAAAGCAAACTTGTATAAGTACTTACGTGAACAATTCAGGACGCATGATTTCGTATAACTATATAATATTTAATTGCCAGGACCGCAACGTGTAAAATAGTGCTCTTTATAAATAAACTAAAAACAACATTATGTACGGAATTTACTTAAAACACGTTATTACTTTAGTTTGTGTATGCAAGACGTATTTAAACTTATGTCTACTTCGTATTAAAGTACTTGAAACATGTAGAAGCAACTACATAAGACTGTATCGATATATCTATATATCATACTCAAGCGTGCTTGTGTGTGACAGTGGGCTTGATTAGATCGTTGGTTTATGACTGAATATAATTAATCAATATAAATAAAATTCAACATCAATATGTAATGCAGCTGTGGGCTGCCAATACAGACACAAGGGGCTCGCTTAATCTCCAAGCAATTCTTGGTGTTTCGGGGAAGAAGTGAATATTTGTATCACTCCTATGCAATTATAAGCAATACTTAAATAAGCAATCGATTGTTACTAAACGCACTTATAACATGTAAAAATATGCATTTTACCGTAAACTTATCAATCTTAATGACTAAACATGAGCTACTGTGTATACTGAAGCTGTCGTTGATAACATATAAGTCATAAATTGCAGTTATACACTAATTTGATATGAGAATATTGTTTTCTATTAAAATAACAAGGGGCTCGCCGGCCTTGGTCAATCCTATGCAATTACGTTCAATATTTAAATAAGCAATCGATTATTACTTAATGCACTTACAATATGTAGCAATATGCAATTTACCATAAACTAATCAATGTAAATGGTTAAAAATGTACTACTGTGTCTACTTAAGCTGTCGTAGATAATATATACGTCAAAAATTGCAGTTATGTGCTAGTTTAATCTGAGAATATTGTTTACTCTAAAAATTAACAAGGGGCTCGTCGGCCTTAGTCTAATTAAACAAGGGGCTCGCGCGAGCCCCTTCGAGCTCCCTCCAGCCCACCCCTGATGTAATGCATCAAAAAATGTTTGAAATCATGGCAAACCAGCGACGTTACTATTGAATATATTATGATGTATATATACACCCTGTTATGCTTTAATTTTGTTCGTCTTAAATACACGACATATTAAAAATAGTTCCACGTTTTTAAGATTATTAAAATATTATAACCGGCTTTGTGGCCCTAGTTATCAACGTCGTTGGCTTCGGCTATGTAGGTCACGGGTTCAAATCTCACTACAGACAGTTTTCAAAAATTGATTTTCAGCCGATTTATTAATTTTTTTTCAAAGTCATGGATGTAATTGATGTGATGAACTCTCTCCTCCAACTCACACTTTCCCAAAAATATAGCTAAGTGAGAGCAATTAGATATCTACTAGTCATCTCCCAGCCCTATCATTCTATTAGTACTCCCTTTTACTCAATTGACTACCAACCAGTTCTCGTAGAAACATTTCAGTTGAAATAAACTTGACATTAATAGTCCATATAATTCTCCATAATGAGAGCGGACATTGTAAAAATAAAATTTAATATAAAAGGATTACAAATATAGAATAATATCAACATAACATCGATATAATGTATAGCTTAAAAAAATTGTAGTGAATTATTGTTTTTATTTGCGGGAGGAGATTATGGTGCATCAGACTTCAGAGCATATTTACATCGAGTTTTTGTGTGAATAACAGTATAATATTTTACTATTATATATATTTTTATTCCATGCCCACTTCCGATGTTGAGCATATGGCTTTCTTATGAAGGTATCTCAATATATTTTTTTTCTTCAATAACTACAATGTTTGTTTCTCAGTTGCTCAACGTAGTGAGTAGTAGAGAAAGTAAGCTACTGCTAGATACGGATAGAACACGTGGTTAACTAATCGCTCTTACTATGCCCCGTTATTTAAGATGGTGTGAAGGATAGTAAGAAGTTTTAAATTACCTTGCCTTCGAAAAGAAATGATTGGAAAAATGCTGTTAGTACTCGGTCTGAGATCCGTCACGGAAGCCAATAACGTTTACCGTTACGTCACGGACCCGAAAAATTTATTAATAATATAGACGTATTAAAAACGAAAAAAATATGCATGTAATAATAGACAAGTGAAAATTATTCAGCTTTCTATCTGGAATACTGATATATACGTTTTTTTGTTTCAGTGAAATTAAAAGGGCAAAATATTTCCTCACTTTGACCCAACTGATCGTATAAAAAAATACTTAGAAAAATAGCATTTGATACTGAAAGTAAGTACCCGCCATAAGAACGGGTTTATCTGGTTACATTTGCGTGTAGGTAGAATCATCATGTACAGTCTGGTCCATAAGTCTCATCGCTATGGAGTCATTGAACACGTTGTAGGAAGCGACGGTCATTACTCAGTTTTTTCGACCATTATGCATATTGAGATGGTCTTTATAGCTATGTGCAATATCACCTATTTTATATCATACATAAAAACGAATTTTAAAAAACAACTTTAAGTCTTTTTTTAAGTCGATAACCATGAATGTTGAAAAGCTCTTTTCATTTAAGGCAGCAGTGTCAATTCAAGTAAAAAGGACGACACAGCATGTGTTTTCCTCTTTAAATGTAATAAAACGATAAAATTTTAGTTCTGAAGAAATATATGTTATGCGGCTTCACGCTCTTCTTACTGATATATATCTAACTCCAATAGCGATACAAGTTTGATGTTGACTATCCCACCACCACCCGTTATGTGTATGAAGCTGCTGTTTTACGGCCGCCTTCCATAACGTAATACGATTAAAAAAATCTAATTACTTATCATATTCTTGACCCGATACAGAGCTGCACGGTTCTTATCTTTTAAACATGCACTGATGTGCTCGAAAAAATTCTTATAGCTGCAACATGTTTGCATTCAGTATAATTTACGGAAATAAAATGGGGCAAATTTTTTAACCAAATTCTACTCCCTATTTATATTACGTTGTAAGCTTTTTGAATGCCTTTTAATTTACGTTAAATGTAATCAAACATTTCTATGATAGTCAAAAAATTTATCTGTTGAACCGTACCGTTTTTTTTATAATAATTGTTTCATTTTTAAAATTGTGTATATTCTGATTTTCTGCCGACATTGTATTAGTCTATCGTCATTGTGACAATGACGTATATATTATATGTCTAGTAATAGTTTATTATTTTACTAACATTTCATTACGTCATTGAAACAATTTTTCATTTCATTTAATTCACATCTAACTATGTACAAATATCCTTCTGCTGTTAGGATATAAAAAAAAATCAATAACCTATTTAAGATTGCAAATTAGTAATTTTTAAAGATAGCTGTGTAGATTTTAGTGTCCATTCAAAAGATCTATCGGGCCGTCGATTTAATATGACTATTTAAAATTGTTATCATTTATTTTTAAGCTTATTAGTAAATTCTACTAGTATAATAAAGTACATATAAATGTTCAAAATTTGTGTCAATTGCCTATTAAAAAGTTTCTATTACTCGATAAAGCACGAATGAGAAATCTAATGGCCATGTTTTGAAACGAAGAAAACCGTCCGCCATTTTTGTAATATTTAATTCCATTACAATCGAAAACTTTTAGCATCTTCTTAGCTTTAAAAAAAATCTTTGGTCCAACGACACTGCTTGTATAAATTGAATACTGTTTACGACTTAAATTCCATAATACACTTTTGTATGAAAACATTTTTTTATTATTTTCATTGAATTTTGTATCATAAATCTTTTTATAAAGTAGTTTTGACAATAAAAAGGCGGTGTTAAATTTTGAAAGTGCCGATTCTTTATTAGTAACTGATAATTTTTCATAAGTAACCAGGTACTAAGTGGTTTTATAACCAATCAAATAAACCGTATCTAGTATTGTCGTATAGAGAATTTCTACTTTATAAAATGAAGCGAAACGTGATAATTTTTGGCTTATTAAAATCTTCATTTGATGCTGTGTATTAAATTGTTTTGTAAAAACCTGTGTACATAATTCTTTTTTATTTTAGCAAAGACATCATTAAACTATGCGCTACTTAAAGTTTGATTATTAAAGAAACAATTGCCAGTTGCTTTTCTATAAGATACATGATAACAATAGATTATTGTTTCACTAAGGCATCAAAAACAATTTAGTTTATTTAAGAAGATAATGATAAATATGTCGAAAATCAAACTATGAATCTATGCCGACGAATCGAAAATCTAATTAAGGCATGATAGATTAGGGCTAAAATACGAGCTTATTAGTGTCTGGAAAAGAAAAGGTACGTAAAGAATTAATATGATATATTATAAGTTAACAATAATATTAACCACAACAACAGCAAAAATATTTCCTTAAAGAAACTTACAGACCCTAATATACAATTAAAGTTGAATTTATTTATACTCATTTCCGTGTCTTGCGCTCTCTTGATTTTTTAAGATAGCCGTTGTCCGTTTGTTTCAGCAGTATTAGTTATATGGGTTTTTAATTATTTCCATTCACTGTACACAGTATCGTCAGATTAACTTGCAAAGTGTTGCTTATTTTTTCTAATGAAAAGGACAGTACATACATGGAATTACAGCTGACCCCAATTCGTTATACATTTGAAAAATATAATTAAAATTAAAATACAGTACATAATACACACAAAGCCAAAAAATCGAAATATTTTTATCTTAGAAAAAATATCATTGCTGAAAATGTCTACTTCTCAAGGCAACGCATTGATCAGCCGAACAGCCCTTGAAACTGGTGACTCTTATGACCTACGCGAAGACAATGTTTTAATATATTTAATATGATTTCATGTTTTGACAGTGCAATTCAGTCGAATTAATCCAACAAATTCGTCGGATTGAATTGCATGTATTGTAATTTAAACTTTATCGAACAAAATTCAAAATACTACTTTAAACTGATGTCATTTCATTGATATTCGTTTCTTTCCCAAAATTCTTTTCACTTATTGAAAAGAATGATGTAAGCTAAGCTGACGATTTGTAATTTAAATTTTAAATGGAAAACTATTTTTCTAATCTGTTTAAGAATAATTAATAAAGTAAACAATTTAATGCTTTATAATCGTTACATTGTTGTAATTTATTTAAGCAAGTAATTAGTAAGTCGTTTGGAGATAAGTAGTTATGTAATTATAATGCTGGTATTTAAAAAAATCCTTCGCTGAATATATCAATAAAATAAATTAAAATAACATTTTTTTCTTTGTTTTTCGTTTCTGTTTTTGTTCAGGTTGGTTCGAAATATTTATCGGTTTAGTTGCGGTTTTCGTACTGAAAAAGGTTTTTTTTCTGTTTTCGGTTCAACTCAAATTGATTGATTTTTGAAATGTCTGTATTTATATTTGCTATCATAATTTAGAATATTTAATGGTGCTTGTATAATAGCCCGGTGCTACGCTAAAATTAAAATAATGTGTATACAAGTATTGCTAAATCTTTTTGATTATTATTTATTCGTCTCATGTAAGACTAACCTTTAAACGGTCTGTGGCTTGTTCGAGACAGCATGGTTTGAGAATTCATATAAAGACAGATTTGTTTTACGTCTAATAATAAAATTAGACAGTCAAAATGATCTACTGTAGTACTTCAAGAATATTCTAATTACATTAGATCTAATAAAATAAGATGTTTATCCCTGATACGATATTATTCGATAAATTTTCTTTCATAACTAAAGATGTTTTCATTAACCGTTAAGTTCCTAGTGGGGTAAATTCACATTGCATTTTTATTCCAATTTCAACCATTCGCCAATTTAAATATTAATAATATTGAGCTAATATTTATTATAACGGACTAAACAGCCTCTTATTACGTCCAAAATAATAAAAAAAGCGACGATGGACCTGCCTTGGACATGTGCTGCGGATGCCTCATGAGAGTCTGAACCCTGCCTGTCTCTTCTACCAACCGGATAGATCCCAACGTCGCGGAAGTTCACTGATCACTATCCACATGATATACTTAGAAGAACTACGGGACGCTGCCAAAAGCAAAAAACCTGGCGAGGGATAGAGATTCTTGGAGAAACTATGTGGTGACCATTTGCTCTGTATAAGGAGTGGATATGAAAAAAAATATTATAATCTTTAATGATGCCTCAATAACATTGCAAATATTACAAATTTGCCTAGGGTCATTTTGTACCGCGTCGCTCTTCAATCCAATTTTCGACGCTTCGGTACTCAAGTGTTAAAAGAGTGTATGTTAAATATATAATATAAATCTTACTAGGGTGATATAGTTAGCACTTTTCTGAAAAAAAGTTTATAAATATTTGTTATTTGTTCGTAAAAATGAAGTATAATGTAAATAAGAATTTTATTGTTAACATTTGGTAGAATTCTACTTTAAAGGGGTAAAAAAAGTAGTGGCTTTTAATTCTCAAATGATTGACAACAACTGTAAAAATCTTTTTTTGTAATATTTGTTGCAAGTAATAAAGTTATGTCGCCTGCTGTGGCCTAGTAGGTTAGAGCTTGCTCTACCTATGACGCAGATCTGGGTTCGATTCTCGGTAAGATCACAGTGAATTTGAGAATTATTCAATTCAAATTTGTGATCGAAGACTGTGTTTTTATGATGTCAATTCACATTATTTCCTTTCCTCCCATCCTTCTGATCCCTTAATAACTGGGTGTAACAATAGCGAAGAGTCAACCACTAGCCCTGTTCTAGCCTTATCCTACTTTCCCTAATACTCACTTTAAAAAGGTTGAGCGACCGACTAATAAAGAGTTCTCGTAGAAAAACTTCTGTTGAAAAACCTCCACATTGGGAGCGAACATGGATTAATATATAATTATGTTGCAAGCTGTAAAGCAATATTTTTTTGTATGTATATTATGTTTTTAAATTACGATTTATTCGATTGTTGTATTGGACTTTTTGATTACGAAATTGTAATATAACGTATCGACATGTGTATGGAAACTAAATAAATTCTTGTAAACGCTACATTGTTTAGAAATCAGCACCCAGCTGGCAATATTAATTGAGCATACGTACACTTTTAATTAAAGTTAAGTAGAAAAAGAAGTCTTCATGATCCATAAATTCACATCTATTAATGGCGTGTCAAAACATAATTGATTTTCTGGCCAAAGATTTTGAATACAGGTAACATTCGGTACTAAATAACTTATACAAACAGTAATAATTGTTGGAGTTGCGTGTCTGTTGTAATTATATTGGAAATAATGACCCGGAGGTATAATGTGTTCGATTGCAAATGAGTGGACACTGAGATATTTTGATATCTACTTCGATTTTTCTAAGAACACTAGCATCTATGTATATCAGGGGACTTACCAACTTGTATGTTATTACGACTGTTGTTATACATTTGAAATTTCAACGATTTTTTAAGCTTTAATAAAATATAATGATTTTTTACGGTGTGAACTTATTTTTTGCTTAAACTAAAGTATAAATTAGCGCCTTAGATTCAAAACCTACCTAGCTAAAAAAAACAACATTGTTGGCAAAGTGCAATAAACAGATGTAGGCTTTTTGGATTTGAATAGGTTTTGAGACTTAACGCGTTTTTAAAAATGCGTTTTCTCTGTATTTAGAGAGGTTTTGAAATCGGAAATTTAATGATTTAGTGATTGAAATAGAGAACAAGTTGGCATCAAAATTTAAAAAAAAATCAAAAATGGTCTTTAGGTAGGTTTCCAAATTGAGATCCTCAAATGAGCTATAAAAATAAAGTAAAACTTCCTCCCACCCTTCCGATTTTTTTATGACCTGACATGCACTGTCCTAGCCTTACCCTTCTATCCCTACTACTCTCTTTGAAAAAGAGAGATTGAGCGACTGAGTAAAAAAGTTTTTTTTTTGTTGAGATACCTCAATTAGCAAGCCATTTGCTCCACATTGAGAGCGGACATGAATAAAAAATAAATAAGTGGTTCAAGTAGTAGAATTTTCTGTCAGATTTTTAAGTACAATAACGTTTTTACTTGGTGTTTTGGTGGATTGTATATTTTAATTTTAGGAATATAACATTATTTTAGTTTGTATTCACTGAGCTTATTTTCACTTTTATGATACTTTAAGACATGTAGAATATTATGACGCATCTAATGCATTTTTCCCTAAAATATAACATGGCTCACTTCACCTCTCAAGGATTCTTAATCAAAATATATATTTACAGTAAATGACAACGGATAACTCATTACATATTCTACAGAGCACATATTACAAGCCATGCCAAACTGTTTTCTTTAATCGATATCTAATTAAAATGCCATTTTAAATTAAGCCTTCGTTCCTGTTAAATGTTATTAAATGAAAGATTTTTTTACAAATCAACAAAACAATAAACTTGACGCGTATAATTATTATTGTAACAGTAAAATTGAAAAAAAATATAACAGTTTTCTTTTTTATATTATATTAACTCCAGTCATGTAAATTGATTGAAACTAAAATTAAAGAGGTTTATTTAAAAGACAATTTACTCCTTATGTAGAACACGTGGGCTGCTGCTGATGCAATGGTGTTATTAAATGTATATAAGAAGTATCACAATGAATTTCATTTATATTCTACAAGAATTAGCGATTTCAGCATCACAACATCGTCTAAACAATGCTTACATACGAAGCCATGCTCTTTTGCGTTAATAAACACTATCATATTAAATACAGCAACCATAATTTGTCACCCAGTAGTGTAGGAAGGGGTCATGACTCACAAAATTGACAACAATGTGTTAAGTATACAAAGATTATTTGCATGGAATAAAATTTTGGCTGTTCACTGTCAATACTTGGATGAGAGGCATTATATTAAGAAAAAACACAACACTCCTTTGTACTTTATTTTCCACTTTATTTATAAAGGTCAGGACCGGTTTCGCTCATGGTGAACATCAGTTGAAAATGCTTTCCATTAGCGAAACCGGTCCTTTTCATGTCAATTCCAAAAACCTAGAATTTTGGGGATTTGCCCAAATGAACAGCTTGGGACCTTTTATCCCGTTAATTGATACCCTAGACAGAAAAATACAAAAATACAGTAAATTAATCTCCAACAAATGGTGGTTTAGTTCTTATATCAAGGATTTCGTTAAAAACAAGTAAAAAAATCTTAATATATATCAAGATAATGCTACTATTATATTTATTTTTTTATCCATCACCACATAACATAAGTTTTTTTTATGCGATTTTATAGAACTGTTTGTTACACGGTCGATCAACATCAAAGAGAGTGATAGGGGTAGAAGAATAAGGCTAGGACAGGACTAGTGAGTAACTAGTCACTCTCGCTACGCACAGTTGTTGAAAGATCGGAAGGGAGTTAGGTAATTTTTAGACATCAAAAACACCCATGCCTTCGAACAGAAAACGATAAATCGATCAAAAATATACTGTTCGAACTTGTGAGATCCGACACGGAAGCCAACAACGCTAACCGCTGCGCCATTTAATACTATTAAAATTTGTGCTAAATTTTTCATATGTGTATTTTAATACTCATTAAAAATGAATGAAGATTTTAAAAACACTTTATGGAAGATAATTAAAAATCTCTTACTTAAATTTATATTAAATCGTTACCCATTTACATATCTTTTAAATAAACGACGTGTGTTGTGTATTTGCTGTATCAAAAACTAATTATATTTTTAAGTCCATAGTACTTGAATAATAAATTTAACGATTGCGCAGCGTCCTCAATATTTGTCCGCAAAACAACAGTTAGATTGTATGACTGGTTTCCATACATTTAATGAATGTTGCCTGTCTAAGCACGTGAATTATTGGTTATTTTTTAAATCTTGGTATTCGGGCGATAACGCAGAAGTACATACAATCAACTATTTTATGGCTGTACAAACTTTCTCTGGTCCATGTAATGAGAATTTAAAAATGTCATTTCGTAACGGAGAAAATAGAAAATCTCTTCTAACTGTATATGCAATTTTTATTGATGCGTGTATTTTAATTTTATTAGAATTTTAATCTTAAGCGGAACGTACATCGTAGAATTTATTAACTAAATAGATTTTGAATATTACGAAACTAAACTTCGTTGTTATTAAATAATGCTTTTGGGCTTCTTTAATGGTGTCCAAGTGTTTAAATTTACTGTTATTTGATGTTGTTGGTGTTCCATTCCTTTCTTACTAATTCTACCCAATCATGAGATTTAGATAATATGTAAAGTCTGAAAAGATTGCTGTAAGACTAAAACATTAAGGTATGAATACATTAGGAGAACAATTGTTCCTCAACGTGACGCTCCACTTTGTCCCTCAACGTTCCACGTAAAATATTTACGCGACCCTTACATATGTTTAATTGAAAAAATAAAACACACGTTTTTGTACCAATTACACATTTATGTATGTATCAAATCCTATGGTATAAATTTAAAATTATTTAAAATTACTGTTTTAGTTTTTAAATATAATGCCGCCTAATGATGATGTCCGTTAAATATTGACGCAAAACACCTTAAATGTTACATATTTTGAAAGGAAAATCGTGATTCGCATTTATATTATTTATCGATTGTCTTTCTCACTCTTTTACTGAATAAATTTATATTATGCGACTATTAAAGTGAGTCTTCGAATGTGCCGGCAAAAGATGTTGCGACATTGTTGTAGAAACATGAACGTAGATGTTGACCGGCATGTTTCGCGACATTTGTTCCCCAGTGTATTCGTAGCTTAATTGGTTTAAGTTCAAACGCCTTCTTAAAAATTACCATATGCACAACTGACTTCATAAAAGAAGATACACTTATATTGTTACTGTTGTTGATTAATATGAGTAACTTGATTCATTTATCTTATTTTAAGTTTAATATTATTATATTTAAATAAACAAGTTGATTTACGAAAAATGAGTGGAAGAAAGTCGAAATTATTTTTGAAAGTGAAGCTGACACAAGAATTCTTACATCCTGGATACAGATTTTTTTTTTAAATAATTGTCGTTTAATAAAACGAATAATTGATTACTAAATTTCGTTTTCTTCAATACAAAAAGATAGGATTTTTGTTCATATCTAAAGTATCGCGATTGTCGAAGTATTCTAAAATCTAAATCAATTAAATTGTAATGTGAGTTGACTACATATTATTATCTTATTTCAACGAATACTTAAAGTTTTGAAACTTTGCTCTACGCCATCCACTAACTCGTAGCGTTTGACGTCTACGGTTTACCGTAGAAGCACATCCCTTGAAAATGTGTTTTTTGTCTTTTACGCAGTGCAGCTTACTTTCAGTGATGCATATTTAATAAAATTGAAATCTGCAATGGTTTATTCAATGTTACAATTTTTTTTTAAATATGTGAAATCAGAAAACTATAAATTTTACATACTGGTAAACGAAACGATATAACGAAAGAAATTAATTCAGTACTTGCAAAATACTGTAAGATTTTTTTTATGATTCCTAATATTTTTATTACTGTGCATATATATACTAAGGAAAGTTGTGTCAGAAGAATTTATACTATTTTTTTTATGTTGTAATACAATCTGGAATTTATCGCGCAACGTTTATCAAAATAAGTAATAACACATCTATCTAGATTTTTGTATAAATCTCACGTAACTGATATGATAATTTTTACGACTATTTTCGTGAGTGCATGATTATTTATTCGAGAAATGAGCTGTAAATTTGTATTTATTGCTCCGGTTTATTGTATGCAAATGTCAAACATCATTAATGAAAATCCGATGCATAAAAATGTCCAAAATGACATTTCGAGTTAAGTGTGTAGGTAAAGAGAATAATGCGATCTCATTTAAGAATAATATAACGAAACCATCTTTCGCCTACATACAATGCATTGATATTCCTTACTGTATTTTTTAATAACATTATTATAATGCTAAATTTACACACCAGTGATCGAAAAATGTTCGTAAAAAATTCCCACTAGTAATAAGTAGCTTTAATTTTAAATTATATCATAGTTTTTTACCTTTAGTGGATTTTCTTAGCATTGTAAATTATAAAGAGCCATTTTTTTCCATTATTGTATTTTCAGATAGGTGTAATGTTATGGACACCCATCCTAAAATAAATAGCAATAACAACTATTGGGTTGTTGTTATTTTTCTCAGTAAAAAGAGTTTTTTAATTATTTCTTATCGGAGTCAGTATTATGAATCTGATTATTTCCAACATTTGAGGCTGCTTTTTCATGTACTTTTTACTTAGATGCAGTGGTGGCCTTGTAATATATCAACAAGTCCCTTGCTGAACCTCAGAGCTATTCGCGGTGTTCTGGGGTAGGTGATGATGTTTTTCTATTACTCTTATTCAATTATAAACAATAACTATAGAGCCAACCGAAGTAACTTGATGTACTTATAATGTGTGCTCAAAATATTATTGGTTCTGTCCAGTTTATACTATGAAAAATACCTGGGAGTCAACTAGGACACAGGAATCGGACCGGTTGGTTTCATCCAAGGGCTAACGTGGTTGAGGATCTTCGGAGCCATCCAAAACACGTGGCTCACCCAGTTTCAAAGTATTTCCATGACCACTGGCGTAGCACGATGCTGTATTAGAGGTCATCTTGCTAATGTCGATTTTTACTTTCATGAGAAAGTTTTACAATATGATCAGAACCGGTTACACTTTTTTTTTTATCTGGCTGTGATTATATCATAAAGTTTTGTTGAAGACAGATTTTTTGAGTGTCCGAAGATACTTAAATTATTTTTAAGTTCGTAGATTACCTAACTGTTTTTTCCGTTGAATTTAAATGATCTTTATTTAGCACAATCGAATAATCAAATCCATGTGTAAACGATATAAATTTATTCAATGTCTGGTAGGTATCACACACGGCACTTTGTAATAAGCGGTCATCGGCCAAGCGAACTAGCATACTAGTTCAACTTTTTTTTATTCATATACCTACCTACATACCTCGCCATACAATTCAAGCGATATATTTTTTTTTATCGCGAGATGGTTTCTTGTCAAGCAAGGCAATTAAAAAAGTTTAATATTCGTAATCTTTTTCGTTGGCGCGCTGGGGTTATCAATTGCAGATGGCTTATGGTTTATGGAAACGCTTCTCAAGTTGTGGGACGTGAGTAAAAATAAATATTACAGTTGTGGGAAACCTAATTCAACCATATACCCGTCCATAGACAGTTGGCTGTCTCAGAGCAAAGCCCTAACATCCGAATGATACTTTAATTTTTATTTAATTTAAGTTTTAAAATAAAATTGAGTATAGACAATTCGTAGAGGGTATTCCTATCAAACATAATAATAAAGATTCCGAGCACGAATTCTTCGTACAAGAAAACTCCGTACACTTTTTTTTATATTCGAGATTCAACACTGCAAATATTGTTTAAACATTCTGTGAGCGGAAGACTCTTGCATGAAATAATCCGCTAACCCGGTGGCGAACTATGCACACGGGAGGCCCCAGGCGCAATAAAATTTGGTGGCCCTGTTTTTCGGATAACATAAAAACTTCAGAAAATTACATGTAAAATAATAAAAATATAAATTAATATCTAATCAAAAAGTAAATGGGTTATATAATATAAGCTATTTTCGAGGCCTCTATGATTCGGAGACCAAGCGCGCGCCTCATTCGCTTATAGTGTAGCTCACCGATAATTATAAGCAGCGCAAACAAAATAAATAACAATTATTTTTTATATTATAAAACCTTACTGATGGCTCAAAGTAGTTCCATTAGTAGGTAGCTACAGGAAAAGATCAACATACCTACTTCAACCAATATATGACAAATATTTTTTATACCAATAAACAAAAGTTACAAAAGTCGTAAGTCGTGTTTAAATTTATTTTAAAAGTAATAATTCGAAAACAATATAAATATTTATTTTATGTAGTAACTTAATGATACCCTCCTTTAATAAAGTAATATGAGTGATTACATTCGATTATAAAAAAGTTATAAAATTAAAACCTTGTAAAAAAACGATTTCGCTTTATTTGAGAATCGCTGACCAATGGGACACTTTTTTGATTATTTGTCTCTTTCTCACGCATTCATTTTCCGGTAGGCTTAGATGGCACAGCCAAAATGCCAAGTACCGTACGAGTTTAAATAAAATATTCATGCCTTTTTTTGGTAAAAGATACTTATTCCGAATTGATTTGCATAAAACTAGCGTTTCTAATAAAGTTGAAAAGTTCATGATACAAAAAATTTAAATTGGATTTTTTCGCGAAATTTCTTCCGTGAAAGATGGTGATTGGAAATATTATCCGGTCGTCATTAAAATATCGTAAATTTAAAAAAGAAACAAAATCTTTTTTATACGCTGATTTGTAAAAAAAAAATGCCACCATAAAATCGTGTCAATAAATAAAAATATTTTTTATCTCAACTACTTACATGTATTAACACTAGGGCTTGTCGGTTTTAAAATAATCGAAACTCAAAACAGTCGAAAGCCGGTTTTTTCAACTTGGTACCCCGGTTTCAAATATTACAATTAATATTTAAATCTTATTATCTTCTAACTAAAAACGTTAATATCGACATGTTATATATATTTTACTGAAGGTTTTTTTTTTAAATTACTCTCGTAGTAAGTTTGAAATAGGAATTTTTCAAATGCGTTAAGTAAAAATATGATCAATGACTATCCTGATATTATAATAAATTTGTCTCGACTATTTTCGGTTCTCAAAATAGTTCCGGTAACGTTGTTTTACTTATGACGCTGACAGATACTCATTTTCAGAAATGTTTTTTTTTTTAAATAATTTTGATGTTAATTATCATGAAATAGCATTAATAATTAAGTATTTGAATAAATACTATAATAACTCGTATATTTTATAAAACATGGCATTGTAAGGCAAATAAAAAAAAATGTCTGGTGAAATTACACGAAATGAAATATACAATTTAATAATTGTCAATGAATTAATGCTTTGGAAATATTATATTTAGGCTTATTTTGAAAATATGTTCGTTGTGAATTTTGATTTGAAGACCCTTTTAGAGGACCCATGGCATTGAAATAATGAATAATATTTTAGAATTTTTTTTAACAGTATTTATTACGAATACTTTTAAAAAAATCGCTATTTTAAATAAATGCGTAGCTTTATAAGCCGAGTTTTAGGATATATTGGGTGTCACAACAAGCTTATTTATTTTCATAACATCTTATAATGTGATTCAACCAAATATAAAAATATAAAATCAAATTTAAGGATACTTACAATGTTTAAGTATGTATTCATAAATTTTATTAGTATCGATATAATCTGAAATATTTAAGCAAGTGCTCAATCTGTCAGTGAGTAGCATGGGTAATTAAGGTCTTACTTGGGCGGGTACTTAATTAACGAATAAAGAGTCTATAACAGTTTATATATTCAAGAAATTTGATGAAAAAAATCTATTTTAGTTTGTATATAGGTATTCTATTTTAAAAGTATGAAAAAAGCTATTTTTAAAAATAGAATTATTAACCTTTTAACCTTGCTAATATAATCTTTGCTTATTTTAGAACGTAGCATTAATTTTACGTGTATATACGTAAAACATATATTATATACAGTGGCGGCTGGTCAATGTGGCATTGGATCAATGCACCCCTTGTATATGTAGGGGGCGGTTATATTTCATGAAATATTATTCAAACATAACATTTAAACCATTTTAAATTCCATTTTAAATTCTTCATGTATTTTTTGTCTATAATAAATATTTTAGAACATTTTATTATATTTTATTTTAGACAATAAAAACATGAATAATTTAAAATGAGTGAATGGTTTAAATGTAATGTTTGAATATTATTTCATGAAATATAACCACCCCTGCATATACAAGGGGTGCATTGATCCAATGCCACATTTACCGGCCGCCACTGATTATATATGTAAAATAAGAAATATGCGTCGTTTAAAATAAATATTATTTCACAATGTCGTCACACAATAATAAGATCGTTTTCGCTCAGCAAAAGAGTATTTTCAAATCACCCTTATGATAACAGGCAGAGCGAGCACTAGACATTTGGCCGCCTCAGACAAAATTTTAATTTATTTTTCCACCCTATTTATAAAAATCCCTTAGGCGCTTAGACGTAGCGCCGGCACTGACTACAGGTATTGTGAATAATGTTTGTACAAAATATTGACCGTGGAAAGGAAAAAGGACGTAACCCACACATACAATTTTACAGAAGGTGCTAAAAACGTGTTTTGATGACTTTGTGACATATGCAAATTATGAATTATACACAACCTTGAAGTGCACGGATACTTCTAAACTGGTGTTTAATTGAAATAATCTAAATTGTCTCGGAAAAACCTTTATTTCAGTGTTTTTTCTTGGTTTTAATTTTTTACAAGGCCATCTTTTTGAAACTTAAAAGCTAAATTTAGATACTAATTCGACATTGCCAGCTTCCATCCTTTTGATAGAATGTGTGTCAAGTCGTATACATTGTGATTATCGAAAAAAAACTGTTTTGGAAAATTGAGGGTTACGTCCTTTTTCCTTTCCACAGTCGATATGTATAATAATCAACATGCTATTGTTAAATAAGTGTCTATATCTATAGCGTCAAATAATAAAAAAAAGAACATTATTTTATTATTGATTGTTAAGCAATAAATGCATTATTTGATTATAGTAAGATTCAAATGTTTTGTTAAATTATCTGCATATTTTTTATGTAAATTTTTCTTTTCTTTGAACTTGAACATCTTGCCAAACAATGGGACTAAATTAAATGAATATTTTTGAATAAATATTATAACCGAAAACACGAATCTGTCACGAAGATGCGTCTCTAGTAATTAATGATCGTGTAATAAGAATTAATTCAAAAAAATATTCTTTTGTTAACTTTATCAGATTTTTACTGTTAGGCGCATTACCGTATTGCTCAATCGGGTAATGCCACATTATGAACATAAATTGTGCAGCGCTTTATCCGACAAATACTTTTTTGGTAAGCACGACATTTACTACGAGATTTAAGCTCCGATACCACAGATTTATTAGAATGTATATAAAAAAAAACGTTGCATCACCGGGCAATAGACACTTAAAGAAATGAGCTGAATTAATAAGCTGGAATCATGGACTTAGAACTGGTTTCAATTAAACAGAAATGTTTCTTTGTACAATGGGGTGACCGGCCGTTTCAAATTAAGCCCCTCGGAAGTGAAATTAACCGAGTGGTATTTTAGGCTAATACGTTCAAAACGAATAAGCAACAATGGACATGTGCTGAGGATGCCTCAAGAAAGCCTGAATTCTACTTATCTCTTCTACCGACCGGATGGATTAAGTCGTCGTGGAAGGCCGCCGATGACCATCTATAGGATTTGCTCGGCGGAGCTACGGGACGCTGAAATGAAATGGGAGGAAACAAGAAGACTGGCAAGGTACAGATAATCTTTTAAAAAAATCATGACGTCTCCATATGCTCCGACAAGTTAGCGGATATGGATATTTTAAAAGGAAAAAAAAAATGAATTATATGCGTTGAAATATTTTACATTCCACAATTGGTGTTCCGCGAACACCGACATAACTTAAAAACAACTCTTTTGCAATATTTTTACGGAAAATTATATTAAGATGGATTTTTGGGTTCGTTTTCCGTGATAACTAAACCAGTAAAGTTTACCGCAAGTGATTATGAAAATCTGATTGATTCAATCAGTGATCCTAATTTTAAACAAACATCAGCCATTAAATGATTTCGCGGTGAGTTTGTCAAATTATTGTCAGCCGTATCCTTCTATCCCTAATACTCTCTTCGGAAAAGGGAGGTTGAGCGACTGAGTAACAAACAGCTCTCGTAGAAAAATTTATTTTGTGATATCTCAATTAGGAAACCATATTCCCTACATTGGGAGCGGACATAGATTAAAAATATAAATTAATTATTTATGAGTATTTACGAAAAATTAGGTGATAATATTACCATGACAAGTTTCAATACGTGCTATATGTTATCTAAAATATAATACTGTCAAGAATTTTATGATTATTTGTTATATTGTATATTATTGGTAAAAAAAATCGGTCTTTGAAACACTCTGTCCCTGTTCTGTATTCAAAAAGTTGGTCACCTTCGTGTACTTCGTTGTTCAAGCACGGAAATTTCGGTACAAGTATTTCACATTTGAATCAGGATATGTAGATACAAATACAGCATTTGTGGCGACTCGGAACAATGCTTTTAGTTCTCATAAGTAAAAACTTGGCATGGTATAATTTATAGTGCAAACACGCCTTTATTTTTTTGAGATAAATATTTCAGATTGAATTAAAATTGACCAACTTGTGTTGAATATTATTGATTTTATAGAATATGTCATTAAAACATTTATTCATTAATAATCGTCAGATTTTTTACGGGCTTATGCTTAGAGGCTTTATTTAGAAAACAGTAAACATAGATACATAATTTATATTCTTTAACATAAATTATCTACTTATAAAATCACAGTTTGTTAATTTTTTAAGTCGAGTGGCAAAATTATTATTTTAATTAAGAGAAATATGTGCAATAAAAGCATGGTTTTTCTGTTTACCTGTGTAGATACTTAGAATAAAAATAAAAAAGGGATGTGTAAAGATTTTACATTTAACCTGGCGAAAACGGGGAAGTTTATATTATTAATTTTTATACTTACTTTTGGGGGGAAATCCAAAGGGAATTAAAAAAATAAATGATATTATCAGTCGTTTTTTCAACACTAATCACTTTGGTTGTAATAATTGTCTCCTATTGATTTCCAATCCTTTATCGTGTATTTTTTATAAGATGATTTAGTATGTATATTTTAATATTTATATATTTGATGTTCCGCCCAGTGTACACTCGGTTTGACGCCCTATAACAGCGTTTCCCAAACTTATTGTGCAATGGGACACTTCACAAATCTGGAAATGTTACCGGAATACAGCTTATTTTTTAGGTCGGGTAATTCATAATACATACATACATAGTAAAAATATTGAAAAAATATATCACTTTTAAGGTGTTCACTGTCACTACTTGGTGGAATAGGATATTTACTTTAGTAATGTAGTGTTTCACTTTGTGTAAAAATTTCCCAAATTTTAATTGTGTTTATAATTGATATCGTTTGCCACTTAGATTTATTATTCTTTGATGATGATTTTTTAATTGTTATGGGTGTTAAGCATTTTAATTTTGTGTAATTATAATGTAATTTGCTAATCCTTTAAATTGTTAATAGTTGCTTACACCTTTTTATTTCAATTCAAATTTGTATAAATATCACTGTTTATATATTTTTCTTATCAGTTGATAATGCTCGCGATGAGCGAAACCGGTCCTGATCTAATAAATTTTATGTGGAAAAAGTACTAAAAATGTTTTATATTTATATTTTTATGAAAAAATATATGTTATTAAATCACTTATTAAGAATTAATCAATTGTTTTTAAAACATGTTACATAAACATATGAGTAAATAAAGCTCATTGTGATTCAAAATCTCCGTCTGTACCTAGATATTTGACGTTTTAAACATCAATGGAGATTCATCTCCACTCGATTTTGAATTTGAATTAGAAGATGTTTAAATGTCTAGCAGCGTATATTATCATTACCAATTTTCGCGGAACACTTATTTAGGTCCCACGGAACACCAGTGTTCCTCGGAACATAGATTGGGAAACCCTGCCTTATAACATGAGTTTAAAAGGTTGGTTTTTACTTTTTTATTTTACATTATAAAGAAGTCTTCCCTAAAATACTTACTCTTTATTAAAATCTGGTTGTATGTTGTCTAGCAATAATTTGTAACGAAATTTTTAAGATTTGTAATGAATTCGTATAATATATTTATCAAACCATCGAAAAATACATATAAACAAGATGCCTAAGTCTTATTTTGTTATGTTTCGATCATTTAAAAATAAAATTTAATCAAAGAGTAATCAATTTTCTCCGGTAAATAAAAAATGCGAAGTTACACAATCACAAGAATAGATTGCGCGTAAAAAACAGATGTTGGTCAGACCCTCAATCAACCAAATGTTCATTTTTACTTAGACAAAATTCTCAATAGCACTCCGGCTTAGTTGCTAATTTTATCAAACAGATCGAGCAAACCGGTGGAATCAATATAATCTCACATAATTACATCACAAATCGACTGATAAAATCTGCTCCAAATAAAATTACCAGTAAGACAATGATTGAAAAAAAAATAAATAGTAACACGTACTTCTCTTAAATTGGAATATTTTTTGAGCATATCGATCATGATTAATTAGGTTTAGGTGAAGTTGACAGATCGACAAAGACATTATTTTGTTGATTATTTTTGATAACACTTGAAGTATTATTATTCTGGTTTATAAAAAAAATATAACTTGATCTAATGTTATCTACATACTATGATAATACATTTTATAAAATTGAAATGTCCGAAACATTTCTGGTTGTAGATTTTGCGTTATTGTTTTTTTGTGTACATGATTATTTTAAATAAGAGATAAAGTTATTATATATATATAAGACATGCATTGTTCGTGAACGAACGAAGTAAAAAAACCTAATACTTTAAGTAGAAAATAATCATTTTGTACATATTAAAATCGTTGAAATACTTACGCTGCTTTGTTAACGAACACTTTAACGAATTTAACTACTCATTAATTAATTTCTTTAATCAGTGATACGAATCGAAAAGAATGAATCGGAGAGGACAAACGACGTGAAATGGTTGAATCACAACTAAATGACCCTTTTCTAATGTCTAAATTATATAACAGCTGCTTATTACCCGGTTTTGTTTTACACTAATTTACACTAATTTTTGTATTAATAAAGAGTACATGCCACACTCACTTTATATCAAATCTCACACATGTAACTCTTAACTGAATAAAGAAGCTTTTAAACAACTCTCAGGGATAATGAATTTTCTAATAACAAGAAAGTCAACAGCACAAAACAGTGATAACAAACAAAAAGGTTCATTAGATTCTAATACATTAGACGTGTCAGAATTTTCTAGCGGTGAAAGCGATTTATGTACAATCCCTCATAGTTTCCCTTCTATAATCAAGTAGCGATGAATAATATTATTTTTCCTGAATAAAATACATATTAATACTATTTTGTGTAATTTACTAATTGTGTCTTCATAATCACCTTTTTACACGATTTTATAGAACAGAATGTTGTTATTTTTTCAAATATCACGGTTTTTTAAATTCACTTATTTACATATTTTTTGTGTATCCTATCTCCCGCGTAAAAAATAGTTTTTTAAGAAATTTAAATGAATCATGTAATATCGACTGAGAGTATAACATTATATGACTAAATATGAAATAAGAAAGGGAGGTATAAAATCGTGTGATAGTTTTATACTGCTAAAAAAATAGTCATTTTATCTCGGTAGCTTTTTTTGTTTGTATCATATTTTATTAAACTCAAAATGAATTTAAAAAATATATACGATAAAAGTCTGCAATATGAACAAAGACACACAGGTTGCTGGAACGTTTTTTTAATACTAATATCGTCTAACTAAATAATAATTGCCACCAGTACAGTAGATTATAGCAGACATGTAAAGTAAATCTTATTATAAATGACGCTGTAATATTATTGTGTCCATGCAGAGCCGTAAATCAAGATAATTTTACTAGTAAATATGCCAAATACGTACATTGGTGTATTGAGTATAAATTGGCATTTAAATCGGGTTTTTTTCTCAACGACTCGTACCAGCCCTTCTCAACTGTCGTGGCGCGACACACAGCTGTGATCTCGAGATTGAACACTCAACATGAAATCGTGTATAAATTGGGATTCGGTATTGAGAAAATTTTTGGTCGGCGATTTTGAAAACCTATAAATTTACGGATTTCCCAAATGAACAGAGTGAGAGCTTTTTTTTTCTCTTTCGTGTTTCATTTTCTTAATCCTTAAATCTCGAGATTAGTACTGTCGCAATTACGGGATTTAGGGATCACAGAATTGAACGGGATCCCGGGATTGGATACACAAGTTACAAGGTGTGACGCGAAAATTGTAATAATCAAATCATTCAGTTAGTTATAAGAAAATATAATATTTTAATGACAAAACGGTACAACATATTGAAAACAAGAAAATAGTTTAAAAAATTTACATTCTGTCCCCGAAATTAAACTTTTAAGACACTTCAGTAATCAATTAAATTGCATTTTTTTTAGTAGAACTTGATTATAATATTTTGAAAAAATATTAATGTATTTTTGCTGTACAATTACAGTAATACCCCGCTTCACGCGAGGGATACGTTCCGAAAAAAATCGCGTTAACTGAAATTCGCGTATATCGAGGTTTATGATTTAACATAGTCAAAATTTAATACAAAAAAATACAAATCACTTTAATTCTAAGAACACTTTATGCAATACATACTCTTATTTTTTACGGAAAAATACATCTATTGTCTTTTGGGTAGCGTTTTGTTTACGTTCTTGTAAAATACGTTCATAACACCCAACACTGTTTTTAATTGTTTGACACACGGTCAAGACACGGTCATCATTATTGTCTATACTCTGCAATATGTCCAAACCTGAATAAATTTTTGAAAGTGCATTTTGTATTTCCCCTGAAGATAAAACTTTCTCTTCTACCTGTTCTTCCTCATCGTAGATAGGATTAAACAATACTGCCAGCCGACCGAACTAACATTACGGAACAAATGAACACACAAAACGAACGAGGAAATCCCTATAGAACAAAGTCGAAGGACGGGGAATTCCCAATTCTTCGAAGAGAATATTCAGAGAAAGCGGGGATCCCGCGACCATAGAGAAGTTAATGACTAAATATGTTTATACGCACTCTTTCGCGTAATGCGAGGCATTTGAGCGCGAAATTTGAAATTCGCGTTATAGTGAAACCGCGCTTAACGGGGTCGCGCTAAGCGGGGTATTACTGTATTATACATATGTTATGTTTATAATTTTTACTGAAACACTTTTATATGTAGGCTAAACTTTATTCAGATTTAATTCTTTATTTTGATTAATTTACACTTTAAAAATCAATCTTATAATCAAGAAGAAGATGGTGAAATGACAGGTTGCAATTGTTTTTTTTATACTAAAATAGTTTTATACTTCAATTGTTTCATTCTAATGCACGAAACACATTTGAAAATAGGATGTCATAGAGAATAAACATAGTATGCCATGGTGTTGAGTGTACATAACACATATTATATTTTATAATGTATAGCCGTTTCGGCTTACCACCTTTGTTCTGACGTTTCAACTGGTTTGACGAGGGCGTAAGCGGAAATAGCTACCAACTCTTTATAAAATAATTATTGTGTGACTATAACACATTGATATTTTTCCACCATATCATTTTAAAAATATAGGTTTACTACTGTGAATTTTGTGTCACAATGGAAATAAGTTTGAGAAGAACTGGTCCATAACATGGAAGTTTTATCGAACTAAGGCGCTAAAGCGACTTTTTATGTTTGTCTAAGTTCATTGTCTTCGTGTTATTATTAACAATGCACAAAATAATAAAATACTTACATTGGAACTTAAGAAAGAAACTTTATTTAATTACATACATATAAAAATGGTTTAACATTGGTTAACATTGTTTACTTGGGAGAAAAATATTTATTATACGGATAGAGTAAAACATTTGTTAAGTTATTTTTTTTTGTTACATTTGTTACAGATTTATATTGAAAAAAAAGGAAAAAAATATTTTACAGGTACTGGTTATAATTCAATCTATAACCTCGCTTTGAAAAGAAAGAGGAATAAGAATGGAAACATAGTTCTAGGAAAATGCAAACATGACAGAATCATAACACAGATTAATTAGCAGCTAAGCTCGTACATGGTACGGACAAAGTGCTGCTCTAGAGATGCTCCTTGTTATTGTGATCCTGATGCTGTAAACTATTTTCAATATCAATTGTTTATTACACCGTTTTTTTTTTCATTTTCATTTGTATAAATAACACAGTAACATTTTATTCTCTTATCCGTTGATAATACTCGGCATGAGCGAAACCGTTAATGATCTTAATACATAAAGGTGAGAATTAGTACAATTGTATATTTAATTTTTTGAGCATTATTTCAATCAATTTATCGATTTCTGTTCCAAGACACTGATGTTGGTGATGTCTAAAAATGCGCACTCACCATTCCAATCCTAAAGTGATTAGCCAATCACTAGTTACGTCTATCCTTTCTTATTCTACTACTCTCTTCGAAAAATGAGAGTTTGAGCGACTGACTAACAAACAGACCTCTTAGAAAACTCCTGTTGAGATATCTCCATTATGAGTCGACATGCTCTACATTTTTTTTAATTAAGCCAATTTTAAATGTTTATTATGTTTCTATATCTACATGAAAGATAACACGTAATGTATTTATAAAATTGGGAACAAAATAAATGGTCAGAGTTTAAATCAATTTTTGGGCAGAATAAAAATATGAACTGTCAGATTTTATAACCATTTTGATAAGGTTAGGTCAGGTTCGGTTTTTTTTAAATTTCATATATATTATGACCATTTAATATAAATTCTGACCAATGTGATAAAAATTATGACCAAAACTGTATTAAAATTCAGACCGGTTAAATACGAGCCTTTATAATTTCCATGCAAGTTTCAGAACATTAGATCTGTTAATATTTTCCTAATGAAAGATGAAATTTCTTTAGACAAATCAAGGTGCAAAGCGACATTTTGAAGAGTAGCAGTTAGTGGATACCTCCAGCGGAGTCGAACAATGGCCGTTGTATTATTAGAGGCACCCAACTTAAGTAGGCGAACGAGATAAATCACCCATGAGACCCACTCGCATTATCGTTGTCATGAGACTTAAGTACCCATTCTCGTTGCCCATCAGAGTAATTTCAATTTATTTACGTTTGCATACCTACGCAGTATTTTTTTTTAACCTGTTTTAATATGAAATTGGACTTGCGGTGAATTATTGTCAAGTCCGATAAAGATGGCCGATTATTTTTTTAAATTTTCTTATGTATACACATATAAGGGGCTTAGTAACATTCATAACTCGTTTTGAGAAAATCGCAAAAAACCTCAGGGTAAAAATTTTCGTAACCATTAAAAATGTTTTAAATTAACATGAATATTTATCCCATGTGAAAAGTGTCACTTTTTTAAGATGCAACATATACTGTCGCCTGCTCTATTCCAGTTGGTAAGAGCTTGCTCTACCGATCACGCAGGTCTGGTTTCGATTCCCGGTCAGATCAGAGTGAATTTAAGATTTATCAATTGAAAGTTGCGATTGAAGACTGGGTTTTTGTGATGTAAATCCAGATTATTTTCTCTCCTCCCATCCTTCTAATCCTTTTATAGCTGAGTGTAGCGAAAGCGATTAGTCAACCACTAATCCTGTTCTACCCTTATCCTTCTTTCCCTACTACTACTCACTCACAGTTGAGCGACTGAGTAACAAACAGTTCTCGTAGAAAAAAACGTCTGTTGAGATACCTGACAGATAGCGGAAATGGATAAAAAAAATATACTAATACACTATAAAAAATACACATAGCTTTTTTTTCAATTGCAAATAGAGTCAATGAAAAGTATGCACAGTTGTAATAATTTGATAAAACTGTAAATAATGCCATATTTAAAAACATTTTACAGTATAATGTTTCTCATATTACATTGTTGATACTAAAATGATAAAATAAATATAAAGTAAACACATAAATTATATTAAATCCTTCGCAAAAATTCTTCAATGTCAAGTTTTCGTAGAATGAAGAAACCTTGATGTTATTTTAAGCACTTCTTTAATGTTTACGTCTCAGAACTTACCGCAAAATTAGGTATTTAATATTTCCGGTTTCGAAAATTTCCGTCCTTATTTTGTGATGTTTTTGATTATTTCACTTTAAATATATTAGTGTAACATTTTTCGGGTGATTTCTGACTAGCTATTATTTTTTTACAATTATTATTTTAATTTGCTTACACGATGAAAATTGCTGTGCACAGATTATTATTTTTGTCACATTCAGAAATAAGAATTAAGATTTGTTGGGTTAGGTATCTTTTTTCAACCTAGTATAGATAACAACAAAACTGATTTATTGATGATTGTAATACAGCAAATTAATTCTGTATTGTAATCAAACAAACCAAAGAAATTCAATCTTTATAACTTTCGATTTATAAAATATTTTTCAAAGCTTCGCTAAAATGGCTCCACCGTTAGCTATGTCCACTTCCTTATTGCCACAACTATGTCTGGCTAAAGTTATCCAACCTCCCGATTTTTCTTGACTACTTCCCAAGTCATGGCAACGTCCCAGACATCCATCGGGTACACTCTATTGAGTATCGTCCGACAAAGGACTTCATCTGGTTGAAAGAAGAGACATTTAAGACTTAGGCAGGACGAAGCCAGGATTCTCGAGCAAAAACATTATAAATATATTTAAAACAACTCTTGATAGTCAGAGGCGGATTACCCTACAAGCTAATGAGGCACGCGTTTGAGGCCTCCGAATCTTAGAGACCTCAAAAAAGGTTTCTATTATATACCTCAAATATTTTTTGTTCAGATTTTTATATATTTTTCATGGAATTTTCTAACGTTCTTATGTTATCCGCAAAACAGGGCCTCCAAATTTGCTTAATTCGCTACTGTTCATAGTACTAACTTTACATTATTTGTTAAAGATGAGGACTGGTTTTACTCATTATGAGCATTATAAACCATTGATGTGGAGTCGGAGTTGTAAAAAATGAGCGGCTCGATTTTTTTTTTAAATATATTTAATTATGTGTATTCAAACAAAATAGTCCAAAGTGTTGACATTGCATGCTTGGCTGACTAAAGATGATCTGATGGTATAGATATACATACATATACATATGTGTTAAAATGAAATTATTGAAAAACTATTCGGAGTCTTAGTCGTTAATTATTTTAAAGCTGGAATCGGAGTCGGAGTTGGAGTCGTCTTTTTTTTACACGACTCCACAGCCCTGGTATAAACTGATGAAAAATAATTTTCTACAGGCTCATTTATACGTAACGAAGTGATATTAAATGGATTTTGTGCAAATTGCAATTAAATCGATTTATAATTTCATCAATTGACAATACTTGCGATGAGAAAAAGCAATCCAGATCTTTAATGAGTAATGTAAAATTATTACAGAAAAGTGTTTTTCTTTTAATAATGGCTTTCTACCGAGAATTTACAGTGCACACCTTAAAATTGATTCAATATTTACTTTAAAATTCTTCGTATGTGAACGTCTTCAATATTTTATTGAGTTCGTGTGACGAAACTATTGGTACACCCACAAAATCAGTATGCTACACATTATTCTGTCCACTATCACGTGAAATGCATTGCTCAATGTTCTTTTATGCGTAAATTACACCGGAATCGGTACAAGCTCATAAATTCAAACATGTTTTCTCATTAAAGAAAATGTAATCTAATGTTTGGAATCTCTGTAAATAAAAATACCGCGATATTTAATGCTGAGTAAAAAAAACGAGTACTCGATAACGAAGTATTTTCCTATACTTATCGTAGGTATTTGAATGATGTAATTTTATTAACCGTTTGAATACCGCTCAAATAAATCATTAATATATCCCGGAGATACTGCGTGTTTTTGAGAAAAATAATTTAGCCTAATATACACTCGAAATTGATATTTTAAAAACCTATATTGACTTAGTATATATGGCACTACATTTATTAATTGCTTATATATATTATAATAATATCAAGTATTTGATTTTTTAAATATCTTGGACATCCGTGTTCGCTTGCATATGTTCCGAACACCTGTGTTCGCTTGGGATCCAAGTGGTTAAAAGTAAATTTAAAGTATTTATCATACAGATTTTCATTATCAAATATGTTATAAAACATACATAGTACTCATATAGTGGTAATGTATAGGTCTAATAAAAAATATCAAATTCGATAACGTGTCTATGCCGGTCGTTTTTTTTACTCTTATAGAATCATTGTACTTTTTTTTATTTTACTACATTTTTGATTTACGGCCTTTATAAAGTAGCCAGGTACCATATTATATTGCTACTTTTTGACGCAGTAAAATTATTTAAAAATACTAAAATGTAAGAGATTATTACTATGAATAGTTTATTTAAGATATATCGTAGGAAATTAAGTGACAAAATGTTGATTCTAAAATAATCGACCCAAACATAAATAGTAACTAAGTATTTTGCTTGTTTTTAACAAGTTTCTGAATGTTTTTAAAAAGTCTCTCAAATACTTAATTCTCTTTTCCTCTAATTTTTCAAAAACAAGTTACCGCAAGTAATGACTTTTTGCAAAAATCATGGAACAACTAATGTTGTCAGTTGACAATGCTCGCAATTAGCGAAACCGATCCTGACCTTTAAATAAAGTAAAAAGGAATATGTTTTTATTAAAATAACAACTAATGCATTGAGTGACTATTAGGGCTTACAATTTAGCTTAAAATAACGTGTTTTTCGACATAATTAATTCTTTATTTGGTAAAGCATGAGAAAATGCGTAGATTGTGACATCTAACTCAGTTTTGACCGACATGTCACTTAATGATTTCTTGCAGCAAACTGCCGTTATGTTAAATCCTAAATAACTTTTAACTTAGTTCAAAGGTTTAATAGTTATGAAATTAAATTTGATTACGTATTGTTTTAATCTGACAAAGGGATCGTAAAATGGAACTATTGCGGGTTTTTGTTGTTATCTCTTAATTAATGAATGCGAAAAAAAAGAGGGAATTGTATTTAAATTTGAATCGTTTAAATTTAATATTCAAACTCTACCAAGCACCTTCAGTCGATATCTTAAATTATTAGGACTTAACCTTTGATCTAGTGCCAAGAAGACTTGCAAACGTAAACTCACACTTATAGTATAGCTGTAACCAAACATTTTTTAAGTTGTGTATAGATGGGCTAGTTTCATATAATGATAAGTCAAAAATTTGATGTTTTGAGTTATATTTTATTACCTATTATATTCGAATACATCTCTTCTATACTCATAATATTAGATCTACTGGTTTTCCCTCGGTACGTAGATGTTTGCATATGGAAATAAACAAATGTAAACAATCTTCTCTCAGCTCCAAATAAACACAACTCAAAATATCATTTTATGATTTTGTCAACGCTGCAATGAATTTGAAATTTATTGAGATAATTAAAGTGTTCCAATCAAAATATGAGACGAATAATGATTATTGCTTTTTTACAACTCAGTTTAGATGTGTCAAAACTTTGGTCAGCCATATCTCAATACTACCGATTTTAGTTGTAGAGCTATGGAACTAAGCCATTGATATCTCTTACCATTTTCCTTTCACGTGTACATAGTCTTGTATAAAAGCTCTTGAAAAATATTTGCATTTGATGCACTTAACATTGCTTTGCTACGGAATTCGCTCAATATTTATAACAGGTCGATTATCCTTAACTGGTGGTGACGGGTAAAACGTTGTGTACTCTGGGAAGATTGATTTTCGTGTATGCATACGTATAGTTTATTCAGGGATGAACAACCCGCGTCCAGTTTAATTTTTTTTGTGACCTTCGAAAAAATATATTAGAAATAAAATATATTTTTACGAATTGACAAAAGATAATTCTAAAAAGTCATTTTTTTGTATGGATAAAGATCGCATTAAATTTTGAATTATATGCATACACAACGTGTAAAAATATTTCATAATAAGCATTGTTCAATTTTTACTTGCGGCCCGAACCAATTATATTTTGCTGTGCGACCTACAAGAGGGAAAAGGTTTTGCATGCCTGATTGAAATAAATGTTACGGCTACTTTGTGTCGATTATTTTTAATTTGAAATAATAATGGTGGGAAAATTTAAATGTCAAAAAGTTGCATTTATACAACATGTACAAAAAAATCTGCACTACTATTTTGTTCAGATAAGAGGTGGTTCATAAATAAATGATGTCACACGATTTTATGAATTATGCAATACAAGCCGAAAGCCAGATTTCTTAAAATTATCCAATTGAAAATATTGCATTTGTTGTGGGTTTTATCTACTAAATAAAATCGACTTATTATTAATCAACAATACCAATAAATTCAAAATTGCTTAAATTGAAAAACATGACATCATCTTTTTTTTCTTGGTAAATTGTAATATTAAACATGTAAGCTATAATTTCTCATTAAAGAAACAGTCATGCCATAATGAGGTAAATACTAAATTCACTTGTTTGGTTCTTTACCTCAGTGCTCTGAAACCTTTTCATTTACCCACTACGACAAATAATTCTGCGGCACACCATAAGCATTTTTTTTTTTTTTTTAAATGGGTGTCTACAGAAATAACATAATTTTATGATTTGCATCTATAAATAAACTAGATTTTTTGTGCTCGCGGGATACGTCCATGAAAAACAGCAAAACTGTGAAAAAATAAATGTGATTTATATATGCCAAAAGAACTATATAAATAACTATTTACGTAAGTCAATCCTAATTTAAATATGCATTACAAACATATATCAACGTTTAAGAATTTAGATTTTTGTTCTAAGTGCTCTCCCAAACCATAAATTATATTAAAATAAGAAGAATATACACTTTAAATTGTATTTTAATTATACTTTTTACTGGGTTGAGTAAGGTAAAAATGAACCAACTCATGTTTTTACTATTTTGATTTATTGTAACTGGTCCAAAATATTTCAAATTTCAAATTGATGAAGTAATCAAATTGAAAATTGGTCTAGTTTCTGTTTTTTTTTGCACTACTTCCTTATCGATTAGTGGGTAAATTCTCTTAAATTCACGTTTATTATTATGAAAAAAGATAGAAGCACAAAGAATTCGATATGCTTTGTATTAACAAGTGATATTAGGATGTAAAATATTTCAACAAGCCATGTATCAACCTTTACATAAAGTATCTTAAAACGTGTCAAAACTTTGAAGCTCAATATCTCCATTCAGAAAATTTGCAGTTGGTTCTCTTTTGTTTAACTCGACTGAATGATACTTGTCAAATTTCCGATTTAAAATTACACAAATTAAAATTATTAGTCTTCGCCCGAATATTGGTTTTAAGACACAAATCAATTGATTTTTTCTTGCATTTGACGTTAGAAACAAATTGTGGGGCATATCTAGAATTTTTTAAGGTATTCACTGTCAATACTTGGTGGAAAAGCATTGTATTCATATTCTACGATTCTATTATTATTTCATATCGACTGTGGAAAGGAAAAAGGACTTAACCCACACGTATCAAATTGTACAGGAGGCGCAAAAAACGTATTTTGATGATTTTGGGCCATATGCAAATTATGAATTATACACAACCTTTAAGTGCATGGAGACTTCTGAAGTGGTGTTAAATTAACATAATCTAATATTAAACTAAGAAATTGTCTAGGAAAAACCTTTATTTCAGTCTTTTTTCTTGGTTTTAATATTTTACAAGGTCATCTTTTTCAAACTTAAAAGCGAAATTAAGATACTAATTCGGCATTTGCAGATTGCATCCTTTTGACCGAACGTGTATCAAGTTTGATACATTGTGATTATCGAAAAAAACCTGTTTTGAAAAAGCTGTGGGTTACGTCCTTTTTCCTTTCCACAGTCGATATGATAAGGATATCGTTCATGCCTAGCAATATCAATTTACACCTAGCATTGTTTCGCAACACACCTCTACGGTCGCTGAGCACTGTCTTACCTGTGTAAAGTTGATACATTTGTTTCGAGCTTACTTCGATTTTGTTTTCCTACACAGAGTCTGACGTTGACCGAAACGTGTTTTGGTAGGCGAGATATTTGGGTTTTACGGCCTTTTTTGTATGTGTAATGAACGCCTCTTCAATGTATTGTGGTACAGGTAAATTGTACTTCTTTGTTAGAAGGCATGCGATCTAACTCGTTTTTTTAATGTTCTCGGCGATACTTGAAGTCCGGAGCTTTGTAAATTCCAACAAAAGATATAATTTCACGTCAATACTTGCAATGTTGTCCGCAATAAAGTCATTTTTGGTTTAATAAGCCCGCTCATCCGCAAGGTTTCAATAAAAACACTAGCATACAGTCAAATCTCGATTGGACATGCCCGGAATTCATGTTTATCCGCTATTGAATACAATTTCTGCAATTTCGTTTCGATGAAGTGCAATTATTTTCCGAGCTTATGTTTTATTTCCCACAATTTATTATTGTCTAAATACTTTAAAAATACGTATATTTTAAAATAAATTGAAGGAATTTGGAGCTTCTTACAAGTTTTATTGACGTACCTAGACGACAAAACATGGACTCAATTTATTTCAATAATTGAATAAGCTTTATATTAACTGTTCAGAATTTTTTAATTTCATACCAATTTGCGTGATTTTTTAAATTAAAAATACACACAAAATCTAAGTATTCTCTCAACTTTGTTTCGTCGATACCTTCAAAAACATTTTCGATGTCAGTGAATAAAGAAAAAATAAATCTTAAGAATGAAAAAAAAATGGCGACAGTGGAGCGGACTATCTTTCTAGATGCAATCAGTGAATAATAATGAAAATAAAATATTTTTCCGAAAAAGACGAAGTAAAAACAAAATGGCATACCAAGTAATAAAATACGAACGAAAAACACTATCCGCTTTTAATATATAAATATTACAACATACAAACCAAATTTATTTACTTGTTTGACAATAGAAAACTACATACATTCTACATAAAATATTGTTTTTAATTACGAATTTTTGGTCATGTAATCCAGTCATATATTTTTATTCAAATTATTTACATAAACATATTTATTGAACCAAGCAATTTTTCACTTTTGAAATCAGCTAAAAATTATATCAAAATTTGTCAAAACACATAATTGTTTAAAAAGGATATTAATTTTACGTCAATTTTAAGTAATATTTACTTAAGAAATTCATATTCTTATTTGTCTTTGAGAAATATATCAGACATAACAATCTCACACTAGTCTAATTATCGTTATTTATTTTTATAATTGTTGACCTGTATAATAATTAAATTTTAAACGAACTTAAGAAAGTTTCCACTAATATTGTTGTTAACAATACTACTAATTGAGTAACCATAGAAAATTTAGTATGTATTTCAAATGCTAAAATTTCCTGTTTTGTGGTGTATCATTCAAAAATTAAAAATCATGATTTCACAATATTAAATTTAGACTTACATAATTATTATACGATTGTTTAAAAATCGTTTATTTGATATACAAAATTTCATATTACTATAAATGTATGTATGACAGTCCATTGCTCCATTCAATTTAATTTAGCAAAACTATTTTCGAATTTACGACAAAATTATTCAGAAAAAAATTTCAGCCTCAAACTTGATAGACTTTCATAATCGTATTTGCGAAACATTTTTTTTTTTTATATTTTTAATAAGTTATGCAGAGATCGTTGGTAAAAATGACATATTTTAAAAAATCAGGTGAACGGATATAATTTATTTAAAAAAGCAATAAAAAATGCAAATTTCTGTGCCGCATGTTCATAAAATTCCGAATACCGGTCTAAACAGTGACATCTCCTTTTTACAATAAATTTATTTACGGATTTCGCGTACTACTATGTGAAATGTTATTTTGTTTATTACACACATACACGCAAATGATACCCACAACTAATGATTTCATTGAGAGATCGTCAACTATTCCGTATTTTGTCCAAATTAAAATCATTTTGCTTTGACTAAAACAATATTATTTATACGGCCTTGTACATCGTGTTTACTTCGGCGATTTTTAGAATTCTTATTTTTATTTTAAATAATTTGAATATATTATTATTACGTGTTATTTATTACACAACATAATTGTTTTTTTTTTCAAAATTACTTTGCTCATATGAAATTTGTTTTTTGAATTGAAAACAAAACAATTTTGAGTATTTTAACGAAATTTAATCTTTATTGTAATACAATAAACGACAGACTAAAAGTAACTATAACTAATCATTCACTTTCTTTGGTTCCACAATTATAATAGAATTTCGTTGCTAGCAATTTCGACAGCTAATCATCGTGATAACTATTAATTCAAGCAATGGTGTGATGTTACATAGTTTAATTTTTAACTTAATTCTTTGTCAACATCAACTTATGAAACTAAGATTCAAAAACTTACAATATTAGCAATGATTAATTTGTTGAATCTTAGCTCAAAAACTAGTAACTAAAATGAAAACGTTTATTTATCAATTAAGATTTTATTAGCTAATGAGCTTTTAGTAATAATAAAGAAATGTTAAGAGACTAGAGAACGATGTACAACAATGCAATCAATGACTTGGCAGGCCAAAAATTAATTGAAAAGTGGCCACACTGAATAAAAGCAACTGAAGAAAGCTGTTGAAGGAAACCAGAAACCATCTAAATCAGTCTTACCCACATATATGGTTAAAGATGGCAACCTTCTAATATCTAAGCTGTTCTGTTTTTTGAATAATTTATCAAACAATTCAATTACTTTTATTCACCATAGTTTAGTGTTACGCATCGATCATTTTCTTATAAAAGGTCATATATTTACAAACTGGTTTTCAAAATCAAAAGCGTGTAAAACAAAAATTATTTTATTATGTTATCATTACAAGTTAATTCTATCTCGAAAAAACTGAAATATTAATAGTAGTTAAACCTAGTGGCGGATTACGCACACGAGGGGGGCCCATTCACAGGGGCTGGCTGGAAGGAGCTCGGAGCCCCCTGTTAAATTTTACGAAGGCCGACGTGCCCCTTGTTAATTTAAGAGGAAACAGTATTCTCAGATCAAATTAGTTCATAACTACAATTTCTGACTTATATATTATCTACGACAGCATCAGTATACACAGTAGTACATTTTTAACCATGTACATTGATTAGTTTTTGGTAAATTGAATATTGTTACATATTAAAATTGTATTAAGTAACAATCGATTTCTCTTTTAAGTATTGCATATAATTCCATTGGAGTGATAAAAAAAATCACTCCTTCCCCAGGACACCGAGAATTGCATTGAGATTAAGCGATATCCTTTTTGACGTTTTGGCAGCCCATCACTGCCCATGCACAGTAAAATTTGGAGGCCCTGCTTTTCGGATAACATTAGATGTCAAACAAATTCATGTATAATAATAAAAATATACACAAATCTGAACAAAAATTATGTGGAATATATAATGTAAGCCATTTTTGAGGCCCCTAAGATTTAAAGGCCCCCAAGCGCGCGCCTCATTTGCTTATAAGGCAATCCGCCTCTGGTTAAAACCAAAAAGTATTGATCTTTGCAAATAATAAACACAAGATAATTTATTGACTAATTATTTTGTTTTGAAGGATAATTTTACTATAGCTAGTTACATCCTCATTTGCTTAAAAAACGCATCTTTGGTTCTACATATTATTTTTTTACCAATTAATTGCAGTAATTAATCTCTTAGCATCGACTTTGGTATCATACTTATCGTCAATGTTGTGCGAAGAAGTCAAAACCGGTTGATAATCAATTTTTGTTTTGTAAATTTAAATCGGTAAATTTATCAAATTGATGAGAGATTTTTTTTCGCGGAATATAATGTATCTGTAATGATTTGAATTTTGAGTTCTATGACATCTAATACTTCATCAGCTTAAAATAAATTTATTAAAAACAATTAATAATAGATATTATTACTATCTAGAAATAAGTTTTACATAATGCGCTTAAATTTTACGTTTTTTAAAAGACTTTTATTAATCATACTTTATCGCAGTGAATATTTATTTCATCGAAAACATTACACAAGTGTTATTTTATTTTTGGACATGGTAAATTGTATTTTTTTTGATTTATGGATTTGCGATACAGGATCTTAAAATTAGGTGCATGCAGGATATTAGTTGTCATGGCCGAGTCAATTACCCAATAGGATTTAAAACAAACGTAATTGCTGACCCAGGTAAATTTGATTAAGTTCTTAAACTTTTTTGGAAAAAAATGGTCTGGGCATAAGTTACAGAAACAAAGAAAAACGTTTTCTTGCACGTCTTTGATCACCTCATAGATATTATTTTAAATAAAACATTGTTTTTATTTCAATGTGGAGCATATATCCTCTTAGTGGAGGTATTTCTAAAGATTTCTTTTGCGCGAAATGTTTGTTACTCAGTTACTCAATCTCTCTTTTTAGTGAGACTAGAGATATAAGTATAGGTCAAGGATAGAACTAGTGGTTAGCTAATTGCTGAGTGGAAATGGAATTAAAAAATCGCATACATCCATGCCTTCGGACAAAAATCTTTAAATCGAATGAAAAATCAATCTATAAAACTGTCCACATTGGGAATCGTACCCGTGACCTCCGTGTTTTAAGTCAACGAAATTGACACGGCAAAAAAATATATGTCAGTATAACTAATCACACTTCTCAAAACCTTAACCGAATCAGATTGGTCAATGCTCTCGAGTTCAACCTATTCGGTTGAAGGTAGGTGTGAGCTGGAAGAGGCTCGCGCGAGCCCCTTGTTAAGTTTGACTGTGGCTGGCTATAGCCTTATAAATTAAGAAAGAAAATATTATCATATCAACTGCAACTTCTGTGAATGGTTTCATTTAAATTTTATATGATACAAAAAACATTTTTTGTCATTGGAAATATTTCGAAAAACACTAATTTCGTGTGTATAATAAAAGGTACGTAGCCGTGTTTAAATATAACACGATGCAAGCTACATTCAACTACTTAAATAACTACTCTGCTAGCTCTCTGCTGCCTACCCGTGATTAATACTAGCTAGGACTACAATCTGGCATCTTCTAGTAGTGTTAAAAAAGTTTGAATTTGTTATTCATCTTAAATTTTAATTAATTTATGCATTTATTGTAATTTTCTCGTTTGCGACCAGCGATAAATTCGTGTATAGAATCTTATTAATAAGAAAGTTTTATTTATGAAACTGTTTGTGCATTTAATAGTTTTGGGACACAAAATACAAAAAAATGTCTCTCAAATTATCTGGCGTAGTTTTTCGTGTGAACTGGCAACAGGCTATAAATTGGTTGAAACTATACGAGCGTGTTTAGAGGTGGTGTTGTATTACTGATTAATATCAGCAGAAAGTTTTCTCAAAGAACAACTTTCACGATGCAATAGTATCAACGGCACCAATTATTAGGCGTTTTGAATTTAGCACCGAGCGGTCAAATGGATAGATGCCCAGTCAATCCGACAAAGCAGCAAAACAGGGAATCCGTTTCATGTTTATTGCTCACAGATAAAGCCTCCTGATTGCCCACAGTAGCGTACCCCTCGCAGTGAATCTGGGGACAAACTATAATATAATAGTTCATAGCGCACACGGAAACGGCTATGGAAACACGGTCTGTTTCACTTCATTTTTCAGGAGAGTCGAATGTTTCTTTCACTACTTTTTAATATTTTTTTAATGTCAAATGACTTTAAATAATTACGAAAAATACAGACACAAAACGTCAACTTAATTTAAGGCTAAGCTTTTACATTCCATACAAAATACTGAATGAAATTCAGTCAGCTGAATCAAATCCTGCGAACTGACTGAATGCCTTTTATTTAACACTTTTGATAGTAAAATAATTACGTGAAGTTAATTTGTATACATTTGCGGTAGGTAAGACTTTGAAACTGAAAGATATATCAAATTGTAGGTATTAAAATTACCTATCGTAATTATTATACGCAAACGAAGTTATTTGGGCGTGTTTGGAACAAGATACCTTAACTAATAATCAAAATACGACATTATCAATTATCCTTTTTTATGCAGATAATTGCACTGAATCATGACAAATATCCATTGAATCAATAGAAAACATATTAAAGGGGGCACTAGTTTACTTGTCTTTCAAATAAAGGTGACGATAAAATGACGGTTGAATATTTTATAGGTGATAACGATTTAGTTTTGAGTCTATAGACTTTAAAATTGGTTATTACACACATTACTCGATACACATTTTCTTTCGTTTTAAGTTAAAGAATACATTTTACTCAAACGCAAGTGAAAGCAGCTGGATTTAATTATTTTTTTTAAATCTATAATATATTGCACTTGTTTTCGAAAACCCCTCAAAATTGAAACTGTTCTACACCTTTGAGAAATCAGTACGGTTATGCGCTTAAAGCGATGTACAATATAAAACATAACATGCCTTGTCGTTCGAGAAACGCAACCAAAAAAAATAATCAAAGCACTTAGAGATATCTAAAGTACATATCTAAATAATAAATAGATTATGAGACAAGGAGTCATTGCACGACTTCACTGACTTTGTTATTAAACCTCCCAGGATTTAAAAAAAATGTAATCATAAAATATGGCCAACAATTTTATGCACTCAAAAGCAGTATTTGTTATCTTGGATAATTATTTATTCGAGACATGTGTATACAACGAATTACTTTACAAGTTCGTTATGATTTTTTTGTACAAGAGAAATTACGGTGCAGTAAAACTTCTATTTAACAGGCGAATTTTCGGTAAATTTTTAAAATAGTTATAACATCTCAAAGATTTTTTTTTTTTAATAATTCAAGATTTCGACTGAAGGTGCTTGGGAGAGTTTTAATATTAAATTTGAATCGTTCAAACTATGTACATTCTCACAGATTTTGTCACTAACGACCCGGCTTTCGCCTTTCGGCATCTTCAGGCGTTCAAGTGCACGGATGAACTTGAACTGACGCTTAGTAAATAAATGTTTCGTGTTTATATAAAAAATAAATGTATCATTGAGTTTAAAGCCATTACTGGCGAAAAGGATAAGCTCATGAGAATGCCCACAGATTTGAGTAATATGTAGTTTCAAGAATTATATTTATTTGTTTGTCGGCAAAGGTTTTATGATTTTATTTATATAGGGTATAGAAGTGGAGATCCCGGGTCGTTAGTGACAAAATCTGTGAGAATGTAAATAGTTTGAACGATTCAAATTTAATCTCAAAGATTTTTCGTGCACTTGGTCAATCACAAAGACAGTTTTTTTAAATCGCGTTTTATTTTTTATCTACTTATAGACACTTCAGAAGGTATATGTTGAAAATTTTACACTTTTTGTAGCAATTCCACATTATTTATTGATCTGGGATGGGCTGGTTTTCTTTATCGTGATCGTTGTCAACAGAAGAAAATCGATTCAGGGCTATTTACTCACAATGAAGAAAGACTTAAAATATGTCGAATAAACAATTGGTAAAAGAAATATTTATTTGCATTTTTACTGCAAACGAATTGCAACGGTAATGAACGGTGTCGAAAAAGCTTGATAATATAGTAAAATAAAAAGAGAATCTCGTCTGTCAATCAGGTATGGGCTGTAAAAAAGCTCTCGAGGCTTCCCACGATCCCCTTGTTAAGCTGAGAAATACAATAGTTTTAAATCAAATCTGAATGACATTCAGTCAGCTGATTTCAACCCTGTGATCTGATTGGATCTCAATGACTTTACCACTTTTAATAGTAAAATTTTAATTTAAAGTTGATTTTCATACGACTTTGATACTGAAACATATCGATGTCGTAGTTCCAAAGAACGATAAGTCAAAAATTTGATTTTTTGCGTTATAGTACACACTTTCAAAACCTTCCTTTTATTGCTCCACAAAAGTACAATAGAAAAAAAATACTGCATATTTTCCTTTCGGTAGGCAGATGTTTGGATATGGAGATAAAGAAATATATTTAAAAAAATCACAATTCCATTTAAACAACTCAAAATATTGTTTTATGGTTTTGTCAACGTTCCAATAAATATTAATTGAATTCAATGATTCACTAAAAAGATTCGTCAAAACTTTGATCAGCCATATCTCAAAACTACCGTTTTTTAGTTGTAGCACTTTCGATATATTTAAATATATATATTAAAATTCCCTCCCACCTTTCCTATACTTCAAAAACTCGGCGTAGTGAGAGCGATTAGTTAGCCAGTAGTCCTGTCCTAGCCTTATCTTCCTATTCCTACTATTCTCTAAAAAGAGAGGTTGAGCGACTGAGTAACGAACCGTTCTCGAAAAAAAAAATGTTGAGATACCTCCATTAGGAGGCCATATGCTCCACATATGCTCCATACCCGAATTAATAAAAAAATATACTACGCAATAAGAGCGGGCATGATTGAACCATAGAAAGCAAATAAAAATACCAGTTGATAAATTTGTAATATATTTTTTGGTCAACTGAATTTGAATAATAATCGTATACAGCATAAATGACCTTCTATCAACGTGTATGAGTAGGTAAACAACGTCAAATTTTTAATAATATGACATGCAACAAGGAAACAATCATTCAATATTTTTTGGCATTGTAATATTAATTAAATTGAATATTTATCATACTTCATAATAATTATCAGTAACCACATTTATCGACGTCAGATTATATGAAACCCTACTTAGATAAGACACGTTTAATTATACGCAGGTTCTAATTTTAAATCTATAAATAAAAAAATACCCATTTATATGACATCTGTGGGTGGCTGAGGACAACTCAATTTCATGCCATATATTATATTATATCCTAGAAACGAAAAAAAAATATCTTAGATTAATTATTTATTTATTATTTCAAATAAAAATTGTTTATCATTTAATTCTTGCAAAAAAAAAATTTAAAAAAATGTTCTATGGACCAGTATACTCCAATTGAATTGAATTTTATCTAAGACTTGTTCCAATCTCGTCGAACACTTTATTGTCACTGTAAGTTATTCTCAAAATGCATCATCACAATAATCAAGAAATTGTTTGTAATATATATATATTTTTAATTCCCTAGGGTACTCAACGTTGTACCCACCACCACCCGCTACGGCTTCACACTCTTCTTATAGGGTGTATTCCGTAGCGTAACAACGTTAGTCGTGTTCAAAATTTTGCCAGAAATGTCCCGAGAAGAAATTCTTCAAGACTTGGTTGCATGCACTACAGTGCGCAGAAATTAAAAGTTATTAAATTAAATTATAAATATAATAAATACATATGTCTTCTTTTGGTCAGTAAAAAATAAATTAAATTTAAATAAATTAAGTGCTTAAGAATTTACAGCCATTTCTTTTTTAGAATGGAAGCTATTAAAATGCTCCATTATTGTGTTCATATCGACCCGTAATAGGTAGATAATCGTATCCGACAATTTATAAATTTTACGAGAAAGTTTTTTTTTTAAATTAAGTTCGAAATTAAAATTCATTAAGTGCGGTTGGTAAATAGTAATATATGGTAAATGGCTATCCTGGTATTATAGTAAAATTGTCCGACTTCTTTCAATTTTCTAGATCAGCGTTTCTCAATCGGGGTCCACGTGGATAACAAGTCAAAACACTCACAGGCATCAAAAAAGATCGGGTGAATGAGATAACGTTTTAAAATTTTGTCACTGACGCATTATGCGATATTGAACAATTATTGGCTTAAACGCAATTTACCGAATTGTGTCGCTTAAGTTCTTTTACCGATTATGGTTTGATATGCTCAATAATCAAAGTTGACGTGCCTTATAATTACATGATTTTTATGAATATGTCACATTAGCGGAAAATGAGTACTACTGAAAGCTTTGGTGTTAATTATTACTATCTTTTGTTTTACATTGTTCTGATACTATTTTTTTATGGTTATTATTAAGGTTACTTGTAAACGTTCATAGAAAAGATATGTGCATAGTTTGCATGGTTTATAACCAGGGTTGGGCTGGAGGGGACTCGGAGGGGCTCGCGCGGGCCCTTGCTATTTTTTTACTAAGTCCGGCGAGCCCCTTGCTTATTTAGGAGAAAACAATATTCTCAGATCATATTAGTAACTAACTGCAATTTCTTACTTACATATTATCTACGACTGCTTAAGTATACACAGTAGTACATTTTTAAGCCATTTCATTTTATAAATTTATGGTATATTGCATATTGTTAACTATCGATTGCGTGTTTAAGTATTGCATATAATTAATTGCTTAAGAATGATAAAAAAAAATCCACTCCTTCCTCAGATTACCGCGAATTGCGTTGAGATTAAACGAGTCCCTTGTTTAAGTATTGGCAGCCCACTGCTGTTTATAACAAATAAGTAAATTGTAAATAAATAAATTGTAGTCAACGCGAAAATACTTCCCTTGTGTCCAAAACGTAGATGCTCAGAATAGCATATAGCTTTTTTGAAACATCAAAAAAGTCTTCGTCGACTTGTCAGTATCTGGATATAATTGCTTAATCAAATTTAAAGTTTGATATAGGACAGTGTCTGCCATTTTTTTTTTTACTTCACGGCACACTGATTAATGGGACTAGTACCGTGGCACACCAAATAAAAATGCTTTAAATAAGTAAATGTACATTTAAAAAAGAAAATGTGTCGCGTTGACCACGATGTATGAACGTGACAAATATTTGTTTGAAAGTGTAGATGATAAATCTATTTAAAATTGAAGAAAATTTAAATGAATAGGCATTATTTAAAATTAACATTTATAATATTTAAGGCTTCTTCCACCGCGGCACACTTGAGACTTCTTGCGGTACAGTAGTGTGCCGCGACACAAAGTTTGGCAGACACTGATATAGGAGATGCAATGAAATATGTGAAATTAAATAACAGTATTTCATATCACATTTCAGATTTTAACAAACGGTAGAACAGTTGAATCTCTCTGAAATGTCATATTTAACTAATTTTTGGTAAAATCCATCATATGGAAGGTATTTTTGAAGGAAGGAAGGAAGGAAAGAAGGAAACAATACAATTAATAATGTGGTCTATTGTAAAATATCAGGTGGTCGGCCAATATTTTTGGGACTGTAAACGATTTTTGATTGAGTCACTTTAGTTTTAAAGTGTGCATAAAAATAATAATACTTAATAAACGTAACCAACCACCACGAAAACAGTAAACTACGTCGCATAAAAACTATAAAACTTAATAATAATAAATACATTATTATCGTAACATAGGTAATCAATCAGATAATTTCACAGGTGCTATAGATTAATGCGATATGTACTAATCAGGCGGATGCCAGGCTCTATAATGTATAATATAAGATTTTATCGATATAATATGTAATGTAATGATAAATGAGAAAAGGCTGTAGTACGTTCAGCTTACTTGTGGCTGAGCCATTATCGCTTATGAAATAATTGAAATATCGTGAATATATTTTGTTAGGTCATAAAATTGTACGTTTACTTTATGGGCGCGTAATCTAATTAATGGGAATTGTTTCTTTCCATTTATTGGAGTAATAGCAATAAACAGTGGATAGCGTTAATTATTTTACCTGCATATATATATTGGTAATCATAATAAAATTTAATCAGTACCTTAATACTTTAATGTTATATAAGTATTAAAAAAGGTTTCGTAATATTTGTAAAAATATATATGTATATCTTTATGATGCGCATCTTTTTTCAGCCAAGTGAAACTTTTACAATGATAAATTTGTAAATTGTCACCCTTATATAAATTTCTTGCTTATTTGGATGTATATGTAATATATAAACAAGTTCAACAACATTAATAAAATTGAACCGCAATACGTATTCAATATATTTAAAAAATATGCTCAATCACAAATAACAAAAATATTTATTGACAGTTACATAGGTTAAGTTAGATTAGCCGACTGAGTGGTCAAGTGGTCAAAGGTGTTGGCTTTGGCTACGGAGGGCCCGGGTTCAAATCCCGGTACGGACAGTTTTATAAATTGATTTTTCAATCGATTTATGAATTTATGTTCAAAGGCATGAATGTATGTGATGTCTTGAATTCCCCCCTCTCACCCATCCTATCGTATGAACGGGGCGTATCGAGAGCGATCAGCTTACCACTAATCCTGTCCTAGCCCTATCCTTCTATCCTCTTTGGAAAAAAGAGTTTGAGCAACTGAGTAACAAGCAGTTCTCCATTAGGAGATAAACTCCATTAGGAGTCCATATGCTCCACATTGGGAGCGGGCATGGTTTTAAAAACATAGGTTAGGATGCGGATGACCTGTCGCAGAAAGATTAACACTCAGACTCTTTTCATAACAATGACAATGTTAATTGTTTAATTATGTAATTGAAAAAAGGAAATGTTTTTGTTTACATCATCTAGAATAATTTATGAATTCGTTTTGATTTTAATAAAAATATATTTTTTGACAAATTTGTGTGATGCAAGGTATTGTTTTATCATAACATACATACATATTACAGAAATAGTTAAGCTATATTACATTTTTTTATACCTTGTCCGCTACCAATTTGAAGTTTATCTCAACACAGGTGTTTCTACGAGAACTGCTAGTTACTCAGTTGCTTAACCTATCTTTTTTACAAATAGAAGGATAGAAATAGAAGGATAGTACTGAGGCAGGACTATGCAACTCGCCACGGCCATACATCTGTGTCCAACAGGCGTTATGCGTTGCTCAGTTTTGTGCAAGGATTGTCTCGGGAACATGCATGGATTGTCCTATATTTCAATCCACAAGAATCTCTATCCAATCTCTCTCGAAAAAGAAAGGTTAAGCAATAGAATAACAAGCTGTTTTCGTAGAAAATGGTATGTTAAATAGCCTCCGTTGGATGGCCATATTTTTCACATTTTAAGCTCCATGAATTAAAAATAAAGATTGAACGATTTACCCAACTATGTTTGCCCTATGCAATGAGATAAAGATGCCTCTATATTGTGCCATATTACATTTTTTTACAAATAAAAATACTTAGCACTCAGGAATCATTTTTGTATGTAATTTATAAAAAAGTTTAGTGTTCATATCAATTAGTTACGCATAAATTGAACGTGGGTGGTCAAATAAATCTTATCGAGACCGAAAATGTTTATAGCACTTCTAATATGTCGGTTCAACTCCGTCCCAAGTCACTCACAATATATCTCGCAGTAAAAAAATATCACTTTACTTTCAATTCTCATGCAGCAATAAACTTCAAATCGCTCTATTTACTTAGGATTCGTAAATATCGCTGTAAAATATACCACCTAATATTGCGATATGTCAGGGATGGCGAACCTTTTTGGTTCCGCGTGCCAAAAATCCTCAAGTATCATTTCTCGATTTTGTGGTGTGCCCAAGCAGTAAAAAAAATAGCAAAATAGAAAAAATAAAAAAATGTTTTCTTTTCTGAATTTTATTTACATGCTTAAAAAATACAAAAGAGTTTCTTGAAAATAAAGTCATAATCAATAAAAATACACATCAGTTATTTGTCAATGAGATTTTTGTACATAAACATTTTTTTTTTTTTTGAACTTGGAAATCCTTAGTGTGCTATCTAAATTCTCAAACTTGCCACCTCGGGCACGCGTGCCCTAGGTTCGCCATGCCTGCGATATGTTATAATGCATTGTGTTATAGAAATAGTTAGTTATTTGTTCAATAAAACTTTACGTGCTTTTTGTGGTCACTTTGCCGAAGTCTCTGACTATGACAATAAAAAAAACATAAATATAATTCAAACAATTTTATTTATAACTATAATATGATGGAATTTATAAACAAACTAACATATAATTCATGGAACAAAAGCGTTATGCACTTTTTAGATATTTATCTTTGTTTTTGTATTTATTTACATTCCAACTTAATTTTAACACATTTTAAAAAATGGTGATTTATCAATTATATTTTTTTTGTACCTTGTTGAAATGACACTATTCAATATAACATATTTATTTATATGAAAACTAGCATTCATAAAAAAGTAAGAGACAGTTAGGCTGTTTAGAGGTGAAGTGAGCCAACTAGAAAAATGATAAAAAAAATCTTGGACTTTTCAGTACTATCGCGTCTTTACTTAGTGCTTGGTGGATTGCATATTTTTATTTTACGGAGATAACACTATTGCAATGTATATTAACCAGGGCTTTTTTAACATTTATCGCGGTGGAACGGCGTTCCGGTACCTTTTTTCGGTATGGAAAAAAAATATTTACTTTTGAAAACTTTTGATTTTTTTATGAAACTTTTGGCTGTATCTCCCACGTTGTGAAACACTAAGCCCTTATTGTTCGACCAAAAATATTGACCTGAATTCCATCCCACGTGTCACTCCCACCCTTTCAATCATAAAAATTAACAGGGCAAAGCTAAAGCGATTGGTTAACTACTAGTCTTGTCCTAGCCCCATCTTCCTATTATTACACTCTTCAAAAAAAAGAAACAATGTAACAAGCAGTTTTCTTAAAAAAACCTCTATTGAAATAAATCAATAAGTAAGCCATATGCTCTACATTGAGAACGCACATGGACCAAAAAAAAGTGAGCTCCGACACCTTATTTTTTCACTTTAACCATACTCTGAGATGTGTAGAATATTACATTGCATTCAACTTATTTTTTTTTCTTAAATACTACTTGGCTTACTTCACCTCTAATGGGCCCAATTCAGGTGCAAGAAAGGCCTTTTTATATTATTATGTTTGCATTGTATTTTATTTTTAACAATATGTGAATTTTAAAATAAGTGCTTAAAAATAATACACAGAATAATATATTCTGAATACAGAAAATATTCCTCGAAAACATTGTAATCGGACCATCTTCTAAAGCTCAGCACAAAGTTATCAGATAAAAAAACTCGGAAAATACAATATAGAAAATTGACAAAAAGCGTATGCTTCTTTTTGGCCTTATATTCAGATCTGACCGTTGTTTTCAAACGTTTTATTAAAAAAAAAAAACGATATAAGAGTGAGTAATATTTTGTTTTATATATTTCTTTAAACATATACCCAGTGAAACCCCGATCCATAGTTCTCGCATTTGTCGTTTTCATGGAAAACTAGATCAATGATTTGTAGTCCCGCATTAATTGTTTTGAATTGTAGGTCCTTCAAAGACGATGAATACGGGTAATCTTCATTTTTGTTAAGTGTAACTTACGAACAGTACCATAGCAGTCTTAAGTTCCAAGCAGTGTAGTAGAAAAAACAGCAAAAAAGACCGGGCTGTTAAATCCCAGCCGCTCCTAACAAATTGTATGGCGGTTATACGTAGATCAACTCTAAATTCCAATTTATGAGCTTATTTTTCGTTGAATATAACATGTATGTTTGAAAGATTTCTTGTATGGATATTCTGTGATTCTTTGGTGTTATTAATTTACAATTTACGATACATCGGAAGGGTCATATATGCAAATTAAGTAATGATTGTAAGAAATATAGCGAATGGCAAGAAATGCGATGTGTGGTAAAACAAATAAAATTTAACTTCCCACTATTAAATATCACAGTTATATTAAATATTGATTATAAATAACATAAAACAACAGCAACAAGTGGAATCCATATTATATTATATACGATTTTGACGCCTATTGTGATATTATGAAATAAATGCTGCGTCTTATCATATAATAATGGCAATATACCAAGTTAATGATGATTTAATCAATAATAATATTTAAAAAATAATGAAGTGAAATGTGCTACCCTAGTTTGACTTACTGATTTTTGATTACTGATATGACTTGAGAAATCCTATGGAACGATTGAGTAACGAACCAGTGTGCACAAATAAATTTTAAGATTAATTATTAATTGATTAAAATCCCAATAATGACGTTGATTTTTTTAATGAACTATCCAACCACATATTCTGTATCGAAATATTGTAAAAAAAATAATTTTAATAAAATGATTTGCCTTCTTTGTTTGCTTTTGTTCTCCGAGATTTTTCTTCAAAAACCTTAGAGAATGTGATTTTTTCTTATTTTGAAAAATATGTAATTGAAAAGATATATAATTACAATATAAATATGTATTTCCTACAATATATCAGAAACAAATGGCTTCATAATGATGTGATATTACTTTGAAAATTATGACGCCGGCCCGCTTATCTGAAAAAAGTACCTGTTTTCAGCTCCATAGCATGGCTTTCACTATAGGGGGCTTTGACAGTACCCATGATAAGCCACCTAATTACATTGTTTCCGTATCCAATGATTCCTCTTTTCTGTGATTAAACACACGCCATTCAATTTAGATATTTTAACGAATAACTATTAAAGGAACACGAATACATCTCAGCATGAAGTATATAATACATCATTGCAAGGTATTCGATTTAGTTGACGAGAGCTGGATTTTAGTCAGTCGCTAAGCGTTCTTTTTAAGCTGTGTAAATATAGGAAAGGGTACGAATAAGGATAAGCTTTTTTGTTAGCTGTTTTTTGCATTAAATGAAAACATCACAGAAGACAATAATTTTTAACGAAAGCTGACACTTGTATGACAATAACATTATATGTCAATTGTCGGTGCAAAGATAATAAAATCATTATAAATATATGATAAGAACAGTTTCCGGGATTACGAGATCGCAAAATTGATCGGAATTGGAGGCCCTATTATCATTATCTTCGAAAACAGTTTCAGTGTGAATATGCAATCCAATTTTATTAAAGCAAGAAGTTGTCTATTAGTTATAACACACCATACATGAATTATCTAAATAAAAAAACAGGTAAAAATAAAAAAATAGTCTCGCTGGAATCGTTTGATGTTCACTGTCAAGTGTTAAGATTTCAATAGTGTAGTTTTTACTGTAGGCAAATTCGTCGCAGCATTTTTTTACTGTACATTTTTTACGCCATACACATAACAATATTTTTATATGTTTCGTTCTCAGTCAGCGAGAAATGATGACGAAAAAGTCGTAAAGCAATGAATTCGCCATAAAAGCGGAATTCATTGTTCAGGAATCGTAAAAATGGAAATCTAATTTTGAAGCCTCCGCGGTTTTATGTGTCTCCGGTGAATCCGGAGGTGGTGGGGGGTGATAATATAATATTTTAATGATAGAGCGTCACGATAACAACAATGGATAATCGAGGTTAATAACACAAAAATAAATTAACAGCCATGAAAACTTGTTTATTACGATCGGTGTAAATAACAGATAATTATTATTCTAGAATCAACCTTATTTACAATTAATTATAAACAACTAATTAGCCAAGTTAAACTATATTTATATATAACCAATATGAACATATAAAATTATTTATTCATGCACAACTTATAATACGTTAATATTATCACCCTCGATAAAAAATCATTTCCATGAAAGATGAGTTTATCGGTCCATAAATTTTGATTCGTAACATAGCTTAATATCATCGCATTCATTGGAAATATTAATGAAAAGTTTGATAAACTACCATTCTTTATTAAGTATAATAAAATAATTAAATGTGTCAGTTTTGGGAGGGGTAGAATAAACAACTGAATACTCACATAAAATGTTCCCTCTAAGGCAAGAGGTTAGCTGCGCGGAAATTTCAAAGGCTGCGCGGACCGATAAAATATTCATTGAACAACTGTCTTGTAGTGCGCGCCAACCCGGAATGAGTGCGCGCGGACTTTCCAACTGCTGCGCGGCCGCGCACGCGCGCAGCTTAGAAGGAACGTTGCTCACATATTACAATACTATTTTTCGTTTTTTTTTTATTCCTTTACAAATAAAGATTGCAACGAGCTGTCGTTTGTGTGAAGAAATGAAATTAGGAAGAAATATTTATGTATTATAATATAAAGTAGTCAAGTTTCTGGTACGCAGTGAATTGTTCAATGTATAAGACATGTTAAAATTTCATGAATATCAAAAATGACACTTATCTCAAAACAAGCTTTTTTGACTTATCGCCTTCTGCCAGTATACTCACTATATCATGTTTTTTTAAAGCGATGTTATGCGTATGTAAATATTATGATATTATAATTAAGAATATATATCAACTGACCTTCATTTAGTATTTGTAATCAAAATTGTATTTTTGAAAATATGCATGATGTATTTATTATAAATAAAGGTAAAAATAACTACCAGAAAGAATCCAAAACGTTATTTCCATTCGGACAAATTATCTGTTTTTCATATCACTAAGAATGCGGTATGGAATTTTATAATGCTTCATATAATAGGAGGCATTAAATGAAGAAAACTTATATTTTTATGACATAGCAAACTTGCATGTCTGTGTACAATTATAAGCAGAAAGAAAATGGAAAATTTACGGAAGCGCGTGCACTGCAGGTTTTACTGCTCCTTACAAAATGTGCTCAACAATAATTTACATAATAACTCTTTGTATAAATTTTTATAATAACTCTTTGTATGTATGTATGTACATAGTTTTTCAATTAATACAAAATATCAACATAGATTTATTGCTTCAATGTATATTTAAGTTTAATCAAATTTTACATCTCTCTTACATATCGCATACTTAATTTTAAGCAATGAAAAATCAAAAAATGACATTTAATTGGATTTAAAAAAATTAAAACCGTTTTAAGTAAACGAGATCCCTTCTTTAAACGTATGATTTTGATTAATTGCCATGTTACCTTAGTACAGCGGTGGGCTGCTAATATCTTAACTAGGGGCTCGGTAAATCTCAGCCATAATGCCTTTACACTATAGATGAAACATCTTCGTATTACAATTTAACAGAAATTGCAGTTAGGTAGGTGCTGATTTGAACTGAGACGAATGATTTTAACTTAACAAGAGGCTCGGATGAGCCTCCCCGAGCCCCCTCCAGCCCACCCCTGCCTAAGTATCGTCGGTTTATGTAAAACTAAATATGTATTCTATATATCAGTGCTCCGCAACCTTTTCTCACCTACGACACACCAAAATTCTTCCTAGAATTCCGCAGCACACCAAAAGCAAAAATATATAGGTATTAAATTGATACACAAATTTTCGTTTTTTATTTGAAAAGTATACATACATACAACTATAATATATTTACTTTTATGCAATCTTAATAATTATTATAAAATAATAACTAATTAAAGTGATACCTGCTTGTTTCAATGAACACAGAGGTATTAATAATAATTCAATTCAAATATTTTTTTATCATGTATTTGACCACGGCACACCTGTATCCGGCTCACGGCACACCGGTTACGGAGCACTGCTATATATGACCAAAAAATGGTAATTTTTTTTTTTATTTAACTGAAATTAACTTGGTTGAACTTCATTGTAATAAGATAAAAAATAACGAAGTATTTTAGTTTCTTGTCCGAAATAGCCATCAATATTGTATAATATAACTAAAATACGTTGTAATTTTTACACCTTATTACAATGGAGTTCTACCAAGTAAATTCTAATTCAATCAATATATTAATAAAACTATTTTTGATCTGACAACTGTGCTGGGCAATATTAGAATACACACATATTTAATTGCACCGAAACCAAAGATACTAACTAATGTCTATTGATATACTCCGTTACGACTCTATATTAACGATCCGCCATAAGATCAGAAAAGAAATCAGTAGTTGTTTGACAAATAAACCTCGAATTTATGAAAAATATTATATGTATACTTACGCGCTTATTCCCTAATCAATGTTATAATAAAAATAGTTTCATCTTTTTTTTCAAATATTATTAATTTTTAACACCAAAATATTTTTTATTGAAATTACTAGTAATATACAAAAACTATTTGACATCCATATAAAGATTGACGTAATTCCTAAATCATTATCTTATAACGGAGTCGTTACTTTTTGAAATATGCAATAAAAATATATGAGAATACCAAGAAATGTTTGAAGGACATTGTTTTTTTCGAACTTAATACCTACTAGTCGGTAAAAAGTCGTAAAATGCATTTTTTTAATACGGATGTGTACAATATCGTGCGATAATTAATATTTATAATTATTGTGATAAATTCTATTAGTAGTCCATATACTTCACATAGGGTCAATAGAGACTAGGGAGTAAAGAAAAATATTACCCATTTAAATTTCCTACTAATAAATTAGATCGATCGTATTGTTGAAACAATACACGATTTTTACAGAATTCCAACGGCTAAATTTTGTTCTCAATATACAATATTTAAATAATATTAATAAATGTATGGCATTACAGCAGACTGTCAGTACACTTAATAAATGAAATTTTAAATTATTTAACTACATACCAACCAAAGTAGAATTTAGCATAATCGCTCATGGTCAGCCAGCTCAAAGAGACAAGTATGTAGTCACAAAAAGACATGCCCAAGATTTAAATGATATTTAAAAATTAAACATTTTATATTTACCTTCTCAGAACTTGAACCTAGACTCTTCAAATCGTCAAGTGAGAATTTATTTAACGAGTAGAATTTTCTATGATACAGATAAGGCAGCGGTGGGCTTCCGATACGTTAACTCGCTTAATCTCAAAGCGATTCTCAGTGTTCTGGGGAAGGAGTGAATTTTCACTCCTCACTCCTATGCAATCACTCCTATGCAATTATATGCAATACTTAGATAAGCAATCGATTTGTTACTTAGTACACTTATAATATGTATTACAATATGCAATTTACCGTAAAATAATCAAGGTAAATGGTTACAAATGTACTACTATGTATACTGAAGCTGTCGTAGATAATATATAAGTCAGAATTGAAGTCATTACTAATTTGATCTGAGAATATTGTTTTCTTCTAAATTAACAAGGGGCTCGCCGGCCTTAGTAAAATTTAACGAGGTCCCTCCAGCCCACCCCTGATATAAAGGCCAACTGTATACATATATACTAAATAACTAAATCGATCGTTCATTTCATTAGCCAGACAGCTCTAAGTAACCTATTAAGAGATAATCAAAAAACAATATTCAAATTGTAGCTAGAAAATTTAGTATTGTCTTCAGATTTGGTACTGCAGTCGTGTTCAGTATAAACAATATACAAAGAATATTCGTATAATGACAATACAACAAACATTTTGATGAGGTCTATAGAAGTTTATCTGAATTAGCATTTTTTTGATATCAGCATAAATTATTTAATTACTGGACCCAACAAAGCACAAAATTTAGCACATAACTGCATATTATTTAACACCGATTTAGATTTTTCAGGGTTGTTTGATAAACTTTTGACAGGAGATCGATATATGAGACTTAGATAAATAATATAACACAATAAAATGAATGACTATGACACGTAAAGCTACTCATTTATTTCGAAATTATTTACATGTGCAATGTGCGTGTTGTATGTATTTAATGTGACACTAAACTTGAATATGTCATCTCTTATTTAAGTTTGCAATATGCGATTTTCAAAAAAAAAAATTAGACTAGAAAAACAACGAATAAATAGACGAAATAAATCATTGGGATCACACATGTGCATCGGCTATTCATTCCCACACGATTTTAAATTATTGCAATACGTACTGAGATGGTCTTATCCTGGCATTATTATCTTAGCCACTGGTCTTAAAACATTTATCTAGTAGGTCTCGTTTAATACAGTTTATTTAAATATCACTACAAGTAAATCGATTTTACATGTAAAATGCTATTTGATAATTGAGGGTATTATCGGCTCATTCCAAAAAAGTTAAAAAAATGATCTTGAATTACATTTTTAAGAACAACGTCAATTTTTTTTTAGTTTTAAATTACTTTGGGCTAGTATTTTGTATTTTATCAAGCCATGTTTGAGACTGGATTTCTAAAAATACTTTGAAAAGTTATTTTTATCTACTAAATTACATTCATGGTTCATGTTTCAATGATTTTGGAATGAGCCAGGCTTGCAAATAATGACCTCAATTATTACAACGGCGCCGCAAAAACAACGTAAATGAATGAACATTTTCTTCCTATTTTAAAAAACACATTATTTTGTAGATTTTATTTATTTCGTTGATATAAATAAATTGAAAAATAAATTATAAATATAAATAAGAAGAAAACGCTATTGTAGTGAGCAACGTACTAATTCTAATTTTTCTATTGTGTGTGCGGACCATCAACTTCTATGAGCAATAATTTTCAACAAGATAAAAAATGTGCGCAAATTTAAAAAATTTAAACAAACTTATTTTTACAATATTTCTGTGTGCGGCCTTGTGCGGGGATGGAAAAATGTGGGCGGGCACATTTTGGGAGGTGTGCGCGCGCACACGCGCACACTTTTTACGATACTTTATAGTATGTAAAATATTATAACGCCTCTAACTCTTTTTTTTTTATTAAAATACCACTTGTCTCCTTAAGCTTCTCAATGGCTCATATTATAGAACAATGTCCTTCAATAATATTGAATGATCGTCAGAATCACCATAAAATCAATTTCGAAATATCAAAAATTATTTAAAGTTTAGCAACCACGTGCTTAATGCATGAAACGGATGGTACCCAAATCATAAATTATGACCACCATCTCCATGCACAAAACCTTCTTATTTGGAAGTTAGTTTTTTTTGGTGTTGCACTAATGACCATCGATTTATTTGTAACCTTACACGTTTCAGATCTTCAATACTGAGAATGCATTGCCACATGTTATTAACATACACATAAAAGAAGAATATTATAGATACCATTTAAAGAAAATTAAATCATCATTTTTAAAGAAGTATATGATTCATTTAATAAATCAAATAATTCGGTTGCTGATTTTGATTTTTATTTAATTTTGTATTTAGAAACACATAAATAATAAATGTCTGTAATAAATATTTTAGAACATTTTATTTTATTTTATTTTAGACAATAAATATATGAAGAATTTAAAACAAGTAAATGGTATAAATGTAATGTTTGAATATTCATGAAATATAACCGCCCCTGCATATACAGGTGGTGCATTGATCCAATGCCACATTGACCGGCCGCCACTTCCGACCACTGTTCCATTTTTCAATGCCTGTATTATGTAACCCACGAAATATGAAAGGAATGATAAATATTTCATTTAAAAAATCAGTCACCAAGAACTATTTTATTTAACACTAAAGCAGGGGTGGGCTCGAAGGGGCTCGTGCGAGCCCTTTTTTCAATTATGCTTATGTCGACGAGCCCTTTGTTAATTTAAGAAAAAACAATATTCTCAGATCTAATTAGTATATAACTGCAATTTTTGAGCTTTACATTATCTACGACAGCTTCAGTATCCACAGTGGTACATTTACAGCCATTTATATTGATAAATTTACGGTAAATTGCATATTGTTACATATTATAAGTGTATTAAGTAACAATTGATTGCTTATTATAAATATTGAATACAATTTCATGGGAGTGGTAAAAAAAAATCACTCCTTGCCTAGAGCACCGGGAATTGCTTTGAGATTAAGCGAGCGCATTCTTAACGTATTGGCAGCCCACCACTGCACTACACCGCTAGTAAAACGTGTCGTACAAGGCTGGAGTCTACATACTGTATGTAAATTGTACTGTACCAAATTGATCAACATACTCTCAAGTATCATATAGCAGCATGCACATCGTCTGAGATGCATAATGCTTGTTATTGCCGCTTGACGTATTGCCAACAAAGCGCATCATAATGCATGAGAATGATGTGCATTTCCGCATCTGTGGACTTGGCCGTAATCCTTTATTGTTGCTTGGTGGTCTGTATGATGACTGGTGATTTAAATTTACCTGTCTAGCTTAAGTCTAGATTCGCGGGAAATCCTTCGGCAGCTGTTGTCAAGTTATAAGTCGATTACGAAAGCAACATAGGACAAAAAAAATAGCATTTAAATTATTTTTAACTTTTTCGATATACTTAGTAACTATAAATAATGCTAGTCTACAGGATAAAATTACTGAAGTTCAATACAATATTATGCTTTATTTTGTATATTTAATACATACGTCTAATACGATATTTTTTATTCATTGTTAGCCACTGTGGTGTTGTCACTTGTTTCTTGGTAAAAAAATAAATATACACTCACTTCTTTTTTTGCGGTCAACAACATTGTGTAACATCCAATAAGTAAATTACACAAAATATTAAACAAATAATACTCATCGATAATTTATCATATACGGGGACTTTTATGAGGGACTGGAGATAAATCACTTTATCACTAGAATTGTCTGACTCTAATGTGTATTAATAATTGTTGCTATTAAGAAAATCGTTATCTGTTTTGGTATTGTTTATTTTCTAGAATCGTGTTATTCGTTTAAAAATATAGTATTCGTTATTTTTAAAGTACAGCTTTATTTCAAAATCGTAAAAAAAAACAGTGTAACAAAAGATTTAACATCTTGGTAATCTTTAATAAAAGTAAATTTTTAATTGAATTAAAATATACATTATGTACAATGAAAAAAAATAACCATGGACAATGTGCATTGTACGTAATTTAACTTCAAAGAATACCTAAATCCCAGTGATGCGGCACCACGTAAGTAAGACCCACAAGCCAAATTTGCACACCTGAATAATAATTGTCTTTCATTAAATTTACAAAGCAATGATCGTTACGTACAAGCTGTATCTCATATAATACTTTCAATGCATACAACATTTATTCCCCCATACTTACCGCGATTATTTCCAACAGACTTAGCAATTATGAAACATTATACTTAATTAAACAGATTTTTTGCGTTCATACTAGCAAGCCTTTTGTCAAAACCGTTTGCCCCTTTGCCGCGTCTTGTGAATCTATGAATCGTTGACACGGTGCAATATATTGAGTAAATCACGCGAAAGATTGCTATTGAATTTATTTTAAACGAAGCTTATAATTCGGCTGTTATGAGTTATTAATGCACTTAGATAGATTGAGGGTACTACTTGCAATCAAGGCTTATTACAAAATGGTTAAAAATGAAACTTGAATATCATTTTGAAAAACAATGTAAATTTTAAACGTATTTTTAGTACAAGCCTTTTGTGTAGATGAGGTATGCACAGTCTTTTTCTCCTAGCGGACCGCTTAGAAGAAAATTGTGGTGGTTTTAGGCCTCAAAAAAATATATTTAAAGAACGCCACATTCTATGTTTAAACGCTATACACCATATACGTTCAACGAAAAACAGCCGTGCTTATAAGATCGTGTGACAAAAAAAAAGATTAAGTGAATATAGATGACTTTTAGGGTGTTCACTGCCAATACTTGGTGGAAAGGAAATATATTAATAAAAACACAAACTTTATTCCACTTTATTTGATAGGTCAGGACTGGTTTCGCTGTCATTGTCAACTGAATGCTCGCAATGAGCGAAACCGGTCATGACCTATTAAATAAAGTGGAATAAAGTACAAAGGATTACTGTGTTTTTATCAATAAATATAGATAATTAAAATGATAAATTGCATTTATTTATAATTCCTAAGATAATTTGATCTTTGTATTTATAACATTTCATACTAAATGCTTTAGAATTCGACTTCATATTAATATTAAAGTTAAGCTGCAAAATCGAATCCAAATTTTCATCAGTAACCTTATTTCTATGGAACTATTTTTCCTGTTATTTTAACGAAAAAGGTTACTCGCATTTGTAAATATAATTAATTGCTATAAAAAATTAGACTATATTGTCATTTTAAGATGAAACATTCGAAAGCCACAAAAATCAAACTGGCCGCGGCTTGTACATCGCTGATTCATGTAGATAGATTAAATAGATACATAAATGAAAGTCGTCGTTTCATGCAATATTGTGCCATAGATTCAACAAAACATATTCCATCTTTCAAACACTTCATAACATGTACACAGCGTAACTAATTCGCTTAAAGAACATTTTTTTTTATTAATAATAAACAACAATTATAATTACATTTCAATGATTTTATAGTCTGTACATTCAAATTCTATAAGCGGCGTACACTGTAATATAATCCGCTCTGCCTTTTAAAATTAATGTGGCATTTTAATTGTTAATATATTTCTTTTTATCTAAAGAATGTTAAATGCATTTTATGGATACAATGAAAATTATAATTCAATCGTAATTTTAATGTTCCACTTGAGGGATAAAAGGAACCATTATAAGGTTGCACGAATTCTATAAAGTACTTACTTGCATTGCCCACCTTTATGTGAGATAAAAAATACAATTTTATACCATGGTAATTTTTTCAGGGAGGTTTTACCATTACTTATCAATGTTCCTTTGGCAGTGACTTTTAAAAATAATAGCTCACAATTATTATTTTTTTTGTATTTTTTTTGATAAAAAAATATTTGAAATTACAGCTTTAGCCAATGCGTCAAATATTTTGAAGTTGAAAGATCGAAAGATCATACGAGATATACTCGATGAGAATTTTTGTAAGTCACATGAGATTAACTCAACTTCACAAACACCCATGTCTAAAAAATTGAAAAAATCCAATTTGACATTAACCTTACCGGGAATCAAACCCAGAACCACCTGATCGGTAGAGCAAGCTCTAACCAACTAGACCACAATGGGCGAAATATAAATATGATAGTAAATATATTTTTTTACCGATATCCACTCCCTATGTGGCAAGTATGGCCTCTTAAAGAAGTTGTATCCACAGATTTTTTTTACGAAAACTACTCGTTACTAAGTTGCTGAACTTCTCTTGCTTAGAACTAAGAGATTAGAAGGATTGGGCTAGGACAAGACTAAGTAAAAAACATTAAGTACATGTTCTACATATTGATAGTCTAACATTGACAACTCGTCATTTCTTTACTTCTCAGGTATCGCCTGATATACCGTTCTATTATTTTAATAAATTTGGCGAAATACATATGTAATGCTGTGTCCGACTATAATAATTATCACAATTATTCCACTAATTAATTATTCGCCGAAAACCTATTGCACATTCTCTATATCGTGACAAAAAGTATTGATTAAATCTTCGCTTCTTGGAAATTCACAGCAATCTTGTATCGAAAAAATATTGTCCCAAAGACCCGCACCCACATGATAAATTTAATAAAATATTCGCGGAGAGCATTGTTGGACAGCGCCTTGCATAAAGTGCAGATCGTAATGTATTTTTTGGCAAGTTTTTTTTTGAAGGCATTAGCACTCGTGCATACAGCCAGTGTAGCAACTAATGTTTTTAGTACATTAATTATTTAAGCCAGGGTTTCCCAAACTTATTGTGCAATGGAACACTTCGGAAATCTGGAAATATCACCGGAACACAGCTTATTTTTTAGGCGGGGTAATTAATAAAAATAAAAACATTGAAAAAATATGTGTTATTGAATCATGTATTATTTATTAATAAACTATTTTTAAAAAATGTGACCTAGAAATCTGCGTAAACGAAGCTCTTAGTGAATCAAAATCTATGCTTTTACCTAGATATTTGACGTTTTAAGCATCAGTGAAAGTTTATGAAGTAGATCAGGGTTTTCCAATCTATGTTCCGCGGAACACTGGTGTTCCGTGGGACCTAAATAAGTGTTCCGATTTTTTTATTGCAACACATTTCAACATCTTTTACTTTATATTAAAAATTGACTGATGGTAAATATCCACTGATGTTTGAAACGTTAAATGTCTACATGCGGAGATTTTGAATCACTCATAGCTTTTTTACTCATATTCTTATCTACCACTGTTTAAAAAATAGTTATATAAAAAATAATAAGTGATTAAATAAGATGTATATTTTTAAATATTTTTATAATTATGAATTACCCGGCCTAAAAAAAGCTGTGTTCTGGTAACATTTCCAGATTTGCGAAGTGTTCCACTACGCAATAAGTTTGAGAAACTCTGAAGTAGATGATGCTTAAATGTGTTGCAGCGTTTATTACCATTCCAAATTTTCACGGAAAACCTATTTAGGCGGAACATAGTTTGGGAAGCCCTGATTTAAGCAGTGACTTACCCATGCCAAAATTATAGGCAAAATATTCAAACAAATGGTATCCGATACGTTTTAAGAAACTTGATATGATTAAAAATAAAATATTTTTGTTTTATCTAAGTTAGCTACGCTTGATGACTTGTTGTCTTTATAATTTGGCTTCACTGTTTTGATAAAAAAGTCAAACTGTATAGAAATATAAATAAAAAAAAGTTGCCCGAATATTTCATATACGGGAGTATCCCTATTTTCATAGTTATGAAATATTGCAGTTTTGCTAAAACATACATCTTTGACGGCAAGAATAGTTAAAAATATTGTTTAATTTTTGCACATCTAAATTTTATTTTTAACAATCCTTCTCCCGAATGATGTGTTTACATATCCGTTAAACTGTAGTATCTCATAACACGAGGGTGGGGAACCTTTGAATTTCTAAAGGTCACATTCATTTATCTGATTCAACATAAGGCCGCAGTAAAGAAAACGATGACACCCTCCCCCACAGACTAATTATTTTTAATTCACAGTGTAAATTAGTTAAAAAGCAATTTAAAAAAATACTTTATCTATCTAATCTAAAAAAAATCACAAGTTCCCCACCACTGTGACATAACCAGAGGTGAGCTGCCAATAAGCAAGGAGCTCGCTTAATCTGATAGCTGCTATTCTGGTTCTGGTGAATTGGCGGATTTTTTTATCACTCTTATACGAAATTAGTCATACGAAATAGTTTTTAAACTAATCGAATATTATCTCATATACTTATATTATGTAATAATAAATAATTTAGTGTAAAATAATTATTAACAATAGTTGAAAAATGTACTTACATACATACATCAGATTGAAAGAGGGAAGATCAAAATTGAGGCAGAAGTAAGAACTATTCTTTGCACTCCGATATCATTAAAAAACAAAGATATGTATGTATGTGAGTAATTGCATTAAAATACTGATTTGATCTAAAAATATTGTTTTTTTTTATATTTAACAAGTAGCTCGTCTGCCTACGTTAAATATTAAGTATTGCGCAAGCACTTCTGAGAACTCTCAAGTAGGGTATCCAATCCCGGAGCCTTTTTCCAATCCCGGGATTTCGGGATTGATCCCCTTTTTTTCGGGATCCCGGGATTGGGGTTTCGGGATCCCGGGCTTGTGATTTTTTTACCGAGAAATTCGAAATCCTCAATTCGTTATACTTTTTCCCAGAATATCGCAAAACTCGTTTTTTTTTTTTTTTAGCTCACCGAAGAGTTTGAAATCTCCGATTTGGTATACCTTTTCCCAGAATCTCACAAAAACTCGTTTTTTTTTTTTTAGTTCACCGAGGAATTTGAAATCTTCAATTTGCCAATTTCGTGTAAATTTCGAGAATTTGCTCAAAAATCAATCCCGGGATCGCGGCCATCTCAATCCCGGAATTTCGGGATCAGAAAATTGAACGGGATCCCGGCATTACGGGATCCCGGATCCCGGGATTGGATGCCCTACTCTCAAGCTCACCCCTGCTCATAAATGCAAACATCTAGAATCGCCCGTATGTTATTTAAGAATGCGATTTCCATTACAAAGTGAGACAATTTGATATATTTTTTAGTAAATTATTCTATTACAATTAATCCTCAATTCATTATTTTTAGCGGTCCCTTTAATAAACGTTGTATACGAAAAACGATGAGTGCTAGAAAGATAAATTGGAAATCAAATGTAACTACACATTGAACCTGAAGCACTACTGGGTAAATAAATGCTTTTGGGGTTACGTCCTACTCTGTTACGCGTCAAATATTCGTTATGCCGAGTTGTGGATTACCTCCTCACGATTCGATTATGAAAACAGTACGTAACAGTAGTTATTTGCTTTCGATCAATCTTTTCCTAACCCCGTTCATCTTTTCACGCCTCCTTCAAAAAAAGATATTTTTTGTTGTCAAAAAACTGTTGAGATAAATCAGAGAGTGTGATTTTTTGCAAGTAGTTAATTATTACGTTTTACAGCATCTTATAATATAAAATCTGTTGCAATTTACCGATTTACATCATTACACTCAATTCGGGGCTGATTTAAATTAAATATTTATAAAGTTGAGGGAAGTATTTCCAATTCTTATAAGGGTGAATTGTCAGTTTTGCGAAGCGGCTAAAGCCCTCTTACCAAGAGACGAAGCAATACTCGTGTATAAAGTCAATTTCAATCTTCTAATGTTGAATTGCTGAATATGCAGTAAGGGGCTTACAACATTAGCGTGAGATGGGTTAATGCGTTATATCAAATTATACATTTTTTATTATCTTGTAAAAGTGATAACTTTTTTTCCGTATACTAGAAATGTGGAGTATATGCACTCTTGACGGATCTCAATAAAAACAAACTCAACGATAATCAATTACTAGTCGGCTAATCGCTCTATTGTATCCGCATATCCGCGCCCTTGAATATTCTTCCTTTTTCTTGATATGATACTTTTTAAAGCATTAAACAGAATAAAATTCCAATGAGTTTAGTAAAGAATTTTATATCACATTGGTTGAATTGGCAATTACTTGGTATTGTAATAAGGTGAAAAATATCAAAGTATTTCAGTTCTGCAAATATTATTTTATATATAATTGAAAGTTATTTCGGCTTATGTCCGCAAAAGAACTACTGTAGTTCTGGTGAAGGTATAAGCCGAAATAGATATTAACCACATATAAAATAATATGTGTAGAACTAATTTATAGCCTAATTATTATATCAATTGACATGAGCCCTCGAGAAGTGAAGTGAGCCAAGTAGTAAAATGGTAAAACTTTTAAGGTACAATCACGTATATATGTGCTGTTCTTGAATCTCGTGGATAGCTTTTATTTTTATCTTATGGAGATAGCACTATTTCGATTTGAATGTTATTTGTCACATTTCTTTCAAATATGCATATAGACTGTGGAAAGAAAAAGCACGCAACCCACAGTTTTTCCAAAACGGCTTTTTTTCTATAATCACAATGCATCTAACTTGATGCACTTACTATTAAAAAGATATAAGCTAAAAATACCAAATTAGTTTCTAAATTTAGCACTTATGTTTGAAAAAAAGAAGACCCTGTGAACCCAGTTTATCAGTCAGCGTGCACTTCAAGGTTTTTGTATATTTCATAATTTGCCTTAGGCCCAAAACCATCAAAAAACGTTTTTTGTGTCTCCTGTAAAGTTTGTGGTATGTGGGTTACGTCCATTTTTCTTTCCACAGTCGAAATGTATAAAAATGTTTGATCAGTGCACGTGTGCAATCGTCACCGTGCGCATCTGTCGTTGGCGCAAGTGCGCGTAAGGAACTGATTGTATCATTACTAGAGTCGAGTGTTGTCCGCGGGCTTGCCATTGATATTGGGAGAGTCCTGGCGCATAGCCATTTATCGGTCGCATGTCAGCCGTGGCCTGACGAGGGTAAATTCACTTACTCGACAACACGTCTACCTGCACTAATCTCGTATCTTCAATCAAATAAATGTGCCTTTTTCAAGGCACTAGTGTGTGGAATAACACAGAACCGTACTAAGGGAATAGCATTCAAATAACCAGGCGGAAGATATTTAAAAAAAATTAAGCCACATAAGATCAACTCATGTGAGAATTCATTATTTAAAGCAGTGTTTCAGAACCTTGTTTGTGTCACTTCGACCCTTCAAAAATCTCCATGCCCCCCTTCTCCAATCAAAATCTTATAGTTGGGTACAAAACAAATTCGCAAAAAAATAATTGCTTCTCTTAAAAAATGCACATAGTCCATACAAGTTTAGGAAATCATAGACATTTACAGACAATTTAATTTCCAATTTTAGGAATACCGATTTGCCCAAATGTTCAGGAGGTTTTGGCTCTTTCAAGAATTTCTGAATCCGAAAACCCAGGAATTTACCAATTTGCCCAGCAAAGATTTAATTAAAACATAATAATAACAATAGACATCGTGAAGTAGCACATGAGTAGGCTGGAAGGGGCTCGGAGAGGCTCGCGCAAACTTCTTGGTAATTTTTATTTAGTTGTCGAAACCATTTTAATAATTAAGACGAATACGTCTCGTAATCGGTGATATTGCTTGACTCGGTCATATGGTGTTTTAATGGTACCATTCGATTGCTCTTGGGAATCCCTTTCCAACCGTATACGACCTCTGTATTTCTATTTGGCTTTTTGACGCGTATAGCCCGACATTATATATTTTTGATATATTTTTTATATTTTAACACCTAATTATAGTCACAGTCGCAATATTACACTAATGTTTTATCTAATATCGATAGATTTTGTTGAGAGCTAACGATTGAAACTTGAACGAACAACGTAACTTCTCCGAGTCAAAAGTTATAGTAAATAGTAATCTCGATACGCAGCAAAATGACTCCTGCCCGCACGATGTATTACAGTCATTACATAGCGCAATAATTTTTTTGATTCTTTAGCTATCCAGTGGTGCAATTTAATTTCGGATAGCGATGATAGATATTAAGCTGCAACACCAAACTGTATCCCCCGATTTTGATATCATTCCTTTTTTTGGATTGCTTCCCTATGAAAGCAATTTTAAAGACGTATTCACGTCAAAAAATATATACATTTTTAAATGTATTTGCTTCGGGTGCATTTTAAGAGTCTCAGCTCTTTTTTTTTAAAAAAATAATTGGTACAATAAGTAACATTTGATTGCTTTAACAATTATTGTGTATAGTTGTAGAAGGGTTATAAAAAAATCCCTTACGCGGAACACTACAAATAGCACTCAAATTAAGAGAGCCTCTTGTTGCCGTATTGGCAGTCCAACACTGTGGTGTATATTATTTCGCAATACATTTTCATTTAATATATAATATGTTTTAATATTTTTGATTGAGTGGCATAATTATTCCTTGTTTCAGCCCTGTCCCCAAGGTAAGCATGTGAGTCAAGAGTACGCAAGGAGATGTAAGTTGGTAAAATGATCAAATGCTCAAAGATGGAATCCATTATGGATACGGGGATGCAACAGGGAGGCTTTTTGAAACGTTTTTTTATCATTGCTCTTTCTCATTTTTTTAAATTTAATGACTCGAAGATTTTACGGTGGAATAATAAAATCTAGAATAACAGGTCAATTTATAACAAGGGAAGATAAAATTCCCGACGTGATAATAATTATATTTTATAATTACTAAATGTTACGTCGCTTTTTAAAATATATTTTGAATTGTGTATCATATTATATGTTAAACTTTTAAGTAAGCTAAGTTACCATTATCATATTTATATTTAGTTTTTTTCTACAACATACATATGTATATCTAAATAGTTTTATTTTTGATTAATTAGTCTACTTTGTATAAAATAGAATTGCTATCAGTGATGTTTTAGCCATTCCTAGTATACCCACTATCTCACCATTCACCATAATATCATAGAAGATTTACGATATGGTGACTTAAAATATGTTTTATTGATTTTTTTATGAAACCATGTCCACTCTTATAGAGTATAGGTTTTAGATTGATTCATTCAATTAGATTTGATCAACGAGAACCACTTGCAGGCTATTATTATTTTTATTAGAAAGAATAAAGAAAAAAATATTGACTAACAATTTTTAAAACGAAAACAATATATTGTTGATACTCGGATATAGCGAATAAAAAATAAACACTCATTCGGTAATTAGATAAAGTAAGAAATTAATTAATAATTTCGAATGAAGGAAGACATTGCTAAGTTTTTTAAGTAATAATTTGTTGGTTCCCATAGTCAGTTACAAAATCATAATATTAGTAAATGCATACTTAAAATATAAATACATTTATAAAATTAAGTAAATAGATACTGAATTTGAAATAAATGAAACACGACTCGGGCATTCCTTCCAAATTCAAAACAATTTGAACATCCCGCCAAATTCGCGCGCTGTCCTCCACGCAGACTTCCCGTTGGGCCATGGCCGAACCGGGCGTCCAACAAAGGGTTAATAATGTGAATATTGTCCTTGGTTAGGTAGGTCTTCCCCCGACTCCTCGTCCCTTTCTGGCGGACCAGAGCCCGCGGGCCAAACTTTTGCGCGACCAATTCTTGGAAGTGTATCCTTTTTTTAAATCATTTTGAGTCTGTTTACCGTACACAAGGGCGTGGTGTGGACTGCATTTATTTATTATTTGCCCGCCATACTGCTTATTATGTTGCACTCTGAATAATTTATCATTTTGTCTAATTATATTCTTTAAGATTGTGATTCATGTTGCCGTGCTGGGGAATAAATGAGATACAATAATATTCTATTTAATTTCCATACTCAAAATTGTGAATTAATTTGTTTTAAACTAGTAACTATTAAAAAAACAAAAATATGCGTTTCTATATATATTTTAATGTTTCCTTTACTCAGTAACGGAAGTATATACTATAAGTTAACAACTTATAATAAATAAACAACTTATATATAATAAACTTATATATATAATAAACAACTTATAATAAATATTATAATATATTGGAAGATTGATTTTATTGATTTATAATATAAATAATAAAAAGAAAAAAATGTATTTATATACAGTGCAACTTTCCAGAAATACAAGAATCCTTTGCTTTTCCATATAAAATAGTATAATTGTTAAATTATTTAAAGTATTTGTATTAATTAAGAATATTACAAATATTAATTAGGAATATCTTTCAATTGCTTTTAAGGCATTGATATCTATGTGCTGTACTACAATACCAGAGTAGTAGAATTTACAAGTGAATCACCCATAAAAGTAATTGTTATTAATCTAGTATAGATAAGCAGATGAATTTCGTATACACGGTGCATCAAACCTGTATGAGGCGTGCCCTAAAGGCCTCCGAATCTTTGGAGTCTCAAATATAACTATTTTTTTACATGACCCATAAATTTTAAATTCATTTAATTAAACATTCAATTTTGAAACGTTTTTATGTTATCCTAAAAACAGGGCTTTTAATTCATATTGGGACTGGGACCATCCAAGTGCTTAATCTGCCACTGGAGATAAGAGAGTTGTTTCTGAATGTCATGATACTCCGAATGTGTGAAAGCTTTGGTAGGTTCCTGGTCCATTTTACAGTGACCAAGTTTGATCAATTAAATTAATCTATAATAGATTAAACCATTTTGTGAACTATAATTTTTCAACTTTACGTTCAATCACTTGTACTGCAATAAATTGGAGAGAAAAAAAATTACAAGTTACAAGTAGTGTTCAAAAATAGCTTTATCCACCTACATTAGTAAGACAAGAATTTAATGGCAAATAAATTAAAAACCAAATTACGCAAGTCTTTATTATTAAAAGAACACAATATATATTTAATCTTTGGAAAACGATTCAAAATGCACAAATGGCGTCGCGGTATCTGCTAATTTGTAGTTGTTAGTTAGTGAAAAACTTCGTATATAATAAATGCAATAAAATAAATTAGCAATACACTTTTTTACATATCACCCGCCAGCACTGGCGTATCTCGTATTACCTGTTCGAAAATCGGTCAAGAATTGGATTAATTTGGTTGAGTTAGTAGGATAATTCGCGTTGCAGGCCAATTCGTTATGGCTCACTTCAATTTATTCAGCTTTTTGCAATGTCTGACCAATTTATCTGACAATAATAATTGACGCCAAACGACTTTCAACAAACTAGAGATGAACAATTTAGTATTAAATCATTATAAGTAGTTATTTTACCCACTCCAATTTACACGCCCATTATCTTTAATCCGACCATCGTTATTCTATTATTTTTGTTTGTGAAATTCCGTGTCTTACTTTAATGATATTCTCGTCATACGTGTTGCCAAAATATAATTTAACATTGAATCATTTGAACCACTAAATGACCATCGTAAGTTATAAATAAAAATGATCACCATGGGTGTTACAAGTGAGAACTCATCGTATATTATATTATTACCCTCCTAATTTTGATAAAAAAAACCATTTTGATAATTCGATATTGAATATTTTGGGTGTTTCATTACATAAATTAAATTGCTGCTCTTTTGTTATTTTCAATTTATAACTCTTATTAAAGTAAAATTTTACTTTTGAAGACAAAATGACATTTTGTCGTCTTGAAAATCGGTTTAAGCCTGTTTCTAGAACATGTCATTCTTTATGCCAAAGGTGATGGCTTGCAGCCTTCTAGGGCCTAAAAATACTAATTATCATGCATTCATTGTCAAGATGTATTTAATTGAATTCGATGCCATGCAGTCTTATAACTGTTTTTTGTAAAATTATTATTATATTTGACGAAGGTATTATTTGAATTAATTTGACTTTCTGATATGAGAATTTTTCCCATCACTGATATACTAAACGGCTATATGAGGTGTTTAAATGTAAAGACTGAAATTCCTTTTTACATAACATAAGTTATTTCACATTATGTAATGATATTTTTAAACTATCTTAAACATGACGAAAGCGTACGATAAAAAAAGGTGTTTGTGCTTTTCCGTGCGCCCCGGAAATAGCATGCAGAATCCGATTGAAATTAATTAGTTGAAATTGATTAGTTCTTATTGGAAATACAATGAGACGGAGACAAAAAAAGGATCGTTAAAAATAATATAAGTTTAACTGAAATACACAAAACGTATTCTGAATATTCACTACTAACATTGTAAAATTTACAAATCAGTTTTTACTTTTAGACCCCTCATATGTACCAACTGATTCCTGAAACAATACCTTGTCTTTTCATCTTAGCCAAGAAAGTTTTTGAAAAACTCAATTGAACGCAACCATTTAAAAAATCGTTAAAAACTATAATTTACTTATTCAAATATGCAAAATTATTTCTAATAAAGATCACAACGGTAAATAAAATAAGCAGAATTTTTAGTTCATAATTAATTATTGAATATATGTTTTATGTTAACACGACGTTTGTAAAGATGGCGACGTGTTATTTATTATAATATAAAAAAAATAAGAATTAGCATACTATTTAATAACCATAAACCATTGCGCTATCAGCGCGATTATTTTTAGAAATAATTAAATTATATTTTAAACAAAATCAGCTTTTATTCATTAGAAAATTCAACACACATGTTGTGTCAAATTAATTTTAACGTTTGAAAGATATTTGCGCATATTTTTTTTCGATTCGAAAGTCATCCATAGATATTTTGAGAGTCATTTAAAATTTAGAAAAGATAATAATCAACGACAGAAAAGAGACAAATATTTAATTGGTCGAAAAGTGATCTTTATGTATTTTCTAGAAGTCACTATTACACGTGTCGGTTTGTCCATGCGTTGTTCCCAAGGAATACTTTATAGTTAAGAATAGATACATGAAAGTAAATAAATACTAAGCAAATATTTATGTATAAATTAAAATGTACGGTATCAGTAATTCATCATGAGACTGAGTATTATAGCTATTTTTTTCGTTAGTTAAATATTATATCACTTTTTGTAAAATTACCATCATAAAAGATTGTTTCATTATCAGAATTAAATAATAATAAAAAAAACCGATAATCTGAATACTACGATGAATCTGCATGCAAATATGCAATCAAGAAATAAATATTATTCAATGAATACGGCTTTTCTTATAGAAATATTTTCCACATAAAAAAAGGTGGCTCGGACAATTTTTGGTGAAAATATGTATTTATTTAAAAAATACATAATTACTAGATATTGTTCTACAATTTTATTGTAGTATCATCAAGACGGTTTTGAACAGTTGAAACTGTTTTTTTCCTGAGCGATCCAGTCATAATACATAGTGCTAAAAGATACATAATATTTCTTTTGTTTTTTATCGCTTCTATTGACTCTGAATATTTGCAAAGTATTGTATTACAATGAAAACTAGTTGTTTCTAGTCTTTTTTAATAAATACAGTACCATTATTACACATTTTTACCAAAGTGTGTTTAAGAGTATTCAACATTTTTACATTAAATAAATAAATTAAATAAAGCCAAAAAACACTATTGTGTTGAAACAACATTTAATTCCTATTCACGTGGCTTCATGAGAAGTAAGAATTTATGTACATATTTTGATTTATTCTTTTAAAAAAATGGTACTGTATTTATTCCAAAGTCTAATTAATGAATGTTTATCGAAATATTTTTTATTACGATAGTCATTTTGCAAGCTAGTTCATTGACAAGCATTTTTGTGAATATTAAAAAAACACACTTAAATTTGCGTTAAAATATTGCCTCTATAACAAAAAATATAAAATACCACTTTTTATTAATAATTACTTTTTCTTGTAAGAAAACTTCAATTCTTCGAAATTTACTTTATCACCTTTTTTTTTGATTAATTGCGGATGAGCTTCTTCGGCGATATGAGTACCTTTCTATGTAATATTTACCTGTACGCAAACCAGGTATACAAAGGGACACAAAACGATCTTTAGTACGTCGGGACCATTTATTATATTTTTAATTTCAATAAATCATCTCCTCTTCTTTGTTAAAAGAAACATTTTTAAATTCATGAGGCCGCATTACGAACTAGCTCCCACACCTTTTAAAAAAATGTCCGTCCTACCTAAAAGTCAATTATCCAAAAAATAACGCGTATGTATTCATTTTTTGCCTGTATTCACGCATCATCAGGGTGTATTTATTATCGCAGTAAGGATCGAGACTCAGCGAGTACCTGAGCATTTCAAAGGAAAATCTATAAAAAAAATATACCCATATCACTAGTTATCTAAGGATTGTTTTTTTTTCTACTATTAATTTTGATTCGTAAGTATTTAATACTTTTGTGGTATAAACGGATAAAGAATATTAAGCAGTAAAATAACGACATTCCACTTTTGATTATATAGTATAACGATATTACCTGCTCAGAGAAATTGACTCTTTTTATTACTCACTTGAATAGGAACTTAAAAGTTGAGTGTGTTATGCAACACTTTTGGCAATTGTTTTCACGTCACTATCAATTTTATGTTAAATTGAATAGTGTTTTGTAACTAAACTGTAAATGATTGACACTAACACTAAGCATTATACATTTGCGAAACAATTTTTCTTTTAATTTGTTTGAGATATTTTCATTCGATTAGAAAACAAATGCGTATGTAAAATTATATTGTCTTAGATTCAAGCCACTTATTTAAGTAATTCACCATTTGGTTAACAGCGATTGGCTATTTTTTTTAAACTCGATTCGGGGGCTTAGGGTGACAACGGCGAAACTCCAAAAAAGTAGTTTTGTATTTATTAGCAAGACATATTTTATTTAATAACTAAACATACAGTTGAGAGTTAAAAGGTTTGGCTTTATACTAATGTTGTTTTAAAAAAATATAGTAGCTATTTATAATACCGATTATAAATAAAAGATGATAAAATAGAAAACAAATATATATTTTTTTGTAGTTTCGCTGTTGCCAGATACGTCCCAGAATATTATTTTAAGGCATCCATAATTATTTAAAATAATATCTAATATAATATAATATTCTGCTGTGGCCCAGTTGGCTAGAGCTTGCTCTACCGATCACGCAGATCTGGGTTCGATTCCCGGTCAGATCACAGTGAATTCGAGAATTATTCAATTCAAGGTTGTGATCGAAGACTGGGTGTTTGTGATGCCAATTCACATCATTTCCTCTCCTCCCATCCTTTTGATCCTTTAATAACTGGGTGCAGCAATAGAAATTAGTTAACCACTATTCCTGTTCTAGCCTGATCCTTCTTTCCCTACTACTCACTTTGAAAAAAAGTGAGCTTGAGCGACTGAGTAACAAACAGTTCACGTAGAAAAAAGTTCTGTTGAGATACCTCCATTAGGTATATGGCCACCATTAGGTGGCCATATGCTCCACATTGGTAGCGGACATGAATTACAAAAAAAATAATAGTTCAAAACACCTTTTTTATAGATGCTATAGATTTTTTTTATTCATGGTGCAAATGGCCTTCTAGTGGAGGTATCTCAACAGAAGTTTTTCTACGAGAACTGTTTGTTACTCAGTAGCTCAACCTTTTTCTTCAAAGAGAGTAAGTAGTAGGGATATAATGATAAGGCTAGTACAGGATTAGTGGTTAACTATTCGCTTTCGCTACGTCCGGTTATTAAAGGATCGGGAATGGTGAGAGAGAATCTTTAGACATCACAAACAACCATGGCTTCGAACAAGCGATAAATTGATAGAAAAAATACTGATGGTACTGGGACTCGACCCGTGAGTTCCGGCACGGAAGCCCACAACGCTAACCGCTGCGCCATAGGAACCGACATTATAGATGTAACAATTTAAAATAAAATGACAAAGTTAAAAAATGATTTAGTAAAAAGTGAAAAAGTTCAGCAAAATGTGAAGAGTAAAACTATTTTTTTTATTAGAATACCCTGAATACCACCATTACATGTTTATATTATTCTAATAATCTTCCATTTTGAATTTATTAAAAAAATATTACGAAGAAGACCTTTTTTATTGCACAAATAAATATTTTTCAATACTTAATATTTCTAGTCCGAGAATTTACCCTTGTACGTTTGTACCTGAACAATAAATCTAAAACGCGCGATACTACAGTGAGCTTGATGTACCGGCCATTGTCCGGTAAGTGGGTAAAGAACTGATTGACACCACAGGGGTCTTCATAGTTTTATGACTACACTTTTTTTGTTCGGGCATTCGGTATGGTTAAAGCAGTAATAATAACATTACAGGTATCCTTACGCCATAAAATGCAGCAAGGATTTTATACGACAATAATAAAATTTACCAAGCTATTCAATTAAAAAATACCTTTCACGCTAGATTATGAATATATCTGTATAGATCTTTTATCATTTAACATGAAATTAGTCCTGTATTTGAGGGTATTCATTTTTAAAACAAAGTTGATTCATTGAGATCGTTCATTTTAAATTTTATATTACGAATATACACTCAACTCTTATTTACATGGTACATACGTTCAAAAAAGCACCGTGTAAAAAAGTGATAGCAGTCATAAAAAACTTAAAGATTGGTTCCCTGAATTGAAAAATCTAATAGTGTTAAAAATAATTTAATTTAATTAATAAAAAATAATAATATTCATCTCTACTTGATTATAGATGGAGACTTTTATGAGGGACTGGACATAAATCGCATTTATTGCTAGACGTTTCTGACTCGTGTATATTGTTAAATAAACCATCACATGTGTATATCAATACAATTGTTCGTGATTAGTTTAAATATTTTTTTATCTGCCAAAAGTTGTATCAAAACAGGTTTCATAATCAATGAGCTTTTAAATAATGTATTTTTTTTTTGCGAAACTGTAAGTTATTAAAGCAACCCATTCGTATTTGATTATGATATATTTTTTAATGACGGTATTTCATATGAAAATTAATAATGTTAATTTAATCGGTATTGCGATACCAACTCACCCTATTTTTTTGAAATTTTATTGTAATCCCTATTTATGCTTGGAAAATATTGAAATACTTACGGCTTTTTTCTATAGTTTCTTTCATAAATAATGTGATAAGGAAGATAAAATCTGGAAAGTGAATATTTTTACAGTTATTATTTTCATTTTATTAAATCTTCAGTCAAAAAACAATAAATATATGATTACTCGATAGGTTACTTAGTTATATTGGCAGAAGAAGTTAAGTAAAATAACCTTGTTTTTAGTAATCGTCATTTCGATAATAATGAAATTTTAATATCTCCATTTATGCACTATTGTTTTAATTTAACCACTCGATGAAATTCGATAATGATTAAGAAATTTGATCCAAATATTCAAAAGTGTATAGTTATTTATAATTGATTTTGTTACAAAGAATAATTTGACTGTGGAAAGGAAAAAAGACGCAACCCACACATTGCAAATTTTACAGGAGACACAAAAAACGGTTTTTGATGATTTTGGGCCAAATGCAAATTATGAAATATACACAACCTTGAACTGCACGGAGACTTATAAACTGGGTTTAAATTTACTTTATCTAATATTAATTTAATTAATTTTTCAAAAAAACCCCTTTTTTAAGTCTTTTTTTATGATAGCAATTTTCGTAAGCCTTTATTTTTTTATTCGGCATTATCAGCTAACATCCTTATCAACGTGTATCAAGTTATACATTGTGATTACCGAAAAAAAGTTGTTTTGGAAAAACTGCAGTTTACGTTCTTTTTCCTTTCCAGAGTCGATATGGAACGGAATTGACTTGACGCACTCTTGAAGTTACATATAATATAGCTGAATTTGTTTTTCTTTCAGAATAGATAATGCGTGTTGATATTTATCATTAATAAGTCAAACTTAACGTCTTAACGGCGAGATAACACTAATTCAGAATTATTATAACAGAAAAAGAAAATAACAAAAATTTTAAGTATCTAATTAATATTCAGTACTCAATAAACTTTATCCACTGCTCCACCATGAATCCTCTGTGTCGTTTCACTTGTCAGTGATTTCTACCTGGCCGTGAGTAAAAAGATCGTTTGCTCAGTTTTTACCTTTATTTTTTTTATCTCGTAATATACACATAGCCCATTAAATGCTGTACATTTATGGACAAAGTTTTTTTTTATATCGCTTTAGACCTTAAAATTTTTATAAATGCCGATTTAATTTCTCAAACAGGTACATACGATAGAGGCATTCACACACAAAGGCATTTATTATGATTTGGTGTATTTTTATAAAGGTACGTATCTCCCTCCGTACATGTGTGCATTTGTACAAAGAAGTATCCGCAAGATTTTTTTGGTACCTGACGTCTTAGAGATTGCCTTTTTGATACGTCTTATGAGAGATGGGGTTTTATTTATCTAAGTAATTCTGTGCGGACTGTCCTTGAAACAGTGGCGTTATAAATTTAAGATATCGTAAAGAATATATAAAATAACTTAAAAAAGTGTATTGTTATAGTGTAAAGCAGGGTTTCCCAGAGTCATTGTGCAATGGAACACTTTGAAAATTTGGAAATGTTTTCGGAACCCAGCTTATTTTTTAGGTTGGGTAATTCATAATAGAAAAAATATTATTAAATCACTTTACATACGTTACATACAAATATGAATACATAAAGTTCTTAGTAATTCAAAATCTCCACCTGTACCTAGATATTTGACGTTATAAACATCAGTGAAAAATTACCATCACTTGATCAATAGTATGAAGTAAAAGATGCTTATATGTGTTGCAGCGTATTTTACCATCCCAAATTTTCGCGGAACACCTATTTAGGTCCCACGGAACACCAGTGTTTCGTGGAACGTAGTTTGGGAAACCCTGGTGTAAAGTAATATACTTGTAAAGAAGGTTTAAATTTTAGGTTTATTGCAGATTTGATTCGCAACTAAATTTCCGTTAATAATGAAAATTCGTTACATCATGACAACTGATTATTTAGAGACTTTTGGCACATTAAAGTGCAAGCGTTGGGCAACATCCAAACAAACGCATAACTAGGGTATGCAATCCCGAGATCCCGTCCAATTCTGTGATCCCGATATCCAGGTATTGCGACAATACTGATCCAGGGATTTCGGGGTTGAGAAAATAAAGCACGGAAGAGCTAAAAAAAAAGATGTCGCACTGTTATTTTTGGTAAATCCGTAAATTCTGGGTAATTTTGGGAAACTCCTGGGTTTTTTTAAAATTGGCATGAAATTGTCGCCGACCAAAAGGTTACTTAATATTTTGGTTTTTAAAGACAATATGAACAATGAAAACGCCACTGCTTAAAAGCTCTACAAAATGCATGGGGTAGTTTTGAAAGTGACCGTGATCGATAGGGTACGTAAAATATATTTGAGTTTCGCAGTTGATAGCTATCATTTATAAATGTTTTTAGACAAAGGGCATTAAAATAAGTCATTAACTCACATTTTTATTGTTTCTATCTTTCAATGAATACATTAATATTGTATTCTTTTAATTGCGTATAGAAATTGAAATTCATAAAAAAACATCATGAAAAAAAGATCCTATTTTTACGATATCACAATTAATTAGTAGCTATCATCTGATTTGTATATGCCGCTGATTGCACGGTGCTTTCTTTGCTGTCACTATATAAACTGTCCGATTTGTCATCGCGGCTGCTAAAGGAACTAACCTTTTTCTTCATAGCCTGTTTCCCTCAATCCCACTATTAAGGCAATATCGATTAAACATACAAATCAATGTACATACATAACCCCATTGTCTTAACATAACGCTAAACGGGAATTACCTAATTTAGTAATAAATAGTGGATTAAATCCTCATTAGGACTGAATCACAAGTTTTGGTCTTTGGGAACGCAATGCAAAAAAAATCAATCACGCTTATTTATTTCATCTAACGAGCTATTTCTTTATCAATGTACAGCAAATTGATTAATTATTAAACTATAAAGAACCAATGCATTATTACGTAAATATTCGTAAGCCTACTGCAAAATTTCAAGAGCAATTTTTGGATAATTAATTAATCTCTTATCAATTTTATTTCTAAGCATAATTTAGCTAAATTTTCCATAAACATCCGTAATTTTAATGAAGCAATCTTTACTCGTTTATCGGTAACCTAAATTGATAGTGATTGATAAGCGAAAGCGATTCTGATAATTATTTTAAAAAAAAAACATGAATAATGTAGACAATTATTCTTTTTTAATATGAAAACATGGAAAATGCCTTTCCACTAAGAATCTAAATCAGTAATAGTAACATTTTAAAAAATATATCGTCTGCATTGGTTGTACTGTACAGAATCTTTCACGGGATAAAAGATCGGACCATAAAAATGGGTTTCACTATGGAAGCAGCGATTGGCCCGGCGGCCATTAGGGACACTCGTTACTTTAATGTTGCATACTTCGATAAACATAAAACATTGCATTAGACACTGTAAATCTTTTCGGATTTGAAAGATTTTATTACCGAAAGGTCTCCAACAATTAAAGTTATCAATATAATCCTACTGTTTTATTATTTGGATTTCAGAAAAAAGCCTTCATATGTAACAACCGATGAAGTGTTTTATTTCAAGGTTTTCTTTTTCATTTAGAGAACGATTGTTTCGTGGCATGACAATTAATTTTGATAAAGAATACATTCAACTAGTATAGGAAACCTAGACTTGCTATTGATACTAAATGGTAGTGGTCTACTGCAATTATAATTTCCACTCCTTCTAAAGGGTGATTCATTAAGAGGTACTTTTTTCAAAAGACAAAAAAACGTTTATAAAAAAAAATTTATTGCATAGTCTTTAATATAATAAATACACCCATTTCTACATTTATTTTTTAAATATTATTTCTTTTAAATGTTAGACGTAACTACGCCTAATATGGTCCATTCGAAAGTTCCAATTTTGGATGACGCGTTCGAGCATTTTGACTGGTATTTGGGTAATGATGCGAGTAATGTTAGCCTCCAATTCCTCAATCGTAGTCGGTTTAATTATGTAGACTTTCGACTTTACGTAGCCCCAAAGAAAAAAGTCTAGAGGTGTTATATCGCAAGATCTAGACGGCCAATTCACTGGTCCGAAGCGTGAAATTATTTGTTCACCGAAATTTTCTCTTAATAAATCCATGCTTTCACGGGCTGTGTGGCAAGTAGCGAGATTATGGGCTTGTTGAAACCAAGTGTCGTGGAGATTATGGGCTTGAATTTTAGGCACCAAATAGTCCGTTATCATGGAACGATAACGGGCGCCATTCACGGTTACGTTCTGGCCAGCCTCATTTAAAAAAAAATATGGACCGATTATTCCACCAGCCCATAAACCACACCAAACCGTTGTTTTTGTGGATGTAGTTGCAACTCTTGAACCTCTTCGGGTTGATCTTCAAACCAAATACGGCAATTTTATTTATTGACATATCCATTAAGCCAGAAATGGGCCTCATCGCTAAACAAAATGGTGCACGAAAAAAATTCCTCGCAGAACTCTGATTTGCGTAATACAGCTGAATAATTTGTAGGCGCTGTGCCGGCGTAAGTCTTTCCATTATGAATTGTAAAACAATTCCGAACAAAAATAAAATAACACTTGGGCACAACTCACGTGTTATCTATTATCAAATCCCAATAAAAAAAGTACCTCTAAAGGAATCACCCTTTATATAACAGTGCTTTTTAAATGTATTTATATTTTTGTAATTACAATTAAAAATACGTCAATGGAGTGCAGCACATAATCCACGTAAATATAAAAAAAAACTTTTCTTACAAAGGAGGGAGGTATACAAACACCCCATAAAAGCACAGGAAATTTATGCGAAAAAGCTGACTCAATTTTTCATATTTATTTAATTACTAATTAAGAAAAAACATCCAACACATTTGTATCGCGGAGTAAATTCTCATTTGAATATCATTGTTTTTAGTAGAGCAGACCCATTGCTTAGTAAAATATTTAATGGTGTGTATGCCACCTGTGTGGTCGAGTGGTCAACGTTGTTGGCTTCAGCTACAGAAGGCCCGGGTTCAAATTCCGGTACGGACAGTTTTATAAACTGATTATTCAATCGATTTATAAATTTTTGTTCAAAGGCATGGATGTATGTGATGTATTGAATTCCCCCCTCTCACCCATCCTATCCTATGAACGGGGCATATCGAGAGCGATTAGCTTACCACTAATCCTGTTCCTAACCCTATCCTTCTATCCCTACTCTCTTTGGAAAAAGAGAGGTTGAGAAACTGAGTAACAAGCAGTTCTCGTAGAAACACTTCTGTTGAGATAAACTACATTAGGAGTCCATATGCTCCACATTGGAAGCGGACATGGTTTAAAAAAAATTCAAGCCACAATAGTCCATAATGTTGCCACTACATGCTTAGCTGACTAAAGATGATCTGATGGTATACATAATTTATATATATAAGTTACAATGAAATGATTAAAACAATTCTTTGGAGACCGAGTCGTCTTTTTTAACCCTACTACACAGCCTTGGTTTTTAGTTAGGCAAGTACTGATTAATTAAAAATAATAATCGTGTATTATTATTATCAAACATGAATAAAGAATATTTCGAACGTGTTTCTGTCAATACTTTTACAATTGTGATTCGAATGAGTAACCTTTTTGTGAAATACGTTACCATTCACTACATTAAACATTGCATTGCGTATTGCATCTTTGTTGGAGGTGTTTGAAATGCTCTCAAACGATTTGAACATTATAGAAAAATCATGCGGGAAAAATGCGCTTAACGTTTTTGCAAAGGATTTTTTATTTGCTGTTTTTGTACGTTCGCAATAGCAATTCCACAACTGACCGTGTAATCCTGCTGTGACAAACCTGGGGCCCGCAACTATATTCGGTGTTGTCAATAATATTACAAATTAATTTATCTTAAAGCGTATTTCAACTATTGCGAAACATTATTAAAATTTATTTAATCTACTCGCTTTTAAAAACAAATCAGTAATAAATCTGTTTTTATTAAGATACGTCTAACTGGGAGATGTCTAAGCATTGTTTTAAAAACTCTATACAATCAGTTGGTACATTGATAAAATTTCAACAAGTTAAATATCAAATTACGTGTTTCGTTTTTGTGATATTTTTATTTATTAAAATATCTCATTTAGTTTATCTACGAAATATCTAGCGGCTAATAAGTTAATCATTAATTAAAAGATTAGAATATGGATATGTATTATTGTAATTTTATTCGCCCTCCCTCCTTATCCGATTCTGAAAAAGAGATTTTAAAAGAATTAAAAGAACGATATCCTACACTAAATGATCGGTCCTTTTACTCGTTCTATGTAAAATAAAATAGTTTCAAGATATGCCTAACGTTGCAACTTGATGTGTATTATGTATATAATATATTTTAATTTGAACCAAATGACTTAAAAGAAAACGGTCAAATAACAACATCAAAATACATGAGAAGAAAGATAAATAGAGCAAGAGGTTTTCTCCCTGTAAAAAAAACTGAAAGACACTAGTCAATCATTCAGTCACTAAATGTCCATTATTTAAAAATTTACTGTGTTAATGTATCATTTTATTTTGACATTTGCTGGGTATTATTTCTTTGAATTCATCATTTCATTTCACAAAACGAGAATCATCAGACTGTCTTATACAGTTTATAAGATACAATATATTTTTGACGCGTTTCCCATCTTTGTTTAAATTGTTAATCTAACAAAAGTGATAACTCTGCATGGTCCTAATTAAGAACGTGCTTAAAAATTCCTGACCATCGAAAGTGAAAACAAATCCATGTGTAGGTACGTAAAGCTTCGGACCGTAAATAATGGAAAAGGTCTTAACACCGACGCCCGCGCACGCACACACGCTCGCGTGTCCGAAAGCTCTCGTGCACTCACACACCGGAGCTTTTGGGTATCGAGACCCAGCATGTGCAAAAAATAGTAATAATAATCCCAGACAGCAGGTTCCTTGCACATTTTTTTTCTAACATTCGCATTATATTATGTATTAACCTATGTGGCAAAAAGTCAGTGCCATGTTTATAGGGTCGGTCAATGGCGGTGGGTGAAAAAGGATATTGTTGAAAATTCATTAATTAATTTATGTATTACATATATTTAATTGGTGTACACTGAAAACCATCTTCTTATACCAATATGGTTATTTATTTTTAAATTTAAAAGTCGAATCTAGGACAAATGCATTTATAGCATGAACTCCATAGCCCTGTTTATAACAGTTGTGGCACTCTTCTGAAAGTATTAAACGTTACTGTGTTGTGAGAGACACCAAAGAATCCCAGAAATCACAGCTAATAATATTTTCATGTATTTTTTGAGAGAAGCAGCACCTAACGTACTGATTGAACACTTATCTTCACAGAATCACAAGCCATCATAAGTTCATTGATATACTCCAATTCCTACACGCTGCTTAAGGGTTTCATGTGTAGACGTAATACTACGAAAACATCGTCGGCTTACTGTCAGAAATCATAAAGTGACAAAATGTTGTTTCTGAGATAATCAACTTAAAACACTACATTTTATCAGCTATATTCATTACTAAATAATAACCAAGTTTTTTGCCTTGTATAATCGAAAATTTTCCAAAAAGTCTCACGAATGCTTACTCTCTCGATTTTAAAGTAGTTTTCAATAGCAAGTTACCGCACTTGCAAAAATCATTTATCAATGAATGCACTATAAGCATGGTTGAAAAGGAATCGAAAAGGTTCGCTCGAGCCCCTTGTTAAGTTGAACTAAAGCCGGGGAGCTCTATGTTAATATTCTCAGATCAAATGAGAATATAACTGCAATTTTTGACTTATATAATATATTATCTACGACAGCATCAGTATACACAGTAGTACATTTTTAACCATTTACTCTGATACGTTCGTGGTAAAGCGCATTTTTTATACATATTATAAGTGTATTAAGTAACAATCGGTTGCTTATTTAAGTATTGCATATAATTCCATAGGAGTGATGAAAAATTCACTCCTTCGCCAGAACATTGAAAATTTCTTTGAGATTAAGCGATGCCATTTTTAACGCATTGGCAGCCTACATCTGACTATAAGGGTATTCAATTTAGCTTTAGTGACTTACTGGGTAAAACATGACAAAATAAGTAGATTGCTACATCTAACTCAGTTTTGACCGACATGTCACTTCATGACTTCTGGCAGTATTTCCGACGATATGCATGTTTGCGCGTACGTGCTTATTATTTTTAGGTCATAATTAAAAAAGCGTTAATTTATTCAAATAAGTATTTTCAAATTAACATACAAACTATCGCCAGCAATATTATTTTATTTCCAAAATTGAATGTATAAAATTTCAATTATGTTCATTATATTCGGAAAGCTATCTTAAATTGTGCAAGCAAGCATAAATTCACTAGGTGAAAGAGTGTGGCTTACTTTTACTGGGCTTCTTGATTTCGAAATTGATATCTATTATGGTCTCTAAACGAGAATCACAGCTCTGGCCGAAAGTTTCTCAATTATATTAACGAGAGAAAAAAAAACACATAAATCGTCAGCCGGAACATGTTTCATTATTAAAACCAACATGGTTCTGTTAAAGGCGATAATCCACGTACTTATAAAACTGTTTGAATGATACATTACGAGTGGGTGTTTCTAAAAAATAAATTGGCGGCGATTGACTGAAATGTACGTATGATATGTATGTAGGTATAATATTTAAGAGTAATTAGCAACTACTGCTAAGGAGTTATTTACGTTTTATTTCTAGTCTTTTGGCAGGCAATTACTCGGTAATCAGTTAGATTAGATGCTTCGTTACGACGATGTAAGTATTATAAAAACTAAAATAAATTATGTAATTATTAACTCGTACATTAAGTATCCTGCAATATGGTTTATATTAATGAATTTATCGTTTTTTTATGTGAAAAAATTAATTGCAATGCTCAATGCCAGAAGTGAGAAAACTACGAAAAATTTGGCACGATGCCTATTTCTCAAATCCGACTTGATCTAATGATGATTAAAAATTCAATCAACACGTACACTCTCTCGCTACGCATGCGCTACTACAAAGAGAGAAAGAGACAAAGAGAGTGAGTGTTGCGTTACAGACAGTTGCGTAGCAAAGGGAGTGCAGTAGGGGCGGACCGCCCCGGGAGGCACATATTTGGGGGGTGGCATTTTCAAAAATATATACAATATTTTTAGAGTAATTTTATTTATATATTAATAAAATTAAGCCACCTGTAATTAAAACTCCTAGTTTATCGATAAAAAAATAGAAGTGATTTGAAAACAAAATTAGAGGAAATTTCGGATGGACTCCTTCTTACACCACTGGTAACAGATAGATGGATAAATGGAGGCAAATAAAAATATTGTTATATGAAATAAAATAAAATAACTTTGTTATTCCACTTGTTTTGCACGGATGATGAACTTGATGTTCAAGTTCATCCGTGCACTTGAACGCACGAAGATACCGAAAAGAGAAACCCGGGTCGTTAGTGACAAAACTTGTGTGAATGTATATAATTTGAACGATTTAAATTTAATATTGAAATTCTACCAAGCACCTTCAGTCGAAATTTTAAATTTAAAAATGTTTATATAAATATTTTCGAGTCGTCCCTGAATAATTCGGCAAGTGGTTTATAAACTAATGCGCTCCCCAGCTGCCTTTGTCTAGGAAACGTGTCTGTGCATTTATACTGCAGTAATGCAATTATTAATATATACCTAAATAAGCTAGTGCTGCAACTCAGTTGCAACAAAAAAAAAAGTCTGCTCGGAATTCAGTTGCAATATGTTCTGATACTTATTGTATTGTCATTATCCCAGACACAGTACACAGAAAATGCCTTAACAACTAGTGCATACATAAATTAAGTGCACTTTATTTACGATTTATGATTATTTTCTGCCAGCTTGACGTCCTTTTGTTTTTCTTTCGGCAAAATTGAACAAAGAATTGTATTATTATTACGCATATTATGCATCGTACTTGTTTGAAAGATTTTTGGACTGTAATAAGAAGTACATTTTTTCGTGTAAACTTGTGGAATGTACTCCTATTGTTAATTTTGTTTTTGATAATAATTATTTTAGGTTAACTATCTATTTAATAGATCTATTACAATACGAAAAAGGTTTAAGTTATTTTAGTAAAGCAATGACTATGTAAAAGAAGAGTTATAATTTGGTTTATAGATAGAAAATAGATAATTTTTTGACTGTTTACTGTTTATTTGATTTGAAATAATTGATTGAAAAAAAAAAGATTTAAATATATAAAAAGATCCGTAACGAAAGTCAACGACGTTGACCCACTGCGCCATGGAATGAACGATATAAATAAATAGATTTACGATTAATTTACATTAGTTTTGAGTATTAAATACGACAGCATAATTAATAGTGAATCAATGTTTTCATATAGTTCATATTTTGAACAGTAAGTGCTCTTAGATTGTTCTGGTGGACATTCGAAAATGAGTACCGAATTTTCCTTAAAAGAGTCTATTAATAAAATGACAGAAACAATATCTTTTATTTGATGGCTTAAAGACCATATGCCCCACATCATTACCCAAAGAATGGTATTTTCGATATCAGGAAATTTTATTACAAAACGATCAGTGGACGGTTTGTGTTTTCTTAAACCATATTTTCTGAAGAGTAACACCAAATAATTTCATGTTGTGCATTATTATTTATATAAATAAGCAACATAAAAAAAATAACTTTTTCTCGCTATTTTAATTGAATTAACTATTTTTTGTAAAACTTCAAAAACCGGATAAAACCGGTTTTCGAACAATATTAACATTCGACAACCGGTTTTTTCAAAAGTCGTTTTTTTTAAGCCTTAGTACACACTATACCTCATCAAAACGTTAAAATGATTAGGTAATTGTTTTCTTATTTTAGACCCACATCTATTTTTTAAAACGATTATTATTTATCTTTACGACATAGCGGTTTCTTGACAGATGTTTCTTGCTACATAACAGTATTATAATTGTTATTTATGTCCGAAAATGTTTAAGCGTCGCGTTTTGTGTTATTTAAATTGAATTTTCGATTTTTTTCAGTCATAACTTCTAGGAAAACACAAGATTGTCACTCAGTTTTAGATGAATTACAGCTGTAACAATAGCTCGCGCAAAGTGGAATATTTAAGATAAATTGATTATATTTTTAATCTAAATAATGTTTCCTCTAAGATTAGAGGTTAACTGTGCGGAAAATTTAGACTGCACGGGCCATTCCAATAAATGTGCGGCATAATTTGACATATTTTAAATAAAAAAAATAAAATTTGTATAATAAAAAATATTTAATATGATATGTTTTTACTAAAAAGTGTACTAAAAAAACGTAAGAAATAACAAAAATATTTTTTTACACAAAAACAATCAAGCAAAAAATAATAAAATAAGCAGAATAAAACAAACAGTCGCTAATAAAGTTATTAACATATTTTATAAATTAATTTGAAATTTTCTGGCTTTTCACGTCGTTGCTTACAATTAATCCTTCTCCATTTAGATCAATTTCTTGTAAGTAGTTAAATTAAGTAAATGTTCAATTTATAATTAATTCATTTTGTTCAATTATGTTTATTTCAATTACAAAGGAATAGTATTTGAATACTTGTTTTAGAGTGCGCGCCAACCCGGAATGCGTGCGGGGAGGTCTTGAAAATGCTGCGCGGCCGCACAATGAATGTTATAAAGTTAATTTATTTTTATGATTTTTCAACAATCATTAGTTCCTATTAATACACAAATATTTAAAATTGATTTGGTTAAACGTAGTATTTCACAATTTTATGATAATATATTTCGAATCGTAAAAATGCGGCTGTTAAAAAATATGTACAGAGAAAAATTACTTACATTGTGCTATATTATTACACTTACAGCATGCATTAAACAAACAAGAACATAATCTCGGAGCGGTAGACATTACTGATTTATGTTTTTAATTAAAAGATTTTCGGCTTTTTTTCACTTTGTTCTATGAGTTAATGCTGAATAAACAAGTACGTGTCGAGCGTGGCCACATGTGGACACCATTTGGCATTTTACGAGCGTAATTTATTCCCAACATTTTGCAATGTCAAATAATAAGATTTAAAAGAACTTTTTATGTAACATCCTGCGGGTAATTATTATATTTATTATACTTATCGTTTCCAAACGTCGTTAATAAATAAACTTACTTGTGTATTTAAAGCTTAAATCATTAAATTTAAGAGACGTTTTTATTCATTCAAAATTTAAAATTATATTTCATTATAATTATTGCAATAATAAGTCGACGATAATGTTAGATATTTTATTAACCATTTGTTTAAATTTATAGTAACTATAAAATAATTTATGTACCGATGAATAAGAAATGCATTTTGGTTACAACAATCACGATAAGTTTTTTTTTCATTAACCGTTTGAATACCGCGCAAATAAATCATTAATATGTCCCAGAGATACTGCGTGTTTTTGAGAAAAATAATTTTGTCTAATATACACCCGAATTCGATATTTTAAAAACCTATATTTACTTAGTATAGATGGCACTACACATATTCATCAAAATATTGCTTATATTATATTAGAATACCAAGTATTTGATTTTTTAAATGTCTTGGACATCCGTGTTCGCTTGCATATGTTCCAGACATCTGTGTCCGCTTGGTATTCAAGTGGTTAAATAGATTTTTTCATCATCGCTGATACCAATGTATGCTCAACATTATACCACCTGATGAAGTTTATTTCAGCATAAGTGTTTCTACGAGAACTGCTTGTTACTCAGTTGCTCAACCTCTCTTTTTCCAAAGAGAGTAGGGATAAAAGGATAGGGCTAGGACAGGATTAGTGGTAAGCTAATCGCTCTCGGTACGCCCCGTTCATAGGATAGGATGGGTGAAAGGGGGGAATTCAAGACATCACATACATCCATGCCTTTGAACAGAAATTCATAAATCGATCGAAAAATAAATTTATAAAAACTGTCCGTACCAGAATTTGAACCCGGGCCCTACGTAGCCGAAGCCAACAACGTTGTCCACTCGACCACACAGGCAGATTACTTTACAATCGTATTAATAGTTCTTCGGTCAAATATTCTATCACGTATTATAATTGAATTATCTAATTCTAGTACATAATTAAAAAAATAAAACTATTTCACGAAGTTCAAGTTAGAATATATGCATAAATACGAAAAAAAATTAGTCATTAAATGTAATTAGAATGAAATCATGGCGCATTATATTTCGTGGGAAGGCAGACATATTTTTTTTGTTGATGCAAATATTTTCAATAGAAAACAATTTAATACCCGCAATTAATTATTATGACTATTGAATGACGTTCAATTTGATAAATAAAATTAGCAGACGAGTATAATTGGATATAAATAAAGACGAAATTTTTTTAATTGCATCACAAATTTTTATCTGCATATATGTGAGATGCAAATTTATTTTGACATTGTAAGTGCAGAGTGCGCTGTTTTACCTTGTTAATCATGATGATTTAAGTGGTATCTTTTTTGTCCACTCTCAGGGTGGAGCGTATGGATTCCTAGTCAATTTATAACAATAATACAGTTTCTACGTGAACTGCTTGTTATTCAATTGTTCAAACTATCATTTTCTAAAAGATTAAAGATTGAAAGATCGGGCTAAAACCGGACTTTCTTTTAAACCTTGAAATCCTAATAGAGTTTATCTCAACACTACGGAAACTGGTTGTAACTCAGTAACTCCGATAGAAGGATGGAAAACGTATTTTTGTTATTGAAGGAATAATTCATAAAAACAAACTATGAATTCATTACAACGGGTTCGTGGTCGATTGGTCAACGTCCATGACTACGGTTGCTGCACTTACGGGCTCGAATTCCAGGACAGCAGTTTCATAAATCCATTTATGAATTTCTGTTCGAAAGCAAGGCACTCGTAATATACTATAAATGGAGTGTGATGAAAGCGATTAGTTAACCACTAGTCTTGTCCTGGTCCATATAATTCAATTCATAATCCTTTCGAAAAAAAGAGGTTGAGCAACTGACTATCAAAAAGTTCTCGTTGAAAAACCTGTGTTGAGATGCAAAGATGCCACATGCTACACATTGGGAGCGCCATTTTTTTTTGTAATAAAACAAGTATCCAGGACCCCGTAAAGAAATGGACGTCTCCAAAGTTTAAATTTAGTAGAAATGATAAGGAAATTACAAAATATTTGGTTAAAACTTTATTTGTACATGTCCAAATGGAATAGCATTCTAAGAGCACGAGGAACCCTCCAAGAAAAATGACCCAGTATAAAATAATTTGCTCTAAAACGTTTAGGTACCCACACCCGATCTATAACGTAAAATGTTTTATTTAATTAAATACGTACGTCAAATTGGAAACAAAAATGTATTTAATTCATTCATGTACTTAGATATTCCATTACGAATCTTTGTTTGATTCATATTCGAAATTTAAAATCCCCCTTTAGTTTAGTATAGTTTACAATGTACAGGTAAAATATATTGCAGCGAAATTTAACAATATAATATTTAAAAATCGAACAGATAAAAAACAGACGGCAACAAAAACCTACCTCAATCTGTTAAAATTTAAATTCTCAGTTCACCTGAAAAAATAACACAATACAATCACAATAATACTTACCTATACACTTGTACACAGTCGTAAACATCAAAAGTCATACCAATGCAGGCGAACCTTTGCGGCGACTTACGAGAGATGATTACTGTTTATATTGGTAACATAAAAAATCGAAACCTTTTAAACAGAAGTTGGCAAACAATAAAACTGACAATTGTGAGTTGAGAAGTATAGAAAGAAACTATTTGATATGCATTGTTTGTCTGAAACAATTCAGTTTTTCTATTGATTATACCAGTTTGTTTAAAAAGGCGGATATTTTTATAAGCAATTCTTATTAATGCTAGTTTAATTATAAATGCTGGCAATGGTCTCTATCTGCTAATTTTTGAATTATTATCTATATAAAATAAAATATCAATGCTAGAGACTTTTATCTTAAAAGCTGAAATATTTAATTTTATTTTTACTTGGAACTATCAATCTGATACTGACTAACTTCTGCCAGAACAGTGATGGAATTAAGGGGATTTACATTAAATTATAGTTATTCAACTAACACAACCGTAATGTACAATTGTAGGATTTTTGAGGGTGTTATTGCAAATAAATCTCAAGTTAGAAGTGACAATGTTCATAAAGACTTCTCAGAGAGTTATTTTGTCTAATAAAAATATGTATTCAAAGCGTTGGAGCGGAGCCTAGAACAGGATCATGAAGCAGTAAAGACATAGAGCTTTGTAGTGCTTCACTGCTTCGGATTTTTTTTTAAAACATAATCGTATTTGCGTCTTTAGATCCAATGGAAATATATAATGTTTGATGCTAGAATTATTTCAAATACGGCATTGCTGTGTGGTAGATTTTTTATCGTTAGTTTTTAATTTTTTGTATTTGAAAAACTAATCCTTAATTGAATACATCTACTCATTATAAAATAATATTGATAATTGTAAACTTATGCTAAATTTCAACATAACCATAAATAATTTATTTGTACATACATACTTTTGTTTTACAATACTTGTATGTTTTTTTGTGATACGTAAGTACTGTCAAATGTCAACGATATCACTAAGTGAAAAAAAAATACAATAAATTAGATGGAGTTTTTAGCATTTTACAATAGTTCGCTATTTTTAAACATCATTGGAATTAATCTACTGTCAAGTATATGCTAATTTAATCAATCGATACCAAACAATATATGCTTAGTTAATAAAAACACAATATTCCTATGTACTTTATTCTACATTATTTAAAAGGTCAAGGCTCGCTAATTGCGAGCATTGTCAACTGATTAGAAAAATATTTAAACAGTGGTATTTATATAAAATAAATTGACATAAATAGGTGTCGCAATGAGCGAAACCGTTCCTGACCTTTTAAATAAAGTGAAATAAAGTACAAAGGAACATTGTGTTTTTATTAATATAGTGCCTTTCCACCAAGTACTGACAGTGAACACCCTAAAAGTGATATATGCTTAGAGTGAAATCACAATTAATGTTACTTCACTTACAGTATTTTAATTTAAGATTTTGACTGAAGGTGCTCGGTGGAATTTGAATATTAAATTTGAATCGTTCAAATTATGTACATTCACACAGATCAAACAGACTGATAGTTCAAGTTCATCCGTGCATTTGAACGCCTGAAAATGCCGAAAGGCGAAATCCGGGTCGTAAGTGACAAAATCTGTGTGAATGTACAGAATTTGAAATAATCTAAATTCTCATGACTATTAATTTACATGCTCCCAATTTATTCTTACGTGGGCGAAACTATGAGCAAAAACTTTTATTTCCACAAAATTATACCTTGCTTAGGAGGTGTGAGTCACCAGTTCCAAGGACCGTTCGATTGATCGACGCATTGCATAGAGAAGTGGACATTTTTAGTGATAGTATATGTGAACTATTTCTTAAATTTTATTTCTTGATTTTGATGTTTTATGTAGTTTTATTTTATATTTTGTCTTATTATATTTTCCCAGTACATGGCGAATTGGCGTCAGCTGTTATGTCATGTACTGTACTTTTAATTTTTAACAATAAATAAGTAAATAATTTGAACGATTCAAATTTACAGTATTTTGTTTGCCGTTATAATTATTTTACTTATAGCGGTTGCATAAATATGTATTCTTATTTTAAATAAAGTTTCTACATTGTTATTACTCATCTCTCGAGCTTCGCCTTTCCACTAATACCGATGCGGAATGTAAGCTGCCTCACGTGAGCTTATTTTTATGGTTGCATGGTTGCGCGTGGGTGTTGGTTTGTGTGTGTTTATATTGCACTTGTAGGGCAGAAAAGATGTAGGTTAGGAGGACGATGCAAAATGCAACTAAGCCCGATAACTTGAAATTGTTTCATATCCGTCCAGAGGCGTCCCGTGCGGAAATTTTAAATAAATATTTTATCAGTATAATATTATATTTGATTATATTCAGGGTTTCCCAAACTATGTTCCGCGGAACACTGGTGTTCCACAGAACCTGAACAGGTGTTCCGCGAACGCTCACATAAATTGAAAAGCACTATTTTCCAAAAACTAGCTATTATGATTCATTGGTTCGGAATCCATTTTTCCAGCAAAATCAGTATGCTTAATTAACCCTCCAGAGACGAGAGCTTTTTTTCGATAAAAAAAATATTTGTTAAGCCATATTGAAGTCACGGATAAGTTGTATTCCTAACAATAATTAAAAAAAAACGCAAAGTCGTTGTATGGAAACCCCGCATGACTATATGGCCATGCTCATCCTTTTGATACCGTGTAATATTGTGTACGGACAGTTGTAAAGACAAAAGTGACCGTATGGGCTCGCAAACATTCGGGGTTGAAATATAACTAAACGTGAAATTTTTAAAAATATTTACAATTTGACCTCCTTAGACCAACATAATTTCAATACAAATATATTAGCAAAAGAACTGTAAATAATTTGATGTTTTGATAAAAAAATAACAGTTTCAAAAAGTCCATTAAAAAAACGGAAATTCAAAAAATCGCATGTGCTTTGTGGCCGTTTCTGTCCCCGCGGCTGATGAATAACTGAAGTCTGTACCCTTCTTAACCAAATATGAGTAAAAGAAACGATATTCAGGTATAAAAGGGATGAATAGTGTGATCAAGAGACAACGGTGTTTACTGTTACCATATGGTCACGCTCGTCCTTGGAGGGTTAAGTGCAAGTGATAATGCAAATCTGACTAATTTTATCTATCTAAGATTCTGATATGAATGTCATTAATTACTTTCTTGGCATTACTTCTGTTTTATACAACCTTTTTATGCGATAAGATATTCACTTTTAATTCTGTAGCAATGTAAAAGCTCAGAAACAGATTCAACGCCACACCATTTTAAAAAGTGTTTTATTAACATTCTTTTTTTGTATTTGTATACTATTATGAATTACCCAAACCAAAAAAATAAGCCAAGTGGTCCGTTGAAATTTCGAGATTTGCGAAGTGCTTCATTGCAGAAAAGTTTGGGAAACCCAGGATTATATAATCGTGAGTCCATAGTCGATGTTTTTGCCTTCGGTTTCGGAACTCACAAGCTCGCATCCAGTGGCGGCCGGTCAATGTGGCATTGGATCATACACCCCTTGTATATGCAGGGGCGGTTATATTTCATGAAATAATATTCAAACATAATATTTATACCATTCACTCATTTTAAATGTTTCATGTATTTATTGTCTAAAATAAAATAAAATAAAAAGTTCTCAAATATTTATTCTTCTAACTTCTAACTTCGGTTTTTTTCCTTCTTCAAACATAGAAATGTTTATTTTAAATGCGAAATACATATCATTAGATAAGGATGTGCTTACAAAATAGTTCAATTTTAGTATATATTTATATTTTTTCAAAATTCACGGAAGCTTTTGGGATCGATCAAATTTTGCTATGGGATCGACCGGTTGATCGCGATCTACCGGTTGGACACCCATGGTATATATTATAAACGTTCGTCCGTATAATTTTATACATAAATAAATCATTTATTTTCAAAGAATTTTCATGTTTTTCTATGCGAAAGAATGTGAAGAAAAAACCATATTTGTTTATAATCATAATTAATATTTATATAATCATACAGGTGTTCATAATATATAAGAATTAATCAAAGCAGGAGAGAGGTAAGACCGTTAAAAATAGAAAATATTTACAATTTAGTCTAAAAATATACAGTATACAAAATACATCCTAATGTTTTTTTGAATCGTCAAATAATGTCAAGCCAAGCATTGGCAATGTAATAATAATAGTTTAATATTTAGAAATCTTTTATATAATAATACATTATATCTTCCAATTCTTATGCATTAAATTTACATATTATACGAGAATATTCGGTTACTTTTTATCACTTTATCTCATAGAATTTAGTGCTCATCAGTGAAGGCGTACAAAATGTAATAACTTACGGAATATGTTAAAGTCGCCTAAATCGAACATTAAACGTTTTATTTATCGGCTTCTTGTGGAAAAGAAAGTTTTTTGTAGTATGCTAAGCATTTTTTTCGTTTAAAACGTCAATTTTATTCCGCAATATTATTTTTGTTGTTACTGATAACTTTTGAATTTAAATTTGAGAAGATTTACAGTGTATAATATTATAAAAACATCTAAAATAATAAAGATCATTGAATTATTAGAAAACGGAATATAAACGCATTGAATACGGCGTATTCTCGCAATTTAGAAGCGGAATCTATTTTTTTGATTATTTAAATGTTCGTCGATTGTAACCTACTTAGTGCTCAAAGTAATCACACGTTACTAGTCGGCCACGGCGATCGTTAAAAAAAGACAGTTTGTTTTTGTTTTCAAACACGTCAGTTCCCAACGTGGTGCATTTTAACAGAAGTTATTTTATGAAAACTGGTAGTTAACCAGTGCGAGTGCCGCCTGCGTGGTCCAGTAGTTAGCATCGTTGTCTTCGGTTTCGGAGGTGACGGGTTCGAATCCCAGTACGAACGCTTATTGTAAATTGATTTTCAATTGATTTATGGGTTGTGTCCAAAGGCATGAGTGTATGTGATGTCTTGAATTCTCTCCCACCTATCGAAAATTGATCGTTCTTTGATTCGATCCTTGTTGACTGCTTGGCTACGAGCTGACTTTTTGACGGGCTTAAATTTAATATGTTTTACTATAATGATCCTGATTATATTTTACTTATTCTACTCGTAAAATTAAATGTGAGATCAGTTGTTTTAACTGCAATTTTAATTTAAACGTTAGAAAACGAAACTTCAGCAGAAATAATATGGACATGATTTCATGGATAACTTTAAGTAAACTTAGCACTGTCAATGTTTATATTTATTATTTTATTTCACTATAGAATAAATTGACTGTGCATTTTTATCTACCATATGGGAGGTACCTATTGAAATTTAATTCTTTTTATGCATTTTTAAGCTTCATATGGCTATTTAATTTACCCATAGACCGTACCGCGATCATTCTTCACACATTTTCCAAGAATTAAAAGAATAACCATAAATTTTAAAAAACTTCGTCTTACATTCAATAACCGATATAGCCATACAATGAGGAATTAATGAGTGATTAATTTTGTATTACTGAATTATTTACAAAAAAGAAAACATACATTTTTTTTGTCTCTACCTTATATTATTCTTTCTTCTTCGATCATATCCGTTCCTTATGATATGGGGTATCCAATTCCATATCAATATATCGACTATGGAAAGGAAAAAGGACGTAACTCACACATTACAAATTTTGCAAGATAAATATAAAACGTTTTTTGATGATTTTGGGCCAAAGGCAAATTATGCAGTATACACAAACTTTTTGTGCATGGAGACTGATAAACTGGTTTCGAATTGACTTTATCTTTTTTTTTTTAAAAAAAACCTTTTTTTCAGTCTTATTTCTTGATCGCTATTTCCACATTCCCCATTTTTTTAAACTTAAAAGCTAAATTTAGATTCTAATTTGGCATTTTCAGCTTACCTTTTGATAGAATGTGTATTAAGTTGTATAGATTGTGAGTATCGAAAAAAAGCTGTTTTGAAAAAAACTGTGGGTCACGTCCTTTTTCCTTTCCACAGTTGATATGTATTTTACGAGGAAATTCAAAAGGAACCAACCGTTTATATTTCAAAAGGCAACAAAGTTCAATATTTCATAATACAATAAGTAATCATTTAAATTGAGAATATTCCTTTTTATTAATTTAACAAGGGTCTCGCGTGAGCTCCCTCCAGCCCACCCCTAATTCGAACCCTTGAGATCCGCCACCGAAGCCTATTATGTTGACCACTGGACCACGGATCAGACTATAACATCAGGTATAGTCAGTACCGGCGCGAGGTTATTTGGCGCCCTAGGCAACGGTTATTGGCGCACCCCCTTTTTAACACACTGTGGAATATTTTTTTTATATGCATGTCCGTTCTCAATGTAAATCATATGGCCTCCTAATGGAGGTATGTCAAAAGAAGTTTTTACGAGAACTGTTTGTTAGTCAGTCGCTCAACCTACCTTTTTCGAAGTATATATTAGGGGTACTTTTAGTAGTTTAGTAGGGGACTTCTTTTGGGTACCCCTAATATAATACGATACACAATTATAACGAACAGATACAAGTATAAACTATTATTGGTTATGAGAATATAAAAAAAATGATTACTCAATTTATGCGCCCCCTAATGATTTGCGCCCTAGGCGATTGCCTATTTCGCCTGTATGGTAGCGCCAGCCCTGGGTATAGTAAATAATTAATAAAGATTTCGGTCATGCAATTACACTTCTCATGCACTGTCATGCACAAGGTCAATCGATGAATGGTAGATTTAAATTATTAGTATGTACCTATTGTATATCAGTCACGTCACATTGCATTATGTACGTACATTCAAATATACTCAACTAATCAGTGGGAGCTGCTGAGAATCATGACAGGCCAAGACTTTTAAGAATTTTGCCCATTTATGGGATAGGTACTTAAAAAAAATTGTTGCGGTTCAAATCCGACGAAAATTATTATAAACATTTACGACGGGTGGAAAAGCACAGTCGACTGACAGGACGGGTCAAAAATAGCCGCCCAAGCTAAATACAATAAAGTTTTACGGTGCTCCGGCGGTAATTAAAGTTTGTCGGTACCCGTTTGCCCTTGGACTTGAACTCGACGCTTGCGGTCTGATGCAGTGCGGGGACCCGTGCCCTTCAGCCCTCAAAACGATGGTCACCTTGGAATAACTCGACGTCTGAGATTCTCAATCATTCACGACATCCATTGACCTATATTTCATTTATACCAGTTCCGCGCAAAAAATGTTCCTCTGTCATCTTGCGGAACACAAAATTCATTTAAATTAAAAAATCAACATCAAAAACGTCCAGCAATGCCAGTACATATTTTAAAAAGTTGTATAATTGTTCTTTGACGCAATTATCATCGAAATTTCCGAATTAACGTTTATTGTCAAATTATTAACCAACTTGTTTCTTCAGAAGGTTAGGTGGATATTTTTACAAACTATGATTTTCATTGTAGTATTGATTTATGACAGATAAAATTTATTTTATACATACATGTATATACAATATATCTACTAAATTAAAAGGAAAAAATACAAGCTGCTCTTATATGATTTTTTATAATTAGAAAGTTTCTTCTTCTTTGGCCATGTTCGCTCCCTATGTGGAGCATATGGCCGCCACGCGGCACCACCATGTTTCCCTTTCTCCCGCCAATAGCTTTGCTTCCTCCTATGACATGCCAGCATCCCTCAGTTCCGCCGAGTACATCCTATGGATAGTACCCGAAGGGCGTCCGGGACGCCGGAATCCCACCGGTCGAAAGAAGAGGCAGGCAGGATTGAGGCTTTCCGGAGGCATCCGCAGCACGTCCAACGTCTCTCCGTAACCACTGACGTGACGGGACACTGTCTTGTACACTTCTTATCTCTGAATTCCTCACAAAGTCAAACCACCTCACCCCAATTATCCGACGCAAGCATCTGTTTTCGAAGCTCAGTATACAGTTATTCTGAGTCTTCGTCAGGTGCCATGATTCGCAACAGTAAAGCATTACCGGCAGAATGCAAGCGTTGAACAAGTGGCATTTGGTTTTAATCTAGTACAGCTGTGTGTCTCGCCAGACAGTCCGCATTGAGTTAAATGTGGCTCCAGCCATTCCTAAACGAATGACGAGCTCGTTTTTTGTACTACCGTCTTCGGGGATATGTGAAAGTTTAACCTGAAGTTTATGTCTGGAACCATAATAGTCCATAATTTTGCCACTGCATACTAGATTGAGTAAAGATCTGATGGTATACATACATATATAATATATATATAAGTTAAAATTAAATGATTGAGATTTGTTTTAAAAAAGAGTCGTCTTTTTTTGCACGACTCCACAGCCCTGGTTATAAGGTAAAAAATATCAAGTATCTTAGTTCTACAAATATTATTTGATATATGGTTGATGGCTATTTCGTCTTATGCCCTCATCAGAACTAGAATAGTTCTAATGAAGGAAAGATTTGTAGAACAAATAAACTTTGATATTTTTCCACCTTATTGAAAAATTTACACCCATATAGAACTTAAAACGAAATCAACTAACAACCAACATATTAAGTTTTTAGCTTCCTCTGAAAAAAAAAAGTTTTTTAACATTTGTTGTTTTTATGCCAAAGTATTCAATAAAATTATGTGTTTTAAATGAACAGCTACACACGCCTGGCTCTCCACTTTTAAACCCTATATAATCATAAAACCTTTTCCTACAAACAGAAAATATATAAATCTTAAAACTCATCACCATTCAAATCTGTGGGCATAACCCATGGGCTAATCCTTTTCGCCAGCAATGGATTTAAACTCAATATTACATTTATTTCACGAAACATTCATTTACTAAGCGTCAGTTAAAGTTCACCCGTGCACTTGAACGCCTGAAGATGCTGAAAGGCGAAACCCGCGTCGTTAGTGACAAAACTTGTGTAAATGTAGATAATTTGAACGATTCAAATTTAATGTTGATATTCCACCAAACACCTTTAGTCGAAATCTTAAATTAAATTATGTGCGTTTCCGTTGACCCAATTCGAGCAACATCAAAAGATTGAGGATCATGCGGCGAAATGCATATGTGTTTGTGATTGTCCGTAAAATTGTGGGTATGTGTACTGCAACAACTGCCATATGCGACCTATTAGTTTCATACCAATGCCACTGACAGCCTAATACCCACGTATGCGTGTTGCATTTTCGATCTTTCATTGTATTTGTTTCTAATTTCTTTATTACTGTGTGTGTTTGCTCTGCTGCCCTTTTGAGATGGATGTAATATGTTTTTTAACGCAACCTTGGCGCAATATTTCATTGCTATTTTACGAAACATGGATAGATTATAAGTTACATGCTGAATAAATAATTATAATGGTATACCAGCGGAAAATTGCGTCAAATTATGTGAAATCCTAGATGTCTCATCACTAAGTTGCCATATTTTTCAGGAAAATTTCAAAATGATTACGCTTAGATTAAAGTTAAAACGATAATTATTACAAAGAACGAATTATTTTCAGCGGTGGCATGCTATTGGTTGGTGAATTATTCTGAAATCCCGGGACTTATGATACATTTTCATATGAAAATGAAATTGAAAATACATTCCGGGATTAGCTAACTTTTATTCTTGTTGCAAATACTCAGTTTAGTGAATGTACTGTAATTTAAATTCAATTTTATTTCTAATCAGATCTAATACAAATACATTTCTTAGTAACTGACCCATTCCAGTAGTTTTCTTATTAGCTCTGTTCTTCTGCGTACTTCTGACGGTTTGCAAACCGTCAGCAAACCGTCAGAAGTACGCAGAAGAACAGAGCTATTAAGTATAAGTGTAATAAAGGATAATAAGTATATTGTATGAACAGTAGCGGATTAAGCACATGGAGGCCGCAGGCGCAATGAAATTTGAAGGTCCTGTTTTTCGGATAACATGAAAACGTTGGAAAATTCCAAGTATTACAATATATGGGTTCAATTATATAAGCTATTTTTGAGACTCCTGAGATTAGGATTGGTTTCGCTACGAAACCGGTTCAGATAATATTTATTTTCAATTTCAAATAAGTCCTGCATATTTGAGCACATTATATTTGTTCCCGAAATGCACAGCAAGAATTTTAAACTTTGAAGGAAATATTTTTTTGAAATGTCGAATGTGCAGTAATTTTTCCGCACATGACATGAGCAACGTTCCCTCTAAGCTGCGCGCGTGCACGGCCGCGCAGCAGTTGGGAAGCTCCCGCACACTCATTCCGGGTTGGCGCGCACTACAAGACAGTTGCTCAATTAATATTTGATCGGTCCGCGCAGCCTCCACGCAGCCTCTGCGCAGCCTTTAAAATTTCCGCGCAGCTAACCCTTCGGCTTAGAGGGAACGTTGAACATGAGTGTTGAAAAATCGACGCCTCTTAATCAAAGGATTAATAATTTCTTTATTTATTTTTATTCTGACCAAAATGTTTATAAAAATCTGACCGTATAATAGATTTTATTCTGACCGTATAATAATTGTATTCTAACCGTTAGTATTTTTATTCTGACCGTTAACATTTTTATTCTGACCAAAAATTGAATTTTATTATGACCAAAACATGATTTAAATTCTGCCCAGAAATTGATTTAAAATACCTAACCATTTATTTTGTTGCCTTTAAATTATAATAACCATGTGATGATACTATTCAACTCACATTATATTATTTTAATCGATAAATTAACATAATTATTAATTAATTATATATGCTTGCATCCTAATAAAAATGGCATTAGTGCCAATTTCATCATTATTTAAGTGCATATTATTTAAAAATGTACTAATAGGTGGGCCGGCCAGGTAAATAATATTGTATCCTCTATCCATACAACTTATTTATTTTATACAGTATCTAGGTGTGGATAGGATCAAGTGCAATCTTTTTATTTTTTTTACTGCAGTATTGGTACCGTCACGCACATGTACCATAAGGCACGGCTATTAAACTATTAGGCCGCGGTCTAAAATTAAGTCTAATTAAAAAAATGAAGTGAATGAAGTAGTATTTTTTAGAGCATGGACTTCTTTTCACTATTCCCCCATTCACTATTTTTAATAGTGATGTACATAATAATGTAAATTTATTTTGACGATTTTTAAGTAATTAATTATCAACCTTCCTAAATCATTTAAGTATATATATTTCAAAAAACAAAAATTTCAGTAGAATTTTCAATCAAGTTTCAATAAAAAAACAAGAATCTTGTAATCCAACGACTATCCCCCCCCCCCCTGGAACTCTGAACTGGAGTTTCCCCACCAGTTAGGAGCCACTGCTTTAGATACACTTTAAATCGAAGAATTTGTGTTGATTAGAAAAGACATATGAGATTCACGAGCGCTCCGAAAAATTTCAGAGAGAGCCACATTAAAGGTGTCCGTGGACCATCAGCTTGGAGCCACTAGCACTGAACAAATATTCTTCTGTAAAAACCGCTAAAGTAGTATGTATTTGATTTTAGGTTATCAATAGCCCAAATTGTTTGTTGTCTCTAAGTGAAATAAATAATGTTATATTTTTTTTATTTTATAATCATTGAAAAACTTCCACAAATAACCTTGAAAATTCATATTAAACTTTAGCTTTTTAATTGCGATATCATAATGTACCATAAGAGTATCATTTAAGAGATATGATCTTCATAATTTGAATAATTATGTAATTTGAATAAAAGTAAAAGACACGCAATTGACTGTATAAATACCAGTTTTTACTTAAGGTAAAAATAGCTAAGTATTTTTTACCTTCATCCGATAGTCATAAACCAGTTTTCATTTTATTCATTTGTGCTCTTAAAATCAATGGTTAGGTCGATGATGGATATGTTGGTAAAATTACATATTTCCTAAAACAAATGTCGATGATCGGGGTTTGGGAACCTCTAAATGTTGCAAGCCTGCATTAAGTAAACTGTCACCTCATTCACAAAAAAAATGCATTTAAAATAAAATACATATGAATTTTTTTCAAAAAATATGCTTAAATTATCTAAAAATCATTGAAAATATTATGTAAACGGATTACGCATCGAATCTTATCTTACCCGGCAAGCGTTGCAATGCCACTCAAAGAAAGAAAGTGTTTGTGTTTTTTAAAGTGCATGTTTACTTTTTCTGTTAGTTTGAAGTTTGCTGCCGATTATCCATGGTACGACACACGCGCCACCTACTGTAAGTTAATCGTAATATAACCTTCGCGCAAGTGCAAGCATACGTTGTCATAATGAACTGTATGGCAGACATGCAAACATTGATTTTTATATTTAAGGCCTACTGTAAGTTTATTTAACTATGCCTATAACCTTCCCGGAAGTGCAAGGAAAAAGTTTGTCAAAATTTTATTGCAATCGGATGAGCGGTGTGGCTGCACATACAGTACGAACAAACAAACATTCATTTTTATATACCAGATAAGATTAACAGATCTATTGAATATGTTCTTCATTTATTTTATTTTATTCAATAGGATTTACTTAATTAATATCCGTCAATGCCACACGTTAGAGGCCGCGGATTTTTCGCCACTGTACTATATGTTCTGATATTACTGCAGTAAGGAAAAACTGTGTATGATTACGTTATTTAAAAACCTTTTTGTGATTATATTCTATCAAAATTCTCAAATGGTGATAAATAAGTTCCTGCCCATTGCAATGATTAAGCGTCGAATTGTATCGTATATTTGTAATTAAATAATATTGAAGACAACTGACACCGTCTGGTTTTTTAGCCACAATAATAGCATTTTATGCACCTTGCATGTGTGTTTTTTTTTATTCCGGCTGTCGGCTTGCAATGTGGCTGGACGCAAATTCGCGACCCGCCCGCGCCCATTTAGAAATATTCATCCACGAACACAATCATACCTAGTTTCAAGGGCTTTTCTTACGTGAGATTATTCAACTCTATGACGCCCGGATATGGAAAGATTAATTCAAATATATTAATTCTTCAATAACATCCACGATATTAAAATAGGTTGATTCACGATTCTTTGAATTTCTGCTCTCGGTATGGAACATATTATATGGAATCTTTTTTAGTATCGCGACATAAGTTTTTTTTAACAATAAATAAAGTGAGTTAATCCCTTAGGTCACCCCCTATTTTTAAGAATGTATAAGAAGCATACATGCTTTTGGATATAAATCTGCAATTAAAATGATGTAGAAAAGTTAGCATTCCCATGTTTGTGCACATAATCACCACACCTGTGTAGGACGGAGTCCCTTATTTTTTTTGTGATTTTTGAGTAATAATAGTAAAGTGTACTTCACTGTTTGAGCATTTGATGTAAACTAAAACCAACTTATATTGAATTCAAATTTCTGATTTAGTTTTCTAAAATTCGTGGGTATGTCATTTTGTAGTTTTTTTAGAGTTATATGCAAAACGTTTGTAAACGAGCATCAAAAGTTGCTTATTGCCGGCAACATTACTGATAATATTACAGAGTCTATAGTATATATCCGGCAACATCTCCGGCAATACTATTGCGGCCATAATGTCTGGGAAATTTGCATCCGAGAAGAAACCTCGTTATCGTTGCTAGTTTGTCTCGTCATAATCATGGTCGATAATTTAGTGAGTACACGTGTGGTGAGCTAAAACAAAATGGCCGATAATGGTTGAAGCTGTCACTTTTTTCAGCGTTATGCATACGTCGTAAATACGTTTTTTCGTTATTTTAGTGTATTTTCAGCTGGCTGGTTCATTTAAGTAGATTTGATAGCGGTTTATACGATTTTCCAGCATACGTGAATACGTCTGAGATAATCACTTTATGGATTTAAAGCACATAAAGTTTTTTTACAAACTTTGTTGAAGTATACAATCAATTTTAAATTGAATTTATTCAATCGTAAGTGCCCCGTTATAGTATTATAATATCAACATAACTTGACTCATATTAAATCTGACTTTTTCGACTTGATAGATCGCGAACATAACGAGAAGGGACTAGATTTAACCCGGCAATGTTGTCATATTTTTTATGACGATCAACATTAAAAATACCGTAAAATCTTGCTTACGAAAAGTATAGACATTACATGGCAACACGTGGCAGGATACAATAATAGTGCTTGACCAGTCGGTTAATTTGATACAATAGTGCCGTGTGTTGCTAGGTTATAAACGACCACCCATGTTTGATAGCATATTGCCGTAAAAAGTTGTTCGCTTAAATAGTAGTCCGAAGTAAAATTACTTGGTCATTTTCTCTATACTATGACGAAGACTGAAAGAAAAACAGAATTAATATTTTACATAGTTATTATTTTGATGCTGGGTCCAAGGTGTTCGGTAATAGTCTGTCTTGAAGACAAAACTTGCGTGTCTGTCTGTGAAATAAACACTCCTTTTATTGTGCATTTTCAAATATATTGTATCTTTGCATTATGGGCTATTGAATGGATGGCCAATAGACGAAATACCAGTGATTTTAATCTGAAATCTCTGTTCCGAGAAAGCTGTGCATAATTACCATTGCTGTGTGCCGTGTTATTCCGAATCTGCTTCTAGAGGAAACCTTTTTGGAGATAATCATTATTTTTGAGGTGATTTTTTATAAATTTGCCAATTGCCTAAGCAAACCGGTTTCAATTTAATGAATATGACACACATAAGTATTTGCAGAAAAGATTTACCGATAAAACTTTTTAAATTAAAGGGTAATCTGGGGTAAAATAACCACATTTTTTCCCCAACCTTTTTAACTCCAAACCAAAATTTTATCTAATACTATCAGACAAAATCAACTGAATATGTTTATGCCCATATTTATATTTTTTAAAACCATATCCGCTCTCAATGTGGAGCATATGGACTCCTAATGGAGTTTATCTCAACAGAAGTGTTTCTACGAGAACTGCTTGTTACTCAGTTGCTCAATTTCTCTTTTTCCAAAGAGATTAGGCATATAAGGATAGGGCTAGGACAGAACTAGTGGTTAGATAATCGCTCTCAATACGCCCCATTCATAGGATAGGATGGGTGGGAGGAGGCAATTCAAGTCATCACATACATACATGCCTCCAACAGAAATTCATAAATCGATATATTGGCCTATATGTATATTGCATGAAATAGTTAATAATTAGGGGAGAAAAGATTGAAGCATCGACGATAAAAGCAATCAAAATAAGATTTTTCCCGAATCGTGGGGTTTGAAATTGTGGATACTGCACCATAAAAAAACATTGGCCGATCAGCTATAAGAAAAGCATTTTTAAATAATTATTAGCTGTATATTATTCAGCACATATTATTCCGTGCATAAATTGATATTTAATATTTTACATTATTTAAATTATGGAATCAAGCAATATGCATATTTAATTATCAATATTGTGGTCGTCGGCTTCTTTGCCTAAATTAAATGTAATGATAAATATACTATTTATTGGTCATTAAACCACTATATGGTATTTAAGATAAAAATTTACCTTCTGCTTAAAAAATATTTCGTACAAAATACTTTTTTAAGGGACTTAAAATGTTACAAACAAACGAAAATAAAGCCCATTTTAAGTCTGCAAAGTACTCTGCAAAGCGAGTAACTCGGCCTAATACTAAACAATCTGAGAGCGAATTACAACACTCGGCCTGGTGATCTGATGAGAAAAATATAAGAGTGAGCTTTTATTTCTTTAGCCGAGATGATATTCCTACTATCTGTATCACTGTACTCGCTCACGTACTCGGTGTGCTTAAATAGTCTAAATGCGAGTGTCTAGTGAAGAGTTCATTTACAATACTGCACTTCTGCATCATCTGCTTATTTATTTTAATACAATAGAAGTGTATCTTTGTAATATTCATTTTCTCGTTTGATTCTACTTCTTATAGGTCGTCAATGCGTCTCCCAATAGTTCCATCATCGTATTGATAATTCGATTGATACATTCTTTGAAACAAAAAATACATTTTACGACTATTTGTGTTGGAAGTGCTATTATTGTGCGGGTCTGTGTTCGTGTCGTTGGTGTTGGTTCTTGAGTTTACGGGCTTGTTTTTTTTATCTCAGTACGAACAGATTTTCCAATCGGTTCATGAATTTCTGCTCGAAGACATGGATATCTGTGATGTGTGAAACTACCCATCACCACCTATTCTTTATTTGAACGGGATGTAGCGAGAGCGCTTAGTTAACCACTAGTTCTGTCCTAGCTTTATCGTTCTATCAGTTCTATCCCGACTAGTTCCGTAAATACATATGTAAGTTGAGCAACTGAGTAACAATCAGTTCTTGCAGATAAACAGCTTTGTAGAAATAAATTTCATTAGGAGTCCATATTATGATGTCTACACTTTATATATACTTACTCACAGCGGTGGGCTGCCAATATCCTAACAAGGGACTCGGTAAATCTCATCCATAATGCTTTCAAGCCATTTAATATATGTAGATGATGCATAAACCGTGGCACGCGAGCCACATGCGGTCAGCTAGGGTATCTTTTATTATACAGCCGAAGTCAGTGTATTTTTTGAAAAAAAATAATAAAGGGCAACCAAGTCTTGTTTCATAATAAACTTTAATCATCAACAGAAATTGCAGCTAGGTGCTGATTTTGTCTTATCTTAACAAGGGGCTCGCCGGCCGCGCCAAAATTTAGCAAGGGGCTCGCGAGAGCTCCCCCAAGCCCCCTACAGCCCACCCCGGCTTACTCACTAAAAAGCGTATATGCGTATAGTCGCTGACTCGGTCAATATTGCTACTCGGCCGAGAAAACTTGGCAGCGTATTCGTTCGGTCTTAATGAGGCATAATGCATATATATATATTTTAATACATGCCTGCAATGTTGAGCATATGGTCTCTTAATGGAGTTATTTAAACAGAAAATTTTACAATCGAACTTGTTGTTACTCAGTTGCTCAACCTCTTTTTTTTTCGAAGTGAGAAGAGATATAAAGGATAGGGTTAGAACATGGCTAGTGGTTGGAAGGGTGGGAGGTAATCTGTAAGACGTCCGGACAGAATTCGATAAATCGATTGAAAAAATGTTGTTCGTTCTGAAATGTGTACCCGTGGGATCCGCCTATGAAACCAATGACGTTGACCACTGTGCCATGGTCTCGAGATAAAAAAATATTATACAGTAATTTTAATATTTCAAATTTTGCGAGCAGTACCACTCAGCCCCTATCTCCCCTTTGTTCAAAGAGGACATTTACAATAAATTAACGATATTCGCCTCTACGGTAATATTTTTAAGTATCATGATTACGTGATTATCTGAATATGCTCATATGGGAACTAAAGACCATTATTGTCATTTGCATATTTTTGAAATCAAGTTTCAATAACTCATTATTTTTTTATTCGCCGAACATCGCGAGTCTTTAAAATCCAATATTTTTTTTTGTTGTTTCTTATAATTAATCACATGTATTTTATTCAAGATTTCTCTAGGCATATATTTACATGTACAGATATAGCTTATGCTATGTATGTCTTTGTGTCTGCGATACTTAGTTGTCATTTTAATTAAAAAACATTATAATGTGAAAGACATAGTTTTTTTTTACTTTATACAAACCATCGCCTCTTTAATACAGTATAATTATTTATCATCCTCCCGTGAACCAAAAAAAAAACTTAAACTTCAAAATAACACAATTGATTATATGTATATATGTTTATTCTTAAGTAGATAGCAATAGATTTCTTTAAATATTAAAAAAAAAATGAATGCAGAAGGACTCGGATAAACTGTCGCAAAATTATGTACACTACATACGAATTCAAATAAAAATCTATAAATCGATTGAAAAAATAGTTGATGTAACTATACGATCACGTGAGATCTAAGCCAAAGAAAACAACGTTCACCATTCGATTACGGACCCCGAATAAATAAATGTATTGGAAATATCAATATTATATTTATATTTCTTTATTTCTGTGAGTATTAAATGAATAAAAGGCGTAGAATTAAATGAACTTTCGGTAAGATCATTTTCACTTATAGGGTAGCTCCCCATAGAACTCTGTTTGGCTACGATATTTTATTTTTGAATTAAAATAAAGTATTATATTCACGACATGGTTGTGATAACAAATTTAAAGTATAAAAACATGTATTAAATATGTATTTTGTTATATTTTCAACAGTTCACTTGTACCAGTGAAAAGCATCTAATCCACAAGAGCAATCATTTTTAACCCTTAATAAAACTATCTAATCACCATCGCTTATTACGTCTTTCTTTTCTCGACTCGTTTACACGGTGCATTAGTAAACAAATAATCAAATTATCTGACAATAAGGAATATTAATTAAGTTTTTTTTCTAATATTTAATACAAGATATTCACATATATTTTCTCTGACGAATGAAGTATTTTGAAAGTATGCAAATGCAAGATTGGTCTTACTATAATATAATAATGTCCGGTTCAATGATTTTTAATAAGACTGCATATTTTTGACAAAATCGTGAAATGTTATGGGTCATAGACCTCGTCCACACATTACTTGAATCTCTCTCTCTAATACGTTTGTGGTTTGTATAATCATTACACACTATTCAGCTTATTTGAATAGGAAACGTCGATTTTTTAATTGTTTTTTTGCATGTTTATTTCATTTATAAATGTATCCAGTTTTAAGTTTCTTTTATACATATATTATATAACTTGTTATGACAGTTTTCTCAAATCTATAATACAATTATCGAAGCATTTCTTAAAAGGTTACCTAGGGTACTCAACGTTGTTCCGTCTACCACTCGCTACGGCTTCACACTCTTCTTATAGGGTGTATTCCGTAGTTTAACAACGTTATTAGTGTTCAATTTTTGTGTATGGATGTCCTGATTTTTTTTTCTCAAGGCTTGGTTCAGTGGTGGATCCAGAAATTGTACCAGAATGTGGCCATTCGATTTGAAAATAAAGATTATACATAAATAATACATTAAAAAATAGATTTTTTTTTATAAATTAAAAAAAAAAATATTTGACATTACAGCTTACGCCAATGCGTCAAATATTTTGAAGTTGAAAGATCATACGAGATATACTCGATGATAATTTTTGAAAGTCACATGAGATTAACTCAATTTTGACATTGACCTTACCGGGAATCGAACTCAGACCCACCTGATCGGTAGAGCAAGCTCTAACCAACTAGACAGCGGGCGACATAATTATCATAATATATCTATATAAAAATGGTCACTACATAATTCAATATGTATGCTATAAAACATAGTAAACTAAAAAATTAAAGAGCCCATTTTACAATAATTTTTTAATAAATTAGAAAAATGGAAAATAAATTATCCCAAGGTGGGGGCCATGTCCCCCCATTGGATCCGCCAATGACTTGGTTGCATGCACTGCAGTGTAACAATTGATAAATAAAAAATAAAGCGTTTATGAATAAGCTTTCATTATCTTCCCATCAGACGCGGTGAACATCTTAATTTATTTTGCTTTGGATGTAACCAAGTCGGTATTATTTAAAATAAATATTTCTTTTGCATTTTATCTTATTTAGTCAACTATCGAATCTTTATCTTCTCAGGATACTGAATATTGTACTCGCCACGAATGCTCTCTCTAAGACATGAGGTTAGCAGCGCGAAGAATACTTAGGCTGCTGTCATATCTGATATTATTATTATTTTGTATTTGCATTAAAAATAATATTATCATTTAATATTTTATAGTATTAAGTGTATTAAATAAAACATAAGATATCAGAAACAACCTAATTCATTTTTTTTTACATCAATTAAAATCAAGCACAAATTAAAAAAAGAAGCAGAATTAAACATATACATATTCAGTCTCTAATTAATTAATTTACATATTTTATAATTTTATTTTAAAAAATCCAACAATTTTTTCTTCGTTCCTTACAGTATATACTCCATTAGGATTAATTTATTGTTCATATAAAATAAGAGAATTTAATTCTAGTTAGAATTATCTATATGTCCAATTTAAAAAAAAAATATTTGAATAGTTGTCTTGGAGTGCGGGCTAGCCCGGATTGATTGCACACATGACAATTCATGAAACCTGTTATAAGATTATTTTTTTTTATTTTCAGGAGTCTTCACCGACGCTGACTTTAATCTCGTCGAAGGTAAGCCTGACCAGTTGAGCGATGCGACGGGAAGCACAAACGCCAAAGGTGTGTTGTCCCTGGAAGCGACCCGCACTACCGCATCGCTCAAAGCATCCGCACACCCTGCATCGAAATCGTTTGTCGCACAACTACCCCTGCATCTTCGCACATGATGGGCTATTTTCAGCATTTTACACACATACCTGACAATATGATCCCTTACCATTCACATAACATTGCCCACATTAGGGCAGTGTCTGTCAAACTGTTTACCTCAATAAGTCTCAGGTGTACCGCGAAGGAAAAATCCTCAAAACTGTTCATTTTAAATGAAGCTTATACACTTAAATTTTCTCCGATTTTAAATAAATTTAACACCTACGTATTCAAATAAATATTTGTGACGTTTGTCCATAGTCTTCTTTTCCATCACTTAATTATCAAATATACCAGTGGGTCATCAACCATTCGTTATGTTCGACAGTACACACCCGACACCAACAGAAGAGGAAATTTCAATAGATCTAAAAAAAACGGCTCTTTGTACATAGCCTCATTTTCTAAGCAAGAGTTGTCAGCATTTTGAATATCGTTAGGGAGCCAATATCTTCGAATAACTACAACAACAATTAAATCTCTGTTGCCGTTTGGATCGTCGTATCTTTGCAAATTTGGTTTTTCAGCACACGTGGAAATAAAATTTAAAAAACCAGAGGGTTTACTGATGGTAGATGCCTGTGTGGTCGAGTGGTCAACGTTGTTGGCTTCGGCTACGGAGGGCCCGGGTTCAAATCCCGGTATGGACAGTTTTTATAAATTGATTTTTCAATCGATTTATGAATTTCTGTTCAAAGGCATGGGTGTATGTGATGTCTTGAATTCCCCCCTCTCACCCATCCTATCCTACGAACGGAACATCCTATCCTAGCCCCTATCCTTCTATCCCTACTCTCTTTGGAAAAAGAGAGGTTGAGCAACTGAGTAACAAGCAGTTCTCGTAGAAACACTTATATTGAGATAAACTCCATTAGGAGTCCATATGCTCCACATAGGGAGCGGACATGGTTAAAAAAAAAAAAAAAAAAGATGAGGAGTGTTTGTTTACCTAATTTAGACCAGTATTTTGACAAAATTTTCCCTGAAACCAATTTCATTCTTCTCACTTGTAAAATTATTACCAACTATGGACATATAATATTTTTTATCTTGTAAAATATTTTTAAAAATGTTACCTACACCACCATTTTATATATTCATATTAATAAGGTATACATTTCCATTTTAATGCATTTTTATTTCGTTTGCCGCGGAAAAAATCCTATTCACTAGTGTGCGGTTAAGTAAAAAAGTTTGGCAGACACTGCATTAGGGTAACCATTGTATTTATTAGAATATTATTTTTGAAAATGAATCACCTTTCTTTCTCAATTCGTTGAAAGTATTCGTCACCTTTGTTTATGATGGAGACACAGTGATTTAGAAAACCTACAATCCTAATAATCCTAAAACAGGCTTCTGATATTTTTTGATCCGAGTCTTGGATGACCGATTTTTGAACCATCGCAGAAGTTTTTTTATAAAAACAGCATTCAATAGAGACATTCCGCTCTACAAATTGACGTAGATAGCAGAATATAATGATTATCTTTAAATACATCCAGAAGTAGGCTTGGAGGAGTTCGGCGAGCTCCTGCGATCTACTTGTTAAGTTAAGTAAAAAAGAGTAGCATAATAACATCTTGGTTGCACTTTAACAGTATGGATGTATATTCTGAAATACTTTTCATACTCGATACTGCCGAATTCAGATATGGTGCACTATGGAGATAGAGTATCTATTACACATGATATTTAATGTGAAGTTTGTTCTTTTATGTGAAAAAACAGATTTAAGTTTTGTAGAAATGAAACTATAGGTAAAAAACAACTTTATTTTTGTTTGTCTGTCTTGCCTATATTTTGATACGAAGAAGAGCTGAAAACCTTCTGTCACAGATTAATATATGTAATATAGTATAACCAAAAATAATAATATAGAAGCTCGAAAGCGACGCGTTAAATATGTCATTTTGAAGTTGACTGATTCAAAGCAAATTGCTAACCGACTTGAAGAATGAGTAACTATCAAACATTGGAAATGAGTCATTTAGGAGCGAATCGAACACTTTGAGTTGATCGTCCTTTCTTATTCGTTCTGCTCGACTGATTCGTTCAGTAGAATCGTGTCACCGCGTGACGAAAACACTCGCCTAATATCACCAAGCCATTGGTAAGGTGGGAAAACAGAAGCTTTATAGTTGATAGCGACTGATTCACAGCGATCATAATATTTTCATTGACACGAACGACTGACTCTTCAAAGATTCACTACAAAGATGTAATCGTTTGGTTTCGTTTGTTCGCGAACGATGTTTACTTTGTAGTACTAGTGCAGCTTTTTCATGCATGTAAGACTAGTCTTTTTCAAGGATTTTATCGGGCCAAGCTATCTCCTTTTTCACATTCTAATTAAATTTGTTTTATACTCTACCCCAGTTATACGACACAACAAAGTTTAGTGATCAAAATTTAGTTTCTTAGTCCAGTTTTGCAGTCTTTAGCTGTGATGAAACTGTTCGATAATTGACGTGAAATATTTATTTGAGTCAATATATTCGTAAATGGTATTTATTGACAACCACAACACGTACTTCAACGAGTGGAAAACTAGATAATTATTATTACGTGCAATTATAATAATTATCTGATTTATGTTTTTTTCTGCTTAACGTATTGTAAACAGGTGATAAAAAAATATAAAAAATCATTATAATAAAAAGATACTAATAAATATACGTTTAAAGTAGGTAACCGTAGAATATTGTATATTTTAAAAGTATTTCTTAAATTGGAAATCAATACCAATGTTTATGTAGGTAAAATAACTGTAAGAGACAAAAAGTTGTTTCTACAGCAGATGACAAATTGGTACAAAGCGTATAATTGAAAATGAACAAGATATGATCAGCATTATAAGCTATACCCACACACCTCTTTTATTCGCCATACAATATTTTAGCATTTCACAGATTTGGTTCAATGGATATGCAGTATATGCACAATTTTTAATATAAAATAAAATTTGATACTATGCTATTCCACACGTTGTGTAACAAATTGTGACACGTGTTTCACATCTTTATTCTTACTATCGTACTCATTTCGTAATTGGTGAGTTAACAATTTAAATAAATATTTAGTTATGTCGTAAGTAATCCTTAACTTTTAAACGCCCGTGGACTCTTTGCGAAATACTTGCATGAGCCGTAGCTTTTATAACAGTAATTATATCTCTAAAACTAGTAAGCCTATGTGGGTAAAATAAAAAGCATTAGCAAAATAAAACATTGTTTATAATTAACGAAAGCTTTATTTACATTTTTTTCACATTTAATATTATTACACATTAAAGTTACAGAATTTAAAATGATAAAAATTAGACAAAACTTAAAAAATTTAAACCATAAAATTACAAAAAAATAGAGAATTTTCTAAGTATGGAAAAAAAATTGTATCCCCATTGAAATATGTTGTATGGTGTGGATAAAGCTGATTGATTACGGTCCGCCTAACACAACGCATATTCCAAGAGTCGACCTTCTAACGCAGATGTTAAAGTCTAAATTAGATACATCGAAACTGAAAATAAAATTATGGATCGGTATCTCAAAGTCATCATTTATGTAAGTTAATATTCGTATTTTGAATACTATTCACAATATATCAAAATTCACGAGCCGGAATTGGCAACTAACAATCAACCGATTACCTGGACTGCACCCAATATGAGTTTTATATGAAAAAAAACAGGGACCGCTGAACTCGTGTATCTGAGGCCTTAAAGTGGTAAAACACGACACAATTTGTTACTCAACCTGTGAAATTTTTTAGTTATCGAATTCAATTTTATAATAAAATATTATTATCCATACTATTGAATCAAATTTTAATATATATTATATTCAATCTTGTATTGCACAAGTTAACCATTTTTTTAAATAATTTGTATGCTAAATTGTTAATGATAATTAGATCTATAATCACTTAGAGGTCACGAAAATTAATACTAAAAAAATGAATTATTCCCTGCCAATTGAATAAACGGTGAGGGTGTTTTGCGCCTGAACATGTGAAATAAAAGTAACTGTTTTTTGTTATCATCACCAGCTAAAAATTCTCGGAAAAAGACGTACATACTTAGTCTGTCCTTAATCCGTTGTTCTTTACAGTTGGGTATTTACAACTCATAGTCGTATTTTTTTCTATTAATACATTTTATTTTTTTGTTAAAAAATAGAGACCCTTTGAATTTTGATATTTTTACATGTGGGGCTAGATTTTCGTGTTCCAAGTGTTCACTGTCAAAGTTTGGTGGAAATATATTTTAAAGTAAACCTTTCATGTTTCATATTTTGTGCCCCGTTCGATATCCGCCAGTTAGTGTACTCCCGATGACGCAACCCGCATATAATTTTTCGTACATTATCAGGTACATGAAGATTATATTTAATCACAATAAACAATTCTTCGTAGCATTGTTCGGAGATCATCATGAGCAATTGCTGTTAGGAACGAAAAACAAATAAATTAGATCTCAATTCTATTGTAATTCGGCGATTTACGATGCTAAGAAATCGAATGAAGGAGGACACGTTAAAATACACGGAAATCTAATTACGCCTACAATGATTTAGAATAATTTCTAACCAAATTAAATGTCAAGCTTAAAAGACTGAAATGATAATTTGTATTAATTAAAAAATAAAATAAGCAAAGCACTTTTATCTATAATATTTTTCAACCTATTTTTATTTACTTAAACTATATCGACTGTGGAAAGGAAAAAGGATGAGACCCACACATAACATATTTTACAGGAGGCACAAAAAACGTGTTTTGATGATCTTGGGCCAAATGCAAATTATGAAATATACACAATCTGGAAGTGCACGGAGACTTCTAAACTGGTGTTAAATTGACATAATCTAATATTAATTCAAGAATTTGTCTAGGAAAAACCTTTATTTCAGTCTTTTTTCGTGGTTTTAATTTTTTACAAGGTAATCTTTTTCAAACTTAAAAGCTAAATTTAGATACTAATTCGGCATTTGTAGCTTTCATATTTTTGATATAACGTATATCAAGTTTGATACATTGTGATTATAGAAAAAAACTTGTTTTGAAAAAACTGTGGGTTATGTCCTTTTTCCTTTCCACAGTCGATATGGATAAAAAGTTTATATCAAATCTTTAGTACATATTTTTATCATATCACTTTCTCGCATTTATTTCAGTCAAGTAAAAAGTATTTTGTTCAAAGATTCTACCATGTGAAGGCTTTGAATGGAGAAAACAATTCAGAAAAAACCTTCCACGAAAACTGATTGCGAGTACTCAATTCTTAACAAGACTTCTTAACTCTTTTTTCGCAGTGTGATATTAAATTTGTTGAGTTTACTTTAACTTCTTTTTATTTATGTAGTTAGACACACGACAAGACAATTTACTGTAGCAAAAATAATGCAACATGCAAATCTCAAAATAAAATCAAAATGCTTAAAAACGATTAAAATTATTTTTTATTATTTTTTTCAATAAATTTAACTCAACTCGATGGTGCCCAAATCCGTTCTCGTATAATATTTTAAAACAGTTTTTTGAAAGCTGCCATAATTTGTTTCGTAAAAAATTAAAAGGGTTTTTGTTTTAAATATTGATTTCAATGAAGTAACGTTTTTACAAAGGATTTTGAAGGAGTCCAGGGAAACAAGACATGAATATGTTATGTTTCGAGAAATCCTCGCGTCTCAATAATTAAGTACAAACTGTAGTAATTCGTAATACATATTTTTCGGTTTTTTTCGTTCGACTTTATAAGCACTGTCGGTAACTCTTGCAAACTATTTTTTTAAATTGAAATATTATAAGAGATGACAACATTGTATTTCAAATATTTATTGTTATATGTACAATGTTATTGTCATTTATAACAATTGATTCGTTTGATTTTGCCGATAAAACCATTTCCTTCGTTCACGTACGTACAGTGGTCATATTTGATTTTATCAAAACAGAATGAAGATTTTGAATAATTGTTACCCTTTTTATTGCTGTTTGAAATGTTCTCAAATTATAAAGATTGAATTTGTTTTGAATGAATAAAAAATAATTTATACAAATTGTATTTCATTTTTTTTCGAGCCTCGGGTTGTTTATTCTCCATTTGCCAGAATTTTATTCTCAGATTTCTTCGACACAGAACCCTTAGTTTCTACGTGCTTAAACTTTTTATTTATAATTTAGAACGAAGTCAGCAACGTTTTGAAACGTTATGTAGTTAATACAACTTATTTCCATACACAACGAAACATTTTCGATCAAAAAACTTTCACGATTGTAATGAATACAAAATTTTATTCACCAAATCAAACAATTCCGTGATATTAGATGTTCTACAGTTATATTGAATTTGACGACTGGCATTTCTCGCAAGTAGGCGTGTTTGACATAATAATGTTTACATAAATATTTATTTGATACCGCGTTGGTTAATTTGCAATGTGCGATTGACCAATAGCACAAAATTATTACATAATACAACTTAGGTATTGCTTAGCAAATCCACTGATTATCATTGAACATAACATTTTGATTGTATTAAAGAGTTATATGTGACACCTGTTAGGTAAATTGATGGCCCCATCTGAGATGAATATTAATAACATATTCGTTTTAATAGGAACTATAGTAACATACCTATACAAGATCTTTCAATTTAAGTTTAATATATTATTTATTTATTAAGTGCAGACAAACAGACAGTAATATAAAGATGAAGTTATGAAATATACGGTAAAAATATCAAAATAATTGGTTCAGTAATAGTAATTTTTCATAAAATTAGTTTATAGCAATTTCATCACAACTATGTTTAAACATACATTTACTCAGATAAAGATACTGGCTTAGAAGAGATACACAATAAATCTTATTATTTACTCTAACATTCTAAAAATTGTGTAGAAGTAAACATGCCATCTTGCCATGTCTTGGTGCCCCATCGTCCTTCCGGGTCAGGAAAATGTCTTTTTTGAATATTAATTTATTTTTCCTGTTTATAAGTTATTGAATAATATGATTTTGAATGCTGTATGGAACTTCGATAAACCTGACCATTTTATACATCATACAAGACTAGTGAATTTCCTGTAAGTCAATAAAAAATATGTTTTTTAAAGAAATTGTGAGTGATGTTTGTCACTGTTTTACTGTAGATGTTTTTAATGTTAAAATGAAAGGAGACACAGATTTTATAATTATATAATATAATATTACTACTTTAAACTACGAATTGAATTAAATGATAAATGTTAAAGTTCTTACGATTACGATATTGAAACTTTCTATCAAAAATATGATAATTCTAGAAATAAATAACAGGAAACAAATACGCATTACAGATATTATTTTAGAGTATTTTGTATGTCGTAAGTTGAAATTTATAATAAAATTCGTAATCAACTGAATCAAACGTCGTTCACCTTGGTATCTATCTATATTGGACAATGTTATATAAGTAAGTTATTGTGTGAGTAAACTTTAAAATTAAAATTGTTTACAGAGATTGAATGCACTACAGCAGCGAAAGAACAATTTCCTATTACGTTGGATGTTTTTTTTATTACAATATATATTAATATTAGTATTATAATTTTGTATTATAAAACAAGTCGAAGAAATTAAGACGCATTTAAATATGTATTCGAATAATATTTAAGTGTGAGAAAATAATGCATTAAACATTTGTTATTTTTTCATATTATTTATCAAAGTCAAGACCGCCTGATCATTTGATAATGTTCGCGATTTGTGAAACCAGTCATGATCTTAACAAATAAAATTGTATAACAACATTTTTTAAAAAATATAATGCCTTTTTCACCGTGAATAAGTTAACGGTGATAGAGATTTTTCCCATTCCTAAAAAATAAATAAATTCGAACCTTCTTTTTTTACACCTCGCTCAACTTTCTCTAATTTTCTCAATCATATAGCCCCGGGATTAGTACTGTCACAATTCCGGGATTTCGGGATCACAAAATTGGATGGCATCCCGAGATTTGAAGTCCTAGTCTTCACAAACAGATAATATGCAACGCTGACGCTTTTCAAAATAAGCAAACTTTAATATACTTGTATTGATTGGTATTTCCTTATTCGCACAATTATAACAAGCATGTTTTTTTTTGTTTTTATTTTTGAATGTCACTAAATTCGGGGTGCGTTTTATAATTGATGTCATCTAAGCTGGCAGAAATGCAGCAGTATTGGCGATCTCCAAAAGTATTCAATGGCAGCAAGGGGTTAATTTTCTTGTCTCGTAAAAAACAGTAGACTACTGCATAGATTAAATTTTAAGGGAAAGTAAAAAATTGTATGACTTTTGAGTCATATTATTTTCAGATTAACCAGATACTGAGCATAAACCGTACCTTTTATTATTATTCGGAATGACATCATTTGTCAGTGGAATTAGTACAAAAGAAAGTTTAATTTTTTGAATCTATTGCTATATAAAATAATGTAAGTGCATACAGATATGTTTTTATATAATATTAGAAAAAAATGCCAAATGTCGAATATCAATCGATTGTAATTCTTAATTTATTCATTGTAAAAATTCGGCTAAAATTAAAACATTTTCCTTATAAATATTTGTGTAATGAGAGTATGATACATTATAAATCACTTGAAATGACTAATCGAGTGGTTTTGGGAATCCCAATAATTGGAATTACATATTTTAGTAAGCAGTCACTACGGTAATTTCATTACGAATAAGTGACCGGCCACTTACCAATATAAAATTTACGTTTGTACTCATGATTAAGAAAAAAAACACAATCTCTTCACCTGTGAAGATCATTGTTGGTTCTCATTACTAAGACCAAACAGAGCTTCTGAAACTAAGATCCTTGGTGATTAATTTATCATTGAATGTAAACAATTAAGTAAGTTGAATTTAAATTAGGTATGACGTTTTTGTACGAATCTACTTAATTAATTTAACTGTTGAACTATATCAGGGCTAGCACGTTCAAGATTTTTGCTTGCACTTTGCTTAATTTTCTGCAATTATTCAATAAGGTTTCTTTAGGATAAGATAAAACAATTCAGGGCTGTTAATTACATGATATACTTTATTATTATATTGCATCATTATGTTGTAGTTTATATAGCAGCCTGTACGGTCGAGTGGTTAACGTCGTTGGCTTCGGTTACGGAGGTCACGGGTTTTTCAATTGATTTATGATTTTTGTTCAAAGGCATGGATGTATGTGATGTCTTGAATTCACCCCTCCATCCCATTCTATTCTATGTATCGAGAGCGATTAGCTAACCATTAGTGCTATCCTAGCCGTATCCTTCTATTCCTACACTCTTTGGAAAAAGACAGGTTGAGCAACTGAGTAACAAGCAGTTCTCGTAGAAACACTTCTGTTGAGATAAACTTCATTATGAGTCCATATGCTCCACATTGGGAGTGGACATGGTAAAAAAAAGTTTATACTTGTTTTTTTTTCGTTACGCTGAAAAGTTGGTAAAACGTATTTGGAATTATTGGCTCGCGCACAAAAATTTATAACAAAACAACCACAGAAGTATATGACATTTAAATTTTACACCTTATTTATTCTAAGCTTTGACGAACAACTTTTTTCTGTGATATAGGTTCTTAATACTTGTCGACATTTTCTTTTTTTGAAATGAAACTATAATAGTAAATATGTATTCACAATATTTTTATTTTTGAAACATTTCGACAAGCAAATGTCATTTTTTTTCAACAGAAGTTTTTCTACAATAACAGTTTATTAAGAATAGTATAGTAGTTGGCCATCCCCTACCTATACTTGAATGGAAATTTATTCCAAAGTACTTAGGTGTTATACTAAAATCTACTGCCACAAATGTAGATTAGTGAATTAAATAAATAACTCTCCATAGAACAAAAATTTTGCGAAATAATGTAAAAAAATACACGTTAGTATCAAGATTCTGACGAATGACGGGTAAAATTAGTAATTTATACGAGGGTAAGTTTTTATAATTTCACAAATCGTTTTCTGTAAAAGAGTTTTAGAATCACTGGTATGATCAATTCGAGTACTAGCCATCAATGCCGACCGGTCCAGCGGATCAGTGATTCACCACCCATGTGTATATTGTTATTATATTACAACAAAGCCTTCTCAGACGGTTTCGTAAAAATTATTCCCATACTTTTTTTTGTTTACAAAAGGTCGACGCGGGTATTATTAACCAGTTAGAAATGGACCACGCTTAGACATCCAACTATTTCAAGAATGTCGTTCAAACAAACACAAACAAAAAGAAACATTGAGACAGTTTTTGAGTCTGTATGTAATCAAGGAATTATTTTTTTGTCAATTATTTAATAAATATTACATGATTATTAACGTTGACTTTTTTTATTTAAAAGATTACAGTTTATACATACACCAAAAGCAGGACTGTGAATTCTTAAAAAAAATCCGCGACTACGACTCCGATTTTACACCACTATTATTGTTCTAGCCTTATCCTTCTTTCCCTACTACTCACTTTGAAAATAAGTGAGGTTGAGCGATTGAGTAACAAACAGTTCTCGTAGAAAAAAATCTGTTGAGATACCTCCATTAGAAGACCATATGCCCCACTGTGGCCTAGTTGGTTAGAGCTTGCTCTACCGATCAGGTGGGTCTGGGTTCGATTACCGGTAAGGTCAAAGGCAAATTGGATTTTTTTCAATTTTAATTTGAGACCTAAGACATGGGTGTTCAATTCTCCTTGAGTTAATCTCATGTGACTTTAAAAAATTCTCATCGAGTATATATATAATATTTGACACATTGGCGTAAGCTGTAATGTCAAATATTTTTTTTTTAAATATAAATAATAATAATAAAAAAATAGAAAATCGTACTTGTTTTTTTGTAAGAAAAATAAATAAATTAACGAATAAAACATTTGACTGTGCCGGAAGGTTTTTTTTCCGAAACGATTGAATAAGGGACGATTCCGAAATAACGAGACGCTCGGCAACCCTCTGTTGCCTCTGTCATCCAGCAAAATTAGAAATAGTGTTTTTTAATATCGTCGTCAACGCGAAAATATCTCCCATGTGATCAATTTTTACGAAAATTAATTAAATATGACATTTCAGATAGATTCGATTGTTTTACATATTAGTAAAATCTGCCACGTGATTGTAAATACAGTTATTTTATTCAAAATATTTATTTGCACCGCCTATGTGGTCACAATAAAAATATTATTAATTAAACTTTTAACTTGAATTTGCAGTTACATTCAGATAATGACAAGTCGAAGAAGACTTTTGATTGAAATGGTGAATAATGAGAAACCACAGCGTATTTTTGAGGCTCTAAACCAGTTGAGGGGAACCTGCGGCCATTTGACTTCTCTGATGTGGCCTTTTGATTTGATCAAAATATTCACTTCAGCGTTTGGAAAAAGAGCGTAATCAACCCATTGTTTGTTAGACAGTCGATAAAATGGGGTAGAGGTGTTAACGTTTTCTTTACTGTGGCCTATATTGAATCATATGAATGAATGTGGCCTTTAGAAATGAAAAGGTTCACCGCCCCTGCTCTAAGCAATAATCCTCCAAACTTCCAAAAAACAGTTTTTAGCGTCTGCCGAACACTTACGTTTTTGACATATGGGAGGTATTTTCTCGTTGATGACGATATGCAAGTCATTCAGGGTACTTGTCATAGGAAAGGGTTGCCTAGACCAGTGCTTCCCAACCTTTTTCATACCACGGACCCCTAAATCTGAAAACGATAATCTTCGAACCCCCGATTTTTTTATTTCACATGTTCATATTTTATCACAAAGAATGTTGAAAGAATGAAATTTTCGCGGGCACCCGCGAAAAACCTGCAAACCCCAGGTTGGGAAGCACTGGCCTAGACGACCACTGTTATTGACAATTACCACGCGCCAACGGCGTCTGGATACAAAATATTGTACGAATATCCCAAAAAAAAATACATATTTTCATTTATAAGTATCGCGTATAGTGCCGTTTAGGGCTTATACAAAAAACGAATTTCTGGATAATTCAATTAAAATAGCGAGAAAAAGTTCATTTTTTATGTTGTTTATTTACATACGTAATAATACACAACAAGAAATTATTTGGTGTTACTCTTCAGAAAATATGATTTAAGAAAACACAAAGGGTCCACTGTTTCAACAAAACTTCCTGATATCGAAAACACCCTTTCGCTGGGTAATGATGTGGGGCATGTGGTCTTTAAGCCATCAAATGAAAGATCGAATTTTCTTTTCTTTTGTTTATATACTCGTTTATGGAAAATTTGGCACCACCGGTTACGGAGTTGTAAAACCGGTTTTCGAATGTCAGAATTAAAAAAAAAAAAATCGGGTTTTAAAACCGGTTTTCGAAAACCGACAAGCCCTAGTGCCGTTATCTGTTACTAGCTTTTAATTTAATTATATTATTTTATGATTACGACTGTTTGAAAGAATATGTGTATTGTGTACATTATTTCTGTTTCAATTGCGTGTTCGGTGTACACATAAATTATGAAACAATACGTCGTAAGTCAAGTCAGTGTACTTTAAAAGCTCGTATAACCTGTACGCTAAAAGAGGGTCCATGTCACTAAACACTATAAAATCATAAGTGAGTACTAAAACCACTGTTTATATTTGAATTTGTTTATTTTGTTTCGATCGCATCTCTTAAGTCAGTTTTACAAAACCAGCGGCACGTGCCCCATGATAAAAATATTAAATTAAGCAAACATGTACACTCAATTCTCTTTTTTCATTATAATCTAGTGCAGCGCTTCCCAACTTGGGGTCCGCAAGTTTTTCGAGAAATTTCATTTAAATTTACAAATTTTCATTCTTTCAACATTCTTTGTGATAAAATATGAACATGTGAAATATTTTTTTTTCTGGGGTCTGCAGATTATTGTTTTCAGATTTAGGGGGTCAGTGGCATGAAAAAGATTGAGAAGCACTGATCTAGTTTAGAATAATAACGACTTGGTTGCACTTTGTAAGTGATAGATATATGTATGTTTTTTTTAAAAAACTGTTTATACTTAACTCGATACTACCAAATTCAGACATAGTACACTCTGGAACTAGAGTATCGATAAGGTTATCTCTTCTAAGTAAGTTTAATATATAAACATAAAAAATATATATTGACACGGTAGGGTTTATTGGCAGCCGCTTCCACTAGCACTTTTGTGAGGAAAACTGACAGGATTTAAAAAAAAGGTGTAGCTAAATTAATTGTGTTTGAATTTTGTTATCAGATAACCCGTAATATCAATTGTCTATTGTTAATGGCCTTAAATGACAACATTGTTTTTCGATACCGATGTGATTTTTGTTTCTTTCTTCTTTGCTTTTTGTGACACGAACCGCACAGGACGTGTGTGTGGGGTACTTCCCGGCCTCTAGACGTGGTTCCAGAGACCTTTAGCTGTAAATTCACTTGCAGTTCTTCTTCTTTTGTGGTTTTGTTTTTTTTAAGAGATGAAAGAAATAATATTTTTCCATTTCGACGAAAATTCAATTACATTTTGTTCTCTGTGCAGAGTTTAAGGTCATTTTTTTTACATTTATAAAATCGTGTGAGCAAGCTAGGTTGTATAATAGTAATTGTGTATTGTAATAATTCAAAATTTTGTTTGTTAAATATAGTATGTAATAAATTCGGTGATTGCAAGTTTCTTAAATAAACGTTTTCGTAACAGTCGAGCGATTTCATTTCATTTCTACCTACATGCTAACGCCAAGTATATACCAGCGGTATATGTCTTAAGCTCTGTTCTTCTGCGTACTTCTGATGGTTTGCTGACGGTTTGCCAACTGTTTTCAAATTATAGTCTAATTCGATGCTTTTAGATTCTAATTCGAAAATGGTTTGCGAACCGTCAGCAAAGCGTCAGAAGTACGCAAAACAACAGAGCTTTAATGACTTTTATTAGTGGGGATTTATTCTTGGGGCTTAATTAACATCGTGAACAATCGTAGGAATTTCTAATAAATAAAACTCGCTCAAAAATAAATCACGGGTAATGTCAGTTATATTATCAGTTAAACAAAAAAAATCGGTTTAGACCTAGTTCTTATAATGGCAAGACTTCGTTTATGATGAAATAACTATCGACTTGATTACGTATGTAAAACGTACGAAAAACGCGTATTCCGTATACGCCGATGTATTAATAACATTTAAAAAAATCATTTTTTTTTCAATTCATTAAATTTACTTTCCTGATTTTTTTTTATTTTTAAAAAGGTTTTAAGTGACTGCACGTGTCAAAGTATTACAATGTTGCAGTCATATTGTTCCAGTCAGTAGGCATTTCAATCTGCGATCACTCGCGGCACACTCAACTTGCCCGTCAGCGCTTGATGCTCTGTCATGGAGGTATTATCAATGTGTCAGAAATGAAAAGAAAAAAAATCCCATACTACTTACATCAAATTGTGTTATACAAATCATTGTATATACCGCTCAAGGCTGCAGGGGATTTCTTCATATAATCTTGTACGTCGGTAATAATTAAATGACTGCAAGTATTGCATACTTATAACTTAATGATTTTTTAATACATACTTATTCAGTTTATTATATAGGCATTACGTTTATAAAAAAAACGTTTTTTTATCAGTTGAAGCTTGCTTTATAGAAAATGCCACCACTTTTTGATCTACAGACTTAAGTAATTCGATGCAATTATAAAAAATGTGTATATTCACAATTTTATTTTTTTAAGGTGACAAACACAATATCCCTTTGTAATTATTTGCACTTTTATTTACCAAGATCAGGACCGTTTCGCTCATGGCGAGCATCAGTTGATAATGCTAAATGAAAGTGGAAATAAGTAAAAAGGAATATTGTGGTAATTATAATTTAAAATTTTGTTTAATTATGGTTATTTAAAATCAAGATTCGTTTCATCTTAGCAAATTGTCGATCGACTTCTATTTGATTAAAACCCAGTTTTGAAAGAAATAGCTTACAGTCTAATTGTGCTAAGCACTATAGTTGAAGAAACACAAGTGACCTATTGTATCCACTTTACACATATCACATATTTTAGAACTATTTTCATTATATACACTTCTACATATTTTGTTCTAATATTCAATACTCATAACACGGCATTTTCTTAAAATAATAATGTACCCTCAGCGTTAGTATACCAACTCATATTATATCGTGTTACGTAATTGTAGATTTAGATTTTTGCGAGGGTTATGCTTTAAATGAGTTCTAGATTTTAATTTTAAATTTAGGGAAGTGTGCACGGGTTTTTACAATTAGAGCATAGACAGACCATAGACTAATTATGGTACCAAATTATAAGATACTCGAGTAGAGGTTATTTAAATTAATAATACTTATTTATGTAATTATAGTTGTTAAAATGTTTCGTACATAGTAAATCAGAACTATTCCTATAAACGCACATAATACTAATCTAGAGTGCAAATGATATATGCTGCTATTTTCAGGCATTATGTACATACATTGATAAACATATATTATATTTTTTCAATTTGAATATTAGTAGTGAACAGTGACATCTGATGACACGTTTTGGTAGCAGAAAACATTATTAGGATTTCGCTTTACATTTAAATTTACTTACTTACATAGCATGTTTTTTTATTAGAATCATAACATTACTTAAAATGTATACTATTGTGACAATTCTAATTTTTGTAACTTCATTAATTAATGTGCATAATTGTAATGACTGTATTTTTTATTGTATTTAATTCTTGATTTTGTGTGTTTTGCCTTGTATATTAGGCTGGGCTTTTAAAAGACTGCATGCTATAAAAAAGAAGTCAGTTTTAGTCACGAAAATTTAGACTTCATTTAATTTAAGTTTACGTTTTTATTATACACTAGCCGGTTCCCGGCAAGCGTTGCAATGCCACTCAAAGAAATAAAGTGTTTTAATTGTGTTTATTGAAGTGCATGTTTTCTTTTTCTGTAAGTTAATTGTACTATAACCTTAGCGCAAGTGTAATCATACGTTGTCAAAATTATCTTTATGTCAGACATCCAACATTGATTTTTATGTATAAGACCTACTGTAAGTTAATTTTACTATGCCTATAACCGTCCCGGGAGTGCAAGCAAAAAGTTTGTCAAGGTTTTATTGAAATCGGATGAGCTGTGTGGAAACGCATAAAGTACGAACAAACAAACATTCATTAGATTGAAAAACAATCCTAAAAAAATAAATTTATCTTTATAATTCACTTTTATCTATTTTTAGACAAACAATCATTCCATTTTCTTCAATACGTATAATATAAATTATAGCGTAATTTCATTGAAAATTGATTGGATAGTTCTATTGATTATCAGTACAACTAAATAATCTATATAATTACTATATGTCTAAATGCTTTATGACCACTGTGAGCTGATGATTGCTTTACGAGATAATAAAAAAACAATTCTTAGTAAACGAACGGCCAATTATACATTTGGCATTGTTTAAAACATGTTTAAACCTACAATTAGCATAGCAAACATGTTTCCATACATTACCACGGATGTAATTAAAATGTGTCTGGTGGATCCAAAGTAGAGGCAAACTTAGCAATAAAATACCAGTTTTAAGACACAGAGCGAATAAATACCAAAGATGAGATGGGTATGCGAGATTTCAATTGATTCGTTTAATTAAATACTCTTTAGCAGAATTAAATTCTAAATTTATCGAATTCTTAGATTGATTCCGAAGTATAACTTAGATGTACAATAATATAAAACAATACAAAAAATGATTAAAACTTTTGTACGCGAAGTAGAGCCCTTCTTCCTAAGCTTTTTTTAACTCAATATAGTTTCGTTATGTCTGCTTCCAATGTGAAGTATATGGATACTCAATGAAGGTATCTTAGCAAAAGTTTTTTTACGAGAATTGCTTGTTACTCAGTTAGTCAACCCCTCTTTTTAAAAAGAGAGTAGGGATATAAATATTTAACTAGGGAATGACTAGTGATAAGGTGATCGCTAAAGTATTGAACGAATATAGATTTTGAGTAGATGGGAATTTTTTAACTTTGTTAATTACAGTTATTTGAATTTTATTCAATTTAATTTTGTTAATACTTATTGTTGCTTATTAAATTGCTATAACAAATGTATCTCAAGTGTATCATTGAGGAAATTTTATCCTCCGTGTGATACAAAAGAAATATTTTTTTTTTAAATAAAAATAAAAAAAGATGGGAAAATATTTTTAGTATTCATGTCCGCTCCCAATTTGGAGCATATGGATACCTACTGGAGATATCTCAGCAGAGGTTTATTACGAGAACTGTTAGAGAGATTCGTAGGGGTAGAAAAATAAGACTACGGTGGTTAACTATTCGCTCTAGATACGCCCCGTTGTTTTAGGATTGCAAGGGTGAGAGTGAATTTTTAAATATCGCAAACACCCATGCTTTCGAACAGAAATTGATTAACAGATTGAAAAAATGTTACTCGTTTTGAGAATCGAACCCGTGAGATCTGTCACGGAAGCCAACGACGTAGACCGCTGCACCAACTAAATATAGAAGTATAATAGAATTATGTTTTACTAACAATGTAACAATGCCGCCTGTGTGGTCGAGTGGTCAACGTTGTTGGCTTCGGCTACAGAGGGCCCGGGTTCAAATCCCGGTACGGACAGTTTTATAAATTGATTTTTCAATCGATTTATAAATTTCTGTTCAAAGGCATGGATGCATGTGATGTCTTGAATTCCCCCCTCTCACCCATCCTTTCCTATGAACGGGGCGTATCGAGAGCGATTAGCTTACCATTAATCCTGTTTTAGAGGTTGAGCAACTGAGTAACAAGCAGTTCTCGTAGAAACACTTCTGTTGAGATAAACTCCATTAGGAGTCCATATGCTCCACATTGGGAGCGGACATGGTTTAAAAAAAAAAAAAAAAAACAATGTTACAACGAGTTTTAGAGGTTTTGTCACTATTTTGATTCAGTATATTTTTTTTTGTAAACACCTCCAATACCCGGTTAAATCGAGTTTTATTAAATATTGGATTTCGAAAACTGATTTTTTAAAGTCGGTTTTTGTATAGGCCCTAGCAAGTACTACAGAATGTGTTTTACATTTTTTTTTATCAAGATTTATGATGAATTCTGGTAAAAACCAGTCTAATTATTCAAAACTCTCTGCTTTGAATTAGTTAAAGATACTTACATAGGTTGAACCGAGGCGCAGTCGAGCACTCTTATCTATTATTAGACAATCTTATTAAAAATGTCAACTGTCTTGCGTTATGTCTCTCGAGGTGAACATTAACAGACAAATTAAAAGAAAACTGTCCGTATTAATGGTTTCAAGCTTCAACCCGGCGATCGTTACGTTTGCCTCGTTCTGGATTCCAAGATTTTTGTTTTTATGCATTCATTTTTAACGTTCCGTAATAAAAGCGGGTATTTAAATTTTGAATAATAATTATTGCATTTAATCCAAAGATGTAAACCGGGATTTAACTTCAAAGAGTCTCTTTATTAATACATTTACATGTTCATTTATGATTTCAAATATACAATTCACCGATGCAATTCAAATGATTGTTCACTATAAGAAGAGATAGATTAGATTAAAAATCATAAAATCAATATATTAATAGCGGGTAATGTTTGTTCGTAGACAGAGAGTACGCCGCTGTCACCTTTTTTCTTCTTCTTTTTTTTCCGAAAGATATTTTTCTGACTAAAAAATACGTCTTCTTGAACGGAATCAAACCCGGGTTCTTCGCTTGACAGCTCGTTTCTCCTAATTTATCCATCTCCCAAAGATATTGTTTTAGAAACTATGTACCTGGTTCAGCTGTTTTCAGTGCAATCTGTCGTTCCTCAATTTATTGTTTACCAGATTGATTGTTGTTTTTGCTTAATTCCAAAACCTATCGTCTTGTATGATTTTCAATTTCAATATATTCATTTTTATTAATCGTTGTTGTGAAAGCATACCATTCATATTATAATGTTATGATTTTACTCGTAACCAATACATTTTAATGGTTTGCTGATATGTTTATGTCTTATCCATCTTAGGTGTATCTTACAAAAAGACAGTCTCATTAACTGGTATTTTAGACATGGATCCAAAATTGGTTTAAGCTTATTCAATCACTTTAATTAATTTGTGTTTGTGGGTGAATATGTTTAGTCTTTATTTTGGCAGCTACATATAACATTCAGTAATATGATTAGTTGTGTGAAATCATTAATTAATTGTATTTTTAAATAATAGTAGTGATAGTTGGTAGGTTTTTGAACGACTACACCCCTTGTTAAATGTTTAAAATATACAAGATAAAATTTTTACAAGCATATTTCTTCGTTAACCGTTTTCCTGCAAACATTTTTTGGTACTGCTCCCTTCTAAAACGATAGATCAAGAATTCTGTATAGATATTTTTAAACTGTTATTTTACGCATTTATTATTTGACGTTAACAAAAGGTCATAACTATCGACAGTGTACTATACTATCTCCATTGCATCATTATTTAATATCAAATCTATTAATAAGTTTTACAAAATATCAGTCAATAAGCACATTATAATTATTTTTATATCGAGTAAAAAACATGACAAATTTACTTAAGTGAATTAACAGATTGTATTTATTCCTGACACATTACTTAGTAATTTAATAATTCAGTGTACGTGTCTGTACGCAACTCCAACACTTTCTATACACACCTATCCTAAATCCAATTCCATTATCATAATTTTTCCGAGTAATGATAGGTTATTAACAAAGGAAATAAAATAATGAAATGGCACCCGAAGCTTTTGATCACGCACATAGCTTTAGAGCTTTTGTGTTCATTTCATGACGTTTCATTATATTATTTATTCAACGACATTTTGCCGCAAATTTTATCAAATTACGTAATGATTACAAAGCACTGCAAGTTGTTTTATTGGGCTCAGTTTTTGTATTTAGCTATCATGTAAACTTGCCCGCGGCGCACCCAGATTTCTTTTGTGGAACAATTTTAATGTATTTTACTATATTTTCGATTCATTTGAGCACAGTTTTTGGACATTAAAAAGACTACATCGTCGCTGTTCGGTCAGAAGTTTTGCAAGTAAACAGAATGATCGTTATGAGTAAACAGCAAATCTCAACCTTTAGAATAAATCATTTAGCATCGATATAACACTGATAATTAAAACACCAAAATATGGATTCACTTATGTCAATCTGACGCAAATGTATTTGAAAACGAATACGCAGCGACAAATTATTGCCTTTAATTAAGCATTATTAATAATTACCAATAAAAAAAATGATGCGTTTGCCAAACTGGTACAATAAATATACCAACATTACCAACTGAGCTATTTCAGACAATGAATTGATATCCAAGAATCTCTTAGTATATACTTAACTCATTTCTGACAAGTTTTTTACTTATCAACTTCTGTCTGTACGGTGATGATATTTTGTTATAAATGTTAATAATTAATCTACCGACATTTCGCTACCATTGTAGGGCTAATTCTTGATGAGAGATTCCACGAGGAAGTTTAAATAAGAAACATATTCTCTCATTTCTTAATAATAAACAACACATGTGAATTCGAGTTCAAATATATCATGCCAAAACAATATTTCTAATCAGTCTTTTGGATAAAAGCGTATGATAAGATTTTAATGCCATCAATGATCTTCCGCTCGTTGTCACATTGATTCTATACTTCTTCATCCACATTTTATATATGTACATACACATATATAAAAAGAAGTTTATGATTATTTGAATTTGTTTTTATTAAAATGAATTCTATTTATGAAGTCTACGCACATCATAATTTATTTGAATCATTAATATAATGCAATAATATAACACTATCAATTATATTGAAGATATTTTTACAACATTTATTTCATAAAATTGTTAACATTTATAATTATTACATCTTACATTTTACGATTTCAAGACATTATAAGGAACTAAGAACCCATCAATAGTGTTTACTGCTGCCATAAAAAATATATTATTTATTTTGACATTCACATAATTTTATTAATGGTCAGATCTTTTTATTAAAAAAATACTTGTTTTATAATTTAAAAAAAAAACAAGTAATGGTCGAATGTCAACTTCGTTGACTTAGAGCATGGAACGGATTATAATCCCAGGATAGTTTTTTCAAGCGATTTATGGATTTCTGTCCGAAGGAATGGATTTATGTGATTCTTTGAATTCCCTCTTACTCATCCTATCCTAACATAAAAGGGCATACGAGAGCGATTTGCTAACTACCAGTCCTGTTCTAGTACTATCCTTCTACCTCTATTCTATTTGAATTTCATTGAAAATATCGTCTTTAAAATATATAATAATCATTAACTGATGATTTTCATAACTACCTTACGGTTCCTTAAAATAATCTAACTCATTAACAGGCTCATAAATCAATTCTGGAACCTGTCAATATTGAAACAACTCTTAGCAGATTTAAAAACATTCAATTGATCGCGGAAAATTGTATTAAAAAATATGATGATTTATAAAAATACAGTGTTAGATTTTTGTCAATTTTCAATACCTTTATAAAAATTTTAAACCGAAATTTCGCTATTGAAAAAACACCATAAATAAACCATACATTTTAATAGTACTAATTATAAAATAATCACTTACATTAGATTTGGTTAATCCCCATGAAAATAAATTAATCAATGGTGATCCACTTATCTTATTTAAAATGTTATTTACTACTCTCTATAAATGACATTATTAATTTCCAAAAAGTCTAGCTATTCTTAACCCTTTATTATTTACTTAACCTAAACTTTTAGCTGCCGTAAATAATTAATAGTAATTACGGCTATAATTTGCAACTATTTATTTAATTAGTTATTGACGAGATAACTCGTCTTCGGCGTGATGAGCACGAACTTTTTACGAGATATCTCGTCTGTGGCAGCCATCGAGTGAATAAATATAATATTTTTTATTTAGTAAATAATACAAATGAACTTACAAAAATTTACCGTCGAAACCATTGAAGATAATTTCATAATTGATTATGGATTTGTGTTGGAAGTAATATATGTACTTTTGATGTCTAAATTCCATCCTGCCTATCCGAGAGTGTGATAAGCTTACTATAAGTTCTGCCCTAGTCCCACTGAATAGCAACATGTTCTCACAGAACAACTTTTACGATTTACGTTCTTGATAAATGTTTTATAAATTAGTTATTTTTTATAAATGCTTACTTTTTGTTAATACCTTTGCACCCATACATGGATATTATTAACATTATCATGACGCACGTGATGTTTTATTGTTTATTTAGTATTTAAATATCACATTAGTATACAATTGCAAACGAGTGAAGTAAAAAAAACATACATATAAATAATTGGCAATTACAGAAATTCACAACAACATGCAGCGAATAAGTATTTTTTGTTTTTGTTTTAATAAGAATGAATTAAAACAAAAAGAATTTCTTAAATAAAAACCATCGAAGTATTTTAAAATTATATTAATTATATTAATTGCGATTGTTAAAACGTCATAACAAATAAATAAAGGAGTGTAGACGTACAAAGTATAAATTTTCATTGTTTCATCCAAGTCCTCTTTCAATATTTAGATTATTTGGGCCCATTAGATGTGAAGTGATATTTTAGAAAAAATAAGTTAGATGCGTTGTAATATTTTACACGTCTTAAAGTATCGTAAAAGTGAAGCAACCTCAGTAAATCTCCGTAAAATAAAAATATGCAATCCATAAAAACACCAAGTAAAGATGTGATAATACTTAGAAGTTCAAGAAAAAAGTTGTAGCATTTTATTAGTTGGCTCACTTCACATCTAATGAGCCCATTTGTCTTCTGATTGAGTAACTATCTAAGAACGAGTTGTTTATTGAGAATTAGTTTGTCGTTCTCTATTTCAAAGATAAATTATCATGCATTTTAACAAACATATGTAAGTCAAATGAAAAAACGGATTAAAGCCCGTGGCCACCGCAGCCGAAGAGACTGACGTTGAACACACGACTACCGGCCCAAAAAACAATTACTTTGTGGTAGTTCATTTTTTTTATATAAAATTAGATTTGATGACTGTGTTATTCTACTACACTATGTTGTACAAAATAACTTGGTGTTTTTGGATATAATAAAGTCATCAAAAAAATGTGAAAAAACATTTTAAATAAGTTAGGCGGATAACCATTGTTGAATTTATATCCAGTGAGATTTACCTTACCTATTGTTAGAAATTAATTTGTAATTAGTACTATCATTGTTTGTATCTTACCCCCTCCCAATAGAAAAGAACAAACCCCCTACTGTATTTTTTTTATTATACAACTTAAGAATTAGAAATAAATTTTATTTTATTCGCCAACCTTGCGATGTTATGTCTGATGATGCTTCCTATAGAAACACGTGTCTTATTTATCAACACAACAAGTGGAATAACAAAGTTATCAAAATTATTTTTATAAAACGGCAAACTTTTATTTTCTTTTTCATTTTCGTGATCTTCTTTCAAAGGCTGGCGATCAAATTTCAGTACGTTTTGGTTGAATCAAGGCGTATTGGCTTTTTTCAAAAGAATGTTAATGTCAGTAATTCTTCTTTGTCTTAGGTCATTCATTTTTCATTAAATAACGCTAGAAATATGTAAGATTTTACAAGATATTCGTAAATTAGAGAGTCGAGAAATCGTTATTCCATAATGCTAATTATTCAAAATTTAATTTGGAGGTATAGAAAAGTGTTATTATTTAATAAAATAAATTCAATATTTATTAGTTGATAGCTGTTTTGGCTTTCAACAACGTCAGAATTATGACTAAACTTACACTTTTCTCAGGTATATGTATATGTTGGGTCCAGAGAGACACAATGCGTCTTGTTGTTCACTCTAACATTCCAATTCAAAATACAATTATAGTATTACACTTATTAAATACGACTTAAGTGTTTCGAAAAACGATAAGCAATCTGAGGTTTTTTGAAAGTAAATTAGGATAAAGAAAACTGATATTTATTATTAATCACATTTCATAACATAACATTTATTACTATGATTTTAGTGTTTTGAAGAACAATAAGAATATAAAAAACTGTAGAACTAAATACGTTGCTATTTTTACCTTATTATAATGGAGTTCTACCAAGTAAATACCAAGTCAATCAAAAAATAGATTCAGATTGACAGACACAGAGTTACAGATTTCTGTTTTATTTGCACAATATCGAATAAGTACTGCTGATCAATAAGTAAAAATAAAACGTGTTAGTTTTTACATTACATGCCCTTCTTAATGTTTGTGCTTCTACTTTACTATGACTTTAGTTGATGTCTTTCGGAAACACAGAAAAATACCCTTGAAATTGATGGATTCACCGCAGGTACAATAATCTCGCACATTCTGTGAGTTCAAAGCAGGGGCCATGTTTTTTAATGGCTAACTTTCTTGGAAAATTACTACATCTTGTAAGTCAATTTATTTACGTCTCGCACGCGGTCTAGGTGGCGTGGCGTGCTACCACTCGGTTCTAGGCGACTGTATCTCCTCGGCCGTTATTAGAATTATACTCAGTGACAGGTCATTAGGGAGCTTTTTATTCTAATTATAAGAGATAAGCTCGCGCTAAAGCTCATACTGAGTCAAAGCTTTGCAGTGTATTATAAAACTAACAATGCGTGAGCGCTGACATGTTATTTTGTGGCAAATACACGATACTACAATCCTTGCATCTACTTACTACTCAGTACTGTGCGTAGAGAAGTTTATTACTGTAGACCCGAAATTTTTTAAATATATATATTGCATAGGGTTTGGATATCTAAGGTGATGAAAGCGATGTCGTACCAAATGTGCCTAAACGTGGTTCGTCTATTGTCTGATTTTTTCCAGTTTGATTAAGATACAAAAAACCATACTGAATTAAATTGTTCATATTCTGAATTGATTTTTATATTAAGTAACCTATTCACCATATTTTTTTTTAATTTAAGGAACATTTACTCGTAAAGCAGAGAACGCAGTGAATATATCGACATAATTTGTATTTAAAAATGTTATATGACATTAATTGAATATTTTAAAGTCACTTTATGATCAAGAGATATAACAAATTTGTAAATTTAATTTTTGTATTCGAAAAAGTATCTCATTTAAGTAACCACTAAATCTAGTAAATGTTATCATTATCATACTTCAAGAATACGTTAGAATAAGTAGTCTTTAACATACAAGATCCAATAAGACGAGGCCATATACAATTTATTTGATTTTTTTAAAAGTTTAATTTAATTTTGCGCTAGCAGCTTAAAGTGTTCTTCAATTTATTTAAGCTACTGATTCTGTATCAGTTTTTTTAATATTCACGTAAATAAATAATTATAAAAAGTCACATGAAAATGTACGAAAGAGGAAATATTCTAAATGTTCCAAGTTCAAGTTATGGCGGAATCACAAGAGAATATTTATTCTTCTTAAATTATACATTTGAAATTTGTTTTATGTATATTCGTGATGCTGTGAGTTTATTCCAAATAATTTCTTTGTAATCTTGCGAAAAGACAATAAGCTGTATAGCTAAATATTATTTCCATAAAGTAGTAAAAATAAAATATTATATAACGCTAAAATGAATTTAAAATGAACCTTGTCAAATAAAGATACTCAAGCAGGTCACTAAGTTCAACAATAGAAAGATGAATTAATTAAATATATCTAGATATTTTGAAGAGTCTTGAAGAAAACTGGAATATTTAATTAAAACAATAATAGTATCATGCTTTCCGATCAATATTAAGAATGTAGATTTATAAATATAAAAATAAATTAATATTATTGATCGAATTGCCATTTGATGGATAGAAATCCACTGTAATAAGATGAAGAAATATCAAACTATTATAGTTCTACCAATATAATTTTTCACTTCGGAACTAAATTTAAACTTATTTCAATATATATATAGCTGAGTTAAAATATGTTTAAACATAGTTCTGATAACGACATAAGCCGAAATAGCTATTGACCACATATAAAATAATATTTGTAGTACTATATGTACTTCGATGTTTTTTCAAATAAATATTCCTTGAGTCATGCCAACATCATCGCTCTAGTTTCAGAATCTATACCATTTGGGTATGTTTTTGAGCTTTCTGGTGAAAGTGTTTCTGTGACAATCTGGGAATACACATTTTTATTGTGGGTACTGGCTTCAAAGAAAGAGCCGTTTTCGTAACAGATAAGGTTTCTTTTTGTCACTGCATGAAAAATATAATGTTTCATTTAAAATATATAAGATAAAATGCAAGGATTTTTTATACTTGACTCTCTATTGTATAATATATACGGCTTTTTTCCGACATTCTTATTAAATGGAGAAAAATAATATTTTATTTTGAGAAATTTTTACTTACTTGATGTCATTATTTATAAGTGAATTTAAGTGTTAAACCATATATTGATTGAATTTACATTTAATTGGAAGGATTCAATAAGAACACTGTTTTTTTATTTACATATATATTTTATAGCTATTTCGGCTTCACGCCATTGTCATTGCCAGAACTAATACTAAACTTAATTTAGCTTATTTTTATGTACATACCATATATACTGTCTAAGGTATCCAATCCCGGAGCCTTTTCCCTTTTTTTAGCTCATCGAGGAATTTGCTATGCTTTTCCCCCCGCTTGTCTGCGAAATTCGACTTTTTCCAAAATCCTATAAATTTTCGCGATTTCCTCAAGATTTCTCAATCCTGAAATCCCGGGATCGCGACCATGTCAGTCCCGGGACTTCGGGATCAGAAAATTGGACGGGATACCGCAATTGGATGCCCTAATACTGACGTTTAAGTTGCATCACTTCTTTGTGTATTCTAAGCTGGTATATACAGCGTAGCTAAATAAAGTTGTTTTGGGTGCATTCTAAGCCAAATTAACTATTAAAGTAAAAAAATGAAGGCAATAAATACAGTGTTATTTAAACCCTAATTAAGATATATATATATATTTTAGGATTGTTATTTAAAAAAACCTTTTTATTATACCTACTCAGTTATTCTACGGAGTAACCGATAATTGACGGTTAATATCCTAAGATAAAATTATCCAAATGACCTTCTTTGCGATATCTGAAAATGTTTTTTGATAATGCATTGTTAGTAATTAGTTTTATTTCTATTTGCAGAAATGGTTTCTCATTATCATGTTGCAGGGCATAAATGATTAACATCAATTAATATTAACCTAAAATACTCTTACTGTTAACATCATTCTGTAAAGAAGCAACTGTAGAATAAATATACTTCTTCGTGTCCATAGGAATAATAGCCAGTATAATGAACTACATGTAAACTCTTTATAAGTGTATATTATCCCACACATATAACACAGCGTTTTAACATTTACTAATGAAAAATAATATGAAACAATAATAAAATACATCCAGATACGTATTAATATTAAGTAGATTCTGTCAAGAAAGCGCTGACCTGAAAAGAAATGCCGATAACGCGCCGCTGAAAAATCTGAATTTCCGCTATTTTTTCCTAAACATTAAAATTTTCCAAGTTGAACCATTACACAATCGCGTGTTTGTACAGACAAACATCATTAAAACATCCTCCTATCCACTGCGGAATCGCTCTCAATAAATCAAAGTCAGAAAGCTTTCGTTTGTTTTACATCCTCGCTTAAAAACACAACCATACATATGCGCACTTTTTGAGGAAACTCCTACAACAAAAATACAAACATTTATTAAATTTACTACATTATTAAGCATGCAAAACGTGTTGCTCAATCATAAGACGAATATTAGTCATATTCAGCATGGAAAAAAACCACATTTATCTTTATTTTAATTTAATAAATCACTTTAAAAGTGTTCAATACTTGATGAACAATCATTATAGTAAAAAAATAATAAAACGCTCTTTTGTACTTATTCCCCAATTATCGATTAGCATTATCAATTAAATATATGTATATTGATACAGAGTTGGTTATACAAAACCAGGAAAGACTAAAAATGGTTTAACAAATATTTGATAATACAAAATATAAATAATTTACACTAAATTGACTAAAATCAATTTTCTTAAGACCTCATACCAATTAAAGATACTATTTGCAGTCACATTATTATTTATATTGAAAAAATAGTTAATTAAGAAATGTAACTTAGATACTGTAAAACTTATAAGATTATCAAAAAATAGTAATTGGGGAATTTTTACTATATAATTTATAATATCACAGATAATTAGTAAAATAGCAAAATAAATTATTTGAAACTGCTCTCGGATAAAGCAGGGCAGAATATTTTTTCCAAACCAACGGTTTTTGAAATAGAATTTTTCAAAATCATATAATTTTTTACAAGCAAAAGAAACAAAACATAAAAAATTAACGTTGTTTAATCAAATGGACATAACAAAAGCGAAGAAGAAAGAAAAATGCTAATTCAATTAATTAAAATTAGGCGAAGTATTACATTAATTTTAAAAGTTTTCTGAAACTTTTCAACAGAAATCCTTTAATACGATTGGAAAAAAGAAATATGAAAAAATGGGAAACAATTTATAATAAATGATAAAGGATAAATGTACATATTAAATTAACTTTAACGCTTGTCATAACTAATAATTTTAATTTAATATGCATAAATTATTATTTTATTTATTTCTCTAAAATAGTCTTGGTTGTCCATTGACGTTATAATTTATTAATATTGCATAAAAATGTTGTCAGAAAAAATATCTGAATTATTATTTCTCTTATCTAATCCCAATAAATGACCGTTTTGTGTGTGGCTTTCAAACAATGCGGGTGAAAGCTTTTCAAGCTTTATAACTAAGATGCAAAACTGAAAATGTACCCCGCCATTTGAACAATAAATTTTCAAGCATTTAAAACTACTTACACGCTGAAAGGCAAGTAATCACGATATTTAGTAATATTTTAATTAGAGTGTTGTATTTTTATATACATATTTACATTTTGTTATACAAAATATATTTAAATTAAGTATGTAAAAATGTACAAATAAATTACATCTTCAAAAGCTTTGTTGATTCAGATTTTAACTGCTAATTATACATTTACATTATTTCATTATGTGTTTCTCTAGCTTAAGAATATGACATTAAACTTTAAATTTGCGTTCATATTCTAAGAGCTTAAATATATTTTTTACTCCATATATTAAATAATTCAATTAAACTATTTTTTAGTAGTAGTAGTACTAGAGTTATTTGTCAACCAATGAAAAATAGATACAATTAAAAAGGGTCCACATAATTACATATTATGTATTATAATTGAAGGATGGTTTTCAAGAATATAAATCAGATAATAATAATATACAATACCAGGATATACAAAATTTAGTTTCTATTAACAATGTCAACAAAAACTAGAAATAGTTTGTACTTAAAAATGTAATATATCTGTAGTATTCAAAACAAACAGAAAAGGATAAATAACTTTTAAATAAACATTATTATAATTATATTTGTGTACAGTGAAATTGTAGTCACTCAAATAATGTTTATTGTAAGTTATTTGTTAAATCAATTTATTTAGTCATTCATATAATGTATTTTGAAATTCATTTTATAAAATGAATGTCTCGACATTTTATAAACTTGCATGGTATGCGTACTTAAAAATAAAATAAACATTTAGTAAACATTTATCAAGCAGGTACATAAAGACCATTCATTGTATACATTTTTTTTTAAATAATAAAAAAAAAGTAATTACAGCTTACGCCAGTGCGTCAAATATTTTGCAGTTGAAAGATCATACGAGATATACTCGATGAGAATTTTTGTAAGTCACATGATATTAACTCAACAATAATTTACTTCACAAACACCTTGTCTTAGATCTCAAATTAAAATTGAAAAATCCAATTTGACATTGACCTTACTGGGAATCGAACCCAGACCTACCTGATTGGTAGAGCAAGCTATAACCAACTAGACCATAGCGGACATTATATATTGTTATGTTATAAAGATAAAAATTTCCTACGTTTTTCTTGGATCGTTATATTGTAGTATATATGTGAGGACTAATAAAAACAAATATAAATAACATGTTACATATTTGGATATCATATTCTATCGAATAATTTTGGAGGACGAAACTTGCTAAGAAACATTAATCTATCATCAATAATCAAAATATGTTCTAATATAAAAAGTGGATTGAATAAGTTATTCAAAATTACTTTATATATAAAAAGATTTTTTACAAAGTTTGTGCCGAATTCATCAAAATAATAAAAATACATTCTCTTGCTAAATAAATGAACTGAAATATTCTTTTTTTATTTTAAATTTCAACGATACAGTTTTGTTCTGAAATGTGTCAAAAATTAAGGCCACGACATTTTGTGTACCGTGTACAGACATATAACACAAAGCACAGCTCTTACCAATGGTACAGTTTTCACGTTACGAATACAAAAATAGCACTTCGTTTCTCGCCGTTACATTTACAACTCTAGTACCAGTGGCGTCGGCGTCGCCGTCATTCCCCACAAACGCCGAGCAGTCGTGGTAAAATCACAAACTGCGGTCAACCAATTATTTATTTATTTATTTCGTAAAAATGAGTAACTTTGCTGCTTCTATTACTAAAGAAATCAATTGCTTCTCTTTGATATGCAATACATGATCATAGTGAATTATTGTTTAATTTTTATTCATACAATATAATTTCAAATTTTACTGAATCAGAATTAACTCTCAGAATATTGAGTAAATTTACTCTGCTGTAATGTCGGGTTGAAATTGATGTCACTTTGTTACAAATAGAATACTAGTAAACGATTTCCATCGACTTATTCTAATTTCATTGCAGCTTTGTAAAATTCAATTAGAATGATCACTCATTTTATTTGAAAGATCTGGAAATGGTTATTTTAAACAGAAAAAATGTTAAAGACTAATTTTTCAATTCAACGTCATCTGTAGTCTTGGTATTATTTCAAATATTAAAAAAAGTATTTACAGAAATCGATGTGTTTCAATAAAAATACATACACCCATTGAAAAACCAATGTTTCATCAAAATCAATTCTGGATTAAGTGTTTCTCTATATATTATATATTGGAGGATATGAAGTGATCCCAATATTGCCTTTGGAAAGGCTTTTAATAAAAAAAATAAAGCTATACAAAAACGATTCAGTTTAAATGTTTTATTTGATAAAAGATTATGGTTGGTTTCGTTGTCAGAGTTTTGTTGGTCTGAAATGAGCTAATACTAAATCTGACTTTATTGGATAATTATCTGTAATATATATCAAAGGGAAGCATTCGGAATTAATTTTTTCATATATACTGTAGGCTGCTGTCTAATAGTTTATGAAGTTTGAATATAAATCAAATAATTTTATTGCAAATTAAGTCGGTATCAATTTTTAAAAATAATATTATAGAATTTATAATATACGTATTTTTTAAAGAAATATATTCTTCTTTTTGGCATTTTATTTTAATGCGGTAGTTAGAATAAAAAAAAATGGATTAAAATATGCAGGTTGTAACCTCTGTGGCGAGAAGTACTTGCAATTCTCGCAGAGGCGTCGCGGCGCCTTTGGATTCCAACGGACGCCTTCGTCATCTGGGCGCCATTACGATGCCCGCTGTAGGGACTCTCTTTTCTCTCTACATGACTTCCTTAGATCTACAAACACATTTTCACGTTGTTACACTTACAGGGATGTAAAGAAATGGTTTATTACGTTTGGGGGATGTTACATTAAAACAGTATCACATTTTGTAAATGACTTAGTTATGTAAGTATGCTACACTGAAATCGTATTATATTTTTGTTAATATGTATAAATAATAAATATCGAAAACATAGCCCGTCATTTTAGTGTTAACGTATAGTATATCTGAACTTGATAATATTTCAAATGTAAGCAATAATATCGATTGTATGTTGGTTTCGTTAATTTAAACATTATCAACAGTTGTTGATATAGGTATGCCATTGTGGCAATATTTCTTTTTCTAACCGATGAAAAGTTACAGCATATGAACCTTTGATTTACTACATTTGAAAGATGAAAATAAATTTGAAAAAGTTACCTGTATTTTTTTTATCCATGTCCACTCCCAATGCGGAGCATATGGCCTCTTAATGGAGTTATCTCAAAATAAGTTTTTCTACGAGAACTGTTTGTTACTCAGTCGATCAACCTTTTTTATTCAAAGAGAGTAGTAGAGATAGAAGGAAAATTCTAGGAGAGGACTTGTGGTTAACCATTCACTCTCGCTACGCACAGTTGCTAAAGGATCGGAAATGGTGGAAGGGACATCACAAACACCGATGATTTCGAACAGAAATCCATCGAAAAAATGCTGTTCGTGCAGGTACTCAAACCCGTGAGTTATGGCACGGAAGCCCACAACGCTAACCGCTGCGCCATATGACCCGACAATATAATATATGTTATTAAAGTATTTTTATTATAGACGCTATAAAATGTCTAATAAACGTTCCATCTTAGTAAAATGATTTTAATGAACGATTTCATAGATTCAATTTCAATAGTGTTATTTAGTGTTCGAAAATGAAAATATGATTTAAGATTTTTTTCTACTTAAGAGAGCTTTTTTCAGTAAAATAATATTATCTAAGTTAGTTTTTAAATTACGTGAGCAATTCAGGTTATTTTTTTATGGAAATAATTTTTTAAAAAAAGACGACTTTTTGTTGGTACATGTATGTATGTTGAAAAGAATAAAAGTAGTGTTAGATACTATAACATCAATGATTTAATATAAACTTTAATAGTTTTGAAACATCGAGAGATTATTCATTACCTTCATCTTCCAGTATATATTTTAATAAAATGTACACAAAGTAGATATTTTATTTGTAACTTGCAACGATCCTGAGTTAAATCAATTTTAATCTGGATATGATCGTTAATATTTGTTTGTATTGTGTTATAACGTAAATAAATACAAAAAGCAGTACGTCGACCTGAACGTCGATATTCTTTATTTAGATTTACGCGATACTAAACGGTGCGATTCATGAAACGTACGGAAAAGGAAAACTTGCGGAAAAGTAATCTCAATCAAAGCTTTCAACTGACAGTATACAACGATTCAAGTATATTTATACTTTACTTACATATAAAGACAGTAGCGTACACATTATGTCAAATAAAGGTAGACAATATAACTAGATATAATATTTAAAGGTTTTTGTAATCCCGGGAACACAAAAAGGCTGCGGGATTGGATACCCTAGTTACGTCGACAGTTGGAATACTATTATTTATTTCAAAGATAATACACCTGAGTGTGTAATAATTTGCAAACGATTCAAAAAACAATTTAGTTAATGCACCTTCGAATTTATTGTTACTGACCACTTTAATTGAACTATTCTATGATATGATTGCAAATTAAAAATATATTTATAAGAATACTTTCGATGGTTTCGGCGGTAACTTTGTGGAAGTTCATTTTAATAGAAAATTTAAATTAACTTTGATTATTCCACGTATTGTGTTACTAACTGTGACACGATTACTTAAGCAAACTTTGCTATAGTAAGTCTGAAGATGCCTCTGAAAGAGGCGAAACACGTGTCACAGTTAGTAACACAATACGTGGAATAATCAAAGTTAATTTAAATTTTCTATATATTTATAAGAATATTAATAAAAACAATAATCCTTTGTACTTCATTCCACTTTATTTAATATGTCAGGACCGGTTTCGCTCATTGCGAGCATTGTCAACTGATAAGAAATATAATTTAACAATGCTATTTATACAAAATTGAAAAGTTATACACAACAGTTGGCATTGAAAAGAAATTGCCAATTACATTAAAGTGATTCTAAAATAACACAAAATTAAAATGTTCAACACAACTAACATATAATTGAAAAGTCATCCCAGATTCATAAATTCAGAATGCGATTGAAAGTAATTACAAACATAATTAAAATTTGGGAAATTTTTGACAAAGTGATAAAATGTTACAATAATAAAGTGAATATGCTTAATGATATGAATATGCTTAATGATAGTTTTATGTTTTCCCCGCTTCCAAGTAGTTGGTGTGTTCATTCATCACTTAAACAAAATCGACAGCCAGGAAGATTCTGAAAAACAAATTTTTCAAAGACCATATCAATTCTAACAAAAGAAATCTATATTTATTTTATTTTATTTTTTAATTTATATAAAAGAATAGTTAACAAGGGCTAATGCAATGGATAAAGTAACGGGGAACTAGCAAAAATTATTTGATCGTTTAAAAGATCTGAATCAGGTAAAAATTTGAATCTATTGATTTCTAGGATTTCTTGCTTGTCTAGTTTGACAGACTTGTTATTTAAATGTAGAACTTTAAAGTTTCTACCAATATCGAAAGTGTGTTTGTTGTGTATAACTTTTGTGTATAAGTTGTGTATAAATTTTCAATTTTGTATAAATAGCATTGTTAAATTATATTTCTTATCAGTTGACAATGCTCGCAATGAGCGAAACCGGTCCTGACATATTAAATAAAGTGGAATGAAGTACAAAGGATTATTGTTTTTATTAATATAATGCCTTTTCACCAAGTATTGACAGTGAACACCCTAAAAGTGATATTTATAAGAGGTAACAAATTTCAATTTAGTGCCAATTATTCATACTGTGTATCGTTATCAGTTAATTTCTTTCTAATTTGTGTTACTAATAGTTTGTTACACCCGAATAGTTATACTTTATTCTGAATAAATAGCACACTATTAATGTCTTCCTTATCAGTTGATAATGCTCGTCATAAACGAAGCCAATTCTGATAATATTAAATAAAAGTGGAATTAGTACAAGTCTTTCCACCAAGTATTGACAGTAAACACCTTAAAAAGGCATTTATTATTTCATTACTTATATAAAGATATAATATTGAGATAAAAAAACATAGTATCTTCAAACATCCATTCAATGACATGTATAAACATAAAACACAATAGATGGTACTTTTCATGAAAATGATTCAAATCAGTTTTTATAGTTTTTAGCATATATGTATATTAAAATCAATAAAATATAGGAAGATTTTACCTATCATTTGTATATGTGCTTCCAATGTGAAGCACGTGCTGTCTTAATGAAACATCTCAACGGAAGACGATTTAAAGAAAATTGGTTTCAATCATATTTTAAGATGTTTCTCCAGAATTTTTAAGATTAGAAAAAAGCTTTTGGGTATGGGTGGGAAGACATGCAAACGTCGCAGACAACTATGCCTTCGGGTGCAATTCCATAAATCTAAAACCTTGCTCGCGAAACAGAGTGGGAGAAAAGCACAAAAGCTTGTGCCAATCGACTTTTAATATCCTAAATAAATCATACACGTGGCCGATATATTTCCGCCTCGGGATTGTCTCTGGTTGTGTCTTTTCGCCCCAGAAGCCTGCACGCTACTGCCTTTTGGAATACAAGTCTGTGAAGTATTTACCGTAACGCTCAGTGTGGTCGAGTGAAGTTGACTGAGAAATGTGATACTGACATGCAAGCTGTCTCTCTCTTTGTAAAAATGTTGATATTTTTGTTACACTTACGGAAAAATCAGATAAACATTTTCTTTAGATTTAAAAAAAAAATGTTTTTTTAACCACGTCCGCCCCAATGTGGAACCTATAGTCTCCTTATGGAGTTTATCTCAACAGAAAGTTTTGTACAAAGACTTTTTGTTACTCAGCTGCTCAGCCTCTGTTTTTTCAAAGAGAGTACGGATAAAATGATAGAACTAGGACAGGACTAATGGTTACCTAATCGCCGCGCTACGTCTTTTTAAAGATAGGATTGGCGGGTAGGATTCATGCCTTTGGATATGAATTCATAGATCAATTTATAAAAACTGTTCTTACTAGAACTTGACTCAGTGGCCTGTGCAACCAAATCCAACGATGATAACCACTCGACCATGGAGTAGACACTTGAATTGTTATTTGTTGAAAAATTGATTGAATTGATGCATAAAATCTCTAATTTATGGGATATTCAAAAAATTTACATCCCTAAAATACATATTCTATAAATAAAAAGCCGGTTTTAGATAGTTTTAAAATTTGCTTAAATACCGGGTTTTAAAAACAGATTTTTTCATAGACAAACCATAGTAAGTAGGTTATAGAAGCGACGTAAAAATGTATCCATGTGTATTTAAATTTATAAAAAGGCATGTTTGGGGGTATTACTAGCTAGCCATTCCAAGCTCATTCCAAAGTTGTTGAAACATGAACCATGAATGTAATTTAGTAGATATAAATAAATTTTGAAAGTATTTTTAGATATTAGTTTCAAACATGGGCTTGGCAATATCCAAAATATCATTCCAAAGTAAAAATACTTTTAAAATGTACATTGTTTTTCAAAATGAAATTCAAGTTTCATTCTTTAACCATTTTGGAATAAGCCGTGTATGCAAGTAATACCATCATTTGATACGATAATTAAAAATAGCAACATATACATTTTTTTTTTAAAGATTCGTTCTTTATCGGATTATTCAAGAATAATAGGAAACCTTCACACAAATAATTCTTCTCTTATCCGTAAAATACCTTGAAAGATTCTTGCGGATGAAAATTCACAATTCCTTGCTTTCCTCAAAGGATGGCGATGTTTTCTTGCATTATTTCTAGGTAAGATACAAAAAACAATTCATTAAAATATTTATTCCCGATTCTTTTTGATAAATGTTTTCGTTTGTGGAATTGAAAAGCATGTGAAAGTTTATCGTGAATTTGCCCTTCTCGGATTCCCTTCTATACTTACTTCGATTTACCAAAGAAGAGAAATAACACCCGAAGCTATCTGTACACAAGTATACATATCTCATGCTTTTCTTACAGGGTGGCTATAAAATAATTTTATTATATACTTAAATGAATAATAATTAAAATATAAATCATATATACAAAAGATACACACCGCAAAAGCTTAAATCTTTACCAGTCTAGTCAAAAGAAAATTTTCAGCTCTGTCTTTTCATCTTGTGAAACATATTTACCTTAGCGAAGGCTAGAGAACCCGAGCATTTTATACTGATAATATAAAATTGTCGCCTACTGTGGCCCAGTTGGTTAGAGCTTGCTCCACCGATCACGCAGGTCTGGGTTCGATTCCCGGTAAGATCACAGTGAATTTGAGAATTATTCAATTCAAAATTGTGATCGAAGACTGGGTGTATGTGATGTCAATTCACATTATTTACTCTCCTCACATCCTTTTTATCCTTTAATAACTGGGTGTAGAAATAGTAATTAGTTAATCACTATTCCTGTTCTAGCCTGATCCTTCTTTCCCTACTACTCACTTTAAAAAAAGGTAGGTTGAGCGACTGAGTAACAAACAGTTTTCGTAGAAAAAACTTCTGTTGAGATACATCCATTAGGATGCCATATGCTCCGCTGTGGTCTAGTTGGTTAGAGCTTGTTCTAATGATCAGGCAGGTCTGGGTTGAATTCCCAAAACGGTCAATATCAAATAAAGATATATATCAATGTAAATTTGAGAGCTGAGACGTTGGTGTTTGGGATGTCAATTTTTCTCACGTTATCTTGAGTGAATTTCAAAAAATCTGATAAGTTTTCAACATTAAAATATTTGACGCATTGAAATTACCTGTAATGCCAATTATTTTGTAGTCAATAAAAACTGGCCCTATGCTCCACTTTAGGAGCAAACAAAAAAAAAATAGCCCTCAAGTAACAATTAGTCTTTCTCTTTACGCTTGTATTGCCTTTCTTCTGTATGTGAGAGTAACAGTATCTTTGTTAAATTCCTGTTATTAATCCAATTATTGTGTTCAATGTATACAAAATAATATAAGACTTATATGTTAATATTTAAAAAAACAAGCAATGTAGCCGCAGAGGTAACAGGTAACATCTACACTTTAATTTAATAGAAACACAAACACTCAAGAATCTAATTTTCAGTTACTTATATCTTACTAAAAAATGGGGTGTGGCTGTGTCATGGACACGGCCGTGTGTTGTACGTGAGTACGTCTCGTAAAAGGTGATATTACGCGCCATTTTTACGTTGCCGGCACTGCTTGACTGGTGGTTTAATGGTACTATTAGATTGCTCTTGAGAAACCGTATGCGATTTTCGTATTTCGACTTGGCTTTTTGACGCGTTAAGCCCGACATTATATATTTTTGATATATTTTTTTATATTTTAACACCTAATTATAGTTACAGTCGCAATATTACACTAATGTTTTATCTATAATCGATAGATTTTGTTGAGGGCTAACGATTGAAACTTTAACGAACATCGTAACTTCTTTGAGTCAAAAGTTATAGTAAATAGAAATTTCGATACGCAGCAAAATTACCTCAAAATGGCGGCGCTTCCCCCTCCACCCCGCGCAATGTATCACAGTCCTTACATAGCCCAATAAATTTTTAATGCTTTAGCTTTCCGGTGGTGCAATTAAATTTTGGATAGCGATGATAGATATGAAGCTGCAACACCAAACTGTATCCCCCGATTTTGTTATCATTCGTTTTTTTGAATTGCCACCCTATTGAAGCAATTTTAAAAACGTATTCACGTCAAATATCAGTAGAATAAACTTATTATTATAATATATATAATATAATGTGATATTGGATGTGTTAGGATTTTTACCGACGGACTTCCAAAACTAAATGACTGCAATAAGAAGTGAAATTTTCCACGCCGAATGAAAATTGTATAGACGAATGCGTTACTGCACACCCTATGGAGAGAGACACGTGCAATGGGGTCAGTGGTCTCAATGGGAGTATGTATGTCGGAAGACTGACTCCCCGCATATAGAATATTATCAGGAAAAACTCTACCTGCCGTTAAAGTGATGTAACAATACTCAATACAGAGCATCTGCTATGTGTAAAGGCGTTTATGTTTGAATGCAAATTTCCCACGTAAACAAAAAGCGTCATGTTACTAGTTACTATTGAAAGATTAAAGACTATGGAAAGGAACGTTATATAACATTCTACTGAAAACCACTTGAGTTTATATTTCACTACAAACAGTTCACTATTTGTCAATCATTATTACATAGAATACTTTGCCATTCGTTCATAATCAAGACATTGAAGCTTAATAATCAATGAATAACCAAACCAAGAAAAATGCATAAAAAATTCACATGCATTATGAAAAGCACACCCAATTACAATGAAATATTATATGTTACATCAATCTCTTTTTAATATATTTAATTTAATTTTGTTTCTTTATTACTATTATAACTTAAAATAAGGTTCTTTAAATAAATATATTGTATTAGAATTAAACTAAAGAAGTTAAAGTATGCACGATGATTTAATGTTTATCTCTTCTAATTATACTGAAATAGCCATTACCAAATATTTACTATTTTTCTGTAAGACATAAAAAATAGATTGTCTTAGATCGTCTTATCCTAATAAGAGTCCATATGCCCCACACTGAGATCAGATACAATACACATCCGATCGAATTGTAAACATACGAGTTTTTTATTTTACCCATTCGACAACTACACACTTATGTTAGTACTTAAATATAAACAAATGTTTTAAAACTAAGATTTTCAAACGCATTTATGAAATGGTATTTGTATAAAAAAATCTTTTTTCACTTAGTATACCGTGTAAAGCTGTAAAATCACCAGAAATAAGCGCATAGAATACTGAAAGTACATATTCTATTATTATGTTCAGTAATTTAAAAAAAAAAACAAACGAAAGACAACTTTTAAGAATAAACGTAAAGTTTATTTTTATTTGTGTGGAGTAATAATTATTTAGCCTTCAAGAGGTGAAGTGAGCCAAGTAGTTAAATGGTAAAAACTTTTCTATTGGACTTCCAAATACAATCACGACTTTTTTTGGCGGATTGCATATTTAAATTTTAGGGAAATCACACTATTGTAGTCAATGTTTCCGCACACATTTTTTCATCCCCGCACAAGGCCGCACACAGAAATATTGTAAGACATTGTTTCACCAAATTTATATATTTGCGCACATTTTTTATTTTGCTGAAAATTTACTGCTCACAGAAGTTAATGGTACATTAACACACAATAGAAAAATAAGAGGGAACGTTGATTGTAGTGTGTTGTATTTACTGAGCTCACTTCACTTTAATAAAACATTACAACATGTAGAATATTATAACGCATCCAACATTTTAATTGGTAAAATGCACAATAATACAATGTTCGGTTTCATATCAATAAAAATATATGATAAAATAACTGCTTAAAAGAAAAAAAAACAATCAGTTTTAAAATATATGTACCGCTATTTAGACGTCAATATTAAATGTGTAAAAACACGTTAACAAGGAATCGTGTTTGTGTACATAATTCTTTGCAAATGTCATATATCCTAGGAAAATTTATTACCGTATACGTAAATATTTTCGTTTTTTTAAACATATGTTGTTATTGATACATTCAATGTATTGTATGATTCATATGAGCGATTTCCCCTTGTTCATTTGAAGTACCTATCTACATTTTCAATATCTAGTACAAGATGACGTAGATAAATACCAGAACGAAATATTTCAATATCAATAAACAGAAGCGCAGAAAAGGGATATGAAAAAATGAATACACTCGAACATAACCCACACATAATATTGCTTAATACGCACATACAATGTTTTTGATGTTTTATTGGAACAAATGGGAAACATCATGTACCATATGACTATTATAAGCTCCCACGCGATCCAAAGATAACTTGTCGCACCATTCGATACGCACACCAATATAACTGTTTTTTTCTTTTTAATCATTTTTTTTATTATGTGAAAGGAAATACGGAGTCAAAGAGTCGTAAGTGACAATTAATACCTACGCCAAACAAAATAACTAAAGTAAGATTAAACTATGCGTAAAATTGAAAAATTTGCCTAAATTTTATATTCAATTTTGTCGCAACATCTACTTTGGTTAAATCGGGGTTCCCCAAACCTTTTCTGCAATGGATCACTTTGCAAATCCGGATTTTTTTAACGGAACAATTTTCTTAGTTTGGGTAGTTTATAATAGTAAAAACAATACACATGTATGTTACAACAATTATTTATTTTTAAAACATGACATTCAAATATTAGTAGATTAAGCTTTAAGTGACCCTGAATGCTTGTAGTATGGCGTCGAGCCTGTTCCTGCACTTTGACTTCGTCGCAGCATAATAAGATTATCATACATTTAAAAAAAACGAAAGTAAAACTATAATTCCTTGTTTTAACATGTTCGAGGACTCTTCTGACTTACTCGCCCAGATATCATTTAACGGCTGATCTTTGTATTTTTGTTCCAAATCAAAATTACTAAACTAAATAAAAAAAAATAATCACTTGCGCTTAATTCTACTGGTTAAACTATCACGGAAAATAGATTTCGAGCCCAGGAAGAGGAAGAAAAGAGCTGTTCTCAAGTTATGTAGGTGTCGCTGAACACCTTCTCAGGTTCGGCGGAACACAGTTCAGGAAACCCTGGCATAAATCATAGAATATAATATCAATTTGTTATCGTGTTTTTTTTATCCAATTGCTTATTCAGAAACGTTTGGCAGAATGTATTTTCGTTATATAGTTAGTTCTCGCATTGTTAATAACGCATGGGTATGGTAGTTATAGGCTATCAATGGTCTTATAATAATATAATGTAGCACACCAATAAAGCTTGTGTTAAAAGAGCTGATTCTTATTCAGTAGTACAACAATTACTTTTCGTAAAGGGTAAAAATATAAGGTTCTCTCCCACCCTTTTTATACTGCAAACATGGCGTAGCCAGAGCGATAAGTCTTGTGTTGTTTAATTTCTTGTTATTATATTAGAAAATCTGTTTCTGTGTTTTATTCCAAAACAATATTTTAAAAAAAGAGTTAAGTGTATTCTGAAAAAATCGTAGATATTGATTTAAGCATTTGACCACAACAACAGAACCACATCTGATTTATAAACAACCGCTTTTTGTAAACAACACATTGCGATAAATGCTAAAAAGAAAGTCAACCAAAAATTCTATAAGAGCTGCTGTGTGCAAACAAATATTTTCTATCCCTTATGGCAAGCTGATTTCGTCCGTATGTTCGAAACTTAGGTAATCGTTGAGATTATTCATCTCCAACGCCGATAGTAAACGGTCTTATTTTAGTAATTATGTAACGAACTGTCATTGTTTGTGAGTAAATCTACTAGCTGTGTGGTCCTGCCGTCACCATACACTATTTTCAAGTAATGTTAATGTTATGCGGGACAGCGCTAGCTGAATGAGCAAGAAAACGAATGTAGGGCAATTCTATTGCATGGCTATGACGTGTGCCCATTGATATTTCGCTATAATGAGCAGAGTTATAGTGAGATGACTGGAACTGTCTTTGTTTGTGAGTAAAATTAGAAGCATACTTTAAGAGTACTGATTGAAGGAGTCATCCGAAAGCCCTTAAAAAGTGGCACCCAGGCGTGTCAGCAGGAGTTAGGTCTGTCATATGCAAGGCCATTAGTTTGATTGACGAATTGTGTTTACACAAAGTCGTCGTCTTCTTACTCCATACGTAATGCCAGTGATTCCACAAAGTTTGCCGCAAACCCATAAAAGGGGGGCGGATATATTTAGATCAGGGGTATCCAACTAAAGTCACTTGGTTGGCAAAAAAAATATTGCACGTTCCACACTGCTGTGGCCGAGTCACCGATTGTTATACTAAAGCGTGTAAACAATGCATTTGTTTCTATAGGCATGTCGCGACTAGGGCATTCAATCCCGGGATCCGGGATCCCGTAATCCCGGGATCCCGTTCAATTTTCTGATCCCGAAATTCCGGGATTGAGATGGCTGCGATTCCGGGATTTCGGGATTGAGAAATTTTGAGGAAAACCCGATAATTTACACGAAATTGGTAAATCGGTGAGCTAAAAAAAAAAACGAGGTTTTGCGAGATTCTGGGGAAAAGTATACCAAATTAGAGATTTCAAATTCCTCGGTGAGCTAAAAAAAAAAAATAACGAGTTTTGGTGAGATTCTGGGAAAAAGTATAACGAATTGAGGATTTCAAATTTCTCGGTAAGAAAATCACAATCCCGGGATCCCGAAAAATAGGGGATCAATCCCGAAATCCCGGAATTGGAAAAAGGCTCCGGGATTGGATACCCTAGTCGCGACCCGAGTACTACAAGGTTTGATGTGAAAATTTTTGACGAAACAGAAGTAAAATTCCAAGTACCATTATTGGTATATATGGCTATTTTTGTTTCGACAAATTTTTTCACATATAACCTTGTAGTACTCGGGTCGCGATGCGTTCACTCATTATGTGCATGCGCATATTGACAGAATTTATCCAGATTTACGAATTTGTGTGCTTTGATGGAATTATCGTCTAACTCCTAACTCTGCCTATTATAGCGAGATAGCAACGTGCACATGTCATATCTATGGAATATAACTGCCGTACATTCGTTATATCTTGCTCATTCGGCTAACGCTGTCCCGCATAACACTTACATTACTTGAAAATAATGTCTGGTGACGGCATGACCACCCAGATAGTAATAAATCACTCACAAATTTAATAGCTAAATTTAATCGATTTATTTTTTTAAATTTTATCAGTAAAAAATGTAAAATACATCGAAAGCGAGAAAACTTGAAAGAGCCACACAAAAGCTTCAGGCTCAAAGGCCGCGAGCTTCACATGCTTGATTAAAATATATATCTTCATAAACAGCTGTTAAACTGAATAAGTGAAGGCTTCCTCGATTCATCTTTTGCTATAGGAGAAGTGTATAAGTAACGTCAAAAGAGTCGGTGTATTTTGACCCTTTCAGTTACATTTTTGAAATTGCCTCATCAATGAACACCTTTATTCTTGAAAAAACAAACGCCAATTTTGTGACGTCAAATTTTATAAATATATTTTTTTAACTCATCAACGTTCTCAAACACCCGAAGACGTCGCTATGCAAAATACAAATCGGTGAAGTCAGATAGTGATAAGTAAGTGAAAATTCAGAAGCACATAAAATATGTATGTTTCAATTGGGGTATTGGGCTTCAATGTTACAATTTTTGTCCATAGAATAAATTATTCATTGTTAGTTTACGTCCGTTAATAATGGTTTGAGAACTGGTTTATTGGTATACAATATTTTTTTTTTGCTATTCCATCACCAGTAAGATGTGTTGATGATATTGACGAGCTATAGAATTGATCAAAGTAGGCATCAGATGCAGGTCTAGATTTATTACATAATTAATTATGCAAAGTCAATAGAGAAGCTATCGGGAAAATATTTGATATGCCAGTATAATGCATTTTAGCTTATAAATGTTATAATACCGAAATGGGACTAAAATCTCACATTTATTTATATTGTGTAAACTAAGTACACAATATAATGTTTTTTAAGTACAATCTTCATGTAACGTATAGTATAATGCATACTTAATAATATATGGGCATATCTAGATTCTGTCAGTTATGAAATATCGCAGTTTTACCGAAATTTACAAAATCGAGGAATGTACATTATTTTCAACAATTCCGTATCCTAATTTTGTACATTTCAGTAAATCTGCGATATCTTATAATTGGGTAAAGAAAAGACGTTAGAATGTTAATAATCATGCGATATGGACTTCTAATAGATCTCAGGTTAACAAAATATTTTTTTTTAAAACCATGTCCGCTCCCAATGTGGAGCATATGGACTCCTAATGGAGTTTATCTAAACGGAAGTGTTTCTACGAGAACTGCTTGTTACTCAGTTGCTCAACCTCTCTTTTTTTAAAGAGAGTAAGGATAGAAGAATAGGACTAGGACAGGATTAGTGGTAAGCTAATCGCTCTCGGTACGCCCCGTTCATAGGATAGGATGGGTGAAAGGGGGGAATTCAAGACATCACATACATCCATGCCTTTGAACAGAAATTCATAAATCGATTGAAAAATCAATTTATAAAAACTGTCCGTACCGGGATTTGAGCCCGGGCCCTCCGTAGCCGAAGCCAACAACGTTAACCACTCGACCACACAGGGGACAGTAAGTTATTCGTTATTTCCATGATCATCCGTACATTTCCGTAAAACTTTTGAATCGATTGTTAATTATTAGCTTAATATAAACATATTGTTTTATGAAAAGCTGTTTTGGGTAAGTGTTAAAATATAATAAGCAAGTTTGTGGAAAAACCTCACTTCCGACTACGATTAAAAAAAACATGAAAAATTTAAATAAAAAAAAACGAGTCTCTAGGGTCTTATCTGTGTTTTTTTATATATGTTATATATATATTTTACCAAAATTTATAAAGTTTAGCATTTTAATTTGATGAGAAGGGAGTCTAGTCGCCCTTTTTAACAACTCCGACTCCACATACCTGACATGATAACAAATGGTAAGGAACCACGAGGGGGAAAGTGAGTATTGGCTCATTTTATTGTGGACCAGTAATAAGCTGTAATGTCTCACACATGTCATAAGTCATATCGCCGGTAATTTCTAAAACCAAAGTTTTCAGGAGTTTAATGATGTACTTTATTCTACCGCGATCGCTATTGCTTTCTATCACTATAAAACACCACTGAAATGATTTTGCCCTCAATATCTTAGAGGAAGTTAATAAGGAAGGAAGCAAATACGTTTCCATCAATGCCATCCTCTTTTTCATGCTAAAAATAGCACATAACCGTATTATCTTCCAAATTATTGTTTTTCTTCCGTTTTTGTATTAGGTTAAAAATTTAAAGGAATATGTGTGTATTGAAATTCTGAATTCATTAAATCAAAAAACTCAAAACTGAAAATGAGACACGGTTGTAGAAAATTAACTACTGAATTTATCAATGCGTTGCCCATCTGAGGAGTTAAAATTTTAATAAAGATACCCAAATAGTCTTTTGGATTTGGAGAATCAAAGCTTACTACTCCAAATACACATACGTTTAAGTTAAAAAATATTCAAATAAAACACAAGAAGTGTACACAATGTATATAAATATCTCTTCTGGTGCATTGACGTTAAGAGCGTTGACATAATACAATCATTGTCATCCACTCTTACCTAACTGACTCTTGTCGTTGGTAATACTACATTCTAAACATAGAATTACTATTAAAATTCCTGAAGAGGAAAGAAACTTTAAGCCGTCTTGTCCAAACACGGATCGACATAATACCAGATTTAAAATTTGGAACACTACATATTCTTCTAAATTGAAGTAAATAATAAATCACTTTTGAATTTGGAATAGAATTAATAAATGATCGGGACCATAAAAATATATATTACGGAACTCCAATAACTAAATTGAAAACATATTTTAAATTTGGAAATATCATGTTCTTATTTACGATTTAAGATTTGCGTGTATTTAGACAAATGTCTCATTTACACCAGACTAGTACACTGCCGATTTGAAAATGCAATATTTTGCAGCTATCGGGTGGTTGAAGTGTCATTTCATTAACATACTATATGCTATTTCTCTTTCAATCAATAAAATATATGACTTTTTATCGAAATGCATTGATTTCTGCAATGTTTTAATGTTAGAAACGGCGCCGAAATTTAGCCTTTCACTCATACCTTATCTGAAAATAGGATATTTAGTGAAAATATATATTTTGGCGATGTTTCTTTGATTTCACTATTTATTTGTAAAATAAAAATCATTTAAAACAAGTGCACGTTGTAATGCAATTGAATGCGCTTCTGAATACCAAAAATTGAGAACGTGCCCATACTACAATAGTTAATCGATTAATTATAAGTAAAAACTTTTTACCATGCATACAAAAAAAATATATTATATTTTTTATATACGTTATTCATAAAACGTAAACTCTACAGAAGCCAATGCCTAAATAATGTGAACAAAATTGACAATATTGTTTTATTTGATCTTCAAATAATCATCTAGATGTTTTCTCATTCGCTTATCCACTTCTAGAGCCCAGTTGTAGCAGATAGTAAAATAGCAAAATACTACCACGATTGATTTAAAGTGCAAACAAACAAAAACCAAAACAAGCCAATATGTTTGGATATAGTTTATTATCTGAAAAAATATTGGGTAACCTTTTTGAGGTTAATATTAAATATTCATGAGTCGTACAATATTAGTGATATTACGTCAAAATAGTTTTTTTATTACAATCCAAACAAACACGATGTCAATACGACAACGTGAATAAATCTATCTTTCTTTTCAATGTCTGTTTTCTGATTTATTGTTTAATATAAGAATAATAGATAACATAACAATGCGTCATGCCTTTAACAAATATGTTGAGAGTACACAAATAAAACAATTTTTCAGAATTAAGGAACACCAAATCTCTCTTAAAGCCTTTACGTTCACAAGGTTTGGTTTTAATTTTCAGCTGGTCCTGGATATATTTGTCTCATATATTTGAGATCGGGGTATTGGGTTTTGTCTTTCTGGATCTATGTAGATTCTAGAATGTTCTTTTCTTTATATTAGAAGCAATTTTAATCAGTTTGTTGTTATCATTTTTAAAACCTTACAGTTGAACCTATCTAGCTTTTGGCCTTGGTGTTAATTTTGTATGTCAAAAAAAATATTTTATACTACACTTAAGAAGAGAGTGTGCTTGACTGTTTCAGAAGCTTGCTGAAACCAGGGCTGTGAAAAACACATTTTATACTACAGTTTTAAAATAAAATCATTTCATTTAACATATTATTTATATGTTTACTATCAGATCATCTTCAGTCATCATATCATGCAGTGCCAACACTATGAACTATTGTTGTTTGAACACACATCATTAATATATTTTTTTACAAGTGTCTAAGCCATAAGATTTTTCCGACTCCGACTCCGGGCAAAACTTCCGACTCCACGACTCCTAATTCCGATTCCAACTCCACAGCCCTGGTTGGAACTCCACTGCAGTAAGGTTATACTATAATTATGATAAATTCTTCTAGATAACAGAATCTAGATGCAGACGTAAAATCGGCAGAATCAGACTTCTTTTTTATTATCACTGTGTGTGTATTTACGTCAATATTTTTATTTATTAAATAATGATAGTGGGACTATTCAAAAATAACCTTTTTGTATCACAGTGATTGGTTTGCCTGTGTTTGCGTTTGTAATTATAAGTCACTTATGTGATTATGTATTGGAAGATGTCGGAGGGTAAGGTCAAGTCGGAATTTTAGTCGGTAACTTTTGAACGACTAAAATATATATTAAATTATTCACGTTAACAATAATCATACGACATGTTTTATGCTTTTGTATGTCAATATTATTATTCAATATTAATTGAACGGCATATTATTTTAATGGAACTAACATACAACGGTGAACGGTCCATTTAACGGTCTTGGAGAGTTGCTGTAACTGGCTTGGTCACGTGCTGCTGATGCCTCATGAGAATCTTTTCTTCCGACCGAACGTAGGGATTCTGGCGTCTTCGTTTTTGGATGTTTTCCACGGAGCTGAAGAATGCCGGTATATCCAGTACCAGCGCGAGGCTATTTGGCACCCTAGGCAACGGTTATTGGCGCACGCCCTTTTAAAAAACCTGTAGAATATTTTTTTTAACACATGTCCGCTTATAATTTGGATCACATGGCCTCTAAATGGAGGTATTTCAATATAAGTTTTACTAGAACTGCTTGTTACATAGTCGTTCAACCTCTCTTTTTCGAAGTATATATATATATAGAATACGATTCATAATTATAACGAACAGATACAAGCACAAAAAACGTACTTTTATTTGTTATTAGATTATAAAAAATAATTTGGTTACTCAATTTATGCGCCTCCTAATGATTTGCACCCTAGGCGATTGCCTATTTCGCCTGTAAAGTGCCACCGGCTCTGGGTATATCGGAAGAGGAAACAAAGCGGTTGGCAAATGATTGGGAATCTTTGGAGTAGTGAGTAGTGACTAAATTAATTAATGTTAGATATTTTTGATTAAGTGCAAAGACATCGCTTTTTAGAGGCATTAATTCATCTTGGTATTATTAAATCGATCTATTATACTATTCAAAGACATTTCGTTACATACTCATTTACTTAAATAAAATCTGGTTCACAGTCAATATCGAATCTTTTATGAATAACTAAAAATGATACTGTGTTTTATTTTGCAAACATTCTGTGATATCTAGTCTGTTCCGGTAACAGAGACCAAGGGAGATCGTTCCTCTTTACGAAAATAAGGTCGCCTTATAAATAGTGTACACGCAATAAAATGTGTTATTGTAATGCTTCGCACAGGACGGATAAAGATGAGAAATGAAGCTGGAAAGAAGAAGGATAGTAATACATGTTATGACTAACGCATTCGCACGCGTCCCGTTTTTAAAATAGCCAAGAATCGGGCGTGCACACGTGTCAGCGGTACGTGTAGCAATATGGCGTCGCACAAGTGCAGTGCTGGCCGTATATGGCGGCGTGGGGAAAATTATGCGAAATTTATCATTACAAAAAAAATGTCAGATAGTGTCTTAAATCTCTTGTGACACGAGTTGAATTATAAAGTGATGATTTTTTTACAACTGTTCCTGCGTAGAATTATTAAGCATTTGTCTATTATTATTATTAATTACTAAATGTCATTATAGAAAAATGATTGCTTTAATGTATTCAGAATACTAAACAATTTTGAATACTTAGTTTAAAAAGAAAAATTAAAACAAATCTACATTTAACAATTACTCTTTTCAACCAATGTAATATACAATTATAGCATAAAATGAATTTAGTACTTTTTACCCTTGTTTTTATTTATTTTGAAAAGATGTTGAAATTAATTGTGGTATTTTATAAGCTAAAATCAAATTAATTGTAAAACGTAAACACAATACACCGACATTATTTTTATTCTATCAAATTTAACCAACACAGCATTAAGCTATAAGTGTCACATTAAAATTTTATTTCTTAAAAATCACGACACGCCGTGCATGAAACCCACAATACCTTTAATGTATTTTAAAATGTACAATGCCAATGCACCAAATATTTTGAAATAAGGAAATCGTCCGAAACTATCACAATACAGTAGTTATTTGAGAATTACTCGAAGAAAGTTTGCTGTGATAAAGACTGCTTCAACTAAGTAAAAGCTTTTTAGTTGATTTATATTCGCTATCCGCAGGAATCTGCAAAATGACAAACAGTAATGTAATCTACGTGGCTGACAATCGGAATGATTTGAGTTGCTGTTCCTTTCTAATGTGGCGGATTATCTTATAAGCGAATGAGGTGTGCACTTGAGGCTTCAAAAATGGCGTATTTAATATAATCCGTATAAGTTTTTTTTTAAATCAGATTTTAATGTATTTTTATTATTCTACATGAATTTGTTGACGTTTTTATTTTATTCGAAAAACAGGGCCTCCAAATTTTATCGCGCCTGTAGCCTCTCGTGTGCGTAATCCGCCACGGTTCCCTTCCATTATCGATCTGTGTATGTAAAATATCTGCAACATTAAAAAAATTGTAGCAGCTAAACCGCAGTGTCTTTTTATAAATTTGGCTGGTGTGTAAATGAGGAATCAAAAGATTGAGTAACGCCATTCGCTTCTGGGGATATCGCAATTATTGTAAATATTTTAAAATATATTTTCACCTGTCGGCACTGCAAAAAGATGGGCACTAAAATGCCAGTAGCGCCGCGTATGATCCGGAAAGAGGAGGACAGTATTACGAGAATTTAACGCGAGATTATTTCCAATAAACGCGGCTGCCCAACAGTTTATTTCTGTCAACGGTTCAGGCACCTTAATAGGGCACACTACAAGAGACGCGCATTCCGCCACATGGCACATGCTCGCTCTTCGGCATCAATTATAATGTACACAATTAATATTAGTGCATCTTTGTACATTATCCAGACCGACATTACATATTTGCAAATCAAATGATCACATGGAATCCAATTAGAATTATCAAAACGAAGAATGGCTTCCAAATAGTTTTGGCAAACGAGCTGTTTACAATTTTTAACTTTAGGTTATTGCATTAAATGATCGTGTAGAAATTTGTTTTTTTCGTATATGTCGTCATCAACGTTCCCTCTAAGCTGCGCGCAGCAATTTGAAAGCCCCGAGCACTTATTCCGGGTTTGCGCGCACTTAAATTCGTATAATCTTAATTGACAGAAATAAATTTAAAATTGAACATTTAGATTCTTCAACTAGAATTGAATTTGTATGATTTATAAGAACAAGAGATTGATCTTAATGAAGTATATAATATCAGGAATATGTAGTTGTAAGGAATGACGTAAAAAGATAGAATTTTTGTAAGCAAATTGAAAAAATATATGTTATTAAATTTACTAGCGACTGAATATTTGTATCATTCTGATTATTTTCTTAATTTGTGCGTGATTTTATTTTATTTATAAAAATAGAATCACCAAAATATTTCTTTTATTATCAAATGATAGAATTATTTATAATGCAAATTAAAAGACGAAACAAAAATTTGTCATTTTTTATATAAAATATGACAAATTATGCCGCGCATTTGTTGGATTGGCCCGCGCATCATTTGAATCTTCCGCGAAGCTAATCACTTATCTTTGAGGGGCATTGGACTCGTCATATATAAGAAGTAGTGTGTAAACTAGCCGTGCAATTAATAACATAAACATGTAATTGATTAGTGTAATATTTTTTTTGTATCAAACTGCTGAAAAAAACTGTAAAATTCTTCGAGAGGTGAATTGAAATGTTAAACAAACAAAAGACCCACCATTTAAGATTTTCGAAAACAACTCGGTTACTATAAATATTCCTTAAAAATGATGTTTCTCAAATAGTCTGCTGTATGGATAAACATCACTACTTTTCTAAACTTATCTAGTAGCACATCTTATTTCAATAGAATAACTATTTTTTAAAAAAAGTTACATTATCTTAAAAGCTATCTACATATCTTTTATATAATATGAGCGTCGTCGTTACGTTTTCACAGCGTCAAGTAGCCCTTTCAATATATTATGAAGATGTTTAAATACCTTCCAAATTTAAAATTCGTAATTCTCATATTGGTATTAGTAAAATCAAACAAAAAGTTTATTTCTTCGACAACGATGAAAGTGATGGTTTCCAAATTTGAAATCTTCTAAAAAGCTAAACAGTATAATCCTTCAAATTATTACAATAGTCATTCATGTGATAATTAAACGAAACTATGTTCCAAATTTAAAAATAAAACACTCATTGGCTTTATTTGTATTATTTCGACAGCGATATTGTAACAAAATAAAGAACAACAAATTTTAAATTAGGAACTTTCCAAAACGCATTCGATTCAAAGTAATATTGGTAAATTCTAATGAACAGTTCGTCTTTCGGAAGTGTTATTTAGATATTTTTTACTCGCATATTTTTGGAATTAGAAACTTTAGATCTGAGTGTGGTAGTGTGGTGATTTATGAGAAAGATGCACGCGTAAGGTATGTACACGCTTATTCTCATGCATTTCTTCATAGTGTTTATTAATAGTATTTTATGTCCGGCTCGATTACAAAAATATTTCACATACAAGCCTCAGTACTTACTCTATGTCTCAATTTATACCGTTATGGGTACGCTATTTAAATTTTGATAGTGTTGAAACATTACTTTTAAATATCAATTATTCTGATAGAATTAAAGATATTCGTATGTTAATTAAAATCTCTCTGTGTATATAATTAATATGTCACATCTGTAGTAACGTCAGTAAGAGTTTTATTAGTTTACTTTTAGTCAAATCATGGAAATAATCGTTTTTCATAATCATTTTTAGCGCTATGGGCTGCCAATACGTTAACAAGATACTCACATAATCTGAGAGCTATTCGCGGTGTTACGGGAAAGGGTTAGATTTTTTTTTTATACCCATTATTGTTTTTATTGAAGATTTAACAGCAAGGAGCATAATATAGACGCTTTTTGAGTGAAATTATCATTAAATTAACGTGATTGTATGGTTGCAAGAAATCGTTGTTAGCCAATAGATTTATGCCAAATTGTTGGATTGATGACGATAAGAGAGATTTAAAATATCACACAAACTATTATAATTTCATCACACTCCGTAACGCAGAAAATAAGAACAAAACATTGACCATTCGGTCGAAGCGTTATGATTAATTAAAATAAACCGTTTATTTTCAAGAAAATTTATTATAAATCATATATATGGTGATAAACAACGTCTAGTTTTTATTATTCATTATGTGTTTCTACTAAGAAGGTATTAAATTATATTTTTTGTCTTAATATTTATTATGAGTGTCTACCGTTTTTTTTATGTTGTTGCAGACCGAACTTATATTCGTACAGTAATAGTTTATTACATTATCCCAAAGAATAATAAATGTACCCGCCCACACGTAATCGGAATATAATTAAAGCTCTAGAAGCAATGGAACAAGTTACAATATATTAACATATTAGAAGTCGCAGGTCACAGCGGATAAATAGTTTTTATTGCTTATAAACATGACTCAAAAATACTCTCCGAGAATTGCGCCGTGCAAACCGGAATTCGGAATACTTTTCGTTGTGAATCATTGGGATTTCATTAGACAAAAATGAAACAAAGTGGTTGCTTAATGCAGACTCAGATCTTGAGATAGATATTTTTTTTACGTAGTGGTAATGGTTTTTCGATGTACAAACAGGTTAATGATATTATTGTATTACGCGTTCGGTCTTGATTCACATGCTGACGTGTTCATGGAATAATTAACACTAAAAACCGGCGGATCAATATTCTAGCACTATAAATGTGTTTTATTAAATATTAATTCGTGAAATATTGTTTCGATTCCACTTATTATTTTATTGTAAAATAAGTTTGTTATTACATATTAATTTTATATTTTTTTAAATATATTATCTCAAAAGATACTCATTAAGGTAACATTCAAATTCAATCGTTAGAGAAATCCTTTCACACTTAATTTTGAAATGTTGTCATCACGGCTGTGGAGTCGTGTAAAAAAAAGACAATTTCGACTCCAAAGATTTTTTTCAATCGTTTCATTTTAACTTATGTATATATGCACATCATCAGATCATCTTAAGTCAGCCTAGCATGCAGTGGCAACACTGTGGACTATTATGGTTTGAATATACATCATCGAATATTTTTTTGTAAATATGGGTCTAACTCGTAAGATTTTTCCGACTCCGGAAAAAACCCTCGATTCCACGATTCCACGACTCCCGACTCCGATTCATTCCACAGCCCTGGTTTTAATATATATATATATAATATATTATATATATACTTAGCTGTATTTAGTAGAAGGATGATTGCTGAAAAGAAAAAAAAACACATGACACACTTCCTTATACAATTCCTTATTATAATTTGTTATAGAAACACTGCTTTTTATAATGTTTTTAAATATCCTCAAACTCAATAATTATAAATATTATTCTCTTCTATATTTACTGTAATATTATATTTTTATTACTCCGCAAAAGCACTGAACTGAAAATTCGTCATGTTTTTAATAGATTATTTCGCAACGAAATAAAAAAAGCGTGTACATGATACTGTATTGTTGCCACCCTCATTTCTTATTGATATAATAAAAGGTCTTTTCTCAACATTTGGCGATTAAATAATCAATGAGCTGGTCGCTGATAAATCGTGTTTGCAAGAAACGTATTCAAAACCCACATGTCAAGTATTTCTAGGTTATTCATAACATCTAAAAGTATTTGTCATTACTTTCCTCTGAATGCGCTGTAACACTGTAAAATATAATCCTCATATTCGCGAAATTTATAAAGACAATGCTTCCAATTGAAAATCTATACACTTAATTAAATATTTTTCGGTCCAGGCTTTAAGATCCAACGACTAAATAAAAGGATGGATGGTCATCTTTCAGCTCATTAGTTAAGGATAAATTACCAAAATTACAAAGACGCGATGAAAATAGCTAAGGTAAAAGAAAGGTGCGAGTAACTAACTAAAAGGCATGCCACCGATTACTTTACTGACTGAAGAGGCATGAGAACCCTGTAACGACTTCAACCTAACCTTTCTCACAAGTGTGTTTTAGGGAATCTCAAGTCTCGGCTTTTTTGATGTCCCGGGACACAAAACTAAAATTGTCAGGAAATTCTCGCGTTCCGAGACCGTAGTACTGTAACTAGTATTTTTTTATGAAAACATATTTTAACGAATATCTTTATGCATGAACACTTATGAAGAAGTAGACAAAATTTAAATCGTTTAATTTTGCTGAAGAAACCATTTCCTTTGATATTTTAATTTTATGGTTATTATTGCAAACTAGCATCTGTCATACATACATCTGTCATATATATATGAAATCCTAATGGAGTTTGTCTCAACATAAATGTTTCTACGAGAACTGCTTGTTACTCAGTTGCTCAACCTCTTTTTTTGCAGAGTAGTAATAGAAGGATATGGCTAGGACACGACTAGTGGTTAGCTAATCACTCTCGATACGACCCGTTTATGGGATATGATGAGTGGGAGGGGGGAATTTAAGACATAACATACATCCATGCTTTCAAACAGAAATTCATAAATCGATTGAAAAATCAATTTATTAAACTATTCCTACTGAGATTCGAATCCGCGACCTCCGTAACCGAAGCCAAAAATATTGACCACTCCACCACACAGGCGGCATGGTAGATTAAAAAATTCTTTTACTGCCTTCCGGAATGTACAAATAAATGTTCTCAAGGTATTGAGTTTATCAAACAATATTTTTATTAAATGAATAAATTCTATTATATACAATTTTATTAAAAAATAAACTAGTATCGGGTTGTTTTAATCAAATGTTCCGGGAACTAAAATTGGCATGAAACGTCGATTTCCCGGGAATTTATTCTCGGTTTATGTCAATACAGAATCCCTAGTGTGTATGTATTATAAAATGATCCTTAACACTATCAAAGACGAGGATTGTAGTTATGAGTAAAATATACGTTGGAAGTTTGTCAAAAGTTAATCACAAACAATTAATCGAAAATCTGTAAAAAATAATTCTCAAATGCTTAGCGAAGAATGCCTGTGAAAATAAGACCCAAGTCTAATTTAACCTTCTAAGCTCAAGAGCGCCGATCCATTGACCCGCAGACACTGTGCTGAAGTTAAAGGTCTCATTGTGCCAACGTGTGTACCGAATCTGTGTCTACTTTGTAAGCTAATTATTTAGTTACATCTCAAATACAAACACAATTTATTATTTAATATAATTAAGAATTAATACAGTTTTTTCTGAACATAAAAGGATCAAAAAAATATTATTTCACTGAAAATGTATATTATTGAACAAAACCAGCGGAAAGATATAAAAGTTATAGAATTTACCAATAAGTACAGCGATTGTTTAAATTACACGAAACTCTTTTTTATACGGTTTTTACACGGTTCACTAAAAAAAAAAATGATTTTTTAACCACAAATTATTTGTTCCAAATTAATTAACGGAATTAATACTAAGAATAAATTGAACAATAAAAGACAGTAATAATAAACAAAAGGCCTTCATTAGATCCTAACACATTTATAATGATGAAAGCGATTTATGTCCAGTCCCTCAGAAAAGTCTCCGTATATAATCAAGAAGATATTACACATTGTGGGCCAAAACGTAGAATGACGGATATATTAATTTATTAACCACATATTTAGGTAGCATGTCATACGATAAGAATAATTCTTAAATGGATTTAATCATTTTCTATTCTGACCATTAACCAAAATTAAACTCCAAGGGTATCTTGGCCGTCGTCTAAAATAATGGAAAGCAGTTTATGATTTATTATATTTTCAGATATAATCTAAAATGTTATTATTAAGAATATATAAATTAAAGAATTGTTCATCTCTATCATTGTAGCGAGCTCCTTGTTAAGTTCAGAAAAAAATATCATTCTTAAATCAAATCAGAGCCTAACTGCAATTTTTTGACATATGTATATTATTATCTACGACAGTTAAAGTAGATCGTTTAAAAGATGGAAATGGTCAAAATTTTACGACAACAAACAGTAGAGTTCTGCGTCAGTGTCGGAACTCTTCGCGTCTGTAAGCTGATACAGGAAAATATATTTTTCAACTACTGATATTAAATACTTGGCGGAATGCTGCTTTTTGCTCCATTACATACGTACAATATGTAGCATTCGATTGGTTTTATGATTAGGTTACTCAAAGTTGTACCTACCACCACCCGCTACGGCTTCACACTCTTCTTATAGGGTGTATTCCGTAGCGTAACAACGTTAGTCGTGTTAAAAATTTTGCCAGAAATGTCCCGAGAAGAAATTCTTCAAGACTTGGTTGCATGCACTACAGTGTGCAGAAATTAATTAATTATTTATGATTATTACATATAATTTTAGACGAATAGTTTAAAAAAAACCAGAACATCGCGAATAGCACTGGGATTATGCGAGACCTTTGTTAGCAGCGGCTTGACAGCATATCATTTTTTGAAACACGGATATTAATTTTACTACTGTTTTAAAAAACAAACTTTAATTTATATTATATTCGCCTAGAAAAATGCTCGTATTTTGTTAGATATTTGATATTCTCACTGTTAAAAATTACAATCATTTATTTATTATTAAAATTATTTTTAAAAATGGAAACATCGCCATTGTTATTATAATAAATATTTTATCGTTGATAAATCGAAAGAAGCATGACTCAGCGATTGATTCAAATAAAGAAGAATAATAAAATAAAAAATATGGAACATAATTTCGGGTTCTATTGTTTTCAGATTTGCGGAATACATTACGATATAATAAGATGGCGCCGAGGCGGTTTGTTCATAAATGCAGACACATAACATGTCCGTGATGTCTCTCGTTAAGTCTGAATAAACCCTCGAATTATTTTGTGGATTTAGAAATCCTTAAACGATGCGTTTAGCTGCAATATTCCACTGATCACTCCTTGCAGACGCTTGTTATTAGACGATAGTTTAATATTACCGCGAATAAGGCTGTCTGCTTTGAAATCCAGACCCGAATTCTTTGAAACCATTCCAGTGGCGGTACCAAATATACTGGCTAAATATTTTTTTGGTTTTTGTTGATCAGAAATAACTTTTAAAGACTAATCGAGTTTATCGAATTTGTATTACATAATCAGATAGTTTGCTAACCACCACCTCTTATGGTCAATATAACATATATATTTTATCGAACTAATTCTTTGCGAATACTCATGAATGTGATATAGAAAGAGTCAGTTTACGCACAGTGTTCAATTCGGGCTCTAAATCAGTGCTTCTCAACATTTTTCATGTCACGGACCCCTAAATCTGAAAACAGTAATCTACGGACCCCCGATTTTTTTTTATTTCACATGTTCATATTTTATCACAAAGAATATTGAAAGAATGAAACTTTTCGCGGAACCCAGGTTGGGAAGCACTGCTCTAAAGGACTCGTCTTTAAGTGATGATTATTATTATATTATAACAAAAACTCATTTGTTAAGTCTAACGTATATTTATATACGTTATACCTCTTATGGTATTTATTTATCATTAGATCCGACTATAGTTTAGGTTATCGGGTTTATAGTAGATTCTTTGAGTTATAATTAAAAATAATAAAAAAAACAATTATTTAGATAGTCATGACTCAAAACAAATAGATATTGTATAGAAACGGCACTGTGTTCTGTCAAACATATTTTATTCAAGATTTATTTTTTACTCTATCAAGTCGATTGTAATGTTGTTTTATCGAGTATGTAGGAAATCGTATCAAAAATATAGGACCGCCTTTTATATATTTTTTTTATAATTATTAATAATGGAAATACGGTTCACACGCCGAATTGTTCAGGACGCCGGAATTAGTTTATTGGTAATGTAAAATATTTAGTGTAGTGTTGGTATGATTACTTTATAAAGTAAAATACTTAAATAGAAAGGATCGTGTGACGTGTCATAGATGTGCATCGGAGCGTATCCTTATCACAAGGACGATAAAGGTTAATGAAGCGAAAAATTTTACATAAGACTTAAATTCGATGAAAATATTGAAGGATAAGATAACTTTCAAGTAAAAATACACAAACACTTTGGGTGGATACTCCACGAAATAGGTTGGTATCTTTTGAACGAAATTTCCTTTGAGCAAAAGAGGGTCATAATTGTGAAGGTTTAAGTACTTTTTGAAATTCTGATGCAGGCGAATGAAAATTAAAAAACAATTTGTTTATTCAAAGGTTAACTTATCTGAAAATCTTTAATATAAAATAAGCAAACGGAGTTTTTGAAGTGCGCAAATCATCGAGTCAATAATAACCATCGAAAGCTACGTATTTGCTATGATCAAAATTTTGAGTTTTTATTCCTTTCAAAGATTTTTCCGACAATTTGTGACAGTTAAATTTTAAGATATTATTGTTGTTTATTGTTTATGGTTAAAAATTAAAATTACAGTACATGACATAACAGCTGATGCCAATTCGCCATGCATTTGAAAAATATGATAAGACAAAATATAAAATAAAAATACACAGTACATCAAATTCAACATACAAAATCAAGTAATATAATAGAAAAAAATATCAAACAGTTCACAAATACCATCACTAAAAATGTCCACTTCTCTAGGCAATGCGTTGATCAATTGAACGGCCCTTGAAACTGGTGACTCATACCTCCTAAGCGAGGTATAAGTTTTTAGAAATAAAAGTTTTTGCTCATAGTTTCGCCCACGTAAGAATAAATTGGGAGCAAGTAAATTAATAAAAATAATAAAACATTTTTAGTACTTTTTCCACATAAAATTTATTAGATCAGGACCGGTTTCACTCATCGCGAGCATTATCAATGCTCGCGATGAGTGAAACCGGTCCTGATCTAATAAATTTTATGTGGAAAAAGTACTAAAAATGTTTTATTATTTTTATTATAATGCCATTCCACCAAGTATTGACAGTGAACACCTTAAAAGTGAAGTAAATTAATAGTCATGAGAATTTCAGGATTATTAACTCGGCCCCGAAGAAGAAGAGAAAAATGCTATAAGAAATAATATTTTTATATCATATTTTTTTTTTCACTTATTATAGAGTATGTTCCATGAAGTTGCATAACTCTGCCACTGGCCAGATTAATATCAGGTAGCACAGCGTGACCATCGGATAGTTTCCGAATAGACCGGGTATTAGTAATTCACAACTCATCTCCCATGCAAATTATTGTTATAGAACCCGGCTACTTGTGCCGGGTAAACACGGCCACTGCGCAACAAAGAATAACAGGGTTCGATCCTCCCTTGTAATAACACCCAGGGATTCACCCCTCGCGATCCCGCCCTGGGCGATTTATTAAAACTGTACATAATGCCATATTAGAAATTCACTCATGTACGGTTGCATGATTTATTACAGAGTTACCCAAACTTTTTCTGCAATAGAACACTTAGTTTATTTTTTAGGTTGGGTAACTCAATCATACAAAATGTAATCCGAACACTTTTTATTTTAAAATAAAAATAATAAAACATTTTTAGTACTTTTTCCACATAAAATTTATTAGATCAGGACCGGTTTCGCTCATGATGAGCATTGTCAACTGATAAGAAAAACAATAAAACAGTGATATTTATACAAAAGTTAAGTGATAAAAACAAAGTATGACAAACAATTGGTATTACAACCTAGCAAAAGAATTTAAGTAAAATACAAGGAAAATAAACTATAAATAAAAAGTTGAAGACCACTTTTATTTAACTTCGATTTTACTTCAATTCTTTTGCTAGGTTGTAATACCAATTGTTTGTCATACCTTGTTTTTATCACTTAACTTTTGTATAAATATCACTGTTTTATTGTTTTTCTTATCAGTTGACAATGCTCATCATGAGCGAAACCGGTCCTGATCTAATAAATTTTATGTGGAAAAAGTACTTAAAATGTTTTATTATTTTTATTATAATGCCATTCCACCAAGTATTGACAGTGAACACCATAAAAGTGATCACTTTTTATTTATTTAATAATTATTTTTAAAACGTATCATATATAAATACAATCGAAATTGTTATTAAATATGGGATCGACCGAATTTTCTCGTTATAAGCAATACTCGTAATATCAGAGAATATGTATTTTTAAATTCTTACAAACATACCTATCACATAAAGACATGAAGTATCTGGAGCGGTCAGATAACACAAAAAGCCGCAATTCAAATAAAAATACACGATGAGAAATTATTTACACACCCGTCAACACATATTACACTTTTCTGTCAATCCACTTTTCTTATAAAATTTAAAATTCAAACTTGTTTCATTGCTTTAGCTCTCACTGTTCATAAATTTCCTCTCAAAGCATTCAACTCATTTAAAAACTCTTGAATTTTTTTTTTGGTTGGTATGCCCAATATGTAGCTCTTTATAAAAGTGAATAAATGTATGGAGAAAACCATAAATTAATATGTCAACGAATGTTTCCTCATATTATCCGAGATAGTAATAACCGAGTTCGACTGAATGCATATATAAAGATTTTATTGACTGTGATGATTTTGAGTCATTAAAACGCTAATCTTCTTGATATCAGACACAATATTGGTGAATTGAATTCTTTTAATATTTGATATGGCGTCGTGCCTGTTCCTACACTTTACTTAGTTCCAGCATAATAAGAAAATTTCGTTTCGTATAAATGGTTGTTTAAAACGAAAGTAAAACAATAACAGCTTGTTTTAAAATATTATACTCTTCTGAAAAACCCGGCTAGAAATTATTCAACGGCAGATCTTTGTATTTTTGTTTAAAATAAAAATCGCTGATTGAATCAGTAAGTTTTTCATAGCTAGCTGTCGCGAAGATTAAATATTTCAAAACAGTTGTTTTCAAGTCATTTCCAGAACACTTATTCAGGTTCCATAGAACGCCAGTGTTCCACGAAACATAGTTTGGGAAACTCTGATGTATTATATTGGTCCGGCGACTTCGGTAAGCTCAAATATATTGTTATTTCAAAACAATATGAATTTTGTACGATGCTATATTTTCATTGAATTACATTTTTAGGTACACCGTCCCAAATATTTTCTTTGCGGGTCATATAATATCATACAATATAACAGAGCAATTTTAAGCCTAGCACACAACGTCTTATTTGAAAATATAGAACGGTTGATGCATTTAAGAGGACCAGTGTACCCTTTCTACGATTTATTGGTGTCCAAACACTGAGAGTGTCTGGGCAATAAATCCTTTACAATGATACTCAATACATGTGTATGCGAATTATAAAAATAAAATTTATTGGTATTAAATATCGCCACTATCGTAATTCAGGAAATGATTACTTTCGGGGGATAAAGATATTAAGCCTTAATAACCAGGCACTGTTATTGTCCAGACATTAATAGATCCGGGAATAAGACCGCAGTTTTTTAATTTCGTCAGAATTTCGTTAATTTACAGCCATTTGTAAAATTTAAAACATTATTTTTTTTATATGTTATGTGACATCATTTGAAAGCATATTTCATAACGACGCAAATTTTATCTAATTTATTTAAAAACATATCATAACAATATTTATGTATCATTAGCTTAAGCCTAAAATAATTCATTTTTTTTTTATAATTAGGCAGTAAAGTTTTCAAATAAACGGAAAAATGATATGGATCTATCATCGGTAATAATTCAATTAACATAACCACATAAACGTTGGGACTAATTAATTCACAATATATTTTGACTTTTTAATGGCGCAAATTTATATTTCATCAATGTTTCGAAATAATCAGCAAATTATCTTCGTTTACAAAATACTATTTTATACATATTTAACATAGCAAAATTGCACGTGTTAAAATGTGTTTTTTTAATTTTCCAATAGGTGTTCCCGTTACATTATGGAAATTCATTTTCGATATTACAATATCATAGCAATAGATTTATATCGATTAATTAGTATGTTTGTAAGACACCCCACAACAAAGCAAACTCACTCACAATCTCTTTCTATGTATATGGGACTGATATATGATTTGAGTTGAGTTTAATAAATTAGAACCTTGTAGAATGCAAAATAGTGGAATGAAGATATTGAGCTTTCAAAGTTTGGACAACTTTTTAGATACTTTATGTAAATGTGCATTTTTTTACCATGTCCGCTCCCAATGTAGAGCATATGGACTCCTAATGGAGTTTATCTCAACAGAAGTGTTTCTACGAGAACTGCTTGTTACTCAGTTGCACAACCTTTTTTTTCCAAAGAGAGTATAAATAGAAGAATAGGGCTAGGACAGGACTAGTGGTTAGCTAATAGCTCTCAATACGCCCCGTACATAGGATAGTATGGGTGGGAGGGGGGAATTCAAGACATCACATACATCTATGCCTTCGAAGAGAAATTCATAAATCGATTGACAAAGTAATTTATAAAACTGTCCCTACTGGGATTCAAACCCGTGAACTCCGTAACCGATGTGCGTACGAAATGTGGATAGTTCTGTTTAAAAAAATCCGTCCTTATGTCATTTTTAATTTTTACTTAAGCATAGCAGATAATTTTCATAGTAAAACATACGATACATAAGTCGTATGTTTTACTGTATGTATTTGACCGCTTAGCAAAAATGAAATAATGCAAATAAAACAGAAACTAGGCCGAATTTTAGTTTGATTTCTTTATCAAATTAAAATTTGGAGTATTTTGGAATAGTTCCCATTTATAACTAAAAAAATCAAGGTTCTGGTGTCGGAGTCATTAACGGCTCGAAACGTTTCAAAAAAATATATTTAATGATGTGTATTCAAACCACAATAGTCCACCGTGTTAACATAGCATGCTTGGCTGACTAAAGATGATCTGATGGAATATATAAGTTAAAATTAAATTATTAAAAAAATTCTTCGGAGTTACAATCAGAGTCGTCTTTTTTTACACGACTCCACAGCCTTGCAAAAAACATAAAAAAACTTCAGTTGGTTCTTTTTTTTCTTAACCTTTACGGTTCTAAGCTTAAGAAATGCGACCCCAATATCCACATTTTCTTAAATATATATTTTAATATGGGTGATACAATGTTTATAATTAAGGTATTGTTATATCAGTTTTTTGGACCTTCTTTAGTTTATATAAATGCGCGATAACGCGATAAGCGATCGTTTGTAAGATAGCTGGACTAAACTCGTCAGTTGGAATTTCATATGTGTGCTGGGATGACGTCTTTTTTACGCGCAACTTAAAATATGATTATTTATTAAAAAAACACGAATTTTTATAAAAAAAAATGTATGAGGAATGATGCAAAGAGATATTTTAAAGCTCTTAGACTGTTTTTTATTTTGAAATTCATAAGAATAAGGTCAATAATGAGGAAACCACTGGGGTCTCTAAACGACCTCCATCGGCAGAGAAGTATTTTTCTAGTTTCGAGCAGCGAGAGTTAACTCAACCCATTTTATACTCACAGTACAATATGTAGATGAAAATATTCAATAAAATGAATCACTTGTACTTCTATTTGCGAATAATAACGTTATTAATTTTATGTATTATTCAAATACCATAATATAATGTTACCGTACTTAGTTGTCTTACCTCTGTAATTATATTTAAATTCTAACAAGGACAAGATATTTATTTTACAGCCAGTGTGCACAAGATAACTCGTTTAAATTATTCTTTTTTTTAAATACATATATGGCATAATATACCTTCAAAGTATTATTAAAATAAAAGCAGAGTTATCATAATAGGTATACTTAATACTAACATAGAATGCTTTTTTATGTTTGAAGTTTGGTATCATAAAAAGTAGCTACGTATGAAGCATTAATTATTGTTAAATGAAGTGTTATGCTTCCCAAGTTTTTTTTTATGGCACAAATAAAAAAGTCGTTGCACAAGATTTCATTTGAGCACATTATAATCTAAATCTTAAAGTCTGATTTATTTGAGAAAACGTCTGATTAATTTAACCGCTGCCTTAAAAAAAGCATTATGAATTTCTTCATTACGAAATGTTTTTTTTTTATCTTTCAACCGACAACAGATAACTACATTAAAACTTGTTTAATGTTCTCATATTGCATTATTTTTAAGAACAAATGTCTTTAGCTTGGAAATAATTGAATAATACTAGACGTAACCTTCACTACGACATATTTATTACTAGAGCCTTAAAACTTACTTGTTATTTATCCATAGATTCACATAATAAGCTACGAGCAATGTTTATAAAACGGCAATTTCAAGAACAAAATAACCGGTATTTTATTGTTAATTTAGCAAATGCTTTTGGCATTTGTTATACTTACACTTACATTTTGTGACTGTGGAAAGGGAAAAAGACTTAACTTACACATAACAAAATTTACACGATTCACAAAAAATGTGATTTGACAATTTTGGGTCATAGGTAAATTATGAAATATACACGACTTTTAAGTGCACGGAGACTTGTAAACTGGTGTTTAATTAATCACTTTTAGGGTGTTCACTGTCAATACTTGGTGGAAAGGCATTATATTAATAAAAACAATAATCTTTTGTACTTCATTCCACTTTATTTAATATGTCAGGACCGGTGCTCGCAATGAGCGAAACCGGTCCTGACATATTAAATAAAGTGGAATGAAGTACAAAGGATTATTGTTTTTATTAATAAAATGGTGTTTAATTGACATAATCTTATATGAATTTTATTAATTGTATAAGAAAAACTTACTTTTAAATCTTTTTTCCTAGTTGCTATTTTCACAGGCACTTCTTTTTTTCAAACATCATCATTTTGATAGAACGTGTATCAAGTTGTGTACATTGTGAGTATGGAAAAAAAACTATTTTGAAAAAACTAAGGGTTGCGTCTTTTTTCCATTTCACAGTCGATTTTGTATTTTTAACCTCTCAACTGGATACTCCGTTAACATACGGATCGTTTGAGAACGCATAACAATATCTATAATTTTAAAAATCACAGAATTTTGCTAAAAATAAAATAATATAATTATAATGATTAGACGTTTATTTGGGAAAAAACAAATGAAATGAAATATTCCTACACTTTTTAAATTCTTAAGATTATTAAAACTGTATTACTTTCAAATGAATTTGACGAAGTTGAAAATATGCGAAGAAAAAAAATCAACTCCATTAATTGTTTATGCGTGATGCTATGATAATTGTAATATTGCAGTTAGGCTATTTTTGAACCAGGTCCGATTTGACTAAGGGATAATTATAAAGTAACTACACTTTTGAAAATACCAGTATTAGAAATAAAAAAAAATAGTAATGAATTTAGTTTACTTTCAGTACATAAACTCCTAGTGGAGTATCTCTACTGCAGTTGTTTTGCGAGTACAGAATGTTACATGGAATCACCACAGGAATCGGCTAAGAAGAATATTTTGTGTTTGTTTTCAATCATGATGTCGAGCATTTCAAAATAAGTTATTGTACGAAAAGTCCTCGTTATTAAGTTGTTCAATTTATCCATTTTTAAAGGAGGTAACGGTAGAAGGATGTAGTTAGTTTGCTTATCAGATAATTGAATATAAACCTTATAAACACTCATACATTTGAGCACAAATTAATTGAAAATTCAATGTGTAAAACTTATTCGACCGAACAATAAAATCTGACTACAGGACTGACGATATAATAAAATAACTAATATTGTACAATCCTGTCCAGATATTTTACAGAATGACTAAAATTACGGTACGCCAGTAACATCATATTGTTGAGCATTAATTGGGCAAAGTAAATCCGCGTGACGCAACTGAGGCAGAGCCGCAGCAGGAGCGGGGTAATGCTTTACACGAATACCTATAAATAATATTATTCATCTATAACACTTGATTCGCCTGGAAATAATAATTATTACCCATTCCGTGACCGACTGTACGTCGAGGATTAAACTACTTACCTGCTTGGCACTCTTTAACCCTACTTTGACCATAACAGGATCGTTACCCCGTTATTAGTGTATTGAGTCAAAATATGAAATCTGATTTGAAAATTTAATTATTTGCTTATTATCATTCACGAAGAATTGTGGCGTACGATAAATCGATTTAAAATATTTTTATATAACCCTTTCGGAGGCGAATGTCTTATTAAGATATTAATATATCAGAATACCCCATTGAGAAAAAAATACTAACAAAATTGTATAAAAGTTAAGCATAAAATGAACTAAGACGACGAAATTCGTGCGCACGGTGTACCCCACGCAATCTTTTTACAAACAGGCATGTAAACTATCTATTATTTTTAAGTGTACTCACATGTCATTAAACTAAAAATGAGTATCAAATAAATGCTATCGACGAGAGAAGGTTAACCGAATTTTATACTGACTTACAATAATACAGAAAAAGATTACAAATGAGAGCGAGATATTAGTTTTTATGCATCTTCAGCTATCTGGGACATTGTTGTTACCGAGATTGCATGCTAGTTTCTCGAGGCATGATGAACATTGGCGGAATCTGTTTGTTATTTAGCTGTTTATGATAATTAGCTTACTTGAAATGAGGTTAACCACTTTTTTGGGACGCCAGGTATACAAATGAAGTGGACATTAAAAAATGTAATGAATGGTTGAACTCTGCTTTTCTTGTCGATATTTAAAAATGTTCATGTTTGTAATAGTCATTTATTCAATTTGTTATAAACGTAAAATCTTTTTATGTTCTGAGAATTAACACCATCTTATTTATACATTCTGTTGTTGTTGTTTTTCTTATCTGTATTTAACTACTTCAAATATGTAGGATACTCATAAGCTCAAACATAATTTCTTCTACCCTTACCACATATCATCGCCTAAGAACTTTACCAGGATCTTCAAAATATAATATAGATATGCTATATGTTGTTTTATATTTGGAGAGGCGTTAAGGTGGTATATCTAAAAAAAGTAGATGTTTTTCTTTAAAACAGATATCCTACCACATCACTAACACAATTGAAGAAAAAAGAATCTTTTGAGCTAAAAGAAAACACATATTCTTTACATGTCCCAGAACTGTACGTTCTGAAGCAACGTTATGTTGTCAGTTAAATCAAGGGTCTACAAACTACGGCCAGCGTGCACCATCATGGTGGACATGCCCGGTATCCTTAAGTAAGTCTGATGGGCTTGCTTAGTCTTAGCCTTTTGAACTTAGCTGAGGAGTCAGTGTGGTACTTTTTTGGTTACAAAGTTTAGAAACCCCGAAGTTAAAGGAATATATAAAAGTAACTACTTTCGAATATTGATTGTGGGTGTGCAGTAAAAAAAGTGTCGTTTTTTTCTTCAAATTTTTGTAATTTGAATAGTTTATACAAAATGCCCGATAATGGTACATTAGCTCGCTTGTTTATAGGTTTTAATGAATCCTTCTTAGATTTGTCAAAAATTGTTTACTTATATTAATTCAAAAATATACAAAGATATTTCAAATGTAATAAAACTATTCAATCTGATAAAATAAGAATAATTTTAATATTCGGAATCGTTTTGTGATACTGATATCTCAATTCGTTATTAATTAATATATACAGGTTTTGAGTAAAACGAAGGAAATGATTGTAATATTAAGTTCACAGCGGACATTGAATAATTTATCATTTTACTTAGTTGGCGGATTTTTAGAAAAGTTGTTTTACGTTTCACGATATAATTTGTTTTTATGGTTATGATATTATTTTTTATTGCTCTCGGTTAAGTTTATTGTAATGGCAATGTTTTCCATTAGCGAATACCATACATCGGTGATAATCTTAGATTTAAAATTTGGAAATTATGCAACATATTTGATAAACTGATACTTTATCTCTGATTATAAAGAATTATTTTTTTTCGTATCTAAATTATAATCATCTAATTTCGAGCTTCTGGTAGAAAAAAATCTTCCCATTCAATAGTTTTCCTGTTTGTGCAAATATTTTTTTATTTACGGATAGCATTTCTTTGTGATCTAAATTCTAAATTATGAATAAGTATTTCATAGAAATAGCCATATTTAAATACTCTTCTAATAAAATGGGATTACTTAACACATTTAGTTTTCTAATTAAAAAATATAAAAACAAATATTATTAATAATACAGAGAACCTGAAAAAACTGCAATATTGTACATATTATAAATATACAAATATACTTCGGATATTTCGTAAAAATTTAAAAATGGTTAAAACATTATGTTATTGTTATAAAATGATTGTATTCGAGATCTACCGTTTGTAAATAATGCTATTCGTATAATTAGTACTTGACTACATCTACAGTAGTTTTAGCACTTATCGACCGATGATTTGACGTGCGATAACCAACATCTTATTCACAATCCACACTAAAAATATATTGAAAAAAACCTTTAATATATATTAATATATTGTCTTTATTTTTTTCAAATAAAGGACTGATTTTAAAAAACTTGCATTAGTCTATTACTAATTTTCAGGCACAACAGATTCTCCCACTTCTTCGTCATGTATAAGTCTTACTGCACATATTTATTTTATAAATTATTAATTCATAACAAATAAAAACCAATAATACCACATTTAGCAATAATAATATCCTCATCTAATTTTGTTTTCATCAAAATTCTCCCCTTACTCATTATATATATTATTATATATATAATAGTATAATTTATAATATATCTTATAAACTCGCATGACTAATAAGAATAAATAATTAACATATTAGATTTTTTAAGATTAAGTCCAACTGAATTATGCTCTCGAGAGAAGCGAAATATTTCTACTAAAAAATAATTATCAGAATTTAAGCGCCAATATTATACGGTATTTTTATAAATAGAATATTGTTTATTCAAAAAAGGATTAAATAAATTATATAGAAGATTCAAAAAGATACAAAAAATTTTAAATTAAGTTTAACTCACTATACCATTGCTAGTAAGGTATACAATCCCGAACCTTGAATAACATAAAATCATGTATAAATTGTGATTCGGGATTGAGAAAACTTTTGCTCGGCGATTGGATTTTTTAAACAAATTCATGTTTTTCTTAGTTTTTCCAAGAATTTTTCAATCCAAAATCCCAGGAATTTACGGATTTACCAAAATTAGCAACGTGGGAGCTTTTTCTGTGATTTTCTCAATCCCGGGATTTAGGGATCACAGAATTACCTAATTGCTAGAACTATATCGTCAGAATCAATGTCATGATGCTGTGCTATTTTTGACGTTTTATAATGGATTTTTACAAAAAATTGTGTATAAAATTAAAATAATTATATTTTTGACTGTTTGTTTTCGTTAACGAAATAAATCTTGCACCGTAGGGTTAAGCTCTGACCCCACTGTATATATAAGTGTACTCGATAGCAATTTAATGGCAATAGGTACCGACAATAATTCGGGTACAATCTATACTTCGCGATCTATACACTCTCGGTATGAACAATTATTACAACCTCTGGCTAAAAATACGGCTGTAAAATACGGCATTGATTAAGTGTTTTTTTTTTTACTTTATTTACGATCATATTCAAGCTTTATTTCATGTACACGAACTTTACGAGGCAATGCTCCCAGCAGTAGCGTCCCCGTAAAAAAATAACTTTATACTCTTTTACTTTTATTCAGTTATTTAAATGATGCGAAAATTAAACTGAATTTTAAATTCGTAAATGTAATTAATACCAAAATTTAAAGAAAAATTACTTGTAATCTAAAGCTTTTAATTGGAGGAACTAAACTACAAAAATACGTTTTATGAGTTAAGCTCGGTTTTAGCTATGCTTTAATAATATTTATAAGTAATAAAAATATCGTAAATAAGGGTATTACTTGCAAACCTGGCTCATTAAAAAGTTATTGAACCATGAATGTAATTTAGTAGATAAAAATAAATTTTGAAAGTATTTTTATAAACCAGTCTCAAACATGGCTTGACAACATCCAAAATAATGTAAGACTAAAAATACTTTTAAAATGAACATTGTTTTTCAAAATGAAATTCAAGTTTCATTTCTTCACCATTTTGAAATAAGTCGTGTTTGTGAGTAATACCCTCAATAATGGTTGGGTATACAGCGGTGGGCTGCCAAAATATTAACAAGGGGCTCGGTTAATCTGATAGCTATTCGCTGTGTTCCGGAGAACGGGTGGATTTTTTATCACTCTATCATTCAGTGGAAATAGACATGCCGTTTATCAAGATTCATTTTTAAAAACTGTGATATTTCAGTCAGTAAGAAGAAAAAGGCTCAACGACGAAAGCTAGAATGCGATTTCAATTTTTCAAATATTAAGTTTGATTCTAAAGAAATAGCCTCAAATTTACAAAGATAACGATCGCATTAACATTTAAATTATAAATATTTTTAGTAAATGAGTACATGTCAATTTTTTCCTAGCGGCTGGAACCTATCTATAAAAATAATGGCAGAAATTAAATATTTAAAAAAATACGCACGGCAATGGATTTCAGATAGTTTAAACTGCACGCCAAAAAAATGTATCGATCTATTAAATTATTCAGACCTATGCAATTTTATTAAAGTTGGGAGATACTGCCTCTTGTTTGAAGATAATACGCCCAACGGATATGTCTAGAGATTTGCAAAGAGAGCAAAAAAACAATAGACAAGTACATTGCGCTTTATTTCATAGAAAATGGCATGAATGCTTGTGGCTAAATCATGCCTGTCGAATATGTAAACTCATTATATAAATTGTAACAAGAGTAGATGTTATATTTTTAAAGAATGTACATCGTATATATTGATTCATGTTTTTTTTATCATCGATGGAAACAGATATAAAAACCTTATTAATATTCCGTCAATGCATTTTTAAGCGTAATTGATTTCTATCGATGACTGTTTCCAATCTGGCATTTTGACTAGGAAAACTAGTAAATGTAAGTCAGTCATTCAACTTCTCTTATTAACAATTGTAGCAGTAGAAGTATCGGATTTATAAAAAGGCCTAGTATAATGTGTTTGCTTAATATCAGTACCCCATTTTTAAGATAGATTTGGTTAAACTATATTAAAATATCATTTTAATACATACCATTGAATAATAATATAAAACATAAATGGATCAACATATGAGAAATTCAATTAGGATTCTAATTGACCACATAATCGGGTAAGACAAAATCCTAATATTATTATTATGTAAGAAATTACTGTTAGATTCTAAGTTTTATTATAAATCTTCTATGTCTTTCTATGATTATACATTTTTAATTTGTGCTTACATTACATTCTCCAATTGTTATGAACATTCAATAACGTTATCTTCTTTACTCTTTGTAAATTTTAATAAGGATTGTTGTGTATATTTTTCATGAATAAGATACGATTCATTCCTTTCGTTCTTTAGTAGTCGTAAACATTTCAGTTGTCATTATAAGTTAACAAAATTAAAATATTTACATTTTGGACTATTTATTATAAATGATTTATTCAATATTTCTACTTACCTTGATAGAAATTTCGCATAATGAAAATGAGAGACTGCTAAGACCCCCAAAGTTTACAATTTATAATTGGAGTGTGGGTGCTCCACTAGTATTCTGGATAATGGGATAGTAGAAAAGTATTAATCTTTACCAAGTTATAACACATTTGATTAAAAATAAAATACTTGGCACAATACGATACAAAGGTCGATAACTTATTGTTTTTTTTTAGTGTTTGAAATCAGGTTACTAGAATTTATGTGGTTGATTTTGTTCAGTTTTATTCAGGGCTGTGAAAACGCCAAAGAACTCTACTTCGACTCTTAAATTTAAGTTTGATTTTCTTCTATACAACTTTAGAATATTGAACCCATTGTTTACGAGGGAAAGTTATTTTTTTCAGATTAAAATAATTGTATTAAAATTGAAAAATAAAAATACTGTATTTATATTATATGCACGGAGAAAAATTTCACCAATACATACATACAAGAAAAAATAGACTCCGATAAAATTTGTTTCCGATCTGCATGCATTCATACGTATATACGTCGTTTTTTACGATTCCGACTCCGACTCCACAGCCCTGGTTTTGGAATGGATAACGTTTTACGTCGTCCATCTTACATACTGGTTAGTAAATTACATGAAAGGAATTTGTCGTTTAATTAAAATGGAGATACCGCTATCTTTATATGCTTTATCGTAAAAATAGTCCAGCGAAGTAAATTGGAAATCCGCGATATTATTATTTTGCCCGAATATTAGACAAAAATAAAATACTTATCGAACTGGTTTGTCCACATAAAACAACATAAATTAAAACGTTCGTGTAACCTGCATCGTATTATTTACATATAATTGTAGATTTGATTTTTTTTAGTTTTGCTATTTAAAAGACGAGTTCATTAACTGGTAAATTACAAACGGCATTTTTTTTAGTATATTTTTATTGTTGAACATTAAACGATATAATAATAATTATAATATCTACGTACTAACATAAGAAAAACATAGAGCAGTCACGTGTTGTTAAAATATAGCTTCCTTTTTTGAAACAATATTAAATAATTAAGTATGCTCGTAATCGAGAGCTCTTCGATTATTTTCTTTCTACATTTTTATTAATTAAAAAATGTTTTATATACCTCACACAGTGTGTTGATTCCTCTGCTGAATTTAAAATTAAAAATCCAAATATTTAAGTATTTAATTTCGTATACAAAATCGGATATGTGTTTATATAAATAATATAAAGTTTATCTGCTGATCACGTTAAAACTTTCGAATTTATAACTATTTATGGAAGTGAATATTCTTGAGCTCATTATAACTGTATCCAGATTCCAGACCCATTTTACTTTTTTTAGCTCGATACGTTCTATATTCTATATACTATCCATATAAATAGTTATTCAGTAGGATTTAAAAATACTAGCATAAAATAATTTCAATTTTGAATATTTTGATTACAGAGAAAATAATTTCAACATTTCTAATGAAACTTTAGATTTTTTGTTATACATATTACATTTACTAGACTCGATAATGTGTATTAATTGCCGTTGACATAATTTATAAGATGGTCAAAAACAATGTTTTGAATGTTTAAAGTTTAATTTTGAATACCCAAAAAAGTCTAATTAGCGTACCATCACAACTCTTTTAATTTTTCTTTTAAATTGGTGTTTATTTTAGCAAGAATCTCGCCTTTTCCTAATTTTGTAAATATCAAAATTGCAGCCCTAAATTTTATTATATAAAATAATTTTATAAGTTTTGAATTTTTATGGACTTATTTAACTTGAAAAATTACAAAAAATGCATCGATAATACTTTTACATCAACGTGTTTTCATTTCATTGGATGCAAGTAAACATTATTAATATGTAAAAAAAAACGGTAAATCGATAACTTTTACACTGTTGCCTTTAGACAACTCTATACGTTTCTATATAAAGTGTCGATATTCTTATATCAACAGAGCAATCCATAAATTATAAAAACCAATTATCAATTAAAACTTGCTAGAGCCAATAAAACCAATATACGGCGATGATAGCACATTTTCGTTGCGTTATTCTCGAATTAATTGATCGTGTATACTGTAACCGTAAGAACATTCATTATATTTTAACAAGCCTTGAGCAATTGAATTGAACCTTATGGCAATTAATTCACATTGTAAATACCTTTAACGTTTTTGTTTCTCTCTAAAAAGTAACACGAGAATTAATTCTGAATAATAATAATATTTTTGAATATTTATCGCGCACAAACTAACGTGTCAGTCGTACTTAATAATAACAAGGAAAAACGCAAACTTCCTTAATATCAAAAGTGTAATGATAATTGTAATACTTATATTACAGAAACAGGAATCCCGGTAGATTTGGTATTCATTGGCATTTTTAATACCTTAATACCGGTATTTTAGTTTTATAAATGAACTAAAATCGAATTCTGAAAATACAGAAACCATTTTGGTGATCCCGGGATTTCGGTATTGATGAATTTTCATTCAACATAAAATCGTGTATAAATTGGGATTCGGGATTGACAAAAATTTAGCTCGGTGATTTTTCAAACAATTTCATGTCGATTTAAAAAAAACATGAATTTGCAGTTCTCTCAAAATGAAGAAAGTGAGACCTTTTTTTGGCTATTCCGAGAATTTCGAATCGAAAATATAGTTGACTAAAATTTATTGAAGAAATATGATATTTTTGGCATCCATTTAAACGTTATTTATCACTATAAATGAGCCCTTTTCGCCAGCAATGGCTTTAAGCTCAATGATACATTTATTTCTTATATAAACACGAAACATTCATTTACTTTGCGTCAGTTCAAGTTCATCCGTGCACTTGAACGCCTGAAGATTCCGAAAATCGAAACCCGGGTCGTTAGACAAAATCGACAAAATCTGTGTGAATTTACATAATTTGAACGATTCAAATTCACCATAAATGAGTTTTTCGTCAGCGGATTTTTTTTCACAAATGATTTCAATTGAACACTGTTTACTACTGTATTGTTAACGTATGAATGCAGAAATCCGCGACATCTATTCGTCCTGTTTTTTATTAAACCAACACGTTCCTGTTTTATAAGAAAATCAATGATGTTTTATAATTCCGGGATTTAAATGTATCAAAAACTGTGCGGGATTTTGGGATTGGATTCGTTAATTGTGATGGCTATCGATATATCTACATAGCGATATCATTTTGTACATCTAGAATGTGTTTTCTTTTTGAACCAATTCATATTGAGTCATATCGACTATGGAAAGGAAAAAGGACGTAACTCACACATATCAAATTTTACTGGAGGCGCTAAAAAGGTGTTTTGATGATTTTGTGACATATGCAAATTATGAATTATACACAACCTTGAAGTGCATGGATACTTCTAAACTGGTGTTTAATTGACATAACCTAATATTAATCAAAGAAATTGACTCGAAAAAACCTTTATTTCAGTGTTTTTTCTTGGTTTTAATTTTTTACAAGGTCTTCTTTTTCAAACTTAAAAGCTAAATTTAGATACTTATTCGGCATTTTCAGCTTCCATCCATTTGATAGAATGTGTGTCAAGTTACATATATTGTGATTATCGAAAAAAAGCTGTTTTGCAAAATTGAGGGTTAAGTCCTTTTTCCTTTCCACAGTCGATATGATATGAAATGGTTTGTTGATTATGTATGACACGTTCCTTTATTGAAAAATATTGTTATTATTGATGTGTATTTTATTTACATATCTTGTTAATCTTGATCGAATATATGTATATGTTAGTATACGTTCGTATGATTGTACATTATATTGGAAGCGGCATGAATGGCAGTATCTGTAACACGCTTTAAAAATGTCTTACTCAGTACACACTCAGAGAAACATTCTGTAAGGACACTTTGGTTTGAGTGTGCAATGAAGCGCTTCTTTCGGAGACAGTTCAAAAATAAATTCGAGTGCACTCAACTCTACCGAGCTAGTACTATTGGTACAGATCAAAATTTAATACCACAACGGTTTGCATAAATAGAGTCTCGTGATTTGAAATAATTTTATATCATCAAGCAACTGTTCGATAAACACCTCTCCAGATTTCATAACAAAATTTAATAATAGTGTTGTATTTTTATGATCATTACTTTAACGTTGAACAATTAATAAAGTTTATCGTGAGAAAGAGCATCAAAATTGAAAAAAAAAGTTTTTATCTACTATCAGGTAGCGAAGTTTTAAGAAAAAAAAAACAATAAAAACAGTGAGAATAAAGCCAATTATTACTGTTAAGTTCGCCGTGTAGATAGATGTTGAGCATTTGACAGGGCTCTATCACCGTCTGGACATTAATACATTTTAAAATACCCCTTGCAGGTCCTTTACTCCAGTTTTTAAAAATATTTTTTTATAAACTCATCACGTTTGTTAATACAATGCCCGTAGTGATTGATGTCTAAAGCGACGAATGTTTGAAGAAAATTAATTGTGGCTAATTTAATGCTTTTTAATACAACTAATATTTTTAATAAAAAAATATATTTATGACATAATTATGTCGACAGTGGAGATTTATATCGAATATATAAAAAATACGGATATGTTCAATCTTTCGGCAAATTTGCAATTGTTTAAACATTTTTGAAGATTATATTGGTTGTGTAGTATTTTTTTTTTAAATATTTGGCACTCCAAAAACCGTTTTTAATTAAATAACTTCACCACTGCTTGAATTTATAAATATTTAAAATACGTATAGCTACATATTTCAAATATCGAAACAATAAAATTGAAATGTTGATATCAACCAGTTCTTTTTAAATATTACTGCTACTGTAGATATAATTTAAACAGTATATTATACTATATTTTAAATGCAAATTTTGTTTAGATATGGCCAAAAATATATTTTTTAATGATTCTCAAAGCAAACAAGTGTCATTGTGAAAAAAAAAACATGAAATTTCAGTGTCAAATTTTTCGCCCGTTCAGCTGAAAATTTAGCGGAGTTTCAATCCCATTATTCTGTCCGTGATCTAATTAATAATTTCGTGACGTCACGGCTACAGACTTCTCGAAGCACTCGAGGTGAGGGCTCATCGAGAGGCGAACAACACTTCCGCCCTCTCTTGTGGCAATGTCAAGTTAGCAGCGTCTGTGTTCTGTGCTTTAAGGGCGCTTTTCTTTGAGATACTTCACGAACTAGCTGTGTACATAGGCGCCGTAACGATCGATGGTATACACCGGCATCTGTGGAGGTGCTTTTGAAATAATTCTATCGAAATTGATGAGAACCAAATGACTCGCTTTCAAATTCGACAACAAATGATAGAAATATTTTTTAAAACATACCTTGAATTATTCACTGTCTTTAATAGTGTTAATTTTCTTCGAAGAAAAAAAAACTCTGAAATGATATTTAAACAATTTTAATTGATGATTGAATTAACATTTACTTGATAGACCTCCATATTTATATTATTATAAATAGTCTCATATTTGTTATCGTTCTTAGAAACACTAAAGTCATGTTTAATAAATGTAATAATATAATTTGTAATTAGGGTGTTATAATAAATAATAGGGTGTATTGTGTATTTCTTCTAAGCCAGTATAATATCACTTTTAAGGTGTTCACTGTCAATACTTGGTGGAATGGCATTATAATAAAAATAATAAAACATTTTTAGTACTTTTTCCACATAAAATTTATTAGATCAGGACCGGTTTCGCTCATCGCGAGCATTATCACTAGCAAGTATAATATGTATAGCTGAGTAAATAAAGGCTTAAGCATAGTTCTGATGAAGGTATATGCAGGGCCGGCGCCACCATACAGGCGATATAGGCAACCGACTAGGGCGCAAACCATTAGGGGGCGCATAAGTGGAGTATCAAAACAATTTTTAAGCACTTATAATAATAAATAATAGTACATTTGAATTTATTTTAATGTTTGTATTTGTTTGTTGTAATTATGTATCTTTTTCCATATGATTTGAAAAAGAGAGGTTAGACGACTAAGTAACAGTTCATATAGAAAAACTTCCGTTGAGATACTTTCATTAAGAGGCCATATGCTCCCCATTGGGAGCGGACATGGATGTATAAAAAAAAAACTATTTGTTAATAAGGGGGCGCGTCAATAATCTTTGCCTAGGGCGCCAAATAACCTCGCGCTGGCACTGGGTATATGCCGAAATAGCTATCAACTAATTTAAAAATAAATTGCAGAACTAAATGCTTTGCTATTTTTACCTTATTAATTTAAATTGTGATTAGATGGATTTGACGGTAGCTTTGTGGAAGTTCGTTTTAATATAAAATGTAAAATAACTTTTAAAATTATTCCACGTATTGTGCTACAAACTGTGAAACGTGTTTCTCCTCTTTCAGAAGCATCCTCAGACAGACAGTTTACAGAAGACAGTATACAGTAGACAGAATGTATATAGAATATACATAGATACAGGGAAGTTCCATGGGTATGGGCGAGTAGGCAGTTGCCTAGGGGCGGCAAGTCATTGGGAGCGGCAAATGGTCACAGCTTTTTTTAAATGACTGAATATTTTTTAATAATTTAAATCTTCTTTGTATAGGCGGCAGATAAGGTAATTTTAAAAAAACATTTTCAAAAATAGTAGAAGCACTATTTTAATCTCTGTCTAGGGGCGACACATAGCCAAGGAACGTCACTGCGTAGATATGAGAATTTAATAATAAAAAAAGCATAAGCCTGAGCCTTATATGAAATTGCTTACTAGAGTAATATACTATATTGTACTATACATATCCAAATTCGATACATAACAATAAGAAAAAAATGCAGACGTGCATTACGAATTACCTTAGTGAACTTAGTGAAAGTCGATGGGGCGAATGCTGTCCAGCATTCAATAAGGATGCCGTGCTGAAGATGTCGCAGGTTCAAACTACGCTTAAAATGTTCTTGCAATGTATGTTTTCTTTTTTTATAAGATTTTCGAAAAGTGTGAAGTTTCAAAATAATAAGTCATACATTGTATAAAGTAGATGTCACTATTTAAAAATATAAATCTATTCACTTTCTCTTAACCACTTGAATACCAAGCGGACACCGGTGTTCGGAACATATGCAAGCGAACACGGATGTTCAAGACATTTAAAAAAATAAATACTTAGTGTTCTAATAGAATATAAGCAATATTTTGATGAATATGTGTAGTTCTATCTATACTGAGTCAATATAGATTTTTAAAATATCGAATTCGAGTGTATATTAGGCAAAATTATTTTTCTCAAAAATACGCAGTATCTCTAGGACATATTAATGATTTATTTGCGCGGTATTCAAGCGGTTAATTAAGTACTGCATACGGATGTATTGTATGGTTCTGTATTGTTTAAATAAACCTTCGGTTTTTTCTCAGTTTTATTCGTGTCCGGACACTGACAATGCCCGGTCAGTAAGTCTCATAATCAACATAATTACGTCTGTTGTAAATTTTTTGAGCCTTATTAAACGGCTACTGTAAGTGTCCAAAGACTGATAAATCTAAGAATAAGACTGCTTATTTAAATAAATTATAGTTTGATAAACTCGTCTATAACTTTATTTAATAGTGCTGGCGCATAAAGCGTATCGCGTCTCACATGGCGCATTTTTTGAGTAAGAACATTAAAAATAATAGAAGTGTACCGTGTTGTTTACCGAAATACGTTAAAATGAATTCGTGTACAAAACAGATAGCAAAGAAAAACGGTTAATAATAAATAATAATATAAAACACGCACGATGGAGTAATACAGCCCGAGGAAGTAATGGAACCAGGAGGCGATGTCGCTGCAATAACAAACCCCTATTATCGCGGGGGCTGTTTATCGCCTGCCTCCCCCATCTCCCCGTGCTTCCTGCTACTTGAAACTTATGAAAAGGGAAAACTGAATTATTACTGCACAATTGTAAGGAGGAACGTTTCCACGACGGCACGGAAAATAGCCCAAAACTATTTTTAAATGACTTGTGCATATCATTATTATTTGTTTCTTTAATGTAACCCAAAATCGTATTTCAACTCAATCATATTATCATAAGATTTTCATGAAATATATTATACGACGCATAATCAAATATAAATGAAGAATGAAGTTCTGCCGATGACTAAGTCGAAGTAGCCTAGAAACATATTTTATAATTCTTGTAAAATTAAATAATTTGTTATGTTTACCGCAGTTTGGTGGATTTCTCCAAGTAAATTATAATCTAATCAATAAACGAGATAGCTTTTTATTAATTAATTACCTTTGTAAATAAAAATATATACATATCGACCGTGGAAAGGAAAAAGGATGTAAACCACAGTTTTTTCAAAACAGGTTTTTTTCTATAATCACAATTTATCAAACCTGATATACGTTCTATGAAAAAGATGCAAGCTACAAATGCCGAACGAGCATTTAAATTTAGCTTTTAAGTTTGAAAAGGATTACCTTGTAAAAAATTAAAACCAAGAAAAAAGACTGAAATAAAAGTTTTCCTTCGACAATTTCATTGATTAATATTAGATTATGTCAATTAAACACCAGTTTAGAAGTCTCTGTGTACTTCAAGGCTGTGTATGATTCATAATTTGCGTATGGCCCAAAATCATCAAAACACTTTTTTGCGCCTCTTGTAAAATTTGATATGTGTGGGTCACGGCCTTTTTCCTTTCCACAGTCGATATGTACATCGATGCATTTTTTTTAAATAATTATAAACGTTGACTGTATGGTTGGTTATCTCAACGATCTGTTTATAATTATTTTGTGTGTAAAATTTTCATCACAGTGGAAATTAAAGTCTTTTAAGAAATTAGCATAATATAAAAAAATATATACCAAGCTGCTATGATTATGCCATATTCCACAATCTTATAAGGCTTAGAGATATTTTTTATTGTTTAATGTATGAAATAACTAAATGCTTATATAATATATATTTTATTCAATATCCATCTCTCAAAGTTTTCTATACTGTAGGGTGGCTAATAAAGAAAATATTTTTAATCCATGTCCGCTCCCAATGTGTAGCATAGAGGCATCTCAACAGATTTTTTTATGAGAACTTTTTGCTACTCAGTTGCTCAACCAAAGAGAATAGAGATAAAAGGATAAGATAAGGAAAGGATTAGTGGTTAGCGAATCGCCCTCGTTACGCCCGTCTTCGAATAAGATTAGTGGGAGGGATTTCAATACATAACATACATCCATACCTTCGAAAAGAAATCCATGGTTCAATCTATAAAAACTGTCCGTATTTCGATTAGAGCCCGCGACCTTTGTGTTCTAAGACAACTTTCTCGACCACGCAGTGGCCACGTGTATACATAGTTTTAAAAAAATGATCTTTTGCGGTCGAATCAAATCGAATATTTGGCACATCTACAATTTCTGTCAATAGTCGCATTAGGTAAACAACAATATCAATGTGTATTATACTTTTTTTATTTGCGCCTTTTACGTAGGCAGTGCGTAAATTAATCTTAAATAAATTCGTTCTGCTGCTTCTTTTGTGTTTGTTGTCTAAAAAGATTTTTATGCACCGTATACAACAGAAAATAGAATTTCTACACGTTATTATAGATGTTTTTACCGTTTTTGGTGGTGTATGATGTCAATTTGAAAACAAGTATTTACATTATTAGCGCAATTAACCTACATTCAAATCCTAAAAAGTCATTTTATCGCTTATAATATCCTAGTAACGAGCTGAATTCACCGTTAAATGTTGAATTAAAATATTTTGTAATGCCACCATATCCAATAGCGATATATTTCGCTAATAATGTGTAATGACACTTTTTTTTAATATTCAGAATACGTGAGCTGAATTTAAAATTTAGAAAGCACATTTAATGTCAGACATATAAATGTTTCCGCCATTTTAATTATAATATGACATCCGCTCATTGAACTCGGTATTTTAAATTAATGATGAAGTTTAATTAAATAAAAAAATGATTTTATTGGATACAATAATTTTAGAGATAAAAAATTGTGGCTACTTTACTTCTAAGTAAGTTAAATTAGTCACGAATTTAATATTTCTGCATGATTATTAGGGTATTCAATTAACCGTCCAAAGCAACCAACCGGTTTTAGTTTTTTTTAATAAATAAACCGGTTAACCGGTTTAAACCGGAAATATTTAAAAAAAAAAACAATTGTACTACCACCAGTGGAGGCCGGTCAATGTGGCATTAGATCAATGCACCCCTTGTATACGCAGGGGCGGTTATATTTTATGAAATAGTATTCAAACATAACATTTATATCATTCACTCATTTTAAATTCTTTATGTATTTATTGTCTAAAATAAAATGTTCTAAAATATTTATTATAGACAATAAATAAATTAAGAATTTAAAATGAGTGAAAGGTAAAAAAAATATGTTTGCATATTATTTCATGAATTATAACCGACTCTGCATATACAAGGGGTGCATTGATCCACTACCACATTGACCGGCCGCCACTGTCTACCACGTAGACCAATATTCCAAAAAAAACTAAAATAGCTCATTTTGCTTACTTAAATGTGAGCTAATAAGGTGCATAAAAGAGTTGTTTTTTTCGTCTATGTTCGCTCCTAATGTGGAGCATATGGACTGCCGATGAAGTTTATTTGAAAATATTTTTTTTCTACGAGAACTGCTTGTTATTCAGTTGCTTTACCTCTCTTTTCAAAGAGTGTAGGGATAGTAAGATAGGGTCAAGATAAAACTAGTTGGCGGATTATGCAAGCAAACTTCTTAAGTTTATTGTTAGACAAAGCAAACCATTTGAAAACCCAACTGTGTTTCGCACGCTTTATGTTTCTTTGGTATTGAGTACGCTTGAATATGGATCCGTCATTTGGAGCCCATATGAAATTTCATACAAGCTGCAATTGGAGAGAGCCCATAAGAAATTTCTAAGATATTACACCCCTGTCGGTATCTATTAAATATATCACAGATAATGTTTTGAAATTTTATAGTAATATTGAGCATGAATGCGTGGAGTTTCTTAGTTATGTAACAATATTTGATTCTGTCAACACGATTTCGAAATCTGTAATTTAATATTATCCATGCGCCATCTTGCTGCGAAGTTTTATTTCGTAGACGTAAAAATACGCGATGTTTATTTTAAAGTTATTTTGTGTCATAGAAAAACGTGGCAATTATGTTTGTCAGGGAGACAGATGAAGCACCGTTCATCCTTATGTTTTTATTACAAAAGCCGTTTAACGAGTTTACCAGATTAGATCTCAGGATTTAGGAATATATTTATGTGAATATACGGAAATGTATATTATTCAAGAAATAGCTAACTGTATGTTCGTAGCGTGTGTGGTATATTTTCGAAAATATGACCATTTGATTCTTTTTAACTAAGTGGTAAAATAAAAGTATATATTGCTTTGTTTAAGTATATTTGGGAACAAATGAAATGGTCTGAATTTAAATCAATTTTTGGTCAGAATAAAAATATCATACGGTTAGAATATTTTATAACCATCTGGGTAAGGTTAGATTTTTTTAATTATTACTATTTACACTAACCGATATATTGTTACCAATACGAGCATTTTCAATATTTTGTTTTTAAAATTTTAAATCCATGTCTGCTCCCAATGTGGTATCTACTGGAGATATGTCAACAGAACTTTTTCTACGAGAACTGTTTGTTACTCAGTCGCTCAATCTCTTTTTCCCAAAGAGAGTAGTAGGGATAGAAGGATAAGGCTAGGACAGGACATTCGCTTTTGCTACGCCTACTTATTGTAGGATTGGAAAGGCGGGAAAGAATTTTTAGACATCACAATATAATATAATGCGTATATATAAATAAATTGACGTTTAAAAAAAAACAGGGAATATAAAAACCTTGAAGAGGTGAAGTGAGCAAATTAGTAAAATGGTAAAACCTATTTATTTGACATTTAAGTACAATTACGTCTTTACTTGGTGTTTTGGTGGATTGCATATTTTATTATTAACTGAGCTTATTATTATCGAAATAAGCTGTTTTGAAAAAACTGTGGGTTACATAAGTTAAAATGAAATGATTAAAAAATTGGAGTTAGAGTCGTCTTTTTTTACACGACTCCACAGTCTTCGAATAAAGTGAGTTACCTCTAATACTGTTTGATTTCAATATATGAATATATTTTATAAAAAAATTAAGAATATCACAAAGCCATAATTCAAAAATGAAAATTTCAGACGACATTATTTTATTACTGGAAAAGCTTTAAAGAAATATCGCTAAAGCTCAAAAAAGAAAATTGTAATAAAAGTCACTCGACGAATTCTTGATTATGTACCAATTTTTCCTCTTTGTTACACCGATGACGAAATATTTCGCTGTAAAATGGACAAGTAAAAAACAAACTTAAAAATACAGCAATAAATCCGACAAAAATAATCCCAGACAGTGTGTCATTGCATAAATTGAATCCGCAATGGACCTCCGCAAAAAGACCGCGCCGTTCGGAATTCTTCTCCCGTGCACTCTTCCTGGAATCGGTCCACGGGCGTCTCTGATGCAGGAAACTAGAATGCTCCTTGGCCCAAGGTCGAGCTTTGTTCTCATCGAGTCCGCCGTTCAATTATGTGCGTCTCCAGTGTGTTATCGGAGCCGCTGCTTGATTTATTACACCGCGTAAAAAACGTTACCTAGTTATCCTCTGCCGGACAACAGCTCTGAACAGAAAAATCTCCGCCATATACACTCGCACATATTTCAAGCATTTGGGTCTTTGAAATTTTAATATTGATTGGCCATCTTGTTTTATCGCTCGAATTTTTCATTATAAATAGGACTTAATCCCACTCCCAAATACGTATGTATTCAGCGGTGGGCTGCCAATACGTTAATAAGGGGCTCGCTTAATCTTAAAGCTATTAGTGGTTTTTAACACTAGTATGCAGTAATTGTAAAAGCAATGAATTGTTAATTTATATACATACATATATCATGAAACAGTATTGAACGTACTGTAATTTAATTAAAATAAATAGCTTCTCTAGATTACATACAATTCCATGTTTCAAACGTCGTAAGTTTTATATAATACATTCCGAAACACCTAATGAACACCCCTGCATTCTTAAAATTTAATTACTATTCATATTAAAACATTCCATACCGTCAAGGTCTGAGAATATTTTTTTTTCCTAATTTAACAAGGGGCTCGCATGGTTAAGTTAAATTCAACAAGGGGCTCGCGCGAATCCTTCCGAGCCCCCTCCAGCCCACTGCCAAATACGTATTTGAATCGAGTATGAGTTTTGTCACTTTTGTAAAAATGGTGGCTACTCAAATGCGAGACAAATGTCGAACGGTAATCGACATGAAATGGATGCTTCCCGGTTGTGGTGTCTACTGTCTTTAATCCTCAGTTGTGTCAACTAGGGGGATTTATGTAATGTATCTAAAGCCATGGATGTAAGCTCACTACTAAAGCTATCCTGGTCTCATCTTTCTATCAATACGAGAAAAGTCGAGCAATTAAATAACTAGTAGTTCGCGTAGACCAGGCATGCCCAACCGGTAGATCGCAATCGACTGGTCGATCCCAATGCAAAATTTTTTCGATCCTGAAAGCTTCCGTGAATTTCGAAAAAAAATATAATTTAAACATAAAAATCAAAAAATTAAATTATTTTGTAGGCACATATCTAATGATATGTATTTCGCATTTAAAATAAACAAATAAGGGAAAAAACCCTAAATATATTTTTTTATAAGAATCACGTTAGAAGTCGATCGCGAGAAAACTTAAGATTGAAAAGTCGATCCCAGGGCAAAAAATATTGGGGACCCTTGGCGTAGATATAATCCTCTTCCGTTGATATAATCTTCACTAAGAAGTACATATGCTCATAGTAAATTATTTAAAAAATGCTAAAACAAAAAAAAATCAAATTCAAAAAGGGCAAACAATTTAATTGAATCATTGATAATATCCACTATTAATAAAAACACAATAATCCTTTGTACTTCATTCCACTTTATTTAATATGTCAGGACAGGTTTCGCTCATTGCGAGCATTGTCAACTGATCCTGGGACGGTCCTGACATATTAAATAAAGTGGAATGAAATACAAAGGATTATAGTGTTTTTATTAATATAATGCCTTTCCACCAAGTATTGACAGTGAACACCCTAAAAGTGATAATATCCACCACCGAAATGAGGTCGTACGTTATTTTAAAAATATTAATTGATTCGGCATTAAAACGGTAGTTCAGCATTACAAACTACGTGTGCCAGATCATGCGCAAAGAGAGTGTGTGTATGTGTGAGCCTAAGTATTGAGTGAGTTATAACAAGTGAGTGATTTTTAAATGCAAAACACACACACACACTCTCTCTTTCATTCTGTATATGCGACCCGGTTATGAATTAAAGTTCTATGTGAGTAACATTTGCCGCCTGTGTGGTCGAGTGGTCAACGTCGCTGGCTTCGGTTACGGAGGTCACGAGTTCGAATCCCAGTACGGACAGTTTTATAAATTGATTTTTCAATCGATTAATGAATTTCTGTTCGAAGGCATGGATGTATGTGATGACTTGATTTCCTCCTCCCACCCATCCTATCATATGAATGGGGCGTATGTAAATTAGTCTCTCCTAGCCCTATCCTTCTATTCCTACTTCTTCTTTTTCTTTGGCCATGTTCGCTCCCTATGTGGAGCATATGGCCGCCACGCGGCACCTCCATGATTCCCTGTCTCCCGCCAATAGCTTTGCTTCCTCCCATGACATGTCAGCATCCCTCAGTTCCGCCGAGTACATCCTATGGATAGTACTCGACGGACGTCCAGGACGCCGGAATCCCACCTGTCGAAAGAAGAGGCAGGCAGGATTGAGGCTTTCCGGAGGCATCCGCAGCACGTGACCCAGCCAGTTCCAACTTCTCTCCATAACCACTGACGTGACGGGAGGCTGTCTTGTACGCTCCCTTATCTCTGAATTCCTCACAAAATCAAACCACCTCACCCCCATTATCCGACGCAAGCATCTGTTCTCGAAGCTCAGTATACGGTTTTTCTGAATCTTCGTCAGGTGCCATGATTCGCAAATTCTATACCTACTCCCATTTGGAAAAAAATAGGTTGAGCAACTGATTAACAAGAAGTTTTTGTAGAAACGCTTCTGTTGAGATAAACTCTATTCGGAGTCCATATGCTCCACACTAGGAACATACATGCTAAAAAAAGTAACAACATAATTAGCATAGTTAGTAGCTTTTTTGGCAGCACAACACATTGAAATTTATGCATAGTAAAGTTTTTTCTTATGCGTAATTCTTGTGTACCTAAAACATTTCTTTTTTTGACGTTAATAAAATCATTTTCATATGTTTGTTATTTTAATGAGTTTTTATAGTTGATGGTCTTATTTATTTTTAGTTAAATCACCCAACAAAGTATAAAGAGAGGTGTTCGAAGAAAATACTCTACCATACAACCGTATTTTTAAACTTGATTTATAATATATTTTAATTTAAACAATGACATATCTTTTGAATAACAAATAGGTGATTGAATATTATAAATACGAGTACATTACAACATTTCAATATACGCTTTCTTTATGGCGTGCTTAAAAAATGTTTGCAAAGCTCTGGTGAAAGATTTTACGGCTTGTGTTTAGTTGTTTTGGTCGTTAGAATAGAACAAAATTCTTTTCGATTTCATGGTGTGCAATTTTTTGCGATCTCATATTATTGTCTAGTCATACATACTTCAACATCGTGAGCATACAAGGAAAAGTGACAGTCAAATTTTACGATTTTGAGATTTTTTTGATCAAATCATACAGCTAGATGGAAAATTATCACTTCACAAAATGAATAAATGCAAACTTACCAAGTCAAACTATGGACATTGGCTACATGGGAAATTGAAATACATTGAAAGAATATAACATTAAGATGATTGGAGGAATCGCGTGGTGGCTGTTTGCTCCAAATAGTAACCAGATTAGGATGTTAAAAAAAATGGAAAGCATAGAATTAGGAAACTATTTCACTATGTGATCTGAAATCATTATACTTAATCAACTTAATTGTGCATATTGATATGTATATTTAATATATTTTCTCTATGTTAACTGTCAAAATAATTAATAAATCATTTAGAATGATTAATTAATTATATTTACCTTAAATTTGAATCGTTCAAATTATGTACATTCACACAGATTTTGTCACTTACGACCCGGGTTTCGCTTTTCTGGATCTTCAGGCGTTCAAGAGCACTGATGAACTTGAACTGACGCTTAGTAAATCAATGTTTCGTGTTTATATAAGAAATAAATGTACCATTGATCTTAAAGCCATTGCTGGTGAAAAGGGCTCATTTATGGTGATAAATAACGTTTAAATGGACTACTATGGATGGATGACTATGACTGACTGTCAGTTTAAGTTGATCCGTGCACTTGAACGCCTGAAGGTGCCGAAAGGCGAAACCCGGGTCGTTAGTGACAACATCTGTGTGAATGTACATAATTTGAACGACTCAAATCTAATATTGAATTTCCACCAAGCACTTTAAGTCGAAATCTTAAATTATATTTACCTTACTAAATCAACTTTAATTTTACTGCTTGAAAACTAACGAAATCAGTACTATTTTTTTCAAAAGGCAATGTTTTAATAATTCTATACTGACACATAAAACATTGCTAATGCCTTAAACTATATTGAGCAAAAGAAAATTTCAAATAAATATTATCCTATCTGACTAAAAAATGTGTTTGTATTTATGAAAAAACTTCAATCTAAATTTGCCACCAACAAGAATTTTAACTTTTCCTTGTATACCCACGATATAATCTCATACACGAAACATCCCACTTTTGTCTGCTTTTAGACCAGTGCTTCTTAACAAGGGTGTTTGTATATTTTTATCATTTGGAGGAAGGGTGATGTGTAAATCAAGTGGGCGATTATACCGGTCATTACGATGGTATCTCTGTCAATCGTTGTAAGAAGGGTTTGTTCGTTTCTTTACTTTATTGTTTCTGAGATCGTCTGCATTAAAATTATTTTGATAAATTCAATCATTTATCAAGTAATTAGAAATAACCAGACAATCCTGAACACTGCTGAAAAATAATATTACTTTATGTGTCATAAGCTTTGGATTATTATTCAATTTAAGAGTATGTTATATGTAGGGTTGTCAGATGTCCCGATTAATCGGGACTGTCACCGGTTTTGAGTCACCGCAGTTAAAATAAATTTTGAAAGGGGTGTCCCGGTTTGACTTGCAAGAAATTTGACAACCCTAGTTAAATGCCATATTCATGAACTCATTAAGAAGTCATTGTTAGTTAATCAACCTTAACTATAAGAGAAAAAAATAGTAAGGTTGTTTCAAATGATGAAAGCTAATTTAACTAATCTCTTAGTTGTTAGTTTTTACGTAATTTAAGTAACGTTAGAAGAGTTAAAGATGAACACGCACAATTTAAAATACTTATAAAATTTTAAAAAATCAATGTTGAAATCCTATATTTCTTAAATTAAAATAAAATAACCAAATGTGGCATATATCTCTAAGTTAACGCACGTAATCTAATATAAAGTTTTTTCATACTATCTTTGTAAGGTTTTTTTTAGCTTGGTCTTTTCTACTAACACAACTTCTCATTGGTCATGTTAAGGATATCGATTTCCGATCCAAAATAATGATCCCGAGATTTTATTTTATTTGTCAGTAGAATTTCTTTTAGGAAATGATTTCTTACTTGGGATTGTGTTTTTACGCAGTTTTATGAGGAAATCAATCTCGAAAATTTCAGGATGATGTTTTCTAATCCCGGGATTCAAATGTTACAAAAACCGTACAGGATTCCTGGATTGGATTCCCAAATTGTAGCTATCAGGATATAAACGGTTTGTTTTTCAATGAAGTAAACCAACAGCGATCTACCAATACATCTAGGGCTTCCTGTCTGTTAATAAATATATATATATTTTTTTTTACCGTGTCCACTCCCAATGTGGAGCATATGGACTCCTAATGGAGTTTATCTCAACAGAAGTGTTTCTACGAGAATTGCTTGTTACTCAGTTGCCCAACCTCTCTTTTTCCAAAGTAGTAGGAATAGAAGGATAGGGCTAGGACAGGACTAGTAGTAAGCTAGTCGCTCTCCATACACCCTGTTGATAGTATAGGATGGGAGGGGGGAATTCAAGACATCACATACATCCATGCCTTCGAACAGAAATTCATAAATCGATTGAAAAATCAATTTATAAAACTATCCGTACTGGGATTCGAACCCGTGGCCTCCGTAACCAATGCCAACGACGTTGACCACTCGACCACACAAGCGGCTAAATCTGTTAATATTACTTTTTCAGAATAGTTAGTAAAACTTCAGGCTGGCCTATTATTATTAATATAAAAAAACGTTTTTACAGTGTCATAGTACAACATATTGTGTCACAAAATTATTCCATATGATACATTTAACAAAAAATATATACATGAGAAGACACGATAAATGTAAGAATTAACGATTTTAATATCTTGGCTGTATTTCCTGGTACATAATCTAATTTAGAATATTAAATTTTCCCAATGTGTAAATCATGTTTCCCGTTTTGAAAGCGCGTAAAGTATCACTTCCAGTACACAAGAATGAATTCTTACATTTTTAGCGTCTCATTTAAAACTACTTTATTATTATATTTTTTCAAAGCATTTTCTATGGCGCAAAGCCAATACCAGCATTGTTAGGGATGTTTCATAGCTCATTGCCATACACGGAAAGCATGGCAAACTTTTCCAGCAAGTGAAACATTTCATTACATGTTGACTATTAAATAATGATTAAATACATTCCATTCAGTTTTAGATTTGGGCACCGCGCGGTCTGACTATATTAATTCGTCTTCTTTGATCATATCCACTACTTATGTGAAGCATATCAGCATCAGATGGAGGGTAACTGCAACAGCTGCCATGCACCATTAAATGCCAAATTCGTCTCCCATAACATTCCAGCATCATTTTAGTATCAGATAATACACCGTATACGCCGTTAGAAAAAATATATATGCATAGTACTTCTCCGGAAGTATCTGCAACCATCTTCAGCGTCTCTAGATAATAACAAACGTAAAAGGAATTTGCTTGCTCCGTTTTGTAAGTTCACTGCTTCCTCTTTGTCAGGTCTTTGTCAGGTGTCATTCATAGATTCAAGTAACGAAAAGATAGAAAAATGTTTATTCACACAGAAACGTCAATACGACAACAATATAAGCAATACTTGAAGCACTGGACACATCAACCATAAAAATAAAACAGAAGATGGTTTGAATAACTAAGAGATAAGATTGACATTCGTCACTTCAGTGATTGGTTCAATTATCACCAATCAATGAAGCAGATCTAAAATTCAATCTCAACTAAAAAGATCATTATGGCATCCAGAGGAATATACTACATAACATAGGAATATTTTTGTAACGTGCCCTCGTGTTCAACGTTGGTTCCAATATATGTATGTATAATCCAGAGTTGTGGAGTCGTAGTCGTAAAAAACGAGCAACTCAGACCAATTAAAAAAAATATATATATTTAATGATGTGTATTCAAACCACAATAGTTTATAGTGTTGACATTGCGTGCTTGGCTGACTAAAAATGATCTGATGGAATACATGGTATAAACTCTTAAAACTACACAAATAAGAAATTCAAAATTCTTCAAATTGAATACTTTACTTATTTGCATTATTCGAAATAAAATTTGTATTATCATTCGAAAATTAAACGATTTGCATACATTGTATATTAGGATTGTATATTCGATATGATTAATCTCGGTCAAAGTAATAACTTGCCACACTGGCCAACGGGGCATTAGTGCTCGCCATGGCCCTGCCGGTAAATTCAGTCGAGTGGCAATGTACTCGTGTTCTAACTATAGGAGAGGTCTCGCAAGCTGCTGCATGCACTGGATAGTGAGTGGATAGTGAACAACACTAGCGGCCCTCCGCTCCGTAATGAATAAAGCCAAATAACTCGAGAATGTTACCGACGGAAATTGGGAAAACGTCGCATCGTTAGAGGCAGTTCAGCATACACCACCAATTTTATTATTAAATGTCCATCAACTCTCCATATATTATATATTATTGTGTTAATTGGTATAAGCTGTATCTCTTATCTTTAACATAAGTCGGTTTTCGCAACCAATTAAACTTTCCTTCTACTAATAATATCAAACCATAATCAGCAAAAAAGTGTAAGCGATAATTCATAATTTTTCAAAGTTTATTTAATTAATCTAATAATAAGTCCACAAAAAAAAGGATCTGTAGCAACCAATTTTTTGAGTTTCTCCTCTCCAGCTCCGACACGACACCTAAATACTTGATCCAGTTCTGCTCCAGAGCCCTGATTTTGAAGTAGACCACGCAGCTATATAAAAAAGTGAGTTTAATAAAACTCATCAAATATTGAATTTATCATAAATTGAAAATATATTAAAAAAACTTTTAATTTTTAAATATTGAATAAAACTTAAATATATATTATATATATCGGAGCAGTGGAGCACAACAAATTTCCATGCTCCGGCCAAAAAATTATTGCTCCACTGCTCCGCGCTCTTGCTTTGCGCTCCGCTCCAGATCCCTGAAAAAAACCATAATTGACCAAATATTACTAACAACATTTAAGAAATTCTTTTGCGAACCTATTACGGGAGTAATTAAAATAAACTTATGTAAAATCTATGATCTGTCTTTTACGCTTTCCTGTCGATATACGTTGTCTAGTGCTCGAATTCTCAACTGCTCACTTTCGCATATTGACTTGTCCGGGTCTTTGTCATTTTGCCAGGTCCTATGGCGCAGCGGTTATCGTTGTGAGCTTCTGTTCCGGATCTCATGGGTTTCGAGTCCCAGTACGAAGAGCATTTTTTCGATTGATTTATAGATTTCTGTTCGAAATCCTGTGTGTTTTTGATGTCTAAAAATTTCCTCCCACCCTTTCCAATCCTTAAATAACTGGAAGTAGCGAGAACGATTAGTTAACCACTAGTATTTTCCTGACTTTAACTTTTTTTCCCTACTTAGAAAAAGAGTGGTTGTGCGAGTAAAAAATAATTCTCGTAAAAAAACTCCTGTTGAGATACCTTCATTAGAAGGCCATGTGCTACACATTGGAAGCAGACATGAATAAAAAAGTAAGACGTTTGATTTTAGCACAAGGCTTAAATCTTATATGGAATACAAATTAAAAGGATACCATAAACGAAACCGGCCTTGATAGTTTTAGGAATATAAAAAAAAACCTATCTTTAGTCCAATTTTTTCCACAGTTTACGAATAAACAAATAAATAAATAAATTTTATTCATTAAAAAAATATTATTGTAATATATATCCATATATTTATTTAATTTATATAAATTTATATCGAGAATTGACAGTTCACATCATCGAGATGATAGTAATCTTTTCAAATGTTTTAAATTAATTATTCAAAGAATTTTTCGTTTCAGTTTCCCATCCGACCACCAAAGTATTCATTATTATAAAATGGTTTAATATATTTTTTTTTATTATGGAGATGTCGAGCAGTAAAATCTTTTAATACTCATAAAATAATGTTTTATGTCCAAAATTTTGATAAAACTGTGATCATAAAAGGAAATGGATCTATGAAAATAATAGAATTTTTATAGCCACATATCGATATTGAAAAAAATAAAGACTATTGACCCGTAAGCGCCATGTTTATTGCATTTGATGTAACCGTGACGTCATTTCGTGTTCACATTAATAATTAAAATATCTTAATAAATTTCGGAATGGATTAGTTATCCTCCAGCCTTGCATCGGTTGTAAATTATATTTTATAGAAATATTTATGCTAATTCATTTATATGTAATTAGAAAATTGTAAAAAGACGTTTAGATGAAATTTGTATTGGTGATTTATTGTATCTTCGCATGGAATCGTATCTGAATGTTACCACCTGTAATTTCTCGCGACGATACTGCATTGAGTGTTTCTATTAATTAGCACAAATACATAAATTCATTTATCCACACTCACATCAAATTTAGAAATATGTAATTAACAAAACATACGTTATTACGAATTGAAAAAAAAACACAATAAACATTAAGAGTTCGTGAGAAAATATTTTAGGTGAGTTTTAAGTTCTGATTAAAAAAAATCAATGGAACATAAAAATAAACGAACAATATAAAATTGAAATGAAAAACTTTCTATTAAACTTATTGTGACACAACAGGTGGAGTGACAAATTAGTCAATTTTATTTGTTGAAAGCTGTTCTCGCATGTACAATGTCATACATATTTTGTCAGCTTTATTAACTCGGGGTGAAAAAATAAGGAAACCCGCTGGGAAACTGCGGCTTATTGATGAATTAGATAAATGAATGTGGCCTTTATAAATAAATAAAGGTTCCCCACCCCTGTACTAGACTATCAAAGACAAGTTGGCGGATCTCGTTTGTTGGAAGGCCGCATAATTACGTGTAATCCGCATAAAAACTTTTATACATTAATTAACACCTGTGACCTTAGATTGAGCAATATGTTATTACAATAATAAAATAGACAAAATTATATAAAAAAATATTAAAATAGGATACCACCCAGACACTCTAAAGAAACTTTAATTAAAGACTCGCCACTAACATAAAAATATCAACTATTTCACGTAGGTAACGGTTCTCACGAAATAATAAATAATTATTATATCATATTTGTATATTGTACAAATATAAATACACATATTCTTTGATTGCTTGTGATTATAATGTCATATAAATATTTTTGTATTCAACATAAAAATATTTAAGCACTTTTTGTACTAAATTATTATTATTTTTTTTTTTTTTTTTTAAACCATGTCCGCTCCCAATGTGGAGCATATGGACTCCTAATGGAGTTTATCTCAACAGAAGTGTTTCTACGAGAACTGCTTGTTACTCAGTTGCTCAACCTCTCTTTTTACAAAGAGAGTAAGGATAGAAAGATAGGGCTAGGACAGGATTAGTGGTAAGCTAATCGCTCTCGATACGCCTCAAGGATAGGATGGGTGAGAGGGGGGAATTCAAGACATCACGTACACCCATGCCTTGGAACAGAAATTCATAAATCGATTGAAAAATCAATTTATAAAAACTGTCCGTACCGGGATTTGAACCCGGGCCCTCTGTAGCCGAAGCCAACAACGTTGACCACACAGGCGGCAATAATAAATTATTACAATAATAAAATAGACAAAATTATATAAAAAAATATTAAAATAGGATACCACCCAGACACTCTAAAGAAACTTTAATTAAAGACTCGCCACTAACATAAAAATATCAACTATTTCACGTAGGTAACGGTTCTCACGAAATAATAAATAATTATTATATCATATTTGTATATTGTACAAATATAAATACACATATTCTTTGATTGCTTGTGATTATAATGTCATATAAATATTTTTGTATTCAACATAAAAATATTTAAGCACTTTTTGTACTAAATTATTATTATTTTTTTTTTTTTTTTTTAAACCATGTCCGCTCCCAATGTGGAGCATATGGACTCCTAATGGAGTTTATCTCAACAGAAGTGTTTCTACGAGAACTGCTTGTTACTCAGTTGCTCAACCTCTCTTTTTACAAAGAGAGTAAGGATAGAAAGATAGGGCTAGGACAGGATTAGTGGTAAGCTAATCGCTCTCGATACGCCTCAAGGATAGGATGGGTGAGAGGGGGGAATTCAAGACATCACGTACACCCATGCCTTGGAACAGAAATTCATAAATCGATTGAAAAATCAATTTATAAAAACTGTCCGTACCGGGATTTGAACCCGGGCCCTCTGTAGCCGAAGCCAACAACGTTGACCACACAGGCGGCAATAATAAATTATTACAATAATAAAATAGACAAAATTATATAAAAAAATATTAAAATAGGATACCACCCAGACACTCTAAAGAAACTTTAATTAAAGACTCGCCACTAACATAAAAATATCAACTATTGCATGTAGGTAACGGTTCTCACGAAATAATAAATAATTATTATATCATATTTGTATATTATACAAATATAAATACACATATTCTTTGATTGCTTGTGATTATAATGTCATATAAATGTGTATAAATATTTTTGTATTCAACATAAAAATATTTAAGCACTTTTTGAACTAAATTATTTATTAACATTAGCATTCACAACACAAGTTTTTTGAACGGAATTTATTCATCAGTATTTATACAAATATTTAAAGTTTATTTATTTTTAATTGATCATGTTTTGTATTACTTTTTATACATTGTTATAATATAACAATTATTTGTTACACTCTTATATCAGTTGAAAATGCTCGTAATGATCAAAACTAGTACAGATCATTTTAAGAAAATTTGGAATAAGTACAACGTACTGTTTTACTATTTTGTAATATAATGATTTTCATTGAGTTTTGACACTGAATACCTTAAAAGAGATATTTTAATTTTTTATGGCCTTTATATGGCCTCCTAATGGAGGTATCTCAACATAAGTTTTTTTATACGAGAACTATTTATTACTCAGTCGCTCAACCTTACTTTTTTTCAAAGTTGGTAGTCGGGAAAGAAGGATAAGGCTAGAATATGACTGGTGGTTAACTAATCGATATTGCTACACCCAATTATTAAAGGATCAGAAAGATTGGAGGAGAAGAAATAATGTGAAATGACATCACAAACACCCAGTCTTCGATCACAAATTTGAATTGAATTATTCTCAAATTCACTGTGATCTTACCAGGAATCGAACCCAGACCTGCGTCATCGGTAGAGCAAGTTCTAACCAACTGGGCCACAGCAGGCGACTATAACATTAGTTATTACAGGAAATGAATTACTTTGTAAACATATCTATTATATCATATATTAAAAACTTTTATTTCCGATGCAATTTATTAATACTGTTAATAAGAATTAATAACCCCAATCAAAGACACGACTGACAGTGAATTTTTTAGTTCGTATTATACCAGATTTAAAAGAGAAAATGTAAAATCTTAAATATGATGACAATATCAAACACTCAAAAGAGTGAGTAGACGTAAACAGGATATATTTGTTTTAAATTGGTAATTTTCCTGGAATAAATATTCTCGCGTACCTACTAGCAAATGCCAAAATGTATTGGAAAGAAATAAGTATCTTCGTTTGAATCATTCGCGGTGCATTATTTTTACCTGTAAAAATGCATTTTATAACATGATTCACCTGCCTCGAGATGCGCGTGTGCCAATTTAGCCGAATATTTTAATATACAAGGGGCTGCTGCCTAACACATTTCAAAGAATTAGAAATGACCAGGTGGTTTTAAAGTTTTTTTAAACATAAATAAATCGCTAATATAAAGTTATATGGTAAACATTTTTTTATTTTACTCACAATTCTATTATAAAAGGGAAACGTATATTTCCAATGTAGAACTATAAGCAATTCAAACAGTGCTTAGCGTCTCAACATATTTGGTTTAATCGTCAATGTCTTCGTCTATTTCACGGGTTCTCAACCTGGGGGTCGCTAAGGGTTTTATGGCGGGTCGCCAACTTTTTTCGATTTTGAAATCGAGGATTTAAAATTCCCCGGTAGGCTAAAAAAAAGAGTTTCGGAGACAATCTGGGGAAAAAGTATAGCAAATCGAGGATTTCAAATTCCTCGGGGGGGGTCGCCTAGTCACATGGCTTTTATAAAAAGGGGTCGCCACCCGAAAAAGGTTGGGAACTTATAGTCTATTTCAATTTGTTTTGTATAAATAACATTGTCAAATTGTATTTCGTATCAGTTGATAACTCTCGCCATGAGCGAAACCGGTCCTGATCTTGGTAAATAAAAGTGGAAATAAGTGCAAAGGAATATTGTGTTTTTCTTAACATACAAGTAACTCAATAATATTGGAAGTAAGATTTCTTGTGGAGCAAAAATTTTACTTTTTTTATATCAAATTGATGATGCTTTAATTCTTAGGTCATTTGTGTTCACGCTGAAGGGCGTGATCGTTACAGAGGTGAGCAATCTAAAGTGAAGCCAGTTCACGTGGACACCATATATGCATGCATATACTACATACATAATAACATAAATAAGTAGATTAAAGTAATTTTCATGATGCTAAAGGACTCACCATAGAACCGTGCGAATTTTGGGATTCGGGATTGAGAAAATTTGGGACCATTTTCTTCACACTCTTCCAGGATCTCCAATTTGAAAATTCCAGGAAATCGCGGAAATCAAAAATGAAAAAAATTGAGACCTAGCTAGATTTTTTTAGCTCTTGCTTAATACTTTTTGTGATGGAAAAAATGTTTCAAGTTTTCGTGTTACTGCTTGAAGCTCGCTGCATAGATATTTAATATTATTTAAGTATAAAAAAAAAAATTTACTCCTTCATTTACGCACTCTGGGCGGTTGTCTATTTTGCCTGTATGGTGGCACCGGCCCTGCTAAGGGTCGTGTTTATCCGTAGTATTATGTTTTAGAAGAAAAATCAAATTTATCCAGGGTCGTCGAATAGAACAGCTTTTGGTCTAAAACGATTCTTTGGCATCGTCTCGTCATAATTACGAAAGTTAGAAATCGTTGGAAATACATCCTATCATAAAAACAAATAACCATTTTCCGGGAGTGACTTGAACGACCCTCCGCCGTTATTCACTCGTACACATTTCGTAAGAGCTTCTCGTGGATTAAAAATAAAAATGAAGTCGGAACGGTTTACTCCGCATCACTGACAAGTGTGGCTCCTCCACCCCCCGCTCCCCTACCCCTCCATCCGCGCAACAAACACAACAATAATTTCCCTTTGCATTCCCGATGTGATATTATTTAGGTCCGGGAAATTCGCGCGCCGACAATTCGTCGAAGAACCTTACACCGCGAATATTAAATCTTCTTTTCCCCGTGAAATCGCGTCGCGCCGTCAGTCATTTTGCTGGCTTAATGGTGTTTAATTTATCGTGCTAGTAGCTTGCTTATCGACATTTTTACTATACCTTACTTACAGCGGTGGGCTGCCAATACTATAACAAGGGCCTCGCTTAATCTCACAGCAATTCTCGGTGTTCTGGGGAAGGAGTGAGTTTTTTGTCATAAGCAATCGATTGTTACTCGATACACTTATAATTGGTAACAATATGCAATTTACAGTTATCTTATCCATCTCAATGCCTAAAAATGTACTACTATGTATACTGAATCTGTCTTAGATAGTATATATGTCAAAAATTGCATTTATACACTTATTTGACCAGAGAGTATAGTTTTCTCTCAATTTAACAAGGGGATCGCAGGCCTTAGTAAAATTTAACAAGAGGATCGCGTGAGCCCTCTCCAGCCCATCACTGCCTTACTATCCAATTGATTTACCAAATTCGTTGACGAGTTCATGCATCTGTAATTACACAAACGACGCAAACATATTTTGTATTCATTTTCGTACGGTCGTTGTACCACAATATTTTTAACCACGTCCCCATGTCAAGTATATGAACCCTAATTTAAGTTTATCTCAACAACGGTGTTGTATGGATAACTGATTGTTACTCAGTTGTTTAACCTATCTTTTTCGTGGAGATTGTAATATTGAATTGAAAGATAGTGGTAAGCTAACCTCTTTCACTACGCCCTGTTGCATCACTGAGTCAAACCACAAATTTTGACTAACACGAAACTTTAGCACTAATTTACTATAGAGTTCAGCCAATCTTGCTGTACTAGCAATATTGATATAATTTAAGATTTCGACTGAAGGTGCTTGGTGGAATTTCAATATTAAATTTGAATCGTTCAGTTTGACTCAGTGATGCATTTATTTCTTATATAAACACGAAGCTTTCATTTACTAAACGTCAGTTCAAGTTCATCCGTGCACTTGAATGCCTGAAGATGCCGAAAGGCGAAACCCGGGTCGTTAGTGACAAAATCTGTGAGAATGTACATAGTTTGAACGATTCAAACTTAATATTGAAATTCCACCAAGCACCTTCAGTCGAAATCTTAAATTATTTCACAAAATTTGTCGCATTATTTGTATTTATATTTAAACCACGCTATATTATAAGCACTTCATGTTTATATAATAATAATATACAATTGGGCAAGTTAAGAAATCTTACAGTACAAGTGTTTTCCTTTTAATTTTAAACAATATAAAAAAGAAAAAAAACTGTAGCCGGGGACGAACGTCTCTGATATCTGCACAGTACACCTACTTTTACGTTAACGTGTAACTTCTGGCGTATAGGCAAGTAAGTGTGCCAGTAATCTAAAATAGTCCAGAGTTTATTGCTTGCATTAGTCCAGTTAAAAGTGTAAACGGATCTTTCGTAATGACCAGCGGATTCGATTTATCGAGCGGTGTCTAAGACTTCCGTTTATTTTCATTGGAGTTTGTCAAAACACATTAATTTCATTCGAAATGCACCACTTGCTGACATATTAAGAGTTTATTTTGGAACATACAATACCTGCAAAGGCTGCGATGAATTCCAAGTAAGATTAAATCCAGGGCTGCGGACAGTGGCGGATTAAGCACACGTGAGGCCCGAGGCGCAATAAAATTTGGAGGCCCTGTTTTTCGGATAACATAAAAACGTTATAGAATTCATGTAAAATACTAAAAATCTGAACAAAAAGTATAGTTGCTATATAATATAAGCCATTTTTGAGGCATCTAAGATTAAAAGGCCCCAAGCGCGCGCCTCATTTGCTTATAGGATAATCCGCCACTGGCTGCGGAGTCGTTTTCAAATAAAACGACTCCGAAACTGAATTCGGCCAAAAAAAAATATTTTTCCTCCATTGAACAGGTCTTGAATTTTATCAATCATTCCCCTTTCTTTTAGTAATACATAATAAGCTCATTAATTCACCAATCAATAAGATGAATAGACTTATTTTAGAAAATATTTGACTTACTAATAATGTATAATATCTATGTTCTTACGTATTAAAACTTTCTATAAAAACGGGGGTGTTCATTTCTTATATCAGTGTTTATTTTCATTATATTGATAACGAATTAAAAAAATCCTACCTTGATTTTTTGTTGTATTACAAAATACTGTTTATTTATTAAAAAGTTTTTTTAGTGGGCTTGGAACTATAATATTTTTTTAGTCTTAGTAGCATGTAGTATAATATGCATTCAGTAAAACCTCCATTTACACTAAAGTCGGGACAGTGTAATTGGGGTAGTAAATCTCATACAAAATTAGGGATGTGGTTTTTTTCCGCAAAAAATGCAAAACTAAGATTTTCTTTAGTTTTGCAAAAAAAAATATGGATGAAATATTTATTTACTAAGTGATAAAATGCAAAGCGCGCCAAAATCCAGCACATAGACAGTCGTCGGCTATATGTGACACTAAACAACATTAGCCAACATTTGACTGTATGCGCCGCACAGACGACCGTCTCGTAGCAACGACAATCGAATGCGACAGTGCAATTGGGGGTTCCACTGTATATGCAATTTATATGCGGGAAACAATATGTTTTGTTATATATTGTGTAAAAGACAACTGCCAATCAATGAAATATAATCAATCATTCCAATTACTTTTAATAAAGTTTCATGCAATCAAAACATTAAAACGGATGGCAAAAATCATTATTTTGCATTCGTTGTGAATATATGTATGTACTTGAAAATTAAGTCAAAAAGGTGGCAGGGTGCCTTCCTTATTTTCAGGTGCCAGGTCGCCGACCTGGCCCCACTACACCACTGGTTGTTGCTCTTGTGATCTACGTACAGACTACGGTTGGTTTCGCTAATGATTTAGTTATCATATCAACGATTTAGTATTTTTGGATTTAATATATATAATATGGAATATACAATAAATTACTCAAGTCGTATACTTTTGTTTTTTTAATTTCTCGCTGAGAGGTATTTGAATTATTTACGGCAAATACAAATATAATATATAACGACATTTTCTTTTTATAATAATTAATGTATGTACCTACCCACATTCTACGGGCGTGTGTATTTTAAATTTTCTTTGAAATGACTTCAGGCCACGCCCATATAAAAATAAACAACTGAAAAAATGTTATTTACGATTTAAATTTAGTTGCTTCTGCATGCGTTTAGAATATTTCACAATACACAATCCAATAGTCAAAGCCATTTACTTCAGCTATGTTGTGTAATTCATTTTACTGGCTTGCTCACGTTATTCGTCGAATACTATTTTTTATGTATTAAAGTAGACTTTGTCGTAGCTTATTTAGATGACTTCGTTGCCAATTTCAAATAATTAATTATTTGCTCAGCTTCTTTTAAATATTCTGTTTTTTACATTGCCAAAGTAATAAATTAATGATTTGTCTTAATGATTAATCTTATGTAATGTTCATGTAAATAAACAAATCAACAAAAAAAAATCTGCTTTTTGTTTTATACATAAATCAGTTTATTATATTTTTCACAACTAAACCGAGTCATTTCAAAAACGTCCATCGATTATTTTTTACAATTTTTATTGTTTTTTCCGTAATTTAAGGTTAAATAAATCAAATATCATAATATGATATGTTTATAACTCTATATTTAGAAATAAGCTTTCAAAAATAAAATAGTTTTCGTTTCTAAAAAAAGTCTTTTAAAACATATTTTTTTTCATAAAATGTTAAAATTTATTGTTAACATTCTTTTATAATCATATCGACTGTAGTCGAAATCAACAATATTTTTGTTTGCATAAATTTTAAAAATAATATTCATAAAGCGTGTAGTGACATCTGTGATGAAAAAAATAACTTATAAACATCGACAGCGCCACTGCTCTGGCGTAAAATAAGAACACTAGAAACCGACGTCGGTAAAGTAGTCTTTGGTAATGTACTACGATACGATGCCATCTATTGTCACGATTGAATAAAATAAATTGTAATTTTCTTTTGATAACGGAGAGACTGTTATTACCGACCGGTACCATTTTCCTGTCATAATATTTTTTCCTACAATAAATAACTGTTACAGTAAAACATATTTTCAATGGAATCTTCAAGCGAAGTTCTTTACGTAATACTGATCAAATGATAGTTTGAACTACTTTTATAACTTCAAAGTTAAAAACATAATGAATTTAGTCACGCTAATATTTATTATAGTCATGCAGGAGTTTCAAATATTAATGAGATAGGTACAAAGATAATTGAATGTCAAAATGGCTATAATGTCAAAGCTTAATGTGACATATTTTATTAAAAAAGCTTTTACACAAATGATAATGGTATTTCTAAGGCTCAACGATTTTAATAAATTTATTATATGATATACTTTGCTGGGTTTTTTTTAATAATATGTACATTTCACTAGGTATACAAATTGTATTTCTTATACTATAAACTAAATTGAAAGATGTGTTTAAAAGTTGGCCGTTCGACAACAACTGTAATATTATTACTTATTAGTTGATTTCACGGCTACTTTCCGTAATGCAATAACATGAGAATTAATTAAACCAACCACTCTCGCTTTCTTCCCGAGTTAGAACTGCACAAAATTGATAGTAACCCATGATGGACCATTGCCCTTTTCATCAATGATTTGTTGATCTTTTAATACTAGAAATGATCAGTCGCTTAACATTTAATGAACTGTATAGTCTATAAGCAGGAGTAGGCTGGAAGGGGCTCGCATGGGCTCGCGCGAGCCCCTTGTTAAATTTTACAAAGACCGGCGAGCCCTTTGTTAATTTATGAGACAACAATATTTTCAGATCAAACTAGTATATAGCTGCATTTTTTGAATTATGTATTATCTACGACAGCTTCAATATTCACAGTACATGTTTAACCATTTAGATAGATAAGTTTACGGTTAATTGCATATTGTTACATGTTATAAGTGTATTAAGTAACAATCGATTGCTAATTAACGTATTGCATATAAATTGTATATGAGTATTAATCAAATTCACTCCTTCCCCAGAACACCGAGAATTGCTTTGAGATTAAGCGAGTCCCTTGTTAACGTATTGCCAGCCCACCGCTGTCTATAATTCATTATTCTAGACCAGTGGTGCACAAGCTTTTTGAGAGAAGGGCCAATTTATCCATTTAAAAATTTTCGCGGGCCGCAAAGGGTAAAAGTGAAAAAAAAATATTGATATATTACACTAGATGTGATATAAATTTTATATTTTATTTTCAATTTAATAATTGCATAATTTTATCGGCAACTTCGATCCTTTTCCGCTCCACATTACGTGCAGATTTGCACGATGGAACTTAGAGAGATTTCTGACACTGCATACTGGCAGCAAGCATTTTGATGTCGGGTTCAATGTTTGTGGTTGCTATCCTTAGTACAGCACTGAGATTATCATTGTTCAAGCGGTTTCTGTGTTGAGACTTATTTAGTTTTAATATGGAAAATGCTTGCTCGCAAATGTAGGTGCTTCCAAAAAGACTTGCATAAAGCACAGCCTTTTTACGTAGGGTAGGAAACTGCTCTTCGGGGAGATATTTATAAAAACTTTGCAGATCCCCTTCCTGATATTTCGATCTCAATTGATCGTTGTTCTGCAAATCGATCAACTCTAGTTGCAATGATGAATCGGCCTCATTGATGAATACTGAGAAGGGGTTGGCAAATGTCTTAAGCAAGTATCGGTCACGATTAAAATCACAAAATCTCCTTTGAAAAGATTCTTGAATTCGGATTATGTGGCTAGCATACTTCTGGCTGGAATCAATGCCATGTAAAGAAACCATTTCTTTGCATTGCGGAAAGTGACACAATTTATTTTCATTCATCTGTAAATGAAACAATTTAAGTTTTTCTTGGAAGGCTGATATATTGTTTGCCATGTCTGAAATATAATGATTTTTTCCCTGCAATCGAAGATTCAGATCATTAAGATGTGTTGTAATATGTGTCAGAAATGCTAAGTCACACAGCCATTGAGGATCTTCCAAGACATCGATCGACTTTCCTTTATTGACAAGGAACATTTTGATTTCATTTAAAATTAACATAAATCTAATCAAAACCTTGCCTCTGCTTAGCCAACGAACTTCGCAGTAGTACAACAAGTCCTTATATTCAGCATCGATTTCATCAAGAAAGGTTTTGAACTGTCGGTGATTAAGTCCGTTAGATTTAATGTAGTTAACTGTGTGCACTACAGTGGCCATTATATTTTCAAATCCCAAATCTTTTCCAACCAGATTTTGTTGGTGTATAAATGAAGTGATATTTAATTAGTGAGTTTTCGTGGCCAAGCTCACGCAAATGTTTTTCGAGAAGGGACACCATCCCATTATTTGCCCCAATCATTGCCGGTGCTCCATCTGTCGTTATTCCGCAAAGGTTGGATAAATCCAAATTCATTTTAGTCGTGCTTTGAAGGATGCCCTGCAGCAGATCAGAACCTCTGGTCTGTCCATTCATGGAATTCAGAGAGACGAGTTCTTCATAAATTTCGAATTCTGACGTCACACCTCGAGCAAACATGCTCATTTGAGCGGTAGAAGTAATGTCAGTGGACTCATCTGCAGCCAGTGAAAAATATACGAATTTGTTGGATATTTCTGAAAATTTCGACGCAATGTTGTCTCCAATATCTATGATACGACGTTGCACAGTCATTCGAGTAAGATGCACTGACTCAAAATTCTTCACGCAATTCGCACAGCAAAGTTTTTGAGATGCGGTTACTAAACACTTCTTCACAAAGTCTCCATCAGTAAAAGGTCTCGATGTCTTCGCTATTAACTGAGAAATATTAAAACTCACTTCAGTTACTGCTTTTGATGTATCGGCTGATTTGATAAAAAAAGTTTGCTGAGCCGATAAGGATTGTATTAAAGATGCAATTTTTTGTTTACGAAGTTCTCCCTTAAACTTTTCGTCAAATTCTTTATGTTTCATTTGATAGTGGCGATTTAGATTATATTCCTTCGGTACTCCAATAATCAAACATATATATTTTTTTTATATTCAATAAAACAGTACTTGTCCGTACATTGTTCTTGGAAAATTCTATTTTCTTCTTCGATTTTTCTTCGTTTTTTAGTGTTTTCTGCCATTATAAATAAATAGGGAGAAAATTAGTTCAGACACAATTAATTTGTTAGAAAAAAATAAAAGTTCATAAAGAACTTTATACGCGCACTATTCCACATGCACACAAAAAATGTTTCACAATCAAACTGTATTTTTCTGTCAAGATAATCGATAAATCAGTATACGATTTTTATATACATATTAATATTATATCCATGTTAATACAATCATATTAAATAATAAAAAATAACGTTGATTTTTTTATATATCGTTGCTACTGCATAAATTGTTCACATATCGAATACTATTTTTTATCATATTTAATGAAAAAATTTTTGATGAAGTATTTGTTATTTTGGGCCGCAAAAATATCCATTTCGGGCCGCATGCGGCCCGCGGGCCGCATTTGTGCATCACTGTTCTAGACGGTATTGAGTTCAAGTCCCGGTATGATCAATATATATAATGGAACGTTTGATATATTTGGCAAGGGTGTATGTCTTTTTTGCACGAGTTGATTTCCATTAACATTAAAATTCTCATCGAGATTATGTCATGTGATATAAAATGTAGCGTCTTGATATAAAAAAAACGATTCACTTAAGATTTTGACTGAAGGTGGTTCGTCTTTTCAATTTTGTACATTCACACATGTTTTGTCACTAACGACCCGTGTTTCACTTAACTGATAGTTCATCCGTGCACTTGAACTCCTGAAGATTCCCATTCATTTTGTGCAAGCATGAAGCTTTTCTGCGCTGCGGATTCCTGGGTCTTGGAAATTTTGTATTTAAAAGTACCTAGATGTATAAGCTGTAAAAATATTTTATATTGTTGACAATCGCTGTAAAATAAAGCGACGAATAACGATAAAAACGCCCACTCACTCAACCCAAACTTAGTAACAGCTGTTTCGCCGCATACCCGAAACATTTGACATTTTTCGCATTTAAATTTGGAAACCATTGTGATTGGTGCAGATGGACCGAGAGTTCTGCTGAATTTTTAAATGTTCTATTTTTAAAAATTGAAGTTATAATTTATTGAATTCCTATGGCCTAACAAAGCATCGTCTCACAGATAGTTAGTTACATAGAAACATTAAAAACTATCAGTTATATTGATTGCTTTTGAAATTTATAAAAAAAATGACAAATACTACGAGTACGTATACAAAAATACATCGATTTGAATCATTAGTAATCGGAAAAATTTAACCAAGAAGCTTATTTACAAAAACACAAAAAAGCATTGAACATAATAAAAATATATTATAGTATTTTATCAAAATATAAGCACCGAGAAACGGATTTCCTAGTAAAAATAAATTCAACAATCAGGGCTGTGTAGTTGGTCGGAAGAAAAATAATTCAAACATATTGAAAAATTATTAGTCTATTCATCATATCGATAAGTAAAATCTATTCGAATTATTCTAGTAACTAGAATGATCTGGTGGTATACAGATATGTTAGTTAAACGAAAATGATTGAAGAAAAAAACAATTCGGAGTCGGAGTCGTCTTTTTTTTACTCTACTGCAAAGCCTGGTAATAACAAACAAAAATCTATAAGATCCTAACACATTAGACGTGTCAGACATTTTTAGCGATGTAAGTGATTTATGTCCAATCGCTTATAAAAGTTCCCGTACATAATCAAGTTGTGAGGTATAGTATTATTTTTTCTTAGTTTAAATACATATTATTATAAATAACATTTTGCGTAATTTACTTATTGGGTCTTCATTATTACATTTGAACATGATTTTCTAAGCAGCAATATTGTTTTTATTTTTAAATAACACGGTTTTTTTTAAATTTGTAAAAGAATTTGTATTTCACTTTTTACGCGGTTATTTTGTGGATCGCATCTACCGTGCAAAATAAGTTTTATGTCTAAATGTTATTTTTTGTTATCAAATAAAAAATCATATAAATGATCCTTAGTATTATGAAAAAACTTTCGTATTTATACTAATAAAAAGATTTAACCAGCAGAACCAGTTTCGTTTGAAAGGAATTTAAAATTATATTTTCTCTTTGAAAAAATGTTTGATTTATACTTTTTACTCCTTCGTCTGTTTATTTTAAATTTTAATCGTTTCTTTTTGAAGCAATGGTAAGTAATCATTGATTTTTATGGCTGTAAAATCAAGTTTGTATACGTCGCACTGTTTATTTTTAATGTTGCATATCCGGCCGCCATAACAACGTAACAGCGGAATATAGTAATATTATAAAGCATTAACAGTAAATTTAAATCAACCGTATCCAACTGGAATATTACATTATAGAATATATTACAAAATTTAGACCAAAATAGACTATCAAACCATATTATTCGATTCAACCGCTTTTGCAACCAAACGTTAAAATTCAGATTGTTGGCATTCGAATAAGGAAGTTCATATTTGACTTCACTCTTTAGGAATATGGGGTTGTAGAATAATTTGACGTGTTGCATTAACTGAATAGAGAGTCGTAGTAAATTTGATAGTTCAATAGCAATAATATGTTTCATTATAACATACTACCATACCGTCGAACGAAATTCCATAAATCGATTGAAAAATCAGTGTATAACAATGCCAGGCCTGTAGCTCAGAGCTCAATGTCATTGATTTTGGTTGTAGTGCTTACGGTGTCGAATGGAAATACTAGTTCTGAGTAAATTATTGGTGAATATTCAAGAGTCCATGGCTGGATTTACCACTAAGCTAACTATGCTGAACCTAGGGTTTTCAATAGCTCTATATAACCAATCGCTGTGTGTTTCATTTTTATATAAAGTTGTCAACGAGTGATCGACCATCAGATCCCCAGTTTTTTATACACTAGTTTATATTTTTTCCAATTGCCTTATTGCCTTGCAATATGAAACGGTCCTTATACTGTTGTTTAAGCTAATCCCAAGAAGTGTGTAACACTTTTTTCAGAAAGACCCCAAACCTTTTTTCAACTTAATCCGGCTCTTTGTGTGTCACAAACAATAAACAGTAAAACAGTAGAGTACCAGTTATCACATACAATTTAACAATAAAGACACCATTGCACAATTAGAGTATTTTAACTATAAATGTTTAATTTCTACGTGTTTTTAAAAATGATTTCTTACATTTAGGTAGAAAGAAATATCTGACAACACGACCCTTGCTATATAACCTTTTTTACTGGAACTCGGACGATATGTTTTCGATATGGCAGAAATAATGATATCTACATTTTGCAGGTCATAAAACCGAGTGTGCTTTAGATAATGGAATGTAATAAAAATAGTTTAAATGTACGTATCGAAAGTCACCGCTGTCAGCTGTTTTCAAGGCCAGTTTTAACTTAACACAGAGCATCTATCAGAAATGCGAATGAAGCTGAGTCATCATAAGTCATCGTGGAAAGTAGTGAGTTGGGAGACTGGGCAGATCCTGGCTAAAAGAATAATAGGGCTAGACGTTTCTAACGCGGGTACATCGGTTCGAGTATTTTTAGCCTGCTACATCTGGGCCAAAGTCCCCGATTGATAGTCCAAGCGTGTTCCCCAATGCTTCAAACACTTAGCGATTTTTCAGATTGATGTATACTTACATCATATAATTAATTGTATTGTAATATCAACATATTTTTTAATAATAACTGTTGTAAAGAATGTTCATTTAAATACATATTTTCTAAAATAATACAATGAAATCATATTATTGACAAGTATAATACTTAGACATTCCACAGTTCTTATTTTGAAATTTCAATGACAGATTCTTGTTGAATAAGATAAAATAGTCGGTTATTTTTTAATGTTGTATCTTACAGAAAATAAAACATTTATATTCCTTAACGTATTATTAATAATTTATACAAATAAATCAATACAATAATCAGGTTGTACGTTGAAAATTCTTTATACGTTTGTTACTATAATAAATTGCAAATGTGGAATGTGTTTAAAAAATCACGAGAGATTTAATTCAGGAACAGTCATTCAACGAGAATCGTATACATATATTGGAAGAGTGACCGATTGATTTAAAACTTTTAATGTGTTAGCGTTACTGTCTACTTGGAAATATTAAAGATAATCAGGACCGGTTTCTTTGATCTATAGTATTTCCAACTGATGATATAACGTCTGTCTGAGCATGACCACGGAATGCTACGTGAAGTTATTGAAATAGGGTTACATATGTTAGGTAGTCTGTCAAGTGATACTAATTATCGTAATAGGCTGTTCTTGATTTCAAGGACCAATATTATTTCATCAGCTGAAAACTATCCTAGTTGAATAAAACTTTTCCAGATATGATTTTATTGAAATGCAAACGAACTTCTGCGAACAACGCTTTATTTTCAAATATGCATATATCATGTGCTCATTTCTTAACAAGTAAACAGTATAGTACCGCACTCGTATAAACAATATATTCGTTATTTTGAAAAAAGAATAAGACGAAATAAATACTATTTTGATATTAGCTCACGCGTGCAATAATCAAACATGTCATTTGCAGCATTTTAAATATTATCATCATTAATATTGAGTGTTCGTTTTCCAAAATATTTTTTGTCATTTTTTTATTCGGTTTGAATTTGGAACAACAAGGTAATATTGGTAACTTTATGATTGTTTATTGAATTTTTTTCACGCCTTCCTAAGAGTGTAATGACTTAAATTCGTCACCTAATAACTGGTGATGAACTATGAATATGCTAGTTTGATATCAGCAATGTACTCAATTGAATCCAGCAGCGTCCAAAGTGTGGGACGCAGCGAAATGAATTATGTATTAAAAATGATATCGCTTGCAAGGTAGTCTGCGAATTTGATAAATTACAAAATGTTTCAGCACTTTAACGGATGTTTCTGATCCACAGCCAGATCAAAGCCCTTCCAATTGCTCTCCAACTTCCTCAGCATAACCTTTTTTGGGAAACAAACAAAAATAAACTTTTCATGTACCGTGGTCCGTGATCAATAGCTCTTGCATCTGTTTGTTTTTTTTTGTTGTTAGATTGAGTTGTGTGTGCGTTAAGCTTTTCACTGGATCAATCTTCTCCTACAGTAAATTTAATTTTTAAAAAATGCTTAGATTGTATTTTTTTATTTTGACAATTTTGATGGATTATAACGGAGTCATCTTCAAAGATTTTTTTACGATATTGTTATTTAGTAGCACAATCAACCCTTCTTCGAGAAGAATAATGGAATAAATATAGAAATAAGACAAAAGTAGTATAAAGCTGCACTGCGACTTTTATACGCTGGCCGATGCGCCATTGTAGCCGTTTATGGAACTTAAATTTCTTTCCACTCCGTCACAGTATGTTTACAGCCGTCAACTAAGCAAACTCTTTAGCGTGATATCGATCGCACTCTGAAATCACGATGAGGGTAATGAGATGTCATAAAGTGAAGTTAAAAATGTAGTTTCATAATCGACCTTAATGTGACATCAGCCATCTTATTGAAGGGAGGAAATGTGTTAGCATCACAGACATCTGTCTTTAAACACAAATCATTTTGTTCTTTTTAAGCCATTATTTCTCTATATGAAAGAAAATAAGACTAAATAATCGCTCTCGATATATCCCGTTTTAGAAATTGGATAAGGTAGAAGGGAGCTTTAGACATCATAAACAAACATGTATGTATATTAACCAAATCCGAACGAATAATGGATCTGCCATTATCAGAATTCGAATCCGTAAGCACTGCGGACGAAGCAAAAGACGTTGACAACTAAATCAAAGACCCGACAATGTTTAATTAAATAAATGAAATTCAAGAACTGGTGAAAATCAACTGAACGTCATCACTGGCGGGAAAGAGTATCCTGAAATGAAGACCGTTATAAATTCGCTGGTCTAATCATGTATTGAAAACAGCCGTGCCAGTTTAGCGCGCTGCCAGATCGGTCGGTTGGAGAGGCTTAGCACAGTGCCCGAAGATTTGTCTGGGACCAGCCGCGTCGTCGGTGTGTTTCGGTGTATTTCTGTACGAATTTTGAGGGACAGTCCACTACACTCAGTGATGGTGTGCCGGCGATGTTACAACCAGTGCGAAAACTTGTAACATTTGCGACACACTAATGGACGTCTATTTTAAAACCGAGTGCCAATGTTTTGCTCACGTGAAATTTCGCCCCTGTGATTAATACGAAAGTTTTGATCGATCGGTGTAAATGAGATCTTCCAAACGTGTGGGATCGATACATTTAATGTATCGACGTTATTGATTTAACGCTATTTATCTTGAGTGAACATAACGTTTTACAGTATTTAATTTATCATTTTTAATTTATTGAACTATTAACGTCGAAATTTTCACGTGACTCACCTCACGCCCAGTTAAAAGTTGTTATATTCTTCTGTGATGTTACAGTGTTATAAATATGCACGGTTAATTTTAGAAAATACGCGCGCGTTTGAAATGCATGTGAGAAAATATTATCACTCAAAATACACGTGTTGCTTTACAGTGAGAATTTACAAAAAAAATAATATAATAATGTGAAAAGTGTAATAATACATTAAATAATGACCAGATAGTGAAAGAGATCGAGTGACAATACGTGTGAAGTATATCAGTGTTGCATCTGTTTGGAAAAAATAAAGAGTTTTCTGTGAATACATCGGCGGCCAAAAAGTTTTTGAAAATGGCTCATCTTAGGCGCCCTGTTAAAAACTACAAATCGCCTTTTGGCAAAAACAACCGGAGGGTAATGTTGATAATAAATAAATAATCTTTATATAGTTTGTATATCCCTTATTGCATGTAAACGTACTCTTTCGAATTAAGTTTTGTGAATTGGCATTCTACTAATTTTCCATGAAAAGTTTACTAACCTGTTTTGAACAATTTCCACGCTTTACATGTGAATTCTTTCTTGTGTGTATTCAAAATATTCTATTATTTGAAATATTTGGATACAACAATACTTGACATATATTTAACAGCTATATACCTAGATGTTTTAATTTACTTTGTCTACAAGTTTACAATACTGTCGACATCCTTATAGAGTAGAGATTGGGACTATAGGAATACTACGTTATAAGGTACTAGGCACCCATGCAAAATTTGAGGTTCGGTTTTTCAATTGTATTGTGTGAATTGAACGAAATCAAACATTTTTCCCATTTTCATATATATATCATAGCATATGTCTAGCGATGTCAAGGGAACAGTAGCTACTGAAAAATAGTTTTTCAATACACTTACATATTATATATAAAATATGTATTTAAAATAAAATGAATTTTTGAACATTCTTATTTGACCTTGATAATTTAGCGTTTTGTAAAGAAAAATACGTTATAAGGGGGACCGCTATACGGGGGACTACCGAATGCGCTATAGGAAACTTCTCTATACGAGGGACGCTGTAGGAGGGAAGGTTACTGTAAAACAGAAATAGTTTTATTCAGCGAGAAAACATTTTCAGGTGATGAGAAGATTCAATTGAAAGTAAATTTATGAAATAGATGGCCTAGTTGCATAGAACGATAAATCAAAAAAAAAATATCTTTTGAATTATATTACCCAATATATTCGAATGACTCTCATCTATAACGCCACAAAATAACAACTAGAAACAATCACTAGTTTTCTCACGGTAAAAAAATATTATCAATTTCTCAGATCCATATAAATACATCTTCAAATATCGTTTTATGGTACAGTTAACTTTGCAATAAATATGAATTCAATTCAGATAAATAATATTTATCATTTACAACTCAGCATAGATGCGTCAAAACTTTGATCTGCCATATCTCAAAAAAAACAATTCTAGTTGTAGCATGGAACTAAGCCATCGAAATCATACTGTATTTTTTCACTACATACAAATGACAGTTCCCTGAAAGAATCCGGCATGGATTACAAATTTGTAAACATTTTCTACTTTGATAAACACACATGTTTAATATAATACTGGACTTGTAAATATTGCATTCCTGCCCATGCTTTTATTAAACAGTCATTAATTCTTGAAATGCATCAATTTCACATATATAGTTGAATATAAAATTAAAATATTTTTGTAGTAATTCCACATTATTGTGGAATCGGAACAAGAATTAATAGTGATTTTTAGGCCAGATTGATTTTTCACATGTTATATGTATGTAATTCTATCCTGAAATCTGTAATACGTATTATAAAATAATATTTTTATACAATTTAATCTCAATAAAATCAGATATATGGAGTTGTCATGATAAGAGTTATATATAAGAGATTTTATATTTCACTTGGGTTAGTTATAGATTAATCAAAGAGTATCGTTTCTTGCGTAAGGGTAAAATGTTGAGGTTAATAAAATTATTCAATTTAATATGCTTCGTCCTATAGATAGGTATGATAGAATAATTGTAAAAAACACTTTTATTGTTGCTCTTAAGCATTACATCCCCAGATTGAAACATGAAAACCTATACAGAGCGCTAGCCTTGAGACACTGCTGGAAAGCGTATTAAAAAAATCTTTCATGAAACATTTTTGTCAGTATTTAAATGTAACTTTTACTTTAAATGTAGCTTAACTCAACTAAATTGTTTGTTACTCAGTTTCTCAGCTTATCTTTTTTAAAAGAAAGTAGAAATATAACAATATGACTAGGAAATGACTAAAGCTAGGTGTTTGCTGAGATGCAGGCGACGCAACGTAGTGCAGCGCAGATTTTGTATTACACGGAGAAGCACAGACTAACGCAGGAAAGTGCGACGCAGAGATACGCCTCTCTTCTCTACACTCCGTTGTAATGACGGTACAGTTTCCTGCGTGATGTGTTCTTTTGATTTTGCCACAAAAATTACCGACAAACGAATGAATTAGATATGTTTATACAATATTACTCATATAGAGTAACCCTCAAAGACATTAAAGTAGTTATTATGAACCATTATGTGTCATTCACATTTATCAATTGCGTGATCACAACATTCGCTGGTCCCACGTATCTACTTGGCTCCCAACTCCCAACTCCCGACAAGCGTCTCAGCATAAGCTCAGTTTTATGGTTAGCTAATCTTTCCCACTACGCTCCGTTTATTAGAATTTAACGGATGCGAGTTCATTTTAAACATCCATGCTTTCAATCCGATTGAAAATTCAATTAATGAAACTACAAACATACAACATTTAAAATACGACAAAAAAAATAGAGTTCAAGCATCTCCAGACTTCAGTATTTCCAATTTACAGATTTTTTTTATTAATATCGTCAGTGAAAACTTTTAAAACCACGTTACATTAATAACTCAATCTTTATTTGATATCGTAATAATAACACATTGAAGTATCCATTAACATTTTTAATCTGTTGTTATTATTTATATTTTACAGCTATTTTACCTGCTCAACTATTTATCACAAAATTTTATTAATGTACATAGTTATATTTCCTTACTATATTATATTTCGTATACAACAGGTGCTTTACGTCATAAACTAGAGTTTGTTTTATTTGGATAGGCAGTTTATTTACATTTAAATATGTATTCAACACTTTTGTTTATTTTTTATTTTTAATATTGCAAGCATCTTCAGTAGAGCTTGTCGGTTTTCAAGCGAATTCTAGACATTCGAAAGGGAGTTTTTTCAACTTGGTAACCCGGTAATACTTAAGTATTGGAATAATTATACATTTTTTTTATCCATGTCCACTCCCAATGTGGAGCATATGGTCCCCTAATGGAGGTATCTCAACAAACTTCTCTTACGAGAACTGCTTGTTACTCAGTCGCTCAACCTCTTTTCTTCAAAGAGAGTATTAGGGATGGAAGGATAAGGCTAGGACAGGACTAGTGGTTAACTAATCGCAATCGATATCGCTACACCCAGTTATTAAGGGATCGGGAAGGGTGGAGGAGAATTTTGAGACATCAAAAACACACATGCCTTCGAATAGAAATTGATAAATCAAACGATTTATCAATTAGATATGTTCATTTTTATTACTATTACTCAATTAAAATCTTTAGTATTTTGATTTGAAAATATATGGTAATAATTATAAAGGTAAGAGATATTTATTTATTTATTGTTAAAAATTAAAAGTACAGTACATGACATAACAGCTGACGCCAATTCGCCATGCACTTGACAAATGTAGTGAGACAAAATATAAAATAAAACTACATAATACATCAAAATCAACATACAAAATCAAAAAATAAAATTTAACAAACAGTTCACAAATACTATCACTAAAAATGTCCAATAAAGTATATGAATATAATAGTCAATAGAAATATGTAATTTGATAGTCAGTAGACATCAATGAAAGCGTTAAAAATATTATATTTTGGTTTTAAATTTTGACTCGAATACACTTATCGAGTAGGGGGTATGTATATAACTCCACTGCCGAATGCTTGCATTGATTTTTTTGTAAAATTGTTATTTATAAACTAAATTGAAAAAAAAATACTATTTTCATTGAATTATTTTTTATGGCGACACCCCGAAAACCGGTTTAAGGCGAGTTTTAGGGTATATAGAAATTCGATAACCGGTTTTTTCAAAAATCGGTTTTCGTACAAGCCCTAATCTTTAGTCAGATGGTTTTCAACAATAATCTCTTATCTGTCAGTCGATTCAATTAAAAAATAAATAAACAAACTTCAAACTCAACAGTCTGAATTTATATTTATAACTTGAAAAATATTTCTTATAAATTATTCGTGAAAGATTTTTGCTGATTTACATGTGAACATTCAATGAATAAAACACTCATTATTGTACTAATTCCACTTTTATTTAATATGGTCAGGACCGTTTTTGCTTATTACGAGCATTATCATCTGATAAGAGACAGCATATGTTGTTTCTTTATCTGTAAATTCATTTAAATATCAATTATCAGTTACAACCTTATAATTTTATTTTGTTATGAATAAATAGCACTGTAATCGTCATGTGGCGCAGCTGTAAGCGTTGTTGGCTTCCGTGCCGGATCAAAGGTTCGAGTCCTAGCATGAACATTGAACAGCATGTTTCCGATCCTTCAATAACTGGGCGTATCGGGAGCGATTAGTTAACCACTAGTCCTGTCCTTGCTTTACCCTTCTATCCATACCAATCTCTTCGGAAAAGAGAGGTTGAGTGACTGAGTAACAAACAAACAATTCTCGTAGAAAACGTTCTGTTGAGATAACTCCACTAAGAGGCAATATGCTCTACATTGTGAGCGGACATTGCATTGTCACTGTTGTATTGAGGTAATGTAGTTATGTATCTAGGATAAAATTAAATTATTACTGAAATTGAAAAAGTTTTATCGTCTATGCAGCGGTATGTCGGGTCCATCGCTATTCCAGTTGCTTGTCGTGTGTCACTATATCTGCCAGTTTGCTCTCTAATTAATTGATAATCACCTGAGTGGCATGCCATTCGTGCTAAATACAAACGAGGCAACTGACAAATTGTAGTATTTTAAGAAATCGTGTTCTATATATATACTTCACAAGAAAACTTGTGGCTTAAACAGCAAAAATTCATGAACAATTTTGCGATAAAAACAACACATTATGAATGTTATTATTTCATTGAATCAATGATATTCAAGTAAATAAATATATACTCCATTTATTCCGAGAGAAACTAAATATCGATTAAAACTCAAAATAAACAGGGGACGTGAAGTTCAAGGAAAATATGTTTTGACGTATTATTTGTATAATTTAAGATTTAGACTGAAGGTGCTTAGTGGAATTTCAACACTAAATTTGAATCGTTCGAATTATGCACACTCACACAAGTTTTGATGTTGAAGTTTGGAGATGCCGGAAGGAGAAATCCGGGTCGTTAGTGACAAAACTTGTGTGAATTTACATAATTTTAAAGATTCAAATTGAGTATTATTTTTACTTGTTTACAAAACGATTTATTTTTTAACGTGAATTTAGTATGACAGAAGATGCAATTTTATACCGTTTGTATTCTGACCATTAAAAACAGAATACATTTTGATACAGTTAAATAAAAACTAAAAACTTAATTCAATTTTTTTTAAATATATCTGCTCTTTATAGATACATCAATAAATACAATTAGTTTGTCGTTGGCTTATTGATTTTTATTTTGAGTTTGGATTTTTCGTTTGTGGTAACTATTTAAACAAAACTGAAATAAAAATAGTTTCAAATGCTTCCAACGGAACGCATGGATTTCCAGCGGGAAAATCAAACATTTACGTTTGTAAAGATTGCATCGGAACGAGGTTCAGGTGCACGCGCCCTCTCGCTTGGGGGTGGTAAAGGGGTTAACAGAGAGCGCATTTGCCTCGTGAAAACTCGGTAAAAATCGGGAAAAGTCGCCTTGTCTTCGCATTTCCTCGGCAACGTTCGGGTTGGCCGATCGATATAAAAGCACCGCACTACGTCGAGTACAGCCTGCTTGGAAAAAGTTTTACCATTTTTTTTACAAAACTCTTAAAATATGCTTCTCAATAAAATGTTATGTCATTATTTTTGTAAAATCTTGTTGGTAGGCAGACATTTATTTATCTAGAAAAGGATATTTTATTTGAAAACTTTTAACAAATTCGACTATTTTTAATATTTGTCTTTTTTGAAATATCATGTAATCAGTTATGGTTAGTCAGTTAATCAGTTAAATCATAGTTATGGAAAATAAACAGTCTAGATCTAAAATTTCACTGAAGCATTTACAGTAATAAATTCATCTGGTAGTAAATCTCTTTTTCTCCCTTATATTCTATTCACTTCTAGGCACTTTCTTCTTTCCATAAGCTTCAAATTCATTAAAGGAATAACCAGTAGCTCTCTAGACGTATTTTTACTCAATGCCATTAATCAATTTTAAATAAATTACACGCCTTTATGAATACAAATTCTTTTACTTGGGGATGGAATGAACATGTCTAATTGTATTTTTTACTAGGGCCCAGCTCTAGAGAGTCATTTTTCAGTTACAATTCTATAATCTTTTTCTCGTTTATAACCATACCTATAGTATTTTTTTGTCTCACTTAAAATTCTCAATTCTCCTGATCTATGGAATAAGAAGGGAAATTAGTCGATGATATACCAAGCCGTTGAATCAATCAAGTAAAATGCAGTTTGTCTTGCTTAATGCATTAGATTCTATTGATGTTTATAGTAAATATTTTCTATTTAGTAAGTTAAGATTTTTACGTTAATTTAATTTTCTTTTGTTTTCAATTTTCTGGCACTGAACTAATATTTTTATTTTTAGCTGTTATTTGAATTAGTGAAAAAATTATTGCACTTATTGTTATTTGTATATTTTAGAACGTTTTAGGGTACATAAGTTGTATTAAATAATTTTACACTCATACGGAGTTGTAATTACAATGTTAATTAAATATTTTCGTATCATTTTCATCATTCCAAGACAGAATATTGCCTATAAAGCTATCTCATCACGCCGCAGACTCCATTTGCGATTCTAAACGTCGGCACGATAAAGATTTTTGTTATATTTTATTTTTTGTAATATAATCTTACGAGACAGAAAAAACGGTTATTTCGGTGTGTCGGGTTATTTGGCCGGCGCCTGTGCGGCGACCCGGAGGCCACCCCCTCCCGCCCCGCGAAGCCTCGGAGGGGTCGGCGGGCGGTCATTCATGCCCGCCCCCGCCTTCACCGCCGACCCGGACTGCAGTATCGCGACACCCTGCGAACGGAACCCCCGAACTCTGGCGAGGCGGCCTATTTAGCGAGCCACGCAACAATAGGGTCAGTCAGTCTAGAATTATATTCCGATATCGTTGTGTAACGACGGCCATCGCCGATTTTCAACCCCCGAAATGACGTCGCGGCGGGGGGTTTCGCACGTTAGACTCAGCCATTAGCGCGCTTCGTCGTGATTTTTCCGCGAGTGTCTCACAAGAACGGGCAAATCTCACTAGGTCGATCGTTTTTCTGCATTATTTATGTGCGTGCTTTGTGTGCGTGAAGATTTGTGCAGTCCGAGCTGAAATATCCCCAGCTTGGAGTGATGTAACCGTTACCGTTCGCGCATTTCCCTTTTGAGTTATTATTTTGACATTTGTCAATGTCGTGTTGCGGGGAATCGACTCCGAAGTCCCGTCTTACGAATGAAGTCTCGGAAAGTGTGAGCGCTCGCGAAAATCTGCCTCTATGTGTGTTTCACGCTGGTGTCACGGTTGCCAGATAGTGCTGTCATCGCTGAGGGAGGGTAAACACCTAAAGAGCGAAAAGATACGCTTAAAAGACTACGACTAGCTGCCGCTCCCTGTCTGCCGCGCGATCGACGACAACTCAACTCGCAAATTGACAATTAACTTATCGGGATCGTGGTATGCGTGAATTGACAACGTAATATGTTAAGCGAAAACTATATGCAGTACAGCAAACGTAACGACTAATCCGAAACAATGACTTAACGTGTGTGTTGCGAGTGCAAAACGGACGATAACATCACAAACGAGATGACATTTTTCATCGGAGAATTAACGAGTGAACATTTTCCTTGACAATAAGGAAAGTAGCATCTGTAGTTAAACGAATTATTAGAAGTTATTTTCACGTAGTTTTTTATTATTATTTAAACAACACGGAATCCATAAACAAAGATATCGGATATATTCTGCTTTGTCAACAAAGACACCATTTTCTTTTTTGTGTACATTTATGTGTATCTTTCATCATATACATAAGCATTATTAACGATGATTTTTCTCCATACGTAACGACAGGCGTGAAGTAAATGACGCACACTGAGGAGAAAAAGTAACATACTTGTGTTGTAAGTCGAGTATATATCAGTGAGTGGGAACATTTTTCATCGAAAGGCGTTCGCATCGAATGCATTATTCGGTCGGGGTGAGCGCGTCGAGGGGAAAGCCAGCGGCGGCGAAGCCTGGGCGTCGAGCCGAACGGGGGCCGCGGCGCCGCGGAACGCCACGCCGAGGTGTCGTCGCAGCCGAGCACGACGTCGGACCAGAGCAGCCGGCCGCTGATGGTGCGGTCTGGCTCACAAAGGCCGGGACCATGTCGAAATATGATAGGATACAACTCTTACAACCAAGGATATAACAAGTTATTTACTCAGGTTAGCACCACGCCGCTCCTCATGCACACTGCCATATACCCGATACAAAAATAATTCCAGTTTAAATAAACACCTCTAAAGTACACTGTTGGATAAAGTATCAATTTTAAGACGAATTATGACATGGTTCCTTACCAAAATAATAGATAATTTTGATAGATACACCCAGTGAAAGATTAAATGTTTCAGAACACATAACATATTACTCTTTGTCAGTGGCGGCTGGTCAATGTGGCATTGGATCAGGGGTGGGCTGGAGGGAGCTCAGAGGGGCTCGCGCGAGCTCTTCGTTAAATTTTACAAAGACCGGCGAGCCTCTTGTTAATTTAAAAGAAAACAACATTTTCTGATCAAATTAGTATATAACTGCAATTTCTGACTTATATATTATCTACGACAGCTTCAGTATACACAGTAGTACATTTTTAGCCATTTAGATTGATAAGTTTACGATAAATTGCATATTGTTACATATTATAAGTGTATTAAGTAACCATCGATTGCTAATTAAAGTATTGCATATAATTGCATAGGAGTGATGAGAAAATTCACTACTTCCCCAGAGCACCGATAATTGCTTTGAGATTAAGCGAGCCCCTTGTTAATGTTTTGGCAGTCCACAGCTGCATTGGATCAATGCACCCCTTGTATATGCAGGGGTTGTTATATTTCATGAAATTATATTCAAAACATAACATTTATACCATTCACTCATTTTGAATTCTTCATATATTTATTGTCTATAATAAATATTTTAGAACATTTTATATTAGACAATAAATACATGAAGAATTAAAAATGAGTGAATGGTATAAATGTTATGTTTTAATATTATTTCATGAAATATAACCGCCCCTGCATATACAAGGGGCGCATTGGTCCAATGCCACATTGAACGGCCGCCACTGCTTTTAGTAACAAAAAGAAATCGTAGAACAATATTTTTTAACAGATAAAGATAAATCAAAATGATGAAAAATCTCGCATCAGTACTAGGGAATCTGTGTCGAGACAATTCGAAAATAAATTTCCAGGAAATTTACGCTTTTTACCACTCTCAGTTCCCGGAAAATTATCATCCCTAGACTTGAAACTTATCAAATCAATATAAACAAAGTCTTAGAATCTCTTTATCTTGAGAACCTTTGTACATTTTGGAAGGTAATAAATAAAGGTGAGGAACTTTCAAAATCTTTCAATTATTTAATATAATATAATGAGCACTGTACGTACGTATGTCAGATGCTAATTTGCAACGATATCCATAAAAATACTTAACCAATGTATTAGTTTGCGAAGAAAATGGTTTCATCGGCAAAATCAAACGAATCTCTTGAATGATGTGTAATAAAATACAACATTGTCATATTTTTAAAAATGTAAGTATGCACGAGTTTTGAGCTACCTACGGTATCGGGGCGCGAGAATTTCTCGGGACATAACAATTTTATGCATCGTGACCCGGGAAATGAAAAAAACGACGCTTCAAAATCTTTTATCAATATCTTTTTCTAGTCGATACATTTTGATTCTATGCAAGGTAGACAATATATTAGGCGTTGGGATTTCCCCATCTCCTACTAGACCATATCAGCCATGATATAACTAATGTACATTGTCATTTCAGACAATTCACTCATATTACAATACAATAGTTCTTCACTATTCTATGCTAGATAATAAAAGAATACATTTTTTTACAAAACTATGTAATTTGTTATTAATTATCATTCACTGCATTAAAAAGATAAACATATGATATTCCTGTTTCAACTCGTCAATTCTATACTATTATATTACTTACATTTTCACCGTTTAATAAAATCAGCTAAATTTATTTAATATATTAATAAAAACACAATAATCCTTTGTACTTCATTCCACTTTATTTAATATGTCAGGACCGGTTTCGCTCATTGCGAGCATTGTCAACTGATAAGAAATATAATTTAACAATGCTATTTATACAAAATTGAAAAGTTATACACAACAATTGGCATTGAAAAGAAATTGCCAATTACATTAAAGTGATTCTAAAATAACACAAAATTAAAATTTTCAACACATCTAACATATAATTAAATATTTTGTGTTATTTTAGAATCACTTTAATGTAATTGGCAATTTCTTTTCAATGCCAATTGTTGTGTATAACATTTCAATTTTGTATAAATAGCATTGTTAAATTATATTTCTTATCAGTTGACAATGCTCGCAATGAGCGAAACCGGTCCTGACATATTAAATAAAGTGGAATGAAGTACAAAGGATTATTGTGTTTTTATTAATATAATGCCTTTCCACCAAGTATTGACAGTGAACACCCTAAAAGTGATTATTTAATATAGTTTATTATAGACTGAAGTTCGAAAGAAAAGTTTCGTCAAAACTTTATGTATTGAGATAAATGTAAATAAATATATTTTGATGCTCTATCGTCTAAAAAGAAATATTTATTTCTATGTCTCCATCTAGTGACAAAAACAAGATTGTCGAGTATTTATAATTAAAATTTCGTGCATTTTGATAATGCAATGGTTGTTTGTATGTATTTGACACACCAATATTCATCATCTAGTTCAGGCGTGGGGAACCTACCGCCTTTTGGCTACTCTGGTGTGGCCTTCTGGCCAATTCTGTAATTCTGTAAATGTATGTAAATTCGTAAATTCCTAACATATTCTGACCGTAAATTCCTATTTCCGGACAAAGATTCCGTAGTCAATGTTTACTGCGGCCTTATGTCGAATCAGAAAAATGAATGCGGTCTTTAGAGAAGAAACGGTTTCCCACCCCTGATATAGTTTCTTTTTACGTTTTTTATTTCCAAAACAACTATGATATTATACGTATACTTGATGTTCTTGAACTTCGTTTTTAGTTTTAGGTTAGGGAAATAAAAAACGTTACACATTTTACTTCCGTATGTTTAACACTATTTGCACCACCTATAAAAGATTTACGATAAAAGTACCTTTTTGAATAAATTTTAATAAGTGCGTTTCGCCAGACGATTGAGCTTGAAAAAGCAACATTTTCCTATACTCCTTTTTAACGTTAAGAAAAGATATATATGTTCTTATGAGTCCTACAAATTGATACGCTTCTTACTCGACGTACATGAATATTAAAAACAATATTCTCAATAATCATAACAGTTCAATTGGTATTTTTTTATACAGCAGTCGTATATCTTTTTGTTAATTTTCTTGTTAATCTTTGGTGAGAGGTCAATAGTGAAAAAAAAACAATTTATAGTACATACATAATAAAACATTGCTCAATTGAGTTTACGCAGTCGTAAAGATATATGTAGGCAGTTCTTTCGATGATTTTCAAATAATTTAGTTCAGTTTAGTTGAAAATACTTCCATACTCAACAAAACATCATTCACTATAGATAATTTTTACGCCATTCGTTATTGAATGGTAATAAATATGATGTCAAATAAATTTTCTAGCACTAATGAATGCTAGTTAGTTTCTTTGGTGGATTTGGCGGTAGCTTTGCAGGAGTTCATTTTTTTTAAACCTTGAGGTTTAATATTTACTATTTATTTAAACAATGTCCGTAATTTACCGTACTGCGCACACTATTACTTATAAAATTGCAATGTGTCGGATTTCCAACGAGGTCACGACCCTCATAAGGCTTTAGGGCCAGGGAGGAAGGACATATAAAGTTGGAATGTTATTTTTTCTGCGGGCGTAGAAATGTGGGAGCAAGTAAGGCCCCTCTCTTGGTCACGCTGAGATTCTGCATGTATGAGTGAATTGTATTTATGAATCCAATATTCACCAAGTGAAAAAAAAATTAAGAATATAAATGTCTAGACTGTAGAGTATAATACAATTAATTACAACAAATGATGTTCCCAAACGTCTTTTACAATTTAAAATAGTAAATATTCGTCTTTTGAATCATTAACTTTTTCAATTTGGAGCATACGGACATCAAATAAAGCTGATATAAATTTACAAAAAACTATTTGATAGTCAATTGTTTAACCAGTTTTTTCTCAACGAGAGTAAGGATTGGGCCGGGTCGGAGAAATGGTTAGGTCAGAAGTGGGGAACCTTTTCTTCTCTAAAGGCCGCATTCATTTTTCTGATTCGAAATAAGGCCGCAGTAAACATTGACTAGGAAGGGATTGATTAATTTTTAATCCCTTACCCTACTTTTTCCCCAGATTATCTCCAGACCTCGTTTTTTTTCCTCAATTCGCTATACTACTTCGTTTTCCCAATTTACATAAATGTACAATTGCAGAATTGGCCAGAAGGCCGCACCGAAGTGGCCAAAAGGCCGCAGGTTCCCCACGTCTGGGTGAGGTAATCGCTCCCGCAACGTCCCGTTTTAAGGATCAGATGGGTGGCAGGACGTTGTAGTCATCCCCAACATCTATACATCCGAGCACAAGTTCATAGACCGATTGAAAAATCAATTTATGTGGGATCCAAACCCGTGACCACCGCAAGTAAATCCAATAATGTCGATCACTCGTTTAAAATTACGTTCAATAACAAACATATCCCAAATAGTTTACGAATTAGAACTAATTTGGGTATAATTTTAGCTTATTAATTTAATTGAAATTTACTTTTTAACGCTTCATTAATATTCTGTTTTGACACTTTGATTTACGAATTTTTAACTTTAATAAAAATGACTCGCACCAATATGTGGTGCCGAATGCAGCGCTATAATGCACATTGCTAATTGCTATAGTTTTAGAAATTTATCTTATATATTTTTGATAAAATTCTTGTATTATATTTTGTATATTATTTTTTTAACCCATGTTCATTTGCAATGTGGAGCATATGCCCTCCTAATGGAGGTGTCTCAACAGATTTTTTTTCTACGAGGACTGTTTGTTACTCAATCGCTTAATCTCTCTTTTTCAAAGGACGGTTGTAAACTAATCGCTATTATGTATATTACTAATAATAAAATTCAAAATTCATAGGAATTTTAAACCTCGAAAGAGCCACACGAAACCTTCAATAACGCCACATTCGGCACGCTGGCCAAGGTTTAGGAATGGTTGCTCTAAGCGAAAAAATGTACGAGGGTCAAAATATTTACATAAAACTAATTCTGTGTCTTTAAGTTAAAATTTGTGCTTACAATACAACTAATCATTCATATAATGTTTTATGTTGCTCAACTATATGTTTCGATACAATGGCTCAAGAAAATTCCTAACAACTCTTACAAAAAAAATCCATCACAAAGTTGCGCATAGCCGAACACAAAAGGAAAGTTTATAATGCTGAGAACAAGTTCCATTTTGCTGAAACTACTTCAAACGCATCTGCAGGCGATTTCTTTGCTACTCGTTGTAACGACATACATAATGGGAACTTATTGTAGTTTTCCTTTGTTGTTTCTTAAGCAGCGGCAAAAAAACAAATGGAAGTTATTATACTCTTTCTGTTCGAGTATAAACTTAAAGAATAGTTTAAGATTTCGATTGAAGTTGCTTGGTGGTATTTTAATATTAAATTTGAATCGCTCATTTTATTTACATTCTCACAAGTTTTGTCACTCGGGTTTCGAGGGGTCAATGACAACAAATGTGGGAATGTACAAAATATGAACGATTCAAATTTATAGAAAGTAATTCATTATTTACATAGCTTTATTCTTTTGACGTAAGTGTAAAACTTCAACTGGTATACAAACTAGTCTATCCCGGGATTGAACATTCAACATAAAATCGTGTATATATTCGGGATTGATAAATATTTGCTTGGCAATTTTGAAATCCTGAGAATTTTAATAACCAAAGTGTCTTAAAAAATGAAGCACTCTTTTATACTTACTCCGCATTTATTAAATATGATCAGGACGTGTTTCGGTTGTGACGATCATCAGTTGAAGATGATTATTATATGTCAAGCATATGGTCTTCTGATGGAGGTATCTCAACATGTTTTTTTTCTACGAGAACTGTTTGTTTCTCAGATTCTCAACGTCTCTTTAGGACAGGACTTTAGCTACGCATCGTTATTTAAGGATTGGAAGGGTGAGAGGGAATATTTAGACATCACAAACATCCATGACTTCGAACAGAAATCTATTAGAATTTCTATTACCAATTGTTTTTTACATCCTCAATAGTTGTACTAGGTTTGATATAAATATCACTGTATTAATGTGCATTCTATCAGTTGAAAATTCTCGCAGTGAGCAATACTGGTCCCGATCATATTAGATAAACATAAAATTAGTACAAAAGACTTTTTTAAAAAAGAAATGAAAAGAGATTTTTTAAATATAATGCCTTTCCTCCAAGTATTGACAGTGAACACCTTAAAAGTAACCAAAGTGTCGTTCGAATTGTTATAGTATTTAAATCGTTTAAAAATGTCTTACAGTTATTTTTTTTAAACCATGTCCGCTCCCAATGTGGAGCAAAAGGACTTCTAATGGAGTTTATCTCAACAGAAGTGTTTCTACGTTACTCAGTTGCTCAACCTCTCTTTTCCAAAGAGAGTAGGGATAGAATGATAGAGCTAGAACAAGACTAGTGGTAAGCTAATTGCTCTCGATACGCCCCGTTCATAGGATAGGTTGGTTGGGTGGGGGGAATTCAAGACATCACATACATCCATACCTTCGAACAGAAATTCATAAATCGGTTGAAAAATCAATTTATAAAACTGTCCGTACCGGGATTTGAACCCGTGCACTCCGTAACCGAAGTCAACAACGTTGACCACTCGGCCACACAGGCGGCAGTTATATCGATGTTTATCTTCATTGACAAAGATTTTTCAACACCTTTTTTTAACCTTGCCGTTACCCATCTTTGTTTGTAGAATTTGGTTTTGATTAGTCGGTTCGTAATAATGTTAGCAGCTACCTCCACTTTTCAAGGTGAAGTAAGAACTATTGACGGATGTAAAATATTAAATTTGAATCGTCCAAACTATGTACATTCTCACATATTTTGTCACTAACGACCCGGGTTTCGCCTTTCGGCATCTTCAGGCATTGAAGTGCACGGATGAACTTGAACTGACGCTTAGCAAATGAAAGTTTCGTGTTTATATAAGATACAAATGCATCACTGAGTCCAAAGCCATTGCTGGCGAAAAGGACGAGCCCATGGGAATGCCAACAGATTTGAGCAGTGAGCAGTTTCAAGAATTATATAATTTGTTTGTCGGCAAAGGTTTTATGATTATATGATTTTATGATTATATAGGGTATAGAAGTGGAGATGTGGTAAAGTTTGATATTTCATTTAAAATCGGAAGACTTTGCAGCTGTGCTTTGTTGATTTCTAAAATTTCTTGGAAAAAGAACTTATGACTGTCCGTATTTGGGTGTAACATTTTTATCCCTTGTTCCTGATTGAACACGTGTCCTTCCGAAATTAAGTGATTAGCAAAAGTAGACGTGTCTTTTTTCAATCTAAAGGCTGCCATATGTTCATATGATGTACAATAGTTAAAAGAAGACTATCTGCTAGTCAATAATGCCGTTGGATACAAATTTATAATTAGATTTGAAAGATTGTTATATTTAGACATAAAAAATGTCCTCTTAAGAAATCGGATTTCTGATCACATTCCCTAGACACCATCGCATTAATATAAAAATCATCGAAATATCGTAGTCTGTAATACTTGTACACAAGTTATATTTTATATATACATTTAAGTGTTCGATATCGACTGTGGAAAGTAAAAAGGACGTAACCCACAGTTTTTTCAAAACAGGTTTTTTTCGATAATCACAATGTATCAAACTTGATACACGTTCTGTCAAAAAGATGCAAGCAGCAAATGCCGAATTAGTATTTAAACGTAGCTTTTAAGTTTGAAAAAGATGAGCTTGTAAAAAATTAAAACCAAGAAAAAAGTCTGAAATGAAGGTTTTTCCTAGAAAATTTCTTTAATTAATATTAAAATACACCAGCTTAGAAGTCTCCGTGCACTTCAAGGTGGTGTAAAATTCATAATTTGCATATGGCCCAAAATTATCAAAACACGTTTTTTGCGCCTCCTGTAAAATTTGATATGTGTGGGTTACGCCCTTTTTTTCTTTTCCACAGCCGATATGATGATTGCTATTAACTTTAAAAAATATTTATTGAAATTGAGTAGTTTATAATATATAGTTCTCACTCTGTTACAGCGATCGGAAAGCATTTGCGCACCATCAATTATGTCACGTTACGTTGCAAACAGCATAGTATGTTAGTTAATGTAATGAGCCCATATTTTTTGTAAGTCAAAGTATGTACTCTGTTAAAAGCATTTCCGAGTTAAGGGGCGTTAACAGACAACGCGAGACCAACGTGTCACAGGAAGTAAATTGCACAGTAATTCTAACGCTTTCCTCTGTAAAAGAACGAGCTTTTAGAAATCAAATTACCACGTTTTTTTTATCAGCAATTCAGACAAAAGTTTCGATTTTATTAGTAATATTTTGTGTACGACCGTCTTGTATTTAGTCTAACATCTCAAAGGATAGTTTTCAATCTAAAAACGCCAAGTACAATTTAAAGTAGGAAAATGAGCGACACCTTTCCAATTTTATTGCAATAATGTTTGCAAAAATAACTGAAATTCTTTATAAAAATATTGTATTGAAGTATTTTTCACCTATGCTAGAATATTGTATAAATCTTCAGTATTTAATCACAAGGAAATTCAAAAGAGATGTAGATGAAAAACGATTTTCTATTTTTTTATAATTTAAGTACCAAATTTGCACTATCTTAAATCCTTTAAAATATTGTATATCTGTTACACCAAATGTGCATTTTAAGTGATATAATGTTATCAGTGCTGTGTTGGTGAAATCATTTTCATGCCTATTTTTACCAATATATTATAATATAATATAAAGTCACTAATGAAGTTATATTCTTCTTTTAATTTAATTTGAAAATACTTGGTTTATCAAAATCGGTTTTTTTAAAACTGACCAGGCCTAGAAAGTACACAAGATTTTCCACAATATTCAGAAATAGTCGTATTTTTCCATTTATATTATATTTACGTGTCTCAATATTTATACCTGTATATATGAGTCGTATAGTATCAAAAGTAGAACTATCAATTTTTCGAATTTGCAAGAAAAACACGAAAAACGTATTGTTGGCTTTTTGAGTTTTATCAATTTAAACTCAATTTTAAACATACCTCATCAACGAGTGCAACTTAAAATTTCTACGGGAGATCACTTAAAGTAACTCTGTGATTGGTCGAAATCCTGATTTACCAAACTGTTCTACTTTTGTTTAAATTTATTTGATTTTTAAACATTTTTTAAATCTATATCCATACACCAGCAGAATAATGTGACAGCATTAGTTTAATTTCGACATATATGGGATAGTTCTGCTTTTGATACCAGACGACTCATATATGCTTTGTACAGATTTTTATTTAACAGTGGTCGGAATATAAAACAAAGCATTGCTTTCTAAGTAAATTGCATATATAATGTATTGGTAGTGTTCTCAAGGGAAATTATTTCGTGTTTTTTTTATTGCACTAAAAAAATACTAAATAGAACTGCCTTTTAATCAGTTTGCTTATATATTTGATTTTGTTACAACCAACATCTTTTCTTGCCATTGTAAATTTAAAAATTCATGTCACAGATTTTTTTGACAATATATAAATTTATGCAAATCAATCATAGATAATTACATAAAATTTTAACTGGAGACAATCAAAAATAAAAAAATCACACTCATAAACTTTGGAGATAATTAATTTTCTTCTAAGCGAGGTGGTTTCATTTGACATGTTACGTTTAATCATTAATTGGTTACAATTTACAATGAACTTAAACAAATTTTTGTACTTTACTTTATTATTTAATGCGAAACAATATTCCTATCTACCCTTTTTAATATACTTGTGGGAGTGGGGGCGTAACACGCGAACAAATACGTGTTTTTACCATTTTTTTCAAATCACAATATTTTTTGGCGTGAAGTGTGTGGGTATTTAAAAATTAACGTCTTATCGTGTTTATCAATTTAATACACAGCATTTAAAATAAGGTTAAATAAAAATAAAAGACATTCTATTAATCAATAAAAAGTTTATACGGATAAACTTCGACTTTTTTGTATTAGAACGGATTTTATTTGCGTTATTTTATGATGCCTACATGTGCGGAAACATACGCGGACGAGAGCAGCAGCTGAAAATGTCGCATTGCTACGAAAGTTCAAACTATCGTAGCATGCCGTGGATAAATCTCACAACCACTTATGTCGTAGCTCGCCGTAGCACTCGTAGCTCCCTTGCAATGCTTTGTCTGCTGAAACGCGAGATAGAATATTAAAAAGAAATACCAACCCCGTGTTTTGTTTATGTCAGAGCTTTAAAAGATATTTTGTTACAAGACACACAATACTATACGTATGTGGTATTTTAAATTACTGTTTCTTTGTTGTGCATAGAACGAATTTCGTATATTATTTCGTTCAAAAAAATGGAATAAGTTACAAATCATCATTATAAATCCATTAGTAGGCAATGCGGTCTTATATTTTTTGCTTTTTCGTTTATTATTCTTAATATTTAAGTATTTTCGCAAACTCAATAGCATTATTATTATTTAAGTTATCTCAAATTTGTCTTATTTTTCTCGGATACCTTTTGAATACTGGATCCGATTCTGCTCTCTCATAACAAATATTTAAAAAAAATATTGCTCGTTGGAAAATTAAATATTTCCATTATTGAGCAGAATCTCCGAAAACAATTTATATACTAATTAAAAATATTATTATGTTTGTCATTTTTATCGGTCAACTTTTATTAAAAAAATGAATGAAGAATATTTGGTACAATATTCATATTCAACCTATTTTGCCTATTGATTTTAACCTGTTTATATAATAAAACAGATATAACGTTAATTACCGTTGTAGTTGTAATAATGTGACCATGTGTACAAGGAAAACGTTTTCCTTCGTAAAATGCTTGCGTGAGAAATATTTACCGTGGGTTCAAATCCCTGACTTTTTCATTTATATACAGATGATTAATTACATTTATGATTTTTTTTACTCAAAGCGTGGATGTATGTAGTATGTCGTCATTTAATTATTGGGTAGTAAAAACAATTAGAAAATATCGCTTAGAAGCTAAGTTTTTTATATCTTCTTTAAAACAACACTTTGCTGAAAAAGTTTTGTTGACATTTTCACTAAGACTCTTTATTCTTAAAATTAGAATCGGACACTGTTTGCAGACACTTGTATTTACGATTTAAAATATGTTTTAAGGTAAAAACATTTTAGAATCAATAAAAAAAACTATAATGTATTATCAGAATGAGTTTCTTGGTTTCTATATCCTATATATATTTATACCATTTAAGCTATCAAATGTACATATGAACTAATGGTTCATTTGTATCGAATCTGTAATTTAACGAGGACTAGCAGCTTAATCTCAATCTTATTAAAGTAAAAAAGAAGATTTAGAAAAATATAAGTGATTATAGATAATTAGAATTATTAGATAATTAGAACATTAGAATGTCTTAATATTTTAGATATTAGTTGCGTATGATTGGACATACCACTTCGTTTATTAAATATACAAATATGATATAAAATCAATTTGAAGTCTAAATACAGTGATTTTGAGCACGTGATACAGAAAAGAAATATTGATGGATATTATATCAAAATTAAAACCTCTTCATTTAGATGAAAATGCCGCATGCTGCACTCTTAATATTCCGTTGTTTGATAAAATAACGAAAGGTATTACATAACATTTTTCATGTTGTAAGTTCCGTCTACGAAATATTTTGTAGTATTATTTTCAGAGTAACAACTGTTTACAGTTTTGTAGCCACATAATAGCTTAAATCAGACACATTTCTCACATAAAACAATTCGGAATAAACGTATAGTGGAAATCATTTACATTTACAGTAAATTGAACACGTGATATGGATATTTTATCGACATGAAACGGACACGCATCAGTATGAAATTCTTGCCAGTAATAAAATGTTATTATTACGTTTTATATAACTTTGGTGATCAACGCTCTTCTTTATGTATTATTGACTCTATGTTCACATTACTTTTAAATGACAAGACGGTTGTACACTATAAGACAATATATAAAATAATATACGCCGAATTTTAGAGGTTGGAAAACATTTTTCAATATTCATAATAACTTTGGTATTTATCTTTCTGTATACTATAGCAATAAAAGTAATATATACAAATACAAATAATAACAGCCAATCCCAGGTGACATATTGTCATCAAACTATGGATAATTTATACTCCGTTTCGTCAACTTTCTAGCAGATGATGGTAAGTAAAAAAACTGTTAAAAATGAATTAAATATACAAAGACGATAAATTCTTTGTCTGGAAAAATTAAATTAGTGCATTGATTATACCAGTTTGCCAAAAGGCATTCATTTTTAAATACAATTACTATTTATGCTGATTAAAGCCAGGTCCCTCACTAATAATTTTTAACTCTTATTTATGTCAGATCTGTATTTTGATATTATAATTATCTATGTATCATAAAATATCGCTGTTAGAGGCTTTATGCAAAAAGCTGATATATTTTTATTTGCTGTTTGCTCAATACTATCAATCTGTTACTAACTTCTGCCAGAACAGACGCGAAGTTGTTATGACATATGTGTTTATGACACAGTTATAGGGGTCTACAAAAACATCGTGCAATACAAATCGGTGTTATACGAGGCTTGAAGTTCATACAAAATTAAGCGTTGTGTGCGTTCTAAACAAATATCACTGTTTTACGACTCCGTTTCAAGAAAGGATTTTTTATTTATCACCGAAAAATCTTTTATATTTTGGGACTTAACTTTAGATCTTTGTAATTAGCGATTTAATGTTTTTAACAGTTGAATCATTATATGTTACAGAGTACATGATAAAAAATGCCGTATAATATATTCCGTATTATTTCTCAACAAACGTAATTATTGCATTATATTACAATGGAGGAATTTATTGTTTTTTTTTTTATAATTAATTTTATAAAAGGCAGTGAATGATTATAAAATGTACAAATACAAAATCGTGTAGAACTTACAGCTGATTTTTTAATAATTTAATTCTTGAATCACATAATGAAGATAGATTTACAAATATTAATGAATACAATGTTGGAAGCCAAAATAGTTTGTTTCTTATGATTTGTTTTATTCATCAGTTAATTTGCAATAATTGGGAATAAACAAGAGTTAATATTATTTACTTTAAATACATGACATTTAAAGTCTAAAAAGCTATTAGACTTATAAAACGCTTAACTTTTGTTTTGGTTAATTTTAATAAATAATATTTAGAAAAAAAATCTTTATACTTATTTTGTTTTTCAATATAAATTGGATATGGTTGACCCAGTTCTTAAAAATCATATCGAAGCTAATGATCCGAATTTCTGATTATTTCTGCGCAGTCTTCTTTTCCGAATATTTCACGTTAATTTATTACATAAAAAATCCGATAAAGTCTTTTATATGGGTAAGCCAGTTGCTGCGTCGAGAATCGCGGTTAATTATTATCAATATAAAAAAATCTTTACCATTACAAAAATAAGTGTTTTTACACTACTGAAAGAGTAACATTACTTTATATCAAAGGTAGATTGTAAATTATAAAAAAATATTTTTATAGTGTGTACAATATAACGCAAAACATTCTTTTTTTTATGACTAATGTAAATGATCGTGTGATATTTATGTTTTCATTAAGCCAGACTCGCTTCCACGCCGAGTCTATTTGATAGCAATAGAAGCACTTACTCATTTAAAATTACTTATACACGCGATGAGCAATGGGCCAAGACCGGCAGCCAGCGCCGTCGTTATGTCGAGAAGCCTTCGCAATAGGCGCCGCCTTTCGAACGAGACGTCGATCCGCCACCGACGCCCGCCGTCGCCGACTCAATTCACATTGTTAGCTATGCAAAGGCAGAGCTTAAAGCTCGAAAACAAGCAATTATTTGAAACGCAAATTGCTTTAATTGGTGTGACGTTGCATTTTCTAAGTAATAAACTTTGATGTAATAATTTCTACAATGTCGCTTCAGAAGGTAAATATTTAACACTCGTAATTATAATGGTTATTTCTTACTGTTGATTGAGTCAGTTTATCTTTTAAAAACACTCACATTAAAGCACTTAATTATTCTTAGATATATTCATTATAAAAACAATTTATTGACCGTCAGTTCAAATATATCCGTACAGTTGAGTGCTTGAATATGTCTAAAGGCAAAACCCGGTTCAATAGTGACAAAACGTATGGAAATATAAAAAAAATTAACGGCTCAAATTCGATATAGAAATTGTATAAAGCACCTTCAATTGAAATCTTAAATTATTTTAAGTTAGTAAAACTGAACACTTGAGAAACTATAAATTCACTCATAAATCAATTGCCGACATTTACCGTTTATGAATGTTATTTATTCTATCAAAACAATTCAATAAATTTTGTGGATTAGTATTGAGATTTGTAAAGTTTGAATGTTAGTCACACGTTTGATATTATTCAATTATTTTCATTTAAAATGTCAGTACTTCAATAAATTAGTATAATATTTATAGAATACGAATGATATTTATTGAAATAATATTAATGGCAAATTTAAGTTTTACATCAAACAAAAAAAAAACCTCTACGTAAAACTAATCCTAATATTTTAAATTAAAAAAATAAATATTTACGACACCTCTGATTTTATATGTAAACAATTAATAACTACAGGGGTGAAAATAAACAATAAATAATTGAGAAATATACATACAATGAAAATCATTGTTATATAAAAATATTCAGTTTTTTTTACAAAACAACATTTCAAACAAAATGTTTTATACAGAAAACATATTTCAAAAAGCGTTCAAACGTTAAAATATGCTTTTTCGTGTCCCTATCAAAGTATTACAAATTGATTGAATTTATTTCGTAAATATGTATTTCATTTGCGAAAAAATCTCATTCATTTCACACATACATAATATCCCCTACCACCCATTCATCTCAAGCGCTTTATATTGCTTTTCGTATACTTACTGTGTATTGTGCTTAAAAATGCTTCATTATTCCATGTGTCGTACTTATATGTAATTAAAATGTAAATATATTATTTAAAAAATATTTAAATGGTAAGCATTTCTTTATTTAAAAAAAAGAATAATAAAATTCTGTTTGCAGACGTATTGTTTTAAATCATTATTCTTCAAATATCTGTTCTCAGAATTTTCAGTCATAAACTACCAAAAACTGTGATTTAAAGTAATGTATTTTTATTTGGCAAGTATTAATTTTTCTATCGTCGTTTCACTGTACTTAAAAAATGAGTAATATATCTTGAAAATAGATAAACAAATAATGTTTGTAAAATATAAAAAAGATATATTGATAATGACGCTTCTGTTTTTTGATGACCCATCTAAGCTTTTATTAAAGAACTTCAGTTTAATTCTCTTGCAAAATTGAATGGTGAATATTTCACTATTTATTTATACAATTTCAAAATAAAAAAACGTATTCATTTAATATTTGCGAAAACAACTAGATACTTTTGCAATGCCTTATAACTTGATCAGTGTTGTTTCTGTATTGTTTTAAACGTGAAGATATATATTATATCCAAGAAATCCAACTCACTAAAGATAAAGAGTGTAATATTAATTAAATAAAATATATTCACATCTATTTTGCGAACTGCACAATTTTTTTAATATATAGTGTTATTAAATAATGCTTCCTTGGTTATTATGTCTTCACGGTGTAAAACTATTATACTATATTAAACACTTATTTGTTCATGTTTGAATTTTCCGTTATTTGCATGCCCACTACCTTCTTCTTTCGAAACTGGAAGTCTTAACATATGACCGAGTATACGCCTTTGGTAAGATTGATTCAACTTTGTTATATATTATCTTTTGTTATTAAATTTGAAGGAATGAGAATTTGAAAATACATTAGAACCTCGATAAGACGTACGTTCGAACGCGGCACTGGCCAACATACCCTCAACGGGTGTGTTCAAAACTGCAAGTAAAATGTTTCGGTATATTGTTCCAGAGACATGAACGTAGAAGTAAACGTTATACCCTGGTTATATAGCATAAATCATGGGTGACCAAACTTTCGACATCTGCGGGCAATTTAATATTGAAATCAGTCGTAGCGGTCTACTAACACCGTATGTGTAACACAGTTGTCATAAAAAGTGAAATAATTTAAAGCACAATTTAATGTGTATGAAAAGGAAACAAAATGGATAGATAATATAAGGCACTGAACATAGTATGTGATTTCAAATAATGATGAGATAGATAAAAAAAATATTCATAGATGAGTACAAAAATTAAAATGCTGTGCAGGCATATGAATCAGCGGCCAGCGTTACAAACGTCAGTCCTACGTTCAGTAGACGAGCAAGACAGCAATATAACTTGAATTTGAGTGTGAAGGGTATACCGCAAAAAATATGCGTAGAACATTTTTTACAGACTGTCACACTCGGACTTGATTTCCGTTATATCGAGGTTCCACTGTACAATAAGTAGTCAATTCAAAATTTTCTGGCACTTTTCTACGTTTCAAGTGACGTTATACTGGAAATGTACAAAATATAATAGAATTACTTTTTAAGTGTTAATTGGCAGTTTTTGTTTGAAAGACAAAATATTTTTAAAAAAATAAAAACATTTTTTTTCTAATTCGACATTTTTTCAAAAATGATTATGATGAAAATGTTGTTTCGCAAGAAAATCAATTCGGGTTATTATAGAAACTATATGAAATATTAAAAAAAAAACATGCGTTTTATTTTGACAAATATCTTACTTGTGCCATGATCATTCCATCCCTTCATATTTATGATATAATAATTAAAATTATCAATTTCAACAGATCAGAAAATAAGCAAAATATTTAAAAGAAATCAACACAAAATATTTAAACTCTTTCCAAATACTAAGTACATCTGTTGATATTTATAATAAACTTATTCGATGGACCCCCAATGAAGAAATATTACAGTAAGCATGTAATCTATATTAACAAACTGAAATGTCTGTCATTCAAATTATTGTTCAAAGAATCAATCAACTTTTTAAAATCTTTATTTGTTACTATATAATTTAGTGTCAATTTTGTGCGATAACTTAAATTTGGTAAAATATTTGACCTTTACTTTTAACCAGTCGATATACCTATATTTACTATGAGGTGATGAAATATTATATTTAGAATAATACATAGTTCATCAAAAACTGTATATTTTTATTCATAACATTCTTCATTGGGATTTCATAAAATGTAAATTTTTTTATCCAAGCTTTGTATTGTGAATGTACAAGAAAAACCCACACAATTATATTTTAAAAGAATTATTTGAAATTAAAATACCTTCATTTTATCATAAACAATACTTTTGCATAAAATAAAGATACTATTTGTTATAATAATGATAAAAATTAATAACTTAAAAATCTAAAACTATTAATTTTTTATCATTATTTAATACCTGCTGCGGTCTAGTTGGTTACAGGTTGCCCTACTGATCAGGCTGTTCTGGGTTCGATAGCTGGTAAGGGCAATGTCATTTTTTTTCAATTTAAGTTTGAGACTTAAGCCGCCGATGTTTGTGAAGTCAACAATCTTCGAGTTGATCTCGAGTGACTTAAAACAAATATTTTTTCCAATTAATTTAATAAAAAACGTGATCAAAAATACAGTTTACATTTCAAGTAAACGGGTTTTCTTGTATTCTCGCAATATTATAATGTTATTGTATATTGCCAATGTGTTTTGTGTCAGTGGGCTTTACTATAATAATAATAAAAATACTACAATATGAACGCTGAATATCGCATTTTATGCATGCCACGCTTCCTATTTCCCTGTCAGTGTTTATGCAATAATATTATATGTCCGAAGATCCTAAGCCAGCACCCGGAAAAATACGGTTTGTACAAAACGGTAATCTCCCACTCACTTACGACATGACAGTATTTATATGGTTATTGAAAATCGATACCCCACTTAGTGTCGATTGCCTTATTTGAATAGCGATTTTTTAAGTAACACTCGACAAGTTGTATTCTGAACATTTATTTCTACCTTGAAGAACTATAATAAACATTGCAAGTTTTATCAATGACGTAAGCAGCTTCTGAACAATTGTAAAAATATTATATAATCTCAAAAAGTCAGTTGTAATCAACAGTTGTGATAACAATCATAAACGCTTTTTAATTACTACACTCAGAATAAAAAAGGTGTAATATAATTTAAAAAAACTACATGTTTGTATTTGGCATATTGTCTGATGTTTTCAGTAAATTATAGTAATATCACAATAATTTATAGTTCCAGGATTGGATGATAATATCCATAAAATCAATTTAACCATGACTGTAGAATACTACACTATAATGCTTTTGTGTACACATATCCGGTCAAATTCTACGCCTTAAACAACAAATTATAGACCACACTTTTAATATTATACTTACCCACTGTATAGCAGCTACCAGTTATCTTATAAATTTATTTGTAATACATATCATTACTTATAAATGTATTTTTTTATTTTGTTATTGTGTGTAAGGGGTTATTTTGTTATCGACGGTAGTGTAAAACGAATACTGCAGATAACTAGTGTCTTCAAAATCGTTATTATCGTAAAGAATCTTGTCTGCGAACCATATGAAACTGTCCATGTAAAAATTGGCAAACTTTCAGGTTTAATATCTTCTATAATGAAGAAAATCAACTGTTATAACGATTTAGTAACTCTTATACGATGAATTTGTATGGGAAAATTGGATAAATGATACATACAGTTTATTCAATAGTTTATCAGTTTTCCTCTCTGAACAATTTATGTAAAATTGAATTTTATGTAACGTATATATTTTTATGAATTTTCTCTGTTACTATCAGAGTATGTGGTATAATATTGCCCATTTAAACACAGTTATGGTATTATACAATTTATTTTACTAGAAAACTTTAAATAAGTCAAATTGTAGATAAATACATAATGTATATAACATTTGATTAAAACTAAAATTCACATTTTTATCACAAAAATCTAATATATTTCGCTGAAAATATTTTTTTAGCCGGAGTTATTACGATCATGAAAATTACTTTTAATTAAATAAAATGTTTTATTTTACGACATCAGGACATTATAAAACAAGATCTATTAACAATTCAAGTACATATTTATACCTACTGGTCGTTTCCGCGAGCTTAAAATGTTTTTTTTCGCGCAGATGCCTTAATTTTAAATAAAAAAACATTTGATTAACATGGCAGTAAAATCGTTTCATTAAGATTTATAACAAAAATATTTTAAATTACTCCAGATAATTAGTTTTGAAAAGTTCAGAGTATTAATCTATTAGGTTAATAAAGTCATTTAATCTATAAACCTAACATATAAGAACTGAATTCAAGTAAAATAAAGTTGTTCGTATTTACCGTTAAATCTTCTATTATTACTGTATGACACTCGTCGATCTTTTTAAACATTTCTTTAATATGACTAATCGATAAAAATTTACTAACAGTAATCTGTTGATTGTATTCATAAAGGTATTCATGAATTCCCGTTTAAATTTCCAGGGCTCTGCTGACTCAAATTATTCACAACCCTCATCGGATCTGTCGCTGGACGAGGAAAAGGAATCCCTGCGGCGGGAAAAGGAGCGCCAGGCGCTGGGCCAGTTGGAGAAAGCCAAGGTTCGTTTTGTACCAACGACATCAGACATAAATGGTGCAAACTGAGAAACATTTTCGTTTTTTACTTACTTTTCAGATGGCTTAACTCCTCAGTTCTATCTTAACTGGATCCACCGTTAGTCGACTAATGAAAAGTGAGCCAATACGAGGTTTTAATGTTGTTTTTTCGTTTAGTTAATCAGTGCTGATCAACCTATAGCGGTCGATTTATACTAAACACTATATTATTTTGTATATACTGTATTTCCTCTATTATAAGTCGCAAGTTTTTTTTACCGTGTTGTATTATCTGAATTCTTAGTGCGTCTTATAATCGATGACGTAAAAAATACAAAAGAAAATATTTTCTAGAATGTCTTAGAAAATAATGATTCGGAAAAAATTTACATAAAATCTGATTACTGCTCATGCTTATTATAAGAAAGTTATATACTTACTATATTAGAATATTATATACTTACTGCTTTATATTGATTTCTTTGCTCAATGAAGGTATCCGTGAAATTTTTATTATTGGTATTTAAAAATAAGGGTAACAATGTCTTTACAATGGCATCGTATATTGCCGAAATATTTCAGCTTATAAAAAAACTTATTTATTATTCTTTAAAGTATGTTTCACATAATAAGAATATATTTATGTCGCGATCTTGAAGTCATTATGGTCCACTCGGTCCTCGGTAAATCCTCAAACATTGATTTTTCAATTCATTAGTGAATTTGTATATTCTTATTATTTCTGAAAATGAGGTTGACCAACTGACCTGCAACAATTTCTCGTTAAACATCTTTTGTTGAAATTTATCATTAAGATTTCACGTGATGTACAAACCTTTGTGTCAAATTATTAGAATTATTAATCACAGCTCTGAATCGTACTCCACTGCCTGATTTTTTTATTCTAACTCATAACATTTACAACATATATAAATTGAATTCAACATTTCATATCAAATCTCCAGTATTTCGGTTGCTATTTTAATATTTTGAATTATTCACCTCAATATTTTCATTTCTTCCAACCAAAATAATGATATTTAAATTGTAGATAATATTTTCTCAGCCAGGTCAATATCTTTTTCCATTTAAGAAATGTAATAATCCTGGGTAAATTAAATAACCGTTGTCGTTTTTAATTTTACGTAACATAATAATTCGATGAAGTTTTGACAGCGAAAAATTCTAAAAGAAAAACAAACGAACACCGATTGTGCGATTCAAATGTGTTCTTTTCGATCGATGCGCTATCTATGAATCAGATTAATAGATAAATAAAATTTAACGCCACGTCATATTGACCCCACAGGCAAAGAGACCGAACATCGAGTCAATATAATATCCGTATTACTAAAATAAATGTAGCCTAAATGGCATTTGTAAAATAAAGTTAGCGTTACAATAGTATTGTAACGTATTATCGTCACACGAATACATTATTTAATGAGACGTTCTGTTATAATTAAACAGCACGAACGGACTTTGAATATATTCAAGAAAAAAAACCTCTACTCTTCCTATGAACCAGTCAGAGATGGCAACACTTTAAAGCGGTTTGTACCAAGATTGTAAACCAGCCCATTAAATTAAAATTAGAATATTACACTGGCTAGATCATTTACAATTTATTAAAGACAGAGAACAGGCAAAAAGCGATGTCTTGAAAAATTCAATTGAACGCGGAAGAATTTTTTTTTTAAATTTATTTTTACTCAATAATTTTTTTAATTGAACCACACCGAAGATAATATTTCCTCAATAATACACTCGAGTTTATACGTGTTTAGCAAATAGAATTTGAATAAAATGGTAATAAATAATTAATCTAATGGCGGTACATAATAGAACTACTTTCAATAATAAATTTCAATAAAGATAAAATTGTATAGGGTAGGGTAGATAAACTTTTTCTCCAAAAAACGTAGCATTTTTTTTAACTGATAGAAATTTACTGGATACAAAATTAGACTTGGATGTCGTCATCGCGACATCGCGGCTATTTCTACAGGATACAAATAATGTATATATTTCAATGGACATAATTGGACAATCCCAGAGAATATGCTCTGAATTTTAATTACTGCCACCACAAGGGCAGTTTGAAAATGATGCAACTTGGCATTAAACTCACCGTGTTCGGTGATGAATTGCGAGGTCCAGTGATCTGGAGAGAACCAGGTTGCATTCTGACGAAAAAAAATATCTAGGAATAATAAAGAGATAAATCTACTTCAAGGAGACATTGACCATCGTCTTTGCCAAGTAGTAAGAACAGTTAGTGAGTAGAGTTTTCTCACTTTCACTAACGGATGAAGAATTGTGTAGCCAATTTGCGCTGGTTTCCCGTGCAAAAGGTGATGGATTGCAGCTCGTCTTTGGACTTCTAGATCTAAAGCAGTAAGTCCCGACATGCCAAGAAGACATTCTGTTTAGCAGGTTAGGTAGGCTTGAGACATGGCAATAAGGGGAAACCGTTGTCCTCGAAGAAGTGTTTGACATATTTTCTGTCGTTAGTTATATCTATATGCCCAACAGCTTGCAACAGCTTTTAATGATTGTCGGTTGCTTGTTTGGCAATGATGAAGATGGTTAAATTGTTGGAGGCTGTCAGTACCAACCCTGATTTGTCACAGTCTTAATAATAGTGAATTTTAATTTGGATAATCTCTACTGTTTCCATGGTAATAGCACAAATTAATGGCATTATTATATTACTTCTCAAATAAAATACGTTGTACATAAATCGACACACTCCACCAAACAAAGCATGCTTTGAACACCAAAAGAGCTTATTCTGTGTAAACTTTCTTTGATCAAGTAGGCATTATAGTGGCAAATTACACCAAAGTATACACTGCATAATGATAACCTATTGTTCAATAGACTGAAACAAAATACAATACACGTTGCACATTTCAGATGTTAAATGGGCGTTCATTAATTAATTTGAAGTGTATTACTTTCAACACAATGGTCCAATTAGAGCCGCAAACTGAACATAAATAAATTATGCATGGTTTTATACCTAATTGAACATTTGAATTCACAATTTTCTGTATTTCTTAATGAACTACTTCAAATGGGCTATTTATCTGTACTTTATTATATTGTGATTGTACAGTAGACAAGTGGAATAGTATATATTAATTCTAATCGGCATTAGGCCGCTTCCAATGAACGGGTTGATTCTCCGAACAGAAACTTTCATGCTTTTTTACCGATTTATTCATTTGTATGAAAAACAAATGAACGTATTTAATATATAATGTATTTATCGTGTATGGCCGTTTTGATTGCGTTTCGTAATTTTAAAATAGATACATAGCTAAAAAGCTTAAATCAATTTAAAAACTGTTTGTTGAAATACATGTGTGCTACTCGTCATCTTAATCTAAATTGTACTTAAAAGATTCATGTCAATTTTAATGATTTTTGAACGTGTTTCTTACAAATATTCTTCAACTTTTAGACATTTTTAACCTATTAAAATACTATATTAAGAAAGATCTCACATTTTCTATATCGTATACATTATACATACGTTTTTCTTTGCTTAATATTTGTTTCTTAGTAATAATCTCAAATTGTTCTCAAACAAGCGAAATACGACCCACGTGCTAGCTTCACAACCAGTTATCAATTGTAATAAGTTATTAGTTATTTATCATTATTTTTACACGTAATGAAACGCATCAGTTAATATATTAGATTTCAAATAAAATATATGATGCTAATGTATCTTGTTGTTACGATTATAAGGTCATATATAGATTCAATGTATTAAAAGAAATGTAATATTATTAACGGCTTGTTATAACTGGTTGAAATATTATTTGATGGTATTATTTCAGTCGAAACCTGTGGCGTTTGCCGTGAGGACGAACGTCTCCTACGATGGCAGACAGGACGACGATTCTCCTGTTCACGGCAGCGCCATCTCCTTCGACGTCAGGGATTTCCTGCATATTAAGGTAAACAGTATGATTCATATTATAAATGCTCTTGCATCCAGACCCGAGGTCTTGATGGTTGAAAATTGTTGTGGATTCTGATTCAATTGTACTTATGCCACCATGGTATTTACATAGGTATTTGTTTCTGTTACGCTTTCCTTATAGTAAAAGCTTCCAATCGTTAGGTCGTTACTTTATATTACTGTATTGGAGACCGACATATTACAAAAAGACATCCGATTTTGAAACCTGTTTTTTTTACAATGTTCTTATTTCATGCTCCAGACATTGTATTCCGAATATGATATATCGATATGAAATCTATTTTTTTCATAACCTACATATCGTACCTATTTTCCTATTTCCAACAGTCTCCAGTTTCACTATTGGACTTCCATGCAGTTGTAAAACTCCACTATTTTTAAATACACTTATCCACGAATTTGGAAATTGTTCGTTACTAGAAGAAGATTGATTTAAGTTTTAATCACATTTATTCTAATGAAAAATAATATAAAATTATAAAAGAATAAATGTATCGTAATATTTTTTTTAAAATAACATATTGTAAAGTAATGTTTGTAACTGGGTCAATTCAAGATAATATTGGTCGCACTGTTCTGGACAAAGGAATTTAAAATAGAGACACTTTAACAGAAAATTGAACGCACATAAAAATAACAATTCCGTTGAAAATTTACACCGGCGTTTCATGTTGTTTGCGTGTTGCAGCACGAAACAAATTTTGAATATCATGCATATTAACTAGCCACAACACGACACAGAAAATTCTTTTTTTATTCTCGCCTCTGGTGCACAATTTATATTGTGGCCATTTTTTAGTTTCCCGGAAATTATTATAATGGAATGGAGGAGCCTTAGCAGGATTTCCGGCTGCGTTCGTTACAAGAAACCTCAAATGACCTAGAGCTTTCGTTACGCTGTATACAATGAGTGGTTTCCCCTTCAACGTAGGGAGCGAAGTCTCCGTTTTCTTTTATTTCAAACATATAAATCTTATCAAAATTTCTCCAGTTCGCATTGATTGTTACATAACAATTAAATGGTACGCTCTTAAGTCCAAGCAACATGTCTTATTTTTTCTTTCGGCGAATCTCTCTGTATTCATCAATAAGTCACATTATTTTGTTGAAAAACATTTGTGATGTATCGAGCTTGCGTATTTAGGAACCAAACGAAAACATACACATGAAAAATAATATTTTAATACATCTGGGCATATTGTGAAATGGTTTTTTTCATTAAAATGTTTGGTCACTTTTAGGGTATTCACTGTCAAACTTAGTGGAAAAGCATGATATTCAAAAAATAAAATACTCATTTGTACTTTTATTTAATAAGACAATGTTACAGTTCTAGTACAATAACACTGTAATTTTTTTATCGGTTATCAGTTGATAATGCTCGTCATAAGCTAACTGGTCTTAATCTTATTAAATAAAATTGTATTTAGTACAAATGAGTATTTTTTATTTTTTGAATAAAATGTTCGGTACTTTATTGTGTGTGTCAGATTTTATTATAGCTACTATTAAATACAAACTATTACATTTTTTTTAGAGCAGACGTGCCAAACTCGTTCAACGTCAAAGGCCCTCCCAAACTCAAAATAAGATATACCATTTTATACTGTGCACTTTCTTATAAAAAAATAATCGTGCAAATACAAGAATTTTGCAGATAAAATATAATATTCAAAAGCTTTTAAATAAGTAAATCGAATTATTTTTACGTTTTCTCTTCCAAAGCTTTAAAATTTGAAAAAAAAATATGTCGCATTACCGTAGAAAATTTTCCGAAGGGCCGCGTATTTGACATGCATGGTTTAAAGCTTCAGTTGGTATCAGTTATTATAATGTACAAACGTTTTTTTAATACGAAATTAATCTATGGAAAATATTATGCAAGAGATGAGGTTTTCAACTGTATCAATCTTAAGACAATTAAAAAAACAACAATTTGTTAGGACACCTAAGTATTTAAAATATGTCAGACATTTCAAACGTGCTTGCAAACTTGGCAGCTTCGTGCATTATGTAAATAATATACAATGGTTTGAATAACAATAATTACTTGATTTGACTTTTTTTTTAAATTTAAAAAAAAATATTTGACATTACAGCTTACGCCAATGCGTCAAATATTTTGAAATTGAAAAATCATACGAGATATACTCGATGAGAATTAACTTCACAAACACCCATGTCTTAGGTCTCAAATTAAAATTGAAAAAATCCAATTTGATACTGACCTTACCGGGAATCGAACCCAGACCCACCTGATCGATAGAGCAAGCTCTAACCAACTAGACCAAGAATAATATATTATTTTACCAATGAAAACCTTATTACGCAAGTAAAATTTTCTGCTTCGCTTTTCAAGTACACATTTGCAAAAATAAAATGAAAAACCATTATAACTTTGCTAATGACGTGCAACTCACCTTGGAGGAGAATGGGAATAAATGAGTCACGTGTTTCCAGTCACAACTTTTCACATCGCGTGGAAAACGCGGCGCATTTTATCATCCCCAGATACAAGAGTTCACTTTCTATTCCAACGAACATGAGTAATATTTCACCTCAAATGTTTCATTTTAATATCAGAAGGTAAAAATTGCAAGTTTGCATTACGGTCGGAGTTTTTTTTATATCGTGAAAAATACTGATTTTGATTGGTACATGCTTTATAAGTCGAAGTTTGATTGGTTAATAGAAGTTGCATTGTAATGTTTCGTGCAAATTTAGACATGACGTGCGACACGAATGATGCAAATTAACTTTATTTTAATAGATAACAGAATACTTGCCACGCTCATCGTAATATAGTCTTTAATAATTAAAATGCTTATGCATTATATTAATGTTAGCATAATACAATATTATCATGTCAAAAAATGGGTGTTTATTCTGTAAAATCTTTAATCAATACAGAAGTAGTCTGCATTCGATTTTAATTACAAAAATAAGTCATAAATTATTATTGTTTGTAATGGTGCAGTTAAAATATTTTTGATATTCTATTTAGATATTACAGCCCGAAATCAGTTATCGTGTTTTCTAAAATATGTCTTGGAGTTATTTATATACTTAAAGAGTGCGTCCTAAAAATTCGGCATTATTCTCATAAATTTCTAAAATATATATATATTTACAACTTTTTCATAAATATATGCCACTTTCTAGGTTATAAATTCCCTACTCTCAGTCGATCCGTTCAAGCCGGAAGTATATTTTATAAGGTTACATACAATAATTGTACGCACAACAGTTTATGCTTTAAATAATATTATTTATTAGTTTTTCCTTACATTCAGCTTCACTTACACAGCAGCATTGACGGATTATCCTATAAGCAATTGAGGCGCGCGCTTGGGGCCTCCAAATCGTAGCCCCCTCAAAAATAGCTTATATAATACATCCCATATACTTTTTGTTCAGATTTTTATTATTTGACTGGGAATTTTCTGACGTTCTAATGTTATCCGAAAAATAGGGCCTCCAAATTGTATTGCGCCTGAGGCCTCGCATGTGCTTAATCCGCCACTGCACGGCGGGATTAATTATGATTTGACTTTCATTATTGGAGTACAGTAGAACTTTCATATAAGTAACAAACTATCTGGTGAGATGTTGAAATCGTTTAAAACACCTGTTAATGTCATACATGTGTAGTTCCAAGTGTCATCGCTCGTTAACAATGATTTGCGTATAATAATCAAGCCGTACTCGAATTCGAGTCAAAATGTCGTCTTGCTCGTAGATTGAACGTAGCAGTGACATTTACAACGCTGAATGCTGATTCACATAACCAAGACCGTAGCGAGGCTCTTTGGAGCCTAAGGCAAGGGGTAGATTTTAGATAGATTCGTATGTTTCTAAAAATTCCTAACCTTATTTTGACGCTGCTAATGCTCCTCCAAGGCGATCGCTGTATTTGCCAGCCTCTAGTTACGGGTCTGGACACAGCTGGGCAGAAGTTTAATTTATGTACTCGAAATGAACGGATGCGTTTATTGCTCGGATAGTAACGGCGATAAAAAGAATTTTTACGTTGCTTAATTAACAATATTTTGTACTTTAAATTTTAAAAAAAAACCATCAGTATCAATCAACAACATCAAAATTGGATAAAACCCAATTTTATAATAATCAATTATGTAGTTACAAGTTAACATAACGTTATATTCGGAGTGTCTTATTTCAGGTCAACCTCCTCGGTGAGTTGTTTTTATTGACAGCTGTCAGTTAGTGTGTTGTCAGTCACGGGGGCAGAGGACGGCGAAGATTATTAATGTGAAGCTTTGATCAACCTTATCATATGTCTTCCTCAGGAGAAGTACGATAACAACTGGTGGATCGGTCGCCTGGTCAAGGAGGGCTGCGACGTCGGCTTCATCCCGTCGCCGGTGAAACTGGAGCAGGTGCGCGCGCATGCTGCCGCCGCGCGTACCACTCGCCTCTACGCCGGGAAGGCCGGCAGTTCCTCGGGCAACTTGGGCAACAACGCGGCTTCCGCGTCGGCCAACGCCGGCGGGAATGCCCCGGATGCCAGCAGAGGTAGCACCCCTCCCACGCCCGGTACGTCCGTCCCGCGCCGCATCATCAGAAACTTATTTCAAGCATTTCTTTATTATTATTATTGTGCTCGTTCGTTGTTTGTTATCGTTGTTATTACATCATTATCAGTATAGACGTCAAATACCCGGCTCGTTTACCGATGGTTTTGTATCCACAGATGGCACCTTGCTATTTAAATTCAAAATTTACATTTTTTTACGATTCTCTGGGATGTAATCATACTTACTCTTCTTCATCCCCAAATACTGAGAAATTTGACTTACTCAATATCAATTAGGTTCGAAAAACTGTGAAAAAAGCTAACACTTTTTAACTGTCACAAAAAGCAAATACAATATTGATGCAGATTGATGATTATATTATAATATTAACCTCTCCTTACATATAAATGACAGCTATCAATGGATATAGATATCAGTAAACGAGCTACAACAATTATTTAGTTTAATTTCTTTTCACAGTCAATATTCAATAACCTAGTACGCCAACAGCTCTTAAAATATTTTAATACCAGTAGCTGCCAATTATAAATTACAGGAGTTCATTTACACAAGAGCTGTTTCTATAAATGCACAATAGAGCGACAGTCAATGAGAAACCGTTGTAATTTTTTTCAACGATACAATTAACTTTTTAAGATCTTAGACAGGGATTTTGTTTCGTTAGTTGTAAAAAGCAAGTTTCTGACATAGCAGCCACCTATTGGCATAGTCCAGGTACATATTCAATATTGAATACTATTAAATTTCAGGACTAAAAGTTAATCAACTAACTAATTGCTATTTTGTTGTTACTAAATATTTTGATTTGAATTATTGTTTGTCCATGTTTGTGTGTGTGTCTAGATGTTGTGTTTTTTGCTCGGTACATACTTCTTATTATTTGTATTTCCATTATATAACCCTAACTTCAATAGACAACGTATTTTTGGTTCAATCGAATCGGTGGGTATAAACAAGCATTGTAAATTACGCAAACATTGAAGTTTTTTACTAAGAATAATTAAATATTTAATTAACTAAGCTTTACTAAATATAATATACATTATATTGTTTCATTATGAAGACGATATATGCATTTAATTGTTGCTTTGTGTGCTGTAAATTTTTGAAAAGCTAACTTGGTGTACGGTGACGCAATATTGAAATTTAATCTTTAATAATCTGCTTGTTTTCGCTTATATATTGGGATTGATTCTTAACAATTTTGTTGTATAATTATCTTGCCTTCATTTTACATAATCTATTTGCTCGTTCAATGTAACTCCCCACTGTGGAAACCCTATTTTGGATGACTTTATATATCTCAGTAAGTACGATAAAATCATCTCCATTTTTATTCTTTTTAACCATCAAAATTTTACAATACTTACACTGTTGGGAAGTAAATATTTTGTTTCTGATTTACTTATGTATTATTTTGTCAGTTAAATAAATAGATTTCTTTTCAGTTTTGTCGTGTTAAAGTTCTCATAAATTGTTTAAATTATCTTGTTATGCTTATCATACTTCATCAATATAAAGGTGTTAAGTATTTGAATAAACGTTACTGATTTTATAAGTATTTTTTGCGTTGTTCAATATTACATATAATTAAATTGGTATCCTTTTTAGTTATTGTGTAAAAGCATTTATTAAACTTATTTATATAGATGGTTCTGTAGATCATCCAGGTCCATGAGTGACTGCACAATTGAGAACCTCAATTTCAAAACCTACCTAAAGACCATTTTTGATTATTTTCAAATTTTGCTGCCAATTTGTTTTCTATTTCAATATCTACACAATCAATAAATTTCCGATTTCAAAACCTCTTTAAATACAGAGAAAACGCATTTACAAAAACGTGTTTAGTCTCAAAACCTACTCAAATCCAAAAAGCCCACAGCAGTTTTTTGCACTTTACCAACAATTTTGGTTTTTGGAGTTGAGTAGGTTTAGAATCTAAGGCGCTCAATTGACCTCTAGATGTCACTATATAAAAAAACAATTTATTTTTACTATTGCTCATTAAGTTTGTCGACTTTTCATTATCAAAAATTGATCATAGAGTGTGGAATGTCTTTTCATAACTTTTGTTGCCGTTTTCATGATTTTCTGTATTGTTTAATACTAATTTAATACTACAACCAGAGTGAATTTAACATTTAGAATAGATAGATTAATAATATTTTTACAATTAGTTAATAGAACGTATCTTACAACCAAACAGATAATTAGCTTTTATATTTTCAATGGCGGTTATTTCAATTTTTATTCCACTTGTCATATTACTAAATCTAACATGTGTTTTTTGACAAGCATCCTCAGACAAAATTTATCTTACTTTTACATATTGATTTTAATATCTTAATTATTGAGCGCACGAGAAAGATAAGGATGAAGATCCCCGACGAAAACTACTCAAACTTTCCAGTGCATTCAATAATTAAGAAACTAAAATCAAAACATTTGATATGGATAAAGTCATATGATACATTTAGTCTACGATGTAGATCAAAAATGAAACACTCGACACGTTTTCTTCTACAAAAATTGGAATAGGAAAGTTATCAACTTTAATGTTATATTACGTATTTGGCTATTTAGTTTCGTTCAAATAGATTTAATTTTATTTCAGTCAAGTACATAAATATTAGTTATCATTCATGATTCATGTTTTCCTTGCATCATCGCTCATTTAATGTCACAAACATTTCATTATCCTCAACCCCCTTCCGTTGTTTCCTTGTATGACCCCAAAACTAAGCCCACTCTTATAAAAATATTACAATCTTTAGACTGTGTGGTATATTTTAATGTTATAATGATATTTTTTTTAAGGTCCCTTCAAATGGTAATATAATATAGCATGTGTAAATACCTAATTATTATATTTAGTAATATGCAATCACCATATGTCTGTCTTAAGAGGATCAATCTGATTTTATTTATACTTTGGAAAATATTACGCTTTCCAATAATCAATTGATATATTGAATTATTTCTTTCACGCAACACTTTTTTGCCATATTTAAATATTTTCACATGTTAGTATAACGAATCTAATTTGAAAGACAACCAAACTTGTTTTAACAAATGGCATTTCATAACACAAGTAGTCAACTTTTTTATGGCTCTTTAATAAAAAACAAAATCTTTCTTAGAACCGTTTAACACTTTAATCAAACCATTTTGATTAAGTCATTCAGCCAGTCGGTCTCTGCAGAGTATTCTTCAAAACACAAAAAATTATGAACATCTCGACTATTTTATTTAAATTGTACTTGTCATTCGTTACCTTTGTTTTTAAATTAAAATTCAATACATTATTAAGTAGGTAATCTTAAAATAAATGCCTTAGAAAATAACTAGGGAATGTCGAAATTTGAGATACAGCTTGAATTTTTTCATTATTCGCAACAAAAATTTAATTTAATACATTATTCATTAATAACATAGATTTCTTCAATGTATCTTGCGATGGTACACTCTTTGTGGAAATTCATTTCTTATGTATAATTAGTATTGATAACTGGTAGTGAAATAACTAAATCATCAATGAAAATTTTCTTTCAAAATAGCACAATTTGTCTGATATATTATGTTAAGTATTCTGTGCGTACAAAGCAAAAGTGTTGATAATTCTAGAATAATTCTTATAATGATTCTTTCAATTTAATATTTGATTACAGATCTCAGTAATTGGTTTTTGTGTTTGGTTGATCTTGTATGACTTTATGTTTGAAGTCTGTTTATCTGAAGTGATTCAAAGTATAAAAAATGTTTGATGTTTGCTATTTCTAGCATGCAAAATATTCAAATAGAAATCATGAAAAATATAGCTAAATTGACAATACAGTGTTGTGTGAATGTACTCGGATAACTTTCATCATGGCCAAATTACAATTGCGCTCATGATCTCTTCTATATTAATGAATTTAATATTTCAAGCATTAAGAAATATAACATATATTTTAGATCTGACATATGGTTGAACTAATTATTTTTCTATATACCTACAAGCATCAATATATAAATGTTCATATTATCTGCATTCTATGTTTGTACATGCTTGGTTGTCAAGTTGTTGTATATTTGAAAATGTTGTGGAAACTTGTTGTTATATTTTGATGTTTGTTTATCTATGAAAAAAATGGTTATTTGATACTTTGACTTTCAAAGAATTATATGAGTTATTATAATATATGTACAATCGTGTCCTATCAGCAGCATTATTCAATACTACTTTGTCTCTCTTTATTTATATGTAGACAAAAAAGCAAATGCTATTGAATGAAATGACAATATTAGTACAGCAAAACCCCGATTTTACGTTTTCCAAGTGATACCCACAGTATGCGAGTTTGACCCTTCAAACTCGCGTACTTTTCCAAGTTAACTTTTTTGCTATGTCAACTCGTTTTCTCCTAGATTTTTTCAACAACTTGAATTGTTTTCAGTTTCTCATCTAGAGTTCTAGTTTTCTTCATTCAGGCATTTTAGTTTTGACTATTGAGTTAGAAATACAAGAGCAACCAGATGCGATGTAAGACTATTTATGAACGAAAAAAGAAATATCCAACAAAAACGGTCAATCGGGATAATATTTGGGACAAGGCGACAATGTTCAGATGATAGATCGAGGAAATGGTTAAACCGGAGAATGATTTAAGTAGAATTATTAAACATTGTTATTACGGGGTCTTGGTTGAGTGAAACATAAACAATTCATGCAAAAAAATGAAGATAGCGAGAACGGTAGATCGGGGTTCCACTAATACAAAAAAAATGTCATGTCAATTCCTTATTAACAATAAATTCAATAGATACGATGCTATTTGGCTTTGAAGTAAGTAATTAGCATTTACAGTAATTTATTGTGTTTTTGAAAAACAAAAATTGGACTGATCATTTTTTTACTTGATATCGTGATTGATCAGTTATTTTCCCTGCAATAATAACAACTTTATTAAAATAACATTGAAGATGGGAAAATATCTAGCATTCTATAGCTATCAATCTTTTCTTTTTATTTAAACTAAGAGATAATTCATCTGAACTATTTTCTATTGTAGTATTTACAATATTGTCACTTAAGTAATAATTCATGTGAAAATATACTATTTTAAAATTTGAATTACAATTTATTGTTGATAAATGTAATCGATGTTATCTTAGCCTTCGAGTTCCTATGGCGAGCATTCACGTTGTGAAATTCTTCTTATTTGAGTCTTTTGCTAAATAGCAATAATATCTAATTGATATTTATTGTAATCTTCAATGATACCTCAATAAATGCAATGCAAATATTACGCAAATTCGCCTGGGGTCACTTTGTACCATGTTGCTCCTCGATCCTATTTTTGATGTTTTGGTACTGAAGTGTTAAGAAGAAACAATAAGTTTATAATCATTAACTCCATACACTATTGCTTCTACTTTGTCACAAAATTGAATCTCAAAAAACAAAAATAAAGAAAATAAATGTTTGCATTTAAATTTGACAGTGATTTACACACAACTAAATTGGTGCATAAAGCTTTTGTTATTATGTGCTTGAAAATAAAATACTAAAAAAGTATTTGTTGATATAAGTATTAGAATGATTTTCTTTCAGTGTAAAGAAACAAATAATTTGAATAACGCTGCTATAGATGGTCCATAATTATTTTCTTTGTGATTAGTATTTCAAAATCTTGTATATCAATTGAATTCTAAATTCACCTACAGCCTATTAGCATTACACCATCTATCGAGTGTGTTAACAAGCTCGGAGATCCTTGGTAATAATTTACTTATTAATTTTTTAAATTTATTTGAAGCAAGCAGATGTGAGTAAGGATTCTAGTAAGACAGGATTTAGATTTTGCCAAACAAATTTTTCAAATTGCAATGACACTATGATTCTAACTTGATAACCAACCCTGTACGCACATATGGCTTTAGGTGGGTTGTTGAAAACAAGTAATATATTTTATATAAACATTTGATGAATGCTAAGTATCACCGCTCTTGTCAATATTCTTCTGAAACAGGATGATATTTAAAACCTCAGGTAAAATATCAATTATGCCTTCTCTAAGGTATATCCAAAGGTTTAAAGGTCAGCTCAATAGCAAAGTTTTCTTTTGTTTAAAACTGTGACGAACTTCACTTAAATCCAAAAACAAATCTTTTGTCAAATATATTAAATGACTGTCTCTTTCGCTGTAGATTAAAATAACGATTTCATAGATGATAGAGATTTTTTAAATTAAGAACTACATATTTTGATGACAAATAAATAATAATTTCACGACAAAAAGCTTCTGTAATTTTTCGTGATTTTTTATTTAATTTACAATAGTTTTATAAAATATTTTAATTAAAGTAACTATTGTGGCTAAAATAAGTCAATAGACAATATTATAATGGTTATGACACTATTGTAGATGAACAACTTCTGTTTCATTAGCAATGCAAATATTATAGCGAGGCCTATACTAAATTACCCTTGGTTAATTTAAAATAAATCATTCCAAAAAGGATCAAATCCATCGAAAATCAATTATGACTGCACTGCACTGATTCTTAAAATGGAAAAGCATAAAATGATCACAATCACTATATTTTAATGGTAAAATATAGATAGATTTCTGAATACATCGGATATTCAGTAATAAAAAAGTGAAAATATTTTTTTTAAATCATTTCTTTGCTAATTAGTGTGAACAAGTTTGTCATACATAGACAACTACTATTTTTTAAACACTGCATACATATCCCCTTTTAATCTAATAGGGTAAATCAAGAATAAAAATAGATTTTTTTGTTGGAAAATATTTTGTGCTTTACTACTATAGAAGAATCCATATGGTATATATATATATTTTTAAAAAGTATCGATATTTCGGATGATTCAGATTGTTATTCTTTGTCATTTGTTTCTATAGGGGATGACTCTGATTCAGTTGCCGGAGGCCGCATGGGAAAATCAACTTTAACAACACCCCCAGCGAAAGAGAAACGGAAACCGTTCTTCAAAAAACCTGAGACTGCCACCCCTTATGACGTTGTGCCCTCTATGAGACCTGTCGTATTAGTAGGACCCTCGCTTAAGGGCTATGAAGTAACGGATATGATGCAGAAAGCACTTTTTGATTTTTTGAAACACCGCTTCGAGGGAAAGTAAATATTTAATTCTCTTAATTGTTAAGTACTTTATACTATTTAGGGACACTGCGTTTTTATGACTATGTTTATATTCTGATTGTTATTTGCTTTTAACTCACCAATCTAGAAAAGATAGACAAAATCACCGCTTTAATACCCACTTTATAGTACCCATCATAATGATCTTCTATCGACACTACTGTTGTATTCTACTTGTCAGTGAATGGGCGATGAAGTTAATACCATAAAAATTATGTGGTTATTTGTTTTTTTATGGTATTGACGACCGTTTACAAATGATTCCAAATGTATTCTTTTAATGCCAATGAATACATGCTTTCGATTACAAATATATTCTGTTAAACTGTAAATTAACGTTTAATCGTTACACTTGATCAAAACTTTGTTTTTCTTTTTAGAATTATTATAACTCGGGTAATGGCAGATATTTCTTTAGCTAAACGATCACTTTTAAACAATCCATCTAAACGGGCAATTATGGAGAGATCGAATTCTAGATCTACATGTTTAGCAGAAGTACAGGTGATGATTTGTATTAAATTGTATTAAATATAATAATTATCAATTACAAGATTGTGTAATAGTTTAGTGTCAAATTGAATTACTCCATTAAACAGTTTGCCATAATATAAAAATATTAACCCTTTGACCGCGGATGACTGCTATAGCAGCCCAATCTGAACCGATTTGGATCCGAGCCGCGGTCAAAAGGTTAATCTAATTCATTGGTAATGATAGATAGAGAGCTTCATATTATTTTTTATAGATGGCAGTAAATGACAATTCTTCCATCTCTAATCCAAAAAACTAATCTAAAAATGATTTTATAATAACATGGTTTCTTTACATTTACAGGCCGAGATTGAAAGAATATTTGAATTAGCTAGAACATTACAACTTGTTGTTTTGGATTGTGATACAATTAATCACCCATCACAATTAGCAAAGACTTCATTAGCTCCTACAGTTGTTTATCTTAAAATATCTAGTCCAAAAGTAAGTATGTGAAAAAGTAACACTGTGATATTATTATAAAATTGAATAACAAATGACAATAACATTGAAAAGAATGTTTTTGCGAAATAATACAACAATAATTGTGCGTTAAAAGATCTTGAAATCTTAGGCACAGTTAACAGTGTCTTGTGAAAATCTTCAACATATTAGTCATATTCAGTCAGTTCAAGTACATCCGTGCACTTGGAATGCCTGAAGATGCCGAAAGGCAAAACCCGGGTCGTTAGCGACAAAACTCATGGAAAAGTACAAAATTCAAACAATTCAAATTTGATATTGAAATTCCATCAAGCACCCTCAGTCGAAATACTTAATTAGTCATATTAGTCAAACACCGTAAGCATATCTCATGTCTATATACGTTAATATTTTCCCGATTTTCATCTTTATGTTGGCAATGAGTTTTCAATGTGAAATTTTCTTCCAAGTTGTGCCGGCCATACATTAAGGAACAAATGGTTCCAGAACATGTCTTGGAACACAAAATTCACGTGTTCACGCTGTATCATGGAACATTTCATGTGACCCGATATAGGTTCCCATGTTCACCGTCAAAAACCGAGCACAAACGAGGAGCCTGGGAACATGTATGCGCGCGCAGCTGTAGACGAGCTGTCAAAGTATATTTCGTGACTTCATACCAAACATGACGTATTGTGGAATACATCTAATAATAATCATAAAAACCGAATACTATTTGCGAGAATATATATGTAGGCAGCACTCGTCGACATCAACTAATCGGGCGTCATTTTAGAGATCCATTTTCGACTTTGAAATGTCTCCCTATGTGACAGATTTCAAAATAAACCATAGATCATAATAAGTTATATTGGAATTATCTATGATATAAGAACAAGCTGTCATAGTGGATGATAAAATAATTGTATTTCAATTGTAGAAAGCTTATAAACATTAGTAATTAAATTTTTTGCATCCAATAAAACCAAATAATGTTCGTTTGGACGCAGCACTGTACAACATAACCTCAACGGGTGACGTTTCTGTGACCCCTCGTGTGTTCAAGAACATGCTCTGGAACATAGTTCCTGAGAACTTACGTAGATAGTTCCGGGAACAAAGTTCCTTGATGTATGGGCCCTTTTGTTCTTTTCTGATCTTAAAGTTAACATTTTTATTATGTTTCGTACTTGAATAAATCAAACATGTTTGTCAATGCTCTTGTGGCATGCTATCGGAGACAGATTGTGTACATATATGAGTAATCATCAACAACAAAAAAAATGGAAAAACTTATTTATAAATGTTACATCAATTTAATATATTTTATAAGACAGTGGAAATTGAGTCAATGTTAATGATAATAATTAATATGTTTAATTTACATTTTACAGGTATTACAAAGGTTAATTAAGTCAAGAGGTAAAGGGCAGACAAAAAATTTATCTGTTCAGATGGTAGCTGCAGAAAAGCTCGCTCAGTGTCCGCCAGAAATGTTTGATGTAATTTTAGATGAAAATCAACTAGAAGATGCTTGTGAACACATAGCAGAATATTTAGAAGTAAGACTCAAACTTCTTATAGATTAAATAATACACCTAAAATATTACAACCTTATAGAAATTGTCTGATAATGAAGTACATTGTTTTGATGAAAAAAGCCAAACTTACTAATAAAATGAATGTTGTGAGGTAATAAGTATAAAGCAGTGCTTTTTTTAGAAAAATAAAGGTGCCGGAACTCGCTTCTTGTCAAGCTTTTTACCAAAAGTTTTTTTCCCATCCATGCCCATTCTTAATATGGATTCATAATTAGGTATCACAACAGATTTTTTTTTTACAGACAGAAAGGGCTAGAACAGGAGTAGTTACTAACTAAGCGCTCCCACTTTATTCTGTTAATTTTTGAGTTGGAAGGGTGGAAGAGTATTAAGATATCACAAATACCATCAAACTCAACCTGAACCTCTGACCCATTTTGTTTCCTTTTAGTTCTTGGAGATTTATTTAAATATTCAGTATATTGAAAGATTGATTTGTCTTTGTTAATTTATATCACGCAGCTCGATTTTTTTTGCAGTTATTACTTTTTCGCGAAATAATGATTTAAAAAACATATTTTCAATCGTCTGTTTTTCTCCTTAAAAATAGTTTTCGAAGAAAAATAAATGCAATTTTTTGCGAATATTGATTAGAAACATTAAAAAGTCGAGAAAAAGGGTGCTGGAACACCGTTCCACCGCGTTACATGAGAAAGAAAGTACTGGTATAAAGTATTCTACTATTTCATCTTGACACAGAAGGTCTTTTATAATTTTTCATATAACATACAGAATTTTTCTTCAATGAAAAACGATCTAATAAAATATCTTGATGGTAAAAATCATTAAAAAGAATTATTCAATATTTATTTTTCTATTAGTATCCAGAGATATCTTCGGTTCGGTAAACTAATTTAACCATGAAGTTTCTCAATAAATAGTTATAATAGAAGATTTTTGAGAAAAACAATAAAAACATAGGTGCTTCAGTAGTGGATATTGATAATCTGTTATTGTATAGCTAAATATTTTTAATCAAAGGCATATTGGAGAGCGACGCATCCACCAGAGGGCTCGAGTTCATTAGGGGGAGTTCCTCGACCACTACCCAATAATCCCTCACCGCAGCCTTCACCGACAACTCCCACAACTCCAAATACACCAGGAAACCCTCACGATAGGAATCATCAAACGCCAGGTAAACTGATTTCCCAATCAATACGAGTATTATATTATTTTTCACTGTTCACTTTTTATCACTTTAATATTTCACCTTTATGAATATAAATATTTATTAAGCCTGCCATAAATTATATTGTAAGTAAGCACCACCATCACAAATACATTATAAAATAATAAGAGATCATTCTTCTCGAAAAAATGTGATTGAATCACTCACAAATTAAAACATAAGAATTTGTTGATATTTTTTCATCATAGTTATCTTGATTGGTTAGATTAAAAAAAGGTTTCGAAGAAGACATAAATTGTTTATTGTGAAAAACGTTTTTTGGGATGAATGCGAAAACCGATACCAAAACAATTAAAATGATAGTTTCTTCTTTTCACTACTTATTGAGGAATTGTACAATGAATATCCTACATGACTATTTTTTGGAAAGAATACTACTTTTAAATGTTTCAAAGAACATTAAGATTTTTTAATCCGGTTAAGCTGAATCCAATTCTACTGTATATTAAAAAGCATTATGTAACTATTTGCGATGGTGTTATATATATTATATTCCTGAATATTGTGTAGTTCTAGATACCCAGCACAATCCAGCGTTGGTTGAAATATTTTAATATTAAATATAAGCAAACATCGTTGTGTTGCTAAAAAGAGCAATTAAATTTCCTATAATTATTTAGCTATAAACGCAGTAGGAAGTGGTTTATCATAATCTATCCCAAATGATGTCATTAGGGAATTATTGATTAATAAATCATTCGATTGGTACTAATTGAATAGGTCACCGTCATTATTAACATAATGGTTTACTAATTTTCCTTGGATATAAATCATTTAATGCTCTCAGGACACCACGATTCGTACGGCTATGCACACGAAAGAGATAGAGGTAAAATTAATTATAAATTGTCTCCGTTAAAAAAACAAAATCAGTATTTATCGTGAATGTCAGAAGAGTTGATAATTCGTAATTATTACTATTGATGCCTTTTCTTTTTATTTCTTAGTAGATATTTTGATATTACAATTATGTGTGCTTAGAAAACAAATCTCGTGAGGTGTATATTGTACATATATTCTATAAAATAATCTGTTAGTCTTTCATTTATATAGTATAGATTAAATTCATTCATCTATATATCTGAAACTAATTTAAGTAATACTTTAAATGCTTCACTATACACAATTCTGTTTTTTCTAACATTATATCTGATCTCCGTAGTTATCATAAAACATATTTAATATTCTACCATAGGTCACTAAGTATACAGCAGTGTTTTCCAAAACTATTCCAAGTACCGAGCCCTTCTAGAGCTGTCATTTCATGTGCACAAAATTCAATAAAAACGATACCTTGTACATTTAAAAACTAAAATTAATGGTATTCCACTGATAATTGAAAGTATTATACCTCAAAAGTGATATTGTACATTATAAAATAATATTTTCTTCTGATACTACTTGGTAATTTAGTCTAAAAAAAAAATTTAAAAGGCCGTAGATGTTATCTAAGAATGGAAGTTTTTAGAAAATAAAATACACATGTAATGGGTTTAATTAAGAATTTTATTATCCTTGCGAGGGAAAATGCTTCTTTGACAAACTTTATAGTTATTTTTCAAAGTATATTTCAGTACCTAGCCGTAAATACAAATTTAATTCAATAAAAGTTGTAAATGGTATTTTTCTTCAGAGCAGAAAAAATATACTGGTGCAAGAAAGCTTTGAAAAGATGTATAATGTTTTAAAATAATAGAAAGTAATGTAAATTTTACATTTTGAGCAGCATAGCGATTCTAAATTCCCATTTACCTTCCAACACACTCGCACAATATTAAAATCAACACTCACTCTTGGTTCTGAATGATTCAAAATTTGCATGTTTGTATTGTCATTCCTATTGTCTCACAGTTTATGTCATTTATGTTTGTTCTGTATTATTTTGTTTCACTTTCAGTTCATGCAAAAGGCCACGCCCGTTGAAATGGCGTTTTGATCTCGGAAAGTTAAATGTTAAAATATGTTTTCACATTCAAGAAATATTTCAACAAACATCAGGTTTCTCTTCAAATTTGATTTGCATTAGATTTTTCTTTAACCAAAAAAAGATAGCCGGACGGCGACTCGTCCAGCCCGGTCAATTATTACCGAAAGCTTTTTTTTTTGATTTTGGCCAGATTTTACTCACACTGATTTTTAAAACAATTAATTTGTAATTCCTGTATTGAATTGTCATATTTTGACCGAATCTTGTTTTTATTACACGAGTTCTGGAAATTATAACACTATTTTCTAACATTTAAAATAGTATTTTATCTGTAATATCTTCCTGTATCTTACTTACATAATTAGAATTAACACTTCTTCCAATTCATAAACACTTGATTTTACGTTATTCCATTAATTTAGCAGCTATTACTTTGGTTTCACTTTTACATATTCAAATATATTATTTTAATTTTTTTTATATTATACAGTTCCTAAAAGTCCGACTTCTGCAAATCTGGCTGCCGATGTAGTGATACCTTGCCCAGGAAAAGTCCGAAATGCCGGAGAAATAGTATTACAGTTTTCACTCAACGGCACATAAAAAAGATTAATCACCATTATTTATTATTATTTCGAATTAAACTTGAGAAAGTGATTAGAGCATTAACTTCGCAGCAAAAATATTTGACACTGGTTTTAAATTCTTGAATGTTATACAATATGTAATTTGCCAGCCTTATCAATGCCTCTCTACTTTTTGCTAGTAGCTCTTCTTAGCTCTTCTTCGAGTGCTGTAAGTAAAAATAATTATTGCCTTGGCCATTTGGTTTAATTTGGACCCCTATAATGTAACAATTATATTACTTTTTGAGTTTATATAAAATGTTGTAGCATGTTTAACCAATTTTGTGTGTTGGAAATTTGTGTATCATAGAAATTTTCTTTAGTTTGGATTGAAAACTTATTTGGATTTACATATCTTTTTATTAAATTGTTTAATGAGTTGCATCACTAATATTTTCATAGGTACTGTTAGAATAATCCTACTAAAACAAAAGGCGGATGGTGAAATTTACTTTTTAGTTAAGTTGAATGTGTTGCAGGAGATTCAAAATTATTCTGATTATATCTATCATATGTTTACAGTTTTTGTACAATTTACTAAAAGGTGAAACACAATTGGTAATGAACATTACAGATTAATGATAAATGGAACATTTTAGCTGTCAAATATTATTTATTCATTTCAGTCAACAGCCATTGTGAATGATTTATTATATCTAATGTCAGATGGTGAAAAATTATAAGGTCAAATATTTTCCAGTTAAAAATGATAGTTTCCAGAATTTTCACTTCTATAAAATTATATAATTTTTTTCAATGTTGCATTACGACACACAGTGATATTTATTTTGAAGTAAAAGATAATTTTTTAAATGTGTTGATATTAATATTACCGAATGAACCTTCAGGGCCCTCATACCATCCGCACCACTCGGGACATCCTCGCGGGCGGTCAACGCGGCTAGACAGAGACAGAGACCGAGAGAGAGACCGCCTGGAGAGAGACAGAGCGAGAGGGTACGACGACGATTACAGTTCAGAGCGAGAGGTGATGTACCACCACCAGCAGCAGCACCATCATCAGCATCACCACCAGGTCCCCGCCCACCACCACTACCGACAGTCGCACCACTCCTCCTCCAGAGAAGAGTACGACCGCGACTACGACGAACGTAGAGATCATCCCGGCCAAAACCAGAACCATTCCAATCACACGCATCACCACCGTCAGAGCGGACCGGGGGGAAGCGCTTCCAGAGAGGGGGGGCGATCGGAGGAGAGGTACGCCAGGGGCGCAGGGGGAGACGAGTACGGCTCTTCGAGAAGAGCTCTCAACGCCATCTAGTATCAAGACGAGCCACCTGTGTGGTATTGCCGTTTCTGAAACGCTAATCTTATTGACTGCTTCATTAGAATAAGGATTCAGTGATTGTGCGAGCGGCGGTCGATCCGAGAGAGAGAATGACTCCGTCTGTGAAGTTTATTCAACTTAATTAATTTATTATATACGAGACGTACTGTATAAAGCTGCTACAATCACCATTTTCTAGATGTAAATCGATGTGTACGTGATGGGAAATTATTAGTTATTGCGAGATTTAACACACTGTTCCCGTGTAACATTGTTTAACCTTTAAGGAAACCGCAGCTTACGGGAGGTTTCAGATGAATCAAACGGTTTTAGTGTCACTTTAGATTTTCAATTGTTTCAATTCCAAGGGGAGCGCAGCCTCCGTGTGACGATTCCGCATATATTTCGTAATAAATTCAGACCAAAAACGAGACGACGGATATGAACATACTTGCTCAATGAAAGAATGCTTGTGAAATATTAGACTTTTCTTTGGTTTTCACATTCTGTGAACCGGAATAGTAATCGTTTTGAATAATTTTCTCGTTTATGAATGCAATATTGTGCCTCCGAAGGATGAGATCGTTTTCAAAATGTAAAATCATCAGAAACAATAGAAGTACTAAGAATAACACCTAACAAATTATTAATATTATTATTACTCATAATTTCGAATGTTAGCATACTTTATTGTAACATGTTTATAGTAAATCTAATGAATCCATTTAATAATTCATAGAATTTTTATAGCTATGACAAATTAATATTTTTAAATAGTACCTACTTATAAAAAACAAACTTCATACGTAAATTTAATTAAATTTCATAACTCGAGTTAAAAATTTTATATGAAGTTTCAATTATCGAAGTGTACCGTTTCGATGTACGTCATATTAAAAAAAAATGTCATCCACTATAGCCATTAATCGTGCATATAGTAAGATTTTCTATGAACGTAGCGCATATTTTGTCGTATCGGGATTGTAGGATACGTAACTCAATAATTCCATTCGTTTAAATAAATGAGTTTATAGTCCTATGCCTTGTAATTCACCCAGTACCTATGACCGTAAACAACGAGATTATAAAAATACTATCTGTCAAAATGCTAATAAACTCTATGGTAACAAAAGTTTGTTCGAAAATGATAACATAATTTTTTCTGTAGTATATTATGAAGCAATCTATCACTCGATCGAACTATCCAATTTCATTTAATATAGAGGTTATAATAATAATGAATATTATTATATCATAAGATTATTACCTCGTTCCACGCTCATACTATTTCTTGTTTCTTCAAGACAGTATTATTAAATTAAATTTAAGAACTCGTCTCTTGAGCAATAATAGGAAATGTCAAATTTTTCACAAATCAGCTACGATCATTTATTCAAATGTGCCTATTTTCAAATTTGTATAAAACAAACATTTTGAAAGCCCCAATTGAAATAAGTTATCCTTAGTATAAACTCGTAGACAATGTCCCGCTGAAGTTGAGCGGATGCTACACGGATGTTGAGTGGATTTTGATTTTCCCGCACATCTGCTAGACGCGTACGCTATTCAAACAAAAATAGAGCTTAATTGATAAATTGCCAACCAAAAATTACTAAACATGACTTCATCTTGAACCATTTTTCATTTTTATATTTTATTTAATAAGATTACAAACCGTCATTGCAAGTACGGTAAAGTCTGTTTGAATAAATTGGTTTCTCACACCGGACACCCACCGAACTATTAAGTGAACATTGCTCATTGGTATTCTTCTTTGGTGTGTTAAAATTTAGATTTCATTAAGTGTCTAATTTATCAGTCGTTCATACTTGTAACCGAGTTCTCCGGAAACAGGGAAATTGCTCGTTATTTTATTCAAATAAAGGTATTTTTTGAGTATGTAATAATACTCGAAACTTGCTATGATAAACAATCAGAACGTCCATGCTATGATTCTAATCTATCACAAAATATGATTACGAATAATTGACTTTTGTGTATGTAATCCTATAAAACTAGGTAAGATATTGATTACATCAAATTATATAAAATATGTTATCATCCTATGTGTTTTTATATGATACGGTTTCTAAATCAGAAATCTATTTGATCATGTCAACCGATAGTGTATTATAAATCAATCCGACGGGGATGGCTGGTGGTTATCCGTGTACCCAATGGAATTTAATTTGCTGAACTGAATTCAAGGATTCATCTTTTGTCACACGTTTGTAGATTGCAATCAATAATTTTATTTACTAACTGTGGATTTATGATCAGAATCAGAAAAACCATTTTTTTCTGTTATAAGAATATGAACAATGTGAAATATGACATAATTTTTTGCAGTATGTATATATTCCAAATTATATATTACAGAATCTCAATTGCAATATTCAATACCCTAAAACAGATTTACAGATGGAGTAATTTAGTTTGAATGCTTGTTAATCTTGACATGTTGAGGCCAATGGAAAATGTTAACCGATTCTAAAACATTACGATTTGTTATTCCTACTAAGGAGCTAGTCCGCTTTCAGTTGACAAAAACTCTTATTACAACATTGAATGTTTTATGATGGAAATAATATTTAATTAATTGATTTTTAATTTTTAAAAGAATATTACATTTGCTGTGACGAATCATTCATTTCCCTATACGCAATCTTTAATTGAATAATATACCTACAGTAAAATCTTATAGTCAGAGAAACAATATGAATTTAATGTTTCCGGTTGCTTATTAATGTAGAATAAATTTTATATATTATAATACCAAAGTCAAAGTGGTCCTTAACTCAACAGTAATAAGGATTAATCCTGCTCTAGAGTAGTCCTTAGATTTATCAAAACCAATTGTGGAAAATAAATATCTAACAATGCTTTGTCAACGTTTGCCTTTTGATTCCGCAGTCTTGTAATAAAAAATATTTCTTCAATGTAGATGGGGACTATTGATTTCAAAAACCGTTTTAAGTGATATTTAAATATAGATACGTTAGTTAAATCAATTGATTCGTGAATCGTAAGATTTAAAAAAAATCATTAGTGTAATTCCATTAGTTTTGCAAGTAAAGGAACTAGAATTCCCCAGCGCAAATAAGACTATCATGGTGTAGTAAATGAAATATTAATTTGTTTTATTAGACTAATTATCAATTTATATAATATAGTAATATTACGTTTATAGGTAACAATCTACAATTTCAATGTTTTCTTTTTGTTATGTAAAACACCAGAAGGGCAGGTGTAATTTGAGTATCGGAATCCATTCAAGTTTTGTTCTAAAATGTTTTTAGTACACTAAACTATGCTTTCAGTATATTAAGCTGTCGTACTATTGTAAACATTATATCTACCGAAGCTTAGTATTTCATGTGCATGTTGTGAAGTCTGCCTCGAATTAAATCATAGGTAAAAACAAAATGATACCAAAATTTGCCATTTTTTTTTGTCCAATAATCCAATTTTAATATAAGCAAACAAACTATAATCGATATGCTATTTGTAAAGTTATTTGTACAGTGTAATCCACACGTATAGTCAAAATGGTTATTTATCTTTGACGAGAGTCTCATATGACTGGACTGTTAATGTAATAATTGGAACCTTTAACATTATTATAATATTGTAGAGTTTGAGAATATATTGTTGAAATTGACGAGAGTTTGGCTATGTTTTGTGAATCTTTGCGCATATTTTTTTTTATATTATATATTAAATTTAATGAAAAGTATAGGTACCCATACTTTTAGTGTCCCCGGATATGCGGACTCATAAGAAGTGCTGTGATGTTTACAAAACAAAATTCGAAGGAAGACATTATCTTTACGCTCTTATTTATCGTTTCCCACTTTGACTAACTTTGTATTTATTTATTTTTTGAATAAAAAAGTTACATAATTCAAAGAGTATCTTCCGATTAGTTCGTTCGTTCGTTCAATACATAGTTTAAATAAAATGAACATTTGTGTATCTATATTTAATTCGATAATTAATAATAAAATGATTGGATGTATAAATTACATTATATTTAAAATGTGATATCCATCAGTCCGCAGTTTTTAAGCAGCGAACGCTAATTAATAGTAATTAAATATTTGGTATTTTCCAATGTGCTTTTAATACAATTTATATAAACTATCCTAAAAGATTTTTTTGAAATCATTAAATGTTCTGATCGCTTCATAGCTTAGATTTAATTTTTACGTAGACATCTTATACCGTAAAAAGTTTTTTGTTAAATTATATAAACAGGCTTGTTCTTGTTATATCTATATATCTACACCGTTATGGTATAGCGGTAACAAATTATATTTTATTATTGTTATCATAGAAAGATTGCTTTATATGTATATTCCATATTTCTTCAGAATTTCTCCGGTTTGTCGAGATGTTTAATTTTATTATATCGTTGTTGAAAACATTCACAAATGTGAAAATATTGTTACGATTATTGTTTGAATAAATTTCTCACGATTAAAGAATGATAATAAGTAATTTTATGTAGACATTTTGCCCGACTACTCACACAGATTTTGAGTACTGATTTAATGAACCTAGTTTGATTAGAAATACTTAAAATGATTATGTGTCGTTAACTATTTTTGTGGCATATACATATACCCATTGCATTATGTCGTTTATTTTATAAAAGCATCTTGTTAATTATATGAATAAACAATCAATGAAATCGGATAAACTTAAATTCCACAATATTTGTAGTCTCGATATTGTACGTTATACCTACCTTGTAGACATGGGATTCAATTCATCGGGTCAGTTGTATATACTCATGAATGTTTTTTATGCTTTCGACTTAGTATTTGATTGTACTATTTATCGTGATGTATTCATGTGACCAAGATTCCTTCCTTACGTTAAGCAGAAAATTCTTTGTTTTTAAATTGCAATTTATAAAAATAATGTTAAATCAAGTATTCAAAATGTGAATTCTAATATTATTATTATGTACTATTTAAAAATATCCCAACGGAAACGAACACCTATTTGAATCTTTAGTACTATATTGCAATACCGATCACTGGCGCCAAAATACCGAATATAAATAATTATTATTTCCGAATCGTAAACAATAGTCCACAAAATACTGTCAATCGAACACTAACTGTGTAGTTGAAATAATGTGAAAGAGTTATTATTGTTTTAATATAGTCAAATATGAATTTAGTAAAGGCGTATTGCTGACTTTTGTGCCAGGTTGCAGACTGTAAAAATGTGACTACCTTTAACCTATTTAAGATTTTCAACAACTTGAATAAATTTATGAATAATATACTTATTGTTGCAACAATTTGTAAATAAAAGAGTACTTTTTATCAATCACAATACTATATGATTTAATTTATTTGACAATAGATCTAAACTAAGAATATTCTAATATTTCCTCAGGCTCAATCATCTACCAATTCAGACAAAGATACAACCAACGACAGCCACACATGGATACTCTTTCAGCAAAAGAGTTTATTTCAAATGAACTTACAAAACTTAGCCTATTATTTAGCCTCTATGTGCACAATATATACTCCTCCAGATATACTGTTTCCTAAATTATATCCCCAATGGAGCCAAGCCACAAATTTGGTTAAAACAGTCAATGACGACAAGTGAGGGGTATAAAAGCATAACCGCCTCCACGCACTAATGCAAATTGTTCAGTAATCGAAATAAACGTTTTAAATGTTCTCTTTACATATTTTTGACCGATTTTGAATTGTATTCACATCCTCTTAGATTTGTCTTTAGTTTGGTAATTATATATCAAGCAATTTTAGTTCCGCTACTTCAAAAAAGACAATTCATTTTTCGATAGAGGAGGTTTTGCAGCTCAATTTGTGAAAGTGGCGGATTTGCACTTCACCATACGTGATTTATCGATTTAACCATTTCGAGACCAATACTACAAAATAAAGTAATAAATATGATTCAAATATTTATTATTTTCTATTTTTCATAAAGGAACAAAATAAACAGTTAAAAAATATATTACGCAAACCAATATAATAAAAAAAATGAATATTACAATTTTACAAGCTAACAAAACGCAAAAATACGTCAATTTTTTGAACTTATTAAATTTTAACTTTTATTCTTAAACACTGTCTCCGCCACGTTTATCTTGGAAAATTTTTCTAGAAATCAGGAAAGTTTTAGCAATGGATCGCAGTCTATGAACTCCAAAGCCCAGCAGTGGTGGATTACCTTATAAGCGAATGAAGCGCGCGCTTGGGGCCTCCCATTATCCCATAGACTTTTGTTCAGATTTTCATTATTTAACATTGAATTTTCTGATGTTCTTATGTTATCCGAAAAAAAAGGCCTCCAAATTTGAATGCACCTGGGACCTCCCATGTGCTTAATCCTCCACTGATGCATAGTTTTGGCAAACTTACTGTACTACAAACGGTCGTGTGAACTTCCTCACATATAATCTAGTATGCGTTTGCTGCATCGCCTCGGTATTTTCTTTTGGGAAGTGTCGTCGTGCAATTTAACTTTAAAATATTTCAAAATGAATGAATCTTGATATGCTTTTTCACGTTTCGCATAAAAGGTATTATGAAATTTTCGAATATCTTGCGGTCCAATTTCATTACACTTCTTCATCTCCAATTATCTTTTTGTTGTTTTGGTGATGGCAATTCCTAATTAATCTTCTTTTTTTTTTTTTAAATCCATGTTTGCTCCCAATGTGGAGCATATGGCCTCCTAATGGAGATATCTCAACAGATTTTTTCTACGAGAACTGTTTGTTACTCAGTTGCTCAACCTGTCTTATTCTTAGAGAGTAGTAGAGATAGAAGGATAATGCTAGGACAAGACTAGTGATCAGCTAATCGCTCTCGCTACACCCAATTTTTATAGGGTTGGAAAAGGTGGGAGGGAATTTTCAGACATCACAAACACATGACTGTCCAAAAAGTGCTGTTCGTACTGGGACACGTACCCATGAAGTCCACCACGGAAGCCCACAACCACAACGCTGCGCCATAGGACCCGACAATTACTCTTAGATTCGGCAAATCCTTTGGTGCATATATGTATATTAAAAAAAGTATTCTATTAAAAATCGATCCAGTACCCAGCGCTTAAAGTGTTAACAAATGACAGCTAAGAAGAAACCGGCGGCCATATTAGATTTGCGATGAGTGTGTGTTTACTGTATCATGATTGGTGGATTTAGATTGTGGTGCTTTTGAACTTCACTAATGCATAAGAGAGGCGGTTATGCATTTAATCACCATTTTAGATGTCGATTTTGAATGATTTTGAGGCAAATTTGCATCGGTTTGAAGTTTGGAGGGCATAAAGAGTAATACAAGGATCATTAATCAATCATTATCTCCAAAACGATAAAGTATGGATAGTGGCAGTTTTGCTTTTATACCCCTCAAGTGGCATAAGTCTTGACTTCTGAATAATTTTATATCACATGTGGTTTAACATTGTTGACCAAACAAAGTATCACCCATGTGCCATGGTAGGCTGTCATTGTATTTTGTGTTATATCCAAATCATTTTTTCAATTCCTGTAAAAATAACTATTCTAGTGAATTATGGGATTGGGTGGAAAGACAGAAAAATACAAACACACGAGACCACTCAAAGATTTAATCTATGGGCCCGTTGGGTAGATTTTGGCGGGTAAGTAAATAAATATAAGACATGTCGTAAGTTATTCATATTTTATTTATTTGAAATAGATTCAATTTTACCACACAACATATAACTATGTGACAATTAATCATAAAAGATAAATACTCTACATATCTTTGGCCTTAACTAGCTCCATGATAAATTTTGAACAATAAAATATTTTCAAATCTTGTTTGATTTTTTTGTAAATTATTTTTGTATTTCGTTATATTCATTTTTGTCTTGATGAAATAAACATAAATAATAACTCTATAAATATGATTCAATGTGGGAATCACTTTCTGAAAATCAAGAGTGTAAAAGTGCAGTTTTCATATAGTGACTGAGTAGAGAATGAGTAAAGTGGAACTAAAAACATGTTTAGATAAAAAAAGGATAATACTAAACAGATTTAGACTACATACAATACAAATCAGATAATGTATACAAAAACTATTTGTATCACTATTTTTTTTTGTCTATGCATCTAAATAATTAATCATTTAAATATTCTGACACTTGTTTTGCTAACATGATTTTTCATGTCTGTAAATTTGGTCACACTGATAAATTACAATACATTCCATAGCACATCAATTATTAACATGGCTGACATAATGTGTAATCACTACAATGCTTAATAAGAAAAATAGAAAATTGCAACTAGAAATTAGAAAAGTCTAGTGAATTCAGTTTACAGAAGCTATACGTAACAATTATAGAAATGTTTTACAGATGTCAAAATACATAGGTTGTGTGTAACTTTTAGCTGCCTGTTATATTTTTCCAATAAAAATAATGAGGAAGTAAAGGAGAATCATAGAATAGAGAACAAGTTGACTTAGACAACACACGAAACATACATTGAAAATTCACACAATAATAGAACACTACAATAAAGTAATAACATGCGACAAATAGAACAATTTACTTAGTCTACACATATTGGTAATCCGAGATGTAAAAGATATAGATAAAATATAAATAATGGTAAACTTTCGCAATATGCCTCACATGTTTTTCACTAGAAAATAAAAATGACGTCATTTTTAATGAAACTTCATGTTTATAAATTGTTATGGGAAGGAATTCAATCAGAAAGTCTTATAAATTAAAAAAAATGCTTTCATGACAGGACTTTTAGATTAGTCTATGGACATGTGCTATACATAATATTTATTTTATTTGTTTCAGAAATCACTAATTGGCACCCTGATTTCAATTATTCTAATATTCAAAACATATTCAGATTGACTCTCATAATGGCCAGATTATATAAAAAAAAAATTGCAGTTCTCAATTATCATAATTTATATAGAAAGTATAATACACCATGCAAAATTGTCATAATATTGATTCGTAATGTACGTAATCTTAAGGTTTCATTGATTATTTGTTGTTCTTATTCAAAATCACTTTTTTTGCAAATGTCATTAGTTTAAGGAGTGTTTTATAATGTTTTCTAGTGAAAAACGCATACAGCGGAGTCATAAAGGTTTACCTAAATAATAATAATCTTTGTTTACTGTCCTATAAAGTGAGACATTTTAGTAATAAATTGACAACCTGATGACATGGATGCCAGCAAAAAGTCACAAAGGTAACTGGATGATTCCGTTAAAAAATAATATATCTATAGAGAAAATTTCAAACAAGTACCTCTGTAGAATTTTTTGTAATTAAAGCAGAGACAATTCAATGCAATATTTTCAAACTATGATTTTATTATAGACAAACAAAAGAGGCACTTATTCCAAAAACATTTCTACATTATTCAAAATCTCCATTTTGAGAATAACTTATTTACAGGTTAATTTTATCATAGTCTTTGGCAACTTAGGGAATAAAAAAATGGGTACCCCATTTTTAGAGGCCCAAGTTTATCCTGTAAGCCAATATTTTATTTTATTTATTTACAGCTTCGGTGACATCGATTTCTAATTAATAATTTGATATTTTTGGTTTTGTACAATCAGATCTCTACCGTACTTTTTGTAAGCAATGCTGACACTATTTACAAAATTGACACAGAGCATTATGTGCGTGGATAGATTCTAAATTGCACAATACTTCCAATGGCCAATGTCCTTACAATTTCAATTCTTATCTACTCTTAAGAAAAACATCAATAAAACAATAGCTGTACATTCTGAATTTGCGTAAATAATATTTTCTATACATTTTGGTATTTGAATTGTACAGAAATTGTAAGAAAAACGTTAAACTTCATATTCTACAACTATTATTATAAACAAAATAATTTATTAACTGTAATTATTTTACATGATGTGCAATAATAATTCGAGACTTCAACACCTTCCTAAGACATCTCAATATAATATGTAAGAAGATAATAGATAAATATTAATAAGTTTTGTGAATACTTCTGCAGTTAAATTATTCTATTGCTTCTTCGATGTCAAATTGATATCCTAGTTTTTGAAGCTACCGTCGTGAATTCTCTTTGGTTTGATATAGGGAATGTAGACTGTCGATCTAAATGTAGAAATAGTTTTCATAGTCCGCATACGAATGAGGAATTTTCTTTCGGGGAGCGGCCATCGGAGGTAAACGCGAAGAAGGAGGAAGAGAAGGCGGAGCAGACATAAAAGAAAAAATACTTTCAGGTCCTGCAGTTCCGAAACTTGTAGACACAGGAGATTGATTGGGTGTACTCGTAACGAGCTCATCACTCTCTATACTGCTAAGACTTGTAGTATCGAAACTCTTTGAAGAAAATCTATTTGGATCAGAGTAGTTTCCGATACTCGGGTACTTGTATACAGGATTATAGCATCCGATTTGATGGCAACTTTTACTGGATATCATACTTGAATTACCGAAGGCTGTTCCATCGTTTCTCTTTGGGGGTTTACAAGAGCAGAGTGCGCTTTTCTCCGAATCACAACTGTGAGATTTGTCTGTAACGATAGGTTTCAGAGAATCTGATTTTAGGTTGACGTAGTTTCCCCATTTCTCGCCGTTATCTTCTAGAATATTTCCGATGCTTTTATTCCTTGCATGGAAGATTTCTGAATCCGGTGTGTGCAGTGCGTTTCCTAATGTTGATTTCTTATCGACTAATAAGGATAAACTGGAAAACGACTGCAAGGTTTGTTGCATTGTGGAGTAGAAAGGAAGTTGTTTCGTTGACGGTTGGAAATCATGTGACCACAGCATCTGTAACAAAAATAAAAAGTAAATTAGTTTCAAAAGAAGTATTTTCCCATGAACATTATTTAACTATATTATTATATGTATATATAACAGAACCTGTGAATATCAATGTTTTATGTTCAATGTGAGAAAAATTGAGTGCCAGCAAAAGGGGTATTTTGTTAAATAAATTCATTTGATTGTATAAGTACCTATTCGATTTTTTTTTAGCAATTTCAAATATAAATGCTGTAGCTGATGATGGGTAATGTAATTTAGATATATTTCTCACCTGTTTCCGCCTTCCAAGAGGTCGGTAGTCCGGGTTTCGTCTGACAAGAAAGTGGCATTCTTGCGTTCCATTAGTTTGCCAAGCCTGCTGGACTCTCAATGGAAGATCATCGGGGTGAAGCTTTCGTTGGTATTCCTGGGTTTGGCAAGCCTGAAAAAAAAATATATTATAGGTATAAGTCATATCATTTATAATTATTTATTTGAATAAGTCAATTTTATTTCTCTCTTAATGATCAGATTTTGATATTTTTATTAATAAAAAAAATATTTTGTTTCGAAAACTTTTACGTCATTGGAAAAAAAGTATACTTAATTCTTAGTTAAAAATAATAAAGTCCGTTTTCACTAATGAGATGTCAGATCTTTCAATCAATCCAGGTACCCTCTGGTGAAGCGCAAACGTTGGTACAGAGGCGTTCTTACGTTGCTTAATGAATGGGAGTGGGATTGATAAAAAAAAATACAAATAATAATTCCTTATTCTATGGTAAATAAATACTAACCGTTAATTAAAATTAAAAAAACAATTCTTAATTTCAAAGATGTATCTTTATATTTTAAACAATTTTGCGTATCTTTTTACTACATTGTCAAAAGTTGTCATGTCACATTTTTTCACGTTCGTCCACCTTCCCACTCTTAATTCCGTAATATTTTTTATCCCACTTCTAAAATATACTTCTTATATTTAACTCATTAACTACCGCAACCGTTGTTAATGTGAATATAAAGAAAGTACATATCTATCAGTGATATTATGATTATGATATGACATCATAATTTCATTTGTAGAAACACCCTTACTACTATTATAAAATATGAAAAGTTTTCACGCACGGAAAGTATGGTGGCGGTATGTTTTAGGGTAAAAATAGTATGATGTATATAATATTAAAATACAATAGAAACCATTTTTTTATGTTTGAATAAGCGAAAATGATTGTCTCGTGTCTCATTGTGATGTGACGACAAAACCACTAGCAAGCACAGAAAAAATATATTATCAAATCTAGTCGTTTATAAAATGTACTCTTTTTAAATATACGCAAGCCAATGCGTTAACTTGGAAAAGAATTCACTTCCGCGGCCAAATGTTACGCATCAAGTGAAGGGTTTCTGGTCTCCAAACACGTGGGTTTGTTTATCTAATAGATGCTAGACGCCGATGCTAAAAATAATATACCACTTGACTTTCCTTGACTGTGACTGGTACCTACAGGGACGTTGTTTTCTTATGTCAACGGTCAGATACATCAAGTTTTGACAAACAGCGACGGATGAATTTGAAAATGGAAACGCAACGCATAGTGATGTCGTAAATGAGTAAAAATTCCATAGAAGAGTTGGAAGGTAATAGATATCGACTGTGGAAAGGAAAAAGGACGTAACCCACACATAGCAAACTTTACAGTAGGCATAAAAAACGTGTTTTGATGATTTTCGACCATATGCAAATTATGAAATAAACACAACCTTGAAGTGCACGGAGACTTCTAAACTTGTGTTTAATTGACATAATCTGATATGAATTTAAGAAATTGTCTGGTTAAAACTTTTTTTTCAGTTTTTTTTCTTGGTTTCAATTTTCACAAGTACGTCTTTTTTTCAAACGTAAAAACTAAATTTAGATACTAATTCGGCATTCGCAGCTGAAATCCTTTTGATAGAACGTGTATCACGTTGGATGGATACATTGTGATTATCGAAAAAAAGCTGTTTTTAAAAAACTGTGGGTTAAGTCCTTTTTCCTTTTCACAGTCAATATGTATATTATAATATGAGAGATGAAATTTATCATCCGGGATACTATAAATCAATAATAAAACAAGCAACGGCATACATGGACCGAGTTGTGAGTTGTGAAAATTCCACATCTCTTACCGTATTTAGTAAGTATTAATATAAAGAGAGAATGAATACATTTTATTCACTTTTTCGCACTGTTTCAACAATTTTTTACCTTATTCGTTTGTTAACGGAAAATCTATCTTTTTAGCCCCAAAGAAAAAAAACACACATTGCATTTAAAGTCGCGATGACGGCGTTACGAAAAGAAATATATAAAATAACAGGGATATTTTAAAACTGTGACAATACGATATTAAACTTGAAAAAATATACCAATCATTTTATTTGAACAATATTTTAACGATATGATAAAAATAAAATATTTCTTACCTCATATAATGAGAACTGCTCCACTTTTTCTTTGGAGTTGTAACAGGAAAGCAAGAGAGCCACTAGCTCATCAGCGGTGGTGTTGTCACTAATTAGCAAACTTTTATACTGAGAGTTACTCATCAGGGCCGAATCGTAAATTCGCACCAGCCCACCGCGTCTCGTTTGCAGAGAAAACCTGACGGAGAAATAAACATTTTTTTAATGGGAAGTTTAAAATGAGTTTCTACAATATTACGGTAAATACAAGATTTCAATTTTAAAGTTTAAAATTTATATTAACGAAATAAGAAGAAAGCGTTTCGTTCTCTTTTAATAAGGCTTCTATTCATTGATTGAATTAGCATTTAATTGGTAAAACTCCGTTGTAATTAGGTAAAAAATATCGTGTGAGCCATCATTGATATTTTTTACCTAATGGCTTGTATTAAGTTAAAAAAACTTTTGGTGTATTCGGTGGTAGCTTTGTGGACATTCATTTTTAATCTAGGTATTCATAAAGTAATTTTTAATATTAAAATGTTGTAGAATTGGAACGATTTTGTTGCTATCTGCTTTACAAGATATAATATATACTTCGTATCAAGCTAAGAAAATTGTCAAAACAATATTATTTTGAAAAGATAGCTTTATTCAATGAAAAAATATTTGACCGGTAAAGAACCGACAACAATTGTAGCTTTTGTTATCACAGGGTAAAAATTTTAGAAAGCAAAGTTTCAATGTTGACTTTGCATTAGCTGATCGTTCAAAATAATATTTGTGCTCGTCCGTTTACGTTTCTTAAGACTCTTAAGTTTGTAGGTAGACAAATACTGAAGAAGTAAAACCACTTAACATTGATTAGTTTAACCGCCTTACCTTTAAAGCTTCAAGTTAGTATGCCAAAGCTTTTAAATAAAACAAGCGTCAAACTATATACCTATTTTGCTTTATAGTACACTATATATAGATTATAAGAATAAATTGCAATATTGATTGATTTTTCATTTGATTATTTTTTGCACTGCAGAGAAATTTGTAATAATAAAGTAAAGAAAAGTAATAGTAAAATTTAAGTCTTTATTTGCGGTATATAACACTATTTTAGTTAAAAAAAATAATAATCCAAATAACTTCGTATTCAGAAAGTTCAAGAACTAGGTTTAACATAATTAATACGAACGTTAAGACCAAATTCCCACTGTAAAAAGGTGCGTTACCATGTATAATTATTCACTTATCCAATAAATTTCCATTTTAAAAATATTTACCAAACCAACGTTGTTTGGTCTTTAAATTTATTGTATAATTAATGTTGTCAACTCACTTGGAGTACCCTTTGGGGTGGCAAGTTTGAAGAGCTGCAGGTCTCGCATCCTCGCTGAGTACGAGGAGAGTTCTAACTCCGGCGCGCCTCACTGCGACTTCCATCGTCAGATAGAAGAGGCGAGGATCGCGATGCTTCATCCGGTACTTCCCTAGAAGCATGCTGACCACCTCCCGGCTCGTCGTCTGGAAGGTTACGCTCAGGGTCTTGTATTCGATATCCGGTCTGAGACATTTTGCGTATACTTTGATTGTCGTCTGTAAACAAAGGAAAATGGAAAATTAATAAAACAGTAAAATAATGAACAAGTTTTAAATTAATGTTATAAAATGAAGCTATCTCATTCTACAAGAAAACTTATTCAATTACAGCTATAACTAAATTCGACATTATGTTACTAATTTGTTTCGGAAGAGAAATAAGACCATAGAATATATCAAGAAGCGATTTTCTGAATCGATTTATTCTTACGGAGAAAAAACTTAAGACGTCTTCGAGTGAATTAATCGATTAAATAACTTGAGATAACAATGAACACTAGCCACTAAATACGTAAAAAATACAATTGTTATATTATTGTAACTAATCATAATACAAAAGCTAGTATTTATTTAAATAACATGTTTATTATTAAAATGAATAGCCCAACAAATAATTTAAAAGCAATACAAGTGATATTAAATAAGATATTCACGCTAAGGCAGGTAATTAATTATATATTTGACAAATGCGAAACACTACCAATTATGTATACATCTGATCCATTTTAATCAATTCCAGGTTAACTATAATCGAACAATATTTTAATAGCTCTATACTGTAAACAACTCGTGTTAAAAGTTTAATGCAATTTACCGGATTTGACTGAATGCCAATTTTCTTGATATTGTACATCACTTTTGTACTCGGCAGAAGAAACGACGAACGCACTCTACAAAGCAGTATTGTTTACGAAATCCAACAGGACTAACTAACTGACTTGTTAGTAAAACACATACAGTAAGGCAGCGTGATAGCCGATGCTGTGTGTGATTAATTAAAAGAGACTATTTTGACTAATTTGTGGCCAAATTGTGAACTAATTAATGCAAGATTAGTAACGGCAGATGCACGCATCTAGTTTCAACAGACAGTATCCGGAGAAAAGTTGTTTTTTGTCACTTTTTTTCACCGATGATTAAACGCGCTATTTTTCACAATTCAGAGTTAAATATAAGCTTTTTAAACGCTCTCGTATTAATCAAGTTTCATAACAAAACAACGAACACGGCAGCGGGTTATTTATTCAGTCTTAAAATACGGTTTCGTCGATGTCGATTTTATAAAAGGTATTTAATTGACTACTGGGCCGCAAATGATATTTTTTTATACACATGGAGTTTTAATGAAAATTTTATTTTTACACAGAAAAGAAATGCATTATGATATTTTACTTTAATTTAATTATTGAAAATAAATATTCATGACATGTATTTTTACGAAACAATAACGTACACAGTGTAAATGGTTAAGACTATGGACACATAATAATCACTTGTATCGATTTTGCAAAGTAATTGTTGTTGATACAATAACGAATCCGATCAATCAAAAACACAGTTAAAAAGCTCGCAAAAAATATCAATCAGGCAACCGTCCAGATGAAATCTACACAGGATGAAATAAGCAAAGCGGTTGTCCCGGACGAAATTGCTGGAAGTTAATTGGAAAGGTGAGTCGGAATGACGGACGTCGTCATGTGGCCCGGTCGCGACTGATCAGGTTTTCGAAACGGTGGGCTTGCGATGTGATGCCGCGAGTCGTGTCGCCGGAACACAAGAAGCCTCGCAAGTGTGGAGATGAGGCAGCAGGAAGTGCATTCTACGACGGGCGAGCTTTATGCACCGAAATAATCGAAAACAAAAAAAAAGCTCGGTGAAAAAAGTTCCGTGCGCGCCCGTGTTTGTGGTCTGCCGCTATTTATTGCATAACTCACTTGGATTAGACATAACACTAACGGAATGAAAAGTTTACATTCTTAAATGATGTGCTATGAAGTGTTTTAGGAACTGGATGTCGCGATGTTCTATGGAGCTTACTGCACAAGATTTAGTAAGGCATGGGTGGACAACGTATAAAGAAAAAAAAATAAACATCTTTGTAAATAAATGTATCGCAAGGAAATTTTAATGGATGAAATCATTGCAATCGAATTAAAAAACGAGAAAAACTAAAACCGTATATGCCATTGTGAAATGAACTGTTCGTTTATGAAGCAAAATACACCCAATTCTCTTTTTGCACGGGGGATACGTTATATGCTAAAAAGCCGTGCATAAAAACCGTGTAGAAAAAGGTTAAGTGTTCATAGAGAAATTAAAGATACGTTCCATTACATTGGACCGTGCGAAAAGAGAATTTGGTGTATGTATTTCATGTACACACTGCGTGTGCTCTTTCGTCGGTTGCTATTTTAAATTGAAATGGCAATTTTCATTCTTATCCACTGTTACCTAAATTTATATTTGGTTTTATGACAATAACATAAAATTAAAGTTGATACCTTTGTTAATCCACTTGTTGTTTTATAAATTCTTACACATGTTTCGTCTCCATAAGAAGCATCATACATCAGCATATCTTTAAGCAGTATTATATATATAAGATAATTACTTTTAAGGTGTTCACTGTCAATACTTGGTGGAATGGCATTATAATAAAAATAATAAAACATTTTTAGTACTTTTTCCACATAAAATTTATTAGATCAGGACCGGTTTCGCTCATCGCGAGCATTATCAACTGATAAGAAAAATACAAAAACAGTGATATTTATACAAATTTAAATTGAAATAAAAAGGTGTAAGCAACTATTAACAATTTAAAGGATTAGCAAATTACATTATAATTACACAAAATTAAAATGCTTAACACCCATAACAATTAAAAACTCATCATCAAAGAATAATAAATCTAAGTGGCAAACGATATCAATTATAAACACAATTAAAATTTGGGAAATTTTTACACAAAGTGAAACACTACATTACTAAAGTAAATATCCTAATGATGATTTGGTGTTTTTCCCGTTTCCAAGCAATGATGTACTTCAACAAAATCGGCAGTAATGAAGATTCTGAAAAAGACATTTAAAGCCAGGTATATTGGTCAAACGGGAAGAGCTTTTAATATCAGATTTAAAGAACATCTAGCCTGCTCCCGTAAAGGGAATGAATTATCTTCATTTGGGAACCATTTGTTCCTAAATAAGCATACATTTGATATCTCTAAAAACTTTAGAATCCTGCATGTCAACAATAAATCGTTAAAACTTGATAAACAAGAAATCTTAGAAATAAATAGACAAAAATTTTTACCTAACTCTAATTTATTAAACGAACAGGTTGTATTTGCATCATCACCTTTGTTATATCCGTTTCATTAATCTAATTCTAACCTATGTTAACTGCTCTTCTATATTATTTATATGTTTTTCAAAATTTATTCCTTTTGTAAGAATTGATATGGTTTTTAAAAATGTATTTTTCAGAATCTTCATTACTGCCGATTTTGTTGAAGTACATCATTGCTTGGAAACGGGAAAAACACCAAATCATCATTAGGATATTTACTTTAGTAATGTAGTGTTTCACTTTGTGTAAAAATTTCCCAAATTTTAATTGTGTTTATAATTGATATCGTTTGCCACTTAGATTTATTATTCTTCGATGATGAGTTTTTAATTGTTATGGGTGTTAAGCATTTTAATTTTGTGTAATTATAATGTAATTTGCTAATCCTTTAAATTGTTAATAGTTGCTTACACCTTTTTATTTCAATTTAAATTTGTATAAATATCACTGTTTTTGTATTTTTCTTATCAGTTGATAATGCTCGCGATGAGCGAAACCGGTCCTGATCTAATAAATTTTATGTGGAAAAAGTACTAAAAATGTTTTATTATTTTTATTATAAGATAATTCTTAATGATGTGCAACATCTGTCACAATTTCTAACATAACAAGTGGAGTAACAAAGTAAAGTTATCAAACTTGATTTTATATTAAAAATAACCCTACACAACGTTTCCGCCGAATTCATCGAACATAGGTAATCAATATTATTGTTAAATTTAAGCTACCTCTAACAAAAATTTCAAACTTTATATTTTTATTTGTTTAATATCTGTTATACAATTATACAAAAATAATTATATCTAATAAAGAATGCTACTTTCATGCAATATACGATAAGAGATTCACATGTTTCGTTGGAATTAATAATCCGTTCAGTTTTTAATAATCATTGCTGTGAGAGACAGGCCTTGACTGGAGAAAGCACAGATGAATTATTTTTCGATCCAATGCTCCGACGGATGGATTTATTACGAGATGCATAGATAAAAATTTTAACGTTACGATGCCGACTTTTTGTGAGTGCGACCATCAAAGAGAATATGATATAATATTTGAAATTATATTGCAGCCGACCGCAGTATTTCACGATCTTGTATAACGCCATAAAAAGACAAAAAAGTATTAAATGTAATTTACATTAGACAGGATATTACGCGGGCTTTATTCGACAACCAGAGACAAGTTTGGTTTTTTTTTTAAACGTGAATGGCTATTCAATAATCGATGTGGATTATTTACGGCCAATAATATACATAAGTTATGGGTAATTTATATTCATATTAAAAAACCTTTTGTGAATCTGTATGTATTGGTAAATAAAATTATATTTATTACATAAAAAGGGAAATGTAAAATTAAAAACATTTTTATAAGCAACAACGGTTGAACTTTCAAAATTTTAAATAGAACGGATATATTGCATCACAATCCTGTATAAATATTTGACAAAGCATAAGTATCGAATTTATATTGGGTTGCTACAGAAATGATGTTTATATTAAAGATTGCAAACTTTTAAAGGGCAATGTTTAAAATTTACTGAATAGACCAGTTTATTTTAGTTAATTTGCCTTTTCAAGTAAAAAAAAAAACAATAGTATTGGTTAGACCAGGGATGGCCAACAAGGGACCCGCGGTTTTTATTTAAAGCCTTAATTATTCAATCTATGTGACCCGCGACATGATTTTTTTAAAATATTAAATCAAATTTGACCCACTTGCGAAAAAGGTTCGCCACCCCTGAGTGAGACTATACCGGATATCAGGACCGGTCATGTTTATTTAAAATTTGAAGAATCAACTTAAATCATTTCCACCATATTGACAGTGATAAACACTAATAATACTGAGCAAGACCAGTATTAATAGAAAATTTAAATTAACTTTGATTATTCCACGTATTGTGTAACTAACTGTGACACGTGTTTCGCCTCTTTCAGAGGCATCTTCAGACTTACTATCGCAAAGTTTGCTTAAGTAATGAAGCAAGATTGATTCTAACATTTTAAAATTATAAAATTACAAAATGGATTGGGTTTTTTTTCCTTTTAAGAGGAGCAAGGAGGGGGGTGTAGAATCGAAATAAAGCAAACAGATAATGATACTAATTTTACTAATGAGTTGTAAACAATCAGAATGGGATTTTTCCTTTTTAATGGAAGCAAAGAGGGGATTATAAAATGCAAACAAATTTAATCATACTACTAATGACGTTAAACATTACAAACTATTAAAACTAATGAGCTACAATCAATCATCTAGGTTTGTGATTACTCTATTAATTGGAAACAATTTTAGTAACGGGGAACCGCCTTTGCTATTAAGAATATTATTTAATAATATTTCTTTTTTGTTAAGAGTTTTATTAATTTCTAAAAATTCTAAGCTATTCATCTTTAAACCCTTTTTATTTACTCGGTGGAGTATTTCTAAATTACAAATCTGATTAAAATTATGATTATTTTCTATTAAATGATTGGCAAACTCAGAGAAATTGTTACTTTTTAGACATCTTATATGTTCTTTAATTCTAATATTAAAGTTTCTACCTGTCTGTCCAACATAAGACGCTTGACAGTCTCCACAAGAGAGTCGATAGATACCACTCTGTGACGATGAATCTACGCGATCTTTACTGTTCAATAAAATTTTACCTAAATTATTTACTGTATAAAACGCGGGTTCTATATTGTCTGGCAAAAATTTAACTATCTTTGACGAGATGTCTCCTAAATAAATAATTCTACGCCAGTTTTTAATATTATCGTTTGCTTTCTTCTCTCCTGAAAAAATATTATTTACTATGAGTTGTTTAACTTGCTTACGTTTAAGTAAGTTAACTACTACGTCTGTGTTGTAACCATTATTTACAGCTATCTGTTTAATAATGTTTAACTCTAATTCAAAGTTGACTTTAGTGAGAGGGATGTTAACTAATCTATTAATCATTGCATGGAATGATGAGAGTTTTTGCGACCACGGGTGAATTGATTGATGGTGAATGACGACATCTGTATAAGTAGGCTTTCTGTAAATGGCAAATTCTAATCTGTTGCTATTATTTTTCTTTATTGTTATGTCAAGAAAATTTAAGGTTTTTTGTTGCTCGATTTCTAGTGTGAATTTAATATTTGTATGCAATGAATTTATATGACGTAAAAAGGTATCTAACTGTCTATCTGTTCCTGTCCAAATGCAAAAGATATCGTCTACATAACGATACCAAGTTTTTACATTTTTAAGTAACGTGTGATTTGACTTAAAGAGATTATTCTCAAAATAATCCATAAAAATATCCGCGAGCAAAGGTGAAATAGGACCACCCATAGGTAATCCTACCGATTGTTTGTAAAAATTTTTATTAAACAAAAAATAGTTTTGTTCAATACAAATATTAAAAAGTCTAAGCATTTCTTTAACGACGTTGCTATTAATATCCGAAAAAGTTAAAATTTCGCTGACTATATTTTTGCACTCTTCCGTTGGTACGTTAGTAAATAAATTTGTTACGTCGAATGATACTAATTTACAATTACTAGTTAATTGTATGTCTTTGATTTTTTCTGTGAAGTCTATGCTATTCTTAACTGTATACTTCGGTTTAAACACGTTGTAAGAATTAAAAACGTCATTTAATTCACGGGCGATTTTGTAAGATGGAGAACTACAAAAAGATACCACGGGACGAATCGGTATCAAGGGTTTGTGTAATTTGGGTAAGCCAAATAATCTCGGAGCTTGTGGGTTTAAATTAATAACTTTATTTTTATTTAAGTAGAAAATGATAGGGCAGTTTTTGACACACGTTTTTACCTCATCTTGAAATTTGGATGTAGGATCCTTGTTAAGTAATTGGAAATGATCTCCTTTCGACAAGAAGTCTTCTACTTTCGATGTATAATCTAATGAGTTTAAAATTACTATGGAATTGCCTTTATCTGCTTTCGTCAGAGTAAGGTTTTCTCGACGTAAAATATCTTTGATATTTTTCGCCGTCCGCATATCGGAATTCGATGATTTCAATGAGTTTAAGTCTAATTCTTTTATTTGTTGGGCACAAATATGTTTAAAAGCAACTGGTTGTTTGAATAGAGCAACATCTAATTTTAGACTATCTAATTAAGACAACATCTAATTAAGACTTTTTAATATTTGTATTGAACAAAACTATTTTTTGTTTAATAAATTTTTTTACAAACAATCGGTAGGATTACCTATGGGTGGTCCTATTTCACCTTTGCTCGCGGATATTTTTATGGATTATTTTGAGAATAATCTCTTTAAGTCAAATCACACGTTACTTAAAAATGTAAAAACTTGGTATCGTTATGTAGACGATATCTTTTGCATTTGGACAGGAACAGATAGACAGTTAGATACCTTTTTACGTCATTTAAATTCATTGCATACAAATATTAAATTCACACTAGAAATCGAGCAACAAAAAACCTTAAATTTTCTTGACATAACAATAAAGAAAAATAATAGCAACAGATTAGAATTTGCCATTTACAGAAAGCCTACTTATACAGATGTCGTCATTCACCATCAATCAATTCACCCGTGGTCGCAAAAACTCTCATCATTCCATGCAATGATTAATAGATTAGTTAACATCCCTCTCACTAAAGTCAACTTTGAATTAGAGTTAAACATTATTAAACAGATAGCTGTAAATAATGGTTACAACACAGACGTAGTAGTTAACTTACTTAAACGTAAGCAAGTTAAACAACTCATAGTAAATAATATTTTTTCAGGAGAGAAGAAAGCAAACGATAATATTAAAAACTGGCGTAGAATTATTTATTTAGGAGACATCTCGTCAAAGATAGTTAAATTTTTGCCAGACAATATAGAACCCGCGTTTTATACAGTAAATAATTTAGGTAAAATTTTATTGAACAGTAAAGATCGCGTAGATTCATCGTCACAGAGTGGTATCTATCGACTCTCTTGTGGAGACTGTCAAGCGTCTTATGTTGGACAGACAGGTAGAAACTTTAATATTAGAATTAAAGAACATATAAGATGTCTAAAAAGTAACAATTTCTCTGAGTTTGCCAATCATTTAATAGAAAATAATCATAATTTTAATCAGATTTGTAATTTAGAAATACTCCACCGAGTAAATAAAAAGGGTTTAAAGATGAATAGCTTAGAATTTTTAGAAATTAATAAAACTCTTAACAAAAAAGAAATATTATTAAATAATATTCTTAATAGCACAGGCGGTTCCCCGTTACTAAAATTGTTTCCAATTAATAGAGTAATCACAAACCTAGATGATTGATTGTAGCTCATTAGTTTTAATAGTTTGTAATGTTTAACGTCATTAGTAGTATGATTAAATTTGTTTGCATTTTATAATCCCCTCTTTGCTTCCATTAAAAAGGAAAAATCCCATTCTGATTGTTTACAACTCATTAGTAAAATTAGTATCATTATCTGTTTGCTTTCTTTCGATTCTACACCCCCCTCCTTGCTCCTCTTAAAAGGAAAAAAAACCCAATCCATTTTGTAATTTTATAATTTTAAAATGTTAGAATCAATCTTGCTTCATTACTTAAGCAAACTTTGCGATAGTAAGTCTGAAGATGCCTCTGAAAGAGGCGAAACACGTGTCACAGTTAGTTACACAATACGTGGAATAATCAAAGTTAATTTAAATTTTCTATTAAAATGAACTTCCACAAAGTTACCGCCGAAACCATCGAAAGTAAGACCAGTATTGATAATTAATATACAGTTTTCATAAACCTGTAAAATGAGATGAACCGAACCGCATTATATAAGACTTATTTTTTTTCCGGATATCAAGTGGTGAATGAATATGGTCACATTTTTACACTATATTGGCCATGGTGTTTTCGTTACCAAGCTCTCTTAAGATTACACAATTCAGATAGTAAATTTAGCAATTAAGAGCATGCTGATCACAATATTATAATATATTCAGGGAATGGCTGGAGACCGGTCTAACGGGCTGACATAATATCTACGAGTGTGATAAATATTTTTCTTTATAAAGCTGAATTACAATAGTCTTCAAAAGTAGGAAGATACGAGTACATAGACATCTTCAGGTGATAGGTAGGTGATAAACTCCCGATTTAATAACTATATGATACAGATTACAGAATGACTACCAACATATTTTGAACTAAATCTCTAAATTCCGCTCGTTACAGAGACCTTCAGTAATGTAGTTAGTTGCCTTGGTTAGCTTACAATCTGATTAAGTTTTAAAACTTTAAGATGATAATTATAATAAGCTGTTTCCTTAAAATTAGATCGAATAGAATGAGGGGACACAAATATTATTTTTAATCAAGGAAAACCATGTAAAAAAAATGGCAAACTTCTTCTAAGAATGAATCAGATACTCTTTGAGATCCTTAACATCCCCTGAAGATAAGGTTTTACATTTATATTTGGAATAGTTGATACTAAAATAGTGTGACTTTTTTAAATGTAGTCCGTAAAAAGGGATATGGCAAGCTTCTGGATCAATATCAAAATCCGATCAATATCGAAAGAATAATCAAATATGATAAAAACAATGACTTCATCATTGGATCCATTTGAATTGTAAAAAAAACGAGGATTAAGACATCATGTTCATGAGACATACAACGAAAGGATTTATTAATGAACTTTCTATCGGTTTTTACTAACATCAGAAAATTGTCGGAACATATTTATAATATTAATGATTTCCAAGTCAAACTTTGGAGTAATGAATTAACCCTCCAGAGACGAGAGCTTTTTTCCGATAAAAAAAATATTTTCTAAGCCATATTGAAGTCACGGATAACTTTTATTCCTATCCAAAATTAAAAAAAAAAAAACGCAAAGTCGTTGTATAGAAACCCCGCATGACTATATGGTCATGCTCATGCTTTTATTACCGTGTAATATTGAGTACGGACAGTAGTAAGGACAAAAGTGACTGTATTCGGGGTTGAAATATAGCTAAACGTGATTTTTTTTTAAATATTTACAATTTGACCTCTTTAGATCAACATAATTTCAAAACAAATATATTAGCAAAATAACTGTAAATAATTTAATGTTTTTATAAAAAAATATCTAACAGTTTCAAAAAGTAAATTAAAAAAAACGGAAATTCAAAAAATCACATGTGCTTTTAGAGACCGTTCCTGTTCCCACGGCTGATGACTTACTGTAGTCCGTACCCTTCTTAACCAAATATGAGCAAAAGCAACGATATTCAGGTAGAAAAAGTATGAATAGTGGGATCAATAGACAACGGTGTTTTGTGTGACCATATGGTGACGCTCGTCCTTGGAGGGTTAATGATATAAAAAATCTTAAATAATGAGAAATATGAAGCAGTATGATTGTTTGTTTTTAAGAAAAAAATAATATTCTCTTTACGACAAAATTAACATTTATTTCAAGGATTTTACTAATGCTATTCACGTTCAAGATTTTATAATTAAGTCTTTTTTAATGGTCGCAATTTTAACAGACTTTTAATTTTTCAAACTTATGTAAAAGCTAAATTTAGATACTAATTCGGCAATTTCCGCTTACGTTCTTTAGACATGACGTGTAGTAAGTTGTATACATTGGGGTTATTGAAAAAAAATTTGTGGGTTACGTCGTTTTCCATTTCTAAATTCTACAACAATATGATAGTTTGATATTAAATTTCAGACATAATCAGACAAAAATTCAAATAAAATCTATTATTGTTTTAACCAGTTCGAAAGTGATAATATGAAAAAAAGATATTTGAATTGTTTTATATCGACTGTGGAAAGGAAAAAGGACGTAACCCAAAGTTTTTTCAAAACAGGCTTTTTTCGATTATCACAATGTATCAAACTTGATACACGTTCTATCAATAGGATGCAAGCTGTATCTAAATTTAGCTTTTATGTTTGAAAAAGATGACCTTGTAAAAAATTAAAAATAAAAAAAAGCTAAAATAAAGGTTTTTCCTAGACAAATTCTTTAATTAATATTAGAATATGTCAATTAAACACCAGTTTAGAAGTCTCCGTGCACTTCAAGGCTGTGTATAATTCACAATTTGCATGTCACAAAATCATCAAAACACGTTTTTAGCGCCTCTTGTAAAATTTGATATGTGTGGGTTACGTCCATTTTCCTTTCCATGGTCGATATGCTTAAAAACCTGTCGTTCATCTGATTTCAAGTGACTTTATTTACTTTGTGATTGTGCATTGTATGGCATGGGATTCTCTGTATTCATCGGGATGTACCCTAAAATGCACTCAAACATTTACGTTGTGGAATTTAGAGTAATTTAAATATCGATCAGCGATTCAGACAAAAAGGGCGATGTGAGATGATGATCATGAAATGACAGACGTCCGTGACGTAGAGACGATGGTGAGAGGATGACTGCCGGTGGCTGGTGGCCGACAGGAAGTTGGCTCTTAGCGAGGAATGTGGATACACCCGTCCCCCGCACTTAAAATCTCGGTCACCTTACCGCGCGTTGAGGTGAATTGTAATAATGGTCAATAAATTGGTCAGCGCGACTGTAGTAAAAAGCGTTTGTCAATGTCGCCGATAGGTGTCAAACATAAACAAACAAACACTAGTTAAGTGACCATAGAGCAAAACGCACACCAGTTTAATGACATTTCTGGTTCGACAACGAGAATTTGGAGGATTTTTTTCGAAATAACATACGATATTCACAAATCTATGGAATTGGATATTAATTAAAATAAATGACTTGTTGAATCCATCCAAGTGATTGATTTGGTCAAAACAAACAAAAAAGTAATATAATAATAACAAAAATATAATACAACATTAATAATGTCCTCCCCTTTTCTAAAATAACAGAGCGATTAGCTAACCACTAGTCCTGCCCTAGTCTTATCCTTTATATTCCTACTCTCTTCGAAAGAAAGAGAGATTAATCAACTGATTAACAAGTAGTTATCATATAAAAACTTCTCTTGAGATACCTCCAGTAGGTGGCCATATTCTCCACACCGGGAAATAGGTTTTTAAAAATAATGGCGACCTTTTTATCGTATAGATAAATTAAATTAATTTAATCGTGTCTGACACGTAAGTAAGATTGCTAAAGATAAAAAGAATATTCTGAAAAAAATCTGTGCTTTTCAATTTAATTTTATACAGCTTTGGTAATTAATGAAGATGAGCGTGTAATCAAGATTACAATCAATAATATTTAACAAAAATAATGTTTTTAAATCACAGTTCATTTGTTCATTGGTCAGAATATGTTGGAAGTGAGGCATTGCAGTATATCGGAATTATTTCTGTGTTACATTGTCACGGTTGAAAAATTAGCTTTTGGCTTATAAATACATATACACAAAGCTGATTATCCGCAGACAAAGGCAATGCACAGAAAGTAGTATTCTGACCGAGACGGTGAGGAGCAAGCAAGTGGAAAGATTATCACTGGATATCCTACTTGTGTTCCTTCAATACAGGAGTCATCGACTTGGCATTTTTCGGTAGATATCCAATTATATCAGATACAAAGGATTTTTCAGCGGAAAATTGCGTTTTAACGATATAAAAATATCATTTCGTTATCTCATACAACAATGTGTGTCATGCTTTTTCGTGAGTCAACTACCGTCGGTATATTAACCATATCTGTTTTGAATTATTTATATATTTGTAACGCGGGACGCGGGACGCACTATGTAAGCGCTTACGTAGATGTTGTGCGAGTTGAATGATTTTTAGCGCACAGCACGAACACACTGTCTTGCGTAGGCGAAGTCACTGCGAACACGATTAGAACGCGGTTTAACCTTTCCCTTACTATGCAAAAAAGCACAAGCTCCTGAGCCGTGTATCTGCTACACATCAGGCAAACGGGGGTGAATCATGACAATTATATGTAGTACTGCTGTAGTAGTGTTATATAATTGTCATGATTCACTCCCATTTGCCTGATGTGTAGCAGATACGCAGCTCAAGAGCTTGTGCTTTTTTGCATAGTAAGGGAAGGGTTAAAGCGAAATAAAGCGATTAAAATATCAAATGAACTGATCGCGGCGTGCTTATTGTCACGTAGGACAGTGCCCCGCAAGCGGTGTGCCGCGGGGCGATGCTAAGTGTGCCGCAGCGCATACCTTCAGTGAAGAAAAGATCAAAGAATTTGTTGTAGTACTGAGGTAGCAATAAATATTGTACAATTGAGAACGATGTCTAAAGATATTTTTGCATATACCTTTATGTATATATATATATATACATATGAGCATATTTGTTGTGGGCTGCGGAAATCTGGAGAAAATTTTGGTGTGTCGTGGGAGAGAAAAGGTTGCGGAACACTGACATAAGACAGTCTATAGCGGCGGAGACCATTTGATATTTTCGTACCGCACCGAGTGGCTTTGCATTCGCTTTGATTTCGTCCAAGTAAGACATACGGTTCCTGTATCTACGCATCGTTCGCAGTGTTCGCACCATGCGTATTAAACGTGAATACTGAAAATTGTAACGTCATCTGGTTATGATTGGTCTTTGATATCATTCTGTTAACAAGATCATGTTTAACGAGGTTGATAAATTAGCTTGTATTTTATCAAATTTATTCTCTAACATTGTTTTATAAACATATGTTCACAAAAAATAATCGATTCACATCGTATATGCCTATGCAGAAAATTATCCAGCGAGCAAAGTAATCTCAGCATGTTTGAATTTGGAATTTAGTTGACGTTCAATTTTATAGCACAACGGGAATGATGATAGATGGCGTAGGATAAAATTCACTCAACTATCTAATTAATATTTGAATAGATGAATGGTGATACAGTTTAGAGTTAAGAAGGCCGTGTTATTATGTCAAGGAGCTCTAAAATCATCGACAATCAAAATATATTATAAACATTATTTATTAGATTTGATTTTTCAATGAAATGTCAACGTAGGGAATTAAAATCAATTAGATGTTTAATTTAAATGCGTGCATACGTGACGGCAATTGTCACAGAGTGGCAACACTAGTTTTAGTAAGTTGGAAACTTTGTTTACGTTTTAACAGGACCTAATTGCATTTGTTTTAAGTGTTCCAATTTTAGAATCTGTGAAATTATCTTTCTCTATGATATTGTAAACCTTATTTTTTTACAGATAAAATGTTTAAATTCAACCGTGTCTACTGTTGATTGGAATTGGACGGTTAATACTGATGTAAAATTATTTAAAAAATAATGACAGCATTTTAAATAGATCTTACCAAACTTAATTGCCAGACGAAGCCGGTTCTGAACTATAAATGTAAATTTGAATATTTATACAATAATGTACATGTGTCTTCGATGTTTATTTAGATTATTATTATGTGTCACGAAAACCACTCTTGCACATCGTTTAAATCAGTGATGCACAAAACGCGGCCCTTTTTAAATTTTGTGGTGGCCCTTATATCTCTTTCATAAACATATTTTTTTCACGTACAACATTTATTTAAAAAATGTAAGCAAGCTTTTTCTTCAATGAAAAATTAAAAAATATTTAAAAATTAACAAGCACCAAGAACGCATAACTCATGAATTGCATATAAATGAAACATAAATATTTCACGATGAAACGATTTTTAATAAACAAGTACTTATAATCCTTTTTTTGCATGGCTTATTTATTTTCGAAATAACACGGTAAAAATAATATAATGGAACCTATTACTCTTTTATCTAAATTAATTTAATCTTTTTTACACGATTTTAAGGCTGTTTTACATGGAACGTACATATGTTCAGTATAATAAAGAATTGTGCGTACTTTAAATAATTTTCTTCTTTGCGGCCCGAACCCACGATAATTTGTTCAATGCGGCCCGCTAGAAGGTAAAGGTTGTGCATCACTGGTTTAAATAAACCAAGCTATAAATAAACAATAAATGTAAATTTGAAGTATGAGATAGTTTTGAAAATAGTCGGCTTCATAATTGTAAAAAATATATATTTCTAAAGAAGTCATCCATCTTAATCGCATTCAATTAAAACAAAAAGTTTTCAGTCAGCTAAATATAAAATAATATGCCCAAGTCATTAAACGTAATTCCGGTACAGAGATGAGTCAAAGAAGCAACACTTAACTGAAGAGAACCCCATAAGTCAAGCCAGGTCAGGACGAGCAAGTCAGACTTCTTAAATTTTTACGTCACTTTCAAATAATTGAAGCGATAACTCATAATGCACGAGGGTTCAAGTTGAAGTCACAAGAAATATAATCCGATTCATGAAAAGAGAGTAAAGTATTACGAAAAGAGTCAAAAAGTAATTATTATCGACACATATTTCAATATATGGCAGGCAACACACATATCGCACGTGAATTTCATCAAAAACATTTTCAAATCGTATCGAGTAATTAATAATTTGAATATAGAATCATGATCTTATTGTAACATTACTCGGTTGCGTGAAATCAAAGATGGTTGTTTTTTGATATGTTTCTCTTCTATTATCTTAACTTTATTATCAAGTTAACATAGATATGAAGTTTGTGTCATATTTTTTTGTGTTTTTATTCAATCCTTTTTGTAGTTTTCTGTTAATTAAATATCTTATTCCCGTAACGGTATTATATCGATATAATCTACGTAGTACCAATCCTAAACAGTTTCTTCCTTCTTAAGGGTATATTTCGCAACGACTAAGAATTCACTCGCTCTTTATTAGATGTTGTGAACTCTTCCGAGTGTCTTGTAAAAATACAATACCATTTAAAAGACAATCATTTATCGTGGCACTTACGCTATTTGTCGTTTTTTAATACAATTTTAACACAAATCTGAAATAGAATTTAGCCAAGAATTTTAAATACGATTATCATAAATATTGAATAGAAGGTTCAGATTTATGGACTTGTATACCAGAAGAAGCAGAAAAAGATTTACCTACAACGTTTCTAATAATCGATTTAGTATGGACTGTGGAGGATATGGTGCCATCACAGCAGTAATTAATAATACAAAAGAGGAAGCTTTAAATATTATTGGGAGCGGATATACAATACAGAATATGAATTGACCTTTCACTATCTACGTCATAAGATGTGTGTGGTTTGAATTAATATAGTTTTAAATATATATATAATATCACAGCTCATCTATTAGAGATCGGTTTAAAAATGTGGGCGTCAGTATTAGGGATTGCAATACCGGTAATACAGAAACCGGCATGTCGTTATTATGGCTGATTTTTCAATACAAAAATACTGATTTTAAAAATGGAAAATACCGATATTTCGATATTTAAAATCAGAACGCTACAATAATTTAATTTCTTATTTACTGGATGAGCAAACATTCAAAAAGTGATCTGTCACACAAATGAAGGTCTTGGGAAATGATGATTAAAGTGTTAGAGAAATCACCGTTTGCTTTATGATTCATTTTTTGATATAAAAAAACCTTTTTTTTTTAACACTAATTGTGATTCCTATGTATAGATTTTATTATTGACTATCATAACTGATATTAAACGTCATTTTTCAAAATTTTGACAAACCATTTTTTGAATGATTGTTCCTCACTTTAAGATCCAATCAAGATTGATTGATTCTAGTTTTGATGAACTAGCCATTTTGACGACATTGTTTAAATTCAAGCGTAAAATAACGTGAGTATATTTCAGGGCATTGGAGTCATGAAAAAAACGTGACAGCGACTCCGGTATTTACAAATAGTCCGCTCCAATTTTGTTTTACATAAAAAAGCAGTCTTTACCAATCCTGCATATTTTACAATAACTATTATTTTTGTTTTTTTTTACGATCCCGACACCGCCAAAAATTAAATGAATCCACGACTACGACTCCCCAGCCCCGGTGTCTTTAATATGATACATAGAAATTAAAGTATTGGATCGCGCAGTATTACAATCGATCCAAATTTATCGTATTTTTGTTATACCGGTATTCAGTATTATACACGGAATACCGTTATGGATACTTTAGTCAGTTAGTGCCAACCCTAATCAGTGCGTTCACTCCAAACAGAGACGATTGTCCTGTTCACTAAACCGCGAAGTTTTTTAAGGCGTATTTGTACAAGATTACCATGTAAATCATATACCGTGAACTAAAAATAGGTAATTGCAACTCTTTTTCAAGAGTTTAATCAACTTTACGGCTACTGCAACGATTAATAAAGGTTGTATACACAACACTCGGCACACTTTCAAGATTAGAATAAACCTATATTATGTATGTATTACATTGTTTCTTTAGCCATGTTCACTTTCAATTTCGAATATTGGGCATATGCATAAGGGAGCATCTCGTAAAATAATTAGTAAGTCGCCCAACCCATTTGGTTATCTTTGTTGATCGACGAATCCTTGCCCGCTTCCGATAAGGAGCATATTGACTGTTAATGAGGCATATCAACATGTTTTAATGCTGACTAGCTTTTACATTTACCTTCTGGGATAGTTTAATGAATTGATAAAAAGAAAGGATTAGAAAAGTACGAATACGTGGGTGGGGAACCTGCGGTATTTTAGCTCCTCAAATGCAACTTTTTGACTGAATTCAAACTTTGTTTTTTTCTTTAATTTACAATACGACCTTAATTGATTCCTTCTAACATAAAAGTGTCGTGGAACCCTGTATTTTCGGTATATAATAGTTTTCTCTAGGCTCCGATATCAGGATTTAATAGGAGGCACTTAAATGATTTATATAAACATCTATCCATTGACATTTAAAACATCTATCAGACAATTGAAAAATATATACATATTGTACGTTCATTACATATTATTTATTCACTTGATCGATTTCGCTCATCACGAGAATTATTAAAGGATAAAAAAGGAAAATCGATTCAAGTTATTTATACAAAATTCTCGTCAAATCGATCTTGATTTTTAATAAATAGTTTTGAATTAGTACACAAGTGTTTTGTTAATTTAATACAATGCCTTTCCGTGAAGAATTTAAATCATTGTATAAAGATTCCACGCGAGGATTCGAACTCTCGACTCCGGAAACGAAAACAAATTAGGAACTAGAAAACAAGTAATAATTTGGATATTAATTACTTTGAACTGCCATGCGGTTACGTACTAGAGGTTAACGTTAGTTCAACAATCAAGAAATTAACAGCCTTCAGTTTTTACAAATTTAATATTTTTTTATTACGTAAATCCCATAAATGTTTCGTTGTCATAATACATTGTTTACTATCTATGGTTTCAAATGGTACTTCGATGATATGAACAAAGAAGCAATAAATTGTATAACTAACCTATTAACTGTGTTAGGCGTAGAATACGTTATGTGTATCTATTTCAAAAATTTATGTTTTAATTCTAAAGTATTCCCAAGCAATTTAATGAACTATTGCGGTAAAGTTTTATTGTTTCCTATCACCTTAAGACTGTGCCTAATTAACAGTGCACAAGAATAATAGCGGAACTCGGCAGTGTTACCAAAATTAAAAAGATATTCTTGCTTTATCGTCTTTTAACGTATAAAAACGATGATTTAAGAAACATCGAAGAATGATTAGTACAAGTGAAGGTATTATAAAGAAAAACGGTAAAACTTTGATTTTAAGATTTGAATGAAACTGTCACCCATTTTAAAAAACGTGTTTTTTGGGCAGTGTTGTACCCTGAATCGTAAAATAGTGCAAAGGGATAATAAGTAGATATATATACTTTATAGTTTAATTTAGTTTTATTTTAGTACATATGTGTTTTTAATTAATAAGCTTTGACGAATTATCTATAGTTTAATAATTCTTGATGGAAAGGTATCAACATAATTTATCAATAAAATAAAACACTTTTCTACGAATTCCACATTCATTACTTTTAATACTTGGTTGGAAGGTAATATATTCAAAATTTAAAACACTCTCTTGTACTAATTCCACATTTATTTAATATGGTCAGAACCTGTTTTTCTCATATTAAATAATGTGTAATTAGGATAAAAGTTGCTTTGATTTTTTTTAATTTCAAGTTATTTATGACGTTGATAGTGCTTGCGATGAAAGAAACGGAGTGATTTATTTTTTCAAGTATTTACTAGTAATTTAACATTGCCATACACGTATCAATAACTTTATAAAAGAATTACTTCAAAATAAAAGCGGAACTAAACGCTTTCGGAGGCCATGGAAGTTACGAATGATTTGTACTAACGTTTTAGGCCAGTAAGTACCTCGTAGCATATTTATTTCACTTTTAGTTTCAATTTGAATTATTTGCGACCGTTATAATAACGATTAAGGCAACGTAGTATGTGGGTATTTAGTTCATGCGTCCGACAGTGAAACTTGATTTTCCATATTCAGTAAATCTCTCTATAAATTCGTATTTGTATGCATATAAAACACACAAACTATATTTAAACAATAAAAATATGATAATGTCATAAGTAGGTGTATATCGATATTTTTCGTCTGTCACTTTAAAAGTGGATTAAGATATTGTTTTTTATATATGTATCACGTCCGCTACCGATTCGGAGCATATTAATTCATAATGAAGTTGTTCAACGATAATTTGTTACAATCCAGTCGGTAAAACTATCTACAACGCGAGTAGTACGCTAACTGCTTTTTCTTAGATATTTACTAAACAGATAAAAGCAGAAGTGGTTGTTACAGTTGTTAGTTAGAAAGGGTAAGGAAATAACGATAAGGAAACAAACATCCAACTAGTCAGCTAAATCTCTACTAGTGAGAGAGAAGAAAACGTCGCAGACATCCATGCCTTTCAACCTAAATTGATCAAGAAGTCAAAGAATAGAAGTTCGCATTCAGGATTCGATTTCTTGACCTGACAATCGAAAATGACACACATCCTTGCCCGTCGATTAACGACGAATAAAATTGAGTGACAATAGTATAATACGTAATTTTCGAGGTAAGCTCGAGTATGAGTAAGCGAGACAGTTATCATTTGCGCTATCACGCCCCTGAGTAATCACTTATAACAATTGTACTTCGTATTTGTGTATTTGCAGCTGTATGTGGTTCAGACCAGGAGTCGGCTGGAAGGAGGCTCGGGGGGCTCGCTCGAGCCCCTTGTTAAAATTTGGCGTGGCCGGCGAGCCCATTGTTAAGTTAAGAAAATCATTCGTTTAAGATCAAATCAGCACCTAACTGCAATTTCTTATAAATTGTAATACGAAACAGAAGACTTTGTTGTCCTTCAATTTTTTTGATTGAAGGAGCAACAAAGACAACCAACGAGCTGCAAAAAAGCCAGCGAGCCATGTCATATGCATCATGCATGGCATGAAGCAGTGGCGGCCGGTCAATGTGGCATTGGATCAATGCACCCCATGTATATGCAGGAGCGGTTATATTTCATGAAATAATATTCAAACATAACATTTATACCATTCACTTATTTTAAATTCTTCATGTATTTATTGTTTATATCAGGGTTTCCCAAACATTTTCTGAAATGGAACACTTCGCAAGTCCGGAAAACAACGGAAACCATTCCAATTTTTTTCGGAACACCTATTCTGGCTCCGCGGAACATAGTTTGGGAAACCCTGGTCTATATATTTATTTTATTATAGACAATTTTTCATATTTATTGTAAACAATAAATACATGAAGAATTTAAAATGAGTGAATGGTATAAATGTTATATTTGAATATTATTTCATGAAATATAACCGCCCCTGCATATACAAGGGGTGCATTGATCCAATGTCACATTGGCCGACCGCCACTGGTATGAAGACATTATGGCTAAGATTTACCGAGCCCCTTGTTAACATATTACCAGCCCACCGCTTGTTCAGACACGTAGATAATAAACTAATCCACAATATATTTAATTTACTTAAATCTTAACATTACACAATAACGTTAAAATAATTATACATTATTTAAAAAATGCTATTTTTTACGATATACGATATTTATATTCACACGCTTGTAAGGTAATGTATTGACCTTCATATTAGCCATCGATAAAAAACGGCGGATATCGTATTGCACGGAGAAAGTGTTGACAATGGAAATGAAAGTTTCGATATGCTATTGTAAGGTACCAAAAAATCAAAATATATTTGCATAATATCTGTTTTCATTTTTGTATTTTTTTCTATAATTCAACAGCTATTAATAATTTGTTGGGCGTATACAATTTATTAAACGTATACATAACCAAAAAGAATTATTTCAATGAGATCTGTCTATTCATCGTAAATAATAACATACAAATCCACAAACAATAATTCGATTGCAAGATGTCTATGGAACATCTGCCATAGACTGTGGTTTACATTCGGTTTGTGGGTGTGTAGAAAAAATCTCGGAAGTTTTGTCAAATAATAATTTCTAAGGAAAAGGGAAGAAGTGCGCAGGTGTTTACTACTGCGTACAGCACGTGCGCGCGCACCCGTTTCCTGTCACTAGGGTAGCCATATTAGAAGACGATCCGTGAGTAAAAAACTACGAAGGGAAATTATGAAAATTACAGGATATGTTGACCGGTTTATAACGGAAGGTATTGTATATACGCCACGTTGCAAGTGGCACATGATAATATAGGTCTTGATTATTGATGACATTATGATGATATTTATACATTACACATGCAAAATAAAGTCTGCTTGTTAAACGATAGGCAATAATTGAATTACAAAATTGAGTACCTATGTACAATTCATATAATGTAGAAGTGAGTTTCTTTTACAAATACTTTTCTCATCCATCCTCCAAAATCAATCCAAACACATTAATCAGTAGTTTGACAGTTGGTGATATTAAATTACGAAAGAAAAGGTAACTGCTTTAATTTAAAACAAAATAAGCAATTACGTTACGGAAATTTCGTTTGTTAAAGTAAATATTGTCGAGTGGAAATTGCTCGATGTTGTGACATGAACTATACATAATAAATACAAATAAATCATTATTCAAAGAACTTTTAAAAATGTTGTTTCTACGGTAACTTTGCCCGAATCATCTAGCAATGATGAGTCAGGCCTGCTCTGCTGATTCATTATATTATATTTAAAATATGATTCTGAATAAAAATTGATATAATACTAAATCAAAACCAAGTGCGTCGGAAAATGGACACCTAAGCAAAACAAACAAAAAGAGAATTCCGTAGCGCTGACCATTTGATGTTAATAACCTCATAAAAAGTATTTTTTAGGATTTTTATGTCTGCTGCTTTCAACAGGGAACACGTGCGAGCTGAAATGGTTCGGAGACTACTTTGTTCTTGCTTATCGGAGATCTTTGTCTGAATTGTCTGAATTAAGGGGCGACATTTCGCGTGGCCATTTTCATAAACATGAAACTTTTGGCCCGAGCCCCAAATGGCTCGGATTACGACACAATTATCACGCGGCGCAAAAACCACAACCGCATAAGTAGAAGTAAAAAATGGATTATTTAAATGTGAATTATTTTAATGGGACAATTTACATTCTGTAAATATGAACGATATTTTAGATCGTGCAAGTATCGCGATTATATAATATACAATGGAACCTCTCATAACGAGTAATTCGCATAACGAGCAAAACATATTGTGAAAAAAATGCTCCCTTAACCCTCCAGAGACGAGAGCTTTTTTCCGATAAAAGAAATATTTTCTAAGCCATATTGAAGTCACGGATAATTTTTATTCCTATCCAAAATTTAAAAAAAAAAAACGCAAAGTCGTTGTATAGAAACCCCGCATGACTATATGGTCATGCTCATCCTTTTATTACCGTGTAATATTGAGTACGGACGGTAGTAAGGACAAAAGTGACCGTATGGGCTTGCAAACATTCGGGGTTGAAATATAGCTAAACGTGATTTTTTTAAAAATATTTACAATTTGACCTCTTTAGATCAACATGATTTCAAAACAAATATATTAAAAAAATAACTGTAAATAATTTTATGTTTTTATAAAAAAATATCTAACAGTTTCAAAAAGTAAATTAAAAAAAACGGAAATTCAAAAAATCACATGTGCTTTTGGAGACCGTTCCTGTTCCTACGGCTGATGACTTACTGTAGTCCGTACCCTTCTTAACCAAATATAAGCAAAAGCAACGATATTCAGGTAGAAAAAGTATGAATAGTGGGATCAATAGACAACGGTGTTTTGTGTGACCATATGGTGACGCTCGTCCTTGGAGGGTTAACGAGCGAAATTTCGCATAACGAGTGACGCAGAGTTTTGGAAAGATCACTTTCACATCGTTGCTTGCTTCAAGATGATTAACAAGGCGTGGGAAGGGGTTACCAACAGAACCCTCATTTCAACTTGGAAGAAGCTTTGCCAAGGTTTAAAACAGTACCTGTGAAGTCTACAGTCAACGAGATTGTATCTTTTGGCCAATACCATGGGACTGGAGGTAGATAACAACAAAATTGATGAGCTTGTGAAAGAGTTCAGTCAAGAGCTGACCACCGAAAAGCTTATGGAGTTGCATTGTTTTTCGCATTCCAGGTTGTTACGCTCCTTAACAATTTATAAGTATGTAATTTTACTTTAATACACGTTAAAAATGTATTTTTTTTAACGAGTGTTTCAAATAACGAGTAAAATTCTGGAACGAATTAAAGTCGTTATGAGAGGTTCCACTGTACATGCATTGTCAGGTGAGACAGTTGGTTATCTTGACATCTGATCGAAATAGGTGTCATGTCATATTATCGAATTAATTAATTTGATTTTGAACGACAAATATGTCCCAGAGATCAGAGAAGTGTTTTAATAAATATAAAACGGACATAGACAAACGAGACATAGATTGAAATCAATGTTACCATTTATATAAAATTGTACGTATAAGGCAGTATGGGTAGTATTAAAAAATGAATTGTAATTCTGTAATCAAATGAATGTATTGCCATATGACACAATTTAATTGATAGATAATATAAAACAAGCATTTTACTTTAGTCTCAATGTGGAAAGTTAGATAAAAAATATTGTCTCGACTTACTTGATTGGTATTTCAAACATTTCCTTACATATGAATTGAAACAAAAGATTACTTAAGAAATCTGGTTGTACACGTATGAAGTCAATTTTCTAGGATCTGATTTGATACATAGTCCGAAGAACCATTAAAGTTGGCATTAAAATCCAGTGTCACTAGCGTACAAATCTGATATTGCGCGGGGGCGGGCAGTGTCTTGTGATGGTTGACCAAAAATGTCATTATTTTGAGATAAGATAAAACATAGTAGCGTAATGTGGTTAACTATCTATCCATGATCGAGCACGCGCAAATAACCGACATCCGGCTCGCAGAAATGAAACGGTTTTCAAAGTCGACGACTATCGGTGGCATTCGAGGATGTACCCAACTATCTTATATATACATAAATACTGCACTGTTAGTGATGCATTTATCAGTGAACACCATTTGTTAGTCAAATGATAACACCTCTGGATTTATATCTGTATTAAGAACTTTTGTTTCGGTTTTCCACGTTCAAAAGTACACCGTAAATAAAATCACTCAATTCAATTCAAAGAGAAAATACATCACAAATAGATGTAGAAACATTTCAAATATAACATTGAAAGTATCTGTTAAACCAGTGCTTCCTAAACATTTTCATTCCACGGCCTCCTAAACCTGAAAAAAATAATCCGCGGCCCTCCTCAGTACAAAAAATGTTCTGCGGCGGCCCCCGGAGAAATTCCGAGGCCCCCAATCAGGGAAGCACTGAGTTAAACAGTTTAGTTACTAGACTTTTCTGAAAGTAAACGGAGTGCTTACCCCTAGGGCAGGGATGGGCCGCGTGCCAAAAATCTTCAAATATTATTTCTCAATTGTGTGGCGTGCCCAAGTAGTATTTTAAACAAAATTGATAAAATAAAAAATGATTTTTTTTAAGCGATTGTCGTTCATCATGGGAAACATTTAAAAATTAATAAAACTGAATAAATTAATAATTCACGGACTATTTAATCAAAATTTTATTTTTTTAAGCTTAAGAATTAAACTTTTTGAACTTAGAAATCGTTCGTGTGCCATCCAAATTCTCAAGCGTCCCACCTAGGACACGCGTGCCATAGGTTCGCCATCCCTGGCCTAGGGCAAGACTTCAAAATCCAAAAGAATATAACATATTCCCACGTCTCTACTTTATAATCACTCAGTAACTGTGGCTAAATACAGTAAATGTTTATATTATATTATCTGGCATGAGGTAAGCGTGCAAAAATTAATATCGATTAATAATTCACTAAAACGCACTGTTATTCCAGAGAAGGGGGAGTATTTAGATTGCAAAAGAATCGGAATTCATGTTTGGCATGTGTTTAAGTAAAATTATGCAGAGAATCAAAAATGTTTACAGTAGTTTATTTATAAGGTAACGTGGCAGACATGAGTTAAATAGTCTGTTCATAGATATATTTTTAAGTATTGTGAAAAATTTAAGTACAGATACGTTAAATGCAGAAAATATTTATGTGCAAAAAACACAGTACACGACAAGTCGAAATCTTCTACACATTCGTATTTAAGGCGATTACAAAAAAAAACGACAATCATTCATTCAACAGATAGCTGTTGTATGGAAATGAGAAGCATTTTTTTTAACTACATAGATATAACGTTAGAGAAAAAAAATGGTGTCTCAAATGTACAGTAAGAATATAAACAACTGAAGAAAATTGAATAAATTTGAATCTTTCAAATTTTGTATACACTCTTACACGTCTTGTCGCTAACGACACGGGTTGAGCATTTCGGCATCTTCAGGCGTTCAAGTACACGGATGAACTTGAACTGACGCTTGTTAAATTAATGTATCGTGTACATATTTATAACAATGGTGTGTGAGAAGTTTTTGTATTGTGTATACATATTAGAATTTCCATCAATAGCTTTTACTAAGTTATTACAAATTTTATTCTTATATTATATACAAGAAAAAGCAGAAGCACGGTCCGTTAGTAAAAGGTGTGGGTATCAAAGTTCCCTTTAAGCTGCGCGCGCGCGGCACCGCAGCAGTTGGGGAGCCCCTGAGCACTCATTTCGGGTTGGTGCGCACTACAAGACATTCAATTAACATTTGATCGGTCCGCGCAGCCTACCTCTTGTCTTGGTGGGAGTGTACAAAATTTTAATCATCAAATTTCATATTGAAATTCCACCAAGCACCTTTAGTCGATATTTAAAAAAATGTGTAATGAATACATGTTTAAAAATATTTAATTCTCTACCAAAAAACTATAAAAAAAATATTTAATTCTCTAAAAAACCACATGTTCATATTGAAGTTATATTCGACATACCCGATTGCGTTATTAAGGCATCGTCATATTTTGTTTCAATCATTAGTGAATTTAGACAGTAGACACCTAATTCTGCATAAACTACGTTTTTTAATAAGAACTGGTTGTTGTTTCTGTATTTTTTTCATCGAATAAAGATACGAGGTTATAAAAAGACAGTTAGTTAATGATCCGAAAACTCGTACAGAAGATTATACTAAAACACGGTGGTTTTCATATTTTTCCAGACGTTAAAACGCACAAACAAAATGAGCTCTGAATTATACGATACAAAAAGCCCAACTTAAAATAGACTAGAATTATTATGACGTGCTAGAGGAAGATATCAATAATAATTTACGATTATTCTGTCAGTAACGTTTTGAATTTACGATGGAAGTTCTATCAATTATTTTTTTATTTACGGCGAGAAGTTAGATAGATTAATTGATAAACACATCAAGTTCAAATCCCCAGTCTAGACGTAACATATATTTATGCATGTCAGCAGGCATAGCATGGTAATATTTATGTGATGTATGATGAATTCATATTGGCAGACATCACGGATCTTCATTTTATGTACATATTGTGAGAAAAGCCATTATTTTATATGAAAATTGAATTTCGCAATAAAAGTTTATGAAGCGATTCTGAATAAAATGTGAATGCAGCAGCATCGAAGTGTTTTTAACAGCGCAGTGGAACATATAGATGAGGCGAGATGATTTGGGTGAAGTCGGGGTCGTAAAAAAACGGGTAACTCCGACTCCTCTTTTTTAAAATTAAAATACAAAGTTGTGCATTTTAGAAGATACGCAAACTACAGATAAAATATAAGTTTAAAGTTTTTTTTTCGTAAATGGGAGTTGCAGTCAGATTTGCGGTTTTTCATGAATATCAACTATAATAAAAAAAAAATACAAAAAAAATTTGAGATAGAATCATGTCATGGAATTTACGCTTAATTTTGAATGATATTTTTTTCTGACAAATTGGTCACGTATAATAGGAACTGATAAAACTTGCTGCTATCTAGGAAGACTGTTTTTTAGTCTTCTTTAGAAGAATTATTTTTTTTACAAACCGTATATATAAAATATTATACATTATGTCATATTTGTGTTTAACCATTCACATCAAGTTATCGCACAACAATAAAACTTAAATTATACTCATTATTATTGGTATGCGAAAAGCATCTCGACAGCCTACCTATAAACAAAATGATTTATTATCAAGACATATGATGAAATGTCTATTCCATCATCACATTCATTATTTACACTCATCATCTATGGTCATCTGTATATTTGAAAATGGAACCAGATGTATTGACTTTGAAACTAGCAGTGTTGCTACTGTACAATTTGACAGCTGCGCAAATCCTTGCAAATATGATGTTACTTCAATCAAAACAAGTATAGAATTACTCGAGGCAGACTAAGCTGAGGGTTTAATAACAATTTCATCATGATAATAAAGATAAAACAGACTGTGAATCCGTTATGGTCACGAAAGTAACATGTTGCGTATTCGATTACTCGTCTTTCGGTAGTAAACAAGTGTCAAATTAACACTTGGTTATTATACTATGCTACCGTGATAACAAAATTCCTACTATAACAAGACGTGTAATGTATACATTAATGATAAATGAATAAATTAACAGAAGCTAACACCAATAACAATAACCATAAAAGAGAATCCTCAACAAGAGAATGTGTAATTCAAGATTCAGGTGGTTTTACAGGATACTTCAAATGATAGTTATTTTAATATAAAACTTGATAGTCAAGATAGCAACTATAATAATTAATGTATGATATTTTAGAAGGAGTCCGGATGATCATTAATTTATTAACCGAATCGTTTCATGAAAATGATGAAAATAATCTTAGCTGGTCTATGAACATTACTAATGTAGCATTTATATTCCATAGTGCAATAAAATGCTCATGGGGCAGAATTAGGATTTAATTGGTATAATATTGATAAGTTGGTATGCGAAAACAATTTTCGTTACCAGGTGTCTATGGACTGTGCAATTATGTGTTTGAAATATAATATTATGTATCAAAATATGTAAATATGTTTTTTAGGAGAATTTCAACAGAAATAAATAAACTCTTACTTTCAAATTATATGCATTAAAAAATAAAAACTACTTTATGATAATAAATAATTGTCAAAAAACCAACCTCCATGAATGAAATGATTAATAATTTAATCGTACTTTTATTACCATCAAGAACTGTTCTTGTAATAAATCACTTTGGTATGCAATTACAAGAATGTACTGACCAGAAGTCACTCATAAATAAATCGAACAGTCTGATGTATACATATTATACACGCTCGGTTAATATTGTTCACAATCCATTTTACAGACAGTAGCGTGCAGAGATAAAAAAAAATAGTTATGCTAGCCGTGGTTTTATTTGTCATTTACATATTTCATTAGTGCCATGCGCAAATAACACCAAAATGAAGATAAACAGAACGCGGGCAACTAAAATAAACTTATCATATTTAAATACAATTGCATTGTTTTATATATAGTAAAAATCCTTTAACACGAACACGTTATTTCACATATTTATATTTCCTTAACACGTAACAAAAGAAAAACAGTGAACACGAAAAAACACTTTTTTTAATCGGGGACTACCCCGACATCTCACAATAAACAGTACAACCAAGGTGCCACTAACCGGATTTACATTGAAAACATTTTTTAAAAAAAGTTACAGTAAATGTTGATTTATAGTGCTGTACCCTTTGCCTAACAAAATTATGTAATCTTAATTGATCATTATTTCTAACTTGTTTAATAATGATAATATTTAAAATGCTGCTGATATGTCGGTGTGAGTTATTTTAAGACTTTTGTCTCCATTATTTTGTGTTCTTCTGTATATTATATTTGATTATAAATGAGGAAACATTCGAGAAGACGAAGAAGCGGTAGAGATATCCATGGCTATCGAATTTATTCGATAAATTTAAAATCTTACGTACATATATTCCAAACTTACGTGTAAATCGATTGAACTTGTATTTACTTAAAAATATCAAAGTATTTAATTTAAAAAAAAACAGATAGCTATTACGGCTTATTAATTATTAATTGATTAAGCCTGCATTTTTATCAGCTATATATACTGACTAAGAAGAGATACACAATAACATGTTGTTATTTACTCTGATATTCTAATTTATATTACAAATTATAGTATTATTAAAGGTAAATTAGTTTAAATTAAACTGATATTAATGACTAGTCACATTAGGGGTTTTAGTGGCGGTAATGGCTTGATAATTGTTTGTTCATTTAATAAACACTAATGCCAGGATTAATAAATGTAATACTTTAATTTGTAATATGTCTAAATAAGGATGTTAGAGTAAACAACAAGATGTATTGTGTATTAAAAAATGTAAACTTAGGTTTTCGGAGCGTCTGCTCGAAAGCAAGTACATACTGCCTGTCGAGTGGGTTTGAGAAATTCGAAATTAAAAATTCAGACGGTAATGAATGGAGTGTTTTTTTAATCCCCTAATTGTGTGATTCTGGTACATATATTCAAAGCCTGCGCACGCTACTGATTACAGAAGAATGTAAATACGCAAATTTCATGCTCTTCTTGGCACGTATATAATCATGCATTTCTCCAGATGTCCCACAGAAATGAATGCCTAATAATCATTATGTTTGTTTAACATTACATAAAACGTTTTAATTATGTCTTACGATCTCAAGTAACATTATGAACATAACAAGCGGCGAATGAAAGACATTGAAAGATGCGCTAAGTACACTTCAAGAAGCAATTATTATCAATCTAGATTATGTTTTCCCTAGCGGTCAATGTGTTTTTGTATATGCCGCTAAACAGTTAGTACAAATGGTTAAATTTTCTTAAAGTTAAAAAGAATACCGCAGTTTACTTTGAAACATGTTGAAATAACATTTCTGAAACTGTTTATTGACTGGTAAGTCTGCAACAGTGGTCACTAAGTTGGCTATATTTCCCTTGATGAGGAATCAAGCTTTTATGGTATGAATTTTTCTCATTGGAGAGAGAGAGAATACAATTTCGATTAGTGTTTAACCACTTGAATACCAAGCGAATACGGATGTCCAAGACATTTAAAAAATCAAATACTTGATATTCTAATAGAATATAAGCAATATTTTGATGAATATGTGTAGTGCTCTCTATAATGAGTCAATATAGGTTTTTAAAATATCGAATTTGAGTGTATATTAGGCAAAAATATTTTTCTCAAAAACATGCAGTATCTCAGGGACATATTAATGATTTATTTACACGGTATTTAAACGGTTAAGGTACAAAAAACTGAAAAAAATAAAAGAATGCATATTCAACATAAGTTGAAAATGATAGATATTATATATTAACGCCTTTCCATATATCATGGATTGTAGAAACGGACATGGAACTGTTAAGGATAATATCATTTTAAAAATATACTGTCTTAACACATATAGGTCCGCAGATTTGCATACTAAAAAATGCGCGGGAGCCGGCCGAATTTTGGGGAAATGGAACTTTTTTTGCGCTCACGTTTAAATTGCGATAACTATTTAACCGATTGATGTATATTTTTTTTTCTTTCAGAAAAGCGTTCGTATGGTTTTATACATATAAAAATATGATAAAATCAGTGTTTCTCAACCGAGGGTTTCATATAAAGTCTTAACAACTTAAAAATAAAGTTATTTAGTAAGAAATGGCTATAAAGAGTTGCAATAATATACACTAATTTAAAATAAAGTTACTGGTTACTAACCCCCCCCCCCCATCTCCCTCTCAGCAACGACAACTATTTTAGTTTTTTTGAGATAATGTAAAACCGAAAATAAACATCTGTTCTATATCGTAAGGTTTTATTCGCAACTCTCAGATATTTTTAAATAATTCTTGTTATATTTCAATTATTTAAATATTTTAAATCTTTGAGAATCGTTTGTTTTTGTTAGAATGGTGCAGGTATATGCTATTAATGAATGGTGGCCATTCATATGTGTAATAATTATGAAGCATTAGGGTCACATTTTTTTCACAGCAGAGCCATAAACTTTACAGAAAAAATAGCTCCTTGTCAACAGCGTCTCGAAAAGGGCATTAAGAATTACATAATTTATTGCTATTGGCAAGCCAAACATATATTGAGTAAAAGCGGTGCTTTGTTCGAAGTAAAATAATGATTTCATTTCTTTGAATTTAGGGTTGACTTTCCAACAAGAATTAGTTGCAAAATGTCTACAAAAGAAAAAAAGGATACAGATGTAAAATGAATCTGAGACAATGGATCTGTGTTATATAATTATTGTCATGACTAATTTCACTTTCGTAAAAATCCCATAGAACAAACACTTATTTTTTTGTAAAGAATTGTGAAGCGGCCAAAGAAGTAATAAATAAACTTATCCGAAAATTTAACCCATATTTATATACGTAAACGAAGCAAAAGATCTTACAAAAAAGATGCATTTTTCCATGAAAATAATATTACAACAAACGTTAAACGTTGTACAAAAAATATTATTTACTAGGTGATACTGTGGAATTACTTCTATATTTACGATTAAAAAAAAAATATTTTTGATATATTTCTTTGACATTATCAATTTTAATATCACTGGCAACCTTGATGTTAAATGTGAAGAAAAAAAATCATCACACAAAGTACCTTTTTTTTGTGTAAACTTACACTCGGCAAAACGAACAGATATGTTCGCGCGGACTCCTGCGCACTGAAAGTGAGATGCACACATATGTTCGCCCGGACTCCTAAGTGTTAATAGCATGCAATTCCATGTGTAAAATATGTCATTCTTTATTTAAATTAACGTATTTTTTGCACTGGCAAGTGTTTTTATGAAGAATTTCAAATTCAATGAACTTGTGTATTTTTCTCATAGATTAAAAAAAAGAACAGTTTTGTATACATAATTCAAAACATGACTTGACTATCGTTTTCATCAGATAGATGCCGAGAATCAAAATAATCCAGATAGACGTGTTGACATGTAAGTCAATGAAATATTAGTTCCTATTTTAAATATTCATAATTCATATCATTAAATAGATACGAACGGAAACGCCCACATATTTTCAATCACTATGTTCATGCCGGGATATATTTAGCCGACAGCGATGAAATAATCAGAAAAAAACGTTAGAAAATAATTATTGTCAAGTAACCAAAAAAAAAAAATGTTACTAGATACTTTGCAGCTGGTTTAATTTGACATGGAATGCACTTGATGTCATCTTTTTAAATAAATTATTAAGAACATTAAAATATTTACCCACGCAAGAAAAATATTCCCGATAGCCATTTAAATATAAAAAAATAATTACATGGAAACGCATCACTAGTACCATGACTAGTACCTATGATTTGAATAATAATGTTTCATTTTTATTGATGCACACGTTTTATTAATGTTTTTTTTTTATTAATAATTGATGACACGTTGAACAAGTTTGTTTGTAATTTAAAATTATAATTGATAGGTTTGTATTTAAATTGTGAAATAAGTTCAATTATATTTTAAGTTGACATAAACAAAACATGTTCAAATAAAAAAAATGGTATCAAGAGAATGTGTAAGATTTATGGCTAGTCCAGCCTTATCAGTTTTGAGTACAGTAGAGGTCTGCACGGACCGAAATTTTACAAAATTAACCGGTCCGAAAAACTCAAGCCCGGCCCGGGCCCGAGTCTTATACCGCACGTGTTACCCGAACCCGCTCCGAAGCCCAGAATTGTTACTCCTCGGCCCGAATAAAACCCGTTTTTTACAATTTACGATTCACTTTAGAACTGGTAATAATTAAAATCATCATGGCTGACTTATGACACGAACGTAGTCTAAAATATGTCTCTGAATAAATAAATTCTTTACCCGGGCCCGGCCCGAGCCGGGTCGGGTAGAGGCCCGGGCCCGTGCAGACCTCTATAGTACAGGCACAGACATGTATGATTGCTAGAAGAATTTTTATTCAGATTAAATTTCAGAGTATGCGTGATTTTGCTTTTTTAAACATTTTTTTTCTTTTGTTTTTCTTGAGCATAATATGTATTACTAACGAAAAATCTCTCATATTACTATGCATATAATTTATAATTTCAACTGAAGGTGCTTGGTGGAATTTCAATATTAAATTTGAATCGTTCAAATTATGTACATTCACACAAATTTTGTCACTAACGACCCGGGTTTTGCCTTTCGGCATCTTCAGGCGTTCAAGTGCGCGGATGAACTTGAACTGACAATGACACAAAAAAGTATGATTTGACGTGATAAAATTCACAGATAACCACAATAGTTCAGTTGGCAGTGGTGCACCATTGAATTGAAATACAATTGCAGAACAATTTTGGTGATACATACAAGATAAGCGAAACGACATTAAAGCTCTGTGATAAATATACTTTTTCGGAAGAAACCCTTACGAAGCATTTTGTATTACTTTGGAAAAAGCTTATGAACTTATGGGCTACTTTGGACCAACAGTCGACCGGAAGAAGACTTTAAAAATAATAAGTACGTTAGACAAACGGATGAATAAATATTAATGAATGTTTATGTGACGGATTTTTAAAAATTAGTTGCACGACAAAGTCGTTATAAATGCATATAACGTATGCATCTCTATCCGAATTCATCTAATAGGTTTGGATAATTTTCAAAAACGTACCGCTATACCATTAAGGATGTCCTGTATTGTAACGACCTTCAAATCTTTGATGTCACCAATGTGACCATGTTATAATTAGTAGTGATGCACATACATCATCAACAAACCTGTTCTTAAATAAAACAACGATATGGCTACAGTTTTAGTTGAACTTGAAAGAGTATTTTATAAACTAACTTTTGATTAATTTGCCAGAAAATAATCTAACATGCATATTATAAGTAACGGCGATATTATTGTCATCATTATTATAGATTTTTAAATAAATGTAATCCAGTATTTTTCACACACGATCAATATAGTCAGACATAAAACTAGTTTGTATCAAACAACCTTTTATAGAATTTGAACCGTTCAAATTATGTACATTCACACAGATTATGTCACTAACGACCCGGGTTTCGCCTTTCAGCATCTTCAGGCGTTTAAGTGCACGGATGAACTTGAACTGACGCTTAGTAAATGAATGTTTCGTGTTTATATAAGAAATAAATGTATCATTGAGTATAAAGCCATTGCTGCCGAAAAAGATTAGCCCATGGGAATGCCCACAGATTTGAATGGTGAGTAGTTTTAAGAATTATATTTATTTTTATTTGTCGGAAAAGGTTTTATGATTATATTTATGTAGGATATAAAAGTAGAGAGCCAGGCATGTGCAGCTGATCGTTTAAAATCGGAATACTGTTCAATTGCGCTCTGTTTATTTCTAAAATTTCCTGGAAAAAGATGAAGAACTTGGAGAAAGAACCTTTTATAATAATTACTTTTAAATGAGCCTCGAAGAGGTGAAGTGAGCCAAGCAATCACGACTTTACTTTCCAGTGTGTATTTAATGAGCATATTTCACTTTTACGAATTATTAAAACATGTAGAATATTATAACTCATTTTTTTCTTAAATATCATTTAGCTCACTTCACCTCGCATGGGCTTAAATAATCCGACAAAAGAAAAATCCACTCTTACATTCCATTAAAAGATTCTTTTAAATTCAAAAGATACTGTGTGTTATCAACCCATTCCATCGAGCTATTTGTGTGGGCTGAAGAGCAACACTATTTAAAATCATACATTATAATTATGTGGAATCAATATGTTAATTAGTTGTGCTTGTTTTATTAAATGATGTACCATTTCTTAAACATGATAACGATTACGAACGAAAGTTCGTTATAGGGCTTGTCCAATTTAATTGAGATGCAGATCGGTATTTTATTTACGCTTGATTATAATTCCAATGTATGGCCCCAAACAGACGTAAAATGTAAAAATGTAAGAGCAATTTCAACAGATAAGTTATGGGATATGAAATAAACGTCAGAGAATAATTCAAATTCTTCAATTGAGATTGCCATAAAAATAAATTAATTACGCGAGATTTTACGCTTTTTAAATAGTGTTCGAAGTTTTACGAACTATTTCCGTTCCAACAACATCATTTAGTATTATTTTATGCATACAGTGTGGATGAATCAAGAAATTGAGTGTGCGTGTTTTATATCGTAGTAAAACAAAGCGGCTTTAATTGACTATTTATTATATTAAATCGATTGGGAACAGATATCGGTTCAAACAAAATTATTAAATGAGTAGTGTTTGGGACTTTGCTTAACAACCGCACGTTTTTTTATAAAATTTCACCTGGCGAAATAAAATTTTGCGAAAAATTCGCAAAAATTGTAATTTTACTAAATTCACTATAATTGAGATATGTTTACAAAAATTAATTTTCATAGCTTCCAGATACTTCGCCTATACGCATATATGAGTCCGCCGGCCAGCGACGTTTTTTTTCAAAGACTCAAATACGCGTCCATGGTCGTTAAGCTGTTAACCTCAATTACGGAGTGAGTCTGGTTTAGCTAAATGAGATATATATGCAAAGTTCCCTCTAAGCTGCGCGCGTCCGTTGCCGCGTAGCATTTTAAAAGCCCCCGCACACTTATTCCGGGTTACTCGAATGCACTCCAATACAACTATTCAAATAATATTTATCTTAAATTGATATAACCCTTATTGATCGAAATAAATTAGAAATTTAAAATTTAGATTATTTAACCAAAATTAAATTCATATCTTTTATCATACGAAAAATTGATCTAAATAGAGTATATAAATAATGAACGTAAAAAGATAGACAATTCAAAATAAATTTACTAACGACTAATTATTTGTTTTATTCTGCTTGTTTTCTTAATTTGTGTGATTTTATTTTATATAAACAAATATAATGAGTTCTGTAATTTCTTATGTTTTATTTAATCCACTTATTAGTAAAAACTTGTTTATTAATTATCAAATGATAATATTTTTTACTGTACAAATCAAAACATTTTTATATATAACAAATATGATAAATTATGCCGCACATTTGTTGGATTGGCCTGCGCAGACTTTGAATTTTCCGAGCAGCTAACCTCTTTCTCGTCTCGCATTGTCTATATGTCTCATTTTTGAGATCGTCCATGCCTATCAATTGATAAATTGAAAAGTTGACATTATGGGATTGGAAAATTTCACCTCGCGATCAGAATAGCAGAATTAAACCATTTAATATTTAAATTAGATTGACACGAGGAATGCAATCTGTAAAATGCGTCACAGTTTAAAATAATCGATTACGCTATAAATATGCCTGCAACGTGAAATAATTGATAACTGAGTGTTTATAAAAGGCGAAACAATTTTTCATCAGATCTGCAACGTTGTTTTTTTTATGGAATAGAGCACTATGTATCAGTGAAATTAAATTGCACTCTGCAATGCGATGTCTGCATGCATACTTTGTGATTATTGCCAACAAGGGACTTGCATATTTATCACAAAACCAAATTATTGGAGAATTCGGTTCGTGTCCAAACTTCATTCAATTTTAGCCCCTATTCCCTGGTGGCATTGAAAAGATAACTTTGACAATGCGACGGGAACAAACACTCGCTTCCGGTGCCCGACGGCGCAACGCAATATTGCATTATACAAAGTACTTCAATAATATTAAGTTACAGTACAGGTCTGGCCAAATCGTGGGCTGCGGGTAGCATTGTGGACAAATAAAATAATTGTAATACAAAATCGATCCATTTTATTTACTGCTGACATAAATTCTTTCTTTGGATTGTTATTGAACACAAATGTTGTCATCTTATTAGTTTGTTTCATTCAAAACCTTTTTTTTTGGTTCACTGTTTGAATGAAACCGGTATTGATGAAACTCAACTTTAATACACATATCCTCGTAACTATGAGGGAATATTTTCTGCCATAACTGCTTAGATTTTTAATAGACGAAAGATCAATTTTATACACATAATTATCGACAGTGGATAAAGCAAAATTACGTAACCTACACATTTTTTTTACAGGAGGCACTAAAAACGTTTTTAAAAAGTCATAATATGAAATGTACCCAACTTTGAAGTGCACGAGGATTAAAATACTGGTATTTTATTACCCCATCCTAATATTAATTAAATATATTTTTTAAGAAAAACTTTTTTGTTATCACTTTTTCCTGATCGCAATTATTACAGACCTTTCTTTTTTTCAAACTCAAAAACTATACATTGTATTTATCGAAAAAAACTGTAGGTGTCCTTTTGCCATTCTACAGTCGATATAATTATTACATTGTCACAATTGTTTGGACATTGATTTCGATGCTTACAAAATGAAAGAAAAAGTTGATAACGTCTGACCTACACATTAACTTTAATTGCATCAAGGGATGTCCGCCATCAAACAAACCCTACAACTGCAAATGAAAGGGAATTTTATCGTTCTTCGGTGAGTCATTTATAGCAAACGTATCGATTTATGATAGGCGTAGATTCATTAAAACTAAAATGGCTGCCAAGTCTATAAAATTAATAAAATAGTAGAATGGATGATACTAAATCACATCCGATTTATATGAATAGTAGACACATGTAATTGCCTCATTGATAATTACATTACCTTCAATATGTACTATGTAAATTCAACAATGTATTATAAAATTAAATTTGATAACTTTGTTATTCTACTTATTCTGTTACAAAATGTATATATATCATTCTCTATAATAAACATAAGTCAGTTTTCATAAACATTTTTACAGCTAGTAAGTTCTGCAAAATCAAACGCATTTAACCTGAATTCTAAACATCGCAAATGCCTGGCATTATGAATCATAACAATTTGCCAGCATCGATGTATATTTTCGGAAAAATTACCGGCAATAAGGCAACACGTGCAGGCCACTGAAATAAACCAATTCATTACGCATACGCTCAATCAAATACACGGTGTTTACGAAGTTCGATTGGGTGGAAAATCAATTCGTATCAAAAGGATTAATTAAGGTGCATACTAAGAATAGTTTTTTTTCGCCAATTTTCAATTGCAGTGAATTGCTTATAACTAGTTCTGCATTCGGAAATTGGATTTGAGGGATTTGATAACAATCAGTTGCAAAAATGAAGACGGCTTGTCAGGTATAAAATATATTAAATTCACATTGCAGTGCCATTGTAATGCTAGAAACATTAAAAATAAAAATAAAACAAAATGGTTTGTTGATGTACAACTTCTGTTATATATATCGACTGTGGAAAGGAAAAAGGACGTAACCCTCAATTTTCCAAAACAGCTTTTTTTCGATAATCACAATTCACAATGTATATAACTTGACACACATTCTACCAAAAGGATGGAAGCTGAAAATGCCGAATTAGTATCTAAATTTAGCTTTTAAGTTTGAAAAAGATGACCTTGTATAAAATTAAAACCAATAAAAAACACTGAAATAAAGGTTTTTACGAGACAATTTCTTTAATCAATATTAGATTATGTCAATTAAACACCAGTTTAGAAGTATCCATGCACTTCAAGGTTGTGTATAATTCATAATTTGCATATGTCACAAAATCATCAAAACACGTTTTTAGCGCCTCCTGTAAAATTTTATATGTGTGGGTTACGTCCTTTTTCCTTTCCACAGTCGATATGTATATTTTTTGGACGCGTTGCCCAACTATTGCATACAAGCGTAATTATTTTTTTAAAAAATCGGAGTCGAAGGAATATTTAGTAATTACAGATATCCACGCCTTCGAACGGAAATCCACTGACCAACAGATAATCAAGAAAAAAATAAACAGGCAAAGCTTTTTCGCAGTAGAAATGACAATATCTGAGATTAATTTAGTGAGTACATATGTTGAGATTCATCGGTTATCACTCTACTCTAGTTATGGCAATTATAACTTTATTGATATTACGATAATGAAGTTCGAAAATAGCCGCAGACACGTGCGTTGTTTCAATTTTTCCACTTCAACGGCATGATATTCAGAAAAATGCAATAATTTCCGCAGCTGCACATTTGATTCATAAGAAATCTTGGAATTAAAAAGGGTACAAGATTAAAACCGAACCAGCTTGAGGGGGGAGGGTACCTTGAATCACGAAAAACGTGTCTCCTTCTCACATTGTCATTTTTTGCCTCGCTCATTTTCGGTGAATCATCTATAATTAATCATACCAGAAAAAATACAATTTATGGACAAGTAGTATCGCTAAAAGCCTCAATTTTAGAATTACCGTAGGGATTTTTCACATACCTATAATTAGATCTAAACAAAACAGTTTTCTGTTTAATCATGAAGATATCGTTGGGAAGCAGCTGTCTGACAACCTGTCCTCTAGTATCAGTAATTTCTGCAAAATCAGTTGAATACAGCAACTGATTTATATTCAGTCATAATATTAATGCAAAGACAAGTATATAATACTTGAAATAGTGCAAATGTCTACACAACAGAATGGACGCATAATTTTTTAATTTTCATACTAAAAAAAATCTTTTAGATGAAAGTGAATGTTTCGTAACAATAATCTAATACGCGAATTGTAATTTGAATCAGATTGGATAAAGCAAAATAAATTATAATAATAAGCATGACTGCAAAAAAAAGTTGAATACCTCTAAAATATGCATAGAGTACACCTACCTATTTGCATACCAAACAAACTACAAATTTAATAAACCTGTCATTTTAACACTGGCTAAATGCAGCACAAAAAATGTATATCATTATGCGAAGTTGAAATTAATTTCACACAATATTATTTAATATAGGTAAGAGAAGTAAGCTCTGAGCTAAATGGACTAACGTTTTAGTCGCTGGTTAGCGAGATTTTTTAAAATGTATTAAATAAATTGCCCTGTTGCTCAACAGAGAATTTAATTACAACATATTTTGCTAAGAGATGTTTAGCAAACAATAATGGCGTCAGATTAAAAAAGAAAACATGTGTTGACCATCAATCTGCAGAATCACATTTTTAAAGAATCTCTCAAACAGTGATGCGTAAATAATTCATGATTTTAGTAAGTTAATAAGTGCTGGCTATTTCATATGAATACTAAATACTTTTTATCCAATACATATAAAATACTGTTTAAAGGTTGATTTAAATACAAGCCTAAATTTTTAAATTAGGTAATACCGTTAAGGGTTTGAATTACCAAATAAAAAATTTCAAAAATCAAAAATGATTATTTTCGTAGTCGATTTATTTATTTTTACCTGAATATACGGATGTCAGTATTATAAAAACTGAAAAGAATTGTGTTGAATTTAATAGCTAAATCCTTTATATTATTAATAAAATATATTAAGATTGATTGATCGACTAATAAAAGAATAGTTGTTTATAAAAACACCAAATATACGCAGATCGCTTTCAATTCTAATAATTGTATTATGAATTCATTTAGAGAAGCAGTAAAGTTACTCCTACTTTAAATTAATAGTTCAACTTAATGCTGCTGCATTTGTTATTATTCATGATTTATTTTATTTTATTTCATTGTAATAACCAAAATTACGTTGATTAATTACTTTGAAAACTTAATTTTAAAACCATCCAGGGTTCAGTTTGCAAAAAATGTTGAGAGTCCCAAGATTGACAGGGCAAGAAAAGCATTGGCTGTTCGTCAGGCGTCCTATATTTTTTTTCATAAATTTCTTGCTACCAAAAATAATTGAAACACGCGAGATTAGATCGATTTATCAATGCCAAATAAATACACAACTACTTAATTCTAATGAAAAGATAATACGAAAAAACAAATTGCTTTTTTTTACGTTCATTACACATTCCGTTATTTATAATATCCGACATCTTGTTTTGCATTATCAAACTGTCAGATGAACACTATTTGAAATTGTTTGAGATCATAATTTTGTAAATTTACTGTCAAATAACACAAGCATAGCGTTTTTGTTACCAAATGTTTATAATGTTAAACCCCGATTATGCAAACTATTGCAGAATTGTGTAAGGATAAAAAATGTTCTATTAAAAATATCGTCCCACTAAATATTTCATATAATTTATATGTCACTTTTAAGGTGTTCACTGTCAATACTTGGTGGAATGGCATTATAATAAAAATAATAAAACATTTTTAGTACTTTTTCCACATAAAATTTATTAGATCAGGACCGGTTTCGCTCATCGCGAGCATTATCAACTGATAAGAAAAATACATAAACAGTGATATTTATACAAATTTAAATTGAAATAAAAAGGTGTAAGCAACTATTAACAATTTAAAAGATTAACAAATTACATTATAATTACACAAGATTAAAATGCTTAACACCATATTTCCCAAATTTTAATTGTGTTCATAATTGACATCGTTTGCCACTTAGATTTATTATTCTTTGATGATGATTTTTTAATTGTTATGGGTGTTAAGCATTTTAATCTTGTGTAATTATAATGTAATTTGTTAATCCTTTAAATTGTTAATAGTTGCTTACACCTTTTTATTTCAATTTAAATTTGTATAAATATCACTGTTTATGTATTTTTCTTATCAGTTGATAATGCTCGCGATGAGCGAAACCGGTCCTGATCTAATAAATTTTATGTGGAAAAAGTACTAAAAATGTTTTATTATTTTTATTTTAATTTATATGTATTTTGTTAATGTGGACTGTCTAAAAAAAGGAATAAACTTACTACAAGTATTCTGGAAAATTCCATGGAAAATATCAAGACATATATAATTTTACCATGTCCGCTCCCATTGTGAAGCAGACGGACTCCTGATGGATTTTTTCTCAACATAAGTATTTCTACGAGAACTGCTTGGTAACCATTTACTCAAACTCTCATATTTTAAAAAAAAGTACGGATAGAAGGATATGATTAGGAGAGGATTAGTTGTTAGCTTATAGTTCTCGTTACGCCCGTTTTAAGGATAGGATGGATGGAAAGCAATTCAAGTCAATCACATGTATGCCTTGGGTAGAAATCCTTGAATCAATTGAAAATCATTTTATAAAAACTGTTCAAGAATTCGAACCTGTGACCTCCGTAGCTGAAACCACCAGGTTGTCAGCTATATATATATTACAGAAATATAACATATTATTTCGCATATTGAAAGGTCTGAATTAAAATATTAAGCGTCATTACTCGTAACGAGTTTTGATGACAGCTTACGATTGACCATATAATTGTAATGCATTATGAAAAAAAACTACAAAAGTGAGTCATATTTCTGTAAGATATAATAGTAGAATGTTTATTTTCACACACTAAATCTAGTATCTTACGAGACCATAAGTTTTAAATTCAATAAAAATTAAAACGTGACTTTACAAAGTTAGATCCAATTTACAGACGCTTCAAAAATCATACGTATGATAATAAATTGTATCCATTTTACTTTCTACGTACACGGTATTACGGAAAGAAAGGTGTTTCAATAATAAATTATTTCGCGATATGAAAATATAAATATAAAAACTATTTCCGATGTAATTACATCTATCACTAATAATAGTATTCTTATTCATACTGGTAAGTGTGAGAAAAATTAATAATTAATTTTCAAAAATATAAGATCATTATACCTAAATATTTTAATTGTATACAAAAAAAAGATCAATTTGATTAAACAATGGTGAATTCAACAATTTCATTGAAAATACTCCAATTTGGCGAACTTTGAAAGAAAAAAAATGAATAACTAATTAGCTCTCTTATTGCTAAGAATGAATCATATTTTCTGATAATTTATTACACTTATTCAATTCGTCTAGTAATAATATGAAAAAGTTGAACTTGGTAGATACATTTAAAGCATTTTTCTAATTTAATTAAAGTGTATTTGACATAGTTAGTATTGAAAAATGATTTACCATAAGCCAGTATTTCTGTTTTTTTAAGACGATTTTGTTAATTATTACTTTCCTAAGTATCATTTCATGTAATAAGTATATTTTTAAGTGTATCGCAAAGAAATAATACTTATGTAGAATATTTTAATGGTGTCTAGTTCAGTACGATGAGTCGTCCTAAGACTTCGTGAAACTATTTTTTTTACGAAGATTATGACATAACATATCTCGTCATCGAAATGATTTAATTTAATATCATAATTTGTATAATCAAGTCTGCATTTAAGCGTGCTAAGGAAGATGAGTATAATTAAATAAATATAATTTTTTGACGAGCCGTCCTTGCTTTTTGCAAGGACTCGGTTTAACAAAAACCATGCGGGAGGTGACTGCATTACCTCATACATTTGCGCAAAAGTTATGGCTATATCCCAGCTGTAAGTACTCGGATTTTAAGTATACCACGTACTTGAAAGAATAGGGGATGTATTCCTCGAGGGATGAAGACACACATCGTTATCGTGAAGGATGTATTGGCGACAGGGGGTCGAGATTTTAATTATTGTGTGAAATCTATTTCTATTCAAGAATAAGTTACTTGTGTTTTAGCTTTTGAACTATTGAGTATGAAAGACCTCGTATATAATGATTTATAGTTCAAGAATTTCTGTCAAGCCTGGATATTTCAAGAGAAACATTTAAATCTATTTATATAACATTGTGTTATACACTCTAATTCTAATATATCGTTTGGTATTTATGTTTAGAAACGGTAACAAGAATGTCATTAACGTAATAAAAATAAACGGTCGCGTAATAATTTATTTTTATACACAATTAATGATGTTCATATTGTTTCCTGTTAACCATCTGTACAATCATATCAGATAATTATATACCTGTAATAAATTATGAATTCATGTGATAATAAGACATTCTAAAGTTTGTGTATGGTAGATTCTAGCTATTTACAATATTTGAGGATATTATTTAAAAACCCGGCTAATTCCAAAATGGTTGAAACATGAACCATGAATGTAATTTAGTAGACAAAAAATAAAATTTGAAAGTATTCAAATATGGCTTAATAATACACAAAATATCATTCCAAAGTAATGTACATAAAAATAAAAACTTATGCATCTACATTGTTTTTCAAAATGAAATTCAAATTCATTTTGGAATGAGCCGTGTTTGCAAATAATACCCTCATTTATCAGTTCAATTTAAAAAAAAATTGAGGAACATGTATTTAAAAACCAAAACAAATGCTATATATGTACGTATAGTCCAATTTCGATTTAAAATTACTAAACGTTTTTTGGCAAACGTGTTATAAAATAGAATAAGCATTTCAGTAAATTAAATTTGAGTGTTCTGCTAAACGATATAGTTTGATAAAGGGAAACATTGTGTAGGGATAAAACGAGGATGTTCTGTTTAATGACATTATATTTTGACAGTTGGTAAGTTCAGTAAGTATGTACGTAAGTATTTAAAAATCTGTATACATTGCGAACAAAAACGTGTATTTTCTGTTGAAATTATGATGTTATTTCACTTGAAAAACGGTGTCAAAAATTACCATAATTTTCTAAAGGTTTAAGTGTTTTTATTACAAAATACACTTGAATACTGAAGTAAGCTCGACCTTTATTATTAACCTTTAGACAAAATTAACAGTTTCTTAATTTTGATTAAGACTTTAGAAAAATATCGATAAAATTGTTCATAGATTTATGCTTAAGCATACCTTCACGTTTTAACATTTACACATAGTAATTTCCTGTGTCGTAGTTTTATTATAATACAGCCCGTAACTGCACTTTCTTATATGATTATGTAAATAATAGAATGTTCGGTTGGGTAATCCAATCGATCATGATTTTATGACAAGGAAACGTAGATGTAATTATTATTAACATCGTGTCTAACAAAAAATACAAGATGAATACATCAGTGTTAATAGTGTTAATAATAGCTTTGTCCGTATCCGAATATAATAAATATTGACATGCAAAGATAGCATAAAAAGTATGTTGAATAGACAACTCATTATATTGTTGAAATTTCAAAATGTGATAAGAAAACTTGTAGCATGTCATTTAAACATTCTTTTCAATGCTATCAATTAATGACTGTTTTTCGGAAAAAATGCCCGTGACATTAGATTGAAAAAAGCTATTATACTAACGTAACTAAAGTTGTTCTTTACAAGCCAAAAATACTCAATATAGTATCCACCGCAGTCTGTTATGAATGCTACTATACCACGCCCTGTTTACAGTGTGTATATCAGATTTGTACAACGTTAAATGGTTTTTTTTTCAGGATTTTCACATGAAATTTCTTTTTAATATGGATTCATGCAAGGAAGCGTAATCAAGGTATCAACAAAATTTTGGAGAGTGGGGTTGGATATATTTTTTAAAACCATTGGAGTGCCAGACGAAAAATAAAAGCCTGGCCACAGTTTAGTGGCTACTGGGTTAATCGGTATGTATTATATCTGATAAAGTTAATCCAATTATATTTAAAATTTAATAAAATCAATTGATTCAAAACTCTTGCAGTATTCCAAATAAATTTGTCATATTGTTTTTAACGATATATTTATGCTGTTCATAGTAATTTGTGAAAAGATTCAAGAATTCTGATATATGCTCTCCCTGATAAAGCTGAAGATTTCTGTATTTCCAAATAAAATATCTCGGAACTAGTATTATGGAGGCCTGATTTCGACACAATATGTTAAGCCTTTTTTTAAATCATTGAATGCATTCAATAACCAGTTTTGTATTTTTTTTAAATGTTGTGAAAACAGTTCATAATTAGTGTCTAATTGACGTTAACTCCTAATATAATATACTCTGATTGAGAATTAAAATCGGATCATTTCTTGCCAACAAAATCCAACGTCCATCGAATGTATACATATTAAAATTTAATAATTACATCAATAATTGAAAACTAACAATAGCTTGGTACTCAATCGTATAAAATAATAATTAATTTATACAATTCCCAAAAATATAAATAATGAAATGTACACAAATGCAAAAATAGATTGTATTGTTTGAATATTATTATGACTTATGGTGAAATCTTTTCTTGTTAATTTACGGTGTAAGAATCACAATGGAATAATAGGAAAGTAATTATTTGCTTTTGAAAACGTAATGAATAGTGGCAGTCTTAGTTTTTTTTTTCGTTCAAAGAAATAAACAAACAATGATTATTCGTCAATACTTTTTTTAGTAACGTCAAGAAATTTTGGTACGATTCATCACTGTAATTTGATTGTCAATGCGACTAAGAACTTTGACGTACCGATTATCACTTTTAAAGTGTTCACTGTCAATTCTCTTAAGACAGGCATAGTATTAAAAATTAAACGCCTTTTTTGTGCTAATTTTATTTTTTTTATTTCAAGATCAGAACCGGCTTTAAGCCATGTGGCATTAGCATTATCATCAATACTCTTCTTTCTCGTGCGTGATGAATGGAGAAAGTGAATATTTTTTTTACAAAAGATTGGACGTCCATATTGACATAAACATAAGAATCTTTATTAACATGTTGTAGTATTTTACTGTCTATATATAAAAATGTTGACTGATTCGGTGTTGCTATATTACCTATACTGGTTGTGTTACTATCTTGCAATATAAAGTTCCTCTTTTTAAGAGAAATTTTCATTTTACATTCAGTATAATAATATGCAATTATAATATGATTGGTAGAATTTATTGATGAGAACGAGAGTCCTTTCTTATCCTTAAATTCACCACCTCAATTAATACCTAGTGTGAGGATATACAATTAAATTTGATACCTTTGAAAACTATGACATGTGTATCGCCTATTTGAGAATCATCTTTAGACAAACTATCGTATGGTTTTTTATCAGTTAAGTAACAGTGATTCTGATTCTTCTTATGATCTTATGAATCAGAAAATGAAAGTTGTAGTTTTTGTAGCGTGCAGGAAGGGAGCTGGATGCAAACTAAAACATTGTTTAAGGAACCAAATCAAAGAAAATTCAACCCCGTGGCAAGTTACACAGCGATCAAAATATAAAAGTTTTTCGTTTTGAATTTAGAATCTAAATGAATTTCCGCAAAGTGGGCGCCATTTTATGCGTGAGAAAACTCGTTAACAAAATAGGTGACTGATTACTCAATACTTTGAAAATCCAATAAAAACCCATCGTCGTGTTTACTCACAACATCTTTTACGAGTGGGATTGTAGTTACATACAATATTTAATACAAATATTTTTGCTTTGTTTCGCATTTAGAAAGCGTGGGTTCTTTAAGTTTTATGAGCGACTCGCACAATTGTGGTATATTCACAATAAAAGTATTCTTTTAATAGTGTGAGCATCTCGAATATATGAGATTATATTAACTCTCCCACAACCGCCCTTTATACTGTGAATATATTAAACAATTTCATACGGGTATTGCAGAACGCTGCTGTGGCGAATGATGACTAATTGCTGTATCATGATAACTTTATTTCGCAAGCGTATAGTTGTATATGTTGCTTTTACATTTTTATTGCATTATGTCAATAATTTATCGTTGTGTTATTGCTCCTGAGATACTCTTGCCAATCATTTAAAAGCTTATATGTTTAGGGATATTATGAATTTTAATCACAATTAAAATATTTTGCATTACAGCGGAGCAATGCTATATATATATATTAGAACATCGTTTGAGATGAACTTAATTATATTGACTCTAGAAGAAGTGATATCAATGCCTAATATCTCAAATCTAAATCGAAAAAAAGCTAAATCTAATATCGAGTTTAAGTGGACATAAGCATAGACGACTCACCTGATAAAAATGCGCTCATTCCGGTTTCACAACCGAACATTTTTATATATAATCGGGTAAAAATAGCAACGAATTTAGTTCTACAGTTTTTATATAATACTTATTATTTGAAAACTATTTCGGCTTTCGCCATCGTCAGAACCCATATATACTGGCTCCGAAGAGATACACAATGTATCATGTTATTCACTCTAACATCCAAATTTAAATTATAATTACGAAATACGACTCTAGTGTTTCGAAGAACGATAAGCAATCTGGGGTTTTTAATCATAGGTCTGACGGTGGCGAAAGCCGAAATAGCTATCAACTAACAAATATAAAAACTGTAGAGCTAAATACGTTGCTTTTTTTAAACGTATTATAATGGAGTTCTACCAAGTAAATGCGAAGTCAATCAACGATTTTTTTTATTTATGGGAACGGAGTACATGAAGGTAAAAGAATCTTAGCTAGCTAACTAACATTGTGAAAGCGGTGTTGTACAGAGTTAAGATATTTGATAAAATGAAAAAATATAGAATATCGATTGTTTGTTGTATGTAGCATTTGATTAAAAATATTTCCGTCATGGTGACAGCACACAGTTATTAAAATGGATGCTTTGTTGTAATTAAAACGTTTATTACAATATTCTCACGTGGCATATCAGACTAACCTAATTAAATACATGCTCTAGTCTAGTCTAGTTTCTAAGAATTCACAGAATGATCACCCATTTAGATAGGGCAATCTTTTCAAACTGTAGGAATGTGAAATCAGCATTTTGATCTGATCACGCAGATTCAGAACAATAGACAGTGATAATTATCATCTTATTCATGGATTTTGAATTGAGCAGCAGAATATTTAAACGAGAAAAGCATTTAGAGATTTTTTACATACTTTGATTTAACAATAAATTCTGCATTAAACGAAGATTGAAATATTAGAAACAATTGTAGTTAACACATGGATAAATATGTAAATTGACAACTATAAAAATACATATTAATCTGTATTGTTTGTATTTTATATTTTGTCTAGAACCTGGCTTAGACATGTGTTACGGATGTCGTGGAAGGCCACTGCTTATCGTCCACGTGATGAACTCGGCGAAGCTGACGCTGGTATGACCTGAGAGGAAGCGAAGAAACTAGCTGAGGATAGAGAATCTTGGAGGAACCGTTTGATGGCAATACGCTCTGAATAGAGAGCGCATATGGATAGATTTTTTTAAAAATCACAAATATAAGCCATCAACCTGAAGCATGTATACTTTCAATGGAGCATCTGTACATAAGGTGTTTTAACGAGAATTGGTTATAGGTCAGTCGCTCAAATTCTCACATCGGAATGCGTTTGAAAATAGTTGGCCAATGCACTAACTGAGGTTTTGGATTTTAACATTCTACGCATTCTCAAGCGGCGAGAACTATACAAGAACTGGGTTTTAGTCCAGTTTTAGAATGGAAGTAATGTAAGGGGGGGAAATGTGCATAATCAAAGAAATATATTCATGTTTCGCCTCTATGGTAAGCATCATTTTTAGACAAACCTTTGTGAAGTTATTTATGAACTTGAATCTATTTTTTTTTACACAACCCATGGCATAATAAAGATATCAATTTTAATTTTAAAATGAACTCTCACAAAGTTACCGCTGTATCCATCGAGAATATATTGATTTAAACAAAATAAGTTAATATGTACTCAGTTTGTATCACAATAGTGTATTTTTATCATCGGTAAAATTCCTTTCCGACGCGTGGGTAGTATATAGAAAGTTAATAATTTTATGTACGCTTTTTATCATAACACCAACCTTTTACAGAGGTCACCAAGGATGATTACCATTAAATAACATTAATTACATAAAAAAAAGTTAATGCTCATCTCGTCTACCTACACGTACGAATATCTTTAAAAATAACATTTACATCACCTCTTCTTTTAGCCATTGAACTTGAAACTAAAATAAAACAAACTGTGACAAGACAGAGTGTACACAAATAACCGTGTAACTTAAATCAAACCGAAATGAATCTCCATTTTCAAAATGCATGTTAACACATTTGCATGTTAGGGGGCGTGACGACAAGATACAGAGAATCATAACCAGTGACAGGTAAAACAAAATGGACCAGATAAAAAAGAACACCGAAAAACACTAATTTCTAAATGATAAATATTCAAAAAATAAAATACCCATTTGTGCTATATTTTTTTTACTCCATGTCCGCTCCCAATGTGGAGCAAATGGCCTCCTAATGGAGGTATCTCAACTGATTTTTTTTCTACGAGAACTGTTTGTTACTTTTTAACCTCACTTTTTTTCTAAGTGAGTAGAAGGGAAAGAAGGATAAGGCTAGAATATGACTAGTGGTTGGCTAATCGCTACTGCTACACAGAGTTATTTAAGGATCAGAAGGATGGCAGGAGAGAAAAATGATGTGAATTGACATCACAAACACCCAGTATTCGATCACAACTTTGAATTGAATAATTCTCAAATTCAGTGTGATCTGACCGGGAATCGAACCCAAACCTGCGTGATCGGTAGAGCAAGCTCTAACCAACTGGGCCACAGCAGCTATATAGCATTATAATAAGAACTATTTTAATATGTGTGAAGTGAGCTAAGTGGTATTTTAGAAAAATAAGTAAGATGCGTTTTAATATTCTACACGCCTATAAGTAGCGTTAAAGTGAAGTAACCTCAATTAATACACATTGCAATAGTGTTATCTACTTAAAATAAAAATATGCAATCCATTAAAACACTAAATAAAGACATGATTGTACTCAAATGTTCAAGAAAAAGATTTTACCATTTTACTATTATAGTTGGCTCACTTTACACCTAGAAAGCTCATGTGATAAAGTTATATATTTGGACCGTAGATAATCTCAAATCTGGAACGAACGAATAGGTAGATTTTCACGATACAAATCGAAATCTTTTTTGGACACATATTTTTATAATGTAAAAGAAATAATATTTCTAGAATATAGTAGAGATTTAAAAGATTTAGCAATGGTATCCAGTTGACCTGCCTAGGAACACTATTAATATATTTTTTTTAAATGTTTGATGGAAGCTACATAGAATAGAAGTTAGTTAAATATTTGAGTATTATTGAATTAACGTGTAAGTAATGAAACTCATTAGAATATCAGGATGCATAAACATTTATTGTACAGAACTCATGTAGAATGTGTTGAAACATTTACCAACACTAATAATCGGATTTATTTCGTTTGGTTATATCTCAGATACATACACATAAAAATCTAAGCATTTTGATTTGACGGCGTTTCCGCAATATAATATATTGATTACTCATATTAAATTTACTTTAAAATATTACGGTCTTATCATAATACAAATATTTGGTGTTTCATGTTCTGTTGGTTGACTATCAATGATTCATTAGTAAACCACAACAAAGGGTTGACACACCCTGTTTGAGACGTCACAACGTCTCGAGGAAAAGGAGTGGACTCGTATGGTAAAGGAGTCACTCAAATCAGTCATTATTCTCAGCCTCGTCATCACAGGAAGACGACAAATAATATGTACATGTTTCTCTTACATAATATTTGCATAACACATCTAAATCTGAGTTCAAACTAAATCATGTTCCACGATCAATGAGTTTTTATCCCTCCAGAGACGAGAGCTTTTTTCCGATAAAAAAAATATTTTCTAAGCCATATTGAAGTCACGGATAACTTTTATTCCTATCCAAAATTTAAAAAAAAAAAAAACGCAAAGTCATTGTATAGAAACCCCGCATGACTATATGGTCATGCTCATCCTTTTATTACTGTTTAATATTGAGTACGGACAGTAGTAAGGACAAAAGTGACCGTATGGGCTTGCAAACATTCGGGGTTGAAATATAGCTAAACGTGATATTTTTTAAAATATTTACAATTTGACCTCTTTAGATCAACATAATTTCAAAACAAATATATTAGCAAAATAACTGTAAATAATTTTATGTTTTTATAAAAAAATATCTAACAGTTTCAAAAAGTAAATTAAAAAAAACGGAAATTCAAAAAATCACATGTGCTTTTGGAGACCGTTCCTGTTCCTACGGCTGATGACTTACTGTAGTCCGTACCCTTCTTAACCAAATATGAGCAAAAGCAACGATATTCAGGTAGAAAAGTATGAATAGTGGGATCAATAGACAACGGTGTTTTGTGTGACCATATGGTGACGCTCGTCCTTGGAGGGTTAAGGGTCTGAAGATTAACCTTTTGGTTGAATAAAAAGTTGTGGTCAAAATTTTAATATGTATACACAACGGTTCCCCACCCCCGGTATAGGGTTTGATCTTTATTAAAAATAAAATAGTATAACCAAAACGTACAATTTACAATAATATCCACTGAAAAGTACATCGTCTAATATTTTGAAATCGATCTCAATTTAATAACATATCGACTGTGGAAAGGAAAAAGGACGTAACCCTCAATTTTCCAAAACAGTTTTTTTTCGATAATCACAATGTACGCAAACAACTTGACACACATTCTATCAAAAGGATGGAAGCTGAAAATTCCGAATAAGTATCTAAATTTAGCTTTTAAGTTTGAAAAAGATAACCTTGTAAAAAATTAAAACCAAGAAAAAACACTGAAATAAAGGTTTTTTCGAGACAATTTCTTTAATTAATATTAGGTTTTGTCAATTAAACACCAGTTTAGAAGTATCCGTGCACTTCAAAGTTGTGTATAATTCATAATTTGCATATGTCACACAATCATCAAAACACGTTTTTAGCGCCTCCTGTAAAATTTGATATGTGTGGGTTGCGTCCTTTTTTTCTTTCCACAGTCGATATAATAATATTATGCAGAGTAGATATTATAATATTGTATTTCAAAATGAAATTCAGTTTTATCTGGGCTACACTTAAATGTTCGATTATTTTGTTATTTACGTCATTCATTCACTGAAAAAGTCTTTTAAAAGTGATCTTCTTTTATCTCACATTCATGTTCACAAATCACAACTACATATTCGGAATGCATACAATTTATTCCTAGCTCCCTTCCCCGCACACTCCCTGTTTAATATTTTCCACGTCCCGAAAGTATCAAAGGTAAGCGCATAACATACTAGGAATATCCATCTATTTTAAATCTAGTCACGTAATAAATGGTGATGCTGAGACATCACAATATTAAGCAATCATAGATTTCATGCGCGTTATGGTATAAAATGAAACCATTGTGCTTAAAAAGTATTAAATTGAAAATTACTTTCAAGCTATTTCAACGATTTTTATTGCACGGAATGTCCCATCAAAGTGGAAAGAGAATTTTATTTATCTCGCACATATTATCCGAGACTATCAACGAAATCGATTCGATGATTGAGCACAAATGTATTCATGAGAATATTTTTAGAAAATTCCAATATGGAACACATTTTTGATATCGAAAACAAAAATTGTGATCTTCAATTGTTTTCAGTTTATTGATGTAATTTTGATTTTAGAACACAACGAAGATGAAACAATTGAATGTAAATGAACACTATATAAGGATACTAAGGTACTTGTGATACAAGGTATGCCTTTATGTTTAGGCCAGAGTTGTATTAAAATTTATTTGCATATTATTTATTATCTATCATATATAACACGAGTTCGTGTACTTTAGAGAGTTAGATATATTAAATTTCTGCTTCATATTTAATTATTATTTAATAATTCAACAAATACAAAGTTAATTGATTAGAGCACGGTTTCTCAACCGGAAAATCTGCCAACGAGCAAAATTTTCAAAGAATTGAAAATTATTTTGGAATCTTTCACAGTTTTGGAGGCCACGAAAAAATGAGAGATCCAAAAGGGTTTACTGGGGAAAAGTTAACAAACTATGGTTTGGAGTGCAACACAGTTCAACTAAAACCACATAGTTATACTTACATTCCTGTGAATTATTGAAATTCAAGCATTGAATATAGAACCAAGCTTCTGCTTACCTGTAAAAAAAAGAAAAAAAAGAAAATTAACCACAGAGTAATAACTTGCTAGATAAAAAAATAAACATATGTATATATAAAATAATGAAAAAAAACTAATCATTTCCTAACCCCATTCCTTGTATACTAAGCATATCTGAACAAAGTGGTTAAGCGATTGACTAACAACCAGTTCTCAAAAAACATAATGTGTTAAAATTCTCCGCTTGTAATATATAAGTATGCTCCGCGTTTGGAGCAGACATGTTTGTAAAAAATGGCATGAAAAACTATGTCTTTAAAGACGACGTTGGTTTGTAAGGGACAAAAATTAATGTATTCAACGAGTAGTTGATGAATTGCACTATGTTTTGGAAAGTTTTGAAGGATTTATCAAGAGATTTTTATTTATGTTATAAAATAAAATATCTAAATAAAAGTGCCGCATGATGAAAAAGGGGCGCGTGATGTCAGACATGAATTTGTTTGTAAGCAGCTCGCTTATAAATTGACTTGTTTTTCAGACAGATTTTTGGCAGACTCCTCAGACACGTTTTGTAACTTAATATAATGCATATTCCAATGACAGCAGACAACAGTAGCCGTGATTTTAGCGCCATGAGTATGGCGTCGGATTTCATAAATTCTTATAATGACTTCCTATTTCCGAGAAGTCAGGCGACCATCTCTAAAATCCTTGGAAAAAGATGTTTGATCTCGAAATTTGCAGACAAAATGATGGCACGTGTGTTCATAGTTGTCATTCTTTGTCGGTTAATATAGGACAATAAATATTACTAAATACTCGCCGAGGAAATATGCTTTTGAACGGTCTGATTTAAATTTAGTCAGTTAACATAAAGGGCGAGAATTTTTTCAAAATCAGCTGATATGTGAATAATACAAGAAACAAATAAAATAAGATTATTATATAGCATTCTATAAATACTTCCATGGTAGTCAAGAAGCAAATTGAAACAAATTAACTGCTCAATATGTCAGAATTTATACTCAGCCTAAAAATATATTCCAAATTCAAATTTCTATGCGTTCTTTAATCCATAGATATGCTACAGATAGGGATTTGTTTTATTATGTACGTATATACCTACGTTCGAACAGATTGATTATTGTTCTCTTTTTGAAATTGAAGCGCTTCCTCAATAGTCAATACTTACAATAAACCTGATGTAGAAGAGCTCATGCATTTTACCAGATTCAGTATTCGATTTGAGCGACATCCAGCAATTAATTTACATACTATCTTTCCAGCGATCTTAATTCGTTTGATCACTGGTTTATTAAGCCATGTTATACTATCTTAAAGATGAGAGGGCATAATCGTGATTGCGATCATAAAGAATGCGTTCTCTATGATTCTGTCGGCTTTATAAAACATTCTAATAGGAAGAGGTCTATTGCAACAAGAGTATTGGCTTCCTACTTAGACTTAATTACCAGGGGCGGATTCCTACTTATTTAAAGTAACGCAATTGTCTTTATTGAATTTATTGCACTCTTGCAATAAAGACAATTGCTTCGTAATTGCACTCAAAAACATTTTAACGTTTCAACTATTGTCACGGAGTTATTTACATCCGCGAGTTAATTTGTTTAGCTATACTTAAGAATAAATAAGGTCACTGTTTAAATGGACTGCAATATTTTCCTATTTTATTCGTTAAACATTTACACAATTTACACAAAGTACACAATTTTGACATTTGAAATAAATATAAATATTACATAGACTGAAACCGTTTTAAACAACTAAATTCCGATGGATTAATATTTTGATTATTTTTTAATATAAAATTAAGTTTAACTTAGTTTCGGCCTTTTTTAAATAAAAGCGAAGCGCGTGTAATAATTTTCAACACAATCAATACCAAAGTTATTAAATTTTATTTCATGAATGACAATGTTTTTACTGATACTTATTTATTTCATATGTTTCGGTACACTTTGGTAATTAGTACATTTAGAAATATTTTTTAATTTTATTACTGTGAATGTGATTTAATCAATGGCGCAGTGAGGCAATGCAATTCTGAGTCCACCACTGTTAAGACTTTAATCCTGAACACAATATAGTACAAAATCGACCCAGTCCACAATGCCGCTTTAAATCTCTTGTCATTGTTTTAGTACATAATAAGCTCAACAAGTCGAACTGATGCCTTCCCACGCTGCAATAATATTTTCTTTTTAACTGATGCAACACCGGCCACCACTATCATTATCCCATTTGTGAGTTACAAAAGAGCCCAGCATAATACCGGCATCATTTTTCTTAATGGTACCGAAAAAAAGTGTCAAACGGCCCGCTATTAGTGTCACTGATGGCATGACATATTTCGTAAGGTGTAAACACTATAAACACTCCTCGAATGCTACTGACTTCACACCAGTAGCGTGCAGTCAATATTGCCATTACCAATAATGCTGTGCCTGTATTCATTTCGTTTTTATTTTTAAAATACATATTTTTTAAGCTATATCCGCTCCCTGTTCGGAGAATGTTGATTTAAAACATTAAAAATGTCTAGAAAAGGGTGTCGGAATGCCGTTCCACCGCGTTACATGGTAAGAAAGACCAGGAAACATGTATTTGAAAAACAAGAATATAAAAAGTACTTGTCTATCAGTTTTACTGTATATTGATATTCACTAAATACTCCTTAAAAATGGAGTATACTGTTGACATTTCAATATATTGTTCTGGTTATTATATTTTTTACCATCTCCGCTCCCAATGTGGAGCATATGAACTCCTAATGGAGTTTATCTCAACAGAAGTGTTTCTACGAGAACTGCTTGTTATGCAGTTGCTCAACCTCTCTTTTTACAAAGAGAGTAAGAGTAGAATGATGGGGCTAGGGCAGGACTAGTGGTTGGCTAAACGCTCTCGATACGCCCCCGTTCATAGGATGGGTAGGAGGGGGGAATTCAAGATATCACATACATCCATGCCTTTGAACAGAAATTCATAAATGCATTGAAAAATCAATGTATAAAACTGGCGTACTGGGATTCGAGCCCGTGCCCTCCGTAATCGAAGCCAACAACGTTCACCACTCAACCACACAGGCGGCAATTATATATTAGTAACCAAAAATTATAAATAATTACCTATAATCTTTGAAATCTTCTTATCCAAAGACAGTGCGCGCTACTGTTTACAAGTAGATACTTAAAATTCAATTATTATTAGAATTGTAAATTTTGAATTGTCAAAACAATTCATGTTGGTAACACTGATTGCACAGATATTATAGCGGGATTGTAAACATTTTTGCAAGCTCATTACCAAGCCCTCGATTCAGTGTCACAAAGAATAAGGTCTCGGTTAATCAGTAGAGATTACAGAAGACCGAGTTGAGGTTTCAATGACGCATCATATTTTTAAGTCAATTGACTGTTCAATCTTGTATTGTTTGTAATTGTAGGTTAGATTTAGGCAGGGATCGAAGGGACTCGCGCGAACGTCTTGTTAAATTAAGAAAGAACTATATTATTAGATGAAATCATTTTATTTTAAATTTATGACAAATATATTATGTGCGACGATTAAAGTGTAACGTTTGAGACATCGACATCGAGAAAGGGAAAAGGACGTAACCCACAGTTTCTTCAAAAGGGGTTTTTTTCGATAATCACAATGTATCAAACTCGATACACGTTCTATCACAACTTCACAAGGATGCAAGCTGCAAATGCCGAATTAGTATCTAAATTTAGCTTTTAAGTTTGAAAAAGATGACCTTGTAAAAAATTAAAACCAAGAAAAAAGACTGAAATAAAGGTTTTTCTTAGACAATATCTTTAATTAATCTTAGAATATGTCAATTAAACTCCAGTTTAGAAGTCTCCGTGCGCTTCGAGGTTGTGCATAATTCATAATTTGCATATGGCCCAAAATCATCAAAACACGTTTTTTGCGCCTCCTGTAAAATTTGATATGTGTGGGTTACGTCCTTTTTCCTTTCCACAGTCGACATGAAATTGAAGCGAAAAGAATAGTTTCTACTATCTACATATTTCTGAGTGACTTGGCTATAGAACTCTTCTGTCTTGTAATTTGAGGTAGAAAAGCACATTTTCAGTCGTTAATATTAATTAGTTTACGGTATATTGGATATTTTTACATAATATAAGTAGCATTGAATTACTTTAACAATTATTTCGTGTGAATTGCGAGTGATAAAAATACACCCCATCTCCAGAGCACCGCGAGTAGCTTTGAGATTAAGCGACCCCCTTATTGGCCAGTCTACCGTTTAAGAATTATTAATAAATATATCGTGTATCTCTTATTACGTAATACAAAGTGCTCTACATTCACGAGTATGATTCATTAAAAGTAATCGATTTAAATTAGAGTAATTCACCATTAAACTTCTTCACGCAGTAAAAAAGCAAGTATGAGCCCAAAAAACGTTTTAATTGCTTATCCATTAATCCCGTGTATGTTTTTGTTTGTTTTCAAAGATGTATTCAACGAATGCATTTATTCATATGTATAATATAATATTGTCTAACCTCCTTTCAGCGTCCATTAGAAAGAAAATATACAACTAGTCCTTATATCCTTTATTTAAATCACTGTCTACGTCAGTGTTCTTTAACCTTTTTACATCCGCGGACCGGTGTCAACCAGACACACATTTTTAACTACTCTAAAGCTAACGACCCACCGGTGTGTCGCATACCTAATAACCACACGCGCTACCCACTAGTGTGTTATCATTATTTCGACGTCAATAAATATTATTTAGAGTTTGCAACATTGAAAAAGGGTCCGACATCTCTTAAGGACTCACAAAATGAATATTAAGTTTTCCTTTATTAGTTTTTAGATAATTGCTAGCTTACAGGACAAAAAACGTTATTTTTTTCTAGCTGCTAACGGGTTAAGTACGATAAGTTCTTGACTCACAAATATTCGCGGACCGGCAATAAATTCTTGCGGACCACAGGTTAAAGAACACTGGTTTACGTTATGTAATCAAATTCTTTCGATAAAGTTGGTCTGAAGATACATCTCATGTAGGAACACAACTAGTAGAAAAACAAAGTTATCAATTTTAGTTTTTTTTTTTTAAATCTATGGCGTTAGACATTATTTATACGAACGATTGTATACTATAATATAAGATAAGATATTTATTTTTTCTTAACGAGTCCAAATAATATGTTACTTTTAAATACAACATACTTAAACAAACCAGTTACTTAAAAGAATTCACTTTATTAACGATAAAACTCATCTTAATCTAGTAATCATCAAATGTACGAGTTCCGGTCGGAATCTTAATGGTATCATTTTGTTTCCATCTCTTCGTAGCCCGTAATCATTAAGACTATTTATTGTGTTATTGGATGAGAAGTAATCTAAAAATCTCAATTATTACTAATAGATTTCACTATAAACGAATCCATTAGTGATAGCATTATATTTTGTCCATATGAGACCATTTTCATAGATACATAAACACGTACTTTTACTAATAAAATTTAATAGTATCAAATATTGCAGCGGATATTATGTTTTAATAATATAAGTAGTCGAGTGGGCTTTTATCTAACTCGATAAGATGGTCAATGTATAAAATTCTCAAACGAATTCTTTCATTTATTATATTGCAATTAGGGTATCCAATCCCGGAGCCTTTTTCCAATTGGGATTTGCTCACCGAGGAATTTGAAATCCTCAATTCGCTATACCTTTTCCCCGGATTATCTCCAAACCTGGTTTTTTTTTTAGCTCACTGAGGAATTCGAAAACCTCCATTTGGTATACTTTTTCAGGGATTGTCACAAAACCCAGTTTTTTTTAGCTCACCGAGGAATCTGAAATTCTCGATTTGCCAATTTCATGGCAATTTTCGGGATTTGCTCAAAATTTCTCAATCCGGAAATCCCGGGATCGCAGCCGTGTCAATCCCGAGATTTCGGGATCAGAAAATTGAACAGGATCCCGGGAGTGGATGCCCTAATTGCAATGACTGTTGTATCCAGGGGAATTAGTGCCCCTGTTGTTTTCATACATTTTAAATAATTGTCTTTAAAAACAGAATTTTAGTGACAGAATAATGCTAGTTCTACCAGGAAAATCTCAGTTGATTTATAAAAACTTAATCATAAAAAAAACTATCAAAATCGTTTATCACGACTTACTTTTGTAATAAATATTTTTTTTATTCGGGCATTGAACTTCTTATGTGTTTTATCCGAACAGAAGTTTTTCTACGAGAACTGTTAGTTACTCAGGTGCCCAATCTCTCTTTTTTTCAAATAGAGTAGCGATAGAAGGACAGTAATAGTGGTTAGCTTATCGCTCTCGCTATGCCTGTTTTTATGATAGGATACTCGTTACTCTATATTTTATAACCACCTCGTATTTCTAGGACAAACTATATTTTAATAAGTACAGTATTTAATTACCAGATGTAGGTATAATACAAAACAAAACACAGGTGGTTAACGTAACATGTACAATGGATGACTAGGCTACTGTACCAAAATATCTTTTATTGAATGGCTAGCTAAAGTCATCGATGCTATAAACTGTGGTTAAAAAATGACACACTTGCGTTTTGAATGCAGTTATTTGGCTTTAGACTTACTGAAATATTTTTAATCAAAAGCAGGATGCCAATTAACTTTGTTTCCCGGTGCGAAAACTGATCGGGAAATACAACACCACGATGCAAATACAAAACCTCACGATAAATGAAAGTGGCTTGCAAGAAATAAGCTGAGCCTATAGCATTATAATATATTATATTATTTAAATACGTTTGATATTAATGATTTAGTAAATATGCAACGTTGTAACTATTGCAACTATGTCTTTCTTTACGTAATTGTTCTGAACGTTCATTTGGTATTTTCTTGAACAATAAACGTCATCGTTTAGTACTGCAAGATTACTTCAAACTTCACGCGGTTAGCAATAAGTCTTTAGAAGCCCTATCATTCAAATTGAATAAGAGTAAATTATAATTGTTGAGATAATTTGGTCGTAAAAACTCTTAGCATACCTATATAATATATATATCGACTTTGGAAAGGCAGAAGGACGTAACCACACACACAAAAAACGTTTTTCGATGATTCTGAAGAAAATAAGAAAATGCATAAAGATTATAAACTGGTGTTGTATCGAGTAAAAACAAAACGATATCGACACCGGCTCTGACTTCAAATTAAAAACAGACTCCGACTACGGCCCGAATTATTTATTTTCATAATGTCCACATCAGATTCAATCTAAAAATTAATAATTAAATTAATTGATTCAGAAAAACTTCTTTTTTTCAAGCTTAAAAGCTAAATATACATAGGTACTAATTCGGCATTTGTAGCTTACATCCTTTTGATAGAACTTGCATTAAGTTATACAAAATCTGATTATCGAAAAAAGGCATTTTAACCACTTGAATACCAAGCGGACACATGTGTCCGGAACATATGCAAGCGAACACGGATGTCAAGACATTTAAAAAATCAATTACTTGGTATTCTAATAGAATAAAAGCAATATTTTGATGAATATGTGTAGCGCTATCTATACTGAGTCAATATAAGTTTTTAAAATATCGAATTCGTGTGTATATTAGGCAAAATTATTTTTCTCAAAAACACGCAGCATCTCTAGGATATATTATTGATTTATTTGCGCGGTATTCAAACGGTTAAAATATCACAAAAAGAATGCGTATTGAAAAATAATACATGCTATTTTACAAATTCAACTGCAATCACTGTTCGACATTGACATGGTTGATAGGTCAATAAAAAATGGAGTCTAATTTAAGCTACTTAATTCGTTTTTTGTTACAACATCCGTTTGAGAAAAATGGTTATAATTTGATTCATTTAAAACTAATGTCGTGTTATCATATACAATTTGTAAAGAAACACCAGCAAACAATTTGATGAATAATCATTATTGTCTAGTATTAATGTCAAATTGAATTGACATCATCTTATAGGCTAGTTACCTTCAACTATATTGCACTCGTATAAAAGGTTAAAATCAGACCTTTTATAGTTATTAATGAATTATTAACACCCAATTACTGTTTTTTTGTAGTTATTCATAATTTTGATTCGATTTAAATTACTTAAAAGCTTTTCAAATGTCAGATCTATACATTTATAACAATTTATTATCATTTTTCATTGCCTTGGAATTAATGGATACTACCAACTTATTTTCCGCATAGATAAATCGTCAGAGAAGAATTTAAATAATATTGCGTATTTACATAATAGAAAATTTGATTTTTTCATTGTAATTTTGTATAAATAAATAGCACTGTTTATATATATATTTCTTATTAGTTGACAATGATGCTCGCAATGAGCGAAACTGGTCCTAACCTTTTAAATAAAGTGGAATAAGGTACAAAGGAATATTTTGTTTTTATTTATATAATGCCTTTCCACCAAATATTGACAGTGAACACCCTTAAAGTGAAAATCTAATTGATAAAGAATTTAATGTTTTAACTTTTTGTGGCTACTAAAAATATTAATGATTAAAAATATTACCAAATTTTTACTGCAAAAACAGGAACACGATAATCATACGTAAAATAAGCATTGACCATCAGTCATGTACATAATAATATGTAATCATATATATTTTGAAATCCAAAAAAAGTTTTAACTAAGAATAGACAATCACACTATGTAACGTTATAAATTATAACTAATATCATGAAAACTGAAACATAAAAAACCTCGTTACTACTAACATATAAAGACAGTGTGCCTTACTCTATTACGCCTGGATTTTAGATTTCTTGATTGATGAATTTTAATTACTACAACGAACACAAAAGAAATATTCATTTTATGAAGAAAAAAAAACTCTAATTTCATCTCGCGTCTTCAAAACAAATGAAGATCTCCGAGCATCTGTTGCCATTTTTCAAATTAAAATTGCGTCATTTTAAAAACGTCTGAAATCTGGATTGAAACAAATCACCAACGCCCAAGTTTTACTAGCAACTCGACTCTTACAAAAAAGTATGGCGTAGTAGATGTTAGATATTTGTATGGAACAGTCGTAAAAAATACAAAATCACCAATGTGTTTCATATAAATATTTAAATAATTTAATTACGCAACAAGCGACGAAACATAAATCTGACGGATGGCGCTCATGTCATAGAAAAAAACAATTCAGCAAAATATACGTACTGACATTTTGAATTTAAATTTCCGTTATAAAACAGTTTTACATGAGGTTATTTGAATTATTATACTATTTGAACTCTAAGTATAATAAGTATTGATAAGTAACACATTTCATGTTAAAAATCAAACAAAACTAGCGGTATGATAACAAATTAATATGGCTGCGGTTGCATCAAATAATTTGTCATTGGTTTAGATAAAAAAAAATGTTTCATATGCGGATGTTAACTGACGTATTTTAATGTTCTATATTTGAATTCAACGACGGATATTTCACGAAATAATTGCCATATAAATGAATAAAACAATATCAAATTTAGTGAGAGTTATTCTTACATTTTTTCGAATATTGCAGCATCTAAATCAGATTCCTCTCAAATCACAATATATTCAGGTATAAATTTGAAGCTTTTTGTATGGAAACATCTGCTGTCGGGTGCCATAAGCATTAAAACTCATCTACAGCACTTAAAACTTTCTTCGAACATACAATACAATAGAATTATGGACTTATATAATACCAAACACATGTTTTTTTAAGGATGAGAAAAATATGTAGTTTTATTACGACTATTAAAAAATATTTTAAAAATGTGAGAGCACAAAGCGTATTTTGACAAAATAATAAAAACTATGTTTGGAATTTCATAACCATGTTTGACTTAACATTAAAAGTAAACTTGAAAAATATTTAACGAAAATAACTTCTAGAGCAGGTATTAAAGAAGAGTTTTTCTTCACCCTTCCTCAAATTCTCGTATCCCATAGTCGGAGTATGTAAAATGTTTAGATAAAAGAGTTTATACAACGCTATTTCTCTTTTTTATAACGTCAGGATTCTGAAGATACAAAATTTAGCCATATATGTAATTTACACATGGTCATTGAATTGGGTTACAAATGAAAAGCACTTGATGATTAACAAGTGAAACAACGTAACTTTGGTTTCGCCTTTCGACATCTTCAGGCGTTCAAGTGCACGGAAGAACTTAAAATGAACCGGGTCGTTAGTGAAAAAAAATGTGTGAATGTACAAAATTAAAACGATTCAAATTTAATATTGAAATTCCACTACCAAGCACTTTCAGTCGAAATCTTTAATAAAATTTGAAATATGTTAAATATTATTCTGATACTTGACAGTAAAAATATTTTTGTGTTGTGAATTGAAGATATTTAATATTTTTGCAAATGATCGTGTATTTATTGGACTATACATATCAATTGTGGAAAGGAAAAAGGACGTAACCCACAGTTTTTGTGTCAAACTTCATACACGTTCTATCAAAAGGATGTAAGCTTCAAATGCCAAATTAATATCTAAATTTAGCTTTTTTGAAAAGGATGACCTTGGAAAAAAATTAAAACCAAGAAAAATACTGAAATAAAGGTTTTCGTAGACAATTTATTTAATTTGTATTAGATAATGTCAATAAAACACCAGTTTAGAAATCTCCGTGCACTTCAAGGTTGTGTATAATTCATAATTTGCATATGGCCCAAAATCATCAAAACACGTTTTTTGCGCCTCCTGTAAAATTTGATATGTGTGGGTTGCGTCCTTTTTCCTTTCCACAGTCGATATTAACAATAATGGCGTACGCCAAACACCGAATAAATGTTATTCTTTATGATTGAATTCAACTCCGTATTTGATTAAATATTCAAAGCATTTTATGAACATGAGTATATAAAAACGAATAACCAAATTATTAGCGACATCAAATAATCCGGTAATTTTAGTAAGCATATTTTATTTACCTTTTTAAATGAAATCACTATGCGCACGATTATACCATATCGTATGAAATATAACGGGATTTTTTTTTATCAAATTCTTTTTTTAGTCCGCCATAGAAGCACATAATGTTACATTTTGCGCCGGATATTAAATATTAAAGCAACATTTACTCCATCAAATGTTCGGATTGAAATCACGTTCTTCGATTACTATGTAAAAAAGCGAATTTGGTTGTAATATCATTGGGTTTATTTTTAAAACGAATAAAATGTTACTACCGGTGAAATCATCTATGTTATTTCTTTTGATGATACGATACTTTTACGTTAGTTCGAGATGTACCTATTTTACATTTAATCAGGGATGTGGAGTAACAAAAACAATTGCGACGTAAAAAAATATAAAATTCTATTTTTCTTCAGAATTTAAAAAAATACCTGGTTCAAAGAACATCCATGGCGTACTAATTGAATGTATTAGCAGATATTTTTTTGTATCAATGGCATATATTGAAATAAAACAACGAGAACAAATATAAATATGAACTACAACGACAGGAACCCAACACATTCATTATGTAAGATTTATACTGAAGGTGTTTGATGGAATGTCAGCATTGAATTTGAATCGTTCAAATTGTGTACATTTCCGTAAGTTTTGTTACTAACAATCCTGGTTTTGTTATATTCAGGCATTCAAGTACACGAGTAAACTTGAACTGAACTTTCAGTTCATTCCATATATGTACTTGAATACCTGAAGATATCCAAATGCAAAACCAGGATTGTTAGAGGGAAAAAAGTATCTATTTTCTATTTTACTATCAAATATAAATTTAGGTATACGGTGTATATAAGTTGCTTATATTTATAGCAATGAGACGTCAGCACACTGAAATGCCTTTTTACACGATTTCTGAAAAACACGAAAATCGAACATTCATTTAACAATGTGTAACCTTTGATATTGTTAAGTATTTTTTAAATAAAATTAAGATACAATAATGAATTTTATTTTTTGATATCCTGGATTTTTATACAAGGAAATCTATCCACCATATTTTTTTTATTTTAGTATTTTTTACACGGTATCGCGTGGAATGTATCTACCGTGGAAATGGGGAATTCAGTGTACATCACGAAAAAAGACATATAAAAACTAAAAACACCCTAACAATACGATCAAAGATGTAAAAAATGGATGCGATTTACCGGCACCACCTTGCAACCAGGAAGAATATCAATTAAAATATGAAAGGACTACAAAAGATCACACGGTCTGTAGGAGATCCAAGACGATCTACAATATGCTTTATGGGGAAGCACATCCTGACCATATGTTGTTCTTAGACCCGAGTGGGTCTTCTCGTTTCATGCGGAGTCACCGCCCACAGCATCCTTCAACAGCTGTTGTCACTGAAGGAGATACCTACACGAGTCCTTTACCGAGAAGTGTTCATTGCGAAACGGACTAGAATAAAACTAAAAAATGGTTCTTCTTGACATTCATAGAGTTTTGATTGCCCCTTTAACATTCTTTTCATGAAGTAATAAATGTTAAAATTGAAGTATAAATTTGAAAAGAGGTACGACTATTCTACAATTTATACCTTCGGTATCTATAGAGATATATTACAATAAAAATAATAAAAGATTTTTAGTACTTTTTTTCACATAAAATTTAATAGATCAGGACCGGTTTCGCTCATCGCGAGCATTATCAACTGATTAACAAATTTTATTAATAAAAACAATAATCCTTTGTACTTCATTCCACTTTATTTAATATGTCAGGACCGGTTTCGCTCATTGCGAGCATTGTCAACTGATAAGAAATATAATTTAACAAGCGAAACCGGTCCTGACATATTAAATAAAGTGGAATGAAGTACAAAGGATTATTGTTTTTATTAATATAATGCCTTTCCACCAAGTATTGACAGTGAACACCCTAAAAGTGATTAACAAATTACGTTATAATTACATCAAATTAAAATGCTTAACACCCATAACAATTAAAATTGTTAATAGTTATGCTTACACCTTTTTATTTCAATTTAAATTTGTATAAATATCACTGTTTATATATTTTTCTTATCAGTTGATAATGCTCGCGATGAGCGAAACCGGTCCTGATCTATTAAATTTTATGTGAAAAAAGTACTAAAAATCTTTTATTATTTTTATTATAATGCCTTTCCACCAAGTATTGACAGTGAACACCTTAAAAGTGAGAGATATTACAGACAAAAGATGTATTTTATAAGTATCCACAATACCGTAACTAAAAACAACCAAAAAGTGAGTTACCGATTTGTTCAGTAAGGGTGTCGATATCACGAATAATAAAAGATAATGCAATTATTAAAAAAATAGCAAAAAGAAAATCAATTATCAGGTTATAGGCTGCGTGGTCAATGGTCATTGTCGTCAACTTAGAACTCGGACGTCACGAGTTCAAATCCCAGTACGGACATTTTTTATAGATTGATCTTTCAATCGATTTATGGATTTCTGTTCGAAGGCATGGATGTATGTAATACCTTGAATTCACTCCCACTCATTTTATCCTAAAACAGGCGTAGCGACAGCGGTTGGCTAACCACTAGTCCTGTCCTATCCTTCTATCCCTACTATTTTTAAAAAATAGAGTTTGAGCAACTGAGAAACAAACAGTAGGAACAAATGTTTTGAGATACCTCCTAAGAACCATATGCTCCACATTGGGAGTGGCCATGGATTAAAAAAAAGTAATTCCCTTTCGTATCGTCATATTTTTTATACATGCCGTATTGTCGGAATCAAAGTTTGATATTTTTTATGGAATTTAAGACTAACACGTGTTTAATTATTATCTTATCAAATTACCAATTCTCTACCGAGTTCATGTCATGTCGATTAAAATAATCTATAAAAAACACATAATTCATCTTCAGTGCACACATAATCAGTTTGGTTATTATTAAAAATATTTATTTTAATGATTTTTAATCACAGCATAGTAGTGAGTTATTTAAATATATAAACAATTATATGTTCAATGTTTTTTAAATTACGGAAGAATATGAACAATAAACTATCTGAACACGTGGAACACATTTACAATATGTAATTCTAAAGTACACGTAAAAAATACTTTGTTCACTGTGAATCAAATATTTTTTTATAAAAACTTTAAAACAATGCTTATCTGAGCTAACTCATCTAATTTGATATAGTACAGAGGGGTGGGCTCAGAGGGGCTCGCTCGAGCCCCTTGTTAAATTTGACTAAGGCCGGCGAACTCCTTGTTAATTTTAGAGAAAACAATATTGTCAGATCAAACTAGTACATGACTGCAATTTCTGACATATATATTATCTACGACAGCTTTAGTATGCACAGTAGTACATTTTTAGTCATTAACATTGATTTGTTTACGGTAAATTGCATATTGTTACATATTATAAGTGTATTAAGTAACAATAGATTGCTTATTTAAATATTGCATATAATTGCATAGGAGTATTAAAAAATTCACTCCTTCCCCCGCAACACCGAGAATTCTTTGGAGATTAAGCGAGTCCCTTGTTAATGTATGGGCAGCCCACCGCTGAGTATACAGATTTATTTAAAATTATTGGTAAAAGTTTAAAGTCAAAGAAAAGTTTTGGTTACAGTTTGGTAAAGATTAAGAATTCGGAAATGCTCACGAAGGTCTAAAGATGACGACGTGCGAGACTCCAGTCTTAAATACCCACGTGACAAAACATAAAAGATTCATTTAGCATTGTTACAGTCTGAATGAGGATGCTCCTCAAAAAGTAAAAGCATATAATATTTATTTATCGATCACATTATCTTCCATTAAGTATTAACTCAATTAATTGTTAGGTCATTTATATGCTTATGTTTTGCAAGCCTCTTTTGTGAAACCTTCGAGTAAGTATGTACATTAAAGAAAAGTGATTTGCTAATAACTGTGTGTTTGCATAGAAAAGAATATTGATTTTGATAAATACATTATTACAATATAATAAACGAGATTTTTCATTCTCAATAAGAAGTAGGACATACGCAGTTCTCGATATGTAAACATTAAACCACTTTCTTCACATTGGATTAAAAAAATAACACAGAATTCTGCTCTCGCAATAGCGCCATGATTTCACATGATTTGATGTTAAATATTAATATGCAATCGACATTTCCGTTTCGGTTTAGTTTAATAACCTCATTCGGTAAAGAAACAGGTGTGAAATGTGCCAAAAGTTTATTCAATCATACAGAATTAACTTGAAATAAAGATGATTCGCATTGGTGTGTCATAATTAGGTCCGAAAACCACAAAACAGCTGTCAAAACTTGCCGCAACTTAACCGCAGCTATCAATATTCTAACACCTGTGAACAAACTAACCAAATATTCAAATAAAGAATTTTAAATTCGATCGAGCTGTCATGGCTGTTTTTGTATAAATCATAATACATGCATGTTTACGATCTGATGTAACGTATTATCTCGCTATCGTCGCTGTTAGATATTGGGATTTTCATTAATAAACGAGACATTTGAAAAAAGTATTGATAAATAATTATGGTAACCGCTTCAGACGCAAAAAACCGTGATAGTAAAAGAGTCTCAAACAATTTACCTCCTCGTACAGTATTAATTGTCAAATTTGAAATTGGAATTAGTATTATCCACAGAAACAAATTAACAAAAGAAAAGATTGAGTCGTTGATAAAATAAGTATATTTGATGCATATCAATTTGCTGTTTAGGTTCACTAGATCGATATGAACTCTATGTAAATACTTATAAACAATGCATAGAATTATTAATTTAATAGCGTGATTCAGTTATTCCTTTTTCTCCACTAAGAGAAGCAGAACCTACTCCTAACCCTATTTTCCAACCCCAACCGTGAACGAAAGGAGGAAAAAAAGGTGTATGGCGCATCTAAACTCGTTTCAAACGGTTGGCCACCTCTGCCATAAATATAATAATAATAAAAAAAGCAATTTAGTACATTTATACCACAACAAAAATGATTGACAAATTCATGGCGATATGAGAATAAAAACAGTAATTTATTTTCTTCTACACGGTTTTGTAAATATGTAATTCAAAATTATTTGTCTAAGAATTGTGTAACAATAATTAACTAAATTGTTAAGTCAATATCGATCTGTTTCGGGACCATTAACAACTTATTCAATAAATACAGAGCAAATAAATTCTTAATTTAATTTGCATATCCATTCAATCATGATTAAGATAAAAACAAAATGGTCAAGCATAAATGTGTTACAGTTGATTAATCAATATGTTTTTTAATTGCTTGATTTGGACGAATTAACAAATCTTATGTCAGTATCGAAATGTTGACTAATGAACTGGTAAATATCAATTAGTAATCTACATTGGCAATTTCGAAATGGTTCATTTTAAATAGTATTTATGTAATGACGTCAATTTTATTTCTACGCATTCTTCAAATTTATTTTGCGTTCTGAGTTAAAACAAGCTGCCTTAAATGCAATATTAGTAATGCAAGTTGAGGAACAAGCCAATGCATTGATAAGGAAGGTTGCATATCTACTAATATAAAACGGCGCCTTGAGATTGTTATGAAAGTATGCAGTAATGTAAAAGGAATTTTATAGAAAATAACCAATGTTTACATTCCGCAATTTGTAATTCATTAATTAATTAAAATAGCTTATAAAACAAACACGCATTTTTTCGAGAAAAATTTATCTTTGAATGCGATTTATGTGTTGTGTAAGATTTAAGTGTATTTTTGCGAAACTGTTTAAGTGAATTTTTAAGGTTGATTAAATTTGGTTTAGTGTTATGCTGAAACATAATAAGTTTCATATTTTTTTTTTACTGTTAATACTTAATCTTCTCACCGCGTATGACCGCTATGCATGTCCTAGCGAACATGTCCTCAGCGCACGTGACACGTATAGATGTCATGAAAATTTCAAACCCTATATAAGAGCTATATATTGTATTAAAATTGTATAACTTGGTTGAAAATATTACTAAATGTATATTTTACCAAATTCAATAGATGGCATTAGTCAAAAAATATTCAATATAGGCTAAAATAATTTATTTCTGGAACACGCCGTGAACATACGTCACCAATCTAAGATTTTGGAAAATGTAAATAAGCGATCGAGTGCGGGTTAAATTGAAATTGTTCCGAGAATTTAATATTATAAGCATGGCATGGTGGTGGCGCAGTGTGCTCGGTCGCGCGTGGCGGTATTTTGCAATATGGCGACGTCACGCCGCAATTGTATAAAGAATGATAATTGTTGAATTAAACCGAAAATACAAGAAATATATTGTATTTAATTATTGAAAAAGTTACTTTGAATGGCAATTAACATATTTGATTAGTTAAAAAAATATTAAAACCTATATTTATAGGTGAAAACGCGATAACAAAATCCGCAAAAAAGCAGCCGCGTACAGGGCATGCTCGCTAAATTTGGTGACGCGGGCAAAGGGTTAAAGGGAAAGAGGAAATTATAATTCTGTCGGCAATTACGGCATCAAGAAAAATTACTCGGATAGTAAGAAATACATACAGACAAAAGTTGTGCGAACAAAATGTTAAATGCGAAACATTAAAAAAAAACTTAACAGGTCAGAGTCGATTCTTTCAATGTCCACACCATTTTCTATTCTAATTTGTCTGGTCATCAAATTTGGTGGTAAGATTTGCCAAAGTACAGGTGTCAAATTAATGTACGCAGAAACCATGTGCTTCCAATACGGTAAAAAATAGCCAAGTGAAAACAAAAAAAAATAGGGAAGAAATCAATGACCGACCTGGTACATATTTATTTACCACTACACCACTGATTGTGTATCTCTTCTAAAAAAGTAGATATATATAGCTGAGTGAATGGAGGTTTAAACATAGTTTTGACGATTTCATACGCCGAAATAGCTATAAAATGATTTTAAAAAAAAATGTAGAACTAAATACTATGCTATTTTACTGTATTACAATGGTGTTATACCAATTCAATCAATCAATGTGCTTTTAACTTGATAACTGTAATGTATATAAAAATATTATAAATCTAAATAATAGAATCAGCTTTTTAAATTCCAAGCGTTTGTTTCCACCACCTTATATATTATAATATGTATCAACAATTTACTTTCCAGATTCTTGAAATGTCATAGAACACGTACATGTATGTAAATTATTAGGTATTTGAATATTTGTAATAAAAAAGGCATTCAGATGCCATTCTACTTGCAGCAAACTATTGAGACTTGCCATTTTTTTGCAACGAGTTCTTGCATATTACTCCAGTCTAAATTATACCGTGTGTCACACAAATTAATGAGCTTTATCTTATTACAACACTCACTGGTGTAACGGTATGTGAAATCGACTTAAAAATAATATTTCTTTATTCAGGCACACTATTTTGACGTGTGATACTGTTTTGTGTGACAATTTCCATGCATACTATTATGAAAGATAAGAAATAACTGGAACAAGAAATAACTAATTTACGGTGTAGTTAACGTGGGACTGGCTAGGCAGTTTTTGCATAACAAAATATTTTTGTGTCATACGATATATTATAATTTAATTACAGTGGAACCCCGATCTACCGTTTTCGCATTGTTTTTTTTAACCATATGGATTGTTTATTTTTCATAGACCCGACCAAACACCCATTAAATAATTCCGGATTAATCGTTCCCTGATTTATCGATTTCCTCGATCTATCGTGTAATTATTATAGTCTCGTCACAAATATTATCCCGTTTGATCGTTTTTGTTGAAAAATTCTCATTTCGCTTAATACATATGTAGTCTTGCATCGCACCTTGTTTCGCGTTTTTTTTCTATTTCAAAAATTAAATGCCTACATGAAGAAAACTTTAACTATATCCAAGAAAATGAAATAAAAATCATGAAATTGAAAAAAAATAATGGAGAAAAACGGACGGACATATCAAAAAGAGTTAACTTACAAAAGTACACGAGTTTTAAGGGTATCTATTTAAAAATTTAACTGCCAAACTGCAGACAAGGCAATTTAAATATATGTATATATTACTTTTAGGGTGTTCACTGTCAATACTTGGTGGAAAGGCATTATATTAATAAAAACAATAATCCTTTGTACTTCATTCCACTTTATTTAATATGTCAGGACCGGTTTCGCTCATTGCGAGCATTGTCAACTGATAAGAAATAATTGTTGTTTTATTGTAAAAGATAAGAATTGTTATTTTAGAATCACTTTAATGTAATTGGCAATTTCTTTTCAATGCCAACTGTTGTGTATAACTTTTCAATTTTGTATAAATAGCATTGTTAAATTATATTTCTTATCAGTTGACAATGCTCGCAATGAGCGAAACCGGTCCTGGCATATTAAATAAAGTGGAATGAAGTACAAAGGATTATTGTTTTTATTAATATGTATATATTCTTTAATACAAAAAGTGTAAATAAATAGCTTTTTTACAAAATTAAACATTTATTATAGTATTATTTGAAGATTTCTCGCATTATCGGTTTCCCGCACTTTCGTTCGTTTATAATGGTCCCTAAAACATAGAATCGGGGTTTCACAGTAATTAGAAATCGTTGACGTTACAATATTTGTCGAATATCTAGTTTATTTGATTTGATTTTATTCGTCGAATACGGAAAAGAATTGATAAGACTATGTTAAAATGTCAGATTCCTCGCCCTATCGATATGTTTTTTTAATATTTCCAGAGATATCTTTGGCAACTAACCATCCATGGAGTTTAACGATGACGAACATGACACAGTAACGTGACATTTTTGTTATGTGCCTGGGTGTCAGGTAGACTAATTTGGACTGTCATTAGGGTTTTTATGCATAGTAAATAAAAACCGCAAATTAAAATAAATGATAATATATACAGGTCGCTCTAAATATGACGCATAGTAAGTATTTGTTTCAAGCATTGGCGGATCCAGAAATTGTCCAATGAGGGGGCCATTCAATTCGAAAGTAAACATCATACAAAAATAGCACATTAAAAAATAGATGATTTAAAAATAATATATCTGTATAAAAGTAGTCAATACATAATTAAGTATGTATTCTATAAAACATCGTAAACTAAACAATTTAAGATCCCATTTCACAATAAAGGTTTAATAAAGTAGAAAAAATCTCCTCAAGGGGGGGCATGGCCCCTATGCCCCCCCCCCTTGGATCCGCCAATGGTTTCAAGAGACTACGTGTAACATATTAACCCATTTGATTGATGAATGGCAAAGGTGCAGCGGCTTAAATAGCTCTAATAACGATATTAAATTTCAATAAAAACAAGTGTTGCAAGTATACAAAAATAATTGCGTCTGTTTTCACTGCGCTGACGGGTCTCACATGACCTGTAATAAGATATTTATTCGTACGAAGCGAATTTGACTCAGAATTAATATTTCATGTGCGAAAGAGAGTCGAAAATAAGTAATAAAGAATTATTACCGCACTGAGGATGTTATTACAGATGAAGGATGTGATGAAAATTATAATGATTAATTTTAACTGAGACTGCAGAATTAAGTGATTAAAATTAATAATGAAATCTTTGCCGATTGCGTAATTTCGATTTGGAAAAGCATGTAGATCTCAAATTACACATTTTTACACAATTGCATTTATTAATATTATTATTTCGATTGGGATATTAACTGCAGATAATGTTCAGTTAAATAAAAGCTTATTATAATATATTGCGTGTTTTATAGGAACAGTAAAGTACTGTTATAATTTACGTATCCAAAATTTAAAAAAATCTTACCATTTACTACTGATTTTTGTTGTTACAATTCTATACTTTTTAAATTGATTATTAGCACTTCAATTAAAAAAAAACGATCGATTAGGAAACGATCAAATATTGAGGTTAAAACCACTTTTAAAACGGCATAGTTTATTTAAAAGTATCAGAAAATGTTTGGTAAAACGTAACATTAGATAGAAACATTAAACCCAGCATACCAAATAACATCCTTTTTATTATATTTAAATTAACGTATTGTTTGTATTCAGTAGACTGCTATATATTCCATTTAAATCAAAAGTAAACATTATTTAATGTTGGGGTTTGTCAGCGCGCTGGGTTTCTGTGTATACCAAGAAGTCCTATAACCATTTAAAGAAGATCACATCAATTATATAAATACACAAAAACAAAAGAATAAAATTTCGACAAATTACAGAGTAGATATGTATAACTATAAATCAAGATCTATTCTGCTAACCGTATTATAATTAAAATACCATTAAATATCAAGAAAACAAACAATTTAAAAATCGAAATTGGCATTTTTATCGATTCAGTTAGTCATCGATGAAATTTGAAAATGAATTCCTAAAAACTACAAAATGCAGGTGGAGGTGTTCGGGGAAATGTGGCCTGTGGTTTGCCACAGGTTTAGATCGATTTATCACAGAGAATTAGATGACTAACAGCTTCAAATATAACTTATTTACCGCTTGACAATAAAAAAATGAGGGCCAATGGTACATTAGTAAAAATACGAAATTGATTTGATATTTTAGAACGGCGATGTTGCTCAAAAGGACAGAGGATACTAGTCCATTTAAAGTAAGCTTATGCTCACGTGCGATTTAATATGCGTGGACTGTAGAGTTCAACTAGGAAAGCTTCGAGCATATTATTTTTGTCATAAAACCCATACGCATCCATAATATTTTAGAGACTGACCTTCCCACAGCCCTCTGTTTGTACATTTGTAAATTTACTTAATAGAATATTAAAACTAATTCAAAGAAAAAAATATATGATAATCAAATGAGTGATATGCCTGAATAAATCGCCAGCTGTGGCTCAGTTGGTTAGAGCTTGCTCTACCGATCACGCAGGTCTGGGATCGATTCCCGGTCAGATCACAGTGAATTTGAGAATTATTCAATTCAAAGTTGTGATCTAAGACTGGGTGTTTGTGATGTCAATTCATATTATCCTCCCATCCTTCTAATCCTTTAATAACTGGGTGTAGCAATAGCGATTAGTCAACCACTAGTCCTGTTCTAGCCTTATCCTTTTTTCACTATTACTCACTTTAAAAAAAAGTGAGGTTGAGCGACTGTTCTTGTGGAAAAAAAACTTTTGTTGAGATACCTCTATTAGGGACCATATGCTCCACACTGGGAGCGCACATGTATAACATAATGAGTGATCTTAAAGTGTGAGACAATCTTAAAATCTCCTCCTCTCAGACTCAGTATAATCGAAAAAATTCCACTGTTGACAGCTAGCTTATAACTAGGATCAACTTTTTCTTTATAGATAAAATCTTTAGATGCAGTTATATTGAAGATACTAGTAATACAGCCATTGAATAAAAATAGTTATCAAATAATTTTATTTATTTTTATTCTTATAAGGTTTGAGAGAGATCATTGTAAATAAGAAATAACATATTCGCTATATAACTTATAAGTTTCGCAGGCGTTGTTTTCGATTATGTCGCCAATTAATACACATTAGTTCCCGTGCAAAAAAAAAACTGTACATCACTACATTGTTAGATATTCGTCGTGGTAACGATGTAAAATTGCATAGTTACCAATATGATTTCGTGTCATAAATATCAAGCAATTGGATGAGCTATGCAATTATTTACAACTAGAGATAAGAGTAATTCAGTATGTGTTACTTTCACATTTTTTATGGCTATTTAATATGCTTTCTTTATTTTAAAACCTATACAAAACCGGTTAAAATACTATCCAGGCTAATACGGATACTTAAGTAATTGCCAAATCTGATGTGTTTATACAAAAATAATAACCGCAATGAATTCAGGCGTAAAAAATATTTAATTGAGATATTCTTCTTAGCGAAAATATTATGTAGGGCAAGTGTTGTAATAATTTAATTGCAATGCCGTGATTGATTGAGCCACAGATGAAGTGTACCAAGTAGTATTTTGGGTAAAAAATGAGATAGATGCGTTCTACGTGTCGTAAAATAACGCAAAGGAGAATTAATCTCAGTAAGAAATGCGTTTGTTATCTACCAAAAATAAAAATATTTAATCCACTAAAACACTAATCAAAGACGTGAACCATTTTAGTGCATGGCCCATTTCGCTTAAGAGGGCTCAATTTATGTTTTTTTTATATATTAAATATACTTTTCAACAATTCAATATTTGTTTTATTATTAAAATTTAGTGTTTAAAATAATGTAAAAAATACATAAAAAATACTATTTTTTCTTTTAAATCAACCTTTTATTGGACATTCATACCTAATTAAATTATCCGTCAAATGGTGAATCAAAAAAAAACTTGACGTAATTATCGATATATTAATTTTTTTTAATATTTAATATTTTTTTCAAAAATAAATAGTTCGTTTTGGTTGATATGCGATTTATTATTGAAAAAAAAATAGGAGGGCCCTGCTTAAGCACGCCACTGGTTCCCAGTTCATTTTTTACAACTAAACTTATTGATAATATGACAAGGAATGCTTAACACAACTGGGATGGTTTTAAAATATATTAATTAAAGGAATTTAATAAATTGTCTTGATTATGGGTGCCTCTGTAGACTGTGACTCCCTTCCCTTTAGATGCGAAAGAAGTAATTGTAAATTGTTGAAAAAACACAAAATGAAATATCAATCTATAAAGAATCTATCGTAATAAAACTATAAAAAAATAACCAAATCTTCAGCATCTGATGAGGCTCTTTCTGATACAAGCGTGTTAAACTACCTTTATTTATGATTACCTGGAATTTCTTATCGATATGATTCAATGCCTTACGAATATTTTTTTGACAACAGTTTACTGTATGCCGTACCTGTGCCCATTATTGTCGGTTCGTCAGAGTTAAGGAACACTCAATGAGGTGTATAATCCGTTACCGCTAGCTGGTTAACTTTGAGAGCTTTTTCCGCCACTATAATTTGGTATTTTAGGCGGTGGTGTGGTTTGGGAAAACATCCTTAATCGGAATTTCTCAGGAAGTATCGAATGGCTACGGTCGGAAAGGTCGATGGATTCTGACTTACGTACCGTGCTTGTTTTAATGTATTGAACCTCCGATTGAAACCGAGACATACATAAAGACAGTATATTATTGATCGCTTCTCTTCCGTCTTGCCCATGTTTAATATCGGCACATTTCTGGCAAAAGTTGTTGAGTAACAAAACAAGAAATATGTATACATACAAATATATTCTTTGTCTAGAATAACTCGGTTAGTGCATTGATTTATTATTAATACTATTTTATAGGCAGGCAATTTTCATATTATATATATATATATATATATATATATAAATAAACAGAGCACAATTGCATAGCCTTTTTAGCCGATTTTAAATGGAATATTAAATATGCCGGGATCTCCACTTCTATACCATATATAAATATAATCATAAAACCTTTGCCGACAAACAAATAAATATAATTCTTAAAACAACTTACTACTCAAATCTGTGGGCATTCCCATGACCTTATCCTTTTCGCCAGCAATGCCTTTAAACTCAATGATAATTTTATTTCTTATATAAACATGAAACATTCATTTACTAAGCGTCAGTTCAAGTTCAACCGTGCACTTAAACGCCCGAAGTTGCCGAAAGGCGAAACCAGGGTACATTCGGGATTGAAAAAAAATCGAAATCCCAGGATCACAAAAATGGTTCGGGATTGGATATCTTAGTCTGGATTATAAGGAAAATATTCCATACAAATTATTGTGCAATTTTATATGACAATTAAAATTGTGAGCAGATGGAGATTTTTGTGATTATTTCTGGAAACATCAAAATCATGTTTTGATATGGCTATATTTTATCGTCTGTGCGGCAAGTATTAAATATATTTAACAGAGTTATGGTTTCTAAGTATACAATAATAAAAACTTGCGTAGAAGCTTTGATACAGCTTGACTGAATAATATAGAATATTCTTTTGAAGCATCCGCCATATGCCCGCCGGATGTCAGACAGATCATCGCCAAGTGACAAAGAGGCGTTTTATGGAGTAGATTTCAGATCCGGTTTTGTCGGAGGATGAACAGAAATAAGTTTAGAACACAGAAACGAGATTTACCGATATGAAGGACATTTCTAATCTACCAATCTGTAAAATAGAGTGACAGCCCACCTTTATGGTTAGAAAAAACTAAGTCATTATTGTATTAACAGATATATGAAAACAAGTTGTAGTGTATGTCCATTTCCATATCGCTGATCAATTCCTTTAGCACAATAGCCCAGAAAGTGACATACAATTCATGCAATTATTACGTCAGTTATATAAATTTATGTCAGATTAAAATAACAAAGTATTTTAGCTCTACAGTTTTTAATAATTTTATTCGTTGATAGCTATTTCGGCTTGCGCCATCGTCAGAACTACAGTAGTTCTGACGATGGCGCAAGCCGAAATAGCAATCAACGAATAAAATTATTAAAAACTGTAGAGCTAAAATACTTTGTTATTTTAATTTGTTATAAATGGAGTTCTACCAAGTAAATGCCAAATCAATTAATAAATTTATGTGTATTTAATTATGCGAAACGCCTGGTTAATATGACTGTAATAATATTAAATTGTCCAGCGAAAGGAATATGACCCAATCAAAAAGTGGCGTTCAGAAGGTGACATTCAATTCCTATAAGTTTCTAAATTGTGGTTAGTATAACTTAATTCTTTTTGTATGTTAACTAAATACTCACAACAGTTTGTATTATGCTTATTGAAGACTTTCAAGAACTGTTTTAAAAAGAAATATATTTATAAACTAAAAATTTGAAAAACAATCAATCAATCGATTAGCCGATTTATGTAAGAACGCTTATTTCAAAAATAGTTAAACCACAGTATATCTTCATATAATTTGCAACATACCAGTTAGGGGTAACGTACATATAGCGATTATAATTAATAGCAATATGATAAATTCATTGTTTCAATATAGAACATCTGGGCCTTTGACAGATGCACTATTTTTATAGTATAACGTTACAAGAAAGCTGTCAAACATTCATCTTGTGATGCATTTAATGTATTAAGTACGTACGATGACTAAGCATTAATTAACTTAAATACGAAAGCTGTGAGGAAAGGCGGGCGGGTGATCGGACGTCTGTATTTGTGGCGCCTAGATATAAAAGGTCCTTGTATTGTGTAAGTTGATGACCCGTGGATTTAAATGGAACAGATAGCGCTCATTGTTAGCTTCATACAGTGAAAGATTAAAGCAAACGAGAGAATGCGAAAATAATTATTAACATTAATATAGTTGTCGTTCTGGCATAATGTTGGAAATACTATGACTTGAATGGTGTTAACCACCAAGTTTAGATAGAAAGATTATGTTTAAGTGTAAAATTAAGAGTACAAATAAAATAAAGAGTGCTGACTCCATTTATTCAAATAATAAATGTGGTAACGATCGGTTTGGCTTAGCAAGCATTTTGATTTTGAACTGATCGATCACATTGAAGTATCATTTGGAATGCATGATCTTCCGCTGGGCGAAACAGAATTTGATCAAAAACGAGTACATATTACTGGTTTTAAGTCAAGACACTTTCGATTTTTCAATTTCCATTATTGAAAATTTTTCAGCATGGAAATACGACCGATTAAAAAATAATTGCATGTGAGACATATTGCGTCGTTCGCGAAAAAACGATCATATGCTTTTTCACTCCTACTCATACACTGCTTTGTCAAAAGCAAGCAAATATTACAAATGAGTCGTTGAGAACAACAAGTCATTTGTTTTCGATAAGCACTAGAGTGAACGAATCAGTAAGAGCCATTCTTGGAGGATAGTCGAATCGAGGTGTTCGCTTCACGCCTCAGTGACTGAGCCCAATATTCAGAATCTAGTAGCATCGATACATTTATTTTCATTATGTAGTAGTGACAAAATAAAAGGAGATACCTAGCTATACTTACCTTCAAAGGTCATTAAACTTATACTTAGTTACGTAGTTTGATAAAGGGATACGTTATATTATACGTATTAATAATGAATTATCATTGATCATTATCACCGCATGAGGATGAACTTATGTATGCTGTTGAAATATCAATTTGAGGCACAAAGCTCACCAAACTATAGTAACGAAATCATATTTATAATCAAAACACGTAGTTATTAAAATCAAACATGTATTTATATTCAATAGATGGCGTTGACAAATTTAAAGTTACGATGACAGATATTCAAATAGAAAGAATTCATACACAGAACAAAACAAAAAAACAAAAGACACGCGTGATTGATAAGTAATATCTGTCGGCTTCCAATAGACCGTCCATAACTATATTGTTAACATTTTATTGCATATTTATTTATACAATTAACTATTTAAAGAGCAATATAATAAATATTATCACTGTAGAATTTTATGATGCGTTTTATAGCGCTGCAGAACAAGACAATAAAAATAAATGGAAACAGTTTCTGACTCTGGACTTTCATTATGATGAAAATTGTCGTTACAGTGATTATAAGGTAGGCCAGTTACTTATTAATGATCCGTTGTTGTGAAAGTTCGTATATATCAGAACTATGTTCCAACATTAATTTAGCTAATAAATATTAGAGTATTAGCAGTGCTTTTTTTAAAACTCACTCAAGATTTTTTCATTATATGAAGCATATTTATTATGAAGGTATTTCTACAGTGATATTTTACGAGAACTGCTTGTTAGTTGCTCGAACTATCTTTGTTTCCTGAAGTGTTACTCCATAAACACTCAGATTGCCTACAACAGCTGCAGAACATTGGTAAAGATGTCCAAATTATGTTTCCTTTCTTCAAAAATTTGAACACGTGAATTTTGTTTAAATTTGTAATATAACGATTCACATTGACATCAATACGAGATCCAATAATCAAAGGAGAATAAAAATGTTTTTAACATTAAAAATGCCGATATAGAAGGTGCCGGAACCGCGTAACCGCTGTAACTGCGTTACTTCGAGAAACAGCACTGAGTATCTAGCTATGTAAACAATGTGTTAACACATAATAAGTATTAATGTGTTAATATAGGGGGGCATAATCCGAAATATCGCACAAAAATCATTTGATATTTTTTCACTTTCTTAAAAATGTATATATTTTTAAAAATAATTATAATCAATAACAGCTTTAATACTGATAGCACGAACCAGCTTACGTATGCTTTGAACATTTTACACTCTTATCGTAAAATCACCGATAAATATTCATCCGCCATTGATATTTTATGTAAAATTATTTGACGTTGATTGACACGGACAGTAAGTCTATTCTGACAGAAATGGCGATATCAAAAAATAGAATCTTTGAATTTTTGTGTTGCGGAAATATTCTGTATGTTTTCTCCGACAGCATTCGTATTGTACTATTTATTGGATAACAAGTTTGTGTCGGATTTTGTAGACGATTGTTCTGCGATCTGTCAGTAAAATGAAAATTCATATCCGTTCATCTTGAGAGTCGTATGCTATCACGCCATTCGTATTGGACGTGTCAACTTTCAATTCACGGAAATCGACGGATAGCATTATGATACAAGTAGAGCCTCATCTCGTGTAACACGCGAAAACTTGAACGATAGTTATTTTTCACTTCTAAAGCAAATAATTATTATACGTTGCACCTTGTGTTACTTGCAGGCTGGTTGGTGATTCTAAAAGACGATAAAAAGATAAATGTATAAGTAAGATTTTATACCATATTATCAAATGACTAAATATAATGAGCTCTCTCTATATATTATATAGAACAGCGGGGTCCAAATATCAGTTTAGAGGAGCAGCAGAGGGGAGCCACAGCCACCATAAATACAATTAACTAATACAGTGGAACCACCAATTACACTTCCTCGAATAACGCGCTGGCTTTAAATATTCGCCGCAAATCCCCCAATTGCACGGTCGCAATCCATTGTCGTTACTACGAGACGGTCGTCGGTGCCGCGCATATAGTCAAATGTTGGCTAGCCTTTGTGCGTTCAACACATGCCAGGCTATACACGTATAGCGGACGACAGTCTATGTGTGGAATTTTGGCGCACTTTGCATTTTATGACTTGATAACTATTTCGTCAATATTTTTTTTTGCAAAACTAAGGGAAATTTTTGTTTTGCATTTTTTTGCGGAAAAAACCAATCCTTAATTTTGTATGAGATTCACACCCCCCAATTACACTGTCCCGACTTTATTGTAAATGGGGGTTTTACTATATATTTATAACAGTCAAATAGAATACAGAAGGTGAACTTGTTAAAATTAAAAAGGTATCCAATTCATAAAAAACTTTTTAATTCACTTAATTTTAGTTTTTTAAGATTTTGCAGCAGACTTAACCTTTTCAACTGATAGAGCACCAAAGCAGAAGGTCATCACCGGCAGCATACATAACTAATCGTGATCAATCCCGAGATCTTGAAAACCCGAAATCCCTGGAAATGCCCTACATGCAATCAAGTTGAGGAATTTTACTTACTTTACTAGGCACATCTCTGGCAAAAGTTTAAAGTCGAAAAACGTTGTTAAACTGCAGAATACATCCCGCAAAAAGAGTGTGAAACCGTAGCGGGTTGTGGTGAGTATGAGTACCATAAGGATTTTTTTAGTTTTTTTTTTATTTCATTCTTCCCGAGTCGCGAAAAACTAAAAAAAATGAGTAAAGTTGCCACGGGTTCAAAAAGACCCACCATCCTCTTTTCAGCAAAAGAAATACATAAGTTTTGAAATGTCGACACAACTATTTTATTAACTCCCTAATATTTTGAAGCCTTTCTAAATAAATTAAAATTAATAAAAATAAATTAATTCAAAAATAGTTTATCAAAACAACTTCAAATATTATTTTGACTTATTAATTATTGAAAGTAACATTGGAACATTGCTACAAATGACCTGAGAAACAATTATTTTTGAATTAAGCGTAAAAAGCTCGTCGTTTAATTTTCATAATCGGGGGACTGTGTCATTTTTATGAAAACCTGTCTCTGTAGCTATTCTAAAATAATTCAAATATGACCAAATTGACCTAAGAACCTGCAATATTAAAAACCGATGTTTAATCTTAGAAGCATGGGTACTTAAACATAAAAAAGCATACATGGAAAATTGTGATTATATTTACATACGTCGCTTTCATCTGTGGTATGAAAGAAATGTTTATTCATTTTAAAAATAGCATTCTTACAAACATCGCATACAAAAGAATCGCTTTGCGCAGCAAAGCGCTTCTAGACTTTTAAAAGAAGTTGTTGAAGTGTACCCACACTCACAATTCCTATGTTAAAAGTAGCAAGAAAAGCATTCACGCATAAAAAGTGTTTACAAAGTATCTAAAAGAAAATACGTTTTCCTTGAATGCATTCAAATATGATAATATTGAACACTTGGTTGTCAAACGTAAATTCTATTTGAGATTACAATCACTTACATTATGCGGTACATAAATGAAATTGACATTGAAATTGAATGACAATCTCAATTGTCTGACGTAGTAGTGAACAAAAAAGGAATACATATTACATCGCATTATGTTGCAATGTGATATATCCAAAAACTCAAAAAAATAAATGGTAGTTAAATAATAATATGTCTGCCGAAAACAATTGTCTTGTTAATTATTTGACCCTCTGTTTTTAGGTTCTACTGTGACGTTGAAACTGCTGAGAATGATGAAATGAGTGTAGTACATAGGCGTTTAATTATTACTTAGTATGATTGATTTTAATTATTACAAGTACGCTTAGTTCTCATTTTGAACGATTCATTTTTACACGACTTATTTTTACACGGTCAAATGTGGCGAAAAATATCCTTTATTTATTTATACACGTTCATTCCAGTTATACGTATCTCTAGTATTAAAAGAGAACTAGCTGTAAGCCCGTTGCCCAGCAACGTGAGATTTTTGTTGCATTGTGTTTAATTTTATTTAGTTTAATTTAATTTTAATTTATTTTATTTTATTTTATTTCATTAACTATTAATTTTCAAGTACGCAAACAAATACATTTCGTAGAAGAAGAAAAAGACTCGAGGACATCAGTACGCACACATTTGTGAAAAGTGAAAAGCGAGTGATTATTTTATCGACTATTAATATATAGATTTAGTATGAATAAAAAAGTGGAGACTGGAAGGTGTGAAATCTGGTCGGACGGACATACGGACATTATCGGCTATTAATATATAGATTGAGTGTACGTATATTCATTTTAATTCCAAATCTTTTGAAGGAATTTTTAGACATCACAAACAGAAATGCCTTCGAACAGAAATCGAGCGAAAAAATGCTGTACGACTCGAGCCCGTGAGATCCTAGGACCCGACAATGAAACATTTAAGCCTTTCAAATATAAAAAAAATATATATCTAAATATATATTTTTTTACACAACTAATTGTGGTAAGTAAATGTGTGCTCGAGTGATCAACGTCGTTGGCTTCGGCTAAAAAGGTCACGGGTTCGAATCTCAGTACGGACAGTTTTAAAAATTGATTTTTCAATCGATTTATGAATTTATGTTCGAAGGCATGGATGTATGTGATGTGTTGAATTCCTCCCTCCCACCCATCCTATCCTATGAAAGGGGTGTATCGAGAGCGATTAGCTAACCACTAGTCCTGTCCTAGCCTAGCCCTATCCTTCTATTCCTACTCTCTTTAGAAAAGGAGAGGTTGAGCAACTGAGTAACAAGCAGTTCTCGTAGAAACATTTCTGTTGAGATAAACTCTATTGGGAGTACATATGCTCCACATTGGGAGCGGATATGGTAAAAAAAAAAAGTAACTTGGAATCATGAAATAACATTTTGTGTCTTTCAAATTTAATATATTTCTCCACACCTTAAAAATACAGCAAAAAAAAATCCGAACGCAGACAACACAAAAATTATTTTCAGTATCTTTTTTTTTAAAAACAAAAGGTGTTTGATTTATTATTTGCTTTCTAGTATTATGTTTCAAAAAAACTAACCAATACGTTCGCAATTTTTACAACACTTCATCGTATACGGATCGGTGATTCAGTAGTTTGCGTGATCTATCAACAAATCAGCATCGCGAAATTGATTCATTTTATTGGTCCAATAATCGTGCAGATTTTATTGGCACGCTTCTGTATAAAATTGCCACAAGGCTAAATGATTCATAATATTCGTAAAAAAAAAACTTTACGATTGAATGATATCATATCTAAGCGTCTTCAATCAACCCAAGAAACTCTTGAAAATTTATCGCGAGATTTAGGTTCTTTTAATTACCACGGTCGTTATAAAAAGCATTGTAGATTCGGCTCACCAGCCGGATGGATCCTGTAGTCGTGGAAGATCACTGATGACCATCCATAAGCACATATAATACGTAGTCAATTTTCAAGTATGAATATCTCTCGCGGCTCGGAGACTAGAAAAATACTTTTATGCCGGTGGGGTCGTTTAGGGACCCCAGTGGGTTCCTCATTATTGGCCTTACTCTTATGAATTACAAAAAAAAATAATAGTCTGAGGGCTTTAAAATATCTCTCTGCATCATTCCTCATACATTTTTTTTTATAAAAATCCGTGGTTTTTTATAAATAATCATATTTTAAGTTGCGCGTAAAAAAGACGTCATCCCAGCACACATATGAAATTGAAAATGACGAATTTAGGCCAGCTATCTTACGAACGATCGCTTATCGCGGGCGCTTATCGCCTTATCGGTTTATCGCGTATTTATATAAACTACAAAAGGTCCAAAAAACTATGATATAAGAATACCTTAATTATAAACATTGTATCACCCATATTAAAATAGATATTTAAGAAAATGTGGGTATTGGGGTCGCATTTCTTGAGCTTAGAACCGGAAAAGTTAGGGCACGTTCGATAACTGCGATAACTACTTGAAAATGCCTTCTCAAGTGGGTTTTTAGCATGGTGATGCGGCACTTCCCCGAGTTTTTGCGATAAGAGGCCGGCGTTCAGCGGAAATAGATTCCATAGTACGCAATAATAATGTGCAAAACATGAAGGAAAGACGAGTAAATAAACAGGTATTACTGTTTGCCTGATAAAGGATGTCGATTTACTGACATCCGCCGGGTGCGACAATCGCAACATGCGACAAAATGCAACCAGTTGCAATCAATTGTCCCTAAGAAGTATTTGCGCTTTACGACGCAGTTAATAAATAACACCCGAGGTTTCTTGACTACTCGTGTTTTAGTAAGTAGTAACTAACCATAAATAACCAAAAAAAGATTTACTCTCCAATACAATATTTATTAATAAAAGCAATAACTGCAAAAGCATAACAACAGGCAAGAACAACTCAACTGTTTTTTTTTATTAACACAAATTAAATTAACACGGTCCAATCAAAAGAATAAATGCTTTATTTTTACACGAATTATTTGTTTCAACACGATTTCCAGACACAACAAAACACAGAAGCGGATAATGGATCTCCTAATAACAAACAATTCTACGACACTTGACAGTAGTAACAATAAACTAAAGTCATTAGATCATAACACATTAGACGTGTCAGATATTTCTAGTGGTAAATGTTATTTATGTCCAGTCTCTCATAAAAGTCCCCGTATATTATAAGTAGAGATGAATAGTATCACTTTTTCTCAATTGAAATGCATTTTATAAATAACATTTTGTGTAATTTATTAATAGGGTTTTCATTATTACCTTTTTCACACGATTTTATTTACAACAATATTGTACTTTTTTCAAATATTCATTTTTTCTACTACTTTCAGTTCGAAGGAATGGGTGTTTGTGATGTCCCTTCCACCATTTCCGATCCTTTACCAACTAAGCGTAGCGAGAGCGACTATTTAACCACTAGTCCTGCCCTGGCTTTATTCTTCTATTTCTTCTACTCTCTTTGAAAAAAAGAGAGATTGAGTGACTGAGTAACAAACAGTTCTCGTAGAAAAACTTCTGTTGAGATACGTCCATTACAAGGCCATATGCCTTTCATTGGGAGCGGACATGAATACAAAAAGTAATGGTAGGCAAATTAAACAATAACCGTGTCTAATGATGCTGATCACGATTTTGGTTTTAAAAGATATTTGAAATGACCAAACAATTAAATTGTTTGGTATTTATGTTTATCAAAAACTTACCGATGCGCCGTTCACTGCAACTTTTCGTGTTTATATGAATTACTGTTTAATTACCTGAAAAAAAAGAAAATAAAACAATTAGTCAACGTTGAAAGAGAAACATAGATTTTTTTTTAAATATTAGAAATTATAGTAAAAGGCACAACCATGCTAATTACATAACAATTACCGTTAAATACCGAAGTTGCATCATAAAAAGAATATTTCTTCTGTAATTTCGTATAAGAGACGTGTGTAATAATATATCTCTGTCCAAATAATGTGATGAGAAAGTGAGAATTATGAGACCGCATAGCATTGATAATTATTTTTGATTTAGCGATTATAAATAATTATTAACACGTGTCAAAAAAATGATGAACGAATGTACATTTACTGTGCGGAAGTTATTGCAAAAAAAAATAAACAATATTTATGCATTGTTTGATAACTTAGTGAATTCTTGCGTGTTTAATCATAGTTTTCATCATTTTCATGCAGCTGGCATTTGTGTAAGTTGCCCACTGCAATTCTAATTATAAGGCATAAATAATTAATGTTTAGAAGCATTGTAATGTAAAAACAACTGAGATGTTGGTATGTGATAAATTCGTAATGTAAGAAATAAAACGTTTGTCTTAACAGATTACTAATAGTTATATACGATGATTCAACAGTGAGACGCCATTTTCTAAATGAAAGAAATAATCGTCATCATGAAATGTCGAATCAAAATTCATTCGCAAACAAAATAAGGTTTGAAATTTTTGGAAAACTCTACTGGGACCCTAATTTTTAATCTGACCAAAAAAACAGTTAGTGCACTATAATTGTAAACACTAATTGTGGGGTTATAAGTAATTCAAGCCTAAGGAATCGACTGATCCAATTAGTTTTAATATAAAATGTCTACAAGAATGTCATTTTAAGATTTGAAAGTGTTATTTTGTTTGTGTTATTCGTTTGACTCTACTGAAAAGTTTGAGTTTTGGAAATAGTACGTTATGCATTATAAACCTTCAATTCATGATGAATAATCTTGTATGAATAAAAAATCGTAAATAACCTATCGATAATATCAAATTAAAATTGCTACCTTAACTATTCCATAGGTTGTATAACAAATTGTATCTTACGATAGTTTGTCTGAAGATGCCACTTAAAAAGGCGAAAGACGAGTCATAATTTGTTACACAATCTGTGCAATAATTGAAAGTTTTATTCAATGATAATATTTTATTATCTTCAATGGATTGGATTCGAATATTTTATATTAAAAATATATTCTACAAAGTTACCGCCAAATCGATCGAAAAAATTAATCCGTTGTGACAATTTATTCGGACCTATATATAGCCTAGACATCACACTTTTACCAAATGATAAAAATTCAAGTACGTACTCGACAATATTTCAGATTAATACATTGACATAAACTTTCTGATTTGCCGTAGACAAGCCGAAAGTTTGGTGCACGACTGATTTTAATGTCGCAAACCGATCGAGCAAAAATTTCCGCGCCGAAATGTTTCGAACCGATCCTAAACTTGCAATGTTAACTTCACAACGAATCAAAAACGTCAGAAGTCTGAAGAGAACAATAGAATTAAAATAATAATCCGACGATCAAAAATTAGCACAGTCAAACTCGAATAATAAGATCTTAAGATGTGAACTACATACTAACAAAATCTATTGATTATTAAATACCAGCTCTGTTTGTTATAAATTACCAAATATTAATATTTTAAAGTAGGTTGCCCAAACTGACTTTCATAAAAGCTTTCGTCTAGAAGTAAATCACAATTAAAGAACAGTTATGTTGATCTAATAGTGGAGTGTGTAGTATTATAAACGGGTGATTTATAATTTTACAAAGTAAATAAATTTGATTAGACTATATTAAAAGACGCCGAGAGTAACGGAAATAAATGTGTCGCCGCCGGATACGATGGAGATCTTTTCCCTTTTACTAAAGTCAACTTCCGTTAATAAATTTTCAGTGTTGCACTAATGAAGTATCAACAGCAGAATAAGAAAACCGTTATATTTTCTTCCACAAATTCACACATTATTAAAACTACCACGCTTATAATAAAAAAAAACAACACTTGTATGATTTAAATGAATCTTGGTTTCACTACAGACCATAGGAGAAACATTAAAGAGTTGTTATTGAATTATGTATTTATCATGTACTTACATAATTTAATGTGTAATTTTTCGCCCGCTGTGGTCTAGTTGGTTAGAGCTTGCTATACCGATCAGGTGGGTCTGGGTTCGATTCCCGGTAAGGTCAATGTCAAAATTGGATTTTTTTTCAGTTTTAATTTGAGATCTAAGACATGTGTGTGAAGTCAATTTTCCTTGAGTTAATCTCATGTGACTTTCAAAAATTCTCATCGAGTATATCTCGTATCATCTTTCAACTTTTTAAATATTTTTTTTTTAAATAATTTTAAATATTTTTTTAAATTAAAAAAAAATATATTAAAAAATATATATAAAAATATTAAAATACGCCTGTAAAATAGACATAATAAATAATTGTTTGTGAAAAAATGTTTGTTTTCATATTTATCAATAGTTTTGAATTTTTGATTTCTGCATCCGAATTGAATTCTCTATACTGGAAATAATCTTATTTTTTTGTTATTGGTCTTGCAACTCTAAAAGAACGAAAAACAACATTAAGCTTTAAACCAAAAATTGAAAACATATTTCTTCTAGCGGGCTGCATAAAAAACAATATATCATGTATTAAGGCCGCAAAGAAAAATTAAAATTAAAGCACACTAAATCTTCTAATAAATTGAATGACTTACTCGAAAAAAATATGTACTAAATTTTGAGATAAATCAGTCGAGGGCCGCAAACAAATCAAAACGGGCCGCGGATTGTGTGTCAATGCTTTAGGACGATGTATTTTAGAAAATATTAACTTTTGTAATCGACGAGTTTGTCTGTATTGAGACTTCTGTATACTCAGTTCAGACTTGAAAACATCATTTAGAATGATATTATAGTATGGGTATTTTTGATATTGTCTAGGCCCTATGATACCCACCACTATCCGTTACAGCTTCTCATTCTGATAGTGTTAAAAGATGAACAGTTACATTTATGTCATATTATTTAGTAATTTTGAAAACCTGACTCATCATTTTCCACGTATAGACATAATAAATAACGCTAATGAAGAAATATCAATATTCTTGAAATAAGCTATGTCACCTTTGTAGCTAATACTGAGAAGCTGCCATTTCGAATAATACATTCACGCCAATCAGTTTACAGTAACAGAGAAGAAAATTCTTGAGAAAAAAAGACAATTAATTAAACCTGTAGTGACCGGTTGCTGTCCGTTCTTACTAATCGAGGATTTTAAATGACAAAATTTCTCAGAAGAATATGAAACAAAAAAGCATGTAAATTTTACTAATATAACACATGCGCTTGTTGTACAAAGTTTTATATCGGCAAAACAGAAAGGACACTGAACATCCGAGTTTTAGAACATATGGCAGCCTTTAGATTGAAAAAAGACACGCCTACTTTTGCTAATCACTTAATTTCGGAAGGACACGTGTTCAATCAGGAACAAGGGATAAAAATGTTACACCCAAATAGGGACAGTCATAAGCTCTTTTTCCAGGAAAATTTTTGAAATCAACAAAGCACAGCTGCAAAGTCTTCCGATTTTAAACGAAATATTAAACCTACCGGGATCTCCACTTTTATACTCTATATAATCATAAAACCTTTGCCGACAAAAAAATAAATATAATTCTTGAAACTACTTACTACTCAAATCTGTTGGCATTCCCATGAGCTTATCTTTTTCGCCAGCAATGGCTTTGGACTCAGTGATGCATTTATTTTTTATATAAACACGAAACTTTCATCTACTAAGCGTCAGTTCAAGTTCATCCGTGCACTTGAACGCTTTAAGATGCCGAAAGGCGAAACCCGGGTCGTTAGTGACAAAATCTGTGAGAATGTACATAGTTTGAACGATTCAAATTTAATAACACACTAGATAGAACTTTTATATTATCAGCGTCGGATTCGCTTAGTGTTTGAGCAGTTTCAATTGAGATTGTAATGCGAAATTACGAACATCTGAAGTAAGAAACATTGAGTTTGTTAGTGGTGTGGTTATTACGGAATTACATATCGACTGTGGAAAGGAAAAAGGACGTGACGCACAGTTTTTACAAAAGAGGTTTTTTTCGATAATCACAATGTATCAAACTTGATACATGTTCTATCAAAAGGATGTAAGCTGCAAATGCCGAATTAGTATCTGAATTTAGCTTTTATGTTTGAAAAAGACGACCTTGTAAAAAATTAAAGCCAAGAAAAAAGACTGAAATAAAGGTTTTTCCAAGACAATTTCTTTAATTAATATTAAATTGTGTCAATTAAACACCAGTTTATAAGTCTCCGTGCAATTCAAGGTTGTGTATATTTCATATTTTGGCCCAAAATCATCAAAACACGTTTTTTTGTGCCTCCTGTAAAGTTTGCTATGTGTGGCTTACCTCCTTTTTCCTTTCCACAGTCGATATACATACACTGTGGCGTCGTGATGTTTTATTATTTATTACAAATAACAAAACCGTTTTTAATCATATTGTATTATATAGAAATATCGAGTGATTGACGGTTAATGACATTCAAATATATAAAAAAAACCTTATTTTCGGAAGATATACAATATTGATTTATTTATGTAGGTAAAACAGGTAATAGAAAATATTTTCACAACGATTTCGTGTGTACATCCGTTACAAATAGCTGTTTTCGTAAAATGAAAACTGAACAATAGTTTCCAGTCAATTAAATGTACGAGTTAACGTCATCTACCATTTACAAGAATGTATATGTCATCTTGTTATGTTAACTCATGCAGCGTTTGACCAGAAGCATTATTGTTAAAGGACAGGTGCACTTGGCGCACACCAAGCCAATTATACAATACATGATTCATGATTTCATTAATGACCTTTGCACATATTATAATGAATGCAATCGTCGTTTGTGAATATTAAAAAAGTGAGTTAGACTTCGAGAAACACTGATGATGCTAAATGCTAATTAGCATACATGAGGAGCAAACATTCAAAAAGTGTTTTGTCACACAAATACAAAGCTTGGAAAATGATGATTTAAGTGTTGTAAAAGTGACGGTTTGTATGAATGTGTCGACTTTATGATTTCATTTTAATATGAAAAAAAACCTTTTTCAACACTAATTTTGATTTCCATTCATAGGTTTTATTACGGGCTATCAGAATTGATATAAAACGCCATTTTTCAAAATTTGTGACAAAACACTTTTTGAATGTTTGCTCCTCACATATATTGCAATATAAACGTGTTATTTCCAGGGCTGTGGAGTCGGAGTTGGAGTCTGAGTCGCGGTATTTTGACCGGAATCGGAGTAGAGTCATTAAGTTTAAAGCCATTGCTGGCGAAAAGAATTAACCCATTGGAATGCCTACAGATTTGAATGGTGATTGGTGATTAGTTTTAAGAATTATATTTATTTTTGTTTGTTGGAAAAGGTTTTATGAGCACCAAGAAAGTAAAATAGGTTAACAAAAGCGAATCCATTCATAATACAAATAAAAAGTCCTGCTTATACACAATATTTTTTAAAATATTAACACCGAGCCGATAGTTTATTGGAAGATTGGTTAGTTAACCAAATTAAAATTGATTGCACAGTAAAATGTGTTTGTTTAAGCAATAATAAAACTATCATCAATCATAGTGATTTGGCAATAACTATCTAGCCATTTTATTTCTGAGAGGCATTACCATGCAGGCAGCCATTACAGCCTACGCCAATCCCAATTGGGGTACTCAAGACAAACTGTTAAATCAATTGCTTTTTAAATTATTTAAAAGATCTTCTAGTTGACAAGACAGCGACGCAATAAAAATAATTTATGCCTAGAACATAAAACAATGGGTGTTATTTCATAATTCATAAATCATACGGGGAATTGCCAACCAGCTTGACAATGATTCCTAACGTGGATAAGTGTAGTAAAGATCGAAAATAAAACCGCATGTTATACGTATGTATATTTGACAATGTAGTTACAATCATGTTGACAATGTAGGTTCAGACAAAAAGGTCAATCTATTTATGTAAAGGATTCAAAATAAACATTGGTAAATGACAACATATAATCAAACCGATAGAAAATATAATATATGTTCAGATTTATTTTGTCACACAAATGCAGGTTTTGATTAAACAATAAGAGATTTGTTAACACGTCAGTTGCACTGTTTTTTTACATGAACACTGCCTTAGTCAATCATAGATATGATGGATATTTTCACATCTCTTAAATTAGAGTAGTAACAAAACTGCATGCACATACTCCATGGTTCAAAATATCAATCAATCAATGTGTGAATTACAATTTTATCTAAGTGTATGGAAATACGGAAATGAAATCGACTGTGGAAAGGAAAAAGGACGTAACCTTCAATTTTCAAAAACAGCTTTTTTCGATAATCAAAATGTATACAACTTGACACACATTCTATCAAAAGGATGGAAGCTGAAAATGCCGAATAAGTATCTAAATTTAGCTTTTAAGTTTGAAAAGGATGACCTTGTAAAAAAATAAAACCAAGAAAAAACACTGAAATAAAGGTTTTTCCGAGACAATTTATTTAATTAATATTAGGTTATGTCAATTAAACACCAGTTTAGAAGTATCCGTGCACTTCAAGGTTGTGTATAATTCATAATTTGCATATTATGGCACAAAATCATCAAAACACGTTTTTAGCGCCTCCTGTAAAATTTGCTGTGGGGGTTACGTCCCTTTTCCTTTCCACAGTCGGTATATATACTAGTTAGTTGTCCCACCACAACTCTTTATGTGTTTAAAGCAAGTTTCACAACCGCCTTACGCAATAACGATCAATAAAAGAAGCGATGTATTCCTCGTGTTTTTAGGCCGCTACATAGCTGCAAGAGACCGATCATTCAACTATGCAATACTGTGATTAAAAAAAGAAAAACAGGGTCAAAATTTGATAATATATAACATACCTTGTATCTATACTAGTGACATAACTAAGATCTCTATCTAAATTTTATTTTGATAATAAAACTACCCAAGTTCAACGGAAAGGGTAAATATCAATTGAGGGATATTACGTATTCAAACTCTAGATCGAAATCGTTTGAATAATTAAAAAACGAAGAATTTGCTAAAAATAATAAACATAAGTACTTTCGGGTCGTGGCGCAGCAGTCAACGTCGTCGGCTTTCATGACAGATTTCACAGGTTCGATTCCCAGCACGAACAACATTTTATTCAATCGATTTATTGTTCGAAGGCATGGGTGTTTGTGATGTCTACAAATTCCCTCCCACTCTTCCGAACCTTAAATCACGGGGCGTAGCGACAGCGATTAGTTAACCACTAGTTCTAGCCTTATCTTCCTGTTCCTAGTACTCAGGGGTGGGCTGAAGGGGGTCGGAGGGGCTCACGCGAGCCTCTTGTTCAATTTTATTAAGGCCGGAGAGCCCCTTGTTAATTTAAGAGAAAATAATATTCTCAGATCAAATTAGTATATATCTGCAATTTCTGACTTATATATTATCTATGACAGCCTCAGTATACACAGTAGTACAGATTTGGCCATTTACATTGATAAGTTTACGGTGAATTGCATAGTTATTTATTATAAGAGTATTAAGTAACAATCGATTTCTTATTTAAGTATTGCATATAATTGCATGGGAGTGATAAAAAAAATCATTCCTTCCCAAGAACACCGAGAATTGCTTTGAGATTAAACGAGCCCCTTTTTAGCGTATTGGCAGCTCACCGCTGCAACTACTATCTTAGCGACTGAGTGTTGGACCGAAACAGTTCTTTTGTTAAGATACCTCTATTAAAAAGCCATATACTCCACACTATGAGCGGGCATGGATTAATAATAATAAAGACTGTTGCATTTTGGGATATTAGGTAATTAATTTAAACACTTAATATTTCACACGGTCTTACTTTAATCTAAACGACATATCTAGTATTAATTACTGTTAAGTGTCACATTTTGTTGATGTGAAATCAACCATTATTAACCATTATGTTGATGTAAGGCAATCGTTATATTATAAAATTACAATTACAGAACTTGTGATGACGGACCAGCCAATATACCTATAGTTGACCTAACTTTATATTATGAGAGCTCAATTGGCAATTAAGAGAGCCGGCTGCCCATCAAATTGGTGATGCAGAGACCACGTCAACAATGGACACCGACAAAATACTCGAATTATTACGTTGCTACATTTCCCAAGCGGATAACGGAAATATATGTTCGCCTGACAATGCGGTCGCACAATTGGAGCCATTTAAAAATATAGACGAATCCGAAGGTAGTGGATAATGAAATGCTCCACAATACTGTTTTAACTGATCGAAGCGTAATTCAAAAATCCAGGGCATTGGTTTATCATGTTATCAAAATTGATCTTGCGTGTTTACCGTGTAATATATTATAGATTGTTCACTGTCAATACTTGGTGGAAAGACATTGTATTAAAAAAACACAATATTTCATTAGACTTACTTCCACTTTTATTTACCAATATCAGGACCGTTTTCGCTCATGGCGATCATTGTCAACTGATAAGAAATATAATTTAACAGTGCTATTTAAATTGTATTACATACTGCATAAGTTGTTGTAAAATATGTGGATACATACTGTAAAACACCGTTAAAAACGATTAAAAAATGTACCTTTCGTACATACAATTACAACATGATTATTGGTATATAATTAGAAGACAAATAACAGATGCAAACTTGAATGAATTAAATGCGATAAAGCTATGCCAAAATACTGAAACTTTTCAAAGAAAACTTACGTTTCAGTTTCTGAATGGATGTTCTTTTTTTACGAAATGAGCATTATATAATTTGAATCGTTTAAATTATGTACATTCACACAGATTTTGTCACTAACGACCCGGGTTTCGCCTTTCGGCATATTCAGGCATTCAAGTGCACAGATGAACTTGAACTGACGTTTAGTAAATGAAAGTTCATAAGAAATAAATGCATCACTGAGTCCAAAGCCATTGCTGGCAAAAAGGATGAGCTCATGGGAATGCCAACAGATTCGAGTAGTAAGTAGTTTCAAGAATTATATTATTTGTTTGTCGGCAAAGGTTTTATGATTATATGATTTTATGATTATATAGGGTATAGAAGTGGAGATGCGGGAAAGTTTAATATTTCATTTAAAATCGGAAGACTTTGCAGCTGTGCTCTATTGATTTCTAAAATTTCTTGGAAAAAGAGCTTATGACTGTCCGTATTTGGGTGTAACATTATTATCCCTTGTTCCTGATTGAACACGTGGCCCTCCGAAATTAAGTGATTACCAAAATTAGAGGTGTCTTTTTTCAATCTAAAGGCTGCCATATGTTCTAAAACTCGGATGTTCAGTGTCCTTTCTGTTTTGCCGATATAAAACTTTGTACAACAAGAGCATTGCAATCTATAAATCCCGGATTTATTTAAGTAGCGTTATATAATTTGAATCGTTTAAATTATGTACATTCACACATATTTTGTCACTAACGACACAGGTTTCGCCTTTCGGCACCATGGGCTTATCTTTTTCGCCAGCAATGGCTTTAAACTCAGTGATACATTTATTTCTTATATAAACACGAAACTTTCATATGCTAAGCGTCAATGCAAGTTCATTCATGCACTTGAACGCCTGAAGATGCCGAAAGGCGAAACCCGGGTCGTAAGTTACAAAATCTGTGTGAATGTACATAATTTGAAATATTCAAATTTAATATTTAAATTCCTTCAATGTACCCTCAGCCGAAATCTTAAATTAGAGGATTATCAAGATGATAATAATCGCGGTTAGCAAAACCGGTACTGATCTTTAATACATTTTGTGGAATCAGTATAAAAGTAAGTTTGTTAACATTTCTAAAAACTATCCATATAATAAAACAGATTAGGTAAACATCTTAGTAATAAAATTCATTACATACATGGAAAACGATCTTGCGATTTGACTGCTTGTCTACAGTAATTAAATAAGATATTTTGCTTTTTAACAAACATTTCAAAGTTGAATCATATTTTTTCCCACATCAACAAGTTATGTATACTCGTATTTTAAGGTGTCATGGATGCCATCTCAAGAGATTAAAATCGAGTTAAAATTAGAAAGATCACTAGTTCTGAATAATAAAGTGGATCGCGATGTCTAGGCCTTGGATGTGAAACGGGTCACTGTGCATTGTTGTTTCCAGACCATACTGTGGCGACCTAAGCCACTACTAATCTACAGAAGCATTAAAAGCAAGAAAAATCTCATCGAGTTCATAACCTGCCATTGTTTCTTAGCTACTTGATTTCGTGCGCTTTTATATTCCGATTGATAGGATGATTTTCTCTTGTTAACCTTTCAACGCCTGACATGAAAAATTACTAGTCCCGCGGTGAAGTAGAATGAGTTAACATGACCGTATATTTATTTACGAATAAAATGACGTGTGAATGAAATTTACACATCGACTGTGGAAATGAAAAAGACGTAACCTTAAGTTTTGTCTCGATAATCACAATGTATCCAACATGATACGAGCTGAAAATTAAGAGTTAGTGGTTAAATTTATCTTTTAAGTTTGAAAAAAGAAAGGCCTGTGAAAATTGCGATCAGGAAAGGGGTTTAAACAAATGTTTTTTTAAACAATTTCACTGATATATTTTATAATCCGTAGCCGCTATTAATGTGGAGCATATGGCATTTTAATGACGAGAATTTTTTAAAGAAACTTGCTTGTTACTAAGTTGCTCAAACTGTATTTTTTCGAAGAGAGTAGGGATGGAAAGTTTAGGCTAAGAGAGGACTAGCAGTTGGTCGCTCTCGCTATGCCGCTTTTTAGCTTTTTAACATCGATAAATCGATTGAAAAAAAGATGTTGGTATTGGGAATTTAACCTGTGAGATCCGTCAATGAAGCCAACGATGTTGCCCACTGCACTACGCAGCCAGCAAATTGATATTTTTACCTTATTTTAATGGTGTAAGTTAATACCAATTTGATCAATTGAACACGAGTTACTTGATGAGTAAATAATTGAACAACTGACGATCTGTAAATGAACAAGTTTTTTTAATATAACTTATTTACAATTATATGCAACAATATCGGGAAAACACGGTTAAAGATATATCAGGTTTCACCATTATTGCAAAGTAAAATGATTTTTTTACTATCACGCGGGGTCATGAGCTAATTAATTGTGATTCTGGGCCGTGAGTGTGGTGTCGTTAATTCCGCGCAAACGACAATTAACTTTGCAGTAAGTGGGTATGATTTCTGTGAATCGTTTAAAATAATGGAATTATCAATTTAAATAATTCTTGTGGCACATGAGAAGCGTAACAATGGCGGAATAAAATAATTCCAACAGTAAGTTTTGTAATAATACGAATACAAGATAAGCAGACTTATTCATTTCAACATAAATATGAACGTGGAGAGAATTTGGGTTAATCTTTTAAATTTATTATATTCCATTTCATTGATAAGAATTTGATCAGGTCTTATCAATAAAACGGAAATTCATTATTTACCCATGAACACGTAATAGTAAAGAACAGCTGCCAGATCCAATGTAATACAAATGTGTACATAGGTTATTTTATAGCTTTAACTATTTTAATTATTATCAGGGTTGTGAGATTGGAGTCGGAGTGACACCGATTTATTATTTTTATTCAATTAAATGAATAAATAAACAGTTACGCATATTATTTAATGTTAAAAAAAATATGCAAATATTTAGAAGACTCTTTTGTTTTGATTTACGTGTAATTGCAGAGAGATTTTAAGAAACAGAAGTAGTAGTTGAAACGTTTGAATACGCCAGTCAGAATTGCGGTTTTTTACGATTTCACAGACATAATTATTACTGAAAAAACAACATTATAAATTGTATCAAATTTTGTTGAATAAATTGGGAAGCAGTAAACCACGTGGTTCGGGCACGTTGTCGAAATGTTGATAGATATTATATTTCTTCATGGCATAATCTGTATAAATGAAATACTCCAAAATTTTAATTTAAACAGTAGAACTGGTTTCGATCAAGAATAAATTGAGCACTAACTTTAACGGAACGGTGTATTTTTCACGTTTCATCTTCTCTTAGATTAGTTATTTGACAAAATTTGATTTGTTTGACTTTCACACGTATGTGGGTTTTTTTTTAGGTTTTTTTTATTAAAGCTAGTTACCAAACACGATTAGTAAATCAATCTAAATATGATACTTTCTGTAAGCAAGTTGATATATTTTCAAATGAGATTTCATTCAATCATAGTTCTAACGATAATGGGAATCTATCAAGTAAATATAAATTAAATCGACAACAAAAATGTACCTTTGTAAACAAGATATCATCTATTTCACTTTATTGAGATATACCAGTTTCATCTGCCTGTATCTATAGCTTAATTATATTCTCCTGTGACAGTATTCTTACTGATTTATCGCTTCTGTAACATATTTCTCTATTAGAAAACATGATTGGTAACTTTTTCGTAATCGATCAATCATTTTGTAAATGTGTGGGGACAAACTAACAGTCGTTGTCGAAAATAAGTATCTACGATATCAAGGAAACTTGGTGTGGGAGATGGCCTACTTTGCCCTTTTATTTGAAGGTCTATAAATCATGATAACAGTATACTGACTGTCATTATACATAAGGATATTATCGATTGCCATATTGTAAAATTTTCTAGGGTGAATATGATAAACACACATACAACGATTGTTATATTACTTAATGTTTAAATAGTATAACTAAATACTGTTACTATGTATACAATAGTTACACCCACCCAATATGTTATGCTATTAAACAATGTATACTTTGATGGGTGGTTTGGTGAACACGGTTTGAAGAAGATAAGCCTTCTTTTAATGTCGGGTAATATCTTTTTAGGGGACAAGTTATTTCGGAACTAAATCAAAAACATGCGAGTTAATGACAAAACGGTTGCGTCTCTCAAACAGTTTTAAGTCTTCAATTTTTATTTATTTTTAATTTCTATTCGAATGTGAGATATAATTTATTCTTCTCAAACTGAAACATTGCAGGAAAGAGTGTGACGTAATATACAGAATTGCACTTAAAAACAATTAAATTATTACTATTGTGTGTGTATTTGTGCATAATAATAACGTAGTAATAAAATGGTGGTAATATTATGTTAACAAAATACAGAGAGTTCAACAGTGGGGACAATATGAAAAGATTTTACAATAGAAATTTAACAATTGACCAGATAATTTTAATATAGTTAAATGTTATAAAATAAGATGTATTATTATTAAATATACATGTTATATAACTCATATAGGGATCTTATTTTATTGCAGAGATCATCCACAGTATCACAAGCTAGTATGGACAACATTTTATGAAAACAAATTATCGACACAAAAAAGCGCGAGATCAAAATAATATCAGAAATACGAATGCAATATAGGAAGTTTTTGTGCATATCCGCTCCCTAGTCGGAGAATACGGCCACCACATGATTCCTCCAAGATTCTCTGTCCCATGTCAGTCTTCTTGCTTCCTTCCATGTCATTCTAGCGTCCCGTAGCTTTGCCGAGTACATCCTATATAATCTATAGTATAGATGGTCATCAGTGGCCTTCCACGATGGCGGAATCAATCCGGTTGGTAGAAGAGACAAGCAGAATTCAAACTTTCTTGTGGCATCCTCAGCACATGTCCAAGCCAGGTCCATCGCCGTTTTTTTTTTATTTTGAACGTAATTGACGGCTGTTTAGTCCGTTCCCTAATCTCCGTGTTTCTGGTAGAGTCAAACCACCGCACTCCCAGTATTCGGAGAAGAAGGAAGATATTAGATAGATTTCAAATGTTCCAACGGTTTTCTAAACATTTATGTATTTAAAACATGATCACTTGTTCGCAGATATGACGAAAATATCTGCGATGGGTCACGTCCACACCATTGTGTAGATAATATTTTGTCCGGTCACCCAGTATGAGCATCGCGGCATCCCGACGCTCACGAAATAAACAGTAGGGTGCGTGGGCGCCGCTAGATTTAAGCGGGAAGGAGACTGACTTTGGTAGTTAATTATTATTAAATATTGTGGCGACGAGTTGCATCACGGAGTGTCACGCTCCGGGCTCCAGGGAACAGGTCCTTGCACTTCCGGTCCTCTCACAATGGGAATGTTGTGCGGACATCCGCGGTCGTTGTCAATGGGTTACATTTGAATTGTTTATGGTAATGAAGGGTTATGTAGTTGACAACAAATACCGATGTTCGCGGTACATCTTACACGAATTATGTAAGGGAACAAAATAAATGGTCAGAGTTTAAATCAATTTTTGGTCATAATTCAAATAAACTTTCGGTCTGAATAAAATTCAATTTTTGGTCAGAATAAAAATATTATATTGTCAGATTTTATAACCATTTTGGTTAAGTTAGGTTAGGTTAGATTAGGTTTTTTTTTAAATTTCATTTAAATTATGACTATTTTATATAAATTCAGACTATTAATTATTTTTTCTGCCCTCTGTAGTGACCGATATATTATGACCATTTAATATAAATTACGCCCAATGTGATAAAAATTATGACCGAAACTGTATTAAAATTAAGACATGTTAAATACGAGCCATTATGTAATACAACAAATTGAAAATTTGATTGTTTTCCGACAACATTAATTACCACATAAAGATGGTTTTTGAATAAAATATACAGGTTTTTCTGTATAACTGAATTATTTACTAATAATATTTACGATTGTGTAATATACTATAATGATATGAAAATATAAATCGCCGTTTAATAAAAATATATAAACATGAATAGATAGGAAGCATCTATTGGTTTAATCTAAAAATTCCAACGGTTGTTATATCATAATGCTCATTCTTTAATACACGATTTATTATAAGATAGCAACGTTTGTTTCTTATTGCTTGTGTCGTATTTTTTTTTATATTTTAGATAATATGGACCGGTTTATTTAAACAAACGGTCTGTCATCCGGTAGCCGAATTAGGAAATAATCTTTATTCTCTTTTTATGCAATACGTTTTTACGCAAAAAAATGGTTAATGCTTCAGGCTCGATTGACCGAATTCATTAAAATTTACATAACTTTAAAATATACGGGAAACATTCGCGACAATAAATAAATAATTGTATTCTTTATTTGTCTGGTGCTATGGCGCAACGGTTAGCTTTGTTGGTTTACGTGTTGGATCTCACGGGTTCCAGTACCAGTATGAACAGCATTTTTTTTATCGATTTCTGTTCGAAGACATTGGTGTTTGTGATGTTCCGCCATGTCCGATCATTTAATAATTAAGTTATACCCTTATCCTTATATCCCTACTACTTTCTTCGAAAGTGAGGTTGAGCGACGGAGATACCTTCATTAGGAGGCCATTTGCTCTCCACATTAGAAGCGGACATTGATTGAAAAAAAAAACTTCATTTTATTTTACATGGAACGCTATCGAAATAAAGACACAAAATTTGGAAGTTTACTTTTCATTTTTGTAATTGTGGAAGCCTGAATTTCCATTATAAAAATAAATAAATAGCAAAGTAATAAGATAGTACCAAAATATTTAAAACAAAAAATTTAACGACAACGCGATACAGAAACAGTTATCAACAAATCAACAAGGATTTATCGGCAGTGTTGAAGGACGATGAAATGACTTGGTTGGACCACTGGATCTTCTATTTTATCACCGAAAACAGTACTTCCGTTTAATGCCAAATGGTAAGAGGTTTAAATTAATCGATGATAAATTAAGATTCGGAGCATATTATTTGGTACTGCTTAATTATGTATAGTGAAAGAGATATTATGTTTTTGGGCGATGGCGTGGTGTCAAAATTTCTTAGAAAATCTGTTTTCACTGTGATAAGTGACTCTTGAAACTTTTGTACACGAGCCCTGACGTTTGTTCAATGATTTTTTTTTACATTTATTTTATTTGCATTACACTTCAAAATTACCACTTGTGTAACACTCATAACAGTCTTGACTGATAGGGGCTAAGTTCAAAAGCCCTAACGCTATTTCTTGATTTAAGGTCAACGCTTATCGACGGAAGTTGTATTTATATTTTATTTAAGAACACATTTCATTAATGTTTATCATTCATAAAAAGCAGGGCCGGCGAGAATCAATCGATTTCGAGATTAATAAAATGGCAAGACACTATTATTTAAAAATAACATATTTAAATTGTACGCTGAAATTAGAGATATTTGATTTGAAATAAAAATGTTACGGTTATTGGTCTGGCTCAAGGTGGGGAACCTTTTCATTTCTGAATGCTACATTTATTTATCTGATTCAACAAAATACCGCAGTAAAGAAAACGTTGGAACATCGAAACGAATCGTTGAAACAAAAACATCAAAGTGAATATTTTGATCAAGTCAAAAGGCCGCAGGTTCCCCTCTACTGATCTAGCTGATTTTTATTACCGAATTTACATAACTACTGATATTAACTATAACATACAAAATAATTGTAAATAATCTGTTCTTTATGAAGAAGCTCTCGAATAATGTTTATTGTTTTTTTTATTCTAGACAAATTCGAATGAATGTGACTATTTATAGCTCGCTTCGTCTTTTTACTAGTTATTGGTTGAGAAAGTTTAGTTTGTCCATCCTCTGTAGTCCAGTTTGTAAAAAAATTGCCTTAGCGATCAGGTCAGTGTGGGTTTTGAGTCAAAGTACGTTATATTTAAAAATGAGATCTAAGACATGGGTGTATGTATGTATAATTTTCTAATTTTAAAATATTTGGTGTATCGACTTAGGTAAATATTCTTTCTTCTTCTTTGGCCATGTTCGCTCCCTATGTGGAGAATATGGCCGCCACGCGGCACCTCCATGTTTCCCTGTCTCCCGCCAATAGCTTTGCTTCCTCCCATGACATGCCAGCATCCCTCAGTTCCGCCGAGTACATCCTATGGATAGTACCCGACGGACGTCCAGGACGCCGGAATCCCACCGGTCGAAAGAAGAGGCAGGCAGGATTGAGGCTTTCCGGAGGCATCCGCAGCACGTGACCCAGCCAGTTCCAACGTCTCTCCATAACCCGTCAGTGGTTATAGGTAAATATAGTATATATATATTATAAATCAAAAATATTTTTTGTTTTCAATAATTTTTTTAATCCATTTTGATACTAAACTTCAGACATTTAAACCGGCGCCGTTAAAGCACGTTCACTTCCTCTATTTAATTATCTGCGTGTGTAAAATGTTGAGAATGAAGCAAATTATTAATATGTTTTTAACCCAGATCTTCTTTGAAATTCTACCATTTCTAATAACAATAAATTCACGTTTAACAAACACGTTGGAAATAGTGTCAACCTGACCATTATATAATAAATTTATTATAAATACAGAAATTTCAAAATAAAAACGAAGGAGCTTATAATATATAGGATAGTATTAATTTAAGCTTGCTTTCTTTTTATTTAAAATAGTAGTATGTACATATTGTATTAGATTTTGGTTATTTATTTAATGAGAAGTGTTTGTTTTTTAAACTGATGTCAATTTTACAATGTTAGTAGTAAACAACATTTTTTTGTTTTACGCTTAAATTGTCAGTGTTATCGAATGATTTTTTTTTTCATCGTATTGTATTTCCAATTATGAACAACATGCGTATTTTATAAGCTAATTGCAATACATACAAAATATGATATACAATCGAACATAGCATTGAGTTTATCGTTTTATGCGTCTAATTTCCGTGGCGTGCAGAAGTTATAATTTGTATCGTACGATTTTGTCGGGTTTAGAAAGTTATATGATATACACATCGCCTGTGGAAAGGATAAAGGACGTGAAGCACAGTTTTTACAAAAGCGGTTTTTTTCGACAATCACAATTTATCAAACTTGATACACGTTCTATCAAAAGGATGCAAGCTGCAAATGCCGAATTAATATGTAAATTTAGTTTTTAAGTTTGAAAAAATGACGTTGTAAAAATTTAAAACCAAGAAAAAAGACTGAAATATAGGTTTTTCTTAGACAATTTCTTAAATAAATATTAGATTATGTCAATTAAACACCACTTTAGATATCTCCGTGCACTTCAATGTTGTGTAAAATTCATAATTTGCATATGGTCCAAAATCATCAAGACATGTTTTTTGCGCCTCCCTAAAATTTGATGTGTGGGTTACGTCCTTTTTCCTTTCCATAGTCGATATGTATTATACTAAAATATTTTTTTACACTGTAAAAACGTCTAAAAAACAATGTAAAAAAAGATAGAAATCATAGAAAAATTTAAGGTATGTTCTCTGAATTTTAAAAACAGAGTTATTTAGGAAAATAAAATCACTGTGGTATAGAAATTGTGTTAAAAATGTAAATATGAGGACTCAACAAGTAAATTACACAAAATATTATTCATACTTAATATGTATTATTTTAATTAAGAAAGAATAATGCTATGCATCGTTACTTGAATATACAGGGTAATTTGTGAGGAACTGGACAGAAATCGCTAGAAATGTTTGACAAATCTAATGTGGTAGGATCTTATGAAGCGTTATGTTTGTTATTTCTGTCGTGTTGTAGAATTTTTAAATCCGCATTTTTATTTTTTGCATCAGAAAATAACTCGTATAAAAATATACAACATACTTGTTTATTTTAGTGTGAAATGTAGTATTTCAAAATCTTGGAGAAAATTAGGAGTGTATTATTGTTTTCCAGTTTCAAAATCATTGTGTAATTTTATTTATCGTTTCCAAAAAAGAGTGAATTATTTCATTTATTTAAATACAATGTTTTTCAACCAAGAATTATTGTCCGACAATATTTCTTACACAGTTCAAACTTATGACATTTGACGCATAATACAATCAATGATAACTTAACTATTGTAGGTTAGTGGAACATATAAATGAAACGTCGGCGCGATCAGAGAATTCGACAATTACGCCATTATTCAAAATTGATAACGCAAGAATATCAAAAAATATATCATCAACATATTGATAACAATTAACAACAATATTAGTTTTTATGCGGCCATCTTTTGCAGACGATTACACAGCGAAGTTGTTCAGCTATTTAACACAGTGAGATACAAATCATTTTTAATGAATTATAGTACATCTACTTGGAATAAATATTCGAGTACATATTACATTAAATTCGCTAATAGAAGCTTTTAAACTGCATTTATCTTTAAACATTTTCCATCGTACTCACGGGTAATTTATTCCAAGATATTTCCTTTTATAAATTGATACTGTTCTGTTATCCTTCATCTGGAACGGTGCGAAGCTGTTTCTGCCTGTCGGTAAAAATATAAGTGCATTCAACTCTTTTTTACACAATTTTGAAATAACACGATCCACTAAAAATAAGCAATACTTTATTTCCAGAAATACAAAAATAGAAGTGGTTAACGAATTTTCTAATAACAAGAAATTCATCAAGACAAAACATTAATAACAAACAAAAGGCTTCATTAGATTCTAGCACACGGGTTCCCAACCTGGGGGTCGCGACCCCCAAGTGGGTCGCGAGGGGTTTTCAGGGGGGTCGCCAACTTTTTTCGATTTTGGATTTGAACAACAAAATAACGAAAAAGTGTACCAAATCGAGGATTTCAAATTCCTCGGGGGGTCGCTTAGTCACATGGCTTTTAAAAAAGGGGTCGCCACCCGTTAAAGGTTGGGAACCTATGTTCTAGCACATTAGACGTGTCGGAAATCTCTAACGATGAAAGCGGCTTGTGTCCAGTCCCTCATATAGTCACCGTATATAACCAAGTAGTGATGAATAATATTCAGTGTAATTCACTTATTATTTCCTTTTTAACACGATTTTTTATACCGAAACGTTGTCATTTTTCAAATAACACGGTTTTTTTTAATTCAATGAACCAATTTTCTCTACCAATAGTTACTTTTTACACGTTTTTTTTTATAAGAATTACGATTAGAATTGAGTGTTGTATTATACATTAGTATTAACATAGTGGTTTGCATTTTTTAAGTCCGTATTTTAATGTTGATTCTTTCAAATCAACACGCGAGTTGAAATATTTATTCAGGATATTTGTGTCTTCGATTCTCTTCGAGTTACTTTATTTAGTTCTACTTCTGTTTTCATATTAACTAATATTAATAACGGTAATTTCTTTAATTTTATTTCGTTACGGAAGTTACAAGGATGGACATCGAGAACCGGGACACTTAGATGAAGGCATTTAAGATTACTAAAGCTTAACTTAGTAAGTAACAAGTAACGCCATTTAAGAGAAGTATATTTATAAATCATAGTTATCGAGTCACACTGTCGTTACAAATTGTTGAGTTATCATTTTCTTTTCTCGACAAACGTATAAAAATAAATAAAATTTCTCATCAGTGAGAAGAAAAAAGCATAATTGAACAGATAGATATGCATCAGACAATAGATTCGCTGCTGCCAATAACGAATAATAACATCATAGACAAGAGCGATGTGATTTTTTTATTGTTATATAAAAGAAAGCTGAGAGTAAATTATGACTTATGTTTTGTGCTGGCAGCACTGACACGACGGCCATATTGGATTAAACGTCAAACAATATTGACCAGATAGTCTTTTACATATCGACTGTGGAAAGGAAAAAGGACTTAACCCACACATATCAAATTTTACAGGAGGCGCTAAAAACGAGTTTTGATGATTTTGTGACATATGCAAATTATGAATTATAAACAACCCTGAAGTGCACGGAGACTTCTAAACTGGTGTTTAATTGACATAATCTAATATTAATTAAAGAAATTGTCTAGGAAAAACCTTTATTTCAGTCTTTTTTCTTGGTTTTAGTTTTTTACAAGGTCATTTTTTCAAACTTAAAAGCTAAATTTAGATACTAATTCGGCATTTGCAGCTTGCATCCTTTTGATAGAACGTGTATCAAGTTTGATACATTGTGATTATCGAAAAAAACCTGTTTTGAAGAAACTGTGGGTTAAGTCCTTTTTCCTTTCCACAGTCGATATCCAATTAAGTACTGCTTTTACGGGTGCATTGGTTTGTAATTTAATAATCTTCTTATATAATATAACGTTTTGTATATTGCTGGTAGAACGCATTGACTTCCTACAATTAAAGCAGGATATGATATGTAAATTTAATATGTAATGCTAACTGGAAAGACAAACACAAGAGAACATTTAAACCGGCTCACGTTTACGTTACGCAATTAGCCGGACATAGAGCCATTTTGTACAGTTACTGTCAAATATTATTTTAATTATAATTTGTATGCATGTGCCCACAAATTATGCATAAGCGGAAGGACGTCACGATAAACCCATTCGAGTATTATAATAAAATCAATCAACAACAAAAAATATTATGCCTGAATAGTTTGTAAAGAAGACTTAGGTAGGTAACTCAGTCTTATACGATTTCGGAGATGTGAAGTTACGCAACTAGGATTAGACTAGCAGCACTTTGATTTCTGAAAACTAGGTGAATGGTAAAACTACTGCAAATTAAACAATAAAACGAAGGAAATATAATGGCGACAAAAAATTGACGAGCAAAAAAACTGCGAATAAAATTATATTTTTATCGAAGCAAGATCGGTTTTAAAAAAAATAACGTTGCATTTTTCCATTTTCAATAGTTTCAATTTTTATAATGTGTAATGTAGCGTGGGAGTTACAATATATTTCCAGCGCTTCTGTGGTAAATTTTTATAATATATACTATGATCAGGACCCGTGTTGTTCGTCGAGAATAAATTTCCACAAAATTTACTGTAAAAAATATTTATTTTAACTCGATAAAAAGAACAATAGTCAGTTGTAGTTTTTGGATTTATTCTTAAAATTGAAACGCATAATAAATCATGCATGATCTACTTTCGATGGTTTCATTACTTAAGCAAACTTTGCGATAGTAAGTCTGAAGATGCCTCTGAAAGGGGCGAAACACGTGTCACAGTTAGTAACACAATACGTGGAATAATCAAAGTTCATTTAAATTTTCTATCATGCATGATCTTATTATTAAGATGGATCGGTGAATAGCTTGTACAAAATAGAGTAACGAATTAATTGAATTGGCATTTACTTGGTAGAACTCCATTGTAGTAAGTTGAAAAATAACAAAGTATTTAATTATACTATTATTTTTTATTATAGTTCAGATGAAGGCATACGCCGAAATAGCTATCAAATATATATAAAAACAATATTTGTAGAACTAAATACTTTGTTATTTTTACCTTAAATAAACTAGAACGTACAAATTCGATGTATGCATCTATATAGCGTTTAAATTTTCTGAAATTTATTTTAAGTATAAATGGGATAGATCCTTAAACCTCAATCATCCGACCTTGTTTAATATGCCTGGTTGCACCGATAAATTGCATTTTGACTCCTGGGAAACATGAAATAACTTAATATTGTGAACCTGAATAGGCCAGCTGGCAGTTAATACGTTTGGGTATATTTATGTATAGGTAAAGTGCAGATTGACTTCCGGAGCGGAAGTTATACCAATTGAAAGCTCGTCAGACTCGTATTATTTATCTCAAGCACATGGCAGACTAGTCTGTGAGTGAAATGTAAAATAGATACTTTTTGAAGGCTGAATTTATTATCATTTATATTTGAAGTAAATCGGTGAAATTGCTTTCTAAAATATAACAAGACGGCAATATACGATGCAGTATTTTTTATTCTTCTTTGGCCATGTTCGCTCCCTATGTGGAGCATATGGCCGCCACGCGGCACCTCCATGTTTCCCTGTCTCCCGCCAATAGCTTTGCTTCCTCCCATGACATGCCAGCATCCCTCAGTTCCGCCGAGTACATCCTATGGATAGTACCCGACGGACGTCCAGGACGCCGGAATCCCACCGGTCGAAAGAAGAGGCAGGCAGGATTGAGGCTTTCCGGAGGCATCCGCAGCACGTGACCCAGCCAGTTCCAACGTCTCTCCATAACCACTGACGTGACGGGACGCTGTCTTGCACGCTCCCTTATCTCTGAATTCCTCACAAAATCAATTTTTTTATTACATTGTATTTATTATATTCGAGTAATATTATATTACCTATTGTCGGGTCCTGTGGCGCAGCGGTTTGCGTTGTGGGCTACCGTGCAGAATCTCACGGGTTCGAGTCCCAGTATGACAGCATTTTTTCGGTAAATTTTTCGATTTCTGTTTCATTGCATGGGTGTTTGTGATTTCTAAATTACCTCCCACCCTTTCCGATCCTTTAATAAAGCGGAGATAGAGATTAATTAACCACTGGTCCTGTCCTGTCCTAGCTTTCCGTATCTTTCTATCCCTACTACTCTCGTTAAAAAAGAAAGGTTGATCGACTGAGTAAACCTTTGTTGAGATACCTCCATTAGAAGGCCATACGTTCCACATTGGTAGCGGACAAGGATAAAAATATATTATATGACTAATAAGATAAGAAAAACGTACGATTTTATTTTACACAAAAAATATCAATCACATATATACGACAAACCAACGATCAAATGGGATAATTCAAAGTGATTTAGTGTGAGCATTTTTCAGAATCTGGCCCATTTTAATGAAGTATTTCGAAAAACGAGATATCGGGATACCGCTGTTTTGCTCTACAATAAATCTAGTAATATTATTTTTAAACAAAATTTAATATCACGCCCCTGTTAGAAAAAAATGTCGAAACAAAATTCTGACAATGGATTTGAATTTATAATAGATCTCAATTTGTATACCCTAATAATGTGGAACTTAACGCTAGACGTATTTTCATTAACACCAAATTTTCTTTTTGTGCAATTCGAAATTGCTCGGTCCAATACAATGGAATCCATCTTTTTTCCTATGTTTTCTAAACGGAAGTTTTGCATGGCAGTCATGGAATGAATCTCCCGTGTAATAAAGAGGATTAATTGTATGTACACAAATAACGTTATATAACAATCCTTTATTATTAACTACGTTACATCAATATATATTACAAGTTTTTGATGATCCAACTACTTCGCTATTTTCACCGCATAATATTCTCAAATTTATACAAGGCCAGTAACCTGATTGCAAGATCTGATTACTTGACGGATACGTTACTGTATTATTATTTTCATGGAATACGTAAATATTATAATAACATATGATTAAAAACAATAAATTATAATTTAGGATGTCGATTGTTTATCCAAAATACGCATTATATTGAAATCTTTCGTGATGTCTATCCACAGCTCGTCAGGCAGTCAGTGAGCGTCTCGGGCGGCACGCGAGCTGATGCGGTCCGCCGGGCAAGGCGGTCAAAGCTCATCCGGTGCTCGTTTTTTTACGAACCGAACCAAATCGAACCAAAATTGAAGGTCTGAGAAGAGAAATGGAGATCAGAATGCTGCGTATAGACCCGATAAATAATAGTGTGTTTAAACACCTCATTATTAAAACCAGTTCGCCCTTTCTAATATGAGATAGTATTTAAGCTTCGTATTGTTAATTATTTGAACTGAAAACAAACTTAAGTCGTATATCAAGTGTTGCCATAAAAAGAGAAATTAAATTTCGTCATTTGTTTAATATGAACTAATATTTTACTAAATTTCAATATAAATAGGTAACCAGAGTATTAGTAGGTATTATCGTGTCATGTCAAACAATCCAAATAAACCTGATCTAAATCCTATATTAATTTCGACACTAAATTTACTTTGTTGTAATAATAATACAGATTTTAATTAAATGTAAGCTCAGGAGTCGTTTGGTGTCAGGCTTAAATAAAGCTAGACAAGGAAGAAATTTCACACTAAAACAATATTTTAAAAAAAGACAGTCAGAATGCCTGTAATAAAAATTAATTAATAACAATGTCAACAAAAAATATTGATATAAAGTGATTTTTATTTTACATTATTTCCACCAGCGCATTAATTCTTGGCAGAGTAATTTTATCATGTAGCGAAATCTTTTTGCAATAATGTCATTTCCACTCAAAGCGATTTTTTAACAATAAGACATTTAATCACATATCGACAGCATGGTGTTTGATTGCACAGAATATTTTTTGAGAAGAAAGCTGTGTTTTACCTTATGGCGGTAGATTCTGTTAGCCAGAATTAATAAATTAATTTATTCGCATAAGTATCATTTATATAATATTAAAACATAATATGATACTAATTTTACTTATTCAACAATTATTTAGTTTGATCATGATCGGTTTCGCTTATCGAGAGTATTTTTGACTGTTTAACTTTTATCAGCTGAGAATGTTCCCAAAACAGATCATGATCGGTTATAAATAATTATGGAATAAGTACAAAATAGTGTTTTATTATATTTCCACCAATTATTGACAGTAAAGTGATCATTTTTATACTCATGTGCGATGGAAATTTGATTGATTTTTAATACAATGCATAAAAAATTCAATAGTTATTAAAATACACAAGAAACTAGTCAGGAATATTAAAAATATTTAACTTTAATAATTTAGGTGCACCATAAATTTCTCTTTCACATGCAATAAAGTTGATTTAATCACCATTGTAAAATCAATAAAGCGGGTATAAATTAATTTCAACGTATTTTATTCGTAACCAATTGATTTAGAGACACTGTGATTAATTCGACTTATTGCCGTTTCAAATTCATATTTATTTGTATAAATGTTGTTTTACAATAAACAACAATGATTATAAATTCATGATTGCCATCTACAACACAATCAATACGATATAATATAAAAAATGAATGAATGAAACTAGTTAAAAATGTAATTAAAATATTTTATAATTAAGTAAGGTTGTATGCCAGTGTAAATGAATATACCAATCGTACGCTTACATACGGGAGTATTTGGATTTTCGCAGTTTTAATGAAATGTAAATGTACAGGATTGTTGAAAATAATGTAAAAATGTGCAAGAATTAAAAACTAATGAAAAACTGAAAAAAAATCAATATCAATGTTAAAATTAAATCTTTTCGTACTCTATATTGTAGGCGTATAACCAGCGGTGGGTTGCCAATACGTTAAAAAGGCGCTCGCTTAATCTCAAAGCAATTCTCGGTGTTCTGGAGGAGTATTTTTTTTCATCACTCCTATGCAATTATATGCATTACTTAAATAAGCAATCAATTGTTACTTAATACACTTATAATATGAAACAATATGCAATTTACCGAAAACCTATCAAATTAAATGGCTAAAATTGTATTACTGTGTACACTAAAGTCAGAATATTTAAGTCAGAAATTGCAGTTATATATAAATTTGATCTGAGAATATTCTTTTATATTAAATTAACAAGGAGCTTGCGCGAGCCCTTCTGACACACCCCCCCCCCTACCACTGCTTATAACATAAATAAATTAACTAATGAATAAGACTTTGCAATCAATTTCCGCAATCAAGGCTGTATGATATTTTGTGTCGTAATTATCATTGATAGTATCAGAATTTATTCAATAGTGTTTAACTGTCAACTGCCATTTTATTATTGGTCGAATGGCATTATATAATATGAATAACAAATAGATATTTATTTTTTTCGTTCTTATTCCACAATTTTTGAATGCTTTCAAATGGTGAAAAATATCCATTGGAAAAGTGTTATTTTTCACATAATTTAAGGGTGACTAATGATAAGCTATACGAGAGATGGCGAACCTATTGCACGCGTACCCTAGGTGGCACGTCTGAGAATTTAGATGGCACGCCAACGATTTCCAAGTTCAAAAAAAATAATTTTTAAGTTTACAGAATTGAAACTTTGATGAAATAATCGGTGAATTATTAATTTATTCCGTTTTATTAGTTTTCAAGTGTTTTATAAGATAAACGACAATCGTTTAATTTATTATGTTAATTGTAATACAATCGAGAAATAATATTTGAGGATTTTTGGCACGCGGACCCAAAAAGGTTCGCCATCCCTGCGCTATAATAATCAAGTGGTAAAGAGATGATGCCAAAATAGTTATTTAACAATATTTTATGATTCTGTTGAAGCTCAATACTAAGCGATTGTTACCACAGTATTTCTGCTAAAATGTTAACCTAAACTGGAAACTATTTATTTGAATGAGGAATGTTAGAGATATCAAGGTATTTTATGCCTACTTAAAAATACAGTAAGTATATTTGTACACAATGCAATAAATTCCGCATATTCTTTTTTAATATGATCATTACTTTTATTACGCATTGATTGTTATATTGTACGCACGAACAGTTGGAGCACAAAAACTACATTTTACGTAATGATAATTCATATATTCTATCTGCCAATAGCAGATATTTATATATACAGTTTTTGTACATTTATGACCCAAATAGGCTTATAATAACGAGCAAAAAATATATTTGCCGCATTCAGGGTTAATGGTTCTGAGGAAAACCATCGATTTAAATGGATGTTTTTGTTTGGAAAAAAAGGTTTCAAAATCAGGAAAACATAAAGCATTATTAGACATAAGAACGATCTGATATTAGAAATACCATAAGATATCGAAAGTATTTGTTAGATTTATTTCAATGATGATATCACCTTCTTCCTATACCAGTGTTTCTCAAGTGTTTGCCTGTTACTGACCAGTGAAAAAGTAAATACTCGATATCACATATAAAGCAGTTGGTATAGTCTATGAAAAGAGTGTGATTTTAACTTCAGTATTATTTTATTTTCTCTGAATAGGGTGAATTTTGTAGTTAGCCGTCTTTCTTATGAACGCAAGTCGTCAATACAAATTTGTCATTCATAAACAACAACAAAAAATTGCATATATTTGAAAAATATTTTGCTGAGGTTTCTACAATCATGTTTAAAACTAATCCACTACTTTTGCTTACATGTACCATTTTTTTTTTGGTTTCGATATGCTATGCGAGTTTTGACAAGACATTGATTTTTTTGAGTTTAATAATGTAACGAATGGCTGTCTTGTAATGTTTGAAAAACACCTATTTTATTTAGCAAAAATGAATATTTTTCATATACATATTCGTATATGAGAGGTGTATACTTTTTTCAATTTATTTTATTATTTATTGCCCATTGAAGGCTTAAGTATTTAATTATGAGATTTCGATAAGAATTTCCAGTCTCCTCTTGTAACATAAATCGTTTTGCCGGATACGTTGAGATTTGTAAAATAATCGTTAAAATACAAAAACACTGTAAATAAGTTTTGCTTAAATAAATATAATAAGCCTTGCGTTTAAAAAAAGGTAATTTTTAGACTATTGCAATCGGCTGAGAATACATCCACCATCTGTAATAGTATCATTAATATGATTTAGCTTTTATAACGCTCTACATATTTTAATAATATGTAAACAAGCGTTTAAAGTTAAAATCACTGCTAGTCATATCATCTTCATAAATGGTGAGTGGTGACATCTCGAATATTGCAATCAGCTTTTTCTATTTTTGGTCGAGTGAATTTATAGTAATCCATTGTTTTATTAAGTAGCACAAATTCATGTGAAAAAGTTTCTACGAACACGTATTTTACGAATTAAACTATGCAATTGGCTAACCGCCAATCCAATCAAATATACGACGCACAATTTAAAAAATCTTCTACCAAGTTTATTTACGATGATTTGACACAAAGAAGATGATGGAAAGATTTAGTAAATGTCAGTAAGAAACAATATGGAAGGTGTTTCATTGCTAACTTCAAACGATTTAGAACGTGTATCTATAAGGAAACTGCATTACCGACGAAATAATATTATCATAAGCGATGAATAAAAAAGTCAATCAAGTTACATCTTTCCAAATTTAAAATTGGCTATTGTGCTCAGAAAAATATCGAGCATGCAAGAGACCATAGATTCTTCTTAAAATTCCATATAGTCAACAAGGGCATAGATACGTGATACTTTTTTGCAGTGTTGCCGACAAAATAATAAATAATACATTTGACACAAATTTGATAATAATATGTTAGCCTTAATTCACGCGTTTATTTACAGTTACATTTCCGATTGTTAGTTAACGATGCAGGTCGACATAATAAATAATAGAAATCTTTAGTGTAATATAGATTGGAAGCTGTCTCCAACATAAATTACGAAATGTAGATGACAACGCTTGTGGCGGACGGTGGAACCAATCTATTTTTATGAAATATTATAGCATTTTTCATAAGATCTCTCGCCGCAATTTTAATCTACCGGTTCTACCTATCTAATATTTCATCATAGCGTCCTATAACCGAGTTATTGAGAATAGAAGTGATGTCATAATGCTTTTCTTGAAAATTAAGATCAGATAGTGTATAAAAAAATATTGATTTAAAAGTGCCTGTTGTTTCCTCAGGCGCCGGTTTACTGTTTCGGATTACAAATCAAATAACAATTAACAATTAATAATTAAAGAATAGCTACTACTTTTAATATACTGTTTACGATCTTTTGTATACGCCTCTGAAATGCAGAATTAAAAATAGTTCATTAATCAAATTTGGATTAAAACTAGAGAACGGCTTTGCTTGGAATTCATTTTGATAACCTCTGAAATCTTTTGTTTTTTTAATTATCAACTCTTCTATATTGAATTAAATAAGCTTTAATCAACTGTTAAATATTGAGAGTTTTTCGTAATTTAAAGCGGTTCGCATTCGTAACGGATGAATGTAAATTTTGCGTAGTCAAATTGTTGAGAAACTCTGATATAAGCGATATTTATGAAGATTTGTTAACTAGCGCAGTTAGGTTATTTGTAAAAAGTAGATGTTTTAATCTTCAATTGTTTTCTGTCAAATGTGTTTCTAACCACAAAATGACCAGTATATTGCTTATGATTACCTAATCATACGATATTTATTAGTAAAAGATACGTCATATAAGTTTAGCACTTGACAAGGCTTTTGTTAACAGTAGCTATTTAGAGACTTGAAAATCATTGAATGTTTTAAATATAATAGTTTGACAGCTTACGTTTATATCATGCTTCGTCTTTTTTATATGCAAACGAACTCTTACTTCTGAGATAATGGTAAACTGTTCAAATTTATTTTTTAATATCAATAATAACATTAAAGTGAAAATATATTAACAGTTATGAATTCACAGCTTAGTCTTGCCATGTCAACACGCTTGTTCATAAATCACAGCGGTAGTGATTGAATTCGGCCGTAACGAATTGCATTTGTGAACCTGCCCAACACACAATGAGAGTGGAGTGTTGTAATTTCCCACGCGGGACTCCAAAGAGTGGCAAGACTGTCTCCGGCGAAATTACTTGGGCGAGAAACCGGCACGTGATCTCGACCCGATGCAGGAGATGACAACCAGTGAGCCATGTTTTATATAGACGATGGCTATACTATACTCACTATCGCTGATCATATAAAACTTTGTCACTATTTAATCCAGCGAAATCCAGTAATATTTTAAGTTATGCAGTGAGTGTATCAATGATAACACTGGATGCGTATGTAACCTTATCAGTCAAGCAAACTTAAGTCACTCGTTCACCTATGTATGTGGAAATATGAATACAATAATCGTGGCATATCATTCGTCTTCCGGTAAAAACTAAGAGGGTGAGTGGGAAGAAATTTTGACGCAGATATAAGTATCCAGGCCTAATCGACTAAAAAACATTTTTTGAAAGTCCTTTGACCGGGATTCGATCTGGAGCTTGACAACTACTGGTATGCGGTAAGGCAATAAACGCAGGAAGCAACATAATCAGTTTCGTCATCAAAACTGAGAAATTTTCCCGGGAAAGACTGCGAAAAGTCGCTCGGGTTGAACTACATCCAATCGAGGTTTTATTGTCAAGCAATTAAGCCACAATTTGAGCCACCAGATCGTGCCGTTAACAATCCGTCACCCGATGTCCGTGAGAAACCCCGGCCGGCTGATTGTTATGCAATGCCTGCGCCACTTGTCTATTTTGCACCATTTGTTTGGGTGATGTAATTAAAACGGTGTCATCAAGCGAAGAAGAGATTATACGGAAAACAGACCAGCGGCAGGATGGACAGATAGCTCGGAGGTACGCAAAGGTGTTCAAATAGATTACTATAATAATATATATAATCTAACGATTGGAAAATAAAATAAATATAATATCAATACAATAGTTGAGGTATTCTCCGCTTTCATTTGATTGTGAATTTGAGGTTTTCCTTGATAATTAATAACAATGTTTTACCGACATATTAGACTTATTTTTAGCGATGACAAGTATTGCTTATTAAAATGATTAGGACAGCTCGAATACGTCACGACGTTCAAAATACATTATCCTCATTTTAAAGTCAAATGTAATGGAATCTACTTTTCATGTACTACGTTTAATCTATATTTTTTTACACGGCTGTTTTACTTGCAACGAATCCTCTATATAGAGCAGCGGTCACCAAACTCCGGCCCGCCGAAGATTTTCTTCCGGCCCGCGAAAAGTTCTGGATTTTTGCATAGAAATTATTCATATAAGAAATATAAATATATATATTAACAATTATCTGTTTAAATGGTTTGGCGTTAACTCCAGCACCGCACTTATGTTAACATAGGTAATACCGGAATACTTACAGTAAGTCAGTCGGCAATATATCAGAGATTTTTTAACAAAGCGTCATAACATTTATATAACAGCACGATTTGTTCTCCTCTTATTATTTCTTGGAATATTTTCTGCATCGTTGTGATGGGCTATTTGCTACGGGAATCATTTTAACCAGAAGCAAGCAATTTTGATACAGTGCCATCAACGGTTTTCAAAACTGCCCATTATATTAAAAAAAACTTCCTTTACAAACCAGACCGTTTCCAATCGGGCATGCCTTTCAAGCAATATTTATTTCCTGTCATAAATTGAAGAAATATACTGTAAAAAGAAAAAAAAACTTATCACTTTCTCCACATACAAAAGTAACGTATCTAGATCATGTGGCTGACTTTTTTGCTTTCATTATTATAGCTGTGAACTGCAATTTTTCACACCAGATTTAATAATAATGCGAACGATTGTGCAATATTCCATAAATCTAACTTTTTAAGTGGAAAACAACACGTTGTCTTATTTCCTGAAACATACTACAAACGTATAAATTATTGCATCGTGGTTTTATTATGAATTATTTATTAATACCCATTATAACTTTTAATTAACAATCTATCATAATAAACGGAAGTACAGTGCCATTTATGCTGATACTATAATATAATATATGTACACACGAAACATATAATAAAGGTTTTTTCTTTGAAGTTTGATTGAAAATCGATTACACCTATTAGTCGCTTTCCACTCAATTGATTCGGGATTTATATTAAAATATTTAATTATGTATTTCAAGTGTTAACAGGGGTTAAAAGAAAGTTATTATAAACAACACTCACAGTATCACCGAAAGCTGATTAAGTTGTGTTGCTGAGTGGTTAACAGTATTATTATTTCTACTATTAAGTAGCAGTTTTTACTGTTTCGAAGCATGTTCAATTTCTTATATTGATGTCAATTTCGGATTATAGATTTGTGTTAAAAAAGCATGGATGTCTTAAATGTTTATACAATTCGTTACCCGATTCTCATCTGGGGTATATTTAGGTCTTAAGCAAGAATTTGTGAAAGTAAGTCTGTCTGAGTATGCCCCGTGTCATAGTTTGTAGCACAATATGTAGGTATTTTATATTATAATTAGGTCAATTGGTTAACTTTTTTTTCTAGCACCATCTTCCTATTGTATTGTCTTCGTAATTATAACCTGTGTTGAGATGTGATATTCCATTACTTAATATAAATAATAAATTGTCAGTAGAATAATTCATCAACACCAAATGCTACAACGCTACCAATCACATCAGGTATTTGTAAATCATTTATTGGATTGCGGCAATAAATTCACGCTTAATAATTCGTGATAATTCATATCAAATAATTGAATGAGTAACTAAATAATTTATTGTGTAAACACGATAAACCGCAATATGTCAGTGCACAAATGCGTAAATTCCACTTCGCAAGCAAACCAGAACCATTGTGCAATAACCACATTTTTATTAAACTTTATTTCAAGCAATACATAATATTAGAAACACAAGTGTCTGCTTGAGAAAGCATGCTGGATTTGTAAGTAAACACTTGAACTAGAAAAATGATTTATTATGCAGTTGCACTATGAGAGCATGTCTGCAACGATACATTATTAATATGGATATAAGGATATCCACATTAATGACATCTGTTTTTATTGCTTTATCTGTACAATGTTGTTTATATTGTAACATCCCCAAATAAATATAATAAAACAAATCATGCAGATATTTAGAAAATTTCATAAATAGCTACAAAATACATCATATTTTGGACATAGTCCCGCGGAAAACGACGTATGTACATCATATTAATCTAATGTTATAAGTGCAGGCGCTACATGCAGGTGACCCACCTGCAGCGGAAAATTTGGAGGCGGCCAAATGTCAAGTCCGTTCTCGATGTGAAGCATATGGATTCATAACGAAGTTTATCTCAACATGGTTTTACGAGAAATGCTTGTTACGCAGTTGCTCAAGCTGTTATTTTTTTCAAAAATAATAGAGATAGAAAGATAGAACAAGACTAGTAGTTACCTAACCGCTCAGGATACACCATTAGATGAACAGGATGAGTTGGAGGAAATTTAAGACATCGCATACATTCAACCTTTGGACAAAAAGCTATAGATCAATAGAAAATTAATTTTAAAAAAACTGTCCGAACGGGAATTTGAGCATTCGAATCCGTGACCTTCGTAGCTGAAGTCAGCGACGTTGATTACTCGACCACGCAGCCGACCTTCTATAAGTAGAGTGGTAGAATACAATTTTACCCGGGGCGGCCAAATGTCTAGCGCCAGCCCTGAGTGCTAACACTTGCGTTACAAGTGTTTCAACGCTAATAATAGTTTTATGGTATTAATAAATAATAATTACTTTATTGCACTCTATGAAATAATAATTAACAATAAATCATTGTTTTTTCGATCACTTATCAGCTTTGTCAATCGATTCAATACAGCATTTTTGATTTTAGAAATACAGAATACAAAAAAATACTGTTAATTATTTGTCGTAAATTCCTCGTTCGTTGTGTACTACATACATTCTATGCGGATTTCAAGTGACAAGGCAAACCAGCTTACAACTCGAAAGGCAGGAGATTCCAGTTATACGTCAATCAATTGCTTAGAAGCAATACAGTGTTTGTTTATGAATCATTAGATGAACTTTGTTACCACAAATTCTACGACATTATCCTTACAAATTTATACAACAAATACCATGGAATTTAAGCGGCGAACTGTTGATTGGAAAATAAAATAACTAAAAAAAAATGATCGGCTTTATTTTAAATTTGGAACATGATTGATGACAGAAGGGTAGTATGTATTGAATTGTTGTAGAGCGGTATTTGAGTTGACAGCTAAGTAACATGTGAGCAACGATCCCTCCAAGACGGGAGGGGATGTTAGCTGCCCGGAAAATTCAAACTATGCGGACCAACCCAACAAATGCGCGGCATAATTTAGCGTATTCGTTATGATAAAAAAATATCATAATTTTACTAATATGTGCATTTTTATACACTCCGTTTAGAACAGTTTACTTGTCTAATTATAAATTAGAATTTAATTCCAATTAAATTATCTAAATGCCGCCTGTGTGGTCAATGTCGTTGGCTTCGGTTACGGAGGTCATGGGTTCGAATCCCAGTACGGACAGTTTTATAAATTGATTTTTCAATCGATTTATGAATTTCTGTTCGAAGGCATGGATGTATGTGATGTCTTGAACTCCCCCCTCCCACCCATCCTATCCTATGAACGGGGCGTATCGAGAGAGATTAGCCAATCACTAGTCCTGTCCTAGCCCTATCATTCTGTTCCTACTCTCTTTGGAAAAAATAGAGGTTGAGCAACTGTATAACAAGCAGTTCTCGTAGAAACACTCCTGTTGAGATAAACTCCATTACGAGTCCATTATGCTCCACATTGGGAGCGGACATGGTTAAAAAAATAATCTAAATGTTCAATTTATAATTTAATTCAGTCGGTCGGAGTAATTCCAATTTTTTTTTTAAAAAGTTGAATAGTTGTATTTTGTATTGGAGTGCGCGCCAACCTGAATTGAGACGAGGGTGTTTCTTCTGCGCAGCCGAGCGCGCGCAGCTTAGAGGGATCCTGTGAGTGTCAATGTTGTACACGTTATTATTTCCTGGATCGGAAACATTCTTCCATCGAGTTTTCAATCTGTTATGACATGTGTATCAAACGATATAGATGTCTGTGATGTTTTAATACTTCCCTATTCACTTCGGATCAATCCTGAAAGCTGGAGTGTAGCCAGAGCGACTTGTAAATTAGCAGCCATTTTCTAGCGTCATCCTTAATTTCTCAACGCTAGCTCTCTAAAGAAAGTCGGTTGAGGGACTGACTCTCAACCAGTTCAAGCAAAAACACTGTTGAGTCTACGTTGGGAAAGAATACTACAGAATGTTTTATGGACAAACGAAGTTAAATTAAATGTAAGTATATACAAACATTGATTGATTCGATGCTACAGTGAAGTGGAATCGAGACAGTATTGCGTGGGTTTAAATCAACGAGCGTCAGGAGTTCAGAAGGTACTCATTCCTTTCTATTTTCACTTGGCTGTTGGCTATTCTAAGGTTAACAGTATATGCTCAGCAATTGCACTATCCGGCAAATATGATATTTAAAACAAATTGACGTTTAAGTATTTTTTTTTTTTTAAAAATTCAAAGCTATATTTTAAAATTATCGTGAAAATTATATGCTTTCTAGAATGGTTTTTTTTTTCATAATCTGAAGTGTTCATAAACGAAATAAGTAAATAGGTATAGACCAGTGGAGGGGAACCTGCGGCCTTTCGGCTTCTCTGGTGCGGTCTTTTGAATATTCATTTTGATCAAAAAACTATACGCAAGAGTTTGTAAAAAGAGCGTCATCAACCCACTATATGTTCGACAGTCGAAAAAAAAGGGGAGTGGGTGTCAACGTTTTCTTTACTGCGGCCTTATGTTGAATCAGATAAATGAATGTGGCCTTTATCAATGAAAAGGTTCCCCATCCCCGGTACAGACATTTTGATTCCGCATTTTTATTGATTAAATAAATACGTTGATATTTCATTAATATTTTTATTGTGTTACTAGTCGTTTATCTCCCCCACCCTTAGGCATACGTGTAGAATATGAAAAAGTGGAATAACAAAGTTATCAAATTTAGTTTTACATCATGAAATATATTACGAATACGTAGATTATAACGAATTGTTTTTTTTTGTCAAATTACATCAGCATTATTAGTTTAAAGCGGTAGGAGATTGCATAAAATTAATAAGGACTCGTAAAACCATTTACAGCATAGCATAGTTAATTAGGGTAAGAGAGAACGGGAAGGAGGTGTGCGATGTGATAAGACAGCCTTGTCCTGAATCCATATGCATATATCAATTTTAAAACTATCTCTGACATCACGTTTCTCACGTGTACTTCAATCGAATTCTCAAAATTGCGTTTAAAATACTACAGCGAAAAATAACCGTTTCGAGACGTGACGTATTCGTCAAGAATTCTCATCTGTGACGTTACGAAAATCTATACTGAGAAAATGACGTAAAAAAAATTAGCATACAAAAACTGCGCTGGTGTGTATCTTGTCCGGAACGAGTTTCCTATTTAAAACATTTAAAAATCGAATTCCGATGTGACATAACGTTGTACTAATAAATTGTTCTAATCTAGAATACTTGACACACAAAACAATATTTATTCTGTTGGTATTATGTCATTTTCGATAAGCTTGCGGTGGATCGTTCCTAGCCTCACACATTATCTATCTGCGTGGGAATTATTTTTTTTAAACGATTTTCTTCCTATTGGTCATCCATGTTTTAATGTTTCCTCAGATAATGCAGATGAGATAATGCGGTATTATTAGATATTAACTAAATTGCAATCGTTTATTTCTTGCCGTAAAAACGTGACCGATGTTTTGACATCTACACGTAATTATTATTATTTATAACGCATAACTTGTGTGGGTGCACAGTAAATAAAAGTATTACTGCATTTGACATTTATGATCAAGTGTCACTCGCTTTATTACAAAACCATAGACAATAATTTATAACTACATACTCATATTTTTTATACTGGCAATAACTTAAAAGAAAAATGAGTTCCATCTTTTTAAAAACGCTTTCACGTAAACCGTAAAACTGTAGTCAAGATGGCGAAAAAATTTGAAAGACTGCATTTGTAATGCATATTCCTGGAATTAAACAAAGGCATCCGATAAAATATATTATAACCTTTTAATTCATTCATAAGGTTCAAATTTAGAGACAATGGGATATAATTATTATCAAATACACGCTTTGCACAAAATAAACACTGCACAATTATGGGTATTATAACATTATGTCAATGTCAGGTGTCAACGAATGCATTATACGGGTTCCGTAAAAATTAACATTTTTTTGTTATTTCATAATTCAATTGAAAACATATATACAATCGGCAAGAACCAAGCTGAAATACAATTGTTGCTAATTACTTGTTGAAAGCTGGCAACACTCGACTACATTTAATGGAGCACTTTTCGAAGTAATTTTTAAAATAATGTTAATTGTAAAATCAGAATCATAGAATCATACAATCATATTTCAATATAAAATCCCTTGTCGAGTATTTAAACAATATTAATTGAGAGCTGTTTGTTTATTATCGGTTTTCTGCTATTTTAAATGGTAAAGGAAGAAATACTCATGTCGTTAATAACAAATAAATATATCGACTAAAAATATATTATGTTGAGATTATTGTTGGTGAAATATATGAACCATCCATTGCCTGTCAGAAGCAACGAGTATGCAGGCACGTTAATTAATGATACTGCGAGAATATAATATTGAATACAGATTATAGAGGCATAATATTGGATGGTTGAATCTGTAGTTAAGCACGCGCTTTGTTACGGTGACAATCACCAAGATTTGCTTGGCTGGTTGAAGTGTTCTTGCATCATTGTCCTGGTGATTATCATCACCAGCAATGCTGACATTTTGCGGTTTAAGAGCTTCCATGGTGGCGGCAATAAAGGGGTTTCCCAAACGTAGAGAAATAGAATTTCAATTGACAGGAAAGGTCACATACGACGGTAGAGGAAAAACAAATAATTGCTACTGTTGATTGATTAGAGGCAACATTTCTAATTAATCACTGGTATTTTTAGATTATCGCTAGCACATATAGCAAAGAATTTTAGAATTGTATTAACTGTTTTGAGCTATTTAAATAAAGTTGCAAAGAAAGGTTTTGGTTTAATTTTCAATGTATTTTTGACATCAAATAGGCTAAAAAGGTAAATTAAAAAAGAAAAAAAATCTATTTCGTATTTAATTTACATTCATACGAGATCGACCAGTGGCGACTTTTGACTTTAGGGATTTGTACACTCAAAAAAAATCAACAGTCGGCGTCGTTAGTTTTTTCCGACTACGGTAACGACTCCAACTCCACAACCATGTTTTTAATAAAACTTTAAGTCAGTTCAAGTTCATCCGTGCACTTGAATGCCTGAAGATGCCGAAAGGCGAAACCCGGGTCGTTAGTGACAAAATCTGTGAGAATGTACATAGTTTGAACGATTCAAAGTTAAAACTTTAAATATTAGATAAAATAGATGTTGATAACGTTACTAATGATTTTGTGAAGAGAAAAGCCAGAAAATTAAATTTTAAATATGTTTTTTTCCCAAATGTTTACAAAATAAAATCTGGTATCTTTTGTTATGAATTAACTTACAATTTTAAATTCGTTTACTTATCTGTAAAATTAATACTTACTTATAATAATAGCAATAATTTGCAACTTTTCCTCCAAACATTAAAAAAAAGACAAGTGACTAATATTTTTTTCAACACATTAAAAAAAGTTTTTGCTCTGAAAAAGAAACCCAAAAGAATAATAAAAAAAAATACGATACAATATTTTTAGAGAAATTATATTTATGAATAAAAAAAATTAAGCCACCTGAAGTATAATCTCATAGCTGAAAAATATAAGTGTTTTTTAAAAAAAGCGGAGGAACTACTGGGGGGGGGGGCAAATTCAAGAAACGCCTTGGGCGGCGGGACCCTTTCCTAAGAGTTGTTTCTCAATAAATCGAACATATCATGACGAGTGAATTTTATATGACAGCATTCGCGATATTGTATTTTATAACTTCGCATCACTTGAGAAGCGCTGATTTTTGTAAATCACGCATCGCACGTGCCTATGGCCGTAACACCGGAAAAAACTCTACCAATTGTTGGTATTATCATTTGGTACCTATATAATTTTCTGAAGTCAGTCAATTGAATAAAAAAGCGAGCAATACAGCGAATAAAACGGCAGCTTAATTGAATGTTACGGACACTCGGTTTCTATAATATTATTTTAGTTTAGTATGATTGAAAGCAGCGAGTGTCTTTTTGAAATTGTATGTAAACAAACACAATAAATAATTAACGTCAGTTGGGCTAAGAGCAGGCATGCACAACGTTTTCCCTTTAAGCGATTTGCAAACAGCTTAAAATATTTCTTTACCCTTGAAAACGTCTTTATTGTTACATGAAACAAAATATGGGGAGGCGCGAAGATATTTTTTTACAAAGGAATGGGTAGTAACATAAAGTTTGGAAGCCACTGCTCTAAGGCAGCATAAAAAATATAGTGGATTCGGGCCGAAAGAAAAAATGAAATCTCAGGTCATCGTTTACAAAAAGAAGTAACAGTGAAGAATTTATACAAGTTGTCAAGTCTATGGCGCAGCGGTTGGCGTTATTGGCTTCCATGCAGGATCTCACGGGTTCGAGTCCCAGTAAGAATAGCATTTATTCGATAGATCTCCACCCTTCTGATCCTTTAATAACCGGGCGTAGGGAGAGAGATTCCTTGAGCATTAGTCCTGGCTTAGCGCTACTTTTCTATACCTACTACTACTCGCTTTGAAAAAGAGAGGTTGAACGACTGAGTAACAAACAGTTCTTGTAGAAAAGCTTCTGTTGATATACCTCTATTATGAAGCCATATGCTCCAAATTGGCAGGAGAAATAAATTTAAAAAATACATGTTTTATTTAAAATTTAATGCTGTCGTTGTCTTGTGAAATTATCGATACAGACGAAATTTCTTAAAGAAAAAATCTAAACGTCAATCGTGTATGATTCCAAATTTGAATAACAATTACTGTTCCGCGGAGTTTGACAGCTGTCATAATGAATGCATCGAATACTGCGCATTTGTTTTATCTATTTAAACGAAATCGAATCTTTGGTGATATCATCATTCACCATCAATTGCTGAATAATGACTCAGCACTATGGCTAGACTATTTGTAATTCGCGACACACTATACGTTGGACAAAGTCGCGACGAATTTGCTGCAATAGACCATCACGTACGGAGCTGATTACCAAGGTGTAACCCAATTTCCATCCGATATCCGCAACGCGAAATGTACTGATTTCCTTCACATGGTAATTGGCGAATAAATACGAGCGGGGCATTTCATTTTGTAAGCTATTTAGTTTTTTTCCACATTATAAAATTAATTGAATTTTTGATTGAAAGCTTCAGGGAACTTTCGATCAATAATGATAACAAATGATATGTTGAAATTTAATATCGAATTCAAGAAATAGTGCAGTAGAAAAGAAGTGGTCACAAAAACGGATTTCATCGTTTCAGACACGGATTATTATCAAACATATACGGTGTTTAAATTTCAGTTAGTTGTTAATTAAAAAGAAAATTAAACATGTTTAATAACAGTATTGCATTAAATGATATTATTTGGCTAAACTAGGTTTGATTAACACCGTTCTAGATCACTAGACATCACCAGTAGTTATTGTGACCATAGTCGTACAGTCCGTAGAGTTCAGCATTATATAATACATATATTTTACAGCCATTCTTCGCTATAATGCAAAAAATATTTTTTAGTGATAATTAAATTGATAAGTTAAGGAAGCTATTATTTCTTTGAAATAATAGCCTCTATTAAATAAACATAATATTTTTATATCAACAAACGTATTGATAATTTAAGGATGCTGTATTTTTTTAAATTCAATTTCCATTCACATTGTAGAGCATATGGTCTCCTAATGGAGGCATTTCAACTTTTTTCTACGAGGACTGTTTGTTACTCAGTTGCTCAACATTTTTTTTCAGAGAGTATGGATGGAAGAATGTGGGCTTGGACAGGACTAGTGGTTAACTATTCGCTCTCGCTATGCCCTGTTATTTTGCACTGGAAGTGTGGTAGGGAATCTCAAACACCCATGTCTTTAAACAGAGATCGATTGAAAAAAAGCTGTGTGTAATAGGACTAAGCTAACGACGTTAACCACTGCGACATTTTCCCGATGTTACATACAACTTACAATTAAATATGACTCTGATTAATTGTTCCATTTACATAAAGAAAATGATATCGTCTTGCATCGAGTATTACATGAATGATTTGCTTGTAATGTATTATTCAATGCTGATGATGATTGAGTCTTTTGTTCAATCAGTTAATTTACATTCTTTAGTTGGTCAAACACCAATAAACAATTTACAAAAAAACCGGGCACTCTTTAGGACTGGAATCCTGAATTAAGTTAAGATGTTCAAGCCTTCGTTAAAATTCTTATGTCGTTTAATTGGGTAAAGAAGATTTTTTTTAATTGCCGAAAGAATTCCTTGTATTTGAACAGTGTTAAGTAAGGAAGAACTTACGAACAGCTGTGAATTATCATCCTACTAGATGAATAAAATTCCTGTCTCACTCAGGATTCGGGATATTTAAATATTCGAGGATCAAAGATAATATAATATGTATTGGGAATTTTTCGAAAGAATGGTGCAGCAACCAATGTGGAATTTAAAGATGAAAAAAAGGACTTCATTTCCGTTGTAGAGTAATTGTTGTAAATGACATAAATATGAACACAATGCATGTAAAAAATAGATGTTTGTAGTCTAATACACTGTAGATGAGCTATGAAATGTCTTATATTTAGTTACGTGTACTTATAATTTGAAAAATATTTTGTCAGAAGTATTGTAAAATTTTGTATGTCAGAAGTTATAATAACCTCCTCTATTCCATTTTAGACTACTAGAATCATAGCCGGGATAACCCTAATCTTTATTCGTAAAATTTATATAAACATTGTGTTTATAATGTAAAAAATCGCAGCAATGGCGAAATATCAAAATAGATCCTGAAGGCTATACATTATTTTTTAATTAATATATCCAAACTTGATCCACTGTAATATAGTAAAAAGGTTTAGCACAGTTTAAGTTCTGTTAGTATCTGGAAAAAAAGTTTGTTTTCATATAATGTGACAAGTAAGATGTACTGTTGATATGAAAAACGAAAAACAACATGGCAGCTGTCGTAGATGGTATTTTTATATATCGCTCATCTTAGGTAAACTAATATATTTATGTAACGTTTCTTCATTTAATCTTGAATTCTTATGTAAATTTCCAAAATACGTTACTATGACTGAGATTTCGTCAACTGCGATTGTAAGAAAACGAAAGGAAACTAAATAACATTAAATGTACAGCAAAAACCATTTGCAAAATCGTCGTTAAGAAGTTACATGGGAAATGCGTGTTATAATAATAAAAAAAAACTAATTTAACCAAAGGAATTAACGTTAGTAATTACGATCGAAGACAATGCGAAAAAAAGGTATGTTCTCTCATCAGATAAAATACCGGAAAATCGTTATGTTAGTCATTTCCCAAATTATTGTGGAATAAATCATAAATAAGAAATCATACATGAAGTAACCTTAGCGTATTCTTAGTTATACATTAGTTAAAAAAAGATTTCATCATATTCTAAATAGTGGTAAACACACTAAGTTTTGATGAGTCCTGTAATAGTTTTAAACCATCGGGTAATCACTGGCTATAGCAGGGTTTTCCAAACTTATCGTGCAATGAAACACTCCGGAAATCTGGAAATGTTACCGGAACACAGCTTATTTTTTAGGTCGGGTAATAAATAGTAAACACATTGAAAGAAACATATGTTATCAAATCACTTATTATATATTGATTAATAATTTTTTTACATAACAATGTAAGTAAATAAAGCTCTTTTTAATTCAAAATCTCCGCCTGTACCTAGGTATTTGACCTCTTAAACATGAGTGGAGATTTACGAATTAGAATTTGCTTAAACGTGCTATCTAAAGTCCAGTTTCTTGATTTTGGTAACACGACTTGACTAAGATTTATTTATATTAAAATGTCACCAAATAAGAAACCGTGCACAAATCCAATCAAAAAGCGTGATGTATACACCATGACCTTGACGGTAATCATTGTGCACTATTTCCTGGGAATTTTTTGAAATCACAAATACACGTCGGATGTCGTAGAAAAAACGATGAATAGTTTGCGAAAAAAAACACTTGCCAGGTGTGTTCATAGAATAATGTATTCGTTAAAATACTGTGGAGGTTTTCTCGTGCTGAATGCTACAAATCAACAGGTGATTTTATGCTGAGTGTATCTTGAACCCGGCAACTGCATGTGGGATGCATGTATGGACAATGGCATCAATTGAACGAGCCCTCTTCGTGTTTTACCTGCCCTGCATCCTGAGACCTTGCAAGGGTCGCGTTACCAAAAGGCGTCGCGTGAAAAAAATACTTGAATATAATTAATTAATTAACAATGGAATGTAACGTGTATTAAACCTCGACTTACTTGCGTAAATTAATACTGCATAAATGCAATTCAACTGTTTCATAACTAGGCCAATTAATTCTACAATATTTTTCGAGCACAATAACAAACATAAAATGTCAAGTTTATATTAATGTGTGTTGATCGTATTGTATTGATGTTTAATAAGTAGATAAAAAATAGCAAAGTTTAAAACGTAATATGAAACGTGTTCTTTTATAAAGTTGGTTAATATTACAATTGGAGCAAACAAACATAAATTGAGGTTAGGAACTGCAAACATAACTATATGACGTTTCGTTCAAATGGGGAAGGGTGTCATAAAATGTAACGATTTGTGATAGCAATTAAATTATTTTTTAAAAACATAATTCTATAATATCAGTAGGTTTACATTTTTTTATCGATAAATAATTATTAAAAGTCAGTTGGCAACGCTTCGTCAATCATATGGTATTTTAAATAACAAAAATATTGAGTAAATAAAAAGTGTAATTTAATATTTTAATGGAGTTGGCAGTACCTATTTAATGTTTCAAATAAAAAATAATATTTACATACTATTTATTATGTGTTGTGTTAATTATTTAATATAAGATATTGTTGTAATATTTCTATTACAATAAATTATACATAATGAAATAACTAACAATGTAGTCAGATAAGACGATATCCGGTGTGTTTTTGAATTATTAAACTACGATAAAAAACGGATAGCTAATGCAAAGATATAACATTAAATGACAAAACCACATTCTAAAGTATGTTTACTATTTTACTAGATATAAATTTTATATTAAACTGATACACAATATAATGAATTATGATTCATATTTTTATCTACGAATCCACTTAATTTAAAAAACAGAAGAAAAATGTTGTAACAATTTTGCATGTTATCGTGATACGATCCAAAATGTATAATATAGATTTTGGGTAGTTTAATATAACGGTTACAAGAATTTTGATCTAGTCATAATACTCATAATGTTTAACACGAAATAAAACATTTATGAGCCACAGGCAATCGATGAATGAGTAACGACTTAACACAAACCATTAACCATTTTTTTTTAAATCACATTATAAAACTTTAATAAATTGGTTAACAAGTTAGTTATCATATCGTGATTAGCATTCTAAATACGTCATAGGCTGCCAATAACCAGATAATTTTATAGTTTTTTTAATACTAATAAGTGCTTTTTTAAAATGTAAACCATTTTTGATATGCGAAGTGCGTGTTAACGAGAATATTGAGTTATCAAGAAAGTCATCATGGATTATTTTGATAGAGAAAAATTCCGATTGCTTTTGTATTATAAATCTGCAAAGCGACCAATTTCTCAGTTTTGCATTTTTTTTAAATTATAGGTTTTATTTTATGTCAGTAATATTAATAATATATGTACACGTAAAAAACATACATATAAAAAACTATTAAAGTTTTATTTTTTACAATAAACATTGTAAATTTGAATCACTTAAATCTGATACATTTAAAGTACGCTCATTGCCTAGCAGTATGTAATTATTTTAATAATATTCTGTTTGATTGTTGTAAATTATTGGGTACACAAACAATCAACGTTAATTTACCCATTACTAGTAGTTTTCACCAGACATATTCTGCGAATGCCCCAAGCAACCCTGAACCCTGCCTGCCAACCTGATGAATCCCGTCGTCTTTTAAAAGAACATTTAAAAAAAATGGAATTTGAATTTCAACTGTTATATTTTGAAGAAAAAAAATAAAAAAAAAACATTTGGAACAATAAATTAACGTACTCAAGAATTTTTCGAGATACTCAAGATGACGTTTCTATGGGCGGCATTAAAAATATAAACGTTAAAACGACTGGTTAATATATTAACCAAACATAATTAAATGTCATTAAATCACACTACGCCAATGCACGGATTGCGGTTGCACGCTGGATCAACAAAGAATAAATGCGCTATGAAGATTCACTACCACCACTTTAGGATACATACGGGCGTTAACAAACACATTCAAGTGGTGTCTACTGGCAGAAGACACCACCTACTTGCGAGCGATGGGAACATTTTTTGTCCGCATTTTGTCATCAATGCCATGGGAACGTCACGGGACGCGACACACTATTAATACGGCCGACTCCAGCCACCAGAATTAACGGAGGAATAAATACTCCAAGAGTGATGTTAGTACATTATCATTGTGATAGACAGGGATGCGAGATATGAACAGGTGCTGTATGGACGCTGCATTATATATACATATATGTTAACTCAATTTCGACAAAACTGGACGTACAATATATTTGCACTATCGGTAAAATCAACTTCCGTTAATAATGTCTCCAAATTTAGACACGTTGACTATTTTCATATGACGCTGCGTCCTTCCGTTATCGAGAGATTGCAGAAGAAAAATAATCAAGGGTATAGTTTAGTACTATAGTTAGCCATTCATTTGAAAAGTCATCTCTCTCTCAATCAATTTCTGTTAATTATAAGTACAACTTTTTAAGTATAATAAAACCAAGCTGTGGAGTCGGAGTCGTGAAAAGGTGTGTATTCGAACAAAATAGTCCAGTGTTGACATTGTATGCTTGGCTGACTAAAGATGATCTGATGGAATACATACATATATCTACATATGTGAAATACATATCGACTGTGGAAAGGAAAAAGGACGTAACACACACATGCGCAAAAAACGTGTTTTGATGATTTTGGGACATATGCAAATTATGAATTATACACAACCTTGAAGTGCACGGAGACTTCTAAGCTGGTGTTTAATTGACATAACCTAATATTAATTAAAGAACTTGTCTAGTAAAAACCTTTATTTCAGTTATTTTTCTAGGTTTTAACTTTTTACAAAGTCATCTTTTTCAAACTTAAAAGCTAAATTTAGATACTAATTCGACATTTGCTGCTTGCATCCTTTTAAAAAAAGTGTATCAAGTTTAATTCATTGTGATTATCGAAAAAAGCTGTTTTGAAAAAACTGTGGGTTGCGTTCTTTTTCCTTTCCACAGTCGATATGTAATTGATAGCTATTTTGGGGTATGCTTTCGTCAGAACTAGTTTTCCTGTGTACATAGACCAATAGATTTAGATACCAATTCGGCATTTTCAGCTTCCATCCTCTTGATAGAGAATGTGTGTCAAGTTGTATACATTGTGATTATCGAAAAAAAGCTGATTTAGAAAAACTGAGGGTTACGTCCTTTTTCCTTTCCACAGTCGATATATTAACCTTTAGAGGAGTGAATAGATCTATATAGACCGTACTTTAATTTACTGCCTTGTCTTAAAACTACAATTTTGTGACTTTTTCTCAATGAATATAAGTAATTCATACTTAGAGCATATATATGCTCACAGACAGACACTCCTGTGTTGAGTTTAACGTACTTCTATACTCATTTACAGAAAAATTTAACTACGATGTCAGTTTCCTTGTACCAATAAAAATTATATATACAATTAAGTACACATTAATGAAAAAAAATGCTGTCGTGTCTTACAGTACCACTGAAATTAATCACTAACTGTTAAAAACAATTATTTTAAACAAATTAACCGGTTAAGCTAGTATCCTTCAAACGTCATTTGGCAAAATAACAATCGACAATGACAAAAACACGGTTGTTCTTGAAATATATGTTTAATGACAAAAAAACAACGAGAAAATTGTCTGTAGCTGATAAACTCGAAGACAAAAAATCGGCATCTTAAAGTAGTGAACAAAAATAATTGATGTTGTGTTCGCTAAGCAATGTGAAAAAGCTGAAAATTTCGCGCGACAAAATGGACAAAAAATCTATTGGAATAACGCAATATGACAATGGATACCAGTGGTCAAAAAATGACAATGAACGGTTTAAAATAAGGCTATTATTTTTAACATCAATTGATGCTTGATGAGATGAAGTAATATCATTAAAAATTATACAATCAAAAAACGTAGTCAAAATAAAACAAATATTTGTCTATTTTTGCTATGGTTGAATAATTTATGCGAGACCGTTTCTTTTATATTTTCACTAAAAACTATAAAATTTTGAACTTCATTAAAAAATTGAAGTTATGGTTTTTCTCAATAGATATTGATTTACGCTGATAAATGTAAAGATCAGATTTTATACGTTAATTTTACGTGCAAAAATTGGTAATCAAAAATTTCTTTGTACTATATTGGAATTATTGAATATCACTATCATACTTGCGCAAAATAAAAGATTCCATTGTTAATAATATTATACATATCGAAAGCATGTTAGGCGACATGTCGTGGTTTAGGCAGGATGGTAGCTAGAAGCTGGCGAATATGACGATTGCCCTGGGCGCTAAGGAGCTTGAGAAGCATAGGAAGCGCTAAAATGATGACAATAAAATATCAAAATTTCGATGCAAAATCTACCCTTTGCCCTTGTCACCAATTGGTTTCGGCAAGTCCGTAGGAATAATGGGTAAATAGAGACGAAGAAGATTAGAAAATAACGAGAATTCAAGGTCCCGTTTTGAGATACAGATAGATCCTTCTAGAAATTCTAGAAAATCAGTTGGGTTGCGATGCTTTATTTTTTTCCGAAAATTCCGAGAATTACACTGTACACAATCGGTAGTTCTTGTATAAGCGAATTGTACAGGTTGACATAAAAAAACAGTTATAATTTACACAAAGAGCAGCAACGATTTCAGGATTTGCTAATAATGCAGCGATTATACCGCAATGTATAAAAACAGAAATCAGATACGAAATACACGAGGTATTTGGATTCTGGGTATCAAATTAACACAAGTTCCTTGATTCAAAAAGAATTATAAATATCAAAAGTTTTTCTTATAGCAGGATACAAAATATTAACCGATTAACTACCATTACGCAGGCATTTACAATTAATTAAATAACAAGATCAGGATGTGAATCTTCGTAAAATTCGCAAGTCACGATGGATTGGTTTGATGTATTGCATCACTATAAAGATCGGGTATTCAATCTGTGTGTCGCAAAGTATTTTGTGTTAAGTAATTTTAATGGTAATCTTAAACACGTACTAATATTCGAACACGCAGATTATTACACGTCATAAAATAAGCCTGTCAAAAAATGATGATAATATTTTCTTTCAAAATCGTTTCATACTAAGGGGGGCGTTCGAGAAAGAGTAACGGAATCAGAATTCCAGAGAGGAGATAATTGGACACGATATAATATCCTTCAAACCAACCCCCCACCCTAATTATATCTGTATTCCACAACGCTTACAAAAGAAAACGAAGAAAGAACAAAACCTATTTTCATTTTCTCAATGTAGTCAGAATGCACTTGTATCTGCGGGGTATTTTCCAGGGCTGTGGAGTCGTGAAGAAATAAGATGATTTCGACCATAGGTTTAAGCACGGCGTTATTTTTTTAAGGCTTAGTAACATGACCCGAGCGATTTGAATACAATTTTTTTTTTAGGATTCGAATTTATCAGTTTTTTTCGAGCACGACTCCAGTTAAAACAGTCTGACTCCGCGACTTCGACTCCACAGCCCTGATATTTTATTTCGTCATGTAATTTATTTTTTAAAAAAATACCTTCCATCCTACGTTTCGGCTATATCTATTGTTCAGTTCATTATCCATAAAACTTCTAAAATCTGAATTTGAGTTAAATATTCAGTTATGTGTAAAGTTTTGCGCTCTATCGTGTCTAATCATAAAATAATAGCAAAATTACACGAACGTTTTGTAACGTACATTGTATATTTTTATCGAGAATTTACTTAAACACGAATCATTATTGATATGCAAATAAATGACGACATACTTGACTTTCTAGATTTTTTTTTCTTATACCTCTAACATCTATCTACGACAGTGAGTTATAAAACAATTCTTAGTATCAACACAATTACAAGAAGAGACGATGACAAGGTTTGTGTTAGTAAATGAGGTAGCCAAAATTCGAGTTTATATATTTTACAAGTATTTTTTTTGGTGAACGGATTCTACCGAACTTGATTCTTCCAAACACGAACTCTCCGAACAAGAATACTCCGAACACCGATTCTTCCGAACACAGAATCAATTTGATAAAGTATGTTTAAAATTTGATATACCTACACATTTTAAAATGAATGTATAATATATGAGTATCAATAATATAATAAAATCATGTAAACATACTGTGTATGTGAATTTTCAATATTAAATACCTATATGAATGATATTTCTTTTCAATCCAATCCAAGATATCGGCCCTACCAAAAATTTTCTAAATAAATAAGCCGAAATACGTATTAAATGATAAACTGTTCAAACACAATATATACATAATAATTAAATATTTTGCTTGTTTCCATTCTGAAAAATAATTGGCGTAATACATTACTCATTATAAAAAAAACAATGATTTTCATATTTAAATGTAACGATGTATTATATGTGCGAAAGGTTCTGTGTGCGAAAGATTCTGTGTTCGGAAGAATCGGTGTTCGGAGTATTCTTGTTCGAAGTGTTCGTGTTCGGAGAATTCTTGTTCGGAGTGTTCGTGTTCGGGAGAATCATCTTCGGAAGAATCACCGAACCATTTTTTTTCTATAAAATTAGGCGAAAAGTCGTAGGTAACTCGGCTTATATGAAAGAGTGTCGCGATATTAACAGTTTGCGAGCCTGTGCCGTAAACATAGTACAGCTATGTACCAAACAATATGCTTAGGTCTGACTGATCGGTGTAACATTATCTTATTACGTAGTAAATTAAATTTACACATCGTTACATCGCCTCATAACAATAAACATCACAAGCGCTTGCCTTGACTTCTAAATATTTCGATGCAGTCTCAGATCTTTAAAATCCTTTCCTTTTATACTATAAAAACGCCTCGCGCTATGAGGATGAAACGATTATTTGAAACAAAAAACACAACCGGATAAAATAAAAGGCCAACAATACAAAATATCTAAGCCCATTATTATACAAATGTATTAAATTTCAATCTGAACAAAACTGACCAAATCAAAGAATGCCCCTGAATAATATTCAAATAAAATGCCGGGAGAAGATTTCTGTAAATGTGCAGCTTCTTAGGACATCAACTTTTTTTAAAAATAATATTATCTTTGACTTCCTCTATTAGGTTGGGTTGATTTACCAAAAGGATAGAATTCCTTTAGAATTCATTCGTATACAATCAGATTATAATAACAATAACGGAACGATGCTAGAAATAAATACAAAAGTGATATATTTTATTACGTATATATATTTAATAGTATACAAAATTACACTTTAAAAGATTAAAGCATGATGGAAAGATGTTGAATGGTTAAATAAGAATTTACGGAATGTTTTAAAGTACTTTTATTAAACAACTTGAAGAGGATTTGTATGTTTTCATAGACAAGAAACGATCCACTCATCGTGATAGTTTATTTAATGGGAAATTCCAACGATTTCATTACGGTTATCAAATGCCCTCTGAAGTACATACTCTATTAAGCAAAGATTTACTTACTTATGTTGCGCTCTACGCATTCTACGGTTAATTAGAAAATGAATTGCATAATTGATTAACAAATGTATTTTAAAGTTTATTTTAAAACATGTAATTTTTCCAATGAAGATTATTTTGTTATAATGAACGAAGAAAGAACGGTGTACAATTGGGATACTTTTTTGTTACATATAATAAAAGGATTGACAAGTCGTTTCTATATCGGCATCATACCATAATGAAGCCTCGTATTATTATCTAATATATATAAATGAATGTTTGTTTGTTCGTATTTTATGCGTTGCCACACCGCTCATCCCATTGCAATAAAACTTTGACAAACTTTTTGTTTGCACTTCCGGGAAGGTTATAGGCATAGTAAAATCAACTTACAATAGGTCTTATATATATACAAATTAATGTTTGTAAGTCTGCCATACAGTTTATTTTGACAAAGTATGCTTGCACTTGCGCGAAGGTTATAGTACAATTAACTTACAGCAGGTGGCGCGTGTGTCATACCATAGACAATCGGCAGCAAACGTCAAATCGACAGAAAAAGAAAACATGCACATCAATAAACACAATTAAAACAAATTTGAATCGTTCAAACTATGTACATTCTCACAAATTTTGTCACTAACGACCCGGGTTTCATAGTTTGAACGATTCAAATTTAATATTGAAATTCCACCAAGCACCTTCAGTCGAAATCTTAAATTATAACAATTAAAACACTTTCTTTCTTTAAGTGGCATTGCAACGCTTGCCGGGAACCGGCTTGTTTATTATATATAATACTTACAATACATATAAATCATGCTTTTTAAACTTATTTAGCCTAACTGAACATACTAAATTTACATGTAAAAAAATATTTGAAAGTTAACTGTGGTAAATTATTAAAAAAAAAAACATTTTGGTCAATAGCGCTTCGAACTAACTCACTTGATTCAAAACTAAATTTGTATTCGAAAGCTGGAACTTTCTTATTTATAAATGGAGCTTTTGGAGTTAGGCTTTAGATGTCGAAAATAGCTCGATGTACTCATTCGATAGTAATGCTACAATCACATACATATATAGAGAATTGTGCGCAACTTCAAAAAATGATCTGTGGTAACAATAAAACACCGAATTTTAAATATGGGTAATAAATCTAACTCTTGATTGGTTTGAATTGTAAAAAAGTTTAGTGAAAACCTGTTATAATTTACCAACTAACCTTTTATTTACAAGAATACATGTCAGAAACGACACAGAAATAGTTCTGAATAGTTTTGTATGTTATTTGTAATGCTTCAAAGCAAACCTCGAAAGCCGAGTTGAATAAATTGATAATAAATTATATTCGTTCAAACCTTATGTCAATTCCGAGAGAATTTTTCTTGCGATATGGAAATAGACTCACGTATTTCTGTATATTGTTTTACCAACGTACATTGTTTAAATCAAAAAAATACTTCAGCGTCCATAAGAAGAATATGCAAAATCAAACACATTAAAAAATGCAACAGTTTCCGATAGATTTAGTTTAGTAGTCAAACTTCATTCATTATAATATCCTTATTGCCATCATCAAAAACCTCGTCTGTAGACTTTGATATCGACTTTTAAGTATTATTTGACCAATCAATTGGATTTTAATTGGTTTAAATGTACGGTATTCTACCAATGTATGTATCGAACTAAATCTTAAAATTGAGAAATGTTTTTATTTGAAAACAAAGGAACGAATAAGTCATATAAACCTTGTACCAAAAATTGCGGGATTCAGAACACAAAACGCCGTTTCTCTTTTTGACATTGTTGGCGGAATTCATATTTTTATTGATATTTTCGGAATCAGATTTAGTTAATAGTATATAAGAGAGATTCTGTATAAACAACAACCTTTACAAGATAAAAATTAAGATTATTCAGACAGTGTCTTGTATGAGGATCATTCAAATTATACAATGTCAGCCATTTTTAAAAAGCATGATACTGATCAACATGATAAATATCGACTGTGGAAAAGAAAAGGGACGTAACCCACACATATCAAATTTTACAAGAGGCGCAAATAACGTTTTGATGATTTTGGGCCATATGCAAATTATGAATTATACACAACCTTGAAGTGCACGGAGACTTCTAAACTAGTGTTTAATTGAAATGATCTAATATTAATTAATTGTCTAGGAAAAACCTTTATTTCAGTATTTTTCTTGGTTTTATTTTTTTACAAGGTCATCTTTTCCAAACTTAAAAGCTAAATTTAGATACTAATTCGGCATTAACAGCTTGCATCCTTTTAGAACGTGTATCAAGTTTGATACATTGTGATTATCGAAAAAATGCTGTTTTGAAAAAAATGTGGGTTACGTCCTTTTTCCTTTCCAAAGTCGATATGTACAAACATTCGCATTTTACTGTACTAATCAAAGTTATAATGCTATATATTTTAATATAATATTAATATTTACGAATGTAACAACACGCCCATTGAGAAAAATGTATGATACACATAAGCAAATAATTGATCAATAGCGATATTATTAGTAGTTATAATGATTTCATTGGTATTTAAAAGAATCAGTGATAACATTTTGAATGCTGCCTATTTTTAATTGGTTGTAAAAATTAAAGAAATTTGGCTTTGAAAATGTGATCAATTGCAAAAAAAAATATATTATACAGAGAAAATAATTATAAAAGTTCAGATTCTATAAGTATGTTTAACACGACAGTGTTGCCGACTGATGAAATACTTTCAGCATTGAACTTAACGAGTTATTAATGTATTCCCAATCTTACTATTACGTTTATAAAAGAAAACGTATTTTTACTTTAAAACACCAACATTAAATTACAAATGAGTCTTTATTCGATATGACGCAAGGTCGGAAAAAAACAATGAAAACGGTACATACAAAGAAGGCTACAAAATAAAACACAATCCACTTAAAATATTTCCCAACATTAAATTTGTTATTATCTTATCCTTTTCCGAGACCTGTATTGCTATCTCATAAACTGCCTTTGAAGCCTTGATGTAAACATTTTCAATGCAAGGTAAAATGTAAATCCTGTTTAAAATACACGAACCTCGATGACTTGAAAATATCACGCATTTTTGTATAATATTGTCATTAAGAATCAATAACTAACCGCCTGATCAGATGATTCGTAATAATAAGTAATTATTATATTGTTAATGCGTATTAAGTGATAAATACTTGAACAATTAGACATATTGCAACTAATAAGTTTAATTACAACTACTGCTGTTCGCTGAGAAAATCTATAAAAGGAAAGACTTTGAATGTGAAGTTAATAAACAAGACGGATTAACGTAGTGTAACTGTGGTAAAGGTTACTGATGAATGCAACTAGTTTTGAATCATAGTTTTGTCAGTATATTTTATCGACAGACAATAATTTGTAATTTTAACTGTCATTACATTTTTAAGCAGGATGTTACTTCTTTTTCAAACTCAATTTGCTATTTTCAGTGTACAGCATGTTAATCGCGATAATTCCTTATACAACAGTGTAAACTAAAATAACGATTTGGACCTTGCGTGTCTTCTTGAGGGACTTAAAGACAAACAGGGAGCTCTCTCGATACCATTTGTATTCCTTATTATACATAATATTTTATTATTACTGCGTCAACTATTATAATGTAAGATAATATATAAAATACGACGTGCAGCATGCACTTCAAAGATGCAGAGTTTCTGGTAAGTAAGAATTCCTGCAACGTTTTTGATCTAACGAGGCGAACTGGATGATTTTTTTATGATGAGATCTACTCACAGGACAAAACAGATTATACAGTTTGTGGCAAGGATAGAATACACAATTATTACAGTACATAAATAAAACAAATAAATGTAGAGTATAGATCATGGTGTAAAGCAATATGGTTAACATACATATAACTAAAGCAGGCCATAGGATAAATATATATTTCTTAGGTTAGAGTTTGGGGTGAACCATGACTAAATAATCAACATACATTTAACATTTTAGCGAACTTTTTTTACAATTGGTTTACTGTTTTCATAAAGTTAAATATTTAAACAGTATCATTGAAGTGAATATTAAAATAAATTATTAATCTATTATAATTATATATGTAATGTGTGACGCAAACCATCTCCGTTTTTAGACATCTAGTTTTGTAGAATATGTATACAATTTCACTAATAAAAAAACACAATATTCCTTTGTACTTTATTTGAAAGGTCAGGACTGGTTTCGCTCATTACGGGCATTGTCAACTAATGAGCGAAACCGGTCCTGACCTTTTAAATAAAGTGGAATAAAGTAAAAATGAATATTGTGTTTTTATTTACATAATGCCTTTCCACCAATTATTGACAGCGAACGCCCTTAAAGTGTATAACATTTCAATTCAATCTATTAAATCAAAACATTACTTGCACATTGCAAATTTGAAGCATTTTGAATTGTAAAAACATTTCGTATTTGGCCAAGATTTACGCGATTATCTCTTTACTATAAAAATGAAGATGCCATATTTTGCTATTTCACGGTATAACCAAACCTAAACCAAGCTTTGAGGCAAATACAAAAGATGCAATAGACCTCCGCTGAAGTCTACAGCTTTTTAGTAAGTGCTTCATAATAATAATATAATAAATAGTTTAGTACGCTTGATAGTAACTGACGAGATTGTACGGAGATATACAAAAATGTTACGAAGTTGGTGTATTTTTTTAAAACCTGTTTTCGACGAATTCTTGTTTGAGATTATTCTCACATTCTCACTTGCAATAATAAATTTATTACGGAGATTAAATGCATCACAGCGTGCGACGATGCACCGCCAACGTGCATTTTTATTATATTGTTTTATTTTTGTACTGCAACAGATGCGTTTGAGTCTATGTGAAAGCGCACCTACCACTGACGTCATCATAACATAATATACTTTATGTACTTGTATAAAATTCATGTGGGAAAAAAGTTTGCAACAATTGAAACGAACAAATCATACAATTTTATCTTACTGTTACGTTATTATGATTTTGAAAGTTTTTAAGTGTCTTATAGCGATGAGGATTCAAAATATTTTGTTTGTTTTAAAAATTTACTAATACATGAAGCGTCTTGTTACAAAAACAATTGAATAGATTTTCTTAAAGTCGAGGAAAAAATATGTGCGTAGTGAGAAACTTTATATAATTCAAAACTCAATACAAGCCTATTTTAACCTGGTTGATTCTAGTATTTGGTATGTACGAAATTATTTTAATTATCTTAGTTTAATTGTACTTACGCTGTATTTTGGTTTTTTATTTAAAAATTAAAACAAAAGAAAAAAGTTGTTTATATGGACCGCGTTCACGGTCGATTTTTCGATCCTGGTATAATACAAAAAACAATGTCACGATTCTTATTCCTTATAAAAACATTTTTAAAAGACTTTATTTAAACAAAACCACATAAAGAAGATGTCCAAATAAATATAAACACACATTATAAAGTCAGTGTGTTTTTTTTTTTAATTAAATTAATCAACAAAACTGTTTTTTTGTCAGTGTTCAAAGTAATGATTGCTCTGGTACAATCATTGTTTGTAACGCAAAAAATGGTATTGCAAACATCGAGAATCTTCTCAATTTCGCGCTTCATTGCTGCAACTTCAGCTCGTCGACAATTGTCGTTTTTGTACCGAGCATTTATTTCATCTTCATTAATACTAAAGTCAATTATATTTTGCAATATATGTACATTGGGATGTTAGAGTGAATAAGACGATCTATTGTGTATAGTTTAAAAGGTATATATCTAAGTTAATATAAAATGTAATATGGTAGTGATAAGGGCATACACCGAAATAGCTATAAACCATATACGATATGAACCCATTAGGGGTGAAGTGAGCCAAGTGGTATCTTGGAAAAAAGTTAGTTAGATGCGTTGTAATATTCCACGCGTCTTAAAGTATCGTAAAAGTGAAGTAACCTCAGTTAATAATACACATTTCAATAGTGTTATCTCCGTAAAATAAAAATATGCAATCCACCAAAACACCAAGTAAAGAAAGTTTTACCATTTTACTAGATGCCTCACTTCACCTCTCGAGGGCTTATATATAAAATAATATTTGTGGAACTAAAATACAATAATATTTTTTTCACTTTAGCGCATTTTATCGTTTACATTATTTCCACATAAAAAGCATTCTATATTCTTCTCAAAATATCCATCCGTTTAGCACAGGCATGGGGAACCTGCGGCCTTTTGGCTACTCTGGTGCGGCCTTCTGGCCAATTCTGTAAATGTATGTAAACTCGTAAATTCCTGACATATTCTGACCGTAAATTTTTGTTTCCGGACAAAGATGTTTTCTGCGGCCTTATGCCAAATCAGAAAAATGAATGCGGCCTTAAGATAAGAAAATGTTCCCCGCCCTTGGTTTAGCACGCTCTCATCAAGGAAGATCCATAAAAAAACGATGAGTTCGAGGGCGTCCCACAGTAGTGAAAATTAAACTGATCATCTAATAAAAAAATACCAGCGCTGCAAAGTGCATTCGATAACCGATATTATTTTTAATTTACATACTTGTTTTACGGTACAACTTTACAGCTGATTTTAATATGTTTGGAAGCAACTTTTCGCTATTAATTAAACAGCCACTTTCACAAGAGATTGGATTCACCAAATTTCTTATCATGCTGTACCTACTTAACAAGAGTTTAGTATTTTTGACGTTGTCAAATTTTGGATGAAAAAGGTACTCTGTATCTTTTAAATTCCTCGAGTAATATAACGAAATTACAATCCATATTTGTCTCCTGCTGTGGTATAGTTGATTAGAGCTTGCTATACCGATCAGGTGGGTCTGGGTTCGATTCCCGGTAAGGTCAATGTCAAATTAGATTTTTTTCAATTTTAATTTGAGATCTAATACACGGGTGTTTGTGCAGTCAATTCTTCTTGAGTTAATATCATGTGACTTTCAACAATTCTCATCGAGTATATCTCGTATGATCGTTCAATTTCAAAATATTCGACGCATTGGCGTAAGCTGTAATGTCAAATATTTTTTAAATTTAAAATATAATTTAAATTTAGAATATAATATTTATTTACATTCATTCAATGGACCGGTCCAATTATTTTCTATGCTAAATAAACATTATTTAAAATTCCGATTCGCTCTGTATAGAATCAAGGATGCGATGTGGAATGCGTCTTAGTATCCCGTCCAGAAATAGCGGTCAACTTCCTTCGGATAATGTGGCTACCGACTCATGGAGTTAATGAGTTTAATTATTATCATCCGCGAACAACCTGAGCGATCGGAATCTTTGCGCCAGTTTTAGCATTTTGTTAATGACTGCATACCATTAATTGAATTCATTATAAATATTGATTATAAGAAATATTATGTTTTTGATTGATTCGGCGGTAGCTTTGTGGAAGTTTTTTTTTAATATAAAATAATGTTTTTATTATTTGGGAAATATTGTTATTCGACTAGTTTTAAATTGCAAAAAAATATATAGAACAAATAAAATTACATTATATCGACTGTGGAAAGGAAAAAGGATGTTACCCACACATAGCAAATACTACAGGAGGTGCAAAAAACGTGTTTTGATGATTTTGGGCAATATGCAAATTATGAATTATACACAACCTTGAAGTGCAAGAAGTCTTCTAAATTGGTGTTTAATTGACATAATCTAGTATTAATTAAAGAATTTGTCTAGGAAAAACTTTTATTTCAGTCTTTTATCTTGGTTTTATTTTTTTACAAGGTCATATTTTTTAAACTAAAAAGCTAAAATTAGATACTAATTCGGCATTTTCAGCTTGCATCCTTTTGATAGAACGTGTATCGAGTTTGATACATTGTGATTATCGAAAAAAACCTGTTTTGAAAGACTGTGGGTTTCGTCCTTTTTCCTTTCCACAGTCGATGTGTATAGCATATAAGTTTCTAAGCCTGACAAAATCGTACGATACATGTTATAACTTTTCTGCACGTCACGGAAATTGCACGCATAAACCGATAAACTCAATGCTATGTTCGATTGTATTTCGTATTTTATATGTATTGCAATTAGCTTATAAAATACGCATGGTGTTCGTAATTGGAAATACAATACGATGGAAAAAAATAAACAATCGATAACACTGACAATTTAAGCGTAAAACAAAAAAATGTTGTCTACTACTAACATTGTAAAATGGACATATTATCGGTTTTCCGCTTTTAGACGCGTCATATTAAATATGTTATTGATAATAAATTATAAACTTGTGCATTATACTCTAATAAAAAAGCAGCCGATAAAACAAATAACGTCATTCAATTTCTGTTAAACTATGTTCGATTATGTACTAACTAATGATAAACAAAGGCACAAAGCAAGTGGTGTTGCAATTATGATAAATGATAATATGGTGAATCAAGTAATGTCAGATAAAACGCGTTGTTACGAAATCTATTCTTGATCAGAAAAGGGATATTTTCCGTAATGTTAACATATTTTTGTTTATGGTCATTGATCATTTCGAAATTCAAATAGCCGTCATATTATTGTAAAAGCACGCATACAATATAAACAAAAATGTGTCTGCTAATAATTATAGTTGACCGTGAAATTAAGCATACATAACAGATACAAAAGAACTACAGTTTAGGAATGGTAAACAAACATTTTATATACTAATAAATCATGCCGTAACTAAGTCATTTGAGTATTATACATTTCCGATTCTGTGGTTTTAGTTCATATTATGTATCTGAATATAGATTTGAAATTAGAACAATAATAATTTCTGACAGATTTTATTGACGTATCTTTGATTCATTGTAGTCGTACGCCGTAAAGAAAACTTTCTTCATCAGCCAGTAAGGTAGTTCAATTCATACTTATTGAAATATTATTTATGTTATGTAACACATCTTGGACCACAAAATGTCGGTCAAGGTAGATCTGCATACCAAGTGGATTATGCTGACGATTTAAAAAAAAAATGTAATTCATAATCGATTGTTATTAATCTGGAACAATGATAAAGATAGTCGTTAAAAATATGATTTGTTTATGGATATTTTCAGAGACTACTTCAATTTGATTTACCTTTAGTTTCGCATGGAATAATAATAACATATATAAGTATATACACATTATTTGATTACTAAACGAGACGAATACATGGTGAAATGATGAGTCAAAAATCATGGCTGTGTATTGGTACAAAAATTGTTTAATTTATTTAATTATTATTAACATATTATTCGTACTGGCAAAAGTTGGTAAGGAACAGAAATGAGGTAAGTGAACATGTTTTTTTAAATAAATAAAAAACATTTTTTTAGTACTAATTCCACATTGATAATCATGATCAGGACCGGTCTTTTAAATTGCGACCATTATCAACTGTAAACTCAGTAAGGACAATAATAATACATAATCTGAATAAATAAGATCACCAACCTGAGATGAGACTTCGCTTAGCGAAGAATACGAAGGTGCACGGCTGTGAAGAGGCTCAGCCAGACTGCAAAGAGATGCAGTTGAACTGATGCTCATGGAGTCAGCTCGGGACCTCTGAGGAGACACTTGCACGTGCTTCAGCATCCTGAATTATTTTACAAGAATGAGCAACAATGGCCTTTAAAGAAACAACATTACTTACTGTGGAAGAGTTATTTTCTTTATGCAGTACACCAACCCAATACGTGGTATTTTTTACTAGAGAACACGACAATTTGTAAATTTATGTTGTCCTTGAATAAATAAATAAATTTACTAGAGGGATGGAAGAGTTTTAATTTAATAGTAAAATAAAAATCAAATAATAATTTACGTATTTAATTAGAATGTATTCTTATTGCAATGAGTTGTTAATGTAAAATATGTATGTATCAACATTCTTTCGTTATAAATGCTAATTTTATTATGTTTTTTAAAAATTCATTCATTGATCTGAAAAAAAAATTTTAGTCAGTTAATATTTTTATACATCCCGCTGAGATATATTATACGAGTTACTAATTTTCTTTGTAACTTGACAACATATGTTGAGCCGTTTGCCAAATTAATTTATAATAGCCATGTTTCCGTAATTTATTTTAAATATTAATAACAAATTCAAAACACAAGAAACACGATAGAATTCTGTGAGATAGAAATCAATATGGTAATGACCTTATATGTATAAACTATAAAGAATAAGCAAATTTACATGATCAGCAGGTCATCTAGGACAGAATAGATTTATCATTATACTTACATGTTATTTTTTAATGCAGGTTTTCCGTTATTTGAATTTTGAGCTGCTGATGATTCTGGTTTTGATAAATACAAGAAAAGTTAAATTTTGTTTGATGACTTACATAATTATCAGACAAATTACATTAAGTTATGTTAACCCTTTGAGGAGCATCGCCGCATACGTGCGGCAGAATGTTGTGTTGTCTAATATCCATTGGCATTCTCATGCTTTTAATTGAATTGTCATTATTTCTTCACAGATGAATAAAGAACATATATATCTATGATTTTTGGCAGTCACATTATTTTTATTATTGATTGCAAATCAGCAAAATAATTTTGTAAAAAGATGAATATTTGTACAAAACTGAGCGTAAAATTACTTTTCGGCGTGATTCCCTTCCTGGAATCAATCTCAGTAGAGCGGGTTATGTTTACAGAAAGAAGCAAAAAAAGATCTAGACCCAGATTGGAAGTAATAGCTTCTTGAAAATTATTGAAAAGTAAAAATGATTTTGTAAATTTATATTTCTAATTATGCGTTGTAAAATTATAAAAAAAGATTTACCACCTAAAATATTATTCAATATTTTTCCCAGACTGACCAATAAACAAAAAAAAAGTGTTTTTATATTTTTGTGTGTATCAATAGTAAAACTAATCAAAATATACAAAAAAGCCTAATTTAGTAAAAATTAACTCACCACTCAAAGGGATAAGCTATATTAGCTTTTGCTGTAACGCTACATATTATGTGTCTCACTAGAAAACTGTGTGTTTGATAGGACATTATCGTTGCCAAGCACATGCGAACTTTCTGACAATTATCATATACGCCTTCTTAAAGGATCAAAAACCATCAAGTCTAATTAATTGTATTTTGCAATTTTCCAGGTTAACAATAACGCACGACAGCAAAGTGGATTGACCAAATGACGGATATTGGTCCAGAATTCTACAATATTTCAGAGTGATTACAACACCCTTATAAAACGTAACTAACAAGATATATTATGGTCATTGTATTTTAACCATTTCCATCTTTTGAAGAAATCATTGGAGTTATAAACTTGATATAAATAATAGTGTCTACTGTAAATTGTCCATTAAACAAAATGATTATGTTCACTAGAATGTAATGGTTAAGTAAAGCACATTAAATCAATAATAAAATAATTTTACTATAGTAATATCAAAATATAACTTACTTTCTTGTTGACTTAAACTCACAAGCACTAACTGGGCTTGATAAAATTAATGAACCACAGCATCATAGAACGTTGCCATGGATTTGACAAACACTGGTACAGATTCCGAAGGGATTTCTTGGAAACAAGGTCTTGCCAAAACAAATCTTAGTTTAAGTAACACAAACTTTAAGCAGATTATAAAACTTGGAAAGGAAACGATTGTGGTCGAAATAAACACGCAGTATTTACTGTTTATTATCAGGCCAGCACTGTTAAAAACATCCTTTTAAAACAAAACAGTTAGGTTTATCAGCAAGTCAAATAAGACAACAGTTCTCACACAAATATGTATCGCCAAGATTTGTGTTTTTTTATCAACAATCACAAGAACAGAGTGACAAGCAATGTGGGTGTTTTACTGTCAGAACAACAAACAAAATCTTATCAACTTATCACTGATTAAGTCAACGCGTTAATAGTTAAAACGTTGTTTGTATTTACTGTAGAGTACACAAAAAGTGCGGCAAAATAGACTTAACCAGTCACTAATACACACTTTCTTTTTCATTCACATTTAAACACAACAAATGCACTGGTATCCACACAATACTCGATGAATGTCCGACAATAATGCAATATGAATCACAAGTGTATTAAAAATCGTAAACATTTAATCGAAATGCTGTGGAGGAATAATGACTCAGACCACGGGCGACGACCGAGCGCGTCAACGTTTTGAGCGCGAATGATTTTTAAATGTTGGAACGGCGGGGAATGGATGGAAATCGAATATTCGTTGATGTTGCCTGCTCTGCGTAGAACAGATTCGCCAAGCCGAGCGCTAATTACCATGATGATAAAATAATGTAATATTTATTACACACATAATTAAAATAAAAAAAAAACGTCATAATAAAGTACGTATAAGTTATTTAAAAAAATGTACGCTTAAATGCAAAATATATTTCTAGAATTACCACTAATTTTATACAACTGTGTGTGTGTTTTAATACAGCGGTTACAAACCAGTGGTACGCGGTGTTGTTACAGTTATGTAATTTTAGTTTAGAATCCATAAACCTTGTTTTAAATAACATTAATAAATATCACCATAATTCATTTGTCATAATCAAAAAATCAATAAAGATATTTCACATTATAATAAAAAATATTTTTAAACTGTTATTTTATAAATATGTTTGCTTATATTTTTATGGCATGTATAGGGACCATGGTATTTTAAATTATGGTCTATCTGTGACGTTCCTAGGCTATGTGACGCCCCTAAGCAGAGTTTAAAATTGCGCCTTTACTAGTTTTACATGTGAATCGAATAAAGCCATATAAATAAAGGTGAATTTTTTTCATTATTTCCCATTAGTCTAGGAATATATAAACAAATATAGAAATCTGACTACTCTATTTATCTACGTACTCAAAAAAAAAACGCTTTGATGGCGCCATTTCCTCTCGTCTATTAATATTTACGCCGAAGCTGCCGCTATCGGTAAATTTCATTACCAGATATTATTACCAAATGTTTTTTTTATTCATTTTTTATCAAAATTATTCTTATCTAGGCAACTGCCTACTAAACTATGCCCACGGGACGTCCCAATAATCTTTATTGTTGTACAATATTTATTCATCACATCCAGTTTATTGTAATCATGTTTTAAATGTAGTACCTACATACAAACTCTTTCTATTTTGAAGAAATTCTATTTTTTCCCGTCGTTTCAATATAAAATGTTTACCATTTCATTGTAGGTAAACACTAAAAAAACAAAATTATTGGATTCGGAAAATTAATAATATTTTATTTACCTGCCTATATTTTTCGATTGTCCTCCCCTGTCTCTTATTTTCATAAGCCGCTAATTGCAGTATCGTAGCGTTCAAATAACAGTGGCCGCACCACCATACCAGAATGTGCACATTTTGTATGGCACTTCACACGAATCGGATCCGAATGTCATACAAGAAGTGTGTAAACCCCTATGGAATCCGGTTCACCCAGCTTAGCGCCGCGGTTGCGCGAAGCGTTGTTTTATTTTTATTTTGCGGTTTTCGTAAAAATGAATTCTTTATGGTCCGATGTTCACACGGCAGTCCAGATGTTCTAAATTTAAAAATCCACTGTCGATATCCATCGCCCGTGTGAAACAATCACTATTGTATTGTCAGGATGTCGGAAGTCAAAACAAGACCGGATTTTGAAAAGGGGGACTTAATAATTTGTATCCGGTTAAAGGGAATAGTACACGGGGATGTCAAAAGAGTGACATAAATAGTGTAACACACAAGAAATTAACGTCACAAAATACCGTGCAATTGAAGGTCCAATTCATTATGGATGTATTTATTTCAACCGGACGTAGTCGTCTAAAAGTTGCGCTCTGGTTTCCGTTTCGTTCTACAGGGTTCGAATCCGCTGGTGATCATCGAGGTTTTGTTAGTACGGATTGTTTAAAAACACCACTTATTAAACACAATTTATGTATAAGAATAATAAAAAAATACTCTTGGCATAATAACCATATAATGTTGGCCAAGGCACCAGAAATTTAAAAAACACACGATCAACATTATGAGAATTTTTAGAATCTCTCAAAAACATATCGTGGATAAATTACACCACAAACATCCATAACCCAATATGTTAAACTTAAGCTTGAAAAGAATGATTAAAAAAGTCATAATTTAGTATTTATCTTACGAAGACTTGACGCGCCATAAATCGCTAAGGTGCAGTTTCTATCACAAAACCACAGAAGCTGCTACATTCATAGTAAATAATCAAGCTATAACTTTTATACTAAAAAAACTAGGAGCTTTCCCTACCGAACACATCACAATATCAGAGCATATATCGGATTCGATCAATTAAAAGATCAATACAGATAACATCAATATAAATAAAGCAATCTACACACTGCACATTTGGATTCAGTAATGCTTAAAAAAATTCAGCCCAAGGTGGTAGTGTACGCATGGCTACTATAAACGGACAAGCGCAGCAATTGCGTTGCTCTTGCAATCGAATGAAATATTGGTTTGTATACACAAAATAACGGCAAACACAGATACGATGCTAAACCGGAGTAACGAATAAATGCAACATGTATTTTATTTTTCTTTCGTTATTAAAAGTACAGCCAATGGCAATATGCATATTCAATCTAATTCAACTTTTATTAAATTTGTTATTAAAAAATCATTCATTTTTGAATCACGATAACATCGTTAAAAATAATCATAAGGTTAAAAAACAGTACATCTTTTATTGCTCGGAATATGTTAAATAGTTTGCCGTTGGCTGTCTTTTAATTTATGACAGCAGTATTCTACTCTAATTTAAACAGCATGAAAGTTATATTGCGTTCTTATATAAAATCTGTAGGTGCGTTTTTACGTTTCCAAACAGAGTTACAATAAATTCATTAATAAAATAAAGTAACCCGTGTTTATTAACTTTTTCTTCTACAGGCCCCTAATAATCATTTCATCACATATTGATTTCTTTAAGAATGATTTATTCCAATCATTTTTTATCGTGTATGTAAGAAAATATTCGTTGGCGTTCTGTCACTTCTGTCACGTCATGTGGGATGTTGTTTGTTGTTCCATTATTCAAATAATATTTAAATTTCGAAAACTTTCTGCGTCCACGGCAAGCTCTGGGTTTATTTATAAAATTAGTACAAGTGTATTGATTTTTTATGTAAACTAATAAAATGAACTTCTACAATAAGTACTTCCATATTATGCCTATTTCTACACTTCCTTTAACTATTTGGACTATATAGTTTTTTTTAAACTTAGATAGACTCTCAAATACAAAAAAGCGTACAGTAAAATAACGATATATCAGGCATTTTTGAGTAAAATGTGTGAATTATTAAAATTTATTAAAACTCGAATTTCGAGTCGTGGATTCGTGGTATTTTGGCCGGAGTCTGAGTCGTGAAAAATGAGCAGCTCGATTTTTTGTTTAAAAAATATATTTAATGAAGTGTATTCAAACAAAATAGGTTTAAGTGTTGACATTACATGCTTGGCTGACTAAAGATGATCTGATGGAATACATACATACATGTATATAAGATAAAATTGAATTATTGAAAATTTTCTTCGGAGTCGGAGTAGTTTTTTCTTTTAACGCTGGAGTCGGAGTCGTCTTTTTCTTTCACGACTCCATAGCCCCGCTTTCTATACAACGTATTTGCATGGCCTTATCGGATACCCTTTTGCCCGTATAAGTCGGTTATTTCGATGTTCGTACCTCAAAATACTATTCATTGGAAAAAAATCAATTTGTTTCAATTATATTATAATATAATAATATTCTTTATTGTGGTAAAAAATATTTTTTCTAATATGATTGAAAAATTCACTATTCTCATTAGTTCTCCAACGAGAACTGATTTTTACTCAGTCGCTCAACCTCTCTTTTTCGAAGAAAGTAGTAGGAATAAAAGTATAGGGCTAGGGCAGGACTAGTGGCCAGCTAATCGCTCGTGCAGCGCTCCGTTGTTGTAGGATTGGAAGGGTGATAGAGAATTTTTAGTCATCACAACCATCCATACCTTCGAACATAAATCTATAAATATGTTGAAAAAAATGCTGTTCGTACTGGGATTCGAGCACTTGGGGTCTGTCACGAAAGCCAACACCGTTGAACACTGCGCTACGAACCCGAGAGATTAACACTTAGCAGACAGGTTACCTAGCCCAGATTTTGTCAATATGAAATTATATTATTATGTATAGAGTCACGTGATTATTTTAATTCAAAATATGTCAGTATATTTAACAAAAAAGTTGCTGACGCAATAAAAAATATATCAATACCAGTTTATTAGTTTTTTTTTAATTCGTATAAAACTCATTACCTTCGTTAATTATACATAAAAATGCAGAAGTTCGCAATTAAGATTTTACTAAACCAGATCAGCTTTTAGCTACCAACAATTAAAACGTCTTCAGTATGGCAGCCGTGGCTCAGTTATCTTATAATGTATTAATTGCCAAACGAAACTAGATAGACGCCAACTTTGTTCTCACAATAATTGCTATCTCCGGAACGGAAAAATGAGAAATTTTACTACACTTCAGAGGCGAATCTAGTGTATTATCAATATTTTATTACCGTGGTCCAGGAGGTAAGATTATTTTTTTAAAGGTGCTTATTTTTTTCTATGGTTTCGGTGTTTACTTTGTGGTCGTTTCATTACGATTTCATAATATAATTTTATTTTATGTGACTGTAATGTTATTTGTTTTTATTTATTGAATTAGCATCTACTCCAGGGGTGGGCTCGGAGGGACTCGCGCGAGCCCCTTGTTAAATTTTACTAACGACAGCGAGCCCCTTGATAATTTAAGAAAAAGCAATATTCTCAGATTAAATTAGTACATAACTGCAATTTCTGACATTTATATTATCTATGACAGCTTCAGTATACACAGTAGTACATTTTAAGCCATTCACATTGATTAGTTTACGGTAAATAGCACATTGTTACATATTATTAGTGTAATAATTAACAATCGATTGCTTATTTAATTATTGCATATAATTGCATAGAAGTGTTAAAAAATTCCCTCCTTTTCCGAAACACCGAAAATTGCTTGGAGATTAAGCGAGCCCCTTGTTTTTGTATTGGCAGCCCACCGCTGATTTACTCGATTGTAATATATATATATATAGTTCTGACGATGGCATACGCCGTAAAAACTATAAACTAATTTTATAAAAAGATATGTAAAACTAAATACTTTAATATTTTTAACCTTATAAATTTGTTTTTCGCTGTGATTACGAGACACTAACATCTGAGTGAAAAGATGCCAAATGATTTTTTACAAACATTAGTAATATAATTTGTCACCCTCTGTGTTCTAATAAGTAAGAGTTTTTCCCATCAGGCCGGTCTGAGCTGAGGATGTGGGTTTAATATATCTAATGCAGCCCTGTACAACCGGAAGAATGAGGAAATGCTTTCTTCATGCAAACTGTGACGTGAGATTTTCGCGACCCATTTTTTATCCGTAATAATGCTCACAATAATATAATTCTAGAAGCAATCTTTTGTAATATTATTCCATGGGAAATAATTGATAATTGCAGCTAATCTCAAATATTTACAGCAAGCTCACCTCTCCAGGCGTGATGCAGAACCAAATGGGACATTGATTGACAATAGTTCTCATGGTTGAAATTTCAAAACTAGATTTAAGTGCATAGATGACCGGCTGCTTAAAATGTAAAGATTGCGTCTTATCATTGTATGGACATTTTTATGCATCAAATACTCAATTGATTTTTAATTTGTAATTCAAATTACTAACATAAGTAATTTTGTTCTCTAAAAACATACTTTCTGAGAAGGAGCACCGAGTAAATTTTTAATAAAGAAACAAAGATTTCTTTAACCGTTTTCTCGCTATTTTAATTGAATTACCCTTTTTTGTAAAACTTAAAAAAACGGACTAAGCCGGGTTTCGTATAAGCCCTCGGGCCTAAATCAAGAGTGCGCAACCTTTTTTGCGCTGGAATCTACTTTTCAGTCGTAAGTTTTCTCGCGATCGACTCCTAACGTGACTCTATTTTTTTTTATTTTGGGTTTTTCCCCTAATCCAAACTTAAAATGGTTTATTTTAAATGTGAAATATCATTAGATATATTGTACTTACTAAATAGTTCATTTTTTGTATTTTTTAAAACATTTTATCTTAAAAACATATTTTTTTAATGTAACAGCGGTGGGGAACCTACGGCCTCTTGGCTACTCTGATGCAGCTTTTAGACTTGTGTCAATTGCTTTTTTTGCGTTGCTTTTGCTCTTGCCAAATTGCATTTTGACTAATTTACATTGTGAATTAAAAATATTTAGTTTATGGAGGGGGGAGGGTGTCAACGCGTGCTAAATCAGATAAATGAATTTGGCCTTTAGAAATGACACGGTTCCCCACCCCTGCTCTAAACTATATTCGACAATAATTGAAAAAATCGTTTTCAACAATCAACATTTTGTATCCATTAGTGTAAATTTTGTTGTCATCTGACTTTGAGTGTTTCTGGTACGTTGGTAAAAATTATAAAGGTACACATGATAATAAAGCCCGATTAATAATGCGAAATCAGATTTAACAGTAATTTGTAATACTTCCGACATGTTATATATTTTATTTCATTTGAAGAACATTATATTCGCACTTTAAACCAGTTTCCTCGGTCTCATATCTAGCACTAACACCGTTTTCAGAATATTCGTAACACTTCCCCCTTACTTACGTTACTTGAAACCTTCTCAGCTTTGCTTATGACTTTGTGCTTGACGATTTTTTCCCATAGTCCACTGAATATAATATTATCTTTAAAAAAACCAAAGAATAGTGGAATCAATTCTTTAAGGGTTACATCTATTTTGGCATCACGTCATTGTAAATTATAACCTTATTCTGTCAATACGTTAATAAAGGACTCGCGTTATCTCAGAGCTATCTATGTGCGGTGTTCTGCGGAAGAAGCGGATATTTTATTGAATAATTATTGAAGCAATTAAAAATTATTGAATATACAGTAAAACCCCAATTTACACTAAAGTCGGGTCAATGTAATTCGGGGTAGTGTAATTGGGGGAGTGAATCTCATACAAAATTAAGAATTTGGTTTTTTCCACAAAAAATGCAAAAATAAGAATTCCCTTATTTTTGCAAAAATAAAAATATGCAAAGCGCGCCAAAATCCAACACATAGACTATCGCCCAGCTATACGTGTATAGCCTGGCACGTGTTGAATACACAGACGCTAGCCAACTGTATGCGTTGCACAGACGACCGTCTCGTATCAACGAAAAGGGAAGCATTCGCCTGTTGAGGTCACATTTTTTTTTATATTGTTAACCTTTTAGCTGCCGTAGAAATAAGTACGTAATTACCTATCACGCCGGCTATAATTTGCAATTATTAATTTAAGCGATAATTAAGTATTTCGACTGAGGGTGCTTGATGGAATTTCAATATCAAATTTGAATTGTTTGAATTCTGTACTTTTCCATGAGTCTTGTCGCTAACGACCCGGGTTTGAACTGAGTTCAAGTACATCCGTGCACTTGGAATGCCTGAAGATGCCGAAAGGCGAAACCCGGGTCGTTAGCGACAAGACTCACGGAAAAGTACAGAATTCAAACAATTCAAATTTAATTTAAGCGAGTTAACTCGTAACTGGCGTGTTGAGCATGAAAAATTTTACGAGATATCTCGTCTGTGGCAGCCATCTAGTTAAGACCCATCTATGAGATTATTCTCAAATTGAGAGCTGTCTTTCTAATCATTGAATTAACAAATTTAATCATGACGTAACAAAATAAAAGCGTTCATGATTTCTGAAACTGTGTAAATATAAATACACATATTGCTTTAAGCACGTATTAGGTTAGATTGTACAGCTAAAAAAATAATAAAAATGACAAAACTATTATGATGCCTGGTAAAACTTTAACAAAAGTCAATATAATTCGGATATTTGCATACATTCATGATTTAAATTACAGGTAAAACATTCGGATTTCCCTGACTTAGTTTGTGTGATTCAAAGAATTTTTAATGCTTATCAGCTTATCCTTATAATATTTCACTCAACGTCTCACGGTATAGTTTGAAAGTAAAATGATACTGTTTAAGTCAAAACACCATGGAAGGTAGATTGGTTGGCGATAGCACGAGATGTACAATGTAAGATTCAGGTTGCCACTACTGAGAAGGAAGACCTTTTTCAAGGTGTCGAAAGGTTGTAAGCCAGGGGTAGCCAAACCACGATAAATTGGCTAATTACATGTGAGTATGTGACGCATTCCATAACTGAATCCAAATTCATATTAAAAACACGTAAATGCTTTCAGCTCAATTCATACAGCCTTCATACTCATCGTGTTGCATTTTTTGTAAAAATATTGTTTTACACGATAAGAGATTTTTATAGACACTTTAAAACACAGCATCAGACTAACATTGAAGAATGTCATCCAACAAGTGTAGTCCAGAGCTATCTACACCAGTGCTTCTCAACCTTTTTGAGCCGATGGCCCCTTTTTAGTGTCTTTATTTTTTTTGGCCCCCATACCATTGTTTTGTCTTCCCATAAAAAAATCGAATTTCAAAAATCCATGAAATTGCGGAATTTACCAGCATGGGACTTTTTTTAGCTCTTCCAAGATTTTCGCATCCAAAATCACAGAAATTTAGGGTTTTCGGAAAATTATCCCGTAGCTCCCCTAAGCTGTGCTGTGGCTCCCTTTGGAAAAGGGAGCTCCCAAAAAATAAATCTCCCCAAAAATAAATAAGCTCCCCAAAAATAAATCTCTGTGGCCCACTTGGAAAACGCTATGACGCTTGACTCCCCGTTGAGAAACCCCGATCTACATCAAATGAGACTCTCCGGCAGTTGTAGCACGACAGCGATTGTAGATTGGTGCTCCAATGAACTGGCATAATTTTTTTTTATCATGATTGAGTTATTCCTTTTCCTCCTCTAAGCTTCTACACTGTCCCTGTTTTCCAACTCCTACCGTAAACGTAAAAAAGGTAAGGACGTAAACATGTAGAAAAGGTGTTTGAGTTGTATGACTCATCTGAACTCGTCAATAATAAAATGTCGCATGGTATGCAAATGGTTGGCTTCCACTGTTTTAAGCCCTCACTTGCGTAGTTACATGAGTAGTAAAATCGAGATATCTCCATCAACACTAAACTCAAGATAAATGCAATTCAAATATAAGCCGCTATAAACACGTGTATGTTTATGGTAATATTTTGTACCACATTCAACTCAATGTGGACTGTCTGGGACACACAGCTGTACTCGATTAAAACCAAATGCCACTTGTTCAACGCTTGCATTCTGCCGGTAATGCTTTACGGTCACGAATCATGGCACCTGACGAAAACTAAAAAAAAACCGTATACTGAGCTTCGAGAACAGATGCTTGCGTCGGATAATGGCGGTGAGGTGGTTTGATTTTGTGAGGAATTCAGAGGTAAGGGAGCGTGCAAGACAGCGTACCGTCACGTCAGTGGTTATGGAGAGACGTTGGAACTGGCTGGGTCACGTGATGCGGATGCCTCCGGAAAGCCTCAATCCTGCCTGCCTCTTCTTTCGACCGGTGGGATTCCGGCGTCCCGGACGTCTGTCGGGTACTATCCATAGGAAGTACTCGGCGGAACTGAGGGATGCTGGTATGTCATGGGAGGAAGCAAAGCTATTGGCGGGAGACAGGGAAACATGGAGGTGGCAGCCATATGCTCCACGCCATGGCCAAAGAAAGATATTTTCTACGCTATCTTTTTCCATAGTTGTGATTAGCGGTACGTGACAAAGTTTGATTTATGTTTTACGTGAAAAATGAAATTTAAATATGAATCAATCGTAAATTAAATGTGTTTGTTAAGATCGCTCAGGAGAAAAAATGGTTTGCCACATATTTTTGATTGGAAGGGTGTGAAGAAAAGAAAAAACATTCGATACTATAATTATGATACATTGGGTGAAGTTTTACTCTTCACAAACGTCATCGACGCTTGTAAAACAGCTCTTAGACCCTCAAATCTGAATGCACACGAAAATGTATATAAATAGAAATGCAAATCTGCTTTGGCATCCTTATATTCATTTTGATGATTCTTGCATTTAAAACAATGTATTTATAATTGTTGAGTATTGTACACGTAAAAAGTCAAAGAAAAGCGGTTATACAAGACAATAAAATTAAACGGAACGCAGGAAACCCTGAATTACGGTCATGCAGTAATGTAATTCTGTTGTATTTATTTCTACAGATAATGTGTAATATATGATCCCTCTAGAGGTGAAGTGAGCCAGATGAAATGAGAGAAATGGTAAAACCTTTTTCTTGGACTTTTAATTACAATCACGTCCTTACTTGGTGTTTTGGTGATAATACTTTTGCAATGTGTACTTTAATACGTGTAGAATATCACAACGTATCTAATTTATTTTATTTGGCTCACTCCACTTTTAATGGACATATATTAATAATTTCATTTTATCTTATGTACATATATATTATATGTATGTATACCATGTATGTATGTATACCATCTTTAGTAAGTTAAGTATGAAATGTCAACACTTATTGGCCTATTTTGGTTGAATACACATCGACCGTGGAAAGGAAAAAGGACGTATCAAATTTTACAGGTGGCGCTAAAAACGTGTTTTGATGATTTTGTGACATATGCAAATTATGAATTATACACAACCTTGAAGTGCACGGATACTTCTAAACTGGTGTTTTATTGACATAATCTAATAATAATTAAAGAAATTGTCTCGGAAAAACCTTCATTTCAGTGTTTTTTCTTGGTTTTAATTTTTTACAAGGTCATATTTTTCAACAGATTAAAAATAACAAAGTATTTTAGTTCTACAGTTTTTAATAATTTTATTCGTTGATAGCTATTTCGGCTTGCGCCATCGTCAGAGCTATTATTGAAAACTGTAGAACTAAAATACTTTGTTATTTTTAATCTGTTATAAATGGAATTCTACCAAGTAAATGCCAAATCAATTAACATATTTTTCAAACATAAAAGCGAAATTAAGATACTAATTCGGCATTTTCAGCTTCCATCCTTTTGATGTAATGTGTGTCAAGTTGTAAACATTGTGATTATCGAAAAAAAGCTGTTTTGGAAAATTGAGGGTTACGTCCTTTTTCCTTTCCACAGTCGACATCATTAAATAAAATTGAGCAGTTCATTTTTTACCACTCCGACTCCGACTCCACAGTATTATAGTGTTAATAAATAAACTATTTTTTTCCATGATAAAATGTTGTTGTATTATATCCAGTAAATACGAATTCAATCGATTATCTTTAATCTTCTTTTGTGTATAATTGACTATTAACAACCAAATGAACGACGTTAGCTGCATTTCGTTTAGAAATTGTTGATATTATAGCTGGCGTAATGGGCAGAAGAGGCGTAAAGGTATGATGTTTATCACTGATACAATCTATAATCGTGGAGATGTTTCCCATCACAGATCTTTTTCGGGGCGTCTGGGTCGTTAGCGATCCGTCGCTACCTGACTTTTGTTTCATTACTGCTGAATACGACTCGCGAGGTGATACTGCGGCCAGCGCTCAGGTGAGGAGGGTGGGGTGAGAGAGCATGTCTCGCAGTTGGTTGCCGGTTCGCAAGACAACCTTGCAAGGCCGCTCGCTTGCCCGGGTATTAAAATAACCCAGTTCGAAGCGATTGCTTTAACTGTTTCGATTTACGTATATGGAAGAATAAGATTGGCAATTTTATCCGTGTTCAGTAGCGGTTGTGCTTGTACTGATCTAGAAAAATGGCATCAATAATGATTTTTTTAATGCACCAGTGCCACCATTCAACATGCGCTCTACACTCACACTGAAGGCATACAGATTATCATATCGACTGTGGAAAGGAAAAGGACGTAACCCGCAAAAAAACGTGTTTTGATGGTTTTGAGCCATATGCAAATTATGAATTATACACAACATTGAAGTGCACGGAGACTTTTAAACTGGTGTTTAATTGACATAATCTAATATTAATTAAAGAAATAGTCTAAGAAAAATCTTTATTTCAGTCTTTTTTTTGGTTTTAATGTTTTACAAGGTCATCTTTTTCAAACATAAAAGCTAAATTTCGAGACTAATTAGGCATTTGCTGCTTGCATTCTTTTGATATCACGTGTATCAAGTTTGATACATTGTGATTATCGAAAAAAAGCTGTTTTACTAAATATAAAAAATATATATATATAAAGATTGTGAAACTAAGTGCGTTGCTATTTTTACCCTATGATAATCGAGTTCTACCAAGTAAACGCAAAGTCAATGAACAGATAGTTCTGACAATGGCGATTACTGAGAAAGAATTTATGGCAAAGATTCTCTTTTGTCGGTTTTGTAGGTTACCAACTTCTGCCAGACTAGTTACGATAATATAAAATCTATTATGGCAATTTGATATGCTTTTCAATCAGCAAAGGCTTAAACGGAGACTATGTATATATAATTATATTCTCGATTTAAAACGACCCCACTTTAATGTCCGTTACTGGCATTCATTGATGAGGCAATTGGCTTAATTTCTAAACATTATAAGTATACTGGATATTGTATACTGAGCGAGAATAAAATTGTGAAACGTTTGTTTTCTCATATACGTCTCTTGTTAATGATACATCAATACTTTGTATGATTCAATATTGATGAAAACTTCACAGTGTCGTTTGACTTGGCATTTTCACATTGCTAATAAGGTTTAAAGATAATATGTGTCACACTATGGTGTAAAAACAGGAATCATTTTTTACGACGTAAGCTAGATCAGTGATTCTTAACCTTTTTACATCCGCAGACCACAACAAAATCAAAAAATGTTTTGCGGACCATCAATATAAGCTTTTAAAAATGGATACATCTATATATTAATAGTCGATAATGTCCGTCTGTCCGTCCGTCTGTCTGGCCGTCTGTCTGTATGATTGTCCTCGATTTCACTATATAATAAATAAAACTTTATATCGTAACATACGTTAACAATTCAGTGTATGGATGTTTATTTTTATTTTTCTTACATTTTTATATACATTTAGTGTACTTTTAATTCATATTAAAAAAATATCTAGAGTGGAAGATTTAAAAATGGGGCATTAGTAAAAAAATTGTTCCGGAAATGCACACAACAAACTATGTGGTTGAAATTTTAGGAAAATTGAGCGGCTTAAAATATAAATCAATGCATGGATCACAAATGCATCTTCTTGTATTTATTATTTTTGAACTGCAGATTTTTTTTTGCGACCCACCCAAAAATCTTTGCGGACCACCGGTTAAGAAACATAAGGATATATAATGTTAGCTATAGAAGAATACCAAACATTTTTTTTTGTCTGGTCCAATGTAGAACATATAAAATTCTAATATGCCTGATCTAAAATTTTTTTTTTGTACTGAGACCTGCATGTTACTCATCCGCTATTTTGCAGAGGGATGGTATGACTAGGACAGGCCTAGTCAGTTAATCAATATTTTTAAAGATCGGATGGGTGGGGTGGAATTAAGTCATCACAGATATCTGTGCCTTTGAACACTAATAAGTAGATTGATTACAAAAAACGATTTATAAAACTATCCGTACAAAAATTTACACAAAAGCAAACTACATTGACCATTCGGCTACAGATCTTTAAAATATTTTTTCTATCAAATTCGATTCGTGAAATCTGCTTTACCGTTCGATATCTATAATAATATGTTTACGGATTGGTTTATAAAACTTACCGGATGACCTTTGTCTGCATTATTGCATTAGATCTATGATCGATGGTGGTAGCTAATTAACTATAATATGTATTATATATCGACAACAGTGATGCGCAAGCTGTGGCCCGTAATGACATATATTGCGGCCCACAGACTGAGCATAAAGTCTAATTTTCAATATAAACCAGTGAGGATTGTATTATTATTTATTACGATATTGACAATCATTATTCCCACCCTGTTTTTCAATGTAGGTCAATCGATTTTTCGATTATTATTTTTATATTCCGCTGTGGTCTAGTTGGTTAGAGTTTGCTCTACCGACCAGGTCGGTCTGTGGTCGATTCCTGGTAAGGTCGATGTAAAATTTAGATTTTTCAATTTAAATTTGAGACCTAAGATAGGTACGTGTGATGTCAATAAATACATTTTAATCGAATTTTCTCGTACTTTTTTCAACTTGAAAACATTTGGCGCATTGGCATTAAGCTGTAATGCCAAATATTTTTTTAATTAAAAATAATGATATCCCATTTTTGTTAGTTTTATGTATATTTTTTTTCAAGCGTTTTTTCAACCTTTTTCGGACGAAATTTCATTTTATTTGTTTTAAATAATATATTATTTATTTATTGTTAAAAATTAAAATTACAGTACATGACATAACAGCTGACGCCAATTCGCCATGTACTTGAAAAATATAATATTAAATGATTATTATCACGCCATGCAGATAAAATTATAAATGCAGTTATTAAATTTAAAAATATATTCTATTTATGTTAAGAAGACCCAGATGAGAATATATATATATATAATCCGCAAATCGTTTAACTTCTAATAACAATTTATTGGAAAATGGATAAATTGACCCTACTGTTAAATAATACGTAGTGCAGGGATGGCGAACCTATGGCACGCGTGCCAGAGGTGGCAAGTTTGAGAATTTGGATGGCACGCTAACGATTCCAAGTTCAAAAAAAAAAAAATTAAGTTTAAAAAAATAAAATTATAATAATAAATAATCTTTGAATTATTAATTTATTCCGTTTTATTATTTTTCAAATGTTGTTGTAATTGTAATTTTTAAGCTTGTAAAAAAAATCAGAAAAAAAAACATTTTTAATTTTTTCTATTTTGTTATCTATTTTTACTGCTTGGGCACGCCATACAATCAAGAAATAGTATTTGAGGATTTTTGGCACGCGGGCACAAAAAAGTTCGCCATCCCTGACGTAGTGCATCACTTAACTAGTATGTAACAATACTTTATAGACAGCATTTCTTTGATGTGACTAAAAATATATATCTTTAGTGCCATTTTTAAATAATTTATCATGTCGAAACCTTCCTAAATTATTGTTAGTTTTTAATTCATAACTACGAGTGGTCAATTTATTTATTTTTTGCGCAGAGGTAATAAACATAAAAAACTGTCATAAAGCAATAAATTTAATAACAATGATAACGAATTAAAAATATTATTTCTTTATTAATAAATTCTAAATGTCAAATAAGACCTAACATTCAAATGCCAAGCGCCATTTTGATACACAAACAAAATGACGATAATGTAAAAATTCTTTAAATTTATTGTTAATGTTTCCACGTCTTCCGGCAATTATTATGTTCTGCGTAAACAAACACAGGGTGACTCCATTTATGGAGCGGTGTAAAATTAAATGAGTTAGTATCATTTATCACGAGCGATACATTCAGACACAAAATAAATTTAATTTAATATCTTTATGATGATGCCATCCCGACGCCTATTGCGGTTTTGTATTAAAAACATTATTACAAACGCCATAACGTACGTGTAGGTGTTGAAAATGAACAGCTCACAATAGGTGACCTTTTGCATTTTTGTAGGCATTTTCTTTATCGACAATCTTATGGTTGAAACTAGGGCCTTTGATTGAGATTGAGGATTGAGAAAATTGTGTGAGAGCTGAAAAATAGAAGGTCCCAAATTTTAGTTTATTTTGGCAATTTCTGGCTTTTTAAAATTACAAAGCTTGGAACAGCTAAAAATAAATAAAAGGTCTCGCGTCATTTTATTTTGGGAAATCTACAAATTCCTCGGTTTTTGAAATCGACAAAAATTTGTTTGAAAAATCCCAGGATTTCAATATCTCCGAGCAAATTTTTTTCAATCTCGAATTTATACACGGTTTTATGTTGAATGTCTAATCCCGGGGTTGGAAAAATTGTCAATCCCGAAATCCAGGGATCGCAAAATGGTCCGGTATTGGATACTCTAGTTGAAACCAGGGGTGGGTTGGAAGGGGCTCGCCGGCAATTGCGCGAGCCCTTTGTTAAATTAAGAAAAAAAATCATATCCTCAGATCAAATCTGTATATACACGTAGCTTCTGACATACATATATTTATTGATTTGGCATTTACTTGGTAGAACTCCTTTATAATAGGGTAAAAATATCAACGTTTGAAAATATCAACGTACGTACGTTGATATTTTAATCCTATTATGTACGACGGCTTAACTATACAGTATTTTCCAGCTATTGATATATATTTTGTTCACCTTATTACAATGAAGCTCTACCAAGTAAATACCAATTCAATGAGTTTATTCCTAAACTTTGCGTCTGTCTGACGAGTAATAAAGTTGTAAAATATAATTTTATATTAAAATTTTGATTACATAAAGTTACCGCCGAAACTATTTTTGTATTGTTCATCTTCAAGAAATAACCAACTAACCGGATGGTGGAATTAATTTCAAGGTTGAGTTGTTAAAATTAGAATATCCTTTGATCGAAAAAATACCTTATTTATAGCAGACTGATATATTGTTAAGTGTTTATTAAGTGATCATAGTCATCGAGCAATGTTCATAGATTCTCCTCACCTGGCTGAACAATTTAATCAGTACTTTACTCACGTATTTTCTTGTCTCCACACATTTAAAATAATAGTCTGGGTCTTCTCTAAAAAAGATTGTACGTTTTGACGCATTTGATGCGATAAGAAATTCAATTCGCCTTTTAAATAATGTTTCCTTTATATATGAAACCTTCACAATATCAATTATTCTGCTCGGCTCAAGTGCGTTAAACCCACCAAATATAAATAATGAATCGATGAACTTATGTAACCAATAGTTGTGATATTTAATCATATATTTTTAATAATTATTATTTATTTTGTACGAAGGCTAACGGAAGCGTGGGGAGGCTTTTATTCAGCCTAGATAACCATCATGATTGATCATAATTGTTATTTACTTATAAAATGGACAAAGTTATATAAGTAATACATAAATGTATATTTTTAGTGAAAAGTTATAAATTGCGCATGTAAGAATGAAATTAAAAAGTTGTCACTGTGGCCGAGTGGTTAGTATGGTCCTATTCGGTTACGGAGTCTGTGGGTTCGATGAGCAGTAAAAAAAAATATAATTTAGTTTTCCAATTGATTTGTGCTAGAAAGTACAGATGTGTTTGAAGTCTAAAATTACTTCGCAATTATCTAATTCTAAAAACACGAACGATTGGCTAACTACTAGTGCTGTTCTAGTATCATACTTGTATGCTCTCTCTTTCTGAAATATGGAAAAGTAGCCACTGAATTACAAGAAGTTCTTAAAAAAACTGCATGTTACTCTTTTTCTATCAGTATGAAAAAGTCACCATAACATGTCAAACAAACCATATGACAAATTTTAAATATGGCGACGAATGCTTGTCAATATATTTCATAATTTGCAAGAATTATCATTATCCGTATTTCCATTGTTTGGTTTTGTGATATTTTTCTATCCGCAATTCAATTTTCTAGTTTTTTTTTCAGAATATCGTAAATTTTCAGAGAGAAAAAGAATGGGTAGGTAGAATGTTGTACAGCATATTTACCATTAGTATATAGCAGTGCTTACAAACCTGGGGTCCGCGAAAATGTTCATTCTTTCAACATTCTTTGTGATAAAATATGAACATGTGAAATAAAAAAAAATTCGGGGGTCCGCAGATTATTGTTTTCAGATTTAAGGGTCCGTGGCATGAAAAAGCTTGGGAAGCACTGGTATAAAGTACCAAGCTTTCTTTTTTAAACCCCGTTTTAGGGATTAAATGTTAATGACAGGAAGAGATAAAAACATAATAATTTGTTCATAAATATTATTATATTTATTAAAATATGAAACTCTCTATTCGGCGATTCGAACCCTTGACCGCATTGCAAATTAAGTGATCTTTAAACAGCTTAACGACCGCACGTTTTGTTTATAAAATTTCACCTGGCAAAATAAAATTTTGCGAAAAATAAAATTTAGACAATGTTTATATTAAATACGGTCAAATATTTTAGACACTATTGATATCTTTTTAAACGCTTCAAATGCGTTTTCAATCATTCCTCCAATGTATAAATAGTAACCTTGCTATATGATAATTGGTATCTTTGTGGAAGTTTATTTTTAACAGCTTAACGACCGCACGTTTTTTTATAAAATTTCACCTGGCGAAATAAAAAATTTCGAAAAATTCGCAAACATTATAATTTTACTAAATTCACTATTATTTGTAAGCAAATTGAGATATCTTTACAAAATTCAATTTTCTTAGCTTCCAGATACTTCGCCTATACGCATATATGTGTCCGCCGGCCAGCAACCTTTGATTTTCAAAGACTCAAATACGCGTCCACGGTCGTTAAGCTGTTAAATCTTTTTTGAAAATAAACAATATTAAAATCGGAAAGTTGTTTAAAAATACACAAATTATACATACGTTGTTTTCGCTTCTTGGCTTTTTTATAGTCGGAAAAATGGTTTATTGATACTAAAATATTGCAGTAAAATAACAATTTCGACGTATAGGGGTGAACACCTGTTGACTGTTTGATTTTTGATTGTATGCTTAGTGTTACTTTCTTAGATAAAATACACAAAATATGATGTAAAACGATTTTCAACGGCAACAAGAAAATTTGACATATTCTATGCATTATTTATTTATTACATATTCACTTACCAGTTGTGTGTCATCAATAGACCGGACAACGATTGTGGAAAGCAACATTATGTTGTATGGACATTATGAAGTAGGATAATTAAATTTGTTTTTGAGATCTAGTATAAAAAAAAATATATTTTTACTATTATCACTCCAACAACTATTCAATCAGCAATTAAATAATTTTTCGACACGTTTAAAATCTCGTCAATTAATAATTTATGCAAATTATATTTAATTGTAGGAATATTTTAATCATTCTGAGAATGAGGTTGCTGCAGTTATGGAATATTTAATTCTTATTTGTTTTGTTGGCAGCATTCCGCTAAGTGTTTATTGGAAGACAACTTAATCACGTAAACATTTATTCGAGGTGTCAATTCTAAGATATTTGGGTGACACATATTTTATTAAACAACAGTAGAGTTTTCCTCAACTATTTATGTTAACCTTTGATTTTTTTTTTTTTTTAATTAAAAAAAAAATATTTGACATTACAGCTTACGCCAATTGACTGCACAAACACCCATGTCTTAGATCTCAAATTAAAATTGAAAAAAATCCAATTTTGACATTGACCTTACCGGGAATCGAACCTAGACCGACCTGGTCGGTAAAGCAAGCTCTAACCAACTAGACCACAGCGGGCGAAAATATGATATTGATGCAATATTGTGTATTTTAATATATCAGTGTTTCCAAAAGTGTCGTACTCCCTTGGAGACGCGAAGAGTTTGGTTGCACCGCAACATGTGTATCCAGTTTTAGCAGAGAAATTCTTGCTTTTACTATGTGAAGTTGTTTTTCAGGCATTTGTAAACATAAAGTAAAAAAAGTAACAGGCTTTTGGATTTTGAACCTTATCTCAGATTAAAATGAACTATCAGTGAACCAAATTATGATGATCTGTCATCTCAATATAAACAATTTCATCCTTCTCATTGATGTTACTATGATTAATGTTATTTATAAAATATTTTTTATTTATATATGAATGAATTTTATTTTTCGTTTATTATTATTTTGTCTATGTACTAAATTTTGGTAGTTATTAACGTATATGCACTTTTTTTTTGACGAGGGGTGCTCGGTGTTACAAAAATTATAGAAGGGGTACACAGATGTAAACAATTTGAGAAACACTGCAATATATGAATGAGGTATATGCAACGTTCCCTTTAAGCCGAAGAGTAAGCTGCGCGGAAATTTCAAAGGCTGCGCGGACCGATCAAATATGAATTGAACAACTGTCTTGTAGTGCGCGCCAATCCGGAATGAGCGCGCGGAGGCTTCCCAACTGCTGCGCGGCCGCGCACGCGCCCAGCTTAGAGGGAACGTTGGGTATATTTTTATTTTTAAATTCCTCTGAATTAATTTGAAAAACTGTGAATATTTTTTCCTGAAATCGGAGTCAAGTAAAGAATAATAATAATAGTCATATTTAAGATTTTAAAAATCCATTTAAAGTTACGACAAGACTTTTTAACGCCCTGTTAAAAGTATCCAATACGCTGTTCCGTGGTTGAGTGATCAACGTGGTAAGCTTTAAATGCGGAGCTAACGGGCTCAAATCCCAGAATGAGCATTTTCATAAGATATTTTATAGATTTCTTCTGAAAGGAATAAGTCTCTGTGATGTCTAAAAATTCCCTTCTACCCATTATGTATTCCTTCGCACAGAAATTTACAAATCGATTGAAAAATCAATTATGAAACTGTCTTTACTGGGATCCAACCCCGTGAAGGCAGCAACCGAATCCAACGACGTTTATCACTCAGCCAAATGCCTAACAACATTTATAAACAAAAACAAGTTATTAATCAATGGTCCCTGGATGCACAAAAAACAACATACTGAAGGAAATATGTAGCGGTTTATATCAACATGTTACATTTATGAAAACTTCAATTAAAATAAAATAAACATATTTAAATGAATACTTGATTATGATTTAAATATCCCAACATCCGCATAAAATGGCAATCAACATTCCAGAAGTTATTCAACGGCATTTAATCTCAGAATCTAATCGCGATAAGCAAGTCTACTGCACACAAATTCACAGGTTTGTCGTAAAAACAAGTAAGCTAATATGATTTACTCTACGGTTATCTAATATCAAATTGATTTTGTCTCCCATTTCTCAGGTTCCACCGATGCATTCCGTGAGGTCAGCTAGCATATCGACAGGAAATAAGATACGTCTTGGCTGTCCACTTCTACATTGAATTTATTCAATAGCGAATAAGCAGCCGTGCATAAAGTTTTTCGTCTAGCGGGCCGTATAACAACAAATCACGAGGGGCTCGGGCCGCAAGATTATTTTTTTATACGGAGGATACGTTGTGTGTAAAACAGCTGTGCAAAAAACCGTGAAAAAAGACGAAGTGAAATAGGTAATAAATTAATGAAAGTTAGGATCCATTACATTTCTAGATTGTAGAAACACAAGGGTCTAACTACAAAAATGTCAGAAAGACATGTGTTCAATGAGAAACAAGGGATTTAAATGTTGCAACCAAATACGGATGGCCATAAATTGTTTTTCCAGGAAATTTTGGAAATAAAAAGAGCAAAATTGAGTAGCTTACCGATTTTTAATGAGCAGGTAAATCTGCCAAATTCCCCACTCTTATACCCATATGTAAATATTTTTTATTTTTTTCCAACAAACAAAAATAAATATAATGTAAGTACTCACATTCAAATCTGTAGGCATTCCCATGGGTAAATCCTTTTCGCCAGCAATGGCTTTAAACTTAGTGATGCATTTATTTCTTATATAAACACGATACAATAATATAAGTACAAAGGAATATTGTGTTTTTATTAACACGATACACTCATTTACTAAGCGTCAGTTCAAATTCATGCGTGCACTTGAATGCATGAATATGCCGAAAGGCAAACCCGGGTCGTTAGTGACAAAACTTGTGTGAATATACATAATTGGAACGATTCTACCAAGCACCTTCAGTCGAAATCTTAAATTAAACTTTAAAAGATGTTTCATATAGCTTCAAAGCGTTTTTTTTAAATAAGTATCTAGTTTGTATAAGAAAGATCGATGTATATAGACATTTAAATCAAAGACAATATAAAATAAAAAAAGTTCCTCTCTCTTATATCATAAGCTCTACTCTTATATAACTCTTATATCATAAGCTTGCGTAAGTTATGCAACCTGATACGGGTTGTATTATTTTACTCCCTTTATATCCAAGGATACTAAACTAACCTAACCCAGTTATTTCGGGATAAGAAGGCTTCTCACAAACAATGGAATATCTGTGAGGCGGCCGCCCCTTGTGATAACTCTCACACAACCACATTATTGCGGTGGAAGAATTTCTGTGGTTTGGGATCACGAGAGAAAATACTTTAGGTCAAACAGTCTTCTTGACAGACGAAATATTGTCATTTAAACATGCTTAGTATGTCATATTACATTACTATTGCGTAACACATATTTTATTGTTATGCAAGTGTCCGTGGTGGATTGGTTAAAGTCGTTAATAGGGCTTGTCGGTATTTTTTGTGGCATTCGAAAACCGGTTTTTCAACTCCGTAACCGGTTTTGCCAAATTTTCCATAAAGGAGTCTACAAACAAAAGGACAGAAAATTTGGATTTTTTTATTTGATGGCTTAAAGACCATATGCCCCACATCGTTAACCAGCGAAAGGGTATTTTCGATTTCAGGAAATTTTGATACAAAGCGATCAGTGGACACTTTGTGTATTCTTAAATAGATATTTTCTGAAGAGCAGCACCAAATAATTTATTGTTGTGTATTATTATGTATTTAAATAAAAATAAAAAAATTGAACCTTTTCTCGCTATTTTAGTTGAATTATCCATGTTTTTTAAAACTTCTAAAACCGGGTAAAACCGGTTTTCGAACAATATTGACATTCGAAAACCGGTTTTTTCAAAACTCGGTTTTTGTATAAGCCCTAAACGTAAAGGTACTCATGGACACTACGTACAGTCTCATAAGTTGATTATTCAACCGATTTATAGATTTCTGTTCGAAGACATGGATGTATGTTACGTTAAGTAATTTTCTCAAAAGTTCCCGATAAAACCAAAGCAAAAAAATGATCCAAAATAAATATATATTTTTATGTACATTGCAATGTGCACACTGCATGAGAAAGCTAACTATTCACAAAAGTTTAACGTACAGTTTAAAAGTAAAGAATAAAATGGATATTGTCCGGTCCGCGGTGCAGTGATTATCGTCATTGTCTTCCGTGAAGTACAGCATTTTTAAGCGATTTATCGATTTCTGTTTAACACTTCACCTACGGTGCGAAAAAATACTTGCGATATGTTGCTGGCCCTCAATGAACCAAGTGAAAAAAAACATGTTTTAACCCAGGACGTACATTTAAATAATTGCAGAAAAGCTTATTTTAAGATTACTCCATTAGAAGGCCGTACCTCAACATTGAGAGCGCACATAGATGCAAAAACAATTGCTTCAAAATTTCTTACTTCAAAACAATATATTTCAACCTTCCTTAACCTCTATCAATCATCTCTACACAATACTGTTATATTATATCTTGCACCAATCTTAATGCAATGTTCCACCCAACCGTTCGCACCTTAGCAAGTGGTTCACCTTGCGCTTAAATTTCACTTCAAAGAAAGACTTCAGCTTCTTGCGGTGAGTGAGGAATCCATAAAAATCTATTTATCATATTATAATTATATGCATGACAAATTATTATAAACTCTGTTCATCCAGCAACGAGTAGCAGTGATTCGACTTATTGTTCTTGTATAGTTCAGTTAAGTAAAGAGAAAAAAGGTTCATGAATAATTAATAAAGGTAATTTTCCTATACCTAACAATTTAAGTTAATTGACTATTTATTAATACATCTATTTTATATAATCACTGTTTTCTTATCAACTGGTAATAGTGTCAAAAATTTATCGATAAGGATTATAAATACTTAAGTAGGTTCTGGGCTTAAGTCTTGGCTATTGCAAAGTCTTTTTCTTTGTCAGTTAAGTTTTTTTTCCGCTTCCAATGTGGAGCATTTGGCCTCCTAATGGAGTTATCTTAACAGATTTTATTACGAGAACTGTTTGTTACTCAGTTGCTCAACCTTTTTTTTCAAAAAGATTAGAGGATAGTATATAAGGATAGGACTAGAACAGGACTAGTGTTTAGCTAATCGCTATCGCTATAGGTGGGGAACGCTATAAGGAGGGTTGAATGTAATAGTTTTCGTATTAAAAGAGGTCGCAAACATACCAGCTACAATAATTGTTAAACAATTTCGAGTTTTATTATCTAAAACAGAGATAGGGAAGGCAATTTTTTCATTTCATTATTTTGATTAATTTACATAATTGTAGTGAATCCTAAGTTTTTAGTATATGTTGAGATTTTTTTTTTTTTTAAAGCTGTTTTATTTTTTTAAGTGTTTCCCACTCTTGTTATTACATACAGGGGTGGGCTGGAGAGGGCTCGGGGGGGGGGGCTCGCGCGAGCCCCTTGTTAAATCTTGGCGCGGCCGGCGGGCCCTTTGTTAAGATAAGAAAATCACTTTTCCGATATTTTCAATTTTTTTGTTCGAAGGCATGGGTGTTTGTGATGTCTAAAAATTCCCTCCCACTCTTCCGATCCTTCAATTCAACTGGGCGTTACGTGAGCCATTAGTTAATCATTATTCCTGTCTTAGCCTCATCATTCTATACCTACTACTCTCTTTGGTTGAACGACTAAGTGACAAACAGTTCTCGTAGAAAAAACACGTTTGTTGAGATACCTTCATTAGAAGGCCATATGCCATATCGACATTGAGAACGGACAAGGATAAAAAAGTACATAAGATTTACCGAGCCCCTTGTTAAGATATTGGCAGCCCACCGCTGCTTACATATCGCAACATTGTCAACGCTCGCCTTTTACAAACGTAACTAGGCGAATGTTAAACGTCATCTAATTAGTTTGTTTAAATTTGTTCAACTAACCATAATTCCCCGAATATTTTTAATTGATTGATTACTAAGCAACTATCATTAGACTAAGATTTGGTTTCAATTTTAAAAAAAAGCTGTACCCATATAACCGGTTATTTATTAATAAAATAAAATATGGTCACTCTTAGAAAGAGTTATCCGTGTGATTATTAAAAGATTAATTGATCAGAATAAACTGAAACAGTTATAATTAATAACTTGTCATTAGTTTGAGATAATTAGTGCAAGATCTCTACGGGGAAGTGTTTGAAATAGAAAGTAAATATTCAATTGCTTTCGTAAAAAATACGCATAAAAAGCAGTCACCTTTCATTCACGTATTATAGTGATGAGGAAATAAACAACATAAAGCAAATATACACAGAGAAAAGAAATTTGATAACTGAATTTAACAATCGAATATTCTCGACTAATATCTACACTTCCTCGGGTGCGTAGTGCAGCGGTCCTCATTCTCGTCAACACACTCGCTGAAATGCTCTACTATGAATCCATATTATGTTTCGCATAGTGCATTTAGCCGAGAGAGAAAGCGGGATATATCCTATTAATTCACAAACAAAACTATGATACTAACAATTTAAGATTTTGACTCAAGGTTCTTGGAATCGTGGAATTTTATCATTTAAATTCTAACAAGCACCTTCAGTCATAATTGACTGAAATCTATACAAGTTGGTTGTTGATTATCCAACCACCACCCGCTATGTGTATGCACACGCTGTTTCACGGCCGCCTTCCATAAGGGCAAAACTATCAAAGAAATAAACGAATTTACTCATCATATTTTTGGCCCAATACAGATTTGCACGGAACATATCTTTTAGCCAGGCACTCTTAACAGTGCTTAAGTGTTAAAATTTCGTGATGTTAGTCGAAATTTATGGTTTAACTTGGAGATAATGTTATTTTCATAAATAAACATAAGCGATACTTCGTCTGGGCCGCATGCCGGTTTTTGCAACAGAGCATTATAGTGGCATTATATCATAAATGTAAGTACACAAAAATACAAATTTATCCAAAGTACACATTCGTTTACGTATTTCTTTTGCAAAAGATACTAGATGTTTGAAAAAGTATCTGGTGACTGATTGTGTTGGGAATCAAATAAAATCTAAATGGACCGCATGCGGCTCGTGTGCCACAGTTTAAGTATTGCTGATATGTAGGATACATCTATTTACCAAACGTCAGTTCAAGTTCATCATTGAATGCCTGAAGATATCAAAAGCTAAACCAGAGATGTTAGTGATGAAACGTGCGGGATAGAACAAAATTTCTTCAGTGTGGTACCTATAACTCGAAAGAAAGAATAGCGTTTTGTTATCCATATCCGCTCCCAATGTGGAGCATATGGCTTCCTAATGGAGATATCTCGACAGAAGTTTTTTCTACGAGAACTGTTGGTTACTCAGTCGCTCAACCTCACTTCTTTTCTAAGTGAGTAGTAGGGAAAGAATGATACGGCTAGAACAGGACTAGTAATTCACTAATCGCTATTGCTACACCCAGTTATTATACAAGGATCAGAAGAATGAGAGGAGAGGAAAATAATCTGTATTAACATCACAAACACCCAGTCTTCGATCACAACTTTGAATTGAATAATTCTCAAATTCACTGTGACCTTACCGGGAATCGAACCCAGACTTGCGTGATCGGTAGAGCAAACTCTAACCAACTGGGCAACAGCAGGCGACGTGTTATAAAAAAATATATTTTCTTGTAGGAGATAAACAATATATTTCACGTCAATTAATATGAATAAGTAATTCCCAACTTCTAATTTAATAATCATCAAAATTGATTTATTGATATTTTTTATAATAATAACGTTATAAACTATAACGTTTTGATATATTGTAATAATAATTGTAGTTAATTTAACACTTGTATTAAGATTAAAGATTCCATTAGTTTATGTGATCACAGTTTGCCCTCGGGCAGTCGAAAACGCAGGTGTCTTGCAATACGAAAACACATTGATTATCCATAACCATTATCATTTGTACTTTATGGGCAGTAATTCAAGCGTTTTATGTAACATCGCGTCGAAAAAATCTCATAAATAAATTGATATTTCAAAATATGTGCATATATTGAAACTGAAAGTATTTGTTTGTCATTAACAAGGCGAAACTAAAAAAATACCAATAACAATTGGTTATTTACCAATATGTTTATAGTTTTTTCAAAACGTCTTCTAGAGATTATTTTATCTGGTCGAATTTTATTTATGCGTGATATACTTATTGTGTACGCATTGTCTAATTCAGGGTTTCCCAAACTTATTGTACAATGGAACACTTCACAAATCTGGAAATGTTACCGGAACACAGCTTATTTTTTAGGTCGGGTAGTTCATAATACATACATACTAGGGCAACCAATCCCGGGATCTGGGATCTCGTTCAATTTTCTGATCCCGGGATTTCGGGATTGAGAAATTTTGAGCAAATCCCGAAAATTTACACGAAATTTAAGATTTCAAATATCTCGGTGAGCTAAAAAAAAAAACGAGTTTCCGTGAGATTCTGGGAAAAAGTATACCAAATCGGAGATCTCAAATTTCTTGGTGAGCTAAAAAAACGAGGTTCTGTGAGAATCCAAGGAAAAAGTATAGCGAATTGAGGATTTCAAATTCCTCGGTGAGAAAATCTCAATCCCGGGATTCAAAATTAATCAATCCCGAAATCCCGGGATTGGAAAAAGGCTCCGGGATTGGATACCCTAATGCATACAACTATTAAAAAAATATATGTTATTAAATGACTTATTATGAGTAAATTAATTGTTTTAAAAAGATGTTATGAGTAAATAAAGCTCTCTGTGATTCAAAATCTCCGTCTGTACCTAGATATTTGACGTTTTAAACGTCAATAGAGATTCATCTTCAGTCGGTTTTGAATATGAATTAGAAGATGTTTAAATGTCTAGCAGTGTATATTATCATTACCAATTTTCGCGAAACACCTATTTAAGTCCCACGGAACATCAGTGTTCCACGGAACATAGTTTGGGAAACCCTGGTCTAATTAATAAAACTTTTAATTTTTGTTTTAACTATATTACCCTTGTATATTGGTCAAATGCATGACCTTTTGGCGTCTACTGTAATGCTATCTATGTACAGGGCTGTGGAGTCGGAGTCAGGAGTCCTGAAGTCGGGGGTTTTGTCCGGAGACGAGAAAATTTTACGACTCAGACCCATTAAAAAAAAAAGATGTGTATTCAAACCACAATAGTCCATATGGCAAGCAATGCATGCAAAGATGACTAAAGACTCCACAGCCCTGGCTATGTGTTGGTATAAATAGCTGCCGATTGTGTGGTCGAGTGTTGACGTCGTTGACTTTGAACACGAAGGTCACGGGTCCGAACCCCAGTACGGAAAGTCTTCAAAGATTGATTATTAAATCGTTTTATGGATTTCTGTCCGACAGCATCCTATCCTAAAAACGGGCGTATCGATAGCGATTAGCTTACCACTAATTCTGTCCTAATCTATCATTGTATCCCTACTCTCTTTCAAAAAGAGAGGTTGAGCAACTGAAAACAAAAAATTCTCGTAGAAAACAAATCTTTTGAGATACCTACATATTAGAAGGTAATATGCCGTACATTGGGAGCGGACATGGATTAAAAATAATAATAATAAATACCCTGATACCTCAGTACTCATATAAAGACATTGGACCAGTCTGGATCACGTGTTGCAGAGTCTTAATCCTGCTTGACTCTCCTTTCGACCGGTGGGACTCCAGCGTCTTGAAACAGCCAGGCTACTATCCATTGATATTAAGTTAGTTTATGGCAAGGTGGTTGAAGGGTAATAACGAATCATGGTGCCTTATGATGGTCATATGCCATTTTATTAATAAGCAAACTTCACAGGTCTGTTATAGGTAAGTTCGGGCACCAGCAGAAGTAGTATCACCACAGTGTGTATGTTTACGCAAAATATTAATATTCAATTCAATGAAGAAAATTATACACACCAAAAAACATCTCTCTAAAACAATGTGATTGTTCGAATAATCACTTATTCATTGTTTCATAAAAGAACTAATTGAAAATAAAATTATTCCTTTCACAATGGATACGATATAACGAGGTACTGACTCTATCGAATGAAGATGATAGATAGATCATTCATATCACACTCTAATCGTTTTATTGCTTTATTGTTTCATATCAATTTATATATAAGAAGACGAGAAAGTTTAGCTGTTTGGCATTTCAAGCTTTCGGGCATTTGAGAATATGGTTGAATTCGATATGATCAAGAAATGGCCTTTATTCATTTTAGATCCAATAATTGCAAAAACAATACAATATAATCTTAACATTAATAGCCGATAAGGTCCGTCTGTAAGGACGTCCGCAGTAAGGTACAGACCAATGATTTCGATTTATTCTGAACAGCACATTTTTGAAATGTTGTTCTATCCAATGGGAGCGGCTTATTTTAAACCGGGCGTGAATGTTCTGATATCGCCACGTTTGAAAATTTGATATTTCTTGGTGTAGAGCTAAAGTATTGTATCACCATACATCATAATATTCGAATAATCAAAGACTTTAATTCGACTATTGCAAACTATGATTATAGGGCTATCGAAATGAATCGTCTGATCGTGTGAGTCGATGTGAGACTAATATTTTTTGGAGCGGATTTGATCAATTGAATCATAATGATGAATCTTTTCACGTCTGACCTTGAAAATCTGTTAGAATTCTTTAATACATTAAGAATATTCAAATTATGATATGGATATATGATAGAATAATATTTTGCTTTTTTCATACACTTGGACAAAATGTGCAACTGATTTTTTATTGAAAAATTGGATTTGATCTTTTGATTTTTATTGGAAATAATTGTTAAATAATTTAAAATCCGAAAAATAATTGTTGGCAAACTTAAACATTATTCCAAAAATTAAGTAATTTACAAAATTTCTGCTACTACGAAAGATGATTGTTAGCAAACTTTAACATTATTCCAAAAATTAAATAATTTACGAAATTTCTGCTACTACGAAAAATGGTTGTTAGCAAACTTAATCATTATTCCAACAATTAAATAATTTACGTAATTTCTGCTACTACGAAAAATGGTTGTTAGCAAACATAAACTTTATTCCAAAAATTCAATAATTTACGAAATTTCTGCTACTACGAAAAATGGTTGTTAGCAAACTTAAACATTATTCCAAAAAATCAATAATTTACGAAATTTCTGCTACTACGAAAAATGGTTGTTAGCAAACTTAAACATTATTCTAAAAAATCAATAATTTACGAAATTTCTGCTTCTACGAAAAATGGTTGTTAGCAAACTTAAACATTATTCCAAAAATTCAATAATTTCAATAATTTACGAAATTTCTGCTACTACGAAAAATGGTTGTTAGCAAACTTAAACATTATTCTAAAAAATCAATAATTTACGAAATTTCTGCTTCTACGAAAAATGGTTGTTAGCAAACTTAAACATTATTCCAAAAATTAAGTAATTTAGGAAATTTCTGCTACTACGAAAAATGGTTGTTAGCAAATTTAAACATTATTCCAAAAATTCAATAATTTACGAAATTTCTGCTTCTACGAAAAATGGTTGTTAGCAAACTTAAACATTATTCCAAAAATTAAGTAATTTAGGAAATTTCTGCTACTACGAAAAATGGTTGTTAGCAAATTTAAACATTATTCCAAAAATTCAATAATTTGCGAAATTTCTGCTACTACGAAAAATGGTTGTTAGCAAACTTGGACATTATTCCAAATATTAAATAATTTACGAAATTTCTGCTCCAACGAAAAATGGTTGTTAGCAAACTTGAACATTATTCCAAAAATTCAATAATTTACGAAATTTCTGCTACTACGAAAAATGGTTGTTAGCAAACTTAAACTTTATTCCAAAAATTGAATAATTTACTAAATTTCTGTTACTACGAAAAATGGTTGTTAGCAAACTTCAACATTATTCCAAAAATTAAATAATTTACGAAATTTCTGCTCCTACGAAAAATGGTTGTTAGCAAACTTGGACATTATTCCAAATATTAAATAATTTACGAAATTTCTGCTCCTACGAAAAATGGTTGTTAGCGAACTTAAACATTATTCTAAAAATTAAATATTTTACGAAATTTCTGCTACTACGAAAAATGGTTGTTAGCAAACTTAAACATTATTCCAAATATTAAATAATTTACGAAATTTCTGCTACTACGAAAAATGGCTGTTAGCAAACTTGAACATTATTCCAAAAATTCAATAATTTACGAAATTTCTGCTACTACGAAAAATGGTTGTTAGCAAACTTAAACTTTATTCCAAAAATTCAATAATTTACGAAATTTCGGCTACTACGAAAATTGGTTGTTAGCAAACTTTAACTTTATTCCAAAAATTAAATATTTCACGAAATTTATGCTACTGCGAAAAATGGTTGTTAGCAAACTTGAACATTATTCCAAATATTAAATAATTTACGAAATTTCTGCTACTACGAAAAATGGTTGTTAGCAAACTTAAACTTTATTCCAAAAAATCAATATTTTACGAAATTTATGCTACTACGAAAAATGGTTGTTAGCAAACTTGAACATTATTCCAAATATTAAATCATTTACGAAATTTCGGCTACTACGAAAAATGGTTGTTATCAAACTTTTTTTTTCCAAAAATTCAATAATTCACGAAATTTCTGCTACTACGAAAAATAGTTGTCAGCAAACTTGAACATTATTCTAAAAATTAAGTAATTTACGAAGTTTCTGCTAATACGAAAAATTGTTGTTAGCAAACTTAAACATTATTCCAAATATTAAATAATTTACGAAATATCTGCTAACTATAAAAATAAAATATATTAAAATAAAATATAATTAAATTAAATTAAATTCAATAAAATAAAATAAAATAAAATAAAATAAAATAAAATAAAATAAAATGAAATGAAATAAAATAAAATAACATAAAATTAAATTAAATTAAATACTATGCAACAAAAATCTCACGTTGCTGGGCAACGGGCTTACAGCTAGTCTATATATTAATAGCCGATAAGGTCTGAGTGTCAGTATGTTTGGACGTCCATTTCACACCTTCCATTTCTCCACTTTTTTATTCATACTAAATTTATATATTAAAAGTCGATAAAATAATCACTCGCTTTTCACTTTTCACAAATGTGTGCGTACTGATGATGTCCTCGAGACATCTTCTTCTTCTACGAAATGTATTTTGTTTGCGTACATTTTCAAATTAATAGATAATGAAATGAAATAAAATATAATTCAATAATTTGCAATTTAAAAACTGCAGGGCTGTCGATATATGCGCCGTGGTCGATTTATGGTACTATGAAAAATGATTGTTAGCAAACTTGAACATTATTCTAAATATTAAATAATTTACGAAATTTCTGCTCCTACGAAAAATGGTTGTTAGCAAACTTGAACATTATTCTAAATATTAAATAATTTACGCAATTTCGGCTACTACGAAAAATGGTTGTTAGCAAACTTGAACATTATTCCAAAAATTCAATAATTTACGAAATTTCTGCTTCTACGAAAAATGGTTGTTAGCAAACTTAAACTTTATTCCAAAAATTGAATATTTTACGAAGTTTATGCTACTACGAAAAATGGTTGTTAGCAAACTTAAACATTATTCCAAATATTAAATAATTTACGAAATTTATGCTACTACGAAAAATGGTTGTTAGCAAACTTGAACTTTATTCCAAAAATTCAATAATTTACGAAATTTCTGCTACTACGAAAAATGGTTGTTAGCAAACTTAAACTTTATTCCAAAAGTTCAATAATTTACGAAATTTATGCTACTACGAAAAATGGTTGTTAGCAAACTTAAACATTATTCCAAATATTAAATAATTTACGAAATTTATGCTACTACGAAAAATGGTTGTTAGCAAACTCAAACTTTATTCCAAAAATTGAATATTTTACGAAATTTATGCTACTACGAAAAATGGTTGTTAGCAAACTTAAACTTTATTCCAAAAGTTGAATTTTTTACGAAATTTATGCTACTACGAAAAATGGTTGTTAGCAAACTTAAACATTATTCCAAATATTAAATAATTTACGAAATTTATGCTACTACGAAAAATGGTTGTAAGCAAACTTGAACATTATTCCAAAAATTCAATAATTTACGAAATTTCTGCTACTACGAAAAATGGTTGTTAGCAAACTTAAACTTTATTCCAAAAATTGAATATTTTACGAAATTTATGCTACTACGAAAAATGGTTGTTAGCAAACTTAAACTTTATTCCAAAAATTGAATATTTTACGAAATTTATGCTACTACGAAAAATGGTTGTTAGCAAACTTAAACTTTATTACAAAAGTTCAATAATTTACGAAATTTATGCTACTACGAAAAATGGTTGTTAGCAAACTTAAACATTATTCCAAATATTAAATAATTTACGAAATTTATTCTACTACGAAAAATGGTTGTTAGCAAACTCAAACTTTATTCCAAAAATTGAATATTTTACGAAATTTATGCTACTACGAAAAATGGTTGTTAGCAAACTTAAACATTATTCCAAAAATTCAATAATTTACGAAATTTCTGCTTCTACGAAAAATGGTTGTTAGCAAACTTAAACTTTATTCCAAAAATTGAATATTTTACGAAGTTTATGCTACTACGAAAAATGGTTGTTAGCAAACTTAAACATTATTCCAAATATTAAATAATTTACGAAATTTATGCTACTACGAAAAATGGTTGTTAGCAAACTTGAACTTTATTCCAAAAATTCAATAATTTACGAAATTTCTGCTACTACGAAAAATGGTTGTTAGCAAACTTAAACTTTATTCCAAAAGTTCAATAATTTACGAAATTTATGCTACTACGAAAAATGGTTGTTAGCAAACTCAAACTTTATTCCAAAAATTGAATATTTTACGAAATTTATGCTACTACGAAAAATGGTTGTTAGCAAACTTAAACTTTATTCCAAAAGTTGAATTTTTTACGAAATTTATGCTACTACGAAAAATGGTTGTTAGCAAACTTAAACATTATTCCAAATATTAAATAATTTACGAAATTTATGCTACTACGAAAAATGGTTGTTAGTAAACTTAAACATTATTCCAAAAATTCAATAATTTACAAAATTTCTGCTTCTACGAAAAATGGTTGTTAGCAAACTTGAACATTATTCCAAAAATTGAATATTTTACGAAATTTATGCTACTACGAAAAATGGTTGTTAGCAAACTTAAACATTATTCCAAATATTAAATAATTTACGAAATTTATGCAACTACGAAAAATGGTTGTTAGCAAACTTAAACATTATTCCAAAAATTAAATATTTTACGAAATTTCTGCTACTACGAAAAATGGTTGTTAGCAAACTTAAACTTTATTCCAAAAGTTCAATAATTTACGAAATTTATGCTACTACGAAAAATGGTTGTTAGCAAACTTAAACATTATTCCAAATATTAAATAATTTACGAAATTTATGCTACTACGAAAAATGGTTGTTAGTAAACTTAAACATTATTCCAAAAATTAAATAATTTACGAAATTTCTGCTTCTACGAAAAATGGTTGTTAGCAAACTTAAACTTTATTCCAAAAGTTCAATAATTTACGATATTTATGCTACTACGAAAAATGGTTGTTAGCAAACTTAAACATTATTCCAAAAATTCAATAATTTACGAAATTTCTGCTTCTACGAAAAATGGTTGTTAGCAAACTTAAACTTTATTCCAAAAATTGAATATTTTACGAAGTTTATGCTACTACGAAAAATGGTTGTTAGCAAACTTAAACATTATTCCAAATATTAAATAATTTACGAAATTTCTGCTACTACGAAAAATGGTTGTTAGCAAACTTGAACTTTATTCCAAAAATTCAATAATTTACGAAATTTCTGCTACTACGAAAAATGGTTGTTAGCAAACTTAAACTTTATTCCAAAAGTTCAATAATTTACGAAATTTATGCTACTACGAAAAATGGTTGTTAGCAAACTTAAACATTATTCCAAATATTAAATAATTTACGAAATTTATGCTACTACGAAAAATGGTTGTTAGCAAACTCAAACTTTATTCCAAAAATTGAATATTTTACGAAATTTATGCTACTACGAAAAATGGTTGTTAGCAAACTTAAACTTTATTCCAAAAGTTGAATTTTTTACGAAATTTATGCTACTACGAAAAATGGTTGTTAGCAAACTTAAACATTATTCCAAATATTAAATAATTTACGAAATTTATGCTACTACGAAAAATGGTTGTTAGCAAACTTAAACTTTATTCCAAAAAGTCAATAATTTACGAAATTTCGGCTACTACGAAATATGGTTGTTAGCAAACTTAAACTTTATTCCAAAAATTGAATATTTTACGAAATTTATGCTACTACGAAAAATGGTTGTTAGCAAACTTAAAAATTATCCCAAAAATTAATTATTTTACGAAATTTATGCTACTACGAAAAATGGTTGTTAGCAAACTTAAACTTTATTCCAAATATTAAATAATTTACGAAATTTCTGCTTACTATAAAAATAAAATAAATTAAAATAAAATAAAATAACATAAAATAAAATAAAATAACATAAAATAAAATAAAATAAAATAAAATAAAATAAAATAAAATAAAATAAAATAAAATAAAATAAAATAAAATAAAATAAAATAAAATAAAATAAAATAAAATAAAATAACACAACATAACATAACATAAAATAAAATAAAATAAAATAAAATAAAGTAAAATAAAATAAAATACAATGCAACAAAACACAATGCAACAAAAATCTCACGTTGCTGGGCAACGGGCTTACAGCTAGTGTATATTAATGCTTAGCTCAAGGAATAAATACAAGTGAAAAGTTTAATTTACTAAATAATAGAAAATTGAAATTAGGAGAAATGAACGTTATGATAAATACAGTTTCTAGCGAAGTAGTTAGTCAGTCTCCACTCTCCAGTCTCAGTTCCCGGATCAAGCAACCCGAGGCTTACGACATGGAATTTGTATAAAGTAGATTTCATTTATTAAATATAAATGTAAAATATAGTATGAAAATCTTTATACCTTGGGTCCTTCATATGTACATCTTGGATGGCAATGAAAAGGTTAAGAAACATTTTAAAAATACTTTTTAATAACATACATAATTTTTTTTTTAATAACATACATACAATATGACTTCTGAATTTACGTGTGAAAAATGTTAGTTTGCAATAATAGCCATAAAATTACTGACCTAATGTATTATTTTTCAAATGAAATGGTTTCATCGGCAAAATCAAACGAATCCTTCGAATGGTGTGTAATAAAAAGCGATTTGATTTTTTATAATAAAATATTGTGCAATATATTTAAACGAATATATCTACTCAGAACGGGACGCGAGACTTTTACATGACAATTTTATGTCCTGGTACATGAACAAAAACCGAATATAGATATCTTTTAATTTAAACTATGAAAATAGCGTGATGCCGAAATGGCAATCAACTGGATTACTCAATTAATTTCCATGTCTTCATTTAATTAATGGAGTTCTTCCGAGTATATTTTCTTTGGAATAAATTTTGGATTCAATAGAAAAAGCTTCCGGTCAAATTTTGAACATTGTTAATAGGCATGGCAGAGCTTTGCGCTTCATTAGCACGCCTCTTAAACCACATCTCATTCACTCATCATGCGTCCTTTGTAAATTTTCAATAATAATTAAGCAATACTCTTCAATTCATAAATAGCTTTGGTATTAATGATAACTTGCCATTTTTTTTCAGACAAAAATAAATAAAGGATCTTTCCTTATTAATGCACTTGACATGGCAATAATGAAGAAAATAAGAAATGATATATTTTTAGAATTATTGGTTTCGTCATCCTTCACCTTTTGTTTGTGATAACTATATCAGTTATCTTAGGTACCTAATTACTTACTGAGTCTTAAATCACTTGAACGAAGAAGTAAAAACAAAAACTAAAGGCACTGTGAAAATTCACACTCATTGTCGATTATCTTAGTCAGTATTAAGCAATCTTTAGAAATTGTTTTCTGCATCCTAAAAGATTTTAATTATTTTATTGTTAGTTAGCGCTATTATTTTCCACCAGTAACTTGTTCAAGTAATTTATGACGGTTGTATTTACATATTTTTAAAAATGTCCAACTGATTTTGAAGGTGGTTGCACCGTTTTCTAGCATCGATTCTGGCTAAATACCTGTAAAATAATTACGAACAATCCCTTGCAAATTTTGATTGAAAACGTAATCGAATACTGATTATGAATGGGGGAAAAATAAAGTGAAAGTCCTTACGAATACTGATTTAAAAAAATAGGTTATAACCAAGTATATATTTAAAAAAAATAGTACCCTTCCTGCACTGCACACAATTTCCTCAATTCATATGCTAACATTACGGACCTCTATAAGTATATTAAGTAAATGATTAAAAGATATGTAATTGATTTTATATTTGTATCTGTTTTCAGCTTTCATTGAAATATATAGCTAATTTATTATAATAAAAACTTTAATTGTAACATTATATTGTATTATTATTTAGGAAAAAGTAAAAAAAAATTGCCTTAATGGTCTTTTTATTCATTCATAAAGCTTTTAATTTAGTTTTTATGATGAATATTTTTTCAATGCATTTTTTAAGAGAGTAGGGGTGGGGTATAAAGTCACTGCAACTCGTCCCCAACAAACTTGTTAAACAAAAAATGGCCTATGTTTAAGAAAGACATTGACACTAGGGCCTACAAACCCGGGATCTCGAGATTGATAAAATTTGATAAAAAGCGCAAGGGCTAAAAAAAGGTCTCGCGTATTTTCAATTTGGGAATTCCGTAAATTCCTAGGATTTTGGATTCGAAATTTTGGGAAGAGCTAAAAAAATGTCTTGCGTCGTTTCATTTTGGGAATTCCGTAAATTCCTAGAGTTTTCATCGATCCAGAATTTATACACGATTTTATGTTGAATGTACAGTCCCGTAATCCCAGGATCACAAAAAGGGTCCTTGATTGGATGCCCTAACTGACACCATATTCGCCTTATTCTAGATTTATTCAATAACGCAAATGTTTGTAAAATATTTGTTACCATTTTTAATCATTGTTAGATTTAATTTAAAATTTCGACTAAAGATGCTTGGTGGAATTTCAATATTAAATTTGAATCGTTCAAATTACGTACATTCACACAAGTTTTGACATTAACGAACCATTCAAATCTGTTGACACTCCCATGGGTTAATCCTTTTCGCCAGCAATGGCTTTAAACTTAATGATACATTTATTTCTTAAATAAACACGATACAATTTACCAAGCGTCAGTTCAAGTTCATATGTGCACTTGAACGCCTGAAGAGGCCGAAAGGCGAAACCCGGGTCATTAGTAACAAAACATGTGTGAATGTACATAATTTAAAAGATTCAAATTTTATTGTGAATGAAGCGTTTATCTCACCCTTAACTTACTAATACCAATGCACGTTTGTCAAGGGTCAGCCAAATCTTTGTTATTTTTAATCACTTCAAGAATAGATTCAAGTTAATGGATATTTTATTTTAATGATATTTAAAACCATGCAATAATTATTATCACTGTTATCACTATACCCTCGCGTGTTGACGGGGCAATTATTTTATGATGAAAAAGATAATATGGGCTGTTGGTTTGAAGAGATTTCGCGCAACCATTGGCAATATACTGCACCGAGATTAGAAAACCAGCATGCAGGAATAGATTCACTATCTCACGAAGACCTGAAGCAAGTCTTAAATTTCGAGCAATACTACGTTTTGGGTGGTATTTATTTAGAACGAGCTAAGTATACATACATGCAAAAAAATCGAACTAAATATTCAATTTTATTTACAAGTTAATACCAATGTACAGCATACTGTGAAATAAAAAAAACTGATGACTCCGACCCTTTTTTAAAATTGTGTATACAAACTACTAGAGTCAAAAGTGATACCACTGCATAATAGTAAGTCTAAAAAAATATAGAGGTCCAAGCCCACAATAAAAACTAAAGTCATTAATGAGAATAAGAAGTCTTTAGAATTTAAATAAATAGTATTTTATAAGTTTACAAAAATCATGGAATAATTTCTCAATCCTTTATCGAGATAATGATATGAGAATATATGAATAACTGATATGAGAAATTCACACCTCGTTCATCTAGCTAGGTCCTAGGTCATAGGAAGATGTAATCCGTAAGAATATACATTTTAAGTAAGTCAAATATATTCTAAAATTACTATATTCGTATTTATTGGTGAAATAATAACTGCATATAATAGAACTGGGGTCCTCAATATTTTTTGACCGTAAAGCGCATTCAAAACAATTGTTAGGGGTGCGGGCACCACATATTTTTTTGTAAGGATATTTATAATTGGACTAGGATAATAAATAAATAAATAACGTCTATATTTTAACAAACAAAAAACAATGCAGAAGAATGGTATAAATCTCAGTTATCTTTGTTACTGCATTTCATTGGCCTCATAGTTAGGAATGTATGATGATGTTAATGCTAATCGGTGAGTTGAGATCTATACTTTGATTTTGTGAAGTTCATGTTTGAAAATAATGATTCGCAAAGATACGTCGTACCAAAAAAGGATTATATTTTGTATGCCGCTTTTTTCAGCAATGGATTTTTTTTCTGTCCACTGTATTCCAGAAGTCTTTATTTGATATAAATGATTTTAATAAAATATAATTCTTAATGTCCGAAATTTCTAATTTGTGTGCCTTTCCTTGAACAAGATCTACAATACATGAAGTCAATGTTGGTTGGCGCACAGAAATCGATCCACAGGCACAGGTTTAGGTATCCCTGTAATACAGCGGCTTCCAACCTTTATACTACTACGCCTCCCTTTGAAGAAGAAAATATCGTCGCACCTCCCCATCCTTTATGTCATATGGCAATAAAGACACATTTTAAAGTGTATATAATTATCTTGGACTGCTCGCGCCTCCCAGATTGGAAATCGCTGCTGTAATAAAAGAAAAGGAAATGATTGAAAAAAAAATCATTTCAAGCGAGATTTTTTTTTACTATTTTCTAATCCGATTCAGAGTCGAAGATTTTTTAACGACACAACAGCCTTTGTTATTACTGTTTTCATCTGCCGCCATCCACCTGATAAATAAATACCATGCTCACGCAACTTTTTGACCTTGCAATTCGACGCTTTGAAAATGACTACTGTTTTGTGTTTACTTAAAATAACTGACGCCATGACCTCTTGAGAATACAAAGCGCATAATTAGTTGAAAAAATTATAATCGCGCAGTGGGTGGTGGTAGAATTTCAATTGCAAATTTGGCAAATTGCGATGATTATTTCATAGAATTATCCGCCTTATAAATAAATATGTATTTAATTTTCTTAGATAATGAATGCGGCAAAGATAAATTAAATTACGTAATAATGAACTTTATTAATTTTGATGTTTATATTTAGATATTTTATTTAATGCGTGGTCGTTGTTTGATAAAATTAGAAGGAATTTGTTGTTTTATTCAGACTTTCCATATCGACAGTGGAAAGGAAAAAGGATGTAACCCACATTTATAAAATTTTACAGGAGGCGCAAAAAACGAGTTTTGATGATTTTGGGCCATATGCAAATTATGAATTATACACAACCTTGAAGTGCACGGAGACTTCTAAACTAGTGTTTAATTGAAATATCTAATATCAATTAAATAAAGCTGTCTAGAAAAAATCTTTATTTCAGACTTTTTTCATGGTTTTAATTTTTTACAAGGTTATCTTTTTCAAACTTAAAAGATAAATTTAGATACTAATTCGGCATTTGTAGCTTGCATCTTTTTGATAGAACGTGTATCAAGCTTGACACATTGTGATTATCGAAAAAAACCTATTTTGAAAAACTGTAGGTTACGTCCTTTTTCCTTTCCACAGTCGATATATTTGATAATTAGTAAAATTTTTGTTTTTAAATATGAAAACAATTCAAACTGAAATATTAAAGATGTGTTTGTTAAGTTTACTTTTTCGTTTTTATATTTCCGAGTGTTACCCATGAAACTATATAGGAAATATTATAATTGTTGGAATTTTCTAGTACAAAACCATCAAATATTGTAAAATAAATAATAATATAAAAAATAACTTAAAATCTAAGGTATGATTTCAATCTCTTAATTATTGGACGATAAAAATGACCAAATAATGTAGATCGTATAATATGTGTGAGGTTTGATTTGGTTTACTAATTGAAAAAACGGTATAGACCAGACCTGGACAAATGGCGACCCACGGGCTGGATCCGGCACGTGGAGTATTTTAAAAAATGTATAAATAAAAAATATGTAATAAAAAAATTTAGAAAAATTTGGGCGGGTGGACGAAAAACATTATTAATGGTATCCTAGTAGAATTTTCAAGAAATCACTATTTCACTGTTTCAGTATTTCAAATATTTATTTACTAAAAATCAGACGATGGATTCAAACCATTGGAGGGCCAGATTCAGCCCATGGGCCGCAGCTTAGTGACTGCGGGTTGTCGAGAATAATTCAGTTGTTAGTCGAGAAGTGACTGTGATTGATACTGTGATAAGCTACAATAAATTCCTTCATAATTATTTTTTCGGTAACATTGCATACCTGCCGTTTTGTTTCGAAAATAAATATTTGTTTTTGTAGAAATATTGTAAAAATATTAATTGTACTGGTACAATAGTGATCAAATTCACTTTCACTTAATTGTAACAAATTACGTTAAGCTTTGCACAGCAATTTAAAACACAATTAATTTTATAGTTATGAGAAAAATTGCATGTATGCGAGGAAAACAAGCTTGCTTGTTAATTAATATTCAGAAACATATTTCATTTACGTAAGTGAAATATTTAAAGAGGCATATTCCTCTACCTACAATATACATATGTACATTATAATATTCTACATAATTTGTTTTATTTTTGTTTGTAAGTTCCCTCTGTAACCTCTTCAACCGTCTGTAACCTCTTCAATCCCGGGATCGGGAGCCGGTAAATTGCTCGAATGGAAATTGCTCGAATTACAAATTATTCGAATTATTTGGTTATTTAAACGATTTTTCATGACTTTTTCTACGAATTTCATTTTTATCTTGTGCGACACTTGCTTAGAGAGTGAAATATAAAAATATTTTTCGTAAGTATTTATTTTAACCGTGTTCGCTCCAAATGCGGAACATATGATCTTTTAATAGAGTTTATCTCAACAGAAGTGTTTCGACGAGAACTGCTTATTAATTAGTTACTCAAACTGTTTCTATATATTTCCATAAAACATAGAAGACTAGGGCTAAGACAGAACCAACGGAAACAAATTGATTATCTTGTTATTCGAGCATTTTCCATTCGAGCAATTTACCGGGAACCCCCGGGATCCCGTCCAGTTTTGTGATAGTAGTAATTCCGGGAATTCAGGATTGAAGATAAGTGAAAAATTGTCGAAATGTCCGTGGGAGTTAAAGAAAGCACTCTCATTTTTCATTTTAAGAAATTCGTAAATTTCCAAGATGAAAATTGGCGAAAAAACACTTTTTGAAATCTGCCAGCGACAAGAATAGGTTTTTACACATGTAACATTAAAAAAATCGTCTGTGATAGAACTGCTTCTTAATCAATTAATCAAATATATTTTCCTAATGTTTTAATGTCCCTCTCGTTGTCGCTGGGAATGTAAATTATCTTCAAACAGATATGTCCAGCCAGCTAAAATATTCCAGATTAAAAACACGCAACTTTTTCGGCTCATATCTAATCGACAAAATCATATGTTTGTAGAAATATTTTTATCATTTCAATTTTCTTTTAAAAAAATGTATATTATTTTCCACTTAGAAGGTCCAGTGACGTGGTAATAATATAGTACCATATACTTAACTTAACTGTTTCAGAATGCGGATGACGACAGGACCCGTTCCGATTTTTTGCTTTGCAATCAGCACGACAATACCTTGTGTGATTTTTGCCATTCGTCAACAACGTGATGGCGCGTGAATGAAAAATGAACGTTATTTTTTTTTTTTTTTTGAAACTCAGTTCTCAAACTAACCAAAATTTTTTGAAATGATTTCCTTAGTGTTGTGAAGTCGGGGGTTTCGTCCACAGTCGAAGTCAATGTCGGCTCCGTAATCTCACGGTTCAGACCTATTAAAAAAATAAAATTTAATGATGTGTATTCAAACCACAATAGTCCATAGTGTTGCCACTGCATACTAGGCTGACTAATTATGATAAGATGGTGTACATATATATAACATACAAATAAATGATTTAAGGAATTCTTTTATTCGTCGTTTTTTTTATTTTAATTAACTCATTCGCATCGGGGCATTTTTGCGAAATTTTGCAAAAAATTAGGTACTTTTGAAAAAAAAAATAACTTTAAAACTATTTGACATTCAAAAAAATAATTTGGACACCAGTTGTGCAACACTTTGTTGCATAATACTTTATATATTTTAGCCTGCTTTTATTAGCGATACTCATCTTTTGTATTTTTTAATATAGAAAATCGGGTATTTGACATAGAATTATATATTTCATCGAAAACGTAATAAATAACAAGTCAAATAAACATTTACTCCTGTTTATTTTATTTCAAAAAAAAATTAGAAAACATAAAAGCCTATTTTTAGCCTACAATTGCTTATATTTTGGTGGCCTATTTTTTAAAGTTTTATTTTAACTGTCTGCTGATTTTTCATCGCCGAAATCACCGAATAAAAAAAATATTTGTGCATATATTTTAATATTTTATTTTTTAAATGATGCATCAATCATTTGTTACGCCATCTGCATAGAGAATCTAAAACATTTGTCGCATTGGATGTATATATTTCAACGCGTAAGTCAGACCGGCGAAAAGACTCGTATACGAGTCATCCGTAACCAATGTGTTAAAGTTGGAGTCGGAGTCGTCTTTTTTTACACGACTCCACAGACCTAGATTTCTTCAACAGACAAGACAGAATTTAAAGCTCTCCTCCGCCTTAATACTACATAGATAAGACTTAAGCTAAAAGAAAAAATAAGGTTTCAAGTTCATTATTATAAAAAAATAGATTTTGCAACTCAATGAATTAAATAAAAAAATATGTTTATCGGCATCCAGTATCAAAAGTTTTGCTATTCCTTTTACCTTCGCGTAGTAAACGTGCAATGACCTTACGGTTGACAAGCATTAAAATGAACAAAACGTATGAGCCTCCGGTATCTTAATGATTATCAATGGCCATATCTCAGAAATACGTAGTTTCTATTGTGCAGCTTACATATAAATTGTTTTAAATTATTATAGTTCCGTCATGGCGAAAAGGTAGCCATTATCGGTAGACTGGTCTGGCACAGGTGGGGGTGCAACACCTGCATTAATTTAAGCCCAGGTCGGTCTTTTCAATGGAAACAATTAAATATATATTATATTCGTGGCGTTGAGTGTTAATCAAAATTATTACTATGTGGCACGAATGCGTCATTACTCATTAGGTATTTATTGATTTGAAATGTTGTGATGTAATTCATTTTACAATGCGTATATTTTGTTTTGGGCGTTTAGGCGACGACACATTTCAAACGTGATAGTAGAATGGTGCTTCTTTTAATTTATCAAATACATATCGACTGTGGAAAGAAAAAAGGACATAACCCACGGTTTTTAAGATAATCACAATTTATCAAACTTGATACACGTTATATCAAAAAGATGTAAGCCGCAAATGCCGAATTAGTATCTAAATTTAGCTTTTAAGTTTGAAAAAGGATGAGTTTGTGATAATTGAAAACAAGAAAAAAGACTGAAAACAAAGTTTTTCCTAGACAATTTGTTCAATTAATATTACAATATGTCAATTAAACACCACTTCGCACCGTGCACTTCAAGGTTGTGTATATTTCATAATTTGCATATGGCCCAGATTGATCAAAACACGTCTTTTGTGCCTCCTATAAAATTTGCTATGTGTGGGTTACGTCCTTTTTCTTTTCCACAGTCGATATATGTGTGTACATATAGTAATATTCACTTTCATGATATTTAAATTCATTGTATATAAAAAAATATTAATAAAATAAAAGGGGTTTTACAATAGTTGAGATTAATCATTATCTTTTTTTTTGACTAAAGAAAAGGTTTGTTCTAGCATATAGACTCCTAGTGGAGTTACTCAGTCACTCAAACTTTCTTTTTCGAATCATATAGAATACGATACATAATTACAATGAACAATAATACAAACATCAAAATAAAATGTACAATTATTTATCATTAATAAAGGACATGAAAATAGTTTAAATACTCCATTTATACGCCCCCTAATGGTTTGCGCCCTAGGCGGATGCCTATTTTGCCGGCATGGTGGCGCCGGCCCTGATTGTTAGTAAACAGGAAATTAAATAAAATCATTGTCTTCTTTTACAGAATATATTACCACATATAACGTTGTTGATCTGTTAATTAAAAAAGTTACCCGCATGTACACCAGCCCTGAAACGTATTATAAAAGCCCTGTTAAAAAAGTATTATCGATGGATATGTTTTCACTTTTATTACATAAGCAGCGAGGTGAAAGATGGGAGTTGCATTATATTTATGTTTCCGTCGGTTAGATATTATTAAATTTGTTAATCAGATTTTATTATAGCTGGAAGGCAATATTCTAAATGGAATTTTTAATACGATTCACACAAATCAAGATAGGTTTTACTAAATGTTTATAACTTTCCAGAAATATAAAGTTTAGACAATGCTATATTAAATACGGTCAAATGTTTTAGACAATATTGATATCTTTTTAAACGCTTCAAATGCGTTTTCAATCATTCCTCCAACGCAAAAATAGTAACCTTGCTATATGATAATTGGTATCTTTGTGGAAGTTTATTTTTAATGTAAAATTAAATTTAATAACTTCTTTAAACAAGTGGAAAAACAAATATTAATAATTGTTGGTTTGAGCCATCATAAGCAGAACTGTGTAGTCGGAGTCGGGGTCGTGAAAAATGAGCGGCTCGATTTTTTTTTGAAAAATATATTTAACCCTTTCCTAACTATGCAAAAAAAAGCACGCGCTTCTGAGCTGTGTATCCGTTAGACATCAGGCAATCGGAAGTGAATCATGACAATTATATAACACTACTACAATATTTATATTATTGCATTACTCAATGCGTAAATTTATAAGGGAGGAATACCTGAATTTTAGACCGAATATTTATTATACATACAGAGAAATGTAAATGATTAGAAGGTATGTGTACTATTTACACATCTTAGTTAAGAAAGGGTTAATGAAGTGTGTTCAAACAAAATAGTCAAAAGTGTTGACATTTCATGCTTGACTGACTAAAGATGATCTGATGGTATGCTTATGTATGTATGTATATATATGTTAAAATAAAATTATTGAAAAATTTTCTCGGAGTCGGAGTCGTCTTTTTTTTACACAACTCCATAATCCTGATCATAAGGCGTTTACATAACATTGCAGGGTTCATTCCGTTGGATAAACAAATCCACAACTAAATGGAAAAAGTTATCAAGTCTTCCAAATTTTCATGTCGTAATTTTCTGCATTACAAACCACGATAAATAAAATAAAAACGGCCAACTTTGTTATTTCACTGGTTGTAAAACTAGGCGCAATATGTGTTGCTTGTCATTTATTAGCATCTACAGATTTATTGTATTAAATATTTTTTTTATATATTATGTAGTCATCAATTCTTATAAATTAAAAAAAAAACTATCGATACAATTAATCTGAATATACCTATCGAGGTGATAAAGTACTTGTAGCCGTTGTTTTAACCCTGTCCGCAACTAATGTGGAGCATATTGAAAATATTAGGGCTAGTGGAAAAGACTGGTGGTAACGTGGTAAGGTAGTTGCTCTCATTACACCCCGTTTTTATTATTTATTGCCATTTTATTAAGGATGTCCGTGCTAGAATTTGAGCCCATGAAAACCGTAACCGTAGCCAACGACGTTGATCATTCAACCACGTACCCGATACATATAGATACTTAAATATATTTAATAGCAATTTTATCAGTTTAATTTACGTATATTGAAAATTAATATCAACACTGTAACCCAATGGTTTCTAACAAAGATACGTTTTAAAGGATAAATAAATATTTTGGACTGTTCGAGTCTCCCTTTGTAATAGTCCACGCCTCCTCAGGGAGGCTCGCCTCATAGGTTGAAAATCACTGCTGTAATTGGATTAACTTCATGTACATGACGCAGGAAAATATTATATTATTATAATAAGTAAAAAAATCTGTCTCAAAGCTGTAACTAAACTATGATGTTTCAATAAATTTTATTAAAAATAATGTGAATATAATATCTAACGACAAGCAAATAGATTACAAATATAATGTGATAAAAAACATAAGCATATAATGACTTAATAAAGTAATAAGAATACCAATTTTTTTTTTAAATAATTGCTTAATATATTTTACTATTATTTAATATCATAAAATTTTTCTATTTCAGATTATATCATAGAGATTAAAAATCAAAACAATCAGGAAATCCATTAAAATTGTTTGATGTGATAATATCACGAATCCACATAAATAATAAGTATTATTGGTATGTGTGCCCGGCAATGGCGTTCCTTAGTGAAACATTAATGTTGGGATTTTTTTTTATTTCGATAAGGCATCTTGCATTCAGTATTAATTTCTATGGAGTCCAGAGTCGTGAAGTCGAAAGCAGATTTGAATTCGTTAAATGTCAACCGAAGTAACTGAATCTCTATCAGTTGAGCGTAGTTAATGCCCATCCAACTCAGTGACGTTCCTAGACTATTGCCACCCCTGGGCTGAGTTTAATCGACCGCCCTTACTATTTTTGAAATAAAAGTTTGAAATACTTATTGCCATATATTTGCCGTGTCTTTTTTCCATTATTTATCATTATTCGAAGAATACATATACTATAATAATATAGAAATTCGAATCTTATACTCATCTACGTAATCAAAATTTTGTTTAAATTTGTCCCTTAATTGCTTTTATGATCCAGGTCATTTCCATTCGAATTTACGCCAAAACTGCTATAGTGCCGTCATAGGTAATGATACGATACGGTCCTTTGGCATGATTTGTACTTGCATTTCCTTATACGGTTGTTAGCAAAGCTTGATAGGTATAATGAGGAAGAGAGAAAGAATAATCACATCATTTTTTCGATTATTCAAGGTCAAATGGACAAAGTCGCCAATGTAAGCAAATATTAAGAATTTCGCAATCCGCGGGCCTTGCCGCGGATTATTGAGTGCAAAGACAAACCCACTGCTTTGTAAGTGAGTACGTGGGAGCACAGAGCCAAATAGAAATACCGTCTCTCGCTCGCGAGCGGTGCTCGACCGAAATAGCGGTCGAGTGCGGCGAGAGAGGGAAATGGAAACGCTTGCCGTTTTCCTCCTCCTCAACGGAGGCTCCCCATAATTTACAGGTACACCTAGCATAGGCTGTTCTAGCCCCTGAAGAAATTTCGCTGAATTCTATCGACGCAATTTCCAATTGCGATCGAACAAATGAATCCCGCGGCGACCTCGACCAGGGTCGTCAGGGACAAAATTCGTTTGAGAATTTTTGTTTTTACGACACTAGCCATGTCCTAGTATGCACTGCATAAACTAATATTAAAATCATGTTCGCGGTTTGGACTCCACCAAGCCCTCACCTGCGCCAATTAAAATCGTGCGGAACCGGCGCCCGAGCCAAGCTTCGGCGCCGAATTTTTTTCGAGCCGTAAAGGACGATGGTCCGAAACGGTGTTGTAAATTAAATTGCAATCGGATAACAGGTTTATTAGTAATTCAATAAACTGTGATTTCCCCATACATTTTGGCGAGACGAAATTTCGAAACGCGTTCGGCGCGTAGCGTTTGCCGTTCGATACTAAAATAAGCCCCGCCCAGTCCGACCAATCGTAGCGGTTCGCGTGGTCATACGTGCGATCGCAGGCGGCCTCCCCTCCACCGCGGTCAATCAAAATTTCAATCTGATATGAAGCGCGAACACACGAAGGGAAGGTGGGAAATTTTAGTTTCATGGAAGCGAACGACTATCACGGACGTTCCTTCGAATTTTCAGCCAAATCCCTTCAGGAACTTTCACCATAGAAAATATTTAGCATAAATTTGCACTTAAATCGATTTCAGGCTTTTATAAAAATCAGACTCAATTCAGTAATTACTTTTTCGCGGACGATGACATCTCCGCTTTGATTAACCGGTACACCTGACTCGCTCAGGTGGAAAATTTTTCTTCTTTTTCTCATAACTCGCTTCAGCAACGAGTTATGAGATCGCTTGTAAGAGCAATATTTCGCGGAAAACTGATTCTGACACGACAGTGATTTTTCTGATTTTCTATCTGTCATATTAAGATCACTAGAGACGATTTTCGCTCAGCGGAATCGTTGTTCTAGAAAAATCTCAGTTGCCGCCATCTTGAGATATTTCGGCAGAGCCACGGGAGGTCAGCATCTTAGCCAATCGGCGTGAGACGCAGATGCTGAGGTTAGCAGATTTGCTCGGGTCAACCGTTTTTTTTGACCCCGGCCGAGGACGCAGCTGGACCAAATCCTTTACAAAAAGGCAGGTCAGTTTTGCAAAAGTTACCAAATCTTCACCGACTTCTACGCGTTACTCTGCTCCCGTGCTCTCTTCCGCCGATATTATCCGCCGCGACATCTTTAATTTAAACCAGCCAGAAATTCTCTCAGCTTGACCAATTCATTCGAATAGTTGACATTGTGCAAAGCTGAGTTGAATTCTGTGCTACCTCCTTGTGTTATCGCTTGCCGCCAGCCGTTTTGTTTGCTGAAATTGTTCCTGATAAGCTGTCTCCGGTTCCTGAGAACTTCCAAAGGTTCGTCTACTATTATACGTTGCATAAATATGTCGCGGCCTATTGTTGCTGAGTCAATACTCTTTAACCTAAGGTCCGCGGCCAGAACTGTAGCTTCCTGCTCGATCTCGACACTGAGAATCGAAATAAAGACGCGTGTAAAATCGCGGTCATATCTTTGCTCCTAGCCGAACTTTATTAAGTGTCGACAGGACCCCTTCATGTATTAAATGTTGTTTCTTCTAAACTCAGCCTAGTAAAATCGTGTGTCACTTCTTGTTCGAAATGGCAATAACAGCGGCCGGAGGAGAGTACGGGAACGCTAATTTTGATTTAAATTCATTGTCTTATTTTATTGTGTGTTGTACCCTGTCTAACTGTATATTGTGAATATTTTGTCGACCGACTTCGCACGGAGGATGCTCTCCGTTCGGTCCAGTGTAACACTCAGCGGCGCTTGGTCTTCGGAAAAATCGTGAAATATATAATCGTAATTAATCTTGTTTTTGCAAACGCCGAAGCGTTTTCCGTTTGTTCTCAATTCGGTATCGGCCAACGGGAATAATAAAATATTTTACGATGGTTCAATGAATAATCTTTTTTGCATCGCCTAAACGCTTCACGTTTGTTTTAAAGTCCGATTTTTTTTTGTTTGTTTAAATATTTAATTATATTTGCAAAGGCCGATTTTTTTTATGTTTGTTTCAATATTTAATTATATTTGCAAAGGCCGATTTTTTTTATGTTTGTTTCAATATTTAATTATATTTGCAAAGTCCGATTTTTTTTATGTTTGTTAAATATTTAATTATATTTGCAAAGTCCGATTTTTTTTGTTTGTTTCAATATTTAATTATATTTGCAAAGTCCGATTTTTTTTTTGTTTGTTTCAATACTTAATTATATTTGCAAAGTCCGATTTTTTTTATGTTTGTTTAAATATTTAATTATATTTGCAAAGGCCGATTTTTTTTATGTTTGTTTCAATATTTAATTATATTTGCAAAGTCCGATTTTTTTTATGTTTGTTTAAATATTTAATTATATTTGCAAAGTCCGATTTTTTTTTTATGTTTGTTTCAATATTTAATTATATTTGCAAAGTCCGATTCTTTTTATGTTTGTTTCAATATTCAATTCTATCTGCAAGGTCTGAATTCTGTTTGTTGCAATATTTAATTATATTTGCAAGATCTGAATTGTTTTGTTTGTTTCAATATGTAATGATATTGCAAGGTCTGAATTTTTGTTTGTTTCAATATTTAACTATATTGGCAAGGCCCGAATTTTAGTATGTTTGTTTCAATGCGGTGACGAGACCACGGGTATAACTAGAATTCGCAAAAACAATGCGATATTCACTGTTGTTTTGCAACGTCTCAATTAGTTTGAGTTTAGTAATCAACTACGAATTATTAGGCAAATTGGCCGCTTCATTGGGCGCAGTACCCCGGCCGAGCGAAACTACGTGCGTTCGCGCCGCGGTGCGTCGCGGGCCCCACGCATCAATAATTAGCTACCCTGAGTTGCAATAGAAAAAGAAAGGTCCGTCACCTAATGATGATAATTGTAAATTCAATAATGTATGCCTATCTGAGGGCGAAGTATCTGAATAACACAAATAGCAAACGACACCAAGCGACGCTGAGAACTTGTATAAAATTGTATGTTATTTTATGTTAGGTATTTTTTTTTGTTTCGAAATTGATTGTGTATTTTGTTTTCCTGTGTCATTGATAATCGTCGATCACCGCTGTCATAACGGCAAATGTTAGTTATAAGGGTGAACTATGGGAGGTGTGATAAGTCGAGTCATTTTTGAATAGAACGTAATATCAGACAAAATTTTGTCACTTGTTAACATTGAAAGGTCGCGGGGTCAAGTCTGCGGGACACTTAGTCTCGAGACGTCAGGAAGAGCTGTCATCACGCCTTCCATAGATTCACGATGCAAGGTCGGCGGAGCTAAGTAACAAAGGATCAGACAGCCCCGAGGACTTGTGCGAAAAAGGGTCTCAGGTTTCGCCGGCCTCGCACTAGTTTAATTTTAGCTAGGTCGACGTCGGAGGGTGTTTTTTTGTATTGAGTACTAGGGAGGCACTATCATTGCGGATTCACGGGAATCCGAGTGATACGGCGCGGTGGACGTATAATTCCGGGGGCAGATAGCCCGCCTAGACAAACGCACTTGTCTGGGACCCATGTCTGTCGAAGTTTCGGCAGACACTCAATAGAAAAACCTAAAATCCAATTCGTCCAGTTGGATTACGTCACTCGATAGCGACGCCTTCAAGCGGTCTGACACCGTGCCTGGAGCCGACCTCGGACGGAGGTCTGGTCTCCGCCAACCCTCCCTAATACTCGAACAAATCTAAACACGTAGTGTAAGTAACTTCATAGGAGATTTAGCTAATGCGATTGACCAACGGGCGGTTGGACGGACTCGTATTCAGAGTGCCGTCGATAAAATGTGCTCCGGCCTAAACGGCTTGCGGTCACTGGAAGTGAACGCACACAGTAAGGGAGGGCGGATATGGAAATCCTCCTCACGAACAGACCTCGGTTCCTTGCTGTGGGAGTCCCGCAAATCGTTGCGAAGTCGTATTAGCAAATCCAATAAGAATTGAATTAGAATCGTTAAATTAAGAAATCATAACTTTGTATAAAAAATTTCACTAGATATTATAAATTGAATTAAATGTATGACACGACTTAGCGTGCATACTGACTAATAATAAATCCAAACCAATCATTAGTCATGAGGACTGTGACGTTGCTAGTTAAATATTAACTTTGTTCTGCACCCCTAAGTTAGATATATGGTACGGCTTGACGTCCATATTAACTCCTAAGATTTAGCGTAGGGATTAATTTTAAGCAGATCTGTACACGCGTAGTGAGTGTGCAGATCTTAACTTCAAAACAAGACTAAAAAAAATTTGCCCACTACTAAATCAATAACTGTTATAAGAAACCGCCGAGTGCGAAATTAGTTTTAAGAAAATGGTATGATGAATGTTGTTTTTTTTCTCTCTTGTAAAAAAATATCAAATCATAGATGTCTCCCCGTAAGGGAACATAAATATTGTAATACTAGGGACCCTCAGTCCAGGCGAAGGACCTACTGAAAGGCCCGGTCTGCAAGTCGACTGTCATTCGGTGCTAGGAGGCTCGGCTCGCGAGCTTCACGCCGAATGACAAATTTATTAACATGTATTTAGAGCGCACTCCTGTGTGGCTAGCCGAATTATCGAAATTTACTGTAAACCCTTTTTGATTATAAATAAACCGGTGGATTTCCACCTTTTACTGTTCACGAGCGTTGTTTAATTGAATTTGATTGTTCCCATATTTAATTCCTAAAAATTGTCACAGACTGACTGCGTCACACCAAACCGAGACGTTATGGGGAGAGACGGATTTCTCTGTCTCTCGTCTAACTGCTCGGGACTCAGTCGTGTCATTTGGCCCCCAACGAAAAGGGCCGATTTAAATTCCTGATTTCATATGATCAAAGCGCAGATCAAGTAACGTAGACTTTATGTTAAAAATAAATGTAAATTCATAATTAGAGTCATGCGCCGACTGACCGGTGGTCGAATAAAATCGACCCCGGAAAGCACATAGAAAATCGACCGGGCGCAGTCCGCCCGAAAATTGTTATTCGAACGATGCGACGTGAATCGACTGATCACCGAGGAACTGAGTGACGTCGAATAAACAACGATTAGTCGGATTAGACTCATGAGAATTAACATCAGTAAAGTATGCGGGGATGAATGATTGGAAACAAAATAAATCGTCACCGACGGCCCTGAGAGGATGAGTTTCGTGCCTCCGCCAATGCTAATTTAGAAAAATCACTCTTTCAGACAGAGCGGGAATATGTCGAGAGTGACGCGCTCGCGATCCGTTGTCGTGGACGATACCACGACTGGCGCCCAATTAAACTTGCGACCGGGGTTTCAGGGAGGCGAATCGCCCGTATCGGAAATGTTCGAAAACGGACAAATCTTCCCGGAAGAGACGGAGCCCCGGACTCCGACGACTCTGGTAGATGAGCTGCCAGCGCCGATGCGACGAGAGGAGAGACCGAGATCGGGACACCCGCCGGTGTTCTCGATCTCGTTCCACGGAGGTCCGGAAGCGGACACGGCGCGCTTCATTACGCGTTGCGAGAAATTTTTCGCTGCGGCCGACACAGACGTGGAGGACCGGGCCACGAAAGCCGCCACGGCTTTTCACGGCGAAGCGTTGAGTTGGTGGCAAAGTCTGCCAGTCAAACCGACGTCTTGGGAGCGTTTTACGTTTGCGATGCAACGCAATTACGATAGCGTAGGGCGAAAACTGCGGTTAGAATACGAGGTAAAAAGTGTCCTCCAAGAGGAGGATGAGGACGCATACGAATTTTTAGAAAAAAAGAGGGCTATCGCGAGAATCTGCACTGCACCGGCCGATCCACTGGAACTGGCGAGGATGATCCAGGGTCTGATGACGCCCAGGGATCAGGAGAGAACCGATAGGCTGCGTTGGACAACGCTCGATGAGCTGGTCGATGCGGTGCGAGAAATGGAATTGCGCCAGAGGCGAGAAAAGGCGCCAATACCAAAACCAATTCAGACGACAAGACGGAATCAAAACGTAACAAACACCGACCGCGCAGGAAACGGCACGTGCAATCATCAGTGTCAGCACACCTGTAACCCTCCTCAACAATCGTACAATGTCCCTCCACCTCCTCTACCCAAGTCTCCCCATCACCACGACGCAAAACCGAGGTATGATAACCGGCAGCGGAAAGAAGAGCGGAGGCCTCAGCAATACGGTGCTCACGGCCCTCCGAGGAGGGAAAACGGCCCTCTCCGCTGTTGGTCGTGCGGAGGCCCCCACAGGGAGGCTGAATGCCAACGTAGGCAACGGCGGAATTAATTAATTAACGGAAAAAAAACAACACAAGTAAACGAGAAGAAAATGGGCGGAATATTTTTTTATTATCAACTTTAAATGACGAGAAAAATAAACGGGAAAAACGTATGCAAGAAAAAAACCGATTCGAAACAAAAAAAAACGATTTTTTTTATAAGTATTTCATAAGTGTAAATAAATATAAGTGGGCTCGGGAACAAATATTAACTTCGAAAAAACTTTTAATAACTTAGACGCGTGCCACAAACATGAATCCGAGCCCCAAACATGTTATCATCGAGGAAAGGAGAACTGTATTAGTTAAGTGTTGAATAAGAAACCAATCAAAATAATTTTTAAAGAACAATGTAAATAAATATAAATGGGCTCGGGAACCAACGATAACTTCAAACAAAAAGAATTTTGAATAATTTAGAATCATGCCTCAACGATAAATCCGAGCCCAATCGTGTTATAATCGAAGATAGGAGGAGAAAACAATTTAATTAAGTGCCATAATATCATTAAGCAACATAATTATTAAGTGTAGTATATTTAATTAAGTGTTACGAAATATAAGTGAACAACATTGATTAACAGTGAAGAGATAACAAATGAAATACAATAACTAGCATAAGTGAAATAACTTACGAACAATGAACAAAGTGTAAAAGTTTCAGTGGTTTTAAATAATTTTAATTTTTTTTACGTTTATAAATATTTTGTGGTAAATACATAAAGCGGCACACCGAAGAAAAATCAACTCAGAAAAAAAACATTGCTAATTTAAATTCATTTGTATTAAGAAGAGAGTGCGCGCTATTTTTATCAAGGCAGAGAGAAGCAATCAAACTAAGTACAGGGAGGGCCAAAAGTGTGCGAAATGATCGATGTTTTTTTGTATGGAAAAAACGACATGAAAAATGGAACGAGTATTCAATCGAGCATCAAACGTGTGTTATAGGGAAGGGATGGCCGCCACCGCCAGACGATACGACGCCGCCGGGGAATCCAGCCCGACAAGCCGCCTGCTGAGGATCCAGGTGTTCCTCGAGGACGGAGGAATCAGCTGCGAGGCCATCATCGACAGTGGTGCAACACACACGCTTGTCGACGCAAGCCTCGTGAGGCGCGATTCACAGAGGACACCGGAGGCCGAATTAAAGGGAGTGGGAGGACGATCCGTGCCCACGTACGGACACGCCCTCCTAAAGGGGAAAATACAGGAGGCCCCATTCGTCGCCTCCGCCCTCATCATCAGCGGGTTAGGAATCGAGATGATTCTCGGTCTAGACTGGCTGGAACAGGAGGAGGCCAGTCTAGACTTCAAACGACGGTGCCTACATCACGGCCGGGAGGCGCGATATACAGCGCATTGTATAACACTCATCCCTCCGACGCCGATCGAGGTCCCCGATCTACCGGCGCTCACCGACGACATTCCGGAAGACGCCCGGAAAGCGATCACGCAATTGATGCGAGACTACGGAAGTCTCTTCGCAGCAACGGGACCGAGATGCGGCTCGGCTATGCACGAAGTGCGACTATCGGATCACACGCCGTTCCGAGTTGGACCCCATCGCCAGTCAGACACTACCAAACAAATGATACGCGAGGAGGTGCAGCAGATGCTGGCGGACGGTGTGGTGGAACCGAGTCGATCGCCATACAGCTCACCTGTAGTCATCGTAAAGAAAAAAGACGGGAAGCCGCGCTTCTGCGTCGACTACAGGAAGCTGAACGCTGTCACGATCGACGAAGCGACGCACTTGCCGCGGATACAGGAAACGTTGAAGGAGCTCGGACCTGCCACAATCTTCAGCTCTCTGGATTTGAAAGCCGGATACTGGCAGGTGCCTCTACATCCGCACACGAAAGCCCTGACTGCTTTCAACACGCCCGACGGAGGATGCTACCAGTTTACGGTGATGCCGTTCGGACTGAAAGGCGCACCCGGCACTTTCCAAAGACTGATGAGTCAGGAGGTGTTGGTGGGGCTCATCCCGCGGTGTTGCCTAGTCTACTTGGACGACATCATCGTATACAGCGAGACGTGGAACGACCACCTGCGCGACTTGCGCAAAGTATTTGAACGGCTGCAGTTACACTCGTTACGGATATCGGTATCAAAATGCCAGATCGGGAGGGACAGCGTGGAATACTTGGGACACCAGGTGACAGCCGGAGGAAACATTCCTCAGCCGGTTCACCTGCGCGGAGTAGAAGAGGCCGCCACTCCGAAGACGAGAAAGGAACTGCGGGAGTTTCTCGGATTGTGCAACTGGCTGCGCGAGTATGTGCCGCGCTTCGCAGACATTGCCGCGCCGCTAACCGATTTATTGCGGACAAATATCAACTTCAAATGGACGCCGCAAGCAAACGCGGCTATGCAAGCCGTAAAGGCGGCAATGCGAAAGCCACTGCAACTCGCCAGACCGGACTTCTCTCGAAGATTCACCCTGCAGACCGACGCAAGCGGACACGGCGTCGCGGCGGTGCTCTTTCATGCGCGCCCCGACGGCGGTAGAGATATAATCTCGTATGCGAGCGCGCGCCTTTCCGAAACGGAACGGCGCTATCATTCGAATGAACAAGAAGCCCTCGCCGCCGTCTGGGCAATCAAGAAGTATCGAGCATACGTCGAGGATCGTCCCTTCACTCTGATTACCGACAACCGAGCACTGACGTGGCTACACAGCGCAAAGGATGAGCGCGCAAAGCTGACACGGTGGGCGATAATGTTATCCGAACACCAGTTCGATATACAACACTGCGCTGGCAAACTGAATCAACTTCCGGATGTACTGTCGAGAAATCCAGACGCCACGGCGCCTGCCATCGAGGAGCACGACGACCGAATGCTGGTACCGAGTCACCGGAAGCCAGTGGCGCTACTATTAGAACTGGCAACGTTACACGACGCCGTAAAAGCCGCGCAACGCGCCGATCCGGATACGCAGCAAACAATCACGGCGATAAGGACGCCGACGATGCATCAGCCGCACCCAAGTAATATCGTTCACGACGGACTGTTGTGTCATAGGGAGAGCAGCGGGAGGCTGCTGACTGTGGTGCCCTTCCACTTGAGAAAGGAAGTCGTCGCCGCCTATCACGACGACCCCTTAGCCGGCCACCCTGGAGCCGCGGAAACGAATCGAGCCATACAACGGCTCTATTTCTGGCGCGCGCGCAGAAATGACGTGAAGGCGTATGTGCGCGCCTGTCGTATATGCGCTACACGAAAGCGAGGAGCGCTGCAGAGACCGGCGCATATGACGTCGCACACAGAAGCGACACGGCCGTTCGAGGTACTGGCCCTCGACTTCATGGGTCCGTACCCGGCGAGCCGACGAGGGAATAAATACATTTTTGTCGTCACTGACTTGTTCTCGCGATGGACCGAAGCTTTCGCCATGCGGAACTCGTTAGTGGCGACCTTCCTGCCTCTGTTGGAACAAGAAGTGTTCCACAGATTTGGATACCCGCGAGCGCTGCTTACCGATAATGGTACGCAGTTCTTGCATGAGAGATGGGTGTCAACCCTTGAAGCATGGGGATGCCTTCATTGGACGACGCCACCCTACCACCCCCGTGCTAATCCTACGGAGAGAAGAAACCAGGAAATAAAGAAAGCTATGAGAATTCAACTTGAACCGGGCGCGCACGCACAGTGGTGCGAAACGTTACCGCGCACACTGTTTGCGTTGCGCTGCCGTCAGAATGCCGCCACCGGCCTCACACCCAGTCAAGCGGTGATGGGCTATGAACTGCCAAGGCCTGGCGAATGGCGGGCACAACTGGATATGCCGCCCGCACGCACAGAGGCGCTGGAGAGAGACGAACAAGATGCTGCCATGTTACGCCATCAGGAGGAGTACAGCGGGCGCACAAATGCGCGCGCCGCCCAAGCCGCCCCGCCTGAGCAGTTCTCAGCCGGGCAGCGGATCTACTTGAGGGGCTTCACGAAGCCAGGGGTGAGGACTGGCATCATCCCCAACTTGGCTCCCAGATGGGAGGGGCCGTACAAGATAATTACAAGGGTGGGCATGAATGTGTACTGGGTGGACAGACGAGGCAAGCCGATCAAGGCGCACACCAACCAAATCCGCCCCGTGCCGACGCCCTACGCCGAACCACTTCCCCTCGGGCAGACACCGCCGCGACGGAGAACTGAGGAAGCACCCTTGCCAGAAGAGGAAGCTGCCGACGCCCCGGCCCGCTAGGACCAGACCAAGTAGATGAAGAGGACCACCTCCACCCCTCGCGCCGATGAAGACGCCCAGAAACATCACCAAGTATAGTACCATTCGCTAATCCCTCTTCAAGGGCTAATCAATAAATTCAAGTAGAGTAAAAATATTTAACTTAAAGTAAATACAGTCAACTCCTGTACACAAGACATAATTAATTCATTTTTTTCAATTTTGGTAATTTTTAAAGTAAACAATGTCAGTTAAGTTTTAATATGTTCAATTTTTATCTTGCACAACATCAAATGACTATCAAAAAAAAAAAAAAAATACTTGTAACATGTTTAATTTTTCTCCTGATAATAACGAAAGAGTTTGTTTTCGAATGATGATGAATTGGGTTCTGCCTCGATAGCGTCAGCAGCTATGTCAGGCGGATTAATTTGAAGAAAGTAATAATTTCATTTTTGCAAAGACCTTAAAATTTTAAAAAAAAAATAATAAATAATAATAATTCAATTCGTTTTGCAAAAGTCATAGAGAAAAATCTTATAGTTAACATTCCTGGCGGCACTAACAGCAAAAGTCAGTATGACGGAATTCTTTTGTGTTTTGTATTTGTCATGGTTTCCCGCTTCAAGGAGCGAAAGAGAAAAGGGGGGGGAGAAATTTATTAACGTAAGATGTGTTTTTTCTTAAAATAGAATAAACTATAGATTTGGTCTCGAACAGACAAGTGTTGGGGAATAACTAATTCTTTTTGCGAATAACTATCGAACCTCACGGAGGCTCGTCAGAGAGGGAGGAGAACCCTCCTCTCTTAAAAAAATTGTAAATACACAAGACAGGAGTCAGCACACACAAATAATTTTTTAACCATGTATGTAACTTTTGCCTACAGATAAAGTAGAGCACTTTTGTAAACTTGTTGCGTTTCCAGTGAGAAACATAGAATCAAATGTCGTGAATTTGTCCAATTTGACCCGGCCTCGGCCACTGGCGCCGAGGCGTCTGACGCAATAAATTCTCGCGGGTCAACGCATTCTCGCGCGGCGGGGTTAGACTGGATCAGCCCGCCCGCACCTCGATTTCTCATTATAACTAAGGCGATATTTTTTTTCTAGCAATGCTAACAACTGCAAAAGCATAAGTGTAAATCACGCCATAGGAAGTAAGGGGGATTGATACGATACGGTCCTTTGGCATGATTTGTACTTGCATTTCCTTATACGGTTGTTAGCAAAGCTTGATAGGTATAATGAGGAAGAGAGAAAGAATAATCACATCATTTTTTCGATTATTCAAGGTCAAATGGACAAAGTCGCCAATGTAAGCAAATATTAAGAATTTCGCAATCCGCGGGCCTTGCCGCGGATTATTGAGTGCAAAGACAAACCCACTGCTTTGTAAGTGAGTACGTGGGAGCACAGAGCCAAATAGAAATACCGTCTCTCGCTCGCGAGCGGTGCTCGACCGAAATAGCGGTCGAGTGCGGCGAGAGAGGGAAATGGAAACGCTTGCCGTTTTCCTCCTCCTCAACGGAGGCTCCCCATAATTTACAGGTACACCTAGCATAGGCTGTTCTAGCCCCTGAAGAAATTTCGCTGAATTCTATCGACGCAATTTCCAATTGCGATCGAACAAATGAATCCCGCGGCGACCTCGACCAGGGTCGTCAGGGACAAAATTCGTTTGAGAATTTTTGTTTTTACGACACTAGCCATGTCCTAGTATGCACTGCATAAACTAATATTAAAATCATGTTCGCGGTTTGGACTCCACCAAGCCCTCACCTGCGCCAATTAAAATCGTGCGGAACCGGCGCCCGAGCCAAGCTTCGGCGCCGAATTTTTTTCGAGCCGTAAAGGACGATGGTCCGAAACGGTGTTGTAAATTAAATTGCAATCGGATAACAGGTTTATTAGTAATTCAATAAACTGTGATTTCCCCATACATTTTGGCGAGACGAAATTTCGAAACGCGTTCGGCGCGTAGCGTTTGCCGTTCGATACTAAAATAAGCCCCGCCCAGTCCGACCAATCGTAGCGGTTCGCGTGGTCATACGTGCGATCGCAGGCGGCCTCCCCTCCACCGCGGTCAATCAAAATTTCAATCTGATATGAAGCGCGAACACACGAAGGGAAGGTGGGAAATTTTAGTTTCATGGAAGCGAACGACTATCACGGACGTTCCTTCGAATTTTCAGCCAAATCCCTTCAGGAACTTTCACCATAGAAAATATTTAGCATAAATTTGCACTTAAATCGATTTCAGGCTTTTATAAAAATCAGACTCAATTCAGTAATTACTTTTTCGCGGACGATGACATCTCCGCTTTGATTAACCGGTACACCTGACTCGCTCAGGTGGAAAATTTTTCTTCTTTTTCTCATAACTCGCTTCAGCAACGAGTTATGAGATCGCTTGTAAGAGCAATATTTCGCGGAAAACTGATTCTGACACGACAGTGATTTTTCTGATTTTCTATCTGTCATATTAAGATCACTAGAGACGATTTTCGCTCAGCGGAATCGTTGTTCTAGAAAAATCTCAGTTGCCGCCATCTTGAGATATTTCGGCAGAGCCACGGGAGGTCAGCATCTTAGCCAATCGGCGTGAGACGCAGATGCTGAGGTTAGCAGATTTGCTCGGGTCAACCGTTTTTTTTGACCCCGGCCGAGGACGCAGCTGGACCAAATCCTTTACAAAAAGGCAGGTCAGTTTTGCAAAAGTTACCAAATCTTCACCGACTTCTACGCGTTACTCTGCTCCCGTGCTCTCTTCCGCCGATATTATCCGCCGCGACATCTTTAATTTAAACCAGCCAGAAATTCTCTCAGCTTGACCAATTCATTCGAATAGTTGACATTGTGCAAAGCTGAGTTGAATTCTGTGCTACCTCCTTGTGTTATCGCTTGCCGCCAGCCGTTTTGTTTGCTGAAATTGTTCCTGATAAGCTGTCTCCGGTTCCTGAGAACTTCCAAAGGTTCGTCTACTATTATACGTTGCATAAATATGTCGCGGCCTATTGTTGCTGAGTCAATACTCTTTAACCTAAGGTCCGCGGCCAGAACTGTAGCTTCCTGCTCGATCTCGACACTGAGAATCGAAATAAAGACGCGTGTAAAATCGCGGTCATATCTTTGCTCCTAGCCGAACTTTATTAAGTGTCGACAGGACCCCTTCATGTATTAAATGTTGTTTCTTCTAAACTCAGCCTAGTAAAATCGTGTGTCACTTCTTGTTCGAAATGGCAATAACAGCGGCCGGAGGAGAGTACGGGAACGCTAATTTTGATTTAAATTCATTGTCTTATTTTATTGTGTGTTGTACCCTGTCTAACTGTATATTGTGAATATTTTGTCGACCGACTTCGCACGGAGGATGCTCTCCGTTCGGTCCAGTGTAACACTCAGCGGCGCTTGGTCTTCGGAAAAATCGTGAAATATATAATCGTAATTAATCTTGTTTTTGCAAACGCCGAAGCGTTTTCCGTTTGTTCTCAATTCGGTATCGGCCAACGGGAATAATAAAATATTTTACGATGGTTCAATGAATAATCTTTTTTGCATCGCCTAAACGCTTCACGTTTGTTTTAAAGTCCGATTTTTTTTTGTTTGTTTAAATATTTAATTATATTTGCAAAGGCCGATTTTTTTTATGTTTGTTTCAATATTTAATTATATTTGCAAAGGCCGATTTTTTTTATGTTTGTTTCAATATTTAATTATATTTGCAAAGTCCGATTTTTTTTATGTTTGTTAAATATTTAATTATATTTGCAAAGTCCGATTTTTTTTGTTTGTTTCAATATTTAATTATATTTGCAAAGTCCGATTTTTTTTTTGTTTGTTTCAATACTTAATTATATTTGCAAAGTCCGATTTTTTTTATGTTTGTTTAAATATTTAATTATATTTGCAAAGGCCGATTTTTTTTATGTTTGTTTCAATATTTAATTATATTTGCAAAGTCCGATTTTTTTTATGTTTGTTTAAATATTTAATTATATTTGCAAAGTCCGATTTTTTTTTTATGTTTGTTTCAATATTTAATTATATTTGCAAAGTCCGATTCTTTTTATGTTTGTTTCAATATTCAATTCTATCTGCAAGGTCTGAATTCTGTTTGTTGCAATATTTAATTATATTTGCAAGATCTGAATTGTTTTGTTTGTTTCAATATGTAATGATATTGCAAGGTCTGAATTTTTGTTTGTTTCAATATTTAACTATATTGGCAAGGCCCGAATTTTAGTATGTTTGTTTCAATGCGGTGACGAGACCACGGGTATAACTAGAATTCGCAAAAACAATGCGATATTCACTGTTGTTTTGCAACGTCTCAATTAGTTTGAGTTTAGTAATCAACTACGAATTATTAGGCAAATTGGCCGCTTCATTGGGCGCAGTACCCCGGCCGAGCGAAACTACGTGCGTTCGCGCCGCGGTGCGTCGCGGGCCCCACGCATCAATAATTAGCTACCCTGAGTTGCAATAGAAAAAGAAAGGTCCGTCACCTAATGATGATAATTGTAAATTCAATAATGTATGCCTATCTGAGGGCGAAGTATCTGAATAACACAAATAGCAAACGACACCAAGCGACGCTGAGAACTTGTATAAAATTGTATGTTATTTTATGTTAGGTATTTTTTTTTGTTTCGAAATTGATTGTGTATTTTGTTTTCCTGTGTCATTGATAATCGTCGATCACCGCTGTCATAACGGCAAATGTTAGTTATAAGGGTGAACTATGGGAGGTGTGATAAGTCGAGTCATTTTTGAATAGAACGTAATATCAGACAAAATTTTGTCACTTGTTAACATTGAAAGGTCGCGGGGTCAAGTCTGCGGGACACTTAGTCTCGAGACGTCAGGAAGAGCTGTCATCACGCCTTCCATAGATTCACGATGCAAGGTCGGCGGAGCTAAGTAACAAAGGATCAGACAGCCCCGAGGACTTGTGCGAAAAAGGGTCTCAGGTTTCGCCGGCCTCGCACTAGTTTAATTTTAGCTAGGTCGACGTCGGAGGGTGTTTTTTTGTATTGAGTACTAGGGAGGCACTATCATTGCGGATTCACGGGAATCCGAGTGATACGGCGCGGTGGACGTATAATTCCGGGGGCAGATAGCCCGCCTAGACAAACGCACTTGTCTGGGACCCATGTCTGTCGAAGTTTCGGCAGACACTCAATAGAAAAACCTAAAATCCAATTCGTCCAGTTGGATTACGTCACTCGATAGCGACGCCTTCAAGCGGTCTGACACCGTGCCTGGAGCCGACCTCGGACGGAGGTCTGGTCTCCGCCAACCCTCCCTAATACTCGAACAAATCTAAACACGTAGTGTAAGTAACTTCATAGGAGATTTAGCTAATGCGATTGACCAACGGGCGGTTGGACGGACTCGTATTCAGAGTGCCGTCGATAAAATGTGCTCCGGCCTAAACGGCTTGCGGTCACTGGAAGTGAACGCACACAGTAAGGGAGGGCGGATATGGAAATCCTCCTCACGAACAGACCTCGGTTCCTTGCTGTGGGAGTCCCGCAAATCGTTGCGAAGTCGTATTAGCAAATCCAATAAGAATTGAATTAGAATCGTTAAATTAAGAAATCATAACTTTGTATAAAAAATTTCACTAGATATTATAAATTGAATTAAATGTATGACACGACTTAGCGTGCATACTGACTAATAATAAATCCAAACCAATCATTAGTCATGAGGACTGTGACGTTGCTAGTTAAATATTAACTTTGTTCTGCACCCCTAAGTTAGATATATGGTACGGCTTGACGTCCATATTAACTCCTAAGATTTAGCGTAGGGATTAATTTTAAGCAGATCTGTACACGCGTAGTGAGTGTGCAGATCTTAACTTCAAAACAAGACTAAAAAAAATTTGCCCACTACTAAATCAATAACTGTTATAAGAAACCGCCGAGTGCGAAATTAGTTTTAAGAAAATGGTATGATGAATGTTGTTTTTTTTCTCTCTTGTAAAAAAATATCAAATCATAGATGTCTCCCCGTAAGGGAACATAAATATTGTAATACTAGGGACCCTCAGTCCAGGCGAAGGACCTACTGAAAGGCCCGGTCTGCAAGTCGACTGTCATTCGGTGCTAGGAGGCTCGGCTCGCGAGCTTCACGCCGAATGACAAATTTATTAACATGTATTTAGAGCGCACTCCTGTGTGGCTAGCCGAATTATCGAAATTTACTGTAAACCCTTTTTGATTATAAATAAACCGGTGGATTTCCACCTTTTACTGTTCACGAGCGTTGTTTAATTGAATTTGATTGTTCCCATATTTAATTCCTAAAAATTGTCACAGACTGACTGCGTCACACCAAACCGAGACGTTATGGGGAGAGACGGATTTCTCTGTCTCTCGTCTAACTGCTCGGGACTCAGTCGTGTCAGTAAATTTAATATTTAACCTTTTCAGTTCCGCGATGTTTTAAGCTAAAAAAATCACTCACATACCTACCGCATTTTTTTAAATAATTTTTGAATAGTTTTAAAAAATAGTACTGAATTTATGAATATTAAAAGTTTACTTATAATAGTTAAAATATATAGTTTAATATATAATTTATATATATAATATATAGTTTAATATATAGTTTAATATATAATTTAAATATAGTTTAAATATATATAGTTTAATATTTTCAAGTTACATTGGTGGTTACGGTACCGAAGCGGTTAAAGAAGCTTTTTGCGATAAAGTTAACTACTGTTTACCCATTGGTCATAATAATATTACCATTGAAAACATGTTTCTCGTTTTTTTTTTATTAAATATGAGGAATAATATTTATTCTATACGAAAGTCGGGTATCAAAACTATTTAGCCATTTTAAAAATGTATTCTGTGATCTTATGCCACTCCCTAATTCTCGCCGCCCCTAGGCAACTGCCCACGGGACGTCCCTGCCACCCGTTTTCCTGTACCATTATTTGGAGCCCATTTGAAAATGTATACAAGTTGCAATTAGAGCTAGCCCATAAGAAATTTCAACGATACTTTTATTTCGAAAGATTAAATAACCTTTAATAATTCCTTAAAAGAATACTACCCCACAAAATTTCTTAAAGAATGCTATCATTTCACTCTCTTGAAGTATTGGTGTGTTTATGATATCTAAAAATTACCTCCCACGGTTCCGATCCTTCCAATAACTGGGTGTAGCGAGAGCGATTAGTTTACCAATAATCCTGTCCTAGCCTTATCCTTCTATCCCTACTACTCTCCTTGGAAAGGAGAGGTTGAGCGACTGAGTAACGAATAGTTTTCGTAGAAAAACTTCTATTAATAAAAACACAATATTCCTTTTTATTTTATTCCACTTTATTAAAAATGTCAGGACCGGTTTCGCTCATTGGGAGCATTGTCAAACGATGCTCGCAATGAGCGAAACCGGTCCTGACCTTTTTAATAATGTGGAATAAAGTACAAAGGAAAATTGTGTTTTTATTAATATAATGCCTTTCCACCAAGTATTGACAGTTAACACCCTAAAAGTGAGAAAAACTTTTGTTGAGATCTGAGTCCATATGCTCCACAATGAGACCGGACATGGATAAAAAAATCAGAGTGGGTTACAAATCAAATGATTAGGTAATAAAAATGTACGATTTTTAAAAGCTGTATTTTGTCACCACTTTGTTTCTTCGGCTAAAATTTCCGCCGATAAGCATTTTTTCATTTGCTTGACACCGTTGGACGTTACTGACTACTAGGCTTAATAAATAATAAAATATTGAATGACATACATACTATTAAAACGTACTTGATAATTTTAGTTCAATGTCATTACTATTGGGCTACGAAAAACAACTTCATTAAATCTGTATATCCGTAAAGAAATATTATTTGGGGTTTCCAATTCTCTTCGTGATCTGTCTTTGCTATTGTTTTAAAATATTGTCATTGTAATTATACGAAAAAAAATATTCAGTTTGCTGCAATGTCATTTTTTTGTAGTACATCATCATTGGTCTTATTTTTGTTTTTATCAAATTATTTTTAATATTGGCTGTGAATATTAGTTTTATGAAGTTATTGATTTAATACGTCCTTGCTGTTCTCTATATCCTTTTGTTTCATACAGGATGTATATTAAACTCAATGTTTTATACTAATATCCTTGTTATTTTTGTATCGTTTTAAGCCTATCGTGATAATTAATGAAAGATTGTAGATTATGTGTTATGGATTTAATTAAAACACATTATTATTATAGATGTTTCACTTTATTGGCATAACATAAGATTATACAAACAGTATTATAATAAATAATTCACTTGATCAAAATCAGAATACAGAGAAGTCTTGGTAAGTTAGACTGAGCTATTGGACTTGTTTCGAAAGAAAGTCCGTTTTTGTCGATCAAGAGTTAACCAATAATTGTTTATGGATAAGATTTAATTAATAAATCTTCTGGTGGGTGTATATTTAGGGTTATAGTTAATTTTGATTAGATGTGTATTGAAACTTTACATAATATTCGAGTGAAAATAAATAAGATAGATTATAATTATAGCATGCCAAGAGTAATCAATATTGTACAGTGAATGATGGAGAGTACACATAACATATATATATTTTTTTTATGAAAATTATATGAAAATAAAATTAGTTACAAAAGGTTTTTCGATTAGCACATTTTATATAATATAAACCTACTATTGAGGCTATTTCAGCATAATTTAAAAAAATATATTATTTATTATTGTAAGAGTCACAAGGTCTTTACATAGTATCTTATCAATAGATCGATTTTCGAGCGGATATTGCTTGAAGGAAAATTAATAAGTATCGATTTCAAAATATTTATTTTGATTTTTGTATGACGCCCACCAACCAAGAGCGGTTTGATTTTGACACTTTAAAAACAGTTTAGTGCTTCCTACGTAGTTTTGTAAAGATCGAAGACTTTCAATAACGATTCCACATGAAGAAATATTGCGTGCAATGCTTGAATGAAATATTGGCATCCTCGTGTTGAAAGTTATGTGTCCGATTTTATAAAGTCAATCAAGTAATAACCACTGTCTGATGTGTCAAAACCATTGAAAGAGCTATTTTACTATTTCGGACTTATGAAAGTGGTAAATCATTGATAATACTAGTTTTCTTTATTTATTAAAAGTAAATATTACATTTGTACATTAGTGTATATTTAAAATCATTGTTTTAAAGATTTTAAGGGTTTAAAGCAAATATTATCTATGTATATACTTTGATTAAGCCATTAAATTTCAAATATGTTAACAATGTCCCTCCATATTCATTTAAAAAGCAGACATGATCTTTGTAGTGTTGTTTTAGTAAGTTTGCGGCTTAAGTTTTAATAAGTATATTTTTTCACATTACTCCCGAAATATTACAGTGTGTATTTTTTTAAATGTATTTTCTCTCCCAATGTGGAGCAGATGGTATCCTAATAATAGATATCTCAAACAGAACTGTTTTCTACGAGATTTTTTTGATAATCAGTTGCTTAACCTCTCCTTTTTTGGAAAGAAGATAAAAAGAGAGATCGTATTTTTACTGTCAGAATTTATATTAAATGGTCATAATATATCGGTCAGAATAAATAGTCATCATTTAAATTAAATTTTAAAAAAAAACCTAACCTAACCTAACAAAAATAGTTATAAAATATTCTGACCGTATACTATTTTTATTCTGACCATTTAATTTGCTCCCGAAAAGATATAGCAATAACATGACTAGCGATTAGCTTACCGTTCTCGCTACTTCCCATTTTCCCTACTAGAAGGGTGGGAGGAAATTTTTAGACATTACAAACATCCATCCCTTCGAACAGAAATCTATAAATCGATTGAAAAAATGCTATTCGTTCTGTGACTTGATCTCGTAGTCGTGAGATTCATCACGATAGCCAATTGATTTTGATTACTGCAATTCTAAGGTGACAAAATAAAATGTATGAAAAAGAGGCAATTAATTAATTTTAACACAATTTAACCTCTCAGTTATATACTTTTTGATAACCATGAGTATCTTCTAATCATACAATGTTACCTTCACTTTCAAATAACGTTTTCAATAGATTTATAAGATCAAGCTGTCATTAATATCGATTCAATATTGAAATTATTTCAGATCGCCATCAACTACTTACTATTATTAATTGTTCTTAATTTTTCTTACATATAATCGATAAAAACAATTTACTATCCATCAGATCAACTTCACCTATGCAATTAAGTGTCTTGATATAAAGAACGACGAAACGTGGGTTGGTAGAGATAATGCGAATGCTAATTTACCAATTTTGTAGTTGAGATAGTAAAAAGAAATTTAATTTCTTTTTAATTGGATATTTCACACCGTGTAGGCTTCAAAACATAATAAAAGTAATAGTTATTATTGCTAAGGTGGGTGAGATGACCTACGGTCCTACGCCTTCCAGCAGCCTACTAACTACAGATTAAAAGTTTAACCTAAAACCTCGCCTTCAAAAACGCAGTTCATTTTATGGTATTATTATAAGTTTTATTATAGTTTATTGAAAATTTTTGTCAGCCTTTTTGTATACAAACATGACATCTCAATCAAAAATTCAGAAGAGGTCAAATGAGACTGAGATATTTTAAGATTGAACTCGTCAAGAAACTTAATATAGCTCTTAACTATTATTCTTAAGTTAGGTTATGTAATACATCATTTAAACAGAATAAATGCTTTAATTATATTTTTATAATGCCATTATTATAACGATTGCCATTATTCAACGATGGACAGTAAAAATAAGATTTCTTTGTGTTAAAAGCTTTCATTAATTGAATAAACATATTCATATTGTTAGAATTCAATTATAAAGTATTTTCTTGTGCAAGAATTATGTAAAGTAATTATTTCGTCATCACACTATCGTCAAATCAACGGCTTAATTTCATGAAAGGGTGAGCTGTATGGGGTAGGGTATCCAATCCCGAAGCCTTTTTCCAATCCCGGGATTTCGGGATTGATTTATTTTGAATCCCGGGATTGAGATTTTCTCACCGAGGAATTTGAAATCCTCAATTTGCTATACTTTTTCCCGGAATCTCACAGAAACTCGTTTTTTTTTTTTTTAGCTCACCGAGGAATTTGAAATCCCCGATTTGGTATAATTTTTCCCAGAATCTCAGAGAAACTCGTTTTTTTTTTAAGCTCACCGAGGAATTTGAAATCCTCGATTTGGTATACTTTTTCCCAGAATCTCACAAAAACTCGTTTTTTTTTTTTTTAGCTCACCGGGGTATTTGAAATCTTCAATTTACCAATTTCGTGTAAATTTCGAGAATTTGCTCAAAATTTCTCAATCCCGAAATCCCGGAGTTTCGGGATCAGAAAATTGAACGGGATCCCGGGATTGGATGCCCTAGTATGGGGCTCGGAGGGGCTCGCGCGAGCCCCTTGTTAATTTAAGAGAAAATAATATTCTAAAATCAAATTAGTATATAACTGCAATTTCTGAATTATATAATATCTACGACAGCTTCAGTATATGTACACAGTAGTACGTTTTTAGCCATTTAGATTGATAGGTTTAAGGTAAATTGTATATTGTTACATATTATAAATGTATTAAGTAGCAATCGATTGCTTTAATTTAAGATTTCGACTGAAGGTGCTTGGTGGAATTTCAATATAAAATTTTAATCGTTCAAATTACATATGTACGTTCACACAGATTTTCCGGAGTCAATCAGTCAGTTCAAGTTCATCCGTGCACTTGAACGCCTGAAGATGCCGAAAGGCGAAACCCGGGTCGTTAGTGACAAAATCTGTGAACTATTGAAATTGAATCGATTGCCTATTTAAGTATTGCATAGGAGTGATAAAAAAATTCACTCCTTCCCCAGATCATCGAGAATTGCTTTGAGATTAAACTAGCCCCTTGTTAACGTATTGGCAGCCCACCGCTGAGTTCACGGTAAACAATAATCCATTTAATCACAGTTCTGACTATGGCATGCTATCGGGAAAGCCATCAAATTAGTAAATAAATATATCTTGTGGAACTAAATATTTTGCCAATTTTTTTAAATTTAAATTTTCATATCGACTGTGGAAAGGAAAAAGGACGTAACCCACACATGTCAAATTTTATAGGAGGCTCTAAAAACGTGCTTTGATGATTTTGTGACATATGCAAATTATGAATTATACACAACCTTAAAGTGCACGGAGACTTCTAAGCTGGTGTTTAATTTACTTAATCTAATATTAATTAAAGAAATTGTGTAGGAAAAACTTTTTTTTCAGTCTTTTTTCTTGGTTTTAATTTTTTACAAGGTCATCTTTTTCGAACTTAAAAGCTAAATTTAGATACTTATTCGGCATTTGCAGCTTGCATCCTTTTGATAGAACGTGCATCAGGTGTGATACATTGTGATAATCGAAAAAAATGTCCTTTTTTCTTTCCACAGTCGATATATAAATGACATGATTATGTACGCTGGATGTATAAAAAATATATATAAATCATTAAATATCCTAAGTTGCGGACGAAGTCGAAGGAATGAAGGATGTTTGCCTTAATCGCAAAATGTTTTGGCAGAAATCAAACGCAGTATGGCGAAGTATTTTGAGAAAATAAAAAAAATAGTAAAATCAAACAGACCCGAAAAGTTACACGTAATAAAATTTTCTGTTGAGTATTTGATTAAAGTGGCGCCCAGTTATTGTCTTTTGAGTTTTACTTAATGCATTAACTCGATCTCGACAACTGATAGTTATGTGTTAATTTAAAATAATGTATATGTTTGGACTTTAAATGGTGTCGGAGTTTCACTTTATTTTTTTCTGGGAGCTATGGCATACATTTGTCAATAATTTCCGTGTTGTTGTTGTGAAAATTAGGCTGTCTTAAGAAGGCGGAAAGTGTGTAGGAAATGCGTAGGACAAGTGTGGGATGATTTAATTGCGTAGAACACCCACCGGAAGTGCGTAGGTTTCCGTATATTTTTTTTTGCGTAAGAGTAAATACGTACATTTTCTTATCTTTCAATCTTTGAATTATAAAAATGTTTCATTCATGATTTCACCTAAATTTCAAAATACTGTTTTTCAACAATTTACATATATTGCATGTAAACAGAATATGTAAATAATTTCCTAAGAATAAACATTGGAATGAAAAAGAGTGCCCATGTTTTATGAATTTAATATCATTAACAATTTTATTATGTTAAAAAACGTGATAAAACCCGTAAAGTCTTTGGATATATTATTCAATATGCAATATCAAACCACATATTTGCTTAAGTGGGATATAGGGCATCCAATCCAATCAATTTTCTGATCCCGAAATTCCGGTATTGAGATGGCCGCGATCCCGGGATTTCGGGATTGAGAAATTTCTAGCAAATTCTCGAAATTTATACGAAATTGGCAAATCGGGGATTTCAAATTCCTCGGTGAGCTAAAAAAAAAAACAAAAAACAAAAAACGAGTTTCTGTGAGATTCTGGGAAAAAGTATACCAAATCGGAGATTTCAAATTCCTCGGTGAGCTAAAAAAAAAAAAAAACGAGTTTCTGTGAGATTCTGGAAAAAAGTATACCAAATCGGAGATTTCAAATTCCTCGGTGAGCTAAAAAAAAAAAAAACGAGTTTCTGTGAGATTCTGGGAAAAAGTATACCAAATCGGAGATTTCAAATTCCTCGGTGAGCTAAAAAAAAAAAAAAACGAGTTTCTGTGAGATTCTGGAAAAAAGTATACCAAATCGGAGATTTCAAATTCCTCGGTGAGCTAAAAAAAAAAAAAACGAGTTTCTGTGAGATTCTGGGAAAAAGTATAGCAAATTGAGGATTTCAAATTCCTCGGTGAGAAAATCTCAATCCCGGGATCCCGGGATCCCGGGATTCAAAATAATTCAATCCCGAAATCCCGGGATTGGAAAAAGGCTTCGGGATTGGATACCCTAGTGGGATATAACCACAAAGAATTATAATATGCCTAACTTGTTGATAACTTTTTCGACTTCACACCATCTACAAAATATTTTTTATGTATTTTAAACCATGTTCGCCTACAATGTGGAAGAAAAGTTTTCCTTATAGAATTTATCTCAAAGTATGTTTTTTCACAAATGCTTGTTACTTAATTAGTTATCGATTGAATTCGCATTCACTTAGTAGAACTCCATTGTAATCAGGTAAAAAAATAGCAAAGTATTTAGTTTTAAATTTAAAATAAAAATAGTTGATAGCTATTTCAGCGTATGCTTTCATCAGAACTAATTATTTTCAGAATCAACTATTTTTTTAAATTGTAGAACTAAAAACATTGCATTTTTTTACCTTAAAATTTAATTTTGCGCGTCCTCTTTTTTAAGAAGAGATTAGGGATAAGAAAATAGTGCTAGGACCTTACTTGTGGTTAACTAATCGTTATTGTTACGTCCCGTTTTTAAATTAGATAAGAGGTAGGGAAAATTTAGAAATCACATTTATCAATGCGCTCGATCAGAAATTTATGAAATGTCAGTATCTTTCGCATAATGTTTCAGTATTCTTCACAAAAATGTGTGTTTTATTGCCAAAATTGAATCCATAATAAAAGTATCTAAATAACAACATTATGTAATCATTTTTTCTTGGAGAAAAATGACAGATCCCGGTTTTTTTTCATTTAACCTTTCTTGTACTAGTATGTGAAGCCAGTACTGCTGTCTTTCACAACATCAAGCGGTGTTTAAGTTTAGTGAAATAAACTTTCATTAATTAAAACATTTAAATAACAATCAAGCCGCCATTCTTGTCAAATGATTTAAAAACTGTCAAACAAATGCATTTGGCCACCCACATAACGATCAGATAACTGTTTTTTAACAAGCCACCTACGATTTTAATTTACGTGGGTATTTTAATGTCATCAATATTTTATTTATTTACAATTATGTGACGACTTAACAAGTTTTGGAAGCTTTATGTTCTTGTCGTGTTAGGTTAATTTATTTACGATGATTGTAGTTTTATTCACGATTCTCATTAGGAATAAAATGTATGGATAATGGAAACGTCTTTAAAATGTGTTGGTATTTAAACTTTACATATCTAAGACATAAGTTTTGCTGTTAATAACTAATTATGACTGACTGCCAAAGAAAATGAATTTTAAATAGCGCGCAAGTCGTAATTGGAAACCGTGTCAAATTCACGTATTTTTTGTTTTTGTTTTTAATAGAGTATGATTAAAAATAAAATTTGACATTTAAGCTAATGTCAATGCGCCAAATAATTTAAAGTCGGAAGCTTTTACGAGATATGTTCGATCAGAATTTTTTTAGTCACTCGAGGAAGAAAACATGACTTTACAAACACCCACGTCTTAGATCTCAAATTTTACCTTACCGGGAATCGAACCCATACCCGCCTGATCGATATAACAATATATAACCAGCTAAGCCGCAGAGGATATTGAAATATTTTGAAAAAAATAAAATGTCATTTTACTAGTTGGTTATTCCACCACCACCCGGTATGTGTATTTAACCACCACATTACGGCCACCTTTCATAACGCAATAATTTTCAAGAAAAGAGTCGAATAAAACATGTGTGTTCAAAATATTATGAGTTTTCACCCAATTGAAAATGTAACGTGAGCCGCAGATTACTTGGCTCTGTAAAAGGGTGTCACGACACCAAAAAGGATGAGGGACAGTCATCTTAATATTATGTTTTATTTCAAGAAAGTGGCGACTCACATTAACCGTTAGAGAGTATGATAATTCTATCAAAAGGTCAAGGGACGGGGTCACTGGACCTGCATTCAAACATTGAGTAAATAACGCTGGAACAAACGGTTCATTCTTGACGATTAACAGAGCATTGCATTGCGATCTAATCCTAACACGATGAATAAATTATTTGAATTAATTACATACTTACTAACGTGACGCTACTATTTGAGTGTCGGCTACTCAATTTTCGGTAATATTTACAAATATGTATAACTTATTGAGTTATATTTTTGTATTGGCAGCACTGACACGCAACGTTTGATTTTTGTATTGTGTGTGCGGACCATCAACTTCTGTGAGCAGTAAATTTTCAGAAAAATACAAAGTGTGCGCAAATATAAAAATTTGGCGAAACAAACTTATTTTTACAATATTTCTGTGTGCGGCCTTGTTCAGTAATGGAAAAATGTGTGCGGGCACATTTTGGGAGGTTATCGGGAACATTGCTGACTCGGCGGTCGTACTAAATTAACTGTCAGATGATTTCAAACTCTAGTGTTAATATTTACCCAATTTTCATAGATTAACTAAAAATCCAAAAAATAACACAATGAGATTTGATGTATTTTATTGACCAATAGTTTTTATTACCCCGTTTCGACTGGAGATAAATGCTACTAGAGTCTCCAATCCGGGTCCAATTCTGTGACCCCAAAATGCTGGTATTGTGACAAAATTACAGAAAGTTGAAAGTTGAGAGGAAATACGCAAATTCATGGATTTTTGAAATCGATATGAAATTGATGTAAAAATCCCAGGATTTCAAAATCGCTGAGAAAAAAAATTCTCGATCCGAATCCCAGTTTATTTACGATTTTATGTTGAATGTTCAATCCTGGGATCCCGGGAATAAAAAAAGGGTCCGGAATTTGATGCCATAGGTCAAGGATGGCGAACCTATGGCATCCAATTCCAGAACGGAACGATTTCCAAGTTCAAAATTAAAATTTTGATTAAATAATCCATGAATTATTAATTTATTCAGTTTTATTATTTTTCAAATGTTTCCCAAGATAAACGACAATCGTTAGTAGTATTTGTTATAAAACAAATACTACTTGGGCACGCCCACACAATCGAGAAATAATACTTTAGGATTTTTGGCACGCGGACCCAAAGAGGTTCGCCATCCCTGCCCTATGTGCTACCTACTGTTGGCAGTTAAACATATTATTGTGGACCGTAAATCATGTACCAACCAAATTAATTTTCCCTCTAAGACGAGAAAGCTTTTTTTAGCTGCGCAAAAAATTAAAGGCCAATCCGCTGCAAAATTTGTCCAATATATGATGGTGTTTTTTTTGTTGTTTTGGTTTGATTTGGGATTTAAACAATATTATCATTTGAATATTTTTTAAATAAGGTTATACTAGTAAGTGTATTAAATAAAATATAAGAAATAACAGAACATTTTGGAACATATAAAAGAAAATTTAAATAGTGATGTAACTGAAGAAAGAAGTACTGAATTGTTATCCACTTAACTATTTATCACAAGTATGATTGTATGAAAAAATCCATAAATCGATTCAAAATTTAATGTATGCAAGTATTCAACCAGGATTTGAACCTTTGACCTCGCAACCGGATATAACAAAGTCACTAGTGCATTACCACTCGGATACGGGACCGGCTTTTGTTGCCGATTCGTTATTTTGTGTGTGCATTCAATATAGGAAGATTTATTTGACTTAGACCAATCCAAGTAAAAAATAGCAGGATCCCTATAATAAATTTAAACTTAATGTGTTTTTGTTTTGTATTTCTACAATGCGAAGTTGTATCTTGGTGTACCGTTTATTTGATTACATGTAAATAGTAATATGTATTAACCACTTGACCATATTGCATATAGTAAGATGGATAGTTTAATTGTTGTCCATGCAGTGCCGGTGCGAGGTTATTTGAAGCCCTAGGCAACATTCACCATAAAATCATGTAGAATTCCGGGATTTGGGATTGAGAGATTTTTTCTGTGCGATTTGGAAATCCTGGGAATTTACGGATTTCCTAAAATGAAAAAATAGGATAGCTTTTTTTAGCTCTTTCAGGATTTCCAATTTCAAAATCCCAGGAATTAGCGGAATTCACAAAATGAAAAAACGCGAGACCTTTGTTTAGCTCTTCTCAAAATTTCCAATTTCAAAAACCCAGGAATTTGCAGAATTACCAAAATGAAAAATTGGGAACATTTTTTTTAGCTCTCGATCAATATTTTGTTGCACTATAAATAACAGTAATGTTTGTAATGGCAAAGATTTTTAAGTTTTCGAGCTACTGCTTTAACTTTAGCTCACTGCATAGATATTTTATATTGTTGAAGTATAAAAAAAATATTTTAATCCTTCGTTTATGCGCCCTCTTATGGTTTGCGCCCTAGGCGGTTGCCTATTTCACCTGTATGGTGGCGCCGGCCATGTTTCCATGACTATACGAAAGCAAAACGTCTTAAACTACTTCACAGGGAAAGTTTAAGCCAGAACAATGAAAAGAAAACAACATTTATATTTAAAAACTGAGGTTAAATGCTTTACATTTTCACTTCAAGATTAGAGAATCACAAAATAAAACAACATGTCCTTTGACCTCCTGTGAAAAAATACTTATACATTAATGTTAATGAGGGAATAAATACACTATGGAAAATCTTTCATGCGCGTTTTGTATTGCTTATTTTATTTTATTTAGTTGATGATACTCGCAATGAGCGAAACCATAATAGTAGAAATGAGCGAAATATTGCGTAATTTTTTAAAAAATACCGTCTTTCCACCTCAGTTATATTAAAATAAAGTAAAGTTCTAAGCCACCGGAGGAGAACCTGCGGCCTCTTGGCTACTCTGATGCGGCCTTTTGACTTGATCACTTTGATCAAAAAAATATAAACAAGCGTTTGGAAAAACAGCGTAATCAAACCATTATATGTTCGACAATCGAAAAAAAGGGGTCTTTTCTTTTTTTTACTGCGGCCTTATGTTGAATCAGATAAATGACTGTGGCATTTAGAAATGAAAAGGTTTTCCACCCCTGCTCTAGCCCAATTCAAATTTTAGGCATTTCCTTATTTTATGAAATGTGATTGGTATCGAAAAAAATAAGGTAAAAATATTTGTGTTGCCATATGTAAATTAAAAAAGAGAGGTTGAGCAACAAGCAGTTCTCGTAGAAAAACTTCCGATGAGATACCTCCAATAGCAGGCCATGTGATAAACATTGCGGCGGACATGGATTTTAAAAAAAAATGTAACTATAAGACCTATAAGATCAGAAACACGTTTCATCTTCCGCAGATTGGTTTATCGAATGCGTTTAGCCTTTTTTTTAAAACATTATGGGAGTGTTGATATAATTTTTTCTCTACAAAAATTAACAGCAGAAGCGCATTTTACGAGTTAGTCAGACGACAAATAGGTGACCTTCGACATTCGTACAATCGTATATAATAAGCTCCAAAAAATTGTACGAATGTTAAATGAACGAAATCAGAGTAATTTTAAAAAAACATTAAAAAGTTTAGAGATCAAATTAAAAAAGGAAGTACACCCATACCTCGCTATACGGCCGCTCTTTATACGGCATTTCGCTATAACGGCCCTCTTCAATTACGGCACGTTTTCGATTTTCGGCTTAAAATATTTCACTATAACGGCAAAAAAAACTTTTTTTAGATCTCGATGTGAGTGTTTTATGTACATACATATTTATTACTGATTGTTACACATTAACGGGAAAAATTGGAAACAATTAGGGACATTTTTGGTACGTAAGTACATATGTTTGTATGTATTTTTTTTAAACTTATTTTATCATTTCATTCATAGAAAATATTATCGACTTCGGATACTGATAAAAAGAGATGCCGAAAATCAGTCACGCTAGAAACTAAACTAGAAATATTACTTCGTATAGAAGCTGAAGAGAAAATTGTTGAAATTTGCAAGGCAATTGGACTTGCGAAATCTACCATTCAAACTATTCGCGATAAAAAAGAAGACATTAAAACATATTTGCAATCTGCTGCTGCACCGTTAAATGTCTCGAGATTAACACACCAAAAGATAAAATGCATTTTTAATGATAAACCATGTTACATATTTAAAAAATTTGGAACCGATCCCATTGAATTTATATGAGAATGAGTATTAGAATATTTGATTCCTTATACGGCTTTTCGCTTTGCGGCCAAGTTTCGTGGAACGTATCTAGGCCGTAAAGCGAGGTATGAGTGTATTGTTTATTTTTTGAATTTTATCGATTTATTCTTCAAAGAAGCTTTTCCTTTATTAAATTCCTCTTTTTTTTGGATCGAGTCTTCTTTACTTTATCGATATTTTACGAAAGTCTATAATACTCTATATTAAAAAAATAAAAAATCCAGAGTAGTGAGTTTACAACATTTCATGCGGCCACAGATTTATCATTATCTTAATATGAGATGAATAATATATGTCTATTGTGCTCACTGAATCGTCTCTGGTGAATATTCATTTGTTTTTTAGAGAACATGACACCCTCTTACATTCTTATTTTTTGCAGTTTGAAAATTGATATTGCATGCTACGTTACTTTTTTTTTAATATTATTTCAAATATTTCCAAGCAAAAACAATCTTCAGGTCTCATTACAGTTATACGAGAACTGTCATGCATGCAGTGTGCGATTGCAAATAATCAGTTGAAAAAATAATAAAGCAATCGTGGTCTCTCTTGAAGAGATCTATCTGCTTGTTATGAGACATTTTTTCAATACAATGAATACATTCTTATCATCCACGATTAGCGTCAGCAGAATGTGTAATTGACTTATGAACTTTCACAACTATGTACAATAATAATTATAATAATTATGTGACAACGAATCTGTTTAAGTCATGAATCCATGATATAGTAGTTAAAATGTACAATTTTTATTAGGCGAGTGTGCTTTTTCGAATAACAATTTTAGATATAAATTTTATTCTTGAGGAAAAAATACTATTTATATTGCGTACAGAAATTATTAAAAATATTATTATTATCCAAAAGTAAAAATAAGTAAATGAAAAAAAACTATGACTATCGCTGCATAGTTTAAAAACACAGTTTATTCGGATTAAACCAGCACCTAATTGCAATTTCTAATGATTGTTTAAATATATTATGAAAAACAAGACTTCGTTTGCCTTTTGAAATTACACGTAAAAAACATTGTCACGAACAACATAGTATGCCGTTTTAGTTGGAACTAAATAATAATGCCGCCTGTGTGGTCGAGTGGTCAACGTCGTTGGCTACCGCTACAGAGGTCAGGAGTTCGAATCGCAGTACGAGCAGTTTTATAAATTGATTTTTCAATCGATTTATGAATTTCTGTTCAATGGCATGGATGTATGTGATGTCTTGAATTCCCTCCTCCAACCCATTCTATCCTATGAACGGGGCGTATCGAGAGCGATTAGCTAACCACTAGTCCTGTCTTAGCCCTTTCCTTATATTCCTACTCTCTATGAAAAAAGAGAGGTTGAGGTTGAACACTTATGTTGAGATAAACTCCATTAGGAGTCCATATGCTCTACATTGGGAGCGGACATGGTAAAAAAAAAATACTGGCGCCCTGTTCCCACAATAGATAGGTTTAGACGAAATATTTAGTTACTAGGCGGTTAAATGCATAATCGCCCGCCATGCTTCAACTGTATGCACGACACAGACAGCCACCCGGCTGTGTATGTACAACCACGCATGTGCTGAACGCATCCCCACACAGCAACGACAGTGGAATGCGTCCGCGCAATTGGAAAAAAAAACAGCCGCGAATATTTCTGGTCTTCGTGTAATTCGAGTTCGCGTTATTAGGGTATCACTGTACACTTATATAACGTTAAGTTGCTGACGCGAAATGAGTGCATGACGAAAAACTTAAATTAACGAGAAATAATCAAAACATTGTAGCGTTTGCCTTTCGAAAAGTGTCTTATACAGCGACAAAGAAGTTTCACGCCGAAGTAAGTCAGCGTTTTACTGTAACAAAGCCCATTTTGTGATATCTCACCGAGATAATTAATTCCTTGGTTTTAATTGTTTAAGTTTATTGAAGTAGAGAGTAACTGTCTTTTTACGTACAAGTAAGTGACTTATTCGCAGAGTATAATTTTTTACAATGGGCCAATTACAGTGTGTACATTATTTTTAATTTGTTCATTCACAAAGTTAAACTATTTTTGAATAAGCATGATTAGTAAGTAAAATCATTACCCAATTAAATCGGTAGCTATCTTTCTAATAACGAAATCAGGTACCATTGCTAATTATAATTAGTATTGTAAAAGGTTATAAACAATTTGATTGGGGATTCGAACCCGTGAAATAATGGTATTGAAATATTCTTCCGGTATTACAATAATTTCTGTAGTAGGGCGGGGGCGCGTGGGGTCGGCGTTCCCACATTTTTCTAGAAGATTTGGAAATTTTGCGATAAATGTTTACTTTTAAATAAATTCAGTAAAATGATTTTTATAATAATGCATTTATTAGATGGAGGTTTTGTTGGAAATTTTATGATGCAGAAATTGGATTACTGCGCTCTGAGAGCATTAAAATATTCAAATTTAACAGCGCTTCCAGACTACACCACTGATTGCAATATCCTGTTCTAGTACCCTGATTCAATGGTTCTTACATTTTATTTTTAAAAATGTATTTAAATGAATTTTCCACCCGACACTGAAAGCAATAGGGATCATTTTTTTTACTGCTAATCATTTCCTAGTTACATGCTATTTTTATTTCTCTTTGCTAAAAGAAAGCTTGACCGATAGACTTACAACGAGTTCTGTATAATCCATTAAAACTTTATTTAACGTGAAATACGGAAATATACAATATTAGCTAGTGTGCCTTTTTCTGGTGAACCTTCAAAGACGTGCTGAAGAGATTTGGGACCTCTACCATTTCTCGACGTGGTTCTCAGCATACCAGGACCTGAACTAAAAATACATGGTATAACTTTTTCAAAAATACCAAATTATTTATTTAAATGTCAGGATCGATTTTGCTCATCGTAAATATTATCAATCAAGCAGATGAAAATGTAAATCGATACAGGGTTTTAATACACACAAAATTAAAAAGAGTAAGGTATTCTTATATAACGATTGTTTTTATAATGCTTATAAAAAGATTTATTTTGAAAACAATAAACTTCTTTTCAACATTGCATAACAGAAAATCTAATCTTCTTTTTCATTCTTGATATTAAATTTTAAATCGTGCAAGCGAGTCGAGCAGATTCAAAATAAGGGTTGTAAATGGTTTTCCAGCTTTCTAAATATTCACCATACGCATGTTCTTTACTTATTGCTAGTTTTCCCCTTCAGGAGAAAGCTATTTTCGGAGTGGCAGGGAAAATAAGATGTTTGAAGTCACGCATGTATACAAAAATGCATTAAAGGTAAGTAGATGAGGTAAAGTCTAGGGTAGTCAATCAAATTATTAATAAAAGGGAGCGGCCTGGTTCACCCTTGACACTTTGAAGGCGCGGCCCATTACCCTGATATATTGAATCAGGGGTAACCAATGCTAAATACAATCATTTCAGGTGAAAATGGTGTTCGTTTCTTGTAAATATTTCATTTTTTTTTTTATTAGAATAATTATTAAAGTTCTCCTGAGATTAGAATTGGTAAAGGTACCAGTATAATGAAATAATACTCCGTTAAACTGCTAGATAACTCGTCGTTATCTTCATCAATTCTAGATCATTAGATTGAGAAAATGGCCAGCACGTTTGCTTTCAAGAATATATTATATGTATAGTATACAGTGTATACATCAGTCTTTCTAGATAATATTCATAACTCTTTGACATAAGCGCCATGATAAACATCTCCGAATTTTTTAAATTATTATTGGGTCTTTTTGGGATCTTTCATCGTAAAATTGTAACTTGTAACTTGTAAGTGACTATATGTATTGAAATAATAAAAATAATAAAACATTTTTAGTACTTTTTCCACATAAAATTTATTAGATCAGGACCGGTTTCGCTCATCGCGAGCATTATCAACTGATAAGAAAAATACATAAACAGTGATATTTATACAAATTTAAATTGAAATAAAAAGGTGTAAGCAACTATTAACAATTTAAAGGATTAACAAATTACATTATAATTACACAAGATTAAAATGCTTAACACCCATAACAATTAAAAAATCATCATCAAAGAATAATAAATCTAAGGTTTTTCCAAACTCAATTTTGAATCTTCATTACTGCTGATTTTGTTGCTTGTACATCATTGATTGGAAGCGGGAAAAACACCAAATCATCATTAGGATATTTACTTTGCTTAAATATTTCCCAAATTTTAATTGTGTTCATAATTGACATCGTTTGCCACTTAGATTTATTATTCTTTGATGATGATTTTTTAATTGTTATGGGTGTTAAGCATTTTAATCTTGTGTAATTATAATGTAATTTGTTAATCCTTTAAATTGTTAATAGTTGCTTACACCTTTTTATTTCAATTTAAATTTGTATAAATATCACTGTTTATGTATTTTTCTTATCAGTTGATAATGCTCGCGATGAGCGAAACCGGTCCTGATCTAATAAATTTTATGTGGAAAAAGTACTAAAAATGTTTTATTATTTTTATTATAATGCCATTCCACCAAGTATTGACAGTGAACACCTTAAAAGTGATATGTATTGAAGTTTGAAAAATCAAGTGTCAATAACTGTTTACAAATCAATAACTACTACCTAATCAATAATATTGGCTGTAAACATACGACGGGTAGTTGTGGCCGTTGTGGGTTACCAACTTGATTTATAAAAGATAAAATTAAAAACGGACTATGGTGATACAAATCGCACTTGACTTTTTACAGAAATATATTATTTGCTTTGAAAACAGATACCTGTGGCGAATACTAGGGGTACGGTAATTTGATTTTGTCAGGAATACGGACATAAGAGAGCGAACTCACCAGTCTCTTATTACGTCCAAATAAAAATAAAAACGACGATGGACCTGTCTCGGATATGAACTGCGGATGCCCCAAGAGAGTTTGAAAACTACCCATCTCTTTTATCAATCGGGTGGATCCCGTCGTCGTAGAAGGTCACTAATGACCGTCCACATGATGTATTTAGCGGAGCTACGGGACACCGAGATGAACTGGGAAGAAACAAAGAGACTGGCGTAGGATACAGAATCTTGAAGGAACCAAGTGCTGGCCATAGGCTACAAATAGGGACCGGTTATGGAAAAAATGTGATACTGTGCTTGACCGAACGCGTCATTCCCTTATATAGTGCGCACTTTTAAAGTAAATGTTGTTTATTATGTCAACAAAAAATACAATTTTAAATTAAAAATATCATATATTTTATCATTACATTTCGACTGTGGTAAGGTACAGTATTTTTTCTTGGTTTTAATTTATTACAAGGTCATCTTCTTAAAACTTAAAAGTTAAATTTAGATACTAATTCGGCATTTGCAGCTTGCATCCTTTTGATAAAACGTGTATCAAATTTGTTACATTGTGATGATCGAAAAAAACATTTTTTGAAAAAACTGTGGGTTACGTCCTTTTTCGTTTCCACAGTCAATATTTATATCTCGATATTATCGTTCTTCATAGAATGCCAGTATCTAAATTAAATTTGTATAATATCAATAAAAAAAACACTGCTCGAAAAAAAGCTGAAAAAATATTGAAAAACTCTGATCAGCATTTCACTTCGCTGCCCTCTTTAATGAAAAAGGGCAATATTCCGGTAGTTTAAAAATATACATTCTGTGATGTATGAATTTTATAATACTGTCAGCGGGGGACGCCTTCATTTTAATGGCAATTTAAGGGCGATGATTAAATACTTTCGCCTCGTGCAAACAGCCATCAGATAAAGCTAATAAAATATTACCCCCCCCCCCATTTTTTAAAGTGTAATAAAAATAAAGGGAGTGTCAGGTGACGGTCGCTATAATAATGACGTGACTTGAAGAAAAAAAGGGTTTTTTTTATTCACAATAGTGAGCGGGCAGTTGCACTAAAATATTTTGTAATGTGCATATAAAAGATTTAGTTTACAATGTTAACGTAAAAAAATATTAATCACCAATATGTAGTGATTAACTATCTGTATTTTTATTTTGCGGTTTGGCGCTAGAGTCCCCATTTGGGTATTTTTATTTAACTTTTACAATATACTATATTCTAAAAAAGTGGTGGTGAACCTTTTTACGTGCGCATGCCAAAACCCCCAAATGTTATTTACCTAGTTTTCGACGTGCCAAAGTGGCACGAAAACTTTATAAATTTTAATTTTGATGAAAGCTTACTTGCAGAAAATCCTCCGTTGAAAACCGTATTTTTTTATAAAACATTACATTTGTGAATGCCAGACAAATTTGCGAATATGCCAAATCAGGCACGCGTGCTTTTGGTTCACCGTCCTTATTCTATACTAGAATAAGTTTTTAACAATAATAGTAATGTTAGATTCATTTTATGTAGATAATATTTATTTTTTTAATATAGTAGAGTCGATCCTTTTTTATGTAGGAGCTGCGTTCCAATACTTCAGTCATGTTGCATAAAAAAATGGGGATGCGCTCCATGAATAAAAAAAACGCATAACTGTTAAACATTATGTTGAAATATATACAGAATCGCATAAAAAAAGTTTATGACAGAAAAATAAAACAAACCAAAAAATATGTTTTAAAAAATTGACAAAATTTAAATGATTTTAAATGCGATGGAGAACCTGCGATAGTATTGATCCTGAAGTGTACGTTTTTGACAAAAGCATTGATAGATTAATGCTCGTATTTTTGTATTTACATAATTTTCTCCAATGCGGCCTGATTAGATTGCAGATAAATGTAAGCGGCCTTCCGACGTAAAGATAATAAATAACACTACATTTTTTTTCTCCTTTTTCAAATTTCAATAGTACAAATTATTTTCGTATATAATTATGACAGTCTCTTGAAAGACGTAAATTATTTGTAAACATCTCTAATTTATTGTAAAACAGTATAATGTATTTGGATGTAATATTTATATTACTCAAGAAAGTAAGTACAAAATTCAAATTTGTAAAAATCTTGCGAAAGTTGTTTTCATACAAAATTTGTAGGCGGTTGTCTATGCCCACTCATCTGTAAATGATTGAAGGTTTAAGAAAAAAAAATGACAATCACCAAGCAACAAAGCAAAGGAAATGACCCTTAAATCCGCTCGCACCGCTGTTATTAACAGATCGATTGTGTTACAACTAAACTTGTGATCATGAATGAGCTTTGTAAAATGTAGTAAGTTGGTAATCAATTATTTCAAAGAATATGTACATCGGTAATTTCAAATAATACATAATTTTAACTAATGCATAACTTTTAATAGAAATAAATTTTAATTAAACTGAAATACGAGTCATGTGGACTACTAATGAGTTTATGAATTCAATGAAGAATTGGAAATAATTTTAGGTGAGCCGTCATTCTTCAGAATATCAGGATTGAAATATCGGTTGTAATCTTATCCTAATTCTAAGAGTTTTGCAGGACGTTGTCAAAGGATTGGTCAATTTAAATGTTACACCTTGGTATTGATTTATATCAAGTTATCGTATTTCAATTCAGTAAATTATAGTGTATATGTCTAGCGAAGGCCTTTAGTTAACCACTAATCCTGTCTTAGCCTAATCCTTATATCCCTACTACTCTCTTTCAAAAAAGAGAGGTTGAGCAAATGAGTAACAAACAGTTCTCGTAAGAAAACTTCTGTTGAGATACCTCCATTAAGAGACCATACGCTTCACATAGATAAAAAACTATGTCATTCAAAATTATTTATTTAAAACTAATAAAACAGTAGAAAAATATTTGTCAAATATATAAATCTAAATTATTGAAATCAATACAGACAAGAGGTGGAGAACCTGCCGGTTTCTAGGTACTCAAGAGCAGTTTTTTGACTGAATCTCTTTTTTTTCATTATTTACATTTATTCGCAAAATAGTTTTCACACATTTTTGGGTATATAACTTAATTTGATTATCGACAAATAAATTAATGCAATTTTCGAACATGAAAAGATTTATTCTCTGGTATAGATGCTCGAGAAACCAAACCTTACAATAAATTAACTTGATCAATTAAATATTGGCAAATAAATATGGAAATGAATCACGGCGACTCTTTTATTTACGTACAAGGTGATAATTTGCCGAAAGTGACATGTGTATTGTGATTGCCACCTTTCCAGTTTGTGACAATATCAAGGATTTTTATGTGAGCTTGCGGAAATCGTAAATAAAAATCCATTGTCATTTTATTGGACACACTGGGCAATCCACAATTAAATAAGTTGAATGAGAATTCCAAGCCGGCAGACGTCACAGTATAAAAACTCCATGCTACAAATTATCTCCGTAAACAGGTCTTTGTTAATCGATAACAAAACGCATCCTGGAATATTAAATCATTGTAAGGGTTTGATTCAGTGAGAGTTTTCTGAATAATGTAGTTAGGAGTATCTTTACACATAATAATGGTGGTTATAGAAAACGGAAGTTGGTACAATATTTCAGTTGCAGTTGCAATTTTTACATTTGGCAGGGGTGAGCAGGAGGAAGGCGGAAAGACTTGCACGATGAAGTTTTACACCGGCCGGCGATCCTCTTGTTAAATTAAAAAAAAAACAATATTCTCAGATCAAATCATTACCTTACTTCAATTTCCAACATAAAATATAGGTATACATTATTATCAACAACTGTTCGAGAATAACGCATGAAGAATGGAATTAGATCGAAAACAATATTACCTATTTCTGCGTCAATCTTAGAACAATTCACTCGTGATTTAATAATTATAATGGTTGTCGCCTGCTGTTGCCCAGTTGGTTAGAGCTTGCTCTACCGATCACACAGGTATATTTTAGATTACCGATAAGATCACAGTGAATTTGAAAAATATTCAATTCAAAGTTGTGATGTTTGTGATGTCAACTCATATTATTTCCTCTCCTCCCATCCTTCTGATCCTTCAATAACTGGGTGTAGCACTAGCGATTAGTTAAACAGTCTTGTTATAGCCTTATCCTTCTTTCCCTACTACTCAATTTGAAAAAAAAGTGAGGTTGAGCAACTGAGTAACAAACAGTTCTCGTAGAAAAACTTCTGTTGAGATACTTCTATTAGTAGGCTATATTCTCCGCATTGGGAGCGGATATGGATTTTTAAAAATATATCACATTAAATGATTTTATCGAGAATTTACTTAAATGCAAATAATTTTGAACAGTGACGTGTTTATTGCAACGACTTGGAAATAAATTATATTATGCACACTAATATCGACATTTATAATCATCACTTAAGTTGACATTTAGTTGTATTCCAACACACGAAAAACCCAAGCAGAAACTAAGTAAATGTGTCCATAATATGTCAATATGTGAACAAACTTTGTTTGGGTTTACTTTGTTATTGTATTCTATTTTGAGAATATTTTTTCCTATCAGTTAAGAAGTAATTTAATATCCCCGCTTACGTAATGGAATTTCCATATTATCGCTGTGTGTAGGTTTTTTTGCTGCGTTTTACTGCTGTTATAGCGAAGCAAAAAGTGCAATTTTCAAAAATGCAATTTCACAGATGCTGACGCTATTTCCGGGAGCGGAGAATGTAATAATTTTGAAACGATATCAGAGATGGTGTTATAGTTTTTTTTATGAATATTTGAAATTCTATGTTAACTTCTTCCAAATGGTGAAATTCCTTAAATAACTTCGTAGTTATGGTATACCCTCATAAACACGAGCGATGATCAACATTTTTGCTCTTAGACGATAGGTTTTCATTGAGAAAAACCATAGCAGTCTTAAGTTCCAAGCAGTGTCGTAGAAAAAACAGCAAAAAAGACCGGGCCGTTAAATCCCAGCCGCTCCTAACAAATTGTATGGCGGTTATACGTAGATCAACTCTAAATTCTAATTTATGAGCTTATTTTTCGTTGAATATAACATGCATGTTTGAAAGATTTCTTGTATGGATATTCTGTGATTCTTTGGTGTTATTAATTTACAATTTACGATACATCGGAAGGGTCATATATGCAAATTATGTAATGATTGTAAGAAATATAGCGAATGGCAAGAAATGCGATGTGTGGTAAAACAAATAAAATTTAACTTCCCACTATTAAATATCACAGTTATATAAAATGTTGATTATAAATAACATAAAACAACAGTAACAAGCGGAATCCATATTATATTATATACGATGTTGACGCCTATTGTGATATTATGAAATAAATGCTGCGTCTTATCATATAATAATGGCAATATACCAAGTAAATGATGATTTAATCAATAATAATATCTAAAAAATAATGAAGTGAAATGTACTACCCTAGTTTGACTTACTGATTTTTGATAACTGATATGACTTGATAAATCCTATGGAAAGATTGAGTAACGAACCAGTGTGTACAAATAAATTTTGAGATTAATTATTAATTGATTAAAATCCCAATAATGACGTTGATTTTTTAATGAACTATCCAACCTCACATTCTGTATTGAAATATTGTAAAAAAAATAATTTTAATAAAATGATTTGCCTTCTTTGTTTGCTTTTGTTCTCCGAGATTTTTCTTCCAAAACCTTAGAAAATGTGATTTTTTCTTATTTTGAAAAATATGTAATTGAAAAGATATATAATTACAATATAAATATGTATTTCCTACAATATATCAGAAACAAATGGCTTCATAATGATGTGATATTACTTTGAAAATTATGACGCCGGCCCGCTTATTTGAAAAAAGTACCTGTTTTCAGCTCCATAGCATGGCTTTCACTATAGGGGGCTTTGGAAAAACCCAATACTGAGCAGGTCTAAACAATTATTATTATTTTAGTCGTTATGCACACGTCAATATGATGTAATGTTTGAATATCGGCAGAAAAGTCAGTATTTTTTTATAAATACAACTGCATATTAGTAAAATTGACACTGTTTACACATTTGATTAAAAGGCAGTGGCGGCTCGTAGATCAAATATCTGGGGGTGCTGCGATAGATTAAAAATAAAAAGAATACATTTGAATTATATTTTATTTTTATCATCGAAAATTATACATAACATGCATTTTTATTTCATTGTAAAATTCATTCGTCTGTCTCGTCACTTTTTCATTAAATTTTTCAAATTTTCTTTGATTGAAAATGCATAGATATTAGTAGATTGCATTTGGTTTTCTAAATGCGGCAACAGATGAAATTTTTTTAACCAAAAAAGCTGCAAGCCCACATTAAGCATTACTCAAAATACTCTGACAATATAAATTATACATCGGTCAATGTTTGAGAATCGTGACGAATCAAAAAAAAGCTTGGAATGTCTGTAGGCCAAGATAAAATTTACAAAAATGTGGACATATGTATCACAGAAATATAATAACCACCCTTATTGAGTCAATACCTCGGAAGCATAATTTCTACACATTTTTTACCCGAAATCTAAAAAATAATCTACTTCCTGTAATAATAAAAATGAAATTGTAAAAATGTCTGAATGTGCCACTTTTAGATTGGGTACATTTTTTTATCTCTCAATGGACGTACCTCTCAGGTTTTTCAAAACAGCTTTTTTCGATAATCACAATGTATCAAAATTGATACACGTTCTATCAAAAGGATGTAAGCTGCAAATGCCAAATTAGTATACAAATTTAACAACATAACAGATTAAAATTAACAAAGTATTTTAGTTCTACTTCAAATTTAACCTTTAAGTTTGAAAAAAGATTAGCGTGTGAAAATTGAAATCAAGAAGAAAGACTGAAAAAAAGGTTTTTCCTAGACAATTTCTTAAATTAATATTAGATTATGTCAATTTTTTTAACATAGTTGCTGGTACTAAAATAATTATTTATAATAAAATTTGCATACATTTTAGTACTGAATAATTTATTGAGGGATGTTGGTATCAAGTTTTTTCGCAGTTGTAAAACTTTGTTAAAATGTTTTGACAGTGGTGATTACACAAAATATTCAAAGAAAAGAGTAAAAATAGATAACACCCATATTTTTATGTTTCTTACGAAAATTTCATTCAATTTTTAATTTTTATATGTGGCTATTATTTTCAATCACGACTCTTTTCAAAATTGTTGAAACATGAACCATGAATGTAATTTAGTAGTTAAAAATAAAGTTTAAACGTATTTTCAGAAATAAGTCTCAAACATGGCTTGGTTACATACAAAATATCATTCCAAAGTAATGTTTATTGTACTTACTTATTATATAATGTACATTGTTTTTCAAAATGAAAATCAAGTTTAATTCTTTAACCATTTTGGAATGAGCCGTGTTTGCAAATAATACTTTCATATATCTCAACTCATTTTTAAAAAGCATCAGGATTAAAATAACGACTATAATTTAAGATTTCGACTGAAGGTGCTAGGTGGAATTTGAATCGTTCAAATTATGTACATTCACACAAGATTTGCCACTAACGACCCGGGTTTCGCCGGCCGTCTACACGGTACACGGATGAACATGAACTGAGCATAGTGACGCCTGAAGATGCCGAAAGGCGAATCCCGGGTCGTAGTTACATAACTTGTGTAAATGTACATATTTTGAACGATTCAAAAGTAGATAATTAATAGGTGTAATATCATATAATATCATATACATGTAGATTGTGGAAAGGAAAAAGGACGTAGCCCACAGTTTTTTCAAAACAGCTTTTTTCGATAATCAAAATTTATCAAACTTGATACACGTTCTATCAAAAGAATTTAAGCTGCAAATGCCGAATTAGTATCTAAATTTAGCTTTTAAGTTTGAAAAAGATGACCTTGTAAAAAATTAAAACCAAGAAAAAAATGAAATAATGGTTTTTCTTAGACAATTTCTTCAGTTAATATTAGATTATGTCAAATAAACACCAGTTTAGAAGTCTCCGTGCACTTCAAGGTTGTGTATAATTCATAATTTGCATATGTCACAAAATCATCAAAACACGTTTTTAGCGCCTCCTGTAAAATTTGATATGCGTGTATTACGTTACGTTATTTTCCTTTCCACAGTCGATATTACTACTACACAGTCGTACTAAAAAATCACGCAACCCGTAATATTGAAAGACCTTTTATTGTCTATGAAACTTTATTTTCTCATTGTTGGTATTACTTATTTATTACTCTTGTTTGCGTTGGTATCAACGAGATATTTATATCGATATAAACCGCTTTTAACGCTCCGAAAGCGGAGACATGTGTAGCAGAATCATAAAATTCCCAAGACAAACAAATCTCCCGATGCATAATGCACTAACCTTACAGACTACAGATGTTTCAAACAAATTAAAAAACAATGTGTTCCGTATCCGGCGGGCGCGCGTGTTAGTGATTGTTTTACGCATGCGCCCGTAATATTAAACTGAACACGTTCCAAGTTCAAATTCAAAAACTCTGGACGAATATAGGATCATCGACTGTCATTGAAATGCAAATGTTGCCATGGGTTTTTTTCAATATCGGTTACACAATATCAATTTTGATATCGATTGGTGGGAATTTTTCGTAGGAAATCGTGCAGTTAAATTTATACGCATGAGAAGAATAAATACATCCGTCACATCAAATCTCACACAATGTAAACGTTGACAAGATTAGTTTTGCTAGTCAACATTGTTCTTTATAGCACATTATCTATCGACGATACTTAGCTATGTATTTTTTTTATGCTTAAACGTATACGAGAATAACGATCGAATTGCAAGCTTAATAACATACGGGCGTATCTACAATAAAAAAATTCAATTAAATAATATCTCAGTTTTACTGAAATCTACATCTTTGGTGACAAAATTGATGAAAATAAAGTGCAAAAATTTATCTTTATCCCGTTCTGATAAATAAATATTTAAGTAAAGTTATCATTAGTGGATCCAGGGGAATCCAACAGACAAACCCAAAGCATTCTAAAAAAAGTAAATAGAATAAATTAAATGAAATGGGCCCACAACATCTAAATTAGAAGAAAAAAAAATATATATTTAACCTTAGATGAAAGGGAGATTGGAGCTCGGCTCCACAGTTCCCCGTATAAAGATGAAATGACACTGATGATGATGAGTGGATCCAGAGAAATGACCATAATGGCAATTGGCAATGGTCACCTCCTGAGAAGAATTTATAGACAGTCAATGATCGTAACTTTTCTTTATATTTCCATTTTTTTTTATATATAAGATCTATATTTTCAAATTAAAAGGACATCCCATGGCATATTTCTTGGATGTTATTTGGCATTCTAAATAGTGTTTTATTGTATAAACATATATTAGAACGAAATGTACATATTTACTGACGTTTATTTTATATAAATTAAATGTGTCTTTAAGCATCACTGATTTTTTGAAAAATATTAAAAAAATATATGCACATTTGTTAACAAATTATTCTTATATATGTCACGTTAACCGCAATATATTGACCAGCGAAAGGTTAACAATTCATGGTGCAAAGTGGTAAACGCTCCTAAGCGTTCGGTAACGTGGTTTCGGGCTCGAATCCCTTCATGAATACTTGAATACATCAATCGATTTATGAATTTGCTTTCAAAGACATAAAAGTCGTGTGATATTTTAATTCCTTTTCAACCATTTCGTATTCTATCCTAAAAACTGGATTCATAGAAAGCGATTAGGTTACTACTATTTTTCTCTATCCCACCCCCCTTAAAAAAATGGAAGAAAGATTAACTTACAACCAGTTCAAATAAATACAACTCCTCTTTAGATCAGCGGCTTCCAACCTTTATGTTACTACGCCTCCCTTTGAATAAAAAATATCTTCGCGCCTCCCCATCATTCATTTCATATAGTAATAAAAACATGTTTTAAAGGGTAAATAAATATTTTGGACTGTTCGCGCCTCCCAGGCTGGAAATCGCTGCTTCAGATGATTCATTCAGATTCCATAATTTCTACATTAAACGGAGTAATCTTAGAAAAAAATAGTAAACGCCAAGTGTTCATCATCGTTGCCTTCAGTTGCGAATTGTTGTAAGGTCGAATCGTTATACGGAAACTTTGATAAAAAAAAATCAAAAGGTTTATGAATTAATGAATTTGTCATAAACACGCTCTCTCCCACATGCACCTAAAAAGCGATAGCGACTAGCTAACCACGAACCATCCATAGTCACTTATTATATAAAAGAAAAAAGAATCTAAAAGTGTCAGAGAATACATAGGTTTTCTAGAACAACCTCTGTTAAAATTTCGATTTGATTGTGCATCTATATACCACCAATGTCGCCTGCTGTGGCCCAGTTGGCTAGAGCTTGTTCTACCGATCACGCAGGTCTGGGTTCGATTCCCGGTAAGATCACATTGAATTTGACAATTATTCAATTCAAAGTTGTGATCGAAGACTAGGTGTTTGTGATGTCAATTCACACCATTTCCTCTCCTACCATGATACTTTAATAACTGGGTGTAGCAATAGCGATTAGTCAACCACTAGTCTAGCCTTATCCTTCATTTCCTACTACTCACTTTGAAAAAAAAAGTAAGGTTGAGCGACTGAGTATCAAACAGTTCTCGTAGAAAAAAACTTCTGTTAAGATACCTCCATTAGGAGGCCATATGCTACACATTGAGACAGACATGGATAAAAAATAAATATATCACTCTCAACGGACATGGTTCCAAAAAAAGTAGAATGGTTTTTAAAAAATGATTGCACAAAAGAAAGCGGTGAGCACCATTGTCATTAAATATAGATGAAACTATTGTTTACAAATATTTTGATGTGGATATTAATTTTTAGTTCATCACTGTAAAAAACCAAAATATCTCAAACAGATACAGTTTCTTTACATCAGCGCAATGGGCGTAGGCGTAAAGCGAGTCTTCCGGATTAAACAAAGGAATCACCCTCATTCAATGTCGTAATTTCCTCTAATAATAATTAACCCCAAGCGTTCTCTTTCAACTTTAACCCTTCTGTGTGGGCCGCGGACGTCACATCACGCCACCTAACAACACTGCAGCAGCTATTCATGGACGATTGTAATCTCCGCAAACAAAAATTGACACACTTACACCCCATCAAAATTTACTAAACATATTTATCTTCATTAAAAACTATAATTATTGATCTTGTTTTTCAAGACTATTTTAACAGGGAAAATAACTACCAGTGCGACAAATATTATTAAAAAAATGAATGATAAATTCGATTGATTTTTTTTGTTGTTTTCAAAAACCAAGATCTCTAATGATTAATTAAAAAAATCTTATCTTAAGCCCGGATCTCTATGGTAAAGGGTGGTAGTATTTTATTAATACACTTATACCCCGATAAGCGATACTTTCTGATCTTTATTAAAAAATGTTGAATTGGTACAATAAAGTGCTTCATCATGAATATGATATGGAAGGGAACGGATATGAAATAAAAAACATGTATGTATATTAAAAAAAAAAAAACAGTTTATATTTTTTGATCAATCGGTAAACAAAAATTAAATAGCACGGGTTTCAAAGTGTTGCCATCGCACTTCCTTCAACGCATCAAACGCAAGACTGGAATCGTTTTTAGAAGTATAGAGCTATGAAAACACATTTGACTTGGCAACTTAAATAATTAAATCTCAGTCACTTTAAACGACCTGGCTGTTAATTTCGTATTTTTTGAAGCCACTAACAAAAAACGACTACACAAACAAATGAACCCAGACAGTTGGAAAAAGGTGTTCCACTTTTAAAATGCCCTTTATCAAAGAGGCCGTGATTGTATTTTTAGACCGATATCTATTAAAAATAAATGTCCACGGCATTCTAATAATATCAATATTGTTATAACAAAATGGCGTAAGGGATGACCTTTTCGCCCTTCTTAAGTGTAGATAGACATCGATATAGTATGTTATTCTACATTCTAAAATATGGTAATTCACGGATTCATGAAGGTAGTAAACTAAGTTTCAGGCTTTTGCTAACTGTTTTAATTAAAATTAAATATTTCAAAGTATCTTTACATTTGATCTACATTAAAATACGCCTTTTACTTACCGCGGGTATCATTGGCCCAGCTCTGAATGTTTTTTGTTTTTTTTTATAAATCACTACTACTATTATGTTATTTAATAAAGATGAGTACTAGTGTTTTAAGATTCAGTTCACAAAACTTTTTTGGAAATATTTCTATGCTCGATATATAAATACAAATAAAACAGTGTGGACCAAAGTTTCCACCCCATATAGGGTAGCTTTGGTCCATGCCACAATTATTCACAATAATTACTATAATATCAAGAATTTTCTTTTAGTTCATCTCTTATCTATAATTTCGTGTATTTTGTTCATAATCGTAGGCTAAAAAACATAGAAAGCATTTTTAGAGTAGTAATACAAATTAAAAATATTGCCTTCCCCAGTTTTTAAAATATGATAGACAAACAAGTAAAATAACTAATGTGTAGTATGTGGCATATTTTTATATTATTACTTTTTATAAACTGTGTCCCACGTTACGTAACAAAAACTAGCATGCGACCCAGACGAAACAAAGGTTTAATACCGCTGTTTTCATTGATCATCAGGATTATATTAGATTTCATATTCGAATAAAAATATTATGTATGCACATAAATAATATTCGAGAATGTGTATTATCGATTTTTCAAATAACCAAGACAGGTTTTTTTTTTAAATCCATGTCCGCTCCCAATGTGGAGCATATGGATTTCTAATAGAGGTATCTCAAAAGAAGTTTTTCTATGAAAACTGCTGGTTCGACATTACAACAATGACCACTGTACCACGGATATAAATAATTAAAATTATATTCTGCTTCATAAAAATCATCTCGTACCAAATTTTAATTGCATAAGGCAATTTAGTTGATCGATTTTTGGTATCGAATAGTCCTTGATTCTTACGTATAAATAGTTTATATGTAGATATAATAATGATTTTAAAAATAGTTTCTTTGTTCTAGCTGTAATAAATATTCAAGCGGTGTCAATTTAAAATGGATCAGAGACAAAGGAGGGCTTGGCTGCATAAAGCGCATCTCCACATCCTGAAGGGCCAATTAGGGTTGCCACGCGTTTCTTAATATAGCTCAACACTTTTTTTTTTATTTTTAAAACATCTTCAATAATACCAATAGTATTATTGTTCAACTATTGCAATATTTTAACGTTAATATTCATTCATTAGTTAATAAATTGATCGATCAGTACCAACTATCAAACAATTCTCTACTCAAAATGGAATAAGTACAATGGCGGGTTACTGAATATGTGCATAAGGTGCGCGCTTAGCGCCACCGAATTTTAGAAACCTCAAAAATTACTCATATCATTTAAGATTCCATATGTTTTCAATATGTATTTTTATATGACACTGAATTTGGCGACACTTTTGTGCTATTCAAAAAGGGGGCTCTGAATTTATTGAGAGGCCCCCCAAACGTTTAATCCGCAAGAATTGACTTACAATCTAGCTATGTGGTCGGCAAACTCATTAGTCAACTTCACAACGATTGGGTATTGATTATATATTACAGGGTTTCCCAAACATTTTCTGGAATGGAACACTTCGCAAGTCCGTAAAATATAACGGAACACTAAACTGAATTTTTAAGATTATTTTAAAACTGTGTTGTAGCGTATAATACCATTCCATTTTTTTCGGAACACTTACTCTGGCTCCGCGGAACATAGTTTAGAAAACCCTGATATATTATATGGTTAGGGTGCTCCTAAGCTGGCTTTTGCTTAAAAGGTCCTCATTCTGATAGAGGTACGTTCGCTGACAACGCCTATTCCAACTCTAAGTTTTAAGACTAAAAACCGACGTCTGCGCGTGGGACACAAATTTTTTATCGCACTATATGTGGTATTTTGTGGAAGAGCCACACTCAAGAGGCCAAAGAGCCGCAGTTGGCTAACCACTGATCTAACCTAACCTGATCCAACCAAGTATTTCCACCTGTGAAACGATTGTATTCGTACAATCGTTTCACGGTTTCAATCGCTTAAGTCATAATAAACAAGAGTAATTATATCCTGTATTAGTAGTAGGGAATCCAATCCCGAGCCAAAATGTTAATCCCGGGATTTCGGGATTAGAATTTTTCGATCCCGGGATTTCAGGACTGGTCCCGGGATCAGTACATTTAAAAAGAAATGATAATATTGGTGAAAAATAAATTAAAAAAATATTCTATATTATATTACCGGCTGTAACCTGCCAATACGTTACCAAAAAGCTCTCTTAATCTCAGTTACTCGCGATGTAGAGGTGAATGAGTGGTTTTTTTAATTACTCGTAAAAAATAAGCGAAATCATTATTAAACTAACTTAATATGCAAAAATTCGAAATATAACTTAAAATGGTTAATTTCGATAGCTGAAAAAAGCAATTACCTACTTCAGACTGCAAGAATGAAAATTTCTAAAAAAATTGTCTATATACATACATTCTTAATAATTATATTGAAGTAAATAGACGTAATTTAAATATTAAAATATTCCTAGAGTACCAAAGCATCGATTGTTTCGCCATTTAATCAAAGTTTTCGGTTTACGGTACAAAATGAATGTTTATGAACAATAAATTCCGCAAAACAAACACCATTGATATCTGGTAACATTCATTGATGTAGAGAACAAAGCGAAAAATAAATTAAAAAAAAATCGATATATGAAGCTTTATAATTACAAACAATAAATATTGTCGACAAATGCATTCAAATATAGTACACGTGCGTATTGAAGAAATTTCATAATTGGCATCAAGTTACCTGTTCGGCTGCGATTCGCTCTTATTGTAAGCTCTTATCGCAAAGATAAAGTCTTAATAATAAAATTGGGCATCGTTTATTATAGCATATGCTTGAACTGCCGACTTGAAAACCAACACGTTTCTGTTTTAAAATCAATCCCTAAAGTTTCGGTATCATGCCTTCTAATCCCGGGATTGAAATGTATCGAAAACTGTACGGGATCCCGGGATTGGATTCCTTATTGGAGTATTATATTAGGGAAACAAATTAAATGGTCAGAATTTAAATCAATTTTTGGTCAGAATAAAAATATTATACGGTCAGAATATTTAATAACAATTTCGGTTAGTAGGTTAGGTTAGGTTTTTTTTAATTTCATTTAAATTATGACTATTTATTCTGACCGATATATTATGACCATTTAATGTAAATTCTGACCATAAAAATACGAGCCTTATATTAGTTATGTGAAATTAGTACGAACAAGTATTTTATTCTTTAATATAAATCATTTAAACCAATAATTGACAGTGAACAACATTGCTATGCATTGCATGTAAATGGATTTAAACGAAATCAATTATATTGAAATAAATTACCGCTAAATTAAAACTGTAACTGAATCTTATTTGGCTATACATACTAAGTTTGTCACAAGCCTTTACTTTTTGGTTCCGTAAACAGTGTCCTATATTTTTTATTGACGTCATAGTCCCCGCGGTTTTATTTTGTTTCCCTAGCCCTAACCGCGGATATTGAAAAGTATTCCAACGCTTTGTCACTAGTTCCGGATCCTTTGGTTTTTACCGACACGCTTAATGACCAAGCTTATTATATCGGTCGATTACATCGGATAGCATAATGTGTGTTATAAATTATATTTCAAAGAAAATCAATACATGTATCTATAATACACAATGTCAATAATTGCAATCAAGGAGCAGACAAAAAAATGTCTTATGGCATTTTGAGTAGCGCCAATCAGAAGAAAAATATCGTACAATGTAATAGCATTATGAAAACACATATCTAGTACGTCACACTAGGGCTTATACAAAAACCGACTTTTTAAAAAGCCGGTTTTCTAATTCCAATATTTTCTAAAACCCGGTTTTATCCTGTTTTCAAAGTTTCACAAAAAATGATGATTCAATTATTAAAGAAACAAAAAATCGTTCAATTTTTTTAAAGAACTTTGTTTTTTTATTTTAATATAAACACTTTTTTATACAGTGAAAATACAACATTTCGGAAAATTTTCTGAAATAGAAAATACCCTTTCACTGGACAATGAAGTAGACCGTATAGTTTATAATGCATTAAAAGAAGATTAAATTGGTTTTTATTTTGTTTTTGGACTTGTTTAAGTTAAATTTGACATTAATGGTTTTAGGTTATATGTAGGGCTGTGGAGTTGTGAAGACATAAGACGACGGTATTTAAATGTTTTCTGCGCAACCGAATAGAACGAAGGTTCACTATATTTATATTGGTATATGTACCCAGTGGTGGATTATCCTATAAGCATGAGGCGCGCGCTTGGGGCCTCCACATTTTAGGCACCTCAAAAATATCTTATATAATATAACCTATGTATTTTTGGTATACGGTGCCGTGATAAATTCAACGAATAATTATTCTTGCATATCGTGGGATAAATAAATTCTGATTATTATCGCGAAAATTCCACCTGTGGAAAATGATAATTTTTATCCTCCGTTTCATATGAAATTGGACAGTTCGTGATTTCTTTACGCACTACAAATTTAATACTGTCACGCCAGCTTGAATATTTTAAGTTTAAGAAAACACGATTTTACATCATTCCTACACACGTCCACGACGGTTTTCTCAGAAGTTTTCAGCCATTCGTAGCGCGGTAAAATAACACTGAAAATACAAATACAAACATGCATAATATATTATTAGTTGATTAGCCATAACGTTTTAAAACTATAACAACAAAATGCGAAAGTTCTTTGCGACATCATCAGATATAAAAATCAATGTTTATTATTGTAAATCTATTTATAGCAGTACATATTCAGATTTCTGACATAGACTAATTTATGATGTTGTCTAATGTCTACATTTATTAGAGTTGAAATAAAATTGATCACTTTATTATTCCACTGGGTGTGGGTATTGTTTTAAGCAATTTAAATTTGATTACAAACACGACATTTCTTTTTTGCGTGACGCGTATTGTTCGCCGAAAGTTTGCGAAAACTTGAGTAAATAATAAGAGTCGGAATCATAAAAAACAAGCGACTCCGACTCCATATTTTGAATAAAATTAAAATACAAAAAGTAAACACTATAAAATAAGCAAAAACATATGAGCCTAGATAAAAAATCTTTTAAAAATTTGAGTCGGATCATTTGTAAATTCTGGAGTCGTGATTTTTTCAATAATATAAGATTTTAACGAGTGGCTGCAGTGGTGGGCTGTCAATACGTAAATAAGGTGTTCGCTTAATCTCAAAGCAATTCTCGGTCCTATGCAATACTTAAATAAGCAATGGATTATTACTTACTCCACTTATAATATGTAACAATATGGAACTTACAGTAAACTTGTCAATCTACATGGCTAAAAATGTACTACAGTGTATACTGAAGCTGTGGTAGATAATATCGACTGTGGAAAGGTAAAAGGACGTAACCCACAGTTTTTTCAAAAAAGTTTTTTTCGATCATCACAATGTAACAAATTTGATACACGTTTTATCAAAAGGATGCAAGCTGCAAATGCCGAATTAGTATCTAAATTTAGCTTTTAAGTTTTAAAAAGATGACCTTGTAATAAATTAAATCCATGAAAAAAGACTGAAATAAAGGTTTTTCCTAGACAATTTCTTTTAATAATATTAGATTTTGTCAATTAAACACCAGTTTAGAAGTCTCCGTGCACTTGAAGGTTGTTTATAATTCATAATTTGCATATGGCTCAAAATCATCAAAACACGATTTTTGCGCCTCCTGTAAAATTTGATATGTGTGGGTTACATCCTTTTCCCTTTCCACAGTCGATATGTAAGTCAGAAATTTCAGTTGTATACTAATTTGATCTGAGCATACTGTTTTTTTTAATCAACAAGGGGCTCGCCAGCCTTAGTAAAATTTAACGAGTTGCTCGCACGAGCCCCTTTCAACACACCCCAGCCCATTCCTTGGTTGATGAACCTCGACGGGTAGGTATTGTAATATATAACGGCTTAAAACGCCTCTTTAGAATAATGTATGATGAAATACTTTTGAATATTTGATTCGATATCAACATGAGTGATTAGACTTCGACGAGAAAAAATAAATTACGTACTCGTCATTGCATTGATCAAATTAATTATTCAATGTAATTTCACTTTCGTAGTATTTTTGACGGGTTTTCGATCGTCTACTCAGAAACGGAATGTCGACACACAGTGGCTTGCGATCGCCTGAAGGTTAGGTAGTGACATTACTCGCGATTTAATTTCGGAGCGAGTTTCATTTATTGTTTGAAATTTCTACTATTGTTCACGATGTTAAACCCCAAGAATAAATCCCCACTAATAAAAGTCATTACGACAAATACCGCTGGCCTAAACTTGGAGTCCACATGTAGGTAGTTATTAAATCAAAACATCGCCCTACTATCACGAAAACGTTTATTTAAGAAAATTTGCAATCACGAACTTATTACATAGAATATTTAACAACAAAATTTTGAATTATTACAATACACAATAACTATTACAAACCTAGCTTGCTCACACGATTTTATAAATGTAAAATAAAAAAAAATGACGCTAAACTCTGCGCAGAGAACAAAAAGGAATTTAATTTTCGTCGAAATGGAAAAATATTATTTCTTTCATCTCGAAAAAAAACACAAAACCACAAAAGAAAAATAACTGCAAGTGAATTTACAACTAAAGGTCTCTGGAAGTATCCTCCAGAGACTGGGAAGTCTCCCAACACACGTCAGGTGCGGATGGTATCCCAAAGAGCAAGGAAGAAAAAAACAAAAATCACATCGATATCGAAAAACAATGTTGCCATTTAAGACCATTAACAATAAACAATAAACAATTGATATTACGGGTTGCCTGATAACAAAATTCAAACACAATTACTTTAGCTACACATTTTTTTTAAATCCTGCCAGTTTTCCTCACAAAAGTGGTTGTGGAAGCGGGTGCCAATAAAAACCCAACCTTGACAAACCACTCTGCCTTCTTTGGCACGAAGCTCCTTCGAGCACTTTAAAAAAAACTGGTGACTTCCAAACAAATTTCCTTGCTGCTCGACTCTCTCGTCAGCATCTTCTGGTAACGCAGACCGCATGATCTGCACGACGTCCAAACGCGACCAGTGCTCCCTCACGTCTCACGGTCCATGCATGAATGCAGCCTACTTCCCAGGACAAGCCAGTGGGTGGCAGCCACTCCAGGGCGAAGAGCTGCGAGGCGGCCACAGGATCCCGGATCACCCAAAGTGTTCCTCCGGCGAATCCATCCAGTCCTGATCACGGCACTGTGTTCCCATTGAACGACTTCTGGCGTGTCTCGGCGCATCCTGCCCGAATCTCGCCAGGTCTCCCCGTGGAGCTGCACTCTGCTTTCCTCGGCGAAGTTAGGACGTCAACATCATCTGGTGAGAAGGGCAGCACTTCCAATCGCTTTGGCAACGTCGCGTCTGCAAAACTAACGATTATACGGCATCGAACGGCTCGATAGACTTAATTACACATTAATGAATGTACTTAACACGGCAACAAAATTACAGTTGAATTTAAGAAAGTTGGACGCCACATCATTTTTATTACAAAAATAATGATGAAAAAATTTAACTTGAGAAACAACTTGATTTTTAAATTCAATGATTGCAAATCCCCATCCAGAGCAAGAGATCTCAAGGCGTGAAGTCCCGAAATTTTCGAACTTCGAAAGCCACCACATTGGGCCCACTTGACATTACTCGCGATTTAATTTCGGAGCGAGTTTCATTTATTGTTTGAAATTTCTACTATTGTTCACGATGTTAAACCCCAAGAATAAATCCCCACTAATAAAAGTCATTACGACAAATACCGCTGGCCTAAACTTGGAGTCCACATGTAGGTAGTTATTAAATCAAAACATCGCCCTACTATCACGAAAACGTTTATTTAAGAAAATTTGCAATCACGAACTTATTACATAGAATATTTAACAACAAAATTTTGAATTATTACAATACACAATAACTATTACAAACCTAGCTTGCTCACACGATTTTATAAATGTAAAATAAAAAAAAATGACGCTAAACTCTGCGCAGAGAACAAAAAGGAATTTAATTTTCGTCGAAATGGAAAAATATTATTTCTTTCATCTCGAAAAAAAACACAAAACCACAAAAGAAAAATAACTGCAAGTGAATTTACAACTAAAGGTCTCTGGAAGTATCCTCCAGAGACTGGGAAGTCTCCCAACACACGTCAGGTGCGGATGGTATCCCAAAGAGCAAGGAAGAAAAAAACAAAAATCACATCGATATCGAAAAACAATGTTGCCATTTAAGACCATTAACAATAAACAATAAACAATTGATATTACGGGTTGCCTGATAACAAAATTCAAACACAATTACTTTAGCTACACATTTTTTTTAAATCCTGCCAGTTTTCCTCACAAAAGTGGTTGTGGAAGCGGGTGCCAATAAAAACCCAACCTTGACAGTAGACATTATTCAAAGAAGGTTAAACTGGGTCGAGATGGGAGGTTACTATAGTACCGCGATCAAATTAAAATGCCGATAATTTGCATAACAATATGAATTCCGCGGCTTCTTATTGCATTAAGTTGTTTGTGTACACCTGCCGTATAGTCTTACGGATAATGTTTAGAATTATCTCATATTTCGATAGAGTCGGAATAAGAAATGGGCACTTTATTTTACATTACAATGTATTGCAGCATCAGAACGATGAGTTCTTTCTTCCTTTAAACATTTTTTTATTCCAACAGAGTACTAGCAAAAATATTGAACAAGAAAGCGTCTACTCACATATATAGTTTTTAGTGATTCAGTTAATTTTTACGTCCGTTTCAATTTAATTAACAACACTCGTCAAACGCCTGGTCTGAGACGTCAAAAATGTAAGCAATGGCGTGCTACATGTCGTGTGGTTATTTACTGGGCGGAGGAATTGGTTTATATTCACTCGCTTACTTAAAATCACTCGGTGAATCGCTCGGCCAAGCCCGTGGGTCGTTTTCATATTGATTTGTATTCGGCAGAGATTCCTCTCTCAGCAGCATTCTCGGTTGGTCTAAATGAGTCTTTAGTCAATAAAATGCGAATAAAATACGTAGGCTATTATTATTGTCTCAACTATCAAGCCGGTTATTGAATTTTTAAATGTCAATTTGACAGGTTTCCTTATTATCATTTACGTTTCGTTGCCCCCCCCTCCCTATGACACTATCGTAAAGAAATAACACAATAATTATTATTTAAAAATAAATTGAATTAATAAAATTTATACAAAATGTTGTATTATAATTTATATATTATTTCATGCCAAAAAAATATGTAACTTATCTAAATTCGATAAAAACTATTATTTTTCAGAAATTCACTGACAGATTCACTTGTGACACCCAAGTAGTCATCACCATCGATCCACTGGCTAACTTACGTTACGTTACGACGTAATATTATTTTTTCTATCTTCATTATAATTATAAAAGCAAATTATATAACAATAGTAAAAACCAGTGACGGATTATTCTATAAGCAAATGAAGCGCGCGCTTGGGGCCTGCGAATTTTAGAGAGCCTCAAAAATAGCTTGCTTAACCCATATACTTTTGGTTCAGATTTTTAAATATATTTTGTCTAATTTGGATTAAATTTTATGACGTTTTGATGTTATCCGTAAAACAGAGCTTTCAACATGTATTGCGCCTTGGGCCTCCCATGTGCTTAATCCGCCACTGGTAAAAAAGTATATATTTTTTTTTCATAATAAGAAATTTATTTCAGTTAACAAGATCAAATTTCTGTAAAATTATGTATATCTTATATGCTTATTCGATTGGAAAGCAATAGTGAAATACTATGTTCATTTGAGGTAAGATGTGGCTCAGACCTGATTACGGTCCTGAGTAATTCCTTTGATGGAATGTTTATATAATTATTGTCAGAAATAAGTCGTTGAATCACATATCAATTATTGCGACCATGTTAACACATTATTATTTGCAAAAATTGTCAATGCTATTTTTGCAAGTAGTCATGCATAATTTGGCACAAGACTCTTTCTAAGAACAGTTCTAAAAGAGTTCTTACTAGGAATGTTTCAAAACCTGACTTAATTATTGAGAATAAATTCTTAAGTCTTGTTTTTATATTTATTTGGTATTCATATTCAGTAATAAAGCAATTAGTTAAACTGGTTGTAAATGGAAAGTTGATAATCTTTTTTATAAGAGGAATTTTAGATCAAAAAATACGAATGTTTATACAATTCTTGGAAGCGAAAATAAGATTGCTTTTTTTATATGTTCGCTTCTAATATAGAACATATTAACTGCTTATGGAGCTCATTGGCGAATCCAAGGGGGAATCCATGGGGGCCATGACCCCCCCTGAGGAGAATTTATTTTCCATTTTTCTAATTGATTAACACTGTAATAGCTCTTTAATTGTTTAGTTTACAATGTTTTATAGAATACATACTTAATTATTTATCAACTATTTTTATATAGGTATATTATTTTTAAATCATCTATTTGTTATGTATTACTAGCCGATTCCCAGCAAGCGTTGCAATGCCACTCAAAGAAAGAAAAATTTTGTGTTTTAATTGTGTTTATTGAACTGCATGTCTTCTTTTTCTGTCCGTTTCCTGCCGATTTTCTATGATACGACACACGCATCACCTACTGTAATTTCATTGTATTACGCCTATAACCTTCGCGCAAGTGGGTGAACAGTATGGCAGACATACAAACATTGATTTTTATATATAAGACGTACTGTAAGTTAATTTTCATATGCCTATAAACTTTGCGCAAGTGCAAGCAAAAAGTTGGTCTAAGTTGTATTGCAATCGGATCAGCAGCTAAGCAGCCCATAGAGTACGAACAAACAAACATTCCTTTTTATATACTAGATGTTTATTTTCGAATTGAATGGCCCCCTCCTGGGAAAATTTCTGGATCCGCCACTGATGGAGCTTATCTCAACATAAAGTTTTCTACGAAAACTACTTGTTGTTTAGTTGCCTACTGTAGTTACTTACCACCCCCACCAATGTTGCCTCTAATTTTCCAATGGTTATGTGTGCAAAAGATATTGGCTGTGCAACTTTAAAAGGAAATTAAAAAAATTGTGCACCACATAACGATATTTAGACCTTTTAGTATGTCACTTTTAAGGTGTTCACTGTCAATACTTGGTGGAATGGCATTATAATAAAAATAATAAAACATTTTTAGTACTTTTTCCACATAAAATTTATTAGATCAGGACCGGTTTCGCTCATGATGAGCATTGTCAACTGATAAGAACAAGGTATGACAAACAATTGGTATTAAAACCTAGCAAAAGAATTGAAGTAAAATACAAGGAAAATAAACTATAAATAACAAGTTGAAGACCACTTAGCAATGAAACTATTATGACAAAAACCAATTAGGTATGAATTATCATTACCAAAGTAAAAACCAACAATTAGTGTATATAATAAATAAATCTTAATGTCTGTCAACCAAATTGAGTTTGGAAAATCCAGTAGAGTTTAATCCAGCAAAATTGATTCCTGCGAAAAGAATAAAGGCAATATCAATTCTTACAAAATAAAAGTAAACTGAGAAAATTAAAATTCTAAAGAAATAAAACAGTACAAAAAAGGAAATATAATAGGCTAGAATTATGTTAATGAAACGGATATAACAAGGGTGATGATGCAAATACAAGCTGTTCATTTAATAAATTAGAGTCCGGCAAGAATTTATGTCTATTTATTTCTAAGATCTCTTGTTTATCAAGTTTTAAAGATTTATTGTTGTTTAGTTTTTAGAGATATCAAATGTATGCTTATTTAGGAACAAATGGTTCCCAAATGAAGATAATTCATTCCCTTTACGTGAGCAAGCTAGATGTTCTTTAAATCTGATATTAAAAGCTCCTCCCGTTTGACCAATATACCTGGCTCCACAAGAATCACAATCAATTAAATATATGCCACTTTGGTTAAGAATGTTGAGTTTATCTTTAGAATTTACTAAAATGGGAATGGGTTGTAATACCAATTGTTTGTCATACCTTGTTTTTATCACTTAACTTTTTTATAAATATCACTGTTTTATTGTTTTTCTTATCAGTTGACAATGCTCATCATGAGCGAAACCGGTCCTGATCTAATAAATTTTATGTGGAAAAAGTACTAAAAATGTTTTATTATTTTTATTACTTTTAGTATGTAATGAGCAACGGTATTTTTTTAATAATGATAATAATTAACACTATATAATGTCAATTAATTTATTATGCTGATAGTATGTATAACTGGTGTAACTTTTGTGCGCTCTGTTGTAATGTATGTGCGCGCACAGCTTATATGGAACACTGACCCCGACCATATTTTCCTATTTTCTTCATTAAAAAGCAGACAGAAACACGATAATCTAACAAAGTCCCATTTTACAGTCGCTATTTTGGTATAATATAATACTATATATACTCTATGTATAATATGTAAATGTAGATATGAGCATTTTTTTTTGTAAATTGTTTTTTTATATTAAGTAAGAAGAAATTTAGGCCCCCCTTTTTTGCTGAGCCCTCATGTATTGCGTGATTCTGCTATGAGGTAACTACGCCGCTGGCAGTGGCATTTTAAACATTGAAACAAAGAAATGAGGTAAAATTAATTATAGGTTATGTTTGTATGATATTTTTTTAATTTTTGTCATTGGTATTATATATACATTGGCAACATAATAAAATCTATTCAATAAATAAAGATGTGTACATTATTATGTAGTTTAAAAAGTTACTCAGGTACATACAGTAATATTAAACATATTATTATAGACTATATGTATATACAGTCGAACCCCCAATTACACTACCCCGAATTATGCGCTGGCTAGAAATATTCGCCGCAAATCCCCCAATTGTACGGTCGCATTCCATTGCTACGTTCGTTGCTGCTGTCCGCCTGGGCGGCTGCAGCAGGGGAGCTCAACTCTAATCTATATTTTCTAATCAGAGAATTTAATGTTATGTGCATACTATTAAATCATGGTAAAAAACTGCAACTGATTTTGAAAACTTTTTTTGGTTTTATTTATACATATGTGCGCCGCGAGAAAAGAAATACATATGTAGTTTTTTTAACTTGTTTTATTTTATTTATATTTTACACTATCTTTATGAATAATCTAGAATAATTTTATTGAAATAGTACATACATCGAATTATATCGAGTACTTAATTTAGGATTAAAATAAAAAAATACAAATAAGCATACATCATTCACTGTCAGAAAATATTCGATTCCAATGATGGATTTTAAAGATCCTTAGAATGGCCAGGAGCATTATCAATAAGTAATAATATTTTGAAAGCAATATTTTTTCTAAAAGGGAATTTTTCCATTTCTGGAACAAAGCAGTTAAAAAACCAATCGCGAAATAAAATTCCCGTAATCCACGCTTTTTTATTTGCCCTCCAGTAAACGGACAAATTAGACTTATCGATTCCTTTCATTGCTCGTGGGCTTAAAAAATGACTGACAACCATTGGTTTCGTTATATAACTGCCCGATGCATTACTGCAAAGGAGAACAGTTATTCTGTCTTTGGCAACTTTGAATCCAGGTGCAGATTTAACGGTTTTGGAAATAAATGTGCGTTCTGGCATTTTTTTTCCAATCATGGCTTGTTTCGTCAGCATTGAATACTTGGTCGGGTGTGTAGCCTTCATCATCAATAATTTGTGTAAATTTTTCTGCACCTTCGTCATCGGCAGATGCACGTTCGCCGCTCATTTTAATGCTGCGCAGGGAAAATAGATTGAAAAATCGGTTAAACCAGCCATTACTTGCTTTAATTCGAAATGATTTTCGAGAGCTAAATTTGAATCATCAGTCTCTCCTTGTTTCAAATATGCATATATTTTTAATGCTTTGTGTTTTATAATTCGGACACTAAGAGGAATATATCTTTTATTACAATCTTCTATCCATATTTTCAGATGAACCGATAGACACCCACTGTCTTAATAGAAAATTTAAATTAACTTTGATTATTCCACGTATTGTGTAACTAACTGTGACACGTGTTTCGCCTCTTTCAGAGGCATCTTCAGACTTACTATCGCAAAGTTTGCTTAAGTAATGAAGCAAGATTGATTCTAACATTTTAAAAATTACCCACTGTCTTATTTTACATTCATTTCTTTGAATCGATCGAATTGTAGATTCATTTATATAAAATTCAAAAAAAGTTACCGCCGAAACCATCGAAAGTATTATATAAAATTCTTTGGAAATAATGTAAGCTCTTACGCCTCTGCTAAGTTTTTCTAAAATGGTATATTTTTCTTCGATAGAAATGCGTTTTCTTTTTATTTTAATTCCGTTTTTTTGCATGACTGAAAAAATATTTTAATATAATAATAAATCGCGCAGTCAGTAAAGTTTTTTAAAGATTTAAAATTAATTTGATGTTATAGATAAAGCAAAAAGTTTTTAGTAATATGTATTTACCTGAAAGTGCAAAAGATTGACCACACCGCAAAACTTCGCATACAGTCAAATGTTGACTAGCGTCTGTGTATTCAACACATAGCTGGCGTCTGACGTATGCGGGATTTTTCGCGCGCTTTGCATTTTGTCACTTAGTCACCAAATATTTCGTCAATATTTTTTTTTTGCAAAAATGAAGAGAAATCTTAGTTTTGCATTTTCCGCGGAAAACCCCAAATCCCTAATTTTGTATGAGATTCACACCCCCAATTACACTATCCCCAATTATACGGTCCCGAAGATCGCATAAATGGGGGTTTTACTGTAGTATTCAAAACTTTCTAAAGATGTAAAATTTAGTGTGTTACAGAACACTAGTAAGATAGACATCACACAAATCTCTCACAAATTACATACAGGTATTTTCTCAATTTTAACACGGTACTGTGACATCATAATTTCAGGCCCAGACTGCAAACACATCCAATGCTGAGACGCTACTAAATTTCAACTGACGATAATGTAGAAAATCTTTTGAATCTTACAAATCTTACAGAACTGATTGTTTTATTGAAATTGACAGTTGTCAAAACAACTAGGTCTAATATTTTAAACATCAATCTTTCAAACCCCAAACAAGTACAACTGTCCGTGGTATCATTTTGAATATTCATATCATTATAATATAGAATATTCCCACAATCATTTTTTTCCGTATTTATAAATTGTGTCTTGTTTAATAGTCTAAAAAAATAAAATTAATTATACATCTCGACTGTGGAAAGGAAAAAGGACGTAACCCACACATATCAAATTTTACAGGAGGCGCTAAAAACGTGTTTTGATGATTTTGTGACATATGCAAATTATGAATTATATACAACCTTGAAGTGCACGGAAACTTCGAAACTGGTGTTTAATTGACATAACCTAATAGTAATTGATGAAATTGTCTCGGAAAAACTTTTATTTCAGTGTTTTTTCTTGGTTTTACTTTTTTACAAGGTCATCTTTTTCAAACTTAAAAGCTAAATTTAGATACTTATTCGGAATTTTCAGCTACCATCCTTTAGATAGAATGTGTGTCAAGTTATATACATTGTGATTATCGAAAAAAAGCTGTTTTGGAAAATTGAGGGTTAAGTCCTTTTTCCTTTCCACAGTCGATATTATTGTGTTTTTATTCTTATCCTATAGAGTTGTGTTTTGCTTAATTTTGTACTAATCTAACTAATGGTAGGAATTTTAAGCAAATGTGTGTGTTTGTTAGTAATTAATTGAGTGTTTTTAATGAATTGTTCCTAGGACCCAACAAATCTTAAGATACATATCGCTACCATAAAGCAACAGTGGTCAGAATTGTACTAAAGTAGATCTAACTAATTTTTCTATTGAATTCAATTTATTTTCTAAAAATTCATGGAGAGGTCTCCTGAAATAGATCACGCAGAACAGTGGAAAGTTTATAGAGCGGTAGTCCCATCACTGTGAAGTAATCTCCTTCAATTCTCTCTACTAAAGTTCCTCCAATACCTTGGATCCCATAGCCACCAGCCTTGTCCCTGAAACATCAAAAATGTTTTATTGTATTTATATCAATACAAAGTTTTTTTTTTCACATACACGGTTCTACAGCATTGCTTATACATCATATTTATTTTGTAAATGTTTTTTATAAATTATTTAATGCGTATGTGTTTTCAGAAAATGTGTATTGAAATATCATCATGATAAGTCTCTTTGTCACTTTATAGAATATGTTATTTTATATCCAGTATCACAAAAATGCCAAAAATGAAGTAACGAGGTATTGTTTAATCACGAGTAATATATATTTGTGGTTGAAGGCATGGATGTCATGTCTAAAACTTTCCTTCCATTAATCTAATCCTAAGCTTACTACTGTCCTGTTCAACATTCCCTTTAAGCCGAAGGGTAAGCTGCGCGGACCGATCAAATATTAATTGAACAACTGTCTTGTAGTGCGCCCCAACCCGGAATGAGTGCGCTGGGGCTTTCCAACTGCTGCGCGGCCGCGCACGCGCGCAGCTTAGGGGGGACGTTGGTCCTGTTCTATTCCCATTCATCGAAGACCCATCGAAACAACTTCAAAATCATTTCAAATGAAGAAATGTTCAAATATTTATGAAACGTCTAGTTATTCCTTGACTATCTTTTCTCAACCATTTAACAAAGAAACATATTATATTCCGAAGGATTAACCATTTGAATGTCACCATATAGGCGGATTGATATCTTTTATAACTTGAATGTCATTTCTATGGCAGTAAATCAATACAATGTAAATAATTATGATTTATGAATTAATGCCATTGTGTTCTTTGATTTTTTTACCCTTTGTATATGATGGAGTCATAGAAAAGGCTTTAATTGTCTGCTTATGTGTTGTCAAGTGCAAAGGATTCAATGGGTGCCTTACTTATGTACATTTAATTGCAAAAGTTCTCATGGAAACTAATAGTTTATGAAACATGAGGATTGAAAAAATGGTAAATAAAAAAATAAAGAAAGTAATCTCACATAGGTTCTCCAGTTGCAATATAACCTAAAATTTGGTCATCAGACAGCTTTCCAAAGAAAACATTGGTTTTTTCGCAAAACTTTATCAATTTTGAGCCAGCTTTTACCACGACTCCGGTATAAACTATGTGACCTCTTCCACTTAACCTAAAACAGAAAGTATTTTTATTCACAAAACTGTTTTTTTCCCTATTAATTTGATATATGTTCAATAATCAAAAGGCAACATTTTGGTTTTTTATCTACAATGGGCAGACTCATGAAAATTTTACAGTGAATACATTACTCATATATTACAAAAATGCTTTTCAGTATAACACAAATAAACAGGTTTTTTTTGGAATGCTTTAATCTTATTAATAGTTTAAATGGTTAAGATGTATAAATAGAAGTAGACCAAATTACATTGTATTATTTTTAAATATGTTTTTATTATCAGATTCGCTAATATCAAAGATTATATTTTAAGAAAGAGGCTTGGGGTCATTGTACAGTGGATCCTCTACATACGCGGTTAAAACGTTCAGAAGGATTCAGCGTATGTCGAAAACCACGTAAGTAGAGGGATACTTAAATTTCGATATAAAGGGTGATTCATTTAGAGGTACTTTTTTTTATTGGGATTTGATAATAGATAACACGTGAGTTGTGCCCAAGTGTTATTTTATTTTTGTTCAGTATTGTTTTACAATTCATAATGGAAAGACTTACGCCGGCACAGCGCCTATAAATTATTCAGCTGTATTACGCAAATCAGTGTTCTGCTAGGAATGTTTTTCGTGCAACATTTTGTTTAGCAATGAGGCCCATTTCTGGCTTAATGGATATGTCAATAAACAAAATTGCTGTATTTGGTTTGAAGATCAACCCGAAGAGGTTTAAGAGCTTCCACTACATCCACAAAAAACATTTATAGGCGCTAACATTTTAAAAATGAGGCTGGCCAGAACGTAACCGTGAATGGCGCCCGTTATTGTTCCATGATAACGGACTATTTGGTGCCTAAAATTCAAGCCCATAATCTCAACGACACTTGGTTTCAACAAGATGGCACTACTTGCCACACAGCCCGTGAAAGCATGGCTTTATTAAGAGAACATTTCGGTGAACAAATAATTTCACGCTTCGGACCAGTGAATTGGCCGTCTAGATCTTGCGATATAACACCTCTAGACTTTTTTCTTTGGGGCTACGTGAAGTCGAAAGTCTATATAATTAAACCGACTACGATTGAGGAATTGGAGGCCAACATTACTCGCATAATTACCCAAATACCAGTCGAAATGCTCGAACGCGTCATCCAAAATTGGAACTTTCGAATGGACCATGTTAGGCGTAGTTACGGCCAACATTTAAAAGAAATAATATTTAAAAAATAAATGTAGAAAATGGCTCTATTTATTATATTAAAGACTATGCAATAATTTTTTTTTTATAAACGTTTTTTTGTCTTTTGAAAAAAGTACCTCTTAATGAATCACCGTTTATATTTAATGTGTAAATGTATTCGCAGTTTTATCTTATGGAATATAACATCATGTTAAAATTATTATTAATATTATTAGTATCCAAATTATTTTTTTATCCAAAAAAAACAGTTGACAGATAAGAATGTAATTTATTTTTCTATTGATTTATTCGGCGGCTCATTCTGCTATTCATTGGATATAAATCAGTCGCTTTTCAAAATCTATTTCAGGCATACATGCCGGAAGGGTAACCAAAAAATTCAGATAGTAAAACGTTGATTTTGAATGGATAACGTTTGGTATTCGCCAACTGTACATAAAATAAATCTTACTGTGAAAGCATATTGAATGCATCTTCCTTGCTGGTAGGTTTACCAAATAGTTTTCCATCCAATGTCACCATTGTGTCCGCACCAATGATAACATCAGCATCAATGCCTTGACTAGTTTTTAATCTTTGCTCTACTTCTAGAACTTTTTGTAACGCATTTTCTTCGATAAATTCAGATATACTGCTAAATAATTTAGGATCCAAATTTTCTTCAAATAGAGATGCACATATATCAACTTTTAATCCCTGTAAAAAGATAAGCAAAAATTGAATTATTTAACATAGCGATAGGCAGTGGTGGATTACCCTATAAGTGAATGTGGCGCGCACTTGAGACCTCTTAATCTTAGGGGCCTCAAAAATGGCATATATTTATACCCACATACTTTTTGCTCAGATTTTTATATATTTTTATTATTTTACATGATTTTATTTGTTCTGAACGTTCTTATGTTATCCGAAGCACAGGGCCTCCAAATTTTATAGCGCCTAAGGCCTCTCATAATCAGCCACTGGTGGTAGGTAACTGGTAGTTAGTCGAGGTGTTACAGTTACTTCATAAGTGTTTAATTATTTTGCCTTCAATAACCAATATTTTTTTAAAAACTAGTTTGTTTTCAAAATGGAAGGACCTTCGAATTCTAAGAGAGCCAGAGTTGAATATGATGAAAATGATAAAGAAAGTGAATTTGATGATAGTAGTGGCGATAGTGATGTTGAATTTGATGTACAAAATGAGTCAGAAATTGAATCAGATAGTGATGATGAGGAACATAGACTTATAGAGTTGTCGATCGATGACACTTGCACCCCTGCACAATTACCTGATTTATCACGGTCATCATCTTCTGGGTCCACACAATGGTTCAGTGAACAAAAACCGACTAAAAATATAACATTTTTGGGAACTCTGGGTGTAAAAATTGACATCCCAGGCAAGGAACCTATAGAATATTTCAACGTTTTATTCAATGATGACTTTCACGATTTGGTTGTAAGAGAGACAAATGCTTATGCATTAGAGGTGCTGGCACAATCAACAGGTGGAAACAGTAGAATAAATCGTTGGAAAGATGTTACTACAGAAGAATTTCGTGTTTGACTAGGGCTATTGTTTTACATGGGCAGCATCCGCGTCAATAAGTTGAGTGACTACTGGAAAATGGATTAATTGTTCAATCTAAAAATATTTCCAAAACATATACCAATAGATAGGTTCCTATTGATTCTACGTTATTTGCGCGGCGCCGCGCGGCCAAAATGGAAAACAGAGGCGATGTACTGAAAAATATTTTGTATTTCGCATAATTTATCAGTGTTCTTCGTAATAATGTGTGGTATTAACACGATTATCAAGTTCTCAAAAAATAACTTTAAATCGTGGCGTTGTTTTTAGCGTAGTTGTGAAGTTTTTCGCCGCATTAGTCGACGTGCTACTATATGCCATATTTACCGCAAAATTACCTTATCTTTATAATAATAAAATAAAAGGAAATATTTACTATATTTGTTGCTAATTCTTGTCTTCTTGGAGAACTGCTGGCTAATATGATCCTTTTGGCATTTAAAATATGCATAATTGGTTGTAACATTTTTTATTTAATTAAAGAAAAGTTAGATCAATTTAATTTAATAAGCTGGGTTATAATATTGAGGTTCAATATTTACGTCTTCACGTGTATGATATAGATATATACAGATAACAACATAACCTTTTTTAGTCACCGCTGTCAGTGTAATGTCATAGACATGCAACCATAGAAGTTGCTACCAAGTGCTGCTGACAATCTTCCCTTTAAGCATATTATCTATGCTATAAGCCAGCGATTTCCTAACTGGGAGGCGCACCTCGATGGGGAGGCACGAACAGCTTACAATATTTAATTACCCTTTAAAACCTATCTTTATTATTATATAAAATACAGAATGAGAAGGTTAAAAAAATATTGTAACGCTTGAAAAACGGTTTTGTTTCATACACATATTAAATTTGAATCGTTCAAATTATGTACATTCACACACGTTTTGTCACTAACGACCCAGGTTTCACCTTTCGGCATCTTCAGGCGTTCAAATGCAGGGATGAACTTGAATTGACGCTAAGTTAATGAATGTTTCGTGTTAATATAAGAAATAACGATACAACACTTTAAAATTCATGCTATCAATTAAAATAGCCAATAACTATCGTGTGAAAGCGGTGCTCAAATTACGCGTAAGCTATTCATATACCATAGATTACATGCATATACAATAGAGGTCTGCACGGGCTTGGGCCTCTACCCACGGGCCGGTTCGGGCGGGTAAATGCAATTGAGATTCGAGTTCGGGCCGAGCCCGGGTAAAGAATTTATTTCTTCAGAAAAATATTTCAGACTATGTTCGTATCATAAGTCAGCCATGATGATTTTAATTATTACCAGTTCCATAGAGAATCGTAAATTGTTGTAAAATTGTAAAAAACGTTGTCTTTTACGGGCTGAGGAGTAAAAACCTAGGCTTTGGGTCGGATTTGAGTAACAAGTGTGGTATTAGACTCGGGCCCGGGCTGGGTCGGGCCTGAGTCTTTCGGGCTCGGACCGGGTAATTTTGTAAAATTTTGGCCCGTGCAGACCTTTAATATACAGCGTATGCGCGCTGAGGCAATTATAGTTAATCCGTTTATTAATACAGCGGACAAAAAGTGACTGACTAATTGACAAGAACCAACAAATACAACAAAACTTTCATAAATGTCACAGACGTCTTATTTGTAAAATAAAACCTTCATAAAAACATTTTTTTTCTACAACCTCAATCCCAAAAAATACTAAGAATTGAACACTGAGACGACTATTATGAATAAAATTGTGCAATTTTTTACATTCTTTAGTTGGCTATTGTGCTAAATGTTTTCTCTGGCAGTTGTCTATGATATGTAATGCCAAATACACTCGCTGCGTCGTTGACATTTTGTGAGAATTCAATTTTGAGCAATTTAATGTGCAGTCAAAATGACGGGAATTTTATCATACATACGCAGTGTAATGGGATGGGCTGATGATAATCGAGTTAACATTTCATTAAAAAGAACCAGGTATGATTGTTGACAACTTCATAGTGGTTACTTGTGTTATGGCGGCAATAATCGGTTGCTATCCAACAACTTGCCATGCCGCCAGTTAAAGTTTCATTGAAAGATGCATCTAAATTCTGGAAGTTTGTAACATGTTAAGCTGTATTCATCTTACTTATGTCTGTTTGAATTCAAAGTAAATGCTTACATAAATTCTGTACATTTCGTGTTACAGGGACTGCTCCGATGACGATCCGCCGATTATGAAGAAATATCGAACTGTCACAAGTAAATTTCCGAAGATAGCAATGCCGTCAGATGGTCAGTTTTTATATTTTTATACCATTCGAACACATTAATTACACTAGACTCAAATAATTACGGATACATAATGATTATACGACATCTGAAAAATCCACAATGCCCTGATATTGATTCAATGTAGTTATGCTTATTTACTTATATCTTAGACTAGCGACATCGTATCAGTGATTTTATTGTCTTTATTTTTGATAAAACATACGAATTACTCTTGTTATAGATTCAAACCGATAATTTATACAACCAATGTAAGGAATCAAATACAAAATTGCACTGGTTTTGTATTTCCATAGACTAATTCTTTCATTCATAACAAACATAACATGGTATTAATTCAAATGAACTTAACTTCAACAAAAAATATATATTTGGCATTTTCAACGCAACGCAATATTAGCCATATAGCTAAACATGTTAATCTATAGAAAAAGCTTCTACAATATGTTACTTCTTATATTGTAAGGTGTAAAAGTTTCTGGTCCAAAAAAAATCCGATTATTTTTTTTGCTATTGAAAAGTTAATGGTAAATCTGCTATACTACACGCTACTCTTTTTATACCTAAAAAAGCAAACTTTGGTTTTGCTCTTAGAGAAATATAATTTTGCTTCTGCAGCAACCTGATCTGAACATTTTAGATTTTCATCATTATTCAAAGCAAATTAATATGAGGGAATACCCATTTAACATTGAATTTGTGCAAAAATATTATTATGGTAGTGGCAACTAATTACAGAACATATTTTCAATGGATTCAGCTGTAAGTTTGTGGATAGTTATTTTTGATATTGAATTCAAATTGATAATATTGTTATTCCTTTGGTTACATTCACAAACAATCTCAAATGCGGGAGTATTTAATTTTTCTAATACATATCAACATTGTTTACTACACAATTGCTGTGTTGGTTCATTCATTGTAACCATGTACAGTCAACCCTCTTTTTATGTGATTTCGAAGTTATGTTTTTTAGAAATGCAAATTTTTAAAAAATGTACTATATTAACGTACAAAATATAACATCAAGAGTATGTATCGTAATACTAACCGAAATTCGGAAAAAATACGATTTTTGACTGCTTAATCATGTTGCATCTGCTATTGATGAATTAAGTCCACGTACTTGGGTGTGTTACAGTCGATGAAACCATTGAAACATCGGCGATATCAGCTGAAATTATTTCTTTAGTGCCTGAACTTTGCGGAGAAGGGTTCGATACCTTTAGTGAAAATGATGTCGACCAATTATTTATGGATAATGCTATAATTGACGATGATGTCATTAATTTAACTTTAAGCATTGACAAAAAACCATGATATAATGACAAAACATATGAAAATCTGAACAAACTCTGATCACAAATTTCATTGTTTGAAAAAAACCAACATAGAATGATAGTGTGATTAACTCTAATGCCATGCGTAAAGAACCACCGTCTTTTGAAATCGATTTTATTTTTTATTAAATGATGCGGTGAATTGTAATAATTTTTTGAAGGCATCAATCTGATTTCGTGAAAATATACCCATAGCGGATTTTGAAAGCGCAATGACGATACTATAGTTAGGCATTATCAACAAAAATAATATACATTAACTTTGGATGTGTGGAAATTATTTGACTAAAACTATTTTTATTTCATTACAACTGCTACGAAATGACAATCATATTTTTTTAACAGAAGATGACTGGGTCAGGCCGAGCAGGGTCGGAAGTGAATCCAGGGTTCGGTATATTCCTGTGAGACGAGATGACTCGGGACCTAGCACCTCGACCCCGGCTGTCAGAATACCTCAAACTACTAATACTTCAAATTTATCGTCGAAAAATATATTCTTGGAAAGACAATCTCTGCATCTTCCTGGACCCTCACGTGAAATTCTTACTCACAGATCGATACCATCAAATAGATTGTTCAGTAAAAACGATTTACAATCTTTCAAATCTATCTCAAAACCAAATGACGTCCATAAATCAAGTTATTTTATTAAATCATCTCAAGAAAGACCCTTAAAATTTACTGAAGTTAGAAAAAAACTTGCAAACACATCGATCAACCTGGATGATGAAGCCGATGAGGAAGTAAGTAGTAAATATTACTGTTGCCATTAGACTTTGATGTAATTAATGGTTTGTAAAAGAAGATATCGTTGGTAATCTGCCAGAAAGCTTTAAGTCAAAATTGGAAATCGCTGTCTTTGAGAGTATAGTGAAAGTGAATTGAGATGATTCAATTCACATCGCAATCGTGTTTTCTCCCTAAAATAAAAATATGCGACCAACCTACTAAAAGTCCAATAAAAGTTGTAGCATTTTACAACTTGGATCATTTCACTTCGCAAGGGCGCAATTGCTAATCAGTATATTTTTTCTGAAATAGGCTTAATAATGTAATATGTATGATATTTTTTGTTCTTCTAATATATTTTTTTTCCATCATAGGTTTATGTTATTGAAAATGGTGAAAATTCAAAAGGCTCTGATAATTATCCGACTGAGTATTCCGATCATGCAAATGACCAATTGGAAATCAATGATCCAATTGAACTCTCCGACAATGAAGACTATGATGTTATTTTTGTCAAAAGGGACAAGCAACCGAGCTCCTCGAGCAGCGAGTCCATTGAATACTCGCAAAGAGACCGAGAAGCTTCATTCACGAGAAACGGAATTCCCAGTAGACTGACGAGACCTTCATTTAAAATATTCAAATCTCGGAATTCCGACCCCGGTAAAGTTTCCATTCCGAGAAATATGTCACCTCGAACTACATTTCATTCCAGCGGACGTTTTAAAACTCCACCTGTCATAAGTAAAACGAGGCTGTTTAGCACGCAGACACCTTTCTGGAAGTCGAAAAATTTCAACACCAGTGTGAATTATTCGAAGTGTTCAAATAGAAGTGTCGGATCTCAAATGTCCGAAGCGACACGGGCAGCTATAGCTAAATCTTTTAGATTGGATGAAAAGAAGCATTATGAAAAGTTAATCAAACTTTCTAGTATGAATTTTTCCTCGAAAAGCAGTCCAATCAATGCTGCACAAGACCCTTTCGCCGAGGCCCGAGTGCTACTACAAAAGTTGAATTTTAATTCCGAAGGACTCGACTCGCAAAGCACGGAATCCAATAAAGACCACAAACTGGTCAACGGACGAGCAGAAAAACATGACGAGTACGATCCTGTCACGATAGCTTCCATTAACTTGTCAGATTCTGAGCCCGAAATATTGACTTCCGCAGATGACGCATCGACCACTTCCTCAGTAAGAATAACACCGGTCAACTCCTTGAAATTGTATTTGAAAGATAAACCGTTAGCGAAAAATGATTGGCTCACAAATTTCAATAACAAATATGAAAATATGCAATTGGAGAAAAAATCACAACTAGAAAAGTGCACATTTAAGAGTGATATAATATCAAAAGTTAACCGTGACCAATGGAAGACCACCATAGAACAGAATGTTAAGGCTGATATGACGTTGCCGATTAGTATACTAGAAGAGCCAGCCGAGGAGGCCGTTGAATTACCTGAATTGACTGATCAGCAGCAACATATCATTAACAATGCTCTTCGACCGGGTCCCGCGCAACAAATTCTCATAGAAAAATTCAGTCTCAGCATTCATAGGTAAGTTTCAATATTTAAATATTTTTTTACCAATTATATAATTGACTCACTACTGGTGATACGCTTTTTGAATTGCCAGTATGAACTAGAACCTTTGACGAGGCATGACCCAATTAACCCTCCAAGGATGAGCGTGACCATATGGGAACAGTAAACACCGTTGTCTATTGATCCCACTATTCATCCTTTTTCTACCTGAATATCGTTGCTTTTACTCATATTTGGCTAAGAAGGGTACAGACTTCAGTTAGTCATCAGCCACGGGGACAGAAACGGCCACCAAAAGCACATGCGATTTTTTGAATTTACGTTTTTTTTAACCTTCTGCACTCGGATTTTCAAAAATCTTACCAGCAAATCCAAGCCATTTTAGGCGAAATTGCGAAAAATTATGTTTAAAGGTAATACATTGAAAAAAAGGGTTAGAATAATTAAATAAAAAAGTGTTTTATTTACTAAGCCTTTTTATTGTGTACATCAATGATTCCCAAACTTATTATGCTCGTGGACCCCTTACATAGCAAAAACCTGACCGTGGACCACCGAGTGAAATAATGTTAATAACTTGAATGGTATTTTTTTTCCATGCCTGCTTACAATGTGGAGCAAATGTATCTTAACAGATGTTTTTCTGCGAGAACTGTTTGTTAGTCAGTCCCTCAAACTCTCTTTTCCAAGGAAAGTATAGGGATAGGATCCCTAGATAGGATAGGTATTGAGACAATTTTTTTTTCAGTAACAAAATATTTTTTGTAACAAGCTTTGAATGCAATATTTTTTTCGACAGCCATCAGATTTTTTGTGACACATTTGGGATGCGATCAACTTTCGCCGAGAGACAATTTTTTTTCAAGTGACAAAATATTTTTTGCGACACAAACTTGGAATGCAATATATTTTTCAACAGCCATCAGACTTTTCGCAACACATATTTGGGATGCGATCAATATTCCAATATGGGATGCGATTAATTTAGTGTCGCAAATATCTAATGGCTGTCGAAAAAAATATTGCATTCTGCATTACGTCGGGAATGGTCGTCAACGACACTCGCAAAAAACATTCCAGGAAGCGTATGAATGGATGATTCATCGCAAAACGAGAAATATATCTTTCCTTGGCTATAGTAAAAAATGTTGACATCGGAGTTGCTAGTAAAAATACGATGTCGAGGTCACCTCGACATCGGAGTTCAAAGGGTTAATGGACTTTTTGAAACTGTTATTTTTTTATCAAAACATCAAATTATTTACAGTTATTTTGCTAATATATTTGTTTTGAAATTATGTTGATCGAAAGAAGTTAAATTGTAAATATTGGAAAAAAAAATCACTTTTAGCTATATTTCAACCCCGAATGTTTGCGAGCCCATACGGTCACTTTTGTCCTTACAACTGTCCGTACACAATATTACACGGTAATAGAATGGATGATCATATAGTCATGCGGGTTTCTATACGACTAGGCGTTTTTTTTTTTTTTTTTTAATTATTAGGAATAAAAGTTATCTGTGACTTCAATATGGCTAAGCAAATATTTTTTTTATCGAAAAAAGCTCTCGTCTCTGGAGGGTTAAAAGAAATAATGAAATTCTCTATCCTAAATAGCGTAACTAATAATAAAATATTTAATAAAAATACAATATTCCTTTGTACTTCATTCCACTTTATTAAGAATAAAGTGGAATGAAGTACAATGGAATATTGTGTTTTTATTAACAGCTTAACGACAGTGGACGTGTGTTTGAGTCTTTGAAAAACAAATGTTGCTGGCCGGCGGACACATGTATGCGTATAGGTGAAGTATCTGGAAGCTAAGAAAATTAAATTTTGTAAAGATATCTCAATTTGCTTACAAATTATAATGAATTTAGTAAAATTATAATTTTTGCGAATTTATCGCAAAATTTTATTTCGCCAGGTGAAATTTTATAAAAAAAACGTGCGGTCGTTAAGCTGTTAATATAATGCCTTTCCACCAAGTATTGACAGTGAACACCCTAAAAGTGATCAATAAAATATTTGGTGGCTGATTTTTCAGTTTGCTGACTTCTGTAAAATACAGATATCATAAATGTGTTTCTTAACACTTAGGAGTCCGGGCGAACATATGTGTGCATCTCACTTTCAGTGCGCAGGAGTCCGCGCGAACATATCTGTTCGGTTTGCCGAGTGTAAGTTTACACAAAAAAAAGGTACTTTGTGTGATGATTTTTTTTCTTCACATTTAACATCAAGGTTGCCAGTGATATTGAAATTGATAATGTCAAACAAATATATTAAAAATATTTTTTTTTTTAATCGTAAATATAGAAGTAATTCCACAGTATCACCTAGTAAATAATATTTTTTGTATAACGTTTAACGTTTGATGTAATATTATTTTCATGGAAAAATGCATCTTTTTTGTTAGATCTTTTGCTTCGTTTACGTAAATAAATATGGGTTAAATTTTCGGATAAGTTTATTTATTGCTTCTTTGGCCGCTTCACAATTCTTTACAAAAAAATAAGTGTTTGTTCTATGGGATTTTTACGAAAGTGAAATTAGTCATGACAATAATTATATAACACAGATCCATTGTCTCAGATTCATTTTACATCTGTATCCTTTTTTTCTTTTGTAGACATTTTGCAACTAATTCTTGTTGGAAAGTCAACCCTAAATTCAAAGAAATGAAATCATTATTTTACTTCGAACAAAGCACCGCTTTTACTCAATATATGTTTGGCTTGCCAATAGCAATAAATTATGTAATTCTTAATGCCCTTTTCGAGACGCTGTTGACAAGGAGCTATTTTTTCTGTAAAGTTTATGGCTCTGCTGTGAAAAAAATGTGACCCTAATGCTTCATAATTATTACACATATGAATGGCCACCATTCATTAATAGCATATACCTGCACCATTCTAACAAAAACAAACGATTCTCAAAGAATTAAAATATTTAAATAATTGAAATATAACAAGAATTATTTAAAAATATCTGAGAGTTGCAAATAAAACCTTACGATATAGAACAGATGTTTATTTTCGGTTTTACAATATCTCAAAAAAACTAAAATAGTTGTCGTTGCTGAGAAGAACGAGATGGGGGGGGGGGGGGGGTTAGTAACCAGTAACTTTATTTTAAATTAGTGTATATTATTGCAACTCTTTATAGCCATTTCTTACTAAATAACTTTATTTTTAAGTTGTTAAGACTTTATATGAAACCCTCGGTTGAGAAACACTGATTTTATCATATTTTTATATGTATAAAACCATACGAACACTTTTCTGAAAGAAAAAAAAATATACATCAATCGGTTTAATAGTTATCGCAATTTAAACGTGAGCGCAAAAAAATTCCATTTCCCCAAAATTCGGCCGGCTCCCGCGCATTTTTTAGTATGCAAATCTGCGGACCTATATGTGTTAACATGATAGTATATATATTTCTTTTTGTGATCATTTCTAATTTTATAGATCGATTATGAAGTCAGTTATAGTTTCATATACATTTTTTAAAATTGCCTAGCTACGCTAAACAAGTGTAAATTTCAAAGCGTGCATAACTTTTTGACAGATTTAATTTAATATATATTAGATTTAAAAAACATTTATACGGTTGCAATATGATGTTTGAAGAGTATTTGAGACTCACAGGGGATCAGTTGTTGACTGCTTTAATAACACTTGAAGATGATCTAATAAACTTTCCATCAAAAATATTTGTATTTTTAAATTCTTTTAGTATGAATCAAATAAAACTTTATTTTATGTGATTAAATTGATAATGCATCCTTTTCTTTGTTAAATTTGAACATTTACGATAAGACGTCACAGTGTCTGGATGCTGCATTGGTCAAAAATAACTAGAGACCTGGCGTTTGGCATCTAAACGCTACATGCATTTCCCGTACGGCGTTCATTATAGATCAGCGCCTTGAATGTTTGATTTTTTCACATGTGTGCCTGTTGAAAGGCATCCATGATGTCTGGTTAATAATCATTTTTCCTTTTTTCGTAGACGCGATATTCAGACTCTTGCCGGCTTAAATTGGTTGAATGATGAAGTAATAAACTTCTACATGAATCTACTGATGGAACGGAGCCAGCAGAAGAAAGATGCGCCCAAAGTATACGCAACAAATACTTTCTTCTACCCAAAATTAATGCAATCCGGACACCCCGGGTTGAAAAGGTGGACACGGAAGGTAATGCGAAATTATACATTCTCATTTCCACATAGCACCTAAGAAATTGTTTGCAATCGGCTTAGTGTATGCAGATATTTTGCTATCGTTTGACCTGAATGTCAAGTCAATATAATTGAATGACTAGTGCCGTGCAAAAATTAAAAATACATTGAGAACACACAGCACATGTGATTTATAATTACAGGTAAATTTGAGTGCTATTTTCTCAGTTCAAAACATGTCTGTTGTAAAGGCTGGTTTGACGCTTTGTCATTCATATACGAACGGCCTAACAACTATAGCATAGGAATGCATTAATAAACAAATCGCTTTATATTCATGTCCGCTTCGCAGGTTGACATCTTTTCACACGACTTGATGATAGTACCCGTCCACCTCGGAGTCCATTGGTGTATGTGCATCATTGACTTCCGAAACAAAACTATCAAATATTATGACAGTATGGGCGGTGCCAATATGGAATGCTGCCATGCCCTGCTTAGATACTTAGAAGACGAATGTATGGACAAAAAGAGGGAGAAGTTTGACGGCTCCCCTTGGAAAAAGGAATGTTTGAGGGTAAGATTGTTGACTATGATAATAAAAAAAACTATGAAACAATTAGTTTTCAATAAAAAATGGAAGTACTAGGGATTGAAATACTGGTATTACCGAAACTGGTATCTGCGAAAAGTTGTGTCGATATTAACAGGTTCCAGGATTTACGAGTCTTTCAATGTAATGTTATTGTTTTAAGAAAGCATTCTTTTTTCTCGACAGATTCGGCGGTAACTTTGTGGAAATTCATTTTTAATATAAAATTAAACTTGATAACTATTTTATTCAACTTGTGTTACAAAATGTGACGCGTGTTTCACTTCTTTGCGAAGCATCATCAGATAGAATATCGCAAGGTTTACGAAAAAACTAAAAATTGATTGTAATTCTATTATAGTTATAAATTACTTTTTTTCCCTTATTTACTGGAGGCAGGGAAGGGGGGCTACGATACGAACATTGATAGTACTAATTACAAATTACTTAATTATATACATTAGGTATGGTAAATTCCAATGGAAATTAATTCCTACAATGGTGATACGTCTACCTAGAGCTATCTTAGCTATCTTCGGTCTTTTTCCTGCTTCTTTTAACATGTTCTCTACTGAAAAAATGCGGTTTCATGTTTATCCAATTGTTTTTGTCGTCAAACAGAACGGTAGTTTCTATGTTACCAACGAATGCACCAAAAATTGCCAACATAAATTGTGGGTCAACCTATTGTAATCAAATAAAGTTTGTTTATTTTAAGCAACTATAATTATTAAGTTGTTTTACGTCCTGAAATTGTATTTTAATACATTCTTTGTCTTTTTTACACAGTTTTTTATCACATAGTTTGTTTGTATTTTGAAAATATTCCCTGTGTTAAAAGAGAATCGGGTGTATATGAAATGGTGGGCTTATTATTACAAAACTAATTTACAGGCTAGTATTTTATCAAAGAAGTCCATTAATCAACAGTAATCTGAAAACATCATAAAACCTTGCTTGATAGTTTTTTTTAATGCGTTTGTTTATTTCCAGAAAATCCCACAACAAATGAACGGAAGTGACTGCGGGATGTTTTCGTGTACCTTTGCGGAGTTCATCTGTCGAGATGCTCCCATCACCTTCTCACAAAACGATATGCCATATCTGAGGCGGAAAATGATATTAGAAATAGTCAAAGGAGAGTTGCTGTTGTGAAATAATCGTGAAAAGCAACGGCCAGTGAGAATCTAACATTTGAAATGTTTCATCTGTTCATTTTAATTTGCGTTCGAGCAATGATTTGGTGTTAACCAGTGAAGACAATCTGTGCGCATTTGATTGAGTTAAACGAGATGTGGAGCTTTCGGTAGTCTCATATATGTTATAATTTTAATAAATAATATTATTTAGCTTATTTAGGGCACATTAAAATAAAATCAAGTAAAGGTTCGATCACAACTTTTTGCTGCTTAATTTATTTCACTCATTGTTTGAATTTGATTTATCAGGCATCCAATATTATTTATAAGCTTTTTTTAACGAATAAAAGGACAGTGTTTTGCAATTACCAATATGGAGTTTTGTGTAAAGTTCATTTGATGTTCGTATGCGTGGATAATATATTTTATAAGTGTTATAGATGGCGATCCTGATCAAATTTTTCAATAATTGTTTTTGTTGAACCTTGAATTCATATTCATCTCTATGTCGTAACGAATAAAGTAAAATCCCGACATTGTTGCTTAACTGATTATTGCATAACACAATCCAAACATTCTTTTACAAATTACTATATGCAAACTTTATAAATTCATAAATCCTAAACATATGAACACAACGAAAAAATGGTTGAAACCATTCAGATTCTGTTGAATCAAAACTTGACTCTCCTACATTCATAATTTTAAATAATATTTCTGTGCAGTAGATTTTTAACATGTCTGATCACTACATTTTGATTTAACGTCCACAAGAAGTGTGCATTATAAATTTTGAATTTAACATTTAATATTTTTTATACACGTAATATAATTTTAGTTCTTTTTTCATTCAATGTCAAACGTATGAATTTTAGATATTACGTGATAACCTTATAGAGATATTATTTTATGTTTCTCTATACATTTCTTGTATAGAAAAACATCAATAAAAACAATAATCCTTTGTACTTCATTCCACTTTATTTAATATGTCAGGACCGGTTTCGCTCATTGCGAGCATTGTCAACTGACAATGTTATAATCAGTTGACAGATAATCAGTTGACAATGCTCGCAATGAGCGAAACTGGTCCTGACATATTAAATAAAGTGGAATGAAGTACAAAGGATTATTGTGTTTTTATTAATATAATGCCTTTCCACCAAGTATTGACAGTGAACACCCTAAAAGTAGAGAAACATCGGCTGACATAACACTAAAATAATCTGTAGATTGGAAAAACTTGTTATTTGAAAAATTCCTGCAGATTATGTAAAGTTGTGATTGTTTGCATTATAGGATTTATGGGTTATTTTTGCATAGCTAGTGACATCATTAAAATTTGAGGTTGTATATTGTCTGAAATTATGTGTGTACAGTAATTCCTTGTTCTGAGAGAAATAAAGACATTTATAGCTTATTATTGTATAGTTATTGAGACGACGGTTTCAGGTTTAAACATCAAATTTTAGACAATTAAAGTAGCTTTGAATATATCTGATAACATCAGTTCGTTAAATTGCTAACTGTGAGTTTTTAACCAGTTGCGTTACAGTTACACATGTATGGACATCTTTATTTTATTTTTATTACTACGAGTTCTTCATCCAATAACTGTACAATTTACTTACTGTAATGCAGTTGCAAAAGCTACCCGAATCTCAATCTTCCCAAGTTATTCAACTTTGTACTTGCCACCACCTACTGTTAACATACAGCCAATGGTGGATTAACCCATATTCCAAATTTGACTGCGCTTGTGACTTTCCAATTGCTTAATCCGTTACTGCATTCAGCCTTAGTAAATCATGTAACACAGTGATTGTTATATAAAATAGTAATTCCCGAAGACTTGATAACATAGTTGAAAAAAATGAGCTATGAATTGTAGTCGACGAACTCTGAGTGGCTGAACGAAGATACAAAATACAGGATATCTTTAATGTTTCGATTTAATTTTGAGTTAACGAAATTAGGTTTTTGCAGTTTACTATTGAACCCTGAATTATTTCTGCAACAATATGTTAAGTCAATTTTGACTTGATCGAATCTTGGTATTAAATAATTTTGATGAAGAAAGAGTATTATTAGCTGCCCCCGTAAATATGATGTAAATAAATTTATGAAAAATAAATTGAAGCATTTATTTAATTACTATATTTCGTTGAAGTTTTCCCAGCCTTAGTGATCCACCATGGCGAAGTTAACAAGATATACAAATACAATTATAATTATTTCGAGAAGACAACATGGTGTGGATTAATTGTAAGCTTGTTTTGAAACCATTGCATATTTAATTATTGAAACCAAAAAATATACCATATTTCCTTGGTTATAACTATGGATTCCAACTATTCGTCATTATCAACTATTCGAATATCGAATAGTAAAACTGAAACTATCCTGATATATTCGCATATCCGGATAGTTTTTAATATATACTGATATTTATAAACTAAAATAATATATCAAATAGTACTCTTGTGTATAGTCTTGGTCGAGTAAAAAATAAACGATCCATGCAATAAAACGAAGATAGCAAGAACGGATGATCGGGGTTCTAGTAGCTATTTGTGACGGAACCAAAATATTTAAACGATAGATCGAGGAAAACGGTAAATCGGGGAACGGTTAATGCGGGATTATTTTACATTGTTCTTATGGGTGCTTGGACGGGACTATGAAAAATAAACGATCGATGCGGGAAAACAAACAATGCGAGAATGGTAGATTGAGGTTCCACTGTACATATAAAAACCGTTCCATTGTATTACAATATTTAAAATTTGCAGCTGCATCGGATTACTCCAATGGTATTTCTTTAATGAATGAAATTACGGCATTAAAGGTGTTTTTTAGCCCCGAGTCCAAACTGATTCGTCAAGTATTATGATATGATATTGATAGAACCCGAGCTGGGTGAAGGCAAAAAAAACACTACCTGGGGTATTCATAATTATTCTTAAAATGTGGAGAAATTGTAATGTGATCTTTCGTAGATGTTGTAAAATATTTCATTAAAAATTATTACTAATACTATTCAAATATTTCCCCAAATATCCGAATATCGAATAGTTAAAAAAGGGCCGAATATATCCGGATATCGAATATTCGAATATGCGAGTTGGAATTCCTAGTTATAAGTTTTTTTTGCATTTTGGTATCTGATTTGAGGTGCAATTGCTGTCATGTACAAAATAAGACAATGATGACGTTTAGTTGAAAAAGATGATTCATAAAAATTAGACACCGAGTCCCAAGATAGCACAAATATATAGCAATATATGTACATACCTAAATTTTGTCTATCACAATTATAAGACCTCTCTTATTGATACTTAAAAATAAGGATGTGTTTTATAATTGGTACTCAAGGAAAGACATGCTATAGGTTGAATGTTGTGTCACACAACATTTGCATTATTGACTTTTGAAGAATCATAGATAGCACATTTCATGTTATGTAGTATTGCTTCATTAACCCTTTTACATCCGGCTTTTTTTGGAAGACTTGCTAAAACTACCAAGCCATTTTTGAGGTTTTTTGGGTGTTTTACAAAAATTGTCATAACTCTAGTTTTTAAAGTTATATTTCTGTTTTTTTTATTTTACTTTTTTTTTATAATACTTTATATAATACAATCTCAAAAAACAATAAATTAATTTACTGGAAACACCTTAAAAATACACAAACATGAAATTAACAAAAAATTAAAAAAAAAAATGAGATAAAAAGTTATTATATTGTAAGTTATTTCACATATATTTATTGCAGAATATATCTTCAAACTATTGTCTATCAGTATACTGATACACTAACAAGTTTTAATATTTGATATGTATTTTAAAAATCAACTAAACTAAAAACAACCGTCTCTACCGTCGGTTGCTTGCGTGACACATAATATCACGGGCTTGTTTGTCGGTGTGAAATAAAATGCCGCAACTAATTACCACTAGTCCAACTTCTTTGGTAGAAGATTATTAGGGTAAAAGTTTAATAAATATGTGTTAAAACAACTTGAGGGACACTAGAGTGGAACATGGTTTTCGCAGCGTGATTGCGCTGCTTGGATGATTTAGCACAAGTACCAAGCAGCGCGATCGCTCTTCTTTGTATATAAAAGGGTTAACATACATTTTCATTTACATCAATTACTGCTCCCTAAAATTATTGTCTGTATCATCTGGTTGGCAAGAAATTACTGTACCACTTATCATTTACTTGTATTTAAAAATATATGCTGATAATATTTTGTTTTTAATTCCATGACACTTTAAAACCCTTGTAAATACTCTTAAAAAAATGCTTTTATGTAATAGATTTCTTTTTATTTATCTTTGGAAGTTGACAAAATGTTTCCAATAATAATTATCGGTGTCATCGATTAAATTTAACCAAATTAACTTGTTAACTTATGTTACAGTGAAACTATTCGTGGTGTGCTAGTCTGATAATTATGAGGATTACCGATAACTGATAGTGGAAGAGAGAAAATCTGTTTCGGTTACTGTTTGTACACTAATGATCACTTCAAATTGTTCATTATCATCGTGGACACGACGATACCTGCAACGACTCTCCACCTATTCTTTTTCGGTGTGGCTGTTTTCCAATTTGGTACACCAAATTCATTATCGATTCCGTACCGTGCATGACGTTCTGACCTGTCTCTGTGACATCTTACCGAATTGCTGGACATCACTTATTTTATTGGTTCATGTTCAGTCGTACATGAACACAGCCCTCGCCAATGCATTCTCTAAATATTGTCGATGCGAAAATACCTCCCATGTGATTGATTTTATGAAAATTAGTTAAATTTTACATTGTAGAGAGATTTAACTGTTTTACCAATTGATAAAATGTGATAGGAAATACTGTTATTTAATTAAAAATATTTTTTTTTGCATATCTTACGTGGTCATAATTAGGGAATCCAATCCCGAGATCCTGTACAGTTTTCGATACATTTCAATCCCGTGATTAGAGACATGATCCTGAAACTTTCGGGATTGATTTTAAAACAGAAACGTGTTGGTTTTCATGTCGGTAGTTGCCCAATTTATATTCTTTGCGATAGAGTCATCGCAGCCGAAAAAGTAGTTTGATGCCAAGCATATTAAAATACATGAAGAATTTAAAATGAGTGAATGGTATAAATGTTATGTTTGAATATTATTTCATGAAATATAACCGACCCTGCGTATACAAGGAGTGCATTGATCCAATGCCACATTGATCGGCCGCCACTGCTCTTGGTAATGCTTTGGCATCCCACAGCTGGTTATATGATATATAATAAATTGTTTAACCCTTTCCGGTCCACAAAAAAAAATCAAAACATTCCATCAGGTCCATAATTGATTTACAGTATTACAAGAGGATTACTAATATTTTTTTTTTTAGACTAACAATTTTTTTTTTATTTCGAAATATGTATATACAATAATGACCTTATTATTTATAATTTAAAAACTTCTAAAGTGTGATAACAGTGAAAACATTCATAGTCCAGGCATTCTCTCACATTTCATACAATAAATGTATCAAATTTCTTTTTTTCAAGATTTTAGGCATTTTCGCAAAGTTAGAATTATTTGAACAAGAGCAAATTTAGGTAATAGTTTTCGAGTGCACGTGGCAAGCGAAACTGTCGGAGAAAAAATGCAGAACGCCCGTGCTACGCGGGCCGAGCCAGCCCCTAAAACGACCCTTTTGTATCCATTGCAGGAAGACAGTTACAGATTTAAATGTTCTTAAAAACTATTTAATTCTATGCTCAGAATACCGTTGTAATAGATAGAGTGAAGAAAAAAAATATTCAATACATTTTACCTAATTTTAACTCAATACTAATAATGAAAAAAAATGTCGAATGACATTCGACATAGGACCCACCAGAATAAAATTGCTGTCGAATGTGATTCGACATAGGACTGGAAAGGGTTAATATATTTTTGGCCGATATCAATTTTTATTTCTCAAAGAAACTGATTTCGGGACCAGTCCCGGGATCCCGGGATCAACATTTTAGCTCGGGATTGGATTTCCTAGTCATAATAAAAAACGTTATTATTGCTATTTGCTTAAACTTTAAATTTGAATTGGCAGTTATATTCAGATAATGACAAGTCGTCGAATACATGATTTTAATGGTGAACAAGAAGAAACTACAAAGGCTATTTTTGATGTTTTGAAAAACAATCCTATTTACAGGAGACAATATTTATTGTCTCCTGAACGATTAGATTTTTGATACATGGGAGGTATTTTCGCATTGTCGATGATATACTCATCTTGGATGAGCCGGACCTATAAATAAAATTATTTATTGCACACAAACTTTTAAACAAAGTTAACTTGTAGGTTTTCCGTACTATTGTAGCTACTAGATTTACAAATGTTTTGTCAAGAGCGCAGATGGTTTTGCCAGAGAATAGATTGGACTTATATACCTTCAACTTTATCAATGTGGAAAAAATGGATATTCATCATAATGTCTTTCTCAGAATAAAGTGAAAACCACTTAAAGTGACACTGTAAAATAAACTTTCACTGAAAGTGTAGGAATATTATCTCGGAAGATACCATGTTGCGGTAGGTGGTAATCATCCAATGTTTCTAAATCATTAAGTTCCATCTTCATCAATGAATTTACAATATCAAACGTATCTGTTAATAATAATCATTTGAATACAATATGAAGATCTTATATCATAGCAAACTTTGATTGTGAGTTTTTTGTAATCACTTCTAAGGCGCAAAGCTTAGAACGAGCATGTCTTCCAAAGATAATATCCCTACAAAAAATTACTGTGAAAGCCAAGAACCTTTTATTGAGAGCTTCTACATAAATAGCTTAATTAATTTACTATAAATATCTAATTTGGAATGTAAATAATTACAAAATTAAAAATATTTTCATTTTATTTTTTTAGTCGATCTAAGGAAACATATCGGTTGTGACATAGATAATTATATATATCCTGTAACATCTATTTCCTTTTAAAATGTTGATAAATAAATGAAAATACACTTTCCAGTATTTTTTACTAAAATAGAGTAACACGTCTTTTTATTTCCATTCCATATTTTTGTTGGTACCCCTTTTTTTGACTGATCTATTCTCGGGTGTGTGTAAATATTAGGTAACGGGTGCATCGCTAGTATATCACTTATACTGTACAAACATCTAGTTTGCGTACTTCTTATTACTTTGGTCATAATTGTTGACTATTTAGTGCTTCCAAGATTCTCTATGACTCATCGTTTCTCCCGCTTCCACATGGATAAAATCAACTTCAATGATGATCTTCTGTATCTGAAAAATGGTGAAATTTTATTTTTCAAAATATTCATTGTTTTTCTGGTTCCTTCTCATATCATTGTGAAAATATCACAGTATTAAGTTCTGCAAGAATAATATTAATTTGTTTGATAGCTATTTTGGTTTCACGCCATCATCAGAATTGTTGAAACTTAGTTTAGTTAAGCTTTATATACTGTCTTTATTGTATTGATTGTTGTATTTTCGCTTTGAGTTGTTCTAGGAAGAGCAACACACAGATGTTAACCCTTTGAGGAGTATTGCCTTACCAGTACATTGAAGTATTTTGTCATCAATTATCATTTTTTTTTTAAATCCATGGCCGCTCCCAATGTGGAGCATATGGACTCCTAATGGAGGTATCATAACAGAAGTTTTTCTACGAGAACTGTTTTTTACTCAGTCGCTCAACCTCACTTTTTTCAAAGTGAGTAGTAGGGAAAGAAGGATAAGGCTAGAACAGGACTAGTGGTTGACTAACCGCTATTGCTACACCCAGTTATTAAAGTATCATGGTAGGAGAGGAAATGATGTGAATTGACATCACAAACACCCAGTCTTCGATCACAACTTTGAATTGAATAATTCTCAAATTCACTGTGATCTGACCGGGAATCGAACCCAGACCTGCGTGATCGGTAGAGCAAGCTCTAACCAACTGGGCCACAGCAGGCGACAAATTTGAAATAATAGCTCTTAGAAAAATATTTAACTGGATGACTGCCACAGACGAGATATCTCGTCAAATTATTCCGTGCTCAACACGCCAGAGACGATTTATCTTGTCAATACCTTTAAGCATACTTTATAGCCAGCGTCTAAGTACTTACAGAATACTTTTTTTATGGCAGACAAAGAAATAAAAGTTATTAGTTTACTTTACACTTTTAACTATGCGTTTTATAATTCAAATTTTTTTTTTTTCAAATCATAATTTTTGTCGCCCGCTTGGTCTAGTTGGCTAGAGCTTGCTCTACCGATCAGGTGGGTCTGGGTTCGATTCCCGGTAAGGTCACACTTGTACTAATTCCACATTTATTTAATATAGTTTAGGGTCGGATTCGTCTATTGCGAGTTTTATCAACTGATCTATAATATTATCATATAGCTTAACTAAATTAAGCTCAAACGTAGTTCCGAGAATGACGTGAAGACGATATATATGGCTATCAACCAATTCACATAATTCATGTAAAAACTACATACATTGATATATATGCGTTATTATGATGGAATTCAATCAAGACAATTTTGTAAATAAATATACTAATGTTGAAATCTCAGTTAATATTAAGCAACCCAAAGTAGTATATTGTCATTGAATATAGCTTAATTTGTGATGGCAGTATATATGCGTAGCAAGTGTAGTGTTGTCTTCTGTTTTTTTTTTTTTGCATTTGTTTTAATTCATCTTATTGTTACAAATCACCATCGCATTATTTTGAAATTATTTTGAATTTATTGATATGCCATCGGATGGTTTCTTAGCATAAGGCTACAGTGGAAGCGTTTTGCAGGTAGTGCAATGTGATATCAAACGTGCTCGGCGAACGTAAGTGTCTTGAGTGGCCAGTGTTTGACATGCACGCCTGCATCAAAAAAGTCACGTAAAATGCTACCGCTGTGGCCTTTTGCATATGTTATTTGTAACATTTATTCAGATTATATTTTCATTTCAAAATAAAACGTATGTGTCAATTTATTTAAGGTATTTAATAGATTAAAGTATTTTTAATGTACATATTTTTATACAATCGAAAATAGCTGTTTCCTTCCTTATAAAAAAGTTAGTAACGATTTTATTCTAACTATATTGGCCAGGTAGGTCTTTTTATTTTGTCTTCGGGGGATTTTCAATCTCAAAACGATATATTTTATTTATCTCTCGCATATAATATATGAGGCATCCAGTAACAGACAGTCAAGACAGTTTCACTGTATTTTTCAAGAGAGCCGAAATTCTTTAAATTCTTAATTGAATTATTAATTGGAAATTATAGCCGGCATGCTAGGTACAGACGTACTTTTTTCTACGGCAACCAAAAGGTTAAGCATTCTGATTCTATACAAAATACCGAACAACATTTAGTCGGTTCATTCAAATCTTGCGGTCAATGATTTGGCCAGTATGATAACAAGATCTCTTTGAATTGGGCACTTGATAGTGTAAACATTATTTAAAGTTGATTTTCGTACACGTAGTACAATTTTTACACTGAAACATATATTGATTTGTATGTATCAAATTCAATTAATAAAAAAGTTTATATCACTAAAAACGTGACTTGGCCGCGTTAGATACTGGAAAACCTATATAAAAATAAAATGTTGATTGTGAAGTGGAAACATGTTCTCTTATTGTGATATTGAGGTGTAAAATTTTATTTGATTTGGTTTTAAGTAATTTCAATCTTCCATAAAAAATAAATACCTAACTAAATGTAATGTAAGGCAATCTAAACTTTCACGCTTTGGTCTCCATTTGATTTTCATTTAGCATGATTTTCATCACCTTTAAACATGATAATGTCACCTAGAAAAATTAACCTTGACCCAGCTTGAGCAGAAAATGTACTCACAGCACCAATTCGCTTTTATTTGTGGGAAACATAGTAGTATCATAGTTTTATATTAAGAAATGTATAAATGATAGTTGATCTGACAGTAAATTGTTGCATTGCAAACCTACAAAAACAAACATTTTAAATACATCATTAATTTACTCCGATGAAGCAATAATTGTAGCCAGTTATTTAGAAATGTACATTCGCTGCCAGCTAGTGTTTGTCGTCCACTATGGGTGTTCTTGATTATAAATAAAAAATCACTTACGACAGTTCATATATTTTGCGCATACTAATGCTAATCATCAGTAATTTTCATCATAGATTTAAAACAGAAAATCTTTACTTTTAAACTATAATTTTCATTAATGTGATATATTCATACATGTTGTTTGACTATTATATTTTTCAATAGCATTCCATGTCACAATCGCAATTCTCATATAAGTTTCCTTTTAACATACTAGTCAGTGGCTCCATAAGTAAACTGCAATATCATTCTCGACCGCATTCACATATTCAATACACGTCAATGTTTATTTTACTACAAAAATTTAAGTCGCCCGCTGTGGTCTAGTTGGTTAGAGCTTGCTCTACCGATCAGGTGGGTCTGGGTTCGATTCCCGGTAAGGTCAATGGCAAATTAGCTTTTTTTCAATTTTAATTTGAGATCTAAGACATGGGTGTTTGTGAAGTCAATTCTCCTTGAGTTAATCTCATGTGTCTTTCAAAAAGTTCTCATCGAGTATATCTCGTATGATCTTTCAACTTCAAAATATTTGACGCATTGGCGTAAGCTGTAATGTCAAATATTTTTTTAAAGATTTTATTTAAAATAAAATATAAAAATAAAAATAAAAAAATAAAATATAAATTAAAACAAATATAAAGAGTACATTCTCACAGATTTTGTCATTAACGAACCGGGTTTCGCCTTTCGGCATCTTCAGGCATTCAAGTGCACGGATGAACTTGAACTGACGTTTAGTAAATGAAAGTTTCGTGTTTAGTTTGAACGATTCAAATTTAATATTGAAATTCCACCAAGCACCTTCAGTCGAAATCTTAAATTAAAAAAATATAAAGAGAATGAAAAATTTAGACATGACATAAAAATTACGTTTACCCCCCAGAGTCAAAGAAGCGTATCCCATTTTTTGGTGATTTTGAGTTGCTTTTAGTAATTGACATAAAGTAACACATTGTGGTCAGTGACGATGAGACATTGAAAGGTTCAAGCGATACAAAGATAGTTTAGTAATGTTTTTGCTGAAAAAACCATTTCGTAATACCTGTTTTTGGGTTCACTTTATAAAGTAAAGAAACATTACATACGCTTCTTTGATCTGTAAGGGGCTGATATATAACGAGTTGATTGAGTTTGTTGAATCCTGCTTGCCAAGGTTCTTCGTTATATGAAATTATAATATATTTTTTTATTAAATTTGAACTGAAAAGACCTTGGTCAATATTTCGTGCCGTAGAAGTCTGCACTTACATGGTGGGCCAATTTATAGTCCCTCTGGGGATAAAACGGTTAAGTCACATTCAAGATTTTATTGCTTACATTGAACTCGAACAGAGTGGTTAAAAATTGTCATTTTTATTTTAATACTTCAATTTTAAGTTTGAATTATTTGGATTTTTCATTTCATTGTAATCTAATTCATCTTAAAGGTTAGTCTATTTACATTTAGTTCTTGATTTCTATTGTGGTAGAATATCATATTTATTATTTTCAGACTACTACAGCGAAGATGAAATATTTTCTGTTGGATAATTTTTTATTGCCGTATTGACGTGTGAAATGGTTTTGATTTAATCCTATTTTTTTTATATCTCAACCAGGGTCATTAAACTTTTCTTTATTTATATTGTATACATAATTTTGATGCTGGCAACTTAGACTTATATTTTGCTAAAATTTTGATTAATTTTACAAGTAAAGAAATATCTGGTCACCTCAAACAGTACATTTTAATTTTTCAAAACTTTCTTCACTACTTGAAAATCTTACCTCAAATCCCAGCAGTTTAATTAAAATAAATTATTGCTGTAAATGCACAATAGAATCATATACATATTTATATAAATCGGGCTCAGATGAAAATCTTTTGACCGCCATACTCGCCCTGCAGGTGTAGTTCGGTGACCACTGATCTAAACAAATTGAATGAATGTATAATAATTCAACGCAATTAACCAAATATTAAAGAATTTAAAAAACTAACTGGAGCTTAACTTAAACAAGTCAATATGAATAACACAATTCTGTGTGCGAAAGGAAAATGGCTTTATGTTTAAAATACATACTTTTTACTGAGAGCCAAAACAAGATTTGCATTGATGATAACTTTCTAACAAAAAAAAATGAAGTGGTGTCAACATAAAATTTATTATTTCAGCTGTGTTGATTCCATTTTTCTCCTTTATGCATATAATGTACATTATAGTTATTTTGATATATTCAAAACATTTTTCAATGTTTAGGATTGAACACCATTTTTTTTGCACAGAATTTCCGTAAGGATTTTCTATACCGGTTATCCTGTTTCCAGTATATATAATAATTATGTGAATGCTTGGTACAATGGATATTAAAATAAATAAAATAACTGACACCTGTTAACAGTTCCTTTTAACAGGAACATTCGAAAATATGTGTTTGTATTTTTAAAAAGAAATAAACCTTTACATCTATAGAAAGAAATTATTACACAATCATGACAAGCATTTTTATTAGATGGATTCCCAATAATATGTTGTAATGTGTGAGATAGGGGCTTAACCTTCTCACCGCATATGACCGCTATGCATGTCCTAGCGAACATACCCTCAGCGCGCGTGACACGTATAGATGTCATGGAAATTTCAAACCCTATATAAGAGCTATCTATTGTGCTGAAATTGTATTGGTTGAAAATATTACTAAATGTATATTTTATCAAATTCAATAGATGGCATTAGTCAAAAAAGATTCAATATAGGCTAAAATAATTTATTTCTAGAACACGGCGTGAACATACGTCACCATGCAAGATTTTGGTTAATGTAAATAAGCGGTCGAGTGCGGTTGAAATTGAAATTGTTCTGAGAATTTAATATTATAAGCATGGTATGGTGTTGGCGCAGTGTTCTCGGTCGTGCGTGGCGGTATTTTGCAATATGGCGACGTCACGCCTCAATTGTATGAAGAATGACTATTGTTGAATTAAACCAAAAATAGAAGAAATATATTGTATTTTATTATTGAAAAATTTACTTTGGGTGGCAATTAACATATTTGATTAGTTGAAAAAATATTACAACCTATATTTATAGTCGAAAACGCGATAACAAAATCCGCAAGAAAGCAGCCGCGTACAGGGCATGCTCGCTAAATTTGGTGACGTGGGCAATGGGTTTAGCATACGATTTACAAAAATATAATTTCTTTTTAGTACTCTAATTCCACAATTATACCAAAAGTTCAAGACTGGTTTGGTTTCAGTTATTGTGAACTGTAAAAAGTCTGTTAAAGATGTTTTATTTTTATATTTAGAAAAAACTATCAACTACCTACCTGAATGTGTGCACTTAAATAATGCAATGTTTTTAGCCTATAGATGAGTAAATACGTACACAGTGGTGGATTAAACAAATGTGAGGCCCTGGTTTCAGGTAAGATAAAAAACGTCACAAAATTACATGTAAAATAGTAAATATATATCGAAATCCGAACAAATAGTATATGGGCTTTATAATATAAGCTATTTTTGAGGCCCCTAAGATTCGAAGGCCCTAAATGCGCGCCTCATCCGCTTAAATGTTAATCTGCTACTGGAGGTACATGTACGTCAGCGCCATTTTTTGTAAAAGAGTACAGACATACTTTTAACTCAACAAAGTATTGTCTGTCTGTGAGCATATATATATGTTTTACGTAAGTATGATTTACATATATTTATATATTCATTATAGTATAGATCTATTCACCTCCTAAAGGCTAAGTTTATGAAAACGACATATTATTTTTAACAACTTTATCTTATGATTGTAGCTGATGATATGAAGTGCTTACAAGATACTAAAAGTAAGTGCACATTTTGTCAAAATCTAGTGAAAAAATCGTATAGTCATATCAAATAACGATATATAACTTGCAAAAGTGTACAAAAAAAATGTTTACACTTGCAAGATTTTATTTTGCTTTTATTCATTACAATTAGTGATTGTCTGGTTATAAAAATAGGCATAATGAAAATAGTCTACTAGCTGTCACTTTTCTGGAAAAAGTTGGTAAGTAACAAAACTGACAAAAATACAAAGAGACTCTTTGATATAAATTATTATCTGTTCGTATGTGTTCGTATCCTATATAATGAGAGGGTCTCTAAAGAAACACAATGTTTTTTACCAAGTGCTGGCCAAGCAATCAACGTGTTGAATAATCGTTTTCGTCAGTTTATTGTTGCTAATTTGAAATGGATAGAATCTATCATAGATTAATAATTTTGTCAGTACATAATAATAAACACTTGTTATTGTTTTTTTAATTTTTATTGGAATAAATTTACAGAGTCATAAGAGAAATTATGGTTGTAATTATAATCATTATTATCCTCAATATGAAATCGCTTTTTTACTGTTCTCAATATTATAGTGTCCGATTTCTATTATATTTGTAAACTGTTACAATAAATTAGTACTTTTTACAATTTCTTATTTAATTTCTCCATTTTATACCATACACTTCATTATCCACTGTATGTATTAAAATTGACTTAGAATTTGTCACTGTTTAATTTTATTTACACTATTATGAACACTCCAACAACATTTTCAAATCAATGACAACAAAGAATACAACATTTTCTATTATATCAAATAAGCAAGTGTAACAATTTTCGTTTAGTTTAAAAAATGATTCACAAATCAAAACAATCCTTATTATAAAAATAGGTATTCATTTGTTATACGGTATGTGTTGTACATTTTCATGCTAACTCGACTTCATGAAGGCTTATGATTGATTAAGAAAACATTAGACTGTAACACATAAATAATTTACAAAATAACCAAGCATAAGATTCGCTTCTTTAAAAGTTCTTCGTAGAGAATAAACAAAGACGAGTGGAATTAGAAAAAATCTAGTACTTAATTTATTGCTGTCTCTTCGCCAAATTATTCCAGATAATATTGTTGTTTATTGTTGAAATGAAAAGGACAGTAAGTAGGTACATTAACAAATATAATATTATGAACACCAAATAGTAGGTGAAACAAGTTAAACAAACATGCTTTTAATACAATCATTAAATCGATTAAGGTTACTATTCCGGTATACAGAGAGACCAACAGTGTTGACCATTCAGCTACAGGAGTTACATTCACTTCTCTCTAATATCTGACTATGGTCGGTAAGGTGAGTAACAGCGATTCCATAATGTTGAATGTATAACAAAGCTTTAGTGTATAATTGATACCGCATAACAAACACTTACAAAAATATTCTTGAAATTGCGATGTACCGATGTAGTGCACAACTTTTTTTGAGCTGGATTAATTCCGATTTTTGCATATATGAAATTTTGTTCAACTAATTGATTTTACATTTTATCAAATTTGTCTTTGCCGATAAAATGTGGCCTCTATTGTATTTCAATAGATAACATAATTTTCAATAAAAATGAAGCAGAACTACTTAAAATCACTATTGAATCAAGCGAAATCCTTTTTTATGCAATATGCAATATTAACTGTTGATTATTAACATCAATGGTTGCATCTTACAGGATTTTTGGAGATAGTCTTGTTAGATCTGCATTATTTTTTTTAAATTTTGAAAAAATAGTCTAACTTTAATTGAAATTTATTTACTTAATTAAGTATGTAAGTAGTTGAAGTATTTCTACAGATTTTTTATCCCATTTCTAAATTCTATTTCAATCTAAATTTAAATGTAGACATAGGTAAAAACTATTAAACTAAGGTTTTTCGGTATTCCGGTCTATGTTTAATACCACGCCTATAGAAATAATCTCATGTATCTACTATTTCAATGTGCTATATATAGGAATATTTCTATTTTCCTACATTTACACAATATTCTAGTGACATTACCGATTAATTACCAAGACAGCTGGCTTCTTAGCTATTTTCCAACTCATATAAGTACACTTTAGATTTTATCAAAGTAAAAACCAAAATATTTGTAACAAACATCTACTGAAAATTACTAGGTAGTTAAATATTTTACCCCCGATTTAAGTAATATTTCGATTAGAGTATTTGAAATATTTATTGAATTGAATCGGTAGAAGCAGTTAATAACCATAAATAAACAATTATTTCAACGGCTGATAAACGTGCATGAAAATATTATACCAATCTATCTTAATCCGTAATGTCTATTGTATCTTTTGAAATAATTTATGAAAATAATGAGACTTAAGTATAACAATTAAAAAACATGTCTACTCCAAAGTGAATACTTTTTGCACCACTAGTATCTATTGAATTTGTGCTAGTTTATTATAACATAAGTAATATTATGACAATATGGTATTGTCGTATTGAAGAATTTACCATCTTCAATTTTCATAAGTAAACATTGTTTTCTCTAATATATGTAGTACAATTACTAGAGAAGGAACATATCTATAGAATGTAAAGTCTTTCAAGGTAATTTATATCATTTGAAAAAAAAAGCTTAGCAGTTGCTTTATTTGAGAATTTATACTTTTTTTTAACTGAAAACAATCTTGGTTATGATAGAAAAGTGGTATTGCTGATAAAAAAAAAACTACAATTGAACATGATTTTGTTTATATGTATATCGACTGTGGAAAGGAAAAAGGACTTAACCCACACATATCAAATTTTACAGGAGGCGCTTAAAACGAGTTTTGATGATTTTGTGACATATACAAATTATGAATTATACACACAACCCTGAAGTGCACAGAGACTTCTAATCTGGTGTTTAATTGACATAATCTAATATTAATTAAAGAAATTGTCTAGGAAAAACCTTTATTTCAGTCTTTTTTCTTGGTTTTAGTTTTTTACAAGGTCATTTTTTCAAGCAAAAAAGCTAAATTTAGATACTAATTCGGCATTTGCAGCTTGCATCCTTTTGATAGAACGTGTATCAAGTTTGATACATTGTGATTATCGAAAAAAACCTGTTTTGAAGAAACTGTGGGTTAAGTCCTTTTTCCTTTCCACAGTCGATATATTAAAAAATCAAGTATTTATAATAATGTAACTTACTATTTATAACAAATTCGATTTTAAGATTTATTATGCACCTAATTATATATATCCAAGTGTTAAATTGACGAGTGGTGCAAAATGTATTCACTTTGTAGTAAGTTGTCAATTTTATTAACAAAAATAATCATGAATACCTTAAGAATTATTTTTACATTTATTTTAATGCACATTATTTGGTGCATATTCGCAAATCCTTCGTGCATGGTGTGCAGGATTAAAATCATCACTATTTTGCTGCGTAGCGTGCTCGTGCAAACATCAGTTACATTTTTATTCAGCACACTTTTAGCGACCAAGCTAAAATGAAAACCGTAAACTCCATAATCCGAATTTTTACTAATTGTGAAATATCAAATGATTACCCGAGAACTCTATTGAAAAAATATGGATAAAAAGCTCTATGCTGCGGAGGGTGAGTTAAAATCCGAGACCTGTTGGGTCGCGGCAGTGGATCTGGTGTATGGTCTGTCGTTGTCTCATCGATTATTTTACTTGATGTAACTAATTTTGCCGGTAATGATTTTGTGAATGAATCAATTTTATCAATCTTAATAATTTTTTTGGTATTGTCATTTTGTAGAAGACTTTCATAAGTTGTCGTCACCTCAGACTGATTTGACGCTTTGCTTGACTTGACTTGTTCACTTTCATTGTTGAAGATTCCTACTTTATTCAATTTCATGATGTTTGGGTCAATAAGAACTTGGGGAGCGTTTTTGATATTCATACTGCTTGGAACTGGAGCGGATGTAGTCAGAATTTCATGTAATGTTGACGGAGTTGATACTTCTTTTTGTGTTGACGAAGGAGTCAAGAGTTTTGTGGTTATTTCTATAACTGTAACAGGTGCTTGACTACCGCTCATATTTGGTATTGTCACTTCGACAATTTTGTGTGCTGTTTGTACAGTAACAACAGGTGATTCGGTTGACAGTTCTTTTCCATACTTCTTCTTATCTTCTTTCATTCTATCATATTTTTTACCTTTACTCGGTTTACGATATTTCAAATCTTTAACACTAGAATCGTCCGCGTCTTTGGCATCCTTTTCGATGATTGGCAAAGAAGTTGTTAGGGTAACCTTTGGCGGTTCTGGAGTTTGCTTATCGCCTGGGCTGACTGTGGTGGCGATTATTTTTTCAATGTCTGTAGACATTTTTAACAACTTTGGTGAACTGGCTAAGGCAACTCCAACAGTTTCTTTGTTTGCATGCGCTGTTGTTAGAACACTAGGTGTCGAAACAGTAATTAGTTCTGAAATCTTAGACGGCGGAACATTTAATTTATCATCATTTACTGGATGAATCGTCACAAAATCATGATCGTGGTGCTTCAAAGAGTTTAGTGAATGATGCACTAGAATATGATGATTATGTTTAGTTTCAGGTGATACGACTGTCATATCGGTTCCCATTTTACTTTTCGCCATTACTAATGGAGGAATAAAGTGGTCTGTGGCCTGAGTGAAAATATCAATATGCTGTTCTTTTTCTTTTGCTTTATGTTCATCGAAACCATTATTTTTTGGTTTGTTAACAAGAATTCCCTCTTTTTGTAAAGCATGAATAGATTGTCCTAGAACTTTTCGTGCTGTAGCCTCTTCTACCGGAACTGATGTCGATGTTGCTGCAGCCTTCTTTGGATTCTCACTTACTGGGTTAATATCTGATGGCTTGTCAGGAGGAGTAAGATTTTTCATTGCAGTTGCTGTTTCTAGTGGAACTTGATCTTTATTGGGTTGATTGAGTTTAGTTTCCGGTTTGGTTACACTGTAGCCAAGAGTACCGGTGATAGCTGTCGAAGGTAAAGGAGTGGATGTAGGTAGAGTCTCCCTCCTCAGTCTTGTAGAGGTAAAGTCCCCCGCGGGCGTGGATGCACTCCAAGGCCAGGATCCGGAGGCTGCTCGCGTTGAACCACTGCTCACACCGATGGCTACAATTTCAGCTGGGGCGCTGGATACGGTATTGTCAGAGAAATCTTCGTCTGATATTATACACGACAGCTCCTTGAGGATGTCTTTGTGGTCCTGCAATTTAAAAAGTTAATTTTAATAAAGATTAAATAAAACACCCTAAAAGTATTTTTATAGGTTAGGTATTCGTCTTCTAGTGGTTATAAAAACAAGTAAATTTGATTGTTCGACCCAATTATGTAAACTATATATTCCCGGTTACCTTAAATCCATTGCACTTTAATATAGGCTTGTATTTTTCCGGCCAGAATTTATATTAGATTGGTCAGAATTAACATTAAATGACCATAAATCATAATATATCGGTCAGTGTAAATAGTCATAATTTAAATGAAATTTAAAAAAACCTAACCTAATATATATTTTTATTCTGACCAAAAATTGATTGATATTCAGACCATTTAATTTGTTCCCTTAAATATATACAAACATGAGTATTATAATTTGTGGATGATTTTAGAAATGCTTTATTTTGAAGCCGTAAGATTGTATTGACGTATTATTATTGAGTGCGGTTTGCTCAAAGAACACATTGAAATTCAATAATTGTTTTATATTTGTTTCACACCAAAATGACAAAGTTTTGAAAAATCAATAAGAATACAAAATATTACAACTGGAAAAATAGTCAACATGAATAATCTATTGGAATTTCCCGTTGATGATACACGATTTTTTCATATTTCAAAAACATTTCGTGAATAAAAAGATGTATTTTATTTAAGCGCGCCTTCTCATTTTCGCGGAAAGCAAATATTTCTTTTGTGAAAATGCCAAATTAAAAAATGTTTAATAGGTCCGAACTTCCGACATTAGCCCAATGAGGAGAAAACATATATTAAAAGCAAGGGAATTGGATTTTTTATGTATCTGTACTAACTACTTCAGGTACACCGTTTTTCGCGCTTTTTCAGAATCCATATTTCAATATAATAACATATATTTTTCGTGATATTCAGATGTAAATACATATCATCTTTGCTATTTTCTTAACTTTATGTTATGATGGTAGCCATTTTACTCCCTATTTTGATATTTAAAATCATCTCAAATTATAGTTAATTGAATCAGATGTGTTTAATCTGTTAAAATTAACCTATTAACTTACTAATTAATTAGCTTATAGGCAATGCTTCGCATTTTAGAATTAACTAACGTCACGACTGTTGATGTTTCTTGCTTAAAATTCGAATCTACGGAGTAAACGTCGAACCGTGTTGCTTGAATATGCTAAACGATTTTGACTGTTTACTAAACACAGTAGATATTATTATTGTTGAATTTTCATGAGCTTTGAGGAGAATTGAAACGAACGTCTGCGAGCGCCATGGTTCAGTTTGTGACTACTTGTTTAAATGGCGGATTAATAACCCCGCGGGCACTTTATGTAGAAACAATCATTAGCCTTTGTGAAAGGTACTTATTCTGTTGTTGAAATACGAAATTTTCTTAAATGCTCACGGGAAATTTACCTGAATACATAGACGCACTTGAAAATTTTCAAGAAGAAGGAGCAAGAGTAATAATAAGTAAGATATCGCTGAAAAATATATTAATCTAGATTTGAAAGCTGTTCTGGATTTTTGCGATAAGGTCCACAAAAAAGTAACAAACTTTTTGACAGTGATGTGTTGCTAAAATTTTATCAACCGGCTCGTTACCTTGGTAAATTGAGAAAAAAAATTGTCGGCGATTTTGAAATCATCGGTTGTTTCAAACAATTTCATGTCAATTTCAAAAACCCCAAAATTTGCGGATTTCACAAAATTACCAGCGCGGGACGTTTTTTTTTAGCTCTTCCAAGAATTTTCAAAACCAAACTCACAATAATTTACGGATTTGTCCAAATTACCAGCGTAGGAGCTTTTTTTTTGTCTCTTTCTAAAAATTTTCGAAATCGTCGGGTCTTATTCGTCTAAGAACCGGCTCTCCGAACTAAACTTATTTTAGCAACCGGCTTGGTACAGCCGGTGCGAATCCATAACAGCACATCACTGATTATATGTATATGTAATATTTTCGAGGGTGGGTATTTATAATATGAAAAAACGATTGTTTAAAATAAATATTTTTGAAGTATGTAATTGAATCTGAATAATATATGGGCGAGACTATAAATACATGTAAAAACTGAGGTAATCGCGAAAATGATCTGTATTATTTTTCTTTCGGTCTTAGTTGGTTTTTAGGTCTGGGAAAATGGCGGTCCACGATTAGATTCCACCATGCCAGTATTTTAAAAATTGTATGAATTTAAATTTAAACGATTATTCGGAGGGTAAATCTTTGATTTGGAGAAGGGTCTGTACGTTTTATGACCCAGCTTTCGTATTTTTTTTTTAAATACATTATTTGCGATTCGTTATTTTGCTTAACTTACATTCCCAATGTGGTCTGACAGCCGAAATATTTATTCTCCCTTGATGTAGTCTATAGGCGCTTCAACGAATAAGTTCGATGGGCTTCAGCGTTTCTTTTATAATTATTCAATTAATTAATATATTTACGTTAATTTTACCAAGAAGGTAAAATACTTATTTATGTACGTTATTAGATACTATTGTAATAAAGGTATCTTCAAAGCAATTCTCACGGCTCCTAAATCTTTTGAAGTGCAAATATACATAGAAGTCTGCCTTGATGAATAGTGTCGAATGATGGCGCCTAATGACCGTGATCAATAAAGGGAGTGCTCGTGACGTATCCTGAATAATTCACCAAAGCCTGTTTGAAGCGTATTATTGGTTAAAGCAGAGTCCCTCAACCTTTATAATATAATACAACCGCGACTTAATAACATCGAACATTGCTTTTGACATATCGTTTGTATAAACGCGAAACTCATTTCAAGCATTTGGTACATTTTATAGTACCGATTGTTTGTTCATAAAATGCCATACTTGCAATTTTTATATTTATTAGGGATATTTATTTAACTGATTAAAGTTTGGGAAAATGCCTCAAATCATAATACATATCGACTGTGGAAAGGAAAAAAGACGTAACCTACAGTTTTTTCAAAACAGCTTTTTTTCGATTATCACAATCTATACAACTTAATACACATTCTATCAAAAGGATATAAGCTGAAAATGCTAAATTAGTATCTAAATTTAGCTTTTAAGTTTAAAAAAGAAGGGCATCTGGAAATTGCGATCAACAAAAAAGACTAAAAATTATATCAGATAAAGTCAATTCAAAACCAGTTTATCAGTCTCCGTGCACTAAAAGTTTGTGTATATTGGATAATTTGCCTTTGGTCCAAAATCTTCAAAAAACGTTTTTTGTGTCTCCTGTAAAATTGTTATGTGTGGGTTACGTCCCTTTTCCTTTCCACAGTCGAATGCTGCCGAAAGTTATTTTTAGTTTTTATCGATTTCATGTTATTTTCTTAATTTGTTGAAGAAGATAATATGAATATTTGTTTTCACGAAGTCTGTTTATTTATCATGTCCGATCCAAAATCGAAGTCAAATAAATGTCTTCTGAATTAAATACGTTTTTCTGGAACGGTTGTGACACTTGTGACGATTTATCAGAGCATGGTTTTTTTCGCTCCAGTTAATCAATACATATATAGATATATTTTTTCGGGACCCAATGGTTGAGAAGATCAAAAACGTAAGCATGGATTTGTACGCTGTATTTATTCTAAGAATAATGTTTATATAAAAAGATTTTTTGTAGTATTTAGAGTAGTCATCAGGATTTAGTTAATTAAGAGGATCGTTATTTAGAAAGCTCTTCAAAGCTTTTAGACGTATAGATTTTCTTTAAATATTAAATTTACAGTGTTAATAAACACAGAATATCTAGCTAAATTTATTATATTTCGATGTTCAATCGTCTTTTGAGAAAATGAATCGAAATAATTAATTGTAATTCGTCGAAGTATCTAAGATGGTGATAAACAACACCGTTTAGTTAAATTGAAATGAGGATTAATTATTTTTTAAATAAATATTTACCGGCCCGCGGATTTAAAAAGATCAAAAAACACTAGTTTAGTTGGTAAGAGTTTTGCCGTTGTGATCAGGTCGGTCTAAGTTCCCGTAAGGTCAATATTAAATTTAGATTTTAGACATTGCTTATGAAGTATTTTTTCTTCTAAAGTTGATCCCGGGTGCTCTTATAAAGATTCCCGTTTAGTTCATGTCGTACGGGTTTCTTGTTTCAAAATTTTGTTGCGTCGGAGATCAGCCGAATATTTGTTGAACGTCATTCTTAGCGACAAATTATTGTATGTAGTATATTGAATTTAGGGAAATCAAAGATAATACAATAGTATGATATTGACGTATATGCTTACTTCATTGGGTTTGCAGGTAACTTGCTTTGTGCCATCGAGGCCACAGTCGGAGACTAGCTGGACAGCGGCAAGTTCTGGCAGGAACTGAACAGTCAACGAGGGAAGTGAGCGAACGAGGCATCCACCAGTCTCGCTTACCGCCCACGTCGGCACTGAAAAAAAAACAATATAAATTATCACTTGATACAAACTTATAAAATACAATACATACATGTCACATTTAGTACTGCGACATACTAGCTTAGCAAAAAGAAAAGTTTATTTTCCGATGCTTGAACAGTGCTGTATATCAGTGTTTCCTAACTGATGGTCCGTGGACCGGTATCGGTTCTTCTAAAATATTTCTACCTGTATACATTTTTTTTTTGAAATATCGACTTTTTACCGGTCCGCAGTTGTAAAAAGTTTGGGAAGCACAACTGTATACCATTATCTATGTTTTTAGTAATGACGGCAGTATTTCACTCTAACTGAAATTTGATGATTTCGAGTTTATCAGAATAAAAAGTACTATTATAAAAATGTATTCAGAGCAGACAAATGTAATCGATCGAATTATATGAATGTGTCGATTTCGTGATATGAAATATGAACTCCTGAAATGAACTTTACATTTTGGTTACTAAAGCGGCTATAATCAAGTAGCTTTCGATGGAATAAAATATGATATTGTTTAAAATGTTTGAATTTCCACCGAGATACTATAATGTTGGTTCAAATTACATTAGTTGAAGTTCTAGTAACTCACTTAATACTAATTTCAATATGTCGTGACGTGACCTAATAGTGCCAGAATTATCTAAAGACATTTTTTCTAAGACATAAGTTCATCGTGGTTCTTTATGCATCCTGTCTATGTTCTTTATTCAAAATAATAATTCTACCAAATCTCAGTGTTGCCAATATTGAGCGCAAAGCTTTCCCCGTACGGCGGGAAAATGTACACCGGCGTATTCTAATGTCTACTTGTACACTGGACATTTTGGATTGACCAATCTCATTTGTAATCAGCTAACTGGGTTAGCAGGTGTCTCACACTGTGTTTGCGCATGTGATACATTCACACGTCATGCTAACTTGGCATCTATTCATGTGATGCAATTGCATTAGTAATTTTGTCAATATGCATTGAATGTACTATATCAGTGTGCTCCGCATAAATGATTTTCAAAACAATACCCTATTCAGAATATGTACTCAATAATGAATTGTTTAATGAATATTTACAAAAAAAAAATCGAAATAAATTTCTATATTTTTCACTTCAAGTCTGAAATACAAATAATTTATAACTACGTCGTTATATGTATTCAATTATTGTTTTCGATTTCAGATATTTTAGAGAGCGACTAAAAATGTACGTTGGCGCGGGCAATTTAGAAACTCATTTTGTAAGCTTTCTCGTCAAAATACTTTATTAATAATTATTAATAGGACGTGAAAAAACGAATTTAATCGTTAAATGACCAATGATCCGATTTCTTTAAATTGTCTGTTTTAAGTATTGTGTGCTAGTAATTATTTATACTCTTTTTGAGTACATACATATAATGTTTTGTAGCCATACAGACAAATATTTTTTAAAATAGTAATTAATAATATGTAACAGAATTACACACTGTGTTTGCCCACCCCCTGTCATCGAGTTGAGTTTAGATCCAATATGATGGGGGAAAATGTCGAATTATGGTAATCACCAATTAGGGGTGTAATGGTGGCTCCTGTTAAGAGGATTATTATAATTAATTGTCAGTAATAAATTATTTATGGCATCAAAGAACCTGCTTTTCTATTATTATATGCAATTAATCTGACAGCTGTAAACATATTGTAAAATGTTTATTCCGGACTGTAAATGAAAATTTATTTTTATATTATATTTATTGCCGATTTACCGATTACAGTTATTTATGCAAACTATTTTTTAACAAATATAGTTAGATTTCACAATATTTCGAATTAAACATTTTTTAATGATTTATTCTCTTTAATAATATTCTATTATTTTCTTTGTGTTTCATTGTTTCAGGATAGGCGAATTTTTTTTTATAAGCCAGCTGTTTTTAAAATCCTCATTTTAAAAGTTGGTGACATATTCTTTGATATTTTATGGACATTGTATTCCGGAAAATAATTAATATTATACTTGTATTCAAAATCTATTTCAATGGTACATTATTTTCAATGGCTAGTTTGTAGATATGTACAATATAAAATTAATTAACGGAATAAATGATTAATCGATGCAAATAGTCATTTAATATTCTCGAGCCAGGAAAGAGACACGACTTCTATTCACTCGATCGCTCATATCACTCGTCGGCTCACTGAGTCGAGTACTGTACTTCACGCTTGGTTAAATTAGTTTTCGACCGAGTTCGCTCTCTCAGAAGCGTACTCGCCAGGTGTAAATGAGACATATGCCGAAAGTGTTTGACCATTTGGCTATGGTAAAATAAAAATACATACGTAAAATACTTGTCAGATATCCATTCATAACTGCGCTTGCAGAGGTAGTAAAAGTCAACGGGACTTCAAAAAGCGAGGCACACTTATGTCTGCAGAAAAGTTTTACCATTCGGAATAAAATAAATAGATAAAAGGTATTAATGTAATGGTCCAAGTTTCTTCACTTGAATGGCTAATGAACTTTTGCCGAAGTATCTATAGCTTCTAATCTCACAGTGGCTTTAATACCGGTACTTTAAGCCGTTAAAGATAATGCCAGACAATGCCATTAATGAAATTATCTACACAGATAGTCAGTGGCGGTTCCTGAACTAAAATCTTGGGTGGGCTAGAGGAAAGTTTAGCATTGTATGCTATTTACGAAATTGTGTATGTTTCCACTTCACCTTATACATTAATCTACAAGCAAATTAACAAATATTACGACACTGCTGCAAAGCATAAATTACTATATAATAAAATCAATGCTAATGTACATAAGAAATAATAGAATAATAATACGGGACCTTAAATTCGTCTCTTTCAAAGTGAAATAACAAGTAAAAAAAGCAATACAGAACTGTCACTGAGATTCGATACCTGTCACTTTCATAAAATACAAAGATATTGGTATTTTTGTATGGGCCATGGGCTAAATCGTTTTTAGCCTCAAATGAATGACAGAAGCCAGTAAATTTGAAACACAGTCCTGTGCGTTTGATGACGTTTCCGTACATACAAATACAAACAAAATCGAGTCGTGCTAGATTGCGTTCCAGTGTAAAGAAATATTGTCTATGATTGCGGGCTGGAAAGCGTATTTATTTTGTTCAGCGGCCGAATTGCTGTTCATTTTTATTCAGCCATCTAAAGTTTTGGGTGAAAAATGCAGGTCGGGCTTAGCCCACCTAGCCCAGTACCTAGAACCGCCACTGCAGATAGTGTATATCGATAGTAGGAAGTTAAAACTCGTACCATTTATTTTTGCGAAAAGTAAAACAAAACATATCATTACATTATGTCGCATAATATGTTGGCATATTTTATATTCAATTGAATATACTCTTGATGATCGATACCGGTACTTATCATAGAAAAAAAGATTTGTGTTTTTTTATTATTTAATTTTATTAGAGGTCAACAATACATACGTCGCCTGCTGTGGTCCAGTTGGTTAAAGCTTGCTCTACCGATCACGCAGGTCTGGGTTCGATTCCCGGTAGGATCACAGTGAATTAAAGAATAATTCAATTCAAAGTTGTGATCGAAGACTGGGTGTTTGTGATGTCAATTCCCATTATTCCGTCTCCTCACATCCTTCTGATCCCATAATAACTGGGTGTAGCAATTGCGATTAGTTAACCACAAGTCCTGTTCTAGCCTTATCCTTCTTTCCCTACTACTCACTTTGAAAAAAAGTGAGGTTGAGCGACTGAGTAACAAACAGTTCTCGTAGAAAAAAACTTCTGTTGAGATACCTCCATTACGAGACCATATGCTCCACATTGGGAGCGGACATTGATAAAATAAAATACATATTGCCGTGAAAAAAAATCCTAGATAATTAATAGAAAATTTAAATTAACTTTGATTATTCCACGTATTGTGTTACTAACTGTGACACGTGTTTCGCCTCTTTCAGAGGCATCTTCAGACTTACTATCGCAAAGTTTGCTTAAGTAATGAAGCAAGATTGATTCTAACATTTTAAAATTATAAAATTACAAAATGGAATGGTTTGGGTTTTTTTCCTTTTAAAAGGAGCAAGGAGGGGGGAACACGTGTCACAGTTAGTAACACAATACGTGGAATAATCAAAGTTAATTTAAATTTTCTATTAAAATGAACTTCCACAAAGTTACCGCCGAAACCATCGAAAGTCCTAGATAATTAATCAAATATTTTTATAAGCCATTTCGATATTATTAAATATTCTCTGTTTTGCAGTAACCTCGCTAAGTGCTTTGATTATTTAGCGTCAATTAGGCAGGCAATTAGTAAGTACTTGACTAAATTGGTACAGAAATAAATTCTCTCAGAATATAGAGATAATCAAGGCTTGTTTATATCATTATGAAATATTAAGGTGCGCAAAAGTTATTTTAAAATGCCTAGCTTACAGAGAGCTTACGATTATTAAAATTCGAAGAATTTACACAAAGAGCTTTTAAATTAAATAGTATACAATGTTATAGCTTATTAGAAAACTTTTTATGAAAATAGTACAACAAATAATATAATACTTAACACATTAAAGATCACTACATATAATATTTTTTTTACTATATACATTTTTGTTATTGATATTATAATTTATTTTCTATGGTATTTTTTTATTGGAGGTAGATACCGCTTTCAGAATAAACGTACTTTTTATATATGTATAAATATATAAAGATATTTTTTTTACTCATATCCGCTCCCAATGTGGAGCATATGGCCTCCTAATGGAGGTATCTCGACAGAATTTTTTCTACGAAAACTGTTTAATTCTCAGTCGCTTAACCACTCTTTTCCAATGAGATGCGTAAGGATATAAGGATAAGGCTAGGACAGGACTATTGGTTCACTAATCGCTCTCGCTACCCACAGTTATTGAAGGATCTGAAATGTGGGAGGCAATTTTAAGACTCACATGAACACATGCTGTCCATACTGGGATTCGAACCCAAGAGATCCGGCACGGAGGCAACAATGCTTACCGTTGCGCCATAGGATAATAACAAAAAATATTTGTAACATATATTCTACATTTTAAAACTTATTTAAAAACAATTAAAATGTAATGCTTTTTTGTTGTTTAATATATAATGTCATGGATTTATTATGATACATTACAATTCGCCAGCCCTGTAACCGAGTGGTTAACGGGTTTTCGTTCTTCTCGGTTGCACGGTAACTACATTAAATACCAGAATAGACACATTATTAATCTGAAGATTTTTATACCTGGAGTGGTATTTCAACGACATATTTTAACGAGAGCTGGTGGCAAGTCTTTCACTCATACTCTTTTTTTGTATTGTATAAAGAAATTTGTAGTACGTAATAAACTAACCATTTTTCTATTTTGTCTGTGTTTCGTTTTCATGGATAAATATAATGAGAGGAGGGAGTCATCCATAACATAAATTCATCCATAACTTGGTATACTTACTCATAAATCAATTTTAAAATCTATATTTGATTTTTTTTTATTCGAAGATTCGAACCGTTGACCGCTTAATCTAGTATAATGAAAGCTCACCCACTCAACTTGATAGAGCGATACAATATATTTGTTTTCACATTAATCAATACTTTTCGTATTAATTTCAATTGCCAAATCATTTAAATATCGTAATTAATCGCAAACAATACACGAAAACAAAATTTTACTTTTGGCAAACGTAAATTGTTCCATATGCTTGTCATGTTTTTTGCTTGTACAAAACTCATTAGCGGCGAATGGTGGTTGAAAATTTCTGTTCGCATTAGTTTTATAAATACTCTAAAGTAAAGCACAAAAAATATTCGTCCGGCAAAAAAATTATTGATGTGAAAATAAATACTAGCTGTCCGGTTAAATATTCCTCGTGTTATTTTACCTCGGCAGTAAAATACATCACACCACTTTTGAATGCTAGGTTTAATAATTAGTAAGTAATAACCATTACGTATTGTTGCTACGTGTGTAATAATGTCTTTTATTAGGTACGTTTTATTTAAAAAAAAAACAAAAAAATACGTAGCTAAATTTTAATCGATTAATTTCAATAGGAAACGATTTTTAAATGTTACTTAGAAGCTTCATGTAAAACTGAATTTGATTACACTTGTGCTAAAAAAATTGATTCGTTTTTCGCCTCTTTGAGAAGCATCATCAGACAGTGGCGGATTATCCATAAGCGCAAGAGGCGCGCGCTTGGGGCCTCCAAATTTTAGGCCCCTCAAAAATACCATAAATTATATAAATCCTTATATTTTAATTTCAGATTTCAATATTCATTATTATTCTACAAAGAGTTTTGCAACACTTTTATGTTATTCGAAAAAGAGGGCCTCCAAAGTGCTTAATCCGCCACTGTCATCAGACTTTGCAAGGTTTACAAATCAAAAATAAAAATCGGTCTTTTCCTTTTCTACTGGATGCAGGGAAAGGGTAAGAAACAAACATTGATAGTGCTACTAAGTAGTTACAAATTAATTACTTACATAAGATGAGGTAAACCCCAATGGAAATCTATTCAGCGATGATATTTCACCAATCTTATTTAATCATGCTTTCTTTCTATTGCTGACTTTATTCATTTCCAAAAACTCCAAGCTATTCATCCTTTGGAGTATTTCGAAAAAATATATTGTTTGTTGAGATGCTACATAGTCTTTAACTGTTAAATTCGAGTTTATAACAGTCTGTCTAACACAGTGTCTGCCAAACTTTTTTACTTCACGGCACACTGGTGAATATGACTAGTACTGCGGCACACCAAATAAAAATGCTTTAAAAGAGAAATGTACATTAAAAAAATAAAATGTGTCGCATTGACCACTATTTATGAATGGGACAAATATTTGTTTGAATGAGTAGATGTTGAATTTATTTAAAATTGAAGAAAATTTAAATGAATACACATTATTTAAAATGAACATTTTTAAGACTTCTTCCACCGCGGCACACCTGAGACTTCTTGTGGCACAGTAGTGTGCCACGGCACACAGTTTGGCAGACACTGGTCTAACCAATATAAGAAGTTCGACAGTCTTGACAGATTAGGCGATAGATGCCGCTCATTTTGTAACACAACAAGTGGAATAACAAAGTTATCATATTTGATTTTATATTGAAAATTACCTTTCAAAAAGTTACTATTGAATCCATTGAAGATATCTGTAGATTTTCTCAGAGAGAATGAATTTATGCATTTTATTAGCCAAAGTGTTTGACAATTTGCTATTATGTCAAATAATTAAACCAATTAACAGTCGGATATTCGGAAAAAGATTATTTTAATTGTACTCGCCTATACTGATAAAAACAATTTTATTTTATAATGAAAAGAAATGTTTGTGATTCAAAATGTAGTGATGGTATAATATATGAACGGAACCAACCCGGCAGTTCACATATGAATGAGGCGACCTGCGGTCCTCCGCAGCTTAGAGCATCCCAGCGATAGTCCCTTGCAGGATCCAGTGCAGCGCAGAGAGGAGCTCGGCCGTCGCTTGGTGCTGCACCCCAGTAACCTTCTCCAGTCAATGGCTTATAATCCCTGATAAACAACGAAAAACATATTCGGATTAAAATGTGACCATTTTTCACTCCAGTCCCCCTTCACACTATTGTTCATAATATAATTCCTCCCCTACCCAAGATAGTTTCACTCAAAAGGTATATTCGAAATATTATACATATACGTAGCTTTGAAAAACTTTTTTAATATGTAGGTATTTACATATCGACTGTGGAAAGAAAAAAGGACGAAACCCACAGTAATCAAATTGTACAGGAGGTGCAATAAACGTATTTTGATGATTTTGAGCCATATGCAAATTATGAATTATACACAACCTTTAAGTGCACGGAGACTTCTAAAGTGGTGTTTAATTGACATAATCTAATATTCATTTAAAAAATTTAGTCGGAAAAACCGCTATTTCAGTGTTTTTTCTTGGTTTTAATTTTTTACAAGGTCATCTTTTTCAATCTTAAAAGCTAAATTTAGATACTAATTCGGCATTTTCAGCTTCCATCCTTTTGATAGAATGTGTGTCAAGTTGTATACATTGTGATTATCGAAAAAAAGCTGTTTTGGAAAATTGAGGGTAACGTCCTTTTTCCTTTCCACAGTCGATTCGATTTGTATGTATATATAAAAAAGCTGTTTTAATGTGTTATCAACAATTAATGGAAAGTTCTTATGTTAAAATAAAACACTTTGTATAAATTTTAAATTATTTACTGTATACCAGGACCGGTTTCGCTCAATGAAAGCACTATCTGTGCTTTTGTAAGATGCCATGACTCGTCACTGAAACGCTTTGAACAAGTGGCGCTTGGTTCTTACCGAGAACAGCTTACTGTGGGTTCTTATATTATAATAAATGTTTGCGATGTGCGAGATCGGTCCTGATTTAATGTGGAATTAGTAAAAAAAGTGTTTTTTTTAATAACTTGAAAGAAAATAAAATATAAAAAAGGTGTTATGTTGATGAGAAAGAACAGTTATTCAAATCTATGCTACAGTAACAGAATCATAAATCAACTGACCATTTTGAAAGGATAATTTTAGGAAGTATTTTCATTTATAAACAAAATATGCGAATAAAGTCTTCTATTCATTCGAATAGTATTGTAAATATTACAATGAATATCTATTATACGGAAAAGACAAAGTTTATCTGACAAATACCTAATGGGAGCAAAATCCTTTTATACGATCGTAAATTAACTAGCAAAGACATAATACAAACGATGCTCAAACACTCACGCAAAATAATATAATATAGTATTGTGTTAGGAGCATGGATTGTTTTTTTTACGTTCCGGGATTCCATAAATACGCATAGACCCGGTATTATGACATGCTTTCACAATAAGGATAACAATCGATAACTTTGATTTCTAAAGGTATTGCAATCATTTAAATTTGAGCTAATTCGAGTTACTAATGAAGATGTAAAACAGTGCTATGAATGATAGACTTGTACGTAAAACTCGATGAAAATTTAAAATCCTACACGTAACTACTTAAAATTACTTTCGTATTAAAGCATACTATTAATAATATAAATACAGCTGACTGAATGATGTCTTTCATCTTTTACAGAGAGAAGAGCTCTTGCTCTATTTCTCTTTCTTCTCTTGTATTTTGATATTTTTTCCCGTCTTCTTTCCCTTTGTCCCCTACTTCGATGCCTGTTAAATTCTTATTACTAGATGTGGTCAATGTCCTTTTCATCTGTCCGTAGTTTGACGTCGTCAACCAGATGAGATAAAGCGTGGTGAAAGTAAGGGGAGCTTAGGGAGGTTTAAGCAAAACGACCCTCTGTGATCTCACGTTGTACGTATGGGGATAGTCTATGTAATCGTTAAGTACTGCTTTTATCGTTGGGTTAGGTTGATCAATCATGTCGTTGTAAAATTTCTTCGACAGCTTCAAGATGTGATCGATGTTGAGGACTATGTGTAGTGTCGTGTTACGCACGTGCCAGGAAGGTTTCATAATCGTGCATAATGTCTTGTTTTGTATTGTCTGGAGAGTTTTAACGTGATTCGTGCCTGCGTGTGCCCATATTGGGCATGCGTAGGTCATGATTGGTCTGATTATGACGGTGTAAAGTAGTAACTTTTATCGGCAAGTTTACTCTGACGGCCTAATATCGGGTATACTCTACCTGTGATTTGCGACGCCTGGAGTTATTTAGTAGCTACGTGTCTGCTTGAGTTTAATCGAGGATCTAATGAGAGATAAAAGGTATTTGACCAAGAAGGCTCACGGGATGTTAGTGTTGTGCATCCGAATGCAATTTTAATATTGAAATACAGCATCTGTAATCTTGCATTATGGGTAAATATTACATACCATAAAAACGTACGGTTATGAGAAGTGTATGAGAAAAACTTATTAACTCGTTTTAAGCTGATTTGATTGAGATATTTTATATCAAACAGCTTCTGTAAAAAAAAATCTACTGTACCTAAGTGTGATTACGTAGTCGAAGAGATGTGAAATAATCTCGTCGATGAAATGAGCGGAAAAAATCAGTAGGGATGCAAAAAAAGGTTGAGTGTGAACGACTGGGGTGAGAAAGGTCAGGATACATATATTTGGAAGGAATCTGTAACTTCAGCCAATCGCCCGAATGAATCGCAGAGCCAGCCGAACACAAAATGAAGCACAGATTTAATATACGACAGTAATATTTGAATACCATCAAATAACATTTACTAAAATAAACGATAACAATCAACTCTTTTTTACACACTTTTGAAATAACACGTTCCATTAAAAAAACAATACTATATATATACACGATTACCAGAAATAAAACAAAAATGGATGATAATTTCATAAAGGAAGATTTTTATTTCAATTCATATCTAATTTCCCACTCTTAGCTTTTATAAGAGTAGTTATTTATAAAAAACGATTTTTTTAGATTTCAAAGTAAGAAGAAAATCCATAAATAAAAGTTGTAACGAGATTTTAATGAGAAACATTCAATTTAATTAAATTATGATTATGTTTACAACCCTCTGCCGACCACGATTGACCACGAGAATGGAAAGAAATGGCGTGATTGGGATAAGAAAAAAAAATCCACTCAAATTAATGGGACGATGTCATATTCTCTGATAAGTCCATCTTTAAAGTGGTCAGCGCTAATGGCAAAGTGGTAGTTCGATGAAAGAGAAAACATAAAAACATCAAAGATTGCATACTTCCTTCTATTAAACAATATGACGAACGCTATGTAAATAATATGACGGAATAACTACAAGAAATTCAACAATAAAATACAAGAATAACAAAAAAAAAATCTTCATCATATCTTAACACATTAGATGTGTTAAATTTTTTTAACGATGAAAGCAATTCTTGTCCAGTCCCTTATAAAAGTCTCCGTATATAATCGAGTAGCAATGAATATTATTATTTGTTCTTAATTAAAATATTTGTCACCTGCTGTGGCCCAGTTGGTTAGAGCTTGCTCTACAGATCACGCAGGTCTGGGTTCGATTCCCGGTCAGATCACAGTGAATTTGAGAATTATTCAATTCAAAGTTGTGATCGAAGACTGGGTGTTTGCGATGTTAATTCACATAATTTCCTCTCTCATCCTTCTAATCCTTTAATAACTGGGTGTAGCAATAGCGATTAGTCTACCACTAGCCCTGTTTTAGCCTTATCCTTCTGTCCATACTATTCACTTTGAAAAAAGTGAGGTTGAGCGACTGAGTAACAAACAGTTCGTAGAAAAACTTCTGTTGAGATACCTCTATTAGGAGTCCTTATGCTCTACATTGAGAGCGGACGTGGATTAAAAAAAATACATTTTGTATAATTTACCTACTTTATCATAACCTTTTTTACATGAATTTCTATACTCAATGTTGTTCTCTTTTTAAATAATATGGCTTTTTTATTTTAGAGAACTAATATTAGTATTTCCACTAATTTCTGTGGAACGTTTCTACGGTGTAAAAAAAGAGTTGAGTGTACATGAAAACTTTATCTAAAGTAAAATTCAAACTAATTTATAGCTTAGTGATTTGATTAAGCCAGTCGTATTTTACTTCATAGAAGCTTTTTCAAAGAATTCTTATTCACAGACAAAATAATAAATACGAAGTCCCGGAATCCATTAATTCGGAATTCCACGAGCACACTCCTAGTAAACAGTAGATATTGAAGAGCTCTCGGAGTTAATAGTGACATAATATAAGAAAACACAATGATAAACGTTATGAAATATTTAGGACAAAATGAAGAGTTTCGTCAGACAACAGTGTTGAATAGTAGTATTAAGGTCATTATTTCGGACAAGAAAGAACTAAATTTCGATTACACTTTCCTTTATAATGCAATTAGGCCGGAAAATTTGAGCGAAAAGACGCTCAAGAACGTAATTTCCTACAATTCAATTATGAAAGAGATATTATAGCAAGTTTTCACTGAAGGGAAAATGTGAATTTATCCAGATAGCTTGCTAGATAAAGATGGCTTTTCATAAATAAACATCTTGAAGAAACAATCTATAAGTACTTTGTAATCGGAAGATAAGGGTTTTTTTTTGTCTTTTAATATTGTAAACTAAACATAATTTACTAAAAATAATATGAATTGTTATATGTTCAGACAAAACTGCGATTTTTTACTATTTACGACATAAAATTATTATTTGAACGAAATTGATGAACAGTACTTAATTTTAATTGACCGAATTGGCAATTATTTATTAGAACTCCATTGTAGTAATGTAAAAAAATATCAAAGTATTTTAATTCTACATTTTTTTATATAGTTGATAGCTATTTTGGCGTATGCCTTCGTCAGAACTATGTTTAAACGTACATTTACTCAGCTCGACTGTGGAAAGGAAAAAAGGCGTAACCTACATTTTTTAAATTTTTTTTTTTCGATTATCACAATGTATCAAACTTGATACACGTTCTATCAAAACGATGCAAGCTGAAAATGTCGAATTAGTATCTAAATTTAGCTTTTGAGTTTGAAAAAGGTGACCTTATAAAAAATTAAAACCAAGAAAAAAGACTGAAATAAAAGTTTTTCCTATACAATTTGCTTAATAAATATTATATTATGTCAATTATACACCAGTTTAGAAGTCTCCGTGCACTTTAAAGTTGTGTATAATTCATAATTTGAATATGGCCCAAAATCATCAAAACACGTTTTTTGTGCCTACTTTAAAATTTTATATGTGTGGGCTACGTCCTTTGTCCTTTTCACAATCGATATATATACTGAATAAGAAGAGATACACACAGAAGAGATACAAAATCCTGTTATTTATTATCTAACATCATAATTTATATTTAAAAAATATAGTATTACATTTCATCAACTTGACGTTAGTTTTCTAAGCAAACACCGAATGAAATTGTAAAATGCAACGCAATTTTTGTTAATGTTTAATAATAGTATTATTTCAATTCATTGATGTCTGCCATATTTTATCTTGCTTTATTGGAAACCATGCCGGCTTTATGTTAATTAAAATATTAAATATTAAAAAACCGGTTTACCAAATTGGCTTACGAATGTTGCAAATTTACCTGAAAACCGACAAGCCTTAGTACCAACGGCGAGAACAACAACACAGTATGTATGAAAAGTATAAATCATAAAAAGAGTAAATTCTTTCTATTCTGACGTTCATTTTTAGTATGAGTCGATAATATTATAATACTTACGTCCAACTAAATCCACCCTCCTCGTTGCTTTTGATGAGGCCTATCCAGACGTTAGACATTATATCCAGTTCTTTTAGATAAGCCCTAGCTGCGTCGTATTGAGCGGTTGTGTCAACTGAAACAATAAAAAGTTCAATATTATTCAACGTCGTTTATTTTTTTTAGCATGTCCGCTCACAATGTGGAGCATATGGGCTTCTAATGGAGTTTATCTCAACATAAGTGTTTTTACGAGAACTGTTTGTTACTCAGTTGCTCAACCTCACTTTTTCCGAAAATAGTAGTAATATAAGGATAGGGCTAAGAATAGTGGTTGGCTAATCGCTCTCTATACGCCCCGTTTATAGTATAGGATGGGTATCCATACCTTCGAACAGAAATTCATAAATTTATTGAAAAATCAATTTATAAAACTGTCCGTACTGGGATTCGAACCCGTGACCTGTCGTAACCGAAGCCAACGATGTTGACCACTCGGCCATACGGGGGGCACGTCGTTAACTACCAAAAGTTTATTATATTATTCAAATATTACAAGCTTTCTGTGTCCATACATCTGGATAATAACGTTTATTCATAGGTAAGAAAATAAAGAATATTAGAGAAATGGTAAAAAAATTAAAATAATTTAAAACGAATTGGTCAGATTTTTAAGACATAATTTCATACAAACAATTGAAGGTTTTGTTAACAATGATGTCACTCTATATTTTGTCACAGTAAGTTAGATATGTCATTGTGTAGAGCTCTAAATTTTGCACACACATTTAGTATACAATATACACATATAAGTTGAACTTTAAAAAAAATAACATGTAAATTTTCGATCAATTAAAAATAAGTTTGTAATAAAAGCGGCAGTTTGTATAGTCTTGTTTATCAAACACGGCAGTTATTCAACAGATTTCACAAAACATCATATTAAAATATCAATATAATACTAATAAGAATATTTAATATTATTTTTTTCAGATGTTTTATCTGATTTATATATTCGCCCACATTTTATGATCACGAAAACTGCTGGTTTTGTTTCTCGTGCCCTCAATTATATTCTAATACGATAACTGTTGCATTTGTGGTATAATATAAACCATTTGTTTATAGTAGTGATTAATTTCTTATTAAAAATCATTATAACAAACTACAATTAAATAGTAACCAATCAGACAAAAATATAAAACAAAAAAAACATTTTTCAGACTAGCTCATCAATATATTTAAATCACCTGAAAATGCGTATAGCCAATAAAAAATGGAATATGTATTCTGTATAAAAAACTAATTGAAATTTTCATGTTGTTTGAAAAATGAATATGGAACACGAGAAGTAAAATGCAATAGACAGCAATAGAGTTTGAAACGGAGGTATTTCCGGCCCAATAGATATCCGGTTAGTAGACACTATTGGTGAAAGGGCGAGAGAATCAAAGCGCAAAGGGGATTCTCTCAATCGACGATGATGCGAACTGAAGCTTGTTTCCGCCAGTATAACGTCATTAGCTGGGAGTTAATTATTATCGATGAAGGTATTAATTGGTTATGGGTAGCAGTAGAGTAGTAGTGCCAGTGACGTCACTCGTTACGTAAGTAATTTGAAAGGAATGGACTTGAAACGATGAAGTTGTTATGAAAACGTATAACAAGGTTGTTTGTAAGAAGTAATTAGCAATCTGCCGATATTATTGACAGTTGGGAATATATTTTCACAAATAGCATTTGATAATGTAACGCTAATTGGTGTATTTCTATCGAATTTAAATGAAATAAAGATTCCATATATTAATTTATCAATTATAACGTGACAAGTAGCTTTGGTACTTTTAAGGCGCCGTTTTTGTCTCTTCATACTTTCATACAATACAATTGACTTAAAAGTAATTTTAGATTTTTCATATCATATAAGATATATTATATGAAATTATATAAAAAATACACTATTTACATTGAAATGTATTTGTTAACGCGTATTTTGGTATTTTCGGGAAAATCGGTAAATTCCTTGGTTTTTGGATTCGAGCTGAACTGAAAACCGTTATTTTGCCGAAACGAAAAAGATAACGGTTCGAAGCCCTGGTTTAAATACACAAAAATAATTGAATACTTCATGTATTGAATGTGTATTATATATAACTTTTAGTATAATATATATACAGTACCGGCGCGAGGTTATTTGGCGCCCTAGGCAACGGTTATTGGCGCGCCCTCTTATTAACAAACTGTGGAATATTTTTTTATATGCATGTCCGCTTTCAATGTGGATCATATGGCCTTCTAATGGAGGTATCTCAACAGAAGTTTTTTACGATAACTGTTACTTAATCGCGCATCCTCTATTTTTCAAAGTATATAGAATATGATACATAATTATAACGAACGTACTATTATTTGTTATTAGACTATAACAAAATAATTTGATTACTTAATCTATGCGCCCCCTAGTGATTTACGCCCTAGGCGATTGCCTATTTCGCCTGTATGGTAGCGCCGGCCCTGAATATATATATGATCAAACACGCTCTAATCCAATTTAAATAAAATAATCTCGCTATAGTATCCTATTACCGATTCAAAAGAACAGAATTTAATTTTTAGCGTTGCTAAAAACCTCTTAGTTTCCATGCAATTAAGAGTCAAAATATTACCTTATAATCAAAACTGTCTAAGTTTTTATAAGAAAAGTGTGTTTTTCTCTGTCCGGGAAAAAGTGTATCTGGTTATCTTTGACCCCAGGCTCCTCATATGTAGGTCTACCAATCTCGTGGATGCGACTAGATGAAATGTGCAATATTCATTCTAGTTACCTACCCTCTACCCCTCTTTAATCGCTACTCCTCATTGCGATTGCATTCTATCATGTATAATAAAATTCGAAATAGACGTTGCTGCATTTATTGTATCATTTCGATCGAGTCATTCCTTTACCCCGTAAACCATAGGTTTCCAACGTTTTTCGGGTGGCGACCCCTTTTTATAAAAGCCATGTGACTAGGCGACCCCCCACGAGTAATTTGAAATCCTAAATTTGCTATACTTTTCCCCCGGATTGTCTCCGAAATTCCTGTTGTTGTTCAAATCCAAAATCGAAAAAAAGTTGACGACCCCCAGGTTGGGAACCCGTGCCGTAAACAGAATAGCAACTTCAAAAGTCTAAATACTTACTGTAAAATCAAGCACGTTTTTTTAAAAAAATATTGTGTTTCAATCACCTTAAGATAAAACAGGGATCATTCATTTCAAAATGGCTTCTAATGGTTATACGTAATGGCGGATGCGTTCGAATAGGTAAACAGCTGAGAAAGAATGAGCGAGAAAGTTGAATGTGGAGTAGTTTAAAAAGTTTTAATGATCTTTCTTTTGTGAAGAAAAGCAGTGCATCATTCCCATTGGTTTGCTTAAAGTGCGGAAGTTTTGAGATAAACGGATGAACCTTGCCCGGTGGGGTTAAGCCACTTAAATTTTATCAGCACGGGATCTACCCGAGTCACTTCTGTTACAGAAAAAAATGTCTTTAGAGTTAAAGAAGAAAAATAAAAAAAGGCCGCAGGATATTTTAATGAGCTGAATTCCTTTTTCCGTTTTATTATAAGCTGAAATATAGTGGAAAAAATATTCTGAAATAAAAATATTTTTAAATAAATCCTTGTATAAAAATCAATTCAGGATATGAAAAAATCAGTCAGTAGATGAAGCCGTTTACGCACATTTGTGACGAAATCGCTGTCATCACTTTTCTTCCTTAAATTTTTTTGGTTTATAAGAATGAACCTCCCTGCGCACAGTAATGAGTATTAAGTACATGCCAGGGATGTACCGTAAAAAAAGGAGTTCTGTGCAATTGAAAGAGATGTTAAAAAAAACTAATACTGTCTAAGAACTTTTCTAAACATCATACGTTAAACAACGGACAGTTTTATAAATTGATTTTTAATGGATTAGTGACCGAGTTTTGCGACGTAGCAATTAGCCAACCGCCAGTACTGTTCTAGTCATATCCTTATATTCCAACTCTATTTGACAAACTCAGGAATTGAGTAACAAGCAGTTCTCGTAGAAACGCTTATGTTGAAATAAACTTTATAAGGAGTCCATATGTTCCATATTGGGAGCGGACATGAAAAAAAAAAAAAACACTAGTCCTGTCCTAGTCCTATCCTTATATTCCAACTCTCTTTGACAAACAAGAAAGGTTGAGGAATTGAGTAACAAGCAGTCTCGTAGAAACTCTTATGTTGAGATAAATTCCATAAGGAGTCTATATGTTCCACAATGAAAGCGGACGTGGTAAAAATGATAATAATTGTAATAAATACAATGCGTTAGAAAGTTGAAAAAACTGACTTCAAAATTAAAGTCGATCAGGAAATTACTATCAGGAAAAATTAAATATCCATACAAAATTGTTTCTGAATTGATCGATTGAAAATGTTATTTATGTATTATAGTAATCCATACTGGGATTGGAATTTGTTAGTAACGCAACTGGAAACAACGACATTGACCATTCGACGACAAGATTGTTAAAAAAAAACCATCACAAACAAGATTACAAAATAGCATCTTAAAAAAGTATATTTATCTACGGATGTATCAGCAGATTTATATCACAATGGAATAAACTTATCATCAATAACGTGTTATTATTTCTGAAACAGGCATGTTATTTCCTACAGTACATGCGCGACAGGCACAAACAAAATTCCATTCATGCTCTCGACTGAGATAAATATACAGTATTTTTCATATTTTTCGAGGCCAGATTTCCTCGTTTACAAATGGCGAGTGTCAGGTTCGCATTGTAAATATCACGATAAGTGCTTTCAAGTTTTTGGGGCCCAGAAAGACGCTCGGCGACGCCGTGCCGAGCGGGTCTTCATTATGTAAAATTAACAGGTCCGTCGAGAATACAAGAATTTTAAGTTTCAAAAGAAAATACACCACAAAGTCATCGGTAATTTAGAGGCATTACCATTTTAAAAACATTAACTTTCCATGAAAGGGATCGCTTTTTCATTTTGAGGTGTTGTTTTTTTTACGTTATACGTAACCTAAAAAAATTTCGTTTAATTAAAAATACGGAAAATGCATAGAACACTTTTTTTTATTTAGCTAAGACGCAGAAGTATTTTTCGTGTATACGCTTAAAGTAGATTTCATCGGGCTTACTCAGTTGACTTCCTTGCCATTTATTTCTACTGCTTTTAATATTAAATTTTAATACGTTTTTTTGTCTTCATTGTAAAAGTTTTGAATTTATAATTTGTCATCCTTGTGCAATGTTAATTAATTAAATAAATCAATGTGTGTTTCGCCTATTTAAGAAGCATAATCAGACAACTAAATGAAAGCGAGAATTAGGTTAATTTTATTTATGTTTATTCGTAAATATTGAGATGTTCTGTCCGATGATGCCTCATAACGAGGCAAAACACTTAATTTATAACACAAAAAATGTAAGCCTTTTTGAATTTATTTTATAGTTTTTTTTAGAAATTCATGTATGAATAATTAAGGGTTGACATAATAACTGTGATTTTAATTGGAGCTTTGTTTTGATCTGACTGGGAATCGAAATCAGACTTGCGTGATCGGTAGAGCGAGCTCTAACCAACTAGGCCACAGCAGGCGACAATCATCCATTTTCATGGAGCTTTGTTAATATATATATAAATATATAACACCTTTCCACGTTGATAGATGTTAGTGTTGGAGAATATGAAGCATTTTACACACCCTTTAGACTTAATATTATAGAAAGACCAGTGATAGAAGAAAATGTATATAAGATATCATTATTAAAAACACATGGTTGGTACTGTGAGCATACTGCTCGAATTGGGTTTTATCTTTTAATATCACGGTCTAGTTATTCTGGAAGTCATATTTTTCTGGGCGCGATCTCTTGGCACTATTGTGCGCTAGATTTACAGCCCCATAAAACATTTTTTTACGTTTTATTTCAGAGCCTGAGGAGTAATATTCATCGCACTGCGTCGCGACCTCCACACTGTCGTTCGGTTAATTCAGTTTCCCCCAATGTGCAGGGCGCGCCCTCCACCCCCTGCGGGACACTGCGATATCATATTTTTAGGTGTACGGCTCATTTTAATAATAAAAAAACAATGGTAGCACTGGTTAGCAAAAATATTTCCTAGTAAAATAGCTTTTGAAGCATTCGATAAATTTGCAACATCACATGGGGAACGGAATATTCTTGATTCCTCTTTAAACTCAACGCGGAGTAGATTAAACTCTTTCGTCACGGCGTATTCTCACAGGATACTTAATATCACTTAAAATAAATGGCTGAGCAAGTCAAATTTTCTTTTTTTTTTCATTATTTTTTATTTTTTAAGCATAACTGTGCATATTTGAATCCTTCAAACTATGTAAATCCTCACAGATTTTGTCACTAACCCACCCAAATAATTCCACCAAGCACCTTCAGTCGAAATCTTAAATTATAACTGTGCATGGTTAAAAGATATGTCCCGTGCAGTTCTGTATCGGGACAATAATATGAGGATTTTTTGTTGTTGTTATGGAAGGCGGCCGTGAAACAGCAGCTGCATACACATAGCGGGTAGTGGTGGGATAATCAATAACAAACTTGTGTGTGTTCTAGTCCCATTAAATTTTCGAACTTCCGAAAATGTCGATGTCTGTGATATTTTCGTACATATTAGTTAACCACTAGTCCTGTCCTAGCCTTATCCTTCTATTCCTACTCTCTTTGGACCAAAGAGAGGTTAAGCAACTGAGTAACAAGTTCTCGTAGTAACACTTGCTCCACATTGGGAGCGGACATGGTATTAAAAAAAATGCTTGTAGCTATCCTTCTCCTTGCGTCCAGTTGAAAAAATCTAAGCCACCATTTTGTACTGCATAAGTTAAAAATTATAATCAATGTTTCCTTTATTATAAAATAACCGAATGAGAGCTGAAGATGCTTCTCAATGACGTGAAATTTGTGTTAAACTATGTAATATAATTATTGAAATAACACAGTTACAAAATTACAATTTCTATTACATATTAATAAACCATTTCAAAATTTTGTCATCGCCAGAAATATCCTTAGAAATAGAACATAACTTATATCAGAACAGTATTGGTGTGTTGCTGAGTAATCTTTCGGTTTTCTAAAATAACTACTGTGTCACTAAATGCTTAATTTTTATCAAGTAATTACAATATCAACAGTGGCGGATTAAGCACATGGGAGACCCCAAGTGCAATACAATTTAGAGGCCTTGTTTTTCGGAAGGCAAAAAAGCGTATTAATATTATATGTTAAGTAGTAAAAATACATTCAAATTTAAACTAAAAACTCATGGGATTCAGATGCCCCAAGCGCGTGCCTCATTTGCTTATGGGGTGATCCACCATTAAATATCAATTAATTAATTATGTACTACCATTTTTTTTCAGTTCTATCATTATTTCCATTCCTTTTCTGGAACTACCAACTAAGTTCAATTGTTTCTCATAATCTAACATAATTGTTATTATTCTCCAAAATAATGCAATAATCATGCAATAAATAAACTTTCAAATAAAATAGACGAACATTTTAAAGACTACTTGACAAAATACAAGTCTGTACGAACGGAATTTTGAAATATGTGTTTTCAGTAATTATATGTTTCAAATCCAAGTTTCTGATTGAAATGTCAATCAACAAAATACCTCCCCTAAAAGGATTTTTAATATTCGTTTGAAGACATTTTGTATCGCTTGACAAATTGACGAATTCTGAAAATTGTTGATATACTTAGATGACGAAAGATTCACAGGGGAATTGATAAAATACCTAAATATTAATTTGAACTTTATTGGTTTTCTGTATCAATTACGAATGAAGACTTTACAATAAATCAGAAAGCAAAGAAATATATAATTAATATATTTAATTTCGTATAAGCTGATTGAAAGACAATGAGATATATTTAATAAAATCTAGTGATTGAATTGGCATATATTTGATAGAATAATATTCTTGGTATCACGTTATTATCAGAGCTATTATACAAATGTATTTTTTTACTAAAAATACGAATTAATTTTTGTGATGAATCAATGAAACATATTATAAAAGTTTATGGTAAAAAATAAATTTAGCAGTGTAATTAACTGCAAACGTACCTGATTACAAAACGTAGAAGTTACTTAAAAGCTCGCGAGGAAAGTAAGGAATTAAGCATGGGCAATACTGTATTAAGCTTATCGTTTTCTCTCTACGTCTCTTTTCAGTGTCGTATAAGAGGTTGCATAGGGTATAAAAAGTGCCACGAGTGTACATATGTCTTTGGATAGACTTATATGTATGTATAATCGATTGGCTGGTAGTTAATGTAAATAGGTTCTAATTCAAGGCTTCCAACTCTTGACTATGCCACTGAGCTATAGGTTTGTACGGGCTCGGGTTAGGCCCACAAGCCTAATGTTTATTCATTATAATGGTAAAATAAATAGTTTTTCAATGTATAATTAGTGTCAAAAATATATTTGTGCTAAAAATACTACCCATATCACGGACTAAATAATGGGTGCAGTATTTGGCATAATTAATCTTCAAATAATACGAGGTATAAAAAACAAATGATAAATAACCTGCATGTCAACATTAACGACAAATGAACACGTGAAGTCAAAAACTGCAAAAACATGTGACATTCTGGCTTATCTTTGCATCAAATTAAAAAAATACATTTCAATGTTTTGTTGTTGTTGTTTTATTGTTATTGATGTATTATAAACACTGAATAATCAGTATTTAGCATTTCCCAAGACAGTATATTGATATTGAATAAGCAGCCAAATCACCGGGGTATTGGCTTCGGTATTACCGGTTTTGCAATCCAAAAGCATGACTCGTGAAAGTAAAGGTTACCATTGCGCTCGTTACAATATTTGCATGTCAAATGAGTCATATAAAAAAGGTAATTGAATTTCGCAAATGGAAAATAATCAACAAGCAGTCTCGTTAAAACGAATTCAATTAACTGATAGTATTGATTTGTCCTTCATAAAAATGGCATACTACGAACCTATCAAATTCAGTTGTGGATTCGTTTAACTAACATTGATTCTATGTATTACGGTTAGAGCATTTAATCCCGTACCTTTTTTGTGATCCCGGGATTTCGGGATTGACAATTTTTTCATTCCCGAGATTAAATATTCAAATTGGGATTCGGGATTGAGAAAGTTTTAGCTCGGCGATTTTTAAATCTTGTGATTTTTCAAACAATTTCATATCGATTTCAGAAAACCCATGAATTTGCGGATTTCCCAAAATGAAGAGCGTGACACCTTTCTTTTTTTTTACCGTTTCCAGAATTTGCAAATTGAAAAACTCAGGAATTAACGGAATTCTCAAAAAATACCTACTTTTTTTTACACCTCGCTCAACTTCCTCAAACTCCCGAAATCTCGGAATTTGTCGCGTCATAATTCCAGGATTTCTGGATCACAGAGTTGGAGACCTTAACCACGATGTTATAATATTATCAATTGAGCCCTCAAGAGGTGAAGTAAGCCAACTAGTAAAATCTTTTACATGGATTACACAATCACGACTTAATTTTGTGCTTTAGTAGTTTGCAATGTGTTACTTCTAAATTACACTGATGTTACTTCACTTTTACGATACTTTAAGACGTAGAATATTAAAACGCATCTAACTTATTTTTTTTCTTAAATACCACTTGTCTCACTTCACCTCTAATGAGCCCAATTATGTGTCGCGGTGTTATATTAATATTGTTAATTAAAGGAATAACTTGTACCGACCACGATGAATCATTAATTGTTCACGAGTAAGTAAATCAAACTTCCACACCGACGACAAAAAAATATTTTAGTTTAAAACGTTCAAACAGTTTTTAATTATACTTATAAAAATCTGGCAATTAAGCTAGCGGGCTTCATTTGGAATTCCAGAAGTAATATAATTGGTATGATATAATTATTAAACGAAACGTTTTATTGACATATCAAATATCGTTTTAAAATGAAATTTTCCATACGGATTTTTTTACGGTACAATTTGAAATTTAATTTAGAATATTGCTTTTGAGGGCAGATGTGTAGGTGAATTTTATTCGAGTGGTATGGGAAAGGAGTTTTTAAAAACACATTCAATTTTTTCCATTAGATATAATCAAAAAATATTCCAATAATCATCATAACATACATATTTACTTAGTTTTATAAAATAATATAATACAATCAAAAACATTTAAAATGAAATATAATAATTTTGTTACTTCACTGATTGTGCTACACATTGTAATACGTATTTTTGAGAAACATCTTCAAACTAACTATAGTAATGTTTTTTCTTTATCAAGTAAATAATGATTCTATCAAAATTTATAACTAAAAAAATATAAAAGGAAGGTTAGTTTATTTTATTTTATTTTGAGATTAATTCCAATAGAGTCCATATGCTCTACTTTGGAAGTAATAAAGTGATCAAATTTCCTAGGCTAGTGGTTGGCAAACTCATTAGTCAACTGAGCAAAATATCAACTATACATACAACTAATGACAATTATTTTGGAAGACAATTTTTTAAAACTTAAACTTTATAAACGCCCAAGCCCCTTGTTTAAATTAGCCGCCGCGCTCGAGCTCCTTGTTAAGTTAAGAAAATCATTCGTCTCAGATCAAATCAGCACCTAACTGCAATTACTGTTAAATTAGAATATTAAGATGTTTCATCCATAGTGTAAAGGCATTATGGCTGAGATTTAATGAGCTCCTTGTTAAGATATTAGCAGCCCACCGCTGTCTGTATGTATTATTAAAATAAACAATATAAAAATGAGGTTTATTTTACTGATAAAATAAATGAAACAACTGAGTTATTCCAGACAGATAATTGGTACTCAAGATTCTAATCGTGTACTCATCTAAATTTTTTCAACTATTTCACTTATAAACTTCTCGTCTGTACGGTTCCGATATGTTTTAACAACCTCAATGGTTCGGATGTTATCTTGATCAGAAACTTACTTTAATTACTTACTTAAAAGTTTTACCATTTGACTCACTTCACTTCTCAAGGACTTATATAATCAAAATATCACGGTAACTTACTGTGAACAATTTTGATATCAGCTTAAGAAGACCGACTATAATAAACAATTATTGTATGATATTATTATTTACCATTTGAAATATAATATCTTTATGGTAAATAATAATACCAATTTATAAGAGAAACCTTTAAAATGTTATTAATCTATAAATCTAAGTGCTTAAAATTTAATTCCGAACATGACAGTCGAATCGTCAGTTCGTAGCTTCAAAAGGCAACGGGGAAAATTATGTATAGAAATAATATTGCTACTTTTTGCTACGTTATGATGTGTACTTTTGCTTTATGCTATGTCAGTGGTGGCTCGAAATCGTTTGATTGCTGTAGTATTTTTTTCTAATTTAAGTATTATTAAAATTTTCGTCAGGCCCTATGGCGTAGCGGTTAGCGTTGCTTTGCTTCCGTGCTGGATCTCACGGGTTCAATTCCCAGGAAGAAGAGCATTTTTTCGATGGATTTATCGATTTCTGTTCGACAGCATGGGTGTTTGTGATATATTAATTTCCCATCCACCTTTACTATCCTTCAATAACTGGGCGTAGCGAGAGCGATTGGTTAACCACTAGTTCTATCTTTACCCTTCTATCCCTACTACTCTCTTTGGAAAAGAAAGATTAAGCGACTGACTAACTAACAGTTATCGTAAAAAAATGTCGAGATACCTCCATTAGGAGACCATATGCTCCACATTGGGATCAGACATGGATGAAAAACTTTAAATATTTATATTAAGTAAGAGTTCGAAAACTCAACATAGTTTTCTTAAGAAATATTCTATGCAATAATGTTTTGATATTGTTTAACAAACACAATATATGAGGAGCAAACATTCAAAAAGTGTTTTGTCACAAATTTTGAAAAATGGCGTTTTATATCAATTCTGACAGTCCATAATAAAACCTATGAATGGAAATCAAAATAAGTGTTCAAAAAAGTTTTTTTTCATATTAAAATGAAATCATAAAGTTGACACATTCATACAAACCGTCACTTTTGCAACACTTAAATCATCATTTTCCAAGCTTTGTATTTGTGTGACAAAACACTTTTTGAATGTTTGCTCCTCATATGTATTTGTTAGATACAAATTTTCTTGTACTAATATACTATTATAATTATTAAACTAATATACAATGCAACATACAACAAAATAGTTTAATTTACAGTAAGTATTTTTTTTATAATTCCTCTCATTATCCTTTCGTTGTATTATATTTCCATCCTGTATGTCTTAAATTATTGGAACTGGCCCACAGACCACCGTTTGTGGAACTACACTGTATACCATATTTTACTAAATTTTCAGTGTACAGTTTATTAAACATGTATATGTTCTTGTAGTGTATGTATGCTTAAATTTTCTGCCGGATTTAAAACTGGAGGTTCGAAGAGAGCATCACCACCGCTCCTAAATAATTTACAGGTCGGGAGTAAACGCTCGCCAGTTAGCAAGGAGGTGGAGGGAGCACGCCATTATTAAAATACGCAAAATAGAGAATACAAATGTGTACAAAATAATAATAAAAAATGGAAATAATGACAACGGCACTGGCCCTTTGTTCGCTGCGGGTGGCGACCGCAATCTATTGCGCCATTTTTTATGACCACTTTTACCAGCTTCCGGGATGAGGGTGACCCTCCGTTCTGTCGACACTTGGCCGTATTTTCAATTTTGTAAAAAAAATACGTAGACACTTGCGTAATGCTTTTTTTTGCTTTCGACTGTATTGATACAAGCACTTTGTTTTTTAATACAAGATACGATAAGCGATTGAGTGATACAGTGTTAACTGAATAAAAAACAATTTTAAAGGCTTAATCCTGTGGAAGCAGTGGTACAGTTGTTATGGATATATTTTTACTGAAACACTATTCAATGTTGGTTCAACTTTATTCCGTACATAATTTACAATTTAAAATAAATCACTTAATATAATTAATCTAATGCTACGATATGAGTATCAAGGCGTCTCTACTTGGCTATGGACCTTTCGATTTAAACTCTCGATTTGAGCTGGCTAGGTTTGGAGAGAAGGAATTGGATATCGATATAGGTTTATTGTTACAATAAGTTGTCATATATAATCTGACATAGCTTAGAGGTAGATGTTGAATATACATAACACAGTGGTAAATAAATAGGTACCAGGTTGGTCATTGATTTCTTCCATTCTTCCAAAAACCACAAGTTTAAACAATTAAATCAATAAAAAAAACGCACAATTGTACATGTTTTTGGGAATACCTTATTTTGAATTTTGAAAATTTTGATATAATTTTATGAACAGTGTTTTGAATATATGTTTGAACTTGAAACATAAGTTACAAGTCAAAAGGTGGTAGGGCGGCGCCCTCGCCCGACCAGGCCCCACTACACCACTGAGTGAAGGGGAATCTGTGGCCGTTTGACGTGATCAAAATATTCATTTTGATCAAAAAATTGTACGAAAGCGTTTGGAAAAAGAGCGTAATCAACCCATTTTATGTTCAACAGTCGAACAAAAAGATCGGGGGGTGTCAACGTTTTCTTTACTGCGGCCCTTATGTTGAATCAGATAAATGAAGTGGTCTTCAGAAATGAAAAAGTTCCCCACCTCTGCCCTAGTCCCAAAGTGTAACAAGTCTGAGTTTGGTATAATAACAAGTACATATAATCTAATGCAAAATAATAACGTTTTGATTGCTCTTTGGAAGTGATAATAGTTTTTATACTTAACTCGATACTGCCAAATTCAGACTTCATCAGACCAAATTCAGACTCTGGAACTTGCGTATCGATATGATCCATAATCAATTTCACTCAATATAATATGTACAATAGAATAGCTGTAGGCACATTGGTGAATAGGCATAGTACCGCGGCACACCAAATAAAAATGATTTAAAAAGGAAATGTACCCTTAGAAAAGAAAATATGGAAAATGTGTCGCGTTGACCACTATGTATGAACGTGACAAATACTTGTTTAAATGCGTAGATGTTGAATTAAGTTAAAATTAAAGACAATTTAAATGAATAAGTACTATTTAGAATTTAAAAAATTAAGACTTCTTCCACTGTGGCACACTTGAGACTTCTTGCGGCACAGTGGTGTGCCGCGGCACACAGTTTGGCAGACACTAGATTCTAGGTAAAACCGGTTGAATGCTAACAATTTTTCCTTTTTTTACCATGCCCACTCCCAATGTGGAGCATATGTACTCCTAATGGAGACATAAGTGTTTCTACGAGAACTGCTTGTCACACAGTTGCTCAACCTCTCTTTTTTCAAAGAGAGTAGGAACAGAAGGATAGGGCTAGGACCGGACTAGTGGTTAGCTAATCGCTCTCGATACGCCCCGTTTATAGGATTAGATAGGATAGATTTACTGGGATTCAAACCCGTTACCTCCGTAACCGAAGCCAACGACGTTGACAACTCGACCACACAGGTGGCAAAAAAATTACAGTTTCAGATATAAAAAGCCATTTTCAGTTGTAAAACAAGTCATACGGTAAAAAAGAGCAATGTATTTAGTTCGACAAAAAAAACAGTTGATAACTATTTCGGCGTATGCCTTCATCAGAACTATAAAAAAGAAGGCATACGCCTAAATGTGCAGCTATCAACTGTTGTTTTACCGTAATACAATGGAGTTCTACCAAGTGAATGCCAATTTAATCAAGGAAAACAAGTCATTATTTACAATTATCAATACGTTAGGAAAACCATTATAAATAACTTTAAAATAAATTAACAGACATACATATCAAGTGTTTAAATCAGCACCTAACACGTGAGAGATGTGTAATTTATTATATTTATTAAACGATCAGAATATTTCTGCAATCCCCGCTGATATTGCCTTAAATAAAATTTCACAATCTCAGCAGTGATTCATCATGTTTGCCGCGATGAAGAATATGGCAATAATTTAGCGCCTAAAGCTTTTTGTAGAAATTTGTTGACAATTTCGTCAGAGGGTAAACAATTTCCCCCCCCCCCGCGAATATTCATCGCTATTATCAGCGCGCGCGCGAAATCGGGCGGAAAGCACAGATAAAATGACATTCTTGTAAAAAATGACAACGGAAAAAAAGAACAAAAGCTTAGCGAATATTGCGAAACAATTTTTGCTGCTTGTAATAAATAATAAAGAATAACATGCTTTGTAAACATATACGAAGACATGTTTTACAAGAGAACTACATAATTTATAGTAAGACATTTTTTATTTATTTTGTGTATACTTTTTAGAATGACGTATCACTTCAATCATATCCACTACTATGTGGATTAAATGCCCAAGACGTGGCACCTGGAAAATACATTGTCATCCGCTAGTCGCCTTGCTTCTTCTCATGATATATCAGAATTATGTTTTGCCTTCGAATGCACCATATAAACAAAGATTGTAATGGGTGAAACTTGTCCCGATCAAATTAAATATCGCTACCATAAAGCAACAGTGAGATAAAGAGAAAAAACGTCAACATTAAAATAAGTATGCCATTCGATTGTTGACAAGTAAATCTTTATAATTAAACACTGAAATATTTTAAATATATTACTTTTATTTTAATAATAAATATCAGTTTAATTTATCCTAATTTACTTTGAAAAACCCCAGATTGTCATATATAAGTGTAATACTATAATTGTAATTTGAATTTGGTACGGAGAAGTGTACCTCTTTGGTGCCAGTATATATAAGCTGAGAAAAATGTAAGTTTAATCATAGTTCTGACGATGGCGAAAGCCGAAATAGCTATCAACTAATAAATATAAAAACTGTATAACTAAATACGTTGCTATTTTTAACCTATTGTAATGGAGTTCTGCCAAGTAAATATCAAGTCAATCAACAACTTAATTCACTATTTAAAAAAAATCAATAAAAACCTTAATGTTCAATTATCTCGAAACTGATATTTTAGATTTATCCCATTGTTGCTTTAGGGTAGCGATATGTAAAATTAGTACAAAAGAGTGTTTTTTTTTTAAATATTGTTATTTTGTTGTATTTTTAAAAAAATGCTGACGTGTAAATATTCAACCCTACGTCTGCAGATCGTTTAGAGTACCACGATATAAATTTATTCAGCGTCATGTATGTATGTAATATATCACACGTGGGCAGGTGCATGTAAATAAATTTTAATAAATCGCTTAACCCACCACCCCGCTTTAAGCCATTCCAGCGATTCGCGCTCTGGGCAGGCACATTTTTTTGTATTTATGCCAAACCTACAACACTATTTCATTTTTTTGCAATAGTGCTTTATGGCAGCGCCCACTGGATTTCATTGCAGAGCTTTTTGGTCTAAAAAAGTTACATAAAACTTAGATTATACAAAATAATGTAGAAAATATCATAACTTGAAAAAAAAGAAGTTATTTTTCGGTTTTCATGCGGTGTAACAACATATTAAAATCAGCCTTGAATAATTTTGTTGTATTTCCAAGAAATATATTAATACATATCGACTGTGGAAAGGAAAAACAACGTAACTCACACTATCAATCAAATTTTACAGGAGACACAAAAAACGTCTTTTGATGATTTTAGGCTGAAAGCAAATTATGAAATATACACAACCCTAACGTGCACGAAGAATAATAAACTGTTTTTAAATTAACTTATCCTAATATTAATTTAATAAATTGTTAAAAAAATATATTTTTTTAGTCCTTTTTTCAAACTTAAAAGCTAAATTTAGATACTAATTTGGCATTTTTATCTTCCATCCTTTTGATAGAACGTGTGCCGAGTTGTATACATTGTGATTATCGAAAAAAACTGGTTTGGAAAATCTGATGGCTACGTCCTTTTTCCTTTCCACAGTCGATATGTACTCAAAACTGCGGACGTTGGTTAAAATATTTTTAATCAATTTGTGAATGCTTAAAATTGATTCTTACGCATCCGAAAATTTAAGATTGCGTAGCGAAAGAAATTAGCTTACCATAATTTATACTACTATTCTATCCTAACTTATTTCTAGCAGTTCTTATAAAAAAAACTTCTCTGATTGATTTTGCATTTAATTAATAATAATAATTCTAAAATTATTATTTATATACATAATATAGTCTAACGTCTTAGTCGAGACTACTATTCTGTAACTAGTTCTGAAGAGAACGTAAGTTAAAATATCTATTAGGTATATATAATACAATAATTGTAAAACTATTGTTTTATATGCACTTTCCCGTTATGGTCTAGTAGGCTAGAGCTTACTTTACTGACCAGGCAAGTTTGGGTTCGGTTCGCGGTAAGTTCAATGTAAAATTGTGATTTTTAATTTGAATTTCATTCCTAAGACGTGGGTGTTAGTGATGTCAATTTTCCTCAAGTTGATCTCGAGTGACTTACAATAAATTCTCATCGAGTTTTTCTCGTATGATCATTCAACTTAAAAATACTTGGCACATTGGCTTTAGCTGTAATGCCAAATATTTTTTTGAAATAAAAAAAAAGCATTTTTATTTTTTAACCTTAAAAACTTCTGTGGATATAAGCTCCATTAGAAGTCCATATACTCCACATTGAGATCAGACAGGTTTACATTTGATTTTCAGTATATTTTCCCAAAAAAAAAAACTATTTTTCAAAACTTTTAGCAATATTGGCATCAAGACAAAATAAATAATTTTATATATAAAAATCATTCTTCAGTGAGTTGCTTTACAACAGTGTGTACTAACATTTTTAAAAAATCCGTTCATTTTGAAAGAGTCACGGATTTTCCGCGATGATAATATCTTTCTGTTTATCATTTGAAAATTATTTTGCAGCTCATTGAGTCGAGTGCTCGTCTGCAAAACAAAGCCGCTTTGATGGATGTTCTTTAAAATAGAGGTCGCCATTTTGGCATTCTAAAATGGTTTTGTTTCGTTATTTCGTTGAAGTATTATTTTATTACTGGTTGCCTATTACAGTGACGTACAATGACAAGATAATGATTGATTTATTTATTCCGATAACATTTTCTTGTTTTTATTCATATCCGCTCCCAATTTATCTCAAGAGAAATTTTCTACGAGAACTGTTTGTTACCCAGTTGCTCGACCTCTCTTTTTGACGTAAAATGTAGAGATATAAAGAATAGGGTTAGGATAAGACTATTGGTAAGCTAATCGCTCTCGCTACGCATCGTTATTTAAGGATTGGAAGTTGGTAGGAAAATTTCAGACATAACAAACATCCATTCATTCAAACAGAAATCGATTTAAAAAACGCTGTTCGTACTGGGATACGAACACGTGAGGTCAGACATGGAAGCCATCGACGCTGACCACTGTACCGACAGCCCGACAACATACTGCTATTTAAAATAAAGACTTTAAAGTTTCAATTGTGGGCTTAAAATGAGATTTTAATTAATGTTCGACACAAAAAAACTGACATAATAATTAAGTTAATAAATAAATAATACATTTTTAAATATTCTTCCATATAAGCTTGTTTATACTTTATATTTTTAGCAAAAAAAAATATTGTAAGAATGAGAAGTTCATAAAAAAATGTGCCCCTCTCTTCAAATTTAATGAAAATAGTATATTGGAAAACATATTCGACATTTCAATTAAAAAAAGTAATGTTGCCCGATACTTAAAAACTTTGAGTAGCTAAAGAATTTTTAAAATCACTCAAAGTAAACTAGAAAAAAAAAAAAAATCATCACAACAACAAAAGTGATACTAGATTGAAAAAATCCTCAATTTCATAATAAATGGAATACACCCGATTGTCAAAGAACAACTTTTACGACTAGACTTCAGAAGTAATTTTAACTTACTCGATACAGAATGCCTGCAAAATATCAAATTTAAAAGTAAGCTCTCAAAATCATATTAGATTAGACCTACCCTTAACACCATTGAGTAAATGCTTTATCATGCTGTTTCAATATTTTTTATACTTATTATTCTGTTTATTTTACATCTATACATTTTGTTATTTTCTACAATATTACCTCCATCACGTTAATACGTCTTACAATGTTAATCACATGCTCCCCTTTTCGTTTTACAATAATGAATCTAAGAGACAAGAAAACTCAAAATTTTGCTAGGATATACTAACGAAGCACATTTAACCAAGCTTTGTCTTTACCTTTAATAATAACCGGATTATTATTAACTAAAGCTTTATAAACTTATTTGTTAATATGTAAAAGTACCTATGTTCCACGATCCCTACGTGCGTCTGCCTTGATTGAACTTCCGTACGCCACTGCGTTATGATTTTGTAACTAGATTACAACCCTTTTCTACAAAGTCTGTCACGAGTTTGGGAAAACACCATTATTTAAATGTTCCAGCACCGCTAGATAGGTACGTAGGTAGAGATTTTAATAACTTCGCTGTTTATGAAAGGAAGGTTACAGCCTAGCATAAAATATTAATGTTTTAAGACCACGACTTGCTATTCTGTCCGGCAAAAAAAGGATATCATTATTTAAGTCTAAAAGGCTTGCTGCAGTGGTATAAATATTAAACAACTATTCCTCTTACCTCTATTTAAATATATAGTTCTTTTAAGTGTGCAAACCAGAATACTTCATGTTTAACCCTTTTAATGCCGGACGATTTTGCTATGCATATGCTAAAATTGCCAATTTTTTATAGAAAAAATCGACTTAAACAATTTTTCAAAAGTATTGAAAAGCATTGTTTAGGAACTTAAAAAAAATACTTGTATTCTCTATGAAAATCTATGAAAATAATTTTCTGAGATATTATCTACATTTTACAAACATGATACAACAATAAAAAATATTAACGTTGATTAAAGAAAATTTAAAACAAATAAAACTAAGTTCCCATTAAAAAACTGTTTAAAACCTATTCATTTTGAAACACTTTTTATGTCATTATGTAGTAAAATCTATTAGTAGTCATTGAATGAAAAAAAATGGATATATTTTATTATTTTACAAAGCACCAATTTTTTCGCATATTTGCACGCAAGGGAAACAAGTGAGTTTATCTATAATGTCACGTTACATTGCGAAAAGATTGATATGGGCTGATGGGATAGATTGATATGACAGGCTGAAAAATCGGCCGGGCGCATTTTACGCATCTGTTGAATAATTCACATGATACAAATAAAAATTAAATAGGTATAAATTTGTTATCTAAAGCGCCGGGCCGAAAAACCAGCCCGGCGCATTTTTCGCATAGATAGGGAGGGACGAGTTTTCGGCCCTCCGGCATTAAAAGGGTTAAAGTATTTGTTACTGATGCTAAGGTAAATATTTTATACATTAGTTCATCACTCACCACAAAACTTGTATCAATTCAAATTTAACAGCTGATCCATCGCTTGATTTTGAGTAGAGTTCACTGTTAATACTTGGTGGAAACGCATTATATGTATTCAGAAAATAAAATACTAATATCACTTTTATTTAATATGATCACGACCGGTTTTTTTCATGACGAACATTATCAACTGATAAGAGAACGCAATATTATAGTGTTATTTACACAAAAAAAAATTACATCCAAATAATTTTATTTTGTTCATTTCGAAACTCTTTTGGACATTTTATTTATTTTTCGATCATTTCGACAATGAGTAGATGCGTAAAAAAAGGAACGGTGCCGTCCAAAAAAGTCGCGTACAAAGTGGACCGGGTGTAATCGATTTGTGAATTTAATATAGTAAACGAATTTACAAGCGCATATTACAAATAGTATTTTTAAGCCTCTTAATGCTATTGTGTTGTAATATACTATGCCCAATACAGAACAATACAATAGAAAGACAATTCGTAACAGGCTTAATGTTTAGTACTATGGAAGAATAGAGTTACTGTATAATACCAATTGAAAATAGTAAAATCTTTAGCATTAATAAGTAGTTAATAAAAACACAATAATCCTTTGTAATAAAAATAAATATAGATTTCTTTTGTTAGAATTGATATGGTCTTTGAAAAATTTATTTCTCAGAATCATCCTGGGTGTCGATTTTGTTTAATTTATGAACACACCAACTACTTGGAAGCGGGGAAAACATAAACTTATCATTAAGCATATTCACTTTATTAATGTAGCATTTTATCACTTTGTCAAAAATTTCCCAAATTTTAATTATGTTTGTAATTACTTTCAATCGCCATTCTGAATTTATTAATCTGGGATGACTTTTTAATTATATGTTAGATGTGTTGAAAATTTTAATTTTGTGTTATTTTAGAATCACTTTAATGTAATTGGCAATTTCTTTTCAATGCTAATTGTTGTGTATAACTTTTCAATTTTGTATAAATAGCATTGTAAATTATATTTCTTATCAGTTGACAATGCTCGCAATGAGCGAAACCGGTCCTGATATATTAAATAAAGTGGAATGAAGTACAAAGGATTATTGTGTTTTTATTAATATAATGCCTTTCCACCAAGTATTGACAGCGAACACCCTAAACGTGATTAATAAGTAGAGCTGAAACTATCCACAAGCGTAAACAACATTTATTTACGGGAAAAAATTTGGATTTTATGGAAAACTCTCTATCTATACATTTGTAAATTGATACTCTAAAAACTCTGGTCACAGCTAACAATATTGATAGCAAAGCACGAGTAGCTCGTTCGATTCTTTCGTCTCATTTACCACTATCAAAACCCACGTGACGTTAATCACGAAGGATTTACCCCCAAGATTAAGAAGTTTCCAGAGTGATGGGTGGTTGCTTTCCAGATGGCTGGAGCAGCATGGTGACTGAGAGTCTTGCCAATTCACAAAGCCTTGAATTTCTTACATTGTTATCATTAAATGTCTGACGAAATTGCTTGTAAAAATGTAACAACGTAATTTTATTGTGTTTGTTTTAAAAACATTATATTATGTTTAACTGAATAAGAATAGATTTTTTGCCAAGTTAATTTACTAATATTCAAATTTTGTATTATATAATTAAATTGTAAACAATTGTTCAATATATTAGTTAATTCTGTGAGAAATAGTCTTAACAATGGTATCAAATAAACTCAACTCTTTTTTACACGTTATATATGTTCCACTAAACACGTGGATAAAAAAAATCGTGTCAAAGAACTACACTGTCGTATAGAAAATCGTGTTAAAAAAGTAATAATGAAAACATAACATTTTAAAAAATATATAATTAATATATATGTATTATATTTATTTAATAAAAAAATACTATTCATCAGTATTTAATAACATACGCGCACGTTTATAAAAGACTGGACGTCAATCACTTTCATCGCTAGAAATTTCTCGACACATCTAATGTGTTAGAATCTAATGATTACTTTTGTTTTGTTATAAGTGTCTTGTGTTCCTAAATTATTTTTTATTTGCTTATTTTTAGTTTCTAGGAATCGTGCTAAAACAAATAATTCAAGTAAAAATATAGTGTTTTTTAATGGACCGTGTTATTTCAAAACCATGTATAAAACAACCGTTTAGTGTATATTGCATGAGATAGCATCTACCAATCAAATGCAAATTCAATCCAAAAGTACATTTTATAATATACTAGCCGGTTACCGACAAGCGTTGCAATGCCACCCAAAGAAAGTGTTTGTGTTTTAATTGTTGAAAAATTGTAATTTATTGAAATGCATATTTTCTTTTTGTCTGTTTGAAGTTTCACGTTTGCTGCCGATTGTCTGTGGTACGACACACGCGCCACATACTGTAAGTTAATTTTAATATAACCTTCGCGCAAGTGCAAGCATACGTTGTCAAAATAAACTGTATGACAGACATACAAACATTGATTTTTATATATAAGACCTACTGTAAGCTAGTTTTACTATGCTTATAAACTTCCCGGAAATGCAAGTAAAAAGTTTTATTGCAATCGGATAAGCGGTGTGGCAACGCACAAAGTGCGAACAAACAAACATTCATTTTTATATATTAGGCATCATTGTGTAGTACCGTTTTTATAACAGGTTGACACTGGATTTGATTAATAGAGTATAAAAAAGTTGACTAATAACTAAAAATATCGTTTAATGTTTATTATATTAAATAATTTATATGCGCATAAATTATAACACACGAAGACGGATTGAATATATTCATAATAAATGATATAAGTTATATTTCTACATAAAATTCGAATCCGGATATCTAAATTTCATGCTCGAACAAATACAAAAACATTATAAATTAAATGGTATATTCTTTTACTTGATTATTATCAACATTATTAGACGATCGTTTCGAGATAAATATTTTTAATGGTAAACGTTGAACTGGCCATTATAATGTTTCGAGTTTCCGTCATGTCAACTTTATTTTGAAACCCATTTTGTAAATTAAACAACGCCTTAAACACAAAGTTCACAAAGTTTTTGGACACTAATGCTATTTGCAGATCGTATTTGCTAAACTTTGCTGTATCTTTCAGAGTACATACAACTTTGGATTTAATTTTAATCTGTGTCTATGTTATACTGTAGCGAGCTGAATGCCATTCTTACTTCTAAATGTTTGTTTGCTAAGGCATATTACAGTTAAAATTGTTTCAAGCAGAAGTAAACAATTGCACTTATGTGACTCTTCTACAATGGTTAATGACACAAATAATAATAAATTGATGTATTTAAAGTCATAATTTTTAAAAAAGCTTTTGTTTGTTTTTACGGATTTGAATATTAGAAAGTAAAATTTCCTAAATTCAATCAATTGAAGGATTTCAGAGATGTATAAATTCCTTAACGAGAACGACAAACGTATTATTTTTTCGGTCCTAGCTTTATTCTTTTATCTTTACTTTCTTCGAAAATGAATGTTGTCTTTTCTTAAAACAAATTCTGTTTAAGTATTACATTAATTATAGGCAATATAATACTGCTTCTCATAGAGGTATTTTTCTATGTGACTTATTAAATATTTTTCTATCCATATCCGCTCCTATGTGGAGAATATGGCATTTTAATGGAAGTATCTCAACAGAAGTTTTTCTTCAAGAACTTTTTGTTAGTCATATGCTAAACCTCTCTTTTTTTAAAAACAGAGTAATAGGGATAGAATGATAAGACAAAAACAGGGCTAGTGGTTAACTAATCGTTCTCACTACACCCAGTTATTAAACGATTGGAAATAATTAATTATAATCTATATTAAAATGTTAGGACCCATGGCGCAGCGGTTAGCGTTATGGGCTTCCGTGTCAGACCTCACGGGTTTGAGTCCCAGTATGAACAGCGTTTTTTCAATCGATTTTTGTTCGAAGAAATGGGTGTTTGTGATGTCCCTCTCACCATTTTCGATCGTTTAACAACTGGAAGTAACGAGAGCGATTAATTATTCACTATTCCTGTCCTAGCCTTATCCTTCTTTCACTACTACTCTCTCTCAAAATGAGAGGTTGAGCGACTGAGTAACAAACAGTTGTCGTAGAAAAACTTCTGTTGAGATACCTTCATTAAGAGACCACATGCTCTACATTGGGAGCGGACATGGAACAAAAAACGATTAAAATATAAAATACAACAAACATATTTTATTCACGCAAAATCAGATGTTATGGCATTAAATTCTGTTAATGAATATGCTCTTTTGAATATAAGAAAAATACACAGAGAGCAAAAGCGAAGGCATCTGTCGAGAATAATATACATACAAATATATTTTATGCAGAAAAAACTGCAGCGATTTGCATAGTGACTGTTTGGATATTGGATTCTATCTTTCAAATTGTTTCCTCACCACGATGTTACCTCTGGAATACTGAGTGGTTTTCCTTGCACTCAAAAGTTTTCAGCTCGGGCAGGGAAATCGCGAAAAACGAACGAGCATTTTTCACAAGGAAGGCTTTTAAGCTGCCTCCGCGGAAGATTTATTGGTGTAGAAACTTCTCGGCTATAATTGCAGCGAAATATAAAATATCAGCGTTCAATTTTTACCATTAAAATTTGGGCTTAATCGCTGTTTACACTCCATCAATCTTCGCCAATATTTGGCTTCGGTCTTTATCTAAAATCCCCAAGATTACTTCGAGGTAATCATTATTTTTCGAAGATATTAATAATGCAGAATAAAATTAACACCTGATTTCTATAATTCCCAAAATAATGTATTTTTAGTTATTGAAATATACAAAACATTTCATGATAGTATTTATTTTCTAAAATTTAAACAAATTATGTAAGTAGTTAATCACTTTTAATGTGTTCAATATTTGTATATTTATATTCATACCGCAATATTAACAATAATAAAAAAATATAATATTATCTAATAGTTGTTTGGCTTAATTTCACTCATTTAATTTAAATATTTTACATTCGTCGATAGTTTTTACAACCTTGTATCTCAAAAAGTACAAGTTTTCAGAAGACGCATAAATGCACTTTATTATACTGCGATCGCTATCGCTTTCTATCGCTATAAAACACTACTGGATTGGTTTTGTCCACAATATCTGTGAGTTAAATAAGGAAGAAACCAACGACGTTTCCATCCATGCCAACCTCTCATGCTTAACATAGCAACATGGCCCTACTATTTTTTTTCATTGTTTTTTTTATGAGGTGTGTATTGAAATTTTGAATTCATTACATCAAAAAACTCAAAACTGACAAAAGATGAGATACATATTTGTAGAAAATTAACGACGATGTGCAATTATGCATACGATCATACCTTTTCCTTTTCACAGGTCTTTACAATTCCATCCTTCATATTGTAGTATTTAATAATCTATAATTATAAATATTCTCTGCAGATATTTTCTGTTTGTTTACAAAGTAGGATACAGTAATAGACGAGATGCATACAGTAATGTTTTGAAAGCAACATCAACACGTTCGCTTAAATTTCAAGAGAGCACTTCGACGGAGTTTTTTTTATGTAAAAATGCAATCTCGTATCTCCGTAGAAAAGGAAAATTGTGATTTTATATTTTGCTAGACATTGTTTTATAAAAACCTTAAGAGCTTCTTCTGAAATCATAATTAGAATAATGAAGCTTTTTGAAAGCTCAAACAATGGACAAAAAGGCATACTCGATATTTATCCGTGTATAATATATTTTCAAACAAAAACAAAGCCAAGATCTTACGATGATCTCACTTTTAATTTTTTCGTGAATATGAAAATACAAAGACAAATATTTTTTGTTAGAATACATGTACGTGAATGTTTTTATATCATTATTTGTACGCAAATATTGCAAAGCTCTTTGGAACGATTAAATATTATGTATAACATTTTATTGGTCGTAAGTAAAGCTTATACAAAAACCGACTTCTGAAGAAACCGGTTTTCGAATTATAATATTTCCTGAAACCAGCTAAAGACGGTTTTCCAAGCTTAACAAAAATGTCTGTTTTAATTTTTTTAAAACTTTGTTTATTGATTATATCAGATTGTTTATTATTCTTCGTTAGTAAATATATTTTTAGCAACAATATGCACAGCAAAAATAAAAAAAATATCACATAAAAAAATATTGAATATTAATCATGCGTATTCCATTTAAAATCTTACGAGTAAAAGTTGTTTTATTTTATAATTCTATTAAAAGTATAATACCTCACATAAAAGTGCTATCTACAAACGCCTTTACCCAACAAGGTAAACACGCTAACTCTTCTAGTATGAAAATTTCGTATTTCCACGTTGAATGCTAAAATCGTGCCTAACGCGTTATCTACTTCATCGTATGTACGCATCGTATGGAGCACACATCGTTCTTGGCACTTTGTTTTTTATATTACAATATCGATTATTCATAATATTAATACTAATTGAATATTTTCCTGGCACAGTGGTCAATGTTGTAGACTTCTATGCTGGACTTAACGGTTGAATCCCAGTCCTATGAGCATTTTCTCAATGGATTTCTGTTTGAAGGCATGGACTTTTGTGATGTTTAATAATTTCCTCCCATCCTTCTAATACTAAGCTAATGAGATGTAGCAAAATAAATTAGCTTACCACTATTCCTAAGCCTATCCTTTCTATCAATATTATTTAACAATTAAAGAAAAGTTGAGCAGCTGGGTAATACGCAGTTTTCGTATAAAATTCTGCTGAGATACCTCCACCAGGAGAAGGGATATATGCTTCATATTTGGAAGCGGACATGGGAAAAAATCCTGAAGCCTCAAATCATTGCATAAATTTTCAGAATCGTAATATTTTTATTCAATCAAGAGTGATTAATTACATACATATAACTTGACAAGCTTTGAGAAGAAAACAATTCATAAGAAATTTGTTGTTAATTTATAAGAGTTGACGGTGTACAATAAAATATGTTTTTGAAAAAACTCGAAATTCAACGGTGTGCAAAATACATATTTTAAATAATAATTGTTATTTTATTAAAAAAATATCAAAAACGGTATAATAGCTTAATTTTATTTCAACAAGCTGTCGTCTATAACGTTCACCAGCACGCTTTTAAAATATTATATATACCAAAGCTTTTAAAATGAAATGACAAGTTACAGATATCCCGGCATTAATGCCACAGGCTTAACCCTCATTTTATTCCCAGTGGCTAAGGCCCTACCTTAATTTAATTAAATTTAATGTAATATTTCTCCATTACTTTATCACTTTACAGCTCGGTCAACCGGCGTGGAAAATTAGTTAAATTGTATGAATTTTGCAAACAAGTTCCCGGAATACGGCGGGATTCTTCAATTACACAGAAAGATGACAGCTTTTAATTTAAATGAACGGTTATGAACAAGTTTGTATTTGAGATGAAATACAAAATTGTAATTATGACGTATTCATCAACCCGGATCGTCATATTGTATGGCTTTATTGTTAAGTGAACAACACAACGTTTCAATTCAATTAAAAAATAATCTAGCGTAATTGAATCGTTTAAATTTTGTACATTTTCATACGTTATCATATTCATCCAAATTTGTCATTATTTATCGATTGTTTTTTAGTTAGACTTATATTTTGTAGATAATTTTTACTTTCAATTAAAAAGTTCAAATACCAAATTAATGAATGACCTTCTTCGATCACAACTTTGAATTGAATAATTCTCAAATTCACAGTGATCTTTTCGGGAATCGAGCCCAGACCTGCGTGATCGGTAGAGCAAGCTTTAACCAACTGAGCCACAGCAGGCAACAATAAATAAAATTAAAATATCAACGTTTTAAGTTGTCCATTGATTGCGATTTAGCGTATTTAGTATAAGTAATAATTTTTACCCGGTTTCAAAATGACACTATCGAAATATAATGGAAACTTATCTTTCATTTTTCTTTATTCATATTTATTTATTTTTTCATGATTTTTTTCACGGTAGTTTAAAATTGAACGTATCCTTCGTGTAAAAAGAGAATTGATTAGATTTATTGTTAATTATTTTTTTGGAATTATCCCTAATACAAGTAATTAATCTGAAATTAATACTATAAATGTTTGTATCGGCGTTCAGTAGAAAAAAAACTCCGACTTATTTTGTAATTTATAACTTAACAATTAGTATCAACTTTTTGTTTATTCGTAAGCATTACGACGTTCTGTCTGACGATGCTTCGTAAAGAGGCGAAACACGTATAATAATTTGTAATATAACAAATGGAGTAACAATGCCATCAAATTCAATTTGACTAAAAATGAAATTCCAAAAATCTACAGCTGTATCCATCGAAATCATAAAAGTTGTAGAATTATTCAATTTAGTTAATCATGATTTTGGCATCATAACATCAAAAGAACCATCTTTTTTTAGATCATAGTTTTGACGACAACCTAATGCTTTATGTAATCCAATATATTTTTAATTTATAATGTTAAGTGGCCTTTCTCAAATGGAAATTCATATAATTTTTTATCAAGTCAAGTGATTTTCACCACCTTAAACCGATCTTAACTGGACGGCTGCCACAGACGAGATATCTCGTAAATTTTTCGTGCTAAACACGCTAGCAACAAGTTACTTCGTCAATAGCTAATTAAATTAATAACTGCAAATTATAGCCGGCGTGCTAGGTACAAACGTACTTTTTCCTACGGCAGTTAAACGGCTAAAAAAACGAGAGATAAAGAGATCAATTCACAAAGAATTACTAACCTCGTCGTCTGTTTCTTACGCCGACAAAAAAATAGGTTGAATCACACAGACTTATTATCAGTTTTAGTAAAAATCGTAATAAAACTCCTTTAAAAGTGTCGTGCTTAGAAAAAAAGACCGTTAAATTATGCCAGAAGTATGAACGAATATAGCAACCAAGATAAAAAATAGAATTAATACATTTAACCCGGAAATAATCTTTTTTTATCAAGCCATTCCGGAATATTTTTAATAACATAATATAAAAATAGGACATGTTCAGTGGGTTTGTTGCTCAATCTCTAGAACCTAAAAAGCCGCTGCTAAATATCCCCGTATAATTTCTTCATAAAAAAGATTGTTTTTATTCCAGAGATTTTTTTATGTCCCGCAGACTTCCTGGATTTCTCTGTTTTATAAATCTCCGAATACAAAGTAAATATCTGTTGGGTGGTATACATTCTATAATATGAAAAATGACAATTCGTCAACAAATTATATTATGCTTAGGATACTCGGGAATAGTTATTTTAAATTATAAAAAATCGTTGATTATTTTACTTCCAGAGGGTTGACACATTAGTCCGAACGCGAAAATTGATAATTTGCTGTAGTGAAATTTTAAATTAGTTTTTTATACTTAAATTTAAATATAGGAAATAGTGATTGTACAAAATAAAATTGTGTAGATTTTCAAAATATTTTTATAACTAAATGTTTAGGTCATTAGTAAATCAATGTTTATTGAAAAAATTGTATACGATTTTCTTGTAGAAAAATTGACTGATACTTTTTTGCGTGCTTTTTAATAATATTGAATTATACATTATTAAAGAAAAAATAGAACAAATACATTAAATAAATAGCCTTACAACACGATACATACATTCAAAAAACGACCTACATTCATTATGCAAAGTAAAATAAAAATCAGAGATTAGACATTAAAACAAAAAAATACATTACACATTTCACATTAGGAAAATTTAAAAATAATATAAAAAGGAATTAATTTATTGAACAAAAATAAAGATTATAAAATTAATATTTAACAGGCTTTGTCGGGTCCGTAGCGAAGATGTTAACGTCGTTGACTTACGTGACAGATCTCACGGTCACGATTCCTATTATTAGTAGCATTTTTTCAATTGATTTATAGATTTCTGTTCGAAGGCATAAATGTTTGGAATGTTTAAATATTCCCTCCTAACCTTCCAATCCTAAAATAACAAGGTATAAAAAGAGCGATTAACTAAACACCAGTCTTGTCCTTACCTACCATATTTAAAAAAAAAGAGATTGAGCAACTGAGTAACAAACAGTTCTCTCAGAAAAAATCATCTGTTGGGAACCCTCCATTAGTTAAAAAAATGTGAGTTATAATTAAATGCAATGTTAAAAAATAAACCATTTTCGACCGAGTATATTAATATGTGAATATCAATAAAATACAACTCTTTATATAATATTTGTATACAATATTATGGGGATGAAATGTTAAAATATCTAACACTGCCGCTTGAAAATATACATATGATATATATATATAAAGTTCTATGCCATCTGAGCTTTGTATGCCTGCTGGAAACTGAATTCTTTTTTCAGTCTGGAGATGTCACTAACGATTTCAAATAAAATATTTATGGATAGCGCATGGAAAGCCACTAATGAAGATGCTACCCGGAATAAAAGATTCCATCACATATAAATTTTCCTCGCGAACTGAATTTCATATGAAATAGAAAACAATACTTTTCGTTCTAAATCTAGGCACGTTATTTCATTTCTTGATTTGAAAATCTTACTGCCACCTACCAAAGTAAATAATGTATTGTATAATATATATATATATATTAAAATTGCTTAAAATTATATTATATTATACAATACATTCAGTATACAGTAAATTCATAAAAATGAAACACTATGTACTATTTTCACATTTATTTACGATCACAGTGGACGTTTAACTGACGTTTGTTGATGATGACGTTTCAATTGCTCAGATGAAAAAGTTCCAGATCATATCGACTATGGGAAGGAAAAAGGACGTAACCCTCAATTTTCCAAAGCAGCTTTTTTCGATAATCACAATGTATACAACTTGACACATATTCTATCAAAAGGATGGAAGCTGAAAATACCGAATAAGTATCTAAATTTAGCTTTTAAGTTTGACAAAGATGATTTTGTAAAAAATTAAAACCAAGAAAAAACACTGAAATAAAAGTTTTTCCGAGACAATTTCTTTAATTAATATTAGGTTACGTCAATTAAACACCAGTTTAGAAGTATCCGTGCACTTCAAGGTGGTGTATAATTCATAAAAACATTCACAAATTTAATCATACTACTAATGACGTTAAACATTACAAACTATTAAACTAATTAAATGATTTAATAGAAAATAATCATAATTTTAATCAGATTTGTAATTTAGAAATACTCCACCGAGTAAATAAAAAGGGTTCAAAGATGAATAGCTTAGACTTTTTAGAAATTAATAAAACTCTTAACAAAAAAGAAATATTATTAAATAATATTCTTAATAGCACAGGTGGTTCCCCGTTACTCAAATTGTTTCCAATTAATAGAGTAATCACAAACCTAGATGATTGATTGTAGCTCATTAGTTTAATAGTTTGTAATGTTTAACGTCATTAGTAGTATGATTAAATTTGTTTGCACTGTTTCGATTTTATAATCCCCTCTTTGCTTCCCTTAAAAAGGAAAAATCCCAATCTGATTGATTACAAATCATTAGTAAAATTAGTATCATTATCTGTTTGTTTTATTTCGATTCAACACCCCCCTCCTTGCTCCTTTTAAAGGAAAAAAACCCAAACCTCCATTTTGTAATTTTATAATCTTAAAATGTTAGAATCAATCTTGCTTCATTACTTAAGGAAACTTTGCGATAGTAAGTCTGAAGATGCCTCTGAAAGAGGCGAAACACGTGTCACAGTTAGTAACACAATACGTGGAGTAATCAAAGTTAATTTAAATTTTCTATTAGCACTGTATTATATTACCATCGATAGTTAAAACGCGTGACAAAAGACGGCATAATTTGTGTGATGACAATAGACACTAATTTTTATTTTCTGATACTGGTCCCGCCTCTTTTTAACAACCTTGGCTTTGGTAATTTAATCATGTATCAAAATAACGATCCCTTACTTCATACAAATTTTTAAATCAAAGCATGCAATTAAGAAGTTGAAAGTGTTCAACAATTGGTGCTAATTTTAAACGTATGTTTTCTTGATCAAATATATTTATTTTCGGCCTGTTTTCAATACACTGTGTCTCCCGTTTTCTTAAATAATTACATCTTCAAATTGAATTAAAAAATCTGTCATAATAATTGAAAATAGGATAGTAAAAATATTTTTTTAAGCTATGTATCACTCAATTTTTTTTTATTAAAAGTTATAATATATAGGATGAATGATTGGAGTTAAAAAAATATAAAACCCTAATTCCATAGACAACAAGTCATACAATTATTGAATAAATAGTTAACAGTCACATAAGCTTTGTTTATAACATTGATTGAGTCCATAAGGGGTGAAAGTGAGCCAAGTGTATTTTAGAAAAAAAGTTAGATGCGTTGTAATATTCTATACGTCTTAAAGTATCGTAAAAGTGAAGTAATCTCACCTAATATACATTTCAATAGTGTTATCTAAGTAAAATAATAATATGCAATCCACCCAAACACTAAATAAATACGTGAAAGACGTGTACTTATTAGTACAAGAAAAAGTTTTATCATTGTTGGGTCACTTCACCTCTCGAAGGCCCAATTATACTTGGTGAATGGATTCAGTCGGTTTTTTTATGATATTAAATTTCTTCAATCTAAACAATCTTAACAATCTATGTTAATTTTATTAATGTCGGTTTTACAGTACCTTAAAGCATATCCATTATGTCTAGATACGGCAATCTTTAATTGTTAACTGGCTTTTTAAAGGCTCACTTTATAATGGCCTCACTTCATCTTAACGTCGTTTCTTTGTTCCTCAAAAGACAATTTTTTCGTAGTCCACTTACTTTAATTAAGATATAAAAGATATCGCGTTTAAATCCAGTGGCGTAATTCAGCGATTAAAGTGGTGAGATAATGAGATGCAGGGGTGGATTTTAATGAAAGAATACCCCGCGGTCCTCTTTCTGAGTCACAATAATATTTCGTCAAATATTATTTGAATTTAAATTGTCTTCGCCGAGAGTTTATCAAAGAGGGTATATTTAAAAGCTGCGTCTGTTAGAATCGGATATATTAAATAACTTAAAACTAGTAAAAATGAAGCTAAAAATAATATCTATTCCTGTTTGTTGTTGGTTTACGCCGTTTTTATATATCTCATATATGAAAATGAATGTTTGTTTGTTCGTACTTTATGCGCTGCCACACCGCACATCCGATTACAAAAAAACTTTAACAAACTTTTTGCTTGCACTTGCGCGAAGGATAAAAAGGTATTTTAAAATGAACTTACAATTAACTTGAATCCCAGTACGAACAGCAATTTTTCAATCGATTAATAGATTGGGCATAGGCATGGATGTTTGTGATGCCTAAAAATTTATCCTACCATTAAAATCCTATAATAACGGGATGTAGAGAGAGCGATTAGCCATCCATTAGTCCTGTCTTATATCTATCGTGTGTATCCCTACATTATTTGAAAAAAAAAGAAAAGTTTAACAACTGAGTAACAGTTGTCGCCTGCTGTGGCCCAGTTGATTAGAGCTTGCTATACCGATCACGCAGGTCTGGGTTCGATTCCAGGTAAGATCACAGTGAATTTGAAAATTATTCAATTCAAAGTTGTGATCGAAAACTGGGTGTTTGTGATGTCAATTCATATCATTTCCTCTCCTCCCATCCTTTAATAACTGGGTGTAGCAATAGCGATTAGCCAACCACTAGTCCTGTTCTAGCCTTATCCTTCTTTCCCTACTACTCAATTTGAAAAAAGTGAGGTTGAGCGACTGAGTAACAAACAGTTCTCGTAGAAAAAAACTTCTGTTGAGATACCTCCATTAGGAGTACATATGCTCCACATTGGGAGCGGACATGGATTAAAAAAAAATGCAGTTTTCGTAGAAAAAAAAAGGTTCAGATACCTCCATTAAAAAATAATATGCTCTACATTGGAAGTGGGCATGTATAAAAAACAAGAACATTAACTAATTGAATATTGAAAATATATGTCGTATGTTTCCTAATAATATAATACATAGAAGAGAAGTGAAATAAAAGTAATTAAATTGATTCTACCCAAAATTACGTTACATTATGTTGGAAGTATTAGTAACAAATTAGAAATAATGTGTTTGCGCATCGAATAATGTTTACACGAATTAGTTGTCCAACAATGCTCAAAACCTAGTATTTTTTATATATGAATATTCAACGATTTAAAAGCCATTCGTTTCAAACTATAATTATTTTTTGGATTGTCCAGACAGAGTCGTGATGCAGCAAAAATATTCAAATTACTCTGTTAAACTCAATACTCTAGTTTTAATTTTATTCTGCATTACGAAAGAGTTTACCCAATCAGTGCTTTAATATTGTAATAAGAATATTTAAGTTACAAATTGTGAGTACTGTTTTTATAAAAATCTTACCAATTCAAATGTAAATAAATTCTACTGAAAAAATCTTGGCATCTTTTTAAAAATTTAAATAATTTAATGATCGTTCAAAAAATACGACGATTGGCAAACTTTTGCAATTCTGAAGAATTTTTGAGTGGATTAGTAAAATTACACGATAGGATTACCATCAAAAGTAATGATTAAAGTTATGTCGATCATTTATTGGGGATTATAAAAACCCATTTCACCCCTGATAAGACATGATATACAATTTGCGAAGAGTTATTATTATAAGTATTTTCTCAATTATAAGATGCCATCGATTATAAGTAGGGCTGTGGAGTTGTTATAAAAACGATCCCGACTCCACATCATCAACAGACAAACCTAAAGCATTCTAAAAAAAGTAAATAGAATAAATTAAATGAAATGGGCCCACAACATCTAAATTAGAAAAAAAATATATATTTAACCTTAGATGAAAGGGAGATTGGAGCTCGGCTCCACAGTTCCCCGTATAAAGATGAAATGACACTGATGATGACATCATTGATTATAAGAAGAATCCTAAATTTAAAGACTCGAAAAACAGAAATAAACATGCCTTTTATAATCGGGAAAATACGGTACAAAGAAGTACTGATGTTAAACAAATGAATTATACAATTGTTTTTACATACTATATTTTTCTACAGAAGTACTGTGAGACCAGTGAAGCGGTTGTCGTTTTCTTGGATTTTTTTTATTTCCAAATTGTTTTACCCACATTATATGACGCAAGCATCTGTTCTCGAAGCTCAACATACGGTATTTGTCAGGTGTCATGATTTTCTACCGTAAAGCAGTACTGGTAGAATGCAAGCGCTGAACAAATGTCATTTGGTTTTAATCGTGTACAGTTGTGTGTCCTAGACAGTCCGCATTGAGTTAAATGAATATAAATGAAGTCGTGAATATAAATCAAATCGTATTAATTAATGAATATAAATGATTGCTAGCGTACAGTAAGCGTGAAGTATTCAAAACGTGAATCTGCAGTATTCGCTGACCGATCAACAATGGTTGACTTGCTTCTCGCAGTAATAATAATTGGAGGCAGGTATTTCCGGAACAGATCCCAATGAAAACTAAATATTTGGGTCACGACTAGGAAGTGTAATACCGGACAAATATATAAATACCGTTATTTTAAATATAATCGTTCCGACTGCAATGCTCTTTTTTAAGGGTGAGAGGTTAGCTGCGCGAGCCAATCCAACAAATGCGTGGCATCATTTGATAATTTAAAAATAAGTTTATATTATTAAGTGTATTAAATAAAACATAAAAAATAACAAAACTCATACAATACAACAACATACAATAAAATCAAGCAAAAATTAAGAAAATAAGCAGAATGAAACAAATAATCAGTGGCTAGTAAATTTATTAACGTAATATTTTATAAAATTGTTTTAAAATTTCTAGCCTTTTAAGTCGTTTCTTACAACTAATCCTTCTCAATTTCTTGTTCTGATAAAATATAAGAATTTAATTCTAGTTGAATTATCTAAATGTTCAATAAATAATTAATTTCGGTCAATTATTGTTATTCCAATTTTTTAAAAATATTAAATAAGCGCCAACCAGGAATTTTAAAACTGCTGCGCGGCCATGCGCGCGCGCAGCTTATGGGGAACATTGGTATTGAGTATAACAAAAAAATATATATTATATGAATTGAGGTCTCATTATTTTATTAAATAATAATAATTCATGCTAATTATGTTAAGAATTTGAATCGCTTAAATTTTCTACATTTAGACATGTTATGTCAATAACAACAAGCGTTTTGTCTTTATGCATCTTCAGGCGTTCGGATGAACTTAAACTGAGTGTGGTAAATAAGTGTATCGTTTATATATAAACAATACATTAATTTATCACTATGTTAATATGTAAACTATTGATGACGATATTGATCAATTTTACATTAAGCCATACATTTTGACTAAGAACACGAAACATTAATATTAATTTACAATTTAATATTGTAATTCTACTAAGCACCTTAAGTAGAAACTTTAAACTTATATCATGTATTTAAAAATCTATAACGTATGTCCAAAGGCTGATTTTTAAAACCTTGAATATTTCGTAAAAGTAAAAAAAACGTAAAAGATAGAGTACAAGTACAGTTCAAAAAACGCCCTTTCAGATGTAACACTTGCAATTAAACGTAACATTACAATTACCGGTAAACGGTAATTACTTCTTTCTGACTTTTTACCGGTTGAAAAAAATGACTTATTATGTGTGTGATACATTGCCGATGGCGTATATTGTAACGGTACGCGTTCACCAAAACCGAATCATCGGCCGACTTCGTGTCGGTCCTATTCTGACGTAAAGTGTCGGCCGTTCATCTGCATTCACTGCAACCGTTGTCGGCCGACCGGTTTTGACCGAGTACAACCTGAAGTTAGTAGCAGTCAGTAATACTATGCATACTATATGAACGATAAAACTTCTGTGGTAATTGTTTCTTAAAGATAGTCATGGATTATCACGGCGAAAACTTCACGAACTAAGCAAAAACAAATCGCCACGATTTAAAAATATTTTTTGAGGGCTCGATAATCGCGTTAAAATCACACATTAATATGAATAACACTGATAAATTATGCGAAATACGAAATAAATGGCCCGTAAATGTTCTGTTCTAATATAATACACTGAAAGTAGGCGGCAGACTTGCGACAATACCAATCTGAAGTTAGTAACAGTTGATGTTCTGTCAAAAGTAGCCGGCAGACGGCCGACCAATCCCAACATGTTTGGATTCGTCGGTGGATCGGTCAGAGACAGCCGTCATCGTACGATGCCGTCTGTAGTGTACGTGCTCTCATTCCTTTACATACGTTTGTTTCGATCGGACGACACGGCCGAGCATAGTTCGGACGATGACGGATTAGGTGCACGAGTACCATAAGCCTTTGCTACGACTTTTTCCTATTCAAAGTTATCACGCAAATTTACTTAAATTTCAATACTAAGTACCGATATTTCATTATTTAAAAAACAACATGATATACCCTCATCTCGGTTTATATAATACCGGTATTGAAAACCCTAATCACGACCTTAATGATTTTTGTTAGTTGGGTTTTTGAGCTAACAGTTAGTGCTAATGCTTTCTTTTTAATGTGTTCATTTATAATAAAAAATAAATTAAATGAATGTTACTTTTGAATTCATATTTCGCTATCTTCAATACAACTTCAACGTTTTTTTAACAATATACACTATTGTTTATTACCATATCCTTGTTATGCAATTTTATATTCTCAATTAAAATGTTGATATTTAAAATGCTGCGTTCGCATTTTTCGTAAAATTGTTGCCATAAAATAGATTTATGTAATATGATGAGTGAGTAGTAGGGCCTCCAATACCGGAATCCCGTCGAATTTTGTGATTCCGAAATCACGGTATTGTGATATTACTAATCCCGAAATTTCAGGATTAAGGGCAAGAAGTATAAAACTGTCGAAAAATTGACGAAAATAGGCAACCAGAGAAATTTTTAAAAATTTGAGCGAGGTAAAAAAAAGTTTCATATTTTTTCATTTTTTTAGAATCGGTAAATTCTCAGGATTTCAAAAAATTTTCAATCCCGAATTTCTACACGATTTTATGGTGAATGTGGTCTGACATTGGATGCCATAGTAAGTAGGTATTTAATTATATTTTTCCAAATTCAAATCAAATATTTATTGACTGTTAATATTAGCATTACAGATAGATAATTATAGCGTTCTTATTATATATATAAAAAAACCTCAGTATGTTCAACAAAATGTCTACCTAGAGGTTTTAATTAAATAATTATTGATGGACGGTCATCGCTTTTTTAATATTGGCAATAAATTTCCGAATTGAAAACTGGTTTGATTTCAGGAACTATTGAAAAGGCCGTGGTTAAGTTATTTGGCGTGCGGTTTTACGGAAAACCATGAATCATCCTGTCAACATTGATTTTTGGTTTAGGGGCAATGAAAATAGCAAACGTTCATCAATCAAACGTTTTTTACAAATTGTATACCAAGAATTATAAACCATTGACTGATAACGGTTAGTAATTATTATTCAACAATGTGTCAACGCTACAAGGGTTGTAAATATGGCAATACAAAACGGACTAAAAATCAATAGATGTTAACCACTTGAATATAAAACTCACACGGGTCTCTGAAAAAAATTCAAGCGGACACGGATGTTCAAGACATTAAAAAAACCAAATACTTGGTATTCTAATAGGATATAAGCAATATTTTGATGAATATGTGTAGTCAATATAGGTTTTTAAAATATCGAATTCGAGTGTATATTAGGCAAAATTATTTTTCTCAAAAACACGCAGTATTTCTGGGACAAACCTACTCATGATTTATTTGCGCGGTATTCAAGTGGTTAATTACGTGGAATTACGTCTACATATAGAGAATGCATTGATTATAGAAAATCGAAGCAGCTGGAGTCACAGACCGAGTTTAAAAGAAAATTGATAAATAATATTTAAATGTGAGAAATGAATAGTGGATTGAATCTTCTACTTTATACTTCAGCAATGTAGGTAATAGTGTTTCACTTTACATGTTAGTATTTGTAAGTCATTATTTGTTACTATGGTGAAAATGACGATAGCGGGATGACGAATCAACTCTCAATCGTAAAAGATTTGGAGTTACAGGAACTACATGTGAATGAATATTAACATACATAAAACAAGATAATCATAAGAAAGAGGTAAAACACGTGTCACTATTAGTAATACAATACGTGGAATAATCAAAGTTATTTTAAATTTTATATTAAAAATAATTCTGTCATTTATTCTGTAAAACTCTCATTTTCTTTTATCGAGAAAATATTTCGTTTGAAATCCTAGTTGTCAAACGATTTTTGCATTCGAAGAAATCAAAATTAATATATAAGCCAGTAATGGGAAAATCCAAGAATTTATAATCTACGAAAATACATTAACGTTAAAAGTTTTTTTCTTTTATAAGAAATATTTTTCGAAAGTCTTCATTTGGTTGGGAATCATGTAATATCTTTACGTCGTAAATGTTTTCGGTAAATCGAGATTTAGTATTTATTCAATCACGTGAAATTAAACAATATATCGTTAAAATATAGTAAAACTGTTTATTGAATTTTGAGTGGCTAATTTTGTGAACAAATTATCAGATTTTTAAAAAAATGTATATCGGGTCCGCAGCGCAGTGGTAAACGTCGTTGGTTTCCGTGACGGATATTACGGGTATGAATCCTAGTACGAACAGAATTTTTCAATTTAATTGATTTCTATTCGAAGACATGGGTGTTAGTGATAATTTATAATTTGCTCCCACCCTTCCAATCTTAAAATAACAGCGCGTGGCGAGAGCGATAAACTAATCACTAGTTCTGCCATAAACCTATCCTTTCTCTCTCTACTCAATTAAAAAAAAGGGGTTGAGCATTTGAGTAACCAGCTGTTTTCGTAGAAGAACTTCTGTTGTGATACCTTCATAAGGAGGGTACATGTTACACATTGGGAGCAGTCATGGATTTAATTTTGCATTTTTTTTGGAATGAGAGTTTTCTAAAAATTTGTGTGTTCTGCCAAATTTTATGAAAGCTTTGTTGTGAATAACTTAAAACAAGTCTTTGTCAACTTTCATTTCTTACGATATTGATAAAAGTGAAACATGTCTTATATATTCTAAAATACAAAAAATCGTTTTTGGCACTTCCGTAAAATTAAACAGAAATAATTGCATTATGAAATTAGTCTTAAACTGAAAGTTCTCTCTTATGCTTGACTTCCACTAGTTAAATTTGTATTTCAGGACGAATAAGTTAGATAGGAACAAAGTCATTCCATTGTGTTTGTGGTTTTCAAGTATTTCGTGTTAGCTGCATGGTTTTCCGAGTTCAGTTTAATTAAGTAATTTCGTATTTAAATTCAACTGTTGTGTAAATTTAATTTTCCATGGTATCATTTAAATAATAAATTGTCTCACGATATGTATTAAAATATTCATTTTAATTATTTGTATAGATTTATTGCCTAAAAATATATCCAATTGCAGCCATAAAGTGGCACAGAGATCTTGACCATAAATAAGTGTTTGAAATATTTTTTTCTCCTCGAATTGATTTTAACAAAGCTGTAATGTCAGATGTGTTTTTATTAAAATTAGGGATAGATATAAAAAAAACCATTAAAGTTTTGGATGATCAATCCCGGTATTGAGAAATGAATTCCCAGAATATGAAAGAGGGTCCAGGATTGGATGCTTTAGTTTAAAGTAAACCAATTCGATCAATCGACGGATAAATTGTTTATTTAAATAAACACATAATTTATTTAGGAAAAAAAACATTCTTAGCAAGAAATATATATTACTCTAGACGTGTTTATTTATAAAATATATTTCAATTTATAAAACTCACTACATTTATTCGTCGAATATTTTCACACGCAGTACGTTGGATTTTTTCAAAGCGGTTAGTAACTCAATATTTTTTTAGATAAGGTAAAAATATTAATATGTCGTTAAAGAAAATCGATTTCAGTCGTAACAGTGGATATAAACTGGTTAAAAATGTTTGATATACACAGTGTCGGCGAGAAGTTTTTTGGCGTCCGAGGCAATCCTTGGAAATTTACGGATTTTCTAAAAAGAAAAGAAGTGATTTTTTTAGCTCTTGCGAGGATTTTTCAAAAAAAAATGTACTCATTGACCTATTTCAAAAACCCAGGAATTTACGAAATTCCCAATATGAAAAGACGCGAGGCCTTTTTATTAGCTCTTCTCAGAATTTCTATATTCAATATCCTAAAAAATTGCGGAATCGTTTGCGCCCTGGGTGATTGCCTATTTCACCTGTATGGTAGCGCCGGCCCTGGATATACATATCACCGAAAGTTTTAAGTCATCAATTAAACCGTAACCAAACGTATAGCCAGAGATTTGAGCCGCATATAGCAAGAACAAAAAATATTATAAGCCACTTGATTATTGTGATATATTTTATCACTTAATCGTTGCTATAAAGCGTTTTGGAGACATTTATAGTATAGCTTATGCCAAATTATAAGACATTTCAACTTCCATTAAGTTCTTCAGTTAATCCTGCAGCCCTGTGTTGTATTATATAAACTAATACAGACTTAATAAACACTCGCAAGTAAAAGTATTATCGAGATTTGCAGTTGCTTTTAAGTAATGGCAACTATTTTAAAAGATTTTATTAGTGAGTGTCTCTAACAGGAAAACGCATCCGAATTAACGACGCAAAATAAGCTATTATTGAAAATTATCATAAGATGGAAGAAACAAGTTATCTTTAGAAGTAAAATTTAGGAAATTTTGAAGGATTTAACTGTCAGTTCATAGAGGAAAGATGTAATCAATAATTTAGAAGTTGTCCCATCTCATTTAATATATACGCTCTATTGTGATGTATGAGGTTTTCCTTCAAGAAGTATTTGTTAATTAGTTGCCTCGACTCTTTTTTCGAAGAGAGTAGTAAGGTTAAAATAATAGAGCGAGAGCGGGGCTATTGCTTCACTAATCGCTTTTGCTACACCACGTTATTTAAGAATTGGAAGATTTGGAAGAGTGGAAGGAAATGTTTAGACTTCATAAACACCCATGGATTCGAATAGAAACCGATAAGCCGATCGAAAAATGATAATATTGGGACTGAAACCTGTGAGATCCGTCACGAAAGCAGAAGACAAACAACAATATGCCACAGACCCGACAGTCGTCCGCTGTGGTCTAGTTGGTAAGAGCTTGCTCTACCGGTCAGGTGGGCTTGGGTTCAATTTCCGGTAAGGTCAGTATCAAATTGGATTTTTTCAATTTTAATTTGAGATCTAAGACATGGTTGTTTGTGAAGTTAATTATCCTTGAGTTAATCTCATGTGACTTTCAAAAAAAATTCTCATCGAGTATATCTCGTATGATCTTTCAACTTCAATATATATGACGCATTGGCGTAAGCTGTAATGTCAAATATTTTTTTTTATATAAAAAAAATAAAAAAAAAATACATATATATTTCACATAATATAATATTAACACTCATATAATAAATAATAATAATTGTTATTTAAGGTTGACGTTTTTTGTCACTGTTATCGCCTTGATTGAACAGTCAAAAGTTCGAATCCCCAAATGGAAACATTAATTGATTTGTATATCCACATCGAACCCATAAAAAAGTGGCATAGGGAAAGAGAGCGATTAGTTAAAATACCAGTCTTTTCCTATGCATATTTTTCTTTCTTGACGCTTTTCGATAAAGGATTTTGAAAGAGTGCATACTGTTACGGATATAATTTTTACTTAAACACTATTTAAATGTTTGTTCAACTTTTATTTGAATAACATAATTTTTACACTTAAATAAATCACTTAATCTTATAATCAGATAATAATGACGTGAGTATCAAGAAGTCTCTACTGAGTCGACGACCTTTCGATTTGAACTTTGATTTGAACTGAAGTGGAAGGAATCAATATGTATATTTGTCCGTTGAAAAGTTATTGTTGCATTGAAATTATACAATATAGAGTGCAATCAAATAAGACAAATTTTAATTATGTTATGTCAGGGGCAATCAACATTTTACAGTGGTTGATTTAGCGTATACATAACAATACAATGAGTCCTCAGTTTAAAAAATCCATTGAGATGCTACATAAAAAGTATTATTGGTCCAAAAAAATATCTTATCAAATTGCTTATTTTGATAAGATTTCAAAGTTATCAATCACTGTATAAATAATGTATAAAATAATTCAAAAAATAATTTATATAAATCTTCAAAAATCGATGATTCAATAAAAACTATGGCCATATATTAACCATTTGATAATAGTTGTTATAAATAACTAAAATATATGTCATTTTGTGGAAGCGCTCATCTGCAAAAAATATTTCAAATCGCGATTCGTACAGCAACGAGCTTCTTAAAGCTTAAAGCTCACCGCAGTATACATACTTTCAAGCCGTTGGTTTCCCGGTGAAGATATACGATATTATCTGAATTGAAAGGAAAATAAAATAATTAAAAAAGTTCTAAGTCTGAACTTACGTGAGCGTAGGCGGTTTCACTGCGAAGTGAAAAGAAAACTTAGAATAGCAAGATAATGGCGTTTTTATACTTAATTTTTTGACGGTAAGTTGTTACTGAAGGTGATCGATAGAGTCACATTTTTTAAAAATATTATCAGGAGGCTATTCTTGTGACATAGGGATATGCTACATAATCAAGGTTTTCGTTTCATTACATCTTAATAGTTCAAATATTTTAATAATAAATTTGAATAAAACTATTGTTGTGTCGATTGCATTCAAACGAATTCACTCTTATGATTTTTTTTCATTCCAGACAAAACATATAATAACGGCGACATATTATCAGGGCTGAAAGATACTTTCGAAACAAACCAACTACTATACTTGTATTTCCGACTCAGATTTAAGCAATTGTCCATTATCAAGGCTATGCCATGTTTTTCCGATGTACATTTTTTTACTAGCTCCGTTAGAGAATTTAAATTCTCACAGTTGCCTGCTGTAGCTCAGTTGGTTAGAGCTTGCTCTAGCGATCACGTAGGTCTGAGTTCGTTTCCACAGTGAATTTGAAAATGATTCAATTCAAAATTGTGATCTAAAACTGGGTCTTTATGATGCCAATTCACATCATATCCTCTCCTACCATACTTCTGATCCTTTAATAACTGGGTGTAGCAGTAGCGATTAATAAACCACTAATCCTGTTCTAGCATTATCATTCATTCCCTACTACTCACTTTGAATAAAAAGTGAGATTGAGCGACTGAGCAACAAACAGTTTTCGTAGAAAACAACTTATGTTGAGATACCTCCATTAGGAGGCCATTTCCGCTACATTGAAAGCAAACATGGATAAAAAAAAAATGCTTCAATTTCAAAATCGTACTACAAATGTATAAAAAATAACTTGAAATAATGATCTATATATCAAAAGTGACCAAGCCAAAAGTGTTTTGTTATCATACCGGTCAAGCCATTGAAAGACAAAACAGAATCTATCGAACGAATATCATTCAGTACTTTGTATAGAATGTACACGCTTAATGATCAATAAATAAAAGTTGTTGTCTGGGTTTTTTCGTAGTTATTAAAACAAATTCTTACTAAAATGTTGTGGAAAAGTATTCAAAGAAGCTTTCAACTCTTGTATGTATAATAAATAAAATGAAACTGACTTGGCTATGTTTGACACTGGTCGGTTTGATAATTTATTCAACCGCAAAAGGAAACTATCAGTTTAATTTCCTTTTGCGTAATTTCATTGCCAGGTTCAATTACATTAACAATTATTAAACTAACCGCTTCGACATATAGGAATACATTTATGCAGTTAGTTAATTCGTACACTAATACAAGATAATTTAACAATATTTCGTAGGCGACTGAGTAATGTGGCTCTAACTTTGACGATAGCTAGATCGTTAGATGGTTTTGATAATTAATTATGTTGATATTCATGTCATATCTTTAAAACATTGCCACCCCCCCCGCATTCAATGTGTGGCATATGGACTCCTGATAGAACTCAACTAAAAATTTTTTTTCTACGAAAACTGTTTTGTTACTCAATTACTCGACGTTTTGTTTATGAATAAAATAAATACACAAAGTAAAGATAAGGATAAACCTATAACTAATTAATTGCTCCTGTTTTAAGAATCGGAATTTCAAAATACCCATGCCTTATTTTCTATAGTTGATTCTATACTATAATTAATCGTAACATTTATAAAACTGACTGAAAAACGAACATCAACGCTGTCGAATCAGTTTAAAGTAATTTAAAATTAGTAAGAGAAAAAAGGGTGAAAAACTGATTTAAAACTGACGCTAGCTTGTTCATTTATTTTTTTTTTCCTGACTTAAACAATTGAAATAAACAAAAATTAGCACCCGGTAATTCATCATTTCGTTGAAATTCTTAAACCAATCACGAACCACAGAGCCGGATCAGCGATATTAGCCGCAGCTTTCAATCTAATTCCAGCCGCCGGATAGCACGAACGTTTCGGACGCCGTAGGTAGGCGGCCGTCGACCAGACGCGGTGGTAAAGCTTTGTCAATGTGCATTCGGGACATGCCGTCCGTTGGCTGCTTTGTACGGCCGGATCTGCCGCCCATGGGATGACCGCTGGGCGGGAATAACGCCCTGATAGATTTACACAATGGAGCGGCGGGCACGTTCGCTCTGGGACGGACTTGGGTATTATAATACCGCCAGAGAATACAGTGAATTTCTTTCTTATTTATACTCCATTATATTGTTTTCATACAGTTTGATTCGTACAAGAATTCAAAGGAAAATAGTAAACTAAACTAAACAAATTTAATAAGCATAATCAAGCCAATGACATCTTAAATGAACAAACAAATATCAACCCATCACCGTTACTAAAACCCCTAATGTAACTAATAATAAATATCAAATTAATTTAAACTATTTTTTATTTAATAATCCCGTATTTGTTATCGTTCTTAGAAACACTAAAGTCGTGTTCAATAAATGTGATTCTATAATTTGTAATAGGGTGAAAATAGCAGCGTATTTAGTTCTACAGTTTTTTTATTTATTAATTGATAGCTGTTTTGGTTTGTGCCATGGTCAATACTGTGATTAAGCTTACATTTTTCTCAGCCATATAGCTGGCTCCGAGATACACAATGCATCATGTTATTCACTCTAACATCCTAATTCAAATAACAATTATAATATTAAACTTATTAAATATGACTCTAATGTTTCGAAGAACGATAAGCAATATGGTGTTTTTAAAAATAAATTAGGATAAATTAAACTGATATTTATTATAAATTACATTAAGGGATTTAACAACGGTGATGGATTGATATTATGATATAAATAAGGATGCTAGAGTAAATAATAAGATGTTTTGTGTATCTATTCTAAGCCAGTGTACATTGCTGAGTAAATGCAGATTTAAACATATACCAAACGATGGCATACGCCAAAATAGATATAAACTAATTTCATAAAAAAAAACTGTAAAACTAAATACTAAATATGTTTAACCTTATAAAACAAATTAATACAACGCATAAACACGACCCATAGCTCTCATGTAATGATTCGCTTCAGTTTATTTCTTTATTTATTGTATGCATGTAAACGTAAGTTTTTTCGTATATGTAATGGTATAGTATATAGGGATTTATATATAATATAATTATATATGGTGTCCACGTGTACTGGCTTCACTGTGGATTGTTCACCTATGAAACGATCACACTTTTATGTCAGAAAATATGGAAAAAAGAATTCAAATAACGAACATCAACGATTAAATAATCTCGAAGAACTTTGAAGGTTACTCGCCCTATGACTTAAAACTTTATCGATTTGATATAAAAAAAGTCACAAAATATCTTTTTATACATATATGATAATTTACAATTATTGGTATTACCCAATTATGCATACACTTTTTTATGTATATTAATTTAATGTTAGTTTAATACGAGTAATAATAAAAAAATAAATGTATCTGTAAACCTTGCGGTATTCCGTCTAATGATACTTATTAAAGAAACAAAACACGTGTCACAATTTGTAGCACAACATGTTGTGTAGCAAAGTTATCAAATTCAATATTATATTAAACATACTGTATTTTTAAAAAACGTTAAGGAATCAAACGCTCGAATTACCCCTATTGATATGTTATACGTTGTAATTAACTTTGATTATTTAAACCCAATTGCCCGTGTATTTAATGTACAGATATAATTTCACCCCTGCAATGCTAAATACCCGTACGGCCTTACAGTGAGAGCTTTCTCCGCTCTTCGAAGCTTCGTGATTTTTATTTTTTTTTCATTTAGATTCCGGTTCAGTTTTGACGGCAATCAGCTGGCTATTTTTAGTAGAAAAAAAAATGCTGATCAAAAGAGTTCAAATGAATTTTTATTATTCACAAAAGAAGAAATACTCGTTATATCTATTCTAAATTCAGAAGAAAAAATATAAATTTTAAGTTTTTTTTGCTTTTTATTTATATAATAAATCATAATGATGAGATTAAACGATTGACTTCAACCAAATTATTATATTTAATAAATTTAATTGATAAAATCAATTATTTTTGATAAAATTATATGCACATTTTACTTGAACAAGCGGTTAGTCTAAAACAGCAATACTTAACATTTTTTCATCTTTGCCGCATGTCAGCTTTTGCTATATTACGTGGGTCGCAGTATATTCATATTTATATGTAAATATACCGCATACTAACATAACATAAATTTAAGTACCAAAGTGTTCAAAATACTCATTCGTTTCCGTAATTTTTTGCAAACAATATCAGATGTTTGAAAAGGTATCTGGTGATTATAATTGTTTCGGGTCTCACATAAAATCTGATTGCGCCGCATGTTGTGTATCACTGGCCTAAGCTCTAGAAAAAAGTAATTTGTAAAGGGTACAAAACGAAAAGAAATTATATATGAAATAAAGTGAACTGCCTTAGATAATTAAAGACCTAGTAAAATTTGATACATTCTCTTTTCTTATAGGACACGCAATTTTCTAAAAAGGTTTTTTATTTACAGTTCGTACACTACGCTGTCTGACTTTTGAGTGTGTCTGAACTCATATTGATTAAATTCATTGGCAATCAAAGCACATAAAAAAAATGACCCGAGCCCGTAAAATTGCGCACGGAAGCTCACAACGCTAATCGCTGCACCATATGACCAAAGAATTACAGTCAAGTTTTAATTAGTTCGTAAATAGTCTAACTAAAGTCTGCCTGAAGATGCTTCTCGAAGAAAAGGAATATGTGTCATAATTTGATACCCAACCTGTGAAATAAAAATATTTAAAATTTATATTAAAAATAAACATCCACAAACATACCGCCAAATCCAGAGAAATACAACGGCATAAGAAGCTTTCAATTTTGTATATTTTTGTTTCTTTGTGCTTTTTGTAATTTTCGAGATTTTTTTACGGATAATGACAGAAATGAAAATAATTTTTCTTCCAGTTTTTTTTCCGAATGGCTATTTATAAAAAGTGGTAAGGGTATTTACCCTGTTTAAAGTCCCTCACACCATTGTTCTGAGAGATACATAATCCTAATCTTTACAGAAGTTACTGAATCTAGATTATTAAAAAGGGTTCCACGTTATACAATGTAGTGTATACAATAACAGAGCAAGGATAATTCAATTTAATCCTTTTGTGTTTATAAATTAACGCAAAAGGGTAATAACATTAATTTTTCATAAATATTTAGTGCATTTTAGCCCGTGAGAGCAGGAATAGAACGCTATTCAAAATAGCACATATTTATTTGTGATATATTATTATAATATTTAATTTTGATTAAAATATTCTATGACTTTCGTATTCCTTCGAATAATCATCAATATAAATATAATTGCCACCTGTGTGGTCGAGTGGTCAACGTCATTGGATTCGACTACGGAGGTCGCGGGTTCGAGTGCCAGTACGGGCAGCTTTATAAATTGATTTTTAAATCGATTTATGAATTTCTGTTCGAAGGCATGGATGTATGTGATGTCTTGAATTGCCCCCTCCCACCCATCCTATCCTATGAGCGGGGCGTATCGTGTGCGATTAGCTATTCACTAGTCCTGTCCAAGCCCTATCCTTCTATTCCTACTCTCTTTGGAAAAAATGAGGTTGAGCAAATGAGTAACAAACAGTTCTTGTAGAAACATTTATGTTTCGATAAACTCCATAAGGAGTTAATATGCTCCACATTGGCAGCGGACATGGTTAAAAAAAGTGTAAGTATCAAACATTAACATATTTTTTGTTTCTTGTGCTTTTTTAAAGTTTTTTTTTTTGTCAAAGTTTTATTATAATCGGATGAGCGGTGTGGCAACGCATAAAATACGAACAAACAAACATTCATTTTGATATATTAGATAATATCGTACTATGATGAAACTAATGAAATGGAATATTGATTGATATTGCCCTATGATAGAAAAATACACATTCACTTGGTTCGTACAACCGCAAAGTTTGCGTCAATAGCAAACAAAATTGGAATTGTATAATATAAGATTATTACAAACCGCTTGGCCCGAGTTCTAAGATTTGCATCGAATAGTTTCATGGGCAAACTTTCATTTGGCCCAGGCTCTTTGCTGTTAAGGTTACGTACACAGAAATAGTTGGCATATCGGAAACACTTCCGCAAAGAATTTGGCAACATGCTTTAGCCCTGCTGAACTACTTGCGCTGTTCTCTGAAAAGGACTATTCTACTACATCTTGGCACACAATACTACTAAAATAAACAACATTGTTATTGCTTACACATACATATCGATGACCTAGTTACATATCGACTGTGGAAAGGAAAAAGGACGTAACCCTAATTTTACAGCAGACACAATAAACGTTTTTTGATGATTTTGAGCCAAATGAATACACAACCTTGAATTGCACGAAGACTGATAAAATTGTTCTTAATTGACATTATTTAATATTAATTTAATTCATTTTTCAAATAAAACCTTTTTTAAGTCTTTTTCATGATCGAAATTTTAGCAGGAACTTATTTTTTAAAACTTAAAAGTTAAATTAAAAGATAATTAACTATATCATGCATGCCCAAACCTTGGATCACGGGTCACATGGGGGCCTTTTAATGGTTACGTGGGGCCCTTTCAACAGTATACATTTTGCGTAGTGATGAAGAGTACAATTAACTTTAAATTAATAAATAAATGTATTAGTGAAAGAAAAAACTATTTCATATATGCTAATAAAGATACAAAACTAATCAAAGCATTCGACGATTGATTTTCATTTATTCAAAAACATGAGGAAATGTTTACAATTTTCTTAATCCCTTTTGATGTAAAAGTCAATACTGCACCTCCAAATTTACAAATGGAGCTTATAGACCTGCACTCAAATATTAAAATGAAAGCCATGTTTGGAAGATACATTTTGCGTAGTGATGAAGAGTGCAAATAACTTTAAATTAAGAAATAAATGTATTAGTGAAAGAAAAAACTATTTCATATATGCTAATAAAGATACAAAACTAATCAAAGCATTCGACGATTGATTTTCATTTATTCAAAAACATGAGGAAATTTTTACAATTTTCCTAATCCCGTTTGATGTAAAAGTCAATACTGCACCTATAAATATACAAATGGAGCTTATAGACCTGCAATCAAATATTAAAATGAAAGCCATGTTTGGAAGAAATAAAATACAAGAATTTTATCGAAAATGTATCCTTGAATAATAATTACCGTAATTAATTCAATTAAACTTACATTAACTCAGCTATATATTCAGGCTCAGAAGAGATGCACAATATATCCTGTCATCCTAATTTATATTACAAATAATAGTATTATGTTGTTTATAGTGTGTTTATTATATATTATTTGTATATATTATTTATAGTGTTAATACTCGATAAAGATAATTGAATTTACTACTAAAATCATTTTTATTTTCTATTTTGCCTGTGTGGTCGAGTGGTCAACGTCGTTGGCTTCGGTTACGGAGGTCACGGGTTCGAACCCCAGTACGGACAGTTTTATAAATTGATTTTTCAATCGATTTATGAATTTATGTTCAAAGGCATGGATGTATGCGATGTCTTGAATTCCCCCCTCCCACCCATCCTATCCTATGAACGGGGCGTACCGAGAGCGATTAGCTAACCACTAGTCCTGTCCTAGCCCTATCCTTCTATTCAAATTCTTTTTGAAAAAAGAGAAGTTGAGCAACTGATTAATAATCAGTTCTCGTAGAAAAACTTCTATTGAGATAAACTCCATATGCTCCACATCGGAAGCGAACATGGTAACATTTTTTTTGTTCATTCAATTCATTTTGTAGATATATTTTTAAGCGTGAAATTTTCTATTTCGTGAAGAATTAAATTTCGCGGTGGTTGCAAAATATAATGGCTTCATTATAAAATTGCTAATTAAAATAATCGCCACAAGCTTTCATGATAAATTTCCTGACTCATCATTTTTTAACAATTTGACTAGATTGAAGCTTTTAAATTTTATTTGCATCACGAAGCTATTTTATAATGAGGCAGGTTGGGTTTCAAGCTTTTAGCTAAGAAAATATCGAAAATAATTATATAATAATTGAGAAAGAAATGAAAAGCTTGGCATTATGTTTATTTAGCTTGAGAGGTTTGACATTTTCTCATGTAATATATTATTTACCAGTTTTATTCGGGTCCGTAGTGAAGTGGTAAAATTTGTTGGCTTACGTGACGTATATTACGGGTTCAAGTCGCGGTACAAACAATTTTTTTTAAATAGATTTACCGATCTTTGTTCAAATACAAGGGTATTTTATTAACCCCTAGTCCTGTTCTAGCCATCTTTCTATTTTATTCCTACTCTCTTATAAAATAAGATTTTGATCTTCTGAATAATAAGCAATAACAAAAAGTAACAGAACTCACTGTCAGAACTGTATTTTTTTTTAAGATGTAGTTAATATGCCAAGAGACGTATTGATATTTGAACAACCTATTGTAATGACGACAAAAAAAGATTAATAATAAACAAGAAACGCGTTAAATAGTATTTTGAGTTCATAATTCACTAAGATATTCATGAACGCCTTTATGAAATTCCTTTGACTAAACTATTACAAAAATGGCGCCGCCTTTTATAATACAATATCTTATTTGAACTAGACAATTAAAATCTTCTTTGAAAAGTTCACAATTAATTGTACAGCAAAAACTTGTACTTAAAACATTTTACAGCAAACTTTACGATTAATAATGTTCAGAAGAACTTTCACAGAGCTAAATTTATTATTTTATAAATACATTAGTCTTCTGGAGGATACGGCGCCATATTTTTGAAATAAATAAACTTGCCGCTTCTCAAGTATAAGCCTACAACTTTGTCGGAAACTTTCAGAAGCTCTAAAGTATTTTTTCCACTTAGTCCAAACTTTTATTCAAACGATGAAATGGGATAGCCGTAGCATATTGTTGATTCTGTTTTTCAGTGTAAATATAAATTGGACGGATTCTACAATAGTTTAATTGTGTTAATTTATATTATTTCACTATTCACTATTTCGGTCATGTATTTTAGTAAACACTGATATTTATGAATACAATTTTTTTTTTAAATCTTCCAGAATAAAAAAAAACACATTATAACAGTGATTTCCAACCTGGGAGGCGTGGACTGTTGCAAAGGGACGCTCAAACAGTCCAAAATATTGATTTACCCTTTAAAACTTGTCTTTATTACTATATAAAATAAAGGATGGGGAGGTGCGAAGATATTTTTTTACTCCAAAAGGAGGCGTAGTAACATAAAGGTGGAAAATCAATGTATTATAATACATAATAAATGATTGTTTATTTTTTTTTTGAAAATAATCAGATTTATCTTCTGCTGTTGTGGTATTTTGTATACTCAGTTAATTGCATACACATTTTACAATGCTGGCGGTTTTAGAAGCTGTATTTAAAAAATATAGTCTTGCAAAATTATGTATTAGATATATTATCAAATCCTCTCATACAAAGAGAATTAAAAATATGAATTGAACAACAATTCCTTGGAAAAAAGTAAATCTATCATAACGATTTCGGACCCTTTTTGTGATCCCGGGATTTAGATCGATTATTTACCATAAATTCTTGGAGAACTAATGGATGTGGGGTTTCGGGAAACCGGGATCGATCACTGGATAAAAGTCAGAAATTGAGAGATTTAAAAATAGTTTAAAAAATAAGGTGGAAAACTTTTATTTAGCTCGCTGGTGGCTTTCAAAATTTTGTTTGCTAGGCGATTTTAAGAACCTGGGAATTAACGGAACTTCCAAAATGAAAAAACGTGGCAGCTTTTTTCATTTCTCATCCTCAATCCTGAAATCTCGAGATTAGTACTATCACCAGTGGTGAATTATCCCATAAGCACAAGAGGCGCGCGCTTGGGGCCTCCAAATCTTGGGGGCCTCAAAGATAGCATATATTATATAAAACCTTACATTTTAATTTCAGTTTTCGATATTAATTATTATTCTACGAAGAGGTTTGCAGCACTTTTATGTTATTCGAAAAGCAGGGCTTCCAAAATTTATTGCGCCTGGGGCCTCCAAAGTGCTCCAATCCACCACTGATTATCACCAGAGATTTCAGGATCATAAAATCTGAGAGGATCCGGGATTTGAGACCGTAATCATATCATAAAAGATCATATTATGTTGAATACTACATATTCTAAAGTCTATATAAGCCAATAAACGTATCTATAAAATCCAATATTAATTTACGAATTTTTGCAAGAGCATGAAGAATATATAAAAGATAATATTTTTTTACAGTTAGAAAGCTAATGAGATTAGTAAAATTAAACGTGATTAAATAATACGAAAAAAGCTAATGAAAACTTTCGTTAACTTTGATAATTGAAATAAACACTAATGAGTCGAAATGTTTGCTAATGAATAATCCATACAAAGCTTTTTAGGCTACAATACAATCTCTATATTAAGTTTAACGCTGCGACGACAAGCTTGCAGAAAGTTCTTTAAACAAGGTCAGCAGTTATAGAAACCCAAAGGCAGTTGTTTAGCTAGCATCTATTTACTCGTCATTTCGCTGAATGGTCACTGGGAAAACTTTTTTCTTTTGCGCAAGTTTTCGGAAAAAAATCTCCCCTGAGTTCATAGAATTCTCTTGTTTATTGTTTCTAAATTACACGAGAACTTTTTGGATACTATTGCCAATGAAAAACAAATTTGATTCTATTTACTGCTTAACATAGAAGTTTCGCATTCAAAGAATCCGCTATTTGAGTTGATAAAGTCATTAATAAGGTTTTTCGAAACTTTTGTTTCTTTTTGATATAATCATTATTTCGATCTTTTATACACATTGCTTTATTTTATATAAAGTGAAAATGTAGACATGTTTTTTTTATATATAATCGTATGGTTCTAGAGAAACGTCAACTATGTATATAACTAGTAAAAATAGTGGGGACACCGGAATTAAAGCGATAGTTAATAACCACGCTTTTTAAATGCTCCAGGAACCTGTTTAGCATGTAAAGGTTTGAGTTTTCAACTTAAGTATTGCACATAACCAGAAAAATACAAATATTGATTTACTCAATCATTATTTTATTAAAAAGTATGGCTATCTTGAATATTTTCAATACTCTCAGTTTTCTAATAAATAATCCTTTTCGCCAGCAATGGCTTTAAGCCTAGTGATACATTTATTTCTTATTTAAACACGATACACTTATTTACTAAGCGTCAGTTCAAGTTCATCCGTGCACTTCAACGCCTGAAGGTTCCGAAAGGCAAAGCCCGGGTCGTCAGTGGCAAAACTTGTGTGAATGTACATAATTTTAACGATTCAAATTTAACGAAAAGAATTTTGAAAGGAACTGACTAAATTCATCATTTTGAATTCATATTTTTTACTGATACCGATAGTTTAAAGAATTTGAGAAAAAGAAAGTAATAAACATAGAGTAAAACGTATTTTCAGCATAATGTTCTTTAAACTAGGTTCATTAATTCTGCAAACGTATTGTATCGGACCATATTCTAAGTACAATCATGACTATTCTTTGTAAATATCTAAAAACTGATTCCATCGTGTTTTCAATATTCAAAACAGCATTTGCCATCATCAACACAATTAGGATACAATATATTAATTTGCTTAAAATGTACATATATTAATCACAAATCAAATGAATATGATCTGTGGGTTTTTCATTATACAAATGGTTACCTTTCTATTATTGTGGAGGTAATTGGACAGACGGAATGACATTAATCATAAGTGCATTAACTGCTAAATTAGTTCAGCTTGGCTTTGATATGCGCGATCATTAGCTTTTATAATTATTAAAGAAGTGCTGTAAAAACACATTTAGATGTCTGTCAGACATAAAATATAAGTCACATTTTGTCCAAATTTATGCAGAGGTCGTCTGAAGAATGACTATTACCAAGTATGGAGCTTTATATATTGTGGCGTTACATCATGAAAGCTTGCCAAACCTTTAAATCTTCATATGTTAAACAAATAAATATTCCACTATAATATTCATTCTAAAATATCGTGCTTAACAATACGCTATGCAATCAAAATATATAGATACCAGATGCCTTAATGTTAAGTAATCTACTTTTGAAAGGTGCCATGACAGTTATTCAGAAAACAGGGCGTATTTCTGCCAAAACTTTACTCTATTATAATATTAGAATCTACCTGTGCGAGTAGCTACATTTTAAGCTGAAAATGGTTGACAGAGGTCTTTCAACTGTTTCCGGTAAACAGTAACGTATTTCCACTCAGCGACATCAAAGTTCTGTGACGATGGATGTTTAAATTTAGTTTAAATTTCTTCATCAATTCTATTATATATAAGTAAGATTTTTGCTAACTGTATCGTGCAGAAAGACAAAAGGTATATGAAAAATAGAAGAACTGTTTTTTTTTAATTCATGTTCACTCTTTTTTTTTCTTATGTAACTATTTGTTACTAAGTTGATCAACCTTACCTTTTCGAATAGAGTAGTAGGGATAAAAGGATATGGCTAGAAAAGAACTTTTTTAAATCAATGTCCACTCCCAATGTGGAGCATATGGTCTCCTAATAGAGGTATCTAAACATAAGTTTTTTTACGAGAACTGTTTGTTACTCAGCCGCTCAACCTTTCTTTTTCAAAGAGAGTAAGTAGTAGGTATAGAAGGATATGGCTGGGAGAGGACTAGTGGTTAACTAATCACTCTCCCCATGCCTATTTGTTAAGAGATCGGAAAGGTGGAAAGGTATTTTACGACATCACACACCCATGCCTTCGAACAGAAATCGATAAATCGATCGGAAAGTGCTGTTCCATAAGACTAATTGATTTGTTTTTTTATATTTTTTCACCTTATTACAATTAAGTTCTACCAAGTAAATAGCGTGTAACATATTTGTAATCAGAAGATAATTTTGATACATACATAGTACGAGTGATTTTAGATATTAACAGACACCCTTTACTTTCGTCTAGATGAGAATTTTATGTACAAATGTTACTGCAAAACTATTTTTATACAATTCATTTATCCGTTGGATTTGGCGGAGTAAATATTTGCTTAGAAAATTGGTTACGCTTAAGAAATCTCTTTCGTATATTACGTAATATGAAGCCTTCCCTTCGCTTCTTTCGTCTACTTTGGTTCAGAAACGTCTTCGGTTGGGAGAAAATCTAACATGAGATAAAGAATCCTGTGTATCCACAGTAACTGTACAAATAGTTAGTTATATTAGAATTTAAAACACAATATAAATGCATTAATAATAAGTAAATACATTCAATTTTAAAGGTTTGTTACACAAAGTTTTGTGTAGGTGTTTTAATTGGTTGCTGCTTGGTCAAGTCATCAAAGTGGTTGGTTTCAGCTACAGAGGTCACGGGTTCGATTGTCAATTGATATACAGATTTCTTGTAGCTTGAGCAGTTAACTAACCACTAGTCATATTAATATCATTCTATCCACACTCTCATTTTAAAAAGATATGATGAGCAATTGAGTAACAAGCAGTTCTCGTGGAAACATTTCTGTTCAGATAAAACTATTAAAACATTACAACAAATATATAGATGTATAAATTATATTATATGAGGGTATTATTTGCAAATACAAAATGGTTGGAAATTAAGCTTGAATTTGTTTGTAATGTATTAAATATCCTCCCCTTGCACCCTTCCTTTCCTTAAATTACAAGGCATAGCAAGAGCGATTAGTTAACCACAGGGTTGAGCGACTGAGTATCAAGCGGTTCTCATAGAGGACTTCTGATGAGATACCACTATCAGGAGGCCATATAATTAACATTGGGAGAGGAAATGAATCAAGGTTAAGGAAAATATTGTGAATATCTAAATAAAAGTTTCGACTTTATTAACCGGTATTTCGTGTTTATATTTCCACGGAGACTTGCAAATCTTCGAGAATTTTCAAACTCGAGATGCATTTATTTCCCCAGCGGAAACATTTTCCACCTTCTAATATTTTTTTATCTCACAAGTGGCGCAGCGTGTACATGGAAGAAAATGTAAGCGAGTAGGAAATATTGGCGGAACAGATCCAACCTCGTGGGAAAGGTAATTATGGACAATTTATTTCCGGTAACGATAGTTTACTATTATTAAATTTGAATCGAGCAAATTATGTAAATTCACACAAGTTTTGTCTCCAACGATCATCTTTTTGGCATCTACAGGCGTTCAAGTACACGGATGAACTTAAACTGACGCTAAGTAAATGAATGTACCGTGTTCATATAAGAAATAAATGTATCACTAAGTTTAAAGCTGATGCTGCCGAAAAGGATTAACACATGGAAATGCCTACAGATTTGAATGGTGAGTAATTTTAAAAACTATATTTATTTTTGTTTGTCGGAAAAAAAATATGATTATATTTACTTATGTACATAAAAGGTATAAGAGTGGGGAGTTTGGATGATTTACCTGCTCATTCAAAATCAGTAAGCTACTCAATTGTGCTCTATTTATTTCTAAAATTTGTGTGAATGTACGTAATTTGAACGATTCAAATTTTATATTGAAATTTCACCAAGCAACTTCAGTCGAAATCTTTAATTACTACTATTATTTGAAAATAATCAAAACAATATTGAAGTAATACATAAAACTGTCTATTTAGCTATTCAAACCTTTGACCGTGCATTTGAATATATTGACTTTCCAACAGTTACTCATACACTATTATATGTCAGGTCCGTAGCGCAGTGTCAACATTGTTGACTTCCATGACGTTTCACACGAGTTCGAATCCCAGTGCGAACAGCATTTTTCAATCGATTTATCGATTTCTGTTCCAAGGCATGGATATTTGTGATGTATGAAAATTCCTCTCACTTTCCCAATACTAATAGCGATTAGCTAATCACTAGTCCTTTTTTTTAAATCTTTTCGTTTCTATTCCTACTCTCTTAGAAAAAAATAGAGATTGAACAAACGAGTAACACTCAGTTCTCGTAGAAAGCTTCCATTGAGATACCTTCATTTTGAGGCCATATTTTCCACGTCAGAAGCGGACTTAGATTTTTTTTTAAATCCGTCATTTTTATGTATATCAGTAGTTCTTAATATGGGGTGCGAGAAAGCATTTTCGGTGGTGCGGAAGGTGTTTATATTTTGATATATTTAAAAAAATGCATATTAAATGTATTACAAAACAACCTAGTCATTAAAATTCGAGATGTTATTTTTGTATTTAAATATAAATGTATGTACACATTTCTCAAAAAACAAATATAATTGCTAAAACATATTTTAGGATTTAACTGGAAGCGGACGGTAGTATTAGATTGAAATTAATAAATGTGTTTTGTATTTCATTGGCTTCACCTGTTTGAGAAGCATCCATAGACTATCGTATCTATCGTAGGATTTTAAATTCAACTGCATTTGGTCAAACGTTATTGTTAAAAAAACACAATTATATTTAATCTGAAAACGCTTGATAAAGAAGCGAAACACATTTTACAACTTACTGTACGAACAATAGAATCACAATGTTATTAATTTTTGTCTTATTTTACAAACGAGTTTCAACAAACTTACCTTTAGCTATATTTCAATAATATTTAAATACACTTCTAAGATGAATTGTCGGTGTTAAGCTTAAAATACACCTCAGAGAAAACGTATGGTAGCTCCTTAGTCATTCACTATATTATAAATAAGGAAAGGTGTGAAAGATACTGCGTATTTCAAAACTTGAAATATGGCTCAGGATATTTATTATGTTTGGGAATATGGAAAGTAGACACCTTGAACGGAAATATTTTTTTAACCAAAAACTTACTACGTAAGAAATTTATAAAATGTAATGTAATAGTAGGTGAAGAAATATCATTATATATATAGTTGATAGCTATTTATCATAACGGATTATGCTTTGATCAGAACTATTATTAAACATACATTACTTTAGTTATAAAATATAATTATATATTATATTACCTTCGAAGAGATTCATGGTATATTATCTTATTCAATCTTACATCTTAATTTGTATTGAAATATACATTATTACATTGAATAAATTCACAAAGTGTTTCCCGGAACTATAAAAATATGGTATCATTTAAAACAAATTAGTTTGTGATTAATAGAATTTTTTTTGTTGATTATTCCACGTATTATGCTACTAGCTGTGAGACGTGTTTCGCCTCTTTCAGAGGCATCTTCATACTTACTATCGCAAAGTTTGCTTAAGTAATGAAGCAAGATTGATTCTAACATTTTAAAATTATGAAATTACAAAATGGAGTTTTTGGGTTTTTTTTCATTTTAAGAGGAGCAAGGAGGGTAAATTTTGAAGTAAATTTTCTATTAAAATGAACTTCCACAAAGTTACCGCCGAAACCGTCGAAAGTATTAGTTTGTGATTATTTATAATTTATTATATAAGCATCTTGTAATGGTATTAGAATAATGTGTCATCTTGACTTTTTAATCCTAGAAAAACTCATAATTTCTTGAAGAATGCGAGTCTGAAAAAAATCAGAGAACCACACATTTAAAGAAGAATAAAGTGTTTCGAAAGCTTCCATGGACAAGTATCATTATTTTTTAAATTTCAATTATGTATTATATCATTTTAGATCACTTTGTTAAATTTTCCGAAATTATAGTTATGTTTGAAATTACTTTTAGTCACCACTTTAACTTTATTAATCTTTGATTGGTGTTAGCTTAGAGCAGCCATACTCAACCTTTTTTTCCTCCGGGCCGCATTCCGATTTTTGCTTCTCTACGCGAGCGGTGGGCGGCAACATATTTATAGTAAACAGTAAATATAGCACATACTATACGTTTTTTTTATTCGATAAATTTGTTTTTCCTTTCTGCATCACACCGAAGGTGATCTCTCCTCAATGATACAGTAAAGATACATTTTTTTAGATACGATTTGATAGGTAACAATAATTGATAATTAAAAATATACTATACTGCATACATATGTATGTATGTATGGTGTACAATAGCGTCGCGACTAGCGACTGATTTGACGTAAAATAGTCACTAGTTGAGCCGGCACCCCAGTACTGCGGTTTTTGCATGTAAAATATTTGGTGACTATAATTATTTTGGGCCGCACATAAGAGCTTACTGGGCCGCAGGATGAGTATGGCTGGTTTAGGGTAACTTATTCATTAACTCTACTGTAATTTGTAAATTATTTTCTATGCCAATTGCTTATTTCACCTTTTTATTTCAATTTGTTTTTGTATAAATAGCACTATTAAATTCTATAAACCGAAACCGGTCCTGATCTTGGTTAGTAAAAGTGGAAATAATTACAAAGGAATATTGTGTTTTTCTTAATACTAAGCGACTGTTTAGAAAAATAAGCCAATTTAACGAAAACTTTAACATAACGTCTTTCTTACATTTATAATGTCTACGAAATAACTTACGTTTATTTCACGGATTTTATATAAAATGGAACATTAGAGACAAATATAATATTATTCCACATATGTGGCACTTAGAACAAATGGCTTCTTACTAATTCACTCTATTATTCCAAGAGTAATGGATATTGTCTACGACCCGTCCTCGAGACTGCGGACCCGTAGATAAAGCCCACCTCTTCCAGTGGGCTCTTTCAGGGGCTTCTTTTTATTTTATTACATCGTTATTGTGACCTTGTATTGTGGACCATTTAATAGAACGGCAGAATTATTCTAGATTCTATTTAATATAAAGAAAAAAGGACTGCTTCAGTCTCCTTCTAAATACATATACGCACTTCAGAGAACCCATTTAAAAGAAGTCCACTGTCTTGAATATCTCTATGATAAAAAGGAAATGCCTATAAAAGTCACAAGAATTGAATAATATTTAATAGTTTTTTTCTTCCCAGTTCATTTGTTCATCATACGCCTAGTGTCGGCACTTGGTAAAAAAGAAAATTTGGGCATATTGCATCGCCATACCTGGGGCATCCAATTAACTGGACTTAAAAAAAATCACATATTTAAAAAAATTGAATCGTTCAAGTATTGTCATTAACGACTAGGGTTGCCAGACCCGAAGCCTTTTTGTTATCCGGGATTGATTAATTTTTCCCCCGGATTATCTCCAAAACTCGGTTTTTTTTTTAGCTCACCGAGTAATTTGAAATTCTCAATTCGCTATACTTATTCCCCAGATTATCTCCAAAACTTGTAAAAATCCGATCAATTTTCGGGATTTGATCAAATTTCCGGGACAATTTAGTACTCATCCGGGAAACGGGACAGCGATTCCAATTCCGGGACACCTGGCCCACTAACGACCCGGTTTCACCTTTCGGCATATTCAGGCTTATAAGTGCAAGGATGACCTTTACCAAGAAATTTAAAAAATTGATAGGGCACAGTTAATTAATTTATCAATTTTAAATGAGCAGGTGAATCTGCCGAATTCCCCACTTTTGTATATTATAGCTGAGTAAGTATTTTTTTTTTTCGTAAAGTAATTAATTATAAACATTCCAACAACCAAAATAAATACCATTCTTGAAATTACCCACCGTTTAAATCTGTAGGCATTTCCATATTATAAAACTTCAACAATAATCACATTTAATTTCAAAAACCTTCAAAGACTATTAGCTGAAGTAAATATTTCCCCAACTAATTGAACGCCATTAAAATGAAATAATGAGTATAGTTAACCCATATCGCCATCAATAGATTTTAACTTGTGATTTATTTATTTATTATATAAACATGATTCACTCCTTTGCTAAACGTCAGTTCAAGTCCATCTGTGTATTTTAACGCCTGAAGATGTCGAAAAGTGAAACCCGGGTAGTTCGTGACAAAACGTGTGAACAATTTCAAAACAATTTGAACGATTCATTTTTAATATTGAAATTACACCAAACACCTTCAGTCGAAATTTAAATTATATTTTAAAATTACATTAAATATACGTTGTGTAAAATTCATATTTTAATACACGGATGTGTTTATTTTTCAAAATGTCGTCTAAATTAATATAAAGAGTGTATACAATGTATAACGTAACATTTGTAGAAGAAGGTTCTGGAAGCTTCAAAGAAACAGAAAATATATAAAGTTTAATTATTACGCACGCATATTATGCTATATTTAAATAACCCTTTCAACGTTATATCAGGTAATTTAATAAAGGTAGTAAATGAAAAATGTTTTATGAAGCAAAATTATTCATGTGTAAAATTGTTGTGTTTAATATGACGTTTAAAACACTAAGCCGTATTTTTCTTTATTGTCTGTCCATGCCCGTTCCGAAAGTAAAAATATTACCACTACGTGGCGTCTCAAAGAGCCCTGTCTTTTGCTAGTTTTATCGCTTCTTTCCAGGTCATGTTGTATCTTAACCGTATATGTATGTACATCATAAAAAGTATGGTGCTTAGCGACCTTTCAGGACACCAGTAACGTTACGTAATGTGATCAAAATTTTTAACTGAATTAAGTTTACAAGCTTTGTTTTGATGAACTTATTAATCGCCGCTTTTAATAGTGGTTTTAAAAATAATTATATTTTTTCATCCATGTACGCTTCTAATGTGGAGCATATGGCCCTTTCAACTGAAATATCTCAACATACATTTTTCTACGAGAACTTTTTGTTACTCAGTCGCTCAACTTCTCTTTTCCAAAGAGAGTAGTAAGGAAAAGGCTAGAACAGCACTAGTGATTAACTAATCGCTTTCGCTACGCTCAGTTATTGAAGGATCGAAAAGGATGGAAGAGAATTTTTAGACATCACAAACACCTATGCCTTCGAAGAGAAATCGATCGAAGAAATGTTGATATGATCTGAGATGTGGCGCAAAAGCCAACAACGCTAACCACTGCGCAAAAGGGCACGAATATATATAGTTATATATCATTATTATAATTTTTTCCGTCGCCCATTTTAATGATTAAAAAAATATAATAATGTTGTACGAAACAAAAGATGTTATACTCGTCTACTTTTGTCAGTAAAATGGCATTTCTACAAATGACGTATTACGGGATTGAGTAACTTTATACCCCAACCCTCGTACATCATTTCACTCCCGACTAAATTATGTAAAATTTTCAACCGCCCCCCATTTAAAAATGTTACGTAGCGATTTTTTTCTCAGAAAAAAATGAATTGCTTTTGTGACGTAATATTTAATACAACCATTTCCTTTCTCGAGCCGAAACGTTATATAATACCATATTAACATGAATGTAACTTGATATTATTTAGCTTTTTTACAAACATCAAACTTTTACGTCGTATTCAGGGCCAAATGATAAAAGAACACGTGGCAAAATAATATTTATGTATATTGAATGTGGAAAGGAAAAATGTTCATTGGTAATTTTGATCTGAAAGCAAATTATAAAATATACACAACGTTGAAGTGCATGGAGACTGATAAACTGGTTTTAAATTAACTTTACCTGATGTTAATTTAATATATTTAAAAAAAATAAACTCTTAATTAAGTCTTTTTTTTCCGATCGCAATTTCCACTGGGCTTTATTTTTCCAAACTTAAAAGCCAAATTTAGATACTAATTCGGCGTTCTCAACTTACATCTTCTTGAAAGAACGCGTATCATGTTGTGAATTGTGATTATCAAAAAAGCTGTTTTGAAAAAACGGTGGATTACGTCTTTTGCCGAGTTTCTCTCTCCACAAGCTGAATTTTGATACAACAAGAACTGTCTAGCGCGATTTAGTAAAGTAACGTCATACAGTTATTTTTATCGTTAATAGTTTTTTGCACTACTCTCTCGATTTTTCGAAAGACTAATTATTAAATTTTGCATGATATTGTTGCTGGATTTTTTTGTTATGGAGTGGCTCATGTCTTGCACGTTCTGCAAGGTTGATTTATATTTTGTAACGGCTATTTGTATCATTAGATCATTTATCGGGTCTATGGCGCAGAGGGTTAGCGTTGTTGGCATCCGAGGCGGATCTCACGGGTTTGCGTCCTAGTACGAACAGCATTATTTTCTATCGATTTATCGATTTCTATTCGAAGACATGGATGTTTTTTATGTATAAAAATTACCTCCCAGTCTTCCAATCTTTCAATAACTGTAGGTAGCGAGATTGATTAATTTACCACTTTTTCTGTTCTAGCCTTATTCTTTTACCCTTACTACTCTCTTTGAAAAGAGACGTTGAACGATTAAGTAACAGACAGTTCTCGTAGAAAAAATAGTGTTGAGACACCTCCATTAGATAGCCCACATGCTCCACATTGGGAGTAGACATGGATAAAAAACAGTATCAAAATATTTTTATTGTTATTCCTGACTTTGTTTTATGGATTATCTAAATTTACAAATCAAAATGAACTCGGTGACTGAACCATCATGTGAGATCCAGAATAAAAAATGGACGCATCAAATGTGTAATGATAAAATTAGTAACTGTTTTTTTTATGAAAATTACATTATAATGATGTTTTAAAAGTATTTGAGTATTTGCTATAATAACTGTTAAATGTACTACTAAAAATGTTGTCAAATACTCCAATAATGCCTCTATATGAAAGGTTATATCATCATTATAAATCACAGTTCCAGGGTTCAACGCATTGGTAGCGTATTACTTGAAAACACGGCCCCCGGACTCAATGTGTTAATAATATTTTGAATGAAGCAGAATGCTATAAAAAAACATTAGTCCTCTCTAAGAGAAGTTAAATTATACTTTGAATGTTAAATCTTTAATAGAATACGACTATCGTATGAAATATCTCGAAAGTTTATTTATATTACAATGGCTTAGCTATAATGTAAAGTATTTACGCAGATGCGCTCAACTTAGTGGCAAAAACAAAGAGTGAATAAAATATGTCGTCTACTGTTTATGCTTTATTACCTCATTAAACGATACAAGAAAACCAAATCCACTTTATTCGTTTGGATAATAGCTAGACGTTACTTTCGAGAAAATAATGGAAACAGTACAATGCGCCGAGGCTTATGAATCTCAGTATAAAACAGCCCTTCTCAAACGCTGTGTCGTGATACACAAGTGTATTGCGAATAGCTTCCAGGTGTGTCGTGAAAAATGTATTTTTCTTACATATAAAACAAAGGTCTTGTGTGTAATTGGCTTCTGATTGACTGTGAAATGATTTGTCTCTGATTGACTTTAATATTCACGTTTAAAATATATGTTTTCAAATAAGTTTTATAAAAGAACAAATACATGTTTTTGACTAATTTTTGATAATAACATGAATAAAAAATTGCAAAAGAATGTTTACTATTAGATTCATCATGGTTAATTGGAAAAGGTCGTCAGAGGTCCCCACCACCGGAACTGACACTAAACAAATGCTCCGTTTCAATGTATGCAATGTATATTATATATATCGAGTGAAGTCGGTAAAACGAGGCAAGTTTTGACAAAGTCAGTCACGACGATTAGGAATCATAAGCATCAAATATAAAATTTAAAAATTAGATTTTTTTTATATTGACGAGCAACGTAAAGCAACAATGAATGAATGAATTTGCATGATCTACGAAACGAATATAATAAACCACAAGTGTGTTGCAACGGAAAAAGTTTGTGCAGAGATGTTATAGAAAAACTGTTTTAATGTGTAATAGAAACGTGTAATAAGTATAAAATGTCACGACATAATATTGTTCATATTTTATTAACTTTCAACCATCTTCAATACCAATGTAGAACATATGGAATCCAAATGGAGGCTTTGTGTAATAACAACGTTGTTATCTAGTCAAATAAACTTTCTTTTTTGAATTGATAAAGTTAAGAAAGATAGGTCTAAGAAAGGTCCAATAGTTAACTAATCGCCCTTGTTACCTCATGATTTTTAAATCATAATCGTCGGATACAAACACGTATGTACATTAATACCAACCCTCGGATAACGCCATCGTAAAAAGCAACCGTCGAAAAGCGATGAAAACTCGACTTTACGACCCTCAAATAAATAAATACACCCAGCAATGCTATCAAGAGTCATTTATACATCATATAATTATTTAAGATTATATTTGCTTTGTACATTATCTGTTTGGATTGAAAAAGTCTTTAATTTTCAATTTTACCAATTTATTTTTGATATTTATTTCTTATCATGCGTGAATATTATATAAAATCATACTAAATTTGCATCGTTCAAATTATGTACATTCACACAAGTTTTTTCACTAACGACCCGGGTTTCGACTTTCGGCATCTTCAGGCGTTCAAGTGCACGGATAAACTTGAACTGACGCTTAGTAAATGAGTGTATCGTGTTTAAATAAGAAATAAATGTATGACTGGGCTTAAGGCCATTGCTGGCGAAAAGGATTAACCCATGGTAATTCCCACAGATTTAAATATTGACAAAACTTGTGTGAATGTACATAATTTGAACGATTCAAATTTAATATTGAAATTCCACCAAGCACCTTCAGTCGAAATCATGAATTATAGAAAAATTATACGTTTGTGAAGATTCAATTCGAGAGTGAAATTAAGAGAAGCTGTGTCTATAATGTCCGTTAAACTGTACCCAAAGAACTAGTTCGATCACTTGGTTTTTGTAGATTTATAAATCTACAAAAAATATCCCATTAAGTAAGAAAAATACACAAACATCGTAGGCGGAGAGTTGAAGACATATTATTGATTTTGAAAATAGTAAAATATTCACTCCATCATATTTGACTGTCAATCAAATTTAATGTATGAGTTCTTTTCAATTTCAACTTTCAAAGAAGAAACTTTATTCTTGGCTTAAAAACAAACTTCTGTTTTTTGACTGTCATTTTTTAATTAAATTATTTTCGAAAGTGGATAAAGCCCCGCCCGAGGAGGTCTTTTCTGAGAGAGACAATAGCGTCAGCAGCTTTTAGCCCCCAGTCATTAATCATACTTTAGGAATAAAATTTCATAGTCATTAATCCGAGCAGTTGAATTTATGAATTAATTCTACCCTTACTATCATTATTTCTTTGTACACGAAGTTAAATTAATTGTTTAATTAAGAAATTGGGATGATGGTGGTTTTGCTACTCAAATTTCTTTGATAAATTAACCAAATCAGCGATTTAATTGTAAAAAGCTCTGCGCTTATAAAGACGTGTTCACATATAGAATAATTTAAAATGGCTAGGCGTCTTAAAGTTTGCCTGTCAAATAAATGATAGACTGATTAATATCTTAAAGTGTACAATATATACAACAAATGACAGAAGACTAATATCTTTTTTGTGATTTACAACTACAGATATCTTTCAATTTAAACTGAAGATTGGTTTCTCAAAATATCCACGCAATTCTTAAGCGAAGTAGTAGATGCTATCATTTGCATCTAAAATCGACTTGTTTTTTTATTATTTTGAAATCTTTATTTTGCATTGTATACGGATGAAATTTACAAATAATTTTTATTAAATTATATTTAATTACTATAATAATTAAATTCGTTTTTTGACCATACGATAAAACTCTAATTTTTACAGTGTAGACTAGTAACGGCTACTATTACAAGCTTAAAACAATAAAGTTATGAATCAAATTAATTTATTCCTTTTATATCATTTATATAATAAATATATCTTGGGTTAATGCTAGAAGTGCTTATGTCAAATATATCAAATGTTCAGTAAAGGCAATTGTTTTTATGTTTGTGGTATCTATGTAGTTTAGTAAAGTGGTGATTTTTCGTACTTTAACTACCCAAGTGATCATATACACTTTTTACACTAATTGATATCAACTTTTGATCATGTATTTGAACATAGAAGTTTATTGGTGAAAAGCATGCTGCAACATTATTTGGACGTACAAATTAGCTTTCCTTATATTTCATTAATTTTAAATTGAATAACAAAGAGATTTCTCGCACAAAAAGAAAGAGTGTTATAAAGTATTTTCTGATTCTTAACTCCCAATGGCCAAAATTTGACAAAGTCAGTTTAAGCATTAAAGCCCAAATATATAATCAACGACATAATAATAAAATTAATATAAGTTAAAATGAAATTGGCCATGTAATTAAACTACGACACTATTGATACTGGAATTTATAACTTTTAAGAATAATCACAAAGGTTTTTCTATGTTGACGTTATTCAATAACTTTTCTTAGATGGTTTAAGGTCGGACCAAAAGTATTTGATGGCCGAGGTTGATCCATATAATATGGTATAATCGAAAACATGTACGCTAGCTATTAGTCGATGTAAGGCTTATAAATTATGTCGTGTATTTATTGTCGTTTGACTACTGATTGAGGTTGTTAAATTATTATAAATAAGTCGTATGTTTATAGCGGATAAGCAGTGATAGTTAAGGTAAATAAAACACTAACTGTAAGCCTATCTCAGTATGAAAGTTGATCACCCCTTTCAAACGCTTGATATTGTGATAAAAAAGCTCCCAAATAGATATATGTATATTTGGCAATCGATGTTTGTGAAAATGAATATTAATAAAAGAATATAGCGAAATTTTCATATACGAAAAAAGTTAAGTAAATATTTAAATTCACTGTAATAATTCATCTTAAATATAAAATAACACACAGACAAAAAGAAAAGAATAAAAAAGAAAACAAATTATGAAAAATAAAGTTACGCAAAATAAAAATACCCAAAAAAACATGAAGGTTTTAAATTGATATATAAACTAAAATGCGAAGAAAATAAGTATAGTATTCGAAAATGTTTCCATCTGACAATTGAAGAGTTTTCCAAAGGATAAAATTTATTCTGAAGTCTTCAACAGATTTATTTACCTTTTTGGGAATCCCCGGAGGGTACTTCTTTTGAGAAAAAAAATATTTTCTTTGTGTGTAATTTCTTGGAAAACCTTTTGTCGAGAATTTCGATTACTGTATCCATATTCAAAATTATTATTACAATATACTGCCTCAGGATCTGATGATAAGCCTTGGAAGAGAAATTTCATTTCGTTATTAATATATCGTGTCGTTTTAAGAAAAAAGACGAGCATGATTGTAGCTTTTTTTATAATAGATTTTGCTGCTTTCTATTTTAATACTGGTTCGAAAGACGAAACTTTAATCACTCTAGATCAGTGGAGGGGAACCTGTGGCCTCTTGGATACTCTGATGCGGCCTTTTGACTTGATCAAAATATTCACTTTGATCAAAAACTTATACGCAAGCGTTTGGAAAAAGAGCGTAATCAACCCATTATATGTTTGACAGTCGAAAAAAATGGAGAGGGATGTCAACGTTTTCTTTACTGCGGCCTTATGTTGAATAGGATAAACGAATGTGGCCTTTATAAATTAAAAGGTTCCCCACCCTTGATCTAGATACAGAGTTTGATTTTTTGATAAATTACTCAACGTAGATTATTTGTAGTATATTGGCTTTCAAAATCTGTAAGTATCTATCATGAAATGACTTACTCCATAATGTATGTTTATATTTTAAATTGGTACAAATATATTCTGAAAAAAGATTATCTAATTCCCATGCGATTTCGCTGAATTCGGTTGTGTAACAAAATCTCTATTGGATATATTATTCAAAGCCCAAAGGAGTGTAAGATATAGTGTCCTTCGCGACCCAATGTAAAACTGTAATGCAATGGTTGGTCAGCGAAGTTCCGCAGAAGTTCCACAGAAATATGTGAGGCCATTTCGCCTACGTGCCAATGCTAGGAGCTACATACATTAAATAGTATACGAACATGTCGCAAAACCGTTCTCTTTCGAGAGTACTGTGGCATAAATATCGTTCTTCCAGTACTTGCTTCAATCGGTTTATTTTCAACAAAAGTGTAGCGAAATTGAATACACTCGATTCTATTTTTGCCCGAAGGATACGTCCCAAAGACCACCGCGCAAATAAAAAAAGAACGTAGGTTAGTGTGAACACAGTAATATAGCAAAAACTTCATTACTTTCAATGATTTAATTAAATTTCTTAGAAAACATAGTTTTTTTTATGTATGTAATATTTAAGCAAACAACCAATTAATATCAGCTTAGTGATGGTTTTGTATTCTATCATAACCATTTAAGGAATAGAAATAGTATACAAAGAGATTTACGTGTACAATATTATAATAAAAGCACCACATTAGAGTAAGGTAAACAAATTAAATCAATTTTTGGTCAGAATAAAAATATTAATATACAGTCAGGATATTTTATAATCATTTTGGTTAGGTTAGGTTTAAATTATGACTATTTACACTGACCGATATATTATGACCATTAAGTATTAATTCTGACCAATGTAATATAAATTCTGACCGGAAACATACGAGCCTTAGAGTAACCTGTGCATGATAATGATTATTGCAGACGTCACAACTACATTATTTTACATCTTATCAATTCACAAAATTAATAAGTGCTTCAGTATTCAGAATTATCAAAATTAAAATGTACGTGTAATTGTCGGGTCCTTTGGCGCAGCGGTTAGCGTTTTTGGTTTCCATGCTGGACCTCATGGGTCTGAGTCCCAGTACGAACAGCATTTTGTCGATCGATTTATCGATTTCTGTCCGTAGGTATGGGTGTTTGTGATGTCTACATATTTCCTCTCCCCCCTCCGAGAGCGATTCGTAAATCGCTAGCCCAGTTCTAGCCTTATCCTTCTATCCTAACTACTCTCTTTGGAAAAAAGGTTAAACGACAGAGTAACAAGCAGTTCCCGTAAAAAAACTTCTGTTAAGACACCCCCATTAAGAGGCCATATGCTCCAAATTGCGAGCAGACATGGATAATATATTCTAAATCTGAAAATATTAGGAGTAAAAAGTGTAAAAAATATGAGAGCTTTTTCTACTTCTAGAATTTTACACGAAAATCTATCATTGATTGCAAGATTACAATAATGTTAAACAAACCCCTTATAGTCCATATTTCAAATTCATAAAAAAAATATTTGTTTATGATATATGTAAGTATTTTTTTAAGTACCGATATATGAAATTAAATATCAATGTATGCGTCAGTTACGGCGATCAATTGGTTGTTTCTATTTTACTTTATCTATCGGTGTAATATCGATATAAACAAGTAACAGTTTGCACTAAAATAACAAATTTATTTATCGGAGATTATTTAATTTTTTCTTTTTTTGAATATTTTCATAAAATAGTTAACAAACCGGACGTCCACATATTTTATTCAGAGTTTTGTTACAGCGCGCGGAAAATTGGTTACATTTGTATGCAAATTCAGAGGCGGGGATTTGCATGTGAAAGGAAGCGCCGTGATATTTTCAGTCATAAGGTTAAGCACAATGGAATATTATATTACAGGATTCCCCGTTTAGATTATTCAATTTAACACGTGTAGCGTGGCAGAAAATTGAAATTATTAGCTATATTTAAATTTGTAATTGTATCGATTCGTATTTTGATTTTATCGAGTGGTATTTATTTAAGCAGTGGAAACAGATGCTCATAAATTCGTCAATAATTGTATGAACATAAATGAATAGTAAAACACGAAACCTACAATACGTACAGCCAGTGGTAGGCTGGAGGAAACTCGGAGGGGCTAATGTTAAATTTGGCTAAGGCCGGCGAGCCTCTTGTTAATTTAATAAAACACAATATTGTCAGATCAAATAAGTATATAACAGCAATTTCTGATGTATATATTATCTAAGACAGCTTCAGTATACACAGTAGCACATTTTTAGCCATTTAGATTGATAAAATTACGGTAAATTGAATAATATTACATACAATAAGTGTATTAAGTAACAATCGTATATATTATCTGCTTACAAGACAGCAAGTAGATAGACTAAACGAGTAGTTTAAAAAATCATTGTGAATAAAAAAAACCATTTCCATACCTCAAAAGAATTGTTGGATTTAAAATTATTTCAAGTTTCTTACAACTGTTTTATTGTTTGAAGCATTCCTCTAGCAAAATGCTGAAATTGTTCTCACGTAACGATGTAGTGCTGAGAGTTTTTGCCACGCAGATTGTTCGCAGGTATTTTGTAACATTTTACAAAAGGTGGAATGCTTGCTACCTTACTGTGAATAATTACAAAATCTACACCTCGTAAATCAAAGTACCTTTGGGTTTCTTAACACGTGTAGGCAAATAAAATTTCTGTAGATTATGTAAGCAACTTAGTACGTATTTTATATATATGTACAATATACATTGTACACATAAGCACAGCTAGAGTTAAGCGCATACAAGATTGTCGTAAAAGATTTATAATATATTTGGAGCAGCGATACTCGCACGATAGTGAATCAATAAAAGCTTAACAAACAAGTATTGTACGAAAAATTGAACAGTAATGTATTTGGCACTAACTTGATTATAAAAGTCATCGTTAATGCCCATGCTCAGCATCTTAAATGTTGATACTGACATTATACAGACTTGAACCCAAACGCATAAGATGCGCCGGGGGAAAGCTGTCACCATTAAATCACAGAAGACGATATATAAAATTACAATGTTAATTGCACAAGAATATCGTTAAATAAGCATGAAAATTAATTACCATCTCATAGCTTTTGTAATGGACGATATTTAATAAGTATATTCACGTGGATATAAATAAAATACATTATTTAAGCTTAATTTGTTAATTAATTAAATGGACATTTATCCAATCACGCCAAAATATTTAAATGAAAAATACTGATTGGTTTTTCGTAATGCATCTTTCTTTCAATATTAATAAAGTTAATTTAATGAATTTATTTATTACTGGAACAATTTTCTACTAAATGTTGTTTTAAATACATAATTCTTACAGCTAAAAAATGATATAAAATAACTTGGATTATTCCACGTATTGTATTACAAGCATCCTCAGACAATCTTACTTTTACAAATGCTTGTTTAAGTACGAATGGTTTTAATTTTACTATTCTGATATATTATAAAAATAAAAATGAATTTATTAAATAGTGAAAAAAATATTTATGAAACACGTATCACAGTTTGTAGTACACTAGGTGGAATATTCTAAATTATTTTATATTAAAATGAACTTCCACAAAGTTACAGCCGAATCCATCGAAAGTAGCTAAAAATTGTTTTGTTTTTTTAGCAACCGATTCAAGATAATTATTGTAAACCATACATTTAATTATGATTATTTAAATATTATTTGAGAGAAAGTTCATTTTTCGTCAAAACAGTAAAAGTAAAAAATGCTTTTTTTATATTAAAAGAATACTTTGTTTGAAAAATGCTCTACCGCTGCACGATCCTTTGAAAAGTTTAACAAAAAGAGCTATAGGAAACACGATGCAAACATTTCCTCGTGTGGTAAATGAGTAAAGAGCAAAAGGTAAGTTGGCTACTGCTTGAAACTATGTCCAGTTTTAACTTTGTGCTCGTAAAAGCTTCCAGTATCCCTCAGAGAAAGTTAATTATTTAATTTGTACTGCATCCGAAGCTGCCTTTGATTAATGTATAAGAAAAAGCGCATTTGGTCTACGGTTAACGAAATATAAAGCTGTTTAAAAGCTTATTAAAAGAACAATTTTCAGCACATAAAATACTTATTTAAAAAATAATAAGTATTATAATGTTATCTTGTTTATATCTAAGGTTAATAATTTATTTAAATATATTCAATGGTTATTTTTTGAAAATTTATGTTCTACAATAAATGTATTACATCTTTTTTTAATTTGAACGAAAAAAAAAACATTTTTATATTAAACAATTAACTTTTTATCAATCAAGAGAATTTTAGAATAATTATAACCATAGTAATACACATATTTACTTTCAAAATTAAAGTTAAATATAAAATAAATTCATCAATAATCTTGTTAGTGTGTCAATACTAAGGATTCTGAAGTCTCGGGGTTTCAAAGTCCCGGGACTCCCGGGACTTGAGACTTTTGCTTCCTCTTCCATTAAATTATAAATTTATTTAAATTAAATATTTGCATGTATGTATGTATCACATACACTCGGCGCTTCTTGAATGTACGCACCAGTAAAAATTGATTTTTTTAAATACAATGTTTAATAGTTATTATTTTTCTTATGTAATGGATATATGAAATGCTTACGGTTGATTTTTACTAAGAAGAGATGATAACGGTACATGTATTGAAAAAAACATCAATGAATTCGGCCGCAGTCAGGAGTAAATTTATGACAGTAACTTCACAATACAGCTTTTAGACATTTTTGTGTCCTATTGAGACATTGGTACCTTTGCATAATAGTGAAAAAACATTTGTAAATAAATCAAAATCAGGTATGAACATTTATTTTTAATATGCTGTAATTTGCTTTTGCTACGGTTATATTTTTTATACAGTTTCATTAATTCTTGAGGCTCCCTTCTTATACCAGTTTGCATTCAATACACATCAGTACTTTTGAGGGTTTCTTAACCACAAGAATTGTTTTTTTTAATCACAGCCTCATTTTAATAAAATTATTATAAATGAAATTATGTCTAATTTTACAACAAAGTGCCGGGACTCAAAACAGCAAAAAACCCGACAAGTCCCGAGACGTCTCGACACATAATCCCTGGTCAATACTGAGATAATTGAAATATAAACGTTTTTAAATTTACAAACGGTAAAATATTTAAAAAAATAATTGAAAGACGGTGTAAATATTTCATATTAAAGCAGAATAAATGAAAGTTATACCAGACTTCTCTCACAAAAAGTAGTGTTGTACAACTTACTGATAAATATAGAATCACAGTTACTTGTAACTCTTGAACGGAGGAACCCTTGGGCACTGTCAATTTATTTTATACATTAAAGTGACAAGAATTGGCAAAGTGTGTAACAGAATTTCTCGGTGAAGTATAAAAACAATCAAGAAATATATTTTTAGTATTAGTTTATTATTAGAACAAAAGCTGCACTATCGACACTTTGGTGAAGCAGAAGGCGCAGTTTATTGCTGTTAACTTTCCGCGTACCATCAATATTTCATTAATTAATTTCCAATGTGCTATGTAAGTATTTAGATATATTAAATCACATTATATTATATAATGTACATATATAGATAAAGACAGTACATTTTTTTTTTAAAAAAAAGGTGCCAGCATTCAATTTTTGACAAGCTTTTTTTTCTAATTCATGATCGTTCTCAATGTGGTCAATGTGGAGGATATGGTTTCCTATTGGAAGTATCTCAACAGAGCTTTTTTTACGAGAACTAATTGTTAGTCAGTTGTAAACGTAAGGATATGGGAAAGATAGATATCACAAATACCAACACCTTCGAACAAAAATTGATATTGCAAGTTTTTACTTTTATCATGAGTTAAAAAAATATTTTCAAACGTCTTTCGGCGTAAAAAATCAAACGTTTTCAAAAGAAAATAAAAATACAATTTTGTGAATATTGATTTGAAACATTAAAAATGTCGAGGAAAAAAGATTCTGGAACGCCGTTCCACCTCGTTACATGGTAAAAAAAAAGCACTGGATAGAGACATACCTATCTGCAATGACGGATTAAGCACATGGAAAGTCCCAGGCGCAATCCAATTTGGAGGCAATATTTTTCGAATTACTAATACTGAATTTTGAATATTATATGTGTTATATAGAACGTTTATTGATGATTTCGGTCAAAGGCAAATTATAAAATATATACAACCCTGAAGTGCACAGAGACTTATAAACTGATTTTTAATTGACTTCATCTAATATTAACTTAAATATTAAAACCGCTTAAGTCTTTTTTCCTGGTCGCAATTTACACAGACCCTTGTTTTTAAGGCTTTAAAGTTAAATTCAGGTACTAATTGGACATTTTCCGTTTACATCTTTTTAATAGAACGTGTATCAAGTTGTTTACATGATTATTATCGAATAAAAGCTATTTAAAAAAAAACTGTGGGTTACGTCCTTCTTCCCTTCCACAATCAATATGCTATTTTGAGGCTCCTAAGGTTGGAGACCACAAGCTGCGCGTCTGGTGCTCTTATGGAGTAATCCGCTGCTTACTATCTGATAATGTAGGCAAAGTTCTTATCGTTAGAGCACAGTGGTCAAAATGAATAATGAACGTTAAATAATTAGTGTGTATGTAGTAAACTTAATCTTTCAGATACACAATCCACACATTCAAAGTTTTAAGTCTTCCATATTGTTAATAGACAAACAGTTAATATACAATATTTCTAATAACACTAAGCATCGCGTTAAAACTTTCAAGAAACTTTATTGTCGAATGAAACTCTGTACGTTTCTTCTCACAATAAACATTATAAAGAAAATGCAATTTCATTATCGTGGCTGTAGCAGCTCGCAGCTGTAAAGAAAGCATCTGATGTTATTATCCACGCTGTCTTGTAATCTGAAATGCTATTCACGTACCATGGTGTACTGTTTCAACCAAGTTTATAAATGAAGTTTGTTCTGGTGTCGGAGTATTTCCCATGGGGATAGTGTTGTCAAGGTACGTCGCAATTGGCCACCCAGCTGTGTGGTACTCAATAACCAAAGGTGAATTAAACGAAAGAATACCCATAATGTTAGCGTTTTTCTCCTACATATATTAACCTAGAATAAATCTATGTGTAAAGCTGGTATTTCAGGAATGAAAATACTTCATGAATATCGTAATACCGATTTTTTTAATACCAGTATTGCAATTTCTGATGGTAAGTCACTTTACAGCCATAAAATTACATAAAAACTAAAATTAAAATACACTAAAACAATAAATATTTGATTATGATACGAACGTGGCATAATCATTTTGAAAATATTCATTAAGAGTCAATGATAATTGTTAGGACCTACAGACGAGGTAGACGAGGAGCGCTTTTTTTCGATAAAAAAATGTATACAACTTGATACACATTCTATAACAAAAAATGCTGAATTAATATCTAAACTTAGCTTTTCAGTTTGAAAAAAATATTAAATTAATATTAGATTAAGTAAATTAAAAAATCAGTCTCCGTGCACTTCAAGGTTGTGTGTATTTCATAATTTGACTTTGGCCCAAAATCATCAAAAACCGTTTTTTGTGTCTCCTATAAAATTTGTAATGTGTAAGTCAGGAGTGGGCTGGAGGGGGCTGGGAAGGGCTCGCGCAAGCTCCTTGTTAGATTTTACCACGGCCGGCAAGCCCCTTAAGAGGCTCGGTTAATTTAAGAGAAAACAATATTCTGAGATCAAATTAGTACATAACTGCAATTTCTGACTTATATTTATTATCTAAGACAGCTTCCAGTATACACAGTAGTAAATTTGTAGTCATTTAGATTGATTAGTTTATGGTAAACTGCATATTGCTGCATATTATAAGTCTGTTAAGTAATAATTTTTTGAATTACTTAAGTATTGCAAATAATTGCATAGGAGTGACAAATTGCTTTGAGATTAAGCGAGCTCCTTGTTAATGTATTGGCAACCCACCGCTGGGTAAGTTACGTCCTTTTTACTTTCCACAGTCGATATGCAACCGACAGGGAGTGGCCATAATAAAAATTAAAATAATAATATTACCTCACTGGGAGGGGTGAAGTTTGTTGTCTGAGAAGATGTGGCCGGCCAAAGTGTTATAAGGCACCCCATGTGTCGCAAATATTAATGGATATTCCATTAATGGTAAACTCGGAGGCGTGAATATCAAATGTGGTTTATAACAGCATATTCGTGAAATGGCAAATAGCGTCTGGCGGGAGGTATATTTGTCTAACTAATTACTGAAATATACGGTGAATTCAAATGAAGGCAATATAAGCTGGTCTGGTTGGGTAAATGTATTTCGGGTAACGACAGAAAGCTCTTCTCACAAAACTTATTGACAAGGTGTGGCTTTTGGTTTGATTTCTCAAGAGTGAAATTTAAATTGTATTTTGTGACGAAAAACAGCGGGACTCTGTAAACAGTTCGCTTCTAACAAATCATTTATGTAAGCGTACAATTTCAAAGGGAATTATTCAAAAAATATTTTAGACATCACAAACATCCTTGCTTTCAAACAGAAATCGAAAAAATGTTGTTTGTGCTGGGACTCGAACACGTGACATCTGGCATGAAAGCCCATAACGCTAACCGCTGCGTCATGAGAACATAACTAATAACCAGTTAATCACTCTCCCTACACCTCGATTTTGTTGTTTGTTTGAATGCTATCCTAATGTAGATAATATATAGTCCTGTCTTAACCATATCTTTTTTATCCCTAATCTCTTTGAAAAAAAGGGGGGTTAAGGCAACTGGATAAAAAGCATTTCTTGTAGACAAATTCTAAATTGCGAGCGGATACGGATAAAAAAATCATATTCCGAACAAAACAATCTTGTTAAATTATTTGAAATAATAAGTTTATTTTTGAGATTTAATTTGGTGTGCTGTGTGTACAGAAGAATTTAACATGAAAATACGAAACACATTTTTTTAATAAAGTAATTTGAAAAAGTTGTTCGTTTTTACAATAAAAGCGTGAATTAAAAATTATATTCGAATTGACGGTGTGTTGTTTTATTTCCCCAATTAATAAAAACCAATTATGTATATTATTCTTGAATGGAATAATTGTCAAACAAATGGTTAAAATTCGCTTTGGCAAAATGACCCGTTCGGTGGAGGGTGAATTCGTTGACCGCTGACCAGTGGCGTCCAATCCACAAAAGCTCATCGCGGTCTGTGAATCTATCTACCGGAGTACGTGATTAAATGTATTGCTACGATGGACGCGCTTAGTTTCGCCACTCGTAAAAACATTAATTTTCCAAAGAACTGCATTCTCTAGTACAAGATGTATGTAAAATAAAAATACACTTTAACACCTTCGATGGATTCAGTGGTAACTTTGTGGAAGTTATTTTTAATATTATATACAATTTTATATTTTTTTCATTTTAAGACTGGCAAGCTTGTACATAGTAGATTGAGTGTACTTTAAATTGTGATACAATAAATCTTAAACCCAAAACCATAATAAACTGTTTTTTATGCGTCCCGCTACAAGGACCAAGTTGTGCATGCCTGATTTAAAGTATGTTTTGTTTGGTCCTCTTTCAGATGTCTACTATGTTCACAAAACGTTCATTTTGGTTTAAAACATTGTGCTTGGTCATTTTCTCTGGTATGGCAACAATATGCAGGTACACCATTACCATATGCCAACTTATTATGTATTACCTTCCGAGTATTCAAAATGTTGAAGGACGCTACTGTCGCATCCTGCCATGAATATCAATGAATGATATACCAATTAATTCTGATGGTCACTGGCGTAGTAGTCATCTGCACATGCTTCGATTAGTGATTACAATACTGGACGAATATTTCAATAATGGTATTAAAAAAACTGATTAAAACTCAAAGTTATGCTCAATTTGGATAAATAAATCAATATCAGTATTCCCATATTATTATCACATAAAATATCAATATTAGCATCTATACATTAACCATTTGCCCGCGTCACCAAATTTAGCGAGCATGCCCTGTACGCGGCTGCTTTTTTGCGGATTTTGTTATCACGTTTTCGACTATAAATATATGTTGAAATATTTTTTCAACTAATCAAATATGTTAATTGCATCCCAAAGTAACTTTTCAATAATAAAATACAATATATTTCTTGTGTTTTCGGTTTAATTCAACAATAATCATTCTTCATACTTCATACTACTTCATTCTTCCAATTACGGCGCTACGTCGCCATATTGCAGAATACCGCCACGCGCGACCGAGGACACTGCGCCACCACCATACCATGCTTATAATATTAAATTCTCGGAACAATTTCAATTTCACCCGCACTCGATCGCTTATTTACACTATCCAAAATCTTGCATTGGTGACGTATGTTCACCGCGTGTTCCAGAAATAAATTATTTTAGCCTACATTGAATCTTTTTTGACTAATGCCATGTATTGAATTTGGTAAAATATACATTTAGTAATATTTTTAACCAAGTTTTACAATTTTAACACAATAGATAGCTCTTATATAGGGTTTGAAATTTCCATGACATCTATACGTGTCACGCGCGCTGAGGGCATGTTCGCCAGGACATGCATATATGTCTTACGCGGTGAGAAGGTTGAGCACAAAAGTATGATTTTTAAAAATGGCTTTTTTGTTTTTTTTTTTCAATTAAAATAAAGCTTTATTATTGCAAGTTTGTGGTGAAGTCTTCTTACAAGTAAAGCTGGCTACAGAAAAGACCTTATTAAGTTCAAAGCTTATTGAAAGAAGAGTATTTGTGTACACCCAGTCAACGTTCCTTCTAAGTCAATCAGCTGAGAAGCCCTCGCGCACTCATTTCGGGTTGGTGCGCACTACAAGACAGTTATTCAATTAATATTTGATTCGTCCGCGCAGCCTTTGAAATTTCCGCGCAGCTTACCTCTTGTCTCAGAGAGAGCATTGCACCCAATCCTTTCTTACGCAATACATTGGACCCAGAAATTGAAGCGTATAAAAAAACCTTACTTTTATATAATTCGATAAACTTGTTTCAAGAATCAAAATATCGCGGAAAAATGTATGAAAAACTAAAATATCTTCTTTTTCACACATAAACACACGCAGATACAAAATATGTATACATGTATTATTCTATTAACTTTTAAATAAAGGATTTATTCGCTGCTGTCACAGTCGGTTGCGAAATGTAATCGTTCGTGTTTTTTTAACGAACGTATTGAATAATCGAGTAACAATAAAATTGGTAAACCACGTAAAAACGGTGTCGGAAGATTGGGTGTACTTTTCCATACCGAAATACCGATACATTTAATTTTCAAAACCGGTTATATGGTATTAAAAAACAGTTGAAATACCACAATCCCGGCTTTGACAATACCGGTGTTTCAATCCCTAGCTACGATCAATCAGCGATGAAAATACAGTGACGTACTCTGCGCAATTCAATGATATCGCTGCGGAAATTCGATTCCACAGGATACGTATTTTGGTTTATTGACAATACAAATTAGATAAAACCGAGTATCATACTACGCTGTACTCGTATAGTTATATCATTTGACATAGCAAGACCTTTTGATCATTTGTAATGTATTTACCATCAATTCTTGAGGTAAGATAATACATTCATAGATATGTTTATTGTTCACTCATTCCACAATTATTTTTGTACACACACACAAACAGTTTTTGCGATTCGCTATTATATTCAGCCTTTGAATCTTATCTGATAGTTTTATAGAATTGTTTTATTTTTATTTGTAAAGTTTTTGGAGTTTATTGATTGTGATTTCAATCACATACTAATAGTATTATCTTTTGCACGGATTACTTTTTACCTGTGTTAAAAATGACACCATCGAAATCAAGTGGGAACTATTATTCATTTTTCTAATTCACTACAGTATTTTTTACACGATTTTTTTCACGGTAGTTTTAAATTGAACTTATCCTTCGTGTAAAAAGATAATATAGTGGATTTATTGCTGAACATAATTTATTTAGGATTTATCTTTTATATAAGTAATTAACCTTCAATTATTACTTTCAATTTTCAGTTGATAATGCTCGCAATCAGTGAAAACAATTCTGATCTAAAATAAATAGGTTGGAATTGGTATAAAACTGTTTTATTTTTGAATATAGACTCTTTCCACCAAGAATTGGCAATAAACACCTTTAAAATGTATAGTAAAGACACAAATGAATCGTAAAGTCGAATATATTTTTTATTCATGTCCGACCCCAATGTGGAGCATATGGCTTCCTTATAGAGGTATCTCAACAGAAGTTTTTTCTACGAGGGTTGTTTGTTACTTAGTCGCTCAACCACACTTGTTTTCAAAGTGAGTGGCAGGAAGGAAGGATAAGGCTAGAACAGGACTAGTGGTTAATCAATCACTATTGCTAAAGCTAATTATTACGGGATTAGAAGGGTGGGAGGAGAGGAAATAACGTGAATTGACATCACAAACACCCAGTCTTAGATCACAACATTGTGAGAAAAGTCGAATATACTCTTTCGTAAACGCATAGAAATTAATTTTATAAATGAGAAATTGCGTGTATGCAACAATGAATTTATTTCATTTCTGTAAATAATTCATAATCCCGCCCTCCATTCATAGAATATTCTGGTTGGATTTAGTCGCATTTTGCCCAAGATTCGTGAGCTGCAAGCAGCTTTCCATAAACCAGTCTAACGAGTTACTCCTTAGTAAGAAGACAGGATAACGTCCGTGGGAATAAAGATAAGTCTTAACGGTTCTAGGTAATATCATGCCAAGTTACTTCAGCTTGAAATAAATGAGTTATATATCATCGTGGTTTAGTTGAGAACTCTATTACATGCTTACTTATTCCATAGAGCTATCTAATTTGTTCACTGACTTTCTGACACTTAAAATGGCTTGCATTCTCGTTCACTAGTCGGTTTCTCATGAGAAAAGTTATGTATGTAGTTTAATTAAAAATATGACAACGTAAAGACGCTGCACAATGTTTTTCTCATTATTTATTTGTGTTAAATAAACATTTTAAATTTATATTACAGTTAGAATAACTATCTCCTGTTTTGTAAAATAGTTTCAATGGTAATGTTTATTAAGCTTATAATATTAATAATATAATAAAAGTACGTCATTTGGTTGATTTAAATCATTTTTGCCCGAATTTGCCCGTAATTGATGCAAATAAAAAAACACTGCTCACTCCGACTGGTTCAAACCTGAACAAATACTAAACGAAACGATCCCCACGCTTGCTAGCTGTAGACTTATGCAATCTCAATCGTATCATGCATAATGAAGTGGAAGTAAAAATACTCAATGTTCCAATATTGGAACACGGGACAAAAATGGGTTGTTTCAGCGTAAAGAATTTAGTTGGAACTGTTATTTTTTTAAAAATTTTCAACTACCCTAGCTACAGCAAATTTTAAATTATGGCATATTAACCACCATCAAGATGATAAACGGCACGAAAAAGGTGGAATGAAATCAATAAAGCCTTTATGTAACAGTGAATTATAAATAATTTATCTTTTTTAATATGGAAAAGGGCAAATCACCATTTTATTTGTGTTTACAAAATACTAAGTATCATCAACCTATTATAAGCCACATGTAATCAAAACATCGAGATAATGGCTAAACCAATGATGCAACACAAAGTTCTTTATCTCTCAACAATAATTAACGTTTGAATGATATTAATATTATAAACTATTAAAAAATAATACTATTTTTTGCATTCCCCTGGCTAAGTAAAAATTAAAAAATATATATTTAGAACTTAAGTAACCGATAGCTTATGAAATATGATGTCAACGTCTTAATTGAAGTAACTGAATCACACAGAACGGATTTATATAGTAAGAAAGCATTTTGTATAAAATAGTAATCAAACTAAAAAGAATTCTATAAACTGTAATTTTCAGTAATCTTCATGATTTAAGTTGATTCAAGAGAAAATAAAAATATGAAAATATTTTTTTTTTTACATAATTGTATATTATAAAATAGAAGGAAACAGACAACATACCTAGTAATAATTCATTAATGAAAAAAATGTTTTAAAAAAATACCAGAAAGGTACATACATATATTTAACAAAAAACATTGTACAATAGACAGGAATTTCAATGATAAAAGCTGATTTTGTCTGAAGCTTTAATCTGAATATGAAACCTATTTATTAAAAATATGGCAAAATAGAAAATAAAAATACAAATTATATATGCAATTCTTTTGAAGTAAAAATATATTTGTTTTTCTTACGATTTAAATATAATCGTTTTGAAACTGGCCATATAAAAGCAATGACTTTATCCAAAACAAAGGCACTAAGAATTCCCTTGGACCCTACAATTCGTTTATTCTGTAGTTAAGATTGTTAAGAAAAATGTCCCCGGCTCGCAATGAAAATGCAAATAAGACCGTTTCAGAATTGCGGTCAAATAATTGTTCAGAAAGCTGTAGCTAACTTCTCCTCCATCCCGAATTTTACAATGTCGTCAAACTTCATAAGAATGTTATATATACAGAGCTGTAGTGGTATAGCGGGCATTCGAGCAACTGCCTAGGGTGCCACTTAAGAAAGGGCGCTCGGGTATCGTCCGAATTATTTAGATTACATTTAGGTTGTACGAGCGAATCAAGTCAAAATTTATCCATAAACTCGTTGATAAATTTCTAAATAAAATATGAGCAGTTTATGTTTTATATTTGTTACACGTTTAATGTTGAGTTTTGCAATTTTAATTCATAGACATTTTTTTTTTTTTAATCCATGTTCGCTCCCAGTATGGAGAATATGGTCTCATAATAGAGGAATCTCAAAAGAAGTTTTTCTATGAGAGCTGTTATTATTAAGTCACTCAATATTTCTTTTTCAAGAGAGTAGTAGGGATACGAGGATGGGGCAGGACATGACCAGTGGTAAACTAATCGCTCTCGCAACGACTCGTTATTTAAGGATGGGAAGAATGGAGAGGAATTTTTAGACACCACAACCCGTTTTGAGAACCCGTGATATCTGACACGAAAGCTAACGAATAACAATGTTGACCGTTGCACCATGGACATTATTAATTTCACCCAAAAAATTTGCTAAATTTCAAGGATTAGTATATATTATGTTGGAGATACATCGTGTATTGACTTTTATTTATAACCCGAAGTTTCAAAACCATCACAGGTTTCATCCCCAAAAGTAAAAAAAACAAAAATATGATATTTATGAAAGCGTAAAAACAACGTTTTTTTTTCGAATTAACGTGTTGCGTATCGATTGATGAATCTTGTTAAGGTGGGTAATTTTAAATGATCAAGCACTAAATAAATATAATAGATCATGTAAAAATATTTTTTACATTATCATTACGATTTTAATTCTCACAATTGAAGCTCTTATTGTACAAGAGGAGCTACAAATATTAAATTATATTTAAATAATTATGTTTGTGAAAATATCAGTATTTCTGAGAAAAATTCTGCACTCTTCATAACTGTAACAGAGTTAAAAGAAACCTCAAATATACATTATTATTTAAATATTTTTTTTTGCAAATCGCAGTGAAAATAATTATGTTTTAGACAACAACATAACATATAACATACATCACCAGTGTTTTGTATAAAAGACAAATTAACAAAATATGATATAAGCACATCCAACTGTTCAAATATTTTTATTATTTACCTATGTACGACAATAAATTAATTTGAAAGTTTGTAACATCGATATTTTTTAATTTAACGAAGTTTATTGGCATTTGTCTAAAATGGTATTTTGCCGTTATTATTGTAAAACACCAACGACATGTAAAACTCTCAAATGTACGCAAACACAAAGAAAACCTTCAATATTATCTTAACAGAAATCTTTATTACCGTCCGTTAAAATTTTCCGAAGCGCACTAAAAACTTCCCGCCCCTGGGGCACAAAAATGTCTCACGACGACAGCGTTCACAATAAGTATATACAATAAAATAAAGGAATTTAAGCTTCAGTACTTTGCTTATTTGATGAACGAATCACGAAGTTTGCGAGCAACTTTTTTAATTTAACATTTTAATTAGAGTACAACGGGCCAAGTTTACAGATATCCGATTTTAATAATTGCTTGTTTTCATTTCTGCTCCATGGCTGAGACGCTCGCTTGTTTGATAGAATGAAATTAGATTTTTTAGCTGCCGTTGTTGATGTCCTTTACGCGCATTTCTGTTTTGTAATTAAAAGAATGCTTAGTTAATCTCTTATCTCTTGATGAATATTTTATAAAAAATGTCAGCGGAGAATTTATTGGCACTCATTAACATAAGATTTATTTTCCCAAATATAAAATTAAGTTGTCATTCTACAGCAAAAAATGTGACACGTGATTTGCTTCTTTGAGAAGCATCTTAAGGCAATCTTTTAAAAATTACAAATTAAAAGTTTCATTTCTTCTGGACGCAATGAGGGATTAGGTACAAACCTGTGGAATAACATAGCTATCAAATTTAATTTTGATACAACGACAAAGATGCCTCCAAATCCATCATAAATATTAAAGTATATTCACTCTTTTTTTACCATGTCCGTTCTAAGTGTGAAAAGCATATGGACTCCTAATGGAGTTTATCTCAACATAAGTGTTTCTAAGATAACTGCTTGTTACTCAGTTGCTCAACTTCTATTTGTTTCCAAAGAGAGTAGGATATGACTAGGATAAGATTAGTGGTTAACTAATCGCTCTTGCAACGCTATATTTTTAGGATAATATGGACGAGAAGGGGTAATTCAAGACATCACAAACTTCGATACCTTTGAACTCATTCACAAATCGTTTGAAAAATCAATTTATAAAATTGTTCGTAGTGGGATTCGAAACCATGAAACCTTAAAAGCAAAACCCGGGTCGTTAGTGACAGAACGTGTAAACATCTAAATTTAAGCGATTCAAATTAAATATTGAAATTCCATCACTCACCTGTAGTCGAAATCTTAAATTGAGTTTATTTAGGTGGAAAGGTTGTGATATGTAAAACATGTTTACTACTGTAGGCAAAAAACCTTTCCTCCCACTCGGTGTTTGTGCTAAAATCCCCAAAGGGACACTTCTTATCAATGTGTTTGTGATGTCCAAAATAGGAGTATCGTACAAAAAGCATAGGCATGCTACTTACGTGTCTGGTGAAATATCTCTGCTTAAATGGTATAATTTGGACAATGATTGAAGAAACATACCTGAAAATAAAAGATTTAAACTTTAAGTATTATATTATCATGTAATTTAAAGTCATAAATAGTCATTGATGAGTTTAACAAGTTTGAGGTCTATTAGTTTTCTTTAAACATTAATACAGTCGTTATTACATAATTTTAATAAAAACACAATAATCCTTTGTACTTCATTCCACTTTATTTAATATGCCAGGACCGGTTTCGCTCATTGCGAGCATTGTCAACTGATAAGAAATATAATTTAACCATGCTATTTATAAAAAATTGAAAAGTTATACACAACAATTGGCATTGAAAAGAAATTGCCAATTACATTAAAGTGATTCTAAAATAACACAAAATTAAAATTTTCAACACATCTAACATATAATTAAAAAGTCACCCCAGATTAATAAATTCAGAATGGCGATTGAAAGTAATTACAAACATAATTATAATTTGGGAAATTTTTGACAAAGTGATAAACTGCTACATTAATAAAGTGAATATGCTTAATGATAGTTTTATGTTATTACATAACCTGTAGCATTTTCATTCCTAATGATGCGACAACAAGCGTAACAATACGCAGCACTTAAAAATGCAAATATATAATACTTAATTTTGTTTTTTAACGATTTATTTTTACAGATATTAAAAAATGCATATTTTTATTTAATGTGAATAATCTGATTTATCTGGGGCTATGGAATCGGAGTTGAAGTCGTAGATTCATACTGTTTTAAACGGAGTCGGACTCGAAAAAAACTAATAACTTCGAGTCTTTTTGTGGAAAAGTGGTGCTATTGCAATTTAACTAATAAGCCTAAAACAATAATTTAAAGCCTTGTTTATCTTTTTATAAGTTGTTTTTCACGCGGTTTTTGTATTGAACGTCTACTCTGTTAAAAAAAGATGATTAAGTGTAACCGATTGATAACTATGAACTAGAAATTCTTAAAATCCGATCAAAGAAAAACGAAAGTAATTATAATTAAATGGTGCTTGATAATTTCATAGCTGTCACGTTTGTGTAATTATTACTTAAAATGTATAAAGCTTTGAAGTAATCTGTGAAATTTTGAAGCGTTTGTATTTATCGGAAGAAAAGCTCTCAATCCTCTAAGTATAATGTGACGCCAAACAAAATCCATTCATCTAAAATAATTAATAATACCTATCTAGCATAATGAATGTCTCGTGTTTAAGTTTTGTAAAGGTTGCCTCACAAACATTTGTGTCATAGCTTATCAAAATTTAACGCTAAACTTTCATATTGATGAGATATTAGAGATTATTATATTATCAGACCTTCGCGCTGTGCGTATGGATTCCCAATTAGGAAAATTAAGCTGAAGCTTGTTTTTAAATTACGGTTTAGTAAATTTCAGTGAATTCATCGAAACTTCTTTTTTTAAATGTATGCATTATTTATCTGTCACTTTAAAATCATTTTATATTTCTTCTCAATCAATGTATGTGAATATGGTAGTTGAAAATTTTAAAATATCACAAAATGATGTTCCAAGAGCGTCAAAATCAAAATTCACAACAAAAATATAAACCTATCCTATGAATAATTTAATTAAATAATTAAATAGACTATCTGGATCAGTGTTAAAAAAATATTTTAATAAATCTCTATTGTTTTGTCTATTCTTAACCAAAGAAAAAAATACAGTTTAGAAATAATACATGATAATAGTATTTTTTTAGGATGTTCTCTGAAGAAAAAGACTGTGATTGACTGATTTGCAACTAGATCATCCATCTCGGACCTTTTTTTCTGATCCCCGGAATCCGGCATTGGCGTTTTTTAATCCTGGATTAGTTTATTAGTGGGATTATATTTTTAAAATTGTAAACTCTTATTTCTCCATTTATTTGGTAGAAACGCGCCATACTAACCGTAAAAATGCTAAAAAGATGTAAAGCTCATTAAAAATTGTGTGATACTAAAATATAAAAAATAGCAAAGAGAAAAGTATAAAAATCTCATACAAAATATAGAGATTCGTTCCAAAAGACATTGTCATATATTTTTTAATATTTAGCATAACAGCTATTGCCAATGCGCCAACTATTTTAAAATTGAAAGATTATAAAAAAAAACTCGATGAGAAGTTATTGAAAGTCACTCCAGGTAAATTGACATCACAGCACCCATGTCATAGGTCTGAAATTTCAAAAAAAAAATGACATTTACCTTACCGGAAATCTAACCCAGACCCACCTGGTTGGTAGAGCAAGCACTTACCAACTAGACCACAGCGAGCGATAATAAAACAATGATGTTTATATTCAAAACATTGAAATGTACGGAATATTCTGTGTACGAAGTATTCTATGTACGGCAGGTTCTGTGTACGAAAGAATCTGTGTACGGAGAATTAGTGTTCGAAAGAATCACTGAATCATATAAAACATGTTTTAACAATAATCATATAATCTCCTGTATAGCTTAACAATCTTTTTTTTGTATCTATATATATAAAACAAAGTCGCGTTGGTTACACCACGTATAACTTGGCTGATTTTAATGATCTTTGGTTTATTAAATTCGTATCCGCCTAGAATAGCAGAATAAGCATTAAAACATCGGAAAAATATCACGGAAAATAAATTATGAAGAAAATTAATATTCTCATACAGTTTTTGGTCGAATGAACGAGAAATTCTTGCGGCAAAGAACAAAGATGTGAATCATTTAAACTTCACAATTCAAAATCAAATCGTTGGTCCACGGCATTCCTTCAAATCTATCGACCGTGTAACAAACGAAGACGAAGCAACCAACTATCCAACATAATTTTTAAACTTATTGGATCTGCTTGGCTTGCCACCGCGCAATTTACAACTGAAGGTCGACTCGGTAGTCACCATGCTTCAAGTTATCAAGTTAACAGAACATTTATTCACTTTTAAGGTGTTCACTGTCAATACTTGGTGAAATGGCATTATAATAAAACATTTTTAGTACTTTTTCCACATAAAATTTATTTGATCAGGACCGGTTTCGCTCATCGCGAGCATTATCAACTGATGATAATGCTCAGATGATAATAACTCAGTTGATAATGCTCGCGATGAGCGAAACCGGTCCTGATCAAATAAATTGTATGTGGGAAAAGTACTAAAAATGTTTTATTATTTTTATTCCAACATTTATTGATTCTGAGGCGGTACGAAGTTCGTCGGGTCAGCTAGTTATATATGAATTCACAAAACCTGCCCTCTGTAATGGAGCATTTTCATATTTTTATTATGGCGACATTTTTATCAGCTGCCGTACGAAAACAGCATGTGTAAGTCGAGATTTAGCCGAGACATAAGCCACCAGAATTCACATCCACTTTAATTATTGCCGCGGTAATCGTCCTCCCTTTGTGCCGGTTCGAGATGCGAATAGACGACGTTGCGAAGGATTGCGGGCGATGTGTTTCCTTAACGGCTCGCGATAACGAGGACTGAGTAGGCGAAAATTTTGATCCTGCGGCCGGGCGTTTTGAATTATAACGAATGACGATGGCGAATTTAGAAATATTATCTTCATACCTTCATAACATATCGACTGTGGAAAGGAAAAAGGACGAAACCCACAGTTTTTTCAAAACAGCTTTTTTCAATAATCGCAATGCTTACAACTTGGTACACGTTCTATCAAAAGGTTGTAAGCTGAAAATGTCGAATTAGTATCTTAAATCAGATTTTAAGTTTAAAAAAGGAGGTCCTGTAGAAGTTGCGATCAAGAAAATTGACATAAAAAAGTTTTTTTTTTAAATATATTAAATAAATATCAGAGAAAGTCATTTAAAATCAGTTTATAAGTCTCTTTGCACTTAAAGGTTGTGTATACACAAGAGATACACAATGCATCAAGTTATTCACTCATAACTTGATGCATTGTGTATCTCTTCAGAGCCAGTATATATAGCTGAGCAAAAGATTAGTTTAAACATAGTTCTGACGATGGCGCAAGCCGAAATAGCTATCAACGAATAAAATTATTAAAAACTGTAGAGCTAAAATACTTTGTTATTTTAATCTGTTATAAATGGAGTTCTACCAAGTAAATGCCAAATCAATTAATAAATTGTGTATAATAAAACATTTTTAGTACTTAATAGTAAATTACTTAGTAGTAAATTGTGTATATTTCGTTATTTTCCTTTTGTCCAAAATTGACAAAACACGTTTTTTGTTTCTCCTGTAAAATTTGTTATGTGTGGCTTACGTCCTTTTTCCTTTCCACAGTACATGTGTTACTCAACTGATCCACCAATACTATGTATAGTCCTATGGAGCAGCGGTTAGCGTTGTGGGCTTCCGTGCCAGACCTCACGGATCCGAGTCCCAGTACGAGCAGCATTTTTTCGATCGATTTCTGCCGGGCGTATGTGATGTCCCTCCCACTATTTCTGATCCTTTTACAACTGAGCGTAGCGAGAGCGATAAATTTACCACTATTTCTGTCCTAGCCTTATCCTTCTATCCCTACTACTCTATTTGAAAACAAGAGAGGTTGAGCGACTGAGTAACAAACAGTTCTCGTAGAAAAAATTCTGTTGAGATACCTGTATTAGGAGCCCATATGCTCCAAATTTAGAGCGGACATGGATAAAAAAAAATATGACATTAAATTACCCGGCTGCGTGGTCTTGTGTGAACGAACTTGGCTTGGAACACGGAGGTCACGGGTTTGAATTGAAGGACAGTTTTTAAAAAATGATTTTTCAATCGATTTATGGATTTTTGTTCGAAGGCACGGATGTATGTGATGTCTTCAATTACTATTTCTACCCATCCTTTTTTCAAATCATTAGCAATTAGCTCACTATTAGTCTTTTCTTAGTCCCATCCTTCTATTCCTACTCTTTAAGTAAGGTCGAGCAATTCAGTAACAAGCAGTTATCTTTCTCTCTTGTCTTTAATTAGAGAACTACTGTTTAAATTAAAAACAGACTTTTAAAACATTAATAATAATCAGTCTACAATAGTGAAATTAATTACAAGACAAATTTTGTAAAATTGATTGCATAAAAACATCAAATGAACTAAAATTTTCAAACACTATAACTGAAAGACTCAAAAAACAATCAGATCAAACCACTTTTATTTTTTTTGAAATAAAGTAATGTTTGAATTTTTCAATACTCATTTTATTCATGGAAAAATATCCCGGGCCATCTTTCCACTCACGTCATGTGTTGTATTAGCACATGGGTGGTTCAACCGTTTGTCTGTTGCTTAATTATGGAGCTTTGTGGCTAAGGTTATTGATGTATGATTGACGAGCTTGACAGATCTCTCAAAGCCTCGCAATTTAGAAGAGGTAAAACCAAAAAATCTATACAATATATAGCTTTTCGTTCCTCGAAGAAATTACTTTGCAGTTAGGAAAACATACCTTCCATAAAATTTAATTTACTAAAAACCTTTCTTTAGGGCTTAAACCGTTTGTATTTTAAACACCTCAACTATATTTAACATGGTGTTATAGGCGTTAATTAAGTCTACAAGTATTTTCAATTATACTTTAATTTTTTGATGATCGGTTGAAAATATTTACTGGCTGAGAGAAAACCGTATTGAATTAGGTAAAGAATCACTTCTAGGGTGTTCTCTGTCAATAGTTGGTGGAATGGCATCATATTAAAAAAAAAACAACATTAATTTGTACTACTTCCACTCATGACGCGCATTATCAACTGGAAGGTGTACAAATGAATATTGTGTTTTTTTTAAAGTGAAAAGTGTTGATTGTTAATATCAAGAGTACAAATAATATACATTTACACGATGGCGTCATGCTGAAAAAGTTTTTAATTAATTCCATAAATAATTCTTTTAGAATTACCACCATTGCTATGCTTAACATTTAATATGACGTAACGTTAAAACTTTTGTGCCTCAAATAAATTTACTTTGCGTAAAGATTTATGGCTTCCTTTAATACAATATCAAAGAATCCTTGTAAATACCCCATAAATATGCTATTTATTTGATTTCTGTAGATAACACAAAGAAATAAATCACGAAAATCTCAAAGGAGTCGAAGCGGAGAGAATCATTACTATAGATAAGAATATGAAATCTTCGAAAACGCTTTTCTTGGTAGAGAAATGAAAGCTTGGGAAGCCAGTTATCCAAAGCGGCTATGTCCATTTATCTAAAAGGCTTTATTATGGCACCAATTTACAACCCACCTTGCCAGATTTACCCCTTCTGTCTGTCCCACACGATTAATGAGGGGCTTTTTTCTATATTTATTAACCCTAGTCTAATAAATTGCGTACAATCGATGTAATGGCAGGGATTTAGTCAAATTGGTATATGAAAGAAAATCTGAAAAAAAGTAATCTTTCATTCATTCAAAGATTGTGAAATATGTTATTTCCTTGTTGAATACTTTTTAGAGAATAAAGTAAATTTAAAATATAATAAAATCTAGTTTGTTAATTTGTTATTTTAACCTTAAATATCGCTATTTTTACCAATGATTGGATCCATAAATTGTTCTCACAAAACAATATGTTACGTAAAGAAAATACACACTGACAAATATAAAAGTAATATTATCTGGTTTATATAAAACTCCTTCCAGTTCTACAAAGATGGGTCAATTATAAATAATATCTCGGTATTGAATATCAATATATTGTTTATATTCACCAATATCCTCTATCCATCAATTTGCTTTTTACTTGGATGAAGACAGTAATTATTATCAGTTCAATACACTATGTTGAAGAGTGCACTACGTGGAATATTTAAATTTGAACTTGAGGTGTTATCAGGAACTATAGATCAATAAAAAGCATTCAGTAAACTTGTATCAAGAACAATCTGTTCTTAAAGGTGTATGTTAGCTGAATGGCTGCCACAGACGAGATATCTCGTCAAACTGTTCGTGCTGAACACGCCAAAGGCGAGATATCTCGTCAATAAATAATTAAATTAATAATTGCAAAATTATAGCCAGCGTGTTAGGATACAGACGTATTTTTTTTCCCAAAAGGTTAAAGGATTCCCACTGTTTGTCGTTTAAATTTAAATTTTTACTTTTAGTATCGTTATTTAAAGTGTAAATGTAGCGCTTAGATTCAAAACTCACATATTGCATTTTTGTCATTTTTTATTTAACTTAAATATGACAACTAAATCTAAATGCATCTAAACATGTATAAAAAAATAGTTGTGTCCTAAAAAATACTAAAAACAATATTAAAACCACTGCCAAATATGGAATTACAATTTGTGTCGAGCTCACATTTTAAAATTAATAAAATGACATGTTAAAATAAATCTATCAGCGATCTGTATTTTCACACTTTAATTGTATATTTTGCATCTTAAAAAGTCTTACTTTTCACTCTGAATAAATATTTATAGTAAATAATTATTACTTTTTTAAAACTACAAAACATGTGTTTCTATACTTTTTTGCGATTTTATTATAACTATTTTATTGTAGAATGTGAGTTATGATTATAAGCTACTCATATTCGGTCGGTAAGTGAAGTAGATAAGTAGTAGCTTAACTAAATGTTCCTATGCTCTATTTAATAACGAGGAACACGCAAATATACATGCAAAGTTGAGCTGGTCTCTTAAATATTATATCTTCATGATTAGCAAGTTTCTGCCAATTAGTGGTTTATTACCATTTTATGCAACGTCTGAGACTCAGAGAACCTCGGGTGCTTTATGCGTTATGATGGTACAGAGACGATCGTGACACTTAAGGGATGAGGGGTGTAATAAAAATATATGAAGGCATTACAGTAATATTGCTAAGCCGTTAACGATTATTAACGGTTTTATACTTTGTAACCTTAAGCACAGTACATGCTACAAAGTTTACAAAATGATAAAACATAATATATTCATTTTCTTTTGAAGTAAAATTGTGGGGCTATAATGCAAAACGTACTATTTCCGAAATGAGCAATATTGAGTTAGGTATGCAGATAGGGTATTTCAAGCCTAAGGAGTCGCTCATCCTATTAGTTTTAAAATAAAATGTTTAAAACACTGTCATTTTAAAATTGGAAATCATATTTTTATGCAAATTTGTGTTATTCGTTATAGTATTTGACTCTATTGAAAATTTCGAGTTTTGGGGATTACGTTTTGCATTATAGCGCCACAATTAAGCTTTACATTGAAATTATCTTTCAGAAATTTTTCTCTAAATCAATTTTGTCTGGTACGTGCTCAAGCTGTAAACGTCGTTGCCTTTTGTTGCGGAAGTCAAAGATATGAATCCCAGTACAGAGAAATTTTTCAGTCAATTTATGGATTTCTGTTCGGGATCATTGATGTTTGGAATTCCCTCCCACCATTAACCCGTTCACAAAATAGGGATTTACGAGAACAACAAGCTAACCAGTAAAACTGTTCTAAACCTATCTTTCTATCTCTACTCTAGTATTTTTTTTTAAATCTATATTCGCTCCCAATGTAGACTATATTGCCTGCTAAATGATGGTATCTCATCATAAGATTTTCTAAGAGAACTGTTTTTTTTACTCAGTTACTAAACATCTATTTTTCGAAAAGAGTAGTAACAGAAAGGTAAGGATAAGACAGGTCAACTAGTCACTTTCGCTACGCTTTGTTATTTTAGGATTGGTAGAGTGGGAGGGAATTTTAGTCATTACAAACAACCATACCTTTCTGTTTGAAAACATGTATGTTTATGATGTCTAAAAATCTTCTCCCACCCTTCCAATGCTAAAACAACGGGGGGTATCGAGAACGATTAGCTAACCACTAGTCTTGTCTTAACCATATCCTTTCTTTAAATATTCTCTTTGAAAAAAGAGAGGCTGAGCAATTAAGTAACAAGCAGTTTTTGTAGAAAATTTCTGTTGAAGTACCTCCATTAGGATGCCATATGCTCCATATTGTAAGTGAACATGGATAAAAAAATCTACCGTAAGTAATAATATTTTTTCAGCAACCAAAATAATCTAATTCTTAAAATAATATGACACTTAATAATACTTACGTTCTTAAATAATTTGAAGTCATTCACATTATTTATTACATTGAAATTTCATTTTAACTAAAATCACATGTAATTTCAAAGGTATACGAAATTGTAAATGTATATGTAATGACTTTTCTAATAATTGATTCAACACCATCAATAGCTTTTAACTTAGTGATAAAACATTTGAGTCGTATAGTATCAAAAGTAGAACTATCCATTTTTCGAAGTTGCGAGAAAAACACGAAAAACGTTTTGTTGACTTTTTGAGTTTTTACTATTTAAACTCAATTTTAAGCATAGCTTAAATATAACTTAAAAATTGTATGGGCGGCCGTATTGTGACACCAGTTAAAGTAGCTCTGTGATTGGTCGAAATCCTGATTTACCAAACTGTTCTACTTCTGTTTCCAACGTCGTGGACAGTTCTGCTTTTGATACCAAGCATCATTTTCTTTTGCGTTTTTGTACCACATTTATTTGATTTTTAATTTCTAGCCATACACTATAACCAGCAGAATAATGTGACAGCATTAGTTTAATTTCAACATATATGGGATAGTTCTACTTTTGATACTCTACGACTCTTTTGATTTTTATACACAATTCAACTATTTACCAACCGTCAGATAATTTTAAATTGACAAAACATATTGAAATTAAGCAAATTTGAACGATTCAAATTCGTATAATTCCCTTTTTCGTGAGCAGTGCATTATGTATGTAATTTACTAATTGTGGTATAATCTATGAGCGATAAATTCGGTGTTGTCATATAAATTAATCATCGGCGATGTAACCTCGCTCATTCTTCGTGAACACTTCCACGTTCTTGCTGGCAAAGTTCAACTTGATCCCACCGCATAAGACCAACTTACCAGACTTTGGCCTTTAGTTTAGGTACTATAACATTAGTTATGGCTGAAGCTTATAGTTTGTTTGAAGGTAAAGCTTTGTACAATGTGTTTGTTACTGTTAATTGAATAAACCAGAATCTTCTTTATTTTTACCATTATTTGAATCGTATATTTTATTTATCTCAATGTATAATAATATTGAAAAGACACAATAATAAAACAATCAAATTTTCCAAAAACACTCATATACATAGCTTATCTCAACAGAACTTTTTCTTATAATTTTTTTTTTGCTATTCAGTTTAAAATAAGAAAAGGTCTACTCAGTGGCGGCTGGTCAAAGTGGCATTGGATCAATGCACCCCTTGTATATGCAGGGGCGATTATATTTCATAAATTAATATTCAAACATAACATTTAGACCATTCAATCATTATAAATTCTTCATGTATTTATTGTCTATAACAAATATTTTTAAAATATTTCATTTTATTTAAGACAATAAAAATACGAAGAATTTAAAATGAGTAAGTGGTATAAATGTTATATTTGAATATTATTTCATGAAATATAACCGTCCCTGCATATACAAGGGGTGCATAGATCGAACGCCACATTGACTGGCCGCCACTTGGGGCTACTGCAAGATAACCGCCACGACCTAATTGTATGTATTACGTGGAAGAAAGCAAAGCGAATGCAAAGCGACTCGGTGCGGCACGAAAATATCAAATGATCTCCGCCGCTATAGAGTGTCCTACGTGACAAAAACCACGCCGCGATCAGTTTATATACAGTGGAACCCCGATTCCACATTTTTCAAGGGACCATAATAAATGAACGAATAATGCGGGAAATCTTCAAATAATACCAAAAAATGTTTATTTTCAAAATACTTATTTATTTATGTAACTAAATGCGATGTAAAACTATTTGAACGAAAAAAAATTATTCTATTGACAAAAACGATCAATAGGGATAATAATTGGGACGGGACAATAATATTTAGATGATAGATCGAGAAAATCAAGGAATCGGGGAATGATAAACGTGGAATTAATAAATATTGTTATGACGGGGTCGTGGTCGAGTAAAAAATAAACGATCCATGCAAAAAATCGAAGATAGCGAGAACGGTAGATCGGGGTTCCACTGAAAAAAACGCGAAACGAAATGCGAGGAAAAAATATTCAACAAAAACGGTCAATCGGGATAATATTCTTGACGGGACCAAAATATTCAAATGATAGATCGAGGAAAACGGTAAATCGGAGAACGATTAATGCGGGCTTCTTTTATATTGTTCTTATGGGTGTTTAGCCAGGACTATGAAAAATAAACGATCCATGCGGGAAAACGAACAATGCGAGAACGGTAGATCGGGGTTTCACTGTATTTGATTCGCTTTAAGCCGCGTTCCAATCGTGTTTGCAGTGAATTCGCCCAAGTGAGAAGTAACGTTACATCTATCTATTCAATTTTTGAGCTTGAATTGTCTCGGAAGCAACTGACCAAGACTTGATGGCGTGCATTTGAATGTGCAGATTTTTTTCCTATATAAAACGTCGGAGGTACTGTATCTTGTAACTGGAATGATCAGACATCACAAACACGTATGCCATCAAACAGAAATCGATCAAAAACAATGCTGTTCATACTGGGACTTGGCTCTGTGAGATCTGTGATGGAAGTCAACGACAACGACATCACTACACCAGTACTTTCCAACCCTTTTCGTGCCACGGAATCCTAAAACTGAAAACAATAATCTGCGGACCCAAATTTTTTTATTTCACGTATTCATATTTTAAAACCTCCGAACCCCAGGTTGGGAAGCACTGCACTATACCACGAACCCGACATTATTTTTAGGGAGTGTTAAAAAAAATTGAAGTCTTCCATAACTGTACTAAATTCCGGTGTGAAGCGATTCAAAAGACGATCACGATAATTTTAATAGCTCACTCCAGTCCACCGTGAAAACATTGCTAGTTATCTAATTTAAGATTTCGACTGAAGGTGCTTGTTGGAATTTCAATATTCAAATTTTAGGCATCATCATTTCAAGTTCATCCGTGCACTTGAACGCCAGGAGATGCCGAAAGGTGAAACCCGGGTCGTTAGTGATAAAACTTGTGTGAATGTACATAATTTGAACGATTCAAATTGCAATTGTCTTTGCTGAAAATAGTAATATTTCAAATAGCCGAAATATAACTGAAATTTTAAGCTTGTTAAAATTAAATAGTAGGAATTATTAAACCGTCATTTAGCTACTTATATTTTAGTACTTGAAATGGTTCGGAAAACATAAATTAAAATTATCATCGCATCCGCCATAGTGCCATTGCGAGAAACAAAATTTAAATACATGCATATGAAATGCATCGATTCACCATCAGTTGCAATGTGAGCTTTATTGGTAACGAAGTTGAATGCATTTCGCGAGCAGACAACTGGTTTCGTAAGGATGTTATTAGGATGCACGAAGCAGGATAGTGCGGACTTATTTGGTTGAAAACCACGGAATACTTCTTGAGCTTACATGTGATCCCAGTTTAATTATACTGTACCAACTGAAATAACTTTGAGTCGCTGAAGTCGTATACTTAGAAGCGCTAGTTTGATTTCCTCGGGAAGAAGTTATGTTAATTAAATGTTATCATTTTAACTGAAACAGCTCATTAGACAAATACATTTTGTGAAGGTTGTCAGTATCATTTTCAAGGTATGAAATAATAATGTTTTTGCAAGCTCAGAATACTAAACCAACTTTGTAATTACGTTCAAATATTTTACTAAAATTATTTAATTAAAACTTCAATTTATAATACATACTATATTTTCGTGGTTGTATTCCATCCAATGAATAAAATGTGAAATTTGATATCTGTGTTATTCCACTAGTTGTGTTTTTCAAATTGTAACTCACTAGTGAATGGTGTTGTAAACCAGTGCTCCCTAAACTTTTTCATGTCATAAAATCTGAAATATTAATCTGCGGACCCCCGATATAACATATAATATATGTATATAAAAAAACGTTCACAAATAAATATTTGTACTTTCTACTGAAAATTTTCGCGGTCCCCAGCTTGGGAAGCACTATCGTAAACTATGCGATATTCTGTCTGATAATACTTCTTAAAAAGACAAAATACTTAACTTAATTTGGGAGCTCGAGAGGTGAAGTGAGCCAACTGGTAAAAAAGGAAAACTTTTTTTTTTACTTTAAAGTACAATCACGTCTTTATTTGGTGATTTGGTGGAATGTATATTTTAATTTTACGGATATGTACAGTGTATTAACTGAGGTTACTTCACTTTTACGATATTTAAAAAGGTTTATAATACTACGACGCATCTCATTTTTTTTTATAAAATACCACTTGGCTCACTTTACCTCTAATGGGCTGATTTGTAACACGGCAAGCTCAGTTACAAAATTATCGAACAAAGTTTTATAAATAAAATGAAACGAGATTTTAAAATTACTACCAAATTAATGGAAAATACAAAAAACCCTTTTTCCAATGCTAATCTTTTTCAATTTTTCTGACTATGTTTTTATCAATTTGAACTGTAAAAAAAAGTATAGTAAATATGCTTTACTGCATGTTACTCTTTGTATACATGAAAATTATTGAAATGCAATTACAATGCAGGTCTGTAGAATATTAAAAATTATTATACATGCGAATCAGGGAAAACGATAATTTTCTACAAAATATTACATTTTTTTTTCGTATGAATGTTAAAAAAATACTATAAAAGGGGTGGGGAACCTTTTCATTTCTAAATGCCACATTCATGTATCTGAATCAACATAAGGCCGCAGCAAAGAAAACGTTGACACCCCCCTTTTTTTTTCGACCGTCGAACATATACATAATGCGATTACCCTCTTTTTCCAAACGCTTGCATATAATTTTTTGATCAAAGTGAATATTTTGATCGAGTCAAAAGGCCGCATCAGAGTAGCCAAGAGGCCGCAGGTTCTCCTAAACTTTACTATACTGTTAAATTAATCATAGTAAAGTTTCATTATTCACCATTGGTGCCTCAAATTATTCTCGAAATTTGATGTTTACCAAATTACTATTGTGTATCCAATCAATACCCAATTAATATTTAGAAGCAGGTTAAGTGTCACTGTCTTTGGCTTTCCAAATTTAAATACATAACTGACAGTTTGCAACGATTTCACGATCACAACAGAAATAATGTAAACAGTTTACCAAAATGTAATGTTACCACAATCCAAAGTGTCTAAATATGCTACCGTGTAGTGGCAACCACAAATGGGTCACAGCTCGAGTACAGGACCGGCATTAGTGAATAATTCAGATAATGGCCCCGCTGCCATATTCATAAGCGTTGCTCATATTCATAAATACAAAGCACGAAACACACGGTCAATATATTTGACCTCTTAAATTACACTACTGTGCCGTTGCCGACCGATGAAATATTTACGCAGAATAAGTGGCGTGCTTTAAGTTACTGGATTTTCGCCTTTGTTTTATTACTCAACGGCAATTATAATAAATGTGCGCGGATAAAAATCAAGCTTTTTGACAGTGGGAAAATGCCAACGATTCCCATACAAGCACGAACAGGTACCTACCCATTATTCATTTAAGATTTTTTTATTAATTGATTGTGAAAAAATGTATATTTTATTATTTGGACAGCCCCAAAAAACAATGAAATAGGCTGGTCATTACATAGGTTAATTGTTGAAATGTAAAAAGATGTAACATTTCAGAAGTATAGCATAAATTTTATTCCGGGAAATTTAAAAAATAAATATGGCACAGTTAAATAGTGCACCAATTTTAAATGTTTAGGTAAATCTGGCAAACCCCCCCCCTCTCGTATCCTATATGTAAGTAAATAAAACTATAATTTTTCCAACAAAAAAAATAAATATGATTCTTAAAATTACTCACCATCCAAATCTGTAGGCATTCTTATAGGTTAATCCATTTTGCCATACAATATTTCATAAGGTATAAAAACGATATATAAATTAAATAAACAAGTTCATCCGTGCACTTGAACGCCTGAAGATGCCGAAAGGCGAAACCTGGGTCGTTAGTGACAAAGCTTGTGTGAATCTACATAATTTGAACGATTCAAATTTAAATAAACATTATATTGAGTAAATAAAAAGTTTTTATTCATACTGCAGTTCGAGATCGTGTTTTTTTTTGTAAATATTTTGGCACAAAATCATTTAAAAAACGTTTTTTATGCTTCCTGTAATTCTTACAATTGATGATTTAAAAATATAATACTAATAAAAGTTTGAGTTTTAGATTACGCGGGTGCTTTTGATTGAAGTTGTCTTTATAAAGTATAGTAAAAAAACCCCCCGTCGATTTTAGACTTTAAATATAAATTCGATAGATTTATTAATGCGAGATTTTACGAGAGAGAGTTACACATATATATAATTATAATTGTGTTAACACTTCAATACATGACAGATGTTGGTTGTCCCACCAACACCCGTTATCTGTATGAAGCCGCTGTTTCACGACCGCTTTTCAAAACGCAATAACGATTAAAATAATTAACGAATTTAACTTCCGTATTCTTGGGCCACAACTGAGCTGTACGGAACCTATATTTTAACTATTCACTTTTGTGTTAAAAAAATATACAAAATAGAAAGAATCACCACTGTTTTACAAGTTGGTGGTTGATTTTTGGCAAGTTGTATATACATTCGCTGTTTTACGGCTACCTTCTATAACAAAATACCTCAAATTCTTGACCCAGTTCAAAGCTGCACGGGAACTATCTTCACGTCACTACTTCAATACAAGTTGGTTGTTGAGTATCTCACCACCACCTGTTATGTGTATGTAGCCGCATTTTTATGGCCGACTTCCATAACGCTTAGCTGAATTAATATCAAAACTCAAATTAAAAAATTCTACATTGTATTTCGAATTAAATGTATGACCATGCATCATCGAACCAAGGGTCAAAGCCCAGAGCCCCAAAAAGACGTGACTGAAGTTGAGTCATGGACTTTTTTCTACCTAGAATAGATTTTTAGTTTTACGGCTATTTTAGTTGCTATCTGTGTTAGGTATCGACTGAGTTATTATTTCCCTTTATAACGTGAAGTCTAGCTTACTATTGGATAGTGAGTCACAGTGGCATGAGCGCAACATTTATACAAAAACGAAAAGCGCGCGCAATCATGACTTTTTTTTCCATCGAGGAGTAGTGGAAAAAAAGTAATTTTCTTCTAGCTGGCGTAAGCAAACAATATTTCTCCAAAAAAGTATTTGAAGTTGGTCATTATTTTTACAGCAAGGTAGGAAAACATTTTAAGCCAACGATCTCTAATCTCCACAACTATGACGAGACACTGCCTGTGAATCTTTTAAGACCGAGAGCAGTTCTGCTCGACGACCCTCCATAGATCTTATGTCGTCTAAAGTTGACAATTTAAGAACGAACTCACATCACGAAAATGACTCTCTTTAATAGAAAATTTAAATTAACTTTGATTATTCCACGTATTGTGTAACTAACTGTGACACGTGTTTCGCCTCTTTCAGAGGCATCTTCAGACTTACTATCGCAAAGTTTGCTTAAGTAATGAAGCAAGATTGATTCTAACATTTTAAAATTATAAAATTACAAAATGGAGTTAGTTACACAATACGTGGAATAATCAAAGTTAATTTAAATTTTCTATTAAAATGAACTTCCACAAAGTTACCGCCGAAACCATCGAAAGTATGACTCTCTTTGTTTGAATTTTATGTATGCGCATGTGTGTGTACATGTACGAATATAGTAATGGGGAAGCATATAGAATGTGATTTGCAAAATAATGCATATGGAGTTCCCGTGAACTTCTTATCTCTGTAGTGATCACGCCCTTCCGTCTGCAAACGATGGTAAGGGGATACAATTTACAATTTTTCAAAAACTTTATCGATGAAGGAGACTAGAAGAACCTTGACGCTAGCGGGTCCTGATACTTAAAGCTCCATAAATTTGGTATCCAAAAAAAGCTTTAAAATGAAAAAACAACTCAGTACGTCATTGGACGGGTCATAACAAAAAGGATTATTCAAAGTTTTATCCTTTTATAGAAACCGTGATGAAATGAATAATGCGATTTGTTTTTTTCCCCACAGTGAAAAGGGGAGAGAGAAAACGAGGAATGAGTATTGGTGAATAGAATTTTGAAGTGGCGGGCAATTTTTCATTTTTAAAACTGTCCGAATCTAAAACGGCCATATTTCATGAAAACATTCGTCGAAGCGACGTTTTGTAGGATGACGGTAATACATATTTCATTTTGAATTTTACAAATTTACAAACATTTCTTTATATCGTATCGTATTGATGAAAAACTAAAGTGCTTCACCATTTTAAAACAAAAGTTTTGTCTATCTGTCTTAACCGTTTGAACTATTTTTTTTTCTAAATTATATATAATAATAATAGTGTGACTAGCTCAGCCACTTAAATCAAGTTGATATTAAGTATCTTGTGTATAGTCCGTATACCGAGAGCTCGTCGATGTAGACGAGTTTAATGACTCTTATGAGGAATCATGGTTTTAACGATACCCATATAAATTGGCAAAATTTTTCGAATGCAGCGAAGTTAGCTTTGTTTGCAATCAAGTCAGCGTGGCCTATTGGGCCCGTGTGAAGACGGACCACAGAAAACAGTTCTGCTCGTTCTGTCCATCTCAGGGCATTCCCACGGAACGTGATTAATGTCCTGCTCGGCATACCCACAAGAGCAGTCCGGCCTTAAAACTGACTTGCCCAGCGCGAACAGTTTTTGTTACCAGTAAAATTTTGTATCGAACCAAAAATATTTTCAGTAAATTTGTTTATTTTCTCAATATGTATTGCGCTATGGGAGGCGGTCGTGAAACAGCGGTCGGTGGTGGGACAGCATAGCAAGTCGGTAGTGAATTGGCGTCAGCTGTAATACCATGTACTGTCCTTCTCATTTGAAACAATAAGCCAGCAACCTCGTGCTAATGTTTTATTGCCAAATTCCAAGGCTTAGCATTTTATTCAATGTGTAAATAAAAAAATTGTTACTCTTACCATTTTGAACATCAAAGAATGGTATATTTTAGATGTTTTATGGGAGAAAATTGTAAAATGACAAGAACTGCACTATAAAACTTTTCCTTCAGTGTCAAGATACAAAAATATTCCGCAGAGCAAACGTTATATAAATATTGTATTCTGGCGTTGCATAGAACAAGTTGAAATGTATTTTTGGCTTGTAGTAATACTATTGCGCGAGTCAGCGCATGAGGTTAGTACTTCTTGGTAAAATAATACAGATAAGGTTAAATCAGAGGCTTAAAACTTTTGGGTGAATCTAATAATTAAGGTTTGATTCATGAATTATTACGATTCGTTAATTTATTGAACAATTACTGTCGGTACACAAAATCATAAAACTGTAAAATGACAATTTAATATATACAAGTAGTGAATAATTTGGTAGCATTTCGACATTAGAAATGCAAAAGACAAATTTTATAGAAGGCACATTTCTTTAAAATGATTTTGGACAAAAGTCAGCTTTAAAGTGTACAAAGACTAACTGGTGGTTTATTAACTCAAAATAATATTTTTTTTATAGTGAACTTTTGTTTACCAGCTCCAATTTTTTCATTTCTTTTTTTCCAACGTAACGATAAATTCAGGTTCTAATTTGGCATTTGCAGTTTACATAAATTCGATAGAACGTGTATTTAATTGTAGATTGTTGATTATTGATTATTAAAAAATATCTATTTAAAAAACTGAAGGTGACTTCGTTTTGCCTTGCTGCAGTCGACTTGTGTTAATTGTAAAAAAAGTTAAATTCACTTTAATTAAAAATATAATTCAATAGAAGAAAACAATCAATTTTTACTTTGAACATAAGCCCATTGTTTGCTGCTAATTTTGAAATGTGTAGATATCGCTTTTATGTTTCATTTGTTAAAAACATTCATAAGATCACTTATACAATTTGTCAAGAAATGAATTTATGCAGTGGCAGTAACTACCAGCATTCGACGACATGAACCGCTTGATTTTTTCTTGTATAAGCAAGTGTGGCTTAAAACCACAGTTATCGATGAAATTGGAATGTTGTTAAAAATTGAAAGAGTTTATGAATCTTAATATATCTGATGACAAATACAAAATTTCAACTAAAAAACTACTAAAGATTGTTAAGTCAAAGTTTTAGTAAACTATCAACCAACATGAATTACTTAACTACACACCGAGAAAAAACTAGTGAAATTAGATGATGATAATGATGGCCAAGAACAGATGCTTGTGTCGGATAATGGGGGTGAGGTGGTTTGATTTTGTGAGAAATACAGAGATAAGGGAGCGTGCAAAACAGCGTCCCGTCACGTCAGTGGTCACGGAGAGACGTTGGAACTGGCTGGGTCACGTGCTACGGATGCATACGGAAAGCCCCAATCCTGCCTGCCTCTTCTTTCGACCGGTGGGATTCCGGCGCCCTGGACGTCTGTCGGGTACTATCCATAGGATATACTCGGCGGAACTGAGGGATGCTGGCATGTCATGGGAGGAAGCAATGCAATTGACGGGAGACAGGGAAACATGGAGGTGCGTGGCGGCCATATGCTCCACATAGGGAGCGAATACGATCAAAGAAGAAGAAGAAGAATGATGGCCGAACTCACACATAACAGTATGATATTATTTGCAATTTAATTTAAGAAAATATATTTAAAGATAACATTTCATTTTTGAACTACGAAAGGTTATGAGAACCATAGGTTACAAATCTGCGAGTTCACAGAAGAACAACAGTGTTACTAGAATCTGAAATAAGAGCTTTTGCGTTTATTTAAATAAGAGAGAGAGCTTTACTCAAAAGAGAAACAAAAATTGCCTTCCACTGGTGAGTGTTTTTCTTTCCTTGTTGAATTAAGATGGGGTTTCATGTTTGCACAAGCCTAATTCATGCAACCAACATTATAATTTGTATTCGTTTCCGGTCACAGTAAAAGGGAGCTTGTTGCATTTCATTTAAAAGCATTCTAACCATGTTGATTCTGCCTTACATTTTCAAATTATTTATTTAGCTATAAAATACTCTCATAGAACAAATGTTGGAAATGTGGTACACATATTTGTTTTGGTATTTTATGTGCGTGTACGTAGGGAATAAAATGAACGTCTTGTGCATTTTTTATTAACACAAATAAAATTTAATTCTCTCTTGCGAAATAAAGAGTATGTCTTTATTACAGTGAGATATTAGCGTAATAGATATTACTTGAATAAAGTGAATTAATTCATATCTAATCAGAAATTCTCTTTCGGGCATACAGAGTTGAAAAGAAGGAATGTATGTTGTTAATACAATATTAAGGTTCAAATATAAACCGTTTTTCAATGAAAAAATAATGTGTGTTGTATACAATTGTATTGAAAATCAAATTTACGAACAAATATTTAACTGTTGACGTATAAGAGAGATGTTTGCTTAGTTATAGTTTAGTTCTACATTAAAACAAATGATATAAAAATATCAAAGTTTTACTATAATAATTGATATACTATTGTTTTGACAAGGGATCAAATTTGGCACAGCGCGTTGCGATATTCTTCAAGTTAAAAATACATGATTGCATAGAAAATAAAATTAATTGAAACATTAAGTATATTGTTACAGTTTTGTTTAGCAAGTTAGTAATTGTTTACTGTTATGAATTATAACTAAAACACTCACGCACATAACAGAGCTGGCCTAGATATTGTTTTAAATGCAGAAAGGGTACTGAGAATTTGATTACCTTTAATAGTCATAATATCTTTACAGAAGAAAATGTTAGTCAGCACCATTCAAGAGGTATTATGTAACACCTATTACATAAAAGAATTTGTCTGATCTAAATATAAAGTTAGAGCTAATTCACAACATCTTTAGACGCAATTGATTTAAAAAACTGTATAGTAGTACAGTTAATGATATTACAGCTGACGCCAATTCGCCATGCACTTGACAAATATAATGAGAAAAAAATAAAAAAAACACTTCATAATACACCAAAATCAAGAAATAAAAAAGTAAAACTTAACAGTTCACAAATACTGTCACTAAAAATGTCCACTTTTCTAGGTAAAGAATTGATCAGTCGAACGGCCCTTGGAACTGGCGACTCGTACGTCTTACGCGATAAACATTTTTTTAGGAAAAAAGTTTTGCCCACGTAAGAATAAATTGAGAGCATGTAAGTTAATAGCCATGAAAGTTTTAGGATTATTAACTCGGCCTCAAAGAAGAAGAGAAAAATGCTTTGAACTTGGCAACGATCTTCGAGCTTCAAGAGAGTGAAATGATAACATCCCTAAAACTCCTTTAAGGAATTATCAAAGAAGATTTTTTTTAATAAAATAATAATGTCTTAGAAATTTCTTATGAACTATCTCCAATTGTAGCTTATATGAAGTTTCATACGGCCTACAAATGATTGATTCATATTCAAGCGTACTTAAGACCAAAGAAACATAAAGCGTTCGAAACACAGTTGGGTTTTCAAATGGTTTGTATAGTATAACGATGCCATTATTCAGCACAAAAAAAAACGAAATTTAATAACATAAGAGACCAAAACAGGAAACCAAGATAGGGAAGTCTGAATTATTAGCCTCGTTGGGTTACGTATGTCAGATGCAAGGCGAAACGCCAAAGACGTCTACCCCAAGAAAGCACGCGGTAATTTTTCGACGGGGAATAAATGTCACTAAAAATGCTCGGGGGACAAAATCTGGCGCGGAATAATCCATCAATCATTCGAGCTTTATGTAAACGAGCTTTCGTAAGGCCGTTAGCCGGCAGACACTGCCTCCGCAAAGGTTATTATGCCGGCGACCTGAATTTATAACATCATTAAGTGAGTCAATAAATAATAATATTTCCATTCTTGGCTTATGATAAAAGCACAACAATAATTTCTTTAGAAAGTTTTAGCATTTCAGTTTTATATAGTACACTTTATTGGCACGTTTTGTTATTGTTAATGGGTTGGTCAGATTAGTAAGTATTTCAAGCTTTTTGAGTTCATTATAACGAGCTTTTGTCGATTTTCTACGTGATAAAGAGTTTTTTTTACTCTTTTTCTGAAAACCAAATACTTCGTCTTTTATGTTAATTTTATCAATAGCTTAAGATTTTGGAATACATATTTGTGTATTTTTACTATTGACTCAGTAAATATGTATTGTAAATAATCTTTTTTGATTCATGCAAAAAATCAGTGTAAAAAAGTCACATCAAAGTGATAACTGCCAAATCCTGGTGGAGAGGCATTATATTGAAAACAGAAAATACTCTCTTAACTTATCCTACAATGATAAAATTTCTAATAATTCTACAAATAAAAGTGTATTGTAGATCAGGAACGGTTAAGCTCATTGAGATGAAATATGGTTTGATACAGAAAATTAAGTAAGACTGACAGCAATCTTACAAATGGTACAGAATTGTTAATGAATGAAACAAAATTATTTACAGTTAAAATTTTTACTTCGTCTAATAAATGAATTCAGTTAATTTTGAATAAAAAAATAAGCAGAATAAAAACGAATTAAGTAATAATTGTACATAATGACCAATCGGATGTAAAGAATATATAAATACAAGAAATAAAAAAGGCGCGAAGTAACAAAAAAAGTGAGTAAGTAGAAGTGTTCTATGTGGCACATAGATTTTTTGCATACTCACATTTGTTTGGTACGTCGTGTCTTTTTTATTTACTGTATTCATATATCTATACTTCTTTAATGGATTCAGGGAACACGTTCTTCAAAGAGTGAGTAATGAGAATAGCATAAAAAATAATTAGCATAATAATGGTTTAAAATTTAAAGTTTTAATGTACATGTACTGCCCTACTTCGTGCTAAAATAATATCTACTTTTTAAATTAATAAGTGTGAGAAATACTCTAAAACATTTTTAGGCTGAGTGTTATGCCTACTGACTATTTTAAAGTTTGAAGTTTTATTGAATTTATTGCTTATGTAAGTGCTGTAATGGTCCATTACAGCACCTCAGCTGTGTTATTACTGAGAATATTCGTAAAGGGAGTTGCTTAATTATTTTCGTCACTCAAAGCTTTTAGCCATCGGAATATTTACTATGATCCGATGTAGCTAAAAGAAGATTTTAGTTTGTACATGAATTACAAATAAAGAATGATTAAAACTGACGGCCTTCTGAATAACAATTTGTTTATCAATTAAAATATTAAAATGATTAAAAATTTATAATAATAAATACTCGAAAGACAAACCATTACAAAACTGTCTAAAATTAGTTAAGTATACAAAGATATTCTTTGATATCAATTCCTAAAATCAACGCATAAAAATTATTAAAAAACTGTAGAACTAGAATACGTTGATATTTTTACACTATTATTTATTTTGTTTGCCTGTGTGGTCGAGTGGTCAACGTTGTTGGCTTCGGCTACGGAGGGCCCAGGTTCAAATTCCGGTATGGACAGTTTTTATAAATTGATTTTTCAATCGATTTTCTGTTCAAATGCATGGATGTATGTCATGTCTTGAATTCCCCCCTGTCACCCATTCTATCCTATAAACGGGGCGTATCGAGAGCGATTAGCTTACCACTAATCCTGTCCTAGCCCTATCCTTCTATCCCTACTCTCTTTGGAAAAAGAGAGGTTGAGCAACTGAGTAACAAGCAGTTCTCGTAGAAACACTTCTGTTGAGATAAACTCCATTAGGAGTCCATATGCTCCACATTGGGAGCGGACATGGTTTAAAAAAAAATATTTTTTCCCCCAAACCAGGACATCTAAAATAATTAGTACTTTTAGTAGCCGTTTTATGTGTCTCACACTTTCATACAATACAATTGACTAGATTGTATTGTTGAATGTATTTTCATGTAATATTAAATATATTTTATGAAATTACATAAAAAATACAATATTGAAATTAAAACGCATTATTTATTGCGCGCACACGCCTACGACTTCATCTACTAATTAAGATTCTAGCACCAGGATTTTGATTTTTCGCGTTTTTTTAATTGTTATTGCGAGTTTTTCTATTTTCGAAAACGGGAAATTGAAGCTGTGTTCGGGGACACCGGGACACGCCGCCTGAAAACAGGACTTCTAGTCACATTAGGTATAGCTGATAAAATGTAGTTGAAACTCAAAATTGATTATCTCAAAATCAACATTTTTTCACTCGATAACTTCTGGCAGTAAACCAACGATATAAATATTTAAAAAAAGAACGAATATTTCACTACGCATATTTTATTTTTCATTTGAAGAAATAAAATATGTGTTTTTCGTTTTATTTAAAAACAAAATCATGTTTATAATGTATTCTGACTAGGTGAAAAGCAAAGTGCCCAACCTTAAAGCCTTTATACTGTGTTATGAATATCACTTTACCATAAATTAGGCTCGAGTTCATTTCGGTAATTTTTCATTGTGGCCGACATTCTGCCGCAAAAGCGAATATCTTACATTTTCGTTTGGAATATATACACTATACAGGGAATCCAGTCCGCATCTACGATTTACGGAATGTTTTTGCGGACTGCCTCGGAAAGTTTCCTGTTTTCAGCAAGAAAATGAATTACAAAAAAATGTCCATCATTATTCTCGAGAGGCCTCTTAATGTTCAACTCTATTTTTTTCCGGGAGAATGTTCGTCGTGGAATTTAATCATGATATTTTTTTCAGTCGGTTACTTACCCGGATTTCGTTGAATTTTTTCGCCCCTTGTTTATTTTGAATGAGTACTTCAGTGCTTACATTATAACCTATGATACATAGTAAGAGTGTTGAAATTTATTTTTTTATATATTGTCGCACTTTCATTAATTTAAAAGAGATTTTCGCTCATTTAAAAAGCATACAATATGTATCTAATGTATTTTCTAAGCAATTTACACTCGAATTTAAATCGTTCAAACAGACGTTCGTTTTGTCACTAACGACCCGGGTTTCGCCTTTCGGCATCTTCAGGCGTTCAATTGCACGGATGAACTTGAACTGACGCTTAGTAAATGAATGTTTCGTGTTTATATAATAAATAAATGTATTATTGAGCTTAAAGCCATTGCTGGCGAAAAAGATTAACCCATGGGAATGCCCACAGATTTGAATGGTGAGTAGTTTTAAAAATTATGTTTATTTTTGTTTGTTGGAAAAGGTTTTATGATTATATTTATATATGGTATAAAAGTGGAGAGCCAGGCATGTGAAGGATTTCATTTAAAATCGGATGACTGTTCAATTGCGCTCTGTTTATTTTTAAAATTTCCTGGAAAAAGATGTACATAATTTGAACGATTCAAATTTAATATAGAAATTTCTCCAAGCACCTTCAGTCGAAGTATATACTTAGATTCATAGTCAAATATAGCACAACATAAATCCTTTATGGGTCCAATATAGAAACTTTTTAATTATTTTTGTGGTGAGTTCAATCAATAGGTATTTTATTTTTGCACTTCAGCACCTTGGAAACTCCTTACGTTGTCGCATGTCCCTTCCTTACCTTTGATAAAGTCATATAAAATATTGTTTAATTTTACTACAAACAATATAAATAACTACGTAAAAAATCTTTTTCAATTATTTAAAAAAACAAAAATGACTGCAGATATGTTAAGCGTTTTACACAGTTTATTTGACTGCAATTAGGGCATCCAATCCCGGACCTATTTGTGATCCCATATAATATCATATCATGCAATGGTTTTGCTCATATAAATAAATGAATGTAGTACAAAATATATTAGTTGACGTGATTAATCACCATTGAAAAACAAAAAACTCGTCGAAACAAATTTCCAATATTCTAACCTTCATTGAAAAATTCGCATTATATCAAAGACTAACGATAACATATTTTTGATTTTACATTGAAAGTTGCTCTTTACCTTTGCCATGATATCTGGCTGTATACAATGTTGATAAACTTACTTACGTTTTTATCATTCCTCTGTGAGTAAGTTTTAATTTGTGTATATAATGATTGATGAAAGAACCCACCTGAAAAAAAGAAATAATATCATTAGAGTTATGAAATATGACTGAGTGCTCATAGAAGTTGCAACTAAAAGTTTATCGAAGTTTCAAAACTAAAACTAAGAATTTGGCGAGAGATTCATTACGTGAACACCTACACTGAGAAACGTATTTAAGTGTAGTTTTGTATGTGCTATGAAATGTGACTGGAAATTTGAAATATCTATACAATTGATAGGCGGTGGATTAGTTATTAACGGAATTTAATGGTCCTTTTTTGAGTCAAGATTTCAACCATCATTCAAGATTACGGTGTGATAATTTACGTGATTTAATTACCTCTTACAGCTTTTCAAACTCATCCTTTTTGTATGTATATACTTAGTGATTGAAAATATCATAATATATATATATATTAAAATATTGATAGCTATGCAACTCTCTCCACCACCCGCCACGGCCATACATCGGTGTCCAACAGGCGTTTCCCGTGGCGTAACAAACGTTATGCGTAGTTCAGTTTTACGGTTAAAACATAGGAAGTATATTAAAAAAAATGTTTTTCAGTTGGTTTCTAAAAAGTCAGCAACACATCGGAAGTATTTTTTAGCACCGTAAGGGGAGTGTTCAAATGGAAAAGTTGAAGCCTGTAGTGTAGGGATGCCCAACCGGTAGATTGCAATCGATCTACCAGTCGATCCCAAAGCAAAATTCAGTCAATCCGTGAATTTCGAAAACATATTTAATTTTAATATAAAATATACAAAAATGTTAAAATCAAGTTATTTTGTAAGCACATACCTATCTAATGATACTTATTTCGCATTAAAAATAAACATTTCTAAGTTTTAAGAAGGGAAAAATAAAATTTCTTATAAGAATCATGTTAGAAGTCGATCGCGAGAAATCTTAAGATTGAAAAGTCGATCCCAGGGCAAAAAAAAGTTTGGTCACTCTTGCTGTAGTGTAACCAACTGAACTGCGGAAGTAGAAATAAAATAAACATACAATTTCAGATATTCTTGAATGGAAAACAACAGTGGACTAAAATATGCGTTCGATTAATTCCCGCTGTCAGAGGCGCCATGTAAATTTTCCATGTTTTTTAATCATATTTTTTGCCGCCGTTTTCATATTTCCGAATATGATTTGCCCTGTTAGTCACGGGGGACTGGGGAGGGTGGGGGGAAGGGTGAGTGGGGTCCTTATTGGTTCTCGTGCAAAACGACGTCCCTGGAGAGGACGGCGGGAGCAAAAAAGGTCTCTGACTGTCACCAGCCGTTGATGTTTTATGTATTTTTGATATGCCAGACGCGATGGCATTTAATATATTTGCGTAGAAAATCTATAACTTATTCTAGTGTGTATTCCCAAGTATCTTATGTATACTCCACTGACCACTTACATGAGTAAATATCGGAAAGAATTTTCTAGAAACATTTCTTTTGCCATAATATTTGTCATATACTTCATATTTAAGCGGCGCATTCTATGATCAGGTCAGTCGCGTATGTGTAACATGTTGACTATAAAAAGCTAAAAATACGTAACCCACATAGAACAAATTTTACAGGAAGCACAATAAACGTTTTTTTTGATAACTTTGTGTCGAAGTCAAAATATTAAATATACTAAGCCGTGAAGTGCACGAATACTAATATTCGAATACAAAACTAGATAGTTACTAGGCATTTGCAGCTTAAGCACCTTTGATATGACGTTTATCAAGTTGTATACATTGTGATTATCAAAAAAAAAGTTAGAAAGAATAAATTTGGACGACAATCATTAATCATCGTCTTTACGTAGTTTACTATTGATACTATTTCAAATCACTGAGACAGATATGTAACGCCCCGTGGTACGTGCGTAACTCACTGCTTCACAGAGATTTGAAAATACCTACCATGCGCGAGTTCGTTCGTGAAATATCTCAAAAGTTTCACAGCGAGGTAGGTAAACATCATAACCCAACGATCTCTCATCTTCACAACTATGTCGAGACAATGCCTGAGAATAGTTTTAGACGGATAGCAGACCCACCATAAATTTTATGTTTCGTCTAAAATTAATAAACTATTCAAGAAAAAACTTAGCATTATAAAAATGACTGTCTTTGGTTGACTTCCTTGTGTACTATATGTGTATATGTATGCATATGTATTTGTGTCAATGTATGGATATAGTATGAGGGGAAGCGTATAGAATGTGATTTGCAAATTAACACATATGTAGTCCACGAACTGGCTTCACTAAGGATTTCTTACCTCTGTAGCGATCACGCCTTTCTATCAGCATCGATGGTAAAAGAATACAATTTTCCAAAACATTGCGATAAAGGAGACTCGAAAAATTTTGACGCTTATGCGCCCTGGTACTTAAAGCTCTATACATTTGAGATCCAAAAGAATAAAAATATTCCGTTGATAATAAAGTATTACAAATTGCTTTCTAAGGGGTGCATTACATGGCCAAATTAATGTATCACATACATGTGACGAAGTTAAATGTGATGGAGTAATGGGGCAGCTGTGACATTGTTAAAAAAAAATTGATGACACGTAACGACGTCGCCTTATCTTTCTGTCAGCTGACTGACGGCTCTTCACCAAGATTACCAAACAGATTTTGTTTCCTCGGTGACTGTCACGAAAAGTGCTAACAGTGAAGTATGAAACAACCAAAACTCTACATTATTTTAGATTTGTGGAAACTTAGGTTAATCTAACGTTTGAATTAGACTTATTCGTTACTTATGAGGTTAACAAACTCATTACTCAAACATAGCATACACATTAGACATGGCTAATGTTTTTTTTAAATATGTCTAAAAGAAAATTTAAAAAATAATTAAATATTATAAACACTTTTAATGTGTCAATTTTTGGAGAATAAGTATAAAAAAATGTAAAAAGTTTCCATTTGCTAATTGTAGTTATTATTTGAGAATTACTTTTGAACTCATAATATCTTTTGATTGCATTGATATTTACTTGGTAGAACTTCATTATGATTAGATGAAAAAAATATCAAAGCATTTTAGTTCTACATTACATTTTATTTATGTTAGTTATGTATGGCTGTGTTAATGTGTATGTATTTGTATATTGACACCTTCTCATTTTTTTAAATAGAGAATATATAATATAATGGTCTTAAAAAAAAACGCCTTGCATATTAAGATCAGATTTCTTACTAGTATTCATTAAAGAAACCACTTGCTAGTAATGGAAATTAAAGAAAAACATAATAATTTAATAATTATTAAACAGAATTATTTGAAATATATTGAATTTAGAACACCAAGTGACAAAATACGACGCGGATCTTCAGCTGTTTTTTCTACGCGAGAAAATTAGTATAGAAAGGGCATTGATTGAGATAGGTCACGTTTGATTGTTTGTTTGAGTAATCTTTTTTTCGCCTGGGATCAACATCACCTATAAACACAGTGAATTGTAAAATAGCGTCATTGGTGACATATAATTTGCATAACTATCAGGAGATATTCTATCCAAAGGATTATAACATTTGTGAAGGTTGAAGAAACTCAGGTTTAAAAATAATAACACAAAGAGTTATCCGCTGATGTCCCAGGCGAAAAAGAAGACGAAACAACGGAAGTTGAAAAGCTAAAGTTTTATTTGTTTATTATTTATTTGTAATTATTCGTGTAAATCTATTATTTTAATTTCGTGTATAAATTATTGAAATAATTATTCATTTTTTTTGTGGATCAGCACTGGGTTGCTGTACCCAGGACTATCTTTCTAATTACTATTATCATCATGTTATCAAGCAGGAGGAAGTAGTCCTAAATTTTGAAAATGTATTGTAGTTATCTAGTAACTGAAGTAGATAAGTCGTTAATGACATAATGTTGTATTTCAGTCAACTTATTGACAGTAATAACTTGAATTTATATGTAATTTATAATTGAGTTTAGAATTCAATTGCATCTACGAATACTTGGAATCATTTTATTATTATGTTATTGCGACTTTAAGTCAATAATGGATTCGCCCCCTGAAACCCCAGAAAGATAAATGACATATTTTGTTTTATTAATTATATTATCATTATTCATAAATATTATTGTGTGTACTTAATTGAATAAAGATTGTTATATAATGTACTACACGTGTTGACTGAGACCGAGCCTTTTATTGTTTAATTTTGCTTTTTTTATAAAAAAATAATTATGTAACCAGACTGTTAGGGCTACGCCAAATCTGGAAGATCGGATTAGGGGAGGTTTCCTTCCCTGATTCTATCCAAAGAGGCCCTGGCTATGTTAATATATATATACGTAGCTATGTTATTGTCAGTTTAAAAATCGTTCTGATTAAGACTAAGCAACGTTCCCTCTAATTTTTTATATTGTGTGTGCGGACCATCCACTGCTTTGTGCAGTTAACTTTCAATAAAAACAAAAAGTGTGCGCAAGTATAAAGGTAGGTAGAATCAATGAATTGTATGAAAGTTAAAATATTATTCATACCCGATTGGTTGGTGCTTTATTACATTAGACTCCAGCAAACCTTTTTTTTTACAATATTTGTGTGTGCGGCCTGTGCGGGATATGTGAAAATGTGTGCGGACAAATTTTGAGAAGTGTACGCGTGTGTAACCTTAACGGGAACATTGGACGTAAGCCAAAATAGCTATCAGCTAAGGAAAAATAATTTATTTGTTGAACTAAAATACTTCAATATTGTTTCACCTTATAATATGTACTTTTAATAAAAATAATAAAACATTTTTAGTACTTTTTCTTGTGTAAAAATTTCCCAAATTTTAATTGTGTTTATAATTGATATCGTTTGCCACTTAGATTTATTATTCTTTGATGATGATTTTTTAATTGTTATGGGTGTTAAGCATTTTAATTTTGTGTAATTATAATGTAATTTGCTAATCCTTTAAATTGTTAATAGTTGCTTACACCTTTTTATTTCAATTTAAATTTGTATAAATATCACTGTTTATATATTTTTCTTATCAGTTGATAATGCTCGCGATGAGCGAAACCGGTCCTGATCTAATAAATTTTATGTGGAAAAAGTACTAAAAATGTTTTATTATTTTTATTATAATGCCATTCCACCAAGTATTGACAGTGAACACCTTAAAATATGTACTTTTCTTTATTCATTTTTATTTTTGATTTTAAATTATTAAAATTATTTTTTAAGAGGTCCCAAACATTTTATTATAGATAATTTAAAGGTATTGCTATATAACTTTTATCATTATTCTTCATACCAATTGCTTGTGACACATTGCTAATACTCTTACTGAATTTCGTTTAAATAACACTGTATAGTTTAATATTTCATGAAATATTTTTATTATATTTTTTATTATTTTATCAGTTGATAATCCTTGCTATGATTGAAGTCAGTACCGATCAATAATACATTATAAGGAATAAAAAGTTAAAAGTATTTTATTGTTTTAAGCTTTAGACATCATTCGTTGTGTTCTTTTGTTTTGAATAAGAAGTCAACAATAATAATTGTTGTCATTATAACATAGTATTTGTAAAAATATTTATTAAAGATGCATTTAAAAAGGTACACAGTGTAATATTATGCCTCTACGGCAGTTCCACCAAACAACATTCGTTAAATTCGCACCCGAGATGCACCAACAGAGAGAAATCGTGTGTATGTGTGTGTAAGTGCTGCGTTGCTGATAAATCAAGACATAATATAATAATTTTAAATTATTTTTTTAAGAAATTGTATGTGATTCGTAACACTTTAAACGTCCTATTTATTTTGATGCTCTTAATATTTTTCCTTTAATCTGGAAAATATTTGTAACCGAAATTTGGTTATATTAATTTAATAACACGTTATCTTTATATAGTTATTATTTAAAACAGAATTATATAGAGTCAAAATTCAAGAATTTAAGACAGGTTTATAAGACAAAGAGAGTACATTTTCAGTAAATCCAAAGTGCTTTATCAATAAATCCTACGGATGGATATTAAGTAGGTACACAATAGATACCTTAAAGATCCCAATCCATTTACATTGAATATTTCTATGTAATGTCAGCAACAACCTAAGGTAGATTCAATAGAACAAACAGCATGTTTTAATAATAAGCATGAACTTTTTCTTGTCTTTTCTTAACCATATTATTTACTTTGCAAGTATTATCCAACCAAATCCCAAACGTACAAGCCCTCAGGGGGTTGGTATCCAACGTGTAAAATCTTAAAATACCACCCCTCTGAAATCTAAAAGTATGTATTAATAACAAGAATAATTAAGGGAAAGTTGCGCGAATTTTAACTTTAGCACTTATTGGATCTTAACGTAATTAATGGATTTCATGGAATTTCACGTAGAAAGATATTTTCAGTCTATCTGCGCTCTATATGGCTTCTTAATGAGGGTGTCTTGACATGAGTTTTTCTAAGAATACTGCTTGTTACTCGGTTGCTCGACAACTCTTTTTTTCTCAGAAAGAGTAGGGATTTAAATTACAGGATTAAGACAGGACTAGTAAGTAGCTCATTTCTCACGCTATGCCTCGTTTTTTTCGGATTGGAAGGGTAAGAGGGAATCATTAGTGGAAGGGATTTGACATCACAAACAGCTATTGTAAAAAAAGCTATCCACACTGGCGGTGACCTGATACGGAAACAGACGACGTTAAGCACTGCGCTACGAACCCGACCTATTACCCTACATTTTTTTTTTTTAATTTTGAAAATGATTTAACTAATTCAGCAATAATAAACAAACTTTTTATATCACAATAAAACTCTCACACAGAAGCCATCATCGAAAGTGCTAAATCGGCCACCGCAGCGAAGAAAGCAGGGCTGTGGAGTTGGAGACGGAGTCGCGGTATTTCGAGCGGAGTTGGAGTCGTGAAAAATGAGCGACTCGAATTTATTTTGAAAAATATTTTTAATAAAGTGTATTCAAACAAAATAGTACAAAGTGTTGACATTTCATGCTTGGCTGACTACAGATGATCTGATGGTATACATATATATATAAGTTAAAATGAAAATTTTGAACAATTTACTTGGAGTCAGTGTCGTTAATTATTTTAAAGCTAGAGTCGTATTTTTATAATAAAAAAAATATTTGGCATTATAGCTATTGCCAATGCGCCAAATATTTAAAAGTTGACAGATCATTTGAGACGAACTCGACGACAATATTTTTGGTAATTTGCTCGAGATCTTCTTTAGAAAATAATTGACATCACAAACACACACTTCTTAGGTTTTAAATTTTACCACTTTTAGGGTGTTCAATGTCAATACTTGGTGGAAAGACATTATATTAATAAAAACACAATATTTATTTGTACTTTATTCCACTTTATTAAAAATGTTGACAATGCTCGCAATGAGTGAAACCGGTCCTGAACTTTTTTAATAAAGTGGAATAAAGTACAAAGGAATATTGTGTTTTTATTAACTTGAACTTTACATTTTAATAATTTAAATTTGACGTGGACCTTACCGGGTATTAAAAACAAGAGCAATCTCTAACCAACAGTGGGCGATTATTATGTATATGTATTTGAATGTAGTTATATTTTGAAAGAAATTCATTATATTTTGATGTAATGAATTTCTTCAATATAATGAATAAAGCCATTGGAAATATTTTGCATTCATGAGCTTTTACCTCATTCGTTGGTGATATACATATGTTTTAAGACGGTATATCTAACCTTATCTCAATCAACCACTAGAATACCAAGCGAACACCGGTGTTCGGAACATATGCAAGCAAACACGGATGTCCAAGATATTTAAAAAAATCAAAAACTTGGTATTCTTACAGAATATAAGCAATATTTTGATGAATATAGCACCTGACGAAGACTCAGAAAAACCGTATACTGAGCTTCGAGAACAGACTCTTGTGTCGGAAAATGGGGATGAGGTGGTTTGATTTTGTGAGGAATTCAGAGATAAAGTAGCGTACAAGACAGCGTCCTGTCACGTCAGTGGTCACGGAGAGACGTTGGAACTGGCTGGGTTACGTGCTGCGGATGCCTCCGGAAAGCGTCAATCCTTCCTGCCTCTTCTTTCGACCGGTGGGATTCCGGCGCCCTGGACGTCTGTCGGGTACTATCTAACTGAGGTATGCTGGCATTTCATGGGAGGAAGCGAAGCAATTGGCGTGACGGCCATATGCTCCACATAAGGAGTGAACATGGCCAAAAATTAAAAATAATATGTGTAGTGCTATCTATACTCAATATAGGTTTTTAAAATATCGAATTCAAGTGTATATTAGGCAAAATTATCTTTCTCAAAAACACGCAGTATCTCTGGAATATATTAATGATTTATTTGCGCGGTATTCAAGCGGTTAAATATTGTTTTCCTAATGTATCAAGCACTTGTAGAATTATTAAACAACGCACATACATGAATTTGAAATTATCTTTTGTATCACTCCGTATGTTAAGTAAATAGTCGTCCCACGTTAATCCATTGATACCCCTCTTAAAAGGTCGGTCGACAGATTCGTGATTGAGGATTGATTTTAATGTATATATTATGTACTCGTAATATACCATTATTCAAATAACACAAACCCTTCCATCTATTACTTTATTTACATTCATGTCAAATAAGTTACATGTAATCAAAGGGTAAATATATAACGAATTGATTGGAAGGTGTATTTATACCCAACATTATATAAATTTAAATTTATGATGTTTATATATCGACTGTGGAAAGGGAAAAGGACGTAACCCACAGTTTTTTCAAACCAGCTTTGTTTTGATAATCACAATGTATCAAACTTGATACACGTTCTATCAAAAGGATTTTAGCTGCAAATCCCGAATTAGTATCTAAATTTAGCTTTTAAGTTTGAAAAAAATTGAGCCTGTGAAAATCGAAACCAAGAAAAGAAACTGAAAATTTCTTTAATTAACTTTAGATTATGTCAATTAACCGCTTGAATAACGCGCAAATAAATCAATTATGTGTCCCAGAGATACTGCGTGTTTTTGAGAAAAATAATTTTGCCTAATATACACTCGAATTCGATATTTTAAAAACCTACATTGACTCAGTATAAATAGCACCATACATATCCATCAAAATATTGCTTATATTTTATTAGAAAACCAAGTATTTGATTTTTTAAATGTCTTGGACATCCGTGTCCGCTTGGTATTCAAGTGGTTAAACAACAGCTTAGAAGTCTCCGTGCACTTCTAGGTTGTGTATATTTCATAATTTGCTTATGGCCCAAAATCATTAAAACACATTTTTTGTGCCTCCTGTAAAATTGGCTATGTGTGGGTTACGTCCTTTCTCCTTTCCACAGTCGACATGATTGAGCGAACATCGATGTTTATGATGCAGGTTTGGTTTGTATTTTTATTGTAAAATCCAAAATAAATTTGTGTTGAAATAAGCATTGTAATTAAATTAATAAAAACACAATAATCCTTTGTACTTCATTCCACTTTATTTAATATGTCAGGACCGGTTTCGTTCATTGCGAGCATTGTCAACTGATAAGAAATATAATTTAACAATGGTATTTATACAAAAATGAAAAGTTATAAACAACAATTCGCATTGAAAAGAAATTACCAATTACATTAAAAGTGATTCTAAAATAACACAAAATTAAAATGTTTAACACATCTAACATATAATCAAAAAGTCATCCCAGATTAATAAATTTAGAATGGAGATTGAAAGTATTTACAAACATAATTAAAATTTGGGAAATTTTTGACAAAGTGATAAAATGCTACATTAATTAAGTGAATAGGCTTAATGATAGTTTCATGTTTTTCCCCGCTTCCAAGTAGTTGGAATAGTAGTTGGAGTACCAAGTAATTAAAATACACTTAAACCATGTCCGCTCCCAATGTGGAGCATATGGACTCCTAATGGAGTTTATCTCAACAGAAGTGTTTCTACGAGAACTTTTTGTTACTCAGTTGCTCAACCTCTCTTTTTCCAAAGAGAGTAGGGATAGAAGGATAGGGCTAGGACAGGATTAGTGGTAAGCTAGTCGCTCTCGATATGCCCCGTTCATAGGATAGGATGAGTGGAAGGGGGGAATTCAAGACATCACATACACCAATGCCTTTGAACATAAATTCATAAATCAATTTATAAAAACTGACCGTACCGGGATTTGAACCCGGGCCCTCCGTAGCCGAAGCCAACAACGTTGACCACTCGACCACACAGGCGGCACTTAATCAATAATAAATCTTCCATGTGTCAAAAACGTTACTGTTTAGAATATACTAAATACTGATTGTCGAGAGTTAAGGATTGTTTTTAAAAACATCAAAAAACTACTTGTTTACTAGTTATACCATACGTCTTTGTCAACTTGCCATTATTTGAATATAACTGCAAACTCAAATTTAATTCTTAACAAATAATAATGACATTTTTATGATGATGTTGTAGTTGTAATGATATGAAATGCCAGGTGTATTTTTTAATATTTTTTTTACAAATTGAGACAATCGTGAGAGTGTTTTCTCTTCTAAAATATTCGCTTTATTCACGCAGTCGTCAATGCAAATAGTCAAAAGGTATTGTTTACTTATATGTATACACGTGTCATAATGTCGTGCATAATGGGTTTATCATGATTTTCAGCTAAATTTCGGTTAGTTTGAACTAAGCCACAATGTGTACCCAAGAGATTAATATGTACCAATCCGTAATTTTATAATAACTACGTGAATAGGTTCAAATAATTATTCACACATGCGTGTTGACTTAGGACATTCTACGATTTACATAAAGTTTGACTATTCAAATTATGCGTGGATTTCTATTGGTATAGGCAATTAGTGAAGTATTCTGTGAACTAATCGTTTAGGATTAAGTTGCATATGACGAAAATGTCCACGTTCTAATGTTATACCTTCTATTAATTGTAAAATAATATTGATAAAGGCGCATTGTAGAATTTCAGAGTAAGTGTTTTCACTAATATTATTGGATGTTGGATGGACCTTAGTATTATTTCGACAGTCTGCTTGTTTTTTTCATTGAATATAAGTATGTATTTACTGTCATTATGTCCTTATCATGTTTATGAGAGTACAAACTGTACAAAATAGTTGTTCTCCAACTCGAATTCGAGCTTTTCCAGTCTTGGTTCCAGGGACATTTGAATAAAACATCTCGAGACTTACTAATTTAATACAATTTGTATAAAGTATTTTATTCATTCAAAGAATATCTTTTGAGAATTTCTATAGTAAATTTTGGAAGGCAATAAAAAAAAGTAAGGAAATTTCATAATCTTTCATTTATTTAATGAAATAAAATATGACCACTGTTCTTACTAGAACATCCGATCCCGGATTCATATTAAAACCCCGGGATTTACAATTTTACGGGTTTTTCAGGATCCCGGGATGGATCACTGGGAAAAAGTCAGAAATCGACAAATTTTAAAATAATGTAGAAAAGAAGGTGAAGCAGCTTTTTTAGCTTTCAGGGACATTTCAAAAATTTTGACTGGTTCCAAAAATATTTCGAGAATTTTTCACTTCCTATCCCCAATATCGAGATTCCGAGATTAGTGTTCTCACAATTCCGGAATTTCGGGATCACAAAATTAGACGAGATCCCGAAATTGCAGACCCTAGTACACACGTGTGACAGATGCTAGTGTCACACTAGCGTCCCGCAGCTCCGCCAAGTACATACTATGGATGGTCATCAGCGGCCTTCCACGACGGCAAGATCCGTTCGATTGGTAAAAGCTATATTGCTTTTAGTCGTAAAATTTCATTATGTCCAATTACAAATAAATACAAATGATATTGAAACTTTGTCATATAAATAAAGTTAAAAATTTGGTAAATATTATTTTTCATTGAAATGAAGCCCCCACTATATAATGCTTTTGAAAGGACTAATGAAAAATGCAAATGCAAAAAAACTTTAGGAGAAGACAATTTTTAAAATGTTTTTTATATCATTTTAAAAATCACACATATTTTCATGATTTTATATAAATGTTTTTCGATTTGGAAAAAAAACTATTAATGTCAGTAAAATATAATTAAAATCAATTGTGGGAAGCAAAAATGTAAAAGTGGGTATTAAATGTATTGAAACGAAGCAAGACTGCATAAATAGACGTAAATCGTGAATTCTGTGTACGTTAAATCGGACTTTTTTTTATTCAAAACCTGAAATAAATGCAGCCTAAATAGTATAACAAATAAAACCTCACACATAGACGACGAGTTAAATATTTTTTAAGCACATTTATCTCGTTGTATGGCCCGCGAAAAACTCATACAAACCAGTGTGTGGTATATATTTTTAGTTTTGAGGCCTGGGGTGGTTTTTCCGAGTGATTTTCCACTGCTTCCACTCGAGCGGCGCCTATGCGGATGAGATTGCGAGAATGATACGCGAAACCCACACTGCCTCGCCACGAGGGGAAAACTCCAAAACGTAAATGTGAAAAATACTTCTCAAATCTGGCTGAATTTAGCTAGCACAACGTGAACGGGCGTGTAGTTATCATCCTTTTATATGAAATATAACATTTATAGTTTTTGCAAAAATAAAACGATTCCATTACTCTTGCACAATAGTCTATAAATGCACGATTTGTGTCTTATTGCATTCACATATATTTAATATCGACTGTGGAAAGTAAAAAGGATATACCCTACACAACAAATTTTACAGGAGACGTGTTTTGATGATTTTAGGCCAAAGACAAATTATGAAATATTCACAAGCTTGAAGTACGTGAAGGCTGATAAACTGGTTTTAGTTGACTTTGTCTGATATTAATTCAATATTAAAAAAAAAACAGTCTTAATTCATTTTTCCTGATCGCAATTTCCACGTGTCCACATTAATTTAGATACTAATTTGACATTATCAGCTTATATTGTTTTGATAGATCGTGTTTCAAATTAAAATAAAGTGTATCAGAACCAGGCTTATATAGGTAGGGGGCAAAAGGGGCACCTAGCGTGTGCATCATTTTTAGATGGACCACGAAAAAATTTATTTGTTAAACATTTTATGATATTTGTTTTATTACATACCCATTTATTTTTAAAGTTCAGAAATTTAAAATTGGGGAATCATAAAGATCACATGTTCTGATTTTTAAATCCTCTTATAATATATGCGTGGATTTTTAAATAAACAATAGCTTAAATTTGAATCGTTCAAACTATGTACATTCTCACAAATTTTGTCACTAACGACCCGGGTTTCGCCTTTCGGCATCTTCAGGCATTCAAGTGCACGGATGAACTTGAACTGACAAAATTTGTGAGAATGTACATAGTTTGAACGATTCAAATTTAATATTGAAATTCCACCAAGCACCTTCAGTCGAAATCTTAAATTATAAAACAATAGCTTGTTCGACAATTTCTTGTATCGATAAGCAATAACTTGCGACCCTCGTAGGCAGTTTCGAAAATTATTATTTATTAATCGGACTATATCAATCAATCCAAAAAAAATGTTAATTTTGTACAAAACAAATAAGATATTATACTGAGAGGTGATTTTATACTACCTGATATATCTTGTAAAACAAATAATTTTAAATAATGACCAAACTCTTACATAGAATAACAAAGGCAACGTCTTGTGAGATAAGTGATCCTGAAGATACGTTGAAGACTCGTATCCTCAATCCCGCTTGTTGGTTTTCGGCGTTCTGAACGATTGTCAAGTACTTTTCATATAATTTACTCGGCGAAACTGAAAGATTATGGCATGACTTTGAAAGAAACAAATCAATTGGCGGGTGCAATGAATCATGGGGAATCGCATGGTAGCTGTATGCACATTGAGAGTGAATAATATAATTTAATGAAGAACGAAAAATGCTATTTCAATATCAACGAATTATTTTGTGATTTGTATTAAATCAACCATGACGTGTTTGCACAGCTATACATTTTTCAGGCTCATATAGGCTCGTCTCTCATGGTCGCATTAGCGGATTCTGGGGTACGATCATTCCGTGTTGTAGATTTTGCATATGATGAAAGCTTAAATTATGTGATAAGCATGGAACTTATGCTTCGCGGGTGATATATGATCGACAAATGTTATTTCGCGATATAAAATGTAAATTTTTAGTAATATTAAAAAAGAATCCATTACCAAATAAAACGTTTGGGGATTTTTTGACTGTATGTGATTTTCAAATATTCAGATTCTGTTGTGGCTTATTGCTTGACTTGGTTAAATAAGGATTAGTTTTTATATTTTTCTTTCTTTTTCAATTTGATCGGGGTATTTTTATTTTTACTAGCAGTTTCCCGGCAAGCGTTGCAATGCCACTCAAAGAAAGAAAGTGTTTGTGTTTTAATTATGTTTATTGAAGTTCATATTTTTTTTCTGTGTTTGACGTTTTCTGCTGATTGTACATGGTAAGACACACGCGCCACCTACTGTAATTTGATTTTACTACGCCTATAATCTATGCGCAAGTTGCATGAACGGTATGGCAGACATACAAACATTATTTTTTCTATATAAGACCTATTGTTAGTTAAGTTTTATATGCCTATAACCTTCCCGGAAGAGCAAGCAAAAAGTTTGTCAAAGTTGTATTGCTATCAGATCAGCGGTATGGCAGCGCATAAAGTATGAACAAACAAACATTCATTTTTATATATTAGATTATATTTGAAATCATATCACCACTATCCTACACTCATCATTTAAAATAGGTCATCATTAAACTTACTTAAGTTAAATTTAAAACATTATCTAATCCATTTTCGATCCCAATATAGTGCATATGGTTTCTTAATGCAAGTATTTAACTAAACGCAGTTGCTCAACCTTTCTTTTTTTTTAAGAGAGTAAGGATAAAAAATATATATAGTTTGGAGAGAATTAGTGATAAACTAATCGCTCTTATTATGCTCCATTATTTTAGGATTGATAGATTAGGAGTGAAACACTTATGCTCTCTAATAGCGATCAAAAATATGATTGAAAATATGCTGTTCGTACTGGGACCTGAAGATATGTCACAGAAGGCAACAACGTTGACCACTACGCTACGGCGGACCTAACACAGTATTTAGTTCTACAAATGTTTTATAAAATTAATTTATAGCTACGTGCCCATCAGAACTATCTTAATTAAAACGAATATTATAAAAATATTGTACTTCGAAATTTTTTACCGTATTACAATAGAGTTCTACCAAAAAATGCCAAATCAATGAATACATTTAAGAAACGTTAAAATAATTGTATTTGAAATCGTATTCGTAAAAACAGTCACATAAATTGAAGAATTTTTACTATCTAAATATGTTTTATTTTTTTGTCATTAATTTCTTTTTAACATTGAGTAATATTAAGCTTTTCCAAAACCAATAGACTATGACCAAGGTTTTGACAGATCGGTCATTTTTTTTTAATAGTGAACGACGATACGCTGTATAAAACAGATTATCTTTAGATATTTAATTAATTTAATGACAATGGAGAATGGATTTGTTGAACTATATTATTGTATTAAATTAACATTAAAATGTACTAATTAACTGTAAAAATATCTTGAAGATAGAAAAAACACATGTCACATTTTATTCATTTAAAATTACAACCATGTCTTCAAGTATTTATAAAGATATTACAAATAAGAGTTTTACTAAAAATTGAATTGAGAATATATAGAATAAAGAGTATTAATTAAATACTGCTGAATCAATTCGGAAATATGCGTTAGAATCTCAGTAGAAGAAATAATACTTTATAAATATCTTCTGATTGAATGATGAATAAAAATAGACGTTAGGTACACATGAAAAATTTTATTTGCGAGCTTAAAACATTTCTAAGAATAAAGAATTTTCTATAAAGCTCTGTTATTTTTCAGTGTTTTCTCGTTAATACTTTTTGAATAACAAATAGACGATAAAGTTACCACTGAAGCCTTAAATAAGCTCTTAAATAAAGTGAACTTCTTTTCAATTATGATTGTTTTGAATCCCTTAAAAGATTCGCCGAGAAACTTAATATTTTTAGATTTTAAAAGTTTTCCCATCTACTTTTAATTTTTGTCTTAAGATATAAATTCCTTATAAAATCGTTACATGGTTTCTTAAAACAACGTGAATAATTCTATAATATTACATATCAAAATATCGTAATATAGTTTTTTGTTTTTTGTAGCACAGTTGTTAATTGTACGATTATATGTGCAACTCTGATGCCATAAACACACAATAACTTTATTTCAACACAGATAATCTTTTACAAAAAGTTTTGTTTACAAAATAAAATAATATTTTGAGTAGTCAAAGAATTTCTCAAAAACTATATACATATTGCAATAAACTTGAAAAATTCAAATCCATAAAATCATATTACAGCCCCCATTAACATGCTTTTCATTTTCATGAAAGTCACCAGTCAATTACACGCTCATATATAGATATTTGTTTTAACGCCCGCTCCCAATTCGGAGCTAATGTTCTCCTAATGGAGGTATCTCAATCGGTGTTTTTCTATGAGAACTGTTTATTATTCAGTTTTTCATTCTCTCTTTTTCGGCGAGAGTATGAGTGATAAGAAGGGTGAGACTAGTGATTGGCTAATCACTCTAGCTACATCTAGTTATTTTAGAATTGAAATGTGGGGGAGGAAATTTTAGACAATACAACCATCCATGTTTTCGAACAGGAATCGAAAAATCGATTGAAAAAAAATTCTGTTCGTACAGGGATTTGAGTCCGCTTAGTCTGGGATGGAAGCCAACAAAGTTGACCGCTGTTACAATACAATACGAAATAGATACAATACATTAAAACACGAAAAATAAAATACACTTTTGTCGAAAATGAGAGTTTCGTGCCAAATATTCTAATAATCCATATTTTGCAAAAAGCAGAAAATCCAAAACACTCTATTTTTTAAAATAAATCTTACGCTGTTAGTCCTTATATGTGTAGCAGGAGAATGCACATGTTGCATTGTGCTACTAAAATTTCACGATCATATTGAATATAATCGCATAAAACATGTTAGAATTATTTCATTCTGTCACTTGAATTTCACTCGATATAAATATGAATTGGTAAATAAATAAATTAGCTAATCCAATTCAAACATTTAAATATTGCTCTCTTGAACATTTCACAGTTTTTCTGACTTGTCACATTCATATTTCAGGACCTCTTTCTTAGCCACACAACATCTATCTATCGATGCATCAAATATTTACATCACATACAAAATAAATATACATATTACTGTCTGCGAATATGATAAATCTTTCATTTACTATATAGTATAGTTCTATTAAAAATTTTCAACCTATAAAATATGATTACATTTGTCATCAAAAGTAATTTAAAAACGAATAAAATCTCACCAACTCTATCATAAATTTATATGACCGACGTATTCGTATGTATAATTTAAAGTGATTTGTAAATTCAGTCCCGCTAAAAAAGAGAAATATCTCAATGTACCAACTTTTAACAATTTTTATTATAATGTTACTTTAATCTGGAACTATATCTCATTCAAAATTAGATTTATAATTTAATTTGTAAAAAAGATGTTTTATCGCTGAAGTAGTACCGACGTTATCCTTAAAAGATTATACTAGCGAAAGTCTTATTTCTGAATTGAAATTTTATTAGCGCTCCAGACTAATTCAATCATAAATATTAGATTTAGTCATCAGAACTGTCTCAGATTACTTTGCCAAGGAGAGTGATTATTTTTTATTATTATATTATAAAATTCATCATATTATAGTTTATTTTATATTGGATGAAAGATTAAAAATGAAATTTTAAAACACACATTTTAAAATGTTAAAGAAAAATCGAATCTCTTGAACTTCGTCACAAAGCTTTTAGAAAAAAAAAACACTTCAAATTAACCGTACCTGATAGTTGATCATGTTTATTTTGAAGTCTAGGCTAAGTCACTTAAAAATTCGTGCTTTAATTGCCCGTGATCCTAGACAATTAATTCTTCGCCACTTCACAGGGCATGCCTTAGCTTCATCCGGCTGGGCCCCATTGAATAACCGTATTGTAAAATTCGTTTATGAATATTAAAATGCAATTAGAGAGGAATATTTAATTGCTGGAGTACCTCTGAAGTGGATGATGCATAATGTAGTTTCAAGCCTTTGTGTCAAGGGCCGGAATGGAAATTTTCCAAAACCGTAAAACGTAAACCTTGCGTTTCTAATAAACTATTTCTATATTTACTTGTCATTTCGTGGTGGATAGAGATATTCATTATAATTGAAAAAAAAACACATTTATTTTTAATTGTTTTTTACATTTTAATAAAGATCAGAATCGGTTTTGACCATCGCAAACATTATCAACTGTCCCAATCGTTAAATATATCAATCAATTAAATTGTCGTCATTGCATCTTTACAAACAAATCTTAAATAAAACATTTTTGAAGCCAAATCCGATCCTAAGGTGGACCATGTGGATTTATAATGGAGGTAATTTGTGATTTTAAGGATAGAAAGATGGGGTTCGAAGATAAATTTATTAATTAATTGAAACAACATTTTATGGAACTGCTCGTAAAAATCGATGATCTTCGCCACCGAAGCCACTCGACCACGAATGCGACACAAAACATTTAAGTTTTTTTTTTATATAGGTGGTATTTTGGTCAGTGGTGTAGTGATAAATAAAAAAAGTCTAAAAGCACTAATTAATTAAAGTATTTAAATGCTCTCTAATAGGCCATAAATACAAAAATCTTTTTTTTTATATTTACCTCAAAATATATTTTTTTCACAACATTTTCAAATCGTCACGCCGACCCCACGCGCTCCCGCCCCACTACACTACTGCTTATGGTCTTTTATTTAAAATATATTTATTGGATTTATATCGATAGACAGTAATTAAAATAAGTCATTTTTTTTCAATATGAAGTAAGCTTTGTAAAATGGAATACACTGTTTTATACCAGCAAGTAGTTGAAATAAAACTCATCGTGTATAAAATGATTTATTTTAAATATTTATTACATGATATCATATTTAAAAAAAGATTTTTTTTCGAATCTGTAATCTTTTAGCTTAAATCGTTTTTTGAAAAAAAAAAACAATGAACTTAATTATCTTATACAGCTTCTTCATAATATATTCGAATTATATAAAAAAAATCTTATTAAAAAGTAGGTTCATGTACATTTCTGTAATACTTTGCACGTGTCAAAAACTATGGATAAAAACACAGTATGCGTTGCTACTTTACGCAAAGATTGTAGTATATTTGCCAGTTTTCACCATTCACATATTTTATAATTATGCCAATCCCTGTAATTTTAAAAATATTTAAAAAAAAAAGTTCTTATAACATTTAAAATAGGACACTCGTATTTATGACTTGTGTAGACGCCATGCGCACGGAAAGGTTAATTATTATTTTTACCAATCTGAAACCCGTACATTCATTCATAGCTATGTGATTGTTTCAGTTAACCCAAAATCCGATGTATAATTGATATACGCATTGTTATTTATTTACACACGTAAAAATGTGCGTTTTGTTTTGTATTTAAAGAGCTGTTTTTTTTTAAAATCCAATGTGGTTTACGGTAAATCATTTATTAAATTCTAATGGGTGTATGTAGGCTGTATTGAAATATGTTATTTTTTCCAGATAAATTATATTTGCTTAGAATGATTGAAAAAAAATACGTTGGCATTGACAATTATTTTATTTTCAATTTAAATGGGAAGTAAAAATAGATTATTTTTTTATCGAACAAGGTATGTATGTATCATCGGATTAATTTTAAAACCATGTAAGTATTTTTTTAAAATTTCATGTCTTATTAATTTCGGTTAAAAAGCATATCAATGCGTCTATTTCATTCGCTTTGTATAAAAACTTGCAAGTGAAATGGGGCCAAAAATCAAACATCATGATATAAAGTATCTCTTTTTATATTTATTAATTCTCATATAAAGTAAGTTCTCAACATTAAGTGTGTATACAAATTAATTAATGACTATTTTTTAAAAAACTATTATTAAGAATAGTAAAATATTCTGCTAAAAAAAATAATAACAATTTTTTTCTGTAAGTTGAAATATTTACTTTTAACTGTCTCCTGAACACTTAAGTGACTTACGTGATATTAGAGTTAAGATGATGGATTAGGTTAATGACGACGAAAAGAATCTTTTTTTGAGGAAAACTTCTCGTAAAATTACATAAAAATATATCATATCTTAATAGTATAAATACGTACAATGATTACTTATATTGTAAATTCACCATTCAATCGAACAGTAGACTTTAATAAATATTTTAATCAGAATCAGGGGTAAAAAATAACGAAAACCAAATAAAGATAGCTTTAATAACCTGAAACTTTAAACTAAAAAACAATTTAAATTTAACTTTCAATGGCACATTCACTGATTGAAATACATATGTCCGCAACTTATAAACATCTTTTGTTACTTCACATATATTATTAAGGAACTTATTCTACTTACAAAAATATACACAAAAATAACTTTTTTAATAAAAAAGTTAGCCTGCAAAACAGGTATAATCAAATGGAAACAGTGTGTTACTTTCTAATTAATATAGCGTAACAAAAATTCTCTGATATTTAATTATTTTATTTTTAACTATTTTCAGGTGTATATAATAAGCATAGAATATTACAGAAATAAATGCTTTTCAGTTGCAGGTTAATTAAATCATAAATGACTTTCATCAGTCACCAGTTTTCCCCTTGGGCGGGAGAAGCAGCCTACCGGCGAGAGCTGGAACTGGGTAGGGGTGGAACCTCCGCTCTTCACGGCTATTCAAATATTTACCAGGATCTTTTGAGTTGCAGGAAGCTTCAAAGCTTACAGCAAAACGTAATAGAGTGGCAAGGCATTTTATTTTTTCTGTGTTGTTTAATAAAAAAATAAATCGTTTTTCATCTCATAAATATTTGTAGCGACATCTTTTGCTTCACAATATTGACTTACTTATATTATCACTGGAAGAATACAATAGGTATGGAATAAGAGAGGTATTTTTTTGTAATTGAAAATTTTTCACTGTAATTAGTTGGTGAGAAGGCATTGTATTAAAACACTTTTATTCTAATTCCACATTTATTATTCAACTGATAAAAATATTATATAATAAATTAATACAGACCTATTTTTATAAAACAAAACAAGACCCATAAGAGTGTATCAAACACTAGGTAATAAAAAAATAAAAGAATTTATAGACAAAGGTAAAAAATATGATCGAGCTGTTGGTCCCGGTCTGAGGCTGTTTACTCTTGTTTACTCATATTCGACAAATCTGTTAAGAGCATCCAAGAGATTATCGGCGGGTTAGGAACTAACTCAGGTCGCATTGGTGTACAAATTAATACAAGTAAGACCAATATGATGTGTAACCAAATCTGCCATGGCTCTGATAGGACCCTGACCAGCGCGGGACAGATCATCGAGAGGGTCGATAGCTTCAAATACCTCGGCGTACATATTCCGGAAGACGGTAGCACAAAAAGGAGCTCTCTATTCATCTATGAATGGCTGAAGCCACATTTAACTCAATGCGAACTGTCTGGGACACACAGCTGTACACGATTAAGCCAAAATGCCATTTGCTTAACACTTGAATCCCATCAGTACTGCTTTGCGGTAGCGAATCATAGCACATGACGAAGACTCAAAAAACCCGTATACTGAGCTTCGAGAACAGATGCTTGCGTCGGATAATGGAGGTGAGGTAGTTTGATTTTGTGAGGAATTCAGAGATCAGGGAACGTAAAAGACAGCGCCCTGTCATATCAGTGGTTATGGAGAGACGTTGGAACTGGCTAGGTCACGTGCTGCGGATGCCTTCGAAAAGCCTTAATCCTGCCTGCCTCTTCTTTTGACCGGAGGGACGACCGTCGGAAACTATCTATAGGATGTACTCGACGGAACTGAGGGATGCTGGCATGTCATGGGAGGAAGCAAAGCAATTGGCTGGATACAGGGAAACATGGAGGTGCTTATTCTCCTTTGACGAATATGGGCAAAGGAGAAGTAGAATTTAATCTATGTATGCATATAATTTAGTTCTCTAAAGTTTTTACACATTTTAATTATAGTACGCTTAATATCATTTATTATTTTTTCTTTTACCAATTATTTGTTTCACCCTTATTAGTCATGCTAAGATTTGTATAGTTAATCCTATATTAATTTATATTTTAATCAGTTGTAAATGATAGAGATATTGGTATCGATCCTGATAAATACATGTGGAATGAGTATAGAAGAGTGTTTTATTTTTTAATAGTTAAATTTTTTGTTTCAGATACTTTTTGTATTGTCACAGTAAAAGCTTTTGTTTCCTAATTACCTAAATGGTCGCATTTAATTTTTTTTACGTTAATTAACAATTCCAACGTACTTATCTTTCTATTACTACAAACTTAACTGAGTTGTTAGTACTTAGTTAGTATTAAGGGAATGACTTTTTCTCAACTGAACTTTTTTTATGCTTATGTGGCCCTGTCTGAAATGTTCTGCTTTATGAGTTTATTTACGTTGAGTATGTGTGCTTGGAAAAGGTTTGAGTTTATTTTATTTTTATTTAGCTATTTCGTTATTTAACCATTTCTTTTTGTTTACGTTTTGAGTTTTTATTGTTTAGTAAGCTTACCATGTCCGATTTCAAAATAGAACTTATGAACTCTTAATGGATTATGTTAAAATAAGTTGTTTATATAATGAATACGTCGACCCATAATAGACAGAAAAACATAACCGAAAAATTATTAATTTTACAGAAGTTTTTTAAATTACTCTCGTACTAAGTTCGATAAAAGATTTCCTTATATGCGGTTAGTAAATATGACTAATTGTCGCCAACTGTAAAAATTGTGTGTAGAGAGAGCGACTCACCAACCACTAGCCTTGTTCTAGCATATCCCTTCTATCCATATTCCCTACCCCTATATAAGTTAATGCAACATTTCAATAAATAAGATTATCATATGAAATTTTGTCGCCTGCTGTGGCCCAGTTGGTTAGAGCTTGCTCTACCGATCACGTAGGTCTGGGTTCGATTCCCGGTCAGATCACAGTGAATTTGAGAATTATTTTTTTCAAAGTTGTGATTGAAGACTGGATTTTTGTGATGTCAATTCACATAAATTCCTCTTTTCCCATCCTTCTGATCCTTTAATAACTGGGTGTAGCAATCGCGATTAGTTAACCACTAGTCCTGTTCTAGCCTTGAAAAAAGTGAGGTTGAGCGACTGAGTAACAAACAGTTCTCGTAGAAAAAAAAACTTCTGTTGAGACACCTCCATTAGGAAGCCATATGCAAAACATTGGGAGCGGACATAAATTTTAAAAAAATATATGCCTAAGATATACCCTGATATTATACTAAATATTTAAAGTTCTCTAGATCAGCGTGGAACAAACGATAGCAAGTCAAAACGCTAAAATGAACTTGCCCTAAAATAGTAATTATATCATTTATGCCCTGTCCTCACCCCCACTATAAATTCGGTTCTGGACCCGAAATGAAGTATGAGCGATTTGACACTATCAGTTGCCTTTTGAAATTCTTTAGTACGAAAGAATAACGTTTAACTATTTATCGTTAAATATGAATGTTTAAAAAATGAGAAAATTGTCAGAGTTTACGAATTTTAAGCGAGTTCTTACAGTCAGTTGACTAAGTAGTTGCCGGAACAAAATGTTTTCATCTCGATTACGCAGTAAGGTCGATCGATTTTTATTATCTTTTTTCAGAAACGAGTGAGCAGTAAAGGCTTTAGAATGGAGAATAAAATATGCCCTTGAGATTGGAAAATCTTAAAGTTCGGCGATAGCCTGGCAACCCAGTGAAAGGATCAAACACGGCTCGGTGACAAATATCACTAAAATAAATCAGATTGGGTCAGGAGACATAAAGAGATAAAAGGATCTGTGAACGAATAAATGTAACAATATATTAAATGGACTACTGAGCACCATTTTGTGTATTCGACAAAATCAAACAACAAACGAAAGACGTATAAAATGAAATTGGTTAAGTTTATTGTGATACGGCAAAAATAGCTCTACAACGTAATAAACAAATGAATATTGACTGTAAATGGTTTTATTTTTATGACTTTTTATCACACAAAGCGTAAGTTGAGAGTGACCGCAATACATCTATATGATGGAGATTATAAAACATAGTTTGAATTTATAAACCAAAAAAATTGTATACTTAATATTATTTTCAGCCAATCTTAAAAGAAGCAAAATTTTACGGCGACACTCTTTTGACAGTTTTCACCTCCCAGTGTGAAGCTTTTAGGGCAATTATAGTGTAATTTATAAAGGATTATTTTATGCAGACAAGTTTATATTTGCTTTATTGTTTGATAAAGGTTTAACTGTTATACTAACAATTAAAAATTAGAGCCTCACCTAAAGGTTGAAAGTAAATGAAAAAAGCATTCAACGAACGATATTTGTTTACTATCTTTTTATTTGACCATATTCGCTCCATATGTGGGGCCACCATGTGGTATTTCTGTATTTACCTGTCTCCCACCAATTGCTTTGTTTTCATTCACGACATGTCAGCATCCTTCAGTTCCGCCGAGTACATTTTATGGATGGTATCCGACAGTCATCCAGGACAACGATAAAGGCTTTCCGGATGCGTCTGCTGCACGTCACCCAGTCAGTTGGAACGTATCTCTATGACCATGACTTTGTTTGTTCGCTTATTTTCGAATTTTTAACGAAATCAAACCACTTCAGCCTCATTATCCGATACAAGTAACCATTCTCGATGCTAAGTGTACAGAGTCTTCGTCATGTGTTATCATAATTCGTTTCCGTTATGCGACACTGGTGAAATTTAAACTTGAACATATAGCATTTGATTTTAATGAATTACTGCTGTGTGTCCTAGAGTCTAGGACAGGGGTGGAGAACCTTTTCTTCTCTAAAGGCCGCATTTATTTTTCTGATTCGATATAAGACCGCATTAAACATTGACTAGGGAATCTTTGTCCGGAAACAGAAATTTACGGTCAGAATATGTCAAGAATTTACGAATTTACATTAATTTACAGAATTACAGAATTGGCCAAAAGGCCGCACTAGAGTAGCCAAGAGGCCGCAGATTCCCCACGTCTGATCTAGACAGTATGTATTAAGTTAAATGTGGCTTCAGATATTCCTAGACGAATGGCGAGCTCTTTCGTTTTATTTAATAAACTTTTCTTTATTACTGTTATTGTTTTTATATTTATTGTAACATCAATAAGCATTCATTCCTTTAGTGAAAATATTGATACTCTTTGAGTGGTGCATATTGAATTTTCGTAACCTAAATTTCAGTTTGTTGATTCCGCTTTAATCATCTTTGGAAAAGTGTTAAAATTTATTTTATTTATCGGTTTATCAACGATTATTTCAAGCCGCCTTCATTTAAAATTTTCATTTATCGACTCCTACTATTTTTTTGATACAGTTTCATGTGGTTACATATAAAGTTTGTTGTTTTATATTAAAGTACATACCAAGGGTGCTTTAGAACAAATGGGGTGAGGGTTAAAACGTAGTATCAAGGGTACGTGGCTGTTTAAATTTATAATGTTTGACGACCAAACAAAGAAGGCTAAATGCTTGGAAGTAAAAAATTCTGAAAGCAGAGGCAAGTTACCACGTATTACAGTGCAGCTGGACCCTGGCCGTAAAAGTTCCGGTACCCCATTTCGAGCACTTAGCTTGGGAAAGGTAATGCGCTCCAAAGGCCTACAGTGTGGTAATGGATCCTAATGGAGATTCCTACCTGCTTAGCGTCAAGCCGCAGGGTTAACTGTTTGGTTTTTCTTTTCAGGAATTTAGTTTGGTTTACTGCATTAGTGAATTTACGTTTCCAGTATTTGAATCGGTAGCAGTAGCGTAACTTTTTGTGGTCACAGACCGGCGCAGTTTTTCCGCCGTCGTATTTGTGCGTCATTTGTATTTTTCTTTTTTTAATAAGTTTTACTGGCCAGTGGCCACTATGCGAATAAAGACCAATGTCAAATATCAAAGAAATCGCTATTAAAGGTGAAGAAATGAAAATCAAAAAAGTCGAAATACATTTCCAAAACATTTCAATTAAAAATTATTTAGTACAATTCATTAATATTTTTTAATTACTTATTATTTTCTTTTCGTGAGTCATTCCTCAATTGTTCATTACATCGCGTTATTAGTCTTACTTTTTTAATTTATGTCAGCTCCCAGTGTGAAGCAAATCCCAACAGAAGTTATTCTACGAGAACTGATTGTTACTCAGTTCCTCAAAAAGAGAGTAGAGATCTACAGGGTGTGACTAGAACAATACTAGTGATTGGCTAACTACTCTCACTAGAGCCCATTATTTTAAGTTTGGAATGGTGGTAGGAGGATTTTTTAAACATCACAATTATCCACCCTTTCGAACAGAAATTTTTAAAAAAACTGTCATCCTGTGATTCGAACATGTGAAGTCCGGCAGTCAATAACGTTGACCACTGTGCCATAGACCTGACGAGTCTTACTTAATTTAGAATAAATTACCATGTATGTATTTGCACTGTCATAAGTTTATAATGCTTTTGATGAGAGAAAACGGTCCTGATCTTGAATAAATATTGTAGAACTAGTAGAATATTTTTTTTAAAACTGCCTTCTTATCAGGAGTCGACAGTGAACATCTAAAAAGTAACGATAATTAATTATTACATCTAAAACTAACTACACATTGAAAAATAATAAAAGACGACGAAATCTTTTCGAAGACAATGCAAGTATTTATAACATATGAGGGTATTACTTAACAAACCCGGCTCATTCCAAAGTTGTTGAAACATGAACCATGAATATAATTTAGTAGATAAAAATAAATTTTGAAAGTATTTTTAGAAATCAGTCTCAAAGACTTGACAACATCCAAAATATCATTCCAAAGATAAGACTAAAAATTCTTAATTGTTTTTCAAAGTGAAATTCAAGTTTAATTTTTAAACATTTTTGAATAAGTCGTGTTTACAAGTAATGCCCTCATAAATTATAAATAGTCATATTGTTTTATGATGTAGGTATTTTACTTGTTTAATAACGTTATAAGTTATAACTAATTAATTTGTACACAACCATTTATTAAGTTAAAAATGCATATAAAAATAAATCATAGAGTCTTAGCACTGCTTCGTATTTTTTGTAAAAAAATGACATAACAAACTCATTGACAATACGGTGTTACTCAAGTATTATAATTTGACGTATTTTAAATAAATAGTCACAATAGAGATGAAGTCCATTTTTATTTTAAAATACGTTGACTAATATTTGTATAATATACAATACAATGAAAACACACTTTTTGTTCCTGTTCAATACACCAACACTAAGCCCTCTCTTATAGCCGCAACGCCTGTTTTTGAAACGGGCAAAAAAATCATGTATTGTAGATAACAACCAACCGTTGCGATCTTTCCGAATAACACCCTCGTACGAAATAATTTCCGTAATAAATTGCCGAAATCACAAAACTTATTGCATACATTTGTTACAAGAATTCAATTTTCCCAGGTCCAGAGATTCCCCTTTCATGCTTTTGCCAAAAAATCTCAGAAGGAAACGTTTTCTTTCAAACGGCTTTCGACTACCCTTCAGAATAAAAAATGGAGCATATACGTGCCAGCGAGAGGCAAATAGTATTAAAAATATTTTTACAAACTCAACGTAAAAGCAAAAGTAAAACGTAAGGTGGCAAAGTATGAAACTTGTCAATTGTGATAATTGAAATAAATTAATGTATAAATATATACAAATTTAAATGAGAATTTTTATAAATTAAACATAAAAGCCATAAATTTATTTTAAAATGCGACAGATATTTTTCAAGCAAATGAGGTAAGAATATATTTATAAGTTACTTGAGCACGTTTAGGGTGTTCACTGTCAATATTTGTACACTACAAAACATTATCTTTATTACTCGTTGATGATCTTTGTAATGACATGTTAGAGTTGTTAAACATTTTAATTTGTTTGAATCGTTCAAACTATGTACATTCTCACAGATTTTGTCACTAATGACCGGGTTCGCCTTTCGGCATCTTCAGGCGTTCAAGTGCACGGAAGTTCATCCGTGCACTTGAACGCATTAGATATCATAAGGAAATGAAAAGTTTAAAAATAAAAAAAACAGTAATATTAAAGCACTGCATCTGAATTAAGGCAAATAAAAATATTATTAATAATATAAGTACACTGTGGAAAGGAAAAAAGAACGTAACCCACAGTTTTTTAAAAAAATGTTTTTTTTCGATAATCACAATGTATCAAACTTGATACATTGTAATTCTTCTATACATTGTGGTTCTATCAAAAGGATACAAGCTGTAAATGCCGAATTAGTATTTCAATTTAGTTTTTAGGTTTGAAAAAGATGAGCTCGTAAAAAAATAAAACCAAGAAAAAAGATTGAAGTAAAGGTTTTTCCTAGACAATTTCTTTAATTAATATTAGATTATGTCGATTTAACACTAGCTTAGAAGCCTCCACGCACTTCAAGGTTGTGTATAATTCATAATTAGCATATGGTCCCAAAATCATCAAAACACGTTTTTTGCGCCTCTTGTAAAATTTTATATTTGTGGGTTACGTCCCTTTTCCTTTCCACAGTCGATATAAATAGTTTTCTAATTAGATTAAATGAATAAATTTATACTTTATTTAAAAACCGACTGGTATCTAAGTGTGCAAAGTTTTCACCCACACAGCCAGGTTTTTGTGGACCTGTGTTGGTATGTATTATAAGATTTTTGCCGTAGATAGGATTTGCGACGGAGTTTCAAGGCGGTATAACATTTTTGGAAGTGGCGTCGTATCTTTCCGCCCTAGGCTCTTGGATAACTCTTTCCAAACAACTGCTGCCGCCGAGGATATTCACACAAAAATAATATCGTATAGGTACTCGTTACATCTGCCATTATTCGATCTGCTTCTTCTGCCAATGCAGCATAAGTGCTTGTGTAATATCTTGGGACAAAGACGCTATCGCGAGATTCGTTTGAAGTGATTGGCATAAAAAAATAAGTACAATTTAAGAACTGAATGCCTTAATATAATATTTAAAATAAAAATATGTATTTGTGTTAGACTTATCTGTTTTATTAAAACAAAACCGTAAAATTCAATATGACTTTTTTATCCATGTCCGCTCCCAATGTGGAGCATATGGCCTCCTAATGGAGATATCTCAACAAAAAAAATATCTACGAGAACTGTTGTGGTGTGTGAGAACTGTCAAAGTGAGTACTAGGGGAAAAAGGATAAGGCTAAAACCAGTGGCGGATTAAGCACTTTGGAGGGAATGACATAAAAGTGCTGCAAAACTCTTTGTAGAACAATAATGAATACTAAAAACTGAAATTAAAATGTAAGGTTTTATATAATTTATGCTATTTTTGAGGCCCGTAAGATTTGGTGGACCCAAGAAAGCGCCTCTTGCGCTTATGAGGTAATCCGCCACTGGCTAGAACAGGACTAGTTGTTGGCTAATCGCTATTGCTACACCCAGTTATTAAAAGATCATAAGGATGGAAGCAGAGGAAATAATGTGAATTGACATCACAAACATCCAGTCTTCGATCACAACTTTGTATTGAATAATTCTCAAAATCAATATGATCTGACCGGGAATGCGTGATCGGTAAAGCAAGCTCTAACCAACTGGGCCACAGTAGGCGAAAAAATTTCATTTAATAATCTTATTTATTAAAATGTTGCATTAACTTATATAGGGGTAGGGAATATGGATAGAAGAAATATCCTAGAACAAGGCTATTGGTTGGTGAGTCGCTCTCTCTACACACAATTTTTAGGCTGTGATAGGTGGTAGGAGGAAATTGTACACATAACAAACGTCACAAAGTTTTCAAGCAACCCATTAATCAATTGAAAAACTCGTGACCCGCGAGCTCCAAAACGAAAGCCAACGACATTGAGCACTCGACCATTGGTCCAGCTGATTTATTCATACTTTTTTATGTATCTAGTTTAAAATTGGTAAGTGATTTACTATAACTCCTTGTAATATAACAATCCTTTTTATGTTAATGTTAGAATTTTAAGTTAGTTTAAGGATCGTAATCACATCCCGAGAGAACTTTCGGAAATTTAAAATAAAAGAGAAGGATGCCCAAGTCAAATGTAAAAACTGCAATGTCGAACGGAGAGCGAGTATACTTCAACTCTCAAGTAAATTTTTTCAAAAATGTTTTTTTGGAGTCCGCCATGGCGCAAATCATCCATGTTTTGAGGTTACTCTTGCTAAAATACGCCTGACAGTCATTTGAAAATGATTTACGCTGCTGTGCTACGGTATAAATTTTATGCGGGTATGAGGTTGGTTCCCTTAGTTCCTTATTAGTCACTTATTTGTAAGTTTACCCCTATATTAAAATTTTGCGACTGAATTTATAGCCAGTTTTCATAAAAAACAATTTAAGTGCTTTAGCGGTTCTGTATTATTCCCATCTTATGTTTTAACTTTTAAATATCAAGTATTCAAAAGTTAAAATATTCAGTGTGTTTTTAATTCCACAAAAATATATTATTTTAAAAATAACTATGCTTGAACTAAAATTAATTTTACCATATATACTGGCTTAAGAGAGATTGATACAAAATCATCTCACTGAGTTATATTAATCAAATTATTTTTTCAAGGCTTTCTATGGTAATCTTATAATAATAAACTATTGTAACGAAAAATTCAATTTAAAAAATGTACTAAATGAAAATTCAGGATTAACTGTTTTCTACAAAGACATCTAAGTACATTTATTCGGGCTTAGAGTCACTCTCTGACTCGAAAATTTCATTTCAGAGATTACGTGAAGATTCAAGTCGTAGCTTTGAGATAATGCATTCAGATAATGTAAACAGATAACGTGTCTCTGGAACGAGAACGGGTTGTTTCCAAGAACCAGCTTCTTGTATAAAATAACCAAGCAAAAGGAAGTATACAGCCCAGATCAGATGTTGAATTTTCTATACATTTACAAAGAAGTTTGTGTTCTTATGTTCATTGTGTCGTGTTGTATTATTCAAATGCTCCAGGGAACGTACTTGTTGTATTAAATGTTCGATTCAGTATTGTTTTTCTAAGATGGGAAAAATTGTCGAGAAAAATCAAAGTGGAGTCGCCGTGGTAGGACGGTTACTCTGTATGTTTCAATTTTGTTATACTAGAAATGTACAGAACGTCGATTTTGAAGGTATTTGTCCGGTTATAGCACAGTCGACGATGTTCTTTCTCACAGCGACGTCAAAGTCTAGCCGAATTCATACATTTTACACTTTTTTATTGATAAAATAATATATATTTATTATTAACTTTGTAAGTAACCAAGTATTACCTGGGTAATTGTATACCGGCGTCAGGCATTCGTTTGTATTGATGTGTGTGTAAGTGTTATGCGGGACAGCGGTAGCTGAAAGAGCAAGACGGAGCAAATTTACTGCAATCCTATTGCATGGCTATGGTAGGGGTCGATTGCCAACAATAATTTTAGAAGACTAGGGAGGTCACACCGGTGTTTTGAGAATGAGTGCTTAAACTTCATTTGCACGATTGTCTTATAATAATTGTCAACCATATATAGGGTGTTTTTATAGAGGTTAGTTATTCTAATGAGCAACATTTTTTCCAACTACAGACAATCTGATAGTTGACAGCTGATTTGTGCTCAATTTGGTTTGCTCAAAATTATTTCTTCACAAAGTATGCCTTATATAAACTTAATAAATATAAACTTATCGGACAGTTTTGTAACAAAAATGATAAATTGTTTTTATAATCTGGATTTGAAATAAGAAAATTTAGTTTTAAAATCTGCGAGGTAAATAACGATGTCACAGTTTCAATAACGTATTTACACATACTCACAATATAATTAAAGGCATTTATACTTTTGTTAGATAACGTTCTAAGCCTATGAATATGTTAAAGAGATACATTTACCTGACAGCCATGACAGTAAAATCTATTCGAAGCGTTGATTCTTTTAGCGCTGTGGAGTTCCTTTCTAAATCCATTTAAAGGCGGTAAATTTGCACTCGATTTGCAGCACGTTGTGTCTGCCAACAGAACGTTTGTCAAGTTTAACAATATTTAAGCTACGTATATAATTTATTTTTATGTTAAAATTATATTAAATTATATAACGACTTCTTAGTTTGATTTAATGTTAAGACAATTTACTGATAACGGGATCATACATTAAAAAATATCTTGGATATTTAAGTATTATATACATGGATTTTTTTTAATATGTGAAGCATTTGAGCTGCTAGTGAAGATATCTTAACAGAAGCTTTTCTACGAAGACTGTTTGTCACTCAGTCGCTCAAATTCCCCTTTCCAAACAGAGTAGTAGGGATAGAAGGATACGGCAAGGCCAGCACTATAGGTAAGGTTAGGTTAGGTGAGTCCCTCTTGCTACCCCAAGTTATTAAAGTATCGTTAAGGTGAGAGAGAATTTGTAGACATCACAAACACCAATGTATTACATTTTCCCTCCCACCCTTTCCAATCCTTTATTAACTGGGCGTAGCGAGAGCAATTAGTTGACTACTAGTCCTGCCCTATCCTTATCCTTTCATTGCTACTACTATCTTTGAAAAAAGAGAAGTCGAGCGAATAAGTAACAAACCGTTCTAGAAAAAAAACTTGTGTTGAGATGCCTCCATTATGAGGTCATATGCTCCACATTGGGAGCGGACATATAAAAAAATGGGTGTTAAGGAATCGTCAGATTGGATCCCTGATCCCGGGATTGGAAGCCTATAGCCGTTAACCATTAAAGATCTGTTTGCTTATAATGATACGTCATTATTAGAAAAAAATTAGTGTTTTTCTGAAATTAAAGCACCGCTAATATCGTTGTTAATAATAGTAAGCAAATCGCGTTAAAAAATTAATATACACAATATTTAATTCATATTTTGTTTTTTTCGTTTATTATAAAAAAATGAACTGTGCACGTAGACAAAGTAAAGTTATTTATGAAAAAAAAAATGATATTTTATGCAAAAAGCGAACTAATGAAGTACAAACAGAAAATAAGCGATAACGATAGCAATTTTCCCGCTCAAAAACGGATCTTAATTTTCAGCAAACAAGACTGTTTTTCGTTGGCAATTTCGTAAAAAAAAATATTATTACTAAAGTAGCCAAGCCAACAAACAGACCATGCCCTGCATCAGTAATTAAGTAATTTAACGCAAAAAGCTTCAACGGCACAGCAGGGTTTGTCAACCGGTACAAACTTATTCTTGTGTTTATTTTTTGTATGAAGATAGAATTATGTTGCTGTAACAGTCATATTTTGTTGAAAATGAAATATTTACGTCATTGTATTGAATATATTTTACTCTCCGTGTGAGTAAAAGTGCTTACTCTATTGAAAACCATAACGAATGTTATAGCAGGTGAAAAAATAACAATGTCATAATCAAAATCATAATGTTAAATTTAGATAAAAAAAAAACTTAATTATACTAGAGTATTTATAAATTTAAAACAGAAAAACGTACAATTAGTAAACTATACAATTGTAAATAAAACAGAAAAAAAAACGTTTAAAAAGTCCAGTAACAACAGTTATAAACGTGTAGTATTAATAATGACGGGTCCATGGTACAGTATTCAGCGTTGATGGTTTCCACGCTGGACTTTATGAGCTCAAATCCTTCTTTCGTTTTTTCAATCGACTCTTTCCAGCGAACTCTGTTTGAAGGCATGAGCCCCCTCTACCCTTTTAATCCTAAAACAACGGAGCGCAACGAGAGTGATAAGCTAGCTCTTGTTCTAACACTACTCTTTCTATCCACACTATCTTCGAAAAAAACAGAGAGGCTAAGCAACTGAATAACAAGTTCTTGTAAAAAGGTTTCTGTTGATATACTTTCTTTGGGAGGTCACGTGCTTCATATTCGAAGTTTATATGGATTTAAAAAATCAATATGATTCTACATTTCCTTCTAAAAAATTCAATCGAAAAATATTGGACAGAACGCAACTTTTAATTGACATTTCGTATTTATAGCAGTAATTATAGCTTAGAATTACGTTCATCAAATGAAAGCTTAAATTTCATTTTCCTAGCAACGGCCAAACCAAAGTTACTTAGTTATAGTATTGAGTCGCTGAGTGAGTGAATCACTGTCGAATGTTTTTCAAGGCCATGTCCTCTCCTAACGTGGAACATGCTATGTATTCATAATGAAAAATAAATAATGGATTTGTCAGTACAGGGCTCAAAAGCGTGGACTCTATAACCGACTATGACAGTCGCACAAGAACTTCGATTGCTTGCATGCAAGCACAGCACTGTCTTTATTAAACTTACTTCACAAATAAAAAATATTGAAAAATTACGAGAGTGCTATAGATCCGTTAGTAACACAACTCATGAAATAGGAACGATACTGTAAAAAAATATATTTCAAATTGTATTACAGATAAAGAATTTCAACTGATACGTATTAATCCAAACAAGTTAATTCATATAAAAAACCAACATTATTACTAGACTATTTATAAAAAAAAAACACAAATAAATAATTCGAAACGCAACTGTTGGTGATCAATGAGGTAGGGCAATGTTCCAAACTGAAGTAAACTTTCTGAAATGCTTTTAAGTCTCTTGCGAAAGCACGCATACAAAATACTTATTTTGAAATGGGATGAGGATCTATCGCAGAAGGACTTTTATTAGAACTTAATCAGAAACATGTTTTTTGATAAAAAGATTGAAACCTAATGAATGCCTCATAAAAAAATTTATCTTGTATTATTGTGGGGATATCGCGCTTGAAATATTTTTTTCTCCATATTATAATAATTTGCTTATCGTTGCTGTAAGATTGATAATTCGAGTAAAAATTCAAATGAATAATGATATAACAATGCAGTTAATTTTCTCAAATGTGTTGATATCACAAACAAATATTATACTGCTAGACCAGGGTTGTCATACAATCCTATTTGAATGGTACTGTTCCGAGTTTAACAGACCAACCCCGAGTCCTGCATTACCTCTGAAAATCTCGATTGAAGAAAATTTGTCTGACGTACTACCTTTTTATGAACGAAATTTTGTTAACAATTCTAGTGAGCTTAGATTTTTTTTATCGAGTAAAGATTTCAAAGATAATTAACTAAAAGCTCGGAAAAATACTTTTTATGAAACTGTTATGATACATTATCTACGTTATCTACAATTTTACGTAATCGAATTATTTTAACTAATATAATACTTGCGAATTTTTATATGAATATTTTTTATATATTCTCTTCTGTTCATCCACGCAAGGCTGGCTCGAGGCGTGTACAAAGAGTGCAGACATCTACACATTTAGATCTAGTTTTTCGAGACGTTGAAAGTGCCTTGCACACAAGCACAATTATCTTCGAGTCGGCCTTGTACACATGTCCTTTTTAAAGTTAAATTATGTATTTTTTTCTTTAATGATATACTTTTATTTGATCGTTCAAATTAGTAAACCTGATCAGTGATTTGAGAAATCTGGCAACCCTGTATAGACCTATAGATTGATTATCACACACTAGATTTTAAAAAAATGTAGCACACGTCTTTAAGCACGTTTATATATATCAACAAAATTAAATAGGCTTTAAATCCGTAGTGAATGAAATAAATAATGTTTTATATGTTACAAATTTGGCAAATACTCGGTCGGTTACATAAACTTTATAAACGGTGACACATAAAGTTACAAGTATGCGATATGTAGAACATCCGAAAAAAACCGTACCCACAATAAAAACAAAATCCACCTCATATGTTAACATTTATGGACACTATCCTTCAACGAGCGGTATTTTTTGGCAAATGGACACATTCTGTCCATGTGATGTGAACACTATCAGAGAAACGGTGCACGTATGGAGCCACTTCAACTCTATTTTATTTCTCATCGTAAAAAGTAACATGAAAACCAACTACACTTTTACCCTTCAAGCAATTGAATGACCCCGCAGCGGAGGCGACTTGAGCATACTTGTGTATGCGCATCTTTAATTTTATACCCTTGTAATAAAAATGAAGGAACGGAATCCGTAAGTCATGGTATTCAAACCAAAATATAGAAAACTAATCAAAATTGATCGTCAAATACTTAAAGAGGTTCGCACGTGATTTGGTTTTAAATTGATACCGCTGGATCAAAATACAGTGGGTCTTCTACTTACGCGGTCTTTTACTTACACGTTTTCGTAGTCACGCGGATGAGACAACAATTGTGGGGTTATAATTAGGGCATCCAATCCCGGGATCCCGTTCAATTTTCTGATCCCGAAATTTCGGGATTGATACGGCTGCGATCTCGAGATTTCGGGATTGAGAAATTTTGAGCAAATCCCGAAAATTAACACGAAATCGAGAATTTCATATTCCTCGGTGAGCTAAAAAAAAGAGGTTTTGTAATAATCCGGGAAAAAGTATACCAAATCGAGGATTTCAAATTCCTTGGTGAGCAAATCCCGGTGATTGGAAAAAGGCTTCGGGATTGGATACCCTAGTTATAATGCAAAAATCGAACTTTTCTGTAGAGTCAAATACTATAACGAATAACACAAACAAAATAACATTTGCATAAAAATATGATTTCCAATTTGAAAACTCTTGTATACATTTTATATTAAAACTAAAAGCACCAGTCGATTCATTAGGCTTGAATTACCCTGTCTGCATACCTAACTCAATATCGCTTATTTTGGAAATAGTACGTTTTGCATTATAGCCTCACAATTATGTGTGTTTGTTTCATATATCGATTTTTATAGATTTTGTACCTAAAGTATTGGAAGAATGCTTATGATAGATAGAGAAATGTATGGGCTAAAAGTATAGATTCCTGACACTGATTTATTTTCGAAAGTGCATGCATCGGTGCAGGATGCAATTGACTGTTATAAACTTATTTATTATGAGTAAAAAAAGCTGTCGTCCACGAGTATGAGGATATTGAAATGGATCTGTTTTTACAGATGTTCATTGTTAGCTTCATTATGTTTTTATTTTATTTTATAATGTAATGAAAAAGAATTCCGTAGGAAAATATGTACTCTTTAAACCTACTAAATAAAATATACTTAAATGGCGATATTATATAATTATTCTTATAAAATCGTCTGTGTTTAAAACTGTCTTGTGTCGTGTAAAAATACGACTCCAACTCTAGCTTAACATTAATTAATGACTCCGACTCCGAGATTTTCTTTCAATAATTTCATTTTAACTTATATATATGTATGTATTCCATCAGATCATCTTTAGTCAGCCAATCATGAAAAGTCAACACTTTTTGTTTGAATACACATCATTAAATATATTTTTCAAAAAAAATAGAGGTTCTTATTTTTCACGACTTCGACTCCGGCCAAAATACCACGACTACGACTCCACAGCCCTGGATAAACGTTTATTAACAATTTGGGCCAAAGCCAAAATATTAAATAAACACAACTTTGAAATACAAAAAGTTGTTTTATTAAAACATAAAAGTTATTTTTTTGGATTTTGAGGCTTAAGTTCTTTTGACAGGTGGTGTATTTAATTGTAAACATTGTGATTTTAAAATTTAATTACACAAAAAAAGAAGTTTGATCCATTTTACTTAAACACACTTGAATTACGTAAGTATTCCTTGACTTACACTGAGTCTTTCGGAACGCATTAACTGTGTAAATAGAGGAGCCACCCTATAACAAAACACGAAATATTAACACGTTCCGTGCTATATAAAGCTTCCAATGTTTATTTAAAAGAAAAATATGTACACTATCACGTTAAGAAATGATTTTTAAAAAAATTGTAATATAAACATTTTTGATAGAAAAGTTGCATTGCACCTTCTCAACACCTTAACTAAAAACTATAAAATCTCAAGTCGCGACCATTCCACATCCAACACTTTTTCATTACTTTAGCAGAAATAAATTAATTATATATTATCGTTGTTTGAGAAAAAATAATAGCTTAAAATATTTTTTTTAAGTAAATTGAAAACGATTTTTTTTACATTCAAACCATATCCATTAAATTAATTTAGTGTATCAGACTCATAATCCGAGTGGGAAAATGTACTATTTAGGTCATAGACGACGTTTGATAAAACATTGTTTAGATAAACATAATCTGTACTAGGGTATCCAATCTAGGGATCCCGTCCAATTCTGTGATACCGAAATCTCGGGATTGCGATTTTACCGATCCCAGGAATACAAGATTGAGAAAATGAAACACGGAATATTTGTTTTTTTGTCAAATTCGTTGATTTTAGATTCGAAAATTCTAAAAAACAGCTAAAAAAACGAGTTACGCTGATCATTTGGATAAATCGATAAATTCCTAAGATTTTGGATTCGAAAATTCCTAGAAGAGCTAAGAAAAAAAGGTCTCGCCTACCATTTGGGAAAATCCGCAAATTTATGAGTTTTTGAAATTCACATGAAGTTGTTTGAGAATTCCCATGATTTTATAATCGCCGACCAAAAATGTCGTCAGTCCCGAATCCCAATTTATTCACGATTTTATGTTAACTCGTTGGCTGCCACAGACGAGATATCTAGTATTTTTTTTCGTGCTTAACACGCCAGAGACGAGTTATCTCGTCAATAATTAATTAAATTAGTAGTTGCAAATTATAGCCGGCGTGCTAGGTAATTACTATTAATTATCTACGGCAGCTAAAAGGATAAGTGTTCAATCTCGGTTTAATTTCGGAATTGGATAATTGACGATCCCGGGATCACAAACAGTGTCCGGGATTGGATACCCTAATCTGTACCAATGGCTTAATGAATAAATTATGTTGTAAATGTAGGATGATATGTGCAGTGATGACGTAAACCTACGTGTAAATATTTTTGAGGTTTCGTTAAAAAGTGCCGCAGTTAAATATATTGGGGAAACACTTTTTTATGAATGTATTTGAAGTAAAATTGTTTTTATTATTATTTAAGAGTACGATTATCAACACTTTTTTGAAGACAATATTATCTCTAGATCTTTTTGAAAAAGATTGTTTTTAACGCATTGTTGGATTTTCACACTTGACAATAACCTTTCCTTTACAAAATCACTTTATTTTTCCGACCGTAAACCGTTATGTTGTAGAGAAAATTTTATACATAATAGTAGGTATATGTATATAAGAAAAATTTCCGGATATATTAGACGTAAAAAAAATAATAAAATCCAATATTCCTTTAAAAAAAGCAATGTTTGCCTCTCTGGTTTTATCTATCGTTTACGTAAGGATTTATATGGAAAAAATGATTTTGTGGGAGAAGTTCTATTGTCAATATTGGAAGAAAGTGGAAACAAAATAAACATTCATCGATCAAGTTTTGTTTTCTGCTTTTGACCTTGTATTAGGAAACATAACGCTCAATAAACACGAAGTGAGCGATTGATGTGCGCTTGCAAAATATTTGTCGTATTATATAATATAAGTAAACAAGTTGGTAAGCCTCTAATCGAACGTCGTGTACTCACGACAATTAGCTTCAGTTGATTAAATATGGTTTCTTAATCTATAACTTATAACGTGATATACCTGAAAATATAAAATAATTTTGCTAATAAAGTTTTATTTAACAGTAAAGATTACTAATCGATTGATAACATATCGACTGTGGAAAGTAAAAAGGAGGTAACCCTCAGTTTTCCCAAAACAGCTTTTTTCGATAATCACAATGTATACAACTTGACACAAGTTCTATCAAAAAGAAATTGAAAATGCCGAACTAGTATCTAATTTTAGCTTTTTAAGTTGAAAAAAGAAAGGCTGGTGAAAATTGAAACCAGGAAAAAAGACATAAAAAAAGGTTTTTCCGGAACAATTTATTAAATTTATATTAGAGTAAGTCAATAAAAAACTAGTTTATTAGTCAACGTGCACTTCAGGATTGTGTATATTTCATAATTGTATATTAGAGTAAGTCAATAAAAAACTAGTTTGTTAGTCAACGTGCACTTCAGGATTGTGTATATTTCATAATTTTCTTTTAGCCTAAAATCATCAAAAAATGTTTTTTTTTGTCTCCTGTAATTTTTTTTATGTGTGGGTTACGTCTTTTTTCCTTTGCACAGTCGATATGTATATCAGTTTTTCAATCGATTTATTGATTTATATATAAATTTTATTTGATTGCGTAGCGATTGGCTATCACTTATTTCATAGTACAATTCTCCTACCCTTGACCTTTTCGTAGAAAAGAATTGAAATTGGATCAATTCTTGTGATGCTGCATCAAAATAAAGTGTATTACACTTTGAAAGAACCACTGCTGAATAAACGTTAATTGCACTATATTCAAAAATTTACTCTTTTGTACTAATTCTCACTTTTGTTTAGTAAGATACGAGCATTATTAACTGATATGAGAAAACAATTTTAGTGTTGTTTACACAAATCAAAACAAATTAATAAGGTTATGTCCAAATAAATATTCATTTCATAAGCCCAATCACATTGTTTACTGTTAAAAGTGAATAACATATCACGTTTCGCGACGTCGCCTTCCTCGACCGATATTTCGATCTATTGTGTCATATTTTTCCCTTGTGAGACCATAACTTTTACGCATCTTCATGAATAACCCACAAAAGAAAATGGCTGTGTTGACAGAGGTAAATAATAAAACTCGAGCTGAAAGGTAAACAAACACTCAAAACAAATTACTCAATTTCACATCCAGGCGACGGTCTACGGTATTTTCAATTACAGCAAAATTGATTTAGCTTTTTACGAGGAAGTATTTTGATTTAACACTGTCACTGAAATTAAGCTTGTATAGGCTTTCAAATGAAAGCAAATAAATCAATGACAGAAAGCTGTATTCGACAAGAGTTTCCGAAAAGCACGCATATTGTCGTTCGGCGTGCAAAACTGTGATAGCGAAAAAAAATAAATGCAATACTTTCGAATTGCTGTTATGAGATGCATAAAAAATGTTGACCAAAAAAATTACATTCAATGAAAACACATTCGTGAAAAAACAGATTTATCAACAAATTTAATCACACATTATTTTATTTAAACTGAGGCTGATGCGGTATTGCATGGGAACAGCGACATGTTATTGAACATTAAACGTTTTGTGTTTTGACATATTAACATCATGGTTGATATTTATTTCACCATGACCCCATCATCATAATTATTATGTCTTAACAATTTTAAAATACCGAAATACTTTAATTTTGACTTTAAAAAATGTAATAATGAAATAAGTTTTCAAGCTATCGGGAAAACACATTTTTCTACAACAAGTAAATAAGAGAATTTTTTTTCACTATTTAACCAAATAATCATCAAAAAACTGTTTAAATTTGAATCGTTCAAACTATGTACATTCTCACAAATTTTGTCACTAACGACCCGGGTTTCGCCTTTCGGCATCTTCAGGCATTCAAGTGCACGGATGAAATACGGACAGTCATAAGCTCTTTTTCCAAGAAATTTTAGAAATCAATAAAGCACAGTTGGAAAGTCTTCCGATTTTAAACGAAATAACAAATTTTCCCACATCTCCTCTTCTATACCCTATATAACCATAAAATCATATAATCATAAAACCTTTGCCGACAAACAGATTATATAATTCTTGAAACTGCTCACTACACAAATCTGTTGGAATTCCCATGAGCTCATCCTTTTCGCCAGCAATGGCTTTGGACTCGGTGATGCATTTGTATCTTATATAAGCACGAAACTTTTATTTGCTAAGCGTCAGTTCAAGTTCATCCGTGCACTTGAATGCCTGAAGATGCCGAAAGGCGAAACCCGGGTCGTTAGTGACAAAATTTGTGAGAATGTACATAGTTTGAACGATTCAAATTTAATATTGAAATTCCACCAAGCACCTTCAGTCGAAATCTTAAAAAAACTGTTTGTTTCTTCAAACTCTTAAAAATAGTGCAATTTTTTATTTCTAAATAATAACGTCACGTTCAGGGTATCCAATCCCAGAGCTTTTTTTCAATCCCGGGATTGATTAATTTTCAATCTCGGAATTGGGATTAGCTCACCGAGGAATTTGAAATCTTCAATTTGCCAATTTCGTGTCAATTTTCGGGATTTGCTCAAAGTTTCTCAATCCCGAAATCCCGGGATTGAAACGGCTGCGATCCCGGGATTTCGGGATCAAAAAATTGAACGGGAGCCCGGGATCGGATGCCCTAGTCACGTTGTAACGTCACCTTACCAAACAATCTATTTCTGAAGCTATCAAGTTGACAATATTTTATTATAATTGTGTAAAAGTCTTTTTTATTTTTGCCTTATTTTTATAATGACTAAACAGATGTCAATCCAATCTTTTAACGTTATTGTAATATTATATATCTTCCCAAACAATGTGATGAATTTTGGAAGGTAGAATTCATATTAAATAAATAGTCTATACTAATGCTAGTTGCCTTAAACAGTTAAGTTAAATAGATTTTTTTACATAAGAAGATATAATGTTACCTATGGAAACGATAAATTAATATGTCATCGATTAATTCCATTTTCTAGGTGAAGCGCTGTAGTAACATGTGTACATTTTGCGCGATTAGACGAATTTTGTTGGCTTACAAGACTCTACACCGTAGACTGTAGAGGGCTTTTGTGAAGGTAACCCTTTTGTAAATTGAATCATGATGGTAAAAGCAGAACATCAAATCCTTAAATCTCAAGTTACGTAAGTAAATTGTGTCTACGCCATGATGATTATTATTTACCGTTAATAAAAGCCGGAAAAGGCTTCGTAATAAATAATTACTTTTAATAATATACAGGTAACTTATACGGAATATTTTATTCAAATATAATATCGAATAAAGTATGGTGTATTGAATCAAACGTGACTGATAATATTTAATGACATTCATATCACATAAGTACCGAAACGTTGAAAATAGGACCATAGAGCGACGGGGTACAAATTGACCTTATTGATTTTAAATTGATGAAAAAAATAAACATTTTTACTAATTCCCACTTTTATTTTACAAGATCAGACCGGTTTCGTTCATGTCGAGCATTATTAACTGGTAAAGAATACAAAGTAACAGTGTCATTAATACAAATCAAAATGAAATTAATAAGGTGTAATAAATAATTAAGATTGAAAAAAAGTACAAATAAAACTACAACATATGAATAAGTGATTAAAATTTAAAAAATGCATTTCCACGAAGCATTGACAGTCAACACCTTAAAAGTTATAATTGAAGATTACAATAAATATCTGCTAGATATTATTAATATATAGCGAATGATTGAAATAAGAAGAATTTTGCAATTTGAATGCATCCCTTAGCAACTCAAAGGTTAAACGCTTTGAATGCATAAAAAACTTGATTAGGCAAGAAAAATAATTATTTTAATGTATTTAAATGGGACAAATAATTTATTTTGAAGATACATTACGAAATTTGAAACTTACCATCATGTAACACAATTCATACATAAAGTATAACTCTGTAGAGCAGTGTCTGTCAAAAAGTCTCAGGTGTGCCGTGGAGGAAGTAATGTTCATTTTAAATAATGCATTTGCATTTAAATTTTCTTTGCTTTTAAATAAATTCAAGATCAACATAATCAAATAAACATTTGTAACGTTCGTACATAGTGGTAAACGCGTCATATTGTTCAAATTTCCTTTTTTAAGCATTTTTATTTGATGTGCCGCGGAACAAGTCACATCCACCAGTGTCGTGAAGTAAAAAAGTTTTGCAGACACTGCTGTAGAGACTAAAAATATTTTAAGTATTAATCAACTTCCAGTATACATTTCAATAATTCAATGTATATGATACCAATTACCTATTAACAATTTAGTTGTAAAAGAAAGATGAAAAAAAAATATTGAATATGTTTTTATTTTGAAGTTAATTTCATAATATAGAAAGTTAAGAACTTGTACGGTAAGCCTTCAAACTATAAGTTTGCAAGTCAAGGAAAGTTGTTAGCTTCTATAAGTCAAAGCTTCAAATTTTTTCATTTATTTCCATCGAGTGGTTAAAGCACGACGCAAAAATAGAGCGCTTTCACATCCAAACGTAGTTCAAGGATAAGAAAAACTTAATCTAGAGTTTTTCTGTAGAAAAACATGTTATTTGAAAAACAAAGCTTGGGTGTATATTTTATATCATAAAAATAATCATCCTATCGTAAAGTAAAAGAAATATTCTCATTGACAAAAAATAAAATACTGTTTATTTCTTTTTAAAAATAAGTTATATCTAACTTGCTGTCACTTACAGTCTTAGTTTTCACTTTTTAGATGTTTACTGTCAATACTTGGTGAAAAAACATTGTATCCAAAAAATAAAACACTTTTTTTTCTAATTACACATTTATTTAATAGACTCAGGACTGTTTACGCTCATCACGAGTATTTTAAGCTAATAAAAATATACATTAATACTGGGATATTTATATTAAAGCAAATAATACTAATAAACATGTAACAAAAAATTGAGTCATCTGGTATCAAAAGCAGAACTATCCCATATATGTCGAAATTAAACAAATGCTGTCACATTATTCTGCTGGTTATAGTGTATGGCTAGAAGTTAAAAAAATGTTTAAAAATCAAATAAATGATGTACAAAAACGCAAACGAAAATGATGCTTGGTATCTAAATCAGAACTCTCCACGACATTAGAAACAAAAGTAGAACAGTTTGGTAAATCAGGATTTCGACCAATCACAAATTTACTTTAAGTGATGTCCTATACAAATTTTAAGTTGCACTCATTGATGAGCTATGTTTAAAATTGAGTTTAAATTGATAAAACTCAAAAAGTCAACAATACGTTTTTCGTGTTTTTCTCGCAACTTTGAAAAATAGACAGTTCTACATTTGATACTATACGACTCAATTAGTAAAAGAAATACCAAAAGAATTCATAAATAAAGTTAAGAAGTTGTTCTAAGCTGATAATAGTTAATATTTTAAAATTAAATGATACTAAATTCCAATCACACCAAAACACAGTTAATTAAGTGATATCAAACTATCGTAATTTTATTTAAAAAAATATTTAAACTTGATTATAATTCTTAGATGATACATAAAAAAATGGAGCTTAGAATTTTTTTATTTTCAATTGAATACAGGGATGAAATAAGACACAAACACTCATAGTACTCATTATGAATACATTTTTGATATACGACAATTTGAAGAAAGGAAATAAATTTGACAATAATAAGCTGCCTGACTGACATATTCAAAATTTTATAAACTAATATTTAATTTTCTGTAATCATTAGATTGCTATTTACTTGTTTGAACTCTATTGTAATAAAATTAAAAATCCCTACGATAGTTTTTCTGAAAATGTTTATTAAACAGGCAAAACACGTGCCGTAATTTGTTATTTTTATTAAAGCTTTAATTACTTACACATATTATGTCTGTCTGCTATTGTTTGATTCCATATAACACAAATTTTCGCCATAAATAACAATTCCAATAACTAGATGAATAATAGAATCCTTTACTCTATACATATGATATCGATTCGTTGCGTATTTATCGACATATGAAAGAAGAAGAAAAATACGAAATAAACATGTTTCTGAGAAATTTTCCGTTATAAATATGCGGAGCTTTTGTGATTGATGTGAGGGAAGCTCGAACTTTTGTACGCAAGTATGTGCAGGAGCTTTTGTACGTAAAACGTGGTTTCTCTTTGCCAATATGTATCCATGTACCTTCATAGAAATTCCCTTCAACTTTTTTCATGTGATTGATAACGCAGGCGTGGATATATTATGCTGCAAGATGGGGAAATCCTTTGCCTTCGATATTGCTATTTTTTAATAAAAAAAAATAAACATTTCAGATCGTAATATGCATTCTTCAAATTCAACGACACTTCAGAGTCCCTGTCAATAACTTTTCATATTTTCAGCGCGTTACTTTTGTACAATAAATAATATATTGCACAGTGAAGATCAAATTTGACGTACATGTCATATGTTTCAATGAAAAGCAGTTTATTTGTTTATTTCGAGATAAAATAATTTCATATACAATCGAAAATTGTTACTTGTTCTAGTTACACAATTTTTTTCCATTTGAAATTAATCTTCAGACAAAATAAAATTTAAAAATACAAAATTTTACCATTTTTTCTTTTTTATTGGCCATTCATATCTAATAAAATGTTAAAATATTAAATGATAATTAAATAACTGCTAAAAAAAAGCTAAAATTTATATCACTGTATTAATTAATCAAATTTAAGATTTCGACTGAAGGTGCTTGGTGGAATTTCAATATTAAATTTGAATCGTTCAAATTATGTACATTCACACAGATTTTGTCATTAAGGACCCGGGTTTCGCCTTTCAGCATCTTCAGGCGTTCAAGTGCACGGATGAACTTGAACTGACGCTTAGTAAATGAGTGTTTCGTGTTTATACAATAACCGTATAAAATAATCAAGTTCATCTGTGCACTTGAACGCCTTAAGATGCCGAAAGGCGAAACCCGGGTCGTAAGTGACAAAATCTGTATGTACATAATTTGAACGATTCAAATTTAGTATTTGATTAAGTTAACATTTTCACAAATTAACAGCCCGTTTTTGTTGAGATGGGGGTTTTCATTAAAAAAAAACAGTTGGAAACTGCTTACGTACACCACTGACTCCTTGTTAATTTTTTCATATTAATTTTATTGGAATATAATGGATAAGGAATGTTTAACTCAACTGAGATTTTTTTAAAAATCTATTAAACTGGATTTTATTAATTTCATGAAAGTTTTTAAATAAGTCACTTAATAATTTGGCTCAATATAGGTGTTGTTGTAGACCGCTACACTCAACCTAATGTGTGAAATATCAAATAATTAATATTGTCCGTTTTTTTTTCTTCTGTTTTTGCACTAACACTATCATTGGTTTATCTGTATATTATTGCAATATGCTGCTTATTTTCCAAAATATAGTTGTTTGAAAGTTTAGTGTATATATTATAAAAAATAATGTTTGTTTGTCCCGTATGCGTTCCTATATTGTTCATTCGATTGCAATAAAACGTTGGTGAGATGTTGTGCGGACGCCCGCAAAGATTTATAAACAAATACAGTCAGCAGTGGGCTGCTAATACGTTGACAACGGGACTCGCTTTATATCAAAAAAATTCTCGGTGTTCTGGGAAAGCAGTGAGTTTTTTATCACTCCTGTGCAATTATATGCAATACTTTATTGCGTATCCAAAATCACTTCAATAAACACAATTAAAACATGTACGCTTTCTTTCTTTGAGTGGCTCTCGCTAGTAATCAATAAAATTTAACTCCAGATGAACTGATCTCATAAAACCATTGAACTTGGTTGAACTTTGTCAAGTGCATAATATTTACTTTACTTTCTCGATTGCTCTGTCTTCAAGTATTTTTCGAGAGAGCGTAGAGGGTGATCCGGTTCAACTTTACTCCTTAGCTCATTAAGTTCGCTAATTTACCTCGTATTTTGAAATACTCTTATTTCTGTAGATCCATAGTCTGCACCCTTCCAGGCCCAGCTTAGTACAATAAAGAAGACATACAGCAATATTCTACTGTAAAATAGCGTATGAAAATCAGAGCTGTGGAGACGTATTAAAAAAAACTCCAAAAATTATTCGTTTTAGAACATATTAAAAATATGGAAATACTTAACTAATTATTTGTCAAATCGGAGTCAGGCAATTTTTATATACAGGATTTGGAGTCACAGTTTTTGTAAAGACTCCACACTCATATAAATGAAAAAATACTTGTACTGCTACGTACTTAAATGGATTCCAATTTTTTATTGTTTCAAATCAAAAGGACAGTACGTGGCATTAAAGCTGACACCAATTCACCACACACTTGAAAACTATAATTGAAATAAAAAACAACATATAGTTTATCAATATATATAAAATATTTTGAACATATAAAATAAAAATGTGAAATCTAACTAACGTTTTTGTCAAAATAGTAAAAATACTGAAATTATTAAATACCAAACGTTTTTTTTCATTGATTGAATTGGAATTTACTTGGTAGAACTCCATTGTAATAAGGTAAAAGTATCAACGTATTTAGTTCTAAAGTTTTTTTATAATACTAATAATAGCTATTTTGGCGTGCGCCATCGTCAGAACTATTATTTTATTTGTTTTTGGAATGAAACTACTATTTTTCCTTATTTAAGTATATAAAACGTAGCATAAGCTCCTAACCTTAGAAGTAACGTATTATTATTATATTTAGTTATTATTATATCTGTAAAACTAATCAATCTCTGCTAATCTGGTTTTTATATTTTTTAATAATTAATAACTGTTATATGTAAATTATTTATAAACGCTTACTTTACTTTCGTATTTAATTTAGGTACGCCATTTGTACAAAAATAGAATATGGAATAATTTTCAAATCAAGAACGAATTTGTCGTTTCATTTCAACAACAATAACGTATTACGATTTCGTTGATTAATTTCGAATCAGTGTTGCCTGCCGGAACAAAAATAAAATCCCAAGTGAACGATAACAGTGCGTCGCTCCGGTGAGGCGACATCGGCCGTCCCACATTCTCTTCCGAAATGTGAATAAATCTTTATTGTCTGTTGGGTGAGATAAACCCGAACACGCAATTTCACTTTAAATAATGAAAAAAGCGTGGCCGTGCTACATTCCATGCCGTAAAATCTAAATAGTTTTGGCTTCCGAACGACCGTCAGCGGCGAGGCGTCTAGGATGGTAATGTCGAGCACGGGAATATGCTTTATTAGTGATATCCACCCACAGAAGTGAAATACGCTCGTTCTTCTTTTTATGTCACCTTTTTTTAGTCGCTTTTGAAATTTTGAAATGACACTCGTTTTCAAAAATATACTGTAGATATAATTCAAGAAGGTTTTTAACTCTGCAGTATATCAGTTGACTATGCAGTATCAGTTGAAAATGCTCGCAATGAATGAAACCGGTCCTGACCTATTAAATAAAATGAAATAAATTACAAAGGAATATTTTTTTTTTATTAATATAATTGTAATATCATTTTATTCTTAATATTACCAATTATTTTACCAATGCCCATGCCCATGGGGCAATATTTTTCGCCAACAATGGCTTTAAGCTCAATGATACATTTATTTCTTATATAAACACGAAATATTCATTTACTAAGCGTAAGTTCAAGTTCATCCGTGCACTTGAACGCCTGAAAATGGCGAAAGGCGAAACCCGGGTCATTAGTAACAAAATCTGTGTGAATGTACATAATTTGAATGGTTCAAATTTAATATTGAAATTCCATCAAGCACCTTCAGTCAAAATCTTAAATTTTACTAGTAGACATCTTGTAAATAGTAAATGGTTACGAATAAAGTTTTCGACAGAATGTTATGTTTAAAAATTCATCCAAGAAACCTATTGAATTCAATCAAATAACCATTATTTCTCACGTGAAACAATATTCGGTAATATGACGTCAGATTAAATAGCATAACCGGATAAAGTGGTCCGTGGGAATCACGAGCAATGTAAAGAGCTTCAGCTGGTGTGGAGTGACTTGACAGTTAATAGAAGTGCTGCCTGATCTTTCAAATCCAGAATCAAATTATTGTGAAAATGAACTAAATTTGCTTCTCTGATTTGATATGTGATTGATCTCCGTGGCTTTAGGTTTACCTGCTTATATAATTGTGTTAATATTCTGTTTTAAACAATACAAATTCCGGCTTAGGGCAATTCAATTTTTCTTTAATAATTTTCGATGGCGAATAGATAATACGCACATTACGATTGACTGTTTTAAGCCTTTTGGCTGCCGTAGGAAAACGTATATCGTTACCTAGCACGCGGGCTATAATTTGCAATTATTGATTTCATTAGTTACTGACGAGATAATTTGTCTCTGGCGTGTTGAGCACGAAAAATTTGACAAAGTAACTTTGTTTAGGCATTAGTGTTTGTGATGCCTAAAAAATTCCCTCCTACACTTTCCGATCCTCTAAAAACTGTTCGTAGCGAAAGCGATTATTTATCCAATAGTCCTGCTCTAGCTATATCCTTATATCTTTCTTACTCTCTTTGAAAAAGAGAGGTTAAACGACTGAGTAAACAAACAGATTTTATAAGAATTTCAGAATAGAAAAACTTCTGTTGAGATACTTCCATTAGGAGGTTATATGCTCCACATTGGGTGCGGACATGGATGAAAAAAAATAAAACACAAAGGTTTTTATCAGCCTAAAACAATTCGTTAGTTACCTTTGCATAGAGAATTTACATGTAATATTTTGAAAAACCTAGACAATCTTTATATATATAAATGAATGAATGTTTGTTTGTCCCGTATGCATTTTTATATCGTTCATCCGATTGCAATAAAACATTGGTGAGTCGTTGTGCGGATGCTCGCAAAGGTTCCTAAATTAGTAAAACGTTAACAATGAGGATCGCTTTATATTAAAGTAATTCTCGGTGTTCTGGGGAAGCAGTGAGTTTTTTTTATCACTCCTATGCAACTATATGCAATACTATATTGTGTATCTAAATCACTCTAATAAACACAATTAAAACACTTTCTATCTTTGTGTGGCATAGCAACGCATGCCGGGTACTCGCTAGTATTTAATAAATAATAAACAAAATATGTTGTAAATAATCCAACTAAGATAACGCAAGTAAGCTTATTTACTCAAAGGAAAAAGTATTATATAACTATGTAACTAACGAAAGCGTTCATCGAAACATGATAAAAATGATATAATTATTTTAGGTCTCGAAACGTTGCAAAAGCTTACAGAGCCGATCGTCTCGAATTATATTTTCCGCCGAGCTCATATAACGAAAAAAGACGGAAAGAAAAGACTGCCTATTACATGTTCCATTGTAACTCACTGTGTCATTTTCTTTATCTCGGAAAAGGATTTTTCTCCTTATCAGGACCGTCATCCTGCTTATCGTCACAAAATGAATGTCACGCACATTCCAGCTCTGATCTTTTGTGAACATTTATATTATATTTTCTTGCACAACGAACGGTTTCAGAGCAGTATGTTTTTTTCAATAAAGCTGTTTGTGATGCTAATATTAGAAAGCCAATTTAGAATTCTTATATATCGTAAACGTACTGGCAGACATTTATAAATAACACATATATGGTAGTTCTGAATTAACAACAAACGTATAATTTTAAATTTTAGAATGAAAAGCTTAATTCTTGATATTTTATGTTACATTGACAATTTTAACATAAAAATATAGACCAAATTCTGATAATCTTATTATTTTTAATAATTTAAAAAAAATGGTATTACAGCTAATGCCTCGATGAGAATTTATTGTAAGTAAATCGAGATCAACTCTAGGTAAATTGACATCACAAACACCCACATCTTAGGTCTTAACTTTAAATTGAAAAATCGAAATTTGAAATTGACCTTACCAGTAATCAAACTCAGACCCACCTGGTCGATAGAGCAAGCTCTAACCAACTATACAACAGCGGGCAATATTAAGAATCAATAAGTAGTGACAATTTTTTACCTAGAAATTTGCACTAATAACCAATTTAAAAAATGTTGTTTTGCTTTTAAAATGCTAGAAAGAATCCACTGAGTCACTCTTAGAGGTACTCTTTCAGTACTCTTTCAAAAGAAGATAAAGTTAAATGATAGTAACAAGTTTGTGAATGTGAATTTTTGTTTAATCTATGTTAAGTAAACCAACATTTTAAGAACTCTACTGACACTTCCAAGGGACAGAATTTCGACCCCTTCGAACTTACTAAGTGGTTGTATGAAGAGACGTGACTTAAATTTCAATGCCTACAATAATACCCTACTCTACATCGATATAAGATACTTAAAGAGTTTTTAACATTTCCAGTTTGAGTTGTTTTTTATAACGTTCTATATTGCTCAACATTTAAGTCTATATTTTGTTATTATTCTATGAATAAATTGTAAAAATTTTTTTACAAAAAGGAATTTCACCCTGAATTTTACTTCACATTTTTTTTAAAATCCATGTCCGCTTTTAATGTGTAGCATATAGCTTTCTAATTGAGGTATCTCAACGGAAGTTTTTTTTACGATAACTAATTTACAAGAGTGTATTAGTGAAAGAATAAAGAGAGTGTATTAGAGAAAGAAGAAGGATTGGTCACACATTTTCTTCACAATAATACGCATTATTGATAGTAAAATTGGATAAATGAAATATTGTAGCTGAAAATTATATACAAATTATTTAGTAAATAAATGTGACTATAATTCATTCGATAATTTAAAAAAAATCATTTACTGTAAACGAAAATGATCACGATTTGTCGAAATTAATAAAAGAATTCAATACCAAATTCACTTCATCATTGATTGAAATCAATACGTATAAATATACAAGTTTATTTGTATATTTCAAGAACTTAAAAAACGCAATTAACAAACCAATAAATTTTACAAAAAAATATATACGAAGTAACTCAATGCTCCGTAAATACCTATTTCATTTTTTGAGTTAAAAATCAATCTAGAGACATCTATTCCAAGTCATGAATATCTGTATTTTTTAATTTCCTGTCAACCATCTTTTCCAAGAAATTAGGCGTAGCGAGACCGAGTTGCTAACAACTAATGCTTTCCTAGCACTGTTTTTTAAGCCTTATCTTCGTAGTTAAAGTTTTTATTTTTAAAATAAATCAGTTCGCTTAAAAAATAAATCTTATATTAGTCAATATGCTTCCTATAATCCATTGAAGACAAATATGCAACTTTGTCTTTGTCACTTGAATAGTAAATGTTTATTTGATAAGCAGAATTATTTTGCATACTATGTTTATCAATATACTCTAAGCATACTGTGTGCATTGATACTATTGATAGATATATGCTTGACAAAAGTTCTTCTCGCAAATTTTGTTTTGGAAGTGAATTGAACTTTGAAAGCTTACTGACGTAGCAATCAACTAGCATCAAGGGAGCTTTCCATACTTAGTTTTTGTTGGCACGTTTGTTGAGGAATTTCTAATTTAAAGTTAAAGACGGTGCTTGTCTCTTCTTTTCGTTATCTGCTTTAGGTATATTCTTATGTAAAATGCCGGTGAATGTTTTCAATGCGACGTGAAAAAGCAAGGGAAATTCCCGAAAACGCTTATTAAAAAATCTGCCTTCCTTTCTATATTGCTGGCAGGATTTTGCATTACGGACGGTGAAAATAATGCCATAATCCATTAAAACAAACGATAAAATGAAATACCTTAGATTCTTCTTATCTTTGACTGTCTGTAATAAAGCTTTTATAGCATTCGGCGATAATTTAATGAATACGTGTAATTATTTTTGTGATCTAGGAAAATATTTTTGTAGATGAAGTTTTCAACTGAAGTTAATCTACAAAAATGCCTGTTACTCAATCAGTCAAACTTTTTTTTCAGAGAGAGAATAAAATAGTGACAATAAAAGGATGCCAAGAGAACAAGAAAAGTGACTAGTTAATCGCTTTTTCTACGTCTTTTTGAAAGGATTGTATGGGTAGAAGAGAATTAAGATATCATTCAGACTATCCATGCCTTCGAACATGCATCCATAAAGGCATTGAAAAACCAAAAGCAGTAAGATCACCGGACAGAATGTCATTATCCATTTGAGGGAAAATTTGACTGAATCTTAACATTTACAAGTGATGCTTACTTAAACTTGTAGACATATGTATTCTCGAAGTACACAAGGACACGTTTTACACAACATTGCGGATTGTTGCAAAATAACAATTTAAGATGACATTAAAATAAACGGCTTCGGGATCCTTCGCTCGACTGTCATTTGTACTGATTTGTTGCCAAATAATTTTAGCTGGTAGGTGTTACAAAACAAACTTTCAAATTCACGACAATTAAGGATTGCAATATCAGTGTTGCGACACCGAGATCCGGTATTAAAATATTTGTTCTTATATCGAAATACCTGTTTTAAAAACAACAAAAAAACAGAAATCGAATTTTGAATGTAAAGAAACCTTCTCAAATATTTTTTAATCTGCTTAGAGTTATATCATCTTAGCTTATAAGATCTTTCAGAATTTTTATCTTTCAATGATACATATATAATTATTTTAAAAGACGGCAAGTTATTCATGAAAATCTCCCATTAATAACTAAGATATATTTTATATGAAATATCGAAATAACAATTTTGATTTACTCGCCCAGTATTGCGATCTCAATTGGTAATTACTGTTCTATTCATCTATTTAATTTTGAAATTTCTTAATGTATATTTGCATCGCCAGTATTTGATATTAAATAACGTTATTGGTATTTTAGCCCTGTATTCCAATCCCTAATGGCTACTCAAAATACATAGTTTTTTTCAAGTTCAAGTATTGTACTGCAATTGTGCATCAAATTTAAACGTAAAGAGGTTAATTATTCATCATTAAAATTTCAATACAAGAAAAACTAAGCGGCAAAATCAGAAAACGGTTAAAAATATAGTAAATATATTATAATATTTAAACCACAAAATTCCCTCACAATTTAAATATATTTTTATGATACCTTTGACGGTAGTTTTCTTTGACGAACATATAACTGTATAGATCATAATTTCTCAATCTTTTCGAGCCCGTGGCCCTTTTTGAGTATGAAATTTTTCCGTGGCTCCCATACCCGTTTATTAGTTATTATAGGCTCCCATAATTAGTTTTTTTTCCACAAATATTGAGTGGGAAAAAAGTGAAAAATTTATTGTTTTAATTGATTCAATGCCTTGTTCAAATACAAAGTGCGCAATTTTACATGTGCGCCCTTCTAAAACTGTGCTGTGGCTTCCGTAAAATTTTATTTTCTCTGTGGCCCCCTTGGGACATGCTGTGGACTCTGGTTGAGAGCCACTGGTATATAAGGCATTGTGGAAGTAACATTTTACGAACGTTATTCTTATACTGTTCACAATGTTTTGTGAGCAAACTGTCCCTATAATAATTAATTTACTGAGACCCCCGAGCATATATGTCTAACTAATTACGCAACGGAGGATAATATAAAATATTAAAGTGTGTGTTACTCAAACAAAACAAGACTGCCGGTCGTATTATCATGTCAATACTTAAAATGCTAATCCATTAGGCGGGAAATTGTATATTGTGCTAAGCATGAAATATCACGTGCCCGTTTAAAAAAAATGCCGATGGTATCAAAGTGCGTGTCATTTATTAATTTGTATTGGATCTCCTATTACATTATTCGTCTTCCATTACTTGTGTACGTGTTTTTTTTATTATCATTAAATGTAAGTTAACGCCATAATACAAACTATTGGAACCGATTCAACGATATTCGATAAATATTTGTATGCGACCGTTTTATTTCCTTGGTGATTTTAGTTAAATTTTAGTATTACAATCAAAACATTTTTTCTAGCACAATATTAAAAATTAATACACTCTTTTGTACTAATTACAAATTTATTTATAAGGATCAGAACCGGTTTCGTTCGTCACGAGAATTTTCTTCTGAGTCATGATGAGACAAACTGGTCTTAATATTATTAATATAACTTCAAACACGACCATCATCATCATTAAAATAATTCTCTTAGGTTTGCTTCTTTTTGAATTGTATATACTTATGCATATACATTTATAAAGGTATAGTATGTGGCGAAGAGTATATTTTATAATATGCCAATAAATGCATATCGACTGTGAAAAAGAAGAAGGACGTAACCCATAGTTTTTTCAAAACAGGTTCTTTTCGATAATCACAATTTATCAAACTTGATACACGTTCTATCAAAAGGATGTAAGCTGCAAATGCCGAATTAGTATCTAAATTTAGCTTTTACGTTTGAAAAAGATGACCTTGTAAAAAATTAAAACCAAGAAAAAAGACTGAAATAAAGTTTTTCCTAGACAATTTTTAAAATTAATATTAGATTATGTCACTGTGCACTTCAAAGTTGTGTATAATTCATAATTTGCATATGGCCCAAAATCATCAAAACACGTTTTTGCGCCTCCTGTAAAATTTGATTTGTGTGGGTTACGTCCTTTTTCCTTTCCAGAGTCGATATCATGAAATTCAAGTGAACTGGCTTTACTATGGATTATTTACCTCTAAAACGATCACCTCATTTTATCAGCAACGATGGAAAAAGAATTCAATTTCCAATAGCACCAACGATGAAAGATACTTAAATAACTTTGACGTTAATGCGCCTTATGACATAAAGCCCCGTTAATTTGATATATGAAATAAATAAAAAATAATTTGGAATTAGAACAAGAGAGTGTTTTTTTATATCAATAATTTTTTTTCCATCGAGAATTGACAGTATACACCTTAAAAGTGATTTTAGTGCAATATATTATAAAGTCAAAAAATCTTTCGTAAAGATGTGGTCTGTCGCTTAAATTTTTACTCAAATTCTACGTTTACATATTAATCTGAAGCCGTCTTAGATAGTTAATGAACTTACATTTAGGTATTGATTTAATCTGAGAGTATGTTGTTTTTTATATTTAACAAAAGGCTCGCGCGTACCCTTCCGTGTCCTTTCCAGTCCAATATGGACTTAAGAAATATACAAAAATGTATGCACCGAAACCATTGATGTAAAAAAAATTTTTTAGTCAGTTTTTTAAAAACAGCAAAAGATAATTGATTTTTAATAAATGCGATAAAATGTTTAATGTATTTTTAATTATTTTAGTGTTGGCAATTAAACGGAAAAAAATATATTATATTACATCGTTTTACGTAAACATTATCAATATTCGTTAATGAGAAATTGATGAAAGAGTAGAACGACAATGTTTTTTAAATTATCTATCACAGTTTCGCTTTTTGTGAAGCGAATCGTTTCAATAAATCAATAAAAGCTTTGACAATAATATTCTGTGGAATTCCGCCGCTCAAAGCAAAGTTAACAAATTATTGAAATAGAATTAAAAATAGGAATCGGGAGAGAAAACAGAAAACATGGCAGAGTTGAATTATTCCGCTTGTTTACATGGCGACTGGCAATATTATGAATACTCTACAAAGGAAATTTCGAGGAGAGGTATAGACATGTTCACCAGAGTCTGGCGTGTAATAATAATCAAATTATTCGATTCCACCGCTTCCGACAATGATGGCAATAATTTTGTAAGATCTATTAAAAATTATTAAGTCGATCAGTAAAGCTGTAGTACATACATTTAGAGCATAGGTTTCCAACTTTTTTAGTGTGGCAACCCCTTTTTATAAAAGCCGTGTGACTAGCGACTCCCCCCCCCAGGAATTTGAAATCCTCGATTTACTTTTTGCCTGGATTGTCTCCGAAGCTCCTTTTTTTTTTAAGCTCACCGAGGAATTTGAAATCCTCGATTTGCTATATTGTTAAAATCTAAAAAAAATTGGCGACCCCAGGTTGGGAGCCCGTGATTTAGAGCCTCTAATCCCGGGATCCCAGATACTGATATTCCGGGATTGTGACAGTAGTGATTCCGAAATTAAGTAAATTAAAGAAATTTGAGCGGGATGAAAAATAATAAGGTTCGAAATTTTGATATTTTTTGGAACTACGTAAATTCATGTGTTTTTCAAATACTGGAAGAAGTAAAAAATAAAGCTTCCGCGCTTATAGTTTTGGGACATTTGTAGGTTTTCGAAACCGTCATGAAATTAATACTTTCGATGGATTCGGTGGTAACTTTGTGAAGTTCATTTTAATATAAAATAAAATAACTTAGATTATTCCACGTATTGTGTTACAAACTGTGACACGTGTTTCGCCTCTTTCAGAGGCATCCTCAGATAACTATTTTCGCAAATGCTTGCTTAAGTATGAACGATTTTAATTTAACTATTCTGATAAAAATGAGAGTCAAGGAGGGGATGATAGAAAAACAAACAAACGATAATGGTAACACAAATGACATTTACACTAATAGATGATTATTTAATAAGTTGCATCAATTAGGACGGGTTAAACCGTTAGAAAATATATTTAACAGTGGCGAACCACCTGTTTTATTCAAGATATTATTTAATAATATTTATTTATTGTTAATACTTTTGTTTATTTCTAAAAATTATTAACTGTTCATTTTTAAGCTTTTTTTATTTACTCGATGCAGTTTTTCTACGTTACTGTTATGATTAAAAATATGTAAAACATAAAAAAATAATTTTAAACATATCAGTAATGTAGAAATACTTATTTTTATTATTATTCAACAGTAAATGAAATCTGAACATAAGTACATATATATGTGTATTCAAAAATGTAAAACGGTAGTAAAAGATTAGGCAGGATTAGCATCTTAAAATATATACGCATATAGTTTGATGTTTGTTTATTATAGAAAATAAACATTGATATGTAAAATGGCCAAATGATCGTATACGACATCAGAAGCTGAAGAAATGTTAAAACTAACCCTTTTCTGAGTTTTTTTTAAATCCATGCCTGCTCTCAACATCTGAACAGAAGTTTTTTTAAGAACTGCTTATTACTCAGTTGCTCAACAATACCATTTTTTCTAAGATAGTAGGAGTAAAAATGATATAATCAGGAAGGGACATCTAGTGAGATAACCTCTCACATCAAAAACATCCATAACTATAACAGAAATTGATTGATCGATTGAAAAAAATGGTGTTCGTACTAAGATTCGCACAGGTGAGATTCGTCACGAAAGCCAACAGCGTTGACCACTGTGCTATGAACCAGATGTTTCCCCTAACATTACCATCGAAAATGCAGTAGCAGCTGTACTTCTTTAATTTTATCTTAACACTTTACCTATACATTTCCATATTGGTGCATACAGCTTGTAAAACAGCAGTGAAAAACGATTTAAATTTTTCATAATTTAAGATTTTGACTGAAGGTGCTTGGTGGAATTTCAATATTAAATTTGAGTCGCACTTGAACTCCTGAAGATGCCGAAAGGCGAACACCGGGTCGTTAGTGACAAAATCTGTGTTAATGTACATAATTTGAACGATTCAAATTTAAATTTTACATATATGAACAATTTCAAATACTTTTTTGCTATGCTCTAGAAAAAAATATGCTTTAATAAAATAATGACAATCTTTATAATAAAGATTCAATGAGTTAAAATTGACGCGATCTTTTTCCAACCCTGAAAATTATTTAAAAAATTAATATCAACTACTATTATTACTAAAAAAGACAATGTGAGTCACTCAGTCATTGTGATTTAGATAAATAATATATCTTTAAAAACAAATACATATCTCAGTCAATAAATTATAGATTTATACAAACGTAAATTCGTTTGCTTAAACTGTAATGTGAACATAAACTAATTATTTTTTCTGTTTGATCTGATCGAATTCGTGAGAACCGTACAACTGAAGACATTTCTTTGCTTTTAAAACAAAGTATTTTCTAGCGATTGTAAAAACATTGTTTAACGACTACATCAAAGGCATTAAATTGGACTTCAATTTCTTTCATTCTTTATCGACGCAGATTTCGTGAGACGTGTTTTTTTTTCTTTGAAAAAATCAATAAATTCCGCGCAAGAGAGGTCAGGCTGTATTTGAAACAAGTCGTAAGTTTGACATTTAAAGAGCTCGTATTTTCAGCGAAAGCGTTACGTATAAGTTTCACAAATATTTTCGACATTCATATTACATAATCACTATATCGTTACGTTTAATATTTAATATAATAGGACTTATTAACGTTTTCTGTATAGTTGCCGTGTAAAAGATGTTCGTATTGGGCCAAAGGTAAAAATAGCGAAATGGAAACATTCAAAAAATGTTTTTTTCTTATTACTACGAAAAAAACAGAGCGTATAAAATATGTCCGATAACACCAAGTTTTTTTTAATTCTTGTTTTCTTTCCTTACCCTTTAAAATAAAGATATAAAGCGACTGACTTACGACGAGATTCCATTAATCAAATTTCCAATAATGTTCTATATAGGCAATGAATATTTTCTCAATAAATTTACACGACATAGCAACTTCCATTGTCTATTGTAGTGGTAACTTAAATAATACCATATAAATTGTATTACTTATTTTTACCATGTCCGAATCCCATATCCCATATGGTATTAGTGTTTCGACGAAAACTGTTGGTTACTTAATTGCTCGAACTCTTTTTTTTAGAAAAAAGAGTAGGAATAATAGGATAAGGCTAAGACAAGACTAGAGGTTAATTAATCGCTCTCGCTACGCCTCGTTTTTAGAATGGGATGGGTGGGGGAGGGGCGTGAATTAATGATATAACATACATCTATGCCATTGAATAAAAATTCAATAATCGATCGAAAAATTAATTTATAAAACTTTCCGTACTTGGATTCGCACCCGTGACCTTCGTAATCGAAGAGAACAGCGTTTACCGCTCGATTACGTAGACAGCTTTACAATTTACCATGTTTAAAAAATCCACTTTGCAAGAAATTTTGATAGTGAATATTTAGGAATTACTTTTAAGCTCATTCTGCACAACTTCTTTAATTAATAATTTATTGTGAATTTGACTAAAGCTATGATATTGATTTGTAGTTCTTCGTCGTAAAAGGTACTTAGTAATATAAAATAAAATAACTTCGATTATTCCACGTATTATGGTACAAACTGTGGCACGTGTTTCGTCTCTTAAAGAGGCATCCTCAGACAACTACTTTTGAAAAATTTTGCTTAAGTACGAATGATTTCAATTTTACTTTTCTGATATATTATAATAAAAATCAAATAAAAATGGGAGGCAAGGAGGGGATGATATAAAAACAAACAAACGATAACGGCAATGCAAATGACATTTACATTAAGAAATGATCAACTAATAAGTTGCATCAATTAGGACGGGTTAAGCCGTTAGAAAATATATTTAATGTTTTAAAAAAATGTTTTAAAATTGTTCACTAAGTTATTACATTTGATTTATGATTTGGTGCGATACGTGTTTCACCTCTTTGAAAAGCATTTTAGCCGAAATTTAGCTTAAAAGATATGTGTAACGTGTACATTAATTCTTAGCCATAACTCATATATTACAAAATGACGGGTGAAAAAGTTTTTTCTGCTGATCGAAGGGATGTTAGACACAAATAATAAAAATATAAATTATAATACCTTTACTTAAAAACGAAAATTCCATTAAAAATAATAATTAATTGGTATGATCAACCCGTCTTCAAGAATGTTATTTATTATACACAATCGATTATTAACCCTTTGCATACGGGCGATCGCTTTTGCGACGATCGTTTCCCATGCGAAAAGATCGGGGAATCGCTTTTGCGACGATTGGTTGGTGTCATATTGCGTGGCTTAATGAACGTATATTTATGCGAATATCATTTAATATTTTTGGTGAATATATGACTAATGATTGTTAAATACATAAATTAACTTATTTTAAAACATTTTTTTTTACTTTATTTCATTCTTTTAATGATTATAAAAAGACAATTTTTTTATTACTAAATTTTTTTTTATCTTTTTTTTCACTTTAACTTTTAAAATTAAGCAAACACTTTCTAGATTATTTTCTTTAACTTATGTATAGTTTTTGAAAGGATCTTGTTTTTTTTACGTAATACACGTGGAAAATTGACAATCGGTTTTAATTCCTGCTGTATTGATTGAACTGTTGCAATCAAAATATTTTGGAAAGAGCTGAGCGAATAAAATATATGCATTTTGCAACAATAAAAACGTTGAAAGGTTGAATGTAATATAAAAATAAATATGCACTGATGATTTCTTAAAAAATATTTTATCGACATGCATTTCTCAATAGCATTTATTATTTGACGGGGAAAGTGGTGTAATTGATTTCATACGATGATAGTCAATATGTATACATAGAGTCGCAATGTATCTGTACTGCTATTTTTTTTAAATTCTATGTCCGCTCCCATTAGAAGCGGACTCAATGTGGAGCATATGGCTTCTTTATGAAAGTATCTCAAAATTTGTTTTTCTACGAGAACTGATTGTTATTCAGTCGCTTAACCTCTCCTTTCCTAAGAGAGTAGTAGGAAAAAAGTATAGGGCTAGGACAGGACTAGTATTTAGCTTATCGCTCTCACTACACCCAGTTATTGAAGGATTGGAAGGGTGAGAGAGAATTTGTAGACATCACAATCACCCATGCCTTCGAACAGAAGTCGATAAATCAATCGAAAAAATGCTGTTTGTACTGGGGCTCGAGTTTGTGAGATTCGGCGTGGAAGCCAAAAACGCTTACCACTGCGCCGTAGGACCCGACAAAACTGCTATAATTTATTTTAAAAATAATAAATTAAATTTGTGATTCGGTTCTGCAGTGCAGTGGTCAACGTCATCTGCTTCCGAGACGCTTGGTTTGAATCACATTTCAAACAATTTATCATTTTTTTCTAAGGCAAGGATGTTTGTGATGTCTGAAGATTCCTTCTTACCCTTCCAATCCTAAAATTACAGGGCGTAGTGAGAGTAATTAGCTGACCTGTAATTATTGTTTTAACCTTATTCTTTCTATCTGTTTTCTCTTCAAAAAAGATTGCTTGAACATCTGAGGCAGTTCTAATAGTAAAAAAAGGTTGGGAACTGACATGAATAAAAATAAATGATTTTTAACAGTATCTAACAACGTCTCAAAAAAAGTATTGGCGGCTTCCCCAACCTTCATAATATGAATAAATAAAATAAAATATGTATACAGAAATATACGAAAATTCAAGTTACAATATGTATACGTTAAAATTAAATTTGCCTAAGGACCGCACATACATGCAAACATTATATAATATTTTTTTTTATTTTATTACAGCGAATTTCATACCTATTAATATTTTTAGTACAATACTGTGGAGTCGTGTAAAAAAGGCGGCTCCGACTCCGACTCTAGCCTTAAAATAATGAACGACTCCGACTCCGAGGAATTTTTTCAAAATTTATTTTTAAATATCATAAAATTTATTTATATAATATGTGTACCATTAGATGATCTGTAAGCAGCCAAGCATGTAATGGCAACACTTTGTACTATTTTGTTTAAATACACTTCATTAAAAATATTTTTCAAAAAAAATTCGAGCCGCTCATTTTTCATGACTTCGACTCCGGTCAAAATACCGCGACTCCGTGACTCCGACTCCACAGCCCTGGTATAATACCCATAATGCCAAATCATTCTAATGGTTGAAGAAAATCATACAGTGACGTCATCCAGCCGAAAATACGCTGATAATTACAATTGTGGAACAGATTTTAGTAAAATTTAATGACACTTCACCCTTGCCCATTCTATTTAACGAGTTATTATGACTCGAGCATTTTCACCTAAAATCATTTGAAGCTATTTCTTACATCAATCTTTTTTTAATGCTCAATTGTTGAACATGATAACCATTGAAATAAATAAATATGCTTATACTAGAATACATTCAAATAAGATGAAATAATGAGATCCGATAACTGCATATCAAATCAAAGCGTTTATAGCAGTTATTTTGGAAATGAGCATTACATGACAACATAAATAATAATAAATCTTGTAGGACTAAAAAATCCCGCGAAATATATATATCGATGTCCTAGTTTTATAAAACGATAAGTCAAAAATTTGATGTTTTGAGTTCGAATACATTTTCTATAGATTCACAAAAGAACATCTAGAAAAAAATACTAGTTTTCTCCCGGTTGGCAAAAGTTTGCATAATGGAAATAAAGAAATATAAACAATATCTCGGTTACATGTATAATATATACGATTCGAAATATCATTTTATGGTTTTGTCAAAGTTTCAATAAATTTGAACTGAAATGAGATTAATAACAAAATGATTTACTAAAGATATGACACAAACAATAAATATCACTTTTCTACAACTCAGTTTAGATGTGTCAAAACATTGGTCAGCCAACCATATCTCAAAGCTAACAATTTTTAGTTGTAGCAGTATGGAACTAAGCCATCGATATATGTAAATATCAATTCGGAGTCTGAGTCTTAGTCGATTTCAATTTAAAGCCGAAGTAGGAGTCATTTTTTATCCGACTTAACAGCCAGTAATAAAAGCGTTGAAAGGATGGTAAAACGCATCGGTGGGCTGCCAATACGCTAGCAAAAGGTACGCCTAATCACAGATATATTCGCAGTGTTCTGTTCAATGGGCAGATTTCTTTATCAATCTTATACATACAATTTTACACAATAAATATTAAAACAATTAATTTTTACTATTCTTAAATTAAGTAACGATACGTAATATACCGTAAAATTATTAATATCTATAGCTGAAAAATGAAATTACCTACCTCAGATTGCAAGAGTGAAGAGTTATAAGATGGACGCAGAAATAGGTACTATTTCTTTCAGTCAAACGTTATACTGAAACCGTTGTAAATAATATATGGGTCATAAATTGCAGTTAAGTACTGATTGAGCAAGATTTTTTTTTTTCATAATTTAACAAAGGGTTCGCTGACCCAATTTAAAACTATCAAAAGGCTCGCCCGGGCCCCTGCGAGCCGCCTCCAGCCCACCCCTGGTGAAACGGTTAAAGTATATTTCCATAAAGATTGATAAAGGTTTGCATCCGATTTACATTGAGGACAATAAATAAAGCATGTTTGTGTTTTTTTTGTTGCGAAATAATATAATCCTTTAAGAAAAAAAACGTAATAGTTTTTTAGTGATACGATAATAGTCCAGGTAATTTTTAAGTGATTTTACATGAAGATAATATGATTTCGTTTTGTAAAATAATCATAATATAAATTATAGTTTATAATGTTATCAGTAACATATGAATTATGATGTAATTTGAGACAAAAACGAAAGACGCTATATGATCTTACGTGGCGCTTATTCCTTTTTATGATTGTATTATTATGAGGAGTATGGGATCAAATACGCCCAAATTCAGTTAAGAGAAAAAAAATAAATATCGCTATAATATTGGAGTACTGATTCAAAGGAACAAAATAAAATTTTTAACGTCGCCAAAAACCTCTTAGTTTCAAATAAATTAAGGGTTAAAATATGACCTAATAATCAAAACTGTCTTAGTTTTTTATAAGAAAAGTGTGTTTTTCTACGTTCAGGAAAAGGTGGATCTGGTCATTTTCGGTCCAAAACTCCTCGTGATTTTTTTATGATGATACTAACGACAATCCATACTATTGATTAGCATAATTGTTAAATACATTTTATTCTCTTATAAAACATATATTTGGAGTGAAAGTAGAATTTAGGGTATGAGAAAAACGTTTTTTTGATTTCATCGCTTATTATTATTTATATTAAGTCAGATAATTATTTAATTTACTATGAATTCGCGTAGATAATATTGATCTTAGCACGTTATAAAAAAAATGATAAAATGTATTAAAAATTTTGAGATTTACGTTAGTTTTTCCAAAACACTGGAAAATTCCCATTTTCTTACCCGTTTTTTTCGCACATACCTACGAAATTTCGCCCGTAACCAAAGGGTTAATAAATCTCTTATTAATTTCAATAAACTATTAATAATTATTTATTTATTTGATATCCTTTTCTATTTAATTAAAGATTTTTTTTTCAATATTAATTAAATCATTAAAACTCCACCCTTCATTTCTCAATTTATAGATTTACGATTAAAATAAATCTCCACTTTGTGTATAAAAAAATAACCTTGAGATAAAGGTCTAAAGATACTCCTCGAAGAACCAAAATCTGTGTAACATAATAATAAATAAATAAATTTATGAAATAAAATGAAAGCTTAATAACATTAAAGCTTTTGTATATTTACATATTATATAATATTAATAATTTAACGCAGACACCAGATATGGGTTTAGACTAGGGCATCCAATCCCGGGATCCCGTTCAATTTTCTGATCCCGAAATACCGGGATTGAGATGGCCGCGATCCCGGGATTTCGGGATTGAGAAATTTTGAAGAAATTCTCGAAATTTATACGAAATTGGTAAATCGGAGATTTCAAGTTCCTCGGTGAGCTAAAGAAAAAAAAAACGAGTTTCTGTGAGATTCTGGGAAAACGTGTACCAAATCGGAGATTTCAAATTCCTCGGTGAGCTAAAAAAAAAAACGAGTTTCCGTGAGATTCCGAAAAAAGTATAGCAAATTGAGGGATTCAAAATAAATCAATCCCGAAATCCCGGGATTGGAAAAAAGCTCCGGGATTGGATACCCTAGTTTAGACCTACTGTGGATAAGGTTTCATTTTTGCAGCCGAGCAGGTGGCAAAAGGGAGCGCTATTTCGCCATCACCCACGCCCTGCAAGCCTCGTTACTCGTTATGCCACTTGATGGATTGGTGTCCCAACACTAAGCCGACGCCCCTCTGCCGACGCCTCGCTTAAAGGCGTCGCTTTATAAACTTTCACCAACAACACGCACGCAGCCTTTTCATTGCCAATACACTCTACGTACGCACGTTACTGAAATACTACAATACAGCCTTTTTGTCTACCTTCTTAAAGGACACGTTTAATGTATTGCTTGGCCACATGCTAGTTCTTTTCACAATTTAGTTGGTGCAGACAAAACGAAACCGTTTCGGAAAAGTGAAATATCTTTAAAAAAAAGTATAGAGTATTTGTTATTTTTTAAACGATTTACGCTTCTAAAGTGAAGAATATGGACTCTTAATGGAATTCTACGCAACATAAGTGTTTCTACGAGAACTGCTTGTAACTAAGTTGCTCAACATCTCTTTTTTTTAAAGAGAGTGTGAATAGAAGAATAGCATTAGGAAAGTTTTTAGCTAATCTTTTAGACATCACATACATAAAAAAGAAATTCATAAATCGACGAAAAAATCAATTTATAAAAACTGCTTGTACTGGGATTTGAACTCTTGAGCTCTATAACAATAATTATAACAAGCCAATAACGTTGACTACTAGACCAGTGCTTCCCAACCAGGGGCCCGCAAGTTTTTTGTGGGTTTCCTCGAAAATTTTCATTCTTTCAACATTCTTTGTGATAAAATATGAACGTATGAAATAAATAAAAATTGGGGGTCCGCAGATAATTGTTTTCAGATTTAGGGGTCCGTGGCATGAAAAAGGTTGGGAAGCACTATACTAGACCACGCATCCGGCCTAAAAGGTTTTAGCTTATATGTATATACATATTGGAGGAAGCAAAGCGGGAGACAGGGAAACATTGAGATGTCACGTGGCGGCCATATGCTCCACATAGGGAGCGAATATGGTCAAAGAAGAAGATGAATATAAATTTTAAAATATTGATGAAATTCGAATATACATACTACGAAACGAAGCATTTCAGTAGATTTGTTCCAAATGTACCGTTTTATTTGGTCAAATATTTCTGAAATATAAAAATCATATACAAAACAAATACTTTGATAAAAATGCGTACTTTAACAGTGAAATGCATGCGTAGTTTAGATTAAGAAAGTATATATAAAATTGAAAATGAAATATTTTTCCGTAAATATATTATATTGTATGTCCTTAGTGCAAGCGTGCTAATTTAGAATATCGTAAACTTTGGCACTTAAAAGCTTAAATGTCAAAGTAGGGCTTGGCCTGTGACACGTATAATATATCTCAGTGCGAGTTTAGTGTTCATAACAATCAGGCTATCAAAAAAGCCTTATTACAATCAATAACTTTGAACTACTTTTGGATATCAATTTGACATTTACTTGGGAAAAAAAGCTTTTCATATAATTGATTTCGATTAAAGTATGACGTGGGTACATTTTGACGTCGACGAAGCGTAATGGCTGATTGCTGTGTAAATGTGTCATAATTTTTGATTAGATAATTGTATATGATCGAAAATTTACATCGTTGGCTTAAATTTTACTCGCTTGGTTTAGACAACTATAAAACGATATTTTCCAGCGATCAAAAAAATATGGCATTTAAAATATGCCAAGTCCATGTAACGACCTATCAAATTATTTTTAAACGAGAGTCACATGTCGTTTCAAAGACCTGTAAAATAAAAGTTATGTATGTGATTAATTTTCCAATTAATTGAATGCAATTTAACTCATACCGTTAGTTCAATTGATCCAGATCACCGTTATTTTTTAACCCATGTCTACTCCCGATGTAGAGCATATGACCACTTAATGGAGGTATCTTAACAGAAGTTTTTATACAAAAACTGCTTGTTACTCAGTCGCTCAACCTTTCTTATTCAAAGAGAGTAGTATGGGTAGAACGATAAGACTAGAACAGGACTAGTGGTTATCTAATTGCTCTCGCTACGCCCAGTTATTAAAGGATCGTAAATGTTGGAGGGGACATCACAAACACCCATGCCTTCGAACAGATATCGATAAATCGATTGAAAAATGTTGTTCGTATCGGGACTCGAACTCGGTTTAAATGTTTAATTAATATTAAAGTACGCAACCCTAAAGAGTGATACATGTGGTCGTAGGGTGTTATTCGCTAACCATAACAACACTACCATACAAAACAGTAATTTTATAACGATGTTAGAAACAAAAACTTGTTTTCATTTCGCTCTATTAAAAGTTTATATGTTGAGCTTTTGACTTCCCAACCTCTTTAGATTACAACTTTTTATAATTAATTTCTTAAGTTTAATATTGAATAAAAAACACAATACTCTTTTGTACTTATTTCCACTTTTATTTAGCAAGATCATGAGCGAAACCGAAACGAGAATTATCAACTGATAAGAAACACAATTAAAAAGTGTTATTTCTAATCGGTTGATAATGCTTGTCATGAGTGAAACCAAACCTGATCTTACTAAATAATGTTGGAAATAAGTACAAAGAAATATTTTGTTTTTTTTTTAAATAGTGCTCAAGTATTGACAGTGTACACCCTTAAAGTAAACAATAAAATCATACTTCACGGTCTAAATAAAGCAGATAAAATAATAAAATACTAGCAGTACAATACAACACCCTAGAAGTGATTGACTTTAATATTTAAAAAATATCTTTAGTTTAATTGCTTGATCTGATCTTATCTCTCAAATTTATCGTAAAGAATGTGTACTCAGTACATCACTGTTAAAAACGAAAAGCACAAAGTTCCGTTGCTACCAAGTTGACAGGGAGGGACTCAGTTGGATCCAATTGCTCTGGACTCTGAATTTTAAGTAGCAGTATACCTTTCTTATGCAAAAGAGAGGCTGGGTATCAACTAACAACAGGTACTCGACACACCCAACTCTGTAGGCAAGTCAACTCCTTCTCTCCTGTCGTTATAACTGCAGACGCGTGTCAATGGTTGTCATTAAGAAACATTTGTTGTCCGTATAGAATCTGGGCAGGACAAGAAAGAGTCACGAATTATGTATGTGTTACAAAAATATCGTCTTCAAGCTTTTACACTTTTATATATCGACTGTGGAAAGAAAAAAATGACATAACCCACTCATAACAAGGAGTTACACTTTTACAGGAGACACAAAAAACGTTCTTTAATGATTTTAGGGCCAAATACAAATTATGAATTATACACAACCTTGGGTTGTATGGAGACTGATTAACTGGTTTTCAATTGATTTAATCTGATATTAATTAAATATATTCTTTAAAAAAAATCGTTTTTAAGTATTTTTTTCTGATGAAAACATTTACAGGCCCTTCTTTATTCAAACTTAAAAGCTAAGTTTATATACTAATTTAGCATTTTCAACATACATACTTTTAATTGAACGAGTATAAAATTGTATACATTGTGATTATCGAAAAAAGCTGTTGGGTTACGTTTTTTTTCCTTTCCACAGTCGATATACAACACATCGTGGCGTCAATTGCCTCTGAAATGCTCTAAAATAAATTTCTGTTAACACTTTCAAGTGAAAAACATGTTTTTTAAAAATATTTGTCATGGATTTTTACCGTCCATCAAAGGGCGGTAAGTGTTAAAACATGTTCTTTTACTTGGTTGTTAAAGAGCCAGTAAAATATCGGAAGTACTTTTAGCAGTAGAAGAAGTGTTAAAAGAGGATAAACACGATTTTTTAGCTTATATTGAAATATCGTTTACAAAAAAACATCTATACACAATAAAGAACTATGTGAATTTAAATATGTGATAAATGGTTTTAAAATTGGTCTTTTTTTTACAGAAAATGTTACAAATTGAAGAAAAATATTTAATTTAATAGTGTGTTATTAAAATCAATGAATTTGAGTGATTTCAATAATAATAACATATTTTTCATAAAATACCTCTTCCAATATTTCTCCAACTTTGATAAATTATTTTTATATAAACTAAACCAAAGATTCATACGGCATACTTTGTTTAAAAAATCATTTGTTTTGAATATCAAATTTATGGAGCTTTAAGTACCAGGACACGTTGGCGTCAAAGTTCTTTGAGTCTTCTTCATCAGTAATTTTTTGAAAAGTTATATTCCCTTACTATCGTTGCAAACTGAAGGGCATGATCACTACAGAGGTAAGAAACCCCTAGTGAAGTCAGTTCACGGGGACTTCATATGCATTAATTCATACATTCTATATACTTCCTCTCATACTACATCTGTATAACATGCGCGGTTCAAAATAAGTCTTTCCCATTGGACGGAACAACCACTTCGAAAATTTGCAGTTCAAAATAAACTGTTAGCATTGGGCGGACATACCATTTTAACACAATTTTAAGGCTATTCATATATGAAGATACCTGGAAATTTAATACGCCGTTCATATAAAAATAAACATAAATGAGTTATTTCACAAACAAACATAGACGTGTGACGTTTTTTTTTAATTACATTATTTCGTCAAATTAATTAACACGCTACACCCCATTTAACATCCACACCCCTGAATGCTTTGACGCTTTTGATAGTATGTGACGCTCCCAACACTTTGGGAATCGTTTTTTTAACGGCTTCACGCACGCCCGTCGTTCCTCCGTTACGCGAATAAATATACAACAATTTATTTTTACCAGAAATTTATGTCCTTTAGAAAAAGGAGCAAAGGTTAACAAACCAGACGACCCTTTACGGTTTTATTACGGTAAGAAAACACAATAACTTATGCAAGTCTTTACGTTCGCACTAATAAACATAAGATGGTTTGACCGCTTTACGGTTTGGGGAGGTATTAATTAAATTAAAGCAGACCACAAACAGGTACAGAGCTTAATAACTATTAAAAGTTACTAAAACCCTTTTGTATCTGAAGAATTATATGCCTTGTTTACAAGTGAAACTTTTCAAAAGTCAAGCCGCTTACTGATTGAAGTAAATTGTACGTAAAAGCTTATCTGAAAACTTAGCAATTCTATTAGCCACGTTCCCTTCTAAAGTGTAGCATAGTCGATGTTTGTGTGTAAACATATTGTATGCTCGGTTCTGCATATTTTGAGAACGTCAAATTCAAACAACGTTTTTGCATGCTAAATATTATTGAAATGGAAATATTATTTTTTCATATCAATTAAAACGTCCAGAAACGGTTTCGCCTATCATAAGCATCTTCAATTTATTTATCTAAATGGGGAGTGTTTTATTTTTTTAACACAATGCTTTCCCACCAAGTATTGACAGCGAACTTCTTAAAAGTAGTATAATAAATGTGTATGTTTCATTTGGTTTTGAAAACAGGGATATAAGAAACATATTAACTAATACGTTGCCGACATACCAAAATAAAAATATCTATTGGAAATGTATATTCAGTGCTTTTTTTTTTAAAAAAAAAGCTACCGGAACTCACTTCTTGTTAAGATTTTTTTATAATCCATGTCCAATCTTTATGTGAAATATATGGCTTTCTAATGGTGGTATACTAATAGTGGTTTTTTAAAACAACTGCTTGTTACTCGGTTTCTCAAACTTTCTTTTTGTTTACTCGTGTTACTCCACGAAAGTGCAAATCGCGTACAGCAGCTTCAGCACATTTGTAAATGTGTCCAAATTATGTTTTCTCTCTTCAAAAACTTGTATTAAGGCTTTAATTTTTTGATTTGTAATATAAAAGTTCACATTGAAATCACAGTTAAAATATTGTTTATCTAAACTAAGCTAAACAATCTTTGAAAAGCGTAACGCATCAATACAAGATTCGGAAATCAAAAGTTTTCAAATATTAATTTGAAACATTGAAAATGCCGAGAGAACAAGTGCCGGAACGCCGTTCAAACTCGTTACATAGAAAAAAAGCACTGTGTATATTCATGACATTAATACCGAAAACATTGTAAATATGTCTTCCTTATATCTAAAGTGTAACTATTCGTCAGCCTTGTTGACACATAAGCCATTTATTTTATGACCAAGTGCCACTCGCATTAGAGTGAATTGCGTCTTTATTGCGAAAAGTTTTGCAGAGTGTGAACTGTACTTGCGGGTAGCTCTACGAGAGGCAGTTAATGGCTGCGCCAAATTTAAATCTACAGAAACAGAACCTTCTGGGCCTTATTTTAAAAAGTATTTTTTACTGTAGTAATTTTTAAATATTTCAAATTGATTGTTTTGTTATAATTAAAGATTCAGACTGAAAGTCGTTGTTGGAATTTCAATATTAAATTAGCATAAATGATGACGGATGAACTTAAACTGACAGTAAGTTCAAGTTCATCAGTGCACTTGAACGCCTGAAAATGCCGAAATGCGAAGCCCGGGTCGTTAGTAATAAAACTTGTGTGAATGTATGTACATAATTTGAACGATTCAAATTTGATTGTATTGTTTTTGTTGTGAATATAAAATTATATGTTCCGATTAGTTAGAAAACTGTAGAAGTTTTTGAAGCTGTTTACGCTAAATTTTAATCAAAATTGGCTTTTATTTTGGAAACATAAAACAAATATTCATAGCTCCGTTATTTCACTAGTTGTGACAGGTAGTTCACTTATTTAAGAAAAATTTTCAAACCACTTTAATTTTTTTTAAAATTGTAATTGAATTCAAAAATATATTTGACATTATAGCTTATGCTAATGCGTCAAATATTTTGAAGTTGAAAGATCATACGAGATGTACTCAATGAGAATTATTGTAAGTCACATGAGATTAATTCAATGAGAATTAACGTCACAGACGTCCATGTCTTAGATATCAAATTTAAATTGAACAAATACACTTTGGCATTGCCCTTGCCGGGAATCGAACCCAGAATCGTTTTGTAGAGTTTTGTAGAGTGTGAACTGTACTTGCGGGTAGCTCTACGAGAGGCAGTTAATGGCTGCGCCAAATTTAAATCTAAAGTTAAATCTACAGAAACAGAACCTTCTGGGCCTTATTTTACAAAGTATTTTTTACTGTAGTAATTTTTAAATATTTCAAATTGATTGTTTTGTTATAATTAAAGATTCAGACTGAAAGTCGTTGTTGGAATTTCAATATTAAATTAGCATAAATGATGACGGATGAACTTAAACTGACAGTCAGTTCAAGTTCATCAGTGCACTTGAACGCCTGAAAATGCCGAAATGCGAAGCCCGGGTCGTTAGTAATAAAACTTGTGTGAATGTATGTACATAATTTGAACGATTCAAATTTGATTGTATTGTTTTTGTTGTGAATATAAAATTATATGTTCCGATTAGTTAGAAAACTGTAGAAGTTTTTGAAGCTGTTTACGCTAAATTTTAATCAAAATTGGCTTTTATTTTGGAAACATAAAACAAATATTCATAGCTCCGTTATTTCACTAGTTGTGACAGGTAGTTCACTTATTTAAGAAAAATTTTCAAACCACTTTAATTTTTTTTAAAAATTGTAATTGAATTCAAAAATATATTTGACATTATAGCTTATGCTAATGCGTCAAATATTTTGAAGTTGAAAGATCATACGAGATGTACTCAATGAGAATTATTGTAAGTCACATGAGATTAATTCAATGAGAATTAACGTCACAGACGTCCATGTCTTAGATATCAAATTTAAATTGAACAAATACACTTTGGCATTGCCCTTGCCGGGAATCGAACCCAGAATCGAACTAGACCACAGCGGGCGACTTTGTATACTGTTGTAGGAATATTAACAATAAGTTCAAGAATAACAATAATTGTTAAGAGGGTAAAAATATCAAAGTATTTTAGTTCTACAGTTTTTAATAATTTTTATGCGTTGATAGCTAATTCGGCGTTCGCTATCGTCAGAACTAGTCAGATAGTTCTGACGATGGCGAAAGCCGAAATAGTTATCAAGGCATAAAAATTATTAAAAACTGTAGAACTAAAATACTTTCATATTTTTACCCTCTGATAATGGAGTTCTACCAAGTAAATGCCAAATCAATTAAAAATTGTTAATTTTTTTTTTAAAAGTAATTTTCAATTTTTAATTAATAATAATAATTCAATTTTACGGTCTTCACTGTTAATACTTGGTGGAAAAATATTACATTTTGAAACATAAAACACGTTTTTGTTCAAACTTCACATTTATTAAAAAAAATCAATTATTTCATTACTTAAAAAATGTTCGTGATGAGCGGTAGTTGTCATGATTTTACAAAATAAATGTGGAATTAGTACACAAGATTGTTATGCTTAGTAAGCATTATTTAAAACCAAAATAGCTATCAACTTGTATAAATGTATAAAACTAAAATACTCCTATATTTTTGACCTTTATCAGAGATGTAAAACACGTGTCACAGCCAGTGGATTAAGAAACTTTTTATTTTAGTTTCAATATTTAAAAATATCCTTCACAAAATTGAAAACGCAATGATAGTATTTACTGATTAATGAAATTCTAGCAATAATTTTTGATTCACCTTCACGTTACCATAACGAAAGCTCTTGTAAAGTAATAAACCATTTTACACTTCAAACTTATCAAATCGCTTGTCTATTTCAAAGTTTGATTGAAATCACTTTGTAAGACTATGAAACTAGGTAGATTAACTTATCTTTAGAGGACTAAGTTCAAATAATTTCAATACCATTTGTCCTTGCGTCATCAAAACTCAACTTCACCTTACTTAAACTTAGATTTATTACCACTTGCCTCGCTACAACGCTTCGTACATACCAGTTAGTTCACGGGTTCCCTACCTGGGGGTCGCCAACTTTTTTTGATTTCTGAAATCGAAGATTTCAAATTCTTCGATGAGCTAAAAAAAAGGAGTTTCGGGGACAATCCGGGGAAAAAGTATAGCAAAGCGAGAATTTCAAATTCCTCGGGGGGGTCGCCTAGTCACATGGCTTTTATAAAAAGAGGTCGCCACCCGAAAAAACCTATGGATAAGTTGGATGAGTGTGTGGGTTAATGCTGTGCTTTGATTATCTGTAATACGTCACATTAAAACCAAGATTTAACGTGCTTCGCCGCTAGCGAACTTTAACGATTAAATGCATAGATGTCTACGAAAAGTACAAACTTTTGTTTTGGCTTTTTCGCAAAACAGAAATAAATTTTACCTTGCATTCTTACACTCGATTGTAAAATACAGGCGGACTTCCACTTTCGCACACAATTAGTTTCTGAAAATGTGTGCGAATGTTGAATCTTCGAAAATAGAGGGATGTAAAAAAACACCAAAAATAGTCATTAATTTTTTTTTATCAAATTAACTTATGTATTTGATACAAATTATATTTTTTTAATAACTTGTCAAGATTTGGTTGTATTTTACTCTTTTTTTATTTTCTTAATAGAGATTTCTGTAACATGCAGTGCTTTTATGGATAGCCCTACGCACTTGAGATATGCGGTCTCCATTGGGATCCAATTCTTCCATAATATTAAAAAAAATTATCTAGATGAATAAAAGCTTCGTTCATATTTTTTATTGTTAAAGTCTTGATGTTATTTTCTGGTTATTCTTCCTCACTTTAATTTGTGCAAAATATCGCATTATGCGAAAATATAATGTGCAAAAGTAGAGGTCCACCTGTAAATACTTACTTTCAACACTGTTTCAAAAGACGTCTTGTCTACACATGCTAAGCCATTATTACCTCAATTTTAACAGAGCGATCTGAAGTTTTAGCAGCCATTGATTTTCGAGCGTTTTTTTAATACAATCTTCACAATAAAAAAACATGGTTTATCTATAGCATTAATTTATCGAATTTTGGTAAGCTTTCTGCAAGAGAAGCCTTCGATTTAAATACAAAAAATAAAACACTCTTTTATATTATTATAATTCCACATTTATTCAATATGATCATAACCGGTTTCCGCATTTTCAAGTGATTAAATGCCTGTGGTGAGGTAAATCATTTCTGATCATATTAGTTATTACACTAAATATTGATGGTTAAATCGTAAACCTTCAAGTTATTAACGTGGTATATTCAAATTGCAATTTTATTATTATTTAAATTATTCCCTAAATGTAATAATATTTATCTAATATTGATTGTAATCTTGAATAATATTTCATTAAATACAATGCAAATTTGTTTGCGGTCACTTTGTACCCCGTCATTCTTCAGTTCTATTTATTTTCAACGTATCAGTACTCAAGTATTAAAAGTAATACATAATAATAAAAAAAAACTGACTAACGGATTGTTTTATCCTAATTCGAAAACCATAAGTATAGCAGAAGCCAAAAAATTATAAAAAGTGAATGTTTATGACTCCTTTTTCTGTCATCATAAAACTTTTCTTTTCCTTTGCGTAATAACTCACGTACTCTACATTGAATACCACACCTTTGAGGTTCCCAATGAAAGAAAAGTTTTGTTTATCTGTGTACAATTATTGAAATAAAAAAAATATTGTCTATGGTTCTTATAACTTTATTGTTATCTATAAATACTCTTCATATAAAATAAAGAGCATTTAATTAAAAACGAGTTATTTATTGTCGTTAAAGCTATTTCTTTTAGGCTCGTATTTTTTTGGACAGAATTTAGATAAAATTGGTCAGAATTTATATTAATTGGTCAGAATAAATAGTCATTATTTAAATGAAATTTAAAAACAGCCTTACCTAACCTACTAACCAAAATTGTTATTAAATATTCTGACCGTATAATGTTTTTATTCTGACCGTTCATATTTTTATTCGGATCAAAAATTGATTTAAATTCTGACCATTTAATTTGTTTCCTTTCTTTAAACAGTTTAAGAGTAAATTCATAAATATATGTTGTTCCTATATTATTAGTAATATAAAAACTTTTAAATTTGAACTCTTTGGTAATTCATTCACTTCTCTTTTGTTGATTTTTCATTAATAGTTTATTGCTTATACGATTTACAATGAGACCGGAAACGATGAAGAAAATTTACTCTCTTAATACCTTAAAAGTAGAACGAATAATACAAAGGTAGTCATCGCTTTTCTTTGAAGAATACGACATCTAATACGCAAAAAGAAAACTCAAAGACATTTTTTTCAACATAAATTGTTAATGGTTGGTTGAATTTCACTACAGAGTTTTCTAGTTTCTGTTTCAAGCCAGAGGTAAAGTTAATATTTATTTGCCGCAGGAGAATTCCAGAATCAAAGAAATCACTTGAAAGATTAGCATAATATAAACTTTTAAAAATATATTTTCTTCCAATGTAAAGCATATGTCGGAAAGTTTTCTAGTTGTCTAGCTATACTTTTTAATACTCGATTAATTAATTAATTCGTAAAAAAAAGATGTGAAAGATATTCCATCCATAAAACAACCCCTATACTACCATTTCTATCAATGGGGTATCCTATGTAACTATCAATTGTTTTTAATCGATTGAATATTTATAAATGGTAATTAATACAGAACAAATCAACCCTCTTTATATTCTAAGCCAACGCAAAGCCGTTTAACCCTCAAAAACCCAGCTAAGTAAAGATCGTGCCCTATCTGAAATTACAAAGTTGCAGAAATGAAATCTTTTTAGACAACATTAGTATGCATGACGAGGAAGGATTTATCTCACCAAATTTGTTTTAGTAACGCGGAAGACGGCGAAACATTGAATTAATTTGTAAATACAGCTTTAACCGTACAAACACGAACATTTACATATTCTTACTAAGTTACGAATTATTTTTAATCTGATCTTGATATATTTGAGTATTCTGATACGGTTGTGAAAAATGATATTAAGACATACTTTTAAAATAAGATAATGATATTATGTAGTTACCTTCAAGTCACTTTACAATTTAAGTCACAGACTGACCAAGTTAAAATAACTACGTCAAGTTTTCGATAAAATAATTTCAGTACTTTTCTTTATAAGAGTGAGTTTTCACTATTCACAGTATTCAAGAGTTTTTCATTATTTTTCCCACATATAAATCCGTCAGCTGACATTATCTTTATCAATACACCACTACCTTGCCTCAATATATACAAGAAAGGGATTTAAAGACATTTTTTTTATCAATGGCTAGGAGACTTTTTTAGTATATATTTGTACCAAAACCTAAATGTTCGACTGCTTTTATAGTTTGTCAGTTTTATCATTGAGTTCAGACATCCTACTTTAAAAGAATGTTTCAAAACTGTTATCACTGAAAATTATGCAATTCCTAACGGAGGTAACTGGAATTTTATTTAAAAAAAAATTGAATTAAAACATATACCTTCTTTGTCAGCGCTTGCGTAGAGATGAAGTGTGTGCGTGTGTGAACATGAACCTTCAAGTGAAGTTTCAACGTACAGCATTTACACACGCTCTGTCTCTCTCTCTCTATGTTATTATAAAACGTACCAGGTGAACTCGTGACAGGTGGCACTGTTAATTGGTAACAATTTTTTAGTAACAATATTTGTGTTAATTTTAATTGCCAGTTTTTTACTTTTACATATCTACAAAGCAGCTTCAACAAAACTTTCTCTTTTAGAATAAACGTTTGAGACTTAACTTTTTTTGTACGGCTTAAATTAAATGGCATAATTCAAAGTAACATGATTTTTTTACATTTTTTTGCACGGTCGTTTTGCATGGAACGTATCCTTGGTGCAAAGCGATGATATTATAGTTACAAACAAAAATATTAAAAATTAAAAATATACAACTAAAATTATTTATTGCCAAGAATGCACGATAAATATCGAGTTAATATAATGCAAAGCACGTGTTACACGGTGTGCTGTCGACAAATACGTAAAGGAATATAAAACGCAATCGTCAATCAAGATCGTTCGTGTTTTCCGTGGTACGGAAATTGAGTGAAAGTATCTCAATCTGCGCCAACTTTAAGTGGTTTTAGTAATGTTGTATGTGTTTCAAAAAATACTTACATTTTTGTAGGTTAGGTCATTAGAAGGAAACAACAGCGTTTCATTGTTTGCAGCAAAAGTGGGACTTACCTGCAAAAAATAAGAAATATAAATAAAATATGATTGTAGAAATTACGATATGTTCTTTTTCATGCCATCAGATATCTTTGAATGTTTAAAATCCAATGGTACACTAGATATTTAAGATAACTCGCTGGAAAAAAAATACGAATACAATTAGAAAATTCCAACTACGTGATCGAATGGTTAACGTCATTGGCTTCGGTTACGGAGATCACGGGCTTGAGCCCCAGTACGGATAGTTTTTATGAATTGATTTTCAATTGATTTATGCATTTCTGTTTGAAGTCATGGATGTATATCTCGAATTCCTACCTTCCATCTATCCTATCCAAAAACTGGTACGTAGCAAGAGCGATTAACTAGCCACTAGTCTTTTCTTCACCATATCTTTATATCCTTACTCTGTTTGAAAAAAAGAGAGGCTGAGTTTACGTAGAAACACTTATATTGAGACAAACTTCAAAAAGAGTTCATATGCTCTGAATTGAGAGCATGTGCAAAAATTATAGAAGGAAGAATTTACGCATCGAAAGACATTTCACACATTTATGGGTAAAAATTCACATCTTTAATTTATAGATTAATTTTACTTTTATTTCACGTTACCTTGTATTTTACTCTATTGTTTAATTAAATTAACTTTTGTTGTTATCAAAAGAGTAATATACAAATAAAACCGGACGATTTTTTTTTGTATAGAAAAAAGATATTAGGCAAACGCAAAAACAAAAACAGTTTTCCCGCGAGATTACAAAGAGAGTTGTTTTCCAATTCAACATAAAATTCAGATAACATTCCAATAATAAAATTATTTCAAGTATTGAATAAATATTTGTGTTTGATGGTAGTATTATTATAAAAGCGATTTTCAACGCTTTATTTAAGTATAACGGAAATAATAATAAAAAATATGCGAAGCTTTTTATATCCACTCGAGATTTCTTAAGTGAGAGAAAAATATTTTATTAAAACTTTGTACGAGCCGGTTGTGTTTGATAAAATATCTCGGTAAACATGGCGGAAATCCGTTTTTGAAAATGCCAGAAGTTACTCACTTAATCAATCTTACATACGTTGGCTAATTAATATTTATCATAACGTACGTAGCATATAAAGGTTAGCGTCGTAATTTTATATATTTCGAGAGTAAATTAACAATTTCTGATCCTTAAGAAGATTATGTAATATAATAGCTCAACTGTTTCATAAAATAAGCACGTTTTCATAAGAGTTATTATTTTTTTTGGTACCGGCTTGTGAGAATTTTTTAATAATAAATACAAAACAAAATTTTATAATTTACCAGACAAACATTATTCTTATTGTTTTTCATTAAATAAAAAAGTGTTGTTTTGGCTTGAAGAATATTTCACTAATTTAAATTTATCACCAACATTTTTCGTCTCATGGCAATATATCAATATCGTGATGTTAAGCAATAGCAGAGTTTATAATTAAACATGAATTGTGTCAATTAATTGACATGTATTAAAACATCACGCCACTTTCATAATTAATCATTTGACGTTGACGTATTGTCAAAATAGCTATCACCTTTAACATGACTTGTTGATTTAAATAGTTTGTTATTTTTATGCTATTTCAAGAGAGTTGAACTGAGTACCATTTAATCAATAATAAACAGTAAATACAAGGCTTGAATAGTTTACAATTTCATTAAATATAAACAAAATAAAAAACCATAAGAATAGCTTTTATGACGTCAATAATAAAAATGCTGAAAATACAGATATTATAATTCGTCATAAAACAATTGAATCATGTTTTTTAAAATTAGGTAAAAAAAGAAGTAAATATTTTTCATATATATAAATATTTGACACCTGTGTGGTCGAGTGGTCAACGGTGTTGGCTTCGGCTACGGAGGGCCCGGGTTCAAATCCCGATACGGACAGTTTTATAAATTGATTTTTCAATCAATTTATGAATTTCTGTTCAAAGGCATGGATATATGTGATGTCTTGAATTCCCCCCTCTCACCCATCCTATCCTATGAACGGGGCGTATTGAGAGCGATTAGCTTACCACTAATCCTGTCCTAGCCCTATCCTTCTATCCCTACTCTCTTTGTAAAAGGAGAGGTTGAGCAACTGAGTAACAATCAGTTCTCGTAGAAAACACTTCTGTTGAGATAAACTCCATTAGGAGTCCATATGCTCCACATTGGGAGCGGACATGGTTTAAACTATTTATACATAGTATGGTTCGTATTTTTCCGGTCAGAATTCATATTAAATGGTCATAATATATCGGTCAGAATAAATAGTCATCATTTAAATGAAATTAAAAAAAAATCTAACCAGACCTAACCTAACCAAAAAAATTTATTCTGACCAAAAATTGGATTAAATTCTGACCATTTAATTTGTTTCCAAATTAGTATTTATTCTAATTTATAAACTACTGATATAAGTGGTATGAAATGTATTAAGGAAAATGATAAAATATATTTTAAAAAATCAGCAAAAGACATGCTAAATGATTCGGCTTTTTATAAATCATACAATAACCAAACTGAAAATATTAACTACATGTACCTATATAAACTACGGAGTAATGAATATAGTTTTCAATAAACTGTAAAGAAACGAGAAATCTGCGATTTGTAGATTAAGCTCTTTGCAAAAAATTATAACCCTTTTAATTATACTGAATTCTATAGAATAGATGCTTTGTTTGATTTTTATTTAGACTGTAACTGTAAAATGATATTGAGATTAAATGCTTAATAAACACTGCTACGAAAAGGGCGTTACGTTACTTCTATTTGCCCATAATTAAATCACCGACAATTTTAGCGTTCATTTTTTTTCATTATATATACTGATTACATTATGCGACATGGTGTATTTTTAAGCATTTATGATTAAAAATAATCTTGATTTGAATTGAGTGGTTTTAGTTATTTCCAAAAAAATAAAATAGATCGATATTTTTGTTATTGTGTTGAGACAAACATCTAAATCGTAATTAATAAAACTTGATAACACAGTGAAGTGTTGTAGATTATCATAATATTTTTTCTTCGCTTAAATATTGACTTTATAATATAATATGGGATGGCTCACAAAATCCTTTCGTTCTAGGGCAAAAGCATTAAACAATTTAATGGAAGCATATATTCTGCTTTCATCACAATTAATGCCGTCGTAAATTCCATCATTTATTATCAGTTATGTTTCAATGTTTCGTTCATTTTATTTGACAAGTAACAACAACATAATATGAAAGACGACTGTGCCGATTAGAAATGCGTAAGATCATATTCGTGTTATACGAGGAAAACGCTATACCGGAACGAAAATAGAAAGCTTCCTAGGGGACACCTACCCCTGCCGTACAAGTGCTAAGTATCTGGTTCACACTCCAATTTGTGTGACATTCATTATGTTGACGTGCGAGAAACATTACCTAAAATAAATTCTATAGAACAGGATAGTTTTCGACGTATTACGCAGGTTTTGTTCACAAAGACGACGGCGTGGAAAGACGATGAATGGATATACAATGGCATTATCATTAGACAAATGGTGACAATGTATATGCTCATTTCTCTAAAAGGAATCAAATGAAATTGGAAGAACTTTATTTAAATGTAACAAATATTTCCGAGTGATAAATATGTTTATTTTTTTCTCATAACAATATGATTAAAATAATAGAGTGTTAAACTTTACAGAAACTACATTTATGAAACAATTTATAAATAAACAATTCGTCGTCATCAGATCTATTCTAAGTATATATAGTGAAGCGGAGTTTAACAATGTATCAACTGTACCTTATACACTAATTATGATACACACTTTTGAGTTGCTTCATATATTAGAAGACAATGGTAAAAGGCGTTATGCGTATAATATTAAATAATTTAAAACAGTGAAAAATGCTTTCGTTACCGTCTTATAATACATGAATATTAGAAATGCAAAACAGTTTTATAATTAATCAACTCCTTGAAAACTCAGCATGAATGTTTAAAATCAAAGAGAAACTCGCGTAAATATTCTAGGAACGCTCGTGTTCACACACTTACATACAGACATACACTAGCTTTATTATTTTATATGTATAAAAGGTCACCTTCTCACGTGTTGAACATTAATATTCAGAAGCTTTCCGCATTATTGAAATTAACTCAACTTTTACACTCGAGCGTCCTCGAATAATTGAAGAAAAGAAAAGGTTGCCATATTGCTCACGCGTTGTATTTTTTTTTTCATTGTATCACCAATTTTAATTTAATACAAGCCTTGAAACACATTTGACTTATGAGACTTATTTTGCAAAGTGACACAAATATAATAAACTTAGATCGTAAATCTCTCCCAAACTACAATTTAATAAGAGAGTGTTATGGATTTAATAAAAACACAATAGTCCTTTTTACTTTGTTCCACTTTATTTAATAGGTTAGGACCGGTTTCGCTCATTGCGAGCATTGTCAACTGATAGAAATATAATTTAAGAATGCTATTTATACAAAAATAAGTTTAAATGAAAAGGTGTAAAGAACAATTGACATTGAAAAGATATTACCAATTACATTAAAAGTGTTTCTAAAATAACACTAAATTGTTGAAAGCTTATTGTTACATTGAAACTTTACACAATATTCGAGTGCAAGTAAATATAATAAATTATAATTATAGCATGTCAGGCGTAATTAATATTGTACTGTGAATGATGTTGTGTATACATAACAAAAGTATTAAAAAACAAAACCTAATTCATCGATATCTTAAAACTACTCACCATTCAAATCTGTGGGCATTCCCATGGGCTAATCCATTTCGCCAGCAATGGCTTTAAATTCAATGATACATTTATTTGTTATATAAACACGAAATATTCATTTACTAATCGTCAGCTCAAGTTCATCCGTACGTTTGAACGCCTGAAGATGCAGAAAGGCGAAACCCGGTCGTTAGTGACAAAATTTGTGTGAATGTACATAATTTGAACGATTCGAATCTCCAAGTGTCCCAATTACTGTTTTAATGTTGTATAGATGTGTATTTTTTTTTGTGATAATGAAAGAATACTGTTTCTTTCTACAAATTTAATTTTCGGTGATTCTACCTCTAAGTAATTCAAAGGTGCAAATACAGTATTTTTTTAAATAAGTCGCTTAATAGTATTTAAATTTTATTTCAGATTTAGGATAGTACAAGAATTACATTCGAGACCGCGATAAAAAAATGTAAAAATATATAAATATACGTTTTATTATTAAACATGTTTATTTACATCTATAGTGAATCCCGACATCCCAGAATCGATATTAAGACGATTTCGAGGTTACGGGATCACCTAGTTCAATGTTCAGCAAACTGTAACTCGCGATAACATACGACTCTTTGGCCTCTTGAGTGTGGCTCTTCTACAAAATACCATATACAGTGCGATTGAAATTTCGTATAGACGTAATTTTCAGTTTTAAAACGTAAAGTTGGAAGAAGCGAACGAGGATCTCAGCGAATCTAGCTCAATCAAATTGAGGATCTTTTAAGAAAAAGCCAGCATAGGAGTACTCTAATAAGTTTAACAAAAATTTACCTTCCTATATAATTTTATATTTAAAAAATTTAACTCTAAAAAAAATTTAATCGTTGTTTAGTTAATATTTGGCTCAGTTGACCACTGGCCTAGTTGGTTGGGATTCCGGTAATGTAAGTCTTAGTGCCACCAAAATTGATATATGTTTATTAAGAATTCTTTGAAGAATTTTAAAAGCTAGGAGGATTTTGAATGCTGCGGAAGATTGAAGACCCCTGCGTTATTCCATACAAACTGAAATAGAGACGTCTCAATTTGACTGTATATTTAACAGTAGAAAATTTTCATTAAATAGGTTTATTTTATGTCATATATTACAACATTTAGGATGGTTGACTGTTTTATGCGTATTATGGTGAAATAAATAATTTAAAAATAGACAATAAAATAGATTTTTAAATCCATTGTTCTCGGTGGTTACAAAGTTTCAAGAGAGATTTTCTTTCTCAATAAATATGCAGATTATGGCTGTTCTCTCAAGAACGCTGAGATGGTTTTAAAGTTACAAAAGAAAAAGAAAAGAAACGCTGAGTCCAAATATATGGGGTAAACAAGACAAGTCTGAAGTGTTGAAAAACCAAAGCGAGGAGAAGTTGAAATGAAATTATGAGGAGGGTGACAAAAAAATGTGTCAAGATACAAAGTTGGCATTATTTTACAGGTTTTTTACTTGTTGAAGCTTTTAAATGAACATTTTTGGTATGTTTTACAAACACAAAAATAGCTGAAATTAAAATATAAAAAAAAACTAAACAGTGTTTCGTACTAATTTTAAATTTGTATTAAAGATCAGGGGCCAGTTTTTCTCACCACGAGAATTAAGTTAAAAAATGCGGAACAAGTACATAACGTACATAACGTGTTTTATTTTTGCCTTGCTAACAAGAATTAACAATAAACCGATTAAAAGTGAATTCAAGATTTTTTAATAAGTAAAATATATGAGCCCATTAAATGTGAAGTGAGCTAAATAATAAAATGGTAAAAAAATCTTAGACTTTTAAGTACTATCACGTTTTTACACGGTGCTTTGGTGGATTGAATATTTTTATTTTACGGATACAAACACTATTGCAACTGAGGTTACTTCACTTGTATGATACTTTAATGCGTTTAGAATATCACAACGCATTTAACGTATTTTTTCTAAAATACCTCTTGGCTCACTTCACCTTTAATGGGCCTTATGTGTTGATAAATTTACAGTGCTGATTTTTACCGTCACTACATTTACATTTTTCTTTAATGGTACATAAGATGTGTAAGATATAACATCATAATCCTATCCATTTATTTTTACCATCTACGTAAATTAGAAACTAAGCGATTGAAAATATGAAGTATTATATCATCGGTATACTGCCAGAAAACGCTTAGTCAAAAAACCTTGTTTTGAGATAATCGATTATTTCTAATATCATCTAGCGAAAAGAAATCAATTGAGCGCAGCCGTAGACAATAGGACTTATAAATAAATAACAATTTAACAAAATTACCTCAGTCAAAACACACTATTTTAATGTGTTTTGACTGAGGTTACTTCACTTTTACGATACTTTAAGTTGTGTAGAATATTACAACGTATCTAAATTATTTTTTCTAAAATATCACGTGGCTCATTACACCTCTAATAGGCTCATATGTTGTATAAACGCATTCATTGATTTATATCATGTGTAAAAAACAGGCATGATAACCGACCAGCCTTACTATATCTGTATGTTTATGCGTTTTTTTTTGTATCAGTAAGAAAAGTACAATTTATTAACATTCAAGCTATTACTAAAATCATCCAAGAAAATTCACCTTCATAAAGCAGTGGGCAATATGCATACGATCTTATATAGAAAAGAATTCAAATTATATTGATGTTAAAACATCTTTCTTTTTGTTAAATATGTATATTGTAGTTGATTCTTCTAATATTGACGTTTCTAATTGAAATAGTTCTTTCACTGTAAAGGAATTCTTTATCAATAAAGTATTATAACTCACGAACATAATACAATGTATAAATTAATTCGAGTCTGACCTAACTTGGTATCTTAACAGCAAAGTTGATGCGGTAGAAAAATAGCATAAAGTTTCGGATTGAAAAAGTTTGCTTTGCCAGATCTTGCCTCTATGCATAGATGTGCGAACCTAATTTACATCTTGGATTTATTATCAAATAGTTTGCGATACAAAAATGCAACTGTCAGCTTGCAGAAGTTTATTCGTCGATATTTCAATGCTGTTCTTTTTTGGAAGTCGAAAATAGAATGCACGAAAAGTTTTGAACTGTAATTATTTTGAAAAAAGTTTGTTGGATAAAGTTGTTTTGCCAAGCATACAATTTGTGCATATCTATAAAACTAAGTAAAATACCATTATAAGATTTTCTCGATGTCCATTTAATTAAATTTAAAAGATAGAAAAATAACAACAAAGCCGTTTTCTTTTCTTATTTTTTGATGTCTTCTACTTTTTTCAATAAGTATTAAATTACTGTTTTCTCTTTTTTTCCATATTTAAAAAGATCTTGATAATTTTTCTACGCACATAAAAAAATTGTTCACGAGAGACAACTTTTATATTTTTAGATTTAGCGATCATCACATTTGTATAGAATTTTTCTTCGTCGGTTATATCAAAGATTTTCTGTGTATTTTTAAAAATATTTTCCATGTTTTATCTTTTATTTTAATCAATTAATTGATAAGCTAACTATATCTTTTCGCAAATTGGTTAACGTTGTTGCTTTTTATGCAGGACCACACGAGTTCGAATCCCAATACAAACAGTATTTATCAATCACAGCATTTTGATTTCAGAAAATTCTCTCCCACCTTTTCAATCTTAAAATAACGGGGCAAGCAAGCTTACCAGTAGTCCTGCTCTAACACTATATTTTCTATCCCTACTCTCTTTGAAAAGAAAGATATTGAGCAGATGGGTATAAAGCAATTTTCAATCTCGTTGCGCTTCGTTTTTTATAATTGTAAGTGAAAGAGGAAGACATTACAAACATCCATGCCTTCAAACAGAAATCGAAAGAAAAAATGCTGTTCGTACTGGGATTCGAACTTGTGAAGACCGGCATGGAAACCAACGACGTTAACCACTGCGCAGTGGACCCGAAATAATTTAGTTTTAACCTCCCATATACAGATTTTTGCTCTCTCAAATAATATTTTGTTTTACACATATTTTTTTCTGTTCAGAATAAAAGCGTTCATGTACAAAACAATGTTGATTGAGAAAAGAATTTTACTTTGTAATATATAAGTTCAATCAGATATAAACAAGAAAAAAGGTTGTACGAACATTCTTCAAAAATAAAAGACGGCTACAAAGAAATATACAAGGTTTATTTATTTAAATTGAAAAGAAAACTCTTGTTTGTGTTTACATTTGTGTATCATAACGCCTCTTCCCCTAAAATGGTGCAAATACGAACGTCATTATGTTCCGCTACATTAAAATTGTCGCTGCAAATACACGAGTCGCATATTTTCCGCTTTGTTTTCCTTTCGCACACGAAACTTAGGGCTTCGTTGTAAATCACAATTTATATAATATATTAAGCAGCAAGAATTATGATCGCTATGCATATATTCCGTTTTCTGTATTATAACATTTTATAGAAATAAAATAGAATGGGCAAAAATTTCTTTTATCCATTATTATTTTTTTTGGCAACAGTGCAAGAATTATTCGTCGTGTTTTTCGAATAGCATGTTGACACAGTTTTGGCAGACAATTGGCCGCTGTGAAAATTTTTTCGAATATTTCTGAATTAAATCAGTTTATGAAAAAAATGTAGAAAATTCTGTGAAGTGAAGAGACCAAAGTAGTATTTCAGGAAACAAATAGTTGCATGCGTTGTAATATTCTACATGTCTTAAGGGAGTGGTTGGCAAACTCATTAGTCTACTGAGCCAAATATAAATTATACAATGATCGGAATTTCATTTGAGAGCCAATTTTTAAATACTTTAACTATATAAATTGGTAAATTGTTATTAACTTGATTAGGGTAATCGTTATTAGATGACGTTTGCTTAAAAGATTCTCAATATACACAGTACATAGATCAATAAAAAAAATAACTGAACGAATAAGCACAACCACCAGTGTCAACCACCAGTGTCACCTGTAATGCTTACGAATGAGAACTAATACCACCACAAAAACAAAACAAAAACCAAAGACAACAGCACCCGCCTACGCCCAGATAAATCCAGGACGTATCATCTATAAAGATGGAAATGTTATGTAGTATAATATCATATTATTTAATAATATGGTATACATATTAAATGTATACTATATTTCAAGCCGCCTGTGTGGTCGAGTGGTCAACGTTGTTGGCTTCTGCTAAGGAGGGCCCGGGTTCAAATCCCGGTACGGACAGTTTTATTGATTGATTTTTCAATCGATTTATGAATTTCTGTTCAAAGGCATGGATATATGTGATGTCTTGAATTCCCCCCTCTCACCCATCCTATCCTATGAACGGGGCGTATCGAGAGCGATTAGCTTACCACTAATCCTGTCCTAGCCCTATCCGTCTATCCCTACTCTCTTTGGAAAAAGAGAGGTTGAGCAACTGAGTAACAAGCAGTTCTCGTAGAAACACTTCTGTTGAGATAAACTCCATTATGAGTCCATATGCTCCACATTGGGAGCGGAAATGGTTAAAAAAATATATATTTCAATTAATGGCAAAACTATCTCATTATTTTTTCAGACAATTAAATTTAAGCAAGTAAATAAATTATTTTTAAATCACTAGTTATTTTTTATATATGGCATATTCATCTTTATTTACCATATTTGAGGGGCCTTGTATTTAAACTCACAATCTCAAAAATTCGAGTTTTGATAAAATGGCAAAAATCACAGCAGCACGCAATTTTTTGTAATCAAAAAAAGGTCATGAATTACAATAAATAATTATCGCAGGTGATAAGGAATATTTTATTAAGATGCGAAATTTACAATTACACCACAAACAATACTGTTCGCTAACTTGTTCTTTCTAGCCATGTCATATTATTTATTTAAAATTTTAAGCTTAAACACCAATAGTAATAAAAGGCAGTGTGTTAACAGTGTTTAAAGTAAATTTTAATACCCAACTATATTTTGATATATATAGATGCATTAAAAGTTTTTCGGCATACTTATCTAAAAGATATCTGTCTCCTGCTTAAAATAACATCAAAAGTATTTTTTTTTTTTTAACCATGTCCGCTCCCAATGTGGAGCATATGGACTCCTAATGGAGTTTATCTCAACAGAAGTGTTTCTACGAGAACTGCTTGTTACTCAGTTGCTCAACCTCTCTTTTTCCAAAGAGAGTAGGGATAGAAGGATAGGGTTAGGACAGGATTAGTGGTAAGCTAATCGCTGTCGATACGCCCCGTTCATAGGATAGGAAAGGTGAGAGGGGGGAATTCAAGACATCACATACATCCATGCCTTTGAACAGAAATTCATAAATCGATTGAAAAATCAATTTATAAAACTGTCCGTACCGGGATTTGAACCCGGGCCCTCTGTAGCCGAAGCCAACACCGTTGACCACTCGACCACACAGGCGGCTATAATAATATAGTTTATACAATAATGGCTTTTAAAAATATAATATAGTTGCACTGTAGACACTTCCAAGCCGTACCAAGCTTACGTTTCAATAATAAACGACATTTTTTTAAACAGAGCAGTAAGACAGAAAGACAGACAGAAACTCCTTTGCATTTTTCATACAATTGAGCGCTGGAGCCATTAGACGATTTGCTTTTCCGCTAAAGTCAGGTGCTCGTTCGCCTGCGAGACAAACGTTCAGGACGAAGCGACTCCCTCATTGTAGGCCAGGAAGTACTTTCGGATAATGTAACAAAAACTACGGATGTATTTTCCGACTACTCCCGACGATGTGTTATTATTCCAACCCATTATTCCCGGTGACCTATTTTCGGGTGCCCGTTCCGACGGAAATAATACTCAAAACAAAGAAGTGCTGAATGGATAAAGTAACATTTATAATTATGGTTTTCGAAATGACGCGAAATATCTGAAAAACTTTTTTAGCACCCTACAGACTGGCTTCAGCTTTTTTAAATGCTTTACTTATATTTAAATGCTTTTATTTTACTTTGATTGTGACTGGGAAAACGTCACTGATTACCTTTTTTTAAAACGAGATATTTTCTTTCACCGTGTCATTTTTTTTAAATGCTCTGATATGAAAAGGTAAAAACAGCTATGTATTGTATTTCACTGGTAAGCTAGTGCATATTCATAATTTATTCTCTTAGTAAATTGCCTATTATATAAAAAGGTTTTTAATTAATATTTGTATTTTTCAAGCCATCTTTAGTCATTGAATTATCTAAATATCTTATTTTTGTATTGAAAACTTACAAAGGTTTTAGAGAAAATATATTTTTTTAAATTATACAGCTTTTGAAAACAATATAATAAAAAATAGTTACAATTAATTAAGAAGAATTTACGTTATTAGAATACTTTATTTGTTGTACATAATCAAATGATTTTTTTATTTTGTGCATTTTTATTTAATGTTTTCAACATTTGTCTATATCGAAAAGTACTTTTAAACTTACAAGTTATAAATTGGTTAGTTTAGCTACTTCTTTTGTTTTAAAAGTTTATTCTAAAGAGTTGTTCTAGAAGAAAATAAAGTTGGGACGAAAATTCAAAGTGTTTTTAGCTTCTAGGACACTTTAAATGTTATTTGTCTAATAGTGAGATATATAAATATATTTAGACAAACAAAATGTGTTTGCAAGTACACAATTGTGTCATCGCTAGAGCAACTGTTGTATGAATTAGAAACTAAACGCTACATTTAAAAAATAATCACTAAATAAAGTGCTGTTAAATGAAATAATTATGCATCGAATGCCACTAACATGTTCATTTATAATAAAACTTTTACAAATCGTCATATTTTTTAATGAGTTTACTTTTAACCGAGAATTACTTTATAAAGATGAATATAAAGATGAAAATGATTTACAAAGAAACTAAGCAGGAGAGTAAATAGATTTACAACTGGTGACTTATTCAAGTAATATATAATAGCATAAACGTGTCTTATTAATAAAGTTTGGTTAATTATAAACGGAAATCGAATAAATTTAATATTATAATTTTGTAATGCCAAAGTCATTAGTTTCATTTTAGATTTGACTGAAGGTGCTTGGTGAAATTTCAATATTAAATTTAAATCGCTCAAAGTATGTACATTCACACAGCAAAACTTGTGTGAATTTCATTAGTTTCACTCGAGTTAATAAATGCAGTCAAAGATTATTTCGGTATCATGCCACTTTCAATAGAATAATATAACTAAAGTTCTGAAAATGTCATGAATTTGAAATAACTTTTAAAATACGTTTATTATCCCCTATTAAAAGTGTATCTAAACGCAAGAGAAGAGAAGAGAGGAGAAGTATTATTTTGACAATAATAAAAACGAAATATTTCCACATTTCTGGTCATATGAAAGGCTAATAAATCCAATTAATTTATATAAATTATTTCCTTGTCAAGTTTTATTTCAAAAGGGTAGGTCAGATTTTTTTAAATTTTTTGAATTTTGCCCTTTTGATTGCCGAAGAAATAAATTTGTGAAAAACAATGAATGAAGTTTGTTACAAAAGCGCGCGATTTTTTTAGAGTAATTTATTACCACCACCCTTCTCAAACGGGAAATGAATCAGTTTTAACAAAGAAGTAATTTTCCTAGCGGATTTATTTAAAATCTGGCATTTATGATTTAACTGCGGATATCTTTCATAAATACTCACTCGAGATAAATTTTACATTTGGAAACTCCTTGTTAAAAAAACATATTTTTGGATTCCGCGTTTATATATGAGTAGAATATTGAAATTCAATTATTTACTTTTTAACGACGAGTTTTTGCAAGTGTTGGTAAATTTTTTACAAAAAAAATAACAATAAAGCATTTTTTTTGTTATATTCAGGTATTTTTACTATAAAATAAAATATAATATTAATCGAAATCTAAAATTATATAATATTAATACCATAAAATATCAGAGAGCTGTGCCAATGGCTAAAGTTAACTCAAGTTAAAGTATTAATTATAACAGATTGCAATCTATATATTAATAGCCGATAAAATAATCACTCGCTTTTCACTTTTTACTTTTCACAAATGTGTGCGTACTGATGTCCTCGGGTCTTTTTCTTCTTTTACGAAATGTATTTGTTAGCGTATTTGAAAATTAGTTGAATAAAATAAAATAAAATAAATTAAAATAAAATAAAATAAATTAAAATAAAATAGAAAAAAAATAAAATAATATAAAATAAAATAAAATAAATTAAAATAAAATAAAATAAAATAAAATAAAATAAAATAAAATAAAATAAAATAAAATAAAATAAAATAAAATAAAATAAAATAAAATAAAATAAAATAAAATAAAATAAAATAAAATAAAATAAAATAAAATAAATTAGAATAAAATAGAAAAAAATAAAATAGAAAAAAATAAAATAAAATAACATAAAATAAAATAAAATACCATAAAATAAATAAAATTAAATACTTTGCAACAAAAATCTCACGTTGCTGGGCAACGGGCTTACAGCTAGTCTTAATAATTTCCGGAAGAATAAAAAAAAGAAAGCCGGTATTAAATGCATATAATTATATATTATATCATCTTGAAATCTGACAATCTTATCCGGACATTCGTGCAAAAAATTTTGGCCGCATATCAATCCTTATATGATTCAAAGCTAGTTGTACACATTTATTATCGACTGTGGAAAGGAAAAAGGACGTAATCAACACAAATCAAATTTTACAGGAGGCGCAAAAAACGTGTTTTGATGATATGGGAATAATAGGGCTTTTGCAGGAATAGTGGTAACCTAATAGCTTTCGCTAAGCTCTATTATTTTGAAATTGAAAGAATAAGAGGGAATTTTAAGATCACATATGCCCATGTCTTCGATCAGAATGCTGTTCGTACTGGGACTTAAGCCTGGACTGGGAGATTTGCCACGGAAGCTAACAACTTTGACCGTTACTTCATGTATCCTAAATTTCATAATACGTTCTAGATAAGATTAAGTGAATCCTAGTCAGTATTAGCTTATTTATTTGTTTCGTCTGAAAAAACAACATTTCTTTATGGTACTTATATATAATATGAATATTTGTGACTAGGTTTATAAATACATTTTAAATTGTAGCATATAAGAAAGGTTTTTTATTCCAAGAATTTTAACCGTAACAGATTGTATGAAACAATACAGGCTTAGTTTATAAAATAATGAGAGCGTATGCGTTGTTGAATTGAATTTAATTATGAATAATGAGAAGCTAAAGAAGGTGCACCGTTCTCATAGGTGACAAACCATTTTTTTTAATATATCATGTGTGGTGTATTTTCACAGAGAACTTATTTAAAATTTGCCAGAAAACTATTTACGGTGTTGCCGTTATTTTTTTTTGTTAATAATATTTGTTACAAATTTTACTTGAAACCAAAAAGCTATTTCAACGAAGTTGACTGTTTAACACTTCCCCCTATTGTACAAAAAATACTTCCTATTTGTTGCTGGCCCTTAAAAAACCAAGTAAAAAACATGTTTTTTCACTTGGTTCTTTAAAGGCCAGCAACATATCTAAAGTATTTTTTAGCACCGTATGGGAAGTGTTAATTAACAAGGCGCCATTTTGCATGCACTTATCTCATTTGTCGATTTATTTTAGTATTAAAAGCAATTTTAAAATTGATTTTTTTCTACTCGATTGCATGCATTTGAGGTTCTTGTGAAACTTTAAATGATATTATGACCAAAACGTTATATTTTTTAATAAAAATAAAAACGAAATTCGACACGAAATTGGTTTCTTTCCGATGATGCTTTATTATGTTATCATATTTGACTGACTTTATAATTGTTGTAGAACTTAATCGATTTCCATTTTCACCATAAAACAGAGTTGCTTTAATTAAATAATCAGTATTATTATTTTTAAGCGTACTTAAGTGGTTTAAACAAAGAAATTTAATTTAAATTATGCCATACTAACAAACAAATTAGTAAAAAAAATAATGATGTATTTTTTTAATGTTGCCTAGCAATGTCTTTAAAATTGCACGTAGGGTCGAAGTAGGTTCTTGTGAAAGCAGTCGTCGTAGCTGGAGCCAGAGTCGTAGCATATCGCTACGCCAACGCTACTAAAACAGACGTGCTCGTACAAATTTAAAACATTGAAATATCATGTTCGTAGAATGAGCTCTACACAAGACTGAAGGGTCTCATAGAGGACGTTCTAATGATCTGAGTTTTGTATTTTAAGCTCACTGTAACTCTTTGAATTTTAAATTAATACCGTTTTCAATAAAGCAAAGTAATACAGAAGAACACTCCAGTATTTTTATACAAGTATTTCCTGAGTGATATATTTTAATGTGATTATCAACAGTTAATAGAATTGGAATACTATGTAAATAATAAAGTCATCAATAATAATAAGTTAATTTAATGGTGGTAATAGAATAAAAAAAAGCCGCCTGTGTGGTCGAGTGGTCAACGTTGTTGGCTTCGGCTACGGAGGGCCCGGGTTCAAATCCCGGTACGGACAGTTTTTATAAATTGATTTTTTATGATTTTTTATGAATGAACGATTTATGAATTTCTGTTCAAAGGCATGGGTGTGTGTGATGTCTTGAAATCCCCCCTCTCACCCATCCTATCCTATGAACAGGGCTTATCGAGAGCGATTAGCTTACCACTAATCCTGTCCTAGCCCCTATCCTTCTATCCCTACTCTCTTTGGAAAAAGAGAGGTTGAGCAACTGAGTAACAAGCAGTTCTCGTAGAAACACTTCTGTTGAGATAAACTCCATTAGGAGTCCATATGCTCCACATTGGGAGCGGACATGGTTAAAAAAAATAAAAAATAGAATAAATTTCAATTTAATAAATCTAATCAGAGATTAAATAGTGAGGAACAGGAAAGATATTTGTTAAGTCAATGTGTACATCAAAAACATATAATTAATTGAATTGTTCACAAACTTTTTACGAATTTCAAACATAAATTCACTCGTGAATTGATAGTATTGCCAGCCACCCTCTACTGCTGTGTGCGTGAGCAATCACGTATTAGTTTTGTTTTACAAATTGTACAATACTGGTATTTCACATAATTTCCAAAATTCAACGTCTTGTTGTCATTCTCGTCCCTTTTCTGTTCAACATATCTAACATAACATTACCTTACCTTAACCGTAATGTCATTTTCTCTTTGACTGGAGCTTGTCAGTATACTAACATAACCTTAACCGTTACGTCATTTCTGTTCCAGTCCTAGTCAGTAAGTTTTTACACATATTTATGATGTAAATTTCAACTTAAACTGATAGTTAACGTTCAGTTTGACTACTTTATGTTTTTGTGAATTGACAAAATTTTAACACATTGGTTACGGATGACTCGTATACGAGTCTTTTCGCCGGTCTGACTTACGCGTTGAAATATATACATCCAATGCGACAAATGTTTTAGATTCTCTATGCAGATGGCGTAACAAATGATTGATGCATCATTTAAAAAATAAAATATTAAAATATATGCACAAATATTTTTTTTATTCGGTGATTTCGGCGATGAAAAATCAGCAGACAGTTAAAATAAAACTTTAAAAAATAGGCCACCAAAATATAAGCAATTGTAGGCTAAAAATAGGCTTTTATGTTTTCTAATTTTGTTTTGAAATAAAATAAACAGGAGTAAATGTTTATTTGACTTGTTATTTATTACGTTTTCGATGAAATATATAATTCTATGTCAAATACCCGATTTTCTATATTAAAAAATACAAAAGATGAGTATCGCTAATAAAAGCAGGCTAAAATATATAAAGTATTATGCAACAAAGTGTTGCACAACTGGTGTCCAAATTATTTTTTTGAATGTCAAATAGTTTTAAAGTTATTTTTTTTTTTCAAAAGTACCTAATTTTTTGCAAAATTTCGCAAAAATGCCCCGATGCGAATGAGAATACTGAGAATCAAAGTGTTTAGTTCAACATTTTTTTATAAAATCAGTTTATAGCTATTTTGGCGTGCGCCATCATCAGAAATCCATATATGTTTAAGCCTGAATTTACTCAGTTATATATACTGGATTAGAACAGATACACAATACATCTTGTAAGTTACTATAACATCCTTATTTATATTACAACTATAGTTTTGCACTTATTGAAGATGAATTTTGTTGAACTAATTTTATAAAAAAAGTATTGGAGTCAGTAGCTTGATATTTTTTACCGTATTAATTCTACCAAGTTAATACCAATTCAATCAATCGAAACAAAATTACACTTTAACTGTGACTTATATTATATAGTTTATTTGAATTTAATGTACCAACATTACAAAAAATTTTATGCCTGTAAAGTCTTGATTCTTTATTCTTTTTAGCAGATATTTTTTTTATCATTTATCTCCAAATATAGAATTTATTAAGAAATATGTAATTTTTTAAAAAAAAAAATTCTAATTTTTTTTTTTAAAATTATTTTTCTATTTAAATATCTACACAATCAATAAATTTCCGATTTAAAAACCTCTTTAAATACAGAGAAAACGAATTTAAAAAAACGTGTTTAGTCTCAAAACGTACTCAATTCAAAAAGCCCAAAACAGTTTTTTGCACTTTGCCAACAATTTTGGTTTTTGGAGTTAGGTAGGTTTTGAATCTAAGACGCTCAATTATGTGTTGCTATAAGGTTTTATTGTTCTGAGATAAGCCGTTAGAAATAAAAAAAAATTAGCAGATAATTTTTTTTAAATACTTATAGTCTCCAAATATAGAATGTATTAATAAATATGTCATTTGCTTAATAAAATTTTGGTGAAAGAAACTAAAAATCAATTATGTGCTGCTATAAGCTTTTATTGTTCTGAGTTAAGCCGGTAAAAATAACAGTATTTTCATGCGTATTTAAATTAAGAAGAATGATGTTTTCGATAGATAGATAAAAGCAACTTTATTTAAAAAGCGAATGCTTACCCAAAGCGAAATAAGCAAGATGAATAAATACCTCTTGAAAGACGCTACGCGATAAAGGCAACAAACATTCCAAATGAACTCCTCGAGATAATCTCGCGTTTACCTATTCGTTTGAATTCATATAATATGCACGAGGTCGTAAAGGCGAACAAAGCTATCAGACTGTGAAACATAATGAAGTACATCTCTCACTGTGAGTTAGAGAAAACTGAGCCAAAAAATAAAACGCTTTTTTACAGTAGATGCTGCTAGAAAAAAAAACACTTTAAGGCTGCAAAAACAAGACTTCCGCTCGGTGTGTAATCGTTCCGGTGACAGACGTCGGGACGCTTCTTTACTTACGACGCCCCAGATAGTTTACGTTACTGCTCAGTGCTTATGTAGCGTGCTTTTATGAGCATTGGTTCATTTATAAATGACCACTATAATGTGTAAAAACGAAGTTACGTAGTAATTATTTAAAAGTTGGAAATTATAAATGAGGACAAACATTCAAAAAACAATTTGTGACGTATTTTGAAAAATGCCGTTTTATATCAGTTATCATAAAATCTCAAAAAGGATTTTTTCCTATAGAAATTAAATCATTAAGTTGACACATTCAAACAACCCATAATTTTTCGACCACTTAAATCATCATAATAAAAATAAAAAAACATTTTTTAGTACTTTTTCCACATAAAATATATTGAATCAGGACCGATTTCGCTCATGGTGAGCATTGTCAACTGATTGTGGAAAAAGTACTAAAAATGTTTTACTATTTTCATTATAATGCCATTCCACAAAGTTTTGACAGTAAACACCTTAAAAGTGACTTAAATCATCGTTTCTCAAGCTCTTTATTAGTGTGACAAATTACTTTTTGAATGTTTGCTCCTCAAATACCAAAAACAAAACATCCTCACTAAATTCGCAAGCATATTAATGAGAGTTAACTCATGCGATAAAACTATTATGTTCATTTAAGTCATTAAAATTTATCCCGTTTACAATTGATTTCACTTACGTCTCGCGTTTAATTTTTCGGCATCTGCAGACATTTAAATTCACGGATGATTTTGAACTGACGCTTGGTAAATAGCTTTAACGTGTATATATTATATATAAGAATACATTTTATTACAACTTTATTATTATATTATATATACACGATGCAGCTCATAAAAAAGTCAGTTCAAGTTCATCCGTTCATTTAATTGCCTGCAGATGACAAAAGGCGAAGCCTGGGTCGTTTGTAACAGATTGAGTAGATCTGTACAAAATTTTAGTTTTCGATGAGAAAATTTTCTCTTATTAAATTTGGTTTGGACGTAAATTTTGATTATTTACAGTTCAGTGAAATCCTGTTTTCGTGTGTCCGGAACTTTGGTGTATTTTAGTTCTTTTAGAGAACTGTGTGTATTCCGAAAATAACCACTAAGAGAATTAATTACGCTTTGATCTAATGGTTTATTCAATAAATAGGTTTTCAATTGATTTTTCACGCCAGTAAATTTTCTGATTATTTAAAAATGCAACAAAAATCCTCCCCCTCCCCCGTTGAAGGCAACGAGGTTACAGCTAGTATTACATTCATACTTTAACTCACATTAGAATTTTTTTATAAACACTTATATTCTAAGATATCGATCGACTTCTTGTCATTATTTTTCTATCCTTGTGCGACTGAAAATACTGACCGTTGTGAGTAAAGTGAAATGAGTGTGTTACTCCAGCAAGCAAATAAAGATTTTTTAAATTCGAGATATTGAGAACGGATATTATTTTTGATGTATTTTCTTCTTCGTTTGATCCTGATTAAAATTAAACTGTCATAATTTAAAATTCTTAAAACTGAGGCTTTTATTAACTACAATTTCAAACATCATTAAAACGATTTATTAAAAACACCCAGCTTACGTTAACAAAACCTTCCATATTATAATCACATCGTGAATTTCCACACATTAGATACAGTTAAGTAATACAGAAAGCTACATTACTATCACTTATTGAAGCGTCCTAATTAAAGTTAGTTTTTAATAAAAAAAATGCTTTTAACTGTGAATAAAAAAAGTTCGTATTATATTTATTATTTAAAGAAGAAGTTATCATTTTGTATGGGTTTATGCTCACCACAAACAAATTAATACTCTACAAATTGTCCAAAATAGATCACTGATACATATATGTAACGCTACGTGGTACGTGCATAACTCGCTGCTTCACAGAGATTTAAAAATATTTACCATCCACGAGTTCGTTCGTGAAATATTTAAAAGTTTCACAGCGAGGTAGGAAAATATTATTGCCCAACGATCTCTCATCTTCACAACTATGACGAGACAATGCCTGACAATCGTTTTAGAGTGAGAGCAGTTCTGCTCGACGACCCATTATAGGTTGTATGTTTCGTCCAAACTAATAAACTATTTAACTGGATGGCTGCCACAGACGAGATATAACGTCAGATTTTTCGTACTCAACACGCCAAAGACAAGCTACTTCGTCGATAAATTTAATAATTGAAAAGTATAGCCGGCGTGCTAGGTACAAACGTACTTTTTTCTACGGCAGCCAAAAGGTTAAGAACGAACTTAGCATCATGAAAATGACCCTCTTTGGTTGACTTCTTTGTGTACTGTATGTTTATATGTATGTATGCGCATGTCTGTGTACATGTATGGATATAGAATGAGGAGAAACATATAGAATGTGATTTGCAAATGAATGCATATAGAGTACCCGTAAACTGGCTTCACTGAAGATTTCTCACTTCTGTAGCGATCACGGCCTTTCATCAACAACAATAGTAAGAGAATACAAACTTTTTCGATGAAGGAGACTCGAAGAACTATGACGCTAACGCGCCCTGGTACTTAAAGCTCCGTAAATTTGACATACAAAAAAAAGAAAATATTTTTAAAAAATACAACAAATAAAAGAAATTGAGCTGTTTAATATCAAAAGAAAATATCAAGGTAATAGTAAGCAACAGTATGCTAACAGTAAGAAGTTAATTCTTATTGCAGTGTTTAAGAAAAATATACAGCATTCATATAATGCACGATATGAGTAAAAGTTTTGCAGAGGCTTAACATTTTTCATCGGATATGTTTCCATCGTCGTCGTAAATGGAGCACTTCATATACTTTTAGCCTCGCGTTCTGCTAACTTCTCTGCCAAAGTCACAGATAAAATAACGCGAGGTAAGTATTTCGCTTTTATCTTTTATTCTTCACACCTTCCTTCCTTCCTGGCGGCTTGAGCGATGCTTCAAACGTTTCATACTCATTTTTAAAAATGTTACTAGAAAGACATAAACGAGAATGAAAGATTTCAAAATAAGCATTCTATCCGTGTACAATATGTCAGTTAAGCTAGTAGAAAAGGCTTACATATGAGTTGATTTAAATAAATAGCAGTTAACTTTTATTCGTCATTTAGCGAAATTTCTCTCATCTTTTTGAATTTATTTCTCGTCTTTGTCACAACTAATAAGAAATAGAGAAGCAATTAAATGGTGTGAACTTAAATCAATTTTTGGTCAGAATAAAAATAAATTTTTGGTCAGAATTAAAATATTAAACGGTCAAATATTTATAACATTTTGGTTATGTTAGGTAAGGTGGTAATAGTATCGTTCGCCTATAGGAAGATTTGTCGTAAACATCTCCACTTTGCACCAATAGCAACGCAATACGGTGACAACATTATCACCAGAATAAAATTCAGATCATGTGTCAAAATAAATCTGACTAATTTCATTTAAATTATGATCATGTATATAAATTATGACTATATTCAGACTAATATTATATAAATTCTTACCAATGTAATATAAATTATGACCGAAACTGTATTAAAATTCAGACCAGAAAAATACGAGCTTAAGAAACATTACTAATACACACTCCTCTTATATCGCTCTGATTTTCAGGTACACACGTGGCAAAATCGTAAATAAATATCTGTATCAAAGATAATAATGAAAACATAAATTTAGTTTAACAAATGTTTTCAAAATAAACGTGGCACACCCATTTACACGTGTAATAACTTGTATATATATATATTAATTAATTTAGACAAAGTATTGAAAGCCAAATCCATTGAAAAGGTTCATAAAAATATTTATTAACTCTTTCATCATAGGCATCAAAATCTTTTGCATCGCTATAAATATAATAATATAGAACATCGGTATCTGGCATTAAAAGTTTTTTTTTATAAATTATGAAAGGAAAAATACTGTTGATGGCAGATGTTTTGCTTCATGATAAATGCTTAAACTTTTAAAGACTCTTGCTTTCTTCTTAATTAAAAAGAAAATAAAGCGAAGGAGATTGTTTTGCTATCTCTCTTGAAAATCCGAGATAAAAATAAAGAAGTGGATGTTATCGTTGTATTTTCTTAGAAAGCACTTTATTCTACATAATAATTTAAAAATACTTAATTAAATATAGATCGCTGCATTATTTTTTAGTTAATGTTTTGTGATGTTTCCTAACCTCAACTTTACTTCATCTACTATACAACGAGATTATTATTTATTATTATAAACGTAACTTTAACAAACACGCCACGATTTTAAAATATCAAACTAATGCTACAACAGCAAGATCGTGCTTTATGCTTAATGCAAGGAGTTAAACTTACTCAAAGAATAACCTGCTCATCAATACAGTGATATCACATCTAATAATGAATGTATGAACTTTCTCTTCTTTAAAAGCATCTAACGACTTTCCAGATTTTACAAAATATAATCACTATGACAGATATTGAACGTTCTGTGGAACGTACGCAACTCGATTGTTACATAGAGACCATAAAAAGGCTCGTATTTTTCCGGTCTTCGAATTTCAATACAGTTTCGGTCATAATTGGATAAATGGATACCTTTCTTTGACAAATATATTTTTTTAACATTTCCTTGGATTTTATTTAAAATTTGAATTGTTTTACAGCCATTGCACTAAAACCAAAAACACTGTGTTTTTCAAAGACTCGTATTTAACCGGTCTGAATTTTAATCTGTTTCGGTCTTTATTAAATTGTCATAAGATAGCGGTCAGTGTGCAGAGGGTAGAATAAATAACTAATGGTCAGAATTTATATAAAATAGTCATAACTTAAATGAAATTGAAAAAAAAACACTAACCTAACCTAACCAAAATGGTTATAAAAATCTGACCGTTCATATTTTTATTTTTACTAAAAAATGAATTTTATTCAGACCAAAAGTTTATTTGAATTCTGACCAAAAATTTATTTACAATCTGACCATTTATTTTTCCCCATGAAGAAATATCTATTGTTTTAAGTTCTTTCGTGAAATCTCTTAAAAGTTTTACAGCGAGATAGGTAAACACCATAACCCAATGACCACTTACTTTCATAATTATGAGTAGACAATACATATGAATCGAATCGAATTTGAGTTTAGTATCAAGTTATAGGAGTTTTAAGTTTCTGCATTTTATACTGCATGAAATCAAGTATCTGTGATTACTTTATCAGATATCACAATCAAAAGTTGAAACATTTCCTGTGTAGGGTGTATAGCGTAGTGATTTTTGATAGATGTAAAATGTATGTAACACATGGTTTAGAGCTTAAATCTAATGAAACAGTAGCTGTAAAAGTTTAATTAAATAATTAATAGCACCATCTAGCGATATGAAGAATTTTTAAATTTGGAAACCGTTTGTATATTATTTATATAAACGAGATTGCTTTTGTTTCGCTGGGGAATATTGCTGGATAAATGTCAAGTACTTGGCATACCGCCACATTTTTTTAAGCCATGTTTTCATAAATTAAAATTTTAGTTGGAGCTGAACTAAAATGAATATGCATCGCACTGACCTCTTTATGCAAGAGTTTGGAATGAAAAAACTCACGACAAGCGAAGCGTAAAACTCTAACCTCAAATTTATTTTATATTACTAATTAAACTTTAAAGAACCAGCTTTTCTTTAATGAACTTTTAAAAATGAGAAATTTTTCGAGCACGTTAAGAAAATGTAAACATTTTTAACAGTCAAACGTAAAATATAGTTGTTAGGAATTGTATAAATATTTTCACGTTATGTAGGTAATGGAAGTTTTTTACGAGAGTTGAATTTTATTGAATCGTTCAGACTATTATTTGGAGAGAGTACAGATATAATGATAAAAAGGATTATATGTTAGGTAATCACTCTCCCTACGTCCCGTTTCAAGGGTAAAATGTATGAGAGAAAACTTCAGCAATACGTAACTGTAAAAATAAATCCATAAATTAATTTTAAATATAATATTCTCAGATCAGAGATGTAAGAGGTGTTCATATGTTTAACATTGAGAGTAGACTAGGATTTTGTTTTAAAGCAATACCTTGTTCTTTATATATAATTATGCTCATCCGCGTTGGACTAATATTCTTTTTTTATTGATTTTTCTTCTTAACATTTTTCGTTAAATAACAAATATGTTTGGCATAACAGCTTTATTATACTTTTTTTATTTTTTTTACCATGTCCGCCCTCAATATGGAGCATATGCACTCCTAATGGAGTTTATCTCAACAGAAGTGTTTCTACGAGAACTGCTTGTTACTCAGTTGCTCAACCTCTCTTTTTCCAAAGAGAGTAAGAATGGAAGGAAAGGGCTAGGACAGGACTAGTGGTTAGCTAATCGCTCTCGATACGCTCCGTTCATAGAATAGGATGGGTGGGATGGGGGAATTTAAGACAGCACATACATCCATGCCTTTGAACAAAAATTCATAAATCGATAGAAAAATCAATTTATAAAACTGCTCGTACTGGGATTCGAACCCGTGCCCTCCGTAGCGGTAGCCAACGACGTTGACCACTCGACCACACATGCGGAAAAATATAATTAGATTTTTTATATCATATTACATAAATTCTAAGGAAATTTCATGCCCAAGATCTCACATGTCAAATGTATTTTGCTGGCACTTGATCAAAAAAGTATACGCAAGCGTTTGGAGAAAGACTGTTATCAACCCATTATTATGTTAGACAGTCAAAAACAGTGGAGGGAGTTGCAACGTTTTTCTTTATGATAAATCGGAAAAATGAATGTGACCTTTAGAAATGAAAAGGTTCCCACCCTTGAGGTAGGACTTTCACCGCTTGACTTCCGACATAAACAACATGTTATTCCATCAAGGCCTAACAGTAAACATTGTTAAATTTATGTAAAATAATAATTCGTTAATGATTATGCCGCCCTTCCACTTTCTCTTCATGTTTTTTGGTTCCGTTTCTCTTGGTTGGTAATTTGATATATACGTGTTTTGAATTCAAAATTGTTTAAGCTATATATGTAAGTGAGATAGTTCGTAACTTCTAAGAATGATATCAACCTGACATCAACGTGTCTCCATGGTAAATCGATTACGTTCCACGAAGGACTGTGTATATATATATGTTGATAAACTTAAAATATTTAGCTAAAATCTATAACAAAACACTCGTATTTATGTATATTTGTTAATCGAATTATTGTCGGGTCTATGGCGCAGCGGTTAGCGTTGTTAGCTTCCTTGCCAGATTTCACTGGCTCCCTGTACGAACAGCATTTTTTTCGAGTGGTTTGTCGATTTTTGTTTGTGGTGTCTTAAAAATTCTCTCCCACCCTTCCGATCCTTCAATAATTAGGCGCAGTGAGAGCGATTAGTTGACCACTAGCCTTGTTTTATGCTTACTTCTACCCTTACTTCTATCTTTGAAAAAAAAGGTTGAGCGACTGAGTAACAAACCGTTCTCGTAGAAAAAACTTCAGTATTAGAAGCTCATATGATCCTCATTGGGAGCGTAGCGGATTTTAAGCGGAGCGTAGCGGGTGTTAAACATCATAAAACAATTAATGGAATTGTAAAGTTAAACAAACATATTGAATGTTATATAAAATTCAATTAAAAATTATTTAAAATGTATCAATTAAAATAACAAAATGGTCAACACTCTTGAGCTTTTGTTTTATTAACTTCTGTAGCCAGTGGTTATATTTTGTCAATTGACACTATCGTTAATTGATTGTAAAATCGATTTATAGATTTTAAGCCAAAATAAATGTATGCAGTACCGGCGCGCCCCTTTTTTAACAAACAGTGGAATATTTCTTTATATGCATGTCCGCTCTAAATGTGAATCATATGGCCTCCTAATGGAGGTATCTCTAAATAAGTTTTTTACGAGAACTGTTTGTTAGTCAGTCGCTCAACCTACTTTTTTCTAAGTTTATAGAATACGATACATAATTATAACTAACAGATACAAGTATAAACTATTATTTGTTATCAAAATATAAAAATAATTTGATAACTCAATTTATAATTTATTGCCTATTTCGCCTGTATGGTAGCGCCGGCCCTGAATGTATGTGTTGTTTTAAAATAGTCAGTGTCTAAAAAATGCGTCTAGAGACATCAACTACTTCACTATTAGTCATCTACTTAATACATTATTTTATATTCTCTTCAAAGGAAAACTTTAAGCGACTAATTTAAATGTAATAAAATGATCAACAAGTAAACCATCCCAGTTTCACTATCAAAAATGTTTTGAAAGCTGTGTTTTATCTAGCCAATATATACCGAATTCTTTTGTGACTTTACAACAAGGAGCAAGTGACATTGGATTAAAAGTCAACATGAAAACAACTACATATATGCCACTCACAGAGCTGTTGCCACAAATTGGTAACCATGTCATTAAAACCCTCAATGTCTTCGTGTAGCTTGGATCTATTGGTAAGCGAAGAAATCAAAAAGAGTATTGTAAGCAGCAACAATGGATGCCTATATGAACTGCATAAACAATTTAAATCTTCCCGCTTATCACGAAAAATAAATGTTTGAGCGAAAGATTCTGTGAAAGATTTTCATCTATATCTGCGAAAATGGCATCTGGCAACGTTAACACAAACATGAACTCCATGTATAACCTCTACGGCAGTGGTTTTCAACCTTTATGCTACTGTGCCTCCACAAAATAAAATTAAATAATTGCCGCGCCTTCTCAACCTTTTATTTTTTTAATAAATATAGTAATTTAGACACTTTTGTGCATCACCAAAGCAGAGCGTTTGCAAAGACTATATTTTTAAAATCTTCCGCCATGTACGTTACGATATGAAGTTTTATGCTACTTTATGCTACTGTGCCTCCACAAAATAAAATTAAATAATTGCCGCGCCTTCTCAACCTTTTATTTTTTTAATAAATATAGTAATTTAGACACTTTTGTGCATCACCAAAGCAGAGCGTTTGCAAAGACTATATTTTTAAAATCTTCCGCCATGTACGTTACGATATGAAGTTTTATGCTACTTTATGCTACTGTGCCTCCACAAAATAAAATTAAATAATTGCCGCGCCTTCTCAACCTTTTATTTTTTTAATAAATATAGTAATTTATACACTTTTGTGCATCACCAAAGCAGAGCGTTTGCAAAGACTATATTTTTAAAATCTTCCGCCATGTACGTTACGATATGAAGTTTTATTTATTTTTAGGTAACATGGTATGAAAGTTATTTTTTTATTTAAAAGTTTTGATGCCTCCCAGGTTGGGAACCACTGAGTGAGTCAGACATTGGCAGATTTTTTAAAACGCAAGTCTTTTGCTGGGCCGGAAATATGAGGACCTCAACTTTAAAACCTACCTAAAGACCATTTTTGATTTTTTTCAAATTTTGATACCAACTTGTTCTCTATTTCAATATCTACACAATCAATAAATTTCCGATTTTAAAACCTTTTTAAAAACAAAAAAAACGCATTTAAAAAAACGTGTTTAGTCTCAAAATGTACTTAAATCTAAAAAGCCCACAGCAATTTTTTGCACTTTGTCAACAATTTTGGTTTTTGGAGTTAAGTAGGTTTTGAATCTAAGGCGCTCATATGTCACTCATGTATTAATAAAAAATCTCCAAAACAGCTCAAATTTTCTACTCCTGAAGGAGGATTGAGCATTAGAAAATGAATTTGGTATTATAGGACTTTCGAGTGCTGAAGATCAGCGATTGATATTAATTAACTAAGGCAACCGAGACCAACCGACTGTTAAGTCAGAAAAGAACAAGATTTTGCCCAGGAAATAGAAATTTATGCTAAAAAAAAACCAAGCACTTAGCTCTACTAGAATCATAGTAAATTTGGTTGTATTTTTGATGTCATATTTCTTTGGAACTATTCTGATGATAGCCTGATAGAAAATTTACTATAGACTGTAATATTTGTATATTTTTGTAACTGTGTATCATATGTTTTGGTTATATGATAGAGTTATACCGATGTAACACTAAATCAATCACTTTATATAAAGAAAACAGATTTATAGTCAATGTAATTAACAAATGTTCGCTATATACATGATGAAATATATCGTATTCTAGTGGCGTATCAAGGTCTAATCGATCGCTTTAATGGCAAGATACGCTGTAATCAAACATCAGCCGTCCATGTTGCCGGCCATTTAATTGTCGACTCGCCAACAGGGCTAACATTACAAGGCAATATGTCATTAGTGAAGTGGTGGAACACCCTTTTCTTCCCTACGTCACGTTGCCTTATAACAATTATTTATGCTTTTTATCATGGTCATACAAGAGATGATTCAAAATAATTTTTCCACTATTCGAATCGTAAATGGAAAAATGAATAGTTAATTTGTTAAATACGTAAATTTTATAGATATTTTGAATTATTTTTCCCACGAAGCAATTGCTGTGCATTTTTTTGTTGGTATATCACTTTCTCTACGGTGCTAAAAAATATTTCTAAAATGGTGCTGGCTTTTTAGCAACCACGTGAAAAACATTTATCACCTACAATATTAGACCTGCAAGATCGATTTATGTTCGAAGTCGTTGATATTTGTCATATCTATCTCTCCCACTCTTTCAATCCTAAGGTCAAAAGGACAAAGCGAAAGCGATTAGTTAACTATTAGTCCTGTTCTAGTCCTTTCTTTTTTATCATTACTCTCTTTAAAAAAGGTAGTTTGAGCAACTGACTAACAATCAGTTCTCGTAAAAAACTATGTTGAGATATCTCTATTAGAAAGCCATATCCTCCACCTTGAGAAATGACATAAATTAGAGAAAAAAAACATTGATAAAAATTGAGTTCAGGCACATTTTAACACTGATTTTAGTAATAATTCAATTACCTCACATCGTAAATGAATACAAATAAATGTTCAGAAATCAATAATTTCAATCAACCGTGAAAAGCAATAATCGTATATAGTCTATTCAATTCGATTAGGGGACGTAAAAAAAAATGCTCACATTTCCTAAAATTTATACCATGCCATAAATCGCCACAAGAATGGATATTATTCCACTAATACCTCTGTCAATTATTTCCAATTTGGTACGAGGTCAGCTCGACCTGTCGATTGCCTATTGGAACTTTTGTGATATCCGAGGAATGAATGACTCATCTAAAAATACAAAAGAATATGCTGGTTATATTGGAAATGTCCGTGTAAACATAATTTATTACCTTTTTAACATAATATGTAGTTTTGTTCCAAGGAAGTGCGTGAAATAAGTCAAAATTCAAATTTAAGTATGACACACAGAATATTCAACTGCAATTTTTAATTGACTTAATTTGGCATTTATTAATTTTCAAATACATATTTCAGTTTCGATTGTATTGTTCATATTTTATATACTCTTAGACGTTTTGTCATTAACGAGCCGGGTTTTGCCTATTGCCATCTTCAGGCGAGAAAGTGCAAGTGTAAAGAAACCCTTTTCTCTTTAAAGGCCACAATCACTTATCTGATTCAACATAATGCCGCATTAAACATTGACAGAGAATTGACTAAAGAATCTTTGTCCAGAAACAATTTTATCCCAATTTCTAAAACTCGTTTGTTTTTAAATTTGCGAATATCCCAATATTACCAGCGTGGGACTTTTTTTAGGTCTTCCAAAGATTTTAACATCCAAAATTTTTCAGAATTCTCATACAGTCAAAAGGCCACACCAGAGTAGCCAAAAGGCCGCAGGTTCCCCACGAATGAACGAAACGATGAGAGTAGATGAAAAAAATTATTGTGTTTCTTGTCTAGCCCAAAATTTTTTGAAGCTCAGCTAAATTAAGTGTACATACATTTCTAAGAAGGCGTGATGCCGAAATAGTCAAAAATTCATTTTTAAAGTTTTTACTGTCTGACTGACTGACTAATGTCTTTCGAGTTTCACAGAGAGAAGAGATTTTGCTTTATTTCTATTTCTTCTCTTGTAATTTGAAGTAGTTTTTTTTTTCTTTTTTTCCTTCTTCGGTGACTGTTCCATTCTTATTATTATTGTGGTCAATGTCTTTCTGTCCAGGGTTTGACATCATCAACCAGGCAGGTGAGATAAGGAGTAATGGAAATAAAAGGGTCTTAAGAAAGTTTGACCAAAAAGACCTTCCGTGGTCTCACGTTGTACGTATGAGGATAGTCTATGTAATCGTCAAGTATTTTTTACTGCCATTACTTGGTATAAAAGTATTATACCAACAAAAACACTTGTTTAAACTAATTTCACATTCATTTAATAATATCGAAAAGAATGGTTGGCAATGCTTGTTTGTGGTGAGTGTCACCAACCCTGATCAAATAAATGTTGAATAAGTACAAATACACAAACATATTTTTTACCCTATTCGAATATTGTTAATTGCTTTTTCTTTTCGAAAGCTTCAATTAAAAAAATATATACGCTCTGAGTATGGTGTCACTAAGTTGCTAAATGCATTATTTATAGTAACGTTTGATTATATATTTGTTTAACTGGTTCAAAAACTTTGATTCGCAATCCTCTTTTTTCTATATTACAAACTGCGACGTCTCAAATAATATAAACTTAAAAATCAATTCAAAAATTCAAGACATCTTTTTTAAATTTAAATTCAATATTGATAATACCAAGACATTACGCCGAGTTAAGCTTTTACCCCTAGACCAAAGGCGCTGAGTAAAATTATTTTTCTGCCGATGTAACATTCGAGGTCTTAGATTTTATCGTCTCTATCGATATTACATTTCGCAATCGTTTATTTTCTGACACATCACTCCAGCTTGTAAACTGTCCTACATTCGAACTCATAGTGATTGGCGGGATAAATAGGGTGTGCATGTACAGATAGATAGACGCATCAACACCTCGTCTCACAATTTGTCGACATTCGACGTTTTTATTTGCCACCTACATACACACCCGTGCTACCAAATTTTCAGCGGAATTTTCCCGACCCTCCTCGCTGCCCCTGGGAAATAGGAGTGCCTTTTAATTTTTTTATTCGCCCCTCTGCAAACATTTTCACGGACGGGCGAGAAATCACTATTGCTTTACGGTTGATATAAAGTGTGTGGGGATTTTTTTGTAGTATTTGTATTTAACATTTTTGGCCCCGACCCAAATCAAGTGAAATTTTCTCGTAAATTTGAAGAATTGCATTTTTTCTTAATGACTTACTAAACAGACTATAACTGTGAAACCACATAGTCAAATCAAATGAAACCTTTTGTGGTTGTTTGAAAGACTATGACTATTCAATTAGGTATGTTATTATTGCTAGAACTTTCTGCTATGGAAATCCATATTACAATGTTTGCATTAGGCCATCAAATCCCGGGATTCAGGATCCCGTTAAATTTTCTGATTCCGAAATTCCAGCATTGACACGGCCGCGATCCCGAGATTTCGGGATTGAGAAATTTTGAGCAAATCCCGAAAATTGACACGAAATCGGCAAATTTCAAATTCTTCGATGAGCTAAAAAAAAACGATTTTCTGCGACAATCTGGGAAAAAGTATACCAAATCGGGGATTTCAAATTCCTCGGTGAGAAAATCTCAATCCCGAAATCCCGGGATTGGAAAAAGGCTCCGGGATTGGATACCCTAGTTTGCATATGTATCGAGTCATACTCCATTTTTTGCTTGGCGCCCACCTTGCAGGTTCAATTAGGCTTATTTATTTTTTCTCGCTGCTATTAGTAAGAAAATATTTTTAGAAATGCTTTTTGACATTCTTTTTTACAGAATATTTAAAGCTAAAATTGAAAATGAACTCAGTGACTGCACCATCATGTAATCTTCAGAGGACAAATTGACGCATCAAATGCGTTATGTTATCCTTTAATTTTGGTTAGTAAAATCAGTTACTATTTTTAATAAAAGTAACAATTAAAAGACTGATTTAGAATAATTTGAGTATCTGTTATTTATTTATTTTTTATATCAATCTGTTATAATGATTATACTGAGTCTTCTATACAAAATGTTGCTTGATACAACAATGATGGCTCTATTTTAAAGCATAGCCCATCACGTGAAAACACGGCTCTGGGATCCAATGTGTTAATACTAGGTCCTTGAAATAAATTCCTACGCAATACTGACGTATATTTTTTTATATTGCAACACAAAGAAAACAAACTTTATTTGATTGTTCATTATATTATTAAACACTGCAATGCAGGGGTATTGATTTTAACAGTTTTAATTAAATTGTTTTTTTTCTAATACTGTATCTAATGTCATTTCCGTTTACAAGTAAAGTACGGAATTTTCCGGCTTAGGCATAATATTAAAGGTAAATAATAAATAATGTATATTTCGATTGAATACTTTTAAAACCATATAGCTCCCAGTGTTGAGAAAATTGAGCTTTTTTACAATAACTGCTTGTTAGCTAGTAGTTCAAACTCATTATTTTTGTAAAGCGTTAGTATAATGACATGGAAGAACTATCTGTCAGTTAATCACCCCACAACGCCACATTTTTATAATTGAATAAAGACGCATAGGGAAGAATTTTAGAATATGACTGTGAACGCAAATTCATAATTCTATAAAAATAACATATAAATACTGCCTGTGCTTAGATTCAGACCCAAACGACGGTGACTTCTTGGGTTAAGGTACTGTCGTAAATATTTTACCACTAAGAAATAATTTGATTATTTTCTGTAAAACTAACTTCTCATCACCAATATGGAAAAAAATCAGCTCAAAATGGATCATCACATTAAAAAGTATTTTACGAGAACTGGTTGTAAGCTAGTCACCCAATCTGTTTTTTTGGTCAAGGTAAGGAAGATGGTAAGCCAGTCAGTATACAACATTTATTCGAACAGATGTCGATTAACCGATTGAAAAAAAACGGTTCGTTCTGGATTTGAGCCAGGGCATATTTATACGAGTACTGGTTGTAAGCTACTCGCCCGATCTGTCTTTTTGGTCAAGGTAAGGGAAATGGTAAGCCATTAAGTACATGACATTCTTTCGAACTGAAATCGATTAATTGACTTTAAAAAAATCAATTTGCACCGGATTTGAGGCCGTGCGATCCATCACGGAAGGCAATAAAATTTAACACTGGGCCATGAACAAAACAGTTTTATTATTATTTAAGATGTTTAGACTTTATCAAATACAAGATTATTTTAGTCATTTCAAGTTGTAAATCAATTATTTTTTTGAATCCAGCATTAGGCCAAGTTTTTTTTTATCCATGTCCGCTCCTAATGTGGAGAATATGGCCTCCTAATGGAGGTATCTTCACAGAAGTTTTTTTTCTTCTACGAGAACTGTTTGTTACTCAGTCGCATAACCACACTTTTTTTTAAAGTGAGTAGTAGGGAAAGAAGGATAAGGCTAGAACAGGACTAGTGGTTGACTTATCGGTATTGCTACACCCAGTTATTAAAGGATCAGAAGGACGGGAGGAGAGTAAATAATGTGAATTGACATCACAAACACCCAGTCTTCGATGACAACTTTGAATTGAATAATTCTCAAATTAACTGTAATCTTAAAGGAAATCGAACCCATACCTGCGTGATCGGTAGAGCAAGCTCTAAACAACTGAGCCGCAGCAGACAACGAGTAAATTTTGATAAATTTTATAGGAAAACCATTTGATAATTTTGCAATCAATAACTTATCCATAGAAGTGAGTTTTAAATTCATATTTATATTACATAAATATTAACATTATTTTCAATTTAAAATTCCTAACAATCCCAAACTATTTAATATGGCATTAAGTAATGAAGTGGAAAATAAAATAATTATTATATCATTTGTGTATTGAGATGATAACAAATTCAATTAATTCGAAACGGCAATTTTCATTTAATTCAGCTTATTTTATTTCAAAATAATCAATTAATATTTCATTTCCGCTATGACAGAATCCGTATGTGTTTCAAATATAATTTGACTAATAAATGAAACATGACGTCATACAATCAAACATTGTAATACATATCCACTTTCTGATAAAATATGAAAAAAATGAGTAACCAATTACAGAATAAAGCTAATATATATGAGGGTTCTAAAAACAAAAACGGTAGTCTCCATATTTTGTTGAAATTTCGTTATGTAGAGCTGGCAATTCCACATAATACAAAACAGCATTCTTTCGATAATCACAATGTATCAAACTTGATACACGTTCTATCAAAAGGATGTAAGCTGAAAATACCGAATTGGTATTTAAAAAAGAACGTAACCCACAGGTTTTCTAAAACAACTTTTTTGTTAATCATAATGTATACAACTTGATACACGTTATATCAAAAGGATTTTACATAAAAATGCCAAATTAGTATCTTGATTAAGCTTTTATGTTTGAAAAATTAAGGGCCTGCGAAAATTACCGATAATGAAAAACGACTTAAAATAAGTTTTTTTGAAAAATTTAATTGATTAAATTTAGATAAAGTCAATTAAAACCAAAAAACCGCCTGTGTGGTCGAGTGGTCAACGCCGTTGGTTTCGATTACGGAGGTCCCGGTACGGACAGTTTTATAAAATGATTTTTCAATCGATTTATGAATTTCTGTTCGAAGGCATGGATGTGTGTGATGTCTTGAATTCCCCCCTCCCACCTATCCTATCATATGAGCGATTAGCTAACCACTAGTTCTGTCCTAGCCCAATCCTTTTATTCCTACTCTCTTTGAAAAAAGAGAGGTTGAGCAACTGAGTAACAAGCAGTTCTCATAGAAGCACATCTGTTGAGATAAACTACATTAGGAGGCCATATGCTCCACTTGGAAGCGGACATGGTAAAAAAAGACAGTTTATCAGCCAAATTATCAAAAAACGTTTTTTGTGTCTCCTGTAAAAAGTGTAGGTTATGTCCTTTTTCCCTTCCGCAGTCTATATATGTGTATGTAGGGGGGGGGGGGGGTACTAATGGTTCCAAATACTCCCGGTATATGTAGGTTTTACTCTTCTATGAATATTTTGATTTCTTTTGTTTATTTCATTATTCTGATCATTTTTCATTTTAAAAATATAACTCCAGAATAATTTCGATTCTGTCATGTCTGACAAAGCACGTTTTGTACATTTTTTGTTTACATGTATGTGTTTGAGCCATGACATGAAAAATTCAAACACTGTCTCGCCCGCCCATTTATAATTCAACGTTTTTTTTTCATCGGCACATGAATTCGTTATGGGTTAAATTTGTTTTTGAGGAGCAGGTGAACCAATATTGACATGGCGTAAAAGTTTTTCCGGCAGCAGCGAGTCGTAGCCGGCGTCGCTTTTCCAATCTCACACCCTTAGCAACGTTTCGACGATTCTAACGAATAACACTGGCGATGTTGTTTTGCGCGCTTTTGACGGTTTATGGACGGTTCGTGGACGATTTTTGCACAATTTCGCTATGTTTACGCAACTCGCTTTGGTTTTGATTTGTGTTCTTGTGCAGCAATTGGGAGGCTAGCTATTTGCCGGGAATGTCGAACCGTGCAGGTTTTAAACTTTTATTAAGTCAATATCTAATCTAAAACTTTCTTTCAATGTCACAAATAACACGACAAACTTTTATTAATTTAATACTTTCGATGGATTCGGCGGTAACTTTGTGGATGTTCGTTTTAATATAAAATAACGTGTTTCACCCCTTTCAGAGGCATCCTCAGACATACTTACTTTCACAAATGCTTGTTTAAGTACGTATCACAGTTTGTAGCATAATACGTGGAATAATCTAAGTTATTTTATATTTATTAATTTACATTAGTTTTTTTTAAATAACTTTTTAACGTTCTAGTGCGGCATTTTAGGGGCAAAATATTTGCTGGGGATATCAAAACATGCAGGTAGTCAACTTGTTTTATTATCCAATTACCAATCTCAATGTATAGTATATAGCTTTTTAATGGAAGTATTTCAACAGTCAGTCAGTAGCTTAACCTCTTAACTTTTAGATATCACAAACATCCACGTATTTGAACTGAATAAATCTAAGTAATAATGTTTTTCCAGTTTAAATTGCTCGAATTCATCCTTTGAAAAAACAACTGTAATTGCTGTTTTTCGTTTGCCGCAAAAAAGCACGAACGTGTACAAAATCAGCAACCTTATTTTGAGGTCACTTCTGAAAATAGCGTTTCTACGTCCAACATGATGGATGAAGAGAGCTGCGGCTATTTTGACGCCGGACCATTAATGACATAGTTAATAGCTTTTTTTCACACTGTACAATATCTATGACCATATTTGGATATTTATTTTCCTTAGATTTGTTTCTGTTCATGAATAGCTGTGAAGTTTTTTTTATATATGTATTACACAATTCAAATGTCAATAATTACATTTCTGATTTGTAAAAAAGAAAAAAAACTTGCAAAGAAGGCACGAAATGAAACTAAACAAACTTTTTAACGATACACAATCGTTCACTATGAGAATATGAAACTGATTATAATCACTTGCTTACAATTTTTATTTTTATATATTTCCGCTCCTAATGTGAAGCATATAGCCTCCTAATGGAGGCATCTCAACAGAAGTTTTTTTCTATAAGAACTGCTTGTTACTCAGTCGCTTAACTTAATTTTTTTCAAAGCGAGTAGTAAGGGAATAAGGATAAGGCTAGAACAGGACTAGTGGTTAACTAGTTGTCATTGCTACACCCAGTTATTGAAGAATCAGAAGGGTGGGAGGAGAGGAAATAATGTGAATTGACATTAAAAAAACACCCAGGCTTCGAACACAACTTTGAATTGAATAATTCTCAAATACACTGTGATCTTACCGGGAATCGACCCAGACTTTCGTGATCGGTAGAGCAAGCTCTAACCAACTGGGCTACAGCAGGCGACGATATTCGAATTCATACACTGCTCAATCCCCAACAGGCAGAGTGAGAAAACAAATGAATTACGTAGAACCAAATTCAAGTTGAATTATGTTAACCTACTCAAACACTGCTTTGTCAATAGCAGAAATAGTGCTTATACAAATGATTATCATTGCACACTATAAGAATTAGTTTGTAAATAGTAGGCATAACGAGAAAGTAATGCAAAATGCTTCACAAGGTTTTGTCAAATAAATCTATGATCGAATGCCATTGTGTATCTCTATTAATACGCGTCAATACATCCATGGCTGATAGTTAAAAAATGAGCTCAGTACCGACATGAAACTAGCCTATATATCGACTTTGGAAAGGAAAAAGGACATAACACAGACAGCAAATTTTACAGGAGGCACAAAAAACGCGTTTTGGTGATTTTCGGCCACATGCAAATTATGAAATAAACACAACCTTGAAGTACACGGAGACTTATAAACTGGTGTTTAATTGACATAATCTAATATTAATTTAAGAAATTGTCTAGGAAAATCCTTTTTTTCAGTCTTTTTTCTTGATTTCAATTTTCACAAGTCCATCTTTTTTCAAACTTAGCTAAATTTGGATACTAATTCGGCATTTGCAGCTTGCATAATTTTGATAGAACGTGTATCAAGTTTGATACATTGTGATTATCGCAAAAAACCTTGGGTTAAAATATTGCATCTGCAAATTTACTGCTCAAAAGATTATATGTACACATCTTAAAATATAGTATTGTAAATCCTCCAGGCAATATTTTTACCAGCACAAATATTTTATTTCCTTAACAATATAATTTATCTTTATTCTTAATGAAAGTTTTCATCCCATTTTAGAATGATCACTTATTTTACACTATGCAGTGTGGAACAAACTTTTTCTAACAAATATGAAAGTACATGTAAGAGGTGTTAAATTTTTTAATTTGTATGATTTTAGAGTCACTTATTGATAATTTCTACTGTATTTTTTAAACTCTTTTCAATGTAAATTGTTTATTCCATTTTTTTATTTCAATTTGTTTTTGTAAGAATAGCGCTGCTTAATTTTATTTGTTATCAGTTGACAATGCTCGCCATGAGCGAAACCGATACTGATCTTGATAAATTGAAGTGGAAATTAAGTAAAAGGAATATTGTGTTTTTTCTTAATATAATGCTTTTCCACCAAGTATTTATTGACAGTGAACACTCTTAAAGTTAAATAAATAAATTACAATATTTAATGAAACTAAAGCCTAATTTTTATATCATAAAATCTAATTTGATAACTTTCAAATTCAGTTTTCTCTGTGCTATTATTTATGAAGATACCATATTTTAGCTTTAAACCATCGAAATGTACATTCAGATATGTGAATCTTTTGATCACATACAAATGAATTCGATTACTCATTTAATTATTAGCCAACCCATTTACGTATATGACAGCAAGTTTTTTTAGAATATAATGAATTTAAAGATAAACGGAATAGCCTAGACAGTAAAAATCGATTTATCTATAACATCATAATGACTGTCAGAATTGTGTATTTTGTACGTTTCAATAATTGTTTATTGGATACAATGAAAATCGTTAGAGGACAAATATATTCCACGCGCACAGTCAGCCAGCCAGTAAATGTAAATTTAAACGTTTGCATAACAAATGATTTAATATACCTCCACGAAACTCCGTTAGAAATAATGTAGCCAACAACAAATACGCCAAATGTAATTAATAACATGAGATTACCGAACTTAACCTGCAATTCAAATCAGGAAAATAAAACAATTCAAATTTAATTTTGTCATTCAGACGGCATTCTGAACAATGCTGAAATTTTCATTAAAATATTTAAATTTAAAATTAAAATCAATTACTTTTTTACGATTTGTATGCAAAAAAAGTTCAAACCAGCACACTCGGTTGATAATATAAAATAAATATTTTAAAAAATCCGTTTATTTATTGATGCATACTAGATTTTTTCCAGTAAACTTTTGCGCAATGTGCACGATGTGCAGGCACAGACATACATATAATTGATGTGTGTGTGTGTGTGTGTGTGCATTGTGCGTAATTTTGACGTTACAAACAGTCAAATGAATTAACATAGAAATAATATAGTTCGGTTAATTTTTAAAATTTAAGTAAATATATAATTTTCAATTAAGTTCATAAATAAAACACTGTTTTGTACTAATTCCATTTATATTGAATATGATCAGGACCATTTTCGCTCATGATGAGCATTATCGACTGATAAAACATACATTATTATAGTGCAATTGACACAGAACAAAGTGCTTTGTTCAGTTGATAATGCTCGTCGCGAGCAAAACCGGTTCTGATTTTATTTTTAAAATATATTGTTTTTGTACCGAGTGTTGACAGTTAACATCTTTTCAATATACTTACTAAAATAAACCAAAAAACTTTTGACCTCTTCCCAACGTGACAGTCATTTTTGAATTCCTTGTCGATAAACCCATTTTTTAAATATTACATATTTTTATTTTGAAGACAAATTTATTGCTCCATTACTATACGTTATGCCAACTATTAAAAAACCAATGTTACAGAAAAGACGAATATCTGTTGTTCCAATAATATTTTTCTCTCTATTGGAACATCAATTTCAATAAACAAAACCTTGTGATGAAATCTATAATATGTCGGGAAAGTGTCAAAGTGTCAAACGACATGAAATGGATTTTTTTAAAGATGATGTAAAGAAAATAACTTGTCTATTTTCAATTTCAATAGTGCCTAGCTTTCGTAAGTGAGAGAACTTAAATATATATAATATAATGTCAGACTATCCCTAGCATAGATGTCCAAAACAACTTTGATTTCCAGATAAATATTTATTTATTTATTGTTTAAAAGTTAAAAGTACAGTACATGACATGACAGCTGACGCTTATTTGTCATGCCCTAGTATAATGAGAACATGTAAATTAACATAATACTACACGATACATTAAAATCAACATACAAAAACATGAAATAAAAAAGTAAAACTTAAAAAACAGTTCACAAATACTGTCACATAAAAATGTCCAGTTCTCTAGACAATGTGTTGATCAGTTGAACGGCCCTTGGAACTGGCGACTCATACGTCCTACGCGAGGAAATAGTAAATATATTATAGTATGTTAATAATCAAAGCTTTCTTGTAGTGACGTAACTTCGTTGACATGGCGAGCGTAGTCTGTGAGCTTTCTTCGTGGTAACTTTTCATATAAAAAAGCACCCTCGCTTACAAAATAAAAACTTGTAAAGCCTCTCATGTACCTATGCGTTTTCAAGAACTTTTTTTCAGCAGGGCGCTATTACAAATGTGGAAATCTTCTTTCTTTTGCAAAACCACTTGGAGTTTTTTTGAAACGCATACAAAAAAGAGCGATCAAAGTTTTCATCGTACTTTCAATGGCCTTGTTTGGAGAAAAAAGTTAGGAAAAAGCTTCAAAGACACGGCCGCAAGCACGTTGGTATTTGATTAAGAGATGAATTTTTAAAAAATATGTTGTGCATTTTTTACCAAGTAATGTGTTAAGCTACAAAACTGCGTATATAAAAGTTTAAGAAATCTAATTTAAGTAGTCAGTTTTTTAACGGGCACTGACACTGTAATATTACAATATTCTAATGATGATACTAATTTATATTTTACGTCGTCTAAATCTATTGCAGTCATAGTAAAGCAAAAACTCTATTACGAACCGCACCCGTCTCATAGTTGTGACTATAATTCTTTTATACAATAATTAATTCAATATCCGAACACACAAAGTTAAACATTAATATGTATAACATTTAAGAAATATTCTAGACAAATTTTTATGTTTCTATCTAATTTTGACCAACTAAATATTTTGCGAAGCCTTCGGCGTATTGTATTTTCTGTGTACATATTTTGTCTTTAAATATCTTTTCCCTATATATTCTAGCTAGTTCACAATATAAATAAAGATTTTGTCAGATACAGGCTTTGAATGGGGAAACAAAATAAGCAAACCAAATTTAGAATATTATCATTCATTTCATTTAAGTTGCAATGTTTTGTGTTTTTATTAATAAAATAAAAATATTTGAGGGTATTACTTGCAAACCCGGTTCCAAAGTTGTTGAAACATGAGCCAAGAATGTAATTTAGCAGATAAAAATAAATTATTTTTAGAAATCAGTCTCAAACATGGCTTGAAAACATCCAAAATACCATGCCAAAGTAATGTAATACTAAAAATACTTTTAAAATGTACATTGTTTTTCAAAATGAAATTCTAGATAAGTTTTTTTAACCATTTTGGAATAAGCCGTGTTTGAAAGTAATACGCTCATTTGTCCGGCCTAGCGGTTAGTGTTGTTGGCTTCCGTGCTGAATCTTACGGGTTCGACTCCCAGTACGAACAGCACTTTTTCGATCAATTTATCAGTTAATGTACGAAGGCATGGGTGTTTGTGATGTCTAAAAATTCCTTCCCACTCTTTTGATCCTTAAAAAACTGGGCGTAGCGAGAACGATTATTTAACCGCCAGTCCTCTCCTGGCTTTATCCTTATATCCCTAGAAAAATTGGAGCGACTGAGTAACAAACAGTTCTCTTAGAAAAATTTCTTTTGAGAAACTATTAAGAGGTCATATGCTCCACACTGGGGAAAAAAACTCTTATTAATTTAAACTCTTTCGAACTTAGCTTAGACTTCTTATTTATATCTTTACAAAATTAAATACACTTTTAAGTGTGTCTAATTAGACTTACTTAGGTAAGATTCTTTACCTCTTATCTACACAATTAGGTCGATAAATATTACTTCATAAGACATGTGAAAAGAGATATGAATTACCAGAAAGAAGTTAATACAAATAAATATCTATAAATTTTTCAATCCAAGCTTCAAATTCAAAAAAAGTTAATAAAATATTTAAATGTTATCGAAAAAACACTGATCCGATCCAATATTCATTCAGCCCTGAATTATTTTGCGATATTAAATTTTTGTCTTGAATCAATATTGAAATTGCAATCTGAGAACGATGGGGGTGAGCCAGCTGGAATGGGGTTGAATCTCATTCGACTAATTACCTTTGTCTCGCTCATCGATTTCCGTTTTACCTTTCGTAAACTAACTACCTGGGCAGATTTCACAGATAGAAAATACTCGTTGACTTTCCTTTAAAATGAAAGGAAATTCTATTTTCAATAATAATGATGTAGGATTAAGCCAAAGAAGCAACTTTATTTTGCTTATCTGTACCTTTTAAAATTCATTCAAGTACTTTAAATGCTTAGATCAAAGTTACTTATTGAATACTTTAAACTTTTAAAAGTTTTACAATTGTAACCAAAACTTTAGCGAGTAAACAATTAAATATTTACTTGAATTTATAAGAAATAAACTGACATAAATTTCAAACAAATTTCAACGTCTTGTTGCCACTTTTGCTATCTTTTTCAACGTTAACGGAGCATATGGTCACCACGCGGTTTTTCCAAGATTCTCTACGCCAGTCTATGCTTCATATATCACTTTTAGGGTGTTCACTGTCAATACTTGGTGGAAAGGCATTATATTAATAAAAACAATAATCCTTTGTACTTCATTCCACTTTATTTAATATGTCAGGACCGGTTTCGCTCATTGCGAGCATTGTCAACTGATCAGTTGACAATGCTCGCAATGAGCGAAACCGGTCCTGACATATTAAATAAAGTGGAATGAAGTACAAAGGATTATTGTTTTTATTAATATGCTTCATATGGTCATCAGTAGCTTTCCATGACGTCGGGATCTATCTAGTTGGAAGAGGAGACAGGTAGAGCTCAGATTATTTTGGGGAATCCACAGAACATGCTTAAGCCAGGTCCATGGTCGCTTTTTTTTACGTAATGAGAAACTGGTTGGTCTACTCTCTTATCTCTGTGTCTGTAGTCAAAGTGAATACAAATTGTCATGATGTAAGCTTTAATTAGAAATTCTATTACAAGTATACTTGGACGAGATTTGTCACTTTAATTATGACATATCGATACGCATAAAATGTATTTACTTTTTAATAATCTATCTTTATATTAAAAATCCTTTTTAGTATATAATTGAACCGTACATTTTTATGAGCGTGAAATTCGCAAACCAATTCACAGCCGACCAGCAATGACGTTTAATGAAATGGAACAACCACCGAAATCCAAAATCAATCGGTACTTTTAATACCTTCTGGCAAATGTACAGAAGAAAGGTTTTTCGCAGGCACGGGTTTATGTCTGACCGCCCATCAGAGGATCGTTCATTTGTACATCGGACGTACGCATCATACAAATAAACAAACCATTTGCGTGTCATGAATATTTTAATAATTTACGCATGAATAGGATTAACATGTTTCCAGCAATTTAATGTTTCAATTGCTCCGGAACAAGGGTGTGCAAAAATGAAAGCTTTTACCAAATCAAAATCGCAGTCGAACAAGCTTTTGTACCAGTATTTCAACACGATTACAAATTTGATTTTCTTCTTCTTCAATTAGCTGTATGTCACAGCAAATACGTTGGAAAACTATTTTTAGCTATATTTGAGTTGATTGAATTGGCATTTACTTGGTAGAACTCCATAGTAAAAAATATCAACGTATTTAGTTCTAAATTTGAATCGTTCAAACTATGTACATTCTCACAGATTTTGTCACTAACGACCCGGGTTTCGCCTTTCGGCATCTTCAGGCATTCAAGTGCACGGATGAATTTGAACTGACGTTTAGTAAATGAAAGTTTCGTGTTTATATAAGATATAAATGCATCACTGAGTCCAAAGCCATTGCTGGCGAAAAGGATGAGCTCATGGGAATGCCAACATAACCCGGGTCGTTAGTGACAAAATCTGTGAGAATTTACATAGTTTGAACGATTCAAATTTAATATTTATTTCCACCAAGCACCTTCAGTCGAAATCTTAAATTATATTTAGTTCTACATTTTTTTTTATAAATTGAGTTTATAGCTATCTATAGAAGAGCTAGATGCTAGGGTAAATAACAAGATGTATTGTGTGTCTCTTCTAGTTCAGTATATATAGCTGAGTATATGTAAGTTTTTTAATAGTTCTGACGATGGCGCTCGCCGAAATAGCTATAAACTCATTTTATAAATAAATGTAGAACTAAATACGTTGATATTTTTTGCCTTATTATACTTGAGATTTAAATATAATGTATGATTATTTGAATTTAAGTCATTGACTACAAATGCTTTCCATTTGTGCTCGAGAAGAAATATATGAAACAGATTTACGTGACCAAACACAGTTGCCATGTGTTATTGTGCCACGTCATTGCTGCAAAAAAATCTATTCAATATCTAGATTCCTCTCTAGATTTGTAAAACCGATCTTAAACACACATTAGTAGAATTACGTAATAAAAGAATTACTGAATTTTCTTCTCATTTCTTTAAATATTAAATTTTTCCAACACGAGTTGCCACTTTATCGAATCGTAAAACGAAAGGTGACTTTATAAAATAAATAAAAATACTAAACGATATGCGTCTTAAATGAAATTAAAAATTATGCAAAAGCTGAAGAGAAACTCATTATTTTTGTTTATTAAAAAAAAATACCTCTTATTTTAAATCGAAGTCGAGACGTGGATTTATTTGACGACTATACAGCTCTATAATTAACACTGTTGAAAGACTACTTAATATTTAAATTATGTTTATTCAGTTGTCTTAGATAACATTTTTTTATTTTACAACGAAAGCTACTTATTTATCCATAGAGTTTTCTCTTGCAAAGAAATGTAATAATTTATCAATATAATGTTTCAACTTATGTTGAGTGCGGCACTGCGCCAGGCCGACGCCTCCGGCTTTGCCCGTCGCGAAGGAATCCACCGACAAAGCCTGCGTCCCGTCAGCAAATAATAGATTGCCCTCAAAAGCTACCCCGGACCTCGATCAACGATGATGCCATCTACCACAATGCCTTCCATCATACGGAAAGATTTCCAGATTAAATTTGGATGAATAAGTCCCACGCTGGGGCATATCATTCATCAATTATCAAACCCTTTAAAGGCCCCCTGTACGTTCTAAGTAGACACGGTTTTTTTTCTACGCGTTACGGTAAATTAGTCTTTTATTTATATAAATGATAACTTTCAAAACATGAGCGTCATGATTCCATTTTTATTTATCCAGAACTTTTCCGTGCATTTTCACTCCAGCGATCGATTATAATATTTATCTGATCGTTATTTAATGTGAAAGGTAATAATGATATTAATCTTTCTTTAACTATGCAAAAAAACACAAGCTCCTGAGCTGTGTATCCGTTACACGTCATGCAAACGGGAGTGAATCATGACAATTATATGAGGAGCAAACATTCAAAAAGTGTTTTGTCACAAATTTTGAAAAATGGCGTTTTATATTAATTCTGATAGCCCATAATAAAACCTATGACTGGAAATCAAAATTAGTGTTCAAAAAGGTTTTTTTTCATATTAAAATGAAATCATAAAGTTGACACATTCATACAAACCGTCACTTTTGCAACACTTAAATCATCATTTCCCAAGCTTTGTATTTGTGTGACAAAACACTTTTTGAATGTTTGCTCCTCATATGTAGTACTGCTGTAGTAGTGTTATATAATTGTCATGATTCACTCCCGTTTGCCTTATGTGTAACGGATACACAGCTCAGGAGCGTGTGCTTTTTTTGCATAGTAAGGGAAAGGTTAACGACAAAAATGGTATATGGAATAAACATCGCTTTCATATGCGTCGATATATGACAAAACAAAACACTAAATCAGCTCCACACATACGCAAATCCGGCTGGAAAATCACTAAAAACGTAATTCGGTCAAGTTAAATATCGCGTGTTAATGTTTTTCCAACCGAATCTGTGCAATAATGTACACACTAGAGGAGGGGTGGGGAACCTTTTATTGTCTAAACGCCGCACTCATTTTTTTGGTTGAACATACATAAGGTCGCAGTAAACATTGACTAGGGAATCTTTGGCCGGAAACAATTTCATGCCAATTCGTAAATCTCATAAATTTGCGGATTTCTCAAATTCTCAAAGAATTTAGACATCCAAAATCCCAAGAATTTACGGATTTGCCAAAAAAACTCTTCAAAAATTTTTGGCCAGAGTAGCCAAAAGGCCGCCGGTTCCTCACGACTGCGCTAGGGTATTCTACATTCAACGCATTTATTATAAATCGCACATTCAACATAAAATCGTGTATAAATTGGGATTTGGAATTGAGAAAATTTTTGCTGGGTGATTTTGAAATCCTTTAATTTTTCAAAAAAATTCATGTCGATTTTAAAAAGCCATAAATTTGCGGATTTTTCAAAATTACCAGCGTGAGAGCTGGTTTTTAGCTTTTCCAAGAATTTTTGAATCCAAAATCCAAAATAATTTTAGGTTTTCGCAAAATTAAGAGCGTGAGAGTTTTTTTTTGCTCTTCCAGTATTTGCAAATTGAAAAACCCAATAATTTACGGAATTTCCAAAAAATACCTAAATTTTGAACCTTTATTTTTTAAGACCTCGCTCAACTTTCTGTAATTTCCTCAATCGTGTTTATGTATCTACAAGTATTGGATATGATTGTTAAGTGTATCAAAAACCTATCAAGTCAATCATTTTTTTCAGACTTTGCACGATATTAAAAAATTATAAACGGCGGTAAATCCCGTAACAATTTATTTTGAGGTAAATTGAAAAATCTTTACAATTTATCCTAGAGCGTTTATAAAATGCTTTTCCCTGTTAGTAGCGAGCTATCGCTGTCGAAAATAAATAAAAGCACGTTATAAAAGAATCTCAAACAAGTTCAATTATAAAAAGTTTCATATACCTGGAAAGGCTTAAAAAATATATTTCTCTCTCGTTATTAACATCAAGGAAAAACGTTATTTGTGAAGCAAAGGAAAACAATCTGAAAAGAAAAGGTGTCAAAACCACAAAGAATAGACAAGCTTAATGTCGTTGATTTATAAGCTGAAAACGGGGATACTTTGGAGAGAAAAACACAGTTTCACAGCACATTTTTTTTTAGTGAGTATACCATCATACATTCGGTCAACTGTGCTTAATGTTACATTAAACTTCCAAGAAAAATTCATATCTAGTTATGTTTATAAGCAATATTTGTAAACATTATTAAATCTTCAAATTCAAAGAGTATGTTTGAGATCACTTTTAAGGTGTTCACTGTCAATACTTGGTGGAATGGCATTATAATAAAAATAATAAAACATTTTTAGTACTTTTTCCACATAAAATTTATTAGATCAGGACCGGTTTCGCTCATCGCGAGCATTATCAACTGATAAGAAAAATACAAAAACAGTGATATTTATACAAATTTAAATTGAAATAAAAAGGTGTAAGCAACTATTAACAATTTAAAGGATTAGCAAATTACATTATAATTACACAAAATTAAAATGCTTAACACCCATAACAATTAAAAACTCATCATCAAAGAATAATAAATCTAAGTGGCAAACGATATCAATTATAAACACAATTAAAATTTGGGAAATTTTTACACAAAGTGAAACACTACATTACTAAAGTAAATATCCTAATGATGATTTGATGTTTTTCCCGTTTCCAAGCAATGATGTACTTCAACAAAATCGGCAGTAATGAAGATTCTGAAAAAGACATTTTTAAAAACCATATCAATTCTTACAAAAGGAATAAATTTTGAAAAACATATAAATAATATAGAAGAGCAGTTAACATAGGTTAGAATTAGATTAATGAAACGGATATAACAAAGGTGATGATGCAAATACAACCTGTTCGTTTAATAAATTAGAGTTAGGTAAAAATTTTTGTCTATTTATTTCTAAGATCTCTTGTTTATCAAGTTTTAACGATTTATTGTTGACATGCAGGATTCTAAAGTTTTTAGAGATATCAAATGTATGCTTATTTAGGAACAAATGGTTCCCAAATGAAGATAATTCATTCCCTTTACGGGAGCAGGCTAGATGTTCTTTAAATCTGATATTAAAAGCTCTTCCCGTTTGACCAATATACCTGGCTCCACAAGAGTCGCAATCAATTAAATAAATGCCACTTTGGTTAAGAATATTAAGTTTATCTTTAGAATTTACTAAAATGCGTTGCAAGTTAAAAGAATTATAAAAAATTACCTTAAAAAGGTTTTTGTTGAATTTTCTTGAAATCTTTTCTGAAACTCTACCCAGGTAGCTCAATTTCACCCACTGTTTCTCAACGGCAGGCTCCTTAATCACCAAACTAGAGCTTACATTTAGCAAAGCTAGTTTTTTGTGTTTTTTAAATAAAAGACGATCTATTAAATCCGAATCATAACCATTATTCATCGCAATTTGTTTTATCGTATTTAACTCTAGCTCGTAACTTGCTTTCGTCATAGGAATCAACAAAAGACGATGAATAAAGCAATGAAAGGTTGCTAATTTATGAGAGATATGATGTCTGGAAGAATTGTTAATGATGTTATCGCTGTATGAATCTTTTCTAAAAATACTGAAACAATGCCGATTATTAATAATCTCGATCGTTAAATCCAAAAAGTTTATTTTATTCAACCCCAACTCCATTGTAAATTGAATATGCGGGTTAACGTTATTTATAAGTTTTAAGAATTGATTAAGTTGTCTCTCTGTACCTCCCCAAAGTACTAAGATGTCATCTACGTATCTATACCAGTAAATGACATTTCTAAAGAGATCAAAATTACTGATTTTAGATTCTAAAAAATCCATGAAAAAATCAGCTAAAATAGGAGACAAAGGGCTACCCATTGCCAACCCATTCAACTGTTGGTAAATTTTATCATTGAATTTAAAGAAGTTTTGGTCAATACAACAATTGACAATAGATTTAATATCATTAACTAACAATGGATTAAGATTTTTACTATCTATAAAGTCTAAAAAAGCTAACTTTAACTCAGGTATAGGGACACTCGTAAATAAACTTACTACATCAAAAGAAACAAGCTTAGAATTTAAAGGCACTGAGATATCTTTAATTTTATTTACTAACTCAATCGAATTTTTAATACTAAATTTAGGACTGAAATTTAATTTATATTTAAAAAGTAGGTTCGCATTTTTAGCTAGTTTATAGGAAGGTGCTGAATTGAATGAAACTACTGGCCTTAAGGGAGTATTAATTTTGTGAATTTTAGAAAAGATTCATACAGCGATAACATCATTAACAATTCTTCCAGACATCATATCTCTCATAAATTAGCAACCTTTCATTGCTTTATTCATCGTCTTTTGTTGATTCCTATGACGAAAGCAAGTTACGAGCTAGAGTTAAATACGATAAAACAAATTGCGATGAATAATGGTTATGATTCGGATTTAATAGATCGTCTTTTATTTAAAAAACACAAAAAACTAGCTTTGCTAAATGTAAGCTCTAGTTTGGTGATTAAGGAGCCTGCCGTTGAGAAACAGTGGGTGAAATTGAGCTACCTGGGTAGAGTTTCAGAAAAGATTTCAAGAAAATTCAACAAAAACCTTTTTAAGGTAATTTTTTATAATTCTTTTAACTTGCAACGCATTTTAGTAAATTCTAAAGATAAACTTAATATTCTTAACCAAAGTGGCATTTATTTAATTGATTGCGACTCTTGTGGAGCCAGGTATATTGGTCAAACGGGAAGAGCTTTTAATATCAGATTTAAAGAACATCTAGCCTGCTCCCGTAAAGGGAATGAATTATCTTCATTTGGGAACCATTTGTTCCTAAATAAGCATACATTTGATATCTCTAAAAACTTTAGAATCCTGCATGTCAACAATAAATCGTTAAAACTTGATAAACAAGAGATCTTAGAAATAAATAGACAAAAATTTTTACCTAACTCTAATTTATTAAACGAACAGGTTGTATTTGCATCATCACCTTTGTTATATCCGTTTCATTAATCTAATTCTAACCTATGTTAACTGCTCTTCTATATTATTTATATGTTTTTCAAAATTTATTCCTTTTGTAAGAATTGATATGGTTTTTAAAAATGTCTTTTTCAGAATCTTCATTACTGCCGATTTTGTTGAAGTACATCATTGCTTGGAAACGGGAAAAACATCAAATCATCATTAGGATATTTACTTTAGTAATGTAGTGTTTCACTTTGTGTAAAAATTTCCCAAATTTTAATTGTGTTTATAATTGATATCGTTTGCCACTTAGATTTATTATTCTTTGATGATGAGTTTTTAATTGTTATGGGTGTTAAGCATTTTAATTTTGTGTAATTATAATGTAATTTGCTAATCCTTTAAATTGTTAATAGTTGCTTACACCTTTTTATTTCAATTTAAATTTGTATAAATATCACTGTTTTTGTATTTTTCTTATCAGTTGATAATGCTCGCGATGAGCGAAACCGGTCCTGATCTAATAAATTTTATGTGGAAAAAGTACTAAAAATGTTTTATTATTTTTATTAGTATGTTTGAGAGTTTAACCACGTACGGCTGGCAAGGTATAATACTGCATATTTGTTCGCTTTATTATATTATTGGCTGACTATAGAATCGTATTACCTTCGCCCAAGCACAAAAATCTTACCACTAATATTTTGTAATTTAGAATAATAATAAATATTATCATGTGTACAAATTTTATTAATAAATCATCAGTCGTTTCTTTATATGATAAAGAGATTTTTATATATGTAATTTTGTATTGATTGAATTTATTATTTATGAATTAGTAACGTATCATATTGTTAATTGATTAAAGTAAATCCTAAATTAATGTTATTTAAATTAGACAGATATAAACTACGCTTTCTTTGTGAGAGATTGTTACAAAAGTCCATAGTCAGACTGTGCAGATTATATATAATATATTTTTCTTAAAACAAGCAGTGACTAATAGATATAGAATGATAAGGAAAGACTTTTGTAAATTTGTTAGAATCCATCAATTCAACACAAGAAACTAATACTGTACATACATTAAAAATGTCACTTATGATCAAATTAAAAATATATATATATATATTATGTATATCAAATAGGAAATCTAATTCTGAACCTCTTTTATTGATCCCGGGATTTCACGATTCATTTTTTTTATTATTCGGGCTTTTTTAATCCCGTGTTGATGAAATAGTGTAGATTCCTGTTTTTTTTATATGCAAGAATTTGTACGTGCTATAATGAATCCCCAAATCTCGGGATTGGAAGCTTTATATAGGTATGCTGAGCAAAACATCTTATTGCATTACTGAATGCTTTAAATTAAAATAACATGGTTCCTATTTTGATGTAAATAAAATAAGCCATAATTTGTAACATTTAACGCCGGTTACTCATCACTGACGTAAACAAGCGCTGTGTTTCATAACGCCCAAGCTTGACACAAAACTTTATAATATCAAATATGCAGGTTTTTCGAGCTGCGTAATTTATGTAAGGTAAACATGATTTTTTTTTCATAAAGCTTTCGTTTTATTTCAAGATTCTTCACACTTTGACCTACGAATAAATTATAAAGGAGGAACTCTCCAAGTTTTTTTTTACATAAATCTCGACAATTTAAAAAGAAAATTCATTACAATAAGCCTCTTACGATGATATATGGCAGACTACGTCTTGTATTGGATTATGTTTTTGATTTATTACACTTTTATATATCTTTACTTTATTTCGTATACAATTTAAACAGATTGTTATACTAATGTCACATTTTTTATAATCAGGAACGGATCGCTCTTGGCAAGCATTAATTATCAGTTAAACCTGACAATCAGATGAACATGATCATCAGTTGAACTTGATCATCGGTTAAAACGGATCAACCGTTTCACTAACATTCGTTGAAAATGCTTCAAATGTAATGAAACCAATACTGATTACTGTCGTAAATATGTTTTATCTTTAAAATGAAATCTTCACTGTTTTTTTTTATTTCCATTTTAGAGCGCCATTCTAGCTATATAAACATTTATCAAACGGCATTGTAGCTTGAAGGGAATAGTTGACTTATAAATAATTGCCATTGCTATAGGGTGACTGAATCACCTGAAAATCTGCATGTACTTACTGAAACTGATCAAATGATGACATGATACAATGTTCAATAGTTTCTGGAACTTTAGCTGCATTTACACAACGGGTGGTGGTGGGAATCAAATTTGCAGTTTCTGAAACTTATCGATTATTTAATGATTTAATGATTTATCAAAGGGTAGACAATTTCAGAAGTTATTTTTAATGATTTTTTGCATTGTAACTATTATTTTTTTTAAATAAAAATTAAACAGAAGATAAAGTTAGATTTTTATTTACAATATTAGTTTAAAAAATCTCTTTTGAACTGATTGCACATTTATTTATTTGGATCAGATCAGCATCGTTATCAAAATCATCAAATATCGAAAGAAAGTACTTTGCGATTGATGTCGCTGTATGCTCACAGAATTTATTTTGATACTTGTGTTAAATCTTTATTTGAATGGTATTTTATTTTTTATTATTTCACTATATAGATTATCATTTTGACAAGATAATATAAATAAAATATTCTATATTATACGACACTTTAATATAAGTTGAACTTTGTCATGAAGCGTCAGCGAAACCTAATAAATAATATATGTGGCTATTAAAATTACTATTCGCTTTGACATGTCCAAAAAGTGTCTCAATTGAAACTTTTCGTGAAGTGTCTACTTATTTAGTTCGCGAATCATAAATAATTTTGGATTATTCGGGCAGTAATTCGGTGAAAGTGTTTGGAAACTTCATTAATCATTCATCTAGGAAGACCCGTGGGAAATTAACAGTCAGCTGACATTGGAAAATAATGGCGGACGTCTCGCTGATTCATTTAGAAGCCGCCAGAGTCCGCTGATGAAGTAAGGCCAATTTCTTCGCACTTATTTATGAAATTAATTTTGAAATTTCACTAAAATTTTCTTAGCATAGATACCGCACCAACATTGTTGTTCTTCTTTTCGTTTTATGCTTCGTTGAATATCAAAAATGTATCACTTACAAGTTACAATTACATATTATTTGGTAGAAAATATATATTTTAAATATTACAATAATATATCGACTGTGGAAATGAAAAAATACGTAACTCACACATAACAAATTTTACAGGAGACACATAAATCGTTTTTTGATGATTTTGGACCAAAGTCAAATTAAGAAATATACACAACCTTGAAGCGCACGGAGACTAATAAACTGGTTTTTATTGACTTTACCTAATATTAAATTAATATATTTTTTTAAGAAAAACCTTTCTTTAAGTCATTTTTCTTGACCACAATTTTCACAGACCCTCCTTTTTCTAAACATAAAAGATAAATTTAGATTATTAGCATTTTTAGCTTACATTCTTTTGATGAAATTTTTATCAAGTTGTAAACATTATGATTATCGAAAAAAAGCGGTTTTGAAAAAACTGTGGGTTACGTCCTTTTTCCTTTCCACAGTCGATATTCTTATGTTTACTAAATTAAATAATCTATAGTATAATCAATTTAAGTAACAATATTCAAAATCTACCATTTTTATATAATACATTAAACTCTTTATATATATTATAATATACACAATATTTTTTTTTAAATAGAAGTCCGCTCCCAATGTGGAGCATATCGTCTTTTATTGAAGGTATTTCAGTTTTTCTACGAAAACTGTCCGTTACTTAGTTGCTTAATCTCTCTTTTAAAGAGAGTAGAGATAGACAGAAGGATAGGACTAGGACAGCACTAGTGATTAGGGTAAAATAAGTGGTAAGTAATTCAAGACATAACATTAGATGTCTACACGAGCTTCTAATGCGATGTAAGGCGGGTTAATTCAATCGAGATTCGAGCTCAAGCCGGACCCGGGAAAGGAGTTTATTTATTAAAAAAATATTTCAAACTACCTATGTTAGAAGTCATGAGTCGGCCATTCAGCAATACTATTAATAACAAAAACTCAATAAAATTTTAAGAATATAAAGAAAAGATTTTTATTTATATTGGTCATGATTACAGTGACCACAGTTTTGGTGATACTAGTTTTGCAATACCAAATAACCATCTTATAATTAGAATCAATATGACTACAGGTATAAAAATTACTATAGATATGATTTTCACGCTAATTGTTTCTTAAAAAGGCCAAACAAGTGTCACACTTTGTTACATAACCAATCAAATAGCCTATATTTAACATTATCAAAAATAACCATCTTTCATGAAAATATATAAAAATATGACAAAGTGATATTACATACGAAATTTGTATACAAATAGCAGAAAAATTATCCATTTATTTGAATAATTTAATACCTCAGTCAGTTAATATGTCTTTTTTGTTTATCAACAAAATATGTATTGAGTATAAGACGTGGCAAGTTTAAATTACAAGGATTCGAATTGAAGGCTGTCAGTGTTCTAGTATTGGAAAAACTTTCGAATAATACAAACCTGCCTGCTAAACTTTTAGACAAGGCTGAAAATGTCCATTTAGAGACATTATATTATTTGGAAGATTCATTGTATTGTATTGGGTTTGTATACATCGATGGTTTGAGTATTTCATTTTTATATTATCTTTTATTTTTCATAAATTATATTATATATTAAGAGTGGATTAATAACTGTTTGATTATGTTTTTAATTCACGTCTGCTACCAATGTACATCATATGGTTTCCTAATGAAGGTATCTCAGCAGAATTTTTTTTTACGAAAACTGTTTGTAACTCAGTCGCTTAACCACTTGAATACCAAGCGGACACAGGTGTCCGGAATATATGCAAGCGAACACGGATATCCAAGACATTTAAAAAATCAAATACTGTGTATTCTGATAGAATATAAGCAATATTTTGATGGAAATGTGTAGTGCTATCTATACTGAGTCAATACAGGTTTTTAAAATATCGAATTCGAGTGTATATTAGGCAAAATTATTTTTCTCAAAAACATGCAGTATCTCCGGGACATATTAATGATTTATTTGCGCGGTATTCAAACGGTTAACCTCTCTTTCCAAAGATAGTAGTACGGATACAAATATAAGACTAGAACAGAACTAGTGGTTAACTCATCGCTCTCACTACGCCCAGTTATTGAAGGATTGGAAGAGGAGGGAGGAATTTTTAGATATTACAAACACCATACTTTCGAACAGATCGAATAAATGCTGTTCGTACAGACTCGAACCCGTGAGATCGGACTCGGAAGCCAACACGTTAACCGCTGCGTCATAAGACTCGGCGGTTTTTTTTTTAATATTACGTAATAAAAACTCGTAAGCATTCAAAAAAAGGATGAAAGCACATTAGCGTTCACCACTAGACTACAAAGCCAAATAGATTTCATTGTTGTTATATTTTTTTGAAAAATAGCGCTACATTGTATGCACAAAATATTTTTAAGTTAAGAGATCACCTGACGGAAGGCCACATTGCTTTATTCTATGGCATGCTAGCATCCTTAATTTACGCAGAGTACATATTATGAATAATATCTGACGATATTAACATACGCCGGAGTTCCAACGGTCTATGAGCTCATTATTAAAGACATTTAGGAAGTTTCTAAGACTAAGACAACATAATTTGAGCCATATAGAAGTGAAGTGAGCTATCTAGTAAAATGATAAAACTTTTTCTTGGACTCTTAGGTACAGTCACGTCTTTAGTTGGTATTTTTTTTTATTCTATATTTTTATTTTACGGAGATAACACTATTGCAATGTGTTTTAACTGAGATAACTTCACTTTTACGATACTTTAAGACGTGTAGAATATTACAACGCAACTTAATTGTCTTTTTTTCTTCTAAAATACCACTTGGCTCACTTCACCTCTGATTGGCACATATAGAGCACAAAGATATGCCAAATACGTTTGAAAGAAAATCTAAAACGACAGGAATTGTGTGATCTTACATTTCAAACAGATTCTCGCTTATAAAAAAAGTCTAAAATACCACTTTAGCTAATTTAGAATGTGCCAATATTTGCCAGTACTAAAATAATAGCAAGCTTGGATTTCGAGAACTATACTCCATTGAACAAAGCGACGTTGCAACATTATAATATACTTTTATCACGAACAAATCTGACGAAAGATTTTTCACAAGTTTTATATATGTATATATGTATCATTTTCCAAACTCTTTTTCCTTTGTAAACCGACCAAGTATATTTTCTTTGCACGTTCGTCTGTGATAGCGTCAATCTTTCATATGCTCCTCAAAATACAAGATAAAACCACACGTTTGAAAGAATTTTATACGAGTTTGAATCCGTATATGCTATTTATCTTTTGTAAACATCTCAGTACGGTGAACGCTGTCAGATCTTCTGGTTGAATAGAAAATATACCTTGAAAGAAGAATCCCGAGGGAGACTTCCTCAAGTATCATTAAATTTAACATGGCAGGATCGCAATTTAAATTTGCAGGAGACGAGTACACTGCGAAGGGTGCAAAATTAATATTTGTCTGAGGAATATTTTCCTTGATTATCACTCAGGATCGTCAGAAGTGTTTGCAATTATGAGATAATGGATTCACAAATAGCGTTTTATTTAGGCCAATGCCTGGAAAAATAAACTTCGTAATGATAAAAATTTACTGTTGGTGAAATTCTAACGTTAATATTTGTTCAAAAAATAAAACACTTTTGTTTTTTTTTATTAGGCAACAATAAATAATAATTAAAAATATATAGACATTAATAAAGGTTAATTAAATACATAGAATTGATGAAACTACAAGTAAAAAAATAATTAAATAATAATAAGCAAGAATGATAGTTAATGGCACTAAAAAAACATCTTTTAATTTTGAAACAGATGTGATTACTTTTACTTCATTTATTTAATATATTGTCTAGTTTTTAACAGTGAACACATTAAAAGTGATTAATTTTAATTTGACGTTACAAAACAAACTTAGCCATCTCCAGCTACTGGATTATTTAAGATTTTTGGTTGGTATGACTGCTCATGCCTTTTTATATATTTATTTAAAACACGATAATATTGTAATATCTTTCAAACTTAATTATCTCCATCGCCTTATTTTAAATAAATAACTTAATATCTTTTCACGAACAACTAACAGTTAAAGAATAATACGTGAATAAAAGATACAAAATATAATTTTTGACTGTAAATTAATTAAAAAAAATTAAACTAAATTCAATGAATAAATATTAAGAAAATTTATTTTGGCACAACCTGTTTTTTTATCTAAATAAAAATATATCAGTAAAAATCACGACAGGTTATTTCCAATAGAATTTATTTGAAAAATGGTCAAATTTAAATGTTATGGATTAAACAAAGAGTTATCTCCAAAAAAATGTAAATTTCTTGTTTACTAACGAGTTTTGATTAATAACTATCACATAAACTAAATTGGTTAGTGAAAACTATGATAATACAATAGCGAAATATAGACTCAATAGTTAAATTAACCGGATAATAAGAAAAAGTGACTATTTCAGTTTCATTTATGATGAAGATGGTCGAGTTTGCTTTTTAATTTCACTTGTTTAATCGATGCATTTTTTTTTAGCGCAAGGGGTTGTTTTTAGAAGTTGACTTCACGTAGCATTAATTCTTAGGGTGCGTCAACGTAAAAGTTCTTCGAGCCTACTTCATCTCTGATGTAATTGTTTATTTGAATTCCTTACCACAAGTTTTATAATGGTTTGATTTCTTAACATCGTAATCAAAACCAGGCGCAAACCATTCGGTTAGATAATTAACAAACTTTTCCTAATTCTATGAATATATTAATATATTCACCACTTTAAACCTAGTATAGTAAGTAACACAGAGTGAATGCTAATATATTAAGTGAGTCATTTTTTTTATTGAGCGAGCAAGAAGCGTTTCATGCCATAAAAGTATTGATCGTCAAAACGATGTCAGAAATTATTTTCACCAACTTAACATACCCCACTGCTCATTTTATAATTCACAAGCTTGACCGTTTAGGGGTCAACAGAATAAAGCAGTAAAATAAGACTTGACAACGCGATATTGTTGTAAGTAAAGTATATTTTTGTTAAAACTTTTCGTGTTATGTAATACAAATCAATTAAAAAAATAATAGATTTCAACGAAGTGGATTTACTACGTTTCTTCCTTCCACATATATTATATTTAAAACATGAACTAAAAATAATGTTTTTCGTGTTTTTCTTGTCGTTATTTGTTCTAACCGTATTTTTTTGGAATATTTCTTTTCAATCCTGCTCCAAATATAAAGATCGCTTTATTTTCCAAGACGTTTTAAATTCTATTTTTTATTGTTAATTAAATTAAAATGAAACAATTCTTTGTTGGATATTTTTTATTGTTTAAAATCAAAAGTACGGTACATGGCATTACAGCTTACGCCAATTCACCATGCACTTTACAAATATAATTAAAAGAAAAACACAGTACATAATACATCAATATATACAAATATTTCTTACATACAAATAAAAAAGGAAAACTTAACAAACAGTTCACAAATATTGTCACTGAAAATGTCCACTTCTCTAGGCAATGACGACTTGACAGGCGAACAGCCCTTGGAACTAGCGACTCATACGTCCTACGCGAGAAACAAGTTCTTAGAAAGAATAGTTTAGTATAGTTTCGCCCACGTAAAAATAAATTAGGAGCATTTATGCTAATAGTCTTGAAAATTTAAGAAGAGAGAAATGCTTTATACTTAAAAACGATCAATATAATGAAATATGAGAACTACCAAATCATTTAACCTGGAAAATATAGCCCAATTTACCAAGCGGGCGATAATTATATTCAACTTTGTTTCTATCACATCTCACAATATCAAAAAAATGCTAGTCTAACTTAAGAATACTTTTATGAAAACTTTTCTTTACTGTTGTTCTAAAATTATTAAAATATCAAATGTTAACTTTACTTTAGATATAAGCATTGTATTAATGAATGAAAGAAATACAATTATAGAATATTTAACTTATAACAATAATGTTGATTGATTTATCATTGATAGAAATCTTCAGTTAACAATGGCACAAAACTTATTGACGATTTAAAACAAATGAATAACAGATGTAAACGAATATCAGAATTTAATGTCTGGTTTTGTCATGTTTATTTTACCCATAAAATCAACTGTTATTATGATGTTCGTAATCGTGCTGAAATTAATCTTATCATCCATTTTAAGTTTACATAACAAATAAAAACGATTTAAATGTTTTAGTAGTAAGCTTCAGTTTCAGCATTCGTCTAACGTAAATTCAAACTTATGTTGGCTCAATAAAAGCGACGCGTTCGACTATAAAAATTCACAATAAAATATTTTTACTCCAAGTAAAAATCAGATTTCAATTAATTCACGAGTCGGACAGAGCGGATACTTTTCTACAGTGTAAAACTTTCAACCATAACTTTGTCGCGGAATAATATAAATTTCCGTGTATCGCTTTCAAATTTAAATTTGTCGACTACTTAAAATATCAATTACAGCAAAGTATTTCATTAAAATAGAACATGTTTATTTTTAGGCTTCTGCCACATCACGTACCAAACACTTGAGGATATGGAACGTCAGTTCATGGTGGGAAAGCATCCTTTATATTTAAAAAAAACTTTATTGTAATAATTCACTTTCTCATTATTATAAAATTTAATTTGATAACTTTGTTACTCCACTTGTGCTACAATATTATAACTAGATCACTAAAAGTCCAATTTTTATGCTATTAAATACTTAAGGGGACATTTATTTAAGAGTAAAGATATGGGTATATAGTAAAATATTAAACTTTTTTCTTTGGATTTTATGTACAATCACGTCTTTATTTGCTGTTTTGGTGGATTGCATATTTTTTTATTTTACGGAGATAACGCTATTGCAATGTGTATTAACTGAGGTTACCTCTCTTTTACGATACTTTTATTATATATTACAACGCAACTTTTTTTTCTTCCTAAAATACCACTTGGCTCAATTCACCTATAATGGGCCCATATGTTAGAATCATTTTCTCAGAGCGGTGTTTATCACCTGACCTGACAAGACAGTAAAGTTGGTCAGAATCAAGAATTTAATGAAACATAATATATCTAAAAGAACAATAAATTGTCTACCAATTTATGTAAAATTTTCACAATTTCAATAAAAATTTTGACAAAATTAATCTAGTAAATAAAAGAAAAATGGAGAATGAATAATGTTTTTCAATAAAACTTTTTGGATATGCATAAGTTTGTGCACTCTTTTGGTCTCTCAATTGAATATATTCAATAACAGTTTCAAAACATATATAATAAGTTATAGACTGGTTTCTAAAAAAATATGCTCTTTTTTCTAGGCATATGGCCAAAAAGAAAGCGTCGTCTTCTTCATTGAAGTGTCCATAGATTCGAGTTCTGGCACAGTTTCATTTTTCAGATTGAATGTGATGACTAAAAATTCCCTTTCACCTATTGTATCCAATCAAACGAGACATAGCAAGAGCTATTAGCTTTATATTATTTCTTAAGGGAAAGGTTAAGTAACTGTTTATCAAATATGCTTCATAAGAATTCCAAATGTATCAAATTGAAAGCAAAAATGATTGAAAACAAAATGTATCTATTTAACCTATTTAAGATGTTTGAAAAACTTTGCCTATGAAACACAATGCCGTCAAATAAGCAAAAGCCTTTCAAAAATAACAATGGATTTTTTCAGAACCTATCTAAAAATAATGTTTGTTCAAATACCCACAGCCACAGGGTATGTATTATGAACTGATGGCTTTCGGGGTGTATATTAGCCTTCTATCCACGGAAGCTTTTCACCCGTTTTTCCAATAAATCATCGTAAAGCACGTCCTGTGAACTTCGTAACGTTTTATAGCACGCATTTTTTAAGACACTTTATTATTTTTTGTCCGATTTACATGCATTTTAGGGCAGGTATTGAAAAGCCTAAAATTGGTATTTGATAGTGTTAATATGATTATAAACTATACCAGGTTTTTTCATCTACCTTCAAAGAGAGACATACTATATGTATGATTAGTTCCTCGAATATGCATTTAGACAACATTTTTAAACTAAAAATAAATAAATATAAGTGTCTAATGGTAGGCTAGCAGCATTCCTTTAGTTAAAAAGTTGGGGTCGGAGTCTTCGAGAACTTGGAAAACTTGACGTGGAAGTCCACATCTTTTTTTAAATGAGAGTAAGTGTCATGGTTTTTTTTTCATGACTTCACAGCCTTGGTTGACAATAACGATCGGTACGTTGGGTAAAAAAATCTTTTCAAAAAAAAAGCATAGATAATCATTATTAACAGTCCATATGCTTCGCATTCGGTGAGGACATTGATCGAAATTGATTTACTGTTTTATACACCTTATTAGTTCATATATATATTATAACTTTTTTTAATCCATGTCCGCTCCCAATGTGGATCGTATGGCCTCTTAATGGAGGTATCTCAACAGAAGTTTTTCTACGAGAACTGTTTGTTACTTAGTCGCTGTATGGAATGGAGTTAGTATGGAAAGAAGAATAAGACTAGAACAGGACTAGTTGTTGGCTAATCGCTATTGCTACACCCAGTTATTAAAGGATCATAAGGATGGGAGGAGAGGAAATTATGTGAATTGACATCATAAACACCCAGTCTTTGATCACATCTTTGAATTGAATAATTCTCAAATTCACTGTGATCAGACCGGGAATCGATCCCAGACCTGCGTGATTGGTAGAGCAAGCTCTAACCACAGCAGGCGACAGATCATATTTAAGGCGACAGTTCATATTTAGGTAAGCAAAATGCACTTTATTTCTTTTGTTTTGTGTGGTAATAAAATTGGTTTTTTGAAAATAATTCCGTTTTAAGCCGGTTTATTTTTATGAAAAAAACCGAAAGCCAGTAAGTTGCTTTGAACGGTTTATTGGATGCCCTAATCACAACCCTTTTATGCTACCAAAAAAATATTACAAGATATTTATTTTTTAATACATTTTTTTAAAAATAATTAAGTGTTGTAGGAGCAGGCTGATACCATCTATACCGCTAACTAAATATATCTACAAAACCTTCACTGATATAAAATTTCTAAAAAAAATAACGCATTGAGCTTTCATTTAAGATAATTAATAGAACGTCAAAGCAAAAAATATTGTTTCGTGCCAATATATGTATCAAGTTCTCAACCCAAAAAAAACTTTTTTTAATGATGAAAATTACTTCTCGGATTTTTTCCCCAAATTATTTAACGTGACAAAGCAATTCCGAAAAAAACAAAATTCTACTACGCAAAAATACGTCGAATCAATTATTATTTTCTGTGAAGCCTATCAAAGATATTATTATCGTGTCAATTTTGGCTGTCTCGTTAAAACGTGAAATTTGGTTCGCGCTCCTGTATTATTGACACGTCATGGACGACAAGGCGAATGTGTCAATTATTTCACAACTCGGTCTTACGTTTCTATTTTTAACATCGGTTTATTATCGACAAATGATATCGGCTGATTCAAGACACCAATATTTACGGAAACTTAAAAAAATATTGGTTCCATACTCTCTTTCAAGTAGTTAATACTTTATTTAAAAATGTAAGACACTGCTCAAAAAAATGTGCTATAATGACCTCTCTTTACGATGAGTCACTATTTAGAGCAGTTTTCTTCAAACATTTTTACATTCGCGGACCGGTTAAGATTGGAAAAATATTTCGCGGACCGGCATCAACCAGATACACGTATTTACATACAATCAGTTCTTGACTTACGACTATTCAAACTAACAACTGATGTGACTTAGTAAACAATATGTTTTTCTCTGCTTGCTGTCAAATACTTCATAAAAAAATATTTCAAAATATTTTCAAGTTTTCGAAACCAAATAAATTTTGTTTTTTTGTCAAATATTGATTATAAATGTTTAAATTCCGAGTGCTGGGACGCCGTTACATCGCGTTACACGGACGAAAAGCACTGTGTATTTTTATTAGTAAATTACTTAATTTTAACCGATTAATTTTATTTTATTTTGTAAAAATAACACTGTACTATTTTACTATCTTAATTAGTTGATAATGCTCGTCATGAGTAAAACCTGTCGTAATCTTATTTAATAAAAGTGGAGTTAGTACAAATCATTATTTTATTTTTTGAATATAATGTTTTTCATCTAAGTATTATCAGTGAACACCCTAAAAGTCTACAGCAGGTCCATTATGAAAAATAATCTAGTATAACATCATGAACACGTATGAACTGTCAAATCGAATTTGATGTTTTACGACGGTTCATAAAACACCTTCAGTATGTATCTTACATAACTAGAACGGATTAAGCTTTCAGTAATAAACAAATATTGTATTTACCAATTAAAATACTTCAATAAAAACAATGCTTCAGTAATTCAATTGATAAACCGTATATCATTTGGTATCAAAACTGCCGTCTGACCGACATTATGATATTGTTGTCTGTCTTATAGATGTGATTTTATTTTCACCTCAACAGGGTTAATTTATACTTTTCATTTAATAATAGAAACACTGACATTTCGAAGTGGTTTTTACTGTCGGCACTCAAAAAGTTCATCCGCTATTTAGGCCGTCAAACGGCCAACCGAACAAATAATAAAGCAACAAAGAGCATTCGCTTTATTTGGCCCGAGGAAGTCTTGCATACAAATTTTTAATATCGCAAAGCTGCGGGTATTTTCCCAATGAATAATTCTGCTCCTTTGCAAATTCGTTTGCGGAAAATGTTTACGAAAAAAAGTTCGACTTCGTTTAAAAACGGTTTATTTGTTGTGTTTTCTATTCAAAACAAAATTACCCTATAATCGCCATGGCAGGTGGTGTTTACCGAATCTATTTTTGTTGATGTATGTTTCAATAACAAACAAATATTCTTACCATATCCATTTAATAATTTAATCCAGTAATTTTAAGCGTATGGATTATTCGATAATCTTTCAACAACACAGCATTTCTACTGAATTTATTCAATGAGACGCAGCTAAATGTTTTAATCTGTCTCTTCAGTGAAAATAAGAATACTATTAAAACGTGTTAGGCGAAAATCTTTTAGTTAGTCAATCTGTTCTTTCTTTTTAGGATCAAATGACGTTAGCATAAAAACATTAAAGAAATTCAATGCTTTTTTAATTCAACTAAATAAATCGATTGATAAATAAATGAAGTTTCTATTACGGGGTTCAAACCCGTGACCGTGTAACCCCGTGACCTTTCAATTGAGTAGGGTGAACTGCAAAACCGACAACATTTAAAGATACGGAATTGTCATGAAAAAGGAATTACAGCTATCACTGGCTATTATTCAGAAAGGGTAGAATCGAAGGGTTTTATGAGAATGATTGTATGATTTTTTAAAAGTTTTTGTTGAGGCTTGTCCATTTGTGAAGTATTTGATTGCTAGGACAGTTTTGTGAATTATCTTTATCATCCATTATCTCACCGCTTTAAGTTTTGTACATTTATTCCGACTCGCTATTAATTTGCTCTTAATAAGCTTCGTGCTCGAATATTTGTAGAGATTTTCTTTTCAAAATCATACATAAAAAGACATTCAAATAAATCATAAATGATTCATCATAAATATATGTCAGAATAATGATTGAGACTATTAAAACACCTGAGACTCGACTTTACACTCGTAATAAGCAGGTTTGCTTAAAAAGCAATATCTCGTATAGTGTTAATATTAAAAAAAAAAACAAAAAATAGAACCAACTGAAAAGAATTCAGCTTTCAATTTGTTCGTTGCACGTAAAATTTGCTTCTCGTACGTACATAATAGTTGTTCATTTCAAAGTTATCAATACTACAGAATTTCAGCAATATGTACAAATGAAGAGCAAAGCTTTGAATGTTCAACACACATTCTATATTAAATTCTCTCTACGAGAAATGCGCTCCAGCCAAGAGTGCATTTATATCAAATAAAAACTGATTTATTTAAATCAGCGTTTGCCAATCAAATTTTGTTCAAGATGTTTTTGTTATACCGGAAAATAGCATGGCTTCTAGATTTAATATCTTTGGATAGAATTCATTTCATTTTTTTTCTCACGTCTCATAAATAGAGTAGATACTGATCATATGCATGGTGGCAAGCTTTTTTCGTTTATTAACTGAATGATAATTATGGTAACACTTTTTGTTTTATTATAAACTTTCAAAAATAACTGTCTTTTATTAACAGATGCGCTAATAATAAGTCAAATTGTAGTCATAAATATACAATTTCCAATTAAAATTAAAATATAACACCTAAAATTGTGTCATTCCCGGTTTCTAAACAAGTCGTTACCAATAGTCTCTTGCTTTCTAGCTTCTCTTTCACGAATATTTTTTTAATTTTGATTTATTTCCTCATAGATAGAGCTAGTTTATCGAATATGTTTTTATTTTTTAAAATGTTTCAATTTAGCTTATTATAAAAATTATAATGCACCATATATTTTGTGATTCCGGTATGGTGCAGCAGTTAGTGTTATTGGCTTCCATACTGGATCTCACGGGCTCGAGTCTAAATATGAACAGCATTTATTCGATCGATTCTGTTGAAGGCATGGGTGTTTGTGATGTTTAAAAATTCTTTCCCACAGTTCTGATCTTTTGATAACTGGGCGAAGCGAGAGCGATTACTTAAACACTTGTCCTGTTTTAGTCTTATCCTTCTATCTCTACAACTATCTTTGATTAAAGAGAGGTTGAACGACTGAGTAACAAACACATCTTGTAAAAAATCTGTTGAAACACCTCCATTGGCAGACATGGACAAAAAATACATATATTTTGTAGTTAAATTTTATGTGAATTTTATGTGAACTTTTCGTAAGTCACTCGAGTGACATAAAATCAAGGAGAATTTACGTCACAAACTCCCACTTTTTCCCAACTTTTCATTTTAATTGAAAAATATCTAAATTTGACATTTATCTTACCAGGAATTAAACTTATCAAATAGCGGACATATGATTTTCATACACAGCTATGAATACTATTTTTTTATTTGTAAGTTTTCACATATGGGTCATTTAATTTTTTTAAACATCAAATATTCCATTAAAACTCTCTATTCTAGTCTTTTGCATATTAAATTATTTATCATGCTACGTGTTTTGTGATTATTAAAAATAGATTTTTCGGTTGTTTTATTTATATTGTACATAAAATATTTTCATTGAGAATTTCCAGATGTATGTACACTGTATAACGGTTTGCCCTGCCTCTAGGCAAGCCCATATTGGCATTGCTCACAATATGTTAGAACTATAAATACCAAACAACCTTTACAGCTAGTTGGTAACGTCAAAAGAATTTTCCAGAAAGGTTAACCACGCCATTTCCTGAATCACTAATACAAGAGTTGACTTGGAAGTAACAATTAGATATGTGAGTGTTGTTATTATTTCTTATTTACGGTATCAATTTTTGATACAGACATATAGCAATTTATCTATATATATATTCTAAGATGCTATAATGGGAATTTAAATGGTTCTTAAGCAAAATTTTCAAACGATTGATCAAAGCAGACAAATATTTAACTTTAAAGTATCGCAAAATATCGACTGATTAATAAATGACGTGATAGTAACACAAAATATCATCACTGGAGTTGTTACTTTTCAAGTTTTAAGCGACCGATTCTGAATGCGATTGATTCTTTTGATTTGTATGAAAATAACAGATTAACATTTAAATTTTATTTTTACAAAGTAGTCTGGTCACAAATAATATTTTTAATCCAATCTTAACATAAATTTGAATGGACATTCCAGAGTGTTTGTTGTTGACAGAGAGTTGACAAAATTGACTAATTATTTGGTATCAGCATTTTTTATTATACGTTTTGAATAGTGCCACCAGTCGCGGGATCAGGGATCCCGAAATTCCGTAATCGCGACCAATTTTGCGATCCCGTAATTCTAGAGTCGTATTAGTACTAATCCATTGATTTCGGGATTTACGCACGCAAAGTAGAGCTAAAAATAAATAGTCTCACACTTTTCAATAATTGAGGAATCTGTCAATTTGTAACTTTTTCAGAGAATGAATCTTAATACCTGAAATATCTTAATTACCCATTTTTTTCGAAAATATTCTCAAACAATTGAGGCATGATATTAATGGTGAATGATCAATTCCGAGATTGAAATATTGTCAATCCCGAAATCTCGGGATCACAAAAACAGTATGGGATTGGATGCCCTAGTTTTGAAGATCTTTAATATATGGATATTCTAATTTTATTTTTAAATCCATGATCAGTCTCAATGTGGAGCGTATGATTTATTGATGGAAGTATCTCAAAGATATTTATTCGAGAACAGCTTGCTACTCAGTTGCTTAATTTCTCTTTTTCAGGAGTAGGTGTAGAAGAATATGACCTCGGAAATAGCTATCGGTTAGAAAATCGTTCTCGTTACGCCTTTATTTTATGATTGGAACAATTCACGTAATGTTCATTTCTTGGACTTGAGCATAATTAATTGATAATATAACATTAATTTAAAAAAATAGCACTTATGCAATCGCTGAAATCAACACGATTTAAATAAGTATCATCAGTCCGCAAGAAGTATCGGAAGTAAGAATTCCAATACCGAATAAATTCTCTCACTGAGGTTCTCAATATAAAATGCCAGTATTACAAAATAAGAATACTAAAATTAAATAACACATATTATTTATACATCGACTGTGGAAAGGAAAAAGAACGCAACATTGGGAATTTTAAAGGGACAAAAAAACGTTTTTCGTTCATTTTGGTCCTAAGGCAAATTATGAAATATACACAATCTTGAGGTACACGGTGACTGATAAACTAGTTTTTTATTGACATAGCCTAATATTTATTTAATAAAGTGTCCTAGAAAAAAGCTTTTTGAGTCCGTTTTCCTGGTCGCAATTTTCACAGGCCCTTCTTTATTCATAATTAAAATCTTAATTTAGATACTAATTCGGCATTTTCAGCTTCCACCCTTTTGATAGAACGCTTATCAAGTTGTATTCATTCTGATTATCGAAAAAAATCTGTTTTTGAAAAACTGTGGGTTACGTCTTTTTTTCCAACAGTCGATATACATATACCCGAAGTTTGAAATGTTTGATAAAATAATCATCAAAATCGTTTTCATTGAATATATCTAGTTCATTGTTTCTATGAAGAACACAACCTTAAAAATCATGTTGGTCAAATCTGTATGAAATGGGCTTATATTAATCGGCTGTTCGTGCCTATAAAATTAGCTGTGGAAACTAACCTTCATATTACACTTTGTTGAAGAAACGAAAAGTCATTAAATAAGTATACTATTGTTTGACATTGAAAAAAAATCATATATAAATTCTTTACGATTCACTTTCTCTTGAACTTTTATAGATAATAAGAATCGACATGAAAAGATATGGAAGGACAGGTCAATGTATTGTTTTATAATAATTATCGAAAATTCCAATTAAATATAAAATAAAAGTTACGATTTTAGAGTACGGAAGTGAATTTCATGACAATGATATTATTTTAGGAATTTAGAATTACTTTCCAAAGGCATTTATTTGTTCGTGAAATGACAAAGGTTAAATTGTCTTGTTTATGTTTTCAACTTTGTCAACATTGAGCGGCAAACATATTTGAAACCTTAAGAATTTTAATGATGAAGCCAATTTCAAGCTTCGCTGGTTGATTGATGATTATTTACTCTAAAGTTTCTCGCTGTTTGTTCAAATATTCAATACGTACATAAACAAAACGAGCTTTTGAAGCTCAGCAATGTAAGCTTTGTATTCATACAAATTTTCTAATGGTTGTGAATATTATTGATAATTCATGCATGCCAGTCTAAAAAACAATATCCTACTTTCTATAATTTAAAATGTGGTCATTTTTATGGAATAAAAAAAAACAAAATGTTTGACGGTCACGAAATTTCAACCTTGAATGTCAATAAATACCGCAAAATTTTCAGGTACTTCAGCTGTATGGTCAATGCTGTTAGCTTTTTTCGTATTTGGTTCAGGTATGCGTGTTTTTGTATACATATTATGAAATTTCCTTGTTTACTTTACTTATTGGTTTAAGACAATTTTATTTTCTAAAAAATACGGTTTATTATGTACTATGATTATCCTTCTTAAACCTATTGATCTCAACTTCTCCATAAATAATAATTTATTTTGAATGTTTTTGGATTTTAGAATAATTTTTTCACTTAAACTATTTTTAATCTATGTCCGCTCTCAATTTGAATCGTATAGCCTTCTAATAGAAGTATCTCAACAGAACTTTTTATACGAGAACTTTTTGTTACACAGTCGCTCAACCTCTCTTTTTTACACATATAGTGTAGGAATAGAATGATAAGGTTATGACAGGACTAGTGGTTAACTTATCCGTCTCGCTGCGCCCATTGAAGTATTGGAAGAGTGGGAGAGAAATTTTAGATATCACAAACACCCATTTCTTCAAACAGAAATCGATAATTGATTGAAAAATGCTGTTTGTACTTAGGCTCGAAGCCGTGAGAACCGGCACGGAAGCCAACAACGCTAACCGCTGCGCCATAAGACCCAACTTAAGACCAATCGTAGTCATCCTTTTTTAACTCGTGTCACATTATATGTTTGATAAATATCACCAATACACTTCACCCAGGAAAAAAAACTAGAGCATAAATATATACAACATTTTATTTAAAAGTTTCCACCACCACACGTTATGTATATGTAGCCGATGTTGCACGGCCGAATTCCATAACGCAATAACGGACAAATAAATAAACAAACTGAATCGTAATACTTTCGATGGTTTCGGCGGTAACTTTGTGGAAGTTCATTTTAATAGAAAATTTTAATTCTTTAGTATCATTAGTATCATTATCTGTTTGTTTTATTTCGATTTTACACCCCCCTCCTTGCTCCTCTTAAAAGGAAAAAAACCCAAACCGCCATTTTGTAATTTTATAATTTTAAAATGTTAGAATCAATCTTGCTTCATTACTTAAGCAAACTTTGCGATAGTAAGTCTGAAGATGCCTCTGAAAGAGGCGAAACACGTGTCACAGTTAGTAACACAATACGTGGAATAATCAAAGTTAATTTAAATTTTCTATTAAACTGAATCGTGTTTTTGCCCGATACGGACCTTTCTTTCAAACATGTGTTTTTGTAGTATTTTACTTAAAAATGATAAGTAAAGATGATAAGGATTCGAATCTACGTGTCTTAAGCCAACGACGTTGATCATTCGACCACGCAACCGGCAAAATTCAATAATTTTATAGTTATATCACTTTTATTAAGGCTTTCAATGTTTTCTTGCCAAATATTTTGTATGAAAGAAGTGTCATTTAAAAGCTAAAAGAAAAAGTTTCAGTACTAAATTACGGCAAGCACAAATTCATACGATACGTGAAAACTTTCCGCTGTGTCTAGTTTTGAATAACAATATTCCGAAATTAGCGAATGTCGTTTCCCATGTCCACAGAATGTAAGGTCCACAACGCGCTTGCCAAGAATTTCATTACTGTCTGCTGTCAGGTGCATTGCTCAAATACCTGGAAACCTCCGAGCTTTCCTGGCAGTCAACTCAATTATGACAGTAGTCAATCAAATTGGAAACCGATCGATACGCGCTCTGATAATATTGGTTATATGAGGTTAATATTAGGCGGAAATCCAGAGAAATATCGAATTATATTTCGCATAAAACAACTGGCAAACAACACTAGTTGCCCTTTCAAGCCCGGATAAAGTGCATAGCACGCCAAAAATGCTTTGTTTTGATATCTATCTAAAAAAAATCACCAACTTCAAATAACTCGATTTATTACAAAAGTTAGTTTGAAGTTTTAGTTATACATACTTTGAATCGTATTTTTTTAATACGTATAGAATTCTTTTTAGGATGATATATGTATATCCAACTGATATTTAAAATTAATAAAAACATAATATTCCTTTGTACTTTATTCCACTTTATTTAAAAGATCAGGGCTGGTTTCGCTCATTCCGATCTCATCAGTTGACAATGCTCGCAATGAGCAAAACCAGTCCTGACCTTTTAAATAAATTGGAATAAAGTACAAAGGAATATTTTGTTTTTATTAATATAATGCCTTTCCTCCAAGTATTGACAGTGAACACCCTAAAAGTGATATTTAAAATGGTGAAAAAAATATAAAGAAAATACTAGGGTAGGAGATTTTTAGCTATATGGAGCTTAAAAAAGGGAGCTCTGATTTCTGAATAATTGTGAAGCCTGTCAATTCGTCACTTCGAGTTGACAAAAATTCTGGAATCTGTCATTTACCCACTTTTTTCGGCAATAATCTCAAACAATCGTGGCATCATGTTATAGTGAGTGATCAATTGAATGATTGTGAATCCTAAAATCCTGGGACTACAAAAGAGATCCGGGATTGGGTGCTTTAGTCATTACCAATTTCGCTCGTTACGAGTTAAATAATAGTGAATTTAGTTTTAGTAAGTGTTTTTTTTTTAAATATAAATTTGTTCATTTGCGGCTTATTCTGTTATTTATTAAATATGAATAAGGCACTACTCAAAATTTATTTAAAGCAAACAGGCTTGTTCTAGGAAACGAAGTGTATATTCAATCAAACATTATTAAAAAACATCCTAGAGAAAATATTATAAAATGTATTTTCTTTCTAAGAACAACGAAAAAGTTGATGTTAATTTGACATCTGCTAATGAATATTTTCTTTTTAAATTATTGTTGTGCAGAGTTCATTACTGCGTATTAATGTTGTATAGATGTAATATTAAAAAGTATTTTCAAAGGATCCAATGCAATCGAATTAATTCATGTTTTGTTCGTAATAACTTTATCGGCAGAAACTTTTTCGTAAAACCTGAATTGGGTGTGCCTTTGATGATTCTATTCAAAGGAAAATAAATATATTTCCTTCTCGGAATACAAAAAGAAAAAGTATTCTCTCCTATCGGCACCATTGCGGCAGATGAGTTTAAATGAAATATTTGTTTTGTATTTCGTATTTCATCTAAGCAGTTTCAATTTTCGGTGATATTGAAAGTGCTTATTTGTCGTCAACAACACCAAGTGATTTAATATGGATAGGGGAATATTTATATGCAAATCACTTGTAAAACAAATAAATTTAACACAAATTTCTCTCAGCCTACGTATCACAGTTTTAGCTAAAATCCGAAAAACATATTGATATCAACATAAAAATTGTCAAAATGACAATTTTTGGCTCACTGTTCTTTACATACAGTGAACTGTTAGCGTATTGTGTAATAAGGAATAACTTATTCAACAAAACCTTTTTAAAATATACTCAACTAGGTTTTATGAATAAAAACGAATATTTGCAAAATAATCATTTTATTTTTTTTAACGTATCGCTGTATCTCAACATGAATCTTTTCTCTCTTCATTAAATATTAACGTTTACGAAATCCCGCTATTAACTACTACCCAGATGATTACCATACAGTATAATATATTGAACAACGGTGTTTGTTGTATTTTTAGAGACACCTTTCAACATTCAACAACAACAGTAATAGCTATTGCAACTAAAAAATATTTATATAATACATTAAACTCTACTTTTACACTAAAGAAGAAATACTTCATTTTTACAAGAATTATTTGTTCTACCACGATTCTCAGGCAGAATAAACACAGAAGTGGATAACCGGTTTCTTAGTAATAAGAAATTCATCAACACAAAACAGTAATAACAAGCAAAAGGCCCAACACATTAGACGTGTCAGATATTTATAGTGATGACAGTGATTTATGTTCAGTCCTTCATAAAAGAACCCTTATGTAATCAATTAGCTATGGATAGTATTATTTTTACTTAATCAAAATATGAATAATTTGTCGAGTAATTTACCGATTACGTTTATATAATTACTTTTTTTACACAATTATCTGTACTGTAACGTTGTTATATTTTCCAAAATAATACGGTTTTTTTTTAAATTAGGGAACCAATTTATCTACGTACCAGTGTAAAAAAAAAGACTTGATAGTATTTTAATAGGACCAATTAGCAAAAATAAGCTATGAAATTAAACATTATAAAAACTCATATTTATTTAAATTAATAAAACATGGTTTTGCGATGATCAACAATAACATATTTCCCTTACCATGTAAATATTATTATAGCCGTAAACAGATTCAGTGATGGGGTGCATTCCACTTACCAGTAACGAGGTTAGCGTGGTGGAACTGGCAAACGGCGTCGGCCTCGTACCAAGAGATGCGGTCCCGGAAGTACCGGTAAAACACCGGAAACCCTTCCTGCGGCAGAATCCACGTGTTACTGATGTTCACCTAAGGGCAGATAAGAAGACGTTTTCACAGATTGCCGGGAAATTAAAGAGGCTGCGGGGTACTTTGGACGTCACTATGGCATGTTAAACCCACTGAAAGCTCAACGAACTTTCGTGGCAGCGGTAGAATTTTTTTGAAAGTAATGTCATAAAATTACAAAATGAATAGACAAGATTTTTTTTGGAGTCGACACTTGGCTGAATAAAGAGAAATAAAATAAATTTAATTTACAATTTATTTTATTCACCATTATAAAAATAATAACTGATTCCTGCTTCAAACGTAACAATGCAAGATATTTAAATTATTCAAAACTGTTTTTTAGATCAGTGTTTCTCAAAATTGTTGTGCCCGTGGCCTCTTTTGAGTCTCTTTATTTTTCTGTGGCCTCCATACCATTGTTTTGTCTTTCCATAAAAATTATAATTTCAGGGAATTCCCAGGAATTTGCGGATTTGCCCAAATAAGCTCTTCCGAGAATTTCGATTCCAAAATCATTAAAATAAGAATTTCGGAAAATTTGCCCAAGGCCCCCTAAGCTGTGCTGTTGCTTTCCGGAACAAAAAAATACTCTGAGGCCCCCTGGGGGGGTCACAGGGCTCCCGGTTGAGAAACCCTGCTTTAGATCATTAACTGATCATATTAAAAAATACTAGTTTTTAGCCCCGCTGTAAGATTCGGATGGGTGGGAGATAATTTATACTTGGAATTTCCCTATTTTCGGACACTTTTTTTTGGTTTGCATAAACTAAATTATATTTTTTTGAATTCCTAGCCAAAAACAGAATTGAACAAAGGCATTAGAAATCAACTCAAGGAGAATTATCAAAGCAAATAACGGTACTATCAATTTAAAATTGAAAAAATCAAAATTCGATCTTTAATAGAAAGGAATTGATTTTATGACCTAATGGTCGCTAAAATGAGTTTTACCACTTAGCTAAAGTTACATGATAGATTGATGATACTAATGAAACATTTTCAATCAGTCAAACACTCTTTATACGAATCGGTAGGGCAGATAGGGTTAACAAATACTTCTTAGCGAGTTCGGTAGGATTTGTGAATGACTTAAGTGACATTTATTTATATTTTTAATCATCATTCATACTTTTGCAACCAACTCTGGGGCATAGGATCGCAGAGACCTTACTACAAAAATGCGTGTTTTTAGTTAACTTCTGTTTTAGAAATGCCTTAATCATATTTATTGATGATACAAACTAGGGTATCCAATCCCGAAGCCTTTTTCCAATCCCGGGATTTCGGGATTGATTTATTTTGAATCCCGGGATCCCGGGATCCCGGTATTGAAATTTTCTTACCGAGGAATTTGAAATCCTCAATTTGCTATACTTTTTCCCGGAATCTCACGGAAACTCGTTTTTTTTTTTTTAGCTCACCGAGGAATTTGAAATCTCCGATTTGCCTATTTCGTGTAAATTTCGAGAATTTACTCAAAATTTCTCAATCCCGAAATCCCGGGATCGCGGCCATCTAAATCCCGGAATTTCGGGATCAGAAAATTGAACGGGATCCCGGATCCCGGGATTGGATGCCCTAATACAAACCTATCTCGTATATACAAAAGGAATAATAATTTTAGAAGCAGAAACGAAAATCGCTTGTTATATCTTAGTAAAGTTAAAACTATTTTTTTATATAGACTCCTGTGATCCAAGCCCCTTGAACTATTCGTTACAACTTCTTTCTTAATGTTGTAAAAATAGCATTTTATCTTACATTGACTGAAAACGCTCGTAATAATTAAAACCGATCTGGTTTCTCTTTTAAGAATTGCACAAATTCAAATCAGCAAATGAGTGCGTGGTGGTACGGATATTAAATTATGTTTTTATTAAAACGTTAATTGATTAAATAGCAGTGCCAACATTTTTTTTCCGTAAAATTCTTATTCTTGTCCTACCACATAAAAAGGGAAGAACATCACACCTGTAAATAAAACCAGAATGATTTACCGCTCACAAGAGCAGTTTAATTCTGATAGTGAGTATCAAATTTACATAATACGTGACTTATTTACTGCTTATAATGGTACTGTTATGATACCCTTAAGCACTAAAACGGTACTTATTCATTCCTAGATCACCCCCGAACCTTACCTCTTATTCCACCGCAAAACAATGTTTGCCAATTTGTACAACAAATTGCTTTTCAAGTACCACCTACTCCGGCATAAATCATATCATAATTGCTCATACATTTAACCAATGTAGACCTATTTCACGGCAACGGGTCTCGTTGTATTTATTTGTTGTTGCTGTATACCCACAACACCCTTAGTAGTGTTAATAAACTCAACCTTTAAATAATCGTAGAGGGTAAATCGAATAGATGAACCACTATTATGCATAATTGATTTTGGCTTGAAAATATATGGATTTTCTTTCGATAGATTCGCTTTTCAGACATTTATTTATCAAAATTATTTCAGTCCTAAAGCCATGTACGCATAACTTATGACCATTATGAGCATATATTATGACCATTTAACATAAATTCTGACGAATGTAATATAAATTCAGACCAATGTGACAAAAATTATGACCGAAACTGTGTTGAAATTCAGACAGAAAAAATACGAGCCGTAATATATATATGTATAATAGCTAAGTTTATTTACGTTTAAACATAGTTCTAACGAGAGCATAAAGCCAAAATAACGTTCAACATTTATAAAAAAGAAATTGCTGTTGGACTAAAATACATTTGACCTTATGATAAAATGGTTTTCTTATTTCATGCATGTTATTATTTCTAGATGCTTTCGTATTAAATCTGCAATGTATTTTCTGTAAAAATTCTTCATAAAAAAATCTTATCGAAAGGTATTTTGATTGACTTGAAAAAAAAATCAAATCAAAATATTCTGAATACATTTGGCTCGGGTCGTTTCACAATGTCGCCGCTTGTGGCGTTACGTTGCGTTCCACATCTTACACATTATTGGAAAATATGTGCGTCGCGTATTTTCTTTTTTAGTCGTTTTCTCTCGAGTTTATGGCACAAATGGGAATCATACCTTCGCCATTGGTGATACTGCAGATAAGATATTGCCAAAACTAAAGACCAAGCAATACATTACAGCCGTTTTACACGTACATATAAATTCCTCAGGCAAGTTGATATAAATGCTGTCGGTGTCTCAAGGTCTTCTTCCATAAAACTTTTAACGGAAAAATAAGAGTTTACCCAGGGCCGGCGCCAGACAGGCGAAACAATCACCTAGGGCGCAGACTATAAGGGGGCGCATAAATGGAGTACTAAAATTATTTTGTATACTTTAATATTATTAAATGATACTTTTTATTTTATGTTGATGATTGTATCTGTTTTTTGGAATCATGTATTGTAATGTATTCTCGAAAAAAAATATACAGCCCCTTGTAACTCAGAGAATTTCTTATTTTTTTTCTAATTTGTATGAATATGTTATTATTATTTTTTTATTTCCTGATCAATTTCACGAGCAATTTATTGTATTATGTCTTGTATGAGCAATTATGTCTTTGAAAAAGAATTTTGAACTAAGGCCATTTAACTTATATGATATTTTATGGCTTAACACCAACACAAATGATAACAACGGTATGTATCAATACAACTAAAAAATAAAAGGTTTATAATACTAAAATTATTTTTCTCTTATAAGTTTGCGTGTTTAATACTAATTTATTGAATTAAAATTCGATGAAAAGCTTAAACTATTTTATTAATAATTGTTTACTATTTTTTAAATTGTTTTATATTATTTCTTAACAAACGGGACAGTTTGTTGAAAGAGGGGCGCGCCAATAAACGTTATCTAGGGTGCCAAATAACCTCGCTCAGGTCGGCACTGGTTAGATCTCACGATAGCATCCAAAAGCATAATAGTGACACTCAAGTATTGGAAAGACAAATTTAATCACCAAAAATACATTATATATTGAAGCTGACTCGCAAGTAAACAATACTTACTTTTGATATTAATACCATTGATGTCTCTATCATATTACCAATTCAATTGTGATATTGGAATTATTATTTTGATACTAGATATTGCTGTTGTAAATATTATTTTATTTTTTTACAATAAAAGCACAGAATCGTTTCAAGAAAAAATGTGACCTACATATGTAGGTTGTAAGTAATGAAAATAAAAAGATTTATTTTGTTTCCACTTCCGGGAAATGTTTTACTACGTCTCCATTTCAGTTATTATCTTATTACAGATAAAAGCAAATATATATGTCGATATAAAGGATAAAGGAGTGAGTAGTACAGTTTTATTCTACGAAAACCTTATTTTGTTTTTTATTTGACTTATTATTGAGATTCGAATGAAGGATTTAGTAAATCATAATCTTACAAAGAACGTTTTGTAAAGCCACATTTTTTTGAGAAAGAAAAAGGTTTTTACACAACAATATAAAAAAATGTAAAAATGGCTAAATTTCAGAACCTATAAGTGCTGCGGATAACCCAAGAGAGTCTAAACCAGGGATGGGGAACCTTTTCATTTATAAATGCCACATTCATTTATCTGATTCAACATAAGGCCCCAGTAAAGAAAATGTTGACACCCCTCTTTTTTTTCGACTCTCGAACATATAATAAGTTGATTACGCTCTTTTTCTAAGCACTTGTGTATAATTTTTTGATCAAAGGGAATATTTTGATCAAGTTTGAGTAGCCAAAACGCCGCCGGTTCCCTTCCACTGATCTAAGCCCTGCCTGTTTGTTCTACAAACCAAATGGTCTTGCATTGAACGATATGCTAAAACTCGTTTGATTGACAAAAGTTTCTAATGTTTACTTCTGCAGCACTCTCTTTTGATGTTCTATCGTTTGATTTAGTTGTTTGAAAACTCTATCCATCAGGGTTACCTGGTAGCAAAATAAACGGCAACTCACAACAGACACCGCAAAGCTGAGTGTCAGAATTTTAAATTATTCTGACTTTTGTTGCAGAGGGTTGAAATCACAAGTCTGAGATAATTACGAAGTTGTGATAATTGTAGTATTATTTACGAAATGTTATTCTGTTCGAATAAATCTCATTTTTTCATAAATAAATTAAATATTAACAAAAATGCTTAGTTGACTCATAAACATTAAACTGTATAGGGCTTTCAACCTGGTTTAAACCGAAACCGCTAGCCGATTAATTTCCCGTTTTACAAAAAACCGAAACCCGGTTTATTTCGCACGGTGAACCGGAGTTTATTGAAAATTATCTTTCCGCCTTCAATGCAATGGTCTTGCTACACATATTCATATTTCGGGCCTGTTACACTGTGGTCAACGTCGTTGGCTTCCGTACCAGATCTATCGTGTTGAAATATCTGTACAAACTTTATTTTTCATATAAAAGCATGTGACGTCTTAAGTTCTAACCTACCCTCCAATCCAAAAATGACTGGGCGTAACGAGAGCGATACGTTAACCAATCGTTCTGTTTTCGCTATATCATTCTATCTCTTCTCTTTTTTAAAAAAAATAGGTTGAGCAACTGAGTTCTAACAACCAGTTCTCGTAGAAAAACCTTTGTTTGGACAAAGCGGACATGGTTGAAACAAAGTTAATCTACGTATGCACATATTGCTTAGTATGTAAGTAAGCAACATGTCGTATATTTTCTTTCATATTTGAAAACTCTGGCTTGTGTGGTAATAAAATTGATATTTTGGAAAAATGTTAGACTTAAACCGGTTAGCCAGTTTTTTTTCAAATAAACCGATTAATTGTATTAGAACTGTAGAATCATTAAGCAGGGCTCTTGCCACTACGCTACTAAAGCCGATGTCATAAAGTATTCTAATATTATTTGAATATATTTTACGATAAATAATAAAGCATAAGTGTTTTTGAGTACTGTTCTATAAAATCGAATTTCAGTTCATTTTGTTTTTACGTATATAACGTAAAAGTACTTTATCTCTATTTCGAATCACTTCCTCAATATTCAAATGCAATTTTCACGAGCCGCTCAGCGGTGATTTTTATTTTCCCGGAAAGATTTTTATTCAACCTGGCGTATCGGAAAATCAATCTGGAGATAGTAAAAGAAAATACGAAACACTATCGCCCTTATCTGCGCCCCAGATTCAAGCATATATATTTATGACAAGCAGCATAACGTGCAGTAAAGATTTAAAATTTTCGTTTCCATGCTATGAAATATTGTAAGAAAATACAATTCGTACCTTAACGTGTTTTGGAAAACCTAATTTACCTTCAACTATATTAAATATGATTTGTTGAATATTAAATTTGAATTTTTGTTTAAAATAAAAACACAGTTTCATCGCATCATACTTTTAAATTCATATCCGCTCTTAATGTGAAGCATATAGCTTCCTAAGAAAGGTATATTAACAAAAGTGTTTTATGAGAACTGTTTATTACTCAGTTATATTAAATATCTATGTTACAAAGCATTCAAAAGTAGATATCATTTCTTCCGTGTATATTCAAAACTATAAAACACTTGGATTTTTCTTTCGACTGTCGTTACTTGAATAAATTAAATGAACACACTAGTGCAGAAGTTTAAATAAATACTTTTACAAATAAATTCAAATCTTTTGAATGGCTTAAGTAAATAGTTGACTGAAAATGAAATAAAGGAAAGATAAATACTAAACTTTTTTTATAGACCACCACTTCATTTATTTTCAAATCATTAATTTATTTTAACACTGTCTAATAGGTATTCACTAACGGGATGCACTCCCGTTTGCCTGATGTGTAACGGACACACAGCTCAGGAGCTTGTGCTTTGTTTGCATAGTAAATGAAGGGTTAAGTTTGAGCGACTGAGTAACAAACAGTTCTCGTAGAAAAACTTCTGTTGAGATACCACCATTAGGAGGCCATATGCTCTAAATTGGGAGCGGACATGGATAAAAAAAAAGATGATGAAATTTTGTAAACAAATTTTTGAATCCAACAAAGACGAGTTTTGTATCTCTTTTAAAATCCTCCAGTGTATGATAAGCTTTCAAAAGCTCTTACTTGTTACTGAAAAATCTTTTAAAGTGAAATGCTCTGCCTGACAGTCGTATTTATATGACGAACTCTTCGCGCTTTCATATTGAGTTGATTTTGAAAATGTTTTGCATGAATATTTCGCATATCTGTTTTGTTTCTTTGATTCCACTCTAGAGTCTACACGAAGTACCCACATGAGATCCATTTGTATGGGGCTTTATATATTATATCATACTTAAAACATGTATTATTACACTCTCGTCTTTTATGATTATCGATTGAGAACGTGGATGTTTTTTTTATTCAGTTTTACTTTTGCTTTGTAATAAAATACGTTAAATTAATACGAAAACAGCAAACATTATATTCAAGGAATTAGTTATTAACTCAACGTTTCATAAAATAAAACACTCATTTGTACTAATTCTAAGCTTGTTGAATATTATCAGAACCTATTAAGAAATACCCGGGTTATTTATGTAAAAATATCCGTGTACCGGGTTATGCATTTGAGCGAATATTTGGATGTGCTACACACACTACAGTACAGACCTCTGTAGAATAGACACTTCCATACAGTATTGATTATTCAATCAATTCGTGGAATTGCGTTAAATGCATGACTGGATCATTTTGATATTACACCCCTCTCTCTTCATATCCCATATACCCGTTTCTCAGAAAAGGTATATCAAATGCGAAAAGCAAATGGCCAGGTTTTTCCTAACCCTATCTCTCCATTTTCACTTATTGAACATATTTGATATGCTATCTATTAAGTATATCATATGCCGCTTATGTGATTAAATAACATATATGAGAATACTAATTAGCCCAATTTATAGTAATCATGAATATTTTGACGGTTTCATTTGATAATGAAATTAAACAATCGTTGGATGAGACGCCCAGTTCCAAAATCCGCCTAATTATTGTTTGCTCTTTTTTTAAACCCGAAAAACAATATTTATAGTTTTTTTTTTATCTCTGAAATTGATATTTAAAGACTTTATTATACAGAATGTTACAGGATATATTTAACAAAAAAAAAACATTTAGACTGGGAGAGTTTTAACAATACAGAGACGTTTGGAACTGTAATTTTGTTACAAAATATTTGTAATTAAATCACTTTGAGTATATATTATTGAATTATTAAGAGTAAGGTAAAATGGTTTTTTAAACAATCATGGACATACAGATTTTTAAGCTGTACACGCTTATAATTATGAAAATAATCAATATCTACAGGCATTAAAATGTAGATAAATTTGTGGATCGATTTTTTTGACCTTCAATATTAAATTATGTTCAAAACGTGATTTTATAAAAAAAAATAAGTAAAAAGTGAATTTCGGAACTGGACATCTCAAATAGCGCATACATAAACCATATCATTTGTTTTAAATAAAAAAACATGATATGGTTTATGATATGGTTTTAAATAAAAAAAAATATGGCATGATATGGTTTTAAATAAAAAAAAAATAATTTGTACAATCTATTTTTTTTAATAACAAAAATACACAGTTGAAACGATTTTACCCACGCTTGATTGCTCTATACTTTATCGTTCGCAAGTACGTAAACACACAAGCAAATAAATTCTAAAGTCAAAGATTTCTACACAACAAAATGAATGAAGCAATCTCGAAAACCGACGCCATGAAATGCATAATATATTGGAGAGAAAGTGAAAAGCAGGTAACGTTGAATAAAGGTATTCATTACAATTTATATTCAATCTTCGTAAATAAATAAAATTGATCGAAACTGAGTTTTAAATGTTTTAACGCGTTCGCATTTTATAATGCTATTTTTTTCTTTGCTCTTAAGTTAAAAAAACGATTCCAACATTCAATATGTAAATACATATTAATCCAAATGGATGCACCGTGTAAAATATGATTTTTATTCTAAAAAATATACATTTATTTATCTGATTCAACATAAGGCCGCAGTAAAGAAAACGTTGACACCCCTCCCATAAACTAAATATTAATTAGTCAAAACACAACTTAAAAAATCTGTCTAAAAAAATTGGCACAAGTCAAAAGGCCGCATCAAAGTACCTTAGGGGCCGCAGATTTCCTACCACTGGTCTAAGCAATTGCAATTGTAATCTCAAACTGCGATTCGGCAGTCGGACAGCGCTGTGTTGAAGTTATGAATATGTGTTGCATCATAATATTGTAGTGATTATTTCTCCATACTTCAACTAACTGAAAGCCAACATGCTTATTAAACTTGTGACCTTATTTGAACGAAGGTTCGCTGATTAAAACTATTGTTATTAAAAATACTCCGAAATAATTATTATTGTATTGATTGAATCAATATATACTCTATATATAATCCATATCCGCTCCCTATACGGAGCATATGGTCACCACGAAGCTCCTCCACAATTCTCTGTCTCCAGCCAGTCTCCTCGCCTCCTCCCAGATCATCCCAGCGTCCCGTAACTCCGCCGAGTACATCCTGTGGATAGTCATCAGTGGCCTTCCACGACGCCGGGATCCATCCGGCCGGAAGAAGAGACAGGCAGGGTTCAGGCTCTCTTCAGGCATCCTCAACACGTGTCCAAGCCAGGTCCACCGCCGTTTCTTTATTTTTGACGTGATAAGAGGCTGGTTAGTCCGTTCTCTTATCTCCGTGTTCCTGACAAAATCAGACCATTTCACCCCTAGCATTCGTCGCAGGCATCTGTTTTCGAAGCACAGTATACGGTTACTCTGCGCTTTCGTAAGGTGCCATGATTCGCAACCGTAAAGCAGCACTGTTAAGATACATGCGTTGAATAGGAGGCACTTGGTTCTGACCGAGTACAACCGTGAGTCCCAGACTTTCCGCATTGAGTTAAAGGTTGCTCCAGCTATCCCTAATCGGATCGCGAGCTCTTTACACGGATTGCCATCTCCCGTGATGTGTACCCCCAGGTACCTGAAACCGTCGACTCTTTCGATGTTTTGACCGGCGCTCGTCAAAGGGTAGTGTGGGTCCGGACAGGCACTGTTGCAGAGTACATTGGTTTTACTCGCATTGATTTTAAGACCGATGCGATATGAGTTTCTCTGCAGTCTATCCATTGTCTCTTGAATACCCTCGACAGATTTATCAAATATAACAGCGTCGTCTGCATACTCGAGGTCGCATAGCTTTAGATTGGGGGTAACGGTCACACCTCGGTCAGGTGGAATTGACTTCCTCAGAATGAAGTCGAAGATTATAATGAAAAGGAACGGAGCTAAGACGCAGCCCTGTCTGACCCCGGTTGAGACTCCAAACCATTCAGTGGTTATATCACCGATTCTTATGCAGCATTCGCTCCCCTCGTGCAAGCATTTGATGATGGCAACAATCTTGGTTGGGATTCCGTACAATTTTAATATGTTCCATAGAGAAGACCGGTGCGGACTATCAAAGGCCTTCTCGTAGTCTACAAAGCAACATGCCAGCGAACTGTTGAATTCGTTGCTTTGCTGAAGAAGGCACCTAAGATTGTGTATTTGGTCCGCGCAGGATCGGCCAGGTAAGAACCCGGCCTGGTTTTCCCTGAGGATACTCATAATTGGAATCCTTATTCTCGCCAATACTATCTGCGCCAGGACCTTGCCAGGTACGCTGAGCAGCGTTATGCCACGGTAGTTGTCACAGCACAGTGGATCACCTTTTTTGTGGATTGTGACTACCTCGCCATTAACCCAGTCCCTCGGACAGCGCTCTTGCGCCCACACCATACTAAGAAGTTGGTGCAGGGGGTGCAGAAGCGCCTCCAGGCCATACTTTAGGAACTCTGGATGTATACCATCCATGCCCGGCGCCTTCCCGTTTTTTAAGCGCTGCACAGCCGAGGAGATCTCAGCATGTGTCGGCGCATAGTCTGGAATGTTCGACGCTCGAGGAAAAATACCAAATTGTTTTACAAAAATATGTAAAATAATTAAATAACAATTACATCTTAAATGAATAAACAATTATCAATTCATCACCGCTACTAAAACCTCTAATTTAATAAATATTTTTTATAAATATCAGTTTAATTTAAACTAATTTATTATTAAAAATCCTATACTTTTTATCGTTAAATACTAAACTCATGTTTAACAAATGCAATACCATAATTTGTAATATAAATTACAATGTTAGAGTAAATAACAATATGTGTTGTATATCTCTTCTAAGCTAGTATATATAGCTGAGTTAATTCAGGTTAAAACATTGTTCGATGGCATGATGAACTATTTTTTTTTAATTTGTAGAACTAAATACTTTGTTATTTTTATCGGAGTTCTACCAAGTAAATACCAATGCAATCAATCAATTAATTACATAGTTTTTTTGACACCCCGGCATCATCATTACAAACTTTTATCAGTACACAATTTTAATGAAACAATGTTGTTATTTTTATCATATGACTGATAGATGTTATATTATAATATTTTTTAAATATTCAATACTCTTATTTGACATGTCAATATCGATTTAAACTAGTCAATAAATTTCAAACGGCCTTAGCTAATATCCGTATCGTGAATCATTCTGCATGATTTAAGTTGATATATAGCAGGGTCTAACCGGCACGTCTACGCTACTTGACCGCTACGCCGCCCATTCATTGAGAACCAATAAAAAGTTTTTTACAACTCACTCCGGCAAAAAACAGGCGAGAAGGTTTACGCCAGAGCCCGAACTGCAAAAAAATATCCAGAGGGCCGGATTAATTATTAAAACTGTCTCTCCGACTCCACCTTGGTCTCGTCCGTGTTGACCCCAATTTCTCGAAAGCAATATATCGTTTTACGAGTCCGTCCGGATCTACCCAAGCCTTTTATCCGACCGCTCGTACTTCCTGCGCCCCTTCTAATCCCACCCTGCTTAAACCTTATTTTTCCGCCCACCTACACCGAAAACTGTCCTCAAAGATGGGAGATCAAGAAATAGTTTTAGGCGTTTATCTTTTCATCGTCAGCCGTTGATGGATATTTTTTGGCAAAAAATAGCATTTAATTTATTTTTGAAAAATAATTAAATAAATGAGTATCTGAAGACACTTTTTTAGCTCATCTGACTATAGAGTTAAGCTTTTATCACTAGATGTACTAGACCACATAAGTCGACTGTTATATACTCTCCATCCACAAGAACGTTGAAGAAAATGTACAATTGCAATAGACTGTCATTGTGGTGATAGACGAGAGAGCTTTGTTATTATTTATTATTTATTTTACTCGTCATGAAATGGTGGGTTTTTAAAAATACATTTAAATTTTTTAACAAACTACTTCTTAGGTTTAAAAAAAATGTATTGCTCAGATAACACCCAAAACAACTAGTATAGTTTAATTGTTAATATACTTTTATTATATTAAAATATAACGTTCTTTTCTACTCATTTTGTATTTATGTATTAGGATCAAAACTGGTTTTGCTCATCACTAATAAAAAAATATATTTATACCTAACAATATAGTAAGTAATTAATAAATTGAATTAAATAAGAGAAAACATTTTTAAGGTGTTCACTGTCAATACTTGGTGGAATGGCATTATAATAAAAATAATAAAACATTTTTAGTACTTTTTCCACATAAAATTTATTAGATCAGGAGCATTTTCGCTCATGATGAGCATTGTCAACTGATAATAAAAACAATGAAACAGTGATATTTATATAAAAATTAAGTTATAAAAACAAGGTATGACAAACAATTGGTAATTGTTGGTTTTTACTTTGTTAATGATAATTCATACCTAATTGGTATTTGTTGTAATAGTTTTCACTGCTAAGTGGTCTTCAACTTTTTATTTATAGTTTATTTTGCTTCAATTCTTTTGCTAGGTTGTAATACCAATTGTTTGTCATACCTTGTTTTTATCACTTAACTTTTGTATAAATATCACTGTTTTATTGTTTTTCTTATCAGTTGTCAATGCTCATCATGAGCGAAACCGGTCCTGATCTAATAAATTTTATGTGGAAAAATTACTAAAAATGTTTTATTATTTTTATTAAGAGAAAACAGTTTACCAATTGTTAATAATGCGATTGCAAATTAGTATTATCTATTTGTAACAATTTTGAAGCATTTTTATTACAGCTTAGCTAAGTGTCACTTATTCATACTTTATACTACATGTATATACATCCTTGTCTTATTTCTATTATCAATAGTTTGTTACGTCCTTTTTAGTTTGACTTTTTTTGTATAAATAAAAATATGTTAATATTTATTCTAACACTTAAAAGTACTCTTTATGAGCGAAACCGGTCCTGATCCTAATAAATTAATCTGGTATGGAACAAAAGAGCGTTTTATTTTTTTAATACAATACCTTTCCGCCAAGTATGGATAGTTTACAACTGCTTAACAAGGTGGATATGATTGTAAATATATATTTATATTATTTAAATGCCAGTAAAATAGTCTAGTGAATGATACTGTTGAGCTTTCGTCTACCCCAGGCATGCGCAACCTACGACCTTTTGGCTTCTCTGGTGTGGCCTTCTGGCCAATTCTGTAATTCTGTAAATTTATGTAAATTCGTAAATTCCTGACATATTCTGACCGTAAATTCCTGTTTCCGACCAATGATTCCGAAGTCAATGTTTACTGCGGCCTTATGTCGAATCAGAAAAATGAATGCGGCCTTTAGAGAACAAACGGTTCCCCACCCCTGGCCTATCCAGTCACATAACCAAGGGATCTAATCATATAAAATTACAGCTTTTTATATTCGTAAGTGCATGGATATTTTCACATACCCATATCTGATTCTGATAAACAAAGCAATACAAGTTGAGTATCTAACAGTGTTTTTACAAGTCCATATTTATTTGTTTACCCATTCTGGAAAGGGTGGTTGAGTTGCTGACTTTCCTTAAGCACCGATTGATATGCTTCAAAACGTTAATAAACATTGTGGGCAACCATCGTTAAAAATCTTTTACGGTAAGCTTAAGAAAAACAATAAGTATTAAGTGTATTTCTTGTTAGCGAAAGATGTACGAAAAAATGTAACTGTCTTAAGAAGAAACTTTGCCTTATCGGAATGAAGGCAGTGACAAATTAAGCCTATTGTATACAACAAAGACACTCTTAGTAAAAACATCTGGCTAACCAACAGAATTAGCATTGTGTCTTCGCTTGAGATTTATCATCCTATTTTCTCAGTATATCGTTCTATCCAAAATAATGCTTTGCTTTTTATTTACGACTAACATTTTTTTTTTCAATAAGGTTAAAAAACAGAAGTGCATTATTATTTTACACTCATTTTTAAATTAGTTGATAGCGGTTTGGCTAAACATTTTCGTCAAAATGATGTTAAACTTGACTTTACTTGTAGTGTTTTGGAGATTAAAACCGTATTCATGTAATCCCTTTCATCTGTGATTGTTTCTTTTTTCATTATTTAACACCAACTCAGCTTTATATAGTGGCATAGAAAATATACACAATAAATCTTTTCATATATTATAGCCCTTAAACATATTTAAAAAACATAGATAGTTCTATAATTTAAAAATGACTTTGTTTTTTCCATGATCTGTTAAAAATATGGTCGATTATTGACATTTCTGTTCCTAAAATGAAAAGCATTTATGTGGAAACAAAATGGCGCAACATGTCACATAACGCGTGACGTAATCAATTTATTAAAGGAAGCATACGATGAGCGATGAAATCTATATCTCTAAAAAACATCGCTTATTAATCGGTTTTTATTTAATTAACCCATAATTTTATCACTGAATAATTTTGAGTTGGAATAGGCTAGTTCTGATACAAATTCTTCAAAACGTGTATATTTTTAACCACAAAGACTATTCAGATTTAACTTTATAAATATTCCACATTTAGTATATAATTAATTCTGGTTATATCAAAATATCAGTAAACCAAAGGCGTGTTTGAAACCTCAAGATTCTTATCTTAATCCTATTCACTAATTCCACGGAATCCTTTGCGAAGATCATCCCAAGAGATACGTTGAAGTGTGTACAAAACCATTACAAAGTTCGATTGTATTTGTTCGCATACATAATACAAATACAAATCTATTGTTCATACTTATATAAGAACAGTGATATCAAAAATTGTGTATTATCTATATATTAATAGTCGATAATGTTTGTCCGTCCGTCCGTCTGGCTGGCCGTCTGTATGATAGTCCTCGAAATTAAAAATTTAATTTACAATTTAAATACTGCATGACAGGGCTGTCGATATATGCCCCAAGATATATTTCTTTTACTATCAGAATTTTTTGCTTATTCAATAAATAGGTTTGTAATTTATTTTTCACGCTAGTAAATTTTCTGACTACTTAAAAATGCAACAAAAATCCCCCCGTTGAGGTCAACGGGCTTACAGCTAGTTTAATTTAATACATTTTTTTTAAATATCCATGTCCGCTTTCAATGTGAAGCATATGGTCTCCTAATGAACCTTCATCTTAACAGATTTTTTTTCTGAAGAACTGTTTGTAATTCAGTCGTTCAATGTCTTTTTTCCAAAGAGAGTGGTAGTGATGGAATGATGAAGCTATGACAGAACTAATGGTTAACTAATCGCTCTATCTGTGCCTATTTATTGAAGGATCGGGTGGAAGGATGGGATGGAATTTTTAGACAACCCATGCTTTCGAACAGAAATCGATAAAACGATCGAAAAGATGCTTTTAGTACTGGGAATTAATTTAATACGTACAAAAAACAAAATAGTTTTTTTTATCTAAATTTCGATTGATGCATGATTTTAAATGTATCACGCGCCTTAATTATTAAGTTAATTAAAATTAACCAATATTTAATTTTGTCAAAAAATATACAACTATGTAATATTTATGTACATTTATGTACAATCGTAAATGAACAATTTAGTATACAAACAACTAGTCAAAATGTAAGTTTTTTTTAATACATTTTATAGCGTCTTTATGTAGGTATCTCAAAAGAAGTTTTTCTGCGACAACTGCGTGAACTGCTCTTTTTAGAAACGAAGACAGTAGAGATAGAAGATTAGAGCTAGGACAAGAGTTTCGGTTAACTAAATGTTCATTTACCGATCGGAACAGTGGCGTATTAAGCACTTCGGAGGCTCTAGGCGCAATAAATTTTAGAGGCAACGTTTTTCGAATGACATAAAAGTGCTGCAAAACTCTTCGTATGATAATAATGAATATTGTAAACTAAAATTAAAATATAAGGTTTTATATAATTTATGCTATTTTTGAGACCCCTAAGATTTGGAGGCCCCGAGCGCGCGCCTCTTGCGCTTATGGGGTAATCCGCCACTGGAAGGCTGGTAAGGGTTTTTTAGAAATTATAAATACATATGGCTTCGAACAGAAATCGAATAATCGGGACTCAAGCCCATAAGATCTGTGACGGAAGCCTACGACGTTGACCACCTCTCCACGGACCCGAGATTATAATAATCAAACAACTAACAACTAAACCAACAGTTTTTTTTTTATACGATATTATTTTATTATAATTGCTATAGCTTTGCGCAAAGTTTAAAAAAGCTTTCAAAATCTTTTTCTATTACTATATTACAAAAGAAACTTTTTTTATTTTATAGTACTAATATAACTAAAAGCAATTTATAATAAAACAACGATGTATGATTAAAAAAATATATTTGTTTTGCTCAGTTATGTACCATTAAAACGTTTTTCCTGTTAATAAATATAAATGTATAGATTTATAAATAATCTGAACCTGATAATGAAATTTCCTAGAAAAAAATAAATATATTTATTAAATATCATAAATGTTTGTTGATCATAATGGTAACATACGAATAATAAAATATACCATAAACATACGCTATTATCGTACAGTTTTTTTTTTATCAAATATCTTTTGATGCTGTCACTGTATTTTTCAAACATTAGTTGTTTAAAAGACTCGTCTTTGCATAGAAGAGCTTAATTGAAACGTTGAGATAAAATCTATCCAGACAATAATATTTATTTCTACAGTTACCTGAGTCGATTTAAGAGAATGGACATTTATCAGTACTTATCTGTGTTTTTATGGGCTTGAGAACCGTTCTTTCACATTACATACGTATCGTTTATCCTCGAAGGGTCAATATATACATTATAGTCACATTTAATCAATAACTAATGCTGCTTGGACTCGGCAAAGTACGGCAATCCATTTGCATAATAAATCGAAGTTTAATCGTCCCAGAGATGTGAGGAAACTTCTAGAATAATGACAAATGTAATAAAACAAAGCTTGCGGTAAAAGTTGTGTAAGCATTTTGGCGAAATTAAATATAAATCACTTGCACAGTTGTCGCCCCTTGTTCTATCTGGGAGAATTTTCCTAATCATACAGCTCGTACAGGATGTACAAGGAGGACAAGATAAATGGTATCAATTTACATAAAGAGCTCGTAGAATATTAGTGTTTGGAAATAATATGTTATTCAACTATCAACGCTCTTGACGGTCAACATAAGAAGTATTCTTACAATATTTAATCGTAAAGGTAACTAATTTAAAATTACTATGATGTTACATTAAAAAATAAAACACACTTTTGAACTTTTTTTAAAACTATGCCCGCTCCCCAATGTTGAGCATATGGACTCCTAATGGAGTTTATCTCGACAGAAGTGTTTCTACGAGAACTGCTTGTTGCTCAACCTTTCTATTTCCTAAGAGAGTAGGGATAGAAAGACAGGGCTAGGGCAAAGCTAGTGGTAAGCTAATCGCTATAGATACGCCCCGTTTGTAGGATAGGATGGGTACTAATTTCACATTTATCACGGAAGCCAACGACTTTGACCGCTGTGCAACGGACCCGTCGTGGATTTATCAGCTGAAAATATATGCGATGAGTGAAAATACCCCTGATCATTTTGAAAAACTGTAAATGTTATGTCTAAAAAAGTGGTAGACTGTGTTAAATTTAATTTGAAATACAGTAATAATCTTTTTCGTTGAACAATATATTTTTTTGTTTTTCATAATTTTAAGGAACCCTTAAATAATCAAATTCAATTTTTCGGGAAGGAAATTTTAGATTTACCGATAAAACATATTCGTCCGCTTTGACGCTCTGACAAAAAGATCGCATTTACCCTTTTACAGTAGCGTACGTACTTTGAAGGCAAGGGACGGACAATTCAATATTATAGGGTATCCCGAACACGATAACGGATTATATTCAAATTAGAATGGAAAAAAACAGTGTTTCAATATACTTGTAGGTTTATTTTACGCGTAGTGCAAAAATATTTATACTAAAGGGAGAGGATAAGAAACAAACTTTTATAGCACTTATTATAAATAAATATTTTCATTAGGTGCAGTAAATCTCAATGTAAATAAATTCAGTCTCGCGTTCAGTAAAAAGGACAAACCCCGAATTTTATTTTGTAATTTACAACATAATAATTAGAATCAATTTTTAGTTTGTTCGTAAACCTTGCGATGGTCAGATGATGCTTCTCAAAGAGGCGAATCACGCGTCACATTTTGTAACACAACAAGTGGAATAACAATGTTGGTTAATATCTACTTTGTTCCACGATCTAATTAAGAAAAATATTTTGTTTTTATCAACAATTGATTCATCGACATTTGTTTTCAGACGTTTCACTGTTTTATCAATGCAAGTCGGAATGAGATAAAAAATGATAAGCGAAGAGTCTAACTGAATTTGAACTTTTTCGCATTATATTTTTAATTATTTCTCAGTTTCTTAGAGTATCAAAATAATTCTTAAATAGTAATTACCAAAATAAGCAAGTAGGAAAATTTTAAGGCATTTAAGTATTGATCTTGTCTTTATATTTGATACAATTTGTAGAACGAGTTTTAAAAATATGTTTTATTTTCAAGGCTATACATATTTTTCCAGTTAGACATTCCATCGTGAAAATATGGCAATTACTCATATAGTAGTAGGCCAATTTAAAAAAAAATAAAGCTTCAACATTTTTGAATAATTGATAACAATAGCGGTAGCTTACATAGTTTTCTATAGCAATCACGGCAGTTATTAAAAAAATGGAAATTATATTCAAATTAATAAAAACACAATAATCCTTTGTACTTCATTCCACTTTATTTAATATGTCAGGACCGGTTTCGCTCATTGCGAGCATTGTCAACTGACAATGCTCGCAATGAGCGAAACCGGTCCTGATATATTAAATAAAGTGGAATGAAGTACAAAAGATTATTGTGTTTTTATTAATATAATGCCTTTCCACCAAGTATTGACAGTGAACACCCTAAAAGTGATTATATTCAAATAACAAGATAGTACTCATAATAGTATATAATATTATTTTTTTAATGCGTTTTATCCAGGGCTGTGGAGTCGGAGTCGTGGAGTTGTGGTATTTTGGCCGGAATTCAAACAAAATAGGCCTAAGTGCTGTCATTTCATGCTTGGCTGACTAAAAATGATCTGATGGAATACATATATGTATATAAGTTAAAATGATTTTTTTTTAAATTTCCTTGGAGTCGAAGTCGTCTTTTTTTTACACGACTCCACAGCCTTGGTTTTATCTATAAAACAAAAAAATGCTTAAATTTATTTTTCAACCTATGGGGCGCAGTGGTTAGCGTTGTGGGCTTCCGTGCCGGACTTGACAGGCGTGAGTATGAACAGCATTTTTTCGATTGATTTATCGATTTCAGTTCGAAGGCATGGGTGTTTGTGATGTCTAAGAACTCATTCCAACCCTTTCCGATTCTTTAATAATTGAGTGTAGCGAGAGTGATTAGCCACTAGTCTATACTACTATCTTTGAATAAGAGAGGTCGAGCGACTGAGTAACAAACAGTTCTCCTAGAAAAAAAAATGTTGAGATACTTCCATGCTTCACATTGGGAGCGGGTATGGATAAAAAAAACGACAGTGTAACGTCACATACAGTGGTAGACAGTTAGGGCCAAGAAAGATGAGCCCTTTTTCTTTGGTTAACAGTGCGTTACTGCTCTAGATATTATTTTTATACGATGTTATCATCCGTAGAATTTCCTATTCTTGTTGGGAAAAGAATAACATAAGGTGATTGAGCCCAACGGAACGTACATTCACGCTCATAGTCCCGGAAAATTCCAACATGCCCTTAGGTTAATAAGATATTATGTGAGATACCTTTGAAATAAACGAATCCTGCCACCTCCACCATAACAATATAACATATAAGCAATTTACCCTAAATTTGAATACAAAAACACACCCCAAGCGCAACGTCTTTTGCAGCAAACCAATACATAATAAACGAATTTTGATTAATTTTTGTAAATTATAATCTCAAAAATAAAATAAAATAAGTTAAAATACAAAAAAATCGTTTTAATAAACATAATAAAACGTTTCAATAAAATTAACGAGAAATTGACTGCCTTGGGTTTTCCTGTATATTTTCACGCACAGCAGTGATGATTTTAGAAAATCTTGCATTTCGGTGACGTACTTGGTGTTGGTCGATTATTTACCAAACCAGTTGACTCAGATAGTCGACTCGGCAGGACAGTTGTGGTGAGGATAAAAATCACATATTGCGCGAAATGTTTCTCGAACGGAGCAGTGACTTTGGTAATAAAATTTCATGATTTTCACACGTTTTTCAACGCTATAACCTTCCATAGCGATTTTCCGTACTCTACTAAACAATTGAAAACAAATTTGGCACATGTTACTTTAACAACATGGCTGCTATAACCTAACGAATATCGAGCGTCCCTATTGAGTGACCCTATATATGTACATACGTATCTAGTCGTTTAAATGGGAAGTATTGAATGGATGTAATGTTAGTTAGGCGTTCTGTATCAAACACAGACAAGTTGTTTTTTTTTTAATTCCGATAGTCCGTTTAATACAAATGCATTTACCTTCACCACCCGCCGCATCTGTACATTCGTGTCCAACAGACGATTCCAGTGGTATAACGAACTTTATGCGTCGTCCAGTTGTGTGCTAGGATTTTCTCGAAAGAAATTGACCAGGACTTGATGGCTTGCTCTTTAGTGTGTGAACAACTTACTTATAAAAATGTTCGGATTTTCTCTAAGTGTACTTCGAATCGACGCCGCAGATTTAATAAAAGCTAAGAAATTGTACCTAGTAGCTACCAAGTCGGCTTGGCCTGTAGGTCCAACTGCTGGTCAGACTGATTTCACTAATTCTTTCCGTTCATTATTCATGAGATTGTGGTCAGCATCCACATGTATCATGCCACATATACATGTCCTTGTGTCTATCCGGCTAAACGTGGAGAGCTTGGTAGTGAAACTGCCATGGCCTGATATAAATTGGCTAGTCCTAGCTAAGATAGCGGTATGTAATTGTGTTTACCACCAATCGCCATTTGATAGGGAGAAATGATTTATATGTAAGTATACGATAAAAGGAAAGAATTCATACGAATAAACATTAATATACACATCTACAGTTCAACACGAAACAGATTTGAATCATGAAATTAAGTTGTAATATATTTACAATACATTTAATCGAAAATTTAAATTAACTTTGATTATTCCACGTATTGTGTAACTAACTGTGACACGTGTTTCGCCTCTTTCAGAGGCATCTTCAGACTTACTATCGCAAAGTTTGCTTAAGTAATGAAGCAAGATTGATTCTAACATTTTAAAATTATAAAATTACAAAATGGATTGGGTTTTTTTTTTCCTTTTAAGAGGAGCAAGGAGGGGGGTGTAGAATCGAAATAAAGCAAACAGATAATGATTTTACTAATGAGTTGTAAACAATCAGAATGGGATTTTTCCTTTTTAATGGAAGCAAAGAGGGGATTATAAAATCGAAACAGTGCAAACAAATTGAATCATACTACTAATGACGTTAAACATTACAAACTATTAAAACTAATGAGCTACAGTCAATCATCTAGGTTTGTGATTACTCTATTAATTGGAAACAATTTGAGTAACGGGGAACCGCCTGTGCTATTAAGAATATTATTTAATAATATTTCTTTTTTGTTAAGAGTTTTATTAATTTCTAAAAATTCTAAGCTATTCATCTTTAAACCCTTTTTATTTACTCGGTGGAGTATTTCTAAATTACAAATCTGATTAAAATTATGATTATTTTCTATTAAATGATTGGCAAACTCAGAAAAATTGTTACTTTTTAGACATCTTATATGTTCTTTAATTCTAATATTAAAGTTTCTACCTGTCTGTCCAACATAAGACGCTTGACAGTCTCCACAAGAGAGTCGATAGATACCACTCTGTGACGATGAATCTACGCGATCTTTACTATTCAATAAAATTTTACCTAAATTATTTACTGTATAAAACGCGGGTTCTATATTGTCTGGCAAAAATTTAACTATCTTTGACGAGATGTCTCCTAAATAAATAATTCTACGCCAGTTTTTAATATTATCGTTTGCTTTCTTCTCTCCTGAAAAAATATTATTTACTATGAGTTGTTTAACTTGCTTACGCTTAAGTAAGTTAACTACTACGTCTGTGTTGTAACCATTATTTACAGCTATCTGTTTAATAATGTTTAACTCTAATTCAAAGTTGACTTTAGTGAGAGGGATGTTAACTAATCTATTAATCATTGCATGGAATGATGAGAGTTTTTGCGACCACGGGTGAATTGATTGATGGTGAATGACGACATCTGTATAAGTAGGCTTTCTGTAAATGGCAAATTCTAATCTGTTGCTATTATTTTTCTTTATTGTTATGTCAAGAAAATTTAAGGTTTTTTGTTGCTCGATTTCTAGTGTGAATTTAATATTTGTATGCAATGAATTTATATGACGTAAAAAGGTATCTAACTGTCTATCTGTTCCTGTCCAAATGCAAAAGATATCGTCTACATAACGATACCAAGTTTTTACATTTTTAAGTAACGTGTGATTTGACAAAGAGATTATTCTCAAAATAATCCATAAAAATATCCGCGAGCAAAGGTGAAATAGGACCACCCATAGGTAATCCTACCGATTGTTTGTAAATTTTTTTATTAAACAAAAAATAGTTTTGTTTAATACAAATATTAAAAAGTCTAAGCATTTCTTTAACGACGTTGCTATTAATATCCGAAAAAGTTAAAATTTCGCTGACTATATTTTTGCACTCTTCCGTTGGTACGTTAGTAAATAAATTTGTTACGTCGAATGATACTAATTAACAATTACTAGTTAATTGTATGTCTTTGATTTTTTCTGTGAAGTCTATGCTATTCTTAACTGTATACTTCGGTTTAAACACGTTGTAAGAATTAAAAACATTTCTATTAAAATGAACTTCCACAAAGTTACCGCCGAAACCATCGAAAATATTATACATTTAATCATTTGCATTAGAGCGTATATTGGATTTAGTTTGAATCTAAAGTCACCTGTCATCTCCAGTAAAGTAAAATGAAGCACGAAAGTAACTTTATTTTGAATAGGGTTATCAATTGCTTATATTTCTAGGTTAACTCCCCAAAAAGTCTCGCTTTCTTATTTAAAACATCAATTGATGGATTTATATCCAAAAATACCTGTGTATATCGGATATATAATTTAAAGTCATAGTTAGACTGTCAGGCTAGCTTACTACTATTTATTTATTAACTTCATTTTTCCGCTTTTTACGAAGATTTGAAGACATTGAATTACACTTATATAAAATCAGATTTGACAACTTTTTTTATTTTACAAGAGGTGTAACCTAATGGGGCGTTCATACATTTTTTACAAGTTATTCGATTGTAATATTTTTTTAATTTATTCGTAAAATTTGCGATGTTCCCTCTGAGGAAAATTATAATTTTCATGACTTGAGTCCACAAGACCAAATAAGCGGATATGATTAGATATTTTTAGACTGAATTTATTTGTTATCAATTGACTGATTGTTATCATATGACTGATTTTTGTATGGCTGTTTATTTTTATCATTAGATTGGTTACTGTAGAAGTGCTATAGAACATATCAACTGTGGTAAGGAAAAAGAACGTAACCCACGCATATTAAATTTTACAGGAGGCGCTAAAAACGTGTTTAGATGATTTTGTGACATATCCAAATTATGAATTATACACAATCTTGAAGTGCATAGAGACTTCTAAACTGGTGTTTAATTGATATAATCTAATATTAATTCAAGAATTTGTCTAGGAAAAATCTTTATTTCAGTCTTTTTTCTTGGTTTAAATTATTTACTAAAATTTACTAATTTTTAAATGCTAAATTTAGATACTTATTCGTCATTTGCAGATTGCATCCTTTTGATAGAACGTGTATCAATTTTGATACATTGTGATTATCGAAAAAAACCTGTTTTGAAAAACCTGTGGGTTACTTCTTTTTTTCTTTCCACAGTCGATATTATTCGTTTTGGTGAAAAATCTTTCGTTCTCATATTTAAAAGAAATCAGAACTGGCAACCCTAGCTGTGACACACGGCGCCAATCTTAAACGAGCATCACATCTTCTAGGAAACAGAACAAGCAAGTTGACAAATGAATGTGGAAATTGGATATTTATCTTCGTGAATTGGGGGTTTTCAAAGATTCCGCGAAATTTTGTGGCTGTTTTTCATTGTAGTCTGCTTCAATTTGAAGAAAGCTGTTACCATTTTTATCCTTTGCTTTGTTCACTAGTGTGATACGATTGTAAGCGGATTAACGCTTCAGCTAGTGAGAGCAATACAAATTTAGCAATATATTTTTATTCACTTAACCCTTTGCCGCGTCACCAAATTTAGCGAGCATACCCTGTGCGCGGCTGCTTTTTTGCGAATTTTGTTATCACGTTTTCGACTATAAATATAGGTTGTAATATTTTTTGAACTAATAAAATATGTTAATTGCCACCCAAAGTAACTTTTTCAATAATAAAATACAACATATTTCTTGTATTTTCGGTTTAATTCAACAATAATCATTCTTCATACAATTGCGGCGTGACGTTGCCATATTGCAAAATACCACTACGCGCGATCGAGAACACTGCGCCACCACCATACCATGCTTATAATATTGAATTCTCGGAACAATTTCAATTTCACCCGCACTCGATCGCGTATGTTCACGGCGTGTTCAAGAAATAAATTATTTTGACCTATATTGAGTCTTTTTTGACTAACCCTCCAAGGACGAGCGTGACAATATGGTAACAGTAAACACCGTTGTCTATTGATCCCACTATTCATCCTTTTTCTACCTGAATATCGTTGCTTTTACTCATATTTGGTTAAGAAGGGTACAGACCTCAGTCAGTCATCAGCCGCGGGGACAGAAACGGCCACCAAAAGCGATTTTTTGAATTTCCGTTTTTTTGAATGAACTTTTTGAAACTGTTAGCTATTTTTTTTATCAAAACATCAAATTATTTACAGTTATTTTGCTAATATATTTGTATTGAAATTATGTTGATCTAAAGAGGTCAAATTGTAAATATTTAAAAAAAAAAACACATTTAGCTATATTTCAACCCCGAATGTTTGCGAGCCCATACGGTCACTTTTGTCCTTACAACTGTCCGTACACAATATTACACGGTAATAAGAAGATGAGCATGATCATATAGTCATGCGGGGTTTCTATACAACGACTTTTTTTTTAATTTTATTAGGAATAAAAGTTATCCGTGACTTCAATATGGCTAAACAAATATTTTTTTTATCGAAACAATTTCTCGTCTCTGGAAGGCTAATGCCATCTATTGAATTTGGTAAAATATACATTTAGTAATATTTTCAACCAAGTTATACAATTTTAACACAATAGATAGCTCTTATATAGGGTTTGAAATTTCCATGACATATATACGTGTCACGCGCGCTGAGGGCATGTTCGCTAGGACATGCATAGATGTCATACGCGGTGAGATGGTTAAAGAAGTGCTTCCTAAACTGGAGTCTTATTTTTTTCTCCGGCAGCCACCGTAGAAAACGTTTTTTGTTCAGGGGGTTGAGATTATTTTTTTCATATTTAGGAACAGTTGCATGAATTGTTTTAAGAAGCACTGACTATACATTGCTTTACATTATATCATAGGTATAAGTTTTGGTAAAAGATTATTTATTGTTGAATTCGAATTCAACTGAATAAATAATTTATCTTTGTAATATTTTATAATTATTTGCCATTTACAGTCGGAAAACGTACCGTGCAGCGCCCTTTCATACCAATAGTCACGAGGTGAATTTGAAACTGATTAAGTTGTTTACCATCCAGAGTTTCTATACAGCGTGCTTTTTTTTTCAACCGGTGGTATTCCAGCATCCTGGAAGACCGTCGAATACCATATACTAGATGTACTCAACGAAACTTAAAAATACTAGAATGTCGTGGGGGAAGCAAAACAATTGAGCATTGAAAAGGAATCATGAAATCCACATAAAACGTAAATATATCGTAATAAAAATAAGATTAGAATTATTAAAACCTTTTAAATAGGTTATTGAAAATGTGCGAAAAGAAAGACACACAAATTTACAAGCAACTTCCATTCAAATCATTCGGAAAACAAAATGTTTCCGAAGATATCTGTGTTCACCGCATTGAAAATTACTGCATATAAAAAGAACATTACAACTAGGAATTCTGTGTTGAGACGCCTCGGGACTTGTCAGGTGTTTTGCTGTCTTAAGTCCCGGGACCTTTTTGGAAAATGTCCCGGGACTTTGCCGTCTATTCTCTGGATCAGTTTTGAAAAAAAGGTCTAAAAGCTGTACTGTGGTTACGGTTAAGTTACGGTCATAAGTTTACTCCTGACGGTGGCCGAATTCTTTGATATTTTTTTCATTACATGTACCGTTATCTTTTCTTCTTAGTAAAAATTAGCCGTAAGCATTGGAAATATCCATTTCAAAAGAAAAATGATAATTATTAAACATTGTATAAAAAAACACGATTTTTACTAGTGCGTTCCCTCAAAAGGCGTATAAATCATGTATGTATGCAATACATAATACATACATACATGCAAATATTGAATTTAAATAAAATTATAATTTTATTGAAGGGGAAATAAAAGTTTCGAGTCCCGGGACTTTGAAAACCCCGAGAATCCCTAATTGCAACATATTAATATTATGATAATTTATGTATCGATTGCGTTCATATATAAAGAAAATATTTATATGATAGACATTCAGTGCGAGCGCTTAAAATTGTATATGAAACAAATGAGGTTCGATAAAGTTCAGTTTTACATTATTATCATTTTTTTTCATATTAAAATAACATCGCTTGGGTTTGGTTAAGTAACATAAATAAGTTACAAAAAAAATATTAAGTATACTCATTTAAAATTAACTCTAAATCAACTTTGTCAATAAATATAAGGGAAACAATTAAATGGTTATAATTTAAATCAATTTTCAGTCAGAATAAAAATATGAATAGTCAGAATAAAAATATTATACGGTCAGAATATTTTATAACAATTTTGGTTAGGTAAGGTTAGGTTTTTTTTTAATTTCATTTAAATTATGACTGTTTATTCTAACTGATATATTATGAACATTTAATATAAATCCTGACCGGAAAAATATGAGCCTAAATATGTATCTATGTTTGTCAAATATATTTGACTATATGTATAATGTACCGCTTTAAAACCTTTTATAAATGAAAAAATCCTAATTAAACGATTACAATGATTATTACAACAATGGCAACATTGAATAAAACCTTGCACCAAATTTAATGTAGTTATCTTAAATAATCGATATGCCTTATCTCTGCTAGATATTCCTTTTTGTATTTTCCTTTAAAAATAAAAAAATAAAATACCACAAAACGCGTGCGTGTTGAATTGGATATTGTTTTCAGCCCACTTACAAAGCTCGCAATAGAATTCGATACTTTTATTTGAGATTTCTGGTAACCCTCTCGCCTTAATGGAGTACCCATTAAGGATAAGAGTACCTTACCAGATTCAGGGATCAAAATGACCCCTTTGACTACCGGAGTAGCTATTTATTCCACAACACCATTACGATGTACTAATCATAAAATCAATTTCCGGACTAACGAGGGCCCTGACATAAATTAATGACAAGACATACTGGCCTTAATATTAACACTAGCCTTCAGGGACGCAGCACGTGTTGTGTGTAGCCAGAAGGGTAGTAATATTGTAAGCTTATTCTGTATTGACTGAATTGATTGGAAATGGCACTTAAATGTTGGGAAAATTACTTATAATATAATCAATCTTTCCTGGAAAAAAAAGCGTAAACACTTCAATCTGACTACAAATCTAGATGTTCGAATGATCTGAAATACATTATCACTCACATTAGCTCACCCTAGAGATATTGAAAAATAATTAAGCTTTCATCTGAAATCAATATCTTTCTTTGACAAATATTTCGATAAATATGTTTTTTAATATTTTCTTTGAAATTTGGATTGTTCTGCAGCCATTACGCTAAAACTAAACACACAGAGCTTTTAAATTGTTAATGCAGTGTCGGGTCCTATGGTGCAGCGGTTAACATCGTTGGCTTCCAGTATAAACAGATTTTTTTCGGCCAATTTATCGATTTCTGTTCGAAGACATGGGTGTTTGTGATGTCTAAAATGTCTTCCCCTTCCACCCTTCCCGATCCTTTTATAACTGGGTGTAGCTATAGTGATTAGTTAACCTCTAGTTCTGTTTTAGCCTTATCCTTCTATCATTCTATGTATAATGGTAGACCATATGTTTTTTAACTATTTGATTAAAAGAAATATTTCCAATAAGATAAGTCGATATAATATTATGAGGTCATAGAATTTTAGAAATATGAAAAAAAGTGAGGTTGAGCGACTGACAACAAACAGTTGTCGTAGAAAAGTCTGTTAAGACACCATGTGCTACACATTGGGACATAGATTTAAAAAATACAGTATAAATGATTTATTTTAATATAGAAACTGATTAAATGCTTTTTTTCAAGCTTTAAATTAGAAATATTTTGAAATCATATAATGTAGTTTTGACTACAGGCGAAACATTTAATTTCAAAAACTTTACCTGTTTCTCTTCTTTCACTATTCCTGGATGCGCTGTTGTTCATATTGTTAATGTATGTACATAATAGCATGAAAACTGATCCGTAAATAGGGTTGGCTTTTATTTGTTCCTGCTTGTATTGATCCCATTATAATAATTTATTTACGCGTATCCTATCATTCACAGCACCGATGTATCATATTTCTATGGCTATTCACTACCTAATGAGATTATTAATTTAGAATTTTTTAGTATGCAATTTTATACGTCAAAAGATGAGTATATTTATATTTAGTTGATATGTATATTGCCACCTTTCTGGCAGACGTTGGTAAATAACAAATCTGACAAAAAATGATTTAAGTATACAAACATAGAAATACTTTGATATAATTTCTTTGCCTAAAATAACTCAGTTGTATTGACTACACCAGTTTCCCAAAACAAAATAATTTAGATATACAAACAATCTACATATCGACTATGGAAAAGAAAAAGGACGTAACCCACAGTTTTTTCAAAACAACTTTTTTTCGATAATCACAATGTATCCAACTTGATACACGTTCTATTAAAAGGATGTAAACTTCAAATTCCGAATCATTATCTAAATTTAGCTTTTTAAGTTTGAAAAAAGATAGGCTTGTGAAAATTGAAATCAAGAAAAAAAGGTTTTTCGTAGACAATTTCTTAAATTAATAATATTAGATTGTGTCAATTAAACACCAGTTTAGAAGTCTCCATGCACTTCAAGGTTTTGTTTATTTTATAATTTGTATATAGCCGGAAATCATCAAAAACGTTTTTTGTGCCTCCTGTAAAATTGGCTATATGTGGGTTACGTCCTTTTTATCCACAATCGATATATATAAATAGTGAATAAATTTTGTTCGTAGAATGATAGTTCGCCCATGTCGTCATTTTTTTCCGAAAGATATTTTTCATTATTCATAAATATGTATATTTTACAGAGATTGACATTTGGGTCTTGATTTCATATTTTATCCATATCTAATCCCCCTTCGAGGGCAACGGACTTACAGCTAGTTATTATTAACGCTGAATAAAGGCAAGAAATAGTCATTGTCTATTGGTTTTAGACGGTTATTTGTGTGAGATCGAGATTGATGCAAGAATATTTCTCTATGTAACATAAAATATTGACCCTAGAAGCTTTACTCTAAAAGCTATTTTTTTCACTTACTGTTTACTCATAACTATCAATCTTTACTTACCAACCTTTGTCAGAACAGTTACGATATACTATATACCAGTGTTTCTCAACCTTTTTGGGCCCGTGGGCCGTAGCCTCTTTTGAGTATCTTCATTCTTCTGTGGCTCCCATACCATTGTTTTTTCTTTCCATAAAATTACCAACGTGGGACCTATTTTTAGCTCTTCCAAGAATTTTCAAATAAATCCCAGGAACTTACAGATTTTCCCGTGCCCCCCCCCCCCTAAACTGTAATGTGGCTACCCTAAACAAAAATAAATCTTTGTACCCCCTTTGGAACACGCTGTAGCCCCTCCGTAGAGAAACCTTGTTATATACGATAGTGCGAAAGGCCCCAGCTACCAAAGAAATTTGGCTTAAATTAAAGTGATTAAACAAATAAACTTTCAATAATCCCATATTTGTTATCTTTCCAAGAAACTTAATATACATTGTACTATAACTTGTAATATAAATCAGGATGTGAGAGTGGATAACAGTATATATTGTGTATCTAAGCCAGTATATATAACTGAGTGAATGTAAGCTTAAACATGTTTAGATGATTTTGTTTTATCCATGTCCGCTCCTAATTAAGGTATCTCAACAGAAGTTTTTCTACGAGGACTGTTTGATACTCAGTCGCTCAACCTTTCTTTTTCATAGAGAGTAGTAGGGATAGAATGATAAGGCTAGGACAGGATTAGTGGTTAACTGATCGCTTTAGCTTCGCCCAGTTGTTAGAGGATCGGAAATGGTGGGAGGGACATCACAAACATATATACCTTCGAACAGAAATCGAAAAAATTCTGTTCTTACTGGGACTCAAACCCGTGAAGTCTGGCACGGTAGCCCACAACGCTAACCACTGCGCCATAGGACCCGACAATACTGAATGATGAATGCGTACACCGAAATAGCTTTCAACTACATATATATAAAGTTATATTTGTTATTTTTCACTTTATTACAACGAAGTTCTACAAAATAAATGTAAATTCAATCAGAATTTTAAGTTTGAATCGTTTGAAAAATTTGTCTCGGGTTTCGCTTTTCGGCATCTTCAGGCGTTCAAGTGCACGGATGAACTTGAACTGACGCTTAGTAAATGAATGTTTCGTGTTTATATAAGAAATAACTGTAGCATTGAGTTTAAAGCCATTGCTGGCGAAAAGGATTACCCATGGGAATGCCCACATATTTGAATGGTAAGTAATTTTAAGAATTAAATTTATTTTTGTTTGTTGGAAAATATTTTATGATTATATTTATATAGGGTATAAAATTGGGTAACCCGGAAAACTGTTCAATTGCGCTATATTTATTTCTAAAATTTCCTGGAAAAATAGTTTATGAGCGTCCGTATTTGGGTGCAACATTTTTATCCCTTGTTCCAGTTTGAACACGTGTCTTTTTAAAATTAAGTGATTAGCAAAAGTAGACGTGTCTTTTTTCAATCTAAAATATGCCATGTGCTCTGATAGTCTGGTATTCAATGTCCTTTCGGTTTTCCCGATATAAAATTGTGTACAACAAAAACATTTCAATCTATAAATGCCGAATTTTAAGTATAATTTATCATATTCAAATTGATACCGAAGCCAAGCAAACGAAAAAGCTTTTGATAACTTTTCCAGTTTATATATATGTACATACATATATCGTCAATATTAATCCCGTAAGATATTTCAATATCGGCCGCTTACGAAATGCGGAATGGCAGTAAGCGCGGATTATCGCTCGTCTGGAAAAAGGGCTCGCGGTGCAGATGCAATGGGCTGGTGGTACGGTCATTAAAATTCACCATTCGAGCGCGGTCGGAGAGTTTTATGTTTATCGATCTCGAGGCATGATGAAAGTATAGCATTGTATCTCTGATAGGATTTCCTCCGGGCCTGTTATGACTTTTTACCCTTGCCTCCCTTGCAGATAAAATAGTAATAAATAACTGTGGGGTGGAATGGGAATAACTCGATTAGTGTTGGCAAAGGTCAACAGGAAAAGTTATTTGTTCTGTTAATGTACACCCCAAAACTAGCCAAAGCTATCTGAATGGATTTACGATTTTGTTTATTATCTTTTATCCTAATAGCGATATTCTTCTACTTAGATTATGACAACATAATAAATAAAGTACATTTTACTCAACAGGAATTTGTTTATACTAATAAATTATATTTTATTGTACATAATTTTAAATTTATTACAATAAAAACATTAATCTATTTCGTTTCACAAAAACTGAATAATATATCGACTGTGGAAATGAAAAAGGACGTAACCCATAGTTTTTTGCACAATGTATAAAACTTGATACACGTTCTCTCAAAAAGATGTAAGCTGAAAATGCCAAATTAGTATCTAAATTAAGCTTTTAAATTTGAAAAAAGAAAGGTCTGCGAAAATTGCTATCAGTAAAAAGATATTGAAAAAAGGTTTGTTTTGAAAAATGTATGTATGTATATATATTATTTTTAAATGATATAATACGATTTTATATAGCATTTATGCCATAATAGTGACGATAGGGTTTTTATAATAATGCCGTTTGTTGTGGCCTAGTTGGTAGGAGCTTGCTCTACATATCACGCTTGTCTGGGTTTAATTTCTGGAAAGGTAATTGCAAAATTTAAGTTTTTCAATTTTAACATGGGTGTCTGTGCTGTCAATTGTATTATGACTTATTTTTTTGTTATCTCTTATGATGTTTCAACCTTAAAATATTTGGCGTATTAGCATAAACTGTAACGTTTCGATAAGTTAAATGAAGAAACCTCGATTAGCATCGGAGCCCTGGGTCTTTTTAAATGATTTATAAAAACTACAACAAGAAGTGTGCAGATAAGCAAGCTGTTGACGGATTGAAGGAGAAAGTTTGCGACAGCGATGATAGACGTCATTCGAGAACCGCGGTGGTAGCCAAACACAATAAAATTAAAAATTGTGTAGTACATAAGACAGACAACTTTCTTGTGATAGCAATATGCTTTTCCGAGCGCGTTCAAACCAGAACCGGCATTAAAATCAACAGCAGAACACACCCTTGCCACGTAAGTCATACAATAATTTGGGGAAAGCTATTTTCGTCGGCAATATGAAAACACACCACGCCTGCCAATTTGTAAATGTAACATCCTGCGCGGAACACCCTTTCCCCCGGCAAACGCGGAGTGATAAAAATATCACATACAGGTGAGGGTTGCCATCACAGAAAAAGCGGGGTGCGCCTCGGCTCGGTCAAGTACGAACGTTGGGTGCAATATTGTGTTTGCCGGACACCCATCACCGGCTAGCTCAGCAAAATCTTTAAACCTTATATTTTGCTTGATTTAAAAAAAAATGTTTGTGTATTTTCAAATATTTTGTTTCTTAAAGAAACAATCAAAGAAAGGGAACCGTAGATTTTGGAAATCTTGATTTTAGCCAATGTTCAAGTTCAATTAAACTGTTTTTTTTATTTAATTTTCGCCTGTAAAAAATATTACTACATTCTTCAATAAAATACATGTTTTTTGATTATGTACGGTGAAATAGTTTCAATGTTTGTGTAATTTCTGTGTATAATTTTGGTAAACACTAAAAAAGTAGAAAATCATGCATTTAAAGCAGTGGCTCTTAACCTGGGGTGTGAGAAAGCATTTCCGGGATGCGGGAGAAGTTTCTATTTTAACGTATATTAAAAAAATGTATATTAAATGTATGAAAAATACGTAAATAAATTTTAAAGGAGGTGCGAGAACATATTTTCAGATTCAATGGGGCACGGGTCATTAAAGTAGCTAAAATCTACTGATTTAAACTTTAAAGGTTGTACAACTGAGTAACAAGCAGTTCTCGTAGAAAAACTATTGTTGAGATAAAGTCAGATAAAACTTATGTATCTTATGTTTAAAAATATATCATGAAACACTAAGACCGCTTATAACTAAAAACACATTGATGTGTATTGCTTAAAACGGTACGAAACGACTTTGTTTAGCTATTGATTTTTTTGTATCTGTATTTTTTTATTATTTTGACAGGGTGCCAATTATTTTTTTGCTACAATATTTACACTAAAACGTTCTGTATATGTTAACATTCATTTTTGTTATATTTCCTAGTAAAAATGGTGATATCATAATTTAGAATACGTTGCCACTAACTTCATCCTAAATTTCTTATTACAATGCTATCTTTAGAGGCAAAATATTTAAATATAAATAAACAACCATATATTTTAATGATACTCTTTATCCCACAGAGGTTTGCTTCACGCTGCAGTGAAAAATTTCCCTATTTAAAAGTTGACATCCCATTTTTATACTCGCAAGCATGTCGTGATAAATAGTGCCGGAGAATAATATTACGCGTCCACAGAACGTAAATCATAGAAATCGCAAATGAAATGTAGTTCTGGAAATAGAAATGCTGAACTCATGATCTGACCGTATTTACTTATAATATGCTATATTCTATAATGCGATAACTAAATTCTTTACAAAACAATTAAGACATATATCGGTATATGTAATGAACTGCGCTAAATTTGAGAGGATTCATAACTAGACTAGAATGAATATTATTGGTTTTGACACCTCTCTGTCATTTATAAGTATTCTGATTTCGTTTGTATCACATTACATTTTTAATACGCATTAAAAATACGTCAATCATTAATGACGGGCTAAGATTTTCTGATATTCTAAGGTACTTTTTTACATTTGTATTTGCGGATACACGATAATGCACCCAAAACAACAACAAAAAATCGTAACCATACTGATCTGATGTTAAGTGTTAGTGTTTTTTTGTGGATTTTCAACAATTACAATTATTTTATTACATATTCTTAATGTAAGGCTTGCTTAGAATTTACACATATTACTAAACATAAACTATTTTTTATATGTTTATATATATTTTTAATGGGAATGAAAAATATGTTCGAAAAGAACGTTGATTTGTTTTATAATATATTCTTGTAATTCATCAAATCCATCCTGTTGAAACATGTAATTAATCTGAGTTAATATTATTACATATTATTTTTAATATTCTTCCTTAACCATCTCTTGCATGAAGCGACGTCTTTGAATTGTGTTTTTTAATAATAAATTAACTACCCTTAACTATAATGCTGTTTATTATTTCAAGAAATACTTACAGTAGCTTAATATGTGTATGTTATTTTTTTAAATTCTAGCCAAATGAATTTCGTAACCTACACGAACGTGTCTAATAACATAATTTAAATCAGTCATATTTATATCAATGCTTTTAAAGCTTCAGTAATTTTTCTTGCTCTTGAGTACTAACATAAAAATGAAGACTTTAAATATATTATATACCAGAAACTATGCTTCAATGACATTAATATACTTATGTATATGTATCTTAATTTACAGTAAATTTAACTAACTTCTGTGACAGTATAATAAAAACATAGCAATATGTATCTTGATATCCAGGAATTTAAAACGTAATAAATTTAAAACATGTATGCATGGTTTATGATTGAAATTTTCTTATGAGATAAATATAATCTACGAAATGTGATGAATCTACTGACCTTTATTAAGTCCTAAATATTTTAGCTCACGCTTTTGATTATACTAGACAAAAGATCTAATTTGTTTACAAAATAATTCGTTTCTTTGTATTTTTTATTCTTTGGTATCACGTTTTGTATTCTGTATTTTTTTTGTTTAAATTAAATATAAAAAGTGTGAGAACTCACGCATCTTACAAAATCTAGTTTTAACTATTACATTTAATATTTTCTCGTGTTAACGTTCGTTTGAGGTGTTCACTAGGGCTTATACAAAAACCAACTTTTTAAAAAACCGCATTTCGAATGTCAATATTCTTCGAAAACCGGTTTTATCCTGTTATTATCATTCAATTAAAATAGCGAGAAAAGGTTCAATTTTTTTATGTTGTTTATTTATTTACATAATAATACACAACAAGAAATTATTTGGTGTTCCTGTTCGGAAAATGTGATTTAAGAAAACACAAAGCGTCAACTGCTCGTTTTGTAACAAAATTTCCTGATATCGAAAATACCCTTTCGCTGGATAATGATGTGGGGCATATGATCTTTAAGCCATCAAATAAAATATCCAAATTTTCTGTCCTTTTGTTTATAGACTTTGTTATAGAAAATTCGGCACAACCGGTTACGAAGTTGAAAAACCGGTTTTCAAATGTCACAAATTTATCAAAAACGGTTTTTGAAAACCGACAAGCCTTAGTGTTCACATTGTATCTGCACCTACCAACGCTTACAGAAATATTTGGATAATTCAATTTTACGAAAAAGTCATTAGACATTTTAATCGCAAATACTAAAATGCGTAAGCCTTAGTTTATTGCGAAGTTAAAAATTTATATTCGACTGTACGCAGCGAAAATTTGATAAACGTTTGATAGCGTTTTATTTTTTTTTACTTTTATCGCCGTCTTGCTTTCCCCCTATTATTGCGGTAACGTTACTGTCAAATGTTAAAAGCCCCATAATATAAGATGAGCGTTGACATTTTTGTTTTTATGGCAATAATTTAACATTTAACTTTTATGAGCACAATTATTCACGACGTCAATCTTTTTTTAAGTCGAAAGTTTTTTCGGCACATCACTCGACACTTCGATGATAAACAAAAATTATATTTGCATTTGCATTTGTTTTGCCATGTTTGCTTTCAATGTGAATTATATGAACTACTAGCGCAGCTTATCTTAACAGAAATGTTTCTACGAAAATGTATTGTTACTCAAACTGTCAACAGGGTTTGAACAGGCCTAGGTGTTGTCTAATCACTCTTGGAACGCTTTGTTTTTCGAATAGGATAGTTGGAAGGAAAATTTTCACATTTATCAATGAATAGTTTCTCAACCTTTTTGAGTGTCATATTTTTCCGTGGCCCCCATACCCTTTTTTATATAATATAAGTACATAAGTTTTTAGAATCTTGGGGACACAATTATTTCGGGATTGATGACTGGGAAAAAAGTGAGAGATTGAAAGGTTCCAAAATATTTTACAATTTTTTGAAAATTTTGCGCGCTGGGAGAATTAAAAATTTTAGCCAGGAATTTACGGATTTTTCCGTCGCTCTCCATTATTTCTACTCTGTTGCACCCTTGAAACATGCCGTGCCCCCCGGATGAAAAACCGTACATCAATGTATTCGAAAAAAAAATATGAAACTGCCCAAACTGGGATTCAAACCCGTGAGGTCCGTAGCCAAAGCTGATGTTTTCTAACACTAGACCACGAAACCACAACATCGACATATATTTGATAATTATTACTCAGCAATTTAAAATAAAAAAAAATTGTTGTTTGAAGCATAGTGTATCATATTATTACCAAAATTTTACAGCCAAATGACAATACTACCTGTTAAAATTCGCCTAATACGCTTGATGTGAACTACTCGCAATTTGAGAGAAATATTTTTTATTTTGGAAATGAATTGTTATTTAAATTCGCTCAACACTGTCCTGCGCATTCGCTGACAAAAGTGTGTGCATATGCGCAGCTCTACAAATGGACAGGTAAATCAAAATATGCATAATAAATGCTTTTATATATCATTGGCAACTCACAAAGTGAAACTTTGAACACTGCTGATGACTCTAAGATACATTTTAATACACCCATACGTAATTCACACAAAAATTTTAACGTGTTACGAGGGGGTGACTGAAATATTTCTTCACGTGACAATAATCTCCTTTTGATATCCATATAATCAAAACAGTATATTTTATAATTTCTGAAAAAATTGTTATACCATTGGCTTAGTTCAATACTGATACAACAAGAAATTGGTAGTTTTGAGATATAGCTGACCAAAGTTTTGATACATCTAAACTGAGTTTAAAACTAGAATAATGGTAATTATTATTTGTGTCATGTTTTAGTGAATAATTTAGTAATTTATCTCAATTATACTCAAATTGATTTTAATGCTGACAAAACCATACAATTTAATGATATTTCGAGTTGTATGTATATGAAACTGAGAGAACATTGTTTATATTTCTTTATTTCCATATCGACTGTGGAAAGGAAAAAGGACGTAACCCTCAATTTTCCAAAACAGCTTTTTTTCGATAATCACAATTTTACAAACTTGATACACGTTCTGTCAAAAGGATACAAGCTGCTAATGCCAAATTAGTATCTAAATTGAGCTTTTAAGTTTGAAAAAGATGACCTTGTAAATAATTAAAACCAAGAAAAAAGACTGAAATAAAAGTTTTTCCTAGACAAATTCTTGAATTAATATTAGATTATGTCGATTAAACATCAGTTTACAAGTCTCCGTGCACTTCAAGGTTGTTTTTAATTAATATTTTGCATATGTCACAAAATCATCAAAACACGTTTTTAACTCCTCCTGTAAAATTTGATATGTGTGGGTTACGTCCTTTTTCCTTTCCACAGTCGATATGTAAATACTTAACGATATAAATTGAGTAAGAATTTCTAGTTATTATTTTGTTGAGCTATAAAAGACAGTTGTTCGAATATAATGGGTAATATGTAAAACGGAAAAAATATATTTTTTAATTTATCGTTTTATAAAACTAGGCCATCGATATCTCCAAGAACAGTTAAATAAAAACACATTGTATGAAAGAGAACAATGAACAAAAATAACTACAAATTATTTTTATCTTAATCAAAAAATTAAATACTCATTACCTACTCTTATTTAATAAGATCATGACAAGTTTCGCTAATTACGAGCATTATCAACAATGTTCGTCATGAGCGAAACCGGTCTTGATCTTATTAAATAAAAGTAAGAATTAGAACAAATGAGTATTTTCCTTCTCACCAAGTATTGACAAGGAACACATTAAAATTGATTTGTTTATAAAACAGGATTTTCTATTATCGGTGGACAAGTAAATGAAAATGAACTATTTAGCAATTTGTGAATTAACAGCATTTGGTATATATTTTACGATACGAATTTTCAATAGAAAGTTTGTGTATCATGCATTTTTCTTAGGCTTGAAAAAATATTAACATACCCCAAATTGAACTATTGTTTAATGGTAAGGACATAAAAATATACGCTTCAAAGTATTCTTTATTGGGGCCAACATATGGCGTAGACTCGCTGCGAGAAGCAGTATCTATAAATGAAATTTACTACCCCTATAAATAGTGAAAGATAATAACACAGCGGAAATATGCAATATCTAAAACACAGGGCACAAAAAGAAAGCAGTATATACAAAGGCTTTTCTGGAAGCTCTTCATAAATTTTCCCATCAAGACATACGGAAGTGATATCGCATTGAGATCGCCCTCTGTCGATTGCTGGGTAAACATAGCGCACTATTATGAAGCTTATCCCATATATAGAGGGGTTTTGTGGCGAAATACCAAACATTTATAGGGGTATCTTTGCCAGCGGATTTTGTTAGGGGTTATCCGTGCGTGAGGCTAGATGAGAACGCAAAACCAACGCAAATAGTTTTCGGTTGGAATTTAGTGAAATCTAAATTAAGCTGATATTATTATTAAATATTTCGTCTGCGTTCTACCTAGATTCTTAATGTTCTTTATCAAACTCCAAGGAAAACAATTTTTACCAATTGTATATAGAATAGAAATTGGTGTTTGTCAATATGGTATAAAACGATATTTTAAATTTGTTCAAACGGAAGTCCACTGTTTCAAAACTTCAAAAACCCATTCCCATGGGCTTATCCTTTTCGCCAGCAATGGCTTTAACTCTCGCGGATCGGAGACTAGAAAAATACTTCTCATCCGATGGGGGTCGTTTAGGGACCCCAGTGGTTTCCTCATTATTGGCCTTATTCTTATGAATTTCAAAAAAAAACTAGTCTAAGGGTTTTAAAATATATCTCTGCATCATTCCTCATACATTTTTTTATGAAAATACGTGGTTTTTTTTAATAAATAATCTTTTTTTATGTTGCGCGTAAAAAAGACGTCATCCCAGCATACATATGAAATTACAACTGACGAGTTTTCCCAGCTATCTTATGAACGATCGCTTATCGCGTTATCGCGTATTTATATAAACTACAAAAGGTCCAAAAAACTATGATTTAAGAAAACCTTAATTATAAACATTGTATCGCCCATATTATAATAGATATTTAAGAAAATGTGGGTATTGGGTTCGCATTTCTTGAGCTTAGAACTGGAAAAGTTAAGCTCAATGATACATTTATTTCTTATATAAATACGAAACATTCATTTACTAAGTGTCAGTTCATTCGTGCACTTGAACGCCTGAAGATGCCAAAAACGAAACCCGGGTCGTTAGTGACAAAATCTGTGTGAATGTACATAATTTTAACGATTCAAATTTGAAAACTTAATAACAGATGTCACATGTAAATAGCATATGACTGTCTATTTAAAACCAATTTATATAGTTTTGATTTGGACTAATATGAAATAACGTTATATTTACATTTTGGCGAATATGTTTAAATATGTAATTGAAATATTTAGCAATGTTCAAAAATATAATATTTTAATGCAGTAAATTATTCATTTTTGAAGGCATGTATGTTTGTGCTTCGTTCTGCTTCTTTTCTTAGTTTATTTATTGTAAGAAAATAGAAAACGTTATATTATTTTTTATATTTAATTTAATATACTTATAAGCAAAATTTATTATTATATATGTAGTAGTATATATAAAATATACGAATATACTTATGTATTTTTTATTATTCAAATATGAACAATTTTGCCACGCATTAGTTAAATTGGTCCGAGCAGCTAACCTCTCTTCTTGGGGGGAACATTGCTTCTGTCTGGAATCGTAGTAAATCGAGAACGATAAGCAAACTACTGGTTAAAGTAGTTATATGTACAGTTAGCTTCATTCTTCTATTCTTTTTTTTCAAAAGAACGATGTTGACTAACTGAATAATAGCCAGTTCTTCCATTGAGATACTTCATTAGCAGTCCATGTACTCTCTTTGACTGATTTTTTTTTATAAATTACATTTGTATAAAATTTTGTAATAATATCTTTAGAAGAAAAACAGCTCGTCTCTTTTGCGAAATTTTCCCATTTGTAAAGCTTTCGTTCTTAGATAAATACAACGAAGTGATTTTTCCGAGCAACATAAATAATTTAACAGATAGAACGTCTTTTATTGCCCTTTAAAATCTCTTGAATTACGTTTTTTCTATATTATATAAACTCAGCCCGCCTACGAGAAGAGTTCGTCATTCGTGAAAAACTGAACAAAGTAAAAAAATATCTCATAATTTTGTCGGTTAATTATTTCAATATAAGATTAATAACTTGTGACGCAGTAGTTAAAAATTTTCTGCTTTACAGAAAAAAGTTGGGTAGACATATTATTGTATTAGGGCTTGACCGTTTTCAAAATCCGGTTTTTTTCCTAAATTGATGACATTAGAAAACCGGTTGTGCCGAATTTCCCATAAACAAGTCTTTAAACAAAAGGACAGAAAATTTGGATCTTTTATTTGATGGCTTAAAGACCATATGCCCCACATTATTAACCAGCGAAAGGGTGCTTTCGATATCGGGAAATTTTGTTACAAAACGGTCAGTGGACGCTTTGCGTTTTCTTAAATCATATTTTATGAAGAGTAACACCAAATAATTTCTTCTTGTGCATTATTATGTATATAAATAAACAACATAAAAAAAATGAACTTTTCTCGTTATTTTAATTGAATGATAATTTCTTTGTAAAACTTCGAAAAAAAATGAACTTCTCGCTATTTAAATTGAAATATCCATTTTTCGTAAAACTCCGAAAACCGGATAAAACTGGTTTTCGAACAATATTGACATTCGACAACCGGTTTTTGTACAAGCCCTAGTTGGCTTCAACATACTGCAATGTCTTTGCATATTTTTTTTGCTGTATATATGTTTGTACATTTGAGCTACTGTTTTTATTTACTATTAATAACTCAAGAAATTTAATAAGTAATAGTAGTAGAAATGATTTTGAACATTGAAATTTATCTTTGATTGTTTTGAATTGATTGAATACGCATTTTTTAAAACAAGTCCGTCTCCAATTTGGAACATATTTACAAACTCATGGTGGATTTTATCTGAATAAATATTATTCTTCAAGAACTGGTTATCATTCAGTTCCCCAATATCTCTTGTATAGTTTTTTTGTTACCATTCCAATCGGAATTGAATTGATGTATATTATGCTCAAGTTATGTAAAAATACACACTTCTGTTAAGAAAATACAGCGTATTAAATCTATTTATCTGCATTCATAACTCAAAACAGTCGCCTTTTTACTTAACAATATCTTCTACCAGTATACTGATGATTTATAAATCAACTTCTTCCATTGTCTGCTCTATATAATATATATCTTTATTTCATATTGTTGATAAAACTGTTTTAGTAAGTGTTTACACTACACTCGTAGCGAAATCAGCCATTTTGATTTTAAATAATATATGTGACAAATTTTTATGTAGTTTTTTTTATTATGTCTCACTAATTAAGCCTGTGAAAAAAATATAACTTTGTCCTAGTTGCAGCAAAATGAATGTTGACATCTGTATACAAATAATATTTCTGTGTTCATCAAGTGAATTTTACAGTTAAGCTACATTTCTAGAGCATTTGATACGAATGAAAATTTCATTTTATGAAAACAGGCAAATAACATTTTTGGTTGAATAATAATTAGGTGCCTTGTAAATATAACATATTTACTCATGACTACATCAGCATGGAAACTAGTATACATTCGGAAAGCAGCTTCACAAATATACTCTTGTTAACAAGCCATTTGATATTTTTATTACGGCTAATGATATATGAATAGGTTAGGGGTAAACTTTTTGAGTCAATTACCCCAATAACTATAACTGTACGGTGATTCGGGATTGGAGTATCGGACGAAAAAAACAATAACGATATTTCGGTATTAAATATGAAATACTGGTATTACAAAATAAAAAAAAACAATCAATCACGGCTATTTAAAATGGTGATACTGCTTGAGTTAATCAAAATAAGTATGTATTTCAATTTACAAGTTGCCCTCGACTTACGACGATTCGACTTACGGAGTTCGACTTAAGACGATTCGCACTTACGACAAGAATCAGCACTGAGTATTGACTACGATAAGTCATTTATGACTTTTTCAATGGCGATTTTGAATAATTAGCTCGCTCTTTCGTTACCCGGTCTGAGACCATTGATAGTGTAAAAAAAATCGAAAGTTCATTCTGGATCCTGACTTTACACTCAACTTATGAGATTTTGGTAAAACTTATGAGATTTTTTAGTATATGTATCGTATTCCACCATAGAAATATGAGCAGTAAACTGGTAGAATAAAGTACATTTATGTGTCTCTTGAAAACTTAAAATACCAGGTTGTGGAAAATTACTAACGATATTTTGTATGAAGTTTGACTTACGGACAATTCGACTTACAACAAAGTTCAGGGACGTATCTCAGGCTACATAAAGTACCGTCACTAAAAAATATAACACAGTTATTTAAAAGATCATCGATTCCGGAAACTTTTAATATAGATACAACTCTCAGCAGATTTTGAATATTAGAATTAATCACGAACAATTTTATTGAAATATATGACGTTTTCTATTGATTCAAAATTAGATTTTGGTAAATTTTCAATGTCGATATACCTACAAGTATTTTTGCATTTTCAAAGCCGTTATTTCAGTCGATATTTTAAAAAAAAACCGTAAATACTGTGATCCTTGGTTCGGTAATGCCGGAATTGTAATACTTAACCGTTAAGAGTTTTAGAACATTTAGACATATTATTATTTTTACTTTACTTTTCAGAAACGGTTATGAAATAAAAATGCTGTAAAAACATTGGCCTCAAAGTATGTGTATCACTATCACTACACTGTATTTTTAGGTTTGGGTGAGTACAACGGAATAAAAACACCTCAGGTAGTATTTAAAGTTTCTACTAAAGGTGCTTGGTAGAATTTAAATATTAAATTGGAATCTTTCAAATGTTGTACATGCACACAAGTTTAACTAGATGGTTGCTACAGACGATATATCCCGTAAAAATGTTCGCGCTCAACACGCCAGCAGCTACGAGTTAACTCGTCAATATTTAATTAAATTAATACTTTCGATGGGTTCGGCGGTAACTTTGTGGAAGTTAATTTTAATATAAAATAACTTTACTTAACTTAAGATTATTTCAAGTATTGTGCTACAAACTGTGACATGTATCTTACTTTCACAAATGCCTGTTTAAGTAGGAATCGTCTGAGGATGCTTCTGAAATAGGCGAAACATGTGTCACATTTTGTATCACAATACGTGGAATAATCTTAGTTATTATATATATTAAATTAAATTGATAATTGCAAATTATAGCCGGCGTGTTAAGTAATTACGTACATTTTTCTACGGCAGCCAAAAGGTAAAGTACAGTTCCAAGTACATTCGTGCACCTGAACGCCTAATGATGCTGAAAGGCGAATCCCAGGTTGTTAGATACAAAACTTATGAGAATGTGCAAAATTTTGACGATTCAAACTTACCACAGGTATCGTTTGCCTTCTTAATACATGTGTATAAATTAATTTGAAAATAATTTTATGATGGCGTTAACAGCATTTTTCACTCGGCTTAATAAATATGTAATTGTTGTAATTAGTGTATCCTGAAAATTAAAAGACGTATCACAGAACGTAGGTCTAGTTCAGGTGGGGGGAACCTGCGGCCTTTTGGCCTGTAATTCTGTAAATTTATGTAAATTCGTAAATTCCTGACATATTCTGACCGTAAATTTCCGGCCAAAGATTCCCTAGTCAATGTTTTTTGCGGCCTTATGTCGAATCAGAAAAATTAATGCAGCCTTTAGAGAAGAAAGGGTCCTCCACCCCTGGTCTAGTTCATCACCTATCATTGGCCACAGGTAAAAGTGGCTCTAATAAATAGTGTCTGTGAATAATTCCATTACTTTTATTTTAAATTCGCAATTAAACAGTTTGTATAACTTTGCCAAATTCGTTCGTTTTTGAAATTGATTTTTAACCGCATGGACGAGCGAAATACTCCCAGTGAAAAGAGATGATATCAGCTCAAAAACGAGGCACCCTCTCACGCCATCAGATGATTAGGCAAGGTCAACAGTCAAGGACTTTTAAAGGGTTACGATTAGTGACGTCATGTGAGCATCACGTGCGAAAGCTGGCAAACAAATTAGTGGCCATTGTTGAAAAATTACTTTGTGCTTAAATAATATAATATATTATACTTTGTAGAATAAAATGAAGCTAAAACCACTTTGCATGTAGTCGAACTTTCTATACAGAAATGGGTTTTGGGATAGTGATTAAAATGAAAACTTTTATTTTATGTGTTGTAAAATTGCCACCTGTGTGTTCGAGTGGTCAACGTCGTTGGCTTCGGCTACAGAGGTCACGGGTTTGAATCCCAGTACGGACAGTTTTATTAATTGATTTATGAATTTCTGTTCGGAGGCATGGATATATGTGATGTCTTGAATTCCCCCTCCCAGCCATCTTATCCTATGAACAGGGCGTAACGATAGCAATTAGCTTATCACTTGTCCTGTCCTAGCACCATCTTTCTATTCGTACTCTCTTTGAAAAAAGAGAGGTTGAGTAACTGAGTAACAAGTAGTTCTCGTAGAAACACTTCTGTTGAGATAAACTCCATTAGGAGTCCATATGCTCCACATTGGGAGCGGACATGGTAAATATATAATTATATTAATTAAGTATTAAAAACATAATGAAATATTTTTATGGATATTCATTTATGTTGGAAGTTAAAATTTTCTTTATCTCTTTCATTGGATAGAAAATAAATAAAGTAAAGAAGTAGACTGAAAAATCAATAGTTATCTTATAGATTATCACCAGGTCGAGTTCGATGCAATAGTTAGTTAGTTAATAGCTTACTACCAGAGTTGGGTGTGAAGGTGTTTGTGGTGTATATACCGTTGGACTACTCGGCTACGGTGCTTTTTATACTTATTAATAAAAACTTTTAACAAACAAATATATCAGTAATTTTATTACGCTACTTCAACAACTGCATTAGTCGATTGGTTGATTGACTGGATAAATCTATTATATTTGTTTACTTTTAACACTTCCCCTACGGTCCTAAAAAAATACTTCCGATATGTTGCTGGCTCTTGGTTCCTAAAAGGCCAAGAACAAATTGGAAGTATTTTTAGCATCGTAAGGGAAGTGTTAAGGGGCTCACTTCCAATGCTTGTTGGAAAATTATTACGTTAAAAAATACACTATTTTGTACCAATTCCATATTTTTATTTATGATCGGTCTTGCTTTTTACGATAATTTTCAACTGATAAAAAATATCATTAATACAAGGTTATTTTTTATTCATGTCCGTTCTCAATATGGAGCACATGGCCTCTTAAATGAGGTATCTAAAAAGAAGTTTTTCTACCAGAACTATTTGTTACTTAGACACTCAACTTTTCTTTTACGAAAGAGAGTAGTAAAGATAGAAGGATGAGGCTAGGACAGAATTAGTGGTCAACTAATCGCTCTCGTTACCTCCAGTTATTATTGAAGGATCGGAAAGGTGAGAGGGAAATTTTTAGACATCACAAACACCCATGTCTTTGAACAAAAATCAATAAATCGACCGAAAAAATGCTGTTCGTACTAGGGTATTCAATCCCAGAGCCTTTTTCCAATCCCGGGATTTCGGGATTGATCCCCTATTTTTCGGGATCCCGGGATTGGGATTTTCTTACCGAGGAATTTGAAATCCTCAATTCACTACTTTTTCCCAGATTCTCACAGAAGCTTGTTTTTTTTTTTAGCTCACCGAGGAATTTGAAATTCTCGATTTGGTATACTTTTCCCAGATTCTCACAAAAGCTTGTTTTTTTTTTTTAGCTCGCCGAGGAATTTTAAATTCTCGATTCGCTATACTTTTTCCCAGATTCTCACAGAAGCTTGTTTTTTTTTTTAGCTCACCGAAAAAAATTACATCTTGAATTTGCCAATTTCGTGTAAATTTTCGGGTTTTGCTGAAAATTTCTCAATCCCGAAATCCCGGGATCGTAGCCATCTCAATCCCGGAATTTCGGGATCAGAAAATTGAACGGGATCCCGGGATTGGATGCCCTAGTTCGTACTAAAACTCGAACCCATGATATCAGGCACGAAAACCAACAACGCTAACTGCTGCACCATAGCACTCGACTTATCGACAAGGCCATCTTTTAGAAAAATGTAAAAAATATGTTTTCTAAAAATATGTGTCCTATGTTTAAACATAATTTTTCACTTGATTCTTTATGGGCCAGCAACATATCGGAAGTATTTTTTAGCACCGTAGGGAAATCGTTTATTATCACTTGGCTTATTATACATACATAGCCCTCTATATTTTAATAAATGTCAAATAATATAAAATAACTTAGATTATTCCACGTGTTGTGTGCTACAAACTGTGATTTACAGATTTACTTTCACAAATGCTTGTTTAAGTTAGAATGATTTTATTTTTACTATTCTGATATATTATAATAAAAACCAAATAAAAATGGGAGGCATGGAGGAAATGATAGAAAAACAAACAAAAAAAATGACAAAAATAGTGCTTAATTTTTTTAGTGAACTTCTTGTTAGAAAAGCTTTATTAAACAGATTGCAATAATGTATGAATGAAAGAAAAATCAATAAAGGCGTTCTGCACTACTTCACTAACTGCACTTTTTTTAAAAATAGAAGTAACGTATCCGTTTCAAAAAGCTCACTTGATGGATCTTTAAGCTGTGTACGGTTTCTCTGCAGGAAATTGGCTTTCTAAAATTTCGCTTTTGCTTCTAAATTATCGGAAAATATTTCCCAAGTCACATCTGGGTGGTGACACGACCCACTCGCTTTGTTCGAACCATCAAATATCCATTAACACGCGATGTATTTTCGTAAGATGCACCCAAAGTACATGGCTGTACTTAGAGAGTGATCATTAATTTTATCTTCCTTTTACGCTACCCAATAAGTGGTGATAATAAAGACATTAAGTCACTTAGAATTGCTTAGAATACTAATAGACATCAATATAAAATACATTATAATGTTTTTTTATGATGAATGAATTGGACCCTCGAGAGGTTAAAACTTTTTTACTTAAAAGTGATAAATAAAAAAAGTTTTCACCTCTCGAGTGTTCACTGTCAATACGTGGTGGAAAGGCATTGTTTTAAGAAAAAACACAATATCCCTTTGTTCTCTATTTCCACTTTATTTACAAAGGTCAGGACCGGTATCGCTCATGGCGAGCATTTTCAACTGATAAGAAATATAATTTAACAGTGCTGTTTACAGTGAAATTCCATCAAGCACCCTCAGTCGAAATACTTAATTAATCTATGTAGTGTTTGAACTGAAATCGGTCTTAAAACGTCTAATAACGTAGACTCGACAATGTTTAAATTTCCGAACATTTAAATCACATTTGATTTAAGCAACATAAAAAGATTTTATTTAAATTCAAATATGCGCGAAAAAGTTACTAACGATTATTTGAATATCGATTTCGAAAATCCGCAATTGATGTTACGTTAAAAGTTTCGTGCCGGCAGTGGCATCTCGCGGCAATTTATTGGCGACATAATTGCCAGTTTTATCGCCCGAGGAAGTGTCGTTCTCTCTCGTAATCTGATAGAAAAATCCAAACCTCGACATTTACCAGAAAAGTTTTTCTAGGCAGTCAATTAACCCCGTGAATAGGGGGGGCGATGACCCGCATGGATCGACTGAAAGGATTTTGGAACCCAATAATGTGAAGATTTCGCAGTCTTCTTCTTATAATATTACCGACTGCGCTTAGAATGAAAAGATATTTACAACATATCAATTTGACAAACTAGTCAACTTTTTATGAAAATTTGGTTTTATTGAAATACAATTTTTATAATGAACAGAACCGGTATCTCTCAACTGATACGTACGTAAAACAGTCTTAGTTTCATAGGATTTTGGAGCCCAATGATGTGAAGATTTCGCAGACTTCTTCCAACAATATTACCGACTGCGCTGTGAATAAAACGATGTTAACAATATATATATGTTTGACAAACTAGACAATTTTTGATGAAAAAGCTTTGTATTTATTAAAATATACTTTTTATAATGAACAAAATCAGTTTCTCTCAATTGACAGACGTAAAACAGTCTAATTTCATAATTTCGTTGAATCCGGTACTAACTTTGTGGAAGTTCAATCTAAATAAAATAAATTAATTAATTATTGTAAGGCGTGTTTTTTCTCTTTGAGAAGCATCATCAGAAGAACTTTTTAAAGTTTATATGTGAAAATATATAATAAAAAATCTTTGATGGAAAATAATTTTAAAATGATTTATTATACATAATATGAAATTTTATATGAAAGCATGTATGAATTCACTTATCGTCAGTTGTTAATTATCGAGAAGATGAGCAAGTTAATGTTTTATTTGTATATTTTTTTTGTCCCCTTGTGCACAGAACATTTTGTTGTAAATTAAATAATCTTCAACTGTTAACTAAAATACATAATTAATTTATACCACTTTTGGTGATTTGCGAACACGTTAATTCTCGATTGTGTTAAGATACAATTAGAATGGTACTCATTAACGAAAGATTTTCAATTGTATAAAGAGATTTATAATGTTAATAAATTGTATAATGATAGGGCTAAGGCAAGGTTATGTTAGCAAATCGCTCTCGCTGTGTCCGCTTTTTTTTACATCGGACTGTAGCGAGGGGGGAATCCAATACATCACATACATCCATGCTTTTGAACAGAAATATATAACGCGATTTAAAAAAAACAATCTATAAAAACTGTCCATACGGGATTCGAACCCATAAAATAATGACGTTGACACTCGACGACGAAGGCGTTGATTATTTATTTGAAAAGTATTAAAGTATAAATAATTCCATACTTATTTTCATACTTACTAATATTTTTTTATAATTCAAACATTTATTTATATATTGTTAAAAATTAAAATTACAGTACAAGACATAACAACTGACGCCAATTCGCCATGCACTTGAAAAATATAATAAGACAAAATATAAAATAAAAATACACAGTACATCAAATTCGACATAAAAAATCAAGAATTACAAAAGAAAGAATCACCAAAAATGTCCACTCCTCTAGGCAATGCGTTGATTAGTCGAACGGCCCTTGGAACTGGTGACTCATACCTCCTAAGCGAGGTATAAGTTTTTAGAAACATTGATTGTTACAAGTACCAAATAATTTTATTATTAAAGTGTTAAAATAAAAAATATTTGAAGAGAATTATAACATATGGTTTTATTTTTTATCTTAGCTTTTATGTCTTAAAAATATGTTTCTAAGAACTTTAAAATTATATTTCGTTCATGCAGAAAACATATCTTGTTTTAAGCGGTTAATTTAAACTTTTTTTTCCTGACAAAAAATATTTGCGATAACAGAAAAATCTTCTGAATATTTCGCCACAAATAATTAGAAAACTTTTGTGCATTAACAGAAAAATAAAGTATTAACAATTTTTATTTTTATCGTGCAATATTTCTCGATATACCGTTTTTTATGTGGAAAAGGTTTATCAATTTTATCTGTCCTTTTTCGACCATTCCGGAAATGTTCTGGCGAAAGATGGTGTAGTTTTCTAGCGGTTCTGTTTTTTTTTCTTTAGTCAACCGATGATTATATATACGATTTCTCTAGCACGTCAAAAAAGTGTTTTTAACTTGTTTTGTACATTTTTATTTCTGAAACACTTTTACGAACGTACTAATAATTGGAAATTTAATATTTCTAAATTATTATATTTACATGTCTATAATAGAACAAATTTTTAATACAAACAACATTATATGTATTATATTTAAATATAGTAGGATGAGCAATATCTACATTTTATTTTGCGTGGAATATGATAGCAGTATTATTGTTGAAATTCAATGTCTTATACACAGAGAAAATATTCAACTTTATGCACTTAAATATCGCTTGAAACTTTTCGTTAACATTTCGAAAAACTTCATAAAAAAATATTTCACAGGTAGAATTTTAATATCCACCGTCTGTTTTTTACGTCGTTTTTTTTAATTATGCAAATTTATTTTTATGTTTCGTAATTTAAATAATGCTTTTTTTATCAGATAAAGAAGCTTCTTAATTATTTTTTCTTACACTAAACAAAGTATCTATATTTAATTAAAGTTGAAGGTTAGCAGGAAAGCTGTCATAACTTGACGTAAAATTAATTAATCAATGTTAGTTGAGAAAATATTTAAATACATCGTGAAACGTCATTTAAAAATAAAACTGAACTTAACTTTACTTTTCCAAGCAAATATTGTATTGCCACAATATTTTTGTGGAAATATATGAAAAGTTATGTAGTTAAAAATTTACTTTTGTATGGTAGAGAAACTTAAGTGTTTCAAAAAGTTTAGCACAAGTTTTAACATTATAGTATTTTATTAAACTGGGTTGTTAAAAAAATACAATAAATGATTACTCACCGCTCTGGCCTGGATGTGGTTGGGACAATTGAAGATAGCAATCACCACTACACAAAATACGACGCCACAGGGGGCGATTCTACGGCGCTGAAAAGATTCCGATGCGGACGTCATGGCGTAGACTTCTACAAATACGACCGTAGCACGCGGGCGTCACGGACCGTCTGGCTACTGTGCCGCTTCTACGGTGTAGACACACTACTGACCTATGCGGCGCTACGTCAGCGCGTATACACGGCCCTCGTAGCGCGTGTGCGGAGGGGTGTGTTGACAACATACTACCTGTTTGTTTACAAATTTTAATTTTAACTATTCCCTCCGTGAAAGCAACGCGCATCGAGATGAACGTATTAATTGAATAATATTGTATTTTTATTGTTTATAAACATTTTTAAATTGATGGACATACTTAATGATAATATTTATCTATTCTAAAGTATATTTACGGCATCATATTCAACCTTAAAATTTCGATAACTAAAAGATGTATATTTTAATTAATTTAAATATTGATTTTTAATAATAGTTACATAATTTTATTTCCTACCATGTCCACTCCCAAAGTGGTGCATATGGCCTCCTAATGGAGGCATCTCAACAGAAGTTTTTTCTACGAGAACTGCTTGTTACTCAGTCTCTCAACCTCTTTTTTTCTAAAGAGAGTAGGATTAACTCATTAAGTAATGTACATGTCATTTGTAGTTTCATTATTGTTTGTTTGTTTTTCTATCATTCCCTCTTCGTCTCCCGTTTTTATTTTTATCTTTATAATATATCAGAAATTTTAAACCATCCCTGCTCCTAATATGGAGCATATGGACTCTCATGGAGTTTATCTCAACAGAAGTGTTTCTACCAGAACTTTTTGTTACTCAGTCGCTCAACCTCTCTTTATCCAAAGAGAGTAGGGATAAAAAGGTAGGGCAAGGTAGTGGTAAGCTTATCGCTCTCGATACGCCCCGTTTATAGAATAGGATGGGTGGGAGGGGGGAATTCAAGACATCACATACATCCATGCCTTCGAACAGAAATTCATAAATCGATTGAAAAATCAATTTATAAAACTGTCCGTACTTGGATTCGAACCTGTGACTTCCGTAACCGAAGCCAACGACGTTGACCACTCGACCGCACAGGCGGCAGTCACATAATACAAGTCACTTAATTTATTTTTTAGATAAGTAAACGAATAACTTAAATAATGTATTAAATCAATATATATATATATATCAACGTATACGTAATACATGTAGAGCAAATAGACTCCTAATGAATCTTATCTTAACAATTTGTTCGAGAATAAACTAAAATAAAATATTTTACAATAAAAACATGAATAATTTAAAATGAGTGAATGGTCTAAATGTTATGTTCGAACATTATTTCATGAAATATAACCGGCCCTGCATATACAAGGGGTGCATTGATTCAATGCCACATTGACCGGCTGCCACTGCTCTATTGATTATAAAATAAGTAATCCCAAAAATATTTAAAACACTATTACAATTCCAATCACAAAGCTTGTCGTAAATCTCGCTAATCTTTCGACAAGTCCATAATTTTACAAACTTAAATTTTTCAAACTTATAAATTTTTAATCAATTTAAATTTATTCAACTTTCGTGTACAACGTTAAAAGAGCTTTTATTGAACTTTGTAAAAAACTTCCTTCACTTACTAATATACCCTTACTTTTGTATTAACATGGATCACGCAATGTTTTTCAGAGTAAGTCGGTTTTAGTCAATTAGTCTTAGGATTATTCTGGGTAAAGGTCTCAATTATTAACTACATGAAAAGTGTACATGCTTTTATATATTTCATAGTAAAACGAACTTTACTTTCTAATTATCGATTTAAGTTTTACTTTAGTATATTATTGATTGAATTAAAATTTTGAGCTTCATCGTGTAAAAATAGCAAGCAGTGGGGTCTTATGGCGCAGCTGTTAGCGTGATGGGCTTCCGTGCCGGACTTCACCGGTTCGAGTCCCAGTACGAACAGTATTTTTTCTATCAATTTATCGAATTCTATTCAAAGGCATGGGTGTGTTTAATGTCTAAAAATTCTCTCCCATCCTTTCTGATCCTTTAATAAATGGGTGTAGCGAGAGCGACTAATTAACCACTAGTGCTGTCCTACCCTTATCCTTAAAAAATCTGTTGTAATACCTCCATTAAGAGACATATGATAAAAAAATAGCAAAGCATCTTTTCCAAAAGAAATTCGAAACATAAATGATAGCTATTTTAACTTCACGGCATTGTCGAATTTCTCACGTACGACGTGTATGAATAGAAAATATACACGAATATAAAAATAAAACGGATGTACCTCTTAAATTGGCCAACAATTATTTATTTTCTATTTAAAAATATATACAACACGTTAAGATCTGTTATGTAATTATCTCTCTTCCAAAAACATAACGTCTATGAAACAATTAACTAACTTAGAGTCGTCTCTTTGCAAATAGAATTCTTTTCAAAGATATATCAAACGGACAACTAACAAGTTTTTGATTATTTTTCTTGTATATCAAATCAATGAAGCTTTAAGTCTTACGATGTATCAGCGTCAAAGTTTTTCGTATCTCTTTCACAGCTGATATTTTGATTACTTGCGTTCTTTTTCCATCGTTGCCGACAGAACAGCGTGATTGTTACAGAGATTAGCGATCCACAGTGAAACAAGTTCACGTGGATGCCTACACATTACTATGATACTTCGCCATATATTATAGATTATACAATGCCCATACATTGATATTGATAATTATAAAGTATTCAGTCATAATTAGGGCTTGCATTACCGGTTATTATCGGTTTACCGGTAAATCTTCCAAAACGCACCATCGGTGATAACCGGTAATTACCGGAAAATATTTTACTGCGTATTAAGGTAAAATACAAGCATATTATAACGTTAGTTGATTGTAGACATCCATACAAAATTAGGAGTTTGGTTTTTTCGACTCTGGCAAGATTAAAACACTGATTGTTGCTGGCCATACTGGTGTCAACTTTCATCACCATCGCAGTGACCGCTCGAACTCTGCAGCTGAACTCGCCCGCTGTGGTCTAGTTGGTTAGAGCTTGCTTTACCGACCAGGTGGGTCTAGGTTCGAATCCTAGTAAGGTCAATGTCAAAATTGTATTTTTTTCAATTTTAATTTGAGATCTAAGACATGGGTGTTTGTGAAGTCAATTCTCCTTGAGTTTATCTCATGTGACTTTTAAAAATTCTCATCGAGTATATCTCGTATGATCTTTCAACTTAAAATTATTTGACGCATTGGCGTAAGCTGTAATGTCAAATATTTTTTTATACATACCTGTTTTAGGAATGAGGCTACTGTTAGTAAAGGTAGCCACATATAGTTATACTTTCATCATTTTATCTATGTACATACTTCTTTTTTTCCATTTCCGGTAAATAACTGGTAATAGGAAAAATATTTATCGTTTACCGGTAATTGCAAATTGACGGTTAATTGCAAGCCCTACTCATAATGCTTTTAATGGTATTGAAATTCTCTAAATTGTACGCAAGCATGTGTAATATAATATTATATTATATTACATAATCGCGCAACTCAAAGACAGTTCAATTGAATATTTAAATTGGCTACAAGCTGTAGGCATGTTATTGCTTTTGTTTATATTCATCGATCAAGTAAACCAATCATGCAACGCCGCGTTTTGCGCAAACAAGTTGATATATTTACATATATGTGATGTGAATAGTTACAAACATGTCTCAGACATCAGTGTAATAATAACTTCGACCTACAAACAAAATACGTTCTTCGAAATCTGTGTAAATTATTAAACAAGTTTGAAAATTTAGATTTAATTTTCATTTTTAACTTATCGGGGTTGTGACGCAGTGCTCAACGTCGGTAGCTTCCGTCATGTATGAGTTCAAATCCTAGCACGAACTGAGTTTTTCTAATTGATGTGAAAAAATCTTACTGTTACAATTATGGCATTAAATCCCAGATCCTTTTTATGATCCTGGGACTAATCATTAAACACAGAATCGTGTCAGAATTGTTTGAAATTCTTAAATAAATTTGGTATTCCCGATTATTTAGGGGCGTGGGTTTTTGAGATCGCCAGATTTATATTACAGATTGCCAGATTTGACACTGTATTCTAAAAATACTTTCAAAATTCATTCATTGTTCATCTTTCACCAATTTTGGAACGAGCCGGGCTTGCAAATAATAGCTTCAATTGTCAAAATCCGGGATGGGGAACCTTTTCATTTCTTAAGACCACATTCATTTATCTAATTCAACTTAACGCCGCTGTTATGTAATTTTGGCTAGTTCTGTTTTCTTGCGTAAAAAAGTGGTACACGTGACTGTAACCCGGTTATGGATTCGGTCCAATATGATGGTAAATAATTTTACGATCCTCCCCCCATCCCCAGCAACAAACGCATATTGGATGGATTCCAAAATTACTTTTTTTACGACGAATAAAATCAGTAACGGCTGGAACCTTCATACAATAAGTAGCTTACGTGAATACAAAGCTTATGCAATGCAGATAACGAAAAAAATACAACGTAATTGCAAAAAAAGACCTAACCGTTTTTAAGTTGACGTAGTACTGAAAAACAGCAATGAAAAAATAGTGTGTTAACAAAACGGTGCTCACAAAACTTTGAATTCAAATTTAATGTATTGCATTTAAAAGTTGTTACACTTAATTTGCTACAAATTATGACACGCGTTTTGCCTTTTTAAGAAGCTTTTTTTCAGACAAAACATTGCAAGTTTTACGAATAAACTATTCTACTAGTTTATTTTCTATCGTTTCGTTTACACACATTTTCTCTCTTTTAAAACACATATTTTACTCAAACGCAAGTGAAAGCACATGTGTGTAAAGCTGGCTATTATCATACATAATAATTCTAACGCGCAGCATATCCTTTTACGATCTAAGCGTAAATTAATTTAGCTTACAGTTAATACTCATTTAGAAAATCACTTTAAACCAATTCTTTATTTCTTATTCGTATTTTATAATATTACCCACATTTCAAAGGTGGTTGCTGAGCGATTAGTCAAATTATTTTAATCTTAAAAAATGCCATTGTGATAATCCAGAAAAACATTCCTTAACATTTACTTTCATGGTATATATTAAGCAGAAATAAATCTGGCAGGCAAACGAAAAAGAACTTATTTCAAATCGATGTCTGAGAGCTTTTTGTACTTTCGAATTTATGTTTATTTTTTATGTATTTTGCAAAATTTATAGTTCGTCCATATTTTTTTCCGAGCGTTATTCGACCGTCATTATTCCTTGTTTACCAGATGCCCTTTTACTTCCTATGACTTCGCCAAAGCAAACGAACAACAGCTAACACATTAAGTACGGTATTGTATTACATAATAGACGAATATTAATTATACTATTATTTGGAATACTATCCTTAATATAACACGAAAAATTGTTTCCTGAAAAATGTTAAGTTATTAAAAATCGTGAATTTTATGGATAAGATTTGTACTCGGGTATGTAGTTAAGAGTCAGATGTCATCATTGTTAGTTTCTGTGATGGATCTTAGTACGGGCAGTATTTTTTCATCGATTTATCGATTTCTGTTCGAAGGCAGAGATGTTTGTGATGTCTACAAATTTCCTCCTTCTCTTCCGATTCTAAAAAACGGGACGTAGCAAGGGGAAATAACCTACCCACTAGTCCTGTCCTAGTCCCATTATTTCTATCGCTACTTTCTTCGAAAATAAGAGAAAGTAATCGATTGTCTGACATGGGTGATTGTCATGAGTACATATGAGCCCATTAGAGGTGAAGTGAGCCAAGTGGTATTTGCGTTATAATATTCTACACGTCTTAAAGTATAATACAATCAAAGTAACCTCAGTTAATACACATTACAATATTTTTGTTTCCGTAAAATAAAAATAACGTAAAATAAAATGCCGCCTGTGTGGTCGAGTGGTCAACGTTGTTGGCTTCGGCTACGAAGAGCCCGGGTTCAAATCCCGGTACGGACAGTTTTTATAAATTGATTTTTCAATCGATTTATGAATTTCTGTTCAAAGGCATGGATGTTATGTGATGTCTTGAACTCCCCCCTCTCACCCATCCTATCCTATGAACGGGCGTATCGAGAGCGATTAGCTTACCACTAATCTTGTCCTAGCCCCATCCTTCTATCCCTACTCTCTTTGGAAAAAGAGAGGTTGAGCAACTGAGTAACAAGCAGTTCTCGTAGAAACACTTCTGTTGAGATAAACTCCATTAGGAGTCCATAAGCTCCACATTGGGAGCGGACATGGTTTTAAAAAAATATATGGAAACCACCAAAACAGCAAATAAAGACGTGATTGATTGTACTTAAAAGCCCAAGAAAAAAGTTTAACCATTTTACTTGTTGGCTCACTTCACCTCTCGAGGGACATATTATGTCGACAAATTTTCTCTCATCATCTGATCCTTAAAATTGGAGGACACCGAGAGGAATACACTATCCTAACTCTCTCTGTAAAAGAGTGGTAAAGCAACTGTGTAAAAATCATTTCTAGTAGAAAAACTTAAATATTGATATTCCATCAATAAGATGGCCATATCTAGCACATTGGGAGCAAACATGAATTATAAGTAAAAAATAATCAAAACTGATTGTTATATTTTATTACGTATCCGTACAATGGCACCAATGGTAATATATGTAAAATTTAGTAATGCTATTTTTATTATGAACATTTTGTGTTTTTTAAATTCTTACTACAAATCAAGCTTGTCCTTAATAGTGAGTGCTTGAAAAACGAATCCATGAATAAACAGAACATGTAGACAATTCAGAACACATTCAATTTTTAGTTGAATGATATCTGTTTCTTCTTAACTATTTATTGTAATATGTTATAGATTAATTGAATATCATACAGGTAATAATTTCAGAACAGTATATTATAACGTGCGCTTTACATCAGTCAATGGTGACTATTATAATCGTCGAATATAAGTGTATTTACGACAATTTCAGATTGAAAGTGTTATTGATATGCACGATTGCTGTTTTATTTATTGTATCTAATACGACATAGAGATTACTGATTGATTGTAAAACATAGCAATACTAGTGTTGTACGTTTTGTGATGTTTTGTGTTTTCATATTCTGTTTTATCCGGTTACCTGAAAAACAGTTAGTAGTAGAGTGAAAGTTATACTAAGAAATGAAATATTTAACGTAAAAATGCATATTAACAGTCGCTGTATCATCAAAGTAGTAGATTGGACAACAGAATGCACTATCTTAATAAAAACACAATATTCCTTTGTACTTTATTCCACTTTATTTAAGAGGTCAGAACCGGTTTCGCTCATTGCGAGCATTGTGAACTGATAAGAAATACAATTTAACAGTTTTAGGGTGTTCACTGTCAATACTTGGTGGAAAGGCATTATATTAATTAAATTAATTTAATTATGTTTGTAATTACTTTCAATCGCATTCTGAATTTATGAATCTGGGATGACTTTTTAATTATATGTTAGTTGTGTTGAACATTTTTATTTTGTGTTATTTTAGAATCACTTTAATGTAATTGGCAATTTCTTTTCAATGCCAACTGTTGTGTATAACTTTTCAATTTTGTATAAATAGCATTGTTAAATTATATTTCTTATCAGTTGACAATGCTCGCAATGAGCGAAACCGGTCCTGACATATTAAATAAAGTGGAATGAAGTACAAAGGATTATTGTTTTTATTAATACAATTTAACAGAGCTATTTATACAAAAACAATTTGAAATTAAATTGTGTAAATGTGTATTTCTTATCAGCTGACAGTGCTCGCAATGATTGAAACAGGTCCTGGCCTTTTAAATAAAGTGGAATAAAATACAAATTAATATTATGTTTTTATTAATATAATGCCTTTCCAACAAGTATTGACACTGAACACCTTAAAAGGAATGCACTATCGTTTAGAATGTTTAACTCCAGCGCATTCTTAACTCGTTTTATTCTTCCATTAACAATAATACAATTCACTCATCAAAAAAACAACTAATAAATATCCGATGTGAATTTGCGTTAAGGATTCTATAATATTCATCAAATACTCACAATTCCTGATATTCCGACTGTGCTTAGCAAAACAATATTCAAACTCACCTTCAAGTGCAAGCTATTTTATAATTATGATGACAATGATTACAAACCCATGGATCAATGTTCCATGTAAGCTGCGCGCGCGCGCTGCCGCGCACAAGTTTAAATACCCCCGCGCACTCATATTGGGTTGGCGCGCACTCCAATAACACTATTCAAATAATATCAATTTTTAATAATACACTCATAGGTCAAAACTAATTTATAAATTATCGCTTTTGTTGGATTGGTCCGCGCAGCTAACATTTCGTCTTGCCATGGATATAAACCCAACTATTTTTAACACGATTTTGAAATAACACGGTCTACTAAAAAGAAAAAATATGTTGTTTTTACACGAATTATATTATGTTATAAAAATCAGGATCACAAGCAACAAGCTGTAATGTTATTTTAAATCTTAACTTTAATTTTAAAAAAATACACCAATAAGATCACGATATCTCACAAAACGTAATTGGACCAGGCTATGAAACGTAAATACGTATGTCGGTTTTAGGCAAAGCGTGCACCCCATTCCCTGTCAAGAAAGTAAAGCGATTTGGCCTAAGAAGAGATTCTGAAGGGTACTCGTGGAACGGGCTTATCTCTAATGGCCATCGCTTGTGAAGGTCGAGATCAAACCAAGAACTTAGACAACAAACGCCCATAACAAATATTTCAGAATCTAATCTCTTGTAGCAGGGTTAAAGTGCTGACGTCATTGAAGTTAGACCTTTCATGATAATGCCGATAATATTGACATGAAATAGCGTATTTCCTGAAGTATGAAACGCATGTTTTTACCTATTTGGGGATTTCAGAATTTGAAGTGCGGCTTGTTGATATATGACTTCTTGCAACCGCAGTCAAAATGCAAATCAATGATGGGAACAGAGACGTCCCGTGAATATATGCGAGAAGGCAGTTAACTTTGTGGAAGTTCATTTTAATATAAAATAACTTAGATTATTCCACGTATTAAGGAAGAAGGCAGTTGCCTAAGGGCGGCAAGTTGCAACATCGTATGGAGAACAGAATATTCTTGATTCCTCTTTAAATTCAACGTGGAGTAGATTAAACTCTTCCACCACGGCGGATGCTCAGTATACGGATACACAGGATACTTAATATTATTTAAACTAAATGACTGAGCAAGTCACATTCTCTTTTTTCTTTATATCTTTATCTTTTAAGCACAACAGTGCATGGTTAAAAGATAGATCCCGTGCAGCTCTGTATCGAGCCAACAATTATATTTGGAATAAATTCTTTTCTTTTTTGTTAGCATTGCGTTATGGAAGGCGGGCGTGAAAATGCGGCTACATACACATAACGGGTAGTGGTGGGATACTCAACAACAAACTTGTAAGTCCCAGGGAGTGGCAAATGGTCATAGAATACTTTATGACTTTTGAAACACGAAATTGGCTTAGAATTAATATGATGCCTCAATGTAAATAATAAAAAAAAATGAAACGTTGTCAAAACTAGATTTTATCAATTACACGAGTTTATACAAACATAATCTGTACTGATCGTTTTTTATAATAAATATTTTTTATTATCTTCAGCATTCCCTTAACCATCAATAAGTCTTATTGTTTCATGAAAACTTTCCATCAATTTTTTAACTTAGCCCTACATATAATTTTCAAAAGACAATTTATTAGCGGGAAAAAGTTATACTGCCATCTGTATAATAAGTTTCAAAGACAATTCCTAACCAATAAATACATGGAAAATATAATAATAGCTAAAAGATAACAAGCTTATCAAAATAAAGCACAGATGGCAACTATTGCACTAATCGTTTTAGCATCTTAGAAATATAACCGAATATTTTTTTATTTATACAAATTCGGTGTGAGAAATACGTGATCAAATATATTCAAAAAACATAATATCATTACTTTCGGACTTAAAAAATACGCAAAATAAAGCGTCATATTTAATTTTGTATTTTAATGTTATATTAAAATTAATAAAACATTTTTAGTACTTTTTCCACATAAAATTTATTAGATCAGGACCGGTTTCGCTCATGATGAGCATTGTCAACTGATAAGAAAAACAATAAAACAGTGATATTTATACAAAAGTTAAGTGATAAAAACAAGGTATGACAAACAATTGGTATTACAACCTAGCAAAAGAATTGAAGTAAAATACAAGGAAAATAAACTATAAATAAAAAGTTGAAGGCCACTTAGCAATGAAACTATTATGACAAAAACCAATTAGGTATGAATTATCATTACCAAAGTAAGTCACTTACTTTGAAAACTGAATTAGAAAGTTTGTAAATTAGATTTCGTAATATAAAAATGGGTTTTTAGTTTCATATGATAGGTTATTTGTTTGACTTAAGTTTTTTCCACACTCCTTAGTGTAAAATAAGTAAACTTTCTGACCTGAAATGAAAACTTTCATTAAGAATAAAGATACTTATATTGTTAAGGAAATAATATATCTGGGCTCATAAAATTATTGCCTGGAGCAGTGGTTTCCAACATTTATGTTACTACGCCTCCCTTTGAAGAAGATAATAACTTCGCGCCTCCCCATCCTTTATGTCATATGTTAATAAACACATTTTTAAAGGGTAAATAAATATTTTGAACTGCTCGCGCCTCTCAGGATGGAAGTGGCTGGCCTGGAGGATTAACAATACTATATTTAAATATGTACTTAACATTAAGAACATATGCAATATTTGAACACATATAAACAAAAGATTTTTGAGGTTATTTCAGTACTTAACTAATTTTCGACTTAAATTAGATATACAATATTTTATCTTTAAGCAGTCGATATGGCTCCTAATGGAGGTATCTCAACAGAAGTTAAACTTCTTTTTTTCTAAGAGAGTAGTAGGGATAGAAGGATAGGGCTGTGATAGGTCAAGTTACTTTATAACTGGAAGAGTGGGGCGGATAGCGTAAACGTCCGTGCATTTGAACGGTGATCGATATATCAATTGAAAAAATGCCTCCCGTACTGGAACTCGAACTCGTGAGATGCGTCCAGCAATCCAACAAAAATGACTGCCGCGACACGAACCCGACAATGGTAGAATAAGACCCATATTACAGATTTTACATATCTTGTATAACCCAAGCTCTACTCGGCGTTGTACACTCCAACACCTTCTACGAATTTCAACCCAGCTTTAGTGGACCTTCTCCGTAGAACATAAGTGTAAAGAGCTTTCAAATAACTGTCAGAAATGTCACAGGAATTGATAACTGTGCTCTGGAGAGTAATTAAAAAAATATATTAAATTGACATTTACTTGGTAGAACTCCATTGTGATACGGTAAAAAATATCAAAGTTTTAATTTTTTTTTTAAATCAGTTCATAGGTATTTTGGCTTATGCCACCGTCATCATTTAAACATAGTTATGACGATGGCATAAGCCGAAATACCTATAAACTGATTTTGTTTTAAAATTTAGAACTAAATACTTTGATATTTTTATCGTATTATTATTAAAATATGTATATAAGAAAGCTTTTGTTCTACTCCCTCGATTTTTAGCATTGCAAAATTATTGGTAGAGTGATTTAATGCTTTTATTTTTTTACCTCTGGATTTCTTTTTTGCCATTTTATCAAAACTCGAATTTTTGAGATTGTGAGTTATAATACAAGGCCCCTCAAATATGATAAATAAAGATGAAAATGCCATTTATAAAAAATAGCTAGTGATTTAAAAATAATTTATTTACTTGCTTAAATTTAATTGTCTGGAAAAATAATGAGATAGTTTTGCCATAAATTGAAATATATATATATATATATATTTTAACCATGTCCGCTCCCAATGTGGAGCATATGGACTCCTAATGGAGTTTATCTTAACAGAAGTATTTCTACGAGAACTGCTTGTTACTCAGTTGCTTAACCTCTCTTTTTCCAAAGAGAGTACGAATAGTAGGATAAGGCTAGGACAGGACTAGTGATTGGCTAATCGCTCTCGATACGCCCTGTTCATAGGATAGGATGGGTGGGAGGGGGAATTAATGGAATACACTTTATGATTACAATCTGGACGAGCCATCGGATAACATGACGAATTTATAAATTAGATAGAAGTTTATCACAATTTTGCTTATCTCCATCCGCCAATAGATATCATGAACTAAATATAGGTATAACTGCTTTTATCCGACAATTTTAATCCCTCTTCACCCCAGTAGCAATATAAGTCGCCAAACTTTATACGTGGTGACTAGCTTCTATCAATACATTCCATGCCCCATGGTCACGCAGTACTACATATAGTGGACTCATGCGCCTGCAATGCGGAAGTTCGTGACTCTTTGTACCCTTAAAGAGTTTCTTATTAGAAGCTTAAATGAGAAGCAAACATTAAACAACTGATTTGTCACAATTTTTAAAAAATGGCGTTTAATATCAGTTCTGATAGTTTATAATAAAATCTATGAATGGAAATCACAATTAATATTCAAAAAAGGTGTTTTACTTTAAAAAAATAAATCATTAAGTTGCTCTGTATTTGTGTGACAAATCATTTTTTGAATGTTTGCTCCTCATTAATATACCACCATTTAGAGTAAACCTATGAAGACTTATTCAAAGCACTTGATAGAAGTCGTAACATCTTTGAACACTCATTCTTGACTATTGTATATATCGCCGTTAATTTTCTACAACCACGTATCTAAACATTTGTCAGTGTTGAGTTTTTTTTGTTTTAATGAATTCAGAATTTCAATACACTCGTATTTCTTTAACTCGTACCCCAAAAATATATATTTCAAGCTTTATATAACCTTATACAAAAAAGTTTTCAAAAAAAAATATGATCATGCATTATGTTTAGCATAAAGGAATGGCATGGATGGAAAAATCTTTGTTTTCTTCCTTATTAACTTCCTCGAAGATATTGAAACCATAACCATTCTAGTTGTTCATTTTTTGGGTGTTCACTGTCAATACTTAGTGAAAAGGCATTATATTATTAAAAACATAATATTCCTTTGTACTTTATTCTACTTTATTTAAAAGGTCAGGACCGATTTCGCTCATTGCGTGCCTTAGTTGACAATGGTCGCTATTATATATTTTAAATAAAGTCGAATAAAGTACAAATATAATATTGTGTTTTTATTAACATTCTAGTTGTTTTAAATATAGACATTGTACAAAGCAATAGTGATAGCGGTAGAATAAAGTACATTTATAAGTCTTCTGAAAAATTGTAATTTTTTATTTGCAAAGTTGTAGAAAATTGCCAACGATATGAATTTATCGTTCGATTATTATAATTTTGCTGTAAAATATGAGGGGATCGGCTCAATCTTTTACTTGGAATTTAATTTATTCGTAAACTCAAACACCGCAAATTGATTCACACTTTAACTAAGATAAAAAATGGGAAGTGAAACAGTCAGAGTTCTGTAAATTTGGCATTTACATTTCATGTAAACATAATAACTAACGGAATGAGTGATTCTGAATAAACGACGATGGAGCATATAGTCTCCTAATGGAAGTATTTTGACATTTAGTAGTATTATATATAGTAGTAGTAGTATGTTAGTATTTGACATAGTTTTTTTTGTTATGCGAGAACTGCTTGCTACTCAGTAGCATAACTTCTCTTTTTTTAAAGAGACTAGGGGTAGAAAGGATAGAACTACAATAGAACTAGTGATTAGCTAATGAATCTCGATACACTCCCTTATTTTAGGATTGGAATGTTGAGGGGGAATTTTTAGCCATCACAAAAAACCATGCCTTCCATTGAAGAATGCTGTTTGTACTGGGATTTGAACCCGTGAGGTCCGGCACCAAAGCCAAAAACGTTGACCACTGTGCCATGAACCCGACAATGTTATTACATTAACCTTATTATATGACATATATTATTTTAAGATTTCGACTGAAGGTGCTCGGTGGAATTTCAATATTAAATTTGAATCGTTCAAATTATGTGCATTCACACATCAGCTCAAGTTCATCCGTGTACTTGAACGCCTGAAGATGCCGAAGGACAAAACCCGGGTCGTTAGTGGCAAAACTTGTGTTAATGTACATAATTTGAACGATTTAAATTTGACATATATTAACTAAATAATTTGCATTAAAAATTCAATATCGAAATGAGTTACACGCAGACTGTATTTTTTACATATTAATTTAAAAGAATACGGTTATTATAATTCACAGTATGTGTGTCTTTACTGTTTTTTAATGGCATATTTGTAAGGTGCACAAAAATAATTTTAAGCAATTAACATGATAAAAGCTTTATTCATAGAAATGAATCAAAGTTGCCGTAGATTGTTATCGTGGAAAACCCTATTTCACCGCACACGCGCTTGCGTCGCTGTGCAGGTAGGAAGCGTCGCGGCGCCTGCTTGTCAGTACTCCACACCCCGTCCGCCTCTCCGCTGTAACGATCCATATAAACCAACCCCCGACTGCCAAACTGACTGCACACAGCTTTGTTTACATCGCGAGTTGACCGTCTGATTCACTTTACAATTCTATTTGCAGTCTGCATACAGCCAATCAATCACAATGATGAATGAAAGATTCGAAGAATTTAATTTTAAAATGGATACAAAATCAAAAACAGACAGGTCAGCGCAGTTCAAGAAAACATGTGATATTATTACCAGTAGAGAAATGGCACAATGATGGGATTATAAAATGACAATGAATAATTATTTAAAAGTTGTGAGGACTACAGTCATGTGAATGACATAGTGTTGTTTTAATGATAAGTTATTGAAGCGGTCATCAAAATCGGTAAGTACAATTCAATTATAAATAACTCTTTCAAAATTATTAAAATACTCTTTTTCACTTTCTAAATTAAACAAAAATATAATAATGATTGCATGGTTGTATAATCTTAATTATAAATGACAAGTGTTGGAGTCTCAGACATGTTATCTTTTTTATATTCGCTTTAAAAGAAAACTGATTCAACACCAGATAAAATAATAATATCATAGCATGTTTAAGATTACATATCAACAGTATATATATTTTTTTTATAAAATATTATTCATTTTACTTTTGACAAGTCAATATAACATGTAACGATTAATGTTTATTGTTTTTAAAGTTATTATAAGTATTGAAATTATGCATTCATTTAAAATGACTACTATAAAAAAAACATATTAACCTGTTTATAAGAATCCGACACTGTATAAATGAAACACGTTTTCTGCATCAAAATTTAAAAATCATTTACATATTCATGCAGATAATATCAGATGCGTTTCAATAACAACAATAAATAGCTCGTGTCGAATTCCATTGCATCTGAACAATATTGATAAACTTATCAATACATTATTTTTGGTTACAGAGATAATGAGATAACAAAGCAATATACATTCAACTCTTTTTTTAAACGATTTAAAAATAACACGGTTCACTAAAAAGAACAAATACTATATTTGTACACGAATTATTTGTTCATACGCGATTTCCAGACACAAACGACAGTTATAATAAACAAAAGGCTTGTTTAAACTTAACACATTAGACGTGTCAGACTTTCCAACGATTAAATTCCATTTATGTCCATTTCCTCATAAATAATACATTTTAAATAATATTTAGTTAACTTATTGGGTCTTAGTTATTATGTTTTTACACGATTGTCTATACCACAATAATGTTCTTTTTTAAAATAGCACGTTTTTTTAATTTGACGAAACCAATCATTTTTTTACGGTTTTTGTGGATCGATTATACAGTATAAAAAAAAGAGTAAAGTGTTTATTTTTTTACGTACTAGGGTTTTGGAATTACAAAACACGATGCAGTTATTTATTTAGTGAAACGGAAATTATCTAACGTTATATAATAAATGCTGTAGTCCATGGTCCAGTCCTCAACACCGTGCTTTGGCTAAGGTCTCTCTGGTTCGCATCCCAGTACATTTCAGATTTTAGATTTATTCGATTTTTGAATCGATTAATGCATTTCTGTATCTGATAATTCTTCCCTACTCATCGGATGATTCTAAAAATAAAGCAATTAATATTCAAATATTAGTTTCAAATATGTGAAAAAACCTGCATTAAAAATAAACCAAAACGAATTTTGAATGTACAGAACAATCACGTATTTTAATGCAATTGTTTGAGATGAATTGAAATAATGTAAAAAGAGTTTTATCAATATTGACAAATTCTCGAATTAAGGGACTTTAAATTAGTCATATTATTTTAAAAAAACCGTACGTTATTTATAAAAAAAAACACTCGTTTAAGATTATCATATATATTTTAATGGCGGTGTTTTACATACAATTTTAAAATTTCGATATACCGATTTTGATATATTCGTTCGGTATTGAAATCCTCTGTTCTTCCATCTCTACTGTCTTTCAACAAGTAAGATGAGAAATTGAGTAATACGCAGTTTTCGTAGAATACTTGAATTGGCAAACTGTTGAGCTGAGCTCGATTAATCTCTAAGATTTCTTGGTAAAATAATTTAAACTCGCCCCTGTTAGTATGTAACAAATCAATACCTGAGCCAAAATTAAACGTATGAGCAATATTATCTACCAAATTCTCCATTGTTGTACCCCTTTTGAATAATTGTCATTTTATTAATAATTCAAGCACTTGCTATCATTAAATATTAATTCAAAGCCTTAAAAACAAATCAACTCATTTATAATAGGTCGGATAAAACCCTAGATTTATTTTAAACATTCCTATGCTATTATCTGGTCATTAATATTTTCAAAAAATCCCCATTATTATAACGAACCTACTTAATTAATTGAAAATTCTATACATTCAATTTACATTTTAATAGCCTTTTAACTAAGTGATCTACTTATATATTTGTATATAAACGATACAAACTGTTTACTACGCGTCAGTTCAAGTACATCCGTGCACTTGGAATGCCTGAAGATGCCGAAAGGCGATACCCGGGTCGTTAGCGACAAAACTCAAGGAAAAGTACAAAATTCAAACAATTCAAAAGAAAAACTACGTTACAGTTCATCATTTATACCAAACAATTATTTAACAATCAATCATTCTTGTAATTAAAAAATCCGAGTGATTAAAATAATTGGTTACTACAAATTATTCTACATTTGTAATTCCCAGTAACAAATTAAAAGTTTTTTGTTTCATCTTAAAACGTATGTATGTATGTCATTTCTAGGCAATGGCGTAGAAGTTAATGTTTCACAATTATAATTCTAAAATAAGCATTTGTTTCAATTCGTGACTAGTTCGGGGTAAAGAAAAAGAAGACTTACTGCAACATGAATAAGTTGATTTAAAATTGTTGTCGTATGTGATATAAATGTTAATAATAACTTTAGGTTGTCAGATATCATGCTTTTAATATTAATGTTAGATCAGTTTACTTTTTTAACATCCTATCCGCTACCAATTCGAGGCTTTTCAATATTGTTAATAGAAATCGTATTAAAAATCGATTTTAATCTTATAGATTAAATTTTCTTTTTAGAAAAGAGAGTATGGACTAGAGTTCCCAATTCCGGGATCCCGCCAGAACCAGCCAAACCAGCTAAAATTTGTGAATTCTGCCAGCAAGCTAAAAAAATATTAGTAAAAAAGTATTTCACCTTATTTTATACATTATTTTTAAATCTCTCAATATGTGACTTTTTTCCCAGTGATCGATCCCGGAATCCCTAAAACCCACATCTCAGATTTTTCCAAAAAATTATCGTAAATGATAAATTCTGGAATCCCGAGATTCGAAATCCTGTTAATCCCGAAATCTCGGTATCACAAAACGGGTTTCGGGATTGGATGCCTTAGTACGGATATATATGTATATATTGGGGGCAGAAAATAACTAACAGTCGCTCTCTCCACGTCTATTAAGATATCCCAAACCTTCAAAAATGACACCAAATGGTCAACGTTTTGGCTTTAGTTGCGGAGTTCGCTGGGTGAATTACCAGCTTAGAAGAACCTCGATGTAAAGATTTCGGATATGAAGACCAAAATATCTGGTCAAATATGAAAATTGTTGACACACCTTGTCATGTTTACATCCAAGTATTGTAGACTGAACGTAGCACTGAAATTTGCAACGCTGGTCACTGATTCACACAGTTGCACAGCAGTTTAATTTATTCTGAAGTAAATGGGTGCATTTATTACTCCATGCAATAAGTATAAATTGTATATTACAATCAAACACATCGTCGTAATTATACCCTAAAAATATGGAAAAAGTGGTCAGTTTTATCAAATTGATTTTCCGGTAAATTTATGGATTTGTTTTCGAAGACATGGATGTGATGTATAAATTTCATAGCACCACCAACACGATCCTTAAAAAAAGGACATATCGAGATTCGAGACCTATTAGCTAACTAGTAGACTTGTCGAAGTCTTATCTTTCTATCCTTAAGCTTTCCGAAAAATAGAATCTTAATAATATGTAACTGGGCTCCTCATACAATAGCCTCTAACCCAGTGATGGCAAAATTACGACCCGTGGGTCAGACACTGACCTACGAAGGTTTCCTTTCCTCCCACTTTCCAAGCGATGCCACCTACTTAGTGACCCACCGGCTGGTATTTGAAAAAATAATGAGCCAAATTTGACCCACTCCTCTGAAAGCTTCACCATCACTGCTCTAGCCTCTAAAAGCCTGTAGCGCAATAATATATTACATTCTTAAAATTAGCACAATTTTTAAATGACTTAACCATTTATTTTTAATTAACATTTGTTTTTATAAACTCTTTTATTATAAAACAAAACTCTTAAAACGAGCTCTCACCAGAAAATTGACTGCTCCTTTTATCCCGTAACGCTTCTCAAAGAAGTCGACATAGAATATATACAAGTTTATAAGACTTTACAAAATAAAAAAGAAATCCTGTGACAAAAACATTTTTATAAAACAACAAATTCAACAAAGCTTTTAAAGCTAAAACTCATTACTCGAGCTCTACCGTCTCGTTACCGTTAGCAAACTTCAATTTGCATGCCTCTCAGTGGCGCCCTCTCTGAGTGGGTGCCAAACAAAAGCTTAGCTAAACTCAATTGAGCGACGAAATCCAATTGTTTCTGAATGACTGACTTCCGAGCGACAAATTCGCCACACCTGCGACGCTAAAAAATCTATGAGGAATGAGAACAAAATACGCCTCAAAGTGAGTTACCTCATACACACGTGGGAATGCGTTCGTAAATGCGGTCGTTTAATTTTATGTTTCATTTGCGAGCACGGAAAACGCGGATGCTAAGCGACTGCTAAAAATCAACTACAGGTGGAAAATTCTGATTGACTCGCGGATAACATGAAACATTTATTTTATGATTCTTGCACAGGTAAGTATTTTACGTTAAACGATTTTATTTTTTTAATCAGTGCATTTCGATCAATGATTTTTATAATCTCAATTAATTCAAGAAAATTTTAATGGATTTTCTTTTATGGCAATAAAATAACGTTTGTATACGCATTATCTACAAGGCTTTACAAAACAGACAAATTAATACAAACCAAAAAACTGTAATTGATTGAATTGTTATATTATACATTATTCAACTACATTATACAACTCCATTCAGAAATTATAAAACGTCATACATTATTTTTTTACAAAATAGATAAATATTAATAGAAAATTTAAATTAACTTTGATTATTCCACGTATTGTGTTACTAACTGTGACACGTGTTTCGCCTCTTTCAGAGGCATCTTCAGACTTACTATCGCAAAGTTTGCTTAAGTAATGAAGCAAGATTGATTCTAACATTTTAAAATTATGGATTTAGGGATTTTTCCTTTTTAATGGAAGCAAAGAAGGGATTATAAAATCGAAACAAAGCAAACAAATATAATCATACTACTAATGACGTTAAACATTACAAACTATTAAACTAATGAGCTGCAATCAATCAGATAGGTTGGTGATTACTCTATTAATTGGAAACAATTTAAGTAATGGCGAACCACCTGTCCTATTAAGAATATTATTTAATAATATTTCTTTTTTGTTAAGAGTTTTATTAATTTCTAAAAATTCTAAACTATTCATCTTTAAACCCTTTTTATTTACTCGGTGGAGTATTTAATTTAAATTTTCTATTAAAATGAACTTCCACAAAGTTACCGCCGAAACCACCGAAATTATTAGATAAATATTGTTGATAGATATTTCAGTTTGGTCCAAACTATATACTGATTTTTGTTTGCATATAATTTTACTTACTCTTATGAGTAGTGAGTTATTAAAGATACAAAGATCGGCCAGTTAAGGGTATTGGCTGCTTTGTTATGTCAACACAAGCTTATTAGTGGGGTTTTGTAAAACGATTTATATTTCATGTTGAAAGGTACACAAATTGTTATTTATGTATATATATAAAGAAAAAATAATTAAAAAGATTATGAAAAAAAAATTCAAATACAGTAGAACCCCCAATTACACCACCCCGAATTGCGCGCTGGCTTTAAATTGAAATCGCCGCAAATCCCCCAATTGAACGGTTGCATTCCATTGTCGTTGCTACGAGACGGTCGTCTGTGCAGTCAAATTTTGGCTGGCGTCTCTGTATTCAACACGTGCCAGGCTATACACGCATAGCCGGACGACTATCTATGTCAGGGATGGCGAACCTATGGCACGCGTGCCCGAGGTGGCACGTTTGAGAATTTGGATGGCACGCGAACGGTTTCCATGTTCAAAAAAATGTTTAAAAAATTAAAATTTATAACAATAAATAATCTTTGAATTATTAATTTATTCCGTTTTATTATTTTTCAAATGCTGTTTTAATTGTATTTAAGTTTATAAATAAAATTTAAAAAAAAAACTATTTTTTTACTGCTTGGGCACGCCACACAATCAAGAAATAATATTTTAGGATTTTTGGCACGCGGACCCAAAAAGGTTCGTCATCACTGGTCTATGTGTTGGATTTTGGTGCGATTTGTATTCTATCACTTAGTAACTAAATATTTCGTTTTTTTTTTTAAATTAAAGAAAATCTTAGTTTTGGATTTTTCGCGGAAAAAACAAAATCCTTAATTTTGTATGAGATTCAATCCTCCAATTAAACGGTCCCGACTTTAGTGTAAATGGGGGTTTTACTGTAGAATTGAAATCATGACCACTTTCCAGACGTCTTTTTTTTGAGAAACTATAAAACTAAGGCCTTATTGTTTATAAAATATGTTTTCATGGTTTTCATCTTACTATATAATAAACAAACACACTTGTTTCTTTTTGGATGTGGTAAAAAAAGATAGAGTGACACAAGGTGGAAATTCGGGCTCTCTGTTAAGTACTTCGTCGCGAGAGAAACTGTTAAAAATTTTCGTAAAAACTTTTGGCATGAGAATAAATCATCGATACTAACTAGGGAAAGAGCCTGGCGAGATTTTAACACAAATTGTGTGGGTGCTATCTTCACAATCCGAAATCTAATTTATTAATAGGCTCAATTATTTTTTCACAAATCGCTCATCGATTTTCTTCTGCCTTCAATTCTCTCGTTAAACTACGTTGCCATTACTTTTCTTTTTTATCTTCCTCTGCCTTTTTCTTGGTTTCATTTTTTTCACAAATATTCTTACATTGTCTCGAAGTTATCGCGAATTGAACTCTATAAAATACGTATTTTCTTTCTTTGTTGAGTCTGAAGCCAAGGTAATATCTGAATTAGACCTGTCGGTGTACTTGCGCGTGTTTTCATTACTTTCTAACATTTATACATACATTCAGTTGTTATTATCATCTTGCATTAAACAAAACATTCAGCCGGTTGATTTTTTCAATATTCAAGCTTTTTTCAAATACTAACCTGTTTGGTTAAGTGTATCCAATAATTTTGAGATTTTGAGAGAGAAATGCGAAACATTCATGAATTACTGTACCGGCGACGATTGTACCTCTTACCCCATTTACATTGTCTAGTTTTCACAGACATATAAACAATTATCAGTTTAAGTTCATCAATACACTTGAATGCCTACTGTTGAAACCTGTGTTTTTGGAGACAACCCGTGTGGAAATTGTACACAATTTAAATGATTCAAACATAAAAAAAAATCTGTTGAATACAGTTCTTACGACGTCGTGATGTGAAAATGTCACCAAAAGTACAACTTAAATTATAACATTAAAATGCTAATTCTAAAAGTAGTTCTAGATTTTCATTAGCTAATAAAATTTCAAACATGCAAGACATTCATTGAGTTATGAATTTTCATCAATCAAAAACGATACAGCTCTATAGAATGATTATTGTATCATTTTCAAGATACAATAAATACTATCTTCACGATGAAACCATGGCATTATTTACGTAACAATCTTGTCAAAACAAAAGATATCTTATCGGGAATATGAAGTGTAAATAATTTGAAGTCATCACAATATTACTGACCCGCCATAAGCAAAATTACAATCGTTTATTATTTGTATTTATTTAATATATTATTATATACGTAAGTATTCATCAAAACAAACATTAATTATGGCTACAAGGGATTGTAGTTACTGACGAATATATCAATACCAGTTTTGTAAAAAATACAAATAATTGGGAACACAATACCGGGTAAGTAAATTAAAAACGGTATTTAGTATAAAATATCGTCATTAAAAATGTAATAAACGGATTATCCTTTCTAAAGTTGAATTATGAATCTATATCTATGGCAAAGTTCATAGAGCTACAGCTAGAAAATAGTAGTTTCGAACAAGGCTGTGGGGTCGTAAAGATATAAAACAACTCCGACCATAGCTTAAAAAACAATTTTAATTATCGTTTTAGCCTTAGTAGCATGCAGTGGCGCCACTTATAACCCTAGCAATTTGAATACACATTTTTTTAAAGGATTCGAAGTTATTAGTTTTTTTCGAGTATGACTCCAGTAAAAACAGGCCGACTCCACAGCCCTGGTTTTGAAATATTAAAGATCAAAGTGTTGATACATCTAAGCGGAGTTGAAAAAAAGTGATAATTATTATTTATCTCATTCTTTAAATCATTTAGACATTTATCTCAATTCAATTCAATTTTATTGCAACTTGACAAAACCATAAAACAATATTTCCACTTGGACGTACATGTGTGAAAATGAGAGATGAATGTTTATATTTTATTATTTGCCTGTGCAAACAACTGCTTACTGAGAGAAAACTAGAGATTTTTAGAGTCAATCTTTTTTCAAATCAAATTGTTTAAGCTATTGATATATATACATTGAAAGCTTTCTTTGAAAATATAAGGTTAATCCAGGGTGGGAAAATTTTTCATTTCTAAAGACCACATTCATTTATCTGATTCAACATAAGGCCGCAGTAACGGAAATTTTGACATCCCATGTACTGTCTAACATACAATTGGTTGATTACACTCACGATTTTACAAACGCTTGCGTATAATTTTTTGATCAAAGTGAATATTTTGATCAAGTCTCAAAAAGCCGCATCAGAGTAGCCAAGAGTTCGCAGGTAACCCTTTACTGGGGCATATGATACTTTTATAAGTAAATATGCATTTTTTTAATTAAAAAATCAAACAATAAATATGCACACGCTATAACTGCGCAATCTGAATTGCATTTTTTGATTGGTTTTGCAGGCATATACGTACATACTCAAAAACACGTGTTGATTGTACTTCGACACTTGCGAGCTATTAAATAATTTATACAATTCAGACAATTGCTACGAGCTCAAGAGCATAACGTAACAATATCATTTCATTTTATATTTTTTGATACATTTTTTTACTAAGATATAGCAGATAACTAATATTGCGTCAGACAATTTTGTGAATGGGCATGCTCGTGTTATATCCCATTTCAAATTAACTTTAGCATGGTCGTGACCTGGTTTAATCAAAATATAAACAATATAATTAAATGATACGAACATACATGTTCCAAATTTTACATTGAACTATAATTTAAACATGTTTATATAATCTTTTACTGAAATGATTTTGCGCAAATAATACAAAACAACACACTGTTGTCATATTTATTACCACAATAAAATTTAATTGAAAAGAAACTGGACTTATATAAAATTTAATTTCATAACTTTATTATTCGACTTGTGCTTCAAAATGAGGCACGTTTCTCGCTTTTTTGATCGGCATGATCAGTCTTGGATTTATAAGGATTGACGATATAACACCAAAGCGTCAACGTGACATAATAAAACAGAGTAAACAAAAACACAAAAACACAAACAATTACAACTATTTGAAAACAAAAGAAAAACAAATAAAATTAAACTTTGTTTGGAAAGTAATTTCAAACATTTATAAAGAGTATTGAGTAATCAATAATTGTTCCGTATTAGTTCGTACTTCCACAAACAACAGTCATGAAAAACTTTTTTTTTTTGAATACATTTACAGATGCTATGATAAAATTTGTTTTTTTTTTTCAAATTACTTTAGGTTTACGAAAAATTATCATAGCCAAACTTCATTCGGCTTCTTTTTGACAGAAAGAATCTCAAAGGATACAACCTCTTTGAAAAAAGATTTTTAATTTGAAAATTTACATACAATTTGGAGGGAAAGTGTTTTTTCGAAACAATCATGGCCTACTATGCAAATTTTACGTGTATATTTAATAGAGATAGTTACATCTGAAACAATTTGACACAGCCTTGTGGATCAAACATTATTTTATTGCTTGTTTTAAATTAATACTATCATCTTAATAATGAATATATTAAATAAACAGTTTAAATTTTCATTTATTACTGTCATCTTATGAGACGGTGACAATACGGACGATGAGGACATAAGCCGAAACAGTTATCAACTATATATGATCCAATTAGAGGTGAAGTGAGCCAAGTGATATTTTAGAAAAGAATATGCTAGATGCGTCTTAAAGTATCGTAAAAGTGAAGTCACCTCAGTTAATACACATTGCAATAGTGTACTTTCCTTAATCCTGACAGAGGCCACAGTACACAGTATATAAAAAACTCTTTTTTGTATTTATTTCATAATTAACATTCGAATAACAAAACGTGGAAAATAGGATGGAAGAGCGACGGGGTACAATGTGAACCCATAGAAATTTGCGTAATATTCCCGACGTCCCGACGGACGTCCAGGACGCCGGAATCCCACCGGTCAAAAGAAGAGGCAGGCAGGATTGAGGCTTTCCGGAGGCATCCGCAGCGCGTGACCCAGCCAGTTCCAACGTCTCTCCATAACCACTGACGTGACGGGACGCTGTCTTGTACGCTCCCTTATCTCTGAATTCCTCACAAAATCAAACTACCTCACCCCCATTATCTAACGCAAGCATCTGTCCTCCGAGAAGCTTCAGGCGCAATTAAATTTGGGGGCCCTATTTTAAGGGGAAAAAAATCACGTAAAATAATAAAAATATATTCAAATCTTAGCAAACAAATATATGAGTTATATAATATAAATCATTTTTGAGGCCCCTAAATTCGGAGGCCTGAAGTGCAAGCCTCATTCGCGTTAAGGTTAATCCACCACTGGTAATATTTGCATTTATTTATTGAGGTATCATTTAGGGGATCCAATCCCAATATAAAATCCTCCAAAACACCAAGTAAGTAAAGATGTGATTGTACTTAAAAGTTGTACCACTTTACAAGTTGGCTCACTTCATCTTTCGAAGGCTCATATATAATAATATTTGTAGAACTAATACATTTATTTCCAACGGCTTTATCGAACTCTCAGCGACAATTTTACTATTGATACTATTTATTCGCGTGATCTCCTAATCGCATTTATTGCTAAGTTTCACTGGCTAAGAAATAGAAAATCGATACGGAGCTTTTCACGGACAAGAATTTTCTTTTGTAGAATATATTATTATAATATAAAGAAGATTCACGACTTATAAGTTTTGCTTCATGTGGCGTACTCAGGCGGCTGCCCACATGTTACTCGATCACTACACGTGAGTGCCTTCTACTGCACGTGCTCTACACGAACAAGTTTCACCGAGGATCCTTTCATAACACTCATCATTGTAACTTGTGACTAGGGCTTGCAATTTACCGTCAATTTGCAATTACCGGCTTACCGGTTATTTACCAGTAAATGGAAAAAAAGGCATACGTAGATTAGATGATTAAAGTAAAACTGTATGTGGCTACCTTTACTAAAAACGTTATTCTAGATAGAAATAAATAATTTCAAATACATTTCAGATAAATAATGCCATATAAACCTATTCATATATTTTGTTTTTACATGATGTCCTTTTTGTTTTTACTGAGATTTTGTATTGGGAGATCAGATAATCACGTATGTTTATCTTATGATAATCACTTATGTAATTGAATTTTTTATTGATTTTATGAAAAAATGTTTATACTAAATCAATATTTACAAATTTGTTTTTTGAAAATAAAAAAGAATTTAATATATGTAAGCAATGAAGAATGTGTACAAAAATACGTATGTTTTTTAAATATACTTCGTCCTCAGTCCTAAAACAAGTATTTATGTAGGATCAGCTGCAGAGTTATAGCGGTCACTAGGATGGTGATGACAGTTGACACCAGTGTGACCAGTAACAATCTGTGTTTTAATGTTGTCAGAGTCGAAAAAACGAAACTCCAACTTTCGCTATAATATGCCTGTATTTAATCTTAATTCGCGGTAAAATAATTGTCGGTAATTACCGATGGTGCGTTTTGGACGATTTCCCGGCACATTTTAATGCACGCCCTACTTGTGACCTATTGTTTCGTCGCCGTTGAAAACTCACGTAGCGACCTACAGTTTCGAATTGCATCACCAACTCGTTAAAATTATTGTTATTGTTTATACCCTCTCTTTCTCTGCGCCAGTTGAAAGCTAATTTACAATAGTATTTCTCATGCTAAGTATTACATAAGTAAATAATTAATGTATTTGTTAAATGCAGTATTGTATTTGATATCTTTGGTCAGAAGAAAGAAAGTAAAGAAAATAAGTAAACAAGCTCAACAATGCAATGCGATACGAGGAAATTTATAAACTTATCATTGTTTATTTCGATGGGCTTTACAAAAATACGAGAAGATAAGCGTTACCTCACGGTTAATCTTTCAATTTCATTTATAATATATCGTTGTGACCCGAATACAAGCACTTGTCATTTTAGTCGTGAAAAAAGTAAACATTTTTTAACGATATGGTTTCCAAAAATTACGTATGTACTGTATAAAAAAAAATCAATTATAATCATTTCAGCAGCAGAGATTTTCTATACAAGTAAACGGAAAGTATTTATTCGTGTTATATTATCAGTAAATTATTTGAAAAAAAAATGGATTAAATGTTTTAATCCATCAATTTACCCGTTGGTGTCTGGTGCGTAATCCTTTATACGAGGGAGAAAAAAGAAATATAGATGTCACACATCAATTTTCTTCCACCTAATTGACAGCAACATTGTACGCTACATGAAAGTCTCTATACAAGACAATTTCTTCTTTTTATTAAGTCATTCCAAGAAAAGGTACATTTCTTCGCTGCCTCTTCTTGTGTTGTTTAATTGTTCATATACTCTGATGGCTTTGTTTCATTAGACTGCGTTTAAAAATTGGTAGTTTTAAGATATGGCTGACCAAAGTTTGACCCATCTAAACTAATATGTAAACAAGTGGTTATTATTATTTTTCTCATTTTTTTTGTGAATCATATAGCCATTTATTTCAATTTAATTCGAATTGATTGCAACGTTGACAAAACCGTAAACAATATATTGAGTTATTTATATCAAACTGAGAGAAGATTGTTTATTTTCGTATTGACTGTGGAAAGTGGAGTTTTTTCAAAACAGTTTTTTTTCAACAATCACAATGAATATAACTTAATACACGTTCCATCAAAAGGATGTAAGCTGAAAATAAATATTTAGTATCTAAATTTAGCTTTTAATTTTGAAAAAAGCAGGGCCTGTGGAAATTGTTATCAGGAAAAAAGACTTAATATAAATAAGAAAAAATATTAAATTAATATCAGAAAAGGTCAATTAAAAACCAGTTTATCAGTCTTAGTGCACGAAAGGTTGTGTATATCTCATACATTGCCTTTGACCCAAAAATCATCAAAAAACATTTTTGGGGTCTCCTGTAAAATTTGTTATGTGTGGATTACGTCCTTTTTCCTTTCCACGTTTGATATGCAAAAAAGATCTGTCTATTGAGAACCTTGTGCTTTTACTACCTGTACTTGGGTAGAGCTTTAGAAGAAAGGTATTCGAACACAATGGGTAATATAACTCAAAACATCCAATTTCTGAGTAATTGTTTTATAGAACTAGGCCATCCCGATCTCTCACCTACATAATTATGACGAGATATTGACCAAGAACCGTTTTAGACCGAGAATAGTTCTGCTCGACACCATAGATTTTATGTTTCGTCTAAAATTAATAAAACATGTAAAAACGATCATGAAAGTGACTCTCTTTGGTTGACTTCCTTGTGTAATATGTATGTAAACGAATGTGTGTGTACATGTATGGATATATTATGAAAGGAAGTATATATAATGTGATTTGCAAGTGAATGCATATTGAGTCACCGTGAACTGGCTTCACCAAGGATTTATCACCTCTGTAGCGATCACGCCCTTCCTTCGGCAACGATGGTAAGGAAATACAAACTACTTAGTCATTAGTGATGAAGGAGACTTGAAGAACTTTGAAACTAACGCGCCCTAGTTCTTAAAGCTCCATAAATTTTATATCAAAAAACAACAATTAAAAACTTACATTCATCGGAATAGGTTTTTCATTTTGCTTTATTAACTTTTCCGGTTCTAAGCTCAAGAAATGCGACCCCAATACCAACATTTTCTTAAATATATATTTTAATATTGGTGATACAATGTTTATAATTAAGGTATTCTTATATCATAGTTTTTTGGACCTTTTGTAGTTTATATAAATACGCGATAACACTATAAGGCGATAAGCGCCCGCGATAACGATCGTTCGTAAGATAGCTGCGCTACACTCGTCAGTTGTAAATTCATATGTGTGCTAGGATGACGTCTTTTTTACGCGCAACTTATAAACTTACAAACATACAAAAATATGATTATTTATTAAAAACCACGGATTTTTATAAAAAAAAAATGTATGAGGAATGATGCAGAGAGATATTTTAAAGCCCTTAGACTATTTTTTTGAAATTCATAAGAATAAGGCCAATAATGAGGAAACCACTGGGGTCACAAAAGACACCCATCGGGAGAGAAGTATTTTTCTAGTCTCCGAGCCGCGAGAGTTAAAACGTTTTTTGAAATATCGATGTTTAATATTAATACAGCAATACCAGTATTAATATATTCGTCAGGTTTAGCAATCCCCTGGTAGAACTATGTTTAAACATCCTTTAAGCTAATCTATGTATACTGGCATAGAAGAGATTTGTGTTGAATCTTCTTATCTTTTCTAGTATCCTATTTAAGCATATATTATTAAATGAGATAAGTTAACTTTATGTTTTCCCCAAACTGTAACAAATATGAGATTATTAAATTTAGTATGTGGCATTTATTATTAATGGCAAAATGTAATCTAATATGCAGTCACCTCCGCTTTACTATGCCTCGTATAACACAATTTGCTATAGCACGATACCAATTACAGTTTGTTTCGGCTTTATTCCATTAAATTCGTAGTTTTAAATTCATTTAAATAATTTGAAGTGTCTGCTATTTTCATCTCAATTATCTAAACCAAAAATTGTCATCGATATTTTTTTTACAATTTGTAAAATTATTGATTCTCGTCCTTATTTAAGCTTAATTATTTTTGACAACTTGATAAGAAATAATTTACAAGTACATGTGCCTTCTTGTTATCTTATCTTATTTAGTTTTGTAAAATAATAACATATATAAATTTGGTTATTTAAAATATTTTATAAAAACTCCGTGGCGTCAAATAATTTTATTTACAAAGGTCAACTGATAAAAACAACAAAAATATTATTGAATCGCAAAATATTACAATCAGCAGATATTTTCGGACTATTTTTTTAACATGCCACATTTTTAAAAGATTAATAATTCGTTCGGATAAATAATACGTTCGTATATGTTTTTATGATCTGAGTATTTTTCTGTAATATTTTTTATCGACGAGAATGGGATTTAAACAAGTTTAATTATATATGATTGTAAATCAAATATATATACAATTGTTTAGTTATAATTTCGCAAACGAATTGCCTGCTTTCAAGACGTTTTGTCTTCACTCTATGATTTAATAAACACTTGCTTTTTGCATCCATTTCTTCGACCGATAAAGAAGTTTCGAAAATTATCCTTTTCTTAAAAGCAGGACTTATGCAAGTTGTTTTATTCAGCACCTATAGAGAAAACCATAAATATAAAATTTGAAAAGTATCAAAGTGATGAAAACATCGAAAAAAAATTGAATTAAAAATAACGTTGTTTTTTTTAATTGATTAAATTGATAACATATTTTTTTCTTTATTAGTTTCGTTCATTTTTTGCAAGACGTCACATCCAATGCCGGGCCCTTTTTGCTAACCCGGGATAATTTATGGATTTCCTATTTCCACTGGCCTCAATCACTATTATCACAATCCTGGGATTGGAGGCCCTAGTCCGTACAGCTGCAATACTAAAGACGCAGCGTTTAGCATCGAAACGTTACATGCAGGACTTCTGCGTTGCGCACATCGTGGTTACTAGACCACACTACTTTGTTTTCATAGTGAGCATTCGTCGGTCGCGTCCGACATCACGCTGTACGCGTATAAAACTACTTATTGGCAGCGAACCGAGTTGATAAAAGTAGTTTGTAGTCACTGCCTATATTAATAGCACAGTGAATTCATAAAAAGAGTACATATATGAAATTCATAAAAAGAGTACATACATGATTCACTATTCTTAGATTAATCATTAAAAAAAACTTGCAATAAACTTGCTAAATATTCACTTTGAAGTGCGCTAAATAACAGATACATATTTTTTTTATAACACTCAACTTATTTTAGTTATCTGACCATCTGTTTTTTTTTTATTATTTATCGATAAAAGAAAAAAAACTATTTTTCTACTATCAATGTTTTTTTGTCACGTACAAATTGATTTTAATTTTTAATCTATTTTCGAGACAGTAGCACACTTTGCTTTTAATTTAATTTTTATCATACCGCTTAAGTTTTATGACAGACAAAAAAACGCGTTATCTTAAGACAGTAGAGACTAGTGATTATTTTTAATCTATGATCATAAAATCTTATTAGAAAACTAAAGTGATCAATCATGGAATGGAATTAAATTGATAAGTAATTACTACAATCATACACTTCTTATTATTGCCAAAATTAAGATCGTAACAGTACTATGTATGCACAGAGATTGTTTGTTTATGATAGTGATGTTTTGAAATCTCGAAATAAGTTACCATAATCAGTTTATGGATAAAAATAACAGTGATAAAAAAAGCAGTTAATTAATTTATTCTACTCTGGCATAAACTTAAGACACGGATGTGTTGTTCAAAAATTCATTCATTCAAGATTTTCCAGATCCAGGTATTAATTTTAATATGTTCTAAATTATCAATTTTCGTGTACAGATTTTGTGACTATCGAGAAAACAATCATTATGTTTCCTTGCAAAAAAAATAATTATATATTCTATACAATAGAAAATCATCTTATTAAGAAACTGTTAAAAGACCTAAATCATTAGTAAATAGTATTCATAGCCGGGTCCATAGTGCAGTGGTCAACGTTGCTGGCTTCCGTAGTGGCTCTCATAAGTTTGAATCCTAGTATGAACAGTATTTTTTCAATAGATTTATCGATTGTTTTTCTAAAACATGGATGTTTATGATGTCTTAACATCACCTCCCACCCACTTAAACAACCTAAAATAACGGATCGTAACGCTTTAGAGATAAGCTTACCGCTAGTCCTTTCTTAGCTCTATCGTTTCTATTCTTACTCTGTTCAAAACAAGAAAGGTTGAGCAACTGAGTAACAATCGGTTGTAGAAAAATGAATGTTGAAGTACCTCATATGTAAGTCATATACTCCACATTGAGAGCGTACATGGATTTAAAATAAAAAGGTTTTATAACATTGCGTGTGACCGCTTTCTTATGATTTTCCCCTTCATACACGATAAATCTCAATAATATTGTTTGATTGTACCCATGTTTTTGACCATGTAATTGAAAAATCCTTCTCGTAGTGTGTGATATTTGTACGATACCATGGTATATCCAGTCATCTGCAGACCAGCATAATAAACTACTCAAATTATTTAATTGTATTCTGTATCATTTTAAAATTGTTAATTGAATACGTATGTTTTCATTACATCATAAAACTCAAAATAAATACGTGTTTGTTGAAAATTACGTCAATTTCACCTTCCCACCAATGGTCAACTTTAATTTTAAATGTAACGTACACTTCAAAAATGTTCAATAACAATTTAAAACAATGGAAAATATTGTCATTAATTAATACGCGAGGAAACATCTAGATCACGAACTGTTTACTAACCAAGTTAGCAAATAATTTGATTGCATTGTACAATAGACGAATCCGTTTCCGCGCGTGCTTGTATAGAATTATGTGACAGCCGAAGATATTTTATTTACTTGTGTAAAATTGTTTTGACACGAGGAAAAAATATAATCCGTAATTGACTCTTTAAATTCAAGTCAAATAATTGACCAAGAAAGCGTGTGCACTCACAAATTGTGTGATGGATAATACATTTGTCAAACTATTTTGAATCATGAGACATGTTTGCGAAGTAATCTTCCACACGTGTGACATAAAAAAAATCTTTAATTATCTCGACACCGAACTTATTAATAAAACTTCTCGGAAAATATTTAAAAATAACACATTTCATGATAATTTATCGCTACTATAATATAATAATGATATTAGAAATATTATTAAAAGTACAAAAATACATCTATTAAATAAGTAAAAATAAAATGCCGTGTCGTAATGTAGTTTATCTTTTCTTGTTACTTATTTGCTCACCTTTTCTATTTTAAAAGAGTAAGTATAAGTGAGTAGGGCTGAAATAGATCTAGTAATTAGCTTATCACTGTCGTTTTTCCTGATTTTTTGGATCAAATAATACAGATATCTATACTTTCGAACATAAATCCATATATCGATTGAAAAATCAGTTTATGAAACTTTCCGTACCAGGAATGAATTGAACTAGTAATCTCTGTAGACAAAGTCATCAACACTGACCACTTTGTGGTCGATCAAATGTTGAACCAATCGTTGCTGCCAACTTGACACATATGATTGAAAATTACAACAGGATATGTTTAGTATAATAAAGCTCTAGTTGTAAATTTATCGGTGAACCTTTATTTTTAATGACATATGTAGGGATAAAAGAACTAGATGCCAAAGAACAAAATATCTGCCAATATTTTTATTTGTAACTTATTTAAAGTATCAATTATTGTTTATATTTTATTTGATTTGACTCAATTGATTATAATATTTAATTGTCGCTCGATTAATTTTGGTGTAACATTTGCATGAAATATATTTACATATTAGTTTAGAAGAAAAGGATACGCCCTGACTTTTATTTTGTAATTTATTAAATAAGATTTGAATCAATTTTCAGTTTATTAGTAAACGTTGCGATAATTTTATTGCGATTCTCAAAAAAGCAAAACAAATGTCACAAGTTGTAGCACAAAAATTGGGTTAACAAAAATATAAAATGTATTACATATATTCATTCATAGTTCGTATCTTATAATAAAACGTGTGTAAATAGTTATATACAATAAAAATAATCAAAGATTTTTAGTACTTTTTCCACATAAAATTTATTAGATCAGGACCGGTTTCGCTCATCGCGAGCATTATCAACTGATAAGAAAAATATATAAACAGTGATATTTATACAAATTTAAATTGAAATAAAAAGGTGGAAGCAACTATTAACAATTTAAAGGATTAACAAATTACATTATAATTACACAAAATTAAATTTTAATTGTTATGGGTGTTAAGCATTTTAATTTTGTGTAATTATAATGTAATTTGTTAATCCTTTAAATTGTTAATAGTTGCTTACACCTTTTTATTTCAATTTAAATTTGTATAAATATCACTGTTTATATATTTTTCTTACCAGTTGATAATGCTCGCGATGAGCGAAACCGGTCCTGATCTAATAAATTTTATGTGTGAAAAGTACTAAAAATCTTTTATTATTTTTATTATAATGCCTTTCCACCAAGTATTAACAGTGAACACCTTAAAAGTGAGTTATATACAACACTGAAATAGATTGATATCGAGAAAGAAGAAGGTTTATAGCCTTTGTATACGCTAAAACATTGCACTTTAATATGGTAGGGTATCCAATCCCGGAGCCTTTTTCCAATCCCGGGATTTCTGGATTGGTTAATTTTCAATCGATTTTCCAATTTTCCCCGGACTATCTCCAAACCTAGTTTTTTCGGGATTTGCTCAAAATTTCTCAATCCCGAAATCCCGGGATCGCAGCCGTCTCAATCCCTAGTCCGGATTGGATGCCCTAGTACGGATCCTATTTTCTTTCGAAGTATGTCCGGTCTTATTTAACTCGCATAAGCCACCAAAATATAATAGAAGCAAAAGATCACGTGATTTTATTTGTGTTATACAGTCATTGTATACATTCTTTAAAAATAGTATGATATGCCAAAAATACCGCTGTGTGTGGTTTTTTAAATTGTTTACGAGTTCTTCGAACGAAACTATGACCCCAACGAATGCCAAGAAAGCATAATAAACAGTATTTATTTTGGCAGGTACTTTTCGAAAATAATCATCAAAACTTGCATCTTTGTGATCAGATTCAAAGAGTGGTGACGCGGTGCACAAGATCTATCTATGAAAGCTCTCGGTGGACTTTCGCCCTTCTTTGTTTATAGATCTGAAAGCGCTCGCGGCATCGACGACGGCGTCGTCTCACTGCTTCGTAGCAACGGATAGTAGCGCCGCGTCGCATTTTCCACGCGGCTTTAGTAGCCAACTGTTGATTGCGCTGCATGGACGTCCTTCAGCGGTCGCGTCGCCAAATCTAAAATTACACGAAAGTATATTATTGTTAACATGTGCATTTTAAGACAGGAAAAGATTGCGTATTTTCGACGTTGTGTCGCGGCCAGTGGCTCCGAAGTGAAAACTATTTGAATTGTTTGTTCTATACGAAGTTTCAAGAAAAACTGTGAAGTGATTTCTCGTAATAAATCTATAACAGTCATTGTAAGTTATGAAACTTTTTTATAGATAAAAATAATTCTAACAATAGTTTACAAAAAAAATGTGTTTTATATCTAATTCGTGCAACTAAAACAGTGGGTAGATACAACGGGGAAAACTGTATTAAACGTTTTCTAATCTTTATTTATAGCTGAATTTAATTTTCTTTTGAAATCAAATATGTTTATTTATTAACTATATATTAAATTAAAATTGTTCAGTTAGTTATTCCACAGGATGTGAGCAAATTGTGACACGTGTTTCACTTCTGTAATTAGCATCTTCAGATAAACTGTCATGATGGTTATTTACAGATTTAGAATGTTCGATATGTTTACAATAAAATAATTAATTAATTTAAATCTGCATTATTATCGGATTTTATTATTAAATATAATTAATTATAAATGAACGATTTTTAATTATGTAATGACACAGCAAAAACTTCGACAAAAATTAAATCATTTTCCATTATATAACTGACACAAAGTTTTTTTCGGCACTAAACACAGATTTAAAAATGGAATAAAAACAGTTGCATACGATACAAAAAATGTTAAAGCGCATGGAAACATACCAAATAAAATTTTTAATGTATTAAACACCTTCTAAAAATTAGTTTTTTTTGTTTTACAAAGTGTCAAACTTAATTCATATTCATTACGTACTCGACGTCTATATTTTTTATAGTATTTGAACAAAACATTGTCAACTTTGTGACATTGCATACAAATATTTGACATTATAATACTGAAAACCAGTAATATTTACGACATTTTGTCTATTTTTATGGTCGAAACAGCGTCAAAATATTAATGATCATAACAGCACTTATAAATAGTCGTGTACTATAGTGGAATTAACTGTTTTTCATTTGATTTTAATGGATACATTATTTTTTCATTCTGACAAATAATTGTCAGTCTATATAAATAATTTAAATACGCATATTTGTTATACTACACCTGCTTTGTTCTGTCATATTGAAATAAATGGTAAATATCATGGTTTAATTGTTTCATTTATTTACCTTCGCATGTGACATTTACAGTGATTTCGTGTCAAATATATTTAGATGTGGAAATATGTTTCAGTCAATGAACCTTTTAATCTGGAATAATTATTTTAAATAATAAGCAGGCAGTGCAAATTTTTAGCTGTTATATAAACATAGTTCTGACGATGGCGCAAACCGAAATAGCTATCAACGAATAAAGTTATTAAAAACTGTAGAGCTAAAATACTTTGTTATTTTTAATCTGTTATAAATGGAGTTCTACCAAGTAAATGCCAAATCAATTAATAAAATGTTATATCGTCATTTATTTTTATTCAAACGACATTCGTTTGATATCATAATCGTATTTCTCATCTGACAAACTTATTAGCCGACTTTACATATATAAATTCTCACGTGTGATTAGGTGGTTTCTTATGAATTAAAGGGAAAGAAAGTGTTTGTAAACAAAGTGTGTTAAAGTTTATTATCGTTTCAAAGAATAAACACTACCCAATGTTCACTTTTAAGGTGTTCACTGTCAATACTTGGTGGAATAAGTACTAAAAATGTTTTATTATTTTTATTACTACCCAATGTGTTTTAAAGTGAGAAAAAATTGCTTACACACACATTTTCTCTCTTTAAAAACACGTATATTTTATTCAATCACGCAAATGAAAGTAATTACGTTTAATGTTATTTTGAAGATATATACATATTTGAGAAGTTTCTTTGGACTGCTTAAAATTCTTTAATTCTTTAAAGTAATAAAAATTAATTAACAGACTGCACTAGTTCTTTGAATGACATAACAATATTATTAAAAAGTGACAATTATGTGATTCAAAAGAGTGACGATGGACAAAGCTATGAGACAAAGACAGACGCCTCAATGGAGTTTAAATCTTACGTCCATCACCGCTGAACTCATCCTTGATGTTGACTCGTACACAACTTATTCTAAAACCCTGCGATTTTATATCTGATGATGCTTTCTAAAGAAGTGAAACATGTGTCATATTCTGTCACACATTCAGTGGAATAAGGAAGTTATTAAATTTAATTAAATACATCCAAAATCAGAGATGCTGTGTGCATAAATGATACTAGTAATAAAATATAAATTCATTTCTAATCTAAATCCGTGTCATTTAAACTGATTTCTCAATTGGGTTAAGGCAGACATTGTTCTTTTCTGTTTTAAATTGACAAACAACGAATGTGGTAAATTCATGTGGAATTAATCAGCTGTTTTATCAGCGTACATATTTATCACATGCGGTAATGACTCAACGTATGAAAGATAAAAGTGTTGAACGCGAGATAAAATTGTAAATTATTCACGATTGAGTGAATTATTAAGAACGCAACCAACATATGTATTATTTAGAGTGCAATTAGAGTATTACCTAAACCAAAATATAGACAATTCAGCTGTTTTTTAATACCGAAATATTGGTAATTTTTTCAATAATAATTTATTACGCTGCAATATCATACGAGATAAACTCGATGAGAATTTTCGTAAGTCAATCGGAATCAACTCGACGTAAATACATGATTGTTTATAAAAGAATTGAACCTAGACTGGCCTGAGCTGTAGTACAAAGCACCTACCAACTAGACCACAAGAGGCAACATTATTTTATCGGTATAATTAATGATGATTGTTTGTCAAAAAAGCGTCGAATCTAATTATGCAGGCGGGCTTAATTTTTGCCCGGCAATTTTTATTCTGGGAGTTTACGGAAAAAACGCGAGTCATTTTTTTTAGCTCTCCCAAGGGTCTTTCATTTCAAAAGGACAGGTATTCACAGAATTCCCAAAATTAAACGACGCAAAACTTTTATTTTAAGCTTTTACAAGATTTCCGATTTCAAAAATTAAGTACGATCATAATGCCGGGAATTTATGATCCCGTCCGGGATTGGAGGCCCTAATCGTGATATTCTCATTTAATATGATAAAATAATTTTAAAATCGAAATCAATGAGAATTAAAATTAATTTACAATGTTAAGCTTGTACGTAAAACAAATTCAAAAATAGATTAAGATTAACTCAAAAGCTTTGAGAAAGGTAACTCTCGAATAATAGCTTTATAAGACATTCTACTTACGCACTTAATCGAAATCACTGACTGTTTGCCTGACGTGGTTTAGTACATAATTCTCACGTTTGCCGCGTATGCGCTGTAGCCATTATTTAGTATTTACGCGACCTTCCCAGCAATTTGCGCAAATCTTAACTCAACCTCAAACTAAACAAATTGATACGCGTACTTGCGTAACTGATTACCAGTAATTAATCCATTTCGTTAATAAATTAACAACGCTAATATATAATTGAAAAGGAATTGTAAATTACGAATCCATGTCATTTTTTTCTGACACTTACCGACATGCAAAATGGGATCTGTCAAAAACAGTAAAACACAATGGCACTAAAAAATCGTCAACAATATGATTCAGAATTTAAATATAGAATTAGTATTTGAGCGAAGCCAATATGTCAATGTTTGTTTTATTCAATTAAAACAGCTAATGAAGGAATAAAACACTATTGTTATACTAATTACTTTAAAAAAATCAATCGAATTTAAATAAAATTGAGTCGGGCTGATGACAAGGTGTAATAAATAAGTACTAAAAACCATAAAATGACTAAATTATTTATAATTAAATGGGAACAAAATAAATGGTCAGAGTTTAAATCAATTTTTGGTCAGAATAAAAATATGAACGGTCAAATTAAAAATATTTTATGGTCAGATTTTATAACCATTTTGGTTAGGTTAGGCTTTTTTTTAATGCCATTAAAAATTAATATTTAATATAAACTCTGACCATTAATTATTTATTCTGCTCTCTGTACACTGACCGATATATTATGACCATTTAATATAAATTCTGACCAATGTGATAAAAATTATAGCCGAAACTGTATTAAAATTCAAACCGATTAAATACGAGCCTAATTAAATTGCCTAGACAAAAATAATAATAAATACTAATTTGTAATGAAGTATTAGGCTAAATTATGGAACAGTTATTTAATCAAATAGTAATTTTATAATAATGCCTTCCGTCCAAGAATACAGTTGTTAGATAATTAAGGATTATTTTCGCTGTAATAATATGTGCATAATTTATTTTTGTTTTTTAAATAATTTTCCATTAACATCTATGGCCTATTAACATAATAATGTATTGGCAGATCAAAATGCCGGTAACTTTTTATTTATAAGAATAAATAAAAATTAAAGAAGTGCATTTGGTGGGGATTGACACGAAAATACTAATTATGTAATATGTAATTGAAGAAATGGAAGACAACAAAGGAATCGGCTTCGCTCGAATTTTCAATGATGAATCTGTGACTTGACTTTTTCTCCGGCTTCCCGGATGTCAGTTGGGATTACAATACCGCTATTGCCGAAGTCAAAATTCCGGTATTCGTGGTTTTTTTCCAATACGGAAAAACCGGTTCTGAAAATTAAAAAAATTATCAGCATTTCAGTTTTGAAAATAAACCAAAATCGAATTTAAAATGCTTGGAAGCTATAACATATTTAAATAATCAATCTATAAGCCTTTATTTAAATGGTGTATTTTTTTAATAATCTGTAAGCTAAATTTGAAAATCACCCGTTTATCGTTTCGGTATATCACTTTCAAAGGCATTATTTCAAAAAATAATTAAACACCCTTTCGTGCTAATTCCATAATTGGGTTGAGTTATATAAGCTTAAAAGGTTCGACTGTCATTTTTATTCATTTCTTATAATGAATGACAACTTGTCCAAGATATTCCAAATATTAATTTCATAAAAAATCTATCTGAAATTAAGCATAGCTTTTGTTTTATTTATATTATTTCATTTTTACTTAGCGGGTAGATACTCTAAAAGTTTTATTTTGTTATGGAAAAGAAACCAAGTACAAAGTTGCATACTGTCAAAAATTTGAAGCTCGATATCTCCATTCGAGAGCAAACTAACATTCAATAACCACATTAAGATTACTTGCAAAAAAGCATTACAAATGTTGGGCTTTATCATCCGTACCACCAGAGTCTTTTCGGAAGCTAAAATTTTAATATTAATGTACAACGATATGGTTCGAAGCAGACTTGAGAGTGGGTCAATTGTTTGAGCCCCAAGATGCTCGAAATATACCCTTATGGTGGAGAAGATTCAGAAGAAATTTGAGGCTTCTCTATATGAGGGTGTATCTATATTACCCATGGCTTTATCCAACTGACTTTCTCTTAGGCATGCTTAACTTCAATAGCTTGAACGTTCGAAGAGAAATGTATCCGGCCAAATATTTCTTTCGACTTATACGAGGCCAAAATGAAAATTCCACCATTCTTGAGAATGTGAATCTAAATGATCCTGATTATTTTGACTTCTTTGGAAAAAAAAATTCTATTGCTTTTAATATTAAATTGTACTATTTTTTTCTCCATTGTAAAAGTTTTAAATTTATAATTTGTCAACCTTGTGCAATGTTAATTAAATAAATTCTGCCCAATCAAACCAATTATGTATTAGGTTTAGTACCTATTTCACCATTCGATAAAATGAGTGATAAGCGAAGCCGGTTTTTGATCCTTAAAAATAGTTGTAGAATAAATACAAAAGAGTGTTTTTTTACGGTATTTTACGTGAAATACCAAAATACCGGTTATGATGAATTCGCCCAGTATAACGTTCTCAGTTAACCTTATTTTGTTTTTTGATTTATTTAATCGGTTTTGCTTTACCGGTATTGATATTTTCGACTGCTATTGCAGTCCTTAGTCTCAATTGATCAACATTAAAGGTTATTCACATATTTACTTCTCATTATGAACTGTAATCAAAAATATTACTCAGTACCAATATATTTATCAAGTTTAACTATTGATTATCATTTCATATTTATTATATCAACATCAAATTTATTAAACACATAATTAACAACATCCGAAAGTAAACATTCATGTTATTTACATTAATTACTAATTATAACAATATTAACTGTCTGTACATCGATTAAATTTATTTTATAACGTTTGTTTATTGAATCTAAAGTAAATATTGTATAACCAATTCAATAAATTTGCAATTATGGTTACATTATTATCGATGCTTAAGTTAATAGGGAAATGGCAACAATAACAGTATTAACATAAAGATTAAAAATTACAATAATCATGCAATTGAAGAGGCATGTGTCATAAAATTATATTTTTACATACATCTATCTATACCAGGGGTGGGCACATTTTTTATGATACTAGCGACTAATTAGTAAAATCATTTATGACCATCGACTTCTGTCGTTTGTGATTATATAATAAAACGGAAATAAAAACTTATATCGTAGTTCCGTTATCGACTAAAAATCAGGGGCGTATAGTTGAATATACGCCCGCAAAATCTAGAACATAAAGCGATATGTTTGAAGTATATTTGTTATGCGATAGTATACCGAATTTGCAAAGAAGATCAATTCAGTGTGATTATTTTTATCAAACGTAATTCTCGCGTGCATTAAATTATTTCAAGCAGTCTAAAATACTCAACAAAATCACTTTTTGAGTATACAGACCTTCCATAGGTGGGTAACCTTTTTCAAAGTATAAATTACATATATGGCTTTGTGGATTTGATTTTTATTCGCTATCTTATCAGCTCTTTATGTGTTGTCTGATTATCTTCTAGAAGTCAGTAGTATCTTATCTCACAGAAAGATTAATTATATCTGGGTCAGTTATACAAAATTCGTTTAATAAAGTGGAATGAATTATTAGCACTAATTTTAATTTTTAAAATTCTTTCGAGTTTTGTCGCTAATCAGATAAATAATCAGATAAAATCAAGCAAAAATCAGTAAAAAAAAAATTAAATAGTCTATAAAATTTTTCTAAATCCGTAAATTGCTGTGTTTTAGAAATTGGAATGTCTGAGAAGAGCTAAAAAAAACAAAAAAGCTCTAACGGCGTTCATTTTTGGAAATCTGTAAATTCCTAGGATTTTGGATTCGAAATTTTCGGAAGAGCTAAAAAAAAGGTCGCTTCATTTTGGGAATTCAAAATTCCTGCCTTTTACAAATTGGAAATTCTGGGAAGAAAATCCTTCTAAAACTTATACTTTAATATTACAAAACAGGTATGGGGGGGGGGCACGGAAAAATATGACACTCAAAAAGGGCCACGGACCCAAAAAGGTTGAGAAACGATGATCTAATATGTCATGTTGCCGAGTGATTAACGGTGTTGGGTGCTCGTTCTATTCGGTCGCGGGAGTCACTGGCAAGAATGGTCTAACGCAGTGTTTCTCAACCTTTTTGGGAGCGTGGCCCCTTTTGAGTGTCTTTATCTTTCTGTGGCCCCCATACCATTGTTTTGTCTTTCTATTAAAATTATAATTTCAAAAACCCACTTTTTTTTATAGCTCTTCCGAGATTTTCGAATCTAGAATGCCTGTAATTTATTTTATTTACAGATTTACAAAAAATAGTTGCGCGACGTCCGCCATTATGCTCTTCCCTGTATCGTTTTATCAATACCCGTGGCCCCCCTAAACTGTGTTGTGGCTCCCCAAAACAAAAATAAATCTCTGTGGCCCCCTTAGAACACGCTGTGGCTCCCTGGGGGGCCACATGGCCCACCGTTGAGAAACCCTGGTCTAACGTACTCTTAACACATTGATTCATAATCAGCTTAATAACCAGTAGAATAGGGTATTCAAAAATGTCATCCATGTGCAAGTGGAGTGATTTTATAAAAAAATAATTGATTAACATGTCATCTTGTTTTTAAAATAATAATTTTAATCAAAGTTACAAAAAATAAGAATCTAGCGATTTAAAGTTTCTCCCTCATTTGGAACTCTGAAATTCCCCCCAGCCCCTCCAGAGAATAATTACCTACCGGTTGGGAACCTCTGATGTAATAAAACACGGTTTTCTGTATAATTATAACATTTTCTTTGCATTACGATTTATTGATAAACTTAAGCAATATCGTCGTAATTTCATTGTCATACATAATGCAATTATTTTATTCTATAAGCTGTATTCTCGGTCTTGACATTAAATATGCTAAGCACATTCATAGCATATTGCATTAGCATATGTACATTTGCATACTGAGCGTTGTAATACTTTGAATTTTATATTCAGTAAATATAAGATTGATTTTTTTTAAATTAAATAATAAGAAGCTGCAAAAGAAATTTTCAATTTAAGTTCATTTAAACTTTGAAAAACGAAACATCGTTGTTTTTCTGCAGAGACAAAGAAAAAACGTGATCATGTTACGTTGATATTTGGAATGCAATATATATTTTATATTTTATTAGCATATTTTTGTATCATATTTCTTTTATCAAAGAACCAATTCCATGTAGTTTATTGCTTTTGGTGTTACTGTTGTTTTACTCTCTTTTTTATGCACAACTTATGCATACATGTACAATCAAGCATGTTGAAAGGTGGCATTTTTGTTTTTGTTAAACGGTCAGCCAACTCTCTTGGAGTATAGACCTACCTTCATTATTTTTTGCACATTTTTTTATGGTTTTATGCTTCTTTGCGACTTGGCGTTCTAAAGTATATTTATTTTTAAAATGCTTTAATTTAATTGTATGTAGAATTAAGAAAAATAGATAGTTGTGAGTTCAAAACTTGTGACCAGATTTCCTTAACTCTTTTTTTGAAAAAAAACAATTGTCAGTCCTAGTGTATCTGTTTTCTTGAATCCCTAAAGATGACGAAAGGCAAAACTCGGATACTGACAAAACTTATGGAAGTGTGCAAAATTTTAATAGTTTGAATTTGCATTACGTTAGTGACAAAATCTGTGAGAATGTACATAGTTTGAACGATTCAAATTTAATTTGAATTTGAACTAAAGTTGTGCAAAGAACCGTAAGTCGACACCGTAAATAATTTTTCTTATGTTTTTTTAATTGTATTATATTTAAATCATTATTTACTGTATAACCGTATTGTTTAGAGTTTCTAAAAATATAATAAATCTGTCAAAACATTCCTGTTTAAATTAGAACACGCTTGCACTATCAAGTTAAAAAATCGCTCTCAAAAAATATTCAGTCTGTTGTTATATTGGACCAATCGTGAAGATAATCCAGTATTTATCAAATAAAACTTCACATTCACATCATTTTTACATAGTCGTAGACGCTATTAAAAATGCCTAAAAATAGATGGCAACATATTCGAAACATCTGATCACCAGACAGTTCTCTCGCAAAAATTTTTGTTTTTTTTTATATGTATCATGTTAAACATACTATCAAGTCACTATAGATTGTGTTACTCCATAAACATCCTGGCTTCAAAACAAGATAAAACACTAATATCATTGAGTCCATGCACGCGTATTTACCAACACAATATTAATTTATTCCCAAAAAATTACATATTGATACATTTTTTTTAATAATAATCTCTAAGCACGTAATCAGAATCGTTGTTTAATAAATAATAGTGTTATAAAGTAATATTTAATATTTAGTCAATAATTATCTTTTTCTAATTATTATTCTTAGTATTGTTTTGAGGATATAACGTGTTTTGATTGCTGATAATAATGATAATCACGTGACGTCAATCAAATCACTGGAATATTAATGCTTGACTCGTCACATTCCAGATTTGGGAGCTCTTGAAAATTAAAGCTGGAAAAGTTTCTAAATGTTAAGTGACCTTCTATGTCTAACAAGCCATGCAGTACACACGGTATTTTTGTGGACAAGTGGTCTGAAGTCATATGAAATCAATATGGAATAATATATTGTTGTTATTTTGTAATAATACACTGAACTCCCCTTCTACACGGTAAATACGTTCCACGCGATACCATGTAAAAAAATATACTTAAAAAAATGTGGATATGTTTCCTTGTATAAAAATCAGTTCAGGATATCAAAAAATAAAATTCATTATTGCTTATTTTATATTTATTTTAATTTAAAAAGTAACAACAAATATTCACAAATGACCTCCTAATGTAGGTATCTAAACATAACTTTTCCTATGCAAACTGTTTGTTACTCAGTCGCTCTGCTTCTGTTTTTCCGTAGGGATAGAAAGATAAGGTTAGGACTGGACTAATGGTTAATTAATCGCTTTCACTACGCCCAGTTATTAAAGGTTCGGAAGGGTGGGAGACTATTAGTATAATTTGTTGTGCACCGACCCATAAGTTTTTGAAATATAATGAAGTACCTAAATACTGTAATGGTTTTTAACGTCCGCTCATTGAATTAATTATTAAATACTTATATATAATATGACAAATATCACTAATAATATTTTTGTTTTATTTCAGGATCAACAGAAATCATCAACACCAATTTATGTTTTCAAAGCACAAGAGATTAAATACAATAATAATACTCAATTTAAAATCGACTATACATAATAATTTATCTGAATGGATCATTTACCAAAACAAAAAGATAAAATCATTAATATCGTACAATTGACGCCATACTTTTTCAATAACACCAACAAAATAAAAAAAAGTGATTAAAATATATATATTTGTACTATAAAATATCTAGAAATAAAAGCAAAACAATGAATTCTATTAAAAGATAGCTCGCGTGAACTTAGAAATCAGTACTTAAATTTTTTTAAAAAAAAGAAAGATACTACACCAAAGTAATGGAAATTTAGTACTTATGGATTTAATTTAATTTTGCTGTATTTTTTTTTATAATGGATTCAATCGCGTGAAAATTAGTGTCATAAATAATATTTTTATATGTGATAATATTCTGAAGTAATAAATAAATAATATAATAACAAATATAAAGTACAAAGTGAATGTATTAGTGAGATTAATTTTGTTTTTGTTGTGGGTGTTTTGAGTGTGAAAAATCTGTGTTTTTCTCCGTGGAAGGTTATAGTGTTCTTTGATCCGGACGTTCGTCTTGATAAATTTGCAGGGAGTGACTTATTAGGGTTGAAGAAATGTCTCACGGTGTAGTGGAGAAGAAACAGAACGGGAATGACGACCGCTACGGGGCCCAGTCACCCCCGCCGCCCCCCGACGGGGGATGGGGCTGGGTTGTCGTATTCGCCTCCTTCATGATACACATCGTTAGTGAGTATTTGTCATTTTTACTTTTAATTACTTTCAATATTATGTTGATGTTGAAATATCAGCATTTCTCACTGCTTAAAATTCTGATTTCACACCTTAAATACTGTTTGTGATTGTTTACTTATCACTCTTATAACGAGAGCATATTTCGCGATGTATATCGACTGTGAAAAGGAAAAACGACGTAACCCACACAAAGCAAATTTTACAGGAGGCATAAAAACGTGTTTTGATGATTTTGGGCTACATGCAAATTATGAAATATAAACAGCCTTGAAGCGCATGAAAACTTCTAAACTGGTGTTTAATTGTCATAATCTTATATTAATTAAAGAATATGTCTAAGAAAAACTTTTTTTCAGTCTTTTTTCTTGGTTTCAATTTTCACAAGCTCATCTTTTTGTATACTTAAAAGCTAAATTTAGATACAAATTCGGCATTTGAAGCTTACATCCTTTTAATAGAACATGTATCAAGTTTGATACATTGTGATTATATAAAAATATACCATTTTCCACAGTCGATATGTATACGTTTCCTGTAATGTTATTCTTTGCATATGATTAAAAACTCGATTATATAAAATAAACGTCGTCATGTTTTGAGCTTCGAGACGTAGTAATTCGATTCAATTGTGATAACATGATTTTTTTTCGATGGATTCAGTGTAACTTTGTGGAAGATCATTTTTATAATTTAGACCCATAATCGGGAAAAGATCTTCAGTGACACAATTAAATAAATTGCGTTTAAATCAATATTTTTTTAAATATTCCCCAGGGCGTTAGTGATAACAATTTTAGAACGTTATCTCATTCGCCTGATATTTTTTAGGGCCTGTGCATTTTACTGTACGTTTTGCGTGAACGAAATCAAAGCGAATACAAAGCGAATTGGTCTCTGTTGCTATAGTAACCACGTGATTAAACAATCAGTTTATTTGATATTTTGATTCACTTTAAGCCGTGTTCGATTCGCGTTCGCTGTGACTTCGCCCAGGCAGGACGTAGCGTTAGTGTTTTGACTTGTTATCGTATATTCCTCGTGGACCCCGGTTAAGAAACACTGATCTAGAGAACGTAAAGTAGTCAGTATAATATCAGGACAGGCATTGACCATATATTACTATTCACTAACCGCATTTAAGGAGTTCCTTGATCAGACTTAGTACGAAGGTAATTAAAAAATGTAAAATTTATGTTCGGTTACTATTTTCTTCCTTTTATGGAGTAATTTGATAAAAATGATAACAATAAAATTACCTGATGAGAATAAAACCTGAAACGGTTTCATGATAGCTTTATTCCAATCGCACAATATATATTCTTCAAAGAATATTTCTACAAATGTTATTATAAATTTAATATTTTTTTTCGTCGACTGTATAATTAGCTTAGGACAAAAATTAAGGTCAAAATAAGAAACCAAGGATGCAAGATAAAACAGAAAAAAACCATATAAGTACGCTGAAAATTTATGAATAAAAAATGCAAAATATATCGTAACTGAGTTCATTGTACAAACGAAGAACCGAATTAATCCTAGTGTTGTGTATAAATTGTAGGTTCATAATTATTATTGATATGGCAATATAAGCAATTAATGATTCAAATCTCGGATATAAAATTAATCACACAATTATCAATATCTTGACGATGTGTTGTCATGTCCGATAGTATTATTATGCTATCTTGTTTATGTAATAAATATAACGCAATTTACAAATGTAATCAATTGATATAGAAGTAAATGTAAAAAAATAATATTAACTTTACAAGTAACCTAGAATTCAATGATAGTTATCGTATTTTTTATCAGTATTAATGACGAAATTATTATTCGTGTTTGTTGATTTGTGCGTAGATTACAACACATTTAAAAAATGCTATCTCGATATACCGACATACATATGCGTTAATATTATACTAGAAATCCTCGGAAAACATGCCTTATTAAAAATTTCTGCCCTTGTCCCATAAAAATATTAATCAATCTCATATGTTATCTATGTACATACATTACATATCCACCAAGACACTTAATAAAGATAAAAATAAGCACATTACATGCAGGAATTTTCTGTGTATGAATTATTCGTATATACGTTTAAAAAAATTGTTGTCTATGTCAATTAAAAAGTCAAAGACTGAATATTATTTTCCACCGTGCCTGCTTTCAATTTAAAGCAATTGAACAATCGTTGTTTTTACGAAAACTGGTTGTTATTCAGCTGCTATTCTTTTTGGAGAATGTGAAGACAGAGAAAAGTTCACATCGCCCTCGATACACTTCGGTATTAGGATCAGATATGTAGTATCACAGAAATTCGTGCATAGAAACCAAAAACAAACAAAAAAAAAATAGTGAATAATATTCCACACATAAATTTGAATTTATGGACACTGGGATCGAGTAATCAAACGCTTACTAACGTCTACCACTCGGCTATGAAATGTATTAGAATCTAATTTTAAAAAAAGCATATAAACGTCATTTTATCATAGTATATTAATAAAAACACAATATTCCTTTTTAAATAAAGTGGAAATAAATTACAAAAGAATACTGTGTTGCTATTAATATGCCTTTCCGCCAAGTCTTGACAGTGAATACCCTAAAAGTTATCATAGTATAATATGAATCGTGACATTTTCTTTTGACAGTAAGTAAGGTACCAATTTTTCTACCTTCCTTATGCGATAGAAATAATGTTTCTTAGTGGAAAATAAATCTTTGAATGGAGATTCTCTATTATTATTGAATGCTCTTTAAAACTTTTAGCTATATACATTTTTTACACACCAAATTGGACATTTTACAAACCAAATTGGACATTTTACCAATCAAATTATACATATATATAAAAACTGCTGGAATTAATAAAAAAATAGTTGATTTTTGTATTTACATGTATTTATAATTCTTTGAAATTCTTCATTATAGTCTCGTATTGCAACCGCCACTTCTGCAAATTGCTATAATTATTATATGAATATGTATATGAAACTACATGCAGCAACCGCACAGTAACATTCATAAATTAAATTTACTGATTTATAACTGTATTTCATGAAAACGTGCTAAATATACCTAATTAATAAATTATTCAATTGTTTTTTTTACTAAAGAGTAAAAACTATACTATGAAGTCATATATTTTTGGGTAAATCTGAGTTGACCATAAACAAACACATTTATCACAGATTTAAAATATCAAAGTATTTTAGTTCCACAGTTTCTAATAATTTTATGCGTTGATAGCTATTTCGGCTTGCGCCATCGTCAGAACTATGTTTAAACTTATATTTTGCTCAGCTATATATACTGGCTCTGAAGAGATTCACAATGCATCAAGTTATTCACTCTAACATCCTAATTATAATTACAATATTACACTTATCAAATGTGATTCTAGTGTTTCAAAGAACGATTAACAATCTGGGTTTATTTCTTAAAACATTAATTAGGATAAAATTAAAATGATATTTATTATTAATTACATTACATAAAATGTATTAACTATGGCTTTATTGTTTCGAAAAACAATAAGCTATATGGGATTTTTCAAAGTAAATTAGGATAAATTTTACTAATATTTATTATCAATTACATTAGGGGTCAATTAATAAACACATTTATGTTTTTTTTTTGACTTAAATAAGTGTTCCAAATTTTAAATTAAATAAACTTGCGGCTTAATGTATTAGTTATCTTATAATAATAAAATTATTTGAATGGTAACTTGCAAGATTTTGATAGAATCTTTCTTGAGTTTTATTTTTATTCAAATATTTAAACGCTTCAAAAAAATATACTTTGGAATTACAATATATACCTAGCTAGTTCGCTTTTTAGAAAAACAAAAATTAATAAATTGAATCAGCTGAAAAAAAACTTTTTTTTCTGAACGAAATTATGATTCAAATACTGGATTATGTACTAAAAATATTTCTTAGTCTGTTCACCGAAAATTGACCTTGAAAATCATTCAACTGGTGAGAAAAACAAACGTATTTTTTTTCGTATTTTACCCATTTATAAACAAATAAAAAAACACCACTTACAAAAATAAACTATTCCAATCGCAATGTGCTTATGACAGTCGTCTGCTCACATTTTTTTTAATTATAAGAAGAAATTGTTTGGCGTGATATTTGATTTACTCGCATATATAATTAAACTTTAATACCAAACAATCTTTTTTTGGTCGAATACATTATTCGTAGATTATTTACGAATATTTTGTCAGACTAAAAATTGCGAATAGAATAAGAAGACATAGTGACAATATTTTATATAAAATAAGAAGCATAGATTTTCAAATCACACTTTTAAACGTTCAACAGTAAAATTTACTAATAACCATATTTGTATTTATATAAAATACTTGCCAATAAAATACGATTTTTATTTAATTTTGTTTTGTATACATAACACCGCTAAATGTTATTTCTTATCATTTGATAATGTTCGCCATGCGCGAAACTGGTTCTGATCTTGTTAAATAAAAATGAAAGTAGTACAAAGAAATATTCTTTTTTTGTCATAGTACATATCGACTGTGGAAAGGAAAAAGGACGTAACCCACACTTTCTTCAAAACAGTTTTTTTTCGATAATCATAATGTATACAACTTGATACACGTTTTATCAAAAGGATGTTAGCTGAAAATGCCGAATAAGTATCATTTAACTTTGTAAAAATAAAAGCCTGTGAAAATTGCAATCACGAAAAAAGAATTAAAAAAATGTATTTTTTTTTAAATTAATCAAATTAATATTAGGTAAAGTCAATTAAAAAACAGTTTATCAGTCTCCGTGCACTTCAATGTTATGTATATTTCATAATTCTCCTTTAGGTCAAAATCATCAAATCACGTTTTTGTGTCTTCTGTAAAATATGTTTCGTCTTTTTTCCTTTCCACAGTCGATATATATATAATTCCTCGGTGGAAACCAAGTATTGACAGTGAACATCTTGAAAATGATCAATAAAAAACGATACTGAAAAAAATACCTTTGAAACTTCTGGTTATTACCATTTTCTTGAAAGCAAGCTTTATGAGAAATAAATTTCTACAAATCTCATTACATAACAAATAAACATTATATCCTTCATCATTTGTCGACTCATGTCTACAGCTCAGTTTCCAGATAAAATTAGTATTTACCTATCGGTATTACGTAAATCTCCAGATGCCTCAGGTCATAAATTTCAAGCCATCGTTATTTCTTTGTACAATTATTTACGTAATTAAAGTTTTTTTAATGGTAGTAAAAAACACAGCAAATAATACGTTATTTCATCACCAAATTCGTGATCATTTTTTTATATAACTTTATCCAAAATTGTCTTCATTAGTCCATAACAACTTAAATAGGACAGGTGGATTACATCTGTTTTATTTCCTTTGGGATTTACCATTTGGAACAAAATTAATTGTAATTACTCGTTATATTGTAATTAGTAATAGTATCTATGCCCTTCTTTCTTTTAGTTAAAATAAAAGGTTTCTTCCTTTTTTTTAATTTATACGTAAGCAATTTGAATCGATTTTGTAAAAATGTAAATAAATAACTTTGCAATTGTAAGTATAAATATGTTTCTCAAATAGGTAAAACACTTTTCAATTTGTAACCCTGTCACTTATTGAAAAATAATTTCAAAAAGCAACGAATCTAACGAAAATATTAACTTACGTTCGATGACACTGTAATCGGAATAAAAAAGACAGAATAACAACCATTGTATTACTTGCAATCTAAGATGAAAAGCTTTAAATCTATTGTCATAAAATCAGTTTATTTTTGACAGCGTTAAGCTCTCTACGTAGTGAAAAGAAGTCACCAAAAAATGATATCTGATTATAAAACAAATAATAAATAAAGAAACGTTATTCAGTCGTGAAATTCAAAATAGCGTCCAACAATATTTTTAATAACAATTTGATTTCTTGCACTAATATATTTTTTTGCGTCAAGGCTTAATCTGAATAATTCATTTTGATAAATTACATTCTTGAAAAAAACTATTTAAAATAGAATTAGCGTATAGCTGGGTTCTAGAAAAAATTCAACATGAATGAACTTTTTTTGTATCAATACAATAATGCTGTCTATTTAATATTATTACTATTTAATGTTATCGGTTTACCCCAATATTGAAAGGTCATGCGACTCACGCAATGGTTTTTTTAGAGATATACATACCATCATTCGTAATGAAAATCCATAAATAGTCCACTTATTTAATTTAGCATGAATCAAAGCATATAATGTTTTTTTATGTTTTCTATTGATGAATATATGACGATTGAATACTCATTCAATATGTATCATTCTAAGCAATATGAACAATAGCATAATCGGTTAATACATCACAATTCATTCACCTGATCGAGGTCTTTATATATAATTCACGATAAATTATGATCGCGGTGATTTATTCAGTAAACTTTTCATCGCTTTGTCTATTTTACGGATATAATCTACAGTTACTTTATTAAGATATCTTAAATTGCAACGACTCAAACTGAAGACCAAAAGTAAACATCATCCTTAGTTCATTATTTGTATAAAATTAAGTTTAACTATTAATACCATCTTGGAGAGGGCTTCAGTATTTTCTTATTATTTAACATTATCGGAAAAAGTCTTCTATCCATTAAAAATGAGTTTATAATAAGGGCGGACAAGAAAAATCACCTTGTGATCTAACCTACAATATAAAAATGCACATTTAGTGTTTTCCTCATAAAAAATGACTGCTGAAAAAAGATTTCTTTCCAGACATAAAAATGTAGCATTGTATTAAAACAATTTTAGGGTATTCGCTGTGAATACTTGGTGGAAAGGCATTATATTAATATATTCATTTTCGGCATATCTGTTGATAATGCACGTTATAAGCGAAACTGGCCCTAATTATCTAAAATAAAATTGTAATTAGTACAAATGAGTAATTTATTTTTTGAATTTAGTATTTAAATTAGATGCCCGAATACAAAATTTTTACTTTTAAAGTTTTGTAGTGAAAAAGTATTTTTTACAATTATTATTTTCAGTTTAAAACTTTTAAAGTCGATTTATTCAAAATGACAGAGATATCAAATTTAATGATCTTTACTTGTGGCCTTCAACTATTTCACCGGGATAAAATTATATTATTTTTATATCAAGCTCAAATTTTCCTTCAAAAGCATCTTATAAGTTACTAAAAGTATCTTTCTATTGGTTCTAATCTATAGTTTTTTTTAAATATTTATTTTGATTATATTAGTTTAGCCCGTTCATAATTAAAATAAGATTAGTTTAAACAGCAAAAAAGAAGACGCAATAAACAGTAAACAACATTATAAATAATAAAAAATGCTTTGTTTTTTAGAGCAACTTGTTCATAGATTCTTTCGATGAATTATTAAAGAACCAAAACATAATGATGATTGTTGAATTTAATTGTTCTTCAATTTAGTTTTTATCATTTTTTCTTAAATAGTCATTAGTTGTCAAAAAAAAATCCTTTTTATTATAAATAAGAAATCCAATTAAACGTTACTTCATAATGAAACATACAATGTATGAAATAAGCAACACAAACATATTTTAAAAAAAGCCAGTTTGCATTTTTTGTGTATCTATTTTAATACTAAAATGTTTTCAAGATAAATTTTTAATATATTTTTATTTGCTTTAGGTCAGGAATGTCAAACCTTTGACAAAGGTCTCTTTGATCAGAAAATATTTTTCGTGAGAAATCGGGTTAGTAAAGATTTGGCTAAATCATTTCTCTCCATAAAAAAATCAATAAGCCCAACTATAAACCAAAAAAGGTATTATCTATTTTTATTTATACATAATATTTGATTTCACAGAGAACTTTTTTGATTCAATTTGTGTCTTTTTCAAAATATTAATTAAATGCAACTTTTTTTAATCCATGTCCGCTCCCAATGTTTTTTGAGTATATATTGACATTACTCGTAATTTATTTTAGAGCAAGTTTCATTTATTGTGAAAAATTTCTACTTTTTTTCACGATGTTAAACCCCAAGAATAAATCTCCACTAATAAAAGTCATTAAGACCAATACAGTTGGTATAAACTCGACGTAAAAAGGTAGGTAGAAATGAAATAAAGCCCATCGCTCTAGTATCACAAAAACGTTTATTTAAGAACATGCAATCACCGAATTAATTAATTACAAACAATGTTTACCAAACAAAATTTTGAATTTATATAATACAAAATAAGTATTTTTAATACCTAGCATGCTCACACGATTTTATAAAAATTAAGAAAATTGATGTTAAACTCTGCGCGCAGAACAAAATGAATTTTAATTTTCGTCGAAATGGAAATTTATCAGTTCTTTCATCTCGGACGAAAAACCAAAAAAAAAACTGAAAGTGAATTTACAAGTAAAAGTCTCTGGAAACAACTCCTAGAGACCGGGAAGTGTCCCCCACACACATTGTGTTCGGTTCGTGTCTCAAAGAGCAAGAAAGAAAGAAACAGAAATCACATCGGTATCGAAAAACAATGTTGCCATTTAAGGCCATAAAAAATAAAACAATTGATATTACGGGTTACCTGATAACAAAATTTAAACACAATTAATTTAGCTACACATTTTAAAATTCTGCCAGTTTTCATCACAAAAGTGGTAGTGGGAGCGGGTGGCAATAAGCCCTACCGTATCAATATATATAATATTAGGAAGTACTCTGTCAACTTACTTATTGAATAGGTTTTTCAGATGCTCTAATTTTATTAACAATTAGTATAATTAATACTTTGCCGTGTATTATAACATAAAAAGAAAAATTAAATAAGGTTTTATTTCGCCATAAATATTGTTTCTCACTTATATAAATAACTAAAAGTTAGAAAGTTACTTCATCTATATCGGAAAACTTTCTTTATCTTTCGACTTTGATGGAATTAATTAATGTCAGGAACTCTGTAGAGTTTTCTTCATAGGCCAAATGGATACGGAAAATCCAATTAAACGAAAAATGATTCCACTGTATTCCAACCCCCAAGGATTAGTATCATTCTTCAGTTTTTTCAGATAAAAAATATTTGAGGATCAAATTAAATTAATTTTAGATCGTACAGACTGTGTATTTACTCTCAAATCCCATGTACTGAAAAAATAATTTGTCACTATATATATTATATATCGCTACTATAAAGCAACAGTGGGATAAGTCGAAATACTAGTTTCAAAATATTTGAACTTTAAGATTTGTGGTGTACTTTTAAAGTAGCGAATTATGATTTTATTTAGTTTCGTTTACGGTTTATAATAAAAGATAATTGAAAGTTTTTTTATTTTATACTATTTATATGCGTTTAATTTTAATGTAAGATTTTTCTTGTAAAGGAGGCATTTTCTTTTTGAATTAAAAAATTTCATGATTTCATTATAAAGGTTTACTTTTCAGCAATCGATTGACACGCCTATCTTAAAATCTTTTTTCACTTTATCTCAATGTTTGTTTCATTTTGTTGTAGCGATATATGAACTCCCAGTGGAGTTAATCTAAACAGAAGTGTTTCTACAGTAATTGCTTGTTGCTCAATCGCTCAACCTCTCTATTGTTTTCAAAGAAAAAAGAGCAGCAATAAAAGGATATAGCTAGAAGAGGACTAGTGATAAGCTAATCTCTCCCACAGCGCTCCGTTTTTTGTAATGAATGGGTGGGAAAATTCAAGACATCACATACATTCATGCCTTCGAAAATAAATTCATAAATCGATTGAAAAATCAATGTATAAAACTGCCCGCACTGGGATTGCAACCCGTGCCCTCCGTAACCGAAGCCAACGACATTGACCACTTTACCACGCACCTGGCATAATATAATATAATAGTACACGCAAAAAAGTACAAAATAACAGCCAATATGACTTTCACACGAATACTAATATATATTTTTGTAAATATACATACACTCGATACATATTTAAACACATACAAAATATACCTTCATACTTTTTTATCAGTTGGAAATGATTAAAAGCTGTGGGTAATAGGTATTGCTGTTTTTTTTAGTAAAACAAGAAACATGTACTTAGTTGATTCTATTGTACTTATTGATTCCTCAGTTTTTACAAACAATACTTTTTTGTAAAATTATGATTGATTCCTCACTTACCTAAAATGCACAAACATGATTTTTTAAACGCTATTAAAATCGAATTAGTTTTTTTTCGATATATATTATATATTTATTTTCTATGCGTGAAAATTGAATAACGTTTATTGATTAAACATCAAGAAATTTATATAGCAATATAAAACCAATCGCATACAGTGGTAAGTACATATTTACACATTTGTGGATTTATTTAAAAAAAAATATCTTTGTTCTTAAGATAATGATCAAACAAAGTGTGTTATATTGTTGGTTTTATTTAAATTTTAGATACAATTAATGAAGTCCTAGGTCGCGTTAACTTCAACGTTTTTCGAGTCTTTTGCATCGCTAGTGTTTTATCAATTTGCATTCCTCTTTTTCATCGTTACCGATGGAAAAGTTTGATCGTTTCAGAGATGGGTAATCCACAATGAATCCAGTTCACGCGGACAACATAATTGCATTCAAATGAAAATTATGTTACATATATATGCCTCTCCAAACATCCAGTGACGGATTTTCCTATAAGCAAATGAGACGCGCGAATGGAGCCTCCGACTTTTACGAGCGTCAAAAATAGCTTATGTTATATAACAAAAACTTTTTGTGCAGATTTCTATATATTTTTACTATTTTACATGTAATTTTTATGATATGCGAAAAACAGGGCCTCCAAATTTGATTGCTTCTTAGGCCTCTCGTGTGCTTAATCCACTACTGCATACATATACATGCGCATGCATACTTTTTTATGTGTAGTATGTATCTTTGTATAAACTTAGATACAATGAAAAAAAGTCGTGCGTAAAACGTAAAATTAATGTTCAGAAGAAAAATCAAATAAATGAGGAGTCATTGAGCAGAACTGTTCTCGTCTTAAAACGATTATTATGTATTGTTTCGTCATACGGATGAAGCTAAGAGATCGTTTGGCTATATTTTTTAGCTATCTCGCTTTGAAACTTTGGAGAGATTTCAATAACAAACTCGCGGATGGTAAGTTTTTTAATATATCAAGTATATGAAGCAGCAAATTGCACCACGTACCACGGGGTGATACATGTATGTCGCAGTGATTTATTTTGTACAATCTGGTAAGTCTTTACATGCTTGTGGCGAGCAAAGGTTTATATTGGAATAGTGTACACACTGTACACCATGATTGGTTGAGTACTTGATGTATAGAGGAGCAGATTGCTTTTGAAACTAGATTGACGTGTTTGTAAAAATATGAATAAGTGACACTAAACAAACTATATAATAATAAAAATGTTGAAAACCTCTTATAACTAAATGATACTAATTTGTAACCGTATAAACAAATGATTAAATAAGAGAGGCCACTAACAAAAATTCAAAGTTATATCTAAAACTAAAAAATATCTGGTTGATAATTCGTGTTATTATTTTTTTAATCTAAGTTCCCTCTTAATGTGGAGCGTATGGTTTCTTAATGGAGGTATTTTAACAGATTTTTTTTTCTACGAAAACCTTTTATTTCTCAACCGCTCTTTTTTTAAGAGAATAGTAGGGATAGAAAGGATAAGGCAGAATATGACTAGTAGTTGACTAATCATTCTCGCTACGCCCCATTATTTAATTATTTTTTTTTTAAAACCATGTCCGCTCCCAATGTGGAGCATATGGACTCCTAATGGAGTTTATCTCAACAGAAGTGTTTTCTACGAGAACTGTTTGTTACTCAGTTGCTCAACCTCTCTTTTTACAAAGAGAGTAGGGATAGAAGGATAGGGCTAGGACAGGATTAGTGGTAAGCTAATCGCTCTCGATACGCCCCGTTCATAGGATAGGATGGGTGAGAGGGGGGAATTCAAGACATCACATGTATCCATGCCTTTGAACAGAAATTCATAAATTGATTGAAAAATCAATTTATAAAACTGTCCGTACCGGGATTTGAACCCGGGCCCTCTGTAGCCGAAGCCAACACCGTTGACCACTCGACCACACAGGTCGATCTTTTCTCGGTCGACCTTTGATGATTTTTATAATTACATTTACAAGGTATTCAACATTTTAATTTGAATCAATTTAGTAAATTCTTTTCAATACCAATTGTTTATTACAACTTTTTTATATAAATAGAACTATGAAATCGTATTTTCGTATCATTTGATAATTCTCGTCATGAGCGAAACCATTCCTAAAGTAGAATAAATGAATATTATATATTTTTTTTTAAATTATAATGCCTTTCCACCAAGTATTGACAGTGAACATCTATCTACTGATGCGACAAAAAATGCTGTTCATAATGAGATTCGAACCTGTGAAATCCGGCATGCAAGGCAACGTCGTTGACTACTGCGCCATGGACCCGGCTATCTTACATTGTTATTAAATTGTACCCTACAATACATCAAAAACAAATAATAACATACAACTGCGTTAATGTTATAATATAAATTTATAATGACACAAAAAATTGCGATTGTATCTTTTGACGTGAAAAATTTTATGCACATAATTTTCTTGTACTGCACCAACAGCGACCACTTAAATTTTTATTTTAATGAATATTGCGAGAATTTAGATCATGGTAATCGCCATTTTATTGAATACTCTATAACGCCTCATTAATAATTCATAATAATGCTTAAGTAACCACAATGGATTGCTCGATAACGCATAGGAATACAAAACACAGAATAGATTCCGCACGTCAGCAATTTAAAGAAAAATTCGCCTTAGATACTAGATATCGATAACGAATATTAAGCATTATTTAATTTCCTATTAACGTGGTTTAATGAACCGTGCTTTATTATTATGCTCGAGTAGTGATTTCAATACCGGTCAAATATGTAAGGGCTCTGAAAACAAAGACGGCAGTCTCCATATTTTGTGGCAAATTAATAATATATGTCATGTAGAGCTGGCGATTCTACAAATAATAGTGAATTATTTTTTAAAAACACATAAAGCTCTAACGCAGTGATAACATTTTAAATGTGGTCCAAAACAATGTATGATTTTTCGAGCATCTGGTATTGTTTACAAAAATTTAAGTAAGTGAATGAATATTTTGGATACATTTGTATTTTTGTGCACTTACACATATGTATGTTACGTCACTTTATTATATATAGTATGTGCTATATTGACGTATTACTATCAATATTTTGCGGTCCATATAATCTAGCAAAAACCGGCATGCGGCTCAGATTGAGTTTGTAACAAAAGCGGCAGTTTAAATAGTCCTGTATAGCAAACACGGTAGTTTTTAAACGAGTTTCACAAAACAATGTTTTTTTTTGCATAGTTACATAATAATTATGAGAATGTTTGACGTTTTATCTATAAAAGAAAAAAATATTAATTTTCCATAATTTTAAGATCATAAAAACTGCCGTCTTTGTTTTCAGAGCCCTCACATCAATACCGATATTTGGTATTTATCGTTGTTGCAAATACCAATATAATCGTAATCGAGCGAGGGATATAATTCATCGCGAACAATTTTATTAAAATAAATGATGGTTTCTTTACATTCAAAATACAATTTTTGTACATTAACAATTTAAAAAACCGGTATTTTTGCATTTTTAAAACCCGTATTTTGTTTTCGAAAAGAACACTATGAATTCCGGAATCCCGGTTTTGATATTACCGGTATTGCAATCCCTGTGGTAAGCGGTCAAGCGCCACGTGGCTCACTTTGAAAAGCGTGCAGTGAATGGTGGATGACCTTGGCAACGATATATTTTACGCACAGTTATTATACAATCAAATTGATCAATGCCAAACAACAACGTGATCCATTATCATCACGATGGATGACGTTTTGATAATTTTCTTCTTTTTCTGGCGTTACAGTCCTTCGTAAATTTCATTTTTTCAACATTATGCCTTTCTATAAAACTAAGTATTGACAGTGAACACTAAAAAAGATTTAAATCCAAATTGGATAGTATCAAAAACAATACTAAAATATAAAAAATTGAAAATCGGTTACTTGAATTTTAAAAATCTTGTTCTATAGGAAAAAAACAATATTTTCGTATAGAAAATCGTGCAAATAAATGTAATAATGTATGTTAATAATAAGTAAATAACACAAAACATAATACATATTTCGCTTAAGAAAATATAAAATTATTCATCGCTACGCGGGGACTTTTATGTGGGACTGGACATAAATTTCTTGTATTGCTAGAAATTTCTGACACGTCAAATGTGTTTGAATCTAATGAAACCTTTCGTTTGTTATTACTGTCTTGTGTTGTTGAATTTATTGTTATTATTAAATATGTTATCCGCTTCTGTGTTTTTTGTGTCTGGGAAACATTTTTTTATCCATGTCCGCTCCCAATGTGGAGCGTATGGCCTCCTAATAGAGATATCTCAACAGAAGTTTGTTACTCAGTCGCTCAATCTCACTTTTTTCAGAGTGAGTAGTAGGGAAAGGAAGATAAGGCTAGAACAGGCTCGTGGTTGACTAAACGCTATTGCTACAAGCTTCATGTTAATTTTGATTAATGTTTAATGAATGATAACGTTTCCCCGTGTATATATTGCCTTAGTTTTTGTACCATAAATTCTGTGAAGAAGGTGTGTTAGTTTTTAAACTCATTTAAATATAATTAACGCTTTAATACAGTAATACAGAAACGTAACGGCAAACACGAAAAATAAATGAATCATGTGATTTTTTAAAAATGCAATGTTGTACTTGCTACGACATGGGTCCGCTCTCAATGTGGAGCATATGGCCTCCTAATGGAGGTATCTCAACAGAAGTTTTTTCTACGAAAACTGTTTGTTACTCAGTCGCTCAATCTCACTTTTTTCAAAGTGAGTAGTAGGGAAAGGAGGATACGGCTAGAACGGGACTGGTGGTTGACTAATCACTATTGCTACACTCAGTTATTAAAGGATCAGAAAGATGGAAATAGAGGAAATATTACTACAACAAAAAATTCGTGTAAAAATATAATGTTAGGTCTTTTTAGTGGAGCTTGCTAAATCGATACCGTGTAAAAAATAGTGTAAATCCCTTTTTGTCAACGTTTTTTCTATTATGCGATGTTGACTTTTTAGAATCCCTCCCATCATAGATGTTAACTCTAATAGAAAACACATTTTTACGTCGTTTTAATTAGTTCATCATGATAAAGTTGATACGTTTTATTGACAAGCCAATTGACAGTGCGATAAGGAGTGAATCAATAATTGAAAGAATTCGAAAAATCTGAACAACTTGTGACAGTTGACAGTAATTGACGTATCGTCGTGCACAATTCATTTTAGACTCTTCGGATGTCATACAACGTAATTGTCTCGTATGTTCAAAGATCTCGTTTGAAACTTTAAGTGGCGTAGTATTGTCATCATAATGTATCGAGGACAAGATATACACACATACATAATCTATGTCTCAAAATATCGTCATATTTCGATAATGGCTTAGTTAATCACTTTTAGGGTTAAGGATACTTTAAGATGTCTAGAACAGGGTTTCCCAAACTATGTTTCACGTAAAACTGATGTTCCATGGGAACTAAATATGTGTTAAATAGTAATATACGCTGCAAGACATTTAAACATCTTCCAATTCATATTCAAAATCGAGTGGTGATGAATCTCCATTGATGTTTAAAACGTCAAATAAATAGGTACAGACAGAGATTTTGAATCACTAAGAGCTTTATTGAATCATATGTTTAAGTAACAAGTTTTAAAAACATTTAATTAATACATAATAAGTGAAATTTGAATTCCATCAAGCACCTTCAGTCGAAATTCTAATCTAAATTACATAATAAGTGATTAAATAACATATATATTTTCACTATTTTTACTATGTACAGTAAAACCCCAATTTACACTTAAGTCGGGACAGTGTAATTGGGGGTGTGAATCTCATACAAAATTAGGGATTTGGTTTTTTCCGCAAAAAATGCAAAACTGAGATTTCCCTTAGTTTTGCAAAAAAAAAATATTGACGAAATATTTAATTACCAAGTGATGAAATGCAAATCGCGCCAAAATCTCACACGTAGACAGTCGCCCGCTATGCGTATATAGCCTGGCACGTGTTGAACACGCAGACGCTAGCCAAAATTTGACTGTATGCGCGGCCCAGACGACCGTCTCGTAGTAACGACAATAGAATTCGACCGGGCAATTGGGGGATTTGCGGCGAATATTTCAAGCCAGCGCGTAATTCGTGGTAGTGTAATTGGGGCTTCCACTGTATTATGAATTATCCGACATAAAAAATAAGCTGTGTTCCGGTAACATTTCCAGATTTGCGAAATGTTCCATTGCACAATAAGTTTGGGAAATCATGGTCTAGAATATTTTTTTCTAAAATACCACTTGACTCACTTCTGAGTCACTTCACTTCTTATGTGCGTAAACATGCATAAAAGGACTCATCTATTGTCTGAATGATCTTTGCTACGATTCTTTTGTAAACATTTTTTTTAATGAAACTAAGATCCTAATTTCGAAGTCCAGTAGCTTAGTCTTTTTTTTAAGAAACAAAACTTATGAACATAATGTAGACTCTAAAATTCTGTCTTGATAATTTTGGAAATAAAATGTATAGAGCCATAAACAATATACAATATTTTCTTGGTAGTTACCGGCACAAACGCTTTGTTTACCGGGCTAACAACTCATAAGTATCGATTTACGATTTACCAAGTATGAAAGTAGGGCAGTCAGATATCGGCGTTCTGCTAGGCCGGGAGTTAATTGGTCAAATTATTCAGAAATGTTGATTTTCTTCGCATACTGTTCAATCATTATCATAATTTGTGACTTAGCAAAGAGTGTGGCACTATAATTAGTAGCCAGATATGAAGTACTATTAGATTTACGTCATTTTTAATTACTGAGTTGGGTACGTAAGTTGGAATATTTGAACTGCAATTCAAATTACTTCATGGCAATTGACAAATTTACTTATTTATATTACAGTGTGACGTCATTTATGAACTTTCGTGTGATAACTGTTCTGTCGAGTACATTGGCCAGATAGATATTAAAATTTTGTTCAATGGTATAGATGCCTGTGATGTTTACATTCTTCTCCAATCATCTGATCCCAAATCTGGGTATAGCGAGACTCTTCAATGCTCCCTAAGAAGTTAGCTGCGCGGACCGATCAAATATTAATTGAATAGCTATCTTGTAGTGCTCGCCAGCTCGGAATGAGTGGGTGGGAGCTTCCAAACCGCTGCGCGGTCGCGCGCGCGCGCAGATTAGAGGGAGCATTGAGCAAGAGCTATCCTCCTTCGATCGATGTCCAATCCGTGGCGCTGTGGTCAACGTCGTTGGGTTCTGTGGAGGAACTCACTGGTTCAAGTCCTAGTGCGAACTGGATGAAATGGATTTAAAAAAAAAACAGAAGTCTTAAAGTTGGCTAGTTTTATTCTACATTCATCCTTTTTTCATTACTCTCTCAAAAAACGGGGGTCGAACGACTGAATAGTAAAGGGTTCTCGTAAATCACATTCTTTTCAATTAGGCTAAACATGGACACAAAAATACGATATCTGAAAAGGAATACTTTTTCAGTTTTGCGAAAACTATATTTAAATGCTGTTTTTAAGACCGTGTTAGATAGATCAATTTTTGAGTAGTGTAGAAACCTTAAAAAACTAATTTCATCACATAACTTGTCAAAATCAAACATGTTTTTTACATGATAACACAATCACGTAATGTCTTTATAACAAAAATCTAATTATTAAAAAATCTAAACATTACTGTTAACGTATTTTTTATGAAATAAATAATAGTAAAATAACTAACAAACGAATTATAATTTATTTATTGTTATTTTACGTTTCAAATACTGTTTTTTTTATAATCTACCATAACATACAATATTATAATAAAATTAAAACAAAGCTTCAATGAGTCACTGAAGACTCATTTTGGGTATTTGTGGAGCTACTGTATATCATAGTTTGTAAACCTTTTTGGGCCTTTTAAGTCTCATGTTTTTCCGAAGATTGAAAGATTCCAAAATATTTTTCAATTCTTTGAACATTTTGCTCGCTCAGTAATTAACGTAGTTCCCAAAATGAAAAGACGCGAGACCTTTTATTATTAGCTCTTCCAAGAATTTGAAAATATTTTTTCGCTGCCCAATTTTCAAAACCTGGGAGTTTGTAGATATTTTCCCGTGGCTTCCCAAAAATGTCCTGTGGCTCCCCTACAATTATATTTTCTCTGTGGCCCCCGGTTGAGAAACCGGGCTCTAGAGTCTAGTCTACGCCAATAATTATATGTGTACAATTCTACCAATTAATAAGATTAACCTCTACGAATATTTATTCGACTGTTATAAAAATTACCACATCAGTAAAATAGAAATGTCAGCGGGAAATTATACTGGTTTTATGGCTGAATATGATATGAAGATGTGACAACTTTAAATACAGTTGAATTCGTTAATCTCTCACGAATTATCCTGTAGCTCGCAAATTTATACTTGACTTTCTTGCTGCAAATTTTATCGTTTATTTGAAATGAATTCTTTGACCTCTCTTTTGTTATTCTTATTATACTCTCAAGGTTTATTTGTTTAAGTTGTTTTTTTATGAATGAATTAAACATGTGAAAATAGTATTCAAATTTTGTCAATATTATTTCTTTCAGTCATTGTTATTTTCTTCTGTTGAATCTCACATTGAAACTGAGTTTTCATCACATTGTATTTAACCGTATCCGTTCCCAGTTTAAATCATATTAAATATTAATTAAGTTTACTTCAACATAATTGTTTCTACGACGATTGCTTCTTGTGACTTAGTTGCTCTATGGTTGTTCTAAAAAACAGTATGGATAGAATATAATAAGACTCCATATTTTGTAGTAAAGTTCAAAACCGTTTTTGTTCATCGCGAGCACTATCAACTAATAAAGATTGAAACCGATACATTGGTAATTTTCGCTAAACAGGTCTTTATATAAAAATGTGTAAACACTGAAGAAAAGTTTTTTTTTAATTAAATGCTTTTTTACCAATATATCGACTGTGAAAAGGAAAAATAACAGCTTTTACTTCCTTTTATGTATTTTACATTAAATACTTCTATGTATAATTCTATGAAAAGGATGTATGCCGAAAATGCTGAATTAGTATCTAAATTTTTAAAACTCGATGTATTTTTCTGACAAAAAATATTTTTCCAGCAATAATCAAAACGATGGCTTAGTTCCATAGTGCTGCAACTATAAATTGGTAGTTTTGAGATATGGCTGACCAAAATTCTAACACATCTAAGATGAGTTGTAAAAAAAAGATTATTATTGTTTGTCTCATTTTTTAATTGAATATTTTTTTAATTTATCTCAATTCATTTCATATTTGTTAAAACGTCGACCATCGACAAAATCTAACCATTATATTTGGGGGTTTTTTTTAATATGGAATTAAATGAAAATTGTTTACATTTATTTATTTCAATATGCAAGCTTCTTCCTGCCGAGAATAAATTAGCATTTTTCTAGTTGTACCTTTGTGGAGCTATAGAAGAGAGGTAGTCGAATATAATAGGTAATATAGCTCAAAACATTTATTTGACTTATACAGACATCGAAATATCTAGTTGTAGTATTGAGGTGGCGATATATATGAATATAATATTTAAAACCATAAAATATTACTACAATGAAGAGATCAAAACACATTCCGTAGTTTATTTCAAAATAACGTCGCAAAATGCATACACGGGCCAATTTAATTTGAGCAAATAATATGACAAGTGTACACATTGTATAAATATGAATCAGCTTTGAATTAATCGCAAATTTGCTATTCATTTCCAACTTAAATATAATTGATCTAATTTAAATGCACCCATTGAAAGAAATATCAAATTATATTCAATACAATTCATATAATTTAAGATTTAGACTGAAGGTGGTGTATGTTCGATGCATTTAAAACAAATTCTAGGTATAGTAACAATAGATGAATTCATCAACACTACTATTTCGGCATTTCCTATGGGCTCGTATTTTTCCGGTGAGAATTTATATTAAATGGTCATAATATATCGGTCAGTGTAAATAGTCATAATTTGAACCTAACCTAACCTAACCAAAATAGTTGTAAAATATTCTGACCGTATAATATGTTTATTCTGACCAATATTGATTTAAATTCTGACCATTTAATTTTTTCCCTTTCATATAGGCTATGAATTAAATGAACTTTCGGTTAGATCATTTGCACTTATAGTGTAGCTCCCCATAGAGCTATGTTTAACTATAATATTTTATTTTTGAATTAAAATGAAATATTATATGCACGGATGGTTGTAAAAAATATAAATTAAATATGTATTTTTTATATTTTCAACAAAATAGGAAATCAAGTTCACTTGTACCAGTTAAAACCATCCGATCCATAAGCGCAATTATTTTTAACCCATTCATATATAAGTATATATAGATGAGTAAATGTAGGTTTAAACATAGTTCTGATGAAGGCATACGACGAAATAGCTATCAATTATTATTTTTTTAAATATAACTAAATACATTGCTATTTTTTACCGTAGTATAATGAAGCTCTACCAAGTCATTGCCAAATCAATCAATTATAATTTGTCGGTTACGATTTTTTGCCAATTACCGACCGATATGTTTAGCAAAAATAATGCCAATGAATCGCCGTTCCCTATTTGGAGTAAATTTTTAAAAGAATAATACTCTAGGTAACACTAAAGAATGTGCATTTGCATGAAATAATGTAATATGACATGCAGAATCAAAGTTCGCTATTGCGTATGGAATAATTGATACCTCGTGTATTTTGTTTGCTTACTACTTACTCACGTTTCAAAGTTTATTGGCACTACAATTATAATTCAGTATGACTAACACAAACAGTCGTGCACACGCTCAATCATTAATTAATTAGCAAATGTTTAATACAAAGCAATGGTAAAAAAAACATTACTTTCTTATACATACTTTCTACTAAATTGCGTATCATTTTAACATTAAAAGATATGAAAAGATTTTCACTTTCAAGGTGTTATATAACACTCATTTGTAAGAATTTCTCTATTATTTTGACAAGCCATTATCAACAGCCACCAGCCATCAGCCACCTTTGTGGTCGAGTGGTCAACGTCGTTGGCTACGGTTACGGAGGTTCCTGGTTCGAATCCCTGTACGGACGGTTTTATAAATTGATTTTTCAATCGATTTATGAATTTCTGTTTGAAGGCAATGAATGTATGTGATGTCTTGAATTCCCCCCTCTCACCCATCCTATCCTATGAATGGGCCGTATCGAGAGCGATAAGCTAACCACTAGTCTTGTCGTAGCCCTATCCTTTTATTCCTACTCTCTTTGGAAAAAGAGATGCTGAGCAACTGAGTAACAAGAAGTTCTCGTAGAAACACATCTGTTGAGATAAACTCCATAAGAAGTCCATATGCTCCATATTGGGAGCGGACATGGTAAAAAAAATACATTATTACAGCAGTGGCGTAGCTAAAAATATTGAGCCCTTACGCAAACGCCAAGGTCTCTCAATCAATTTGTAATAAGGTGGGAAAAAATACCAAATAAAAAGTGTTTTAAATTAACAAATACCGCTCCCAATGTAGAGCATATGGCCTCCTAATGGAGGTATCTCAACAGAAGTTTTTTCTACGAAAACTGTTTGTTACTCAGTCGCTCAATCTCACTTTTTTTAAAGTGAGTAGTAGGGAAATAAGGATAAGGCTAGAACAGGACTAGTGGTTAACTAATAGCTATTGCTACACCTAGCTATTAAAGGATCAGAAGGATAGGAGGAGAGGAAATAATGTGAATTGACATCACAAACACCCAGTCTTCGATCACAACTTTGAATTGATTAATTCTCAAATTCACTGTGATCTTACCGGGAATCGAACCCGGACCTGCGTGATCGGTAGAGTAAGCTCTAACCAACTGGGCTACAGCAGGTAACTAACTTATTTTAATTTTTAATATTTTAATCCACTCTAACATCAAAATATGGTATTATTAATAATAAATTGTCTTTAGTGGTCTCTGATTAGGTTAAGTTGTAGTAGTTATCAATAATTAATTACATTAGCGTTTTGTAAGGGTTTTAGCAATTTGTTATATTAAGTATGTAGAAATTTATGAAATAAGATAAGCATTAGAATTAATGTTGACTTAATCAATATATAACATTGCGATAGCAGGTCTGAAGTTACAATCAGTGTTATAACAAACTTATAACATTTAATAATGTGCTTTACAATTTTACTATATTAAATATTCTACTAATTCTTGATTATAATCGTTCTGCATTTCTACCGCTGGTTGTTTTGCTTCCTTCATAACATTCCAAACTCCATCAGCTTTACCGTTAACATCTTGTGGATAGTAACCGACGCCGAATCCCATCAGTAGGAATAAAGGCAACCAATATTAAGGTTCTCTGCGGCATCTGAATCTGATCAATCCAGTTCCAACATCTCCCCATGATAACCGACGTAACAGGGGATTAGGGTCTTGGCGTAAGGAACATACAATACATTACATAAATGTTTATGGAGTTATAGGTATAAACAACAATTCATCACAAACATCTTGATACCGACATAATTTTTAAATAAATTTCTAAAAATACCACACTTGGAGAAAATAACAAATCCTTATCTTAATTAACATGAGGTTACCGGTTATCTTACATATTTATAATCAACTCAGAAGGTAGAAAACGTTATATCTGCCGTGTGATAACAGAATTATTATCATTCGCGTTTTTTTTCAAACGTAATACAAATTCGAAAAGCAGTGTAAAACTTTTTAGGTACTGCCTTTGCATGTGGTTTTTTTAGACCACAGAAGAATTTATTAGTCCTTATAATATAAAAATGCATTTGATTATTAATAATTTAAAATAAGAATCGGTTTAAATAACTGAATTATTAACAGATATACTTAAACTGTTAATAACATACAACATTTTAAGTTAGACTTTTTCAGATTAAATTTACCGTAAATTATTGCTAAATATTTTTTTGGTATAATAGCTCAAATCAAAATATTACTTAACGTAAGTTTGAATGTTTATTCACATAATATTGATATCTGCTACAACTCTCACAGTAATCCATTAAAAAAATAATATGTGTTCGATAAACTGGATTCTCCGTGGATTATTCACCTTTTAAACATTTACTTATTTTCGACTTATAAATACAGATAGAAAATAACTAGAGAACCGACTTTAAGATAAAGCTGATTGCGCTGACGTACATGTAGTCCATACTCCTCTAAAGGTTAAGAATCATGAAATGACAAATTAAATATAAATTGTATAAAGTGATTCTTTAGTAACAAAAAAATAAATGAGACGCATGGGCCGCAAGAAAATACATATCAAGCGGCATATTATATGTTTTTATTATACCCATCCTTTCGTTAGAATAGCGTACATTTTAACTCTTCGAATCGGTGTGTCTTAATTTTTTATTTGGTCGGATAGAGCTAGATGTCTATTATGATTTCAATTGCTTGTACAAAAAGATGCTTAAACGGCAGTTAAAAAAAAAACATCGCCTGATTAAAGATTATTGTTCGCTTGATTATTCAATTGCACGAATTGGAGTAGAATAATTTTTAGGGAGCTTAATTACTTGGGCGGATTATTAATTTGCCAAATACATCAGCGGTTCTCTTTGATCAATTCACTTTGTCTAGACTTGATCTTGCAAATAAACATTTGAACAATACAGTTAGACACGGCTACTAACAATAAATATGCCATTTTTAATACTCCCATGAACGAAAATAATTGACGTGAGAAACTGTTTAGGGTTTCATTCATTTACGAACGACAATGAATGATTACTAAAATTTATCATGTTTAAGTTACATTTATTAAGGTATATATATGTTGGTATGATTTGGCTCCTGTCAATTATATTTATTTTGGTTCAGCAAATCAATAGTATTCTCTGATATCTGTAAAAGTGAACCATGTTAACCTGTTCTGTGCCGTCCGGTATTAATACGTCCGTGATTTTTTTTCAAAAAATAAAACCTAACAAATATATACTTTTTGGACATTTAATAGTAGTACATCACAAACACTTAACATATAAATACACGATGGGTCATTTCCGCCATCATTTATCGAAAAACGTTTCAAAAACGGAAATTACCGCCAGGGAATAGCCCTGCTAATTTAAATAAACAAATTTGAACACAAAAAAAAGCTTTTTTTTAAAATCAATGTATTATGCATAGATTACAAAACAATATCTTTTAAGTTTAGGTATCACACTTTTGATTCCAAGAGATGATATTTTGATATTTTAAAATTATTAAATACGTTTCTTGTGGCCTTTAAGCCGCGGCTCAAGTACTGCGTGTAAACACGCACATTTTGTATGCCCGGCCCTACTAGCACGAAATTGTATGGCGTGTTAACACGTCCGTGGCAGAGAACCGGTTAAAAAAAATATTCTGATATAAAGTTTACTGATTGTCCGTACAACCCAAATATTCGTCCGTGGTGCAGTGTTCAACGTATTTTTTGTATTTATGTTTAAAGAAATGGTTGTTTGTGATGTTTTGAATTACATCCTTCTACATATTCTATGCATAGCAAAACGGGGCGCAGCGAAAGTGATTAGCTGATCACTAGATCTGTCCTAGCACTACCTTATATTTCTACTCTCTTTGTAAAAAAAAAGAGAGGTTGAGCGATTGAGTAACAAACACTTCATTTTATATTTGCAGCATCACATAGAAAGCGAGTTGAAACTTTTCATGGCACATTATAGTCCAAAACAAATAATTGCTTTTGGAACAGTCCTATGGAGCTATTCTGAAAATTTGAAGACTTTCATTAATGCACTTATTAAAGCGAGGCTAAAATACTTAACATGGTGTAATTATCGCTACTATGTTCACTGTTGTTATGCGATTAACATTTTCTGATTGTATTCTTTTAAATTATTTATGACTCATCAATCATGTTAATTCTCTTTAAGTATAAGAATAATTTTAATGAAATAAATATGCTTTACAATATGCTATTTGATAAGCTTGCATTAATTGAGACAGTCTTATTTAAAAATAATCTTTTTCTGACGCATTTTTTTGATAGGTCAAATAAATCATAAAAAGTCGACTACAACAACCGTGAATACAGACTCAATTTGTGTATTTAAGTTATACAAAATTAAATACTATAATAATGTTGGGTATTAGACTCTTCTCAATTAAATGTAGATACTCGTTCATTTGAGAATAGCTCCCCATTGCCAATCGTTTGAAAGCGCTTAATAATATTGAACAAGCACTAGTGACTGTTACAACTTTAAGTATCATGTAAAGGCACTAGTTCTAAGTAATATACCGCATATTTTTTATTTGATAATCACAATCTGCTCTTGCTAAACATTCACCGACATATGTTTTTATTGACATTCTATCAAACCATGACCCTGTACAAAATTCAGGTTAGAGTAGTCACTGGAAAGTTAAATGAAAGTAAACCAATTATGTTTTTTCATGAAATTTTTTATGTGTAACAACTTTTTGATAGATACAATTTGGCACACATAATTGCATATTTGAATTACTTTTATTAGATAATTGCCGCACTGAATATATATGTGCTTAAGCAAACACAACAGATATATCTATCTCTACACTAACGTGTACTTTCATTTTCAGTTATTTACAAAATATATCATTTGATGCATTTTAATCTTGAAGTAATCATTTTCAATATACTTTTCTATTCTAATATTTACATTCAGCTAAGTATGACAGATAAACTGTCGAAAAGTTCTAAGAGTTAGGGACTTGGACTCTAATGGTTAGGGAATATTCCAGTATTTCGTGTTTTTTCCCTAACTACTTTATCTTTGATATATTATAGTTACATAAAACAAGGCAGTGGAAAATATTTTAAAATATCAAAATAAAAGCGAATTGTTTTTAATTGATAATAACTACATTAAATTTTCACAAGAAGATATCATGGACGCGATGCGTTCCCTGTATTTTTCTATGAGCATAACTTTTAAGGTGTTTACAGTAAATTTATGGTGGGAAAGCATTACATTTATAAAAATAACGTAAACACTTTTTCTTTGTTTGTATTCTATAATTGTATTAAATGATTTCGCTCAAGATAAGGTGAAAGTGCTTGCGATGACCGAAACTAGTTTTGATCATAACATAACACTGTGAGAAGTGACATTTTTACATTTTTTTCTAGTTTATGTCCGCTTTCAGTGCAGAGCATATGATGTCCTAACAAAAGTCTCGTGTTATTAGAGATAGAAGGATAGGGCTAGAACAAAACTAGATGTTAACTAATCGCTCTCGCTACGCCCAGTTAATTTCCTGAGTGGAAGGTTGGGAATGGAATTTTTAGACATCACAAACACTGATTCCTTCGAACATAAATCGGTAAATTAATTTAAATGAATGCTGATCGCACCGGCACTCGATCTCGTAAGGTCCACCACGGAAGATAACGACATTAAACATTTCACCACAGACTAAGCTTATAACAAAATAGTGTTTTATTTTAATCGGTCAGTTAAATTACTGGCAAAACTTTAACTAATTATATATTATAATACATTTATAATAAGTTACTTTGAAATACAATGACAGATAACTAACTTGTCAATACATTTATTCTCAAACGTATTAAAGCTACCATAGTTTCAGCTCATTTTCTTCCTTGAACCTTCGTCAGGTATTATTTGAGTTCTAACTAGAAATTCAATAGATACGTCAAAGATATATTAATCAAACTTTCTCTCTACTATGTGCAAAAACGAGGACGATTTATGGGCCAGGGCTTCGGGCGCCGTAATATGATTCTCTGTGTGATGAAATTTGATGGGCAAATGTCGAACGATAGAGTGAGAATAGAAAAGTGAGCTGCGATGGGGGGACATCGACCCACGACGCTATTTCCATCTCCACATATAGACGAAAAAATAAAGCACTAGGTGGGACGCTTCTAAAACTCCATGTGAAATATTTATAAACGCTTTCCGAATGACTGTGTTGTGTGTTGGTCTTTTGTTTCGTCAGTTTCCAATCGCGTTTACGTTATTTTGAGAAAATCAAAAGATGCACAGACTTTCCTGTTCGATAACATTTCATTACTCGCATATTTGCCATTAAATATAACTAGATTATACTAATTATGAGAATATCAATTAGACCAACCATACTCATTCATTTTCCTCTGGTCTACATACCGTTTTTTGTTTCTTTGCGAGAACCGCTTAATGTCAAATATCGATTTTTAATACAAATTTGAGATACATAGCTTTTTGTGATTTTTTGTGATTTTTGTGATTTGTTGTTCTTCTTCTCGAGTTAAACTAGTGGGATTTTTCAATTTCAAAAAATATTTGATGCATTGACACTAGCTGTTGTTATTGTGGTTAGCTTTTTAAATATAAATTCAACCGAAAAATATTTATGCGGTTGATTATCGTTTTACTTTAAATAATATATTTTTTTATCATGTCCTCTCCCAATATGGAACATATGGACTCCTAATGGAGTTTATCTCAACAGAAGTGTTTCTACGAGAACTGCTTGTTAGTCAGTTGCTCAACCTCTCTTTTTCCAAAGAGAGTAGGAATATAAGGATAGGGCTAGGACAGGACTAGTTGTTAACTAATCGCTCTCGCTACGCCTCGTTCATACGCCTGGTTGGGAGGGGGGAATTTACGTCCACGCTTTTGAACAGAAATTTATAAATCAATTTATAAAAACTGTTCGTACAGGGATTCGAACTCGTGACCTCCGTAACCGAAGCCAACAACGACGTTGACCACTCAACCATGCAGGCGATAAATAATATTATGCTGTCAAAATAAAACTCTATTTTTTTTTAATATACATTTGAAAAATAAGCCAAAAGGTTGTACAGGGACACCAAAAAAACTTAATGAGATATTGTTAACAAATAAATTGTGGCTAATTTTAGAGATAATAAAATATATATATTTATTTTTTATAAGAAAAAATTTAGAGGACCTCCAAATTCAAAAGCGCCCTATGCCACTACTAATTATGAAGCGAAAACTTTCACAATTTCGTAAATTATATAATATGTTTAACTTTTTTTTATCTCACCCAAAAATTTAGCTCACGAACCGCCTTTGTATATAATATGTTTTGTTTAGTTTTAACATTAAGAATTTCTGTTGAAAAAGCGCATATTACATAAAAAGCTATCAGTATTCCACATTTGAATACAGAATACAATATATTAGTTTTTAATTTTTATTCTTAAATTACGACCCACGTGATCACAATAGCTGCTAAAGACTTTTAAATAATACAAACATTGTATTTTTTCATTACTCTCGTAGTACTAGGATGCTGGGCAAATGTTTGACCAGTCCACGCGTGTATATTTCCCTTGTGACATTTTAATTTTAGCACGACAGTTAAATAATCGAGTAACAAGCTCTCGTAGGAAACAATAGTGTATATAATATGCAATATATATTATACATGTGTATAGACACACATGTATAATATTGTATTATAGATCTGAAAATCAACAAATTCCACATGTCAGTAAGTATAAAAGTTCGGTAACTATAATCGACAATAAAGTTGAATTTATACAACTCATAAATAGTCATATCTAGTGAATTTCAATAGAAAACAATCGTTAACAAAAAAAAAACAAGTCGTTAAAATGAAGGGCTTAAAAGACAAACTACCTAAGCCCAACAGCGGTGTTTTGAGTATATTCAATTTTAAGCATGTTTTACAAACTGCAAAAAAGCATAATTTCCCTACAATCAAAGAACTATAGCAGTCAGATCGGTTGAGCTTATCAATCATACGCAAATGCCCAAAGCCACGAAGGTCATTTATTAAACAGACAAACGACCATGTAGTTGTATAACACGTGGTGTAAGTGGAAAGTTGAATGTGGTTATTTTTCCAACTATAAAGCGGTTATTGGAGAATTCAAAAAAGGTGAAAAATGTTAATTTGAACAATTTCAAATATTCTAAATAAAACAATATCGACGTAAGTCAACCCAATCTAACCTTTACAATATGTATTATAATTTATAAATGACTCTTGATCAACTGCAATACGTTTGACTACTTTTGATTTCTTGTGGAAAAGGTTTGTTGTGAAAAAAATAGCTAGAAAATGTTATGATATTTTAAATTACATAATGAAATAACTGTTTTACTTAAAATTTTACTTTGACGGAATGTTACGACGCTTCAAGATTCTCGTCATCTCTGTTAGTATATTATCGAAAGCCAAAAAGTTACGAAAGAGTAATCTATTTTTCAAAATTGAAGTAATTTCGAGTCATTTTTTCATTTTTTTTTTAAATGGCCACGTTTGATCCGAACGTCCTCAATTAAAGATATGTTTTTGAAGCAACATACAAAAAACCTTGACATATGAAAAATAGCAGATGCAGCCATTGTAAATTAAAAATAAATGTTTTGCGATGATAGCTCGCCAAGTAAATGTTTCAAAAAATTGTGTAGTCGAAAAAAAGTGGCTACTGTTTATTATTTTTTAGTATTCATTTTAACATCTTCTTTATCATATTTTCCGTCAAACTTTTTGAATACTTTGAATCCTTTTAATGCTATTTTCAAGTTATGTGTTGCACAAAAAACCAAATATCTCTAACACATTCTAATATTGACCGGTGGAATTGACAATCAAATTTCGTGAATAGATTACACGCAATGAAATATCTCTTTTCACTGAAGATCCGGTCAATTTTATCAGCCCAGCTTTATTCTTCATCTATTTTTCTTCACACATCTTAAAACAATTCAAAATCAAAGAGATTCGAAATATTTTTTCAGCAACTGAATTGACATAATTGATTTATTACATTTATTATAATCCGACTGCGTGGTCGAGAGGTCAACGTCGTTTCCTCCGGCTACGGAGGTCACGGGTTAGAATCTCAGTACGGACAGTTTTATAAACTTCTGTTCGAATACATGGATGTATGTAATGTCTTGAACTTCCCTCCTACTCCCACTTATCTTATCATAAAAACAGGTCAAAGTAAGAGCGATTAGCTAACCACAATTCATCTCTTAGACCCTATCCTTCTATCCCTACTTTCTTTTGGAAAAAAGGAGTAAAAAGCAGTTTTTGCAGAAATACTTATTTTAAGATAAAATCCATTAGAAGTCCATCTGCTGCTCTACACTGGGATCGGACATGCATTGCAAAAATGATATATTAATTGAAAATAACTTATTACTATATTTATATAATTTAACGTACGATATTTTTCAACGTTATCTTTGGTTTAAATAATATAAAAAGTATTTTTTTCTAAAATGAAACGTTTTTGTTCCGATTTAATCTCGTGTATAATTAATTTCTCACGTTTCTAAGAAAGGTAAACACATGTTTTATGTGGGAGTACTGTTTGAAACAAAAGTAAGTCTTGAAAAATTTGCCTTCCGTGCTATCATATATCAACCATATTATAAACGATTTGTTTTTGAATCCATGTCTGCTCCCAATATGAAATATATGGAATCAAAAGGAGGTATCTCAACAGAAGTTTTTTTTCTATGCTCATCGCTCAATCTCTTTTTTTCTAAGACAGTAGAAACAGAAGAATTAGGCTAGAACAGAAATAGTGGTTAACTAATATTTTTCACTATTAATTGTATGTTTGGAAGAGTGAGACATATAAAAGCTCTCTAGACAAAGTTTTTATCCTAATGTAATTCAAGAGAACTGTCATTTTTTTGTCACCTGCTAAAAGAAAATGGTTGTGCTACCTGACTTAATGGATAATCGCAGATTTAAGGTTACAAACGTTTAGTTATATTTGTATATAAAGCATTTTCATATTCTTGATAGCACTTGAAACTTTTTTATGCGTTGCTTGTTTTTTTTGTTATGTTATCGTGACTCGTATTGTCTGTGATTTCTTTAACAATATTCTTTCAATATTAAAACCAGATTTTTTTTTTAAATAGTTCGATCTCTCGTGCAGTTTATTTTAAATATCTTAACCTCCAAGGGATATTTTTGGCAATACTATATACAATAAAAAAAACTAAAGGGAAGATTCTTTTTTCAAAAGAAAAATGCACAAAAGATAAACAAAATTATCAGTAAACTCGCTAGTTAATACAACACCTGTCAGAGTTTTTTCACCCATATTTTGTTAGTATCATTAATATCAATTTATTGCAACACAAATTTCATGTATATATTGTATTTTCAATACACAAAATAATTATTAATTATAATTAAAGAACATGCCATCTCTGAATAAAGAGTTATCTTTTATAATAATGTTTTTAAATTGGGATGAAAAACAAATATTTAACTTACAAAACAATCAATGGTGTTATATTTACGTGAGGTTTGGTGTACATATATGTACGTCTCAATTTTTATAATCTTTTTAACTTTATTAATACAAATAAGCTCACAATATTTTGGTTTCCTTCTATTAAAACACTTTTCCAAACGTAAATTCTATGAATAAACTAATTTTGTGTATTATTTTTTTGTAATCTTGTGTATCTTGTAATATTTGCATTGTAGTCTATGTGCATTGTATACTATGTTTAAAAAAACTGTGCATTAAATTATCTATCAGCTTTCCGTAAGCATGTCGGCTTAAAGTGTGAAGTATATATATGGACTGTTGATAGAGTTTGTCGCAACAGAACTTGTTTTAAAAAAACTAATAAGTAAAACTTTCGCTTGACCTATCTTTTTCTGATAGAGTAATGATTCAAGTATGTGCTTCTATAGAGACTATTTGTTAACTAACGCCTTGTTATTTAGAATTAGATTTAGAATTAGGTTGGGGAAAAATTTCAGATATCATATACGTCCATGCTTTCGAGCATCCATTATTATATTTATAAATTTGTTTGTACGGGATTAGATTATGTAAACACTGTAATCAAAGAGGACGACACTAACTACGCAGCTACAGGGCTGCCATAATTATCACTGTTAACGTATTTGAAATAAATAAGCAAATATATTTTGACAATTTATATGTCTAAATTACATTACAAAAATAAAGCACTTTTTTGTTCTAATTCTAAATTTATTTATTAGCAATAGCATAGGACTAACTTGTCATATTCAACTGAGTTGAAAATCGATCAACACTTTATTATTTGAAAATTATCTCGATGAACGAAACCGGTCCTGATCCTAATATGTAAATAACTGTGGAATAATTATAGAATAATGTTTCATTTTTTAACCTGCTTTCATATTATAAGTGGATATCTCATCTCTTTCTGGCAACATGCCCAGCATATTGCCATTTAACAACATTCGACTGTTTACTATCTACACTTTTCTTTAGTATGTTTAAATTTATACCACTTTTACGTCAATCCCAATCAGCTGACATGTTCAAGTGTGGGAGAGAGAATTGACAATTTCGATGACATAATGACATCGATAACATGTTTTTGACATCTACAATCATTGATTTATTACTAGTGAATATTTTTTAAAACAACACTCTTAAAAAGAGATGTACAGTGAAAAACAGAACTTTCGACTGAGGAATTTATGCGTTTCTTTGTAAATATCGACTTAAATTTCAATGACTCGAAACTCGCCAAGAAAGAATTTAGTGACATGCATATCAAAATCACTGATAAAATCAGTCAGACTTGCGTTGAATTTATGCATAATGGTTTTGCTGTTACGGAAAATGGATTTCAAACCAAAGAATCATAATTGCTATTGTTTGGAAAGCATTGAAAAATAGTGGCTTTTAAGATATGTAGGTGTTCGCAAAATACTTATTCAAGTTCAGTGGAACACCAGTGTTCTGCAGGAACATTGTTTGGGAAACCCTGTCTTAGTGGCTCCGTGTTCTGACGTCATGCTCCAAGTATTTTTTCACGCAAGATAGCTCAGGTGAAAAGAATTTGTCATTCGTTTATAGGGTCAAATAATGTTCTCGCGGAAGCATATATGAGGAGCAAACATTCAAAAAGTGTTTTGTCACAAATTTTGAAAAATGGCGTTTTATATCAATTCTGATAGCCCATAATAAAACCTATGAATGGAAATCAAAATTAGTGTTCAAAAAGGTTTTTTTTCATATTAAAATGAAATCATAAAATTGACACATTCATACAAACCGTCACTTTTGCAACACTTAAATCATCATTTTCCAAGCTTTGTATTTGTGTGACAAAACACTTTTTGAATGTTTGCTCCTCATATATCTCACCACTTGACTATAGCTAATGTCATAATAACAATATGAAGCAGTGGTCTTATTATTATTTTTTGAAACTTTTTTATAAGTAGTAAAAACGATGACAAACATAATCAAATAAAATATATCGTGTTTAGTAATTTATTCATAAAGCCCATGTGTTATTGTGTTTTTTTTTAATTGCTTTCATTTTTATTGCTTAGTTTTTAATAATTTTATTGACTGTAGCAAGGGAAAAAAACGTAACTCACACAGAACAATTTCTGTAGGTGGCACAAAAAACGTATTTTGATAATTTTGGGCCAAAGTCAAAATATTTAATACACACAATCTCGAAGTATACGAAGACTAATAAATTTGTGTTTTATCTACGTAATCTGATAATAATGTAACAGATTGTTTAAGAAAAACCTTTGTGTAAGTTTTTTTCCTGGTATCAATTTTCACGCCCCGTTTTTTTTCAAATTGAAGAGCTAAATATAATTCGGCGTTTGCAGCTTACATCCCTTTAATTAAATGTGTATTAAGTTACATTCATTGTGATTATCAAAAAATAGTTATTTTTAAAAAACTGTGGGTTACATTCTTTTCACTTTCTACATTTGATATGTTAACCGATTGCTAAGTGTTAAACACTTCTCTTTTAAAGGGGTACACAAATAATAATCCGAGTGATTTGTATGTATTTATCTAATCACTCTTACCAAGTATTGTTTTCTTCCGAATTGAACAGAAGGTGTTAATCTCAATTTCTTGATACAAATAAATAAATTAATTTACTATATATATAATAACTTTGACCAAATACATATTAAACTAATATATGTAATCGGTATTAAAGTGCTTTTAATGTAACTACTATATCTTATATATAAAAATCAATGTTTGTATGTCTGCCATACCGTTCATGCAACTTGCGCGAAGGTTATAGGCGTAGTACAATTAAACTACAGTAGGTGACGCGTGTGTCGTACCATAGACAATCGGCAGCAAACGTCAAACAGACAGAAAAAGAAGTCATGCACTTCAATAAACACAATTAAATCACAAACACTTTCTTTGAGTGCCATTGCAAAGATTGCTGGGAACCAGCTAATAATTTATAAAAAAACAAATTATTGTAACATGATGATAAAATAATTGTGTCATGTGCATCAACAAAATAAACATTAGAATTATGTGCTTATTTTTGATTATTTAATGCAATAAAAATGTTATTACAATGTATAATAATATTGCTTTCACAAGAAAGTATTTTTTTTTTATTTTACCTAGTTAAACAAGATAATAATTATTTACTTTGGCAATGTTAATGATAAATAGTACGTAGTAAGGAAGACAATGTATTAATTTAGAGAACGTGTTTGTAAAACAGCGGAAAAATAGCTCCTTTGCGTCATCAAAATAATAATATTATACTAGGTACCCTACTAAAAAATGGCACACAAAATTAAGCATTGATGGAAAAGGCATTGAGGTGTTGCCAAGTAGGTGTATCATTGTCTATTAAAAATAATTTGTAAACTTTTTTTCGCACCAGGTCATTAACGCAAGAAGTTTTTGTTGAATATTTGATCTAAAAAACCACGCTTGCGAACAGTATAGTATAAACATACTTACTAAAAACTGGCACATGACTTATTTATGAAATGCTTTAAAAACTTGAAGTTTTAATAGTGTGAAAACATTTAGTTTTTGTTATTGGAACTAGGCATGAATGTTTTATTACAAATGTTTGTTAACATATAATAAATAACTAGATTCACTTCATTGAACGTATATTGTCTGTTGTATTTTTAATTGGGCCCTCTAGAGGTGAAGTGAGCCAACTTGTAAAATGGAAAAACTTTTTTCTTTGACTTTTAAGTACAATCACGTCTTTATTTAGTGTTTTGGTAGATTGCATGTTTACACTATTGCAATGTGTATTAATTAACTGAGGTTACCTCACTTTAAGACGTGTAGAGCATTACAACATTTACAACGCATCTAACTTATTTTTTTCTAAAATACAATTTGGTTCATTTCACCTCAAATGGGCCCATTTAAACTATGATAACATTAATACGATGTTTTTCAAATGAATATACTTCACGTTTACTAACTCGTTAGATATTTGAAATATAATACTTTTTCGACTGTAGCTTAATTTTTTTAACCTATATCCGCTTCCAATACTCCACACATACGGCCTCCTAATGTAAATATCTCAACAGCAGATTGTCTACGATAATTTTTTATGATTCAGATGCATAACATCTCTTTTATGAAGAAAGTAAAGATAGAAGGATTGGGCTAAGTCAGGACAATACATTTTATAAGAGTCATAATGAACGAGAAGAGAGAAGAGCTGTGCAAGTTCGTTCATTTGACCGATCGGCAACGCCAATTTGGTGACGATGACAAATTACCAGGGTTTCAATAAGTTCGCGGTTTCATGCGAAAAGCGAGTAGACCTTAACTAAAAATAAATTTTCATTTACCCAAGCTCTAGAGCAGGTACGGGCAAACTGTGACTCGCGAGCAAAATCTTTTTTTTTTATCTTTTAACGCCTTTTTAAAAAATATATTGAAAATAAATGAACAAACATTTTCAATCATGAAGTTCACTAAAAACTCTTTACGATCAAACATTTCGAAGCAGTTTTAAGAATCTTAACTACAAAATTAAAACCTGAATTTTAAAAATGTCAAAAGACGTAAAGCAGTTCCATTCCTCTCATGTAGGGTATCCCATCCGAAGGCTTTTTATTATCCTGGGATTTCGGGATTGATTAATTTTCAATACCGGGATCCCGGGATCGCGGCCATATCAATCCCGGGATTTCGGGATCAGAAAATTGAACGGGATCCCGGATCCCGGGATTGGATGCCCTACTCTCATGAGATTGTTTTTTTCATGATAATAAATAATGTACATATAAAAGTGGAATTTTACTTGCGGCCCGCCGCTCATTTTGAATTCGCGAATTTGGCCCTTCATCCGAAAAGTTTTGCTCCGCCCTACACTAGAGCAATGATTTCCAAACTGGGAGGCGTAGACTATTGCAAAGGTAGGCGCAAACAGCTCAAAATGGTGTATTTACTCTTTAAAACGTGTCTTTATTATTATAGAAAATAAAGGATAGGGAGATGCGACGCTATTATTTTTTTAAAGGATGGCGTAATAACATTATGTTTGGAAACCATCACTCATGAAGGATTGATTTTCTGCACACTTAAATACACGTTATCCAGTATTGGACAGTTGCTCCTAAGACACTTACAGTCTAGGGAAACACCAACTGTAAAAACGCTTGACGTTTTTTTAATGGAAAGCAGTCGTAGGTGGAGGAGGAGAACCAAATATAAATTATATTTTAAAAATAATAAAAACATAACAAATATTTTACTTTTCATATTTTTATAAGATATTTAGAGATTTTTGCAATATTGAATTGAGTGTGGTAAAAAAAGACAATAGTGAAATGATTGTTTTTATGCGGTAAAAGCTTTTTGAAAGTAAAATTCATCTTTTATGTGTCAACAATTTTCAATTTATTATCACTGTGTCAACAAAAACTTTGATTACTATGACATTATATCTTATTACGGCTCTCGCGTGTGCTTTTATATTATCATAGTGCTTTCCTTTGTCATAAACGGATTTGTTAATGATAATACCGCAATGAAGTTAGATCAAAACCCACCCTATCTTTAGCCCAGACCCTTTTGAGTAACGCTATTCAGAGGCGGATTAGTCTCAGCCATTATATTTTTCCCCAAACATAATAAAGAACCTTTTTAAATATTTCATTTTTGACATATTCGCGCCGCATGTTCTGCCCATAAATTGTCTTTGCTTTGTGTAGAATTTTTTAAAGGCTCACGCTTTAAGCTAATTTTTCTACTCTTAAAACCGTGGACTGCAAGAAAACGTGTAATCTGAGTTTGCGAATTGAAAGTAAACTGTTTTCATGATAATTAAAAGCAATCTTACATAAATAAAAACAATCCTCCATATCAAATACTTCAATGAAAATTAATCATACTCACTAGCACCGAGACAATTCCAAAACTGTTTACATATTTTAATACATATACGTAAGGATTCTTAAGTCTCAGCCTTTTTTCATGCCCCAGGATGCGAATTAAAAAAATCGTAACTAGGAAAATCATCGGATCGCGAGACTGTAGTACTTTGCAGGTTTTTTTAAAAAATATGTTAACAAATATTAGTATGTATCTTTATATATAAAAATGAATGCTTGTTTGTTTGTCCCTCATGCATTCCCATACCATTCATCCGATTGTGACAAAACTTTGGGTGGAATGTTTTGCGGATGCCAAAAAGGTTTCTGAATTAGTAAGTCAGCGGTGGGCTGACAATACGTCAACAAATGGGCTCGCTTTATATCAAAGCAATTCTCGAATGCTTTGGGGAAGCAGTAAGTTTTTTATCACTCCTATGAAATTATATGCAATACGATATTGTTTATCCAAAAGCATTTAAATAAGCACAATTAAAACAAAAACATGTTCTTTCTTTGAGTGGCATTGCAACGCATGCCAGGCACTCGCAAGTAATCTAAAAGGATTTTTAAAAAAATAACATATTATATGGGTTAAAAAAAAGATATATTTTTTAAATGAACAAATGAAATCATTGTACATATCAAAACCATCGCTTTTCTTAAATATTGGTTTCGTTGTGTGAATTATTATTTATTATTAACAAGCACTCGTTATAAAAAACCATCCAGATGAATTATTCAGTTATAACAGCCACCAAAATATTTTTAAAAAGTACAAGAATTACTTTAAAAGACAAACCAATACTACGACAGGTAACCAGTTAAGTAATTTCGTATTTTTTTTTCTTTCGACTATAAACACTATGGCATTTGGGTAATTCGAAATTTGTAAAACGTATTATAAATTTTACAAAATACGGACAATATTCTATTGATTTATTCATCATAATTCCACGATTGAATTTTCTGACATTTTCATGGAAAATATTACGTTGGAAGTAATTTATTTTATGGTTATTATAGCAAACTTCAGCTGTTACAGTATTACAAACATCGCTCATATTTTTGTTATTTAATAATTCATACTAAAGTAAATTGATTTTCAATTATGTTTGAACTAATTTCAGAATATATAATTACTGTGTATTGTTTTATTCATTTAATATTGACTGTTTACAATTTTCCAAGGCCAAGTTGAAAGCCTCTCTCATGGAGAGTTATGTACGAAGTTAATGACCACTCATCTTTTTTTGTTTTAAAACGCTCAATAAATTCAAGTTATTCTAATGCCAGTCTGTACTTTATAATTAAAGTAACGATCAAGTCGAATGCCAAAAAACTTTTGGCTGGCGATATCTCCACGAACCAAAAGCGTGCTTTTGACAGAACACGAAAACTTTCAATCGTTTAGCTCTTTTTATTTTATTCTTGTGACGCCTGGAATTGATATTATTATAATATATATTAAAAATAAGAGTTATTATACTAAAAAAAAACAAAAATAATCTTTTTACTTCAATAACACTGTCTCTTTTATTTTATTCAATAAAGTCAAATCAATTCGCTGATATCATTTCGTTATAAAAACAATATTTATACTCAATGTATTTTTGGGCTAAGTCTGTCGCTATTTACTACATATAAAAGTGGAGCATGTGCTATTTAATGGATTCAGAATGATTGTAAGAAAATTTCAACTTGTCAAAAGAAGTTTTTGAGGTCACGTATTGTATAGATACAATGACAATTTTGCCAAGAAACCGTGCAAAATTGACACCAAATATATAACGTTTCGAAACGTTTTCGTGTTTCATTCTTGATAGTTATTAAAAAATAAATATACATATTTATGTACATAACATTTACCATGTTGGGAAACTAGGTCACTCTCTAAATGTTTATCTCTCAAAAATTTTGACATTGTACTCACCACCACCCGTTATGGATTTACATCCTAATGTTCCGAAAGTATCTCGTAACACAGAAGTACTAATCGCTTTCGAATAATTGCCTGGAGTGTATCAGAAGCAATTACCCAAAACATGAACGACTGTTGATATCAGAAAATCTGTTGATGATTAAAATTTACAAATGGAATCTATAAACAGGTTAGCAAAAGTTAACACGATTGAATCGTTTAAATTTGAAGAAAATACAGTTATTATGTTTCAATTGGTATTGTTTATAATATGTTTTGTTTTCGTTGTTGTTTTCTTTATTTTTTCGTGAATCAAACAAAGCCTCTCTGAATACTTTTAGAAGATCAATCAACACTATTATCAGCATTTTTTATATTATGATATGAGTAAACTACTACATTTTTTCATGTCGTAATCATTTAGTTTTAATTAGTACAAAAAATGTGTTCATAATGTTATTACGCCTATCGTTAATTTATTCACTCAATTTAGTATGAACCTCGAATTTGTTACTCCTCAATTGAATTCTGTACGAGTTGGCAAAGTATCTAAGCTGATTAATTCGGATTTAGACGGTTAAGACTTGAACGTTTATAGTCATAAATGTCATTTATTATTACAAATCTACTAGTAAAGGAATATTTTCTGATTTCAATGGATCATTTTTTGTCTGCAGCAAGACTAGTAAATAATAATTTAAGACTCGAAAGCTGATTAGAAAAATTCAAATGTCAATAACAATTCAACGCAACGATGGAAAAATGCCATTTTGGTTGTGTCCGACATTTTAACACTGAATTAAATGGCTTTCTCATTTTATTTTTGAAGGACAGGCAATAATCTATAATAAAAAATAACATTTGTGCTTGGGGTATACTTTAAAGCAGCAGTCGCCAATCGGTGGTCCAACAGAAAAAAATGGTGGTCTGGGGAGTTGTTTCAGGAACATCTTTGAAGACAAGAATCCACTTATTACTTTGTTATAATTAAACAAGCGTATTTACCATTTTATAATAAAATAATTTAATCTAAAGGGTCGTTATTTTATACATTTTTAAAGCATTTTAAAAATGTATAAAAGTGATTTGAGGAGTCTTAAAAGTTGATTATCACTCCGCTGAAGCTTTTAAAAATTAGCTACTCAATGTTGTATTTGAATCATACTTAAATAACCTTTACGACATGCCACTGTTTTCTTCTCGAAACCGTACTCAATTCCACTAATAACAATGCAACCTTGTTGGAAATGTTATAACAAAAAGGAATATGTAAAAAAACATTCATATTAATATGGTAAACCAATAATTGAGGATGAAATACAAATATTATATCAGCATGAAAAACTCGCCAAAATATATCAAATGGAATTTCTTAGAAAAAATCAGCATATGTGGTAGTCAATTTCCGTAATATTATTTCGCAATTCGAATAAATTTTCGGTTTATTTAATTTCAACATTTTAGTTTTTAGCATTTAGCTAGAGAATTACATTTCTTTTCAAGGCATTTGGTGAATTTTCGGGAAGAAAGGGGTTTACATATAAAAGAGAGTTCTCACTCTATAACATATCTAAAGGTTTTTATTCCTCGGAAGAAATTAATTAACGAAGACACAAAAATTGATGGATCATTTATATATTTAAGTAATATGGAAGCCACTTCATTTATTTAACATAACACATTTATATCTTATATAAACACGAAACTTTGATTTGCTAAGCGTCAGTTCAAGTTCATCCGTGCACTTGAATGCCTGAAGATGCCGAAAGGCGAAACCCGGGTCGTTAGTGACAAAATTTGTGAGAATGTACATAGTTTGAACGATTCAAATTTAATGTTAATAATAATTGTTGTGTGCTAGTTCGTCAACCGGCCAATTAAATATATTCTATAAGTATGTTGACTGATCTTTATCGTAATTAATAATTATGTTAAAACGATACGTTAAGCAGGTGATAAATAAATACAATTTTAAATAAACTCACTCGGTATAATATCGTTGTATAGTAAATGTCTAATATCAAGAGCAACTGTCATTATTTAAATTTGGAATACATATAGTGTTCATATATTTATTGAAATGTGTTATATTTAGATTATGTACGAATATGTTTGCTTATTTGAACATTCTTTTGTTTCAGCTGACGGAATGACATATTCGTTTGGCATCTTCTATCTGGAGTTTCTCGACTACTTCAACGAAGGCAAGGGTTACACAGCGTGGATAGCATCCATCTTGGCCGGAGTTACATTATGTTCAGGTAAATTACATTTTTTCTTTCAATTCCTAAGATGGTTGTATGATTACTGTCAGTAATAACATGCTACAATATATGATGAATTCCACTTTTTCTCCGATCCAGAGTTATTATATTATTTAAATTTAAATACCCTTTTATACATACAATACCATCGACTCGAACTACACAAATCATCAATCGATTTTCAGGGGGTTTCAAATTTACACGATCTACAATTTAAAACATTTTCTATGTTTGAAAATGTAATAAAGATTTAAATTCCAGGGTACTTTCAGTAAGATTATTTTTTGCAAAACATTTTATGATAGAAGAAATGAATTCACATCAGGATCTGTAATTATTCTTAGATAAAGCTTATGCACAAGAGATTCTATCATTGAAAAAGACATTATGTGAATTTAAGATCAAACGCAAATACCTACGATAGCATTGCATTTAGCTAAAGAGCCCTTCTGTCTACATATTTCAGAAAAAAAAATATTTAAAATTTAAATGAACATATTTTTCTTTTACATGTGCGTAATAAATATACTTCGTTATTCTGTCGGGATTTTCCACATACTGGTATTTCAACAAGTACACCTTTTCACGAGACACATAAATGTACTTTATTCTACCGTTGATGCTATTGCTTCCTATTGCTATAAAACACCACTGAAATGGTTTTGTTTTCAATATCTGTGATGAAGTTAATAAGGCAGAAAACAAAGACGTGTCCATCTATGCCACCCTTTCCTTCATGTCAAATATAGCAAATGACTATATTATTTGCCGACGTTTTTGAATTAGATTAAATAAAGCACAAAATAAAATATATGTTGGGATACGAGTTAATGTAAAATGTGTTGATATGTCAAAAAAGCAAATGTTAAAAACATGATGTTACATTGCATCCAACATAATAATCTGCACGTGTATGAATTACTTAAGAGTTGTTAATTTTACGATATTTTAACACTATGTTGTTTTAATTACGTAACTGAACACTAGGGATTCTGTCTCGATACAACCCGAGAATAAATTCCCAGGAAATCAACACTTTTTGCCTGTCCGTCTCGGTTCCTGGGACATTTCAACAAAACAACCCGAGACTTGCTAAATATTGAATAAAAATGTGGTTTGAGAGTTACTATGCTTTGAGAACTTTTGTAAATTTTGGAAGGCAATATAAAAGGTAAGAAAGGGTGAAAATAAATGACAAAAAAGGAAAGACTCCTTAATGAAATAATCAAAGAACTTATTATGGTCACCGTAACTTTATGCTATCGAATATAATCACGATGGAAAGTTAGTCTAACGCTGCATGTTTTAATGAAAAAGATATAATTTAAATAAAATAACACAGAGATAATTTTCTACGCTAAAAGCATTGTAGTGTTCACCGTGTGAAGCTTTCAACTAAAGCTCTATGAGATGTCTCCAGCGTCGGTGCAAATTGCGAGCGTCCGTGTCAAGGAATGGAGAAGCTATCATAAGCTCTAATTGCCTGCTGAGCTTTGTGAGACAAACTTGACCATGAGACGAAATGTCACGGCCATTGTCATAAGTTATAACTGCAGCTTGAAAATTCTGTGCATACTTTTTTTTAGATATTATTTAATATTCAATTTCATAATTTTAATGTTACTTGCAATACAGATTTTGTGATAAAAAAAATACGATAATTTAAATAGTGATTAACTAATAACAGTATCATCTTTAAATAATCCTCTAGATAGGAAAGATTGAAATTATCGCATACATAATAATATATTCCGGAAAAAAATAATAATACATACAAAAGCGAAATATTGTGAGCTTTGCTTCGCGCTGTAAAGCTAACAGTATAAGTAATTCAAGAAAAAGCTTTTGCCAGCCATTAGTGAAATCATAAAGCTTTCGCAAAATTAACTGAAAAGGATAAATAGCTTTTCTTTAATAATTATTAGCGTGCGGCATGATAATTCAACATTTCGTTTGTTTGCTGTATAAATAATATCATAAAATCGTTTACCGAGTTTATCTGACAAGGTTTATTTATCGTTGAGATAAATTAAATAAATTATTCATTGAAAACGATCAATATTCCGTAGTCGCTTATTGAGAATATATTATTCATACTAAATTTAAATACGATTGAAAAACAATTAATAAAGTATATTATTGATTTGATGGACCATCCATACCGTTCGAGCTCACTTTTAGGGTGGTCACTGTCAATTCTAATTCCATTTTTTTTAATAGTGACTAGGAGCAGTTTGGATCATCACGAGCATATATCAATTAATAATTAGTGAAACTTGTTTTGATCTCTATCAAAAACAAATACGATGTGAAATTATTTTGACCTAAAATATAAATAACAACAATTTGATGTCTGATATTTCAATATGAAACCTTCATTATTTAGGTATTATAACTAATAAGCAAAGTAAAAAAATATATGTTTTGTATATATACCGAGACCAGTGTCAATCATCGCGAGCAGTACGAGCATTCGTTAATTGATAATTCTCGGGATGAGTAAAACCGGTCATGATCTCTTTAAAAAACAAATTTAAAAATAGTACAAAAAGTGTTATATTTTCTATCTTAATATTATAAAAACTTCTGCTATATATTATATCGACTCTGGAAAGGAAAAAGGACGTAACCCACATATAACAAATTTTACAGGAGAAAAATCAAATGTTAATTATGAAATATGCACAACCTTGAAGTATAAGGAACTGATAAACTAGTTTTTCATTGACTTTGTTTAATATTAATTAAATTTTGTTTTAAAAAAAAAAACCTTTTTTTTTTATCTTTTTTCTTGATCTAAATTTTCACAGACCCTTCCTTTTTCTAACTTCAACGGTTTTTTTGATAGAACGTGTATCAAGTATGTATACATTGTGATTATCGAAAAAAAGCTGTTTTGAAAAAAGTGTGGGTTACGTCCTTTTTCCTTTCCACAGTCGATTTGTATAATAAGCCAACTGAAATCATTAGTGAGAAAAATCTTAAATTCTTTTGTTGTAAGCATTGACTACAATACTCCATGAGGGCTGAATAATATGAAATGTATTTTATTTACGATATCTTTTTAATGCTTTCAGGTCCTATCTCGAGTATATTCGTAAACTGGTACGGATGTCGCTTAGTGACTATGTGGGGCGCAGTCTTGGCTTCCATCTGCGTCATAGCGAGTGTCTTCGCCCCCAACGTGTTGACCCTCTTCTTCACTATCGGAATCGGCACGGGTCTCGGTTTCGGATTGATTTACTTACCAGCCATCGTCAGCGTGACAGTCTACTTTGAAAAATATCGGTCCCTTGCGACAGGGATTGCAGTTTGTGGCTCAGGCTTTGGCACATTTATATTTGCACCTTTGACAAATGCTCTTATATCTATATACGGATGGAGAGGTGCCATGCTTATTATCGGAGCGTTAATTCTTAATTGTATAATATTTGGAGCTCTATTCAGACCACTGGATAACGAAATTCCCGAAAGTTACCTTGAACCACCGACTGAGATGACAAATTTAAATCCGGGAACTCTGCAAGATTCAAAAAATACTTTCCATCGTGATGTTTCAGATGTACAAATTTTATCGAACGGAAATGCGATACATAGATCTCATAGTACAGATCACATGCGACTTAAACCAATAATTCACATCAACGGAAGAGCCAATGGACAAGCTATCACAAATGGGAAAAGTAAACCCGATAACGAAATAGCTCGACTAGCTCTGAGCCAGCCAATGTTGAACCAAACTGTAGAAACAGTTCGAGCAAGGCGGAGTCAGTCTCTCAGAAGAATAGGGAGTGGTGTTATGTATAGACCCGATGTTCTTTATCAGGGTAGTTTGTTAAATTTGTCAGGACAACGTGGGAGATCTGCAACGCCCGAAGAACAACACTTCATCAGACACGGATCAAAGAGCAGTATCAGATCGCACGCTCCGTTGCCGACCGGTATCCCAACAACTGAGGACTTCCGGAATACTCTCGCCGACATGTTGGACGTGTCTCTTTTTACCGATCCCATATTCATCATATTCACTTTATCAAATTTCCTGACCAGCATAGGCTTTTACATTCCATACGTGTACATTGTCGCGCAAGCTGAAGAGCTCGGCATACCATCGGACAGAGCGTCTTACCTGCTGAGTATTATTGGAATCGCAAATTCTGTTGGAAGGATAGTGCTGGGATATTTATCAGATAAACCTTGGGTCAACAGACTGGCTGTTTACAACGCATCGCTTACAATTTGCGGAATAAGTGAGTATAATATTTTTTTCCAATATTTATCAGTTGCCCTATTCGAAGCAAATTAAACATAAGTTAAGACTTGTACTTACAGACTTTTTACTGGCATGATTAGAAGATCTTTTTTACCATATTTGCTTCATATGTGGAGCATATGGCTGCCACGCGGTTCCTTCATCTTTCCCTGTCTCCGGCCAATTACTTTGCTTCCTCCCGTGACATACCAGCATCCCTCAGTTCCGCCGAGGAACTCCTATGGATAGTACCCGAAGTTCGTACGTAACGACCCACCGGTCGAGAGAAACGGCAGGCAGGATTAAGGCTTTCCGGAGGCATCCGCAGCACCTGATCCAGCCAGTATCAACTTCTCTCCATAACCACTGACGTGACGGGGCGCTGTCTTGTACTTCCCTAATCTCCGAATTGCTCACAAAATCAAACCACCTCACCCTTATTATCCAACGCAAGCATCTGTTCTCAATGCTCAGTATACCAGTCTTCGTCAGGTGCCATGATTCGCTGCCGTAAATCAGTACTGGTAGAATGCAAGCATGAATCATGCGAGAGGTCTGTGGAATGCGACCATCAACTTCTGGGCCCATTCGCGGTATAGAGTCGAACGCAAAAAGCGTTTCAAAGACGATAAGAACTCTAAACATTTTAAAGTGATTTAAAAAACAAAACATATTAATTTTGGAGATAGCAACTTAAATATAAAAAAAATATTACAAAAATGCACATAGATAGCAATTAAAATAAAACAAATAATACTCTAAATGAAATAATAAATCATTTCATTCTTGAATAAACAAACAAAAAGTGCCGTTATCATGTAACACGTAGCAATATTATTTTTACTTTATATTCTTTACTGATATGCCACCGCAGATTTTGTGATAATATTATTAACTTGAAAATTTTGCGAAATTTAATCGCTCAATTTTTGTTCACATCCTCGATTTTTTTCACTAACGATCCGGGTCTTGCTTTTCGAAATCTTCATGCAATCAAGTGCATGGATGAACTTAAACTGACGCTCGGTAATAGTTGTATAAAGTAATTTTATTCTAATGCATTACTGAATTTCCACCAAGCACCTTCTTCAGTTAAAATCTTGAAATATATATAATATTATTTTCATTTTATTGTCATAAATGTGTCGGTAACGAACCCCACCTTCCGTAATCCAACTAAATATAATAGTTGTTTTTCCGCTGTCAAATAAATCTTGTAAATTAAATGCGCTCGTGTTTTCGTGCCCTTGGTCATGGCAAACGCTCAAAATATTTGGCAAATAAAACCGTTTCACAGCTGATCACGCCATGTCTTTGCGAATTCACGAAACGTTTATGTTACATGAAGTATGGAGAGGAAAATTTATTTTAAAAAATCGTGCCCACGAATAGTCAGTAAAATTTCCGTTACTTAGGTATACAAAATTTGGCAATGTAAATAATATCAAAGACTATCGATCTTTTAAGGTGAACCATATCGCTGATTTTTTTCCGAATTTATTCACATTGCGTTGCTGATATATTTATTTAGATACCCATGCCTGCTCTCAATGTTGAGAAGTAGAATTCTGGTGGAGATTATCTTCACAAAAGTTGTTTTACAAACTCTGTATGTTATCCAGTCGGACAACCTTACAAGAGTTAGGACAAGACTGCTGTTTAAATTATGTTATGTATATCCTAAGGTCTTCACATTCTTATCACAGAGTGTATTCTACAGGGTAAGGATGGCGAACCTTTTTGGGTCTGAATTTTATTTTCAAGCTTAAAAATTACAATTACAACAACAAAATTTGAAAATTAATTTATCGGAATAAATAAATAATTGAAAGATTATTTAATCAAAATTTAAATATTTTTTTGAACATGAAAATCATTCGCGTGCCCTCTAAATTCTCAAACGTGCCACCTCGGGCACGCGTGCCATAGGTTCGCCATCCCTGCTGTAGGGTGACAACTTTATTGGTGTCAATTTTTTTTGCCAAGGTTGTACCCGAAAAGAAAGATCTCAAGATTTGGTTGCATGCACTGCAGTGTGCAGAATGATAAATAATATAAACAGGTTGAAAATAAAAAAATCTATGAATTGGGTTCCATTCTCTTTAACCTTATAATTTGTCTGAAGTCCAACCAAGTCGGCATGACTGACGGGGACCACATATGAAGACCTCAATTGCAAAACCTACCGAAAGACCATTTTTGATTTTTTTCAAATTTTTGAGCCAACTTGTTCTCTATTCACAATCAATCAATAAATTTTCGATTTCAAAACCTGTCTTAATACAGAGAAAATGTATTTACAAAAACGTGTTTACTCTCAAAACGTACTCAAATCCAAAAAACCCACAGTAGTTATTTGCACTTTCTCAACAATTTTGGTTTTTGGATATAAGTAGGTTTTGAATCTAAGGCGCTCATATCCAACTGATATAATCGAATCGTTTTGAGTATTTTCCCGCACGTTGTTCGTGTCTGGACATTCCCAAAGGATGTCATCAGTTGTTAGTTTCCTAATAACTCTTATTATAGTTTGACGACAATCAATCCAGAAAGAAAGACTTTCTTATCATGCATTTTACAAACAATTCACAGCGAAAGCATAAAAACACCTAATTATTTGAATTTGTTAGTATTTATGTCGTTTACCTTCTCTTGGTCTTAAGTTAACAATAAAAACCCATCATTTGTTTTTTGTTATGACATAAATTTTCACGAATTTAAATATAAATATAAGTAATGATCAATAATAATTTTATTTCACATTGTATTGGATTAAGTTTTTTTCTTTCGGTAAAACTGTTTACGCATGCAATATATTTTTTAAAAAATCAGTCTTGCTCAAATAACTTTGATCATTAACTAATTGATAGCGGTAATATAATATTTCGACGGTTGAAAGAAAATAATATTCATGTTTATTATCTTAATAAACAATTCACAATAGTCGTATGTTTCACTTCGCGATATATTTTATTGCATCGATAAAAATTAAAAACGAATACATCATTATTTATTTTGATATATCGACAGCATGGGTGCCGATAATAGGCTGTCATTTCATTGTGGTTTTTTTATCAGTAATAAAAAACAGATAATTACCAGCCATTGAATTTATTCATCTTACTATCGCTTTCATTTGCGTTTATTTGAAACGCATATTTATGACTGACGATGCATTTAAAATGGGCATTTTGTATGAAACACTTTTATTTTAACGTTTGATTTTATAATGAAAGGGTTTTATACTTTACTATCCATTACTCGTTCCCATATAAAAAAATACGTAACTTATTAAAATATATCAAAGCTAAGCCATCAATGATCAGTCATAGAAATGTCGTTAAGTGGCTTATGTAGTAAATAGTTATTTTTTATTATCATAATTCATTATTCGCTACGGAGAATTGTTAGCTGAAATTTATGCAGGTAACGGGATGATTTTTCGAAAATGTTCAAAAAAATAGGTACGTTCGAAAAAACGATTAATTTTAAAACTAATTTACATTTTCCAAAAATATTTGACAAAAATTATATAACACTTCAAAGCATAATATAGCATAATATATTATCAGTGGTTCCTATGTTTTTATTTTTAAACATAGAAAATTTGTTTTTTTTTTGTCAAATTACATTTTACTTAAATGTGGACAATTTTTCCGTGAATGAAATTTCGTGAAATAGAAACATTATTGATTAATTAAGAGAAATGTAGGTTTTGCGATAAGCTTTATTTTTCTATCAATCGAAATAATAAATTATACTTAAATTTTATAAAATAAAATAAAACGCGAAATAGTCCATACCCTAAAAACAATCGTAACTTAATAAATAGTTTCTTACTTGTAATTTTTAATAGTATTTTGATTTTCTTCTACTTGAAAAAGTAAGAATTGATATTATGGATATAGGAGTAACGATTTTGTATTTTTTTCAGGCACTGCCTTGAGTGTTTTTTGCACAGACTTCTACTCTTTGGCATTCTACGCCAGCGTGTTTGGATTTACAATAGGAGCATACGTTGGACTAACGTCAGTCATCCTGGTTGATCTGCTAGGACTTGAAAGACTTACTGACGCTTTCGGACTACTCCTGCTTTTCCAAGGCGTCGCATCTATCATGGGCTCGCCAATGGCTGGTAAGAAACGATATTTATTTTACGTAAATGATAATCTTAACCGCTTTTACTATTGTATACAAAAAAATGTCATCGTATGCATTCGTATGTTTGAACGAATACTTTTCAAATTACCAGTTACTAATAAAAAATATTTAATCATAAAAGGTTTTACTAGAAAACTCTTGGACAGGGATGCACAACCTGCGGCCCGTTTGATTTTTTTTGTGGCACTTTTCATCTTTGAAATAAAATTCACCATATATTTTTTGTAAATAATTGAATTTAAAAATCATTTCGTGGATGAAGTAGAATAAAACGGTTGATAGAAACAGGCTTACTGATGAAAATTTTGACTCGATTTTCAACGTAATACTTTGAATATTAAATAAATTCTAAAGAATTTGTTTAAAATATGTTAAGATCAGAGACATAGATCGTTTTAACTTTTTAATTAAAAATACACAGTTATAATATTTCTTAATATGATATTTTTTTTGTAAATGAATACATCCAATCCTCTTTTTGCACCATTTCAAAATAACGCTGTAATAGAACCTATCTTTAATATAACTATTATCATTTGTATACAGTTTTTTTCACGGCTCTTTTACGTGAAACGTTTTCCCCGTGAAAAAAAAAGGATTTTGCGTACTTTAAATTTCGTTTGTTTTTGCGCCCCAAGCGATCAAAATTCAAAAAGCGAAAAAAAGGATGTGCGTGCCTACTCTATTACAGCGCTGAATGGTGAGAGAATTGGAGGATTGCTAGCTTGCTCAAAAAAGGGGATTTAAAAATGATGTGAATACCATTTTTGTTACTAAATGATTACTATGTCGAATTTACATCTCAACCATGAGTTGAATTCGCGGTTGAAAATATTAAATTTAATATGATTAAAACGAATCATTATATTATTATATTAACAACTTTGAAGTGAAGTTTCACTACCCTCAAAGCAAGGACAACAGCACTTCTTACTGTGTGTAATCTACCACATAAATGAATTAACACACATCTCTTAGCAGTTTGCAGCAATTATTTAGATTGAGGAATCTTACAAATATAATAATAATCAATCATTCGCTTATATACACCGTTTAGTATTATTAATTCATGTACAGCAAAACCACCATTTACACTAAAGCCAGGACTATGTAATTTGGGGTAGTGTAATTGGGGGAGTGAATCTCATACAAAATTAGGTATTTGGTATAAAATTTCCCTTAGTTTTGCCAAGAAAAAAAAATGCAAAGCGCGCCAAAATCCAACACATTGACAGTCGCCGGCTATACGTGTATAACCTGGCACGTGTTGAATACACAGACGTTAACCAACATTTGGCTGTATGCGCCGTACAGACTACCGTCTTGTAGCAACGACAATGGAATGAGGCAGTGCAATTGGAGGATTTGCGGCAAATATTTCAAGCCAGCGCGTAATTCGGGGTAGTGTAATTAGGGGTTCCACTGTACATACATATATATATAAGATCGCGACACACAAGTGACACAATTTTATATCAAAACAGTTGTTTCGATCCAAATAGTTAGAATATTTCTAGAACAACTTAAAGCAACAAGGGACTGTTTTAATAACTGTGTTAATCATAACCAGTGGATGATATTTTGTATAGATCTGACCGAAGCAAATGTGTTTATATTGATTGTATTTTACAGGTATGCTGTATGATGCCCTAAACTCGTACAATCCAGGGTTTTACGTCGCCGGCATTACTATCACGCTTAGTGGCGTGATGCTGTTCGCCATTCCTCCACTCCAGCGGTACCTCGCCAAGAAGGACTTCCAGAAGAATTTAGAAAACGATGCGTGCAGGGAAATTGAAGTCTTTTAAACATATGCAGCGATATTTCTGCATAACTGACATTTTCTTTCAGTGAAAGATCCCTATCGTAATTTAACCTTAAGTGAATCGTTATTAGGATATATTTCGATACAAGAATACAAATAATAATAAATGGACGTGTGGATAACGACGCGTTGTTTCAAAGCATTTCAACTGAAAAATACATTAATACATCTCTAAATATGGACATTTTATAATAATATTGTTTCCGGCCGAAAAAAAAATTACGAGCGATTCGAGAGATGAGATATGGTCGAAAAAGAAAGTGTATTATTAAATTGTCAGAATTAATAACGAAATGAAACCACCATGATTGATTCGATCGCCATGGGCTCAACAGTCATCGTCTGGTCCAGCAGGGATTTCCGTAAAAGCATAACTTTAGGAACAGTGTTTTCAGCCTATGGTGTTGAGCCCCATGGTCTCCTTGTGAATCCTATATTAAATATGCTTCATCTTAAATAAATAAAGTAGCCATTTTCGTTTGTTCTATAACAATAATATTAAATGCTTGCCATCTTCAATTAAAGCAGTAACTTCATATCAAGTGCAGAAAATCAGCGTGAACTATTTTTTTGGTTGAAATGTTAAAAATAAGTGAATCGTCGTGAAGAAAAAACAATGAAAATGACTTTACGTTAGTTTAAGAGTTCTTTAAATCGTGTGAACTTTTATATGTATACCTTCTGTGGCAAAATACAAGAATGATTACGAAAGACTGAAGCTTAGTACTGACAAAAAAAAATAGTGTTGATCGAAAAGATTCGTAAATCTTAGACGAATCGATCTATTATATGTAGATCCAGATGACTTATAGAGAGCACATTACTTTTATTGATTGAATCGTTGTACTGACACGTAAATATTGTATTATCAAACTTATCTGATTTGTAAGATATCTTGACACTGTGCCTTTTGTTGTAAACGTCAAAATGACACGGGACCCAACCGTAGATCATTAAAATATTTAAAACGTGAACTTTTGAAGGTTTTTTGCACCTCTTTGTTCACAATCGGGATCATGGCTCCAATCGTAATGAAAAGGGTACTGTTTCAAACATTTTTTTAATAATCTCGAATGTCTTCTTATATTCCTCAGTTTGTTTTACATATGTAATATGATGATTGGCGTAAACTGTAAATATTATAACGAAGATTGTTTCAAAAATCAATAATAATTACTTAATTGAAACCAGAAAATGTGTAACAACTATTGTGTACATATAAAAGTAAGTTTCGAATCAAATGACAAAATGGATGATATAAATTATAAATCACCACAAAACAATCGAGGAATCTATTATATTAAAATATAACAGAAATAATAAGATTCGTTCGAATGATTGTAAGAATCGATTGATTATCTTTAAAGATCTTCCAATATGGCACAGCTAAATAATATTTTTATTTGAGAATTAAATAAGATTTTTCGCTACTGAAAAAAAACACTATTAATTGCTAATTTAATATTGTCATCAAAATTGATATTGTAGTACTTCGTATTTTATTAATACGTAAAATAAACATTGGAGTAAACCTTTAAATCTTTCAAGATCAAACTGTTTGAAAGCGATTCTTTGCGAAATATTTTTTTTTTAATTTTGATAATTCGAAATGTTTTTAAAACAACGTTGCCAACAAGCTTTGCATTTTTAAACTAAATTTAAGAATATATAACTATAAACATTATTTATCCAATTCTACCGATAAACGTAGTGATTGTTTACGCGTTATGCGTTATGCGTTATACATTAAATTAATCAATTAGATTTTTCTATTTCAGTCTTTGTATAAATATAATATTAGATATCAACAGTGATGTGATCTTGCCTTGACGATATTTTAATAAAAGTGGAGTTTTTCAGATTCTGTATTTTTGCTATGACCAAACAACTTACGTGGCAAAGTGTAAGAAGTGATGTAACATTTTGTTCATAAATAGTGAGATTTTCAGATAACGTGCTAAACTTGTTCCCTTGTATAATAGTTAGTGAAGTCTGTATTAAATATTTTACAATAGTCTGTACTAAATATTACTCAGTTATTATTGTAAAGCTTCGTCTGCTTCTGCAAAGTTCTGCAAAGTGATGTAACAAGTTTCATCAGCGAAGTTTTTATCACAGACAGTGTAAATGTTTCATCTGTTCTTGACAATACTAATTTCGTATGCCTCAAAAGCAGACTTATTAAATTTCAATGAAGATTTCACAATTAATTCAATATTTCAATTATGTTGAATTTTCTACTGTTAAACGAAATAAGGCTTTTTCCAAATACACTCATTTAATTTACTTAACTTAATAATATTATCAAAAATTCAATAAGAGTTTATCGACTTTTGAACTATGTCACTCTCTCCACCAACCGTTACGGTCATAAAACAGACGTTTTCCGTGGCGTAACGAACGTTATGCGTTGTTCAGTTTTGTTCTAGGATTGTCAACAACAATTGACGTTGGAAACAAATGGCCTAGACTTAGTGTGCGAAAAAGATTCATATAAAAATGTTTGTGTACTCTTTCTCCGTATGAAAGTATTTTTTTAAAATACTTAGTAATATCCTTAAGTAGCTACTACTTCTGCGGGGCCTGTGAGTCCGTCAGCTGGTCGGACCGACTTGATTATTTGCTCTCGTTCATTATTTATGAGATGATTATTCTGTCGTGTGTTATTGGCGAGGTAACTCGTCTCTGGAGTGTTAGCACGAAAAATTTGACGAGTTAGCTCGTCTGTGGCAGCCATCCAGTTAATACACCTAACAAAGAGCTCTAGATTTCTAACTCAACTGTCAGCACCGAAAATTTTGAATAGTGGTCAGCGTACTTTTTCAGTTGTAACATTTAAGCATCAGGAACAGCAGGCAGACGAAGCTAGAATTTTCCTTGTAAAAAATCCAAGTTCTTGCAACTTTATCAACTCTTATTTCAAAGTACTTTTTGAAATAATATATTATCTACCTACGGTGAATGCTAAACCATCATAAGATCTTTAAAACTACATTTTACTCGCCTTTATCTACAAGCCTAGTTTATCATTGCACTTTAGTATTTTACTAGATTTATCAAAAATGCATATCTATCAATGTGTTTCAATAATCATTAAATATATCGACTCTAAGGATCTTACAATGGTTGACATTAACTGTGGACATCGTAAAAGATACATATAGATAGTTTTTGTACGTCATTTTATAACAATTTCATGTTAATAGTTTATATTTTAAGTTTTAAACATTATACGCGCGTTTGTTGATTGATTTTTTATAATAGTAATTTATCGGAAATAAGTAAAACATCCATTAAAAGATGTCAAACTAAATATTTTACATAGGTTACATTACCGAACGAAATAAAATTTACGTTTCACAAATTAACAATAATTAATCTTGCATAAAAATTGAGTTTTTTGACATCTAAATACAATGTAAATACTCGAATACCAACATAGTCATATCAAAATTAATACCTCTCTTTTTTTCTATTAATAATACTTACAATCTTCCAATATTATTTTAAGAATTAATCAGTAGATCTATTGGTTGAACTCTATTATTGAGTGTATTGTTTTTTTAATAGAGGCACCTATTGAATTTGATTTTCAATTCTCTTAAATACTATTGTAATTTTCATTGTATTTAATTTCAATCACTTGTTACTATCATCAATAGATGCCACTATCACAAAATCTATCTACTGATACGCATCTGCTTTCCATCCACTGTCATCCAAACATAAGACGAGTTTTTATTCTCTCTCTATTACATATTGAAAATAAATACAGAATAGTGTTTATTCTAGTTTTGTGTTAAAAATGGCGATGCAAATCATCAATAAAATAATTTATTTTGAATACTACAATACATAATATTATAAAGATGTTCCTGTTGTACAAAAAAAAGATCGTAAGAGCTCTTAATCGTTTCATAGACTCGTGTGATTAGTTGATTGAATCAATTGACATTACGAAATACATGACAACCGAAAAACAAACAATTACTTGTCGTCGTTGGCTTAAAATATTTCAGTGAAACCCCGATCTATCGTTCTCGCATTGCTCGTTTTCCCGCATGGGTCGTTTATTGTTCATAGTCCCGGCCAAACACCCATAAGGACAATGTAAAATAATCCCGCATTAATCGTTCCCCGATTTACCGTTTTCTTCGATCTATCGTTTCAATATTTTGGTCCCGTCACGAATATTATCTCGATTGACCGTTTTCGTTGAATATTTTTCATAAATAGTTTTGCCTCGTATTTCGTTTAGCGCTTTTTTCAGTAGAACCCCGATCTGCCGTTCTTCGTTTTTTTTTTGCATGGATCGTTTATTTTTTACTCGACCATGACCCGTCATAACAATATTTAATAACTCCCGTCGGGACTCCCCTCCAAATTATCCCGATTGACCGTTTTTGTAGAATATTTTTTTTCGCTCAAATAGTTTTACATCACATTTAGTTACATAAATATATAAGTTTTTTGAATATTAAACATTTTTTGGTATTATTTGAAGATTTCCCGCATTATCGGTTTCCCGCATTATTCGTTAATTTATTACGGTCCCTTGAAAAACGTAGAATTGAGGTTCCACTGTAATTGTAAAACTTTTTTTTTTACTAGCAATGCAAAATTAGTCGTCTTGTATTCAGATGTATACGATCAATTATTTTAAATATTTAATATGTTATGTCTACGATATTTATTAAAAAATCTGTCTTTCAACTAGTGCCAATAGTTTACCACTACAATAATAATATTATAAAGGGTCCAAGACACTTCTCTTATCTTCATCCTATAGTGGTTCCAGATTGCAGTTGACTGACTAATTTATAATGTTATACTTCTTTTACACTATGTTGGAATTGACTAATTTAATGAACAGATAATATCATAATTTATTATTAGAAATATGTTACGAGTTAAACTTTTTAACGATTTTATCAAACTTAATTAAGTTTATTTCTTTCGCCTTAACCATAATTATTATTATATTCACTCATAAATCATAATTTAATTATTAATCTGACAATAAATTGTGTACAACTTTAGTTACCGTGAGTCGACGATTTAATAATATGTATATAGAAATTTTTGATTCCAATGTTTGATCAAAACGATCGAATCGGTGAGTCACCGATTCTTCTTGGTGATTCTTTAGTACCGTTAAATCAACTCTATGTTAATTTTTATTTAACTTTTAGTAAATGAAAACTTTTACAAATCTTACAGAATCACAAGACAATCCAAAAAGATTCTGTATTTATCATTGGCTCGGTCTAATGTGATGTAGTATATATAATATCAATTTATACTGATTCCACTATACTATGTATGGAAAAGTAAAAAATATCTATCAACTTAAACTGTACTGTTTTGGTGGAACAAATTGGTGTTTATTCACCATTTAAAATTTAAAAATATATATTTCTTTACACACTTAATATCTTTAACGGAATGCAATGCATCGCATAGCATTTGACACCAGTATAACGGCATAAAATTATAAGCACATAACATACTTATAGCATTTTTTTAAATGTGTCTCGATATCACTATATTTATTATTCATAATTTACGAAAGGCACGTATTTTATGAATTTAAATTGTATTTAACTATTGTAATTATGTAGACTCGATTATAGGTCCATATTAAAACAGGTGTCACCCATTTTATGTGGGATGAATTTAATATTAAGAAACACTTCATTAAGCTAATGATTTTTAAGGCCTTCATGACATCTGCAATGTTTATTATAAAATGTAATCTAATTATACGAGGTATGTACAAACATTATAAATAAAATTATATTTTTGTTAGCTTTTTGATTGTTTTATTTTAACAAAAACATAATACTCTCGTTAAATCGATTTTAATTAATATTATAAAAAAAAATGTTTTAAAAAATTACAACTGGAACATTTATTAAACATAATTAAGATGAGATAAGGCAGATATTAATATTGATTGAAATTATTTAATCGCTGTTGTTTTTTTTTGTGTATAATAATTATATTCTCAAAAACATGTATATCTAATTCAATCGATTTTACTTTACAATTGTGCTTAGTAATTATTGTTTAAACAAACAAACAGCTTGGCAATTGAAACAAACATTTAAATTCGCGTCATTTAAAATTGTATATCAAAAATGAATTTAGATGTGTATTTTATATATTAAATTATATTTTAAATGTAAAAATCGCATATTTATCAGGGCTGTGTAGTCGTTAAAAAATAAAACGACTCAGACCTTAAATTAAAGCAAGACTCTGACTCCAACTATTAATTTCACCAATCAATGTGAATAATAACCAATTTTTCGAATATATTTGGTTGACTAATATTGTATCTACTCACGGATTACATCTTCCTGGGTGAACGGGGAAGAGAATTTTATATAATAATTTTATCTCATCGATGAAGAATTCATAAATCCTTCACAGATTTGTCATAAACTTACAAATTGCTATTTATTTTTTAAATAATAACATTGAGTGGCGCCACTAGTCGACTTTGGTTCCACATAGTTCTGGTATATACAAATCGACTGTGGAAAGGAAAAAGGACTTAACCCTTAGCTGTTTTTCGATAATCACAATGTATCCAACTTGATACACGTTCTATCAAAAGGATGTAAGCTGCAAATGCCGAATTAGTATCTAAATTTAGCTTTTAAATTTGAAACCAAGATAAAAGAGTGAAATAAAGGTTTTTCCTAGACAATTTTTTCAATCAATATTAGATTATGTCAATTTAACACCAGTTTACAAGTCTTCGTGCTATTCAAGTTTGTGTATATTTCATAATTTGCCCTATGGCCCAAAATTATCATAACACGTTTTTCGTGTCTCCTGTTAAATTTTTTATGTGTTGTTTACGTCCTTTTTTCTTCCCACAGTCGATATATTTATTTTTATTTTTACATAATAAACTTTCACACAATCAAATAAACTTTTTAGCTAAAATAATCATAATTCTGATGAAAGGGATAATAAAGTGAGATGTTGAATTAAAAGGCAATACGGAAACATTTTAAAAGAAAAGTTTCTTTTGTTTTTTCAGCTCTTCTTTATGGTTAATTTGTTTTATTCTGCGTATTAAAAATCATAACATACTTTTCAAAATCCGATTCTTATAAAACAATTACCTTTTTATAACTCAATATTATACAAACGACAAGTTTTCGTCGGCCTATCATTGTTTCGCGACTTATTCGTTTTGAACTAACATAAATGTATTAATGAATAATTATTACAATATATATTTTATTAAAATTCATTTTTAAACAAAATCTCCAAAAAAAGTTGTGTTAATTTTTTTAAAGTATTCTATCTGTACAAGTTCATAAAATGGACGGCTTATACAACATGGAACTAACCCAGAAAATGTAAAAATATGAATTAGTGATATAATATTGTTTCCATGAGGGTCAATTTGCTAAGATAAAAATTCTACGCATGCAAGAGGACGTTTTTATTATCTATCGTTGTAAGAACCAACCAACATTCATATATGTGTTTTTTATTATGTTATAAAGTACCAAGCAACATTATTTATTTAAAAATGCATTAATTTCCAGATAAAGCAAAAGGTTTGAACTTTCAAAATATTGGTTTATAAATACCACATTTTTTTACCAACACATTAAACTTAAAAGAATTTATTTCAGAAGTAACTTTTTTTTAGATTGGTACCTTGTTGTATAATACAGTCCAATTATTGGTATATCGCACGAAACAATGGTAGTCTGACGACTTGTTCCAAAGGCAAATTCCCCTGGATGTTTGACCACTGTCTGTACATTTGTTTTTGAAGTCTTCTTAGTCCATATTATGACACTACTGGTTTTCTGATACTCTAAAGTGCGACGCTCTTCGGCCCCTTTTTATGATGCCATAGTCCTTCTTGCACCGCCCAAGTAGTGCCGTTCTGATGCGGGGCTCACCTGCCAGGTAGCACAATAATGGCACCAATGTGCAAGCCTAAAAAATCATATCAGCACGATTAAACAATCACCAAGTACTATTTTAAATAAAAAGCAGCATTCAAAACTTTTCTTCTAGAATAGAAAGAATTGAAATATGTTATAAAGTCAGTAAAACTTGTAAATCTCTTGCTGCTCTGTTGCTTAAACTAAATATAATTCACCTTGCTCATAATAATTTTAATATTTGTATCCAGTTAGTCGAAAAATATGCTTTTTTTTTCAAAAGTCGCCATCAGGTTTACATATACAATTTACTGTTTAGCTGTCTATAATACAATTAACTCTTATTTTTTGCGTGGTAGAAACGTTTCACAAACAACTGTGTAAAAAAAAATATAACTCGTTAAAAAATTTGAATATTGGTTCCTTGAATTTAAAACCCGTATCATTTGAAATAAAGCAACAATGTGGTACAGAAAATCTTATAAAAAAGTAATAATAAACACCCAATCAGTACATCACAAAGAAAGAAAAAATAGTTTTATTCATCGCTACGATACGCGGACTTTTTATGAGGGACTGGAGAAAAATCGCTTTCGTCTCTAGAAACGTCTGATATGTTTGGATCTAATGAAGCCTTTTGTTTGTTATAACTTATTATTAGGAAATTCGTTATTCGCTTCTATGTTTTTTTTTTGTTTCTGGGAATTGAGTTAGAACACATAATTTGTGTAAAAATATAGTATTCGTTCTTTTTAGTGGACCCTGTTGTTTAAAAACCGTATAAAAAAATTGACTTTTAACTTTTTCTATTTTTTGTAAAAATAAAGTGAACAAAACACTAATTGTCGGAGTTTTAAAAGATATTTTAGTTTAAAAAGTTTGCAATTTATTGACTTAATATAAATATATATTTATATAAGCAAAATGAATAAAAATAATCAAAACACTGTTTTACAAAAACTAATTTAAAAAAAAATGAAATACTTCAATTACAAGTTTCACAAAGTTTGAATTTGGAGAGATAAATTTCGTTTTTCTTTTGTGGAAAATCGAAAAAAAATAATTTAATATTTTACCTCGAAAGTTTATAAAAGAAAAAAGTTCTGAAATTTGATATTGTTTTATCAAATAGTCTACGAACTAAGGTGATTTGAAAACAACCTTATATAAAATTTGGCTGTAAGTTGGTGAACTTGTAGCAGGTGTCATTCATTATTGACGTTTGATAAGCACTTGAAAATTGATTTTGTAAATTCATATTGTCTGTTATAATTGCATTGATTGACCTGGTAAGTTTTTCACTACTCAGTAATGGACTTGAAAGCCAAAGTTCAGAAATCAACATGCAAATTATTAAATCGTTCATATAAATAGGCGATTATTTTAATTGGATACGAAGTGAATCGTATACATTAACCAAAGATTGCTTTACAATGTCTTGTTGCTATTAAAGTAATACTCAAATAATTTATAACTTCAAACGCCAGTAACGTTTTCGGATATTTTTTTGAGATTATAAATCACTGAACGTATACATATCGACTGTGGAAAGCAAAAATGATGAAACCCACAGTTTTTTTTCGATAATCACAATGTATCAAACCTGATACACGTTCTATCAAAAGGATGTAAGTTGCAAATGCCGAATTAGTATCTAAATTTACCTTTTATGTTTGAAAAGGATAAACTTGTAAAAAATTAAAACCAAGAAAAAAGACTGAAATAAAGGTTTTTCCTAGACAATTTCTTAAATTAAAATTAGATTTTGTCAATTAAACACCAGCTTAGAAGTTTCCGTGCACTTCAAGATTGTGTATAATTAATAATTTGCATATATCCCAAAATCATCAAAACACGTTTTTTGCACCCCTGTAGTGGGTTACGTCCTTTTTTCTTTTCCACAGTCGATATGTATTATTAAATTGACTAAACTTTTTATAGTGAAAAGTCATATATTTGTTAATATTATTAGATGCATATATCGCATAATGGTATCGGCTTATTTAAATTCGCCCTGCCAGCAATTGTTTTTTTTTCGAAAGGCTATATCTTATATTTTTGCGAACAGAATTCATAGAAAATAATATCAACAAGATTCTCTTAGTTATTTGAATGTTTTTCCAATGGCGTTAGAGTATAGAAATTTCATAACTTAACTCTTTGAGTAGTTAACTATTTTTTTTTATATTTAACATTTTCGTAAATTTTGATTATTTTTACTAGAACTGCGAATAAACATGTAAAAACATTTTTTTGTTTTTTTTTTCAATTTCAATTTATATTCAAAAGCCCTTTGACATATTGAAACTCGCTGGGGAAAAACTTGTGACAACTCATGTGCTTACGGGGTGAATATTTATAAATGGCCTTTTAACCCATTAACCTTTAAAGAAACCAGGTTATGTATCATTGCATTTCTTTGGTCATGTATACAGACACTTCATACAGACATTACTTACAAATACAAAGGTAATTTGTATTGTATATTATAAACATTTTTCAGTTTTATTTTATAATTTTAAAAACTATTAGTCTTGCACGAAGAAATCTTGTGGATAACTAACTATGACTAAATAAATCCCGCGACTGTTAATTCGTTTGTTTTTGTATTTTTTTAATGTACATGTTCAAGTGTTAATTAAATTCATTAAATAGTATTTATTTATTTGAAAGTTAAATGCGTGAAAAAAGGTGAGAAAAACCATGCAATATGTTTTTTTTAATTACAATAATTCTTTAACAAATTGGAAATGGTACAACATATCGACCGTGGAAAGGAAAAAGGACAGAACTCATACTTTTTTTCAAAACACCTTTTTTCGATCATCACAATGTATACAATTTTATACATGTTCTATCAAAATGATGTTAGCTTAAAATGCTGAATAAGTATCTTAATAAAGCTTTTATGTTTGAAAAAAAAGGGCCTGCAAAAATTGCAATCATGAAAAAATATATTAAAAAAGCTTAAGTTCCTTTGTCTCTTGTAAAAAAAAACATGTGTGGGTTACATCACTTTTCCTTTTCACAGTGATATAAAAACAAATCATTATTTGATCGTTTAAGAGTTGGAGAAATTTAGTACCTCAGAAGCTAGTGGTGCCAGTAGAACAAGTGAAGGCGGCGGGTGATACTGGCGCGATGACCATCTTCCACTTTCGAGAGAATATCCAAGATTTCCTGTAGCTATCCAAATTGATAATATTCCTTGTGGTAACCAAAACATCAACATCAAACTAGCCACAGCTATGGTATTCTATAATATGATGAGAATAAATAAAACATGCATATTGTAGTTGACATTGACTGATTGTAATCCCGATTAACTTATTGAGGTTATATTATGGGGAATAACTTTTTTTAATCATATGCTAATTATTTTAAAAAAAATACATATTTAATGAGATTCAATAATTATTGATTCTTTTTCTTTGTATATGAATTAAAAATCCTCTGCTAAATTTACAAAAATCTTTAGCCGTTCATAAAATCATACAAAATTAACTATTTCAAAATTTCTCACATTCAGAAAAATCTAAGTAGAAAGGCAATATGTTTTTTAATAAAAGGAATACTTTGTTTTTTACTAACTCCACATATTTTAATTAATATCAGAACTGGTTTTCTCGTCACCGAAATTCATTGACTGATGTTTTTAATGCCGGTTATAAGCAAAACCGGCTTAAATATTTAATAAAATATTTGGAATTCGTAAAAAAATGTGCTTTATTATTTGAAAGAATCCAACATTATATTTAGCTTTTCCATTTTATTATAGATTCAATTTTATAAATATCACCCAACTCATTACAAATTTCATTTTTACTTATTTATATTTTTTTTATATATTAAATTCATGGAACTTTCAGTATTAGAACACATTAGCGTCAAAGTCCTTCGAGTCTCTTTAATCGCTAACGTTTTTAAAAGTTGTATTCCCTTACCATCGTTGCTGACGGATGGGCGCGATCGCTACAGAGGTAAGAAACCTCAAGTGAAGCCAGCCAGTCCAAATCACTTTATACTTCCCCTCATACTACATCCATACATGTACACACACATGCGCATACATACATATACACATACAGTACACAAGAAACTCAACCAAGGAGAGTCATTATCATGATGCTTTGTTCGTTTTTAAATAGTGTATTATTTTTAGACGATCTTATTTATATAGTTATTATACTTACTGTAACCAACTGTAAAGCTTGCCGTTCGCTGAAAAGTGTATTTTATATAATAATTTAATTTTTATGATGTTTTACATCTTATTTTGCATGTTTGATGATAAAAAAATATATATCATTTGATTATTAAAGTAACCATAAGGACTTATATTCATTACTGGATTCATACGAACTTATTCAGTTTCCTTAGTATCTTCATATTTTTTTATATTACTGCTAAATGAAAAATTCTGAAAACCGTTAAGTTTTCCATGAAAATCAAATTATTTCTTCCCTTATAACGTGACAAACGCAAAACAAATTATTAAACACTTGGACCATACTCGGACCGTTTTCCTGGAAACGACTTATTCCGAGTGAATAAAGACTGCAACGTGTAAGGCACAAAGTACGATTAAGTAGTTAAGTAATATAAAACCCAACAATAAAATAATATATTTATTTACCTTTGTTAGCGACCATTGCTCCCATTCACGTTCTGCCTCCCTCAGTCGCCTGTTCAGCATAACTGTCTTCCACAGGGACACTATACTACAGAAAACATATTAATATTAGACGAGAAAGGAGCCATATTTCATATTCATACATTAAACATTATCCCATATAATTTATTTTGAAAACAATACGACTTCACAAGTCGAATGTAAGTATCAGCAAAAAAAACAGTGAGAATCTTCAGTCGTCACTGTTCAGAGGGAAGTAATTAAAGACATCACATTTATTTAATAAAAAAAATGTATTCATGTCCGCTCCAAAACGTGGAGCATATGGTCTCCCAAAGTAGTTATCTCGACAGAAGTTTTTCTACGAGAACTGTTTTTTACTCAGTCGCTCAACCTCACTTTTTTTCAAAGAGAGTAGTAGGGATAAAAGGATGGGAATAGGGCAGGACAAGTGGTAAACTAATCGCTCTCGCTACGCCCAGTTACTGACGGATAGGAATGGTGGGAGGGAAATTATGACATCACAAACACTCATGGCTTCGAACCGAAATCGATAAATCAATCGAAAAAAGCTGTTCGTACTGGGACTCGAACCCGTGAGATCCGGCACGGAAGCCCACACCACTAACCGCTACGCCATAGGATACGGCAAAAAATAATTTGCAACATAAATAATATAATAATTAAAATAGCATGTGCAAATTGTATATTTAATTCTACAAGTAGATTATTAAATGGACATTTTTTTGGAACAAGCGAAATTAATATTTGACTTTAATCATTTTTGTGAATTGATACGGTTTTGCACATATTGTTTTTATGAAGCTTTTTCTTTGCTAACTGTACGTCTTACGTGGACGAAAACAAATCGAATGCAAAGTGACTCGATGCGGTACGAAAATATCAAATGGTCTCCGCCGCTATAGAGTGTCCACGAGACAAAACACACGCCGCGATCAGTTTGTTTGATATTTTGATTCGCTTTACCGTGTTCCAATCGCGTTTGCAGTGACTTCGCCCAAGTAAGACGTAGCATTAGAGAATGCGCCATCGAGTGGATAAAACATATTATATCTAACTTTCGTGCCATAGAAGGACCTTGTAAAAACATTCAATGTAAAATACTTGTGTTACTTTTCCATAAACATTTTCAGAGTAGCTCTTCTCGTGAAAGTGCACAGAAATTGTGTATAAGGACATCACATCAAAGCTCAGATCAAATGACAGTTAAGTGTTGGATTACTCACATAACAATGACCGGCACGAAGCCAGCAAATAGGGCAAGGGGGGCATTGAACGCGACAAGCCGCTTCTCAGAGAACCTCCAGTCCAGCGTGCATACGGTGCCCGTCAGATCACAGCCGAAGGATCCGTACTTCATGAGTGGAGGAACAGAAAAGGCCGCGGAAAATATCCAACAGAGACCAATGCAGAATGCGTAGAATTTGATACTCAGCTCCTTTCCTGGGCAAAAATCGATAGGTGCAGAAATACCACAATACAATACAACAATATTAATAAACTAGCTATAAAGTATATAAAAAAAATTAGGAGTAGATTAGTTGAACTGTTTTTAATCCCGTTGTACAGAATTTATTTTCAAATAATAAAAGTAGGGTTTGTAGTTTATTGAACATAATTTTGGACACTCAAAAGCCGGTTTTATTTCAATAAAGAAAAACCGGATTTTCAAATTATTACTGATAGTAATTTATCTATTATTTATTGAAAAACTTTAATGATTTGATTCGTAACCATGATGGTTTCAAATAAAAAGAGATGAATTATGTGTTCAAAATATTATATTATGGTTTATTTTGAAAACATTTTGATTCGTATACAGTTCACACGTACATCAAACTCAAAAAAAAATCTATTTCAGGATATCTTATTAAAAAAATTACGTTATTTAGTAATAGATCAGTTTTGTGTTTTCTAACGATATATTTTTTGAAAAGGAACACCGAAAAAATATAGTATTTGTAAAGTGTTTATATTATAATAATTAAACAAAATAACAATATTTTAAATTCAATCATCTTTTTTTGTATAAACCTTAAATACAATGTCTGAAAATTGTTAAAAACTCGTGTATCGTTTCATTAGAATTGCAAAAAAAATATTTAACTTAAAGTATAATAATAATTATCAATTTCAAATAAATGGTTATAACAATTTGAACCTCAATTTTGACTGATATTTCAAAGAGCATTTTATGACTACAGCATCCATTATCATAAATCAATCATTAATTAAACCCTGTTTGCCTTGGGTCATTTATGAACATTATGCTTGTCAAATATTTATGCGAATATTAAATTAATACAAGAACATTAAATAAGAATCCTTTACAAATATTTACATAGTATGCCGAGGTTGGTTAAATAATAAAATAAGTACATTTCGGCAATGGTGGAACGTAAAAAACGTACCCTGTCCGTGGTTAACACTTTGAATTTAATTCGCTTCTTTTGAATTATATTTAATAACTTTTTCATTCTTATATATATCAGATAACAATAAATTTCATTTGCATAACAATATATATGGCCCCATACATTATAAATCGTATCATACTTTCTACGAAACTATTAAAAATACAATAATATTTGTATATTAGTTCATGAATTTGAAAAACTTTACAAATAACTTTAGTAATCAATTGCCAAGACGAAAGCTCCCATGAAATATTACAACTATTACTATCATTTACTATGTAGTGCTTCATGATTCTTCTGTTAAATCAGTTATCAAGTATTTGTAAAAAAATCTATCATTAAAATACAAAAAACTTGTAATTACTTATACAAGTGCAATTTTAAAACATTTAACTGCAGTGTCATTTAGCATTTAAATAGTTCACAAGCAAAAACCGTGAATATTACAAATTTACAACGTTAGTACTAAGCGAGGTATTCGTCCTTCATACTATAATTGTTAATTTTATTGATACCCTATTTTTTATTTTTTTGTTATTTCCAAATGGGCACGATTTGCTTTTTAACAGCCAGTTAGTCGCGTATTGCAATACAATAAAGCGACACAAAATTTGGCAGCATTGAATTTGTCCGCTTTCGTGACATGTGAAAATGTTTCAGCATTTTTTTTGTTGGGTTTCGCAAGTTATATATTATGACATTTTATGTGCAATGTTGATCATGTGTCTCATTTTTGCGTCAAAACGGAAATTGACAATATTGTCCGAGTTTCCGAACTTTAATTTGCTTTCCAAATTTTTCCAAATTATTTCAAAGGTTTCGGTTAGCCCTAAACAATTTGTAAAATATACAATTAATCATTAATACGTACATATCGAAAGCAAATAAACCTGTTAAAAATATTTATTTTTTTATCTTCGAATGAAAATTGATTATTATGAAATTAAATACAAGTTGATTGTTGAGTATCCCACCACCACCCGTTATGTGTATAACGCAATGCGATCAAGTAAAGAGAATAATTTACTCCTCAATACAACTCCAAATTAATATAATATAAAAAATCAGGAAACAGTCAAAATTGTCAATTGAATAATCTTCTGCAAACATTTTATTCCGCCTCAAACAATTTGAATACTCTTAGTTAATTACGTGAAGTAACAATCATATTACAAATTAAACATTTTATAACGTTAAGCGATTGATCTCCTGACCACACCAGTGTTTAAAATAAATCTTTTTTTATTGTATAAGAAAGTATTTTTACACACATAAAACAAGTGAAAATTAAGTAAGGATGTGTTATACGATGAAAACACTTTCTTCGTCCATCATTCACGTGTTTTATTTTCCCTGCGCAACAGCAAAACCTGAACAGCAAAGATGTCACATTCAAAACCCGTATTCCTTTTCACATTGAAAATGGAAAGTATGAATTCCTCAATGAAACAAATATTAGTGATTATTACGTGTCAATATAAGAAAACAGGTTTTGTTTCTCGTTCATTATAATTTTTAAATGTAAACAACACTGTTATTAATAATATTAGTATTAATTTAATAATGAAATCGTTTGTTTAGTTATCGTTTTATATTACTTAATTTAATATCAGCAACTAGGGAACCTTTAAACGTTGGAAGGACGCATTTAATTATCTACAACATATAATCCTCGTATTATAAAAAAATAACCATTTAATGTCTTTAATGTATAAATTTTACGATTAAAACAGTCTTTGTATATATACGATTAGGTTTTATTTAGAAGGCCGCAATTAATGACCATGGTGACTGAAATCAATGTTTTGATTCCTTCGTGTGGTTTTGAGACATCAGTTCTCACACACCAGTTCTAGAATATTGGTTAGAAGTTAAGAGTTATTTAAAATTCACTATTTAACTTTGCTGTTTATTATTTACGTTATGGAACAGCAATATTTAATTGGTCAGTATTTCATTAAAATTTGGTTAATAGCCGTGATTACAAAAATGTGGTTAAGTTACTTCCTCCTTAGTTAAACCTCCTCTTTTTCCTCCCTCATCTTCCTATAACTGTTTGAATTATAAAATTTATTAATATCATTTACCATGTTTAGCTCTTTTCACAAGTAAGTATCTTTCAAAACATAAAGACGCCAGTGCTGCCATTTGAAAAACTCCCAACAATTGATGCATAAATGCAAATAGCTGACAACACGATTCACCGAACAGCCATCTAGACAAAAGAAAAAAGTCATTATAATACTAAACTTAACTAAAACTTACATTCAATCAAGTATTTACAATTACGGCTTTTAAATATATCTCAAATATTATACACAGTGGTACAGCTTTGACCTAAACAGTGAAGCCTTAAATATAGTAAAATAATTCCAGGTATTTATTATTAATATGTTATTGTAAATATCTTACAATCAGACATACACATTGAAAAGTAGTAAAAAGTTAGTTGAAAATTATTCACTGTTTGTACGAAACTAATAAATAAATTTAAATAATAAAAACAACACGCGAATCATTAAAATGCGTTTATGACTACTAAATTGAACCTTTTATCGAAAAATTTAGAAGAAATCTCTGGAAAATAATAAAAGACTTTCCAGTCAATACTTTGCCAATGGCAGACATAATTAATAACAATGGGTTTTTCGAATCAGTGATTCATGGAGACTTATAGGTTGCTAAAGGGAATTTGTATTGTTTTTAAATTTATTGGTAGTGGCAAAATATTATATATATGGATTAAAACAATAAATGCTTTAAATTTCTAAGTATTATAGTTTTACTTCATCGACAGTTTTTTATACTTTATTGAACCTGTTTGATGGTTGGGTCAGAATAATGATAGAATTTTTTTATTTATAATCCTTAAGTTAGCATATACCTTCCAGCTAGAGCTGACGGTCCGGCGAAAGGGAATCCTCCAAGAATACTTCGTCCTAAGCATGCTGTGCATAAGTTCAGGACTAAAAGATGACTTTTGAGTGAAAGTAAATGACTTTGTACAAATGTGGTCACCATCCAACTATTTAGAAGCACGCCACTAATGCCTATAAAAAACAACAATGAAAATAAGTTGAAATATTGTCATGTCGAAATACCGTCTTGCGTTGTAAAATAATATGAGCGTGTAAATTACGAAATTCTTGAAAGTTTTGCCAGCACTGAAGAAGATTATTATAGGATGTCTTAACATATTATATGCGAGTGGTGCGAGTTGCAGTCTTCAGCTATGCAACCCACAGAAAACGAGAGGCTTAAATTTATGTTTGCCAAAAACTTTGCAGTTAACTCTCCACTTTATTTTGTTGCAATAGTGTTTATTATGCGACTAACTTTTATCATATGATCATGAAAAAAACACTTTTTACATAATGATAACAAGTACGGAAGTTTGCTAAATTTCTAATTTATCAATTGAATATTGACAGCAAACATGCGCATTCAAAAAATATACTAGAATTTCACTTTATTGCTTCAAAATAAAAAAGATAACGTTTTCAAAATTGAATATATATACCATATTTATTCAATATGCATAGTATTTAAGATAAAATCAATCCTAAATAAAAAAAAAAATGACATTTCCAACTAAATAAAAGTATATATTATTTTCTGTCAAGATCGAATCATTTTATTGTAATATTATATTCTACAAAAATTTTAACGTGATCAATATTGTTGCCATACTTTCATATCACCTTTTTTTGGCTGTATTTTTTTTTAAACGGTAATAATTTTAATAACTAATTTAAAGAAAATTATATCACGTTTGGCAGTTATGCAGTTCAAACAAAGAAGAGGTCTGTGTATATCTTTTCCTTATGACGCATTCATTATGCTTCGCATATTACACGGAAAAAATATGTTGAGTGTTACAAAATCTTTGTTTGTCGTTGCTATGACAAACAAAGATTTCCATAAAGTTTTTCTGTCTAGATAGAAATATCTATGTTCATGAACATGCTTTATTGTTGAATAAAATAAAACTTAAGAGGAGACTTTCGTTTGGTTCTTACGAGATTTTAGAACACCGTTTTACAGTGGTTAGAAGATTTTTGCAACAATTGTCCCGAATTTCCCCGACCATGTTTCTTAATTTAGGATTCTGTCAAGATTTACTTCACTCTGGATTGAATTACTGCCATTTTGGAAGGCGGTAAGGATATTTTTCCAAACAAAATAAACAAAAGTATTCCAAACTTGTGCACGAACTACAATTTCATTTTGCGAAACTAGTTTAAGATTAAGAATACATTTTAGTCCAATAAAGAAGCACGCAAGTATATCACGAATCCCTACTGTGTTCGCAAAAGCTACTACGTCGCAAAATTGACCACAAAAGCACGTGTAAATGAACGTAAAGGTGTTGAAATAAGAATTTCTCCGTAGCTATGAAACGACATTCAAGGTCTAGAAGATTTTTTTTGGATGTAGCAGAGATTGGTGTTACTGGAAGTTTATCTCTTTACTTTAATATTGTTTTCTATTCTGAAATATTAAGTTTGTTCTCTGTGACAAATATATTTAACTTTACAATTGGAATTCGGGTCAAAGGATTTAGGTTATGAGATAAATTACAGAATATTTACAGCACGAGTCAAAGTAAAGTTGTCATTACGCTATTTAGCATAGTAACACGATAATACAAAGACAATGGCGACGAACTTTGTTTATTATATGAAATTAATTGCGCCATAATCGTTTTCATTTTTGTGCGGTCACAAGGAAAATGTAAAAGAATAGATGTTACTTTATTAGACAAAATCTTATCTGAATAGTTACAGATTATTAAATGTATTTTTTTATTTAACAAATACACCCAACTCTTTTTATACGGTTTTCGAAATAACACGGTCTACTCAAAAGAACGCTTAATAAATTTTTACTCGATTTATTTGTTCTAGCACGATTCCCAGAAACAACAAAAATAAACAAACAAAAGATTTCATATTAACAAAAAATTCAACAACATAGGAAGATAATAACAAACAAAAATCTTCATTTGATTCTACCACATTAGACGTGTCAAGACATTTATAGCGATGAAAGCGACTTACGCCCAGTTCTTCATCAATGTGCGCGTATGTTATCAAGTAGCGATGAATATTACTATTCTGCTTTTCAATATTGCCATTTTTACACGATTTTCTAAGCTACAATGTTGTGGTTTTATCAAATAACCATTTTTTACGGATCAATCTAAAAAATACTATGTATTCCATCATTTTTCTACGGTTTTTAGTGGAACGTATTTTTGTTAAATCCATGTTCGCTCTCAATGTAGAGCATATGGTCTCCTAAAGGAGGTATCTCAACAGAAGTTTTTCTATGAGAACTCAACCTCTCTTTTTCAAAGAAAGTAGTAGTGATAGAGGGATAAGGCTTGGACAGGACTGGTGGTTAACTAATCGCTGTCTCTACGTCTAGTTGTTAAAGGATTGGAAATGGTGGGAGGTACAACACAAACATTCATGTCTTCGAACAAAAATCTAAAAATCGATCGAAAATATGCTATTCGTACTGGGACTCAAGAGGTCTGGCACGGAAGCCCACAACGCTAACCGCTGCGCCATAGACCCCGACAAAACGTATCAAACGTGTAAAAAAGTGATCAAGTGACTTACCGAATACTATAACGCAGGCACCCAAGAGGGCTTTGTGTGAGTTATCCAATACATACCACGGGCACTCGTGTTCCGTAAGCATTTTCCGATCATTAACTCAAAACGGGCACCTACTCCGCGAAAACTTTGGCTCTACTTGTGATCGTTCGCTTTGTCAGTGATGGACTGGCAGGAAACTAAGCCTGAACACCAGGAACCTGTTCCGAGAGAACAATGGACCCGAAACACTGCAACATGACGGTGGACAAAGGAATTGGTAACATGAGATATAATTTCTAAGACAAAGGCACTACCAACATCGGCGACCGCGGTATGGTATTCACAAAACTATTTCCCAAACACACACTATATTGTGCAAGTAATATTGTAAAAACACTTTTATAGTGTTTACTGACATTTTTTTTATATATTCATGTCCGCTCCCAATGTGGAGCATATGGCCTCAAAATGGAGGTATCTTAACAGAAGCTTTTTTCTATGAGATCTGTTTGTTACTCAGTCGCTCAATTTCTCTTTTTTTCAAAGAGAGCAGTAGGGATAAAAGGACAAGGGTAAGACAGGACTAGTGTTTAACTAATCGCTTTCGCTACGTCCAGGTATTGAAAGATCGATAGAGAACCGCTGTGAGATAGGACCCAAAAATACTGTCAATATTTGGAGTAAAGGGATTATATTCAAAAGATAAAACATTCATTTGTACCAATTCCACTTTTATTTAATATGATCAGGACCGGTTTTGTTCATGCGAGCATTATCAACTGACAATAGAATACAATATTACAGAGTTAATTACCCATCCGCTCAACGTTGTCGACTTAGAACACGGAAGTCACGTGTTCAAATCCCAGTACGGACAGTTTTTATAGATTGATTTTTCCATCAAATTATCGATCTCTGTCTGAAGGCATGGATGTGTTCGATGTCTTCAATTTCCTCCCACTCATGTTTTCCCAAAAATGGTCGAAGCGAGAGTGATTAGCTAACCACTAGTCTTATCCACGTTCAATCCTTCTATTCCCACTCTCTTTGGAAAACAGATGTTGAGCAACTGACCAACAAATAGTTCTCGTAGATAAACTTCTGTTGATATACCTACATTAGGAGACCATTTGTATTTAGAGCGGACATGGATTATATATATAAAACAAAATAAAATTATAAAGGTGTAACATTCCATTGGTTATTAGTGAAATGAATTTCCAGATAACGAAACATCATAACTTTTTTTTCAAGAGGTAATAGTTATTTAAATTTTAGTCAATTTAGTGCCACTGATTTATAAATTGTTTTTTTATGTGTAAATACCTTTCATTACCAATTACTTATTACACCCTTATATTTATTTATTTATTGTACATTTATTTTTTATGTAATATTTTATTGTATTGCAGTCAAAAATTCTCGTCACAAGCGAAGTGTAATATTTTCAACCCTTTTTTCTAACAAGGATTCAGTCGTTTACCTAACAAACAGTCTGCTTAATGTAACTACATGTTTTATGAAATAATCTTTCTTCTTTTTTAGCATATCCGAATAAAATGGGATTAACGACTAAATACTAACTAGTTCTCATAAAAAAACATGTTTTCAAATCTAACCTTAGGAGTTCATATAATTTCCATAATGTGAGGACATGGTCAGAAAGTATCAAAATTCAGAAGTATTTTTGTTTCTCACCAAGATCTTAGCCAACATTTTGTTCATTCAAACTCCTCTTTATGAAAAAAATACATAGTTGTGGTAAAATAAATCATTTATTTTTATAAAAATACATTTACATTCGTACATCAGATTTCAGATTTTGAATCAGCCTATTTTCATACTCGATCAATTTCTGGACGCCCAAACAGGAAAGTTCAACGCGGATTTTCAAATCCTTGGGAGACAAGACGTCGTCCTTCAAAACGTCGTAGCACTTTTTAATATTATCGATCAGCTCGTCTTCAAGGTCCTGAAAAATATCAAAGACATATTATAAGTTGGCTGATCAACATTCAATTTGTGAACTAGCTCTGTCTATTTGTTTTAACAGTTTGTCGTACATGTGTTGGATGTCAAAATAGTATTTTTTCTTTTGTAATAAACAATTTAAACCATTTTTCTCATTCTTAAAATTAACGCAGTGTTATTACACCATTACTGGTACGTATAACTCACAACATTGTATACTTACAATGATTGATTGTTAGCATGTAGCTTATAGCTATAAAGCCTGTAATGCTTCATATTGAATCAAACGATAATCAAAAGGGAAAACAACTTGCCGTCGTTACGAAAGCGCTGTCTTGCCGACGATACCTCTCCAGCAGGCAACGGTGCAGCCCCAATCGCAGGCGAGCGGCCAGAGGCGCCCCCGACAGCCCCAGGGCGATGCAAACTTCTATCGACTCGCGGGACAGGGTTTCTGCTCGGGACAACCACTCCACAGTCAGCTCTGAAAAAATATCGAGTTTATCAAAAATAGTCCACACTATTACGTATAACATAAGAAATCACATCTAAGAGGGCTTAAATATAAGTGATTATTATTTCTTGCCAATGGCTATGTTTTTTTTTCATTAATTAAAAAATAGTTTTTATGTGAAAAGGGTTATAATCTTATTTTAAAATTTAAGAATAATTACTAAAAGTTGTGTTTAATTTTTCATTAAAAAAAATATACATATTATATCGACCCATAATCGGCAAAAGAACTTAAGCGACACAATTCTGTAAATTGCGTTTTAAGACAATAATTGTTCAATATCGCCTAAGGCGGTGGTTTACAATCTTTATGTACTACGCCTCCCTTTGAAGAAAAAGAATATCTTCGTGCCTCCCCATATTTTATTTCATATGGTAATAAAGACACGTTTTAAAGGTTAAGCGAATATTTTGGCTTGTCAGCGCCTCCCAGGTTGGAAATCGCTGGCCTAAGGCATCAGTGACAAAAAAAATCAGAGAGTTATCTCAATTGCCTGATCTTTTTAGGGCCTGTGCATTTTATTGTTTTGTCTTGTTATCGTTTGTTTCACGTGACAATTTTACTATAATTTCAGGATAGGCATTGATTGACCATTTATATTACTATTTACTAACCGCATTTTTTTAAAAATCTTCTCCTTTTAAATGTATAAATTGTCAGCTATAATTCTGTCTAATTCGGGTATAATATTATATAATGTCACAGCAAAAATATCTAAAACAGCTTTATGAAACCACGAAGACACATTACAAATAACTGTATTATAAAAAATAGTTTATAACACAATTTCTTTTCTCGACACAGAATTGGGATAATATAAATATCAAGTTGACTCATGGTTTTTTGGTACTCAATTTTGCAAATTTTTATTGCGTCTATCTTCCATCTTTATTAAAAGTCAGCTATTTGTAGCAGCATCTTATTCTGCAATATAACGATTCAGCGTTTTTTCTCGTTCGTAGAATCAGAAGAGTTGCTGACGACAAACTATGCAATACAGATATCTCTATATCGTCGACCATTATTTGAACACGGCTAGTGCAAAAAATAACATTTAAATTGCATAAGAACCATAAAAATATTATGTCTCATCATAAATGTTATCAAGTTTTTTTGATATTAATATTGTATTGCGTTTGTAGAATAAATATTGATAGAAAGAAACAAATGAATGTTTCGAAAATAGGTTGAGAAATAAAAAATAATTATTCTTTTTACATCAACGATAATTAATGTCAACGACCATTGAAGAATGGCGTCATAATTAAAGATGTTTGGTTTGTTTAATTGAAAAATCTTAATCAAATCGCATTAGTTTACGTGGTGATAAAATAAAATTATTTTCATTTTGTAGACTAAATTATTTTTAAAGACTTATTGAACAATTTAAATTAACTAAAATTAAAATGCTTTGATGGGCTTTTCACCTTAGCTCTGCTAGTGTGCAAGTACAGGTCGAACCCACGCCGTCCATTTATAGAGCGATTCCTTTGTTCTATACGCTAAGGAAATGTAGCAGAAACACGTTCACCTTTTCAAATAATTTATGAGCCCATTTTGTAAAACAGTGACCGGTGCAAATGCGTGTGTTTTACGCCAAAAGTAGGGAAATTATAGTTCATTAACACTGGCAACTACGTATTATTTGGCAACTATTCCATCTCTAGGTCACTGATTTAAAACTCTTAAAAATCGCTTAGAGGTGTTACTGACACTGTCGTAATAATAATAAACATATCATTGATCGCTTTTAAGGTGTTTACTGTCAATACTTGGTGGAAAGGCATTATAATAAAAATAATGAAAGATTTTTAGTACTTTTTGCACATAAAATTGATTAGATCAGGACCGGTTTCGCTCATCGCGAACATTATCAACTGAAAATAATAAAACATTTTTAGTACTTTTTCCACATAAAATTTATTAGATCAGGACCGGTTTCGCTCATCGCGAGCATTATCAACTGATAAGAAAAATATATAAACAGTGACAATATATAAACTGTTTATATATTTTTCTTATCAGTTGATAATGCTCGCGATGAGCGAAACCGGTCCTGATCTAATAAATTTTATGTGGAAAAAGTACTAAAAATGTTTTATTATTTTTATTATAATGCCATTCCACCAAGTATTGACAGTGAACACCTTAAAAGTGATTATCAACTGATATCAAATTTAAATGGAAATAAAAAGGTGTATTTAAATTTGTATAAATATCACTGTTTATATATTTTTCTTATCAGTTGATAATGCTCGCGATGAGCGAAACCGGTCCTGATCTAATAAATTTTATGTGGAAAAAGTACTAAAAATGTTTTATTATTTTTATTAAAACATATCATTCTCAAATATCTTTGAAAAAAAGTCCGATAAAATTTCTTTTACTGAAGATAGTATTTGAGTAATGACTTTCAAAGTTTTAGTTAGATATGCCATAGATAATAATATATAGCTATTTGAAAAAGGAACTAAACAACTAAATAAAACAATATCTGCACACAATCATCTCGATTTGTTTTACGTCAGAAACGTCAGAAATTGAATCAATAAACAACATAATAAAAACAAATTTTGTTTAGACATTAGCTGTGTGTGAATATTAGGCGATAAAGCTGTTCTAAAAATATTTATATTAAAGAATAATTAAATTTAAAATGTTTTTTTGCTTTGTTCCATTCGTTCACTGTAAATTTATAATAGCGGGAATTTTATAAGAATAATCATGCAGTTTGCTATATTGATTTGAATTGTTTTTTTCCCTTATTACAGTCCTATAATATGCAAATAACGATGTTGTAACTACAGTTGTATGTACGTTGCTATTTATTGTGTTTCAAGTAAACTGGCACCAACTTTAACGAAAACGAAACCCTTCCCCTGGTGACTGACACACGGCTATCATAAAAATAACGGCATACTATTTTATAAATGAATATTTGAATATAATATGTACTTTCATGTTGTATTATTCTATATTTTGTAAAATCGGTATACTTTTAGTAACTGGTTTACACTGAAACTTAAAAAAAGCACAATTTAAGTATGACATCAAATAAATAATTTGTCATGTTAATAATGTTGTTTTATATTTTGTTCTCACTTCCTTTTTTAAAAAAATTAACGGCACCTATCTCAATATTTTTTTCAGTCTCAAATATATACTAACGAATTCGTATGTTCCTAGTATACGATAAAATTAATTATTGATGGTTTATTACAGTGCTTCCCAAATATTTTCATTCCACGGCCCCCTAAATCTGAAAAAAAATAATCCGCGGCCCTCCTCAATACAAAACATGTTCTGCAGCGGCCCCAATCTGGGAAGCACTGGTCTATAATACTCACGTAAGAAAAAAGTACAAAAGGTTAGTAAATTTGTTTTTATTATTGTTCTTTATCGTGAAAAGTTTTGACTTGATCAGTCTATATAGAAAACACGTATTTATAAACAGACAGCTATTTTATATCCAAATACTATTTTGGAAATCAGACGTTGATAAACGTTTGAATAAAAAATGTTTTTTTTACGCAGTTCAAAATTTTATTAGCTCAAAAATAAAATTAAACAAGAGGAAGAGAAACTATTGCGTACTTTATATTTCGAGCCAAAACTTGTGTTTACTAAATTAATAGGCAAAACGACCTATCAAAAACGTCATGACCCAGAAAAAGAGCTGTAAAATACATCAAAAATATTATGACTACAAAATTGGTGTTTTTATTTTAATATGTCCATATTAAAATACCAGTCTCGGCATATTTTGTTTTACACCAACGTACTTTATTTTACGACGTGAGTAAGTATTCGATAATTTTTAAAATATACAATAAATCATATTGTTGTCAAATCGATTTTTAGCTAACTTTAACTGAACCAAATTCCATAAATATTGTTGTATTAAACTTTTTGTTTATGTTTTAATATATTTTTTTATAAAATAATGTAGGAAGTAGTAACAGAAACGTTTATTACAATTTAAATATATTATCACTTTTAAGATGTTCACTATCGATTCTAGATGGAAAGGCATTATTTTAAAAAATAATGCAGTCTTTTGAATCATTTACACATTTATTTTTAAAGATCATGACCATTTTCACTAATCACGATTATTTTCAATGGTTGAAAATTCTCTTGATCAGCGAAACTGGTAAGTAATTTGAATTATTAAAATTAAAACAAAACGTATCTGCTTAAAATACAATATAAAAGAAAGGTGTTTCAAAGAAACACGACAAAATTTGAATCATTTAAACTGTGTACTATATCATAATATAATGTAAATTACTATTTCAGATTTGCATTTAAGTACACTCGGAATAACAAAATAAATAATTCATTTAGTATCTTAAAGCATATCAATAAGTTTCACTTTACTTGCTATTATTAATTTATATATATTAACCACATGCTATACTGTGTTTTACTTTTACAGATATGATAAATTAAACATAAAATTACATTTGATTACTTTTTACCCCACTTGTTGGATTAGAATCATTGTTTTGTTTATTCGTAAAGTAATTATTCTGTCTGATGATGCTTATTAAAAGGTGAAACTTGAGTCACAATCTTTAATCAATCAAACACAGCTATCAAATTTAATTTTATGTTTATAATAAACCGTCCCGAAGTTACTGCATTATTATCAAAAATATTACTTTACAATATCTTTTCTCATGCGATTGACAGTAAACAACATTCTTATCACTTAAATGCTGTTGGAATTTAAATAAAATTAACAGAGAAGATCTTTAGATTATAATTAAAAACTTTACTAAAAAAACATATTTAACGTTATCGCATAATTGTATATTAAACAATAATAATAAAATATTGGCACTCAATACATTCTCCTTGATTTATATTTATCCCAAACAGTTTATGGTCATGTTTGACCAGCTACATACATGCATATATATTAAAGGCATATATTATTTTAAATCATTAAAAGGTCAACGATTCAGATATGCCATGTTCGTTTGATTCTTTCAACACAGCAGCCAAAGCTGTCTGATTAATTCAGAATAATTGTTAACGATTGGCAAAGCCAACCTGTATTTTAAATAGTCTTTCGGCCTATACTCTTAAATTCTTGGCAATGTGAATACGCTACACACACAATTGATTGTAATCAATTCTCAATACTAATTTCAACAATGCCAATTTTTCAATTGAGTTGTACACGAAAAATAGAAATACGCACGATTGAGGGCCTCCGAACCACCTGCTGACCACTGAAAGGCGGCCGACCTTACTCGGTGCACCCATCTCACTGACTCCGCTGACGATCAGACCCTCGGATTTTGCAGGACGCGCGACGCACTTCGGCCGCAAAACAATCCTAACTTCGATCTAACATTCTACGAGAAAACGCAATGAAAACGAAGAAAGAAATCTTTGTTGATGTGACGCTTTACCCGGCGATTCTAAAACGTTTCATGGTGGAGGCCCAACATATAAATTTACTTGTTATGCCTATAAAAAACTATTAATCAACACTTCTATATTATATTGTATTATGGTGGTTAAATTATTACTAAGCCAATTGCAATCGCGTTATTTTATTCAAAGGCATAATTTTCTTCTATCCATGTCAGTCGGTCAATATTTCTCTTAAAATAGGGTGATGAAAGAAAGGTAGGAAAAGATAAGGATTATACATAATGATTAAACAATCATTATTTTACGCACCAATTTCAGAATCAGATAGATTGGGTGGTAAGAGGGTCGGCAGCTCCATAATCAATTGGTAAAATAACAAATGAAAGTTTCCATTTGACTATTTGAAACATTGCACGAACAGAACAGTTGCACAAGAGATATGACTCTTCATCGAAACCAAAAAATACAATAGTTAAATTATTCAATCACTTTTTTCTTCATGAGTTCGTAGCCGATAACGTCGAAATATCTAATGAATAATAAGTAACAAATGATGTGTGTTAAGTACTTAAATTTCACTATACTTTTAAATTCGAGATAAGAAAAACTGAGAATCACTATTACGTTTAAATTGGCAACAAAAGATGAAGGGAAGAAATATTTGACTGTGAAATGAGAAACTCATCCAATCACTCATACAATTGTAGATTCTCGCAATCATATGATAAATTGCATTCTTTGGATATCAAATTAAATTGAATATTTAACTAACTATAGCAACCTTCGTGAATGCAGAGTTGCATCCACAAAAAAGAAAATTTAGCTATTTATTAGATTATTTCTTTTTTTACCATGTCCGTTTTACCACATTGCTTAACCTCTTTTTTCTCCGGGAGAGTAGAAATAGAAGTAGAGTATGTATATATACTAGGACCGAAAAATTTCAAAATTTCACACACATTTTAAGAAGCGGCGAACGAATCTACCATTTATAGAATAGGGTAAAACTGTCATTATTGGCCCATAATTATGAAAATTTTCTGCTTTATTATTTTCGAAAAGAAAACAGTGAAATGTAACACGAATTATTTGCTTCAAAAGAATCAAATATTTACAGTAACTGTAAATTTTCAATTATTGGCAAAAGCCGTTAATGAAATAATGTTCCTACGTATAATATTAAAATAAAAAATATTATTGCTTTATTGGCATATTGAATAAACATGATCAGTGAACATTTAATAAAATACATATGTAATATTAACTTTCACTATCATAAATCTTCCTGCTTTCTCATTAAAACATAATAAATATTATATAACAACCGTACGAATATTTCTTCGAGTTGTGATTATTCACTAACAACTCTTTTTAGTAAATAAATAGGTATCACAAAATCGTTATAAAAAAAATAAAAAAAAATGACTACCAAAATCAGAGCTCGAAAATATCGAACACAAGATTAAAAACAATAGTAATTTTATACACAACAACTATTCTTTGTAGTTCTAAAATTGTAAGTAAACTACGTTTTGACTAAGTTATGGAAGCACGAATGTGTACTTACTTTTCAGTGCAAATAGATCTTCAACCACCATTCGAATTTAAGCCACCCAAAACATGTGAGTAAGTAGCTGGGCTGTGAAGTATTGTCGTGTTTAGGGTGGAATTAGAGTAATAGTCGTAAATTAACAGACAACTCAGACTCTTTTTTATTAATGTAAAATAAAAATAAAACAATTTCAGTAGATATTTAAAAAAAGCAGACTTTCTTAGTGTAAAAATTTACATCGTTTTTTAAATTGGAGTCGAGGCCGTAGTATTTTTCTCGGCTTCACAACTCTGTTAGAAAGTACAACATATCGTTGTAAAGACTTTTTGTTGTTAGCGCTTTCTGTTGTCTTTGACTTGGACTGATTTTTAAATCGAACAGCGTAACGATTCTGCTGGTGTCTAGAATAAGTGTGCGTTACTCTATTTAGTTACTTTTTTGCCCATAATCTCGACTACCGCATGCCAAAAATAATTGTTTATAAAGAAAAGTTGGGGCAGGTCGTTTATCGACATGCAAATTAGCCTTGGCTAGATAGTGCAATAGCATTTGTGTCACTAGCACAAATCGAATCAAGCTGCTATCCGGATGACTGATCTTAACTATTTATAACACCTTTATATTGAATTCACACAATGCCATTGTGAGTCGATCACAACTCTGCGCTTGAATTCCCTTTGTGAATCTTACGCGGAAATATTTAAACATGCACGTGGATATTTATTATAATGAATAACCTTGCCGATGCACGATAATGCAATAAACCGCATTTTATGTTGCAAGATTATACCGACGCAAATGCTAGAAATTTGCGATTTCAATTGAAATCTTAAAGTAATATCATTAGTGACAAAATTATTCCAAAAATTCAATAATTTACGAAATTTCTGCTCCTACGAAAAATAGTTGTTAGCAAACTTAAACATTATTCCAAAAATTAAAAAATTTACGACGTCTATTTCTGCTACTACGAAAAATGGTTGTTAGCAAACTTAAACATTATTCCAAAAGTTCAATAATTTACCAACTTTCTGCTCCTTCGAAAAATAGTTGTTAGCAAACTTAAACATTATTCCAAATATTAAAAAATTTACGACGTCTATTTCTGCTACTACGAAAAATGGTTGTTAGCAAACTTAAACATTATTCCAAAAATTAAATAATTTACAAAATTTCTGCTACTACGAAAAATAGTTGTTAGCAAACTTAAACATTATTCCAAAAATTCAATAATTTACCAAATTTCTGCTCCTACGAAAAATAGTTGTTAGCAAACTTTAACATTATTCCAAAATTTAAATAATTTACGAAATCTCTGCTACTACGAAAAATGATTGTTAGCAAACTTAAATATTATTCCAAAAATTAAATAATTTACATTTTAAATACTGCAGGGCAGGGCTGTCGATATATGCCCCGAGATATATTTCTTTTACTATCAGAATTTTTGGCTTATTCAATAAATAGGTTTGTAATTTATTTTTCACGCCAGTAAATTTTCTGACTACTTAAACATGCAACAAAAACACCCGTTGAGGTCAACGGGCTTACAGCTTGACTATTATTATTTATCTCATTTACTATATTCTCTTTATGAGATATTTCATAATTATTCACATTTTTGGTACAATAAACTGTCAAGTTCAAAAAATAAAATACTCATTTGTACTAATTCCACTATCGGTTGTTAATGCTCTTCATGACCGAAACCGGTCCTGATTTTATTAAATAAAAGTGTAATTAGTACAAATGAGTATTTTTTAAAATATAATGCTTTTATTCACCAAGTATTGACAGTAAACACTCTAAAAGTAAAACTTTTAAGTTATTACTTTTGAATAAATATGGCCATCAACGTACTCATAAGTTAATAATAATTTGAAGAATGGGGACTTGAGATAAGAACACATATTCAATAAAAAAAAGCAATCCGTTTGAAAGCAAAAGAAAAAAAACTTTACCAATATCGATTTGAAGCATTGAAATTTGTGAGAAAAAAGGTGCTGGAACGCCGTTCCACCGCGTTGTATGGGGAAAAAGCATTGGCTAAGGGAATAATGAGTCAATGCATGAACAAATATTTACAATTATATTGATACTTTGCTTAATTTTTTTTTTTTAATTTTGACTCGATTGCAAATAAATACTTCTTTTTAAGTTTGTCAATTATCATGGCTTTATCTTCAGCATCTCAAATAAAACCTTTACTGTCAGAACACTCGTAATATAAAATATAAATAAGTACGACAGCCGCATGACAACGTAAATCTAAAGTTAACCGGTGATAATTAATATCTGCATCAACAATTCGGCTCGAAAGTATTTAATCAAACTCTTGTTAGATAATTATTTTAACCACTACCATTACTTACATCTTCATAATTTGGGCAAACTTCCGAGACGCTAAGTTATAACGAATATAACGATGTAAGGAAGACAGCGATAAGATTCTGTCTGGCTCAACATTTTAATGAACTAATACACTTAGAAGTTATGATACTCGGGTAAGTAACTGCTTTTAAATATAAATCTAGCAGTCGACAGATGTACAGTTGAAAAGAAGTTGTCCCAAAATAATATCAAATTGATAATAGTACATGTCGTAGAATTATGAAACATTCTAAGGTCGCGAGATGGCGTAAGCAGTAGAGCATCAAATCACGGATCCGGAATTTCGGGATTAACAATTCTTTGATCCCGTAATTCATCATTCACAATAACATTATGCCACGATTGTTTGAGATTCTTGAATAATTTCGGGATCCCAGGATTGATCACTGGGTATCAATTGAGGGATTGTAAAATAACACTTTTTTAGCTCGATGATTTCAAAAACCTGGGAATTAACAGATTTCACTAGTATTGAAAAATATAAGAGCTTTCGTTAGCTCGTTGTCTGACTTGAATAAGTTACAAATTTACAGATTGCACTATTATTCAAAATTGTGAGGCCATTTTTTTTTAGATCCTTCATCAGAAAAGAGAATTGCGAATTGAGAGAATGTACAATTATTCAGAAGCGTGGGAACTTTTTTTTAGCTCCATCCTTTCAAAAATCCATCCTTTTTTTCACTTGTTCTAGTGAATCCCAAAATCCTTGGTTTACGGGATTGCAAAATTGGTCGGGATCCCGGGAATTTATTTTAATATACCAAATAGCAAAGTTATGTAATATAATATATTCTACAGTTCATTATCAAAGATCGTTCGGCTCAAATTGTAGAATCTACACTAATCAGTTTTAATACACTGTTTAGCCTTATTATATATATATATATATATATATATATATATATATATGTATGTGTGTGTGTGCAGGGGTGGGCTCAGAGGGGCTCGCGCAAGCCCCTTGTTAAATTTGACTAAAGCCGGCGAGCCCCTTGTTCATTTAAGTAAAAACGATATTTTCAGATCAAATTAGTACATAACTGCGATTTCTGTTTTTTTTTTTTTTTAATATTTGACATTACAGCTTACGTCAATGCGTCAAATATTTTGAAGTTGAAAGATCATACGAGATATACTCGATGAGAATTTTTGAAAGTCACATGAGATTAACTCAAGGATAATTGACTTCAAAAATACCCATGTCTTAGATCTCAAATTAAAATTGAAAAAAAAATTGACTTTTGACATTGACCTTACCGGGAATCGAACCCAGACCCACCTGATCGGTAGAGCAAGCTCTAACCAACTAGACCACAGCGGACAATTATATATTACCTACGACAGTTTCAGTATACACAGCAGTAATTTTTTGTCCATTTGCATTGATAAGTTTACAGTGAATTGCATATTGTTACATATAATAATTGTATTAAGTAACAATCAATTGCTTATTTGAGTATTGCATATAATTCCATGATAGTGATAAAAAATTCACTCCTTCCTCAAAACACTCAGAATTGCTTTGGGATTAAGCGAGTCCCTTGTTAACGTATAAGCAGCAAACGGCTGTGTGTGTGTATATGTATTACATTGTTAATATTATATGAAAGTTTAGCCTTATTGTGTTTCGAAACCCCCACAAATAGTTGTATGTTCATATTAACGAAAATTGGATACACACAAATAATATACATTTAAACGATGTGCAAATAATATCGCCCATGTGCAAATAGTAATAGTGAAGTGTTTTTGCATACCCTAGTGATGCACAACATATTAAGCAGTGGAGCCAATTTATTCATGTTCCATCAATTGTTCAAGCCATGTGACTAGCGACCCCCCCCCCCCCCAGGAATTTGAAATCCTCGATTTACTTTTTGCCCGGATTGTCTCCGAAGCTCCTTTTTTTTAGCTCACCGGGGAATTTCGAATTCTCGATTTGCTATATTGTTAAAATCTAAAAAAAGTTGGCGACCCCCCAGGAAACCCTTGGCGACCCCCAGGTTGGGAACCCGTGAGCTAGTCCAATATTTTCACAGGGCACTGATACCACCTAAGAGCCTTGTAATGGGTTGAGTGCTTTGAGGGGAAGTTTAAGAGCAATGAGACTGAAAACAATGAAACAAGCATCAATTTTAAATTTTATAAGAGGAGTGGATTGACAGAAGAATGCAATTGTGTATTTTTGTTTGAATTGCGACTTTTTGTGTTATGTGACAACTCCAGATACTGCATGTCTTCGTGTGATGGGTATGCTTGTAAGCAATTAAAAATGCATAATCTATGATAAAACGAGTAATGCTTATAACGCGCAAAATCATTTGGTCCCATCTGCCTCGTTATAACCAAGTTTGACTGTGCATGATATCAGATACTCAATCAAAGTATGTACGTTCACACAAGTTTTCTCACTAACGATCCGAGTTTCGCCTTTCAGCATCTATATGCGTTCAAGTACACGGATGGATGGATACAAATATTTTCTACAACGGTTAAGTTACAACGTTTGAAACATGGAATTGGGGTGATAATAATAGTACCTATTTCTGCTTCAATCATGATTTTTTGACTCTTGCAATCTCAGATAGGGAAATACATGTTTCAGCTATTGATATTATTTTTGTACGGTATATTTCGTGTTGTAAGTTGTTACATAAGACAAGTATATTAAGTAACATTCGATTGCTTTAATAATAATTGCGTATAATTGTATAAGAGTGATAAAAAATTCGTCCTTTCCCCAAAACACCGCGAATAGCTCTCGGACTAAGCGAGTCTCTCGTTAACGAATTGACATTATTTTTCATTTTATTAAATATCAGGAACAGTTTATCGCGAGCGTTAGTTGGTTATCATTTAATAATGCTCTTTATAACCAAAGCCGGTCCCGGTCGTCATTAAAAATGTGGAATTATAATACTACAAAAAGCGTTTCTACTAAAATAAACTTATCGCTGATCAATACTGAAAATAAATCTTACTTTTTAAGTTGGTGTGCCACATATCGCTCCCGAGTTGTGGGTTGAGCACCATTTCCATTTAAGAACACACTTTATCATGCATTACTCTGTAAACAGTGTAAACTGTTTACCAAATAACGACGCCAATTTTCGTATTCATATTTTTATTCTGCTTTGAAAATTGTTGATTTTCGAATCTTGTATTGATGGGTTACGCTTTTTGAGAATTGTCAGAACTATGTTTAGACCTACAATATCTGAACTGTGAAGTCAATGTGAACTTTTATATTACAAATCAAAACATAAAGGCACTAGTTCAAGTTTTTGAAGATAGAAAACATAATTTGGACCCTTTTAAAAATGTGCTGCAGCTGCTGTAGGCTATCGCCGTTTTCGTGAAGTTACGCTAAAGGGGGCAAAAAGAGAGTTTGAGCAACTGGGTAACAAGCAGTTTTCGTAATAAAGACACCAAATACCTCAATTAGGAAGTTATATGCTCCACATACCGATTGGGCACGGATTAGAAAACATTTGGATAAGAAGTGAGTTCCGGCACCTTTTTTTTCAACAAAAACACTTCTTACAGTAAGTAGCATTGAAATAATGCAGCTGATAGTCAGTGGGTGACAGACTGACAGCACTAAAATTACACATGATTTAGTATTTCATACTTGAGCATAATTTATGCTATACATTTTTTAAGTTTACTAAAATAAATTTACTGTCTAATAATCTTCTTTGGCATTTTGATTGTTGGCCTATTACGAAGTATAATGGATGTATAATATTACTTCTAAATAGACCTTTAACACTTCTTTGCATGTTGGAATAAATTCAACTATGCTTACAACTAAGTACTATATGAATATAAAAATCACGCGCCTCACCCAATTCTGTCACTAAAAATTAATTAATCGTATAAGAAAAAAATATATATTACCGTGCCATCGATAACCTTCTGCTTTTCCCAAGGACCATAAAATTTTGTTTCTTAATTCCAATGCAATGTGGTTACATTTTGGAAGAAATTTGTTCAATCTGCATTGAATGAACTCGTAAATTACATCCGGGTCATTTATTTTCAGAGAGTTAAGAAGTCCAGCGATCGCTCCCTGAAGGGCACCCACTTGGCGAGCAGCTATTTCAAGTCCACATATCTCACAACACCAGTTGCTTGAAAAGTTTAAAGGATCGTTTGGCAGAATCATACCTGAACATGATCTGTCTAGGCAGCAAAAAGCACTTAACCGAGTTCCACGCTCTGTTTTGTCATGACATCTAAGACAGTCGCATGAGAAATGTTTAGTGTTCAACAAATGATGTCTTCTTGCTGGAGTTCCCCACAAAAGTCCTGTGTACGATGTAAATATTTCTGATCCCTCTGGTATAAAACTGCTAGCGTGGACATGCATTCTTCCGTTTTTATCAAACGAACTACGAGTGTTTGGAGAACAATTATGATTCAGCAACGCGGATATTGGAAATAATCCTCGAAGATTTACAAAGCTTCCATCGCCTGCCATCAAAACCATTTCGTATGCATTGGCGTCCAAAGCACAACATGCTTGCATCATAATCGATTCATCATCGGGAGATATGTCAAAATACTCTTTGATAAATCTCACTTCGCCGCCATGTTGTTTAGATTTGTGAATGGCAAGATTCATTAGTAATTCTTTATTTTCTTCATTTAAAAGTAACGCTCTTAATGGAACTATATTTTTAGCAAAATCTTTGCTTTCTAAAAGATCTCGATTTTGTGTTGTTGCCCATCTATTTACTAATTGACATTCTTCCAAATGTGACGGGGATGTTTGACATTCAAAACAAACTGGTAAATCACAACCATTGTTGCAAATTCGTAAAGATGTATCAGTGCTGTAACAATTTATGCAAATATCGGAGATAGTGGTATTATTCCTTGGTCCCATAATCAATGCGTGATCAACGAATATTAAATCTCCAGCGTTAATATCGACGGTAGAAAATAGGCCGCGACCTTCCACAGGTGAGTTCCTCAACGTCCATGGCACAAGATTTTTGTTCTCTTGTAGAACTTCGAGATGATTTTTCACTAACGAACGAACTTTTTCTAAACTAGACATGTCACTTAATATGAAGATGCAAGTCGACTGTTTAATTAATTCGTCATGATAAATTATTCTAGTACTTAACTACCTGTCCACGTATGCAATTAGATCATATTAATATCTTACGCTCACCACGTACAGTGCCGGAATACATTTTAAACGGGTTCAAATGGAATACAATTTTTCATGTTTTATCTTGAGACTGATTTATAGATCTACTCTTTGACATTTGAATGGTTTAATTCTTAAATGATTACGAGGCTAGAATATAAAGAAATTATTTGAAATCAATAATATTAACTTTGTGCAGAGACATTGTAAGAAATAATGAAGAAACTATGTATTTAACGTAAGAATTTTCCAAAAATATATATTTGAAAAATAATTGACCGATTTTTTTGTTGTTAAATTTGAACCACAAATAGTTTCATTAAATTATGTCTTCCACCTTTTTCTTTATTTTGGGTAATCGAAAAGAGTACATAAATCAGTCTTAGATAAAATGTGTTACAATGTTTTATAAACTCATTACTTTTCTTGCCAATTTTAAGTGTTAATTAGATATCTATTTTTTTTTATGAAGTACGATTATTTGCCAAACTAAATCCATAAATAAGATATTGTTGTTTTAGGTTTGATCATTGTTTGACATTCTTATCAGAAACTTAAAGATTGTGAAATCTTGACTTTTTTTAATATTTTCGAGTGTAACTTTTTTATATATTTACCTACGTACTATTCCATTATTATTACACGGTTTTTAATGTTTTGTGAGGGGTTTTTTTTATTGCGTCGTCAATGTAACATGTTTATGCATTTTCTCGCGAGACATGTATCAAGAAAATAATTTTGATGTAATTATAAACATGAAAAAAAAATACAGATATCAATATCAGTGACGTCTGTTTGATGTACCTACACGTCACAACTCGAAATATGCGTCTCGGGATAAATCGAAAAAATAAATACACACGACTAAGCAATAGAAGTGAGGCGCCTCGACTGACAAAAATATATAAAATAGGATTTCTAATATTTCATGTTTAAAAATATCTTTAAGTAAACAGGAATTGAGTAGTTGACCCGTTACTGCATGACGAGCAACATTTTTCCGCAGCAACTAAAACTCAATCATTGATTTCCAATAAGACAACTTAATTAAAGCATAACATGTTAAGTGCGGTTCCGAAATCCTTCCGTACAAGAATTATCCGCACGAAGAAAACTCCGGACACAGAATATTCTGTACACTTTATGTTTTTAATATTCGCGATTCGACAACGAGACCAGAGATGGGATGGAAGGGGCTTGGAGGGGCTCGTGCGAGCCTCTTGTTAAATTATACTAGGGCCGGCGAGCCCCTTGTTAATTTAAGAGAAAACAATACTCTCAGATCAAATAAGTATACAACTTCAATTTCTGATTTATAAATTATCTACGACATCTTCAATATATATATGTATGTAGGTACACAGTAGTACATTTTTAACCATTTAAATTGATAAGTTTACGGTAAATTACATATTGTTACATATGATAAGTGTTTTAAGTAACAATCGATTGCTTATTTAAATATTGTATAGGAGCCATAAAAAAATTCACTCTTTCCCCAGAACACCGAGAATTGCAGTGAGATTAAGCGAGCCCCTTGTTAACGTATTGGCAGCCCACCGCTGTATGAACCTATAATTACTATTTAAACATACGTAAAATAGACATATAAATATTACATTATTTAATCTTTCACTTGTTTCAAACCTGAAAAATATTTGAGACATTAAACTTAAAATAAAATATATATATTAAAATGTCGTTCAGATAAAAAATCGAGAATCCGTTCATCTTTTAATACATTACAGTTTCCATACTAATTACTAAATAAAATAAATATTTGTATTAGATATATGTCATTTATACCACGACATTTTGTAACCCATTAAATATGCAGGTGTGATTACACACTGTGCCAAGTTCATATAAATAATTACGTATAGCAGTATTTGTGCAAGTAGCTTAGTAGTGTACAAATTAAATGTTTTAAAACTGTGGGTTACGTCCTTTTTCCTTTCCACAGTCGATATATATTAAGATATTTAAGTAGGTTATAAAAATAAAATAGCTTACTATCGATTATCCAGACTTGCATTAAAAATTAATATATCAGTTCAACCTTATAACTGTCTAAGCAAGTAAAGGTTCCCGGTAAATTGCTCTAATACAAATTGCTCGAATGCAATTGCTCGAATAACAAGATCCTCGAATAACTAATTCCTCGAACGTCAAATGCTCGAATTACAAATTGCTCGAAAATTTTTATAAAAGTTTTAACATTAATTACTCATCCTATAAAAAAATATTTATGCAAGTCGGGAAATAAAAACCATAAATCAAAAAAAAAACATAATAAAAAATATTTTTTATTTAACTTGCCAGTGGTCGAGTGGAAAAGGTCGTTGGTTTTGCTTTCGGAGGTCAGGGGCTTGAATCTTAATACGTACACTTTTTAATCAATAATTTTTCAAACTATTAATGTAATTTCTTGAAACCCTCTCACCCATTCTTACTAAAAAATTAGGCGTAGCGATAGTGATAAGCGAACCGTTTGATATGTCTTAGCCCTAGTCTTCTATGTGTTCTGGAAAAATATAGAAACTAATTAACAAGCAGTTCTCGTAGAAACACTTATGTTGAGATAAACTCCATTAAGAGGTCATATTATCCGCATTTGGAGCGAACACGGTTAAAATAAATACTTATTTCATTTCAAGCAATTTGTAATTCGAGCATTTGACGTTCGAGGAATTGGTTATTCGAGGATCTTGTTATTCGAGCAATTTACCGGCTCCCCAAGTAAAGCCGTACGCTTGTTCGAGTTTGTTCAAAAACGTTTTCCGAGACCTATTGATTCTTTAAACGCAACTCATTTCCCCCTATCACCTCATATAACCGATTTTGTACTGTATTTCAACATTTTTTTACACGTTGATAATCATGTTAATTTTAAAAACTTTTAAATTATTTTTCCGTTCCGTAATGGGTTATCCACTTTTGACAGTGCGTCATGCTAAATTTAAGCCTGATCGAACGTTTTAAAAAGCTCTACGAGCAAACACAGCATCATGTAAAAGCTTAAAAATCACTAAAGTCAATTCAAATACTGTCATCAGTATGTCATGTTAAATAAATATATTTAACTAAAAAAACCAATTCACTTCGAAAAAAGAGAGGTTGAGTAACAAGCATTTATTGTAGTTATACCTTTTGTTGAGATACATTAATTCAGAGGCCATATGCTACACAATGGAGGCTGACATAAAAAAAGCAAGAAATAAAACAATCAACCAAACGACCACACTTCAGTACTTTTACAAAAACATCCATATTACACCCAATAATAATATCTTTTTTTTTTCATTTATACTGAGATAGAAATCGCTTTTTTAAGTTCCGTGGTGTATGTGATTCTAGTAAAAATAAAATAACTTGGTTTTATATTCTAAGCTTTGCACGGCTTTTTAGTAAAGCAGTTATAATAAAATATGGTTGTTAAGGGAGAAAAAACATACAATGGTATGTATCATACATATCGACTGTGGAAAGGAAAAAGGACGTAACCCTCAATTTTCCAAAACAGCTTTTTTTCAATAATCACAATGTATACAACTTGACACACATTCTATCAAAAGGATGGAAGTTGAAAATGCCGAATTAGTATCTACATTTAGCTTTTAAGTTTGAAAAAGATGACCTTGTAAAAAATTAAAACCAAGAAAAAACACTGAAATAACGGTTTTTCCGGGACAATTTCTTTATTTAATATTAGATTATGTCAATTAAACACCAGTTTAGAAGTATCTGTGCACTTCAAGGTTGTGTATAATTCATAATTTGCATATGTCACAAAACCACCAAAACACGTTTTTAGCGCCTCCTGTAAAATTTGATATGTGTGGGTTACGTCCTTTTTCCTTTCCACAGTCGATATGGTATATACAGGGTAAAGATATGAAAACATTCAATTATCTCAACTAAAAGTATATTTGGTAACTGGAAGTAGATAATTTATATTTATTATTTCAATTCATACGTTTTTTATCACCATAGTATAATATTTCGTTACTCAGAGTAGAAAAAACTCATCATTGATATTTTACCGACCAATCTTAGATATTTCCATCCCGAGCATTTAATACAATTCAGCAATCAATTGATAAATACTAATCGCTTTTCCATTGACCAAAACATACCTTTTTAAAGATATTTGGCCAAAGCTGACGTGGCATATTTCTATGGCAATAAATAAGAAAAAAAATATATTGAATAAACTTCATACAGAAACTTTCAATAATTGATTGCTCTAAGAGAAATATATGAATAATAGCGGATAAATTAATTCATTCCCTGTTAATCGTGCCGGAAAATTGAACTTATAAACTATTTTCATACGCCACTGGTTTTACGTGAAAATATCTTCAAATAGATCTGAATTGCTTCACTTATTCGTATGTAAAATACGCTGGCTCAAAATTATTGAGGAATATTCAGAATCTGAGAAATACTAAATTTATCATAAAGCACACTTCATGCAGTGTGTGCCAAAATATACATCTAATTGGTGTTCCATTTTCATATTTTACGCTATCATTTTTACGCTATCGTTTTTAGTAAATGTGAAGATGTTTTGACTACTCTACGTTTGTTCTAAGACGACGGTGTCTTTACTGGTATAGTATCAAGTAGTGATGAATAACCGTTTCTAAATGTGAGCTGCACAATAATTCTGACGAATTTTATGATAAAAAAAACCATAGATTTTTTTGTTATATTGAATTAAATTTGAATCGTTCAAATTGTGTACATTCACACAGATTTTGTTACTAACGACCCGGGTTTCGCCTTTCGGCATCTTCAGGCGTTCAAGTGCACGGATGAACTTGAACCCGCTGATTAATATTGAAATTCCACCAAGCACCTTCAGTCGAAATCTTAAATTACATATATTGAATTGATATTTGAAGTACAACCAATCTTTTTTTAGGCGATTTACTCGTTGTTACGCGATTTTTTTACAGAATAAATGGTGACCCTGCGGTTAAAAAAGTGATGACCTTGCGCAAAATCATGTGATATAATTCTGCTCTAAAACATGTTTAAATACAGTGCATTTATCAAATTCGTTAAATAGCACGATTTTCGGTCATAAATTTTACCACCGAGAGTTTCTTTGTCAAATAAATGCACTCCAGACGTCAAAATATTTTAAAGACAAAATAATAAATACAAAACGAAGATGGAAATATTATTTTTTTATTAAAAAAACATTTTTATGGTGATGTTTTAGGCACGTACCAAATAAGCACCTGCATTTAAAAATAAAATATTTTACACTTACGTATATCAAAAGTTCAGTTTCAACTGTTCGTCGGATCAACAAAACAAATCCAATGTAATAATAATTGACTCAGATCAAGAATCTAAGAAAAATAGCATTTCATCAAATGAGACGGACTCAAAAATTCAGATTCAAGCAAAATTCAATACGTTAGTTCAAAAAATTGCGAACGTTTATATTTCGTAACCGACAGTGACAACAGTGAATAACTCCTATACGTGAATACAATTTTGCATGTGTATCTGTTTCTCATTGTATTTTAATAATCAATAAATAAATTAAATTTTAAATGTAAATATATACATATATATTCTGGGACCAATTTATAGCGTAAAAAAGGATTCGGGGTATATATATTGCCGTTATTGTTTGATCACCGTAAGATTGGATGCATGCCAAGCTTTTTGGTTAGCTACTGGTGATTATCGTTTTGAATCTATCAATACTCTCAAATTAAGTAGTGCATTGAAAATATTATACGAAGCATATATTACCGTATCATTTTACTATGGCAGCATTACAATTCAATGTTAATATTTTTAAAGAATTGGTCATTTATTTGGCATAATTTTAACCTAAAAATAAGTTTGTCGTCAGCAAAAAAAATGAAGAAAATTTGATGTTTTTTTCTTATTCTGCCAATATGTGAGGAAAACTGAATATCTAAATCAGGCAATTCTTAACAAATCTATCTATTGACGTTTAGTGTTTATGGTCATTGGTAACATTATAAAAATGGCTGCGAGCATTATTATTATTTGACTAAAACGGATTGTCAATGAGACTTTCCATGAATCACGTTGTTGTTTATAATGTCAAAACAGGGCAAGAGAAAGATCACCGTTGAATTGCCTAAAGCCAAAGACTTATCCAATAGACCTAGTGTTTTCGAAAGACTCGGGACGAAAAAGGCGGCGGCAGCCAAGAAGGCGAGTGAATCTTGCAGACAGTGGGCACAACACGGCACTTGCCCGTATGGGAAGACTTGCAAATTCGCATCCACGCATACCTTAATCAGTCCCTCTAAACAGCGAGCGGCCAATAAAGACTCAACGGAAATCAAAAGGACCTTAATTAAAGATGATGCCAAAAGTCGCCTCCACTCCACCGTCGTTGTCAGATCTGGTCGCACTCCTGAGCCAGAATGGGACAATTGGGATCAAAATGACTTGGAGTATGCCGACGCCGATGTTTTAGAAAAGCGTCGTCAGCAGCTTCAGCGAGAATTAGAAATCCAACTCAAAATGGACACCGGTAAAGATAACCGCAAGGAAAAAAAGAAAACGGTTCCTTCGAGCTCCTCCTCCTCACGAAGCTCGAGCACAACGAGCGTCTCGAGCTCTACATCTGGAGGCAGCAGCTCGTCCACATCTTCTCCTAGGTATTTTTTTCAAACCATCTAAGTCATCCCAAATATTTTGAAGTACATCTCGGTGACGTAGCATACTTGCTTCAATAAGCAACATGAGCTAGCTCTTGGCAGCTACATGTTTTTATTTTCTTATCCGGGAAACGAATAAGCATTTGAAAAATCACATATTGGGATTGACTCTTTCTTATTTACTATTTTTGTAATATTTCCATATTGAACAACAATATACTGAATTCTCAGTTGATGTATAAAATTCTATCAAATAGCAAAGACATACATGATACTTTTAGTACAGGTTTTACTATTCAGTAAAATTACGTTTTTGTCGTCATCAAAAATTATTAGAATATTCGAATTTTCCTGGTTTTGTTTTTACATGATGGCAAGGCTATCTCAAAACTTCAGAATAATTTTAACAGTAAAAATTATTTCTAGATTGGGCATTCAAATAATTACATAAAAAATCTTACTTTTAAAAAAATGTGTATTTTTTATAGAAATGTAGAAAATTATGTGTGTTATCCTTTGTCAGCAACGTTTGCTTTTTTGGTAAAATATGGATGACTGACAGTTAAAATGAATCATTTTTCTTCCTCTAAAGGGATTCCCGAAAGAAGGTTCGTAAAGCAAAATCAAAACGCAATTCGAGCTCCTCCTCTGGGTCAGAGCATGTTTCCAAGAAGAAACGCTCGAAGACTGATAGTCTCAAAAGGGACAAGTCTGCTTCCTGCAAAAGAACTTCTCTTAAAAAAGATGTCGCCAGGGTAACTAAAAAGCATGACGTGACAGCAGCCAAAAAGAAAGTAACAGCTAAGACCGCACTGAGCAAAAAATCTCTGTCCCCCTCGAAGAAGGCTGGGGGCACGCCGCCTATTAATAATAAAAATATTCCTAAAGGATACATTCTGAATAAACATAATACTCATTCGAAATCTCCCACTAAAAAGGATAAAAATAGAAGTGCTTCGCCGCATTCCACTAAAGAACGTGAGAAAGATAAAGAAAGGGAGAGGGAAAAAGAAAGGGATAGATTGAAGGAAAAAGAGAGAGAACGAGAAAAGGACAGAGACAAAGATCGCGAACGGGAAAGAGAAAAAGAGCGAACCACAAGAAGAAGCAAATCTCCGCGCTCAAAAGGACGATCCAGATCTCCCCTCAGAAGGCACGGCTCGCATCCTCCGAGGGACCCGCGCAGAAAAGATAGCCCCACAAGAAGCAGAGGGTCTTCTCCCAAAGGAAGAACTGCCCGTGATAATAACTCTGATAAACACCGAAGTAAAACTTCTCCAGCGAGAGACGAACGTAAAGATGACAAAAGGAAAGATAAAGATCTCAAAGACCGCTCGATGGAGCATCGGAAAGACAAGCACGATGAGAAGGATAGGCATGATAGACTTCGTAATCGAGATCATCAAAGAGAAGATACGAGAATGAATCGTGAAAAAGAAAGAGAAGAAGCCCTTGCCAGGTGTCAAGAGAGACAGCGTGAAAGAGAACGCCTCAAAGACCAAACTAAAAGAGAGCAAGAAGCTAAAAGAAATCGAGAGAGAGACAGACGAGTAACCGATAAAGGCCTTGCGAAACCTACTCCTGATAAACCCGTAGAGAGGTTACTTCCTAGACCTGAAGAAAGATTAGCCGCTCTAGCAGCTACCAATAATAGGAACATAGGTCTAGAGAGAGCAATCTCTTCTAATAGAGAACGGTCTGAGGCCCGTACTGAACGTAGTTCTCGTAAAGGAGACCGATCTGTTGACCGCGATAGAATAGATCGACTGCCTAAAAGACAAAACGATAGACGAAATAGTATGGACAGAGTGGACCGCAATGATTACAACCGTAACATGGATCGGTCTTACGATCATTCCCATTCAATGGACAGAAGCTATGACCGACCCAATGAGAGGTATGATGATCTCGTTACTCTTGATCGTGAGAGGGAGCGATCGCCGGGATCTTTCCCAGTCCAAGGACGAGAACGTGACCTGCATTATGATTCTCCGTATGATATCCAAGGCTCTCACAGCCGGGGCTATGTAGATCCTGATGAACGGGTCTACGATGACCATTTAGATGACCATCTTGCAGTTGATAGAGGTAAAACTCAACTACACTCACTCTTTCCAATACAGTTATCTTTTTATGCAAATTGCTTTTATTGACCTGAATATTTAATGTTTTTCCTAATTTCCTAGGTTATTAGTATAATTTTTTAAATATTATACAACATAATTTGTGATTAATTAAACATAGAATCATTTTATCTATGCCTTTTATCTTAATACAATCTAATTGATATTGTTTTAGGTTTCATAGATGATGGAAGAGCCAGAGACTGTGGAAGACGGGATGATCACTCTTGGGAAGGCAGAGAAACTTCTGTCGATCAAGAAAGACAATACATTCATCATTCGCACGCACAACATGGCCACCCTCATAAAGATTGGGAAAATGATGATTATCATGGAGATTGGAATCGTCAGGATAGACATTGGCAACACAGAGATCCTCAGCATCAGGTAACCTTTTCACTCAATTAATATCTACGGATACTTAGTTTACTTGCGATTTGAATGGTATTTCCTGATAAAGAATTCTGATTTTATGTTTCTATATTATTTATCGCTTAGGTTATGGATTGGACGGATAAAGAGCGAGAAGTTGACTCCACATGGCACTCGCACAGGCAACCAGCAGGTGGCAGTAATGCATCTAGAAATCGACCACATGGTGAGCATTGCATTTGATTGTGTTAAACCATCTTACTCTTAGACCACCAATTCATTAGCATTAAAACAAATGAGATTGTGAGGGAATGTTTAGTACATCACAAACACCCATGTCTTTGAACAGAAATCAATCGAAAAAATGCTGTTCGTACCGGGACTCAAACCCGTAAGATTTGGCACAGAAGCCAACAACACTACCTGCTGCCCCAAAGACCCGACAACAAAAACAAAATGAAAAATTTTCTTTTGACTGAATGTGTGGTTAGTCATTGAAATTGCGATCATCAAATTAAAACACTTGTAAAACAATTATTCTCTTTTACCATAGTAAGGGTGAATTGAGAAGTCGCAAATAAAATACAATTTAAAAAAAAACATTTTGTTGTATAATGAAACCTCTTTAATACTTTTTGTATTTTTTATTTTTATACCATGTCCGCTCCCAATGTGGAGCATATGGACTCCTAATGGAGTTTATCTCAACAGAAGTGTTTCTACGAGAACTGCTTGTTACTCAGTTGCTCAACCTCTCTTTTTCCAAAGAGAATGGGAATAGAAAGAAAGGGCTAGGACAGGACTAGTGATTAGCTAATCGCTCTCGATACGCCGCTTAGATAAGATGGGTGAGAGGGGGGAATTCAAGACATCATAAATCGATTGAAAAATCAATTTATAAAACTGCCCGTACTGGGATTCGAACCCGTGACCTCCTTAGCGGTAGCCAACGACGTTGACCACTCAACCACACAGGCGGCATAGTTTTGTATAGTACAGAAAAAAAAAATTACCCCAAGCAAAAAGAACTTATTTCATATCAAATAAATTAAATCTTATGAACTTCAAATCTGAAACACATATGTAACTATTGTTTATTGTAATATTTTAATTTTCAGAGGATTGTTTAACCAATGTGTCAATTTTCCACCATCCATTTCAGATGACGGAAATTATAGAGGACGTATGGATCACGGCAGAATGGACCAGAACCAACATTTACATTCAATGTCAAATAAAAGAAATATAGGCAGCAGAGATGTGCCCCCGGATATGTCAGATTCAAAAAAACCTCTCAATATGAGCTCACAGAGCGGCGGCCCACCGCATTCTAATTCCAGTCAACCTCCTCACCCTTCCGGGGAGACAGAAGACCCCATTCCAGACGACCTCAGCGAGATTAGTGACGATCCTGATGAAATTCTGAATAGAGACGATGTAAGTTGTCACAATTCATCACGATAGTTTGTTTTTAACAAGACAGTCATAACGATTCTAACCGCTAATCTCTTAATAACGTTTTAACATCTGCTTATGTTGCTGAACTGAAGTCTTCATGCTTGAAAAGCTAGTGGAGTCAGTTGCCAGCGGCCGGTCTGTATGTTTTTTACTTTTCCCTAATCTGGTGCAGGAAATATCGGACGTAACAGAACCGGCAGTAACCGCAAGCGCTCCACCCGACCCTCAAAACTCTGACCCTTACGGGATGATTGGCCTGCAACCCTTCAGGCCTGACTACGAACCTGTAAGACTCACAATAACTATTGGACTCCTATAGTAGATGCCCTAAAATTAAGCATGCGTCGTGTAGTGATTTGCATGTAATCTGCATTGTCCGTTTATCCAACCGAAAGATTTTTTCAATTAAACATGAATAATCATGAAATATTTATGGTATGATTATATTATGAATTCATATAAGTTCCACATAATATTGTTTCCCTTATTCATTTTTAGCAAAACACACTATAAACGTAATATAAGGTGGAATACAATATTTATAATATCTTGCTGGTTTGTTAGTCTCCATTGTATTCCTCGTGACTGGGGATCGGCAGAACAGATCATCTGTCTACATTTCAATATCTTTCGCCAGCTTTAAAGCATATACCAATTGTCAATCATATAAAAGCTTTCGCAAAAATATTGGTAATGAATAATTTGTTGATTATAATATTACATTGATTGCAAATAAGCATTAGACACTGAGTTTCCTTATCAATCAATAACTTTTTTAATTTTAAAATGTATCATCGGGACAACTAGTGTGCATTAGGATCTAGACAATTATTTTGAACAGTCTGAAATATTATTGTTTTAGTTTTTGAAGACTGTTGAAGACAAATGTATTAACTGCGGCTATGTTCATTGTTGCTTTCATAGAGTAATATGCCGGGTATTATTCATGGTGCAGCGGTTAGCATTGTAGGCTTCCGTGCTGGTCAAAACTAATTTAAAACGGTGTTGCGTATATCAGATTGTCCAAAATAAGTGTCTAGATCTTTATGCACATGAGAATCGCCCCACAGGTTCCCTAAAACAATTTGTACTTCAATTTAATACCCAAGACTTTTAAGGGTATGAATGAAAACACAGTACACTTGCTTCTTTTTTAACACAAGAAATACATTTCAAGCCATAGCCAATGATAACCATATTAAAAAGATTCTTCATAGAATGAAAGATAGATTCCTTTAAATTGAACCATGCAAAGGGTGTTGGCGCTACATGAAATAAATTTATTCCAATGATGAGTTATGATAAGGATAATTTATTTTACCTGTTTTTGAACTGTTGTATTGTGTAGATTATGATTTTGTATGCAGTGTCAAGAAATTTTTCACCCTACTCTAGAAACAAACCAGCTATTTTTTATATAATTATGTGGCTAGTTATTCTGAGACTCCCTACTGAAATGAGTCCATAGAAATTTCAAACAGAATAATCGTAGCTGGTTGCTTCATAGTGCTTTGCGTAGGATTATCAATTTGTGTTATAAACACACGTCAAAACGATACGACAGGATCAAGAATTTCTTAACACAACATATTTTATTCATTGTATTTCGTGTAAAGCAGTGGTGCATGTATTTTCTCGATTCAATTAAGCATTTAGATTAATTATCAATAATTATTGTGTTTGTAATATATTGTATGTATTTATTTGATTATATAGCTTTCATTGTAATTAATGCAGAAGCAATAACATTTACAATGTACATATATACAAAGGGGTGTAGAGCCATAAATATGAATTATTATCTCTTTCTATTATTTATTTTTTACCATATCATCAGTGGCGGATTAAACACATAGGAGGCGCTTGGGGCAATATAATCTGTTTTTCAAATAGCAAAAACAGCGTCACAAAATTTATAGGACACTTGTAAATAAAAAATTCTCGTCTAAATTAAAACAATTGATATGATATTATTAGAATAATTATGTTTATATACAGATGCCCAAGATACAAAGGCCCCAAGCGCTCGCCTCTTGCGCTTATGAACTTATCTGCCACTGTGTAACGTACTTATCTATGTATTAAAAAAATCTGTTTATAAACAATAGTAAAATTTATTTGTAAGATATTTATTCATCAACTCTTCATTCAATAAAAACTCTAGTAATAAAGTTGTCAAGAAGCGAAATGAGTTCCTATAAATTTTGGAGGAATGCTATCAGGGCATTTTTTTAAGAATTTATAGTAACTTTATTAAGTCACATCATGTATAATTCAGTACTGAATTGTATTCAGTACTGAAAATACGCTTAGGTGCACATATCAACCTGTAATCGGCAGAAAAACTTAAGGCGACAATTCATAAATTTTACAGATGGTGGCTTTTTTTAAACTTCCTCTCGTAATAAGCTCGCAAAAACAAACTTTAATTGACCAAATATTACTAACCGCATTTAAGGAATTATGTTTACGAACTTATTACAAGAGGAAGTTAATAAAACCTGACCATTCCTGTAAAATTTATGAATTATCGCTTACGCTGATCTACCAAGTACGGCTCGATATTGCATTATCTCGCTCGTTGTAACTGCTGCTTCACAAAATAGTTAAGCATCATCGTTTCCCCGTGTCCCTTTAGGTCTCGGTATATGAATATGTGTCATTTTGATCAGTTTCTTGGAGTATTTCAGTGCAACAACTGTTTACTCTCAAGTTATATTATAATGAACATATTAAGTGATACTTTGCTCTTTTGTAAAAAAAAATGTGTTAATTTGTCAACTCGTACAAGAAACTTGTTTTGCATTGAACTGATGTGACAGTAGCTGAATAGAGTGCATCTGGTTACTTAATCAATAGTTTAACATGACATCATAAAGCTTACAATAACTTGATTTCCGCTAATATACTATAGCTCAATGTAAATTTCTGTAGTTATGGTAACGTTGAAAAAACTCTGAAGCGGAGTTGCTTCATGACAACTAAATTAAATTGAATATATTGAGGAATTCACAAATAAATAAAAAAAATATTGGCTTTTAAATGAGTGTTATATATTGTACATTTGAATTCACCATACTACTTTTTGTTTTTCTAATTCTGAATAACGTTTTTCATTATCAGATGGTAGAACACGACGTTGAAAAACCTGCACCCAAGCAAGCCTCTGTGGAGACTTCTAGTCAAAAGAGTGAAATTTCGGCTGGATGCCAGGTATATTATTTTTAAATTTTTATATCCTCAATCTTGACGCCAATGTCGCCTGCTGTGGCCCAGTTGGTTAGAGCTTGCTCTACTGTTCACGCAGGTCTGGGTTCGATTCCCGGTCAGATCACAGTGAATTTGAGAATTATTCAATTCAAAGTTGTAATCGAAGACTTGGTGTTTGTGATGTCAATTCACATCATTACCCCATCCTCCCATCCTTCTGATCCTTTAATAACTGGGTGTAGCAATAGCGATCAGCCAACTACTAGTCCTGTTCTAGCCTTATCCTTCTTTCCCTACTACTCACTATGAAAAAAAAGTGAGGTTGAGTAACAAACAGTTCTTGTAGAAAAACTTCTGTTGAGATACCTCCATTAGGAGGCCATATGCTCCACATTGCGAGCGGACATGGATTAAAAAAAAACAATTCTTAAAACCTTAACAAATAAAATGTTTTTTTTTAATACTTAAAATTTGCGGGCCAATGTTGTCGGGCACAGGGTTGGGCATCCCTGATTTAATGTATGTGATCTATTGTCTCTCACCATAATTAATAAACTATATTTGATACATACATTGACTCGTGTCACTACTGATTTTACAGGAAAACAATAGCACGGTACCAATTGTTGAACACAAGGCTGAACAAAATCAGGAGCCGGATCCCGAAGACACTTTGGATAATTTAGGATTCGAAGAAATCTCTGATGGAGAATTGGAAGAGGATCAACGAGTGAAAGGTAAATACTTCAATATATATAATTTAAATTAAAATTATTCCATTACTTTAATACAGTTTTGATTCACTCATGCTGTTGTCTCATGATTCGTTGATATGCCACTTTAGTGATCTCAACAAGGGATTGTAATATCGGACAAATTTATCTGAACCAGTATTTCTTAGGAAATACTGGTATTGTAAATAACGTTCAAATAAATCTAAACACCCCTGATTGGGATCGCAATACCGTAAATAACGAGTAAATCAAAATATATTTTGTATGAAATACATCAAAAAGTGTATTTTAAACAGGTGATTTTCATAATTCAGATTTCAAATAATTTAATTCATCGCAAAAACAAAATGTAAAAATGCATTCATAATTCGACTTAAAAACACCATGAATGAATACTGGGTATCCCGGTATGACAACCTCTAATTTCAACAAATCCGGGATTTTCTTACCTCTGTTCCAAATGGATCACTAATATTTCTAACAGGATGTCATCCAAAGTCCTCATCTTTTTTGAAATTTACTTGATGGCAAATCAATCCACCTCCACTCATAAATAAACATACGTATGATGAATAGATAAAATGATTAACAAGCACTGAGAAAATTGTTTGGCTAATTTTCACAATTTTTCTTTTCAGGCTTGGGAGATGCATTGGGAGTAGACTGGGCGAGTCTCGTTGCAGAGGTCCAGGGTAAAAAAGAGAAGGGCTTGGGAGAAAACGGAGACAGCAAAGAACAGAATGGAGCTCGTCAATATTGGCAGCCCCAAAGGGTGTTGGCCCGTATTGGAGTGTCTCTATACATGGCTGGTGAAACTATGGTCAAGGAAATATTTTCAGAGAAAAAGATCGTTATCAAGACAGAGGACGGTATCAACTCTGAGGTGAACGGGAAAGAAGAAGAATTTAAGCTTAGTCATCCTGTGGCATCAATACAGGTTCATTTTTTTTTAATTCAGCTACATATTAACCCTTTGACCGCGGATGACTGCTATAGCAGCCCAATCTGAACCGATTTGGATCCGAGCCGCGGTCAAAAGGTTAAACAAGTTTAGGTACCGTAAATGGTACAACGTTCCAGAGGCCCGTGGCCTAAGCCTGGGTCTGTGCAGACCTCTACCGTGCGTATTGCGAACGCATGCCCACAAAAAGGGTTGAGAATTCAGTTACACCTTCACTGTTATACGGATAGCATGCACAACTTGTTTAAACAAACATAGACAGAAGGGATTATTAGAAAAGTGCATTTGCAAATATTCAAAAATAAACAGCATGACACAAAAAACGCACTTTGACTACTGCTGAATTTGGCCACATTACTGTCACATTTTAAAATCTTAGTTTTTCTTTGCTCGTTGCATTTTTTGACTTCCCCAAACAACAAGCCTTTCATTTCAAAAAATGATTTGAAAAATACTAAAAAAATACATAAAATAGTCAAAAGAAATTTTAAAATCAAACAACGTTATCTAGATAAAAGTGTTTTTCGTTTTTTTTTTGATAAAGTTATTTTTCATTCCAGACTACATGAAAGTCAAACAACGTTACATCAATCTTTTCTAGTTTCTTTTTATATCACCGGTAAAGTTTAACGTACCGAGTACATAAAGTTGTCCTTTTTTAATAATTTTGAAGATCATACATAAAAAATTTTAGCATCGCCATAAGCAATGTAAACATACATTACACAAAAAATATAAAATATGAACATTAGGCTTCAAATTAACATCTGCAGTTACAACTTTATTACAAAATAATAAAAAGAGTTTTTTGGCTCTCCTGAAAAGTAAGACTCGTGTACAGTGTTGTTTGACTTTAAGCCCTCGTAAAATTTCTTTTTCGCCAACCATCGAATTTAAATGTGAGCCCCCTGTTATGAACTTCTCATAAGTTTTACATCTAAGAACATGTTTCCGATTTATTTTTTCTTATGATGTCGATCATGAATACAAGAAAACTGGGTCAGTTGAAATAATTCCTACTAGTTGATACTTGTTAAAATAATCCCTTCTTCGTAATACAGTCGTGAAAATAAATGATATGCCAACATTGGCTTTGATTCTCTATGTTTAATTTTATTTGAATTTTCAATAAACTTTTTATGTCAATAGGTGGCGATTGAGCGAAGAAAAAGACAGCGTCTGTCATTGTTCGGCACCGGTACCGGATTCACTAGAGCTCTGTGCGCCAGACAAGACCTCGCGCTCCGGAGACATCTCTGCAACCTTCCTATCAATGAATCAGTGCACGAGATACATCCACCTGACCCGCAGCTCTTTGCCATGGCGCAAAAACTGATTCAGAAGTCTTCCTGACAGTAAAGTGTTAAATTATTTTTTCCACACCCCGAGTCTTAGGACTGTAGACATTTTTAAATAATGATTTTATGTATCTCGTAAGCAGTGTTGAATTCGAAGAATTATGTGCATAGTATTACGTTTACAATGTTTTAGATAAACTTGTTTTTTAGGTTTATTGTTCAATTATGTAGGATAATATGTTATGAATTCATCAAGATATAATTATGAATTATCAATAGGTATTGTTGTATGTATAAATTAAAAATTGATGATTTTTCCATTTTTAATAGAGATGACATTCGTGTCTATTATATGAATTCAACTGAAATGTTTATGGACATCATTCTCTTGTATTTTTTTCTAGCATTTAAATCAGTGTAAAAAATATTTTATTTGACAGTGTGTAAATTTATTGGTTGAGAAGAATTTTTCTATTGTATTGAATTATTTGTCAGTACTTAGAATTGTATTAAAATAAACAACAGATAGAATTTACTTAGTCTTGTTTTCTTTAATGAAATTTCTTCCCTCTGTCACGACATCGCTTGCTTAAGAATTATCTATCATCTGCCGATCAGTTTGCTTTTTACCAGTGTTCTTAAGTCCACAAAATACATCAGAATAAGTGCCCTGACTAAAGATTGAGATGTAATCTTATATATTACAGAGGGGCCGCTTGATCCTTATCCTAACCTGCTTACTTTCCCTCGCCCCATCACATTCATTCAACTAAACCAATGCAATTATGCGTTGGCAACTGTTCTCAAAACTCAATTAATCTTTTCAAGTTTTCTTTGGTATAAAAATTTATAAATAAAATCCAAATTGATCTTAAACGTTCTTTATTCGCCATTAAAAGATTTTAATTTATCTCGTTTTTACATCTCTATATAATTTATATGCATAATATTAACCCAATAAGAATTACAAAAATCCCACTATAACAGTACACTGGTATATAAAAAATTTAAATGATTGTGTTGACAAAGTGACACATGGACAGAGCGAGGTCACGGAGAAAACTTACCGAACCAGTGCTTACCTATGCTTTAGAAACCTGGACAATAGTTTTGTGAAATGAATGAGTAATGTGCACCATATGACAGAATATATATAATAATGCAATGAAAGTAAGCGAGTAGTGCATAGGAAGAAAAGCCAAGACAAGTGACTAAACAGAGGCGTGTTATTGCATTTCATATCCCAAAAACATTGAGCTGAATACGCTGAAGACCATGACCGATATAAGGTTGTTAAAACTGTGATGATACTAATGTATCATCACGGTTTTAACAACCTTCCTCATGGAATGTATTTATTTTTTATTACTCAATGAAATTGTAGCGTTTTAAGATAAGGCTTATAATTTAACATCAGTAAATGAATGTTAAATGATTTTCAAACATGTAAATATTATCACAAAAATATCTTATTGTCTGTGTGTTATCTTGATCAACTTCTTAAGTCTTATTTTCACAGTTAATTATGTCATTGTAGCTATAATAAGAACGACAGGTCGGCACCTATTTCAAATTCTTGCGATTTCTTCCCACTGAAACAAAATAGTTTTGTTAATAACAAAGAAAATTTATAAGATTCATAATAGTTTTCCCATTTTTCAAATTTATTTTTAACATAGTTATATACATACTGGGATATCTTGAAAGTTTGTAATTTATAATTTAAAACGTGTAAATTTTCACTCACTTGGAGATAATATCTCTCATTATCTTTTATAATATGATAAGAAGATATTTTTATTCAATCTAATATAAAAGTGCTTATAAAGTTTTAAATAATACTCACGACTCGAAGAGTATTGCCGTAGCTACTCCCTTTAAGACAGCCTTATTTCCCAATACTTGTAAAGTGGCACCTTCCCTTAATCCAAGTACTTTGTTGTCACTAGATATTTCTAGATATTGTAAGATTCTCTCTTCTCTAGTTTCACCCTGATGCTTATCGTTCGCATTGGTGTCCAAGTAGTGAGGATTTATATTGAATGGCACTAAAGCGAGTGCATCAAAACTTGGTGGGTAAACAATCGGCATATCGTTTGTTGTGCAAATGTTCAATGTTGATACATTTGTCCCAGCACTACTTCCCATGTACGGTAAACCTTCTTCTAATACTCTTTTCCTGATAGGTTCCAACAAATTGTTGTCATACAGGCCTTTCAACAGCTGAAATGTATTTCCACCGCCGATAAAAATGGCTTGAGCCGTTTCAACTGCATTTACTGGATTGTGATAAGTATGGATGCCTTTTACAATATATCCCCATTCATCGACAGCTTTTTGTACTTTGGCAGTATATTCATTGTAATCACGAAGCGCGTAAGGTATGAACAAAACTTCCTTTACATTATTTCTGTAATCAATAAAATACATAAAGTGGGTTTATTACTATGTTGGGACAACTCTAATTGCACTGATACTACTACATTTGGACACAAATAATTATCATTGAAAAAATCATCTGGTATTTAATGAACTCATTCAATCCATCCTGTTTTCATAAATGCTCAATTAAATTCAATTAAAAATTTTAATTGATCCATAGGTTTAGTAATAAACGACCCAGATTTCTCCCTTGTACTATGTACTGCTTTCGTATAAGATTAATTTCATTGTGATAATATATGTCTTCATAATATTTCTCACCTAGCTTACATAGGTGATTTGAGACAGGTGATATTAAATATAATTAATTATTGACAAATAAAATACATCATCAATTTACTTGCCTTTTTAAAAGATCTTCAATGTCATCTCGAGCGTAATTTAAATATGAATATCCATAAGGAGCAGAAGATGATAATAATAGAAGTTGTCGTTTAGCAGACATCATCAAGCCTGTAGAAATTTTCACAATTTAATAATACAAAAGAAATTCAAATTATTCTATGGCAAAATATTGAATAAGAAAATCGACACTAACGCGATAGCAACATAACACTAAATGACAGCCTGATGACAGATTGCGATAACAGCTGATATGGGTAATAAATATCAGTATATTATCTATGGTAATAATATTATTTTCGAATCACACTAACAAATACTACCAACCAAAAGTAAAAATATACGAAATCGAAATATTGTGTATCCACCAATCTTATTTTTAACACAAGTGTAATAACAAAGTTACCAAATTAAAAATTAACTTTCTTGGAATTACCCTCAAATCTAAAAATTCAGAGCGGGCTAAGTCCACATAAAACTACCACTGATAAAAATACCTAATAAAATATATTATTTATGATTTGGAGAAATCGTAGCTGTGTTGTCTATTCTTATATACTATCATAGACAAACATGAATATGACTTAGGCCATAGACAATATACAATTTTTGGGGTTACTGTCAAGAAGACAGAAATTGGCATTTGTATTTACTTTTTGACATAACCTCTAATAAAACGAAAACTAACGTTTTTTCCAAGAAATCGGTCGCATTCAAGCAATGCCTACCATGGAAGTCAGTGAAATAGAAATAGTCTTTGTAAGTAAACATTGACCATAATTAAATAATAAATTATCATATTTTCTACATTATAACTTTCAAATGGTCTCCCAAAGCCATTCTGTTTTTGTTTAGGGGTAAAATTGCCATACTCCCTAGCACGGACTATTGGGGCGAAAAACTTCACAGACTAAGCTAAAAACAACGCCACGATTTAAAATATTCATTGAAGCATCCCGGAAGCACGTTAAAATCACACATTATTATGAAGAACACTGATAAATAAATTGGTAAATATGTCATTCAGTAGCACCAAGTAGCACTGACTATTGCGGCGAAAAACTTCACAAACTAAGCTGAAAACAACGCCACGATTTAAAATATTTTACTGAGGGCTTGATAATCGCGTTAAAACCACACGTTAAAAAGAAGAACACTGATAAATTATACGAAATACGAAATCTTCGCCTCCATTATTCGTAATAGTCGAGGTGCTACTAAATGACATATTTACCAATTTATTTATCAGTGTTCTTCATAATAATGTGTGATTTTAACGTGCTTCCGGGATGCTTCAATGAATATTTTGAATCGTGGCGTTGTTTTTAGCTTAGTCTGTGAAGTTTTTCGCCCCAATAGTCCGTGCTAGGGAGTATGGCAATTTTACCAATCAATTTAAACTATCGGTGATGTATTGATTGACCCACGAAATGTTAAATAGTAATTGATATTGTGATAAACAGATTCGTTATTTTGTCTGAAAAAAACTTGCATTCAAACTTAATCATTACTCCAAACCTAGTTATGAAAAGTGCTTTAAGAATTAAAAAAAATTAAAGATTATTTTAAGCGAAGCTACAGTGTTAGTATAGAATAGTCTTTTTCACTATATCCTTATTAATTACATGTTTATTGTATCCAATACTTATCTCCTTTTTTATATTTCAGAATGAGGATGACCTTCCATACGAAGAAGAAATATTAAGGAATCCTTTTTCCGTAAAGCATTGGCTAAGATATATAGAGCATAAGAAAAAATCTGCGAATAACTCAATAAATCTGATTTATGAAAGGGCTCTGAAAGAACTCCCCGGCTCGTTTAAACTATGGTATAATTATTTAAAACTCCGCAAGAGCCAGATCAAAGGAAGATGCATCACTGATCCATGCTATGATGAGCTTAATAACGTCTTCGAAAGATCTTTGGTATTCATGTATAAAATGCCTAGGATATGGATGGACTATTGTACTTTTCTGACTGACCAATGTCGAATAACTTCCACTCGAAGAGTATTGGATAGAGCTTTGAGAGCTTTACCGATCACACAACATCATAGAATTTGGCCATTGTATTTAAAATTCTTACGCAAGCATGATATTCATGAAACTGCAGTCAGAGTATTTAGACGTTACTTAAAATTGTGCCCCGAAAATGCTGAAGAGTACATTGATTACTTAATATCAATTGGCAGGTTGGATGATGCCGCTGTGAAGCTTGCACATGTAGTGGACAATGAAAACTTTCAATCGAAGCATGGAAAATCAAATCATCAACTGTGGAACGAGCTGTGTGAATTAATTTCGAAAAATCCTGATAAAGTTCACACATTAAATGTTGACGCTATCATTAGAGGAGGGCTAAGGCGTTACACAGATCAACTGGGACATTTGTGGAATTCTCTGGCAGATTACTATGTTCGGAGTGGATTGTTCGATAGAGCAAGAGATATATACGAAGAGGCTATTCAGACTGTAACTACTGTCCGGGATTTCACTCAAGTGTTTGATGCTTATGCACAATTTGAAGAGTTAAGTTTAAATAAAAAAATGGAAGAAGTAGCTAAAACTGTCAACCCCACTTCCGATGAAGAAGTTGATTTAGAGTTAAGGCTATCTCGTTTTGAATATTTGATGGAGAGAAGATTGTTACTTTTAAATTCCGTACTACTTCGTCAAAATCCCCATAACGTACCTGAATGGCACAAAAGAGTCAAACTTTATGAAGGAAATCCACATGAAATTATAAATACGTACACTGAAGCAGTACAAACCGTAGATCCTAAATTGGCTGTAGGTAAATTGTATACCTTATGGGTCTCTTTTTCTAAATTTTATGAAGAAAATGATCAAATCGAAGATGCCAGGTTGGTTTTTGATAAAGCTACTCAAGTTTCCTATATCAAAGTTGATGATCTCGCTTCAGTATGGTGCGAGTGGGCTGAAATGGAAATAAGACATGAAAACTACGAAGAAGCCCTCAAATTAATGCACAAAGCCACTGTTCTACCGAGTCGGAAAGTCGCCTATCATGATGATACTGAAACTGTACAAATGCGCCTCTACAAATCTCTTAAAGTATGGTCGATGTATGCAGACTTGGAAGAAAGTTTTGGTACTTACAAATCATGCAAATCTGTTTATGATCATATTATAGATTTGAAAATAGCTACACCTCAAATAATTATCAACTACGGACTTTTCCTCGAAGAGCACAACTATTATGAAGAGGCCTTCCGGGCATATGAAAAGGGTATTGCTCAATTCAAGTGGCCCAATGTTTATGACATATGGAATACTTACTTGACAAAATTCTTAAAGCGATACGGCGGTACCAAGCTTGAAAGAGCTCGTGATTTATTTGAACAATGTTTGGAGAACTGTCCTCCAGAATTTGCAAAATCACTATATTTGCTGTATGCAAAACTAGAAGAAGAACACGGTTTGGCCCGCCATGCCATGGCAGTTTACGAAAGAGCATCAAGCTGTGTACCGCCACTGGAAATGTTTGAAATGTTCAATATCTATATTAAAAAAGCGGCTGAGATATATGGTGTCCCCAAAACGAGGCAAATTTATGAACGAGCCATTGAAGTTTTACAAGAAGGACAGTCGAGGGAGATGTGTCAAAGATTTGCTGAAATGGAAACAAAGCTGGGAGAAATCGATAGAGCCAGAGCGATCTATGCCCACTGCAGTCAAATGTGTGATCCCCGTGTCACTGCAGAATTCTGGCAAACGTGGAAAGAATTTGAAGTTAGACATGGCAATGAAGAGACAATGCGAGAGATGTTGAGAATAAAACGTAGCGTACAGGCGACTTACAATACCCAGGTCAACATGATGTCGGCTCAGATGTTGAATTCGGCAAATCAATCTGCAGGTACCGTGGCTGATTTGGCTCCTGGAGCAAAGGATGGCATGCGAATGCTGGAAGCTAAAGCTGCAGAAATGGTCAATACTATTATGCCAACGAAAAGTAGCAATATTATGTTTGTGCGAGGCGAAACTCAAGGCCAGGACAGAGATGGAACAGACACAACACGAGTGGTCAATCCGGATGAAATTAATATTGATGACGAAGATGACAATGATGAAAACTCGGATGATGAGCAGAGCGATGACGATATTCAAATTGAAAAACAAACAATACCTGCTAAAGTATTCGGTAGCCTTGCCAAACCCACTGATGATGATTAAACTCACAATCTCGATTTAAATTAATAGAAAATGAAGTGAAAAGTACAAAGATTTTTTACTCCACTAACTACAACATCACAGGAGAGAAGAAAAACGTCATACCTTATACCGCTGAGAACGTCCAAAAATGATTTTTGGAATTTTGATTGTAAAATAAATGACTGTAAACAATTCTGATCAACATTCTCTTGTACTAAAACATTGTTAAATATTTTTCTTCATATACAATAAAAAAAATCAATGTATATCTTGTTTTCAATATTTTGTGAGCATTGTGCACTTAGGGTTACCAGGGGCTAAAATAGAAAATCTGGTTTCAGCCGGTTAACTGGATGACTGCCACATACGAGATATCTCATTACATAAGAGTGGAATTTGTGCAAATGAGTATTTAACTTTTTCAATAAACACTAAGCAAATTTTATTTCCATCGTATATTAAACTGATGTCATTCATATTTTTAATGACCGTTCACGATCACCTCGTAAGCAACCAAGCAACTTTCAACCTATTATTAGTCCAATCATTCGCGGCTTAAGTTGATTGCTGACCATTTTAATTTTTGTGTAATAATTTTTGATAAACCACAATTTTATTTGTTAAAGAATAATAGGGAAGTCCAAAAGAAAAAAAAAATATAATCATGATTTGGTATGTGTAATTTTATTTTGTATAGGTTCATTGAAATGATTTCCGAAACATCAATAACAACATAATCAATGGCAGAATACACAATAATTGCAATAACAGTTACATTAAATTTCCATGTGAAAGAAATTAAATAATATCTCTAGGTGGCGTGATGAAATGCAAAGAATTAGAGTATTGAGGTGATGATGTATAATTGTTGACGAGATTAACATCGTTGTGTACTCCCCCGAACATGATGAGTTCTCCCTTTCCTCTGACCAAAGAGTACATTATGAATTCTTCGGGAGCTCCGTTCACTTCTCCGTCACGGGGACACAACCACGATACTGATGAGTAAGTATTCTCATTTAAAATTGATGATATATCAAGTACATGTATAGCGAGCGTATTTCGCCGAAGTTTCTTCACGACCGGCGTAGCAACTCTGTGAACTACTTCTCTCACTTCTTCAGGCCTCGGATCAAAATTGATGATTCTCCTCTGATTCATAAGCTCTGCATCTCGGGGCGGATTTTGAACAGGAGTATCGCAGGCAAATGCGGCCATTCTAAACTTATCAGCCTCGTTAATCTGTCTTAGTAATTTATTTCCATTGCCTCCGTTAGCGTTCATTCGTCTATTTGGAAATGGTCGACTTCGAGTGCTGTTAGCATTTTCTTTCAAGCTATTCTCACTACCCGGTGAGAGCATCGGCGGATCTAATTTATTTTTATCACCGTTTTTAACATTTACTTCTGGAGTCGAACCGCCTGGAGCGACATTATCATTGCTGACTCTTAATCTACAGGACAAATCTAAGTTCACATTACTAGGACCGGGAACATTATGATTGACTTCAGGATTGGATCTTCGATGTGATAAGCATCCTCTGCGGCCGTTGATATTGAGATCCTTGTTCAACGGCCGTCGCACATTTTGCTCAACTCTTTGGGACAATGGTGCAATAACCGCTCTATCTGCAGCCGCTATTCTCACAGCAGATGTCACCGGATGACTGGCTCCATTCTGACTGCGGCTCAAGCTCACAACTTTGTCTCCTACCTAAGCAATAAAACAAAATATACTTATCGATTTTAAGTTGTTCACTGGCAATTTATTCTTTTTGTAATAATTCCACATTTTTTAATTAAGATCAGGCCCGGTTTTATCATTCGATAATGATGGAGGTGAGCCTAATCCGGTCTCGGTTTTTATAAATTATACTATTTTTTTAGATAGCGAATATTGCACATTTTAAATGCACAGGTATTTTAGTAAAAGACTTTAAATTAATTACAGGACATATGGAGATAGATCAAGGTATAAAAAACAAAATTAAGAAACTGCGGAGGCAATCATGTTGTTGATCAGTTACTTTAAGAAAAATTATACAACCTAGTTCTAATAGAATATAATATCTTGGTACAAGCTAAATAAGTATATTATTAATTATATGTACATATGTATTGAACAAAAAGACAGTTTTATTAAAATGTTGAATTATAGAACGGCAATCGAAATTTGTATTTAAAACATTACCATACCTAAAAAATAAAGACTAAGTGACATTTTTGTTGGCAAGAAAAAAGAAAGCTTTTATGATATAAAAACAGTAAGCAATTGATACAAAAAAAAAATTGAACTACCAAAACTAACTAAAATTATTGAATTATAATAATAAGACCAAATGTAGACAAGCGAGTTACGGCAAGATGGAAGAAATCATACATCTCGTTGCTCGTCTCAGCTTGCACTGGTCTGATCCAACCTTTCCCTTCTCTGTTCACGTTACATCTGGTTGACTTACAATCAGCACTTTCAAATTGACAAATTAAATTGATATACTTCCAATCAAGAACAGAATTAAATTACACATTTGAAGTCAAGGATCAACATAAATTTGACTGAAAATTTATTCTCAATGACAAATTTCTTAACCTGAAATTGAAATTTGTGAAATCGAAATAGGATGCAGGATGAAAATAACACAAGTTGACTATTAGTTGATTATTAAATATTTGCAAATCATATTAAAAAAAAAACACTTTAAAAGTTAACATGAAGTTTGTTCGTAAAATGTATAGGTTTTATTTTTTTTCATTTATTAGTAAACAATTATGATTTCGTTGTGGAGTCCACAACAGACAAATGGACATGATTAGTAAGTTAATCATTTAGTAATGTAAATGTCATTTGTAGTATCATTATTGTTTGTTTGTTTTCTATCCTCCTCTCTTTGCTTCCCATTTTTATTTTTATAATATATCATGTTATAATATTAAAATTAAAATCATTCATACTTAAGCAAGCATTGTGAAAGAAAGATTGTCTGAGATTGTAAGATGTCTGAAAGAGGCGAAACACGTGTCACAGTTACGTGGAATAATCTAAGTTATTTTAAATTTTATATCATTTTAAATATAATTGAAAAAAATTCTAACAAGATCGACAGAAAATTGGTTCAAAGTTAAATATTTAAAGCACGTTACCCCAAGACGTGGTAAGAGGCAAATGAAATCTACTATTTAACTCTGACTGGACTACTTATGCCGCAATAAATATGATAACATTGCAAGTTCTTGAAGGTACTCACTTTGATGGCAGGATTACACCATATGTTCGCTGCAGACCATTCCTTATTCTTTACAGTAAGTTCATACCAAGTCCACACTGGTCCCTCCATTCTAAGGACCCAACAATCATTGTAAACACATCTATTCTGCAATGCTTGGACGCCTCCCAATATCATAACATTATTCTTGTTCAGTATAATCAATGACTGACTATATCTCGGCGACGGTTTAGGCTCTGCAGTAGGCTGTTTAGTCCAAACCATTGTTTTCAAATCCAAAATCCACACATCGTTGGAGCATAAGATGCAAGATTGTATTGTTGGCTTATATAATCCTCCAAAAACTATCATTGTATCATCTCTTATCATCGCTGAATGACCGGCCATCGGCGGAGGACTATTGGTAGCATTCATTAGTATCCAACGGTTATTCGTGATGCTGTAAAAATGAATCTCACTAAACATAGTCCAATCCTGATAGTATTGCGAAGGAGACGGATAAGTCCACCCCCCGAAAAGTATTAAGGAATCTTTGTAGCATATCATTGAAGCGTATGCTTTTGGAGTTGGGTAGGCTCCCATAGTCAAAGGCCGAATCCACTGCCGTTTAGATAAATCGAAACGCCAGAGATCATTAAATGAAGTTGAATTGGTTGTGCAACCTCCGAATATATACATCGAGTTTTCGTGTACGCAAGCCGCATGGGAAAACCTTTTTGTTATAGAAGGAGCCATGTCCACTGGGGTTATATTTCTCCATCTTATATTAAAGTCAGCTATAGCTCTGTGGAGGCTGTTCGTAGTTTTTCGCATAACACCTAGAAAAATTAAAATTATATTAAATTCAATCTAATGAATGAACGACTACTAGTTAAGAATTTATCTGCACGACAATTCTATACTAACTTTTGCAGCAAATGTACCATCGCTTGCTGACAAACATGCAGTCTTGTAAATCTTTGTATGGAGGTAAAAAGCCAATAATGAATTCTAACACTTCATCTGGCAAATCGTCTATTGAATTTCGAAGGGATTGAGAGTGTGTCATATTTGTAAAGTGACTTGAAGGACATTCAATAAAGAATATTCATAATAGCCTAATGCTATAATACTCCTCACGAATCCCTTTTTAATTCCAATTTGGCCAAATGTCATTCAATATTTTTTGTCACTTGTCAAAGTGCTGCCATATTTTCACTGCAGAGACTACATCCCCGAGTAAAGCTAAGTCTACCTATTTTTTCAAATATAATAAAAATCAACGTAGAATTTAAAACTCGGTGAACTAGCTTGATAGGATTTAAATTACCAAATATTTATTTACTTAAATATACAATTTACAGTTCAATTTCTCAATAAAATAAAACCAAGCTCATTTGTATAAATATAATAATCATATAGAACACTTAAGAAATAATTTTTAAACGACTTTTTTGAATTTGTTAAAAGCCGTACCTTTTTTAACTAAGGTATATCAAAATTAAATATCAATAATCATTTTAGAATTTTGTCTATAGAATATATAAACTGCTTGTAACATTAATAAACCTTCGGTGGTTACTCGTAATGCCGGGAATATTGAAATTGCTATAGTGATCGTTGCGGTTTTAAATTAGATTTCGCTAACTCTTATCAGTTAGTGTCAAAAATTTCTTTAATTGCTCTTATCAAAATAAATCTGTTGGTCTTGTAACAGTTTTATAGCGAATCTATTAAGTTTAAGTATTATGACAGCTAACCTCCAAAACAACTGTCAAATACTAAGTAAACTCTAGGTACAATCATTTAAAAGTCTGTACTATTTAATTCGTAATCTTTGTTAATCATGTCGTTAATGGCGCAAATAAGTCCGTTTCTCGGAAAATTTCAAACCTGGCGACAAGGCGTGACCTTTAGAGCAATTGATCTGACAACATCTCAAAAGGTTGGTTATTTCACAAATTCTTACCTCAACTAATTTGTCTCTAATTGCCTTATCGTTTTTGCGAAACAATTTTCCGCTTTCAGAACTGTTAGCTACTTATGTAAATTTATATTTTAATGAAAATCATTGAATTATTTCTCGATTATATAGGAGTTAAAGGCAATTTATTGGAGTAAACATTGATTCTCTTACTTTTATTTATGCCATTAATATGCTTAAACTGTTTTTTCGTTGAAAGTAGTATTCATAGGAAAAATATTTTTATAGCTACTTGTTTTTACCAAATATTTAAAAAAATCCTTTAAACATATTGAATTAATAATTGCCTACTATCACTGATGTAGCTAAAAATACATAATGTACAGTTTTTTTTTTATCTAATAACTTTTTACATGAAGATATTTTATTTGATTTTCATTGGAGTTATTAATTTAATAATAATGATATGAAATAAATATATTAATAAATAAAACATTAATTCCGAGAGCAGTCAATATAAGTTATATAATGGGAAGCAACAATTTTTCATTCAGTAATTTATTTTAAAAAATCTCTTTCACTTCGATACTACATAAATAACAATATTGCAATGTTATTATACAATTAGATATATAATATTCATTAAAAGTAGAAATATTATAATTAATTTAATTTTTTTGATTGAATATTTGTCCAGTTTTTCATTTTGTTTAAATAATATATTTCACAAATTGATGCTTATTATATAAAAAAATATTTAATTTGTTTTCAGGTTGTCATCTGGAGTGTAGGAGTGATGGGCGTCAGCGTGGTGGTAGTAGGAATGCTCGCTCGCCATTTGGCTCGTCGTCGAGCTCCTAATCTACCAAACCCAAGACTCAGGAAAATGTTTAACAAAAGATTCCGAGCATCAGGAATGAGAAGCCCCAATGGAGGTTAACAACTATCTATTAAAAATAATAAAAAAATATCTTAGAAGATAATGAAAGGTGAAAGCTATTTCGTGTGTGATTTAATTTAAGGATACACATTTTATTATATGCAATTGACTTTCTATAAAAGACTAAATATTTAGTTATCGTTTTATTATTTATATTTTTCAATGAATAGTATAACATGAGTAAAAGTAAAATAATTTATGTATTTCGACAATAATAGTTTTTGAATAAATTATAATAAGTCAAGGTAAAATGTATTTTTTTTATTCTTTACACTAAAACTACATAAAAATGAAACAGTGAAAAATATGTTTTTTGATAAAATTATTACTTATTTTTCTCTGGAAATAAAATATATGTAACATAAGTAATTATAATGGACAACAAAACTAGGCCAATATTTAATTGATGTCAATTTTACAGAACTTTCAAGTAACATTTATATACTGACATCTATTTATTTACCCCATAGACTTTTTCAACCTGTTTTTTGATAAAAAATAATTTACACTGATTTTTTTTTCATCAAACAATAATATATCAAATCAAAAATACGTACATATTTTTATTAAGTGTCGATTGTATTTATATGATTTTTGATAATTTTAGTTTTTGAATACCGAAGAAAAGAAACATGGTTAAATTGTTTTATGCTTCATCAAACCAAATTGAATTCGTACAAATTTTGAGTTGGAATCCAACCATCAACCTCAATCAATAATATAATTAACGCAGCATGAAATATTTCCCCGTGCAAATAATAGTTTAAAAGTTGTTCTGCTCTCGTACACCCCATAAATATTTGTTTAAAATTTTAAATAAATTCCCTTATAGGTGGGTGTTGACACTTCACTATCAAATACTTGGTGAAAAGGCATTATATAAAAAAAAACAGCTGAAAATACTGATTATGAGCGAAACCGATCCTGATCATATTAAAAAAAATAAGCAATTAATACAAAAGAGTGTTTTATTTTTTGAATTTAAATGAACCATCAAATTTTTGTGTCAAAATTTTTTTTACTACAAAATAAATGGTCTCTGAATTGGGAAAATATTACAATAATTGGGCAAATTGGGCAATATATAAATATATTGTGCACTTCGAAGGTATAAACCTATAAACTTATTTTTTGGGTATGGAAGTTTAATAATTTGCGTTTTATGACTGTTCAGTGAAGGCATTTATTGAGAAGAATAATTAGCTGAGAATCCCATTGTTCAAAAAACATTTTTTGTAGAATTTCATTGAAATCATGAATTAATATTAGCTTTGTACATAATTTGAACAATTCAAATTAGCTTTGCTCAACAATTCATTAAATGTTGATTTTATGTTTCAGATATTGTGTCAGTGTCCGGAAGTTCTCGAGCATCACGTAGCCCTCGCCGCTTGGGTTCTTCTATTGCCTTGAGTGAGAGGATGTCGTTGGCGTCCGGGTCTCTTGGTGCCGGCGCAAGTGGACTTGGCGGTATCGCAGCGGATGCTCCTGCTTTGACGCCGCAGCAACTTGGTGCCATGGGTGAGTCGTTTTTCTTTTCTCTTGATTTTATTTTACTGGAACTACATATAAAGAGTGCCATTAAATTTTATTACATATATCAAATCCTGTTCCACAACTGTAGATGTGTTTGAGTCTATCAGATTGTTGAGTCAATTAAAAAACATTTTGCCTAAAGTTCAATAAATTATTTATTGTTTAAAAATTAAAAATATAGTACATGACATTACAGCTGACGCCAATTTGCCATGCACTTGACAAATATAATGAGACAAGATATAAAATAAAACTACATAATACATCAAAATCAAGAAATAAAATAGTAAAACTTAACTAACAGTTCACAAATACTGTCACTAAAAATGTTCACTTCTCTAGGCAATGAGTTGATCAATCGAACGGCCCTTGGAACTGGTGACTCATACCTCCTAAGCGAGGAATAGGTTTTTAGAAACAAAAGTTTTTGGTCGTAGTTTCGCCTACGTAAGAATAAATTGGGAGCATGTAAATTAATAGTCATAAGAATTTCAGGATTATTAACTCGGCCCCGAAGGAGAAGAGAAAAATTCTTTAAACTTGAAAACGATTCAAGAGAGTGAAATGATAACATTCCTGAAAGATATTTGGTGGGGTAGTATTACTTTAAGGAATTATAAAGGTCTTGCATGATCGATCCCAGTGGTATACTACCCCATGGCCCATAAGCACACGAGGCAGGCGCTTGGGGCCTCCGATTCTTAGGGTCCTTGAACATTATTCTTTTTGATGTATTAAAAATATACTCCATGTATTTCCAATTCAGTTTTTCGAAACAGAATTTCGCAACAGTAATGGTATCCAAAAAAACAAAGCTTCCAAATTGAACAACGCCTGGGAACTCCCCAGCGCTAAATGCGTCACTGATTGATGTTATTGTGTTATGATTTCATCAATTGGTTGACGCGACTGCAGACAAACTAAATATTTTCAGGCCCTGTCCTGGCCAAGTGGTTATTTCATTTATTAATCATGTCTTTGCGCAGAATTTTAAATAACTTTTTTGTATCGACTTTTAATAAAATTAATAAATCTCTCTTGCTTTTTCAAGCACCGCTTACGTGTGATTGAAATAATTTTACCAACCAACATGCTGCGAAGAACTTGGTGTAGTTTTTCACTAAGTCTTGAATTGGCAACATACTTAACTCGATGGCTGCCACAGACGAGATATCTCGTAAAAATTTCGTGCTTAACACACCAGAGACGAGTTATCTCGTCAATAACTAATTAAATTAATAGTTGCAAATTATAACCTGCATGCTAGGTAATTACTATTAATTATCTACGGCAGCTAAAAGGTTACATATATATTTATTTTTTTCATCTATGTCCGCTCCCAATGTGGAGTATATGGCGTCCTAATGTAGGTATCTCAACAGAACATTTTCTACCAGAACTGTTTGTTACTCAGTCGCTCAACCTCTCTTTTTTCAAAGAGAGTACAGTAAGGATAGAAGGATAAGGCTAGAACAGGACTAGTAGATAACTAATCACTCTCACTACGCCCAGTTATAGAAGGATCGGAAAGGTGGGAGGCAATTTTTAGATATCACAAACACCCATATCTCCGAACAGAAATCGATCAGATAACTGATGTTTGTATTAGGACTCGAACCCAAGATCCGGCACGGTAGCCAAACACTCTAACCGCTGTGCCATAGAACATGACCCTTTGATGGACGGTAAAAACCTAGGACATATATTTTCAAAAACATGTTTTTCTCTTGGTTCTTAAACGACCAGCAACATATCGGAAGTATTTTTTACCACCTTAGGAGAAGTGTTAAACAAGCTATTTTTTAGTTCCCTTAAATTCGGAGACCCAAGGCGTGCGTCGCTTGTAGGATAATCCCCTGCTGTGGTCTAATTGGTTAGAGCTTGTTCGATTCCCGGTAAGCTCAATGTCTAATTTAGATTTTTCACTTTAAATTTGAAACCTAGGACAAGGGTTGTTAGTGATGTCTATTTACCTCGAGCGACTTACATTGAATTCTCATCGAGTTTTTCTCGTATGATCTTTCAACTTTAAATATTTGGCACATTGGCATTAACTGTAATGCCAAATACTTTTTTTAACCACTTGAATACCAAGCGGACACAGGTGTCCGGAACATATGCAAGCGAACACGGATGTCCAAGACATTTAAAAAATCAAATACTTGGTATTCTAATAGAATATAAGCAATATTTTGAAGAATATGTGTAGTGCTATCTATACTGAGTCAATATAGGTTTTTAAAATATCGAATTCGATTGTATATTAGGCAAAAATATTTTTCTTATAAACACGCAGTATCTCTGGGACATATTAATGATTTATTAGCGCGGTATTCAAACGGTTAAATAAATTTTAAAAAGAAAAAGATAATCCGCCACTGGGCAAGACAAGACTATCGAGAGAATTCTCCGAAATTGCATCGAGGACTGCCAATATTTTTAAAAAAAAACCAGTAACTTTGCCATTTTTGTAATCATATTATTCAATTAAATGTTTTTCTTTTAAATGTATCCTTCGTAAAATAAAATTGGACCACTGACATCGAGTGGTGTAGTGTCGACTTGCCTGTTGTCATGTAAAATACTTTTATTTAGTGGCTATCCAATTATAATGAAAAAATAACTGAACGTTTTCTTTTATCAGAACGATCTCCGCAAAAAAAATCTAAATTGAGTTTACACATACGTAAAACTGTTTGACGTATTTTTCTTCAACCACAGAAAATAGTATTGATTTTACAGCGAGGCAGTACTTTTAAGATAATTACATATTAGCCCTGTGAAAATTAGCAATTTCCGAAAGCGTATTCGTTTTAGAATCCCATTCGTGCTGAAACAAGCTTAGCAAAAAAATCGTCGCTGGGGTTTTAGTGCTCCCCCTGTTTCCCGCTGATTATTATTACAGCTGCCGCAGTTTTATGTCGTATTATTTTTGGCATAACATAACCAAGTACCGCAATTTTTACGCTAACGATGTTTCACGATCATGTAATAATGGCGCCAAAATATAATATGGTTGTAAGAAAAATGTAAAAATGAGCCGCAAGAAGCTTGTAACTGGCAGCGGACATGGTTGAAAAAAGCATTTCGTGTATAGCAGTGCTCCGCAACCCCCGTGCCGTGGGGCGATGCTAAGTGTGCCGCAGCACATTACTTCAGTGAAGAAAATATCGAATAATTTGTTCAAACAATGCTCAAATCAGAGTTGTTTAGTTGTAGTACTGAGGTGGCTATATAAATTACATAATTCAGAACAATGCCTAATATTATTTTTGCATATACCCTTATGTATATATACATATATGCATATTTGAAGTGGGCTGCGGAAATCTGGAGAAAATTTTGGTGTGCCGTGGGAGAGAAAAGGTTGCGAAGCACACGCAGCGTCGGATTAAGCACATGGGAGACCCTAAGCGTAATAATATTAGGAAACCCTGTGTTTCGGATAACATAAAGGGAACAAATAAAATGGCCAGAATTTAAATCAATTTTTGGTCAGAATAATCATATTATATGGTCAGAATATTTTATAACAATTTTGGTTAGGTTAGATTTTTTTTAATTTCATTTAAATTATGACTATTTATTCTGACCTATATATTATGACCATTTAGCATAAATTCTGACCGGAAAAATACGAGTCTAACATAAAAAAGTCAGAAAATTCTAAATATAAATTCATTAAAATCTGAACGAAAAATAAATAGGTTATTATATAAAATAAACTATTTTTGAAGCCTCTAAGATTTGGAGGCCCCATGCGCCAACTTCGCTACTGAGCCCACGGAATATTCTTATCAGTTATCTGCAACCTTTTAACTAAGAGTGGCACACCACATTGTTTCATTATTTGTAAAAAATGGAAAATATTTTAATTGAGAGGAGGTGAAGTGAGGGCAAATCAAAATCAGCAGCGCCCTGGTAATCTGTAAATATACTAGTGGTGGAGGGTATAGTAAATATGCTTTGGGTCACTCGGGTGCTCACCAGAAGTGGGCTGGAGGGGGCTTGGAGAGGCTCGCGCGAGCCCCATGTTAAATTTTACTAAAGCTGGCGAGCCCCTTGTATGTAACTAAAATGTATGACTTGTATATTATCTACGACACCTTCAGAATACACAGAAATAAATTTTTAGCCATTTAGATCAATGGTTTCCAACCTTTATGTTACTACGCCTCCCTTCGAAGAAAAAAATATCGTCGCGCCTTCCCATCCTTTATTTCATATAGTAATAAAGACATGTTTAAGTGGAAAATATTTTTTTTTGACTGTTCGCGCCTCCCTTTGCAGAAGTCAATGCCTCCTAGGCTGGGAATCGCTGATTTAGATTGATAAGTTTACGGTGAATTACATATCATGAGTGTGTTTAGTAACAATTGTATTAAAAACGTTTTTAATGCACAGGAGAGTATTAAAAAAATTCACTCCTTCCCCAAAACACGAAGAATTGCTTTGAGATTAAGCGAGCCCCTTGTTAACGTATTGGCAGCCCACCGCTGGTGCTCACTGTCCATCATCCACGGGTCATCGACCACTGATTTATACATATTATAATACGTTATTTCGTTTCATGTGAACAATGCTTTTAAGCGATTACAAGAACCATCGCTCCCACATTTTATTATATGCCTTAAAGTGGGTAAAACATGTTCGCTAAAGATATTATGTCTTATCACGATAAAACGTCTATTCATAGAAATTTATTTAAGAAAGAAATTTGTGTTGCGTATTACAAATTAACTGTTTTGGTATACGAATTATAAATTAACTGTCCTCATTAGTTACGAAATTCGCAACACGAAGAGTAATAAAAACTTTTGTAAATGGTTTGCAGTTATTGTTGTTTATTGGAGTCAACACTACAGTGGTCAGATTGTTCGTGTTACCACGCGATAGTTATCGCTTAGAGTCCGGGGTAGAAACCTGAAAATAAATTCTAGGCAACCAATATCTAAACATCTAAAACAAGCCCAGGCAAACTGCGACTAAACACTTATTTTGTGGGCCTCTTCCAGTGCCGTAGCTACAGATTTAGGGCCCTCGTATAAACGCAAACCCCTCCCCACGCAATTTGTAATATTGAGTATGTAGAAATTTGGGTCCCTTTTTTCTCTGGGCCCTCATGAATTGCATGACTCTGCTATGAGGTGGCTTCGCCGCTGGACTATCTTCGTCTCATTAAATTGTTTGTTACAAGAAAATATAACAGGATGATTTTTTAATTGTATGTTAGAGGTGTTAAACATTTTAATTTTGTGTTATTATAGAATCACTTCTACTGTAATTTGTAAATTCTTTTCAGTTTCAATAAATTGTTGTTTACCTTTTCATTTCAATTTGTTTTTGTATAAAAAGCACTGCTTTATTATATTTCTTATCAGTTGAAAATGCTTGCCATGAGCGAAAACGGTCCTGACCTTTTTAAATAAAGTGGAAATAATGTAAAAAGAAATATTGTGTTTTTATTAATATAATGCCTCTCCAGAAAGTATTGACAGTGAACACCCTAAAAGTGATAAGAAAATCACGTTCGAAAGAGACCGGTCGTTAGAGACAACACCTATGGATGGTTATTTTCAAGTTTGCTATTGAAAATCCATGAAGCACCTTCTGTTGATATCTTAAATTAAAAAAAAGTGTTTTTTATTATGTTGAGATTTGTCTTTAGCTCGTTAACAGCTGTAGTATCGTATTCCAATTAAAGCCGTATTGCTTATCTTTTGCTCCATATCGTGGGCGACGTATTGAATCGAATCGATCAAAACATTGTACCCTGAATAAAGGTATCCTTATTGCAACAAGTTGTTTAAGCCTTGATATCATTTACCTCTTCAATTACCCACCTCATCACTCGAACACAATCTGAAAGACTTTCTTAGTAATGGATTTTTATTTTTCAACAATAAATAATTACACTCGGTTTTTAAATGTTTGCTTTAAGAGTTACGCGTTGATAAAATTTATTGTAGGCAGGAAAAATAGTTCTTTTACTGAATTAGACAAATCTAAACCCTGGAACGATGTGAATAACTAGCTAAGAAACCGCGGCTCACTGGTGTGTCGTGAGTAGGGTTTGCAAAACCGTCACCTAATCGTGGACGACGGCGCCCCAGTGTGCAGACACCTATTGTCATTCCGAATGATGGCGTATCTATAATATGATTCACCTGAGATTTTCTTTGAATCTAGTTTATATGGTTTATCGTGTGTATGGCATTTGTTATTAATATGTTTTCCCATTCGCAATTATAAATACTAACATAAGATTACGACTCTTCATTGTTCTGTGTTATCGTAGTCGGTTTAGTGATATTACTGGCAGTTTAAATGTGTATTTATTCCGTATGCAGCTGGGTCATAAAATAAATGCACAAACCCGTATATGAAATTAGATCAGCCAACTAGGGCAAGACGAAGGGCGCCAAATTTCGTATCAGTGTGTTTGTTAGTAGTAGGTGTGTAGGAAACAGGGTTGCACGGCTTCCCTATTTGAGCGGGATTGTCCCGAGTTCAAAAGACAAATCCCGAGTCCCGCATTGCCTCTGAAAATCCCGACTTAATAAAGTTTTTATGTGTTCAAAAGTTTACGAATATAGTTGAAAAGATCAGCTTAATTTTTGTAGATAGCCTGGCGTACCACCTTTTATGAACAAAATTTTGAACACACTTGTATTAAATTGGATTTTTTATTATCGAGAAAAGTTGATCAACATATTTTGAAACTACTAAAAAGCTCGGATTTTTAATACAACTGTTATGATTGTATACATTTTTGAATTTAAATGGAAATGCTATTCGTGTTATTGTATTTTATCAATACAGTTTTATAACAACTGTGATTCCTGCCGATTATTATGTTCTCTTCTGTATACATATCGACTGTGGAAAGGAAAAAGGACGTAACTCGCAAATATCAAATTTTACAGGAGGCGCAAAAAACGTGTTTTTATGATTTTGGGCCATATTCAAATTATGAATTATACACAACCTTGAAGTTTGGAGACTTCTAAACTGGTGTTTAATTGACACAATCTAATATTAATCAAATAAATTGTGTAGGAGAAACCTTTATTTCAGTCTTTTTTCTTGGTTTTAACTTTTTACAAGGTCATATTTTTCAAACTTTAAAGCTAAATTAAGATACTAATTCAGCATTTGCAGCTTGCATCCTTTTGATAGAAAGTGCATCATGTTTGATACATTGTTATTATCAAAAAAAACCTGTTTTGAAAAATCAGTGGGTTACGTCCTTTTTCCTTTCCACAGTCGATATATACTAATTGTAATATATTATGATATATTTAGAAGAATGTATGTTTTCTACTGTTCTTCCTTAATTCGTTAATTTATTTTTTTGATAGTTCGAAATAGAAAGTTCCGATCTGTGATTTTGTAAATCTGGCAACCCTGGTAGTAACACAGTATGAAGTGGTTTTGCTTGAAGTGAAGAGCACTACATATTATACAATAACATAGACCAGGGTTTATCACCCCTGATTTAATAAAATTAAATAAAAGTAGGTAGCACTTTATATTTTTTCTTGAGTTATACATATTACAAAATAGAGAAATTTCTGTAATAAAAATCAATCCGCTACAAGTAAGCGAGGTCATTGACCGCTGGATTCAATTATTCAAAAACAGCCCATTGAGAGACGCTATTAATTATCAAATATAGTTCAATAAAAAAAGATTTCTTCACGACATAAATTACTCATGATAACCGGACGCCATTTGCAGCAAAGGTCACGCCGTCGACATAATGATGATCATCATTTACCGGCGATGCACTCAATCAGGTGGACGCCTGTCACGTGTAATCGACTCCTCTCGTAAACAATGCCCATCATCAGATATGCGCGGCGTAGAATAATGTCCAGGAACTCGATCGTGTATCAAATGTTGCGTCGAATTATTATGCAAGAGTCACTCGCTGACACTGCAATATTGCTGTCATAAGTCCAGGGGTTGCATTACCGGTATTACCAAAACCGGTATCCCGTTATTTTTGATGTGTTTTCTATACCGAAATACCGGTTTTTTAAATGTAAAAATACAGTGGAACCCCCAATTACACTACCCTGAATTGCGTGCCGGCTTGAAATATTCGCCGCAAATTCCTCAATTGCACTGTCGCATTCCATTATCGTTGTTACGAGACGGTCGTCTGTGCAGCGTATACAGTCAAATTTTGACTAGCGTCTGGGTATTCAACACGTGCCAGGCTATACACGTATAGCCGGTTGACTCTCTGTGTGTTGGATTTTGACGCGCTTTGCATTTTATCACTCAGTAACTTAATATTTCGTCCATTTTTTTTTTTTGCAAAACTAAGGAAAATCTTAGTTTTGATTTTTTTACAGTTCCGGTGTTACGGTTCAAATCCCCGGATGATACGTTATATGTATCTATAGTCCTCCATATGCTCCACATATTGACTAGACATAATATTAAAACCCGATAGTGTCTCGTTGCATGTCTTATTTGCCTCCATAGGCAGTAAAACAGATAGTCTGTGATTGAAACTAAATTACTTATTTGAACACATTAAAATATAACATGATATGTGGGCTTATTTCGGTCTAAATATTTTATCCCACATAAATAATGATTTATCTTTTGGTTTTTAATTAGATCAACATTTAAATGAAAAAGTAAATCTATGTATAATTATTTTATTTTCCCGGTGAATCAATCACTTTAGATAAAATCCTCTGGTCAGAGCAGAATCATCATTAAAGATTCAATAGGTATTTATTATAACTAAACTTCTAACACCTTACGTATATAGTGATGCACTAACGAATTTTAATACTTCCGATCGATATTCGATACTCATATTGTGTCGATACTTTATGTCATAAAAGATATTTATTTTTATTAATTATTTTCTGGTGTGTTAACTGTTCGGAAAGTCTGTTAGATTCAACCATCGGTAATATCCATACGCCTTGAATAAGAGAAGTTTTAAAATTTTCTTCTGAACCTTCTACAATCATAATAACAGTATATTTCGAACTAAATTTTTTCACCAATCTTCAAGTCGCTTTGAATCAAAGCAGTGTACATTAATATCAATTGTTTGACTCTCGAAAAGACCCACGCGGTACGGAGGATAAAACCCAACGCTTGCAATGATTTATTGATTTGTTGCAAGTATTGTATGTTACTTTTTAAGCGAAGCTAAGTAAAATTCTGTAAAAAAATAATTATCAAACTAAGTTTTTTTAGTACTAAGTAATTAAGCGTTGTATAATTTGCTTTTTTTTTTACTTTTGTTGATTGAATTGGTCGCCTTTTCTAATAAGATTGACATTAATTAAAACATATTGTCGTCTTCATTTGAGAATAAAAAAAATACGTCAGCTTATTACCAATTCGACCAGTGTAAACGGTCAATTATCGATGTGGTATAAATAGGGCTGCCAGGTGTCCCGGTGTTGAGCCTTTTGTCTCGGCGTCTCGGAGAAAAAATTCGGGACAGCCACATATTCCGGTTTTACATAAATTCTAATTTTTCAAAAATACATAGTGCACGCATTAAATAAGTAAAAATGCAGAAAAATTATTAAAACAAAATACAATAGCTTAGAAACGAACGGGTACTTTAAAACCTGCATGAATAATTAGTTGTTATTGTTAGTTTTGTAGTGTCAATAATTTGGGTAAATTATAGATGAAAACTTTGTTGCCAACAAATTATCAAAAACGATTTCGAATGGTATATAAATAGCGGTCATAGAATCGGTTTTCATCCGGTCCGGGTTTTTGAGCCACTAAAAAAGTGTCCCGGTTTTGACTTTAATAAATCTGGCAGCCCTAGTTATAAAGAATGCGAATTTACCTTACCGCATCCCTAGCGACGTCAATTTATTTCACCTCAGATTGTCGCAAGAATCAAGATGATTTAAGATATATGTCATTATTTTTATTCATTTATCGTACTTGTTATCTGAGAAACTGCTTTTTGTTATTATTCTGTCAGTCTTCAGTTCCCGTTTCAGGTAGTCAGGTTGCTGCACCTGCTGGGAACTTATAACTGCAGCCACGTCCTGTCACCACACACATGCGAATTGTTTATAGATCATCATGTATTATAGTATATGGTTGTAAAAATACGTGTCTATGGCACAGCACGTAATATAGAAAACTTAAAGTAATAATAAGTATAAGGAGAACACTTAAATATTTATGACATTACTATGCATCTATTTGAATCTTCTTTCCAATCAATAAAAGTCTAACTTGTATTAATTTGGTCAGTGTTTAAATAACTAAATGGTCAGTATTCAACATTCAACGTATGGTTATTATAATTAATTTATTATTTGGTTAGTATTAATATTATGTTCTATCAGTACCAACATAGAAAGCTCAGTATTTCATTTAAATTTGGTCAATAGCCTTGTTTGTAAAAATGTAATTAGGTAAGGTAAGGTTAGGTTGTCAACATAAAACTGGCACTGAAATAAAAACACAGACCGATTATATAAATACCGTTTAATATATAATATATTATATTTAATCTTATCCATAATTTTTATTTAATTGACCAAATAAATACTAGCCTAATTTTTTTTTACTTTGGATATTAAAAAACATTATCATTATCATCATTTCAACCTCTTCATCATATCTAATGCTTTGAAATAATTATCATCGGATTTTTTTTTTCAACATTATATAAAAAAAACTTTCATTGTTTGTGACTACAATGAAGGAAAATATGTTTTAGAAAATGATACAAATATCGTCAAAAATCTTCACAGCATGGATGGCGATTATTTCTTGACACTGCCAAATATACTAATTTCTTGACTCGGTTAAATTGGTTGAGCACCACAATAAATCCACATTTGTGTATCATTGATTGGTTGAGGTCATTGTTGACATACATTCATGAACAACAGGATCAAAAAATGAAAGCTCATGCGATCTCAATGCATTGAGTTGACCAGAATGTCAGTTGAAATTTTTAACATGACTTGGATGTCTTTCAAAATAAATTACTTTGTCTTTTAATACCTTTCAATTTTGAATGTTTCAATATGATGTGGAAAATGTGTTTCATTTTTCTATGTTCTCTGTATGTATTTATTATATTACTAGCTGTAAGCCCGTTGCCCAGCAACGTGAGATTTTTGTTGCATTGTGTTTTGTTGCATTGTATTTTATTTTATTTTACTTTATTTTATTTTATTTTATTTTATGTTATGTTATGTTGTGTTATTTTATTTTATTTTATTTTATTTTATTTTATTTTATTTTATTTTATTTTATTTTATTTTATTTTATTTTATTTTATTTTATTCTATTTTATTTTATTTTATGTTATTTTATTTTATTTTATTTTATTTTATTTTATATTATTTTATTTTATGTTATTTTATTTTATTTTATGTTATTTTATTTTATTTTAATTTATTTTATTTTTATAGTAAGCAGAAATTTCGTAAATTATTTAATATTTGGAATAAAGTTTAAGTTTGCTAACAACCATTTTTCGTAGTAGCATAAATTTCGTAAAATATTCAATTTTTGGAATAAAGTTTAAGTTTGCTAACAACCATTTTTCGTAGAAGCAGAAATTTCGTAAATTATTGAATTTTTGGAATAATGTTTAAGTTTACTAACAACCATTTTTCGTAGTAGCATAAATTTCGTAAATTATTTAATATTTGGAATAATGTTTAAGTTTGCTAACAACCATTTTTCGTAGTAGCATAAATTTCGTAAATTATTGAACTTTTGGAATAAAGTTTAAGTTTGCTAACAACCATTTTTCGTAGTAGCATAAATTTCGTAAATTATTGAACTTTTGGAATATAGTTTAAGTTTGCTAACAACCATTTTTCGTAGTAGCAGAAATTTCGTAAATTATTGAATTTTTGGAATAAAGTTCAAGTTTGCTAACAACCATTTTTCGTAGTAGCATAAATTTCGTAAATTATTCAACTTTTGGAATAAAGTTTAAGTTTGCTAACAACCATTTTTCGTAGTAGCATAAATTTCGTTTATATTTAATTTTTGGAATAATGTTCAAGTTTGCTAACAACCATTTTTCGTAGGAGTAGAAATTTCGTAAAATATTTAATATTTGAAATAATGTTAAAGTTTGCTAACAATCATTTTTCGTAGTAGCCGAAATTTCGTAAATTATTTAATATTTGGAATAATGTTCAAGTTTGCTAACAACCATTTTTCGTAGTAGCATAAATTTCGTAAATTATTTAATATTTAGAATAATGTTCAAGTTTGCTAACAATCATTTTTCATAGTACCATAAATCGACCACGGCGCATATATCGACAGCCCTGCAGTTTTTAAATTGCAAATTATTGAATTATATTTTATTTCATTTCATTATCTATTAATTTGAAAATGTACGCAAACAAAATACATTTCGTAGAAGAAGAAGATGTCTCGAGGACATCATCAGTACGCACACATTTGTGAAAAGTGAAAAGCGAGTGATTATTTTATCGACTTTTAATATATAAATTTAGTATGAATAAAAAAGTGGAGAAATGGAAGGTGTGAAATGGACGTCCAAACATACCTTATCGGCTATTAATATATAGACTAGCTGTAAGCCCGTTGCCCAGCAACGTGAGATTTTTGTTGCATTGTGTTTTGTTGCATTGTATTTTATTTTATTTTACTTTATTTTATTTTATTTTATGTTATGTTATGTTGTGTTATTTTATTTTATTTTATGTTATGTTGTGTTATTTTATTTTATTTTATTTTATTTTATTTAATTTAATTTTATTTTATTCTATTTTATTTTATTTTATGTTATTTTATTTTATTTTATTTTATTTTATATTATTTTATTTTATGTTATTTTATTTTATTTTATGTTATTTTATTTTATTTTAATTTATTTTATTTTTATAGTAAGCAGAAATTTCGTAAATTATTTAATATTTGGAATAAAGTTTAAGTTTGCTAACAACCATTTTTCGTAGTAGCATAAATTTCGTAAAATAATTAATTTTTGGAATAATTTTTAAGTTTGCTAACAACCATTTTTCGTAGTAGCATAAATTTCGTAAAATATTCAATTTTTGGAATAAAGCTTAAGTTTGCTAACAACCATATTTCGTAGTAGCCGAAATTTCGTAAATTATTGACTTTTTGGAATAAAGTTTAAGTTTGCTAACAACCATTTTTCGTAGTAGCATAAATTTCGTAAAATATTCAATTTTTGGAATAAAGTTTAAGTTTGCTAACAACCATTTTTCGTAGTAGCATAAATTTCGTAAATTATTTAATATTTGGAATAATGTTTAAGTTTGCTTACAACCATTTTTCGTAGTAGCATAAATTTCGTAAAAAATTCAACTTTTGGAATAAAGTTTAAGTTTGCTAACAACCATTTTTCGTAGTAGCAGAAATTTCGTAAATTATTGAATTTTTGGAATAATGTTCAAGTTTGCTAACAACCATTTTTCGTAGGAGCAGAAATTTCGTAAATTATTTAATATTTGGAATAATGTTCAAGTTTGCTAACAACCATTTTTCGTAGTAGCAGAAATTTCGTAAATTATTTAATTTTTGGAATAATGTTCAAGTTTGCTAACAACCATTTTTCGTAGTAGCATAAATTTCGTAAATTATTCAATTTTTGGAATAAAGTTTAAGTTTGCTAACAACCATTTTTCGTAGTAGCATAAATTTCGTAAAAAATTCAACTTTTGGAATAAAGTTTAAGTTTGCTAACAACCATTTTTCGTAGTAGCATAAATTTCGTAACATATTCAATTTTTGGAATAAAGTTAGAGTTTGCTAACAACCATTTTTCGTAGTAGAATAAATTTCGTAAATTATTTAATATTTGGAATAATGTTTAAGTTTGCTAACAACCATTTTTCGTAGTAGCATAAATTTCGTAAATTATTGAACTTTTGGAATAAAGTTTAAGTTTGCTAACAACCATTTTTCGTAGTAGCATAAATTTCGTAAAATATTCAATTTTTGGAATAAAGCTTAAGTTTGCTAACAACCATATTTCGTAGTAGCCGAAATTTCGTAAATTATTGACTTTTTGGAATAAAGTTTAAGTTTGCTAACAACCATTTTTCGTAGTAGCATAAATTTCGTAAAATATTCAATTTTTGGAATAAAGTTTAAGTTTGCTAACAACCATTTTTCGTAGTAGCATAAATTTCGTAAATTATTTAAAATTTGGAATAATGTTTAAGTTTGCTTACAACCATTTTTCGTAGTAGCATAAATTTCGTAAAAAATTCAACTTTTGGAATAAAGTTTAAGTTTGCTAACAACCATTTTTCGTAGTAGCAGAAATTTCGTAAATTATTGAATTTTTGGAATAATGTTCAAGTTTGCTAACAACCATTTTTCGTAGGAGCAGAAATTTCGTAAATTATTTAATATTTGGAATAATGTTCAAGTTTGCTAACAACCATTTTTCGTAGTAGCAGAAATTTCGTAAATTATTTAATTTTTGGAATAATGTTCAAGTTTGCTAACAACCATTTTTCGTAGGAGCAGAAATTTCGTAAATTATTTAATTTTTGGAATAATTTTTAAGTTTGCTAACAACCATTTTTCGTAGTAGCATAAATTTCGTAAAATATTCAATTTTTGGAATAAAGTTTAAGTTTGCTAACAACCATATTTCGTAGTAGCCGAAATTTCGTAAATTATTGAATTTTTGGAATAATGTTCAAGTTTGCTTACAACCATTTTTCGTAGTAGCAGAAATTTCGTAAAATATTTAATTTTTGGAATAATGTTTAAGTTTGCTAACAACCATTTTTCGTAGTAGCATAAATTTCGTAAAATATTCAATTTTTGGAATAAAGTTTAAGTTTGCTAACAACCATTTTTCGTAGTAGCATAAATTTCGTAAATTATTTAATATTTGGAATAATGTTTAAGTTTGCTAACAACCATTTTTCGTAGTAGCATAAATTTCGTAAAAAATTCAACTTTTGGAACAAAGTTTAAGTTTGCTAACAACCATTTTTCGTAGTAGCAGAAATTTCGTAAATTATTGAATTTTTGGAATAATGTTCAAGTTTGCTTACAACCATTTTTCGTAGGAGCAGAAATTTCGTAAATTATTTAATATTTGGAATAATGTTCAAGTTTGCTAACAACCATTTTTCGTAGTAGCATAAATTTCGTAAATTATTCAATTTTTGGAATAAAGTTTAAGTTTGCTAACAACCATTTTTCGTAGTAGCATAAATTTCGTAAAAAATTCAACTTTTGGAATAAAGTTTAAGTTTGCTAACAACCATTTTTCGTAGTAGCATAAATTTCGTAACATATTCAATTTTTGGAATAAAGTTTGAGTTTGCTAACAACCATTTTTCGTAGTAGAATAAATTTCGTAAATTATTTAATATTTGGAATAATGTTTAAGTTTGCTAACAACCATTTTTCGTAGTAGCATAAATTTCGTAAATTATTGAACTTTTGGAATAAAGTTTAAGTTTGCTAACAACCATTTTGCGTAGTAGCATAAATTTCGTAAATTATTGAACTTTTGGAATAAAGTTTAAGTTTGCTAACAACCATTTTTCGTAGTAGCATAAATTTCGTAAAATATTCAATTTTTGGAATAAAGTTTAAGTTTGCTAACAACCATTTTTCGTAGTAGCATAAATTTCGTAAATTATTTAATATTTGGAATAGTGTTTAAGTTTGCTAACAACCATTTTTCGTAGTAGCATAAATTTCGTAAAATATTCAATTTTTGGAATAAAGTTTAAGTTTGCTAACAACCATTTTTCGTAGAAGCAGAAATTTCGTAAATTATTGAATTTTTGGAATAATGTTTAAGTTTACTAACAACCATTTTTCGTAGTAGCATAAATTTCGTAAATTATTTAATATTTGGAATAATGTTTAAGTTTGCTAACAACCATTTTTCGTAGTAGCATAAATTTCGTAAATTATTGAACTTTTGGAATAAAGTTTAAGTTTGCTAACAACCATTTTTCGTAGTAGCAGAAATTTCGTAAAATATTTAATTTTTGGAATAATGTTTAAGTTTGCTAACAACCATTTTTCGTAGTAGCATAAATTTCGTAAATTATTTAATATTTGGAATAATGTTTAAGTTTGCTAACAACCATTTTTCGTAGTAGCATAAATTTCGTAAAATATTCAATTTTTGGAATAAAGTTTAAGTTTGCTAACAACCATTTTTCGTAGAAGCAGAAATTTCGTAAATTATTGAATTTTTGGAATAATGTTTAAGTTTACTAACAACCATTTTTCGTAGTAGCATAAATTTCGTAAATTATTTAATATTTGGAATAATGTTTAAGTTTGCTAACAACCATTTTTCGTAGTAGCATAAATTTCGTAAATTATTGAACTTTTGGAATAAAGTTTAAGTTTGCTAACAACCATTTTTCGTAGTAGCAGAAATTTCGTAAAATATTTAATTTTTGGAATAATGTTTAAGTTTGCTAACAACCATTTTTCGTAGTAGCATAAATTTCGTAAATTATTTAATATTTGGAATAATGTTTAAGTTTGCTAACAACCATTTTTCGTAGGAGCATAAATTTCGTAAAATATTCAATTTTTGGAATAATGTTCAAGTTTGCTAACAACCATTTTTCGTAGAAGCAGAAATTTTGTAAATTATTGAATTTTTGGAATAATGTTTAAGTTTACTAACAACCATTTTTCGTAGTAGCATAAATTTCGTAAATTATTTAATATTTGGAATAATGTTTAAGTTTGCTAACAACCATTTTTCGTAGTAGCATAAATTTCGTAAAAAATTCAACTTTTGGAATAAAGTTTAAGTTTGCTAACAACCATTTTTCGTAGTAGCATAAATTTCGTAAAATATTCAATTTTTGGAATAAAGTTTGAGTTTGCTAACAACCATTTTTCGTAGTAGCATAAATTTCGTAAATTATTTAATATTTGGAATAATGTTTAAGTTTGCTAACAACCATTTTTCGTAGTAGCATAAATTTCGTAAATTATTGAACTTTTGGAATATAGTTTAAGTTTGCTAACAACCATTTTTCGTAGTAGCAGAAATTTCGTAAATTATTGAATTTTTGGAATAAAGTTCAAGTTTGCTAACAACCATTTTTCGTAGTAGCATAAATTTCGTAAATTATTCAACTTTTGGAATAAAGTTTAAGTTTGCTAACAACCATTTTTCGTAGTAGCATAAATTTCGTTTATATTTAATTTTTGGAATAATGTTCAAGTTTGCTAACAACCATTTTTCGTAGGAGTAGAAATTTCGTAAAATATTTAATATTTGAAATAATGTTAAAGTTTGCTAACAATCATTTTTCGTAGTAGCCGAAATTTCGTAAATTATTTAATATTTGGAATAATGTTCAAGTTTGCTAACAACCATTTTTCGTAGTAGCATAAATTTCGTAAATTATTTAATATTTAGAATAATGTTCAAGTTTGCTAACAATCATTTTTCATAGTACCATAAATCGACCACGGCGCATATATCGACAGCCCTGCAGTTTTTAAATTGCAAATTATTGAATTATATTTTATTTCATTTCATTATCTATTAATTTGAAAATGTACGCAAACAAAATACATTTCGTAGAAGAAGAAGATGTCTCGAGGACATCATCAGTACGCACACATTTGTGAAAAGTGAAAAGCGAGTGATTATTTTATCGACTTTTAATATATAAATTTAGTATGAATAAAAAAGTGGAGAAATGGAAGGTGTGAAATGGACGTCCAAACATACCTTATCGGCTATTAATATATAGACTAGCTGTAAGCCCGTTGCCCAGCAACGTGAGATTTTTGTTGCATTGTGTTTTGTTGCATTGTATTTTATTTTATTTTACTTTATTTTATTTTATTTTATGTTATGTTATGTTGTGTTATTTTATTTTATTTTATGTTATGTTGTGTTATTTTATTTTATTTTATTTTATTTTATTTAATTTAATTTTATTTTATTCTATTTTATTTTATTTTATGTTATTTTATTTTATTTTATTTTATTTTATATTATTTTATTTTATGTTATTTTATTTTATTTTATGTTATTTTATTTTATTTTAATTTATTTTATTTTTATAGTAAGCAGAAATTTCGTAAATTATTTAATATTTGGAATAAAGTTTAAGTTTGCTAACAACCATTTTTCGTAGTAGCATAAATTTCGTAAAATAATTAATTTTTGGAATAATTTTTAAGTTTGCTAACAACCATTTTTCGTAGTAGCATAAATTTCGTAAAATATTCAATTTTTGGAATAAAGCTTAAGTTTGCTAACAACCATATTTCGTAGTAGCCGAAATTTCGTAAATTATTGACTTTTTGGAATAAAGTTTAAGTTTGCTAACAACCATTTTTCGTAGTAGCATAAATTTCGTAAAATATTCAATTTTTGGAATAAAGTTTAAGTTTGCTAACAACCATTTTTCGTAGTAGCATAAATTTCGTAAATTATTTAATATTTGGAATAATGTTTAAGTTTGCTTACAACCATTTTTCGTAGTAGCATAAATTTCGTAAAAAATTCAACTTTTGGAATAAAGTTTAAGTTTGCTAACAACCATTTTTCGTAGTAGCAGAAATTTCGTAAATTATTGAATTTTTGGAATAATGTTCAAGTTTGCTAACAACCATTTTTCGTAGGAGCAGAAATTTCGTAAATTATTTAATATTTGGAATAATGTTCAAGTTTGCTAACAACCATTTTTCGTAGTAGCAGAAATTTCGTAAATTATTTAATTTTTGGAATAATGTTCAAGTTTGCTAACAACCATTTTTCGTAGTAGCATAAATTTCGTAAATTATTCAATTTTTGGAATAAAGTTTAAGTTTGCTAACAACCATTTTTCGTAGTAGCATAAATTTCGTAAAAAATTCAACTTTTGGAATAAAGTTTAAGTTTGCTAACAACCATTTTTCGTAGTAGCATAAATTTCGTAACATATTCAATTTTTGGAATAAAGTTTGAGTTTGCTAACAACCATTTTTCGTAGTAGAATAAATTTCGTAAATTATTTAATATTTGGAATAATGTTTAAGTTTGCTAACAACCATTTTTCGTAGTAGCATAAATTTCGTAAATTATTGAACTTTTGGAATAAAGTTTAAGTTTGCTAACAACCATTTTTCGTAGTAGCATAAATTTCGTAAAATATTCAATTTTTGGAATAAAGCTTAAGTTTGCTAACAACCATATTTCGTAGTAGCCGAAATTTCGTAAATTATTGACTTTTTGGAATAAAGTTTAAGTTTGCTAACAACCATTTTTCGTAGTAGCATAAATTTCGTAAAATATTCAATTTTTGGAATAAAGTTTAAGTTTGCTAACAACCATTTTTCGTAGTAGCATAAATTTCGTAAATTATTTAAAATTTGGAATAATGTTTAAGTTTGCTTACAACCATTTTTCGTAGTAGCATAAATTTCGTAAAAAATTCAACTTTTGGAATAAAGTTTAAGTTTGCTAACAACCATTTTTCGTAGTAGCAGAAATTTCGTAAATTATTGAATTTTTGGAATAATGTTCAAGTTTGCTAACAACCATTTTTCGTAGGAGCAGAAATTTCGTAAATTATTTAATATTTGGAATAATGTTCAAGTTTGCTAACAACCATTTTTCGTAGTAGCAGAAATTTCGTAAATTATTTAATTTTTGGAATAATGTTCAAGTTTGCTAACAACCATTTTTCGTAGGAGCAGAAATTTCGTAAATTATTTAATTTTTGGAATAATTTTTAAGTTTGCTAACAACCATTTTTCGTAGTAGCATAAATTTCGTAAAATATTCAATTTTTGGAATAAAGTTTAAGTTTGCTAACAACCATATTTCGTAGTAGCCGAAATTTCGTAAATTATTGAATTTTTGGAATAATGTTCAAGTTTGCTTACAACCATTTTTCGTAGTAGCAGAAATTTCGTAAAATATTTAATTTTTGGAATAATGTTTAAGTTTGCTAACAACCATTTTTCGTAGTAGCATAAATTTCGTAAAATATTCAATTTTTGGAATAAAGTTTAAGTTTGCTAACAACCATTTTTCGTAGTAGCATAAATTTCGTAAATTATTTAATATTTGGAATAATGTTTAAGTTTGCTAACAACCATTTTTCGTAGTAGCATAAATTTCGTAAAAAATTCAACTTTTGGAACAAAGTTTAAGTTTGCTAACAACCATTTTTCGTAGTAGCAGAAATTTCGTAAATTATTGAATTTTTGGAATAATGTTCAAGTTTGCTTACAACCATTTTTCGTAGGAGCAGAAATTTCGTAAATTATTTAATATTTGGAATAATGTTCAAGTTTGCTAACAACCATTTTTCGTAGTAGCATAAATTTCGTAAATTATTCAATTTTTGGAATAAAGTTTAAGTTTGCTAACAACCATTTTTCGTAGTAGCATAAATTTCGTAAAAAATTCAACTTTTGGAATAAAGTTTAAGTTTGCTAACAACCATTTTTCGTAGTAGCATAAATTTCGTAACATATTCAATTTTTGGAATAAAGTTTGAGTTTGCTAACAACCATTTTTCGTAGTAGAATAAATTTCGTAAATTATTTAATATTTGGAATAATGTTTAAGTTTGCTAACAACCATTTTTCGTAGTAGCATAAATTTCGTAAATTATTGAACTTTTGGAATAAAGTTTAAGTTTGCTAACAACCATTTTGCGTAGTAGCATAAATTTCGTAAATTATTGAACTTTTGGAATAAAGTTTAAGTTTGCTAACAACCATTTTTCGTAGTAGCATAAATTTCGTAAAATATTCAATTTTTGGAATAAAGTTTAAGTTTGCTAACAACCATTTTTCGTAGTAGCATAAATTTCGTAAATTATTTAATATTTGGAATAGTGTTTAAGTTTGCTAACAACCATTTTTCGTAGTAGCATAAATTTCGTAAAATATTCAATTTTTGGAATAAAGTTTAAGTTTGCTAACAACCATTTTTCGTAGAAGCAGAAATTTCGTAAATTATTGAATTTTTGGAATAATGTTTAAGTTTACTAACAACCATTTTTCGTAGTAGCATAAATTTCGTAAATTATTTAATATTTGGAATAATGTTTAAGTTTGCTAACAACCATTTTTCGTAGTAGCATAAATTTCGTAAATTATTGAACTTTTGGAATAAAGTTTAAGTTTGCTAACAACCATTTTTCGTAGTAGCAGAAATTTCGTAAAATATTTAATTTTTGGAATAATGTTTAAGTTTGCTAACAACCATTTTTCGTAGTAGCATAAATTTCGTAAATTATTTAATATTTGGAATAATGTTTAAGTTTGCTAACAACCATTTTTCGTAGTAGCATAAATTTCGTAAAATATTCAATTTTTGGAATAATGTTCAAGTTTGCTAACAACCATTTTTCGTAGAAGCAGAAATTTTGTAAATTATTGAATTTTTGGAATAATGTTTAAGTTTACTAACAACCATTTTTCGTAGTAGCATAAATTTCGTAAATTATTTAATATTTGGAATAATGTTTAAGTTTGCTAACAACCATTTTTCGTAGTAGCATAAATTTCGTAAAAAATTCAACTTTTGGAATAAAGTTTAAGTTTGCTAACAACCATTTTTCGTAGTAGCATAAATTTCGTAAAATATTCAATTTTTGGAATAAAGTTTGAGTTTGCTAACAACCATTTTTCGTAGTAGCATAAATTTCGTAAATTATTTAATATTTGGAATAATGTTTAAGTTTGCTAACAACCATTTTTCGTAGTAGCATAAATTTCGTAAAATATTCAATTTTTGGAATAAAGTTTAAGTTTGCTAACAACCATTTTTCGTAGAAGCAGAAATTTCGTAAATTATTGAATTTTTGGAATAATGTTCAAGTTTGCTAACAACCATTTTTCGTAGTAGCCGAAATTGCGTAAATTATTTAATATTTAGAATAATGTTCAAGTTTGCTAACAACCATTTTTTGTAGGAGCAGAAATTTCGTAAATTATTTAATATTTAGAATAATGTTCAAGTTTGCTAACAATCATTTTTCATAGTACCATAAATCGACCACGGCGCATATATCGACAGCCCTGCAGTTTTTAAATTGCAAATTATTGAATTATATTTTATTTCATTTCATTATCTATTAATTTGAAAATGTACGCAAACAAAATACATTTCGTAGAAGAAGAAGATGTCTCGAGGACATCATCAGTACGCACACATTTGTGAAAAGTGAAAAGCGAGTGATTATTTTATCGACTTTTAATATATAAATTTAGTATGAATAAAAAAGTGGAGACTGGAAGGTGTGAAATGGACGTCCAAACATACATTATCGGCTATTAATATATAGATGTACATAATAAGCACACGCTTTTGTTTTACCCCAACCGTATCTTCCGCGTAAAAATAGAATCGTCTATTTAAAAACACTAAAAAATCCTTATTGAAAAAATAGTCGACCACGGACCTGTCAATATTTTTATTATTAAAATTATTGTTTGTATTTAGGACTCATCCTGTATCCAGTTCCAGAAAAAAAACCTTAATCCTTCGTTTCGTTATTTACAAATTTACAACTAGAATCAATGTTTACTCTATTAATAAACTATTTTACAATTATTGTTTGTATTTCGTCCTCTTCCTGTATCTTGTTCCAGAAAAGTCTGAAGATGATTCTCAAAGAGGCGAAACGCGTGTCATAATTTGTGATAGGATTATGTGGAATAACAATTTTATCAAATTTAAATTCATATCCGAACATAGTTATTTATGAATTTAAAAAAAATACAGATTTATTAAGAAATGCAATAGAATTACATATATGAATATGTTTATATTTCATATTTAAAATGGATTCGGTGGTATCTTTGTGGACGGTTTGAATGTAATTGTATATTAGAGCTGTAATTTTTTTTAATAATTTCATTTTAACTCATATACATATATGTATGTATTCCATCAGATTACCTTTAGTCAGCCAAGCATGCAATGTCAACACTATGAAGTATTGTGGTCTGAATACACATATATTTTTTTTAATGTTTTGAACCGCTTGTTTTTCACGACTCCGACTCCGGCCAAAACACCGCGACTCCATGACTCCGACTCTACAGCCCTGATATATACATATGCTAACAACCTCTGAAAATATATGTTAATACCATGTGTGCAATCAAAATTCATCTTATTATCAAAATATAATTTTGGATGATCCAGACGACAATAAAATATGAAAACCGGCAATCGTTAATTAAAATTTTTGAAAAAGGAACAAAAAAAGAATACATTGATCTATAATATTGACTGTGGAAAAGAAAAAGGACGTAACCCACAGTTTTTTCAAAACAGCTTTTTTCGATAATCACAACGTATCCAACTTAATACACGTTCTATCAAAAGGATGCAAGCTGCAAATGCAGAATAAGTATCTAAATTTAGCTTTTAAAATTGAAAAAGATGACCTTGTAAAAAGTTAAAACCAAGAAAAAAGACTGAATTTTTTTTTCATAGACAATTTCTTTGATTCACATTAGACTATGTCAATTAAACACCATTTTAGAAGTCTCCGTGCACTTCAAGGTTGTGTATAATTCATAATTTGCATATGGCCCAAAATCATCAAAACACGTTTTTTGCGCCTCCTGTAAAATTTGATATGTGTGGGTTACGTCCTTTTTCCTTTCCACAGTCGATATGTTAACAACCTCTTAATATATATATATCATATCACATGTGTGCAATCAAAATTCATCTTATTGTCAAAATATAATTTTGAATGTTACAGAAGAAAATAAAATATGGAAACATATAAAAACAGCCGGCAATCGTTAATTATTAAAGAATGAACAAAAAATAATACATTGATCTATTATATAATAATGTATTGCCCGTCATGGTTAGAGCTTTAAGAGCCATCTTTTTTGTAAGCTCTCTGTTAACTGTGCTGTGATTAATAATGTACTTTTAAAATAAAAATCCTTATAGAAATTGGGCCTATGTATATTCTATAAAGGACGCAATATTAATTTGAAAAAAAAACTTGATAAATCTCTCATTCATTCAATTATGTAAGCCGGTCAAATTTATCAATTGAACGAAGCAAATGTATTGCTCATATCTTATTAGGTAAGCTACAATGCGCCAATAATTTCAATTAAATATATCAGCGTAAAACTAATTGCTTCTAGATTTAGTATTAAATATAAATGAATAATGTAGTCACTTCTTACAGTTGTGCTCTGTATTAATTGCAATAATTAAGACTGAACCATTTTAATTAGAGTAAAAATTAATTTATCTTTATTAGAAATTTATAAATGTAAAAGAAATATAATAAAAGTCACCTATGCTTTGTTTATTTCTATTATATAATATTATACTTGTACATACGTGTTGTCCAGGGCCTCCAATCCCGGGATCTCGACCAATTTTACGATCCCGTAATCCCGGATTTGGCTTAGTACCAATCCCGGAATTCACGTGAAAAATCCATTTAATGCGCTAAAAAAATATTTTTCCACTGGAGTCACTGGCAGACACAACTCTTTGAAAGGATGGAGCTTAAAAAAAGGTCTCACGTTTTTCAGTAATTGTAAAATCCGTCAATTCCCAACGTTTTCAAGTGGAGTCTTCGAGAGACCATTTTGGAATCTTTCAATTGCTCCACTTTTTTCCCGGTGGTCAATCCAGGGATCCTGTAAGACCATAACCCGAAATAATTATGATCACGAAATCCCGGGATCATAAAAAGAGACTGAGATTAGATGTCCAACTGCTATCGGATCCGAATTTATACGTTCGAAAACTTTTGTCATACTTCGTGGTGGGTGGAAGGTTCGAATCCCCAAAGAATACTTCCATAACTGCCTTTATATCTTCTTCTTCTTCTTTGGCCATGTTCGCTCCCTATGTGGAGCATATGGCCGCCACGCGGCACCTCCATGTTTCCCTGTCTCCCGCCAATAGCTTTGCTTCCTCCCATGACATGCCAGCATCCCTCAGTTCCGCCGAGTACATCCTATGGATAGTACCCGACGGACGTCCAGGACGCCGGAATCCCACCGGTCGAAAGAAGAGGCAGGCAGGATTGAGGCTTTCCGGAGGCATCCGCAGCACGTGACCCAGCCAGTTCCAACGTCTCTCCATAACCACTGACGTGACGGGACGCTGTCTTGCACGCTCCCTTATCTCTGAATTCCTCACAAAATCAAACCACCTCACCCCCATTATCCGACGCAAGCATCTGTTCTCGAAGCTCAGTATACGGTTTTTCTGAGTCTTCGTCAGGTGCCATGATTCGCAACCGTAAAGCATTACCGGCAGAATGCAAGCGTTGAACAAGTGGCATTTGGTTTTAATCGAGTACAGCTGTGTGTCCCAGACAGTCCGCATTGAGTTGAATTCAACTCAATGCGGACTTCCATGCAGCCACATTCAACTCAATGCAGCCACATTCACTCAATGCAGCCACAGCCACATTCAACTCAATGCGGCCTTTATATCAGTGGTTCTCAAACTTTGAACCGCTGCTCTACACGATCCATAAAATCCTGAACGTAAGCACAACTAGAAGTTAACTAAAAGTTTTTCAATCAACTACATGTTTCTATATTTACAATCTTGTTGAGTGACGTACTTACAAACAGTCCTCGTTAATAACCTTAGTCCATGCGCAGTCATGTCATCAAACATTTTCATTAAAATATGTATTGGTTTCATTTTATTATATTATATTATCTTATCAATATTCTATAATATATACATTGTCCTTCGAATCTGGCGCAGGAAAAGGAAAAAAAAAGGTTTTATTCTTTATAGGCACGCACGTTCATCAAAGCCTAATTGCTGTCCCTGTTAGCTATGACCAGATCTCTTGGCTAGCTATTTAGAGTAACGGAATTTGCTTACGTGAAAAACTTTAATAGTAATTAGTGATTTGACCCCCTTTGCCCATTTTACCTGCATACATATCTGCATTCCCGCAAGTAATTATTGCAATACGGGTAATTTTCCAGTAGCTCTATCTTTACCATTACCTACCAACCATAGTAAGTATAGCTCAAAATATGATAAATCAACTACATACACCATTCCTTAAAATAAAACACTCAGTATGTCATATCTTTATCAAAAACTAGTGGTGGGCTGGAGCGTGCTCGGTGAGTCTCGCGTCAGCCCCTTAATTTTACTAAGGCCGGCGACCCCCTTGTTAAATTATGAAAAAACAATACTTTCAGATCAAATGAGTACATAACTGCAATTTCTGACTTATATATTATCTAGGACAGCTCAGTATACACAGTAGTACACTTTTGGCCACTTACATTGATAAGTTTACGGTAAATTGCATATTGTCGCATACTATAAGTGTATTAAGAAGCAATCGATTGCTGATTTAAGTATTGCATATAGAGTGATAAAAAACTCACTGCCACCCCAGAACACCGAGAATTGCCTTGATAAAAAGCAAGCCCATTTTTAACGTATTGGCAGCTCACTGCTTTAAAAAACTCTACCGTAAAGTTATATTTTTATGGCGTGTACATTGATTTACTAATAAAGTACTATTGTACCTAGCACGCCGGCTATAATTTTCAATTATTATAACCGTTAAGCTGTTAATTTAATTAGTTATTGTCGAGTTAGCTCGTAACTGGCGTGTTAAGCACAAAAAAATTGACGAGATATCTCGTATGTGGCAGCCATCCAGTTAAGACTTATAAATTTAAAAAAAACAAAGGTTGGGATTTCTTCTCTTTACAAGTCCTGGGGAAGACTTTAGATAAAAAAAAATATCTAGCACCAATTACAATAACTTTTTTTTTGTATTGTTTCTAAATTATTTATAAAATATCAGTGCCAGTGACGAGTGACGCTTATCACGAGATAAGCTTACCTCAATAAATGCAATGCAAATATGACGTAAATTTGCCTGGGTCACTTTGTATCCCCATCGCTTCTCGATCATATTTTCTACGTTTCAGTACTTGAGTGTTAAAAAATATTTAGCGCTACAACTATGTCTTATAAAATATTTTCTTATTCATTCGGATTTTAATCGTTATTTTCGATGCGTATTTATTGTTTTTGTTCACAATAATTTAGAAGAGTTCCAACTGTCAATAACATATCGACTGAGGAAAGGAAAAAGGACGTAACCCACACATATCAAATTTTACAGGAGGCGCTAAAAACGTGTTTTGATGATTTTGTGACATATGCAAATAATGAATTATACACAACCTTGAAGTGCACGGATACTTCTTAACTGGTGTTTAATTGACATAATCTAATATTAATTAAAGAAATTGTCTCGGAAAAACCTTTATTTCAGTGTTTTTTCTTGGTTTTAATTTTTTACAAGGTTATCTTTTTCAAACTTAAAAGCTAAATTTAGATACTAATTCGGCATTTTCAGCTTCCATCCTTTTGATAGAATGTGTGTCAAGTTGTAAACATTGTGATTATCGAAAAAAAGCTGTTTTGGAAAATTGAGGGTTACGTCCTTTTTCCTTTCCAAAGTCGATATATAAATGACAATTTTACCGCAAATTTAATAGTCATCCACCTCCTATTGCGAATCCGTCATAATAAGGCTATCGGCTTACTGCACGCGCAATTATTATCTACGCTACATTTTTCAATACTTATTACGTGCACTTGGCTTTTTTTCCACTTGGATACTTCAATCGGTTGTACATAATGAAGTATTGCTTGAACTATATTAAACCAGCGGAATCTCTTGCCGTTAGTTACTTCATTTTCTCATGTCCGTTTAATGACAAACTACTTTGTACGTTTACATAAATAGGCGTTAATTATTTATATCTGTCATATCTCATGACTCATGTTCGTGACTATTTTAGATTTGTATTAAATGTTGATCTGGTACTTATTTTAATAAATATAAAATATAAAAATAACTTAGATTATTCCACGTATTGTGCTACAAACTGTGACACGTGTTTCGCCTCATTCAGAGGCATCCTCAGACAGTCTTACTTTCACAAATGCTTGATTAAGTACGAATGATTTTAACTTTACCATTCTGATATATTATAAAAATCAAAATAAAAACGAGAGGCAAGGAGGGGATGATAAAAAAAACAAACAAACAATAATAAAACTACAAATGACATTTACATTACTTTATGTTTAACTAATAAATTACATCAATTAGGAAAGGTTAAACCATTGTAAAATAAATTTAGCAGTGGCGAACAACCTATCCTATTTAAGAAAGTAAGATTGTCTGAGGATGTCTCTGAAGGAGGCAAAACACGTGTTACAGTTTGTAGCACAATACGTGGAATAATCTAAGTTATTTTTTATATTTTATATTAAAATAAATTTTCACAAAGTTCCCGCCGAATCCATCGAGTATCATTTTAATAACCTATTAACTGATGACTCTTCGGTACTGTGATTGCAATTTTTGTTATTTTCCTTTATTGCTTCTTCCGTGAAAGATTTAATATTAATAAAAACACAATATTCCTTTGTACTTTATGCCACTTTATTTAATAGGTCAGGACCGGTTTCGATCATTGCGAGTATTGTCAACTGATCGCAATGAGTGAAACCGGTCCTGACCTATTAAATAAAGTGGAATTAAGTACAAAGGAATATTGTGTTTTTATTAATATAATGCCTTTCCACCAAGTATTGACAGTGAACACCCTAAAAAAGATTAATATTTAATCAGAGTACATTGTTCGTCATGTTCGTGCTGCAGCGGTCAACGTCGTGGTCTTTTCACAAAATTACCGCCAAATCGATCGAGTTTTTTTTTCAAATTAATTTAATTAAAAAACTGTCTGTTTTCTTTCTTATTTTTTAATGACAGACAGTTTTGTTTTTGTAATATCTATGATATATATTTAGACGACACAATCTTTGCGGTTACTCGGTGACGCGATTCAATTGATAAATAATCGAAAAAGAAATGTGTTCTTTACTTTCGATGTTATTATTGATGTCGAAAGTAAGAATATGCCAGTGATAGAAAAAGTGTTTCGTCATAAATTGTGTCCTATTATTTTATAATAGATTTTTTTGTAACTTTTGTGGTTTCCTTGAAAACAATACGACGCGACTCTTTATTGATAAACTTACTGTTATGGCGCCTCGATATGGCGTTGTTGTGGTTCATAATGATTCATGACTGTTTGTTCCAGTGGCGGATCTAGGTACCGGGCTAGGTGGGCTAAGCCCGACCTGCATTTTTCACCCAAAACTTTAGATGGCTGAATAAAAATGAACAGCAATTCGGGCGCTGAACAAAATAAATACATTTCTAAACGTAACTAACCTTTCTCAAATTTATACAATATATTTGTTTTGATTTTACTCTGTCAATATAAAACAATGCTATGTATGTTTACCTACAACAATATTCTCGATTGTGTTTTGTATTACGATTTTAAACCGAGCCGGCATAAAAAAAGCAATGGGTCCATACATACTTTACGTCAGTCGCAACGTGACGTCAGTCTGGCAATACCTACGTATTAATAATAATGGCTCGGACTAATTTGAAATCAGACCGGGCTAAGAAGAATGCTTTTTGCAATACTCAGTTTACACTGGGGCGCTATCAAGCACGATTAGAAAACGTATGTATTTTATAACCATTGTCCATACGGAAACGTCATCTTATCGTAAACGATTGCGCCTCGGCATTCAGCCTGCAGTCATAACATCACAGGGGCTAATTCTATCCAGCCCATACATTCGAAATCACTCGTACCAACATCTGTGCGTTAAAATATAAACGCCAGAGTTCATTGTATTCAGAGACAAGTTGTATTGTATGAAACAAAACACGGTAGTTCACTTTGTAGTCCAGTTTTTACTATTCTATTATTTCATACATACATTAGCTTTGATTTTATTATATAATAGTTTATGCTTTGCAGAAGTGTCGTAGTATTTGTTGATTTGCTTGTAGATTTATGTATAATGTAAAGTGGAAACATACACAATTTCGTCAATAGTATACAATGCTAAACTTTTCTCTAGCCCACCCAAGATTTTAGGTCACGAACCGCCACTGGTTTGTTCTCTTATGAAGACATTATATAATTTCAGATATGTATGTATGCAGTAAAGTGAAATCTCGATTCTTCGTTTTTCAAAGGATCGTAGCAAACAAATGAAAAATGAGAAAAACCGATAATCTTCTAACAATAACAAAATAAATGTTTAATTTATAAAAAAAACCTACGTATTTATTACACATTTTTTTAATACAGAATATATTTCAATTGGAGTGCAGTTAAAGTGCAGTTTGGTACATTTTAACAGATACTCTTCAAACTCGCGTACTTTTCTTACTCAACTGGTTTTTCCCCAGGATTTTTCCAACCCCTTGAATTATTTCCATTTTCTCAGCTGGAGTTCTTGTTTTCTTTATAGGGAAGGGGGTATTTAAGTTGTGCGTTATAAAAAAAATGCGATGCAACATAGGGGCATTTTAATAAAAATAATAAAACATTTTTAGTACTTTTTCCACATAAAATTTATTAGATCAGGACCGGTTTCGCTCATCGCGAGCATTATCAGTTGATAATGCTCGCGATGAGCGAAACCGGTCCTGATCTAATAAATTTTATGTGGAAAAAGTACTAAAAATGTTTTATTATTTTTATTATAATGCCATTCCACCAAGTATTGACAGTGAACACATTAAAAGTGATAGGGGCATTTATTATATGAGCGAATAGAAGAAATATTCAACAAAAACGGTCAATCGGGATGATATTTATGACGGGAACATAATATTTAGACGATTGATCGAGGGAATCGGTAAATTGTCTATAATAAATATTAAACATACTCTATAATAAAATAAATATATAGACAATAAATACTTGAAGAATTTAAAATGAGTGAATGGTATAAATGTTATGTTTGAATATTATTTCATGAAATATAACTGCCCCTGCATATACAAGGGTGCATTGATCCAATGCTACATTGCACTACGATATTATTTCCTTTTCTTGTTTGTTGTTGCGTTATGGAAAGCGGCCGAGAATCAGCGGTTGTATATACACAACGGTTGGTGGTAGTGAAAAAGAAATGCTATCAAGTAAATGATTTTTTAAATTTCAATCGAAACCGAATTATACTTGATTTATTGATGATATCGACTTTTACTACAAATGCAACGTGTCTGTATATCGCGCATGTGACCATAATTACCCGATTACTTCTCCAATACGAAAAAATTCACGGTCACGATTCGTCGAGTAAGTCGACGCTGAATTTAAATTGGCCAATAAAGTCCTTCGGAGTTGGCGGCAAACTGCAGGATTGAGATTGGTCTGGTGTCTTATGTAATTTTCGAATTGAGAACACGTACCTACTCGAAATTACTAAAACGATTTTCAACTTCACATTTAACGATGAAAGCTGTCACTTACGCATGTACCAGTAACCTTACTATTATGTCACGGTCTCTGTTTTTTCTAGAAAAAAATCACCATAACTAGGGATTACAATATCGGACGAATATCACTACCATAAAACAACAGTGAAATAAAGTGAAAAAAGACGATTTTGAGATAAGTATGCCAATCGATTGTTGAAATGTAAACCTTTCAAATGATACACTAATATATTTTAATTTAAAAAGAAAATGGCTCGTTTAAAAGAAAAATCTTACATTTACAATTATTGATAATGTCATGTAACTCTAAAGCATCAGCGAGATTAGTAAAAAAACTAGATACAGTCAATAGCATACAAAAGAACCTACTATTTTCTTTTATCATAAGCTTTAAAAGAAACTTAATAAAACCATAATTCGCTATTTAAAAAGAATATACATCACAAACCTTTAAATTTGAATCGTTCAAACTATGTACATTCTCACAGATTTTGTCACTAACGACCCGGGTTTCGCCTTTCGGCATCTTCAGGCATTCAAGTGCACGGATGAACTTGAACTGACGTTTAGTAAATGAAAGTTTCGTGTTTATATAAGATATAAATGCATCACTGAGTCCAAAGCCATTGCTGGCGAAAAGGATGAGCTCATGGGAATGCCAACAGATTTGAGTAGTGTGTAGTTTCAAGAATTATATAATTTGTTTGTCGGCAAAGGTCAAGTTCATACGTGCACTTGAATGCCTGAAGATGCCGAAAGGCGAAACCCGGGTCGTTAGTGACAAAATCTGTAAGAATGTACATAGTTTGAACGATTCAAATTTAATATTGAAATTCCACCAAGCACCTTCAGTCGAAATCTTAAATTAAACAAACCTTTAAGTTCAATTATCTCCACACTAGTAGTTTTGACTTATCCCACTGTTGCTTTAGGGTAGCGGTGGTCCACTAAAACGATCACTATACATATGTATCTCGAATCATTTGTTGTAACACGATTATCAGAAATAAAAAAAATACAGAAGTGGATAACGATTTCATAATAATAAAAAATTCGACAACACAAGACAGTAATAACAAACAAAAAGCTTTATTAGACGTGTCAGAAATTTCTAGCGACGAAAGCGATTTGTGTCCAGTCCTTCATAAAAATCTCCGTATATAATAATCAAGTAGTGAAAAAAAGTATTATTTTTTTTTAATCAAAATACTTATTATAATAACCTATTTATTATAACCTTTTTTACATGATTTTATATACCACAATATTGTTTTTTTTTTTTCATCATCTTAAATTTTTCTTTGATTTCCATCTTTTTTTTATAGGGTTTTTTGTGCAACATATCTACCGTGTTAAATAAGTGTTGAGTGTACCTACATATATGTAACGGAAGCTTATTAAAGTATCATAATTTAGAAATCTATCATTTGCAGATTCCATTAGTTCACCAATATTTCGTACGACTTGTGAAAATTGATTCATATTGACCTATTCTCACGGTCATATTTTCTATAGGGAAAAATTCTCGCTATTAATGCTGTCTTTGATAATATGATAATATGTAGTTCAAGGAAGCTTGCACCAAGCCCTCACACTGTAGGAAAATTGGCGTGGCCGACCACTAATTGATCGCATCCAATGCCTATACGACATATCATGAGAGGTGACTTACGCTGTCTCAAAAGATTTATAAATAACAACCACTCTTTCAAGAGATTGTTGAATGCTAAGATTGACAGAAACACACTATTAATATATCACTTTCTAAATACAGATACCAAAAATGTGTAATTTGGTTTATAAATTCTACCTCACGTAATTCCAATTTTAAAGATTGTAATTTAATTTTTATTAGTTCTCTATTTGTCTTATAATATACGTATATTTTCTTAGATACATTTTTTTAAATATAAAACAAACAATGATTGCAGCTCATTAGTTTAATAGTTTGTAATGTTTAACGTCATTAGTAGTATGATTAAATTTGTTTGCACTGTTTCGATTTTATAATCCCCTCTTTGCTTCCCTTAAAAAGGAAAAATCCCAATCTGATTGATTACAACTCATTAGTATCATTATCTTTTTGTTTTATTTCGATTCTACACCCCCCTCCTTGCTCCTCTTAAAAGGAAAAAAAAAACCCAAACCTCCATTTTGTAATTTTAAAATGTTAGAATCAATCTTGCTTCATTACTTAAGCAAACTTTGCGATAGTAAGTCTGAAGATGCCTCTGAAAGAGGCGAAACACGTGTCACAGTTAGTAACACAATACGTGGAATAATCAAAGATAATTTAAATTTTCTATTAAAATGAACTTCCACAAAGTTACCGCCGAAACCATCGAAAGTATTTATTTACTAAGATCAGGACTGGCTTCGCTCATGGCAAGTATTATCAACTGATAGTCAACTTCAATCTTATTAATTTCCATGAATTAGTAAAATAAATTTCGTAGTAGCTATAGAATAATTTCCCAGAAGAAATAGCTTAAAGTCCTTTGAAATTAATAGCATTGATACACTACGGTATAAATTATAATTTTTAAACGATAGTTTTAGTCTGAATGCCTCTCAAAGAAAATAAGCACACCTAGACAACTTTACTTGTGAAATAATAAACTTGTAGTATAAAATTAAATTTGATTACTATGTTAGTCCACAGATGGTGTAACAAATTCTGACACATGTTTTAATTCTTTAACTAATACAATATTTGTGTTGATATTATGTTGATCTAAAGAGGTCAAATTGTAAATATTTTAAAATATTTCACGTTAAGCTATATTTCAACCCCGAGTATTTGTGTACCCATGCGGTCACGCTCATCCTTACTACTGTCCGTACACAATATTACACGGTAATATAAGGATGACTATGATCTTATAGTCATGCGGTGTTTCTATACAATTACTTTGTGTTTTTTTTTTTTTAATTATTGTTAGAAATAAAAGTTATCCGTCACTTCAATATGGCTATATATTTTTTTATCAAAAAATGGGATGTGGCTGTGTCATTGACACGGCCGTGTGTTGTACGTGAATACTTCTCGTAATAGGTGATATTACGCCCCATTTTTACGTTCCTGGCACTGATTGATTCGGTCAGATGGTGTTTTAATGGTACCATTCGATTGCTCTTGAGAAGCCCTTTCCAACTGTATACGATCTCTGTATTTCGATTTGGCTTTTTGACGCGTATAGCCCGACATTAAATATTTTTGATATATTTTTTAACACCTAATTATAGTCACAGTCGCAATATTACACTAATGTTTTATCTACAATCGATAGATTTTGTTGAGAGCTAACGATTGCAATTTGAACGAACATCGAAACTTCTTCGAGTCAAAATTATAGTAAATAGAAATCTCGATACGCAGCAAAATTACCTCAAAATTGCGGCGCTTCCCCTTCCACCCCTCGCGATGTATCACAGTCTTTACATAGCGCAATAAATTCTTTGATTCTTTAGCTATTCAGTGGTGCAATTGAATTTTGGATAGCGATGATAGATATAAAGCTGCAACACCAAACTGTATCCCCCGATTTTGTAAGCATTCGTTTTTTTGGATTGCCTCCCTATGGAAGCAATTTTAAAAACGTATTCACGTCAAAAAGCTCTCGTCTCTGGAGGGTTAAGATTCCTACTATAGGATGGTTTACATTCTTTTTCAAAAACAGCATTATTGATAATATATTAATGTTTGAAAATACCACTCACTTAGTATGAGTTTTACCAATACATTCATTTATTTTAGCTTGTGTACCCGTAGGTAAGTAATTGAGTACTGGTGCGCATTTTGCTTGTAATTGAGACACGAAAATTGCTCTCAACATTGATCGGTAGATGTTTTTGCACTGCCGGAGTACACAGCTTTCATATAACAGAAATAACAAACTGTAAAGCAAGGAACGTGACGCATACTGTAATATACATATATCTCTGTATCGTGTAATAGGTATATGCACTGGAAAGCTCGCTCGGTTCATTACAGCATACGGCCGAGCTTTTCTCATAAATCTTTTTTGTTCCAAATGCGATTCTGTCTCATTATTTGTGCGATGTAACTTTATAATGGGTTAAGTGTAGCAACGGTGTTTTTGATCCTTCACGATTTAGTAATAAAACCTCATAATCTTTATACCGTTGAAAATCGACCACTGTCTCTATCTAATCTTTGACGCAGTTTTTTTTTTATAATAGTCTTGTTTTTAACATTTATTTATAATAAGATTTTTATTTGTTACATAAATAATAGCGATATTTTTTTATCAAAACTGGCATGCCGAATATACTGACTGGAGAGATTAATGTCTTAATCAGGGCTGTGGAGTCGGAGTCGTGAAAAATGATCGACTCAAATCTTTTTTTGAAAAATTCAAAGACCAATAGTCCAGTGTTGATATTTCATGCTTGGCTGACTAAAGATGATCTGATGGTATACATATATATCGACTGTGGAAAGGAAAAAAAACGTAACCCACATATATCAAATTTTACAGGAGGCGCTAAAAACGTGTTTTGATGATTTTGTGACATATGCAAATTATGAATTATACACAACCTTGAAGTGCACGGATACTTCTAAACGGGTGTTTAATTGACATAACCTAATATTAATTAAAGAAATTGACTCGGAAAAACCTTTATTTCAGTGTTTTTTCTTAGTTTTAATTTTTTACAAGGTCATCTTTTTCAAACTTAAAAGCTAAATTTAGATACTTATTCGGCATTTTCAGCTTCTTCTTTCTTTTGATAGAATGTGTGTCAAGTTGTAAACATTGTGATTATCGAAGAAAATCTGTTTTGGAAATTTGAAGGTTACGTCCTTTTTCCTTTCCACACTCGATATGTATAAGTTAAAATGAAATTATTGAAAAATTTCCTCGGAGTCGTTAATTATTTTAATCCTGGAGTTGGAGTCGTTTTTTTACACGACTCTACAGCCCTTTGTTATATAAGAATAAAATATTTTTTCAGTTTGCGAATTATTTTATAAAAAAATAATTGTAAAGGATTTGGAATGAATAGCTTGCAAATTTTGGAAATTAATAAAGTGATTAACAGAAAGAAAACCTTAGTAAATAACACTTTAAATAAGATAGTGGATAACCAATATTGAACTTTTTATTTCCATTCAGGTTTACCGTGCTTTATGTAAGTAATAATTTTTAACCAGTACGATCAATGTTTGTATCTTACCTTTTCTCTGTGTCCAGTAAAAATAGACAAACACCACGACTTTTATATTGTAATTTATAACTTAAGAATAATACTAATTTTTTTATACATAATAGGATAAAAATATCAACGTATTTACTTCTACAGTTTTTTATAATATTAATTTATAGCTATTATGTCAGACAGTTCTGATGATGGCGCACGCCGAAGTAGCTATAAACTAATATTATAAAAAATCTGTATAACTAAATACGTTGATATTTTTACCCTATTACAATGCAGTTCTACCAAGTAAATCAACAATTTTTTAGTTTATTCGTAAACCTTGCGATGTTCTGTCCAATGATGTTTCTCAAAACGGCAAAATAAGTGGAATAACAAATTTAATTTATTGCTAAATATTATACATACTTGCAATTTCTAGTAAATACTAATTAATTACCTAGACTTGGAAAACAGGTGTGCACTGTAGCCCGTATTTGAATATGTCGCCAATCGTAAGATAGATACTTACACAAGGTTTTCCGCTTGAATTGCAAACGGAATTTTAATTATCTTGTTTATTTATTTTGTTTTATTTAATATTAATAAGACAGGATGGCGTCATTACAAGCTTTTGGTATGATCGTCACGTAGTTTTTATGAACCCGATGCATCGGTAATGGATCCGTTTTAAATTCAATTTTAATGTATGTTCACATTACAATATCACGTAATGTACATGCTTGCTTGCACCTGTACATGACTCTATTACAAATAGTAAGATAAATGTTTGTGGCTGTCATCGGTATATCTAGTGTGAAAACTCTATAAAAATAAACTATCGAAGTTAGATGTAATATTGTTGTATTAATCATGTTTTCCGTGTAATTTATTTTTTACATATCGATTAATGATTTTTTATCCCCCCGATCCTCAAAACGATAATTTAATTTCAATACCATAAATTCTTACCTTCCTTGAATGATAGTTTGCGAGACTCATCTGCGAATGAAATAGCGTGACTTGAAAAATATTTTATTGCTCTATTATGAGGCCGACATTTAAAAAAATATGATGCACTTATTGAAATTTCTTATTAATGGAAAGGAATTATAAAAATACGACACGTTTATTTATGCTCTTTCCGTAATTTTCTAAAATCAAAATTGTGGAATTACTTTAATTTTTTTTTAATGTTTAAGAATATTATTATAAAATACATTTGGATATATAAATTGAATTAATTTCTCAATCCCGAATCCCGAATTTATACACGATTTTATGGTGAATATTCCCAGGATCCCTTGATTGAAAAATTGTCAATCCCGAAATCCCAATATTACAAAAGTGGTTCGAGATTGGATTAACCTCGATCCTTTTCTATCCGAAAGAACTTGTTCGCAATTATTTAATAGATAACGTTACAATTGCTTTCTAAATCAATTGAAAAATTCAATTTATAATTTTGTATTCTTCTATCTATCTATCTAAATTCATATAGAATTTACTATATGACTTTTAATCATTTTTAATTGAACGAAATGCAGACTCAGTTTCATCACATTTTTTCGAAAAAAATTTTGCACTTGTGAAAAAGTAGTAACATGACATTGTTAGGTCAGCGATATACAATTTTTCATTTAAGGAATTGATTCCCGGGCTACAGCAAGGAATCCGATAGCGTTACCTGCTTAATTTTGGCGATCGGTATGTACCAATTGCTCGATTTTTAAATTGAAATTAACCCTGCGGCGTCATTGGTAACGGAAACAATGCCGCCTGTAACTCGTCCGGAAGTCCTCAAAAGCATCCGCCAAAATGTCGACCGGACATAGTACAAAGCCCCAGAAAACGAAAACACTGTTACGAAGAAGAAACGTGTAAAACATACCTCGCATACCTGTGTTAATTTCTTACTACTTATCGAAAATAAAGGACAGAAATATCCTGACGCTTCCTTTGAGGTGCCTTATAAAACTGTTCATAATGGCGCTGCCCAAAATACGCAACGGAAGAGTCCTTTTTTGTATTTTCGCACTGCTGCAGAGCATGTGCGATTTATTTAAACGACCGACGTCAAAGAACCAACACCCTTTTTATCTGGCATTACAAATTACATTTATTTATTAATTTAGTTTATAGAATACAAACTGTTTTATATAAATAATAATCGGTCCAAAAAATCTTATCTCGTCATCTAATTATCATTTCAAATTACATGTATATATGTATGGGGGTTAAGTTAAAATGACTTCGCAAAATAATTTTAAATTTCGTACATATAAATATTTTTTATATATCCATGTCCGCTCCCAATGTGGAGCGTATAGCCTCCTAATGGAGGTATCTCAACAGAAGTTTTTCTACGAGAACTCTTTGTTACTCAATCGCTCAACCTCTCTTTTTTTAAAGAGTAGTAGTATGGATAGAAGGATAAGGTTAGGACAGGACAAGTAGTCAATTAATCGCTTTCGCTACGCCCAGTTATTGAATGATCGGAAAGGGTGGGAGGGAACTTTTAGACAACGTGAATACCCATGCCTTCGAACAGAAATCGATAAATCAATCATTTCGGGATTCGAACCCGTGAGGTCCAGCATGGAAGTCCACAACGCTTACCGCTCCAGTGAGCTTTTCAAGCGAACCCAACGACTTTGACCACTGGACCACGGACTCGACGATTCGGAGATTAGCTTCGTTTAATCCATTTGCAATATTTGATATTAATAATTTTATTTTCAACTTTTGGACGTACGCATAGGATTGTGAATATAAATTTGTTGTAATATTCAGTTTTTTTTATGTTTTATTTATAAGTATGGACTAATTTCAAATTCATATACACCTATCCCTCGATTTACACTGTACTTCTTTTACACGTTTTCGCTTTTACACGGTTTAAAAAAGTTAACTTAAAAATTTTAATTCTTCATATTCGTAAGTAAAAAACGAGTACATATTTTTTAATTATGTGTTTTATATCTTGAATAATATTTGTAGCCTTATTATGTCGAAAGAAGTAAAAAGAAAAGTTATTTCGTTAGCAAAAAAATAAAAATATTGGATCTTTTACAAAACGGAGAAAGAGGAATAGATGTTGCTAGATTATATAGCATGAAAAAAGCTACAATAAGAAGCATTAGAAAAAATGAAAACTCAATTAGAAAGCGTGTAGCAGCTGGCACTACGAGTACGAGCACAACTTCATATATCAGAGATATTGCAATGGAAAACATGGAGAAGGCATTAATGAATTGAATAGAGGACCAAACTCAAAAACGGATGCCAATTGATACCAACGCTATAACAAATAAAGCATTGCGGATTTATGAAAAAAATAAAAAGAAGATACCATCCTCTTCTTCGTCTGAAAAGAAGCATACTTTCACAGCAAGTCATCAAGTCAAGTCACAGTGATTTGTGATAGTGATGAATGATAAAAACTCCACCAACCGTTGCAATATTTATTTAATGAATCTTTTGGATTTCATTTTTTTGTTACTCTATAAGCTTTACCTGTATTTAATTAATAAAAGAATACGTATGTTTATACTTTTAAATAATTTTGTTTTTTTATGTATTTTAGAAAACACCCAAATTATGCGTTTTTTTGTGTACTTTTCGATTTACACGGTTTTACATTAAGAAATATACAATTTCGATTTACACGTTTTTCTCAGGAACCTATCTACCGTGTAAATCGAGGGATAGGTGTACTATCCAATAAACAATATGGTAAATGAATCGAAAAGACGTGATTGAATTATAAAATTTTACCGCAATAAATCATCCCATAATCACATCGAAATACGATTGACATAATATAAACATCGTATTCTCACTTGCATTTTCTTAACCAATTTAATTGGGTATCCGTTAAAATTTACGTAATTGAAAATTATTGTTTGTATTAAAATATTGATTTTTTTAGAGAACTAACTGCGCGCTCTGTTCTTGGGCAATATGTGATACTAGCAGATTTTTTGATTTTAATCGAATTTAAATAATATTTGGTTTCTCAAAAAAAGCGTAATATTTAAAATTTAAACAATACTTGATTGTTTTTTTGCATTAACACACTACAAATTTATAACGATATGCCACGTTTTTGTGAAATAATTTGTTTCCGGTAGCCAATCGGTGGTTCGCGATAAAATTCAGGTGGTCTGCAAAGTTATTCCAGATATTTTATTGAAGACAATAATCTTCAAACGTCGTTCAAACATGCAGCAACACAATAAAGGTTTTAACCATTTCATATCGACTGTGGAAAGGAAAAAGGACGTAACCCACAGTTTTTTCAAAACAGGTTTTTTTCTATAGTCACAATGTATCAAACTTGATACACGTTCTATCAAAAGGATACAAGCAGTAAATGCCGAATTAGTATCTAAATTTAGCTTTTAAGTTTGAAAAGTATGACCTTGTAAAACATTAAAACCAAGAAAAAAGACTGAAATACAAGTTTTTTCTTGACAATTTCCTTAATTAATATTAGATTATATCAATTAAACACCAGTTTAGAAGTCTCTGTGCACTTCAATTTGCATATGGGCCAAAATCATCAAAACACGTTTTTTGCCCCTCCTGTAAAGTTTGCTATGTGTGGGTTACGTCCTTTTTCCTTTCCACAGTCGATATGTAGAAAAAAATTTGATTCTTATTTTACATATTATGTTTCTACCACTTAAAAAACATGGTTGCGGTTCCTGAAATTAAACATTTTGAGTTTAGTTGTGTATACTGTTCTAAAGTTTGGTGACACAGCAGCAAATATCTAAAACTTTAATGGTCTTTGTATCTGAGTTAATTAAGTAAAACTCATGTTAGTGGGAAGTATGGTCTGAAAGGCTGACAACCACAGGTCTATTGTACATGTTTTACTGCGAAGTAGCTGCCTGATAAGTGTCAATTTGATGTATAGGTATATGGTATGAATTTATCGTGTAGCGCAGTGTTTCTCAACTTTTTTTCGGCCTCTGGTAACTTTTGAGTGTCGTTATTTTTCTGTACCCCCCCATACCTTTGTTTTATCTTCGCATAAAAATTCTGATTTCAAAAACCCAGGAACTTTGCATCCAAAATCCCAGGAATTTACAGATTTGCCCAAATGAACAGCGTGACATGTTTTTTTAGCTCGTCTCAGGCATTCTAATTTTAAGACACAAAAATTTACGGATTTCGGAAAATTTGCCCGTGGCCCCTCCTAAACTGTGGTTTTCCTAAAAACAAATATGTGGTCCCCCGATGAGAAACCCTGCTGTATAGGTTGCAACGTTTCGTGTTATTCTCTGTGAATGAATACATTTTTATTGGTAAGGTGCACTCGACGCCGTCTCAGCTTATTGTTTGCAAACCGACGCTGAATCTATTTCCATATGATGCTTACAATATACCCAGGGCCGTAGCGAGGCCTTTTGGTACCTAGAGAAAGGTATAGATTTTGCGTCTTAATTTTCGTGTTTCGAATTTTTATAAAAAAAAATCTGGTTTCATTTTGACGTCCCCTATGGTCCTTAGGCTCCTCGGCGCCCATAATGTCGACCTTTTCGCCAGCCTCTAGCTACGGCCCCCGATAAACCTGATTCTCCTGTCATATATTTTAAAGTTATTTATAATAATACTTCATTCTTATGTTTTACTATACACGTTTCATTGATTCATTATGTCGTGATTAAGTGGCGGCTGGTTGTTCTTAAATCATATTCTTGGAATAAACATTGGACTGCCATTTGTGTTCAAATTTCAATGTTTCGTATAGTACAATCTCCAAATTTTTAATTCATTACAATAAAGTGATGAGATGATAATGCTTACACTGACAACCAGTGCTTGAATAAAATATGAAATAATTATTCTCCATTCTTGTTCATAATATCTAATTCTCAGTGAAGAGTTTTACTTTTGCATTTTCCCATATTTATAACACAAATCAAACTTTTATATTTATTTTCTGTTTCTAAACTAATGAAACAAATAACAGATTGTTAAATTGGTATTAAATTACATTGTCGATGTTAAACCAAATGCATTCTTTATAAATACAATGTCATGCTAAAAGTGGAGCTCCGTTCGTCCCAGATATAAACTAAACTAAGTACCTGCCCAAAACTTCAGAGAGCCCAACGGCGGTATATGGATAACGGTAATTAATTAAATTCAACCCTTAATCGAATTTCGTGGAGCGTGAAATACGGCCACCCTGTATAAGCCCGTCCGCGACCACAGAGAGGGATTAAAACATGGGTCTGTACTCGTAGGACATGGCCTGATAATTAGCGTAATTAATAAACAAATTCCACCTGTCGGGGATTTTGTGAAGAAAAAATATGATAAAATTATTACAAGCTGCGTTATGTTCAGGCTATATCCAATTGGTATATGCTTAGTCACGTTTCAATGGAATTATCTATTCATTTTTTTTAAAGCATTTGTATCGCCGCCATTAATAAATCAATTAAAAGAACAATATGTTTTAAGTTTACATACACTGTTCTCGTATGCATGATATTATTTGTGAAAAAAATTAACTATATACGAACGGTTTAACAATACCATTTTTCTTAGACCAGCGTTTACTTTCCAAAAATACCCCAACATTATTCACTTTAATCGTCCTGAGAGATAAATTTAAAAGTTTAGTGGAGCATGTGTGCCCTTGGAAGGGACACACGCTCAAAGAGCCAGGCTCTTGTTTTCAGTAATGTACATCTAAAAATAGTAAACTCTTCAAGTTTTCGGCAACATTACGAGCAACTCTTTGTAAGAGTCGAACTTTTATTAATGATACGAAGCCAATCATTCTCATATAAAGTTTTTCTTAATTGTTTTCTCCGCACGAAGTCTTCAGCTGACAGAATATTTAAGATAGTCATTACTTAGCTATGTTACATGCGGGAAAGGGAAATAAAGACTCAGAAAGAAATAGGCGCCCCAGCCCGGAGACGGTCAATAAAATGGCCAATGTCAATTGTCAATGATGCTCATCAGTGCGATAAATTGATCGTTTTAACTGACGGGACTTCAATCGACTCGTCTATATTTTCGCCAGTTGCTTTTGAAAATCTTCTAAAACAGTGGTTGGTTGTATTGATGAGCTTCATCGTCAATTTTATTGATTGTCTCGGGGCCGCTTTAGTCCGTACCCACCCAAGCAAGAAATTTAAAAAAAGAACTAAGTCTGATTCTTGGACTTCACTCACAGTTTTAGTAAAAGAAGAGACAGGAAGAAAAATCATAATAGTCACAACAACGCATGACCTATATTCTAGGGGAGCGGTCGGCAAACTTTTTGGGCTCACGGACCACTAAATTCACAATTTTACTACTAACTGGACTTTTGTGTTAAGTATTACATATTGAAATAAAAGTGACCAATTGCGTCTAAAAATGCACCAAGTTCTTAAACTAATATCAGATTTCTCGCGGACCACACTTTGCCGACCGCTGTTCTAGGGCATGGTTTCTCAACCGGGGGGCACAGCATGTTTCAGGGGGGGCCCACAGAGAAAACATAATTTTAGGAGAGACACAGTACAGTTTTGGGGGGTCACGGCCAAATCTAGGATGAGCATCAAAAAAAAGGTCTCGCATGTTTCCATTTTGGGAATTTCGTAAATTCCTAGGTTCATTTTTAAATCTGCGAAAAGTGTTCAAAGAATTTTAAAGTACTTTGAAATCTTTCAATCCCCGAGCTTCGAAAAACTGATTTGTACATGTATGTAGGCCACGGAAAAATATATGAGACTCAAACGGGGTCACGGGGTCAAAAAGGTTGAGAAATTATGTTCTATGGCAGAGATGGTGAACCTTTTTGAGGACATACCAGCCCGTGGGTAAGTTAGTCAGTGGTGTCGCTTGGAAAGTGTAAGGAGAGAAAGCTTTCGTGGGTTAGTGTCTGACCCACGGGTTATAGTTTCGCCAGCACTGTTCTAGAGATAACGCGGTGAATGTTCAAATTCAAGGCGTATATATTATACCTGCTGATGAAGTTAATTAACTTATAATGTTCATTTGACCGTATTTTTATCACATACGAAAGACTTTACTGTAGGTAACCTACAGTAAAGTCACCTATAGTTTCCGCGGTGTTGACAGGTCATGTCACACAGGCATCTACTTGAGTGAAACGGTAGTCTCGGCGGGGTCACGGTCTTTTTGCGTTTATTTGCATGCTGCAAGTGCAGCGACGGCGCCACCCATTCCATTATTCTTCCGCGACTTACATTGTGATACTGTTTGTTGCCATTCCCATACGAAAATTTCGCCGTATCGTCACGAAGTGCGAATATCCACCGCTCTGTGATTATAAAATTACCTACCGAATGTTTTTTTTGTATTACATATTTACACGATAATTTTTGCATACGATATACATATCGAATTTGGAAAGGAAAAGGGACGTAAACCACGGTTTTTTCAAAACAGCTTTTTTTTCGATAGTAACAATGTATCAAACTTGATACATGTTCTGTCAAAAGGATGTAAGCCGAATTAGTATCAAAATTCAGCTTTTATGTTTGCAAATTGTGAAAATTTAAACCAAGAAAAAGAGTGAAAAAAAGGTTTTTTCTCGACAATTTCTTCAATTAATATTATAATATGTCAATTAAACACCATTTTAGAAGTATCCGTGCACTTCAAGGTTGTGCATATTTCTTAACTTACATATGGTCCAAAATCATCTAAACACGTTTTTTGTGGCTCCTGTAAAATTTGCTATGTGTGGGTTACGTCCTTTTTCCTTTCCACAGTCGATATGAATACGATGTATATCAGAGTTTCTCAACCGGTAATCATGCAAACCGTCAAAAAATAAAAGGTCTCACATTTTTTCATTTTGGGAAATCCATAAATTCCAAACTTTTTAAAATACACCAGCGAGATAAAAAAAAAGGCTCAAATTTTTCAACATAAAAAATATTTTAATCCATGTGGTGAAATTAGTGAAAAAAAAATTATTAAAGTTTTTCGAAGGGCAAGAAACGTTACTCCGACTCACAGACATAATCTCATAATCCGATTCGTTTGTAAAAAAAAAATATCAAATTGAATTTTGCCCGAAGAATTTCTTACAATTTATTTTTTCAACATCCATAGCGTGCAAAATTATACAAGCACAAATAACAAATTGCACTGTAAAGAACTCAGTTCTCAGATCTGCATTAAGTGTATTATAATCACTGACACAGGAATCCTAAAAATGTAGTATTCAGTTAAGCTATAAACCAGGGTTTCCCAACGGGGAGCCACGGGCAAATTTTTCGAAATTCGTAAATCTCTGTGATTTTGGATTCTAAATTCTTGGAAGAGTTTAAAAAAAGGTTGGTCACAGTCACACGCTGGTTATTTTGGGAAATCCGCAAATTCCTGGGATTTTGAAATTCGAATTGTATGGGGAGACAAAACAATGGTATGGGGGCCACAGAAAAATAAAGACACTCAAAAGGGGCCAAGGGCCCAAAAAGGTTGAGAAACACTGCTATACACACAAACTATTTTTATTTATTCGAAGTACCTTGCTTATTAATAAAATGGTATCTGAAAGGAACGCTCGTATTTCTACGACATAGACTTCACAGCCTCGGTTTTTAATTTAATAAAATCCTCCTTACGAATTGTTGAAAGAAATACGTGAAAATGTGGATTTAAATAGTGATTTATTCTTTCCAATCACTTAAAGAGAGTGTGGAAGTCACACGAGGAAAAGGAATTTATTACATTTGGGACAAAACCGTTATAGAAATTGTATGTGCGAACCGTGAAGCGGGTATCTACTTTAAAATAACGTAAAGAAATATTTCTTTAAATTATTTCCGAAATATATAATGTAATCGTCTATTTGGCCTTAGGTCTATCTATCCACTCGGCTGAGCAGTGTTTTAAAAAAATGTTATATTTGTTTTAATACGCCACGCCCGTCTAGATTTTTGGTAGCCGGTAGAAAAAGTCGTGAAAAATCTTAAAACAAAAATAGTTAGGGTAAAAAAATACTATTTTCATTTTTATTATTATATACATTTGGATGTGTGGCCGAGTGACCGATTTTTTTTTATTATGACTTTTTTTGATTTATGGTTTTTATTTCCCGTCTTGCAAAAATATTTTTTTAAAGAATGAGTAATTAATGTTTAAGCTTTTATAAAACTTTTATAAAAAAATTCGATTAATTTGTAATTCGAGCATTTGACGTTCGAGGAATTGATTATTCGAGGAACTTGTTATTCGAGCAATTTCCGTTCGAGGAATTGCATTCGAGCAATTTACCGGGAACCTAGATTTTTATACTTTGAACCCAGGACTATGGAGTCGGAGTCTACAAAATTAATAGTATTTTGTAACAAGTAACAATCAATTTTGTAAAAAAATCAGGAATAATTTTTCAATTCTTTAAAGATATAAAATACTGCTATGAATCCGATCACCTAAGACAGTGGCGGGGAATCTGCGGCCTCTTGGCTACTCTTATGCGGCCTTTTGAATTGATCAGAATATTCACTTTAGAAAAAGAGCCTAATCAACGCATTCTATGTTCGATAGTCGAAAAAAAGAGGGAGTGTCAACGTTTTCATTGCTGCGGCATTATGTTGAGTCAGATAAATGAATGTGGCCTTTAGATGTGAAAAGGTTCCCCACCCTTGACCTTGGAAGCTGTAATCCGTAAGTAGGTATAAGCAGTATTAATAACGCAAATTAAATTCGAAAATTAGCTCATTGATTGGTGAAATAATGACTGATGTACCTACTTGAAAAAAATTTAAACCATTTCAAGGGTAGGAAAAAAAAATATTTTTTTAAGGGAATTCAGAGTCGTAATCGGAGTCGGGTTTTAATTTAAGGTCGAAGTCGGAGTCTTTTATTTTTTAATGACTCCACAGCCATCCCGATGAATATGTTTTTTTACAATTTATAAATTACTTGTATCATAATTAATCATAATATTTTCAATGCTATCTAATATTGAGAAACGATACTGTATTTTGATTATTTTTATGTAATCCAAAAAAAAACATTTGGTAAAGAAATAAATCTTGTAAAATTGTAGATGAGTTCTCATGCTTAGGTTTTGTAGTCTAGTCACGAAGAAGTAACGTTCGTGTATCTATTTCTGGATTACATTGTGCGCAAGATATCTTTCTTGCCTATAAAATAGTAAAAATCTTTGTTTGGGTGAATATTACTCAAATTGGAATAATAACTTAGCTGAGAGATACACCTTAAAATATTTTATTGAAATTGATGTACATATGTGTATAGAAATATCAATTATTTAGACAATTTTACAAAATAGTAATTTGTGGTACGTTTGCTAAGTTTCGATGAAAATTCAATACATCAAATTCACCCTACTTTATTATTCGATGTCACTTTAAACGAGATCACTGTCTATATATATTTGGTGAAAAGGCATTATATTAAACGATAAAACAATCTTTCATTTGCATACTATCAAATTCAGTTTTCTCAATAGTATGATTTATAGAGATACAATATTTTTTAATTCATAGCCATATAAGAGGCACACACTTTGTTTGACTTTGGTTTAAGAACCACAGTTGCCTTATTGAATCCATTGAGTAGTGGGTTAATTTTTACTAAATTAGAATTTGTGTATATGCATTTTGATTATTTTTACCATTGATACACACAGCAATATATATTTTTTTGCTTATTGGCTAGTCTGGGAAAAATATTTCAGGTGCTAAATATTTATTTATATTTCCTTAATTCATAATTAAAAATGTAAATATACGATTATTACGATTAACTATTTTTTTCTTTTCAATAATTTCAAGAAGCTACCACTTCCAATTTAGGACTAAATCTATTTTTGCTTTAATCTGTCAACATGTCCCGCTCTACTGACGTTGATTTCAGGAAGGGAATCGCGCCGAACTGAAATTTACTCTCATCATTTTACGATTTCTAATTTGTGTACAAATAATATCCTTTTTATTTATTTTTTTGTTTATTTGCAATAAATAGTAAAAACAATGCGGTTGCCAAAAATCACAAATATGTATGTTTCTTATTTAAGAAAAACACAATATTCCTTTGTACTTAATTCCACTTTTATTTATCAAGATCAGGACCGGTTTCGCTCGTGGCGACCATTGTCACATGTGAAGAAATAATGATAATTCAATTAAAAGCGCGAGAATGGCAATAACCATTACACAACACAACATTCTGCGCCGTACGTATGCGGCCATACTTCTCAAAGGGTTATGTTGGAAATAATCATGTAGAACAGTGCTTCCCAACCTTTTTCATTCCACGGCCCCCTAAATCTGAAAAAAAATCCGCGGCCCTCCTCAATACAAAACATGTTCTGCGGCGGCGCCCAATTTGGGAAACACTGATGTAGAAAAGTATTTTGAAATCGGGGAGTTACCGGAAATAGCTCATCGTGTGACTTTAATCGTTGGACCTCATATCAGCTGATCCAATCACATTGTATATTAATCTTCCTCAACTTTGTATGTGTTCTTTGTATTGTTTCATTGTACATAGTATGTTCATAGCTGTGCAACAATTTCGCTTTTGATTTTATCGTCCTGTACGCTCGCTGTTGTACTCCGTGCATCCGAAGTACTGCAAATAAATCAACTGTACGTGACAAGTCACACCCAAATCTGGTATCGGGCTCGTTTTCAACCCGTACACTGTACAATAGTTGTTTCCAACCTTGTTACTGCGCCTCCCTTTGAAGAAAAAAATATCTTCGCGTCTCCCCATCCTTTATTTCATATAAAGTAATAAAGACACGTTTTAACCTTTTCACCGCGTATGACCGCTATGCATGTCCTAGCGAACATGCCCTCAGCGCGCGTGGCACGTATAGATGTCATGAAAATTTAAAACCCTATATAAGAACTATCTATTGTGTTAAAATTGTATAACTTGGTTGAAAATATTACTAAATGTATATTTTACCAAATTCAATAGATGGCATTAGTCAAAAAAGATTCAATATAGGCTAAAATAATTTATTTCTGGAACACGCCGTGAACATACGTCACCATTGCAGGATGGCCGCCGTTGATTCATGGCGTTTCTTGTAAGAACTGTGCGCCACGTATTTACAAAATATGCATATATCATTATATTATTTGGGATAATGTAAATAAGCGACCGAGTGCGGGTGAAATTGAAATTGTTCCAAGAATTTAATATTATAAGCATGGTATGGTGGTGGCACAGTGTCACGCGTGGCGGTATTTTGCAATATGAGGACGTCACGCCGCAATTGTATGAAGAATGATTATTGTTGAATTACACCGAAAATACAAGAAATATATTGTATTTTACTATTGAAAAAGTTACTGTGAATGGAAATCAACATATTTGATTAATTAAAAAAATATTACAACTTATATTTATAGTCGACAATGCGATAACAAAATCCGCAAAAAAGCAGCCGCGTACAGGGCATGTTCGCTAAATTTGGTGACGCGGGCAAAGGGTTAAAGGGTAAATGTATAGTTTGGACTGTTCGCGCCCCCTTTGCAATAGTCCACGCCTCCCAGGCTGGAAATCGCTGCTGTAGAGTAATATGACCAGTGCCAACTTAATCTTTCAGGCATACTGCTAGAATATTGTCGAATTCACGCATGAAACCATTTTTCATAAATATTTTTAAAAAAGCCTGGCATGCAAATCTTTTTATTGTGTTTGGACTCAAACTGGTTTTTCTGAGGGAGTAAGCATTTTCAATTTAAAAAAAAGTATAAGCATTGACCTTATCCGAAATTATTTATGATTTTCTACTTTATCAAAAATATTAATATAAAATTACTATCAATTTTAAACTGAGCTCACTGGAGGAACAAAACAACATTTTTTAATGAAATACGACACAAATTTGAATCGTTCAAATTATGTACATTCACAAAAGTTTTATCACTAACGTCCCGGGTTTCCTCTTTCGGCATCTTCATGCGTTCAAGTGCACGAATGAACTTGGACTAAAACTCACTATCTTGTTTAAATAAACATCATTAAATATGATATTCAAAAAAAATCGAGTCGCTTATTTTTCACGACTCCGACTCCACAGCCCTGATTTGAACGATTCAAATTTAATATTGAAATTGCACCAAGCACCAAGCACCTTCAGTCGAAATCTTAAATTAAATACGAAACATATTTTTACGTATTTTTATTTAAATTCAACATCCGAGTTTTCTTAGTAAATTTATTTTTTTAATCCATATCCTTTCGTAATGTGAAGCTTATGGCCTCTAAGAGAACTGCTTGTTACTCAGTCATTCAACTTCTCTTATTTACGAAGAGAGTAAGAATAGAAAGGTTGGTGTTAGGACAGGGCTAGTGGTTAGTTAGCCGCTATTGCTGAGTTGTATTATTTTGCGATTGGATTTTGTGATACGGATTAATAAATTGTTAAGCCCAATTATAGTGTAACTATCATAATTTGTACACTTTTATTATTTTATCGTTTTTTATTGATAGTGATTTGGTGTAATAGACGTTAAATATATATAAATTGTTTATTTCGTGCTCCAGTCTTATCAAATCCAATCTAAAACGTATTGTTTTTCGTTTTATAACATAAAAAACTGAAAATAATATTGTCCGTCGGTTGGTTATCACTGATGATACCAAAAAAATGTTAAGATGCAAAATCGTTACGCGTACGTCATCTGTATCAGTCATTTACATTAGATGAATTTATTAATTTTAACGATTTTTTTTAAATTGTCACTTCGTACGAATCGCTATGGGATCGACTTTTTAAGTGTTCAATTCTTTTTCCCAGAACCATTTTTATATCAATATATTTTCCCGTCGTAAAATGGAGCAAAGCTCATAAGAACTTTAGACATAATAGGTATAATGAGGTTTATTATTTTTCTAAGAATTTTCAGAAGAAGTTAGTAAAAAGCATTTTGCATGCCATTTTGCAAATGACGTGTCATGATGAATTGCCGATTGGGCATATTTTCAAAATTCGAATGAAAAACTTACAGATATTTTAATCACCGTCTACTTTAACGCAGGGGGTCTAGTGATCTCCCTGCGTCCAGTAAAAAAGGTAAACATTCCAACCGTATAATTTATAACTTAAGAATGAGAATCTTATAAAAAAATGTAGAATTAAACACGTTTATATTTTAACCTTATTACAATGGAGTTCCATCAAGTAAATGCCAATTCAATCAATAAATTGAAAGTAGCCGATATGGCTACTCAAGCAATTCTTTTTAAACCCAATTCGGACGATGGCGCACGCCGAAATAGCTATAAACTCATCTTATAAAAAAAATTGAATTAAATACGTTGATATTTTAAACCTCATTACAATGAAGTTCTACCAAGTAAATGCCAATTCAATCAATAAATTGAAAGTAGCCAATATAGTTACTCAGGCAATTCTTTTTAGTCTATTCTAATTCTAAGCATACACAGTTCTGACGGTGGCGCACGCCGAAATAGCTATATACTCATCTTATAAAAAATGTAGAATTAGATACGTTGATATTTTTTACCTTATAGCAATGGAGTTCTACAAAGTAAATGCCAGTTCAATCAATACATAAGAATCAATTTTTAGTCTATTCATAAACCTTGCAATACTCTGTCTGACGATGCTTCTTAAAAAAGCAAAACACGTGTCACAGTTTGTAACACAATTGGAGTAAAAATGTATCATTTTTTTATTTTTATTAAAGTAATGGTTATCTTAAAGAATAGCGTCGTGAAGCATTTGACGTTTAATCGAAATTGCCGCCAACACAGAAATCGTTCGTGAATTATTTGTTTTAATTAATTATACAAATCTAAGAAGCATTATGATCTTTGATTACTGTCAGAATAAATGTAAAAAATAAATGTATATTCAATCGTACAGATTTCGCCGCGAAATCGTTAATATTGGAAGCTATGTGTAACTACGTATACATCTTAGTTAAGATACGATTGAATATATGTACATTTATTTTTTTCATTTATTCTTACAATTAATTAAAACAAATAATTCACAAACGATTTCTGTGTTGACGGCAATTTCGATTAAACGTCAAATGCTTCACGACGCTATTTTTTAAGATAACCAAAGTAATAATCAATCGCAAAGCTTTAGTTAAGATGATAGAGCCAATATTTTCTTTGTATAGCCTCAATATTTTTTTCCCCATGAAGTCTTTTTGAAGCACGTACTTCATATAAGTTTTTGTGCTCTTGATATTTATAAACTACTCTTTAATATTTTCTATTAAATTACTCCGGCCTAGTAACTTACGTACGAAATCTCGGAAAAAACTCATAAAACTTTTTCACGTCAACCAATAACGACTGCGTCTGACTTTGACATCCTTATTTCCTCCTTATTTGTTTTCATGTTGTTAAAATATGAATACACATATCCTTAGTAATTTTGTTTAAATATATACTAAAAGGTGGCCTAGTGGTTATTTTATAAACCGGTTTTCATGTCAAGATTTCCAGAAATGTGTATAATAATTTCAAATCAATTTATGCATTTTAACCTGAAGACATCCATATATATTATATTATAGTAATTCTCGTATTTCTTCATTGCGAATTTTTAAATAATTTACCATTAATATCCAATACTCCTCTGCTCACATATATATTTCTTTTGTTATGTGTATTTATTAAATTTGTCGGATTTGTGAAGTAGCGGTTTACGTTGTTGGCTTCCGTAACAGGTTCGAGTCCCAGTACGAACAGTATAATCAATGTACAATTGATTTTTTTTCATAAGCATGGGTGTTTGTTATGTCTAAATATTTCCTCTCACAATTTCAATCCATAACGGGGCGTAGCAAGAGCGATTAGTTAAACACTAGTCATGTCCCTAGCTCTTCTATACGTTTGTCCTTACTACTCTCTCAAATGATAAGAGGTTGAACAACTGAGCAACAGACAAATTTATTATAATATCTGGATAGGCATTGGCAATATAATACTATTTAGTAACCGTATTTAAGGAATGCCTTTTTCGAACATAATTTTTAAAAAGCTTCTCCTGTACAATTTATAAATTGTCGATTACGATTTTTTGCCTATTACGGGTCGATATACCATTGTTAACCCTTTTACATCCAAGCAGCACGATCGTGCTGCGAAAACCATGTTCCACTCTAGTGTCACTCAAGTTGTTTTAACACATGTTTTATCAAACGTTGGAATAGTGGTAATTAGTTGCAGCATTTTATTTCACGCCTACAAGCAAACCCGTGATATTGTTTTCACGCAAACAACTGACGGCAGAAAACGGTAGAGACAGTGGATTTTAAAAATACGTATCAAATATTAAAACTTTTTAGTGTTTATACTGATAGACAATAGTTTGAAGATATATTTTGCAATAAATATATGTGAAATAACTTCCAATAAATGTAATAACTTTTTTTTTCAACCTTTTATTATTTTCATGTTTGTGTATTTTTTAGGTTGTTCCTGTAAATTAAATTATTTTTTTATGTGATAGTATTATCTAACGTATCATAAAACAAATGTAAAATTTAAAAAAAAGAAATAAAACTTTAAAAACTAGAAAGTTGTGACAATTTTTGTAAAACACCCAAAAAACTTGGATATTTTAGCAAGTCCTCCAAAAAGAAGCTGGAGATAAAAGGGTTAAATGTTTAAGCTGAAAAAATTGTCGTGTCATGTTTTCTTTCACGCACGATTTGCATATCAATATTTCGGAACGTATCATAAAAATTTAAAACACACTTATGTATACGTAACGATATGAAGTAACTTTAATTTCAAGAACTAGTTTTCAGACATCTAAAACAATTAATATACCGATAAATCAGTCCACGCGAGTTTGGTAAAAAATAAAAACGGAATAATATTTTCTTTGAGCCAGCATTTTGTTTTATTGCGTGAGAAATATTCTCACCAAACGATTACATCATTTAGTATAGACGTATAAAAAATAGTGTGCGTGCAGTACGAAAACAAACCCACCCTTCAATTAAAATACAGAATCACAAAATCGTTATACATACTATGGCAATGTCACAAGTGAAACAAAAAACATATTCGAAAAGAGAACATAATTGATTTTGTTTTTTTGACCACGCCCTTAATTCAAAAAGTGTCAGATAATTTAATTATTGCGTTTTTCATTCAACTACGCCTCGTCTACTGAATGACATTTGAGTAAAAATTAGGTTAAATACTTAAAGGTTTTTTTTTGTTTACTCGTCAAAACATTTTATGTACCTACGTTGTGATATTAACGTTTTAATTACTTTCATTAAGAACTATTGTTTTTTTTTTTAAATAAAGCTGAGTGTTGTGTTTCTACAAGTAGGTTGATTTATGCTCTTTTAAATATCTAATTGGTTGTTAATACCATTCTAATTATTATCGTCAAATATTCGTTTATAAGATTGCGAAAAATTGCAGTGAATAAAGATGATTATTTTTAATGATATAGACCAGTGGAGGGGAACCTGCGGCCTCTTGGCTACTCTGATGCGGTCTTTTGAATTGTAGTATTTTTTTTGCGTTGCTTTTGCCAAATGTTTTAACTAATTTACATTGTGAATTAAAAATATTTAGCTTACGCGGGAAGGGTGTCAACGTTTGCTTTACTGAGGCCTAATGTTGAATCAGATAAATGAATGTGGCCTTTAGAAATGAAAAGGTTCCCCACCCCTGGTATAAACCTCTGGTCTTGTATTTTGCATATCACGTTTTTTTCCCCCAAAAATCCATATACTATTATGTCTCTCTGATACCAATAGCTCTGTTCTTCTGCATACTTCTGATGGTTTGCTGACGGTTTGCAAACCGTCAGCAAACCGACAGAAGTACGCAGAAGAACAGAGCTAGAGACAGATTCATCGACCGGGTTTGTTTATGTACTAAGTCATTATGTACCATTTTGACTAGGACCAGAACAATCATTTGAATTTTAAATTAGAATAATTTATTCTATATCAGCGGTTGCCAGCCGCTGGTCCACGAAACAACGTCGGTGGGTCCCCATAGTTACATATTACATTAGCGCCATTGGAGCCAATAATCGATTCATGTTTTTCAACGTATAGTCCAACGGGTGTATTTCCAGATTAAAAATAAAAAATACTATTTTTTTAATATTATATTTTCACATTAAAAAAAAAAAGTTTTTAGTATATACATAGTTTACGGCAGTGGTTTCCAACCTTTATGTTACTTCGCCTTCCTTTGAAGAAACAAATATCTTCGCGCCCCCCCCAGCCTTTATTTCATATAGTAAGTAATAAAGACACGTTTTAAAGGGTAAATAAATATTTTGAACTGTTCGCGCCTCCCTTTGCAACAGTCCACACTAGGGTATCCAATCCCGAAGACTTTCTCCAATCACGGGATTTCGGGATTGGTTTATTTTGAATCCCGGGATTCCGGGATTGAGATTTTCTCATCGAGGAATTTAAAATTTTCAATTTGCTATACTTTTTGTATATCCGATTTGGTATACTTTTTTCCCAGAATCTCACAAAAACTCGTTTTTTTTTTTAGCTCACCGAGGAATTTGAAATCTTCAATTTGCCAATTTCGTGTAAATTTCGAGAATTTGCTCAAAATTTCTCAATCCCGAAATCCCGGGATCGCGGCCATCTCAATCCCGGAATTTCGGGATCAGAAAATTGAACGGGATCCCGGGATTGGATGCCCTAGTCCACACCTCCCAGATTGGAAATCGCTGGTTTACGGTATTTAAATCTTCTGAGCTTGTAGTCCGTGAGGTTTGAAATATTGGTGACCGCAATCAAATACGTAGAATGATCGGACATATTTTATTAAATAAATATAAGGTTAACTTGAATTCAGCCTTATCACTTTTCTCCATTTCAAGCATCACAGTTCATTTACATTCCCATTCGAGAACCGAATATTATCATTAATCCTAAAAAATATTCATTGATAACAATGGCATTCGTTGATAAAACGTTGTGATGAAAGTCACGTGACTAAGTAGTATTATAAATCAAGGTAATAAATGTTTTTCTGTGTTGGCAACGACACATATTTTTCTTAACGTAATCAACCCATTTCCGTAAGCTCATATTATATTTGAATGACAAATATAACACGCCGAAACGTTAATCTTAATTTACATAAAGGGCGTTGAATTATTTTGTGCCGGCCACGTGGTTGAGAAGTCAAAGTAGATGGCTTCGTTTACTGAGGTTGCGTGTTCGAATCCCAGTACAAACAGTTTTTATTAATTGATTTATGAATTTCTATCCCAAAGCATGAATGTATTCTTAACCTATCCTATTCTTAAAAAAACGGGTGTAGCAAGAGCGATTAGCTAACCACTAGTCATTTCCTATTCCATATCCTTCTATTCCTACTCTATATGAAAAAAAGAGAAGTTGAGTAACTAACTAACAAGCAGCTGTCGTAGAAACACTTCTGTTGAAATAGAACATGGGTATATAAAAATTACACCACCATGTTACCAAACAACACATGAAACGAATAAAGCATATTATATGAAACAAAATATTCAAAAAAATAACACAATATCGAAATATTAACAACGGAATAAATCGTTGACTTCACTTGAAAAGAATACGTCTAACTTCTAAGATTATTAAAAATATTTCGAAGTGAAATAACAGTTAAAGACTTTGATATGTACAGTAAAACCAGGGCCTTACTTATTTTATAAAATATGTGATAGGTACAAACACGTTTTAAATGGTTTCAGCACGTGTATACTAAGCAATATGTAGATACATTTTATTTAACTTTTGTGCGCCTCCTAGTTTGGAAACCACTCTTTTAAGAAGACACGATTTCATCGATACTAATATTTAGTAAACGAATTTACGTATTTTGTAAGTCAAGCCAACAATGTACGATTGATTTTATTGAGAATAAAATGCAAATTTATTCAGAATCAGATGGAATTTCGATTTCAGTTTTACTAGGTGTGCCGCTATGCATACCTACCAAGCTTAATTTATTGAAAAAATACCAAAAGTTGTTTTTTCAGTAGGAAAATAATTAAAAAACAAATATTCAGTTACAATTTGCAATTTAAATTTACAAACCACCTATATGTTGTACATTCGTAAATATTTACATCTATAAATCTACATACAAGAAAAAAAATTATTATCACAATAGTAAATAAATCACATTTTCAAAAATGTCTGATGTAGTCCTTTACTTCTAAACATGATTTCTTGCATAAAAAAAATCATAATACATACATTTAATCTTCAGTCGAAAAAAGTCAAAAAATAATTGATATGAAAGATGTGATCAGTTTTACAATTTTGATAACTTATTGGTTTTGTATTTGACGATTTTTTTTTAAAATAATTTTTCAAAATACACAAATGAAAAACCATATCGAAAAACAAACTGCTTTATCTCATCTACACCAACATGGGGTAAACAAACCCATTTTGACAGTTGAAATACCGATTTTGAAAATGAATCAAAAACGAATTTTCAATGAAGATAAACTATGACATTTTATGTTATATATATTATATTTTTTTTATGATCGCGACGAATTGAAATATTTTAAAAGTTTGGTCAAAATTGCCAGGTGATTGATGACCATTTCAATAATATATTATTATTTAAAATAAAAATCATAAGATACTGATGAAATTCACTCGTTTATGATATATCTATGTATATTAATAATGACCGAAATGAAATATGTACCGATTTTTATTCACTTATTCAATATTGCAATCATAATTGTACGTATATATATTGTTCTTTTAGAATAACGATATGTAATATGAATCACCGAAAAACGGGCGTTGATATATTCGTCTGGTATTTGAAATACACACACGTACGCGTACACGCAATTAACCCCTGAAAGAAAACTTGGGATTAGCAAAATAATATTGAAGCATCCGTACTTTGTTGTTATTGTTTACCTTTTTTGAAGCAATTTAATCACTAAGCCAGAACAACAATATCAAGGTACGTCATTGGAAGGTCAAACCGCCTGCACGCCAATGTTTATGGAGACAATTTCATTAATGCGTCTTTCATATCTTCATTTTACTAATTATATGCCATTTAATTCAGTAGGTGCCACTTTTCAATAACCATACGTTGGCCATATTTTTTCGGATATTGAAAAATTATTAGTCTATTCATCTGATGAAAGAAGAATGAAGAATTTCGTCATATTGGTTATGTACAAGAATTATCTGATGATATACAGATATCTTAGTTATACGGAAATATTTTTAAAAAATCAATTCGTAGTCGGAGTCGGTATTTTATAAAAAAATGAAGTGGTGAATTTTACAAAATGGCCATTTAATAAAATAGTTTTTAATGGCATACAAGTGAAATGAGGCGTCTTGTTACAAACAGATATAAAACAACGTTTTGTAAAAATCGAGAAAAAATACTTGAGTAAGCCTACGAAAGAAACATTTTTTAAATGGCGATAATTTATAGATCGAATTACTTCAAATCTGGTTGATTTTGTTGACTGATATGTGCATTTTTTTCTTGAATTTATTTAATTATATTTATCAGTTTATAAGTGTAGTTATTTTTCTTTCATTTAAATAAGTATATAATACAAAAGAAAAATTAATCTTATCTTAAAGAAAATATTTTGTTACTCGAAACATACAAACATTGTTTGCAGCAAACATTGAAATGTTGACATATCGCTTTTTATAACAAGAGGTTTTAAATGAAGAGTTTTATTATTAAATAATAAAGGACGTGTGGTCATCGTCACTTTCAAGTTTTTATGGTTAAAGTAAAAAAAGTCAAGTTTTCATTTCTGTCGCTTAGGAAATTACAAAGTTCACTGAATTTAAATTCCTTTAACAAACACCAATGTCAATCAAAATATTATGTTAACTTAAATACCAACATTAAAATTACAATCAATTTTTAATTTGAAAATTTACAATCAGAGCAGTGACGGGTAACCTTTTTAGTTCGGCGTGTCAAAATTCTAAAAAAAACTGGCTTGACCCGTTTGCTGTGTTACATCTAGGAATATCAATATTTTTTACAGCCCTAGTAAATGTTCTTTGTGCTTGGGCGAAGATCGTCCCTAAACGATGCGTGTTACCCAAAATATCTTGGCGTGTCAACTCTGATACGCCTATTATAAATTGCCCATCACTGAACTAGACGGAAGAACGGTTTCTTATTTACGGTATTTGAACAATACATATTTTGTTACAAATTAAAGGGTTAGAATTTCTAACAGATTAAAATAACAAAGTATTTTAGCTCTACAGTTTTGCTAAAATACTTTGTTATTTTAATCTGTTATAAATGGAGTTCTACCAAGTAAATGCCAAATCAATTAATAGGTTAGAATTTCAATAAATTTTTGGTCGTAATAAAAATATGAACGGTCAGAATAAAAATATTATACGGTCAGAATATTTGAGGAGCAAACATTCAAAAAGTGTTTTGTCACACAAATACAAAGCTTGGAAAATGATGATTTAAGTGTTGCAAAAGTGACGGTTTGTATGAATGTGTCAACTTTATGATTTCATTTTAATGTGAAAAAAAACCCTTTTGAACACTAATTTTGATTTCCATTCATAGGTTTTATTTTGGGCTATCAGAATTGATATAAAACGCCATTTTTCAAAAATTGTGACAAAACACTTTTTGAATGTTTGCTCCTCATTTTATAACCATTTAGGTTAGGTTAGGTTTTTTTTTAATTTCATTTAAATTACGACTATTTACACTGACCGATGTATTATGACCATTTAATATAAATTCTGACCTGAAAAGTACGAGCCTCTTGTTATTTATATTTCAACAGTACGTAGAAATTAGTGGACAAGAAAAAAAACATTTATTTAAAAATTATAATCAATTTTTAATGTATTCATAAACCTTGCCGATGCTTTTGAGTGGATGCTGTCTTGTTTTATGCTTCTTAAAAAGTCTAAATACGTGTCACAATTTGTAACACAGTTATCCACATTTAATTTGAATTACCTGTGTTCACTTTTTTTTTTTTTTATACCGTTTTTGGTTTGCGTGGAAAATATCCGTGTAAAAGATGATGGGTGTATTTCCAAAATCCTGAAAACTTTTCATCCTGTTGGGAGCTTTGCAGGCTGTATATGGCGCCACGACGCGGCACGTTCGTGACCTATCCGAATGCGCAACGCAGAGCCACGTCAAACAGGTCAAACGGGTCAAGGGTCAAAAGCTAGCGGCCGGGATTGTTCCACATACACTTCAAATGCCAAAGCTTGACTCGAAAGCTCTATATCCTGTTTCTAGACCCTAGTTCTATCCGCTCCCAGTTAAAAACGATATTTAACTCTAAAAACAAAATTTATCACGCTAGAGATGGTTCTATATATTTATTCAGTGTGCATCTTGAAAATTGCGATAGCTAGATAATGTAATCAATGCATTGCATCCCAGCTCTGTCATAGAACCGCAACCGGTGACGTTCCTAGGCTATGTGCCGCCCCTAGTCAGAGCACTAAAATAGCGCCCATTTTTTTCACATATTTCCCATTATTCTAGGAGCACATTAAAAAATATAGAAGTTCGAATTCTCTACTCACCTATGTATTCAAACAAATGCTTTGTCACTTATTCCGTTTTGTTTTCAGATGCTTCATAATATATGTGCTTCTTATTGACAAAGATCCTCACCAATAAATATTTTCCAAAAGCTTTTATTATATTACTGTTAAATATTTGTGAAAAAATACCTATTACCTTAAAAAAATAATGTAAATTTCAAATGCATTTACATATCGATTATTGATTTGATGTTTTGTTTATCAAAGACATTGAGGCATCATATTTATTCTAAGCCAAATCCTGTCTAAATATTTAGTCATTTAAAAAATCTGTGATCATTTGCCGCTCTCTATAACATACCGCCCCTAGGCAACTGCCTACTCGCCTGTGCCCTCAGGACGTCCCTGACCGCGACGGTACCTTATCGGTTATATTTTTAATTACTATACCACCCGTGCTATTCCCGCGTGCATACACTTATTGTGAACGTTATACATATTTCAGAGCATCCTAGCACCTCAGGACTCAGGAGTATAACCGATTTATATAGATTTTTTGATTACATATAAATTTGTTAGGGCGAGTGATATATGAGAGTTCTACAAAAATGTTCTTGATGATTTTTTTGATAAATTGTGGACATGAATTGTTTCTTCTCTGGAGATAGCTTTAACAGTGTTTAATATTACTTCGGATGTTGACATATTCTACGTTAACGGGAGTCAGTTTCGACGAATACTATTTTTTATATATTAAAGTAGTCACCATCGGAGCTTACTCAGTTTGCCAATTTCCTTTTTTTTCTTCTAATTTAAATATTATATTATATCCTGTTCTTTCCCACATTGCAAAAGTAATAAATTAATAATTCGTATTTTTTTTTTTGCAATGTTCATTTAAATAAATTTGATAAAATACGTGGTTCACTGTTCATTAAATAATATACATCGAAAAGTTATTTAATGTATGAACTTTCAGATATGTATATATTTTCAAAGCTTAATAGCCAAGTAAATATATTGTATGATGCGTTATGAATCAATATTAATTTACTTTTCATCTCTTAAAATTTGTTTTTTTTTATCTCTTCTCTTACTAAATCCATCTCAATCACCGCTTTTAAGAGTTATTTACGTTTTCTTCGCATCATAATCTGATGACAGAGCTGATCGATTGAATCGATCCACAAATTGATAGATTATAATCACCTAACAACGAATTAATGCAACGAAACACTAAGACAACCTACCAATATTACATCATTATTTTTTATATGTATAAAATATCTTTACAAATACATACACAATATACATATTTTGATTATAAAAAAATATGTTATGTTAGTTTTGTTATTTTTTGACTATAATTACAAGCGATCACAGTCATCAATTAAAGCTCAGAGAAAAAAAAATTGTACATCCCAGCTATAAACCACGATGTCTTCAGAACCGATCGCTTTCCCCAAGTTTATCAATAATTATGGTCATCTTTAATCATTTGAATACAATTTCCATTCGTAGAGAAGGTGACCTTAAAAGAAATAATTTTTATTATAATTTTAAATTTTAATTAATTTCTTATTTCATACCGCACCATGAAAATAAAATCAAACATATTTACATTAAGGCGGTGGAATATTTACATGACAATAATCATTGCCAAATATTTTCAAGCTGAATATTCATTTGAATTAATTGAGGTGCATTTAACATATTCAAAAAATTCATTTGCATACTGGAATAACATGCGAATTAAATTTTATGATAAAAATTTACAAAACGTCAACGTTAAAAATAAACCTTGAAACAAAAAAACCTGTAGTTTGTAATGATATCTTTGCTGGTGCCTGCTTATTTATAAACATCAAATAAATAAAACTATAATGTTTTTGATGTAAAAATTCGACCTCGACATAAGATGTTAGACGGGGATTATGGCTCAGAGAATTTAAATCGGTTAGTTGTTTAGAGTCAAGGAAATTTGCCAACATATTCCATTTACGATGCGTTGCGAATTTTTATCGTTTTCTTGTAAAATAAATTTACCCCAAAAATTATAACCGGTTTCAAAATGTAACTCTATCATCATTTATAAAATTCAGTTAACGAACATCTTCGGACACTTTTTTTCTGTCGATTAATCGATTTTCTCTTCAAAGATATGGATTTTTATGATTTCCAAATTCCTCCTACCCTTCTGATCCTTAGATAGATTTGAGATACCACCATTAGGACGCAATATACTCCACATTGAGAGTGGACATGGATTAAAACGTCCGACCCACTTTATAAGTTTATTGCGCAAATTTTCTACTTTGAATATGTGAATTGAACAGAATATGAAGTGCTCTGTAAAATTTGCATCGATCCCCGTGACCCCTTATTAGGGCTGGCATTATCGGTAAATCAACGAAAATTAACATTCGGGAAAAACCGGTAAATTAAACTGTAATTATCGAACATTATTGTACCGCGAATCAAGAACAGATACAGGCATATTATAATCAAATATCATTGCAAATATGCATTCGTAATGTAAAGTTTTGTTTTTCTACTATAAAAACATTGTAACACCCATTGTAATCGTATATGGTCATACCGATGTCATCTGCCATCCATCACCAAAGCGATCAAACTCTGCAGTTATAGTATATGTAAGTATATTATAAATACTTAAATATTCGGTTATGTTTTTTTCATTTTTTGTGTATTGTTATTCAAGGTCAATTAAAAAATATATATATTTTTAAATATCCTAAACATAAAATGACCTGCCAACAAGTTCTACATATAAATGTTTTGTTATAATGGTATTGAATCAGGACAATCGTTTGCATATGCAGGACAATTTATATTTACAAATTTTAAGATTTAGTCCGACTAAATAATACAAAAAATAGTTTTTTAGTGAGAGCTAGTTTTTATTTCTAAATTTGTTTTGTTATTTTGTAAAATTTAAATGAAGAATTTATTTCAAGTGTATCTTGAGTATGTTATTAAATACATCAATAAGTTAACAGACAGTTTCTCACCAAATTAAACGAGCTCAACGTGACATAATATAACAATAATATATGGAACTAAGTGATTATTTAATCACTCATTTCTATATCTTTATTCATTTCAGAAATATTTTTAATTATTTCAGTTTCAATCTAGACTTACTCACAAAAACTTGTTTACCTTTTCTTTTACCGGTGAAATGAATGGGAGACATTATTTTCCGTTTACCGGTAATAGAAATATGACGATAAATTGCCAGCCCCAACCCTTCTTCTTTGACCATATTCGCTGCATATGTGGAGCATATGGCCGCCACGCGGCACCTCCACGTTTCCCTGTATCCCGCCAATTGCTTTGCATCCTCTCATGAAATGCCAGCATCCCTTAGCTCCGCCGAGTACATCCTATGGATAGTACCCGACGGACGTCCGGGGCGCCGGAAACCAACCGGTCGAAAAACAAGGCAGGCAGGATTGAAGCTTTCCGGAGGCATCCGCAGCACGTGACCCAGCCAGTTCTAACGTCTCTCCATAACCACTGACGTGACGGGGCGCTGTCTTGTACGTTCCCTTATACCCGAATTCCTCACAAAATCAAACCACCTCACCCCCATTATCCGACGCAAGCATCTCTTCTCGAAGCTCAGTGTACGGTTTTTCTGAGTCTTCGTCAGGTGCCATACTAATCCCTACTAACCCTAATCTTGCTTAAAAATAAAGGTATTATTTTCAATCGCAAAAAATAGCTTTAATAAGAGTGTCACTGTAAAATCTCTGCAATGATAATGTACCAAATTATAAAATCCTTATATGGCTTGAATATCTTGATAAGTGGACATACATACATTCATTCATTTATTTTATTATTTGTACACCATATAAAAAAATAAAATCTTCACTCAGGAAATGCTGAAAAAGTTTTTCTACATAATAGGTATAAATTTATTTGTATGGTGAAAAATTAATACAAACCAATATTTTTTTCGATGTTTTAAGCGGTTACCTTTTGGAAGTTTATTTTTACTATACATAATATAAATTTGAAAACTTTGTCATTTCACTTGTTGTGGTACAAAATGTGTCTCGTGCTTCGCCTCTTTGAAAAGCATCATCAGGCAAAGCATCACAAGACTTACGAGTAAACTAAAAAATGATTATGAATCTTAAGATATAAATTTCAAAACGAAAGTCGAGGTTTTGTCTTTTTCTACTGGATACAAGGAGGGGGTAAAATACGAACACACATAGTAGTTATAGTAACATTGATAGTACTAATTATAAATAAATTACTTATAATACATAGGTTGGGTATCTTTATTATAAAAAAAAATGATCCATACAAATCGTATTACTAAAGTAAATAACTTAATGTTTAAATTTGAATCGTTCAAACTATGTACATTCTCACAGATTTTGTCACTAACAGTTAGTGACAAAATCTGTGAGAATGTACATAGTTTGAACGATTCAAATTTAATATTGAAATTCCACCAAGCACCTTCAGTCGAAATCTTAAATTAACTTAATGTTTAATAACTTTAGTAATGTAGAGTTTCACTTTGTTAAAGATTTCCCAAATTTTCATTGGGTTTATAATTGGCATCATTTGCCACTTATAATTATTAGTCTTTGATGATTTTTTAATTGTATGTTATAGGTGTTAAGCATTTAAATTTGTGTAATTATAATGTAATTTGTAAATCCTTTTCATTGTTAATAGTTGCTTACACCTTTTAATTTCAATTTAAATTTGTATAAATAGCAGTGTTTATGTATTATTATAGCACAGTTGACAATGCTCGCAATGAGCGAAACCGGTCCTGACCTAATTAATAAAGTGGAATGAAGTACAAAGGAATATTGTGTTTTTATTAATATAATGCCTTTCCACCAAGTATTGACAGTGAACACCCTAAAAGTGATCAATGATACATTTATTTCTTATATAAACACGAAACATTCATTTACTAAGCGTCAGTTCAAGTTCATACGTGCGCTTGAGCGCCTGAAGATGCCGAAAGGCGAAACCCGGGTCGTTAGTGACAAAATCTGTGAGAATGTACATAATTTGAACGATTCGAAAAATGACACATTTTTCAAGTATTTATGGTGGCTATATTATAAACTTAAAATTAGACAAAAAAATTTGGAACTAAAAAAATAAGTTAAAATAAGTGTGAACGGAAGAAATGAATATATTAAAACATTTTTTTTGATAACCAAATGAATCAGGCAAGTCGCTCGTAATAAAATACCCCCCTTAAAGACATAATTAATTGCTAATTTCGAAATGTGGGCATGCAGAACGATCCTGGATCAAACGACTTGCAGATGTCTCAATATATATATATATTTGTTTGCTAAAAACAGAAAGCGGATTCTAGCGTAACATATTTGGATATTTGTAAATATTGAAGGAAAATTTAAAAACTGGTCATGCAAATGACAACTTGTATCGGTTTTTTTTACTGAGGATATTATCGTCATATATAATCAGAGCCGGCTCGAGGATTTCTGCGCCTGTGTGCAAGGTGCCTTTTTTACACTATGTCCGCTCCCAATGTGGAACATACGGACTCTTAATGGAGTTTATCTCAACAGAAGTTTTTCTACGATAACTGCTTGTTACTCAGATGCTCAACCTCTCTTTGTCCAAAGAGAGTAAGAATAGAAGGATAGCGTTAGGACAGGATTAGTGGTTAGCTAATCGCTCTCGATATGACCTGTTATGGGATAGGATGGGTGGGAGGGGAGAATTCAATAAATCACATGCATCCATGCCTTCGAACAGAAATTCATAAATCGATTGAAAAATCAATTTATAAAACTGTCCGTACTGGGATTCGAACCCGTGACCTCCGCAACCGAAGCCAACGACGTTGACCAATCGACCACACAGGCGGCAAGGTGCCTACGCACCTCTTATACCTAGAACTAAATGAGTGGATATTGCTAAAATCCAATAAATAACACTTAACAGCTTAACGACCGTGGACGCGTATTTGAGTCTTTGAAAAACAAAGGTTGCTGGCCGGCGGACACATATATGCGTATAGGCGAAGTATCTGGAAGCTAAGAAAATTGAATTTTGTAAAGATATCTCAAATTGCTTACTAATAATAGTGAATTTAGTAAAATTATAATGTTTGCGAATTTTTTGCAAAATTTTATTTTGCCAGGTGAAATTTTATAAAAAAAAACGTGCGGTCGTTAAGCTGTCTTAACTCACTCAAATAAAATACACTTAGAACGCGCCACGAGCTGTAAAGATTTAAAGTTCTTCGGAAATGCATAACTTTTTGTAATTCAATTTAATTACAAAAAAAAATAATGTCGGAATTGTCCGACTTCTTACGACTCCGACCCAGTCTTTACAGCCCAGTTTTTGACGCAATGAGTTATTAATTCTATCCACTTATCCAGAAAATAATGAGTGATGAGTGGAACTAGGCGTTATAATGGCTTGTTAATAGTATGCAAGATTCCCCTCTAATCGTCCGCTTAGTCGCAGCTGTCGTCCAGGAATCTGCTGGGTCGGGTCACTCGATAACTCAATTAATCACCAGCGACTATCTTCATACCCCCTGTGGAACCAAGACTCGCGCGTGCTGGTCACTAACAATCTAACTTATAAATTTGAGACAACAGAAGCGATGTTGAATCGGAAATAAAAAACCGTTGAATTACGACTTTTGTTAAAATTGTATTTTAACAAAATTTACAACATATATTTTTGTATTTTTATCCAATCGACCATGTAAGCCGCCCGTTGTGAGCTTTTAGACCAGCGATAATCAACCTGCGGCCTATTTAGATTATATGTATGGCGAAAACAAAATATGCGTTTTACTTCACATAAACAAGTAAATATGTTGGATTATAAAAAATGGAATTCATTCACTTTGTATTAAATCTTTTTCTATATTTATTCATCAACGTAAGGTGACCAGACGTCCTCCTTTTAGGAGGATTGTCCTCCTTTTGGAAAGTCTGTCCTCTTCAACAATTGTGTCCTCATTTGTCCTCCCCTAGGGAAAATTGTCCTCCTTGTCCTCTTTTAATCAAATTTGGGATAATTTATGATTTGAAATTCTCGGAAGAGCTTTAAAAAATATCCCACGCTGGTTATTTTGGGAAATCCGCAAGTTTCTGGGACTTAGGATTTGGAATCCCCGGAAAAGCTAGAAAAAAACTGTCCTTTGAAATTTTTAAAACCTGTCACCTCAATTAACGTCAAATCTCTGATATTTCTAATAAGTCCTAACGTAGTTGTGGCGTAAAAAAGTTACAAATTATCCGATAACAGGCATCGACTTTTTGCTGTGCAGATTTTAAAATTTCTCCTTTTCCATAAAAATATAAAATTGTTACGCTGACTTGGTGGTTAATCGCCAGGCTTTTAAGAATTTAGCGGAGTCATACGGATAGCGAGTAGACCTCAACTTATAGAAGCTTTTCAATTATCTTGAGAACTTGATTTTCTGCACGCTTAACAGCATACTACCAAGTAGGGCTGCCAGATTTCTTGCAAGTCAATCCGGGACATTTTTCCTATTTACTGACTTTCGAATCCAAAAACCCAGGAATTTACCGATTTGCCCAAAACACCAGCGTGACTCGTTCCTTTTTTTTAGCTCTCCCGACACTTTCGAATCCAAAAACCCGAAAATAAGGTAGTTAAATAGTTTTCTCTAAATTTCTGGGACAATTTAATACTCATCCGGGATACGGGACAGCGATTCCAATTCCGGGACAATTTCGGCCAATCCGGGACACCTGGCAACCCTACTACCAAGTCTTGGGCAGTTGCTCCTAAGACACTACCAGTCAAGGAAAAAAATATAAAACCGTTTAACGTTTGTTACGCCATTGCCGTAAAAATTAACGGATTGTAAAGCAGTGATGCATGGAGGAGGGCAAGTAAGATTCTTTAACATTAGTACACTTCACCATATAGTATTATACTTTTGATACGGCAATGCAAACATAATCTACGTTTGTAATTTAACCATTTGTCTCGAGTATGATTAATGACGTCGGACTGAAAGCTAAAGTGAAAATTCTGCTATGCTTATTGTCATGCAATACATATTGAAATGGCTCATTTCCTTCATTTTTATATGTTACATTTCACTTGATATCTGATTTTTTACAGTGACTTCCTATTTTATTGACTATAAATTGTTATCGAGATGTCTTTTAATTTTACGATTCTTCGATTTAGAAGCGCCATCGCTTTTTTAAACGTATAACGGCATCATTGTAAAAATTTGCAACGTTTTTGTTAACACACAAATTCTGCTATTTATTTGATAATTTTATTATTATCATCGATAATGTAATTGTGAAATTTGTGTGGCTCTTTAAACATTAATATAGAAATTATTACCATTAATTCAGTAATACGAAATATATCAGTAAAGTAAGAGCTACCAGGGTTCTCGGTATTAAGGGATTCTTCCTCCTTCCGCCGGCCGGAATTTACAGAATTCCCAAAATCTCTTAACTCTTTTCAAAAACTTTACGAGAATTTTTCATTTCTTATCATCGATCCCGGGACTCGATCACAATATCATAAGATTGGAAGCCCTAGTTTAGACGAATACTGTTATTTTATGTATAGAAGTAGACTTTCTCAGAGTTTATTCAGAAGACTTCCTTGCCGATTTCAAAAGCTTAAATTGTTTTTCTACAAACTTTAAAATATCGTTTTCAATTTTTCTACTATATCTTGTTTTAATAAACACACAATATTCTTTTGTATTTTATTACACTTTATTTAAAAGCTCATGACCGTTTCGCTCATTGCGAGCATTGTCAACTGATAAGAAATATAATTTAACAGTGCTATTTATACAAAAAATAAATTGAAATGAAAAGGTGTAAATAACAATTTACAAATCACAGTAAAAGTGATTATATAACTACACAATATTAAAATGTTTAACACCTCTAACATATAATTAAAAAATCACCAAAGATTAATTAATTTCAAGTGGTGACTGATGTTAATTTCAAACATACTCAAAATTTTGGAAATGGAATAAAGTACCAAGGAATATTGTGTTTTTATTTATATAATGCCTTTCCACATTTGACAGTGAACACCCTAAAAGTGATATCTTGTTTTTTTCATTGCAAAAGTATGTATTATTTATAATTTATAATGTACATGTAATTTAATTAATTAATTAAAAAGCTCCCCTCTATCCAGGGCCTGAAATGTTTATATGCCATTGCGTAGGCCGTAAATTACCATACGCTTATTGTGACCATGATTTTCATAAATAAATCTAATTATATTATGATGTCTGTATTGTCTGGTTGTAATCAGTGCCGGTGCGAGGTTATTCGACGCCCTAGGCAACGGTTATTAGCGCGCCCCCTTTTTTAAAAATCATCCCATTTTTTTTCGAAATAATGAAAAAATCAATTCGGGATCATTAGATGTGTCTTCATACACTTATCCATGTCCGCTCCTAATGTGGAGCATATGGCCTCCAAATGGAGGTATCTCGACTGCAGCTTTTCTATTTTAACTGTTTGTTACTCAGTCGCTCAACCTATCTTTTTCGAATCATATAGTTCTGACGATGGCGTAAGCCGAAATAGCTATCAACGAATAAAATTATTAAAAACTGTAGAGCTAAAATACTTTGTTATTTTAATCTGTCATATAGAATACGATACATAATTACAACGAACAATTAATACAAACATCAAAATAAAATGAAATGTACTATTATTATAAAAGTGTATACAAATAATTTTAATACTCCATTTATGCGCCCCTGGTGGTTTGCGCCCTAGGCGGTTGCCTATTTCGCCTATATGTTGGCGCCGGCCCTGGTTGTAATATTATATCGCGCATCTCCCTGAGCCGCCTGCATATCGAAATTAATCTCGAAGACACTCGACGTGTGGGCGCAGCGTGGACGAGAAAGAGAAAAAGGATACGGCAAGCCTAGCTCCACATCTCTAGCGTCGTAACCATTTCAACGGAGAGCCGTGTGGCGGATGGAGGAATTGCCGAGCGTTAATGAATCCTGGGGGTCATCATCTGTCCACAAATTATTTTCATATTCTTATGTCATCGTGGGCGAGGTTTTTTTATACTCACTCGCTCGTTTATAATAATAACGGAGAATTAAGATTTACGAGATGCACGCTTGCCAAACAATGCCACGAGGTTTGTCGTGTTGTCTGTTGATCACAGATATTTTTTTTTACGCATCGTCTTCATTCAACATTCTTTCATTACCAACATTATAAACGACCAGCGAAGTACTTTCTATGAATTTGGCGGTAACTTTGTGGAAGTTTATTTTAATGTAAAATATCTAAGTACGAAGCAAGCATTTGTGAAAGTAAGTCTGCCTGAGAGTGAAAGAGGGGAAACACGTGTCACAGTTTGTAGCACAATACGTGGAATAATCTAAGATATTTTATATTTTACATTAGACCAACGAAGTGAAGTGGCTGTCGAATTCTATAAATATATATTTTTTTACAATTTTCGCTCTCAATATGAAGCATAGTAAGGACTACTAAAAGAGTATATCAGTGTTCTTCAACCTGTGGTCCACGGACCGGCATCGGTCCGCAAGAGCTTATTGCGGGTTCGCGAAAACCCTCATGATTCAAAAAATTCTATTTTAATTTTATATCATAAAGGTGTTGCTGAATATGACTAATTTTCCTAGGTAATGCATTGGTCAGCCAAATGGTCCTTGAAACTGACGACTCATATTACCAACGGAAATTAATTATATCTTTATCTTTTTGAAATAAAGAGCTTGAACGACTGAATAATAAACCATTCCTTGTTAAACAACTTCATTTAAGATGCTTCATTAAAAGTTTACAAACGCTTCTTTGTGGGTGTACGTAGTTAAAAAAAACCACCGATTACTAGATTTGCAACCATTTATACTCTGAAGAAATCAAAATATAGACATCCTTTGAATTTTCATGACTAATGGCTTTGCTTTGGGCTTAAAAAAGGTTTTAAGATGTAGGTTTTATATACGATTCGTAAATGTTGCAGCTAGGGCATCCAAATACCCAATAATTATACATCTATATTTTACTAAATACATTGATTGACTTGTCCTGGACGCTCAGGTCTAAGGAGTCTCAGAGGCTAAGAGTGTTTGAGCGACATATTTTCGGTGCTGTCTGTAAAGATGGCATCTGGCGATGTTGGCACAATCATGAGCCTAATAACCTATACGGTGATACAGACATTGTCGGAAACTCAACGCCTACGCTGGGTCGGACATATATCACGCATGGATGAAAGTAAACCAACAAAATGTTTCAAATTTGCTACCCTAGAGGGAGAAAGAAGCGATAGGACGCTGTCACAACACCTGCGAGTGCTGAAGGTCAGCGACTGGCGTAGGAGGGCGAAGGACCAAGTGGAGTGGTTAGTGCAGGGTTTCCCAAACTTATTGCACAATGGAACATTTTGCAAATCTGGATTTTTTACCTCAACACAGCTTATGTCTTAGGTCCGGTAATTCATAATATTAAAAATATTTAAAAAAATATATGTTATTGAAATCAATTATTATTTATTGATTAATTATTTTTAAAAAATGTTACATACACATATGAGTAAACCAAGCTCTAAGTAATTAAAAATCTACGCCTGTACCTAGATATGTGACTTTTTTATCAGTGGAAATTTACCACCACTTGATTTTTAATATGAAGTAGAATATGCATGTGTTGAAGCGTATGTAAGCATTCCAATTTTTTTAAGGAACACTTATTTAGGTCCCACGGAACACCAGTGTTCCGCGGAACATAGTTTGGCAAACCCTAGGATAGTGGATGAGATTGATTCAGGCGGCCAAGGTTTACCCCAGACGGTATCGCCAAGAAGAATAAGATGGATACATCAAATATTATATCAAAATTAAAATCATCGGGTTCCCGATAAATTAACACGGTTATCGGTTATTTTAGAATCATGCGGGTACCCAGTTTGGAAACCCTACATACAGCCATAGAGAGTGAAACAATTTGGAAATCTCAGCTGAATTCACTCTTACCATCACCACTACCAATAAACTTACCATGTTATCATTTAATTGATCATTGGGTATTAAGTGATCATTAGACGATGTAAACTCGGACACATAATGGGCCTAATGTATTTAAATCCGTCCTGGTTCAAATGTTAACCGCGGTAATAGAACTAATCTGTACCGACCGACAAAAATCTACCTCATTGATTAACAATGAATGCAGTATTCAATTAACTTTTACAGATCTCAGTGGACACGTTTAAATGCGGTCACAAAAGATGCATCTACTTCTTATTAACTGCCAATCAACTACATATATGTTGTATACGAAAATTTAGCTGTTTATTTCGATCCCTTCGACTTGAAAAAATATTTGACATTTATAAATAGTATACATGTTAGTGTCGCAAACTATCACTACCCTTACATTTAATTTTATAACGAAGGCGTCCTTACTAGGGTATCCAATCCCGAAGCCTTTTTCCAATCCCGGGATTTCGGGATTGATTTATTTTGAATCCCGGGATTGAGATTTTCTCACCGAGGAATTTGAAATCCTCAATTTGCTATACTTTTTCCCGGAATCTCAAGGAAACTCGTTTTTTTTTTTTAGTTCACCGAAGAATTTGAAATCTCCGATTTGGTATACTTTTTCCCAGAATCTCACAAAAACTCGTTTTTTTTTTTTTTAGCTCACCGAGGAATTTGAGACCTTCAATTTGCCAATTTCGAGAATTTGCTCAAAATTTCTCAATCCCGAAATCCCGGGATCGCGGCCATCTCAATCCCGGAATTTCGGGATCAGAAAATTGAACGGGATCCCGGGATTGGATGCCCTAGTCCTTACATAATCAATATATTTTTCGTTTTATGGCCTAGGCTTAGGGACTCATTTGGGGCGGATATAAAAACAACAAATTAGTAAAAAAGAAATAGCGAAAAAATACAGCCTTGCCAGGGGTGACAAAATGTTTAGCTCTAGCCCTATACATAATAAAATTATCTCTATAAGGAAAAGTACAAATTGCTTAAACGATTTTTACCAAAGTAACTAAATTATTTTTTATTTTCGATGAATTCGGCGATAAATTTGTGGAAATTCATTTTTCATATATCATTAAAGTATGACTTTGGTATTCCGTTCATTTTGTTACGAGTTGTGACACGCGTTTCGCCTCTTTAATAAGCATCTTACGCATTTTTTCAACTTATAAATTACAGAATATAAGTTGTCGTTTTTCCTTTCTTTTCTTTCTAGGTTTGAAGCGATCAATAATAGTACCAATAACAAATTAATTACTTGTATTTGGTAGGATAAATCCCATAGGAAAGTAATTCTAAATAAACAACTTTACAATAGTTAGCCTGAAGATGATTGTCAATTTTTAATACAACAGTGGAATACAAAAGCCATCAAATTAAATTTGACATCAATTACTTTTCTATTAAACTGTCGTTACCTTGTTGTTTTTAATTTAAATATCAGTTGAAAATGCTCAAAAGGCATGCGAAACTCTTTCTTTGAGTATACAATTAAAATATGGACCATGGATGATAAAGAGTGTTTCCTAGAAAGTATGTTTTCAGATATACTTTTAGAATGAATAAATACTATGCAATGTGATATCCGACTCCATGAAAAATTGAGAAATGTTGTTGAAGATTTCTTTGAATGTTACTTTTTCGCGGGAATATTTTACTACGCAATAAAAAAGTTATCGTTGGAACAAATATAAGAAAAATATATCACCATAAACAAATTGTAAAAAAATGTTTACGACTTTTAGACACACTATTATTTCCAAGAAATATAACACAAAACGTTTAAAAAAGTATTTACAATTGGCCTCAAAAAATATAATATTATGTTAGTTTTGTCTTTCTTAAAATACTTATCATTTTAAATCTTTCTTTTTGTAACCAGCTCACCAACTTAGAAACAGATTTTTTTAAGAAAGTTTCATATCGTAAATTAAGCAAGCTTTCGTTCGAATGCAAGCAAATAACGGAAAATATTTATAAATAATATCGAAAGAATGTTTTTAATGGATTTCACCCTTAGCAGCAAATAAATATTCAATAAACTATTTATTTATAAGTAAAATAACATTGTTTGTTATGGCATTTATTTCGTAGAAAGTATTAAGTTCCACAATAATTATAGAAATTAAATAATAACTATTCAAATTTGAATCGTTCAAATTATGTACATTCACACAAGTTTTGTCACTGGCGACCCGGATTTCGTCTTTCGGCATCTTTAGGCGTTCAAGTGCACGGATTAACTTGAACTGACGTTTAGTAAATAAATGTATCGTGTTTATATAATATAATAAATAAACGTATCACTAAGTTTAAACCTATTGATATCGCAAATCCACTGCATGCTACTACTAAGCCTAAAAAATAATTAATTTCGTCTTTGAAGCTTTGGTCGGGGTCAGAATCGACAGCCCTTGTCATTCTCAACCCGACCCGAAACATTCTGATAGCTTAACGGGGTTCTTAACGCTAAATGAACGTACTTTTCCAATTACATATATCATTACAGATCGTATGGCTTACGTATTTTTTTATACATAGTCTCATTATTGAAAAGAAACTTTCAAAAACGCTACATTGTTGTCGTGATAGATGATTGATGGGCTCAATATATCTTTAAATGTGTTCCTCAACAAGCAGACTCTTCCAATTGGTTTCGATCTTCTACAATTTCATAATGTGTAGATGGAAGATATACATATTGCTTTGGATAATGTGGCATCGAGATTGTTATGATTAATAGTTTTTGTAAAAAATAATTTGTTTTACAAATATGATTGATTGATTAGACATTTACTTGGTAGGACTCCATTACAATAATTCTAAAAAGTAACAATGTATCAATGGTCCACAATTCTTGGTTATATTTTAACTTGACTTATATATTTCGGATCTTCAGTCGAATGGTCAACAACTCCGCGCTTTTTACAAATGATACACGCCAGTTTTTCGCAGTATTTTTGTTGCCGCGAACCTCTTACGCAGGGTCTAAAATTTCAAGGACCCCTTCTGAAAAAAAGCTTCTCGTTTAAAATTACAGTAATATATGTACAAACTGATGTAAATTTAAAAATTATCTTCAACTTTGGGATTGATCTTTCACTTCGTGTTTATTGGTGAATTGGGATTCATAGAGGATGTAGTTTTATCAGCTATGTACTATGAAAAAATGTTTAAGTAAATAAAAAAATAGGTCATAAGTCATAACAGATACATACATTCACAGTCACGTGCAATTGAAGTATGAATATTCTTTCTACGGATAAACACTTGTTTCAATATTAACCGTTTGAACACCGCGCAAATAAATCATTACTAAATTAAATTTGAATCGTTCAAACTATGTACATTCTCACAAATTTTGTCACTAATTCACTAAAATTTGTGAGAATGTACATAGTTTGAACGATTCAAATTTAATATTGAAATTCCACCAAGCACCTTCAGTCGAAATCTTAAATTATATCATTACTAAATCCCAGAGATACTGCGTGTTTTTGATTTAAAAGATCCATTCAGTAATAGTATGTACTAAGGAAATAATATGTTTATGTTAATTTTTTGATGACTTTTTAAGGTTTGTAGTTCTTCTCTTGAAAACTTATGTGAAACCAACATCTTCAATATGTTCTACAATACGAATACATATTATATATTATAATATTCTTATCCTTGTTTTGACGATCCTTTCAAACACTACCGATTTCACAACATATCATATCATTTAGTTATTTTTTCCCTTTTCGGCGAGCGGTTTTTTGGTGTGTGGCGCCACATCTGCGCAATTATTGCACTGACGAATTTAAAATTGAAATGAGTCACGAAAATGGTGACGTGTCGCATTCAATGCTGCACAAAACATGCATTATCCATTCTGGGAAAAGTAAGGTCAGTGCATTCATTGCAAAACATCTCTCCGGACAAGGTTCTGACGCCCACGCGTGCTTACTTCATAGCACATGTTGTAATCTACATTTACACGTAATTATTTAAAATATCCTGTGTTTTTATGTGGAAAAATTTCCGATTTTCGCAATAGATTATCTCACACAGCGTTATAATAGCTTCTCAAATTTTCTTTTAGTGGGAAACGGTTGTAAATTATTGGATTAGTATTAAAAGATTGTCTAGCTAAAAACACCCCCACCCGGTGGCGGATTAAGCACACAGAGGCCCCAGGCGCAATAAAATTTTGAGGCCCTGTTTTTCAGATAACAAAAAAACGTCAAAAAATTTCACTTAAATAATAAATCCTGAGATTCGGAGGCCCCAAGCGCGAGCTTCATTTGCTTGTAAGATAATCAACCACTGGCCCCACCCAACATCAATAAATAGTAACCTCAGCATTGAATTTATTGAGAGCTTACTCTCCTCACACCCGATCAACAGGTCTTGATTTTGATTAATCCATAAAATAATATGATATCTAGAGGTAAAAAATATTTTTTTAACCATACCGCTTAGAGCTAGGAAACAGATAAGACTAGAACAGGATTAGTGTTTAGTTTGTAGTTCTCGATATACCTCATTTTTAGGCTAGGAAGGGTGGGAGGTAATTTCAGATCATCACAAAAATTCATGTCTTCGAACACGAGAGCTTCTCAACTGAAGCCAACGATGTCAGCTACTCGACCACGGATTCGATATAATCAATAATTCTTTTATATTATATACATTTTTAGATGAAAGGATTTTTCCGTACAATCATTTTTCGAAATCGAATTCTTTGTACAGAACACTCCGTACACGAATACTTCGTACACTGATTATTCAGTACACATTTTTAGGTACATAGAAAACTCCGGACAAATTTATTATTCTAGTGAATTGCTTAATGTCTTATATGGTTTTGTTTATTAGATGTGTTGATAAACATTTTTTTCTTTACTATAAACTATTTTTATTTTGCTTTTTGCCTACATGAAAAATATTTGGCATCTTTCACGTAATGCGTTTAATATTTAAAAAAAAAACAATAGTTTTAATTTTAACTGTATTGAAGTGTGAAGATTATTATTTGTACGAAGTTTTTCTAAACAATGTTATTAATTTTTTTTATATTAATATGAACTTTCACTGAAAAACGAAAACGATTTAAATATGACGGCTATCTATGTTGTAATAAAAAATATTTTTTCACCAAAAACGTTATATTATATTATATAATATATGTACACTTAAGCCTGGACACTGACGAGCCCGAAAAATCAAATTTTCCCATTAAAAGTTCAGCTCATGCTATAAATCAAGACCATTAAAGTCAAAATCGAGTGAATTATGTTCGTTGCCGAGTGATTACCTGATATTCAAATAGGCAAACTGTCACATAAATGCACTAAATTGCAACATTCAATCTTAATGACCCATAAACAACAGTAAAAATGTTTAAATTTCAAAACAAAACATAACATCTTTGCAAACATTTGCGGAACGAAAGGATATCCAATAGGTTGGAAGTTCAACTGGAAATGTAGGTATATCACTTATACCGTATATGTATATATTTTTTAATTCAAATCCAATAATAAGTAGTTTGCATTGCAAGTACATTATAAAACAATATTAATTATGCAATTCTAGTACTCTATAATCAAGTTCTAGTAAATCTACTCCATTAGAATTGGACGTATATATTATGCAAAAAGATACAATCTCTCAATCATTTGAAGGTTCAACAGTTAGTTAATCTTAAAATAATACTGAACATTATATTGTGTTACAGTATTGATTTATATTGTCATCAGTTTATAACGTCTGCGATAAACGAAGCCGGTCACAATTGTTATTCAAATAATGTAAAATTAGTACATAAGAGAAATATTTTTCAATATCTAAAATTTCATCCCCCTATCCGATCTATAAAGCAACGTACAAGGAGAGCGATTAGCTTACCGGTAGTTCTGTCTTAGCAAAATCTCTGTACGATTATGTAGACTCGTAATGAAGTTTATTTTAACAATTTTTTTCTACGACACTTTGTTAATCAGTTGATCAACTCTTAAAAAATATGTAATTTTATATCCATAGATTCCGCATGTAAAAATTCCCCATAAATATATAAAACATTTTCATTATTACCTATCAAATAAAGAAATTATTAACATTGCTTCAGAATCGGCAGATATTTTTTTATCCTTTTGATTTTAACCCTTTGGGTAGTAAGTTTATTTTTACTAAATTAGGATTTTTTGATTCATTTACCATTGATACACACAAAAATATATAAAAAAAATTGTTCATTGATCAGTCTGGTAAGAATATGGAATAATATTTCTTTTATAATTTTACAATGCAAAATTAAAAATGTAAATGTATACAAACATATTATTATTTTTCAACAATTTTCAAGAACCTATTACTTCCAATTTGGGCCTAGATCTTTTTTTGCTTTTTACGGCTACCGATTTTGTGCAAATATGTATTGACCTTTTTACAAATTTGTTTTGTTCATTTGCAACAAATAATAAAAATAACGAGATCGTCAAAATTCACAGATACAAATGTTTTTTACCAATATGTGAAAAAATAATGACAATTCAATTAAAAGCAAGAGAATAGCAATAAGCATTAAGCACTAAAATATTTGTCCGTACGAAGCGGCAATACTCCTCAATGGGTTAAAAATATACTTACCTATTTTTGTTTTGTACTTCGACATTGTTCACAGCTTATGGTAATAAATTAGTCAAAGTGAATTAGTCAGTATAATAAAAATGTATTTTTACGAGTTTGCAAAAAAATAATATTATCCAGAGACGGATGAAGTTCTTGGAATGTGAAATTTTTATATTTCGTACTTACATATTTATATGTAAACTGAAAAAAAAATACATATTTCAAAAAACGATACATTGAGTAATTATGAATTTTTAAGTGTTCAATGTCTCAATTATATTGAAAAATAATAGAACAATTATTTTTTTTATACAATTAATTTATTGTCATCAAGACCAGGAATATGGTATATATTTTTTTCAGTTGAAAATGCTCGTGGTGAAATGTTGAAACCAGTTCTGATTGTGATAAATTAAGCGTAGAATAAGAACAAAAGAGAGATTCATCATTTTTTAGGGTATTTATTAAACTCATACATAATATAAACCAATAATAATGTCTTATGTGCTACTTCGCAAAAACAAATACAGCGCATTTACACTACAAGCTAGATAAATAGTCTTAAAATAAAAAGATTTTTTGTCTATAAAAAATATTAAAACAAATTTGACTCGACACATATATTTCTAAATATTTAATATAACCAATTTTATTTAAGTACACCCCTGTAGGTAAAATCGATGGCGCTAAACAATGGGCTATTCATCAAGTCACCAAAGTGTGTTGACCTTGACATATAATTAGATGCTTGCTGCATTTTCGCTAATATTTAGGTCGACTGCCGTATGTAATATTTCTTAATTTTTCATTGAACAAAAAATTATATACCTCATCGATCAGAGTAGTTTCACATTTGACTTAAATAAAATCATAAAAACAGAAATCTGTAACATAATGTTTAATTATGTATATCAATATCGATTTCAAATGAAACGGGAGCTCAAATGTATGAATTTCAAGAGGATTTAGTAACAAGAATGTATTTTTCCAAAGATTTCTGCGAATTTAATATAATTTGTATTTCCGAGGTCATCATTGCTGTTTGTTTGCAATTGGAAATAATAATCATGACATTTTGAAACAATCAATGGAACACTTTTGTACTTATTCCGGATATTGTAGTTACTGGAGTGCTATATTTGCAATTTCTAGTCATTGTATTTAAAACTATAATGAAGTTTTGGATGTCTCGTGAAATATATTTCAAATAAAACCGCAGTTTTCTCCGACGATGGAAAACATAAAATTGTTTAAGCTTCATTCATAACTAAAATTAGCCAAAATGCAGACTACGGCAGTTTACTTATTAAGAGTGTTTTTATTTGGTTACGCGTTGGAATAATGGGTTTCTCTCGTCAATGAACTTTAAAAATCCTACCATTACGCAAACGATTAACGTCACATTTAATCGGTTTATTACCCAACAGTTTTGAATTTCGGAATGATCATGAATGGAGACCCTTATGCTGAACACTGACGAGCCCGAAAAATGATATTTTCCCATTAAAAGTTCAGCTCATGCTATAAACCAAGACCATTAAAGTCAAAATCGAGTGAATAATGTTCGTTGGTCGCCGAAATTTGGATATTCGAAGAAGTCAAACGATAATAACTTACCTCTAAATTGCCCCTTTTTAACTAAATGATGTCACAAACACAACATGAATGGTAAAATTACAAAGAAAACAAAACAAATCAAAATGTTTTGCAGAATGACAGAATTTCGAACAGTTCGGAAGTTCACCACGTCCAAATGTAGGTATATGTATATACTTTTTAAAATTAAATAATATGTAGTTTGAATTGCAAGTATATTATAAAACAATATTAAATATACAATTCTAGTACTCTATAATCAAGTTCTAGTACATCTATTCCATCAGAATTGGACGTATATATTAATAAATATTTGCATAATGCAAAAAGATACAATCATTCTGTGAGTAAATAATTGAAGGTTCAACAGTAAGTTAATCTTAAAAAAATACTTAATTTTATATTGTGTAACGAAGCCGGTCACAATCTTTATTAAAATAATGTGAAATTAGTACATACAAATAATATTTCTTATGAAAACAACAGAAGGTATAACGAACAGACTAGGGCATCCAATCCCGGGATCCCGTTCAATTATCTGATCCCGAAATTCCGGGATTGAGATGGCTGCGATCCCGGGATTTCGGGATTGAGAAATTTTGAGCAAATTCTCGAAATTTACACGAAATTGGCAAATCGGAGATTTCAAATTCCTCGGTGAGCTAAAAAAAAAAAACAAGTTTCTGTGAGATTCCGGGAAAAAGTATAGCAAATTGAGGATTTCAAATTCCTCGGTGAGAAAATCTCACCGGGATTCAAAATAAATCAATCCCGAAATCCCGGGATTGGAAAAAGGCTTCGGGATTGGATACCCTAGAACAGACGTCACCTAACGCTAGGGTTGTCAGACGTCCCGATTAATCGGGACGTTCACCAGTTTTAAGTCTCCTGTCCCAGTTTATGAGCCACGCTGACTATTTGGGAAAGTCAGTAAATCTTGGGATATTGGATTCGAAAGCCTAGGAAGAGCTAAAAAAAAAAACGAGTCACGCTGATTGGCAAATCGAAAAAATGTCCCGGTTTGACTTGCAAGAGATTTGACAACCCTACCTAACGCGCATTATTGTACCCCAGTGGAAATCTTTTTGTTTTTTTCTAATTGTTTTAACCGAAACTTCTCGATAATTGGACCAGTGTATCACCAACAGCCTTCAGGGATAATACATTGTTTTTTTCCAGTGTCAGATATATGTTAATAATGGCTGGTGGTCGAGAGTCATTTTCATCGAGTTATCATTTTTATGGCATGTAATGTGATCTGAATTTCGATGCTGTATATTATCGTCATAATATACATTATTGTGTAATGGCGATTAACAAGAAATTTAACTTTATATTTAAGGGTGATGTTCTAATAATAGCAAAGTTTCTTATCCTCCTCTAATCAGCTGTCAATATTTCCAACTAGTACGAATGCTTCTTTCGGAAAGTTGTAATGCTTTCCGTTAATTTAAATCAATACTAATAATGAACGAGAGCTTTTTGAATAAAGTGTAAATGAAACTCAATAAATTATTGTTCAAAACTATTATACACCAATAATGATCCTGATAATACCCTACGTGGTCGAGTAGTCAACATCGTTGGCTTAGAATAAGGATGTCACGGGTTATTGATTGATCTTTCAATCAGCTTATGGATTTCTGTACGAAAGCATGAACGTATTCCCCCTACCACTCATACTATTATAAAAAACGGGGCGTATCGAGAGCGATTAGCTATCCACTAATCCTACCATAGGCCTATGTTTCTATCCCTACTATATTTGGAAAAAAAAGTGGTCGAGCAACTGAACAACAAACAGTTCTCGAAGAAACTCTTCAGGTGAGATTAACTAAATAAAGAGTCCATATGCTCTACATTGGGAGCGGACATAATTTTAAAAAATCGTGATTAGTAATCATATGATATCAGTTTGATAGGAAATACATTTTTATGTTCAAGCTTTATTTCAACAGAAAATATTTTCATTTCTACTTACTATAATGACTTCGTAATTATCATTTTGACATTACAAATATACCTACATATTTTTGAAACTTAGTTCATACACCAATGGTAATAAATTATTGTCGCCAAAAATAGCGTATTTACAGAATGCAGTCTATAATGCAAACGCCATTTTGTATGCATGTATCCAGTGGCGAATGAAGCAATTGAGGGGCCTCAGGTGCAATATAATTTTAATGACCTTTTCATATGTAAACCGAAAAATAAATGCATTATATTGAAAAATAACAGAACACTATTTTGTGCTTATTTCACAATTAATTTATTTTTATCAGGACTTGTTCAAGTCATCACGAGCATTTTCGACTTGTGACAGTTGAAAATGCTCGCGGTGAAATCTTGAAACCTGTTTTGATTAAGTTTAGAATAAGAACAAAAGAGTGATTCATTATTTTTTAGGGTATTTATTATACCCATACTGTATGAGTTTATATTATGTATGAGCCATACATAATATAAACCAATAATAATGTCTTATGTGCTACTTTACTATAAAAAATGCAGTGGACTTACACTACAAGCTAGGATAAATAATCTTAAAATAAATCGATTTTTTTGTCTAAAAAAATATTAAAACAAATTTGACTCGACACATAATATATTCATAATATTTAATATAACCAATTTTATTTAAGTACACCCCTGGAAGGTAAAAACAATAAGTCATGTAAATGGCGCCAAACAAAACGTAAAATAGCATATTTATGACTGCTGAAGTGTGTTGACATTGCCGATTTTCGCTATTATTTAGGTGAGTTGTCGTATGTAAAATTTATTATTTTTTCAAGGAACAAAACATTCCTTAAATATGCTTAATCATAATGGAAAATCAAATAAAATCGAGAAGTCAGCTAATTATATACCTCATCGATCAGAGTAGTTTCACATTTGACTTAAATTTGTATTAAATAATGTCATATAAACAGAAATCTTTAATATAATGTTTAATTATGTATATCAATATCGATTTCAAATGAAACGGGAGCTCAAATGCATGAATTGCAAGAGGATTTAGTAGCAAGAATGTATTTTTCCAAAGATTTCTGCGAATTTAATATAATTTGTATTTCCGAGGTCATCATTGCTGTTTGTTTGCAATTGGAAATAATAATCATGACATTTTGAAACAATCAATGGAACACTTTTGTACTTATTCCGGATATTGTTGTTACTGGAGTGCTATATTTGCAATTTCTAGTCATTGTATTTGAAACTATAATGAAATTTTGGATGTCTCGTGAAATATATTTCAAATAAAACCGCAGTTTTCTCCGACGATGGAAAACATGAAATTGTATAAGCTTCATTCATAACTAAAATTAGCCAAAATGCAGACTACGGCAGTTTACTTATTAAGAGTGTTTTTATTTGGTTACGCGTTGGAATGATGGGTTTCTCTCGTCAATGCGCAAGAAAAATCCTACCATCACCCAAACGATTAAAGTCACATTTAATCGGTTTATTACCCGACAGTTTTGAATTTCGGAATGATCATGAATGGAGACCCTTAAGCTTTGCAATTTTCTTGGTTTTTATTTATCACTAAATTCATCTGCCATATTATTTGTGCTCACATAATTCATTCAATTTTTTTCGGTATTGCGGTAAATTCGACGCTCCAGTTTGAGTGCCTACTGCGAGAAGTTGGGAATGATTTTGTGCTTTTAGTGCTGCGGCGACCTTTCACCGAGGCTCTGATTCGCCCAGACACTCAATCGATACTCAGCTGAAGTTCAAGGCTGGAGCCTACACAAAGAAAAGCTCACCACATCGCCATGGCAACACTTTGACGATAGCTTTGTTGCTATATTATTTAACAATGCCACCGTTTTTACGTCAGATTCTTTCGCAGTATTAACTAACATTTATAAATTACTTTTACTCTGTTCACTGTCAATACTTACTTGGTGGAAAGGATTATATTCAAAAAATAAAATATAAAATTGTACCTTTATTTAAAAAGATCAGGACCTTTTTCGCTCATGACGAGCATTATCAACCGATATGAAAATACAGTAAAATCCCCATTTAAACTAAAGTCAGGACAGTGCAATTCGGGGTAGTGTAATTGGGGGAATGAATCTCATACAAAATTACGGATTTTGTTTTTTCCGTAAAAAATGCAAAACTAAGACTTTCCTTAGTTTTGCAAAAAAAATATATGGACGAAATATTTAGTTACTAAGTGATAAAATGCAAAGCGCGCCAAAACCTAACACATAGACAGTCGCCGGTTATACGTGTATAGCCTGGCACGTGCTTAATACACAAAAGCTAGACAACATTTGACTGTATGCGTCGCACAGACGACCGTCTCGTAGCAACTACAATGGAATGCGACAGTGCAATTGGTGGATTTGCGGCGAATATTTCAAGCCAGCGCGTAATTCGAGGCAGTGTAATTGGGGGTTCCACTGTACAATGTTACAGTGTTCTTTATACTAATTAAAATTAAATAATAAAGGTAAATTGGTATTGAAAAGAATTTACAAGTAAACGTACAAAATATAAATAAGTGTACACTTGAGGGTATTACTTGTAAACCCGGCTTATTCCAAAGTTGTTAAAACATGAACCATGAATGTAATTAAGTAGACAAAAATAAATTTTGAAACTTTTTTTAGAAATCAGTTTCAAGCATGGCTTGACAACATCCAGAATATCATTCCAAAGTAATGTAAGACTAAAAATACTTTTAAAATGTACATTGTTCTTTAAATGAAATTCAAGTTTCATTTTTTAACCATTTTGGAATAAGCCGTGTTTGCAAGTAATACCCTATAATAGTGTAATTTTCAGTAATTCTTATTTTGGTACTTTTATTATTTGTAAATTCTTTTCAATATTTTTTTTATTTCACCTTATTCATTTAATTTTCATCTGTATAAACGACCCTGCAACATTTTATTCTCTTATCAGTTGATAATGCTTGTCATGAGTGAAACCAGTCCTGATATTTTTAAAATAAAAGTCGAATTAGTACAAACGTATATTTTATTTTTCAATTTATAAATTATAAATATTTCTTACTCAAAATATAATATAACACAGAAGTGAAAAAATCCACACTCTGTAATCTGTATATTTCATCATCCAAAAGCGACCCGTACGCAGTATGCGGTAATGTGTTTTTCAGAAAATAATATTTACTTCAGATAAACAAGGGATTGTTATTCCATTTCGTTTATCCGGTACGGGGATTTAGAGATTAAGATATTAAAAAGATTGCTATTACTGAAGAATTATATTATAATTTGTCTAAAGAATTTAATAATAAAATACCAAACCCATGAAATGACGTTTTAATCCGAATAAAAACGGTACATAAATAGAGTATGATGAGAAGCTTTTTTAAAATTGAGGCGTAGCAGGAAACTGCTCAATTTTTAATTAAGTAATTTTTCGAACTTGTATGTTTTCAAGAATTTAATTATTCAATTAATTTTTACACATCATTCATTTAATTTTAATTAAATCTCAGAAATTCATGAGTTCAATCGGATATGTTTACATATAAGAAAAACTGTATGTCATCATCCATTGTGCATCCACGTGCCAGTTTTTTAGATATCAGTAATACGTTTTAAACAATCGTTTAAAAAAATATATTATTATACATCAAGGAGTCATCATATTATTAAATTTATTCTTCATTATCAATTACCACATTTTACATCAAGAGTATAAGTTAGTAAATGAGTGCACACTAGAATATTCTGTTCTATAAGTAAAAATAGAGCTATCTTAAATCAATATTATAATAGAAACATAAACTGTGATTTTACTTATTTTATGAAATTAGTATTCACTCAGGGATTTTCTTCTAAGTAGCGAATGAATACCCATTTTAAAATTGCACGAATTATTTTCCACGAAGACGTTTTCTTTTTCAATTGTATTAATAAATTAAAAATCAAAAATTCATTTAAACTATTTTTTCAACACTTTTAGGGTTGTTTTCTGTCAATACTTGGTGGACAGACATTATATTCAAAAAATAAAATGCTCATTTCTACTGTATAATTCCACTTTTATTAAATGTGATCAGGATCGGTTTCGCCCATAACAAGCATTATCAACTGAATACCAATTGTTTGTTACAATATATAAATTAATTTTGTTTTGTTTAAATAACACTTTAATATTGTATTCTCTTTGATAATGCTCGTTATAAGCGAAACTGGTTCTGATCATATAAAATAAAATTGGAATCAGTACAAATGTGTATTTTATTTTTAAAATATTTATTTCAACCATTGTCCATACCTAAAATTAAAAGTTTCACACGATTAAAATGCGCTTGGCCATATACTTGTGTCGGGGTGTTGTTTCACGAAAAATCAATTCAAACAAGGGAAAGTCATATTTCTTTTGCAGTTAATTAGCGGAAAACTCAAGGGGTTGCAGGTGAAGAGCCATACTTTTTTCTTGTATCATACCAATGCAAAAAAAAAATGACAGTGAATGAAGACACACCCCGAATAGCATTCAATTAAAAATACATACTATGTTTTATTTCTCTAATGAAATTCCACCAATCTTAAATATGAGAATCGAATATACATTACAGTGTCCTGGCAAGCGTTTATTATTTTAACATTGGATTTTATATTAGGCATTTACATAATTTTACCGTAAACGTTTCAAAATATAATATATTTTTATTTATTAAATTATTGTTATTATACTGAAATGAAGCGATACGATCACTACCACGTTCGCGCGAAGGCTGCTGCGTCTTGAAAAGGCTCTATTTTTAGAAGCCTTCAACGGCGTTATTTTCGCTTTTTAGCATCTTGATAATTTTATGAAGTAATAATACGTTGCTTGGTGAATTTCAAACGAGTATTTGTTGGCATCTTACTATCAGCCAATATAAGTAAAATTAATATTTATCTCAGTACAACCAGGGCTGTGGAGTCGGGTAAAAAGAAGACAACTCTCCGACTCCAGCTTTAAATTAAAAAATCACTCCGACTTTAAATTGTTTTTTTTTCGATCATTTCCGTCTTACATATCGACTGTGGAAAGGAAAAAGGAGGTAACCAACACATTTAAATTTTACAGGAGGCACAAAAAACGTGTTTTGATGATTTTGGACCATATGCAAATTATGAAATATACACAACCTTGAAGTGCACGGAGACTTCTTAACTGGTGTTTAATTGGTATAATCTAATATTAATTAAAGAAATTGCCTAGGAAAAACCTTTTTTTCAGTCTTTCCGTGGTTTCAATTTTCACAAGCTCATCTTTTTTCAAACTTAAAAGATAAATTTAGATACTAATTTGGCATTTGCAGCTAACATCCTTTTGATAAAACATGCCTCAAGTTTGATACATTGTGACTATCGAAAAAAAGCTGTTTGTGTTGTGGGTTACGTCCTTTTTACTTTCCAGTCGATATGTATATCTGTATAATATCAGATCATTCTAGCCACTAGAATAATTCTAGTACATTGCACCAATCAATACAATGAATAGGCTAATAACTTTCAATACTTAAAAAAACAGTTTTTTCAACTTCGACTTCACCTCCGGAAAATCATCCGACTCCACTGGCTGGTCTTTTCTGATACATACACCTGACTGTTTTTTACACTGTACATACGTCGTACAAAAAACGTGTCAAAAGGTGATTTTATGAGGGACTGGACATAAATTGTTTTCATCGCCAGAAATGTCTGACACGTCTAATGTGTTAGGAACTAATAAATCATTTTGTTTATTTATAATAAATCCGTTATTTGCTTCTGTGTTTTTTGTGTTTAGGAATCTAGGACGTTTGAACAAATATATCGTGTGCAAAATATAGTATGTATATGTTCTTTTTGATGGACCGTGTTATATCAAAATCGTGTAAAAAAATAGTTGAGTGATACGCTGAAATGCATACATTTTTTAATTGGATATGCTCTTGTGAAAATTAATAATTGCTTAATACTTTCGATGGTTTCGGCGGTAACTTTGTGGAAGTTCATTTGAATAGAAAAATTAAATTAACTTTGATTATTCCACGTATTGTGTCACTAACTGTGACACGTGTTTCGCCTCTTTCAGAGGCATCTTCAGACTTACTATCGCAAAGTTTGCTTAAGTAATGAAGCAAGATTGATTCTAACATTTTAAAATTATAATATTAAAAAATGGAGGATTGGGTTTTTTGCTCTTGGTTTTGGGGTTGGGTTGGGTGCTCCTCTTAAAAGGAAAAAAACCCAAACCTCCATTTTGTAATATTATAATTTTAAAATGTTAGAATCAATCTTGCTTCATTACTTAAGCAAACTTTGCGATAGTAAGTCTGAATATGCCTCTGAAAGAGGCGAAACACGTGTCACAGTTAGTAACACAATACGTGGAATAATCAAAGTTAATTTAAATTTTCTATTAATAATTACTTGTTTGTTAATAATAAAATATGTTATTTTATCCTGTGATTGGATAAACAGATAATATCTTTAAGCAAGTATCACCACAACGGGGTTTTGGTCTAATGTACCGAGAAATTGTCCACGATCGAGATAATATTATCATTAATTACTATGAATAATATAACTGGTTACAGTGAAGATATCACTTATAATGTATATCTTTTATTGAGTTGGAAAACATTATTTTCGACCATTAAAATATTTAAAAATAAATAGAACGAGTTTATATCGCTAGTCGACTATGTCGATATGAAATTATGTACGACAATTACGATACTCAAACTATGTCAGCAATAGTTATAAACTATAATATAATTATGTTACAAAAATAGATGTCAAATTAATTTCCTAATATTCTTTAAAAAAACACAAATATGTTACCTGTGGTTTGTTATTGTGCTGTTATAATTATGTATAATAACTGATCATTAATCGTGTCCTCTGTCAGGGTTTTGAGGGTAATTAAATATTTTTTCGCATTAATTTTAATGAGTGTATATATTATTACTTAACCAAAAATTCTAAAATTTATTTTTAGATACATTAAGTAAATTAATAATATAACTTCTTTTTATAACACGTGCATCATCAGCTCTAATAGCCAAAGACTAGGATAGTGTTTTTTTTTCTAAAACAGATAATTTATCTTAAGCCAGGGTACCAATACTAGAGGACGTTAAAAAATCATCTAGTGAATTTGTTTGATGTTTTTTTTTTTAATCAATGATAATTTTGATTTTAATCAAAACAAAGCGCACAGTTTTATCATCCTAAAATGTTGGCGAATCAATTATAAGGTATTTTTTTTCTTTTATTGATAAAACGTCTATAAAAAGTGAAATTAAATATTTGTATGTATTGGTATTTTTTTATTATCTTGCTATTATTATAATTAGTTATAAAATTTACATTTTGTTTTGTGAAATCCGTTTAAAAACTGCCGTGTTTGCTATACAGAGGAATGAAAACCTCTGCTTTTTGTTACAAAATCGATTTAATTGTGCGTTATTTTTTTTAAATATTTTCTTACTAAATAATGCGAAATTTCCAGCTCTACACAATGTCATATCGTATTCATTTTCGAAAAAAACGAGGAGACAGCCGTCATTGTTTCCAGACCCCTCATATGTTTAATTCAAGAATCGATCCAAAGCTACAATGCCACCAACACTTAAAATAATTATATCTGCTTAGTAATTTTCAAAAAAATCTTTAATAAATTCAACTCAACTGTGATTGTTTATCTAAACACTTTGAGGCGTGAGTTAGTTTTTAATAAATTAGATTTTTTCTCAAACTTGTATTATGTGTACTATTGATACACACAAAAATATAAAAAGATAATTTTTGAATAAAGATCAATACAGGAAGAATAATAATTAATATTGCAAGAAGTATTTTTTTTTAAATTATAAAACGGATAGTTTAAAGCAGTGCATCCCATATTGGGGGGCGCGGAATTTCTCCGTGGGCCACCGCAGAACATGTTTTGTATTGAGGAGGGCCGCGGACTATTTTTTGCAGATTTAAGGGGCTGTGGAATGAAAAAGGTTGGGAAACACTGGTGCATAGCAAACACGGCTCTGTAAATTATAGTAAACAATAAACAGCAATATAATAAAAAAAATCTTAAATAAATATTTAACATCACTTTTTATAGACGTTTTATCAATTAACTGGATGGTTGCCACAGACGAGATATCTCGTCAAATTTCTCGTGCAAAACACGCCAGCAACGAGTTACCTCGTAAATAACTAATTAAATTAATAATTGCAAGATATAGCCGGCGTGCTAGGTACAAACGTACTTTTTTATTCGGCAGCCAAAAGGCTAAATATTTTTTCTAGAAGTTATTACTTTGAATTTGGGAGTAGATCTTTTTTTGCTCTGATCTGTGTACATGCGACGCTCTACTGACGTTGATTCCAGAAATTAAATCGACCCAAAAATGTAATCTTACGTTCAATATTACATGGCAATTTTTTTTGCCATATAATATTTAAAAATTTGCAGCAAATATATGTTTTGTATGCAATGTGTGAATAAATAATGACAATCCAATAAAACAATTCTCCGTTTCATCGGAGACACAACATTTGGACGAACATATCCGGCCATGCTCCTCAAAGGGTTAACGTGGGCCGCATAATAGTCGTTACTTATCTCATTTAATTGTATGGGATTTTTTTTAAATCATCTCTAAAATACGCCGATTACGTCAGCGATAGCTCGGCGCTGTCAGCCCGATAGGTGGAAGAGAGCCCCTTGACATTGTGTTCAATTAAAAAAAAATGGAATCATCATTCAAGTGTCATTTTAATCTGACACACATTTTTATTACATGCGCAGCTAGCACTACATCTTAAAATAGCAACAATGTAATTGAATACAATCTATTTGACAACATGAGTTTTTTCATTATGCAAGACCACAATGTTAAAGCTTTGAGAGTGACATCTATTCATGAGAAAAAAATAGCCAAGCTTGCTCCAGCGAAAACTAAATAAAATATTCGATGATATTCATTTATGTACTTCTTATTGTTGGATATTTAATTTGTTTATCAACATTAAAAAGGCACCTATTTAGGACACCACTGAATAAACTTATTTTAAACTAGATCAAGACATTATCAACCGAAGTTACAGAAATTAAATTTGAATCGTTCAAATCATGTACATTCACACTGATTTTGTCACTAACGACCCGGGTTTCGCCTTTCGGCATCTTCAGGCGTTCAAGTTCATCCGTGCACTTGAACGCCTGAAGATGCCGAATGGCGAAACCCGGGTCGTTAGTGACAAAATCTGTGTGAATGTACATAATTTGAACGATTCAAATTTAATATTGAAATTCCACCAAGCACCTTCAGTCGAAATCTTAATTTATACAGAAATTAGTACAAAATGTGGTGTTTTGTTTTTTAAATATAATGCTTTAGCTATCAACTAATAAATTTAAAAACCGTTGAACTAAGTACGTTGCTATTTTTACCCTATTATAATGGAGTTCTACCAAGTAAATGCCAAGTCAATCAATAAATATAATGCCTTTGCGCATGGAATTTGACAGTTAATATACGTTATCGGTGAGATGTTGTTTGTTACGTAGTGGTGCTAAATAAATCAGCTAATATATATATATTTTTAAATTTTAGCGAGGCAAATTTTATTAATAAATATTCGAAAATAGACAATCAAATTGTATTACTATGTATTAATTGATTTGGCATTTACTTGGTAGAACTCCATTATCAGAGAGTAAAAATATCAAAGTATTTTAGTTCTACAGTTTTTAATAATGCTTGTGCGTTGATAGCTATTTCGGCTTTCGCCATCGTCAGAACTGTGTTTAAACTTATATTTTGCTCAGCTATATATACTGGCTCTGAAGAGATGCACAATGCATCAAGTTATTCACTCTAACATCCTAATTCAAATTATAATTACAATATTACACTTATTAAATGTGATTCTAGTGTTTCAAAGAACGATAAGCAATCTGAATAATTTGAATTATCGAAAGGAATTTATAATTTGAATTAGGATCTTAGAGTGAATAACTTGATTAAAGTTATTTTATATGTATTAAATGAGACCAACATACTATTTTTCTACAATTTGAATTAGGGTAGGCATATCAATCATTTAAGGAAAATAATATGTAGCAATTGCAACATTTGATAACTATTTATCAATAAATTAACTGTTTGTCATAATTTACAAATAACCATTTTCTTTTTATTTTCAGGTAAGTGCAATAAATGCCGCATCGCAAAAGTGATCTTATCACATAATGCCCCAGCTTGACTTCATCTTAATTCTGGCAAGGTTTGATTTTTTTCATTTTGTTTTATTTACAAATGTTATGTTTTTTAATTGATATTGAAGAATCAATGAAGCATAACACATTTTAACACCAAAATAAGGCATTATCAAACTAATGAAACACAATATTCCTTTGTACTTAATTTCCACTTTATCTTAAAAGGTCAGGACCGGTTTCACTCATGGCGAGCATTGTCAACAGTTTCAACTGTCATTCATTCACCTGTCAACATTCATTGTCAACTGACTTAAATAAAGTGGAAATTAAGTAAAATGGAATATTGTGTTTTATTCATATAATGCATTTCCAATGTAAGGATTATCAAATGTTTGGTGAAGTGGAACATAAATCGTAAGCAATTTAATAATATTTTGAAAATAATAATAAAATAAACAGATCAGGGTTTTCCAACTTTTTTCATTTCTTTACCCCCTTACACCATTGCTTAGAATATTATTCCTCCATAATCTTTTATAATCTAACTTAAAAGGTATATTTCAAACGATATACATATCGACTGTGAAAAGGAAAAGGGACGTAACCCACAGTTTTTTCAAAACTTGATACACTTCCATAAAACGGATGCAAGCTGCAAATGCCGAATTAGTATCTAAATTTAGCTTTTAAGTTTGAAAAGGATGACCTTCTAAAAAATCAAAACCAAGAAAAAAGACTGAAACAAAGGTTTTTCCTAGACAAATTCTTGAAATAATATTGTATGTCAATTAAACACCAGTTTAGAAGTCTCCGTGCACATCAAGGTTGTGTATAATTCATAATTTGAATTTGTCACAAAATCATCAATACACGTTTTTAGCGCCTCCTGTAAAATTTGATATGTCTGAGTTACGTCCTTTTTCCTTTCCATAGTCGATATATTTATAAATATAATATTATTTTGGATGAAATAATCGCGTAAAAATGAGTAAATAGTGTAAAAATGTAAACATGCCATCCAAGTTTTTATATTTTTATCTTAAAAATGTTAAGTTAAGTTACTATCAACTAAAATGAATCGCTAATGTATTTACATGTTTACTATTACGCGAGCCGAGTACTACAAGGGTCTATGTGAAAATTTTTGACGAAACAAAAATAGCAATGCATACCAAAAATGGTAGTTGGAAGACTGCCGCATTGTTACTTCTGTTTCGTCAAAAAAAATCTTATAGAACTTTGTAGTACTCGGGTCGCTATTACTCAACTAATGCGTCAGGGATAGAGTTCACATTACCGGACGAATACATACCGGTATTGGAAATATCAATCCCGGTATTTCAAAAATCAAAATAGGTATTTCGATATTTCATAGAAAATATCGTCGTTAAGAAATGTTAAGAACGGACGATTTTCAAAAAAAACTTTTAGTTTCTTTAAACAACAATACATCATAAAAAATGTTCATCAAGTCAAAAAGTCATCAAGTCAAGTCAAATGTTCATAAAATATGTCATGGTTTTTTATACATAAACCCATTTTTGCCCAGTGTTCCAATAGTGGAACATTTAGTATTTTTAATTCAACTCCATTATGCATCACGCAATAAAAGTTGAAATTGCATCAGTCGCAATCAGTCTACAGCTAGCAAGCGTAGGGATCGTTTCATGTACTATTTTTTCAGGTTTTAACCTGTTGGAGTGAGCAGTGTTTTTTTATTTGTATCAATTACGGGCAAAACTGGGTTAAATATACGGTTTTGTTTAATTTTAAATCATGGCTGTGGAGTCGTGTAAAAAAAAGACGACTCTGACTCCGACTCTAGCTTTAAAATAATTAATGACTTCGAGAAGATTTTTTAATAATTTCATTTTAACTTGTATACAGTAATACCCCGCTTAGCGCGACCCCGTTAAGCGCGGTTTCACTATAACGCGAATTTCAAATTTCGCGCTCAAATGCCTCGCATTACGCGAAAGAGTGCGTATAAACATATTTAGTCATTAACTTCTCTATGGTCGCGGGATCCCCGACATATTGCAGAGTATAGACAATAATGATGACCATGTCTTGACCGTGTGTCAAACAATTAAAAACAGTGTTGGGTGTTATGAACGTATTTTACAAGAACGTAAACAAAACGCTACCCAAAAGACAATAGATGTATTTTTCCGTAAAAAATAAGAGTATGTATTGCATAAAGTGTTCTTAGAATTAAAGTGATTGATTAAAATGATTTGTATTTTTTTGTATTAATTTTTGACTATGTTTAATCATAAACCTCGATATACGCGAATTTCAGTTAACGCGATTTTTTTCGGAACGTATCCCTCGCGTAAAGCGGGGTATTACTGTATATGTATTCCATCAGATCATCTTTAGTCAGCCAAGCTTGAAAAGTATTTGTATCATTAAATATATATTTAAAAAAAAAAACGATCCGTTCATTTTTTACGACTCCGACTCCGGCCTAAATATCGCGACTCCGCGACTCTGACTCCGACTCCACAGCCCTGTTTTCAATACTACAATATCGGTATGTTTGCATTATCTAAATCGGTATTTCGAAATTAAAAAAACATAATGAAATACCGGGATCTCGGTTTCGATAATACTAGTATTGCAAACCCTAATAGGGAACATAAATTCTTCCGTTATAATCTGTGACGTACAAAGTAATTTGAAAAAATACTTTGATATTTCGTTACGTTGTCTTATCGTAGGCGCGCTTTGAGTGGATGATGAGTGACGCTTAAGCACTTTAATCTGATGATGCTGGATCAGTGGATGGCCGTGTGACTTCCGCTAATATCATCCCATTAAATGGAGCCAAAAATTCTTCCCGTCATAACAAGTTTTCGGTTCGAATCCATCTTAATGTTTTGAAGTAGGTAGGAGTCAATTATTATCAATATTGCTGTGACGGTCCTGTTGTCTTTGATAGAGATCATTGTACTTATCCATTTAAATTATCTTAGTATATATCAGTAGTCGGTAACTCGCGGTACGCGGGCGCTCAATTAACCACCGAGTATATTAATTAGTCGGGTCCACGGTCAACATCCTTGGCTTCGGTCGCGGTGGTCACAGTTTCGAATTTCATTACGAACAATTTCATTTTTTAGTCGAATAATACATTTCTGTTAGTAAGCATGGATATTTCTGATGTCTAAAATCCTCTTCCATCCATCCGATCCCAAAAACAGGATGATTAGCTAACCACTAGTCCTTACCCAGCCATATTATTATCTTTTATCTCCTTTAAAAAAGAGAGTTGAGCATATGCGTAATAAGTAGCTCTAGTAGAAAAAACTTCCGTCGGGATGTACTTTATTAGAAATGTCACATTGGGAGTGGATACTGGATATAAGCTAAAAATATATTTAACACTTCACCTACAGTGTTACAAAATGCTTCCGATATGTTGCTGGCCCTTAAAAAACCAAGTGAAAAAACATGTTTTAACGCTTACCGCCCTTTGAAAGAGGGTAAACACCCAAGATGAATATGTTTAAAAACCATGTTTTTCACTTGGTTGATAAAAAGCCAGCAACATATTGGAAGTATTTTTTAGCACCGTACGGGAAGTGCTAATCTTTATTTAGGCATTGAGTCACATCTTAAAAATTGTATAAGTAGCATTCATCACTTTTAGGGTGTTCACTGTCAATACTTGGTGGAAAGGCATTATATTAATAAAAACACAATAATCCTTTGTACTTCATTCCACTTCATTTAATATGTCAGGACTGGCTTCGCTCATTGCGAGGATTGTCAATTGCGAGAATCACTTTAATGTAATTGGCAATTTCTTTTCAATGCCAATTGTTGTGTATAACTTTTCAATTTTGTATAAATAGCATTGTTAAATTATATATCTTATCAGTTGACAATGCTCGCAATGAGCGTAACCGGTCCTGACATATTAAATAAAGTGGAATGAAGTACAAAGGATTATTGTGTTTTTATTAGTAGCATTCATTGTATTGTGACCGATATTACCAATCATTCAAGGTATTCGGTAAAGTTGCTGTTTCATTTCTCACTAAATGAACTGTATCACTGCTCTTCTTAATAAAAATAATAAAACATTTTTAGTACTTTTTCCACATAAAATTTATTAGATCAGGACCGGTTTCGCTCATCTCGAGCATTATCAACTGATAAGAAAAATACATAAACAGTGATATTTATACAAATTTAAATTGAAATAAAAAGGTGTAAGCAACTATTAACAATTTAAAGGATTAGCAAATTACATTATAATTACACAAAATTAAAATGCTTAACACCCATAACAATTAAAAAATCATCATCAAAGAATAATAAATCTAAGAATAATAAATCTAATTTATTATTCTTTGATGATGATTTTTTAATTGTTATGGGTGTTAAGCATTTTAATTTTGTGTAATTATAATGTAATTTGCTAATCCTTTAAATTGTTAATAGTTGCTTACACCTTTTTATTTCAATTTAAATTTGTATAAATATCACTGTTTATGTATTTTTCTTATCAGTTGATAATGCTCGCGATGAGCGAAACCGGTCCTGATCTAATAAATTTTATGTGGAAAAAGTACTAAAAATGTTTTATTATTTTTATTATAATGCCATTCCACCAAGTATTGACAGTGAACACCTTAAAACTGCTCTTCTTCATAAGAGCGACCGATTAGTGTATCGGTCAGAATCATGGAAGCGTAAAGGTGGACTATTGCACTCTACTTGATTTAAATTTGTTTCAATTCCGTAAGTGTGTGTTTGATATTACCAACACGTTCATCTATCAAAAGGGTGTTGCATTAGTAAAAAAGTTTCCGACCGCTGGTATACATTTACTTTTGATTTGAGTTAGATGCGTATTTCAGTTATAAGTCTTATTGTGAGTAAACTATTAGATTAGTCAAATATGATTCGTTGAAAACAAAACCTATTGAAAAGTAATTTGCACATGCTATTTTAATTTATCTATCACTCACTTGTGACATTGGCGACATAATCATTATGATTTTATATCTAAATCAACTGAGACGCTGTCAATTCTCGATTAAGCTGTACCCTATCGAATGCATTCATCTAATTATATAATGGAAAATTCGAGTATCTTTGCCGTCAAACAGTTTGTCCTGGTGTCGTCACAAAACAGTTTACGTAACCGTTTTCAGTTCGCTGCGTTTTTCTTTCATAAGACGAGGATGGTGAAAAATCATTACTTAGCTATCTTACATACAGAAGAGGGCAATTCAAATTTAGTCTATACTCACCCTTGCAAATGGTAAAGACAGGAAAAATACTTGAACATACACATTTAAATATCGATAACTGGATATGTTTGTTAATTAATAGATGTCACTGTAACTAAAAATTCAGCTTTGCTATTCCCCTACATCTGTGACTGCCAAACATTTTTACTTCACGGCACACTGGCAAATGGAGTTTGGTCCGCGGCACACCAAAATTATGCAGAAAGGAGTTCTAATGTCCTCTGCACTACTGGCAATTAAGCTATGAGATTTTAACTTTTCTGGTCAACAGGTCTAACTTGTCAGCCAAAGATTTAATAGCGTATAATGGCGCGCCTTAGCAGCACACCTGAGACTTCTCACGGCAAACTAGTGTGCCGTAGCACACAGTTTGGCAGACACTGCCCTAAATTAATGTAGTCAATAGTCATGTACCTACGATATACAAATGACCAAATAGTTTCTAGTTTCGATGTGTCACCGACTGGGTTAATACAGTCGGCAGGAACTCTGTCTATTCTTCTGTGAAAAATATCAGTTAAAATTATATGTGTAGTATGTATTTACTCTGCGTAAAGTTTGACCCAGAATTTAAATCTATACCTCAACACCGAATTGTGGAAACGTACAACATGAATACATACAAATAATACCAATATTTAAATTCGGATCGTTATCCAAGTATAGCGGAAACAAGTTGTTACATTTTTTTTTGTCAATGAATAATTTGGCAGATTATTCAACATTAAAAACAGCGCCAGTACTTGGGGAATATATAATTGCTAGTAATAACATGGTTACTCACCGTGAATTGGAATCGGAAGCCCTTAGAGGCCTTATAAATAGATTATTTAAATTAAATAGCTTTATGCTTAATCTTGTATATAACATGAAAAATGATCATAGATGTTTTGACAGTGCCATGATGAGGTAGGCGTAATTATATTTACCAATGAATAAATCAATACATATATTGAGTAGCGTTTTATATTCAAAGAATGTCTGGTAGTAGAATATATATTTTATATTAAATCAATTTAAAGAGATAACTACTACATATGCTACTGTTCAAAATATGTTTGTCTACATTAAGCTAAAGTAAATTATGCACATACATATTACTCTGCAACGAAATAAAAGGGTGGACATTCAATAATTATTATAACTCACAAATAACTTTTACGAATTGAAAAATGTTTACAAGATTTACGAGCTTTTTTTATAGAAATCCACGACTTTTTATGTTAAAAAAAAATCAATCGAAAAATAATTGTTTTTATCAATGGGTGAAACAATGTAATTTTTATATATTAACCGAAAAACATGTTATAAATATCTACTATACATAGTCATATGAGCCCTCTAGAGGTGAAGTAAACCAACTAGTAAAATGGTCAAACTTTTTTCTTGAACTTTTGAATACAATCACGACTTCATTTGTTGTTTTGGTGGATTGCATATTTTTATTTTAAGAGGTTGCAATGTGTAATTAACTGAGGTCACTTCACTTTTACGATACTTCATGACGTGTAGAATATTACAACGCAACTAACCTTTTTTAATTTATTTTCTTGAAATATTATTTTATAATTTTAATTCTAAAATACCACTTGGCTCACTTCACCTCTAATGGGCCCATTATTTATGTACGCTTACCTCCAACTGACTCTTCGTTATTTATAAAAATATTAATAAGCGCTTAACTTTTGTGAATTAGCTCATTTCACGATCTTCACTTGTTAACTCTTCTAGGTTTATTGCTTAATATAAATTTATGTATAATTTTATATGATAGTTCACAGTTAATAGTTATGTTATGTATATATACCAAAACAAGACACTTTTCGATTTTTTCAACTCATTATGAATTCAACATTTTTCATTCTTTATTTATTTATTAAACATCCAAAATTATCCACCTATTTCTTTTCAAAATAAAATTAAATGCATTGAACCTATGTATGCAGTATTTATTTATTCTTGTTTATTTATTTAAAACGCCATTCGCTGGCAGTGCAGGGGTGACCCCCATTGTAAATAACCCAATTTGTTATTTATTAGGTCATAAACATTTCTCGAAGACACTTCTGCGTCTCTAGCTATCGAGACCGTTTTATTACCGAATTACTCGTAGATCCAGCCAGCGTTGGGACCGCGTTAAAGATGAACCCTGCCACCTTAATGACCTTTTTTATATCCTTGTTTCCGTGTTCCCCAAAAACCAAGTTTCATAATGTTTTACCAGCAGTGAAATAAAACACATTTTTATTCTCTAAGAATCAAATTAGTCTCGGATTCATAAACAGGGCTGTGGATTCGGAGTCGCACATTCGAGGTGTGTTTAGAAAGGTGGTTCTCATGTGCCGCCACGGTGGCCGAATGTGGACACCACAGAATTTTGCTGCGGCCATCAACAGCTTCCTAGTAAATATTCAAATTGTAAATAATGTATTTTATTGAATATTTCAGATAATCCAACTGATATTTTTTTCACATCACAAAACAAAATTTTGGTGCGGCCACGAAACATTTCAATACGAAAAATGTTGTTTATAATGCGGTCACAGTAAAAAGTGAGAACCAATGTTAAAAGGATTGGACTCGGAGTCGTATAACAGTGACTCTGTCTCTTTTTATATTCCATTTTTTATATCAATATGCATGAAATTAATAAATATTTCATGAGTATTGTAATAATATAAAATGTGATAGTGTATGATTTTTATTTCCTTGGCGATAATAAATGTATGCACATCTGAAAGAAAAAGTTTATCTATCACTGTCTTTTTCTCGTTTTTTGCTAAAATTCCCGACAAAGCTTTTTTAACCAACAATTTTTTTTTACGAGAATCGCTTGTTACTCAGTTGCACAGTCTCTATTTTCCGAAAAGAGTGGGGAACGGTGGCTTGGACTAGGTTATTTTAGACATCACAAAAATTCAACACTTTTAAGATGTTTACTGTCAATACTTGGTGGAATGGCATTATAATAAAAATAATAAAACATTTTTAGTACTTTTTCCACATAAAATTTATTGGATCAGGACCGGGTTCGCTCATGGTGAGCATTGTCAACTGATAAGAAATACACTGTTTCATTGTATTTCTTATCAGTTGACAATGCTCACCCTGAGCGAAACCGGTCCTGATCCAATAAATTTTATGTGGAAATGGTACTAAAAATGTTTTATTATTTTTATTACAAAAATTCATGCATTCGAACATAATTTCATTATTCTACTGAAAATGTTACTGTTGTACCGCACCGAGCACCGCGACCCAAACCAACGGCGTTGGCTACTCGACCACGGACTTACCAAAGTAATAACTTTATTTTCATTAATGTCCTTAAGACCGAATGTTCGGTATACCATTTATAACTTTCTCGCGCATTTTAAAATTGGTACATATCAGTTTCACTTCTTTATTTACTTTCAACCCTATTGGGTTAAGTCAATTTCCTTGGGTTCAAATTACTCGAACACATTTAGGTTAAATCCGACTTACGCACAAAAAACAACGATTTAGTAAGCGCCAGACAATTTTTATCGAAGCGGTCTATACATGGAGCGAACGTGAGATCAAAAGATTCAACCTGTTTACTTGTATTTTATAATTTAATACCTAGCGAAGGAATTAAGTGGCGCCAAAATACTTAAGGATTACTTTAATTAATACCCTCGCATATCAAATTAATGTCGCACGACTGCCACAAATGAAACATTGATGGCTGTTAAGCCAGCTGATGTCAACCTTTGAAGATTGTAATAAATATACGCTAGAAATGATTACCAATTGCAAGTAAAATAACCATGATGATATAACCTAGAAAACAAATAAATTTATAAAATTACTTTAGTGTAACCGTTATAGGCATGGCTTTCCCTCCATGTAACGCGGTGGAACGGCTTTCCGGCACCCTTTTCTCGTAATTTTGAATGCTTCAAATCAGTATTCACGAAATTTTATTTTAATTTTGCTTTGAAAACTTTCGTTAATTTTTCTTGAAACCATTAGCTGTTTGTCACCGACTAAGATACATTTTGAATGTTATGTGACGGGTACCGTAACACAGTTAATGTCATAATACAAAACAATGCCAGGTCCATAGACTTACTCTGTGACCAGAGCCAAGGGTATTATGCTTGATGTATTGTTTTTATAACAAAAGAGAGGTTGAGTAACAAGTAGTTCTCGTAAAAAAACTTGTGCTTAGTAACTTCAATTAGAAAACTATATGCTCCACATTGGGAAATTACATGAATTAGTCAATTATTACAAAGCACTGGTTATAGGGTATGCAAAGAAAACTTTGATTGCGAAAAGTAATGTGTCTTTTATTAACATTTATAAATTGTTGTCTATTTTATCACAATATACTATTTTTGTTATTTAGCTATAAATATATATAGGTACTATTTTTTTTTTCAAAATAACCCTATAATAAAGGTGATCATTTGATTTCTAAGCGGGTAAGATATTTCACAGTGCGTTGTACATATATAACCGGAGATTTAGCCAAAGGGCTAAAAAAATCGAGACGAAAATGGCACGCAGTTTATTGGTTGTCAAAATGCGCAACCAACTTTTTTGATGAGAGATTGATATCGTTTGTGTTTTGACTGCGCATATCACGTTATAATATATTATGACAGATTTTTTATTGGGCGAAATTTGTGGCGGCTTTTTACTTGACCAAAATTTATTTATTATCATTGCAATAAAGCTAATAATTGTATTGACAAGCTCAATAACACTTTGGGTGTCATTTTTTTTTACATTGCCTCGTTGCCAGTTGGTTATCTTCGAGATATCGGACCACAAGCATCTCAGGGTCCACTCAGTTTACCTGATACGATCGCTCAAAACTAGTGATTGATGTTTTAGATTAGATTTAAGAATTTACATAAATTATTAAATTAACATATGTTATGCTACTGGTTTTTAAATCAAAAACAGGATTCTTTGCTGAACGTTTATAGAAACATTAATTTCTTTTTTAATCAATCACAAAATAAGTCGATTGGAAATTTTCAACCTTTGTTATTCAATATGCATTATGTTCGTGTAACTAACTATTCTAAGCTAGGATTAGATATGCTAAAAAACAGTTTTCGTATCGGCTTAAATTTACTTACGGATCAACCACTATTTCGTTAAGAGGATAGCTGAGAATTAAGAGGACAGTTATATATACAAAAAAAAACAGCATTTTATTTATATTCCAATCGATTCGGAGGTTACTTTGTGAATGTTTATTTTTGATAGAATCATAGTTTGTCTGAAGATACTTCATTAACTCTACCTATGCGAAAAATGCGCCGGGCCGATTTTTCGGCCCGGCGCTTCAGATAACAACTTTATACTATATTATTACTTATATTATTTTTATTTGTATTATGTGAGCTATTTAACAGATGCGTAAAACGCGCCGGGCCGATTTTTCAGCCCGGCATATCAATCTATCCCATCGGCCCATATCAATCTTTTCGCAATGTAACGTGACATTATAGATAAACTTTTTTCACTTGCGTGCAAATATGCGAAAAATTTTGGTGCTCTGTTAAATAATAAAATACATCCATTTTTTTTTCATACAATGACTACTAATAGACTTTACTACATAATGACATAAAAAGTGTTTCAAAATTGAACAAAAGGGAACTTAGTTTTATTTGTTTTAAATTTTCTATAATCAACGTTAATATGTTTAATTGTTATATCATGTTTTTAAAATGCAGATAATATCTCCGAATATTATTTCCATAGATCATAGAGAATACAAGTATTTTTTTTAAGTTCTTAAAAAATGCTTTTCAATACGTTTTTTGAAAAATTGTAAAAGACGATGTTTTCTATAAAAAACGCTTGGCAATTTTAGCATATGCATAGCAAAATCGTCCGGCATTAAAAGGGTTAAGAGCCCACAATTTCCCAGACAACAATAACAAATTCATTATTTCAAACAAATTCATCAAAAAAACATTATTTTGTACTAGTAACACATGTAATACGATCAGGACCGGTTTCGCTCGTCACGAGCGTTTGCGACTTAAAATAATATTCATCAATACAGGATAATTAATAGTAATCCAGGTTAAACTAATAAGGGTGTAACAAACAATTGGTAATATAAATATATCAGTAATTTACAAAATTGCTATTTTCAATTTTTTGCTACACCCTAGTTTTACTAAGATTTGTATAAATAGCCCTGTATTATTGCACATTCTTATCAGTTGAAAATGTTCCTGATGAGCGAAACCGGTCTTAAACATATATAATTCATAAATGTGGAATCATTACATAGTAGTATTTTTTTTTACTTTTACGAAAGTTACCATGTTTAATTTATATCGGCCATTTTATCCATTATTTTGGGAATTTAACTGGTAAGTACATAGTAAACGCGCAGTGGGGGGCGGGTTGTTTTTTCAAAACTCCCCTACCGCCACGGCGCCGGTGCCGTTGATGTTCGAATACAAGTTATATGTACTGGAATGTGTGTATAGTTTGAATCAGAGGAAGGAGTGATTAGACGCCTTGAAGTTGCAACGTTGAATTGTCAAAGACGCTGGAAATGTATTTTAAATTCGAAGAAGTAAATAATAAAAGAAAAACAATAATCCTTTGTACTTCATTCCACTTTATTTAATATGTCAGGACCGGTTTCGCTCATTGCGAGCATTGTCAACTGATAAGAAATATAATTTAACAATGCTATTTATACAAAATTGAAAAGTTATACAAAATTATAGTTAATTATAATTTATAAGTTATAATTATAAGTTATAGTTTCAATTTTGTATAAATAGCATTGTTAAATTATATTTCTTATCAGTTGACAATGCTCGCAATGAGCGAAACCGGTCCTGACATATTAAATAAAGTGGAATGAAGTACAAAGGATTATTGTTTTTATTAATATAATGCCTTTCCACCAAGTATTGACAGTGAACACCCTAAAAGTGAATAATAAAAGATATATATTATTCCGTCTAAAAAATATGCTTGCTGTAAGTATTGCTTGCGGTGGGCGTGGGGCAAGCTTCCCCACCCTTCGCAATTATCTAACTCCTCTCATAATAATAAATTATGAAAACGAATAAAAATAATATATTTTTTAATTAATATAAATGACAACACTTCGTACATTTCCGTAGCATCTTTGAATGTCCTTAAATTTTCGACGCGCGCTCCTTAGTGCGCGTTGAAAATTTGAAGAGATTGCATTGAAGTGTTTACTTCAAGTGGCATGAGGATCGAGCACATTAATTAGCAGGTCTAGCGGCGACACTTCAACTGATTCAGTCATCATTGCTCTAAATTAGTTTTTTATGACATTCCTTCACAGCAATGGTTCCCAAAGTGGTTTCTGCAGACCTCCAGTGGTCCGTGAGACCGCTCAGGGGGTCCGCGACAAATTCAAAATCATTTTCGTGCGTGGACAACGTCGGGGGGTCCGCGAAAGAATACATATCGACTGTGGAAAGGGAAAAGGACGTAACCCACACATATCAAATTTTACAGGAGGCGCAAAAAACGTGTTTTGATGATTTTGGGCCATACGCAAATTATGAATTATACACAACCTTGAAGTGCACTGAGTCTTCAAAACTGGTGTTTAATTGACTTAATCTAATATTAATTAACGAAATTGTCTAGGAAAAACCTTTATTTCAGTCTTTTTCTTGGTTTTAATTTTTTACAAGGTCATCTTTTTCAAATATAAAAGCTAAATTTAGATACTAATTCGGCATTTGCCGCTTGCATCCTTTTGATAAAACGTGTATCAAGTTTGATACATTGTGATTATCGAAAAAAAGCTGTTTTGAAACACTGTGGGTTACGTCCTTTTTCCTTTCCACAGTCGATATAAACATATTCCTGACACCTTTTTCATTATTATGAAAGCTAAAATAAATAAAATGGTAACGATTTTTACGTCTTCAGTATAAAATATAATTAGTACATAAGAAAGCAAATAATGACAATCATGGATTTAATCGTCGATCATAAATAATCTAATATCATCCCATCAGATTCACCCATTTCAATGAAATAGACAATATTTTTGTATTTTAAAACAAAATTTATAATTTGAATAAATACATACTACATAAATGTCGTTTTAACAAACTTTCATTTTTAACATCACCATTTAACACTCAAGGCATTAAAATTAAATGTATTATTTCACTTGGGGGTCCATGATCAGATGTTTGCTTTGAGAGTCCACGAGCATGATAAGTTTGGGAACCACTGTCTCACAGGAATCAACAGGAATCTAGACCAGTGACTGCTAAATGCGTTCAGTTGATATCCTAGATACAGGGACTATTAGGAGCAAATAACGAATTTGTCACACTGACATAAAGGCACTCTTTTGTATGTGACTTTTTTCTGTAGTCACAAAAATATTATTTTAATATTTAGTTTATCTTCTGACATATAATTATAACCACGATCTTACGCCTGGACACATCGGGAAAAGTGTATAAAGAAATTCACCAATCAAGAATAAATACCTAAGGTTTTTCTGTACAGTGCTTTTTTTTTAAAGAAAAGGTGCCGGAACTCGCTTTTAATCAAGTTTTTTTGCTATTTTGTTTTAAATTAATATCCGTTCTCAATGTGGAGCATATAGCTTCTTATTCATATGTGATGTTTAAAAATCATATGTGATGCTTCTTAGTGATGTTGAAAAAAAAGTTTTTTTACGTGAACTGTTTGTGACTTAGTTGCTTTTTTTTATTGAGAGTATGGATAACATGTTTTTCTATAATTTCATCACTCTTATAATGTTAATGCATGCCTTAGTGGAATGAAGAATATAACCTTTTTGATTTTATTTAGATTTTGGAAGTTTATTTCACTTTAAAACACATTGAAAGATAATAATATTTTTTTTTGCCACTAATACTTTTTCGCTAGGTAATGATTTAAAATACACATCTTTTTTTTCACCTTGAAAAATCATAAATTTTCAAACCAAAAAAGAAAATATATTATGCGTATAAAACATTGAAAATGCATAGAAAAAGGTGCCGGATCGCCGTTCCACCGCATTACATGGGAAAAAAGCACTATATAACATACGAAACATTGAACAAAACAACCAAGCCGGACAGCTATTGGCTCAAAAAATATTCTTCGACTAGCCATCTCCGCCACTAATTTGAAGGCAAATTATGATTTAAAAAAAACATTTTTCAAAACTGTATACATCAATATCATAACGAATTATATCAAATCAATATCATAACAAATAGGTTATACAAAATTAAAAATAAAAACTAATTCCTCCAATATATTAGAGAATGTTTAAGAAATTTGTATCGTATGGGTTTGTTTTACATCTCTTGTATTTATTTACCTTTGGCAAAAACCATCTCATTATTTAATTTATTAAATACGATAGCTTACTGTTGCTACCATGTACCAATACCTCATATCAAGCATCATTAGACATTTTCAAGGTATATATAATTAACGCAATGATTCAGTTACATATAATTGTTGCAACAGATATTTGGGGAAGTAAATTAGATTGTCAGTCTTTGCTGTGAAGATAAATAAATACTTTGCTTTACTAATATTAATACAAATTGATTTATATGAAAAACCTTTATTACTGTCTAAATACCCATTGGTGTGTTAGGTGGTATTGTTATTTGTGTCATGAAATAGAAAAATGTATTGCTTGTTTTGATACTGTAAAAATACGTATTGTGGTGGTTACTTATTTAAGTCAGTGCAATATTTATACTGTAGGTCAAATTAAAGTTTTGCATTAATACTGAGTCGCCTTAGGTTCTGCACATATAATTTTATATATGGTTGATATAACTATCAACCATATATAAAATAATATGTTTAAAACTAAAATACCAAAATATTTTTTCACCTTAATACAATGGAGTTTTACCGAGTAAATGGCAGTTCAATCAAATACAGAAAATTATAATGATGGTTACAAAAACGTCAAAGCGTCATAAAAGGTAATGCAAAAAGTTTGAGGAACACTAAATATAACAACAATCATTGAAAATAAGCCTATAAACATTATTATCTCATACATTTGTTAAAATAACCAATAACTAACTTTTATTTATTATTAATATCATTCCATTATAATAATATGTTACCTCTTATTTTTATTTTTTGATTAAAATAAATAACGACCAAGAATCATAAAATTTGTTCTCGTAAATAAATAAATATCCGTTCAATACACTGCGAATTTTCCGGCATTTTATCAAATTGGTTTGCGTCTTTGCTACGACAATGACGTCATCTATCGTTTGAATGTGGGTCAACGCAGTACGTGGCGCCTCTGCCGCGCCAGACAGCCAAAATCATATTCAGCAATGTCTCTAGCTATCGAATATAAAGTTATCGTTTTAAGATATTCACATAAAATACTCTGTAAATGGGCATACATAATAATAATTAAATTCAATGTAGGTGCAATTTGGTAGGTCGGAATTCGGAATACTAGACCAATTAAAGAGATTTCCTTTATTGTATTGTCTTACTTTTTAATAGGCTACATTCATTCATTGTTTTTTAAGCGGTCAAATTAGGAAGTGAAATAACATTCCTAACTAGGTACTTCGATTTAATTTGGTATTCAATTTAGAGTTTGCGTTAGTAAAACTACCTACATAGGTAATTCTATAAATCTAAATAAAAATAATTCCTTTTATAACTTCGCTATTTCATTGATTTATCAAATTTAATATTATGTTAAAAATAAATTTCCACAAAGCATTATGTATACATATTGAAAATATTTCTCTCCCTTTAAATTTCCGATGCCTCATACATTTTAAAATTTCATATCAATCGATACTATGGTAGACAGGAGAAAGAAAAATGTAATTGCATCTACAGTGCCGTATTGTTAAAAAAATATAATGTTGAACCTGTAACAAAAAAATTTTAGCTCAATTTTTTTACCTTTCTATTTATTATTAGAAATGGATCTAACTAGCTTAAAAATGCAATCTGAATATTTGAGGCATGCAAATAATTTTGTTTTGATCGAATAATATTCGTCCTTGACACGATAGCAAAAAAAAAGAATTAAATTGCTTTTATACATAATGCAACAAAATAGTACCAACGTTAATAAACCGGTGTCGCGAAAAAAGTTTCGAACGGGAGTTAAATGAAAAAAAAATTTTGAACATTTTATTTTTCAAAAAAATTAAAATTTAATGAAACTTGGTAACTATAATCTTATAAACATGTAATATGAATAAAAAAAAACAAAAAATATACTTGGGCTCGTCCGGGATTTGAACCCGGGACCTCTCGCACCCTAAGCGAAAATCATACCCCTAGACCAACGAGCCGGTTGTAGATAGACACAAAATAAACGATTATAACACTAAGCCACATTCTGTACATGCAGAAATACGACCGAGAGAATTATGAGATTACTCTTTTATCTACACGTAGGTACTTTCTTCGCAGATAAATCACGAAATAAAAAACTAATATATCGATCAACAAAACGCGAAGTATTGTTATATAAACAGTTCGATACATGGAATGGGGAAACATAACGATTTATTCTTACTTCTTTTTTTCTTTCGTACCCATATCCGTCATTTCCTAAATATTGTAATATAATGGGACATATATTATATTTATAATTATTATTTTAATTCATATAAAATATAACAGATGGCAGTATACAATATTGATTTTCAATATTAAAAAAACTGTTGGGCAGACGGCATACAATTACATAAAAAATAATCGTGACTTCGCCATAAATACTAGAGCATTATTGGATAGCTAATTCTTTTATATCATAGATATTTATTCTTACCAATCTATATTGTAAAAATAATTACAAAAAAATATGCTTTATTGTTTATCGCTTTTTTTGATAACTGGCGTATGATAAACTATAATATTGTACAGTAACATTATTGATGTTTCCTGCGAATAACAACTTTTTACATTTCAGTAACAGAAAAAGTATTTGTCGTATGTTGTTTAGAAATATTAAAAAAGTTATGACATCACTAACCGACAGGTATCTTATATGTATAGTATTATAAACAAAAAAACTCGTTTTTGTGATTCGATTAATGATTACCCATAAATTATTTATATACGTTATGGACATTATATTTTTCTTTATTATTTTGTAGCGAGCATGTAAAAAAACGTTTACCATAATACAGTAATAGTGATAGAATTCATAGAACAAATGAAGAGTAGACTCTGAATTTTAAAAAAACCGTGTTATTTTAAAAAAGAACCACATAGTGGTATAGATTTTTGTGTAAAAAAGTTAATAATAAAGGCTACATGTGTATTTTAATTTAGAAAATTGTTAATACTATACATCGGTATTTTATTATATACAGGGACTTTTACGAGGAACTAGGCATACATCGAGGAAATAAACTTGGAAATGTGTTAGGATCTAATAAAGCCTTTTTGTTTTTTATTCTTCCGTGTTTTTTGTGTCTAGGAATCGTGTAAAAAACTTATAAAAAATGCTTGGATTAGGACGCTGTCTTTACAAAAACAGACTTATTATGTATCTACATAAGGCTAGGTGTGGCTAAGCGCACGCGAAATCATCGGCCGGCACGCGGTGAAACTTTACTTCAAAAATTCGCAGAGAACTGCTAACGAGCGATGACAGCTGTGTTATGTGATTTAAAAAAGGTTAACAGTATTATATTCGTTTTATCAATTTTTAGTTTAAAAAAACAGAATTTCAATAAATCTCAATAAAAATTATAATACGTGAAGCAATTTAACCCTTAAAATACAAATTAATTGGAAAAATACATATCCGCTTTCACGTGCGATTGAGTTGTATGTATACTTTTAAACAAAACAAAAACTCCCAACAAACCTTTTTCTCGTTTTAAAACATACACATAACTTAAATTTACGTGAAAGCGCCTGCGTGTAGAGACAGTCATGAATACGCATTTACAATTAGAATTCAATTGTCAAGTTCACACCTTTGCCATGGAAATATTTTTCATTATTATTCCCTCGGAGACCACGTTGGACTGGTGCTGCTAATTGGCGTCTGAAAAAAAGCACTGTGCTATGAACTCGAGTCGTGACCATTGCCCATGCTACGTTTAGTGCTATGCAAAAATTCACGACAATCACAAGGTTGCGTAATGGCGGAATTGACTCAGAAATTTTAACCGTGATTTATCTTGCGACAGAAAACTTGATAAACACAATTGTTTGGAACACATTTTTCTTACTGGATTGTTAGTTTGATTGATTGCACATATATAAGGCTGTCATGAGGGCTTGTCGGTCTTCAAAACCGGTTTTTTTGCAAAAATTTTGACATTCGGAAACCGGTTTTTCAACTTCGTAACCGGTTGTGCCGAATTTTTTATATAAAAAAGGACAGAAATTTTAGATCTTTTATTTGATGGCTTAAAGACCATATGCCCCACATCATAACCCAGCGAAAGGGTATTTTCGCTATCAGAAAATTTTGTTACAAAACGATCAGTGGACGGTTTGTGTTTTCTTAAATCATATTTTCTGAAGAGTAACACCAAATAATTTCTTGACGTGTTTTATTATGCATATAAATAAACAACATAAAAAAAAATCTCGTTATTTCCATTTTTTGTAAAACTTCGAAAACCGGTTTTATCAAAAGTCGGTTTTTGTATAAGCCCTAGTTATTAGTGTTATTATTTAGAGCTGTATTGACATTCGAAAACCGGTTTTTGTATAACCCTGTTGAACTTCTACTACCAATGTAAAAAAGTAAATCACCTCTTTATTGTACTGATTCCACATTTGTGTAAATATCAGGACCGGTTTCGCAATCGTGATCACTATTATCTGATAAATCGAAACAGGATTAGTTACTTGAAATAGATTTATCTAAAAATAAATAAAATTGAATTAGTAAAAAAAGGTGAGCTTATTTTTTAAAATACAGGAGTTAATCACTTACAAAATTCACCTTGTCTTTTGTTTGGATATACATATGTACATAAAAAACATGTATGTAATCTTAACATTAAAGCAATTACAATGTTTTGATGTATCAAATTGAAATAGATAATAAAACTTTAATTTGTATATTTCTCTGTGGCCCGAACCCATAAAAAAATCATTATGCGGTCCACTAGAAGTAAAATGTTGTGGATGTCTGGTGCAGTATCAGGGGGTACAAGATATATAAAAAAGTGTCTCGGTTTGAACATTTATAAATCTAGTAGCCATATGTCTAACCAAATTACGAAAATGCAAGCAACGTGAACATATTGTACATAATAACTAGATCTAAATCAGTGCTTTCCAACATGGGGTCCGTGACCCCCTGAGGGGCCGCAGGTTTTCTCCGGGGGCCGCGGCAGAACAAGTTGTGTATAGCGGGGGTCGCGGATTATTTTTTTTTCAGATTTAAAGGGCCGTGGTATGATGTTTTTTTGGTAGCACTGATCCAAATGAATGGATAGAGCTAAAAACTTAATGCGGCGCCTGTGCGCATTTGTGCACCGCAATCTTTGCGCGCACCACGAACCGGCCTTGCATACGTATCATTCAGTTCACTGATTGAACTTTTATTTAATACCTCTGATGAGAAATTTTCCCGTGTCGGAAAGCCGCAATCATTTGACAGTGAATCATTAAGCCGCATGCATGCAACTGCAAATTTTAATTATGCTGTAAATGCGCAAGCGATAAGTAGCAATGTTACAATTCAATCAAAAAAAAACTGTAACTGATGAATCAGGATACCGCCAGCAACATTACCCATGGGCCACAAAACTCCATACTTTAAACAAATTCGTTACGCGCTGCAAACTTTCATACAAATATTGTATACAAAATTGCAACGACTAACGATTTTGCTTCGAGCTTGATGTTTCGTGGCCCTCAGATAACAGCCGCAGGTTTCTCTTCCCGCCGTTTTTTTTTAAAGCGCGTGGGATATTTTTGTTTATTATTCGAATTAATGATGTCATAAATATATTGGTTTTGCTTACTCTTTCACACAAACAATAATTTTATTGCCCATATATATATTTATGTATTTGTCTTCTTTCATAACACCAATAATTTAATCATTATCTTAGAATCGACAGCCCTACAGAATGCTTTAATAAATAAATAAACAGAACATTTATAACGGGCACGCTAGTAAGTGATTGATGCATTTATGGATTGGATTGTATTTTCCTAATAACCTTAAAGCATTGCTTAACATCTAGGTGTTTTTTACCAGTAACTCTCAACATTACTACTTTGCACGACCTTTGTTTACCCATTAATGATATTCTTGGCATATGGCTTTACGGCCATACAAATGACATTGTCGAGTAATTAGTACTTGCTTTTTAATACTCCTGATAAAGAAGTAACCTTTTTTAAACATGTATGTACATATTGATTTGCCTTTTTATCGTAAAGTTATTTGTTTGTAAACTTATTCTTCTAAGTAGTTCTTCCACTTTGTTATGAATTAAAATGAACATTAACTTTACAGCCGTGTAGATCAGGGTTTCTCAACCGGGAGCCATGTGACCCCCCAGGGGGCCACGGAGAATTTTGTCAGATTTGGGGGGCCACGGGCAAATTTCAAAAAATCCGAAAATTTCTGCAATCACGCAAATTTACAGAATTCGAAATCCTTGGAAGAGCTAAAAAAAGTCCCACGCTTCTTTTCTGGGGAAATCCGGAAATTCATAATTTCTCAGACAAATAAACAAATAGACACTCAAAAGGGGCCACGGTCCCAAAAAGGTTGAGAAACACTGGTGTAGATTATTGATAAAAGAAAAGAGGTTGTATTCATACAAAATTCAAGTGTATTGTTTATGTTCTACCCATGAGATGTCAAATGAAGGAATATGTATATCATTAATAAAGGTATTTCGGTATTTGATTCTAAATATCGATTTTGGAAGTATGTATGTACTAACATCGGTATTACGAAAAATCGGTAAACTGTGATCTACTGGGAGTAAATCGAAACTATTTCGATATTTCATAAATATATTATATCATAAACGGATGATTTTCACAAATAATTTACCGTTTCTTAAATTGATTTTACATATATCATTATTGGATCGGGTCCATGGCATAGTGGTTCATCGCAACCCCGGCCAACGCGGTACCTCGTCACATAGCGACCAATTTGTAAATTTTATTTTGAATATAATATAAAATAACTAATAGCTTAACGACCTCACGTTTTTTTATAGAACTTCACCTGGCGGCCGAGCAGTTTTGCGAAAAATTCGCAAAAATTGTAACTTTACTAAATTCACTATAATTTTTAAGCCAATTGAGATATCTTCACCAAATTTAATTTTCTTAACTTCCAGATACTTCGCCTATACGCATATATGAGTCCGCCGGCCAGCAACCTTTGTTTTTCAAAGACTCAAATACGCGTCCGCGGTCGTTAAGCTGCTAAGATTATTCCACGTATTGTGCTACAAACTGTCACACGTGTTTCGCTTTCAGAGGCATCTTCGGACAGACTACTTTCGCAAATGCTTGCTTAAGTACGAAGTATTAAATGAAATATATTATATTAAAATGAACTTACACAAAGTTACCGCCGAATCCATCGAAAATTTTCGTTTAACATTTATTTGCATTTGACACTTCACGTACCAAAATCACTATAATGGGTGGATGTTGTACCTGATAATTTGACGTTATCGTCGAATTTAACATAATTAACTTAGGCAAGGCAAACCTGGTAATTCTAGATTCGTTTGCAAAACTATTTTGCTTTCACTTTATGTGTGACGTTAATTTTGCTTAAAATATTGTTTAGTTTATTGAAAAAGTCTTGTTTCATGTTAAAAATACGTATTTTTAAAATCGTTCGATGAACGAGAAATTTCCCCACGTATCCCCGCGGGGCCAGTATCGACGAGGGGTGTAGGGGAGGCATGCTTAGCTCCATTTTTTATATTTAATATTTTAAACATATATTTATAAAAAATAAAGTTTGATTGTACATTATATCAGGCAAACTGTCAGTTTTCTACAGTGCGTATCGTTAAAATCGAAATGATATTAATCGCCGCTTACCTGAAGGCGATAAATAAAAATGTTGGTTCAGCCCACGCAAATCTTCTGTGCCAACAGATGCCCGTTTCGATTACATCATTGAATTATAAAAAAAAAACAACTGTTGATACATCAATAATAATAATATATGCTAATTCAATTTCATAAAAAAAATGGATTAAAAATGTATGCACACAGTTTATCCAACAATAATTTGTCGGTTGAATAATTCATTGTATTACTACATGAATATATGTTGCTTTATTTTAAATTTCTTATAAACAGCAGCGTAGCCATCTTATAGCAGAGTCATACAATGCATGAGGGCCCAGCAAAAAAGGGGGCCCGAATTTCTACAAACACTCAACTCTGTGTTACACGATTTAAAAATAGTACAGTTCACTAAAAATAACCAATAATAAATATTGAAAATTCTCTATAATAAAATAAATATACAGACAATATACACATGCAGAATTTAAAATTAATGAATGGGATAAATGTTATGTTTGAATATGATTTCATGAAATATAATCTTCCTTGTAATATACAAGGGGTGCATTGATCCAATGCCATATTGACCGGCCGCCACCGCTTCTATTCCTGCTATCTTTAGAAAAAAAGAGAGGCTGAGCAACTAAATAACTAGCAGTTCTCGTAGAAAAACCTGCTCGAATGTATGCATATATGTAACGTCTTGAATTACCTCCCTCCCACCCATCCTATCCTTAAAAACGGGGCGTAGCGAGAGCGATCAGCTAACCACTAGTCCTGTTTTAGCCCTATCCTTCTATCCCTACTCTCTTTAGAAAAAAGAGAGTTTAAACAACTGAGTGACAAGCAGTTCTCGTAGAAACACTTCTCTAGAAATAAATTCCATTAGTAGTCTATATACTCCAAATTGGGAGCGGACATGGTAGAAAAAAACGGCGATCGATAACGCTAATCAGTGGAGAAATATTATATATAAACAGGATGACTATCTTTATTGAGAATATTATACACGAAAAGTTTACCCATATCTCGAAGAATTTTATTTTGACATTTTTTTATATTATAGTAATTAAATAATTTGTATATTTATTAAACTCTTTATCATGAAAAAAAATGCATTGAATTACTATGTCACTTTTAAGGTGTTCACTGTCAATACTTGGTGGAATGGCATTATAATAAAAATAATAAAACATTTTTAGTACTTTTTCCACATAAAATTTATTAGATCAGGACCGGTTTCGCTCATGATGAGCATTGTCAACTGATAAGAAAAACAATAAAACAGTGATATTTATACAAAAGTTAAGTGATAAAAACAAGGTATGACAAACAATTGGTATTACAACCTAGCAAAAGAATTTTGGTTGACAGACATTAAGATTTATTTATTATATACACTAATTGTTGGTTTTTACTTTGGTAATGATAATTCATACCTAATTGGTTTTTGTCATAATAGTTTCATTGCTAAGTGGTCTTCAACTTTTTATTTATAGTTTATTTTCCTTGTATTTTACTTCAATTCTTTTGCTAGGTTGTAATACCTTGTTTTTATCACTTAACTTTTGTATAAATATCACTGTTTTATTGTTTTTATTATCAGTTGACAATGCTCATCATGAGCGAAACCGGTCCTGATCTAATAAATTTTATGTGGAAAAAGTACTAAAAATGTTTTATTATTTTTATTTATGAATTACTATGTGCCTGTGATAAAAAAAACGACAACTATTATCTATGATTGTGATTTTAAATAATGGAACATAATGTAAAAAAAAACAGTCGACCATAGCTTAGAACAATTGAAAAGCGAATTTTAAAATAGTTCATATAAACGAAATTCATGTAAAGAATGCATAATATAAATATGATTCTATGTTTAGAATTCCGTAAATATCTATAAGAAATTATTTGATCTATTTCTAATATCAGTTTGGTATACAATTTTAGTGCATCATTATTTTTTTAAACGTCTCGCATTGTAACATAGTTAGTTACTGTTCGAAATTCAAATATTTTATTGACGCATCAAAGTCATTGACATCTTTAAATCAAAACTGGTTTCTTTGACCCTTTTAACTTGTTCAATTAAATATTATTTGTTTTCAAAACCTTCTAAAGCACTATGTATATACGTTCAAGTATTTGTAAAGATTTTTTTAAATATCGAACACACTTCTTAGACCGCACTATAAATTATATAACACCTTAATTGCTTTACATGTAATTAAAACTAGTCAATTTTGTTTCGCCTGTTTGACTTTACAATAATTATTATCAGTTGATAATTGTAGTAACATAGTTTATTTTTCTATTATTCATGGTGTCCTTATTTTGTACTATGTATATTATAAATGCAACTTTTTTTAATCAAAATTAATTCCTTATCTGTTTGTTTGTAAAATACTATTCAATATTCATAGAAAATATCGTCAAACAAACTGAATTGAAATCAATCTGATGTGTTGATTTTCGGTTTATTTTTTAATTATTTTAATCAGCTCAAGTATTTTAGAATTTTGACTGAAGGTGCTTGATGAAATTTCAATATCAAAGTTGAATTGTCTGAACGCTGTACTCTTCCATTAATCTTGTCGGTAACGGCCTGGGTTTCACCTTTCGGCATCTTCAGGTTTTCAAGTACAAGAAAGTATTTGAAAAGCTTGAAGGTGCCGAATGGCGAAACCCGGGTCGTTAGCGACAAGATTAATGGAAGAGTACCGAATTCAGGCAATTCGTCGAGAAATTAATATTAAAAAACTCTACTAAAGTGCGTACTGAGCCAAAATAAAAAAATGAACACCTTTTGTATTTATTTTTATCTTGAATTTTTTAACTGAAACAAATTCAATATTTTGTTTATAGATCTGTCACGTATGATCATGACTAGAAATTTAATTGCTTTATTGTTTATGATTCAATTTTATAACTTTCAAAAAAAAAATTCAAATATCGAGATGTTTAATTATGTTTATAGTCTGTCAAGTTTTAATTATTTCTCGGCCTAGATATACATCCGCGAGACAGTTAACAGATTAAATGACCCCCTAAAAAGTGAAGTGAGTCAAGTGATATTTTAGGAAACATTGAGTTCGCGATGCGTTATATGTATTATAATTGTCTAAATATCAAGTATGCTACAATTAAAAAATGCTTAGTAAATACACACTGCAAACGTATTTTCTTACTAACATAAAAATAAGCAATCCTTAAAAAAACTCGATAATAAATATTTTAGAACATTTTATTTTATTTTAGACAATAAATACATGAAAAATTTAAAAGGAGTGAATGGTTTAAATGTTATGTTTAAATGATATTTCATGAAATATAACCGCCCCTGCATATACAAGGGGTGCATTGATCCAATGCCACATTGACCGGCCGCCACTGATCGCATGATATAAAACCGTTTATACAATTTACACCTTAAATACATATCGACTGTGGAAAGGAAAAAGGACGTAACCCGCAAATATCAAATTTTACAGGAGGCGCAAAAAACGTGTTTTTATGATTTTGGGCCATATTCAAATTATGAATTATACATAACCTTAAAATGCACGGAGACTTCTAAACTGGTGTTTAATTGACATAACCTAATATTAATAGAAGAAATTGTCTCGGAAAAACTTTTATTTCAGTGTTTTTTCTTGGTTTTCATTTTTTACAAGGTCATCCTTTTCAAACTTAAAAGCTAAATTTAGATACTTATTCGGCATTTTCAGCTTCCATCCTTTTGACAGAATGTGTGTCAAATTATATACATTGTGATTATCGAAAAAAAACCGTGGTGGAAAATTGAGGGTTACGTCCTTTTTCCTTTCCACAGTCGATATCGAAAATTAAGTATTTCTCGACTTATGCGGTTTTCGACTTACGCTGAACCTTTGGAACGAATTAACTACGTAAGTAAAAGACCTACTGTATTTAAAAACAAAGTGTTTTCTAAAATTGTCATATATAACTAACTAGATTTTGTATAGACTAACATAGTTTTAACTGTATTTTTTTAATTAGAATACCGCGTACTCTTAATTGGGAGCATTTATTATATATCATATTCTGGCAGTTGTTGTATCAATTTCCGGCTAATGATGCCATTGAAAATTATTTCAAGTATCGTGTAGGTTTATTGGAGTATACTCTGTGGGAATATTTTTTTATAACTGGTTTAACACGTACCACTTTAGTCAGCTGTCAAATAGTTAATTCTCTTCGTAAATTGATTGGTTCTTTCCCAAAACTTACCATTTCCAAAAATGACAAAAATGATGTCAGGTTATACACCTCTGTTATACGTTATTATTATGTCACTTTTAGGGTGTTCACTGTTAATATTTGGTGGAAAGGCATTATATTAATAAAAACAATATTCCTTTGTACTTTGTTCCACTTTATTTCGCTCATTGCGAGCATTGCCAATTGACAATACAATGCTCGCAATGAGCGAAACCGGTCCTGATTTTTTAAAAATAAAGCGGAATAGAGTACAAAGGAATATTGTGTTTTTATTAAAACAACTATTATGTATTAGTTTTTTTTCCAAATTCTGCGTTGTAAAATTGTATACAAATATTAACAACCTGAAATATTATTCAATATTTGTCTCAGACCTATCAATAAAAAAATAAATGTATGTTTGTGTGCATTAATGATAAAAATAATCAAAATATCAAATACTCAAAGGGTTAAGTGTTAATCAAATTAAGTCAAGTCCGTTGCAACTAGGGCTTATACAAAAACCGACTTTTGAAAAAACCGCTTGCCGAATGTCAATATTGTTCGAAAACCGGTTTTAGCCGGTTTTCGAAGTTTTACAAAAAATGGATAATTCAATTAAAATAGCGAGAAAAAGTTCAATATTTTTATGTTTATATATATAATAATGCACAACAAGAAATTATTTGGTGTTAGTTACTCTTCAGAAAATATGATTTAAGAAAACACAAAGCGGCCACTGATCGTTTTGTAACAAAATTTCCTGATATCGAAAATACCATTTCGCTGGGTAATGAATGATGTAGGGCATATGGTCTTTAAGCCATCAAATAAAAGATCCAAATTTTCTGTCCTCATGTTTATAGTCTCGTTTATGGAAAATTCGGCACAACCGGTTACGATGTTAAAAAACCGGTTTTTTTAATGTCACAAATTTAGCAAAAAAACCGGTTTTTGAAAACCGACAAGCCCTAATTGCAACCAATTTGTTTCTTCAACGCCGACATTGCTGCGTTATGAATTAATCCCAGACGAACATGATGCTAAACTTTCATGAGCAAAAAGTGGAAACAGCCATTATTGCGACATTCACGAATCGAAATACGTATGAAGTAGGGATTCTGATAATATAACTTAGAATTTTATGGCAATGATTATTTGATATTTGAATTCTAGGGACAGATAACCAATTGAGTACACGGTAAAACTTGATTTTTATGTGAGAGCGTGATAGACACTTTTATTGGGCCATCTCTAAGTACACCAGCTCTATTTATTAATCTACTCTTAAATTAATGACCTTTTTGCGTGATGTTGTTATTACATAATATCCTATGAAGAGGTGTAGATGTAATCTATCCACGCTTTGAAAGACAGGTGTCCCCCTGCCGTCTTTAAAGCGTAACCACGCCCCTCGTTAAAAAATATTCAAATGTGTAAAAATGTCCAAGTCAAAATTTATATGCCTTACAATCTTTACATAATTTAATTAATACGCTTCTGCGGTGTTATTACATTTTTAACATACTTTCAAATTGGTTTAATTAAGTATTCAAAAAAAGTTGCCTATAAAGTGAGTAAGTAAATTGTGTTTTAAAATATTTTTGATGGATCGATAAAACGCGTGATGCTTGTTTTATTTACTTTGGGTACTACTGGTTTTTTTTACTTGTGGCAATATTGCATTATAACAACGTTCGAGAACTTTCTAATGACGCGAAAAGCTCTTAAATGTTAGACAAGATAAATACTTTAAAATATACACTGAAATCACTTAATAATGTACGTAATAAAATATTACTTTATTAGTATCATATTTATGTGTAATTTAAATTCTTATATGGTTTGTATTATTGAAAACCCCCTTTGATATACCCAATGAAGCCACAATTACGGAAATTCCTCGAGCGTCGAACATTCCAGACTATGCGCCGACACATGCTGAGATCTCCTCGGCTGTGCAGCGCTTAAAAAACGGGAAGGCGCCGGGCATGGATGGTATACATCCAGAGTTCCTAAAGTACGGCCTGGAGGCGCTTCTGCACCCCCTGCACCAACTTCTTAGTATGGTGTGGGCGCAAGAGCGCTGTCCGAGGGACTGGGTTAATGGCGAGGTAGTCACAATCCACAAAAAAGGTGATCCACTGTGCTGTGACAACTACCGTGGCATAACGCTGCTCAGCGTACCTGGCAAGGTCCTGGCGCAGATAGTATTGGCGAGAATAAGGATTCCAATTATGAGTATCCTCAGGGAAAACCAGGCCGGGTTCTTACCTGGCCGATCCTGCGCGGACCAAATACACAATCTTAGGTGCCTTCTTCAGCAAAGCAACGAATTCAACAGTTCGCTGGCATGTTGCTTTGTAGACTACGAGAAGGCATTTGATAGTCCGCACCGGTCTTCTCTATGGAACATATTAAAATTGTACGGAATCCCAACCAAGATTGTTGCCATCATCAAATGCTTGCACGAGGGGAGCGAATGCTGCATAAGAATCGGTGATATAACCACTGAATGGTTTGGAGTCTCAACCGGGGTCAGACAGGGCTGCGTCTTAGCTCCGTTCCTTTTCATTATAATCTTCGACTTCATTCTGAGGAAGTCAAATCCACCTGACCGAGGTGTGACCGTTACCCCCAATCTAAAGCTATGCGACCTCGAGTATGCAGACGACGCTGTTATATTTGATAAATCTGTCGAGGGTATTCAAGAGACAATGGATAGACTGCAGAGAAACTCATATCGCATCGGTCTTAAAATCAATGCGAGTAAAACCAATGTACTCTGCAACAGTGCCTGTCCGGACCCACACTACCCTTTGACGAGCGCCGGTCAAAACATCGAAAGAGTCGACGGTTTCAGGTACCTGGGGGTACACATCACGGGAGATGGCAATCCGTGTAAAGAGCTCGCGATCCGATTAGGGATAGCTGGAGCAACCTTTAACTCAATGCGGAAAGTCTGGGACTCACGGTTGTACTCGGTCAGAACCAAGTGCCTCCTATTCAACGCATGTATCTTAACAGTGCTGCTTTACGGTTGCGAATCATGGCACCTTACGAAAGCGCAGAGTAACCGTATACTGTGCTTCGAAAACAGATGCCTGCGACGAATGCTAGGGGTGAAATGGTCTGACTTTTTCAGGAACACGGAGATAAGAGAACGGACTAACGAGCCTCTTATCACGTCAAAAATAAAGAAACGGCGGTGGACCTGGCTTGGACACGTGTTGAGGATGCCTGAAGAGAGCCTGAACCCTGCCTGTCTCTTCTTCCGGCCGGATGGATCCCGGCGTCGTGGAAGGCCACTGATGACTATCCACAGGATGTACTCGGCGGAGTTACGGGACGCTGGGATGACCTGGGAGGAGGCGAGGAGACTGGCTGGAGATAGAGAATTGTGGAGGAGCTTCGTGGTGACCATATGCTCCGTATAGGGTGCGGATATGGATTAAAAAAAATTTTTTATTGAAAAATCATAATATTTTTTTCTGAGATGGCGCACACTGTGGCCGATTAGCCTATATGCCAGTGTTTCCTAACCTGGGGTGCGGGAGAAGTTTCTATTATGTCTAAAAAATGTAGATGTATAAAAAACTGTATATTAAATATATTACAGAAAATCTGAATAAATTTTAAAGGGGGTGCGAGAACATATTTTCAGATTCAATAGATAGATTTAATTTCGATTATTTTAACCGAAAGACCGAAAGAGAACCATTGATTGACGTTTGGATATGAATAATAAATATTATAAAATATGATTATACAATCTAGCAATTACTACAAATTATAATTTGACGAAATATAATATATTAATCTATTATTCACACCGTACGATATATTAAGTATATAATTTCATTTGGATGAACAGTATTACCGGAAGCATGATCAAGGCCCACGGATGTCATTTTCATTCCACCGCATAGTTTTCAACATGTCTATGATTTGATATAATTCATGCTGTACTCCAGTGGTGATGTACCGTATGTATGCGTGTCAAAATATTTTTAGCGTTAGCCTTTTTGTAAAATGAAAAAAATAACGTTTAAAAGAAAATATTGATCACGAGTTTTCAAATTATGAGAATTATTATAGTTTAAAATATTCTTTTAGTAAAAATCTCATCGAAACAGAAATCGATGTCAGTTAATGAAATTGCAATACTTTATGTATAGGAAACAATTGATTATATTATAGACGTCACTAGTTTTTTTTAAACAACGGATCATTACTGAAATTGCATTTCGATTTGAGTTTATTTCCTCGTATTCTTTTTTTTAAAACCATTGAGCACATGAGCTTTCAATAAAAACATGTTATTAGTTACTATTATGCGAGAACTCATTTCCCTTAAATCGCTCGACAACCCTGTTTCGAAAATGGTAAGAAAGCTCTGTAACGCAGTGGTCAACGTCGTCGTCGTCACGGTTCCCACGAGCTCGAATCCCGGTATGAACAGCATTTTTAAAATAGATTTAATGATTTCTGTTCGAAGGTATTTATATTTGTGATGTCTAAAAAATTTCAAAATAGTAGCGATTAACTAACGGCCTGCCCTGTACTAGCCGTATCCTTTCTGTCTCTACTCTTTTCGACAAACGATCGGTTGAGCATCTCAGTAACAAGCAGTTTTGGTATAAAAACTCTGCTTAGAAACCTTCATAAAGGGGCCGCATGATCCACATTGTGAGCGGACATGGATTAAAAAAAAATAATAACGATTGTACATACGTAGGTGATATTTTAATTACACTCCATATTCCAAAGTATTTTTGTATTTTGAAAGAAATTTGATTTTGTTTTTTTTTATGAAACAACTTGCCGGTGGTAAATCAAGCAATATTATTTGGAAACAAAATAAATGGCCAGAGTTTAACTCAATTTTTGGTCAGAATTCAAATAAACTTTTGGTCTGAATAAAATTCAATTTTTGGTCACAATAAAAATATTATACGGTTCGATTTTTATAATCATTCTGGTTAGGTTAGGTTAGGTTAGGTTTTTTATTTAAATAATGACTATTTTATATAAATTCTGACCATTAATTATTTATTCTACCCTCCGTTATTTTGAACATTTAATATAAATTCTGACAAATGTATTAAAAATTTAATTAAAATTCTGGCTGGTTAAATACGAGCCATATTTTTGTACGTGCCCCATCTCTGGGGCTCGTGCGTTTGGTTCACCATACCTGACATACATAATGTCTAACGTATGTGTAAAATGCATCTGCAATAGGTATCCATTGTGGGATGAATTATTATTATGCGATCACAAGGTTATTACAAGATCGCAGTTGGATTATTACTGTCGAATTATCGATTTATTCGAATAGCTTCATTCCTTAACCGCTAGAGGCATTTCCGGTCATTTTCGAAATTTGAATAATGTGGAGAAATTTATAATTGGAAATACACTCTTAGTGTAATATTTCTTATTTTCTCTAACATTATTATGTTTGAGGATATACAGAACATTAGTTAATGTTTGCAACGTTTGACAATATTTTATCTAAGAAAAAAAAGCACATTTTTGCTACATGAGAGCTTAATTTAAAAGCAACGTACACTTAATTAATTGAAAGCTATGTAATACCACCATGCGTCTGTTTTCAAATTAAATTACATATTTTTAAGTTATTCACTGAGAATACTTGGTAGAAAGGACCGGGCTTGCTCATGAGCGAAACCGGTCATGATCATAGAAAATAAAAGTGGAATTAGTAAAAATAAGCGTTTATTTTTTTTTTAATTTAAAGAACCTGCCAAAAAGATATCAAAATTAGTATGGTATTGCAAGTCATTTGTGTACCTTAAATAAGCTTGTTGTCGATTACTGCTAACGCTTACAGAATGGCAAAAAAGGATATTCAAACACGATATTACTTTCCTTACATATACGATTATTGCTAATAATTTAAATGCAACATAATCTTAGAGCTGTCATCGTTTTTGTCTATCTTGTTACATTGCTATTTATAAAAAAATATATCTATACGCCCATTGTATGATTATTTTATTGAAACAAAAAGTGCAAGCGGAACAACATCATTATCTTGTCGACATCTCTCTTTCTGACAAGATTAATAGACCATAAGATGGTGCACTTCATTCTTCAAATAAAAACTTGTCTCTTCACTTAATAACGTATGATGATTGTGTTGGTGACAGCACTTTTTCTGTATTCATATTTACTCAACGTATTTTCTTGATAGTAAAAAGCGTGTTTTTTTTCTTCCTATTTTGATGTTCCTGAATTCGGGAGGTGTTTTTCTTACCTGTATCAAAAATTAACAATCGTCACGATCTACAGGATATGAAAATGTGTCAATACTCTTGAATTTTTTTTATTTATTTATTGTTAAAAATCAAAATTACAGTACATGACATAACAGCTGACGCCAATTCGCCATGCACTTAAAAAATATAATAAGATAAAATATAAAATAAAAATACACAGTACATCAAATTCAACATAAAAAATCAAGAAATACAAAAGAAAAAATCATCAAACAGTTCACAAATACCATCACCAAAAATGTCCACTTCTCTAGGCAATGCGTTGATTAGTCGAACGGCCCTTGGAACTGGTGACTCATACCTCCTAAGCGAGGTATAAGTTTTTAGAAATAAAAGTTTTTGCTCATTGTTTCGCCCACGTAAGAATAAATTGGGAGCATGTAAATTAATAGTCATGAGAATTTCAGGATTATTAACTCGGCCCCGAAGAAGAAGAGAAAAATGCTTTAAGCTTGAAAACGATCTTCGAGCTTCAAGTGAGTGAAATGATAACATTCCTAAAAGAAATTTGGTGGGGTAGTATTCCTTTAAGGAAATATCAAAGGGGAAGAATTTAATTTTTTTTGAAATAACAATATCTTAGAAATTTCTTATGTATTCTCTCCAATTTCAGCTTGTATGAACTTTAAAAATGTTGCAGCATTTACATAATTCGACTGTGGAAAGGAAAAAGGACGTAACCCACACATATCAAATTTTACAGGAGGCGCTAAAAACGTGTTTTGATGATTTTGTGATATTATGAATTATATTATTATTTTGTGACAATTATGAATTATACACAACCTTGAAGTACACGGATACTTCTAAACTGGTGTTTAATTGACATAAACTAATATTAATTAAAGAAATTGTCTCGGAAAAACCTTTATTTCAGTGTTTTTTCTTGGTTTTAATTTTTTACAAAGTCATCTTTTTCAAACATAAAAGCTAAATTTAGATACTTTTTTCGGCATTTTCAGTTTCCATCCTTTTGATAGAATGTGTGTCAAGTTGTATAAATTGTGATTATAGAAAAAAAGCTGTTTTGGAAAATTGAGGGTTACGTCCTTTTTCCTTTCCACAGTCGATATATATAGCTTGAATAAAATTCTTGAGGTCAAAATTTCATAGGAATACGGAGACAATGGATCTCTCGTTTCAATACACAATCAAGAATTCTTACAATTATTATTAGAATCGTGGGGGGAGTTTTAGACATCACAAACAGCCATGTCTTCGAAAAGAAAATCGATAAATCAACTGATTTTTTTTTGTTCGTACTGGGATTCGATTCGACCGGCATGGAAGCCAACGACGTTGATCACTGTGCTATGGGCCCGACATTTAATTGATTACAATAGGCGAGAAAATAACTATGCGCTTTTCTTAATTTTAATGCCGTATGCACTGCCATTATTTGATCGATCATACATGTGGAGCCAAAAGTGTCTGGATTTTATGGATGGTAGTACTTGGCACACATTGCATGCAAAATATTGATTTGTATTACTTTTTACTCAATCGTATTGTATTCATAGTATGTCAAATATAATGGTTGGAAAGGCTTCCTAAATCCGGATAAGCAATAACCGGATTAAAATGTCATTCGCATTTTTTACCAGCTTTAATTTACGTCAAATTTTATATTTCCTCTTGCTTCAAATCCAAATCCAACAGTTTAACTGTCCGTACCAAATTAGTGCAAAGAAAAAAGATTATAGAAATCAAAATATTTACAAATAATTAATAACTTTTGAATCCTAATTTAAATATTTTAGTATCTTCGATAGATTTGTCGGTAACAGTGTGGAAATTCATTTTTAATATGATAAAAAAAATGATAACATTGTTTTTCCACTCGTTGTGTTACAGAATGTGATACAACGTTTACGAATAAACATACAATTGTGAAATCAGTTTATTCTTAAACATTGCGATGTTCCGATGATGTTTCTCAAATAAGCGAATCACGTGTCACATTCTTAATAAAAAAAATATCAAGTTTAATTGTGTATTGAAATATTTTATTATTAAAAACTCCCCTGGTCTATGTCGATGGAAATTAAAACGATTTTTGCATCAGCATTATAAAAGGCGACATTGTTGGGTTAATTTATAAAATTTACAGAGATGTTCGTACAAATTTAAAATAAATATTAAGAAAACATATAGCCTCTTTTTAAAATCGTCCTCATTCCCGGAGCTTTAATTTACGCTGTACACTCAAAATAAATCTTTTAAATGTACCCGTTTTCAACAAATTGAAAGACACATACATATATGTATTTATCGATGAGATTATTTTTTCGATTTAAAATTGAATGAGATATAAAGTTCACGAAATCATAAATTATCTTATGCTAATTGGTCATATCCATGATGCATGATCCATGAGACTTCACAGCGTTCGTGAAGCTAGTCTACGCACAGTATATAAAATATAATTGAAGGGTCTTTGAAGGGCCCATGGATATTTTCCATTCCAGGGCAGCTATACACTTGCGGATTCGTACATACATTCATTGTTTGTACTTTACAGGAAATAACTTATTATTTCAACAATGTTGAGAATGACTTTTTCATACTGCTATCTTGTCAGGTGGGAATTACAAGATTTAATATGTAGGAATTTGTACTCCACGCTATTGTCAGATCGCCAGATCCCTGGATTGAACATTCACCATAAAACCTTGTAGAAATACAGGATTCAGGATTGAAAAATTTTTGCTCGGCGATTTTAAAAACCTGGGAATTTACGGACTTCCTAAACCTAAATAAAAGGATACCTTTTTTTAACCTCGTGGGGATTTTACAAAAAAAAATATTCGATTTCGTAAACCCAGGAATTTACGAAATTTCCAAAATGAAAAGCCACGAGACCTTTTATAAGCTATCGCGCAAATTTCTAAAGTTTCCTCTGTTTAATCAACAATTTTTATAGAATTTCGCAGTTCTTGGCGTGATCCTGATATCCCGTGATTAGTACAATCACAATCCCAAAATTTTGGGATCATAAAATAGGACGGTATTCCGAGATTGGAGGCTCTAGTTGAAGCCTTTTCTTTCTACTGAGCGCAGGGTGAAGACAAGATAAAAACGCTAATTTTTATTAGGGTGGTAAAATCATAAATTAAATATATTTTACAATGGTGAGCCATCTGTCCTTTATTATTAAATATTATTCACTTTGTTTCATTTCTGTTAATGATTTTAATAATTCACAAGAATTATAAGTTGTTTATTTTTAACAGTATTATATATTAACATAGATGGAGTATTTGAACGTTTTTTTTTTACAATATTTATAATTATCTCTTAAATGGTAAACACTAAAAAATATTATTATTGAGACATGTTACGTGTTCTTTAATTTTAAAATAAAAGTTTCTCTCTGTCTGCCCTACATAAAAAGCTTGACAGTCTTCGCATCAAATACTTTAATATTGTTGAACTGATATATGCTTGTATTGATTAGCAAAATAAATAATTCTTACTGGCAAGACTTTGGTGAGTGAAAGTGCTCCCAACTAAAATTACTAAAACAATTTCGTTTGCAAAACATCAGAAGTATAATACATATAAATTTAGTAAAAGTAAAAAAAAATACCAATATGTTACGTAGTAGAGAGGTTGGAAAATATCCCAAATTTATTCCAACAAAAATACGCCCATATATGTATGCATCTACGTTGGAGCTGGATATCATATTTTGACAGGAAACAATCATTTTCATTGCGATCGCGTATGCGTATTATGTAGTAGATATGGTTCGGTGATATTACGGCCGTGAACGTGAACCAAAATCGCTGATGGATTGCTCACGAAAGTTTATCGCCGAGTCATGACGCTGCTGCAGGTGAAAATAATTCCATTTGATTAATGCAGCACATTTGAGAAATTCTGAATACAGCGATTCGGTATTACCAATATCGTTTCTGGGATTTCTGAAAATGAGTTGTCTGGAGCGTAAGATTCTAGCCAAAATACAACTTATTCAAAAAAATAAACATCATTAGGTATCAGAACCATTTTCGATTATCACGAGCATTTTCAACTGATAAGAAAATACATTAATACACGGAAAAACTATTAATAGTCTATCAAATAATTGGTAAATTAATCAATCAAAAAACGGAATTTACAGATATAACCAGGGCTGTGGAGTGAAGTAAAAAAAAAGACGACTCCGACTCCGAGGAAATTTTTCAATAATTTCATTTTAACATAAATATATGTATACCATCAGATCATCTTTAGTCAGCCAAGCATGATATGTCAACACTTTTGAATATTTTGTTTGAATACACAAAATTAAATATATTTTTCAAAAAAAAATCGAGCCGCTCATTTTTCACGACTACGACTCCACAGCCCTGGATATAACATAATGATAAGTGACACTAAAATAAAGATAATTAAAATTTTTAAAAACTACAAATAAAATTTACTAACCTCTCTAACTTTATTGTTTTTTGATGCAATTGAAAATTAGTATATAACCCTATTTCAAGAAAAAAACACTTACCAAACATTTAATAAAATTTCGTATATAGGCTGTTTACAAGAACTCCTTGTTATTCTGTCAATGATGAACAGATGGACTAGGAAAAGACTTCTAGTTAACTAATCGCTGCCCTTAAGAGTAGCAAGGAAATGTGCATTAGCGCTCCCACACTAGCGCACAATATAAGATCAAAAATTAGATATTTATTATACTTTTACAAACATATCAAAGAAAATTTTATCGATTAAAATAAATATTAAGTTAACGAAATTCCACTGTTGTTTATTTATATTTTGAATTGTTTTTATGGTACTTTTTCGTGTATTTCAAAGTTTTAAAATATTTATTTTTTTATTAAAATTATTAGTACTGAGCGCTTAAGGCTCCGCATCGAGAAAATGTAGAAATCCATATCTTTGAACTTTAACCACCAATCCATAAATTGACTCTACAAATCAATATAATATATATTATGAAAGTGTTCAATCGGGGATTTGAAGCAGAAATCGCAACCGAATAGATCAAACGCACAACACCCTTGTCCACTCTACTACAAAACCTTCACCCTGTGCAATATACCCAGTGGTGTAGTGGGGCCAGGTCGGCGACCTGCCACCTTTTTGACTTGTAACTTAATTTTCAAGTACAAACTTACATAAATTCAAAATACTTTTTGTAAATATAAAAATAAGTATTATTATATGAATTGACTGTTTTTTTTTGTATTTTTATCATCAAATGCATCGTACAAGAAGTGAGTAAAGTTTTTTTACAAATAATTGCGCGTTTTTTTTATTGATTTAATTATTACTAGCTGTAAGCCCGTTACCCAGCAACGTGAGATTTTTGTTGCAAATTATTTAATTTAATTTAATTTTATATTATTTTATGTTATTTTATATTATTTTATTTTGTTTTATTTTATTTTATTTTATTTTATTTTATTTTATTTTATTTTATTTTATTTTATTTTATTTTATTTTATTTTATTTTATTTAATTTAATTTAATTTAATTTAATTTAATTTTATTTTATTTAATTTTATTTAATATTATTTAATTTAATTTTATTTAATTTAATTTAATTTAATTTAAATTTATTTTATTTTATTTTATTGTATTTTATTTTTATTTATTTTATTTTTATTAGAAATTTCGTAAATTATTTAATTTTTGGAATAATGTTTAAGTTTGCTAACAACCATTTTTCGTAGTAGCCGAAATTTCGTTTATATTTAATTTTTGGAATAATGTTCAAGTTTGCTAACAACCATTTTTCGTAGGAGCAGAAATTTCGTAAATTATTTAATATTTAGAATAATGTTCAAGTTTGCTAACAACCATTTTTCGTAGTAGCAGAAATTTCGTAAATTATTTAATTTTTGAAATAATGTTTAAGTTTGCTAACAACCATTTTTCGTAGTAGCCGAAATGTCTTAAATTATTTAATTTTTGAAATAATGTTCAAGTTTGCTAACAACCATTTTTCGTAGTAGCAGAAATTTCGTAAATTATTTAATTTTTGAAATAATGTTTAAGTTTGCTAACAACCATTTTTCGTAGGAGCAGAAATTTCGTAAATTATTTAATATTTGGAATAATGTTCAAGTTTGCTAACAACCATTTTTCGTAGGAGCAGAAATTTCGTAAATTATTTAATATTTGGAATAATGTTCAAGTTTGCTAACAACCATTTTTCGTAGGAGCAGAAATTTCGTAAATGATTTAATATTTGGAATAATGTTCAAGTTTGCTAACAACCATTTTTCGTAGGAGCAGAAATTTCGTAAATTATTTAATATTTGGAATAATGTTCAAGTTTGCTAACAACCATTTTTCGTAGGAGCAGAAATTTCGTAAATGATTTAATATTTGGAATAATGTTCAAGTTTGCTAACAACCATTTTTCGTAGGAGCAGAAATTTCGTAAATTATTTAATTTTTGAAATAATGTTCAAGTTTGCTAACAACCATTTTTCGTAGGAGCAGAAATTTCGTAAATTATTTAATATTTGGAATAATGTCCAAGTTTGCTAACAATCATTTTTCGTAGTAGCAGAAATTTCGTAAATTATTTAATATTTGGAATAATGTTGAAGTTTGCTAAGAACCATTTTTCGTAGTAGCAGAAATTTCGTAAATTATTTAATTTTTGAAATAATGTTTAAGTTTGCTAACAACCATTTTTCGTAGGAGCAGAAATTTCGTAAATTATTTAATATTTGGAATAATGTTCAAGTTTGCTAAAAACCATTTTTCGTAGGAGCAGAAATTTCGTAAATTATTTAATATTTGGAATAATGTTCAAGTTTGCTAACAACCATTTTTCGTAGGAGCAGAAATTTCGTAAATGATTTAATATTTGGAATAATGTTCAAGTTTGCTAACAACCATTTTTCGTAGGAGCAGAAATTTCGTAAATTATTTAATTTTTGAAATAATGTTCAAGTTTGCTAACAACCATTTTTCGTAGGAGCAGAAATTTCGTAAATTATTTAATTTTTGAAATAATGTTCAAGTTTGCTAACAACCATTTTTCGTAGGAGCAGAAATTTCGTAAATTATTTAATATTTGGAATAATGTTCAAGTTTGCTAATAACCATTTTTCGTAATAGCAGAAATTTCGTAAATTATTATATTTTGGAATAACTTTTAAGTTTGCTAACAACCATTTTTCGTAGTAGCAGAAATTTCGTAAATTATTAAATCTTTGGAATAATGTTGAAGTTTGCTAACAACCATTTTTCGTGGTAGCAGAAATTTCGTAAATTATTATATCTTGGAATAATGTTTAAGTTTGCTAACAACCATTTTTCGTAAATTATTAAATCTTTGGAATAATGTTCAAGTTTGCTAACAATCATTTTTCGTAGTACCATTAATCGACCTCGGCGCATATATCGACAGCCCTGCAAAGGTTTCAAGTGTGCAAACAAATATATTTCGTAGAAAAAGAAAAATATCTTGGAATCATTTTTTTTGAATTGGCCACACTAAGTATTTGACATATTCTATTTTTGAATTCTCAATACAAACAAACAATCAAAGTCAAGTTTGAAATAGTTCTTTTTTCGAATGCTTAATATATATAATCTAATTTTGTCGCACCTGAAAGTTTGCCCTTTACCTCAGCGGTAAGACGTTCCGTTCATATTGCAAAGTTCCACGTTTCGAATCCGACCCGCGGCAGAAATAAAATGTGAAATAAAGTTTAGCGTTTTTTCACATTTAAAACTATGTGCTTCTTCAGCGTAATGAAAAAATACTTCTAGTATGAATAAAAAAAATGTCGACAGTCGGGCTGGGGATGAGGAGGGGGAGGGGAAATCGGTGACAATCATATAGAAGATGGATGACACTGAACAAAATCTGTCCCAGGAAATTTGAATTTTGAATATAAAAAGACGTCCATTCCAATTGGCCGAAAAATGTGATGTTCAAAATATGTTCAAAATAAATCGCTATCATTGGGCGAAGTGGACATCAGTACGCACACATTTGTGAAAAGTAAAAAGTAAAAAGTAAAAAGTGAAAAGTAAAAAGTGAAAAGTAAAAAGTAAAAAGTGAAAACTTATTTTATCGGCTATTAATATATAGATTAAATTTATTAAAAATTATTAAAACATGTGTTTTTTTAACTTCGGATGGATATAAAGAAATAAAATAGGGAAGAAATCAGTGACCAATCTGGTATGTATTTATTTACCACTACACCACTGAATATACCTGTAGTCATCCTTAATAGAAAAAAATGATTTTTTTTAGGATGTAATGGATTTTTCTAATATGTGTATTTTTCTACTCATCTTTCGTACGCTGTCAGTCAATATCACGCTGGTGTACCTTGCAATGTCCCTAATTGGTTGTGACAACAGAGACACATGGTCTGAATATTTCGCATGGAGGATATCGTGACATGACGTCTGTATTCCATTATCTAAACTGTATAATTAGCTAACAATACGTGTTGTTTTTAATCCTTAACTTTTCGCCATAGTTTTTTTTTTCGTGACTATTGTGTGTGTTCACTATTCCGTGACCAAGCGATATCTTCCAAAAAATCATATCTAGCAAAAAATTTCGACTGTGGAAAGGAAAAAGGACGTAACCCACACATATCAAATTTTACAGGAGGCGCATAAAACCTGTTATGATGTTTTTAGGCCATAGGCAAATTATTTCATATACACATACTTGAAATGCACGAAGACTTGTAAACTGGTGTTTCATCGACATAATCTAATAATAAATTGTTTAAGTATAATCTTTTTTTAAGTCCATTTTACTGTTTGCAATTTTGACAGGTCTAACTTCAAAGTTAAATTTAGATACTAATTCGGCATTTGCAACTTAAAACCTTTTGATAGATTGTGTATTAAGTTAGTTATATAGATTGTGTTTATCGAAAAGAGTTGTTTTGAAAACACTGTGGGATACGTATTTTTTCCTTTCCACAGTTGATATGCAGACTGTAGACCAGGCATTCCCAAATCTTAGCCCGCGGGGCACATGTGGCTCAATCAGTGGCGGCCGGTCAATGTGGCATTGGATCAATGCACCCCTTGTATATGCAGGGTGGTTATATTTAGACAATTTTTAATATTTATTATAGACAATAAAGACATGAAGAATTTAAAATGAGTGAATGGTATTAATGTTATAAGCGCCCCTGCATATACAAGTTGTGCATTGATCCAATGCTACATTGACTGGCCGCCACTGGGCTCAATTAAAGGTTTTGTATGGCTCTTTCAAAGTGTTACTAAATTGTATTTCTAATGAATTACTAAATTTGTGACGAATTTTTGGAATTTTCGCCTGGGTGTCGCATTCCACCGTCAGACATTCATTTTTAGTAACGCCAATTTCTCAAGATTCAAGGTTTTTACATGTTTGTTGAAATTCAAAACAAAACTCTATGACATGACGTGATTCCATGTCAAATTTTGAACGAAGACAATTTATCAAAAATATATCCTTGAAGATGAATTTTCAAAATGAAGGTAATTAATTAGCAATGTGAATTATAGCTGCATTTATCGCTGTGAGTCATTTTTCTCAATATTAAAAATTGTAAAATCGAAGTATCCAAACAGGTAGACTGATAAAAATTTAACCAATTTACTGCGATGCGCGACGTCCAATTTACCGGTCGACATTAAAAAAGTAACATGTAATAAAAATAAATGGTTAAAGGATTTAAAAAAATATCAAGTTTGTTTATTTTTAGTATATTTTTTTTTATTAAGGCTTAAAATATTTATGTGTGACCCATCAAAGACATACATTATTTTATTTGCTCCACCAAGTGACTGCAGTTGGGTATTCCTGCTGTAGACTATAGATAAGTTTTAGTGATTTTTATTGGGAGCACTATCTCTCGCCAACGTCTTACTACTAAAAAATCTTTCTTTTTAGGCATATATGCCAGTTCTGAACTAAAACAATTTCAAATATTAAAACATTTAATGTGAAGACTGTCAAGCTTCTTATGGAGGTAGACAGATAAAAATTGAATTAAAGTTTATTTTCAAAAAAATAAAATAATCATTTGTACTAATTCCCACTTTTATTTAATAAGATCAGGGCCGATTTCGTTCATAACGAGCATTATCAACTGATGAGAGAATACAATTTTACAGTGTTATTTATACAAATAAAAATGAAATTAATAAAGTTTAATTGACAATTTGTATTGAAAGGAATTTATAAATAAATGTACACATTATGAATACGTGTGAAGTAGAGGTCTGCACAGGGACCGAGGGCCCTTACCCGGCCCAGCCCGCGGGCCGGGTTCGGGCGGGTAAGCGCAATTGAGATTCGGGCTAGAGCCGGGCCCGGGTAAGGAAGAAGGAAGGTAATTATTACCAGTTCGATAGAGAATCGTAAATTTAAAAAAAAACGGGTTTTTCGGTCTGTTGAGTATAAATCGTTAATAAAATAAATAGTTCGGGTAACAATTGTGGTATTAGACTCGGGCCCGGGCCGGGTCGGGTCTGAGTCTTTCGGGCTCGGACCGGGTAATTTTGTAAATTTTTGGCCCGTGCCTCTAGAAAAAAAAGTGTGAAGTTTCCTAATGCGTATGCGGCCGTCTGCATGCTCGTCATGAGAAAAACCGGTCCCGATCTTGGGAAATAAAATTGATAATAAGTACAAATGAATATTGTTTTTCTTAATATAATACCTTTCCACAAAGTATTGACAGTGAGCACCCTAATGTGAAATTTATTGTAAATAATTCAAACTATTACTTTAAACCATACAATTACAATTAAAAATATTATCATAAATGTACTGATGTCAATCATAGTGTGTGAATTAATTTAAATCTTATGCATTTATTAAAATATTTCTCTTACTCACTGAAAACATACAATGAATTAAAATAATTGTACAGTTTCACATATCAATATATTTCCGTTATTTATAGCCGTGATATAACAGCTATCGTTTTTTTCTCTGTAATTGGTATATAAATAATAATAAAACCAATGCTATGGCCGTCACGGCTTCAAGATATTTTGCAATAGAGATAAAAAAAAGAATGAATCACAAACAAATCATTAAATATATTTTGCAATGAGCTGTCTTTTCGCCGTGAGAAGTAACGAAATCTGGAACGAATTCGAAAGAAATGTCTGACCTATGTGCTATTCGTGGGTCAATTATTGACCTCAAGTGTGAGATTTGGCTGTCGTACTATGCACTACCGAATGTCATAACAATTTGTTTTTATTACCTATATTATCTTATGTTGCTACATGATATCGAAAAAAAAAATGTCTACAGGTCTACGACAATTGGCCTAAAAATTTCGTATTTCCAGTGTGCTAGAACTCAATCCGGTCTTTGAAATAAAATGAGGAATTATTCCAATGTACACAAGAATCGTTATTTCGCATTAACTTTTAACTAATATTACTCTTTGGTGATCTTTGCAATTAAATGTTAGAGGTGTTTCTAATTTTAATTTGTGTCAGCTTAGACAGAGTCACTTATTTATAATTTCTACTGTAGTTTATAAATTATTTAACACCAATGGCTTATTACACCTTTTTATTTCACTTTTTTTTTGTATAAATAGCACTGCTAAATTATATTTCTTATCAGCTGCAATGCTCGCCATGAGCGAAACCGGTTCTGATCTTGGTATATAAAAGTGGAAATAAGTACAAAAGAATATTGAGTTTTTATTAATATAATGCCTTTCCACCAAGTATTGACAGTGAACAGCCTTAAAGTTTAACAAATATACCATTGGCTCAAATTATAAAGGTGTCCGTAATTTGTTCATGTTATACTATTTTAAGATTTCTACTGAAAGTGAAATTTCAATCGGTATTTCGATCCCAATGAGTAGTCTTTTTTTGCTTTATCTAATCAATTTTGTTAAACCGGTATAGATATATTCGTTTGGTATTTAACCTCCAGTCATCTAGTGCTTATTCAACGCATTTATTTTCCAGAAAAAATACCGCCTAACCGACCCATGTAAGATATGTTCGTAGCTTTTTTTAAATGTAAAGTACCTATCTGGCCACTTTTTGAATAAATCTAAAACAATATAATAATTAATTAAAATACTATTAAATTTGTGACGTCAAACCTATAATATATATGTTGGGGTAGGGTAGGCAATATTTCAGGATTAATAGGCTTTTTCCAGAGGACTTCCGTGGGGCTTCCATCTTCTACGCCGGAAGCTGGGAAATGGCAATTTGCCCACATTCATTGTGCCGTTGTACCGGTGGCGTATTCTATTTCGTGCAGTGACGTCAATGCATCCATCCGATTTAAGTGGTGGAGTATTAAATTGAAAATATTTATTAAATAAAATCTTTTTAAATTTAAAATGATGTACATAATATTTTATTTTACTCGTATATACATATTATCAAAAGTGCAATGCAAAAATTATTTTTCTTTTATTTTTGAAGACTTGACACTGAGTTTTAAATAGAAATGAACATCGAGAAACATTATACAGTAAAACCCCCATCTACACTAATGTTGGGACAGTGTAATTCGGGGTTGTGTAATTGGGGGTGTGAATCTCATAAAAAAATTAGGGATTTGGTTTTTTCTGCAGAAAATTCAAAACTAAGATTTCTCTTAGTTTTGCAAAAAAATAAATATTGACGAAATATTTAGTTACCAAGTGATAAAATGCAAAGGGCTCCAAATCCCACACATAGACAGTCGCCCGCTATACATGTATAGCCTGGCACGTGTTAAATACACATACGCTAGCCAACATTTGATTGTATGCGCAGCACAAACGACCGTCTCGTAGTAATGACAATGGAATGCGACCATGCAATTGGAGGATTTGCGGCGAATATTTCAAGCCAGCGCGTAATTCGGGGTAGTGTAATTGTAATAAGGTGTTCCACTGTATTCATAAAAATAAAATACACATTTGTGCTTATTTCACTTTAATTTCATATGGTTTCGGTCAAGACGAGCATTATAAACTGATAAGTGAAAACAATATTACAGTGTTATTTATACAAAAAAAAAAAAAAAATTAGGGTGTTTTCACCCAAGCGATCAAACTCTGCAATAATTTCAACCCCCGACCGGATTTTGCTATCCACAATATTTTATGACAAAATTAATTAAACTTCCAACTTGGTATAATTGCATGGCCAGATGAATGAATATATCAAAGTTTCATTTCATATTATTTCTTAGGATTTTATTGCAAAGTAAATAACGCACAGCTGGCTCGGAGAGCAGTTTATTTATATTTCTTCTTCATACAGTTTTTCTTTTACCCCTTAAACTTTCCGCACGATTACTTTCTTTCGCCTTTTATATCTGTCGTGCGTACAAAAAAAATCTACGAAGCGCTTTTACAGTGACATTTCTTTTGTCTAATAGCCAAGTATGTGGGGATAGTATTTTTTTTATAAGGTGCTTGGGATTTACTCTGCTTATAGTGTCCTTTGAATATGGTTCAGCAAAATATGTGAATTGCTTTTTACTTAGTTTCTCAACCTCTTACCGTCCGATAGAGTAGAGAGAAAGTGGTGTGCCTAGGACAAGACTAGTGGTTAACTAATCACATTCGCTGCGATCAAATAGCGGGGAGAAGGTAAATTCAATAGAAATCCTACTTACTAAATAAGAAAGAGATACGTCTCTAAAAACATCTCATTAAATAGCATCAAATTATTGAAAAATATGATGTATTAAATACTATAAAATCAAAATTGAACATGTTTTCATTTCACTGTTTGTGTTACAAGGCGTTGAAGGTATTTTACAACTTTGAGAAGCATCTTTAAAAGTTTCTCATTGTAAGATTTAGTATTATGTACAACTAGGGCATCCAGTCCCAGAACCTTTTTTATCCCAGGATTTTTTGGATTCACAATCTTTCAATACAGGTTGGTCTAACTCAGTGATTCTCAAAGTGGTTCCTACGGACCCCCAGGGGTCCTTGAGACAGATTTGGGGGTGCGTGGACAACGTCGGGTAGTCCGTGAGAGAATACATATAAACATATTCCAGACACCTTTTTCATTATTAAGAAAGTTAATAAAAATAAGCTAGTAACGATTTTTACGCCCTCAGTAAAATATAATTAAAGTACATAAGAAAACAAGTAATTTATTGATTTTGCTTTTACTTGGTAGAACTCCATTATAATAGGGTAAAAATATCAACGTATTTTAGTTCTACAGTTTTTTATAATTATGAGTTGATAGCTATTTCGGCTTTCACCATCGTCAGAACTATGTTTAAACTTACATTTTGTTCAGCTATATATACTGGCTCCGAAGAGATACACAATGCATTATGTTATTCACTATTATTATGTTATTATTATAACTAAACGAGTTAGTGAAAATCTTCCGTACTTGAGCCCTGTGAATGGATCGTCCAAGTGTGGATATGCACTATCATAAAGCTTAAAATCAGTGCCAGTTTATCGTAAGATTAATGTAGCATTCATTACAACATTGGCATTTTAAAATGTCAGACGTAGAAATGCCGCCATTAAAGATTTATTATTGATGGCACAGTAGGTACTATGTTAATTTTATCGACCGAATTTTGAGTGTTGTCGGCATTCGATCATAAATTTTTCAAAACCGTTTCCGACTTTTATAATAATATTATATTCATGAATTTATTGCCGACCACCTATGATAAAAAAATGCCTAACAATTATTTAAAAAAAAAACTTGAAAGTATTTATGGTTATTTTGCGCAGATGGCCTCCGGGGTACCCAGCAGCTCACATCTCTGATAATACCGATGTTTAATCTCGATTATTTAGGTAAGATTATCCGGTTTTTCGAATAATCTGTGCATGATTATTATTTCGCCGTTGTGTTGTAAAAAACACATTTTAAAAAATACTTATTATTAGTAACGCCATACAGAATTAGAGTACAAAGTAAATATACCTTTTATGGGCGAACTTGACCCTTTTTATCATACCCATACCTCGATTTAAACGAGACCCTTTTTACGCTGCTTAACTGAAACGCGGTTAAGAAAAATACATTTTTTGGATAGCATAATTACTTTGATAACAATGATTTTTAACCGATTCTAAGAAAACATCTGGTTAGATTAGAAAACAGCAGCAACGAAGAGGAATATTTAAAATTGTTATACCGTTTTAAGTTATTTATATTATTTGTAGTGTATTACTTATTATTATCAAAAATTATTTTTTGCTACTGTATATACTAAAAAATATATCCCACGCTATCATTTTTCATGTAATTGTGTAAGATTACTTAAGCCACTTTTTTGAAACCTATTTTCCATTTTAGTATGATCTATATGCTTCGAATAATGCGAATTTTATTTTTATGGAACCTATCCACCATTTTTGTATGCATTATAGGGCGATTGTTTCAGTAGTCAGCCAGTTAAGGGACTGTTGTTTTTTCGGAAGATATATTGAATTAATGAATATATATATTTTTCCACTGATATTTTAAAAAACAGATACCAAATAATTTAATCAATTGGAAATAAAAACGGATAATATCATTGCACATATAACATAAGAACAGTTTTCTCCAAAAAATGGTAAAAAAATCCAGTACTCGGCCACCAAAAATCAGTAGTTAGCCTTACATAGGTCAGTTTAGTACAAAAATACATATTTAAGTGGTTAACTACCGACACATATTTTAACAATTCTGTTTTTTCTCAGTGTCAACAACTATTATTCACGTTTAAGCTAAAAGGCTGACTACTGGACACGGCTGACTATAGGAACAGTCTCCCTATACATCGATTCACTCAAATTCGCTTTGCTCGAAATTTTGCGAAACCCATATACCACGCAATTCGAGGGAAGGTGTTCACGAAAAACATAATAAGTATTTAGAAAACAATGTTATTTTTCATAATTTTACGTTTAAAAAAAATGCTGTTTTACGATTGGATAATATCGTCGATTTTCTATAAACTGACAACTTTAATGTGTGTGACATAATTTTATTTTTTTGCTACAATCAAATCTTCTTCTTTTATTTATCTCTTGGCGATGTTCTCTTTGTTATTTTAGTAAAAAAAAAAAAATATCTTTCGTCTATATAGAACTCTTATCCTAGTGGTAGCTGGTACTACATACAAGCATACTATTGTGGAGTTGAGAGAATCATAGGTTCTTCACACAAGAAGTGCGTTTTTAAAATTCATTTTGAGATTTTTAACGATATCATTTTATATTCCACTTATAATTTTAGATCCCAGATGCATGGATTTGTGTATGTATTTATATTTTTTTATCAACCTATCTGTATGTTTTACGTTAGTATCTGATATGGCCGTATGTAAACTCGGTACATACCACCTTCGTCTACACTAAAACACAGACTTTTCATAAATTGTAACACCAATATATACAACTTTAAATGAAGTAACATTGTTCCAATACTGTCAGTCTATTTAGCTTAGCTAAAAATAAAAGCTCGTCAAATCAAATGGCAAACGTTTTATTTTTTGCATAAAATTTCAGATCGAATGCGATCGAATTTTTGTGATGTCTTTTATCCTCTTAAAATTATTTCAATATAAAGAAAATATTTAACAATTTGGAAAGTAACATAATGAACTGTAATCAATTCAAATCAAATTTCAGACTGAAATTCAGGACCATAAATATGAAGACTCCTTATTTTATTTGCCGGCTTTTCTTGCGTTTCACTTAAATGTATGCTATAAAAAAAGGGAAATTTGTACAAACAAAGCGTGATAAAAGTTTTTTCTCGTTTTAAAACACATTGGGTAGTGTTTTTTTTTCTATAACGAGAAAGAGCTCGTAAAAACGTCTTTTACACAACTATTTTTTTTATTTTAAAGCAAAATTGCCGATGTGTATAGCCTACTATTGTTATTGCATAATAATGATAATTCCATTTGATTCACACGAGAGCGGACATGATTTAAATCATATAAAAAAACAACGGTTTTACAGATGATGTTAATATAAGGTTTATAAACTCGACGCCTCATATTTTTTGTGAAGAATATTATGCGATTTTTCTCACGAAATATTCTTTCACAATTTCGTCCGATTCTCATAGACGTATTTCTAATTACCCGGAGTCATTATAATTGTTTATATGTTTTTGTTATTTTAATTATCTCTAGTTCTCTGCATTCCACTGAAAGGCGAAAGTGAGTGAATTGAAATTTGTTTCTAGACTCATTCATTGTGCTTGGTTTTGACCTTGTATATCATTCTTGTCCGCTGTTGGAAGAACGAATTCAATCTTAATTAACCAATTAACTCTCATATTTATATGAATAATAAGACGCTGAATAAAAGCAGAAAATATTCTGCAGACTTCTTTGCCGACAGTTCGAATAAGATCGGCTTCATTTTTCTAAATATGTGAGAATTTTCTTAATTCAGTTGACATTTGTAACATTTTTAAAATTCCTATTTATACAACCATTGTAGACCATATAAAAAAATATTATATGAGTTTCTTACTGAAAAATGGTTTGCGAAGATAACTCAGTTGGTTGTGAAATAAATAATTATCAGTGAGCTATTATTTCAAACAAAACTTGTTACAAAAGAAACAAGGGATACAAATGTTGCACTCAAATACGGACGCTCATAAACACTTTTTCCGGGAAATTTTAGAAATAAATAGAGCGCGGTCTTTCGATTTTAAATGAACGGCTACATATGCCGGGTTCTCCACTTTTATACCCTATATAAATATAATCATAAAACCTTTTCCAACAAACAAAAATAAATATAATTCTTAAAACTACTCATCATTCAAATCTGCGGGCATTCCCATGGGCTAATCCTTTTCGCCGGCAATGGCTTTAAACTCAATGATACATTTATTTCCTATATAAACACGAAATATTCATTTACTAAGCGTCAGTTCAAGTTCATCCGTGCACTCTAACGCCTGAAGATGCCGAAAGGCGAAACCCGGGTCGTTGGTGACAAAATTTGTGTGAATGCACATATTTTGAACGTTTTAAATTCAAAACTTGTTCATTGCAAAATTTCCATGCCGCGAAATTTGAATTATGTACATTTGTTGGGTCATCGAGTATTTTAGTTTAGAGTTGGGACTCTAAGAATCACTCACTGGTTGCTAGTCAATCAGCGGTTAGGAAGATATTATAAAGATGTAATGTTATATCTGCTGTTAAAATGTTATCATTAATTTGTCTACATATTACGATAATACGAAGTTTATTTGTAGTGCCGATTCCGGAACTTAATGTGACAAACATGAAACTATTAACATTTATTTATTTACCGTATATTTTATCATCTTCTATTTATTATATTTAGTTTTATATATATTGACTGTGGAAAGTAAAAAGGACATAATTCACACAGCACATTTTACAGGAGGCATGAAAAACGTGTTTTGACGATTTTGGACCATATGCAAATTATGAAATATACATAACCTTGAAGTGTACGTAGACTTCTAAACTGTTGTTCAATTGACATAATCTAATATTAATTTAAGAAGTTGTCTAGGAAAAACCGTTTTTTCAGTCTTTTTTCTCGGTTTCAATGTTCACAAGGTCATCTTTTTTCAAACTTAAAAGATAAATTTAGATACTAATTCGGCATTTGCAGCTTACATACTTTTGATAGAACGTGTACATTGTGATTATCGAAAATAACTGTGGGCTACGTCCTTTTTTCTTTCCAGAGTCGATATATTATATGTAAGTACTATATTTTTTCAAAACAACTCTATTATAAATGCAAACCTTTGATCACAACGGTATTTTTGCTGATAAATATTAGAGTGATTTCGTTTACAAGTATTTTTAAGCTATTTTTTCAATACAAATAAACGCATACATAACATTCTAAGGCAGGATTTTGATTAGCGTTTTTTAAGTATAAGTATAATATTACGCCTTAAATTACAAATCCGGTTACCTAGTATTATGTATATAATTAAACTGATATACTATACAATCATAATATTATACACAGAAAACTCAAAGTGAAGTAAACGAAAGTTCACAAATTAATGTAATTAATTGGACAATAAAAATGCGAACATCTTTTGTGTCCCGGCTGACTAAAATTTTCGCCAAACTTAATTATAATTTGAAAGGAAAAGTTACACTGCGTTGACAACTTGTAGAAAGTCATATTTGAGTATAAAGTTTTAAATAAAGATCGAAAGTTATAGCATTATTAACCCATTTTTGTTAAACTTTTACTTATAAATGGTCATGGGCAGTCGTCTTTTAATTAATACAAGATGTTATTAAAAAAACCGGTTATATTAAGGAATCTTTTAATAAATTACCATTTATTTCAATACCAGAACATTATTGTATTATTTAACTCTACATTATTATGTTTTTAAAATCACATTGACAAACGGCTTAAACTTGTTTAAAAATGAAAATTCGTTTTTTCTGTTTTATAAAAAATCGTTCGAGTTGTACTTATACCGGGATATAATAATAAAATATTATTGTTAATCAAAAAAAATTAGTAAGAACTTCACCACTGATCATTAAAAAGAATATCGCTAAGATAAAACTGTAAAATACCCAGCGTTAAAAAAAATGATAGCGGGATTTGTTAATAAAAACACAATATTCGTTTGTACTTTATTCCACTTTATTTAAGACCTCAGGACCGGTTTCGCTCATTCTCGCTCATTTCGCGCAACAATGCTATTTATACAAAAATAAATTTAAATGAAAAGGTGTAAACAACAATTGACATTGAAAAGAAATTACCAATCATATTATAAGTGATTCTAAAATAACACAAAATTAAAATGCTTAACACATCTTAACATATAATCAAAAAGACATCAAAGATTAATAAATTTCAAGTGGTGACTGAAAGTAATTAAAAAGTTATGAGCGAAACCCGTCTTGACCTATTAAATAGAGTGGAATAAAGTTCAAAGGAATATTGTGTTTTTATTAATACTAGCTGTAAGCCCGTTTCCCAGTAACGTGAGATTTATGTTGCATTTTTAAGTAGTCAGAAAATTTACTGGCGTGAAAAATAAATTACAAACCTATTTATTGAATAAGCCAGAAATTCTGATAGTAAAAGAAATATATCTCGGGGCATATATCGACAGCCTTGCCCTGCAGTATTTAAATTGTAAATTATTTATTTTTTGGAATAATGTTTAAGTTTGCTAACAACCATTTTTCGTAGTAGCAGAAATTTCGTAAATTATTGAATTTTTGGAATAATGTTTAAATTTGCTAACAACCATTTTTCGTAGTAGCAGAAATTTCCTAAATTACTTAATTTTTGGAATAATGTTTAAGTTTGCTAACAACCATTTTTCGTAGAAGCAGAAATTTCGTAAATTATTGATTTTTTAGAATAATGTTTAAGTTTGCTAACAACCATTTTTCGTAGTAGCAGAAATTTCGTAAATTATTGAAATTATTGAATTTTTGGAATAATGTTTAAATTTGCTAACAACCATTTTTCGTAGTAGCAGAAATTTCGTAAATTATTGATTTTTTGGAATAATGTTTAAGTTTGCTAACAACCATTTTTCGTAGTAGCAGAAATTTCGTAAATTATTGAATTTTTGGAATAAAGTTTATGTTTGCTAACAACCATTTTTCGTAGTAGCAGAAATTACGTAAATTATTTAATTGTTGGAATAATGATTAAGTTTGCTAACAACCATTTTTAATATATAATAATAATCGTTGGTTTTTACTTTGTTAATGATAATTCATACCTAATTGGTTTTTGTTGTAATAGTTTTCATTGCTAAGTGGTCTTCAACTTTTTAGTTATAGTTTATTTTCCTTGTATTTTGCTTCAATTCTTTTGCTAGGTTGTAATACCAATTGTTTGTCATACCTTGTTATTATCACTTAACTTTTGTATAAATATCACTGTTTTATTGTTTTTCTTATCAGTTGACAATGCTCATCATGAGCGAAACCGGTCCTGATCTAATAAATTTTCTGTGGAAGTACTAAAAATGTTTTATTATTTTTATTATAATGCCTTTCCACCGAGTATTGACAGTGAACACCCTAAAACTGTATCTATATATAAAAATGAATCGCTAAATGTGTTGCTAAGCGCAAATCTCAAGAACCGCTGAACCGATTTCGCTAATTCCTTTTTTTTAATATTGCTTGAAGTACGAGGATGGTTCTTACGGAGAGAAAAATTTAAAAAAATACCTGAAAAAGTTTAAAAACAACACTTTTCTATACTCCCATACAAACGATTCGTAATAATACTTAAAAGTCAATTTGACCTTTAATACCATATGTATCAAATGACGAAGTAATCGAAATGAACCGTGTACGGGTAGATGGTAAATGTTCAAAGCGCTATCCACGGACATTAATATCGGAAACAATCACTGGAAATGATGGTTACCCACTGTATCGTCGGCGATCACTAGCAGACAATGGAAGATAAACAAGATATTGAAATAGGTAATTAAATTTGAATCGTTTAAACTCTGTACATTCTCACAGATTTTGTCACTAGCGACCCGGGTTTCGCCTTTCGGCATCTTCAACTCATCTTAACCAGTTTTTTCGAGCCGTGCCAAAGTGATCATTTCGCACAAACACTGCTATATTCTGAAATGACAAAATATTATACTTGGAATCAATCAACAAAGAAATTATTGCAAAGGAAACAAGGAAAACCAGTTTCAGGATACCCAGGTATATATTCAACCGATGCAATAGGTCGAATTTATTCCGTTCATCCAAGGAACGATGAATGTTTTTATTTACGGCTGCTATTAGTCAATGTACATGGCCCAACATCATTCCAACATTTACGAACAGTTGATGGTGAATTGTGTGGATCTTACAGAGAAGCCTGTCATCGTTTGCAACTGTTAGAAAACGATGCACATTGGGATCAAACTCTCAATGATGCTGTAATTTCATCACAAGCTCATAAAATACGAACATTGTTTTCCATTATCATATCTACATGCTTCCCATCAAAACCAATTGATTTGTGGATAAAATACAAAGATAATATGTGTGACGATATTTTGTTTAATATACGCAATAGAACAGGGAATCCGAAATTACAAATAAGTGAAGAAATTTACAATGAGGCATTGATTTTCATTGAGGATGTGCTTAATGATGTCAAACAAGCTATTATGTCAATTGGGGATGGCCGCGCCCAATCGCCCAATGCACGATGCTTTTGATCAAGAGTTACAACGTGAAAAATCGTATTATCTCAATACTTTGAAAGAATCGATTCAAACAAATCTTCCACTATTGAACGAAGAACAAAAGTATGTATTTGATACTCTTATGAAAGTAATAAATGATGGAATTGGAGGGATTTACTTCTTGGACGCTCCTGGTGGTACAGGAAAAACTTTTTTGATTACTTTAATATTGGCAACAATGCGCTCAACAAAGGAAATTGCTCTTGCTTCGTCAGGCATTGCAGCAACTTTGCTTGAAAACGGTCGAACAGCCCATTTAGCTCTAAAATTGCCATTGAATATGCAAAGCAACGAAACTCCAACCTGCAGCATTTCCAAGAATTCTGCAATGGCAAAGGTTTTGCAGCAATGTAAGCTAATAGTGTGGGATGAATGCACGATGGCGCATAAAAAATCTTTCGAGGCTTTAGATAGAACCTTAAAAGATCTACGGAACAACCAAAACCAATCTGGTGGCGCAATGATTTTATTAGCAGGAGATTTTCGGCAAACATTGTCAGTGGTTCCACGTTTAACGCAAGCTGATAAACTGAATGCATGTTTAAAGTCCTCCAATTTGTGGAAACATGTCAAGGTATTACATTTAAGCAAGAATATGCGTGTCATGTTGCAAAATGATCAATCTGGAGACATATTCTCTAAACAACTCATTGATATTGATAATGGCAAATTTCTTATAGACGTGCTGACTGGCCGCATCACCTTTCCTGAGAGCTTTTGTCAGTTAACTCAATCAAAAGCTGAACTCATTCAAAAAGTGTTTCCAAATGTTGCTCAAATTACTTATTCCATGATTGGTTGAACGAACGAGCTATACTGGCTGCCTAAAACACTGATGTAAATGAATTAAATTTCAAAATTCAAGATGACATTCCTGGCGAAACGAGGACATATAAATCAGTTGATACGCCAATTAATGAAGATGATGTCGTGAACTATCCACCGGAATTTTTAAACTCACTAGATTCGCCAGGATTTTCGCCTCACAATCTTCAATTAAAGGTTGGATCTGTAGTTATGATGTTGCGAAATATTAACCAACCGCGACTTTGTAACGGCACACGATTAGCGATAAGAAAAGTTACTGAATAACGTAATAGAAGCAATCATATTGAAAGGAAAGTATAAAGGAGAAGACGTTTTGGTACCCCGCATCCCAATGATTCCAACTGACGTACCATTCGAATTTAAACGACTGCAGTTTCCAGTACGGCTTGCTTTCGATATGACTATAAACAGTCATTAAGTGTTTGTGGTATTAATCTAGAAAACCCATGTTTCTCACATGGTCAATTGTATGTTGCCTGTTCCCGAGTTGGAAAACCATCTGCTCTGTTTGTTTACGCGCCAGGTAATCAAACAAAAAATATCGTGTACCATAAAGTACTACAATAAAAATAAAACTTAATTTAGAATAAGTAAAAATAAAATGAGATATAATAAGTAGGTATCATAATAAGAAATCTGAAATTGTAATTTTCATTGTAATTTTTTATTGACTATTAAAAGAATTTCAGATGTTTTATAATTTTTATTTTTTGATATAATGTAATTGTAGACTTATTAACTTCCTTTTTTCTTTTTTTATCTCACTAGCTGACCGGGCGTCCCGAATAGCAAAATAAGTATTAAAAAAACTAAAAAGTTAAGGAATCGACTTTTAGGCGGTACGAAGTTCGCCGGGTCATCTAGTTTGTAATAAAAAATAGTCCTTATGATATTCAATTAATTCATCGAGTCATAAATCGCCGAACTAAGCTATGAGGCGTAAGTAAAAAAAATAACATTTAATTGATTTAGTTCCAACATACGCATTTTGTGAATTGTAATGTTTTTTCGACAAAATTTCCTGTCACTGCTCGGAAATGAATAAGAGAACGTGCTGTTAGTTTTAGTAACACGTCGTATGCGAAAATTGTCTGGAATATTAAGTACCGCTCAGGGACGTACAGTCATCGAAATTTAATTATTATATATTAACCTAACATACTGAATTGTAGAAAGAAATTTAAATATCTAACTAGAGAATAATAAAAAAATACATTACGAATGAAGTGAATCGATTTCAAGTATAAAAATTTTGCAGTTTTGTGTTTCTTCCGCACAAGATTCTTCCGTACAACAATTCTCCGTACACGAAATCTCCGTTCAAGAATAATCAGTATATCGATTCTTCCGAACAAAGATATTCCGTGAATTTTAATATTTGATATTCGCCATCGAGACTATTATCGTCGGTTTGCTGCAAGTTCGGTGAAAACTGAGTTAGATGTCACAATCTACGTATTTAATTATATAAAAAACACGTTTTTAAAACTAAATTCAACACCCCAATAATCACTTAGTGTATTCGTTGATACATGATTTTTGAAAAAACTCATGTACGGTGACTTACTATTGAAAACTTCTTCGAAATCGAGAGATTAAGTATTTGCGAGACTTTTTGAAAACTTTCAGATCTCATACATTAAATTTAAGATTTCGACTGAAGGTGCTTGGTGTAATTTCAATATTAAATTTGAATCGTTCAAATTATCTACATTCACACAAGTTTTGTCACTAACGACCCGTTTAAGTCGATTATCTCATGATCAACATTTTGTCACTTAATTTTGACTTCTTGCAAAAAAAAATATACTATTTCAAAATACCAAAAAAGCCATATACTTAATGCATATTATTTAATCGCTTGCTTGTCACAAACCTGAAAGATATTTGGGATCTTTGACATTCAACATTTAATTAAGAAAACATTTTTTTTAATGTACGGAATATTCTATGTACGGATTTTTCTATTTACGGAGTTTTCTTGTGCGGCGTAATCTGTACGCAAAATTCGTGTTCGGAAGAATCTGTTCATGAAAATTTTCTGCACGATCATACTTCGGGAAACAGTGAACAACATGAAAATCAACACGGCGGGGGTGACTTTACCACATGATTGACTGCTAAATCGAAATGAAATTCTAATACAGAAATTCCGCCATGCATATGAAACTGTTCCTATGGGGCTTGGAGTGTTCGACCCATCTATGTATTTCACCGTTTTTACAACAAATATTCGAACCTCTTAATATTCCACAATTATATGATTAGATTAGATTCGATAAGTCCAATTTTTTTTATGAAATATTAATTAAAATTTGGCATGATAGACAAAATAAAATGAAAATGGTTCAAGATCTTTGATGTGTTTATTATAATAATTGAATTATAACCTATTAAAAAATAAGGTTATGTCTGATAATGAATAAAAACTGTAATTTCTCAAATTTTCGCTATGTTTCAACCAATATAAATAAATAGTTTTATAAGATTAGTAAAATTGACGTAGAGTACATCCCTTCTTTATTAGTTCGCCATTCGGGCCTAATGGCATTTAAATTGCGGGCTTACTGGCAGTAATATACATTCATATTTTTGGAGTAAATTTCACCACGAGAATAGGTTCGTTTTTATTTATATCTTTGTCGTTTTTCCGACGTAATGCCTTTTTCATTAAACCCGTAAATTTTCCCTAGCTACCTTCGCAGATTTTTAATGTGCCATATTAAAAACTTTTTTAAAAGCTCCCAATGCCGGCCTTGGTGCGAGGCAAGGCGCCGGCTGGGCTAGCCAGCACCCACCCCCACAACCCTTTTCTCTTGCGTTAGTTCTCCCTCCGCAACTAGCCTCCCTTATGCTCATTTATTACAGCCATGACCACTGCTTGACAAAAAACGTGAACATCCAGGATAGCCCTTTTGTGTCATGGACTGACGTGCGCATGATATTATGTTAGGATTTACGGTTTTTGTTAATAAACTTATTTTGCGTGTTCCTGCGCAGTAGAGGTCTGCACGGGCCGAAATTTTACAAAATTACCCGGTCCGAGCCCGAAATACTACTCGTGGCCGAGACTAATACCACACTTGTTACCCGAACCCAGATTTATACTCCTCAGCCCGAAAAAAAACCGTTTTTATAAATTTACAACAGTTTACGATTCTCTATAGAACTGGTAATAGTTAAAATCATCATGTCTGACTTATGACGCGAACATAGTCTAAAATATTTTTCTGAAGAAATAAATTCCTTACCCGGGCCCGAATCTTAATTGCGCTTACCCGCCCGAGCCCGGGCCGGGTAGGGGCCCGTGCAGTCCTCTACTGCGCAGGTGTCATAAAATATTTGCAAACCATGTGGCGTTATTGTGAGAAGACTTCAAGTTACCCTGTTACCTACAACCTCTTCAAGTCTGTCATTTTTTGTCATAACGCAATTACTTGTACACATAAATTATCCGCTGATGTATTACGTTGTTCTTTTTTGTTTATGAATGCAACTATGTGTGTAAATAAGAATATCCATTACTCCGATTTTAATATTTCAATTATTTTACAGTATTGTGAGTAGCTTGAAATTAACACCAAGACTCCTAGCCTATGCTGGTTTCTTTTCTATCAAAATATCCACTTATAACATTATATTTTTAATACATATAATAATTAAAACTGTTTCATATAAACTATTTGATTTCTTGATTTTGTATGTTGATTTTGATGCATTATGTAGTTTTATTTTATATTTTGTCTTATTATATTTTGTCAAGTACATGACGAATTGGCGTCAGCTGTTATGCCACGTACTGTACTTTTAATTTTTAACAATAAATAAATAAAGCTGTGTGGTCGAGTGGTCAACGTTGTTGGCTTCGGCTACAGAGGGCCCGGGTTCAAATCCCGGTACGGACAGTTTTATAAATTGATTTTTCAATCGATTTATGAACTTCTGTTCAAAGGCATGGATGTATGTGATGTCTTGAATTCCCCCCTCTCACCCATCCTATCCTATGAACGGGGCGTATCGAGAGCGATTAGCTTACCACTAATCCTGTCCTAGCCCTATCCTTCTATCCTTACTCTCTTTGGAAAAAGAGAGGTTGAGCAACTGAGTAACAAGCAGTTCTCGTAGAAACACTTCTGTTGAGATAAACTCCATTAGGAGTCCATATGCTCCACACTGGGAGCGGACATGGTTAAAAAAGAAATGAAAAAAATCTCTTAACTATATTAAGAAAAATCTATATTACACCAGAGGGCGCCTCAGGCTAACAGCATATCGACTGTTGAAAGGAAAATGGATGTAACCCACAGTTTTCTTAAAACAGGTTTTTTTCGATAATCACAATGTATCAAACTTGATACACGTTCTATCAAAAGGATGCAAACTGCAATTTCCGAATTAGTATATAAATTTAGCTTTTAAGTTTGAAAAAGATGACATTGTAAAAAATTAAAACCAAAAAAAAAGACTGAAATAAAGGCTTTTTCTAGACAATTTCTTTGATTAATATTAGATTATGTCAATTAAACACCAGTTTAGAAGTATCCGTGCACTTCAAGGTTGTGTATAATTCATAATTTGCATACGGCATAAAATCATCAAAACACGTTTTTTGCGCCTCCTGTATAATTTGATATGTGTGGGTTACGTCCTTTTTCCTTTCCACAGTCGATATAATACACTCAATTCTCGTTTTTTTCGGGGGATGCGCCCCACGCATGTACATATTACATTGAACCGTGTAAAAAATATCAGATATATGTACATAGTATTTTTTTATGATATTCACTGAGGTTGATCAAATTTGAAACGTTCAATTTGTATATTCTTTCATAAGTTTTGTCACTAACGACCTGGGTATCGCCTCTCGGTATATTCAGGCGTTCAAGTGCTCGGGTGAACTCGAACTGACAGTTAGCTAACATTTATATCTTTTATGTATATTATAAAAGGTTAGAAAAAATATTACCACTAAGTATAGAAAATATGCTGACGGAAAACTATTCAGCTGTGCCCTATTTATTTCTATGATTTCTTTATAAATTAAACTATATACGCTTTTGGCTAATATTGCGACTTATTTTTGTTTTTTTTTCAAGTGTTTACAAATAAGATTACGTCTTATAACAATATAAATATTATATGTATATGTTGAAAACAAAACGAAAACATCACCCATCCATACCAGCTTACGTCATCCGTAGTTTCACTGTGAGCTCCCTCAGACCCTGCAATTCATGAAACTTTTTGCCACCCCTTTCACCCCTGGCTCTGGAATTACCCATTCACCCTCGGCGTGTTCGATTTATTTCGCAACCCCGTCGCGCGATCGAACTCAGACTTGCCAACATAACCTCAAACTACATTTATTCTGCTGACGTCATCGCTGCGAAAACCGTAGCGGTTTCGTCTGGAACTATTTTCTTTGCGTCTTGCTGTATAATCATCTCTATGTAATATTATTATTCTACTGCGTTGTTTTTCACGTGAAATTTTATTTCGAGGAAATCTTTTACGTAAGTAAAAAAATACTTCTAGAATCAATACACTATTTTTAGCTACGGACGATTACAAACAAATCCATGCAGAATGAATTTGTCAGAAATATTAAACGACAAACTTTAAACAAAAGCAATTTTTTTAAATTTTCAGTTCAAAACGTAAAACAGTCATATATAAAAAAAAAACAAAACTGATATTAATAAAAATAATAAAACATTTTTAGTACTTTTTCCACATAAAATTTATTAGATCAGGACCGGTTTCGCTCATCGCGAGCATTATCAACTGATAAGAAAAATCAGTTGATAATGCTCGCGATGAGCGAAACCGGTCCTGATCTAATAAATTTTATGTGGAAAAAGTACTAAAAATGTTTTATTATTTTTATTATAATGCCTTTCCACCAAGTATTGACAGTGAACACCTTAAAAGTGAAAACTGATATTATTTATATAGACTACCATGTCTTCCATAGAAATTTGGTTAATCTTCTAAGTAATGCTTCACAATGAAAAAAAGATTTACTGGGAATTAAACAGGGCGCTAGTCAAAAAGTATGTGTTTTGATGATGGAAAGACGTTGTAACTGGCTGGGTCACGTGCTGCGGATCTCTTCGAAAAGCCTCAATCCTGCCTCCCTCTTCCTTCGACCGGTGGGATTCCAGCGTCCCGGACGACCGTCGGGTACTTCCATATGATATACTCGGCGGAACTGACGGATGCTGGCATGTCATGGGAGGAAACAAAGCAATTGGCGGGAGACAGGCTAAAATGGAGGTGCCGCATATGCTCCACATATGAAGCGAATATCGTCAAAGAAGATGAAGAAAAAAAAATACATTTTTTGGGTACCGAAACATTTAGTTCAACGATGGCTCTCATGGAGAGCTCATTTTTCGTATTTCTATAATGTTTCATAGATTTAATAAAAACAATAATCCTTTGTACTTCATTCCACTTTATTTAATATGTCAGGACCGGTTTCGCTCATTGCGAGCATTGTCAACATTGTCAACTCAGTTGACAATGCTCGCAATGAGCGAAACCGGTCCTGACATATTAAATAAAGTGGAATGAAGTACAAAGGATTATTGTTTTTATTAATATAATGCCTTTCCACCAAGTATTGACAGTGAACACCCTAAAAGTTTCATAGATTATCTATGTTTAGTTAATGCGAAGTACCCTACTATGTGTAAAATCCCAATTATTTGGCGCTCTGGCTCCAATAAATTACGGAACTGACATCCATCACAGGAAAGAATGTCTCCAAATCAACAATTAATGCGGGGAAAATAGGTATGCGAGAACGATAGATCGGGGTTTCTTAATCTTAAAGCTTTAGCTGGAAGAAACGACGTCTGCGTCAAGAATGAGGAGACTGACCTGGCTGCTTTCTCCTACGTCATAGGTCATGCTATTACGATTGTCTTCGCTAGGCCACGTGCGATGTTTATTTGTAACGAACTTACCATATACATCTAACAGATGATAATTTGTTAAATACTACACAAATTATGCATACAGATTTCAGCGGAACTCTTGAATGCTGGGCTGGTATGAAGAAGAACGATTTCGATTGGCGGATAGCAAAGATTCGTGAAACATTAAGCGTTAAGCCAAGAGTATTTCTTTTAAATTAAATAATATAATTATGTATACGAGAGGGAAACTACAATACAATATGTTAAAAATGGCAATCTTTTACAATGGCTGTTCAAAGCGTCTTCGTGAAGCATGTGTTAGAAAATCACTAGTTTTCTTCTATTTGTATTGTAGTAGATACACTACACCAGTAGTGGGGAACCTGCGGCCTTTTGGCTACTTTGGTGCGGCCTTCTGGCCAATTCTGTAATTCTGTATTTTTTTTTAAATTCGTGAATTCCTGAGATTTCCGTTGTCCAAATCCTTGAATCAGAAAAATGAATGCGTCCTCTAGAGAAGACAAGGTTCCCCACCCCTGTACTACACTATTAGGCAGTGGCGGGTTATCCTATAAGCGAATGAGGCTCGCGCTTGGGACCTCAAAATTTTAGGGACCTCATAAATAGCTTATATTATATAACCCATATATTTTTTGTTAAGATTTAATTATTTTACATAGAATTTTCTGTCGTTTTTTATGTTATCTGAAAAACAGGGCCTCCAAATTTCTTTGCGCCTGGGGCCTCTCATGCGGTTAATCTGCTACTGCTATTACGGTATTTCAATTCTTCCGAAATTGACAGTGTAGTTTATGGTCCCATGTACAGATATTATAACATAAAATTAATAACTTTTGTATTCCATTGGTTTTGTTACTAATGCTTCTCCAAAGCATGCGGAAAACCTATGTATTAACAGAACCAATAGAATAATAAAGTTACCATTCTTATATTATTTAATGCTGAAAATTATCAAAATTTATCTGTCTCGTGTCATTATTTTTTAATGGTCCCCCATAGCGACATAATTGATGTTTGTAAAGATAAGAATATATGTGTGATTATATCTACGAACTTTGTTGCATCATTTTTTGTGCACTTTTCAGAATTTTTTGAGAGGACTCTTGTGAAATTTGAATGATTACAGTAGACAATGCTTGTGAGGAGTAAAACTTTTGTTGATTTTTTTTATAAAATTCATGCATTTCCACTAATAATTGGGGGCTTGGAATCGAAACTAAAATTACGTTTTTGTTTGGGATAAGTATGCAAAAATAAATTAAATGCATCACTACTTACGTATATTAAAAAACACTTAAAACCACTGCCAAAGATCGCTATCGGTGTCTTAGGATCACATTTTTAATGAATAATATGGTTCGAATTAACAAAATAGCGATTTGAATTTTTTGTGATGTAATAGTTAATACATATATTTTGCATTATAACGCAAAACGTATTATTTCCAAAATGAGCGATATTGAGTAAGGCATGCAGATAGGGTAATTCAAGCATAAGGAATCGACTGATTCTATTAGTTTTAATATAAAATGTCAATAATTTAAGATTTCGACTGAAGGTGCTTGGTGGAATTTCAATATTAAATTTAAATCGTTCAAATTATGTACATTCACACAGATTTTGTCACTAACAACCCGGGTTTCGCCTTTCGGCATCTTCTGTCATGTCAAGACTGTCGTTTTCAAATTGGAAATCATATTTTCATGCAAATGATATTTTGTTTGTGTTATTCGTTAAAGTACTTGACTCTACTGAAAAGTTTGAGTTTTGGAAATAGTACGTTTTGCATTATAACTCCACAATTGACAGTGGCACAATAAAACTAATTGTAAGTAGTGGTGCAATACACAAAATACAAAAAAAAATCGACAACCCAACCATGACACAAACCACAGAAATTACTGTGAGATTTTTTTTCATTACTCAACTCTTTCGGGAAAATCTGATAGCATGCAATATGTACTGTATTGTAGCAGAATGTTTTCGTTTCGACGAATCGTGTTTAATTGACGCATTGTTTGAGGAAGCTCGCCATTGCGTGTCATTTCGAGTGTTAACGCAAATGACTAAAAAGAAAATGATAAAAGCCGCATCATTATTCATCACAGGTATTTGTTATTAGGCATATTTAAATTTTATTTATATATGATTAATAAAACAACAATGCGAATAATGTTGGATTATATCAAAATGTTCTAAATCCAACACATTTAATATTACTCACTATTCTATAGTTATAATAAATGTGAAATTTTGTTTAATAAATCATAAAAAAGTATAATATATCTATGTGTTTGTATGAAACTACGATATATATATAACATTGAAATAATTCTTGATATATTTATCCAATAATGTAAAAAAAAATACTAAAAATAGACTACATATGACCTGCTTTATAATGTATTTTATTAATAATCATTTCACTTTTCTGTTTTATATATCGTGCTCATAATTAATTACTTACAATTTTTAGATCAAAAAAGCTTAAAAAACACTAAATAACAGATTAAAATAACAAAGTATTTTAGCTCTACAGTTTTTAATAATTTTATTTGTTGATAGCTATTTCGGCTTGCGCCATCGTCAGAACTATGTTTAAACTAATGTTTTGCTCAGCTATATATACTGGCTCTGAAGAGATACACAATGCATCAAGTTATTCGCTCTAACATCCTAATTATAATTACAATATTACACAAGTGTAATATTGTAATTATAATTAGGATGTTAGAGCGAATAACTTGATGCATTGTGTATCTCTTCAGAGCCAGTATATATAGCTGAGCAAAACATTAGTTTAAACATAGTTCTGACGATGGCGCAAGCCGAAATAGCTATCAACAAATAAAATTATTAAAAACTGTAGAGCTAAAATACTTTGTTATTTTAATCTGTTATAAATGGAGTTCTACCAAGTAAATGCCAAATCAATTAATTAAAAAACACTAGTTGGTAAAATATATTTTTTTCTGAATTAAACGAGCAAGTTCGACATCATCAGACTGAGGAGCTTGGGATCAAAAATGATCTGTATTCCTGAACAGAGAAAAACACACCTTTCTTATAAAAATGTAGTTTTAATTACATTTAAGGTAAATAGTTTAACCCCTAACTGCGGTATCTGCGGGATATCTATTTATTTTCTCAAAACAGGAATTTGACGTGTTTGATTCAAGAGTTCAGAAGTGGAGAACTGAGGGCGTTTGACTTTCAATAATTTACAAAATAATGTAGAGGTGAAATTCTCGAATGCGGCTTTCCGACATGAAAAATGATCCCGTTCCTGTTCTAGTCATTTACGTATCGTATGGTAAATATGTTTAAGATGGTTGGAATGTTTTCAATCTCATCACAGTGAAAGCAACATTGGCCGATTGCTAGGCTAGGGAGAAAAAAAAACTATTACTTTTGTTAAAGATTTTGCAGAAAAGTTCAGTCCAAACTGGTCCTGGTGTGTATTGTAATCCTTTACACTAGTGTTTCCCAAACTTTCGACATCTGTGTACCCCATCTATAATTTTCGTAAAACTGAGTACCCTTCGTCAAAAAAATGCACATATGCTTAATAAAAATCAAAATATATTTATTTTTTCCGTTTTTAGTACATAAACAAAACGTTAGTAAACAAATTTAAAATTTCGACTGAAGGTGCTTGATGGAAATTCAACGTTAATTTAGAATTATTTTTATTATGTCAGTTCAAGTGCATTCGCGCACTGAGTAGTACCGGAAGATGCCGAGAGGCGAAACCCGGGTCGTGTTCGACCAAGATGTTTATGGAAGTGTAAAATAGTAAACGAAAAATTAAATTCATTTATAATAAAAAATATGAATAAAAGTTACATTATAAATAAAATTCGTTATAATCTACGTGAAGGATAAATCTGTTTATGTTGAGACGACAGATAATCATACTTTGGTTCTCTGGTTGTTAATTTTAATCTGAGATGCGGTTGCACATCCAAAAGTCTTAAGCGAAAAAAAAATATTTTGTTGTATATTTTTATTTTTGTTCTACGAGTGTAATAAAAAAGTAAGCTGCTTATTGCACCAGCCGCAGACAAAGCCTAATGCAGCGCGTATATGCGTACCACACTTTAGAAAACACTGCCTTACACCAACGTTACACAGGGATGTTATAATTGGGATAAGTAAATAAAAGTTGAATATCAGATTTTTAACTCATTTTATTTGTTCACTTTAAATGAAAACGTAATAATAATACATCAAACATCACAATTAAGCTTTGCAAATTTGAGTTTTGTTTATATTAAAACAATAACAACAGTCCTCGATTGAGAACTTACAATAATTCATAAACAAGGCATAGGAACGACAGAGTCATCTGTAAACTGAACGCTGAATAATCTACAGAGGTCACGTTCCGGTTTAAGCTTTCCATGTACTTAGCTCATTTCGTTTTTACTTTTAAGCCACTATATTTGCACACTATTAGATTGTTTTCATTAATTATGATTCCTTAGCTGAAGCGCAAATTTTAAAGCTTGCATTGGAACATGGCCGTAGAATAAATCAATCCAAATAAACGTGTCTATTCTTGACATTGTACAAAAATAAAATCTAATTTAGTTACGGTTTTGTACATTATAATATGTGCAACTTAAGTCTTGACATATCTACATTCAAAAATCAAAATGCTTTTATTTAAATGATTTCGGTTATTTTATTAGGTACTTGATAGTTCATTCAATATGCATGTGTGAATAAAATACATATTTGAAAATTTCTATTCGGCCTTGTGAAACAAACATTATAACAGAAGCAGTAAATATCCGACAGAAAATTTGGTGTCCATAACTAAAATTTGTGCTTAAAGTTTTTTTTTTGTAATCAAATTTCAACATTTCATAGTGATGTTGGTATAACATCTTAAACAGCAGTTTTAGCAAACAACACACGAGGCAAGTACATAGCATAATCGCGTATTGTTTAAAGTTACAATTTATTAATTATTTGAAATAAACTAGTAATGTAATTAATTTTGACAAAAATAATTCAAAACGAAGCTATCGTCAAAGATTTTTTTTTTTAGATGTGAGACAAGAAGAACTTTACATATCTGTATATCATACATTTTGTACCTTTAGAATACTGCATACTTAACTATTTAATATATATTATTATAAATTACTTTTTAGAACCTACGATTGCAAGAATAGATAATGAATGCAGAGTTTCAAAATATTTTCCACAAAAATACTCCCGCTTGGTGGAAAGCATCGACTCTAACATCAGGACGGTCCGACCGCCCAATCTTCACATTTTCAACCCTAGCTTAACTAGTTGCTTTATAATCCCTCATTAATGAGGTGTATTTTTCCGCCCCTAGCGTCATATTTACATTGGCTATATACACACACATGTTAATCATTATTTTACAGACACTGGAATGAAATTTCAAACTGCACAATATCTTATGTGGAATGTAAACATTTTTTTTTAACTGTTTTCAAACAATTTTATACGCCAGTTAATAGTAATACGAAGCAAATAAGACTCGTGTTATATCAACATTTATATATACACAGACTGTTACTATGAATATAGGATACAAATTGTTAATGGGAGATTATCATGTCTAAACGGCAAAACAATGAGTAATGACTGGTTGTCTACACTTTTCTGCTACGCTTACTTCTGAGACCTAAATATCGTAGCCAATTCAATTCTCCCGCCATTTGAACAATGCTGGATCGATCAGTGGGCACAAATACTAGCAAAACCTGTATAAATAATACCTTCAATCATTCGACACGGCGCTAAATTAACTCATTCAAATTCGTTCGGGTCAAAATTGTCGCCAATCGACCAGACACACAGTAAACACTTTCAAACTAATCTTACCCTTCCGACATACGATCAATCACACACTTTAAAATAATCGCTGTCTCATTTCTGTGCATAAAGCCAGCAGTAACATAGCCATGGATGGAACGACTGCAACGGAAGCGGACGCTCCCAAAATGCCTGCCTTTTGGATTTGATCTTTTTTCTTCAGTGACAGAGCACCTCCGTCGTCCGACATCATGCTTTGATTTTCTCCCTTGTTTTTAATCGGAGTTAAAGGCTCTTCTTGCTTCTTTGCTGACTGAGAACCGTCGCCTGCCTTTTCTGCCGAAATAGCTGCTTCTGTGGTCGTGGTAGTGGAAGTCGTAGTCGTGGTGGTCGTGGTCGTGGTGGTTGTTGTAGTGGGCACTAAGCTGTTATTCCTCAAAAAGTAAATTTCGCCATACTCGGGAGTAACATCCATCATTCCACTCTCAACTTTGCTTCCTTGGATAGTTCTAGCCTTCTTCTTTCCTTCCGGGTAGAAAGCGGTAAGGGTGGCAGTGTATGGAACATCCAATTTAGTGTAGTTAGCCCGAAGAGTGACGTTGCAAGCAGTGCCTGGCTCCAGGTACCGTTCGATTTTGAAAAGATCTTCGCGTTCTTCTTTCTTTTCGATTCCCCATTTGGCATTGTCCAAAATCGTACCGTCGACAGCCTTTACAGTGGTATTCAATCCGGTAAGAAGAGCGTGTCCGTGTCCCCAATAAAGTCGATAAGTGTAATTGAAAGCTAAAGCAGAGTCCACATTCATTGAAACTGTTCCTGCCCCATTCCTGAGAATAACGTCAGCGAGCATTTTGGGGTCACGGATAGCATGCTTTCTCCACAAGTTGAACTTGATGTTGGTCAATTCGTAACGGATCGGTTCAGTCTCAACGAGAACTTCTCCTTCTTCGCTTACTATTTCTACATTGCTTTCGTTGACAACAGCGATTTTTCCGAGACCATTTTTCGGGTCAAGTTTGCCCAAGAAGTACGTGTATCGAACGCCGCTTTTAACATTGTAGTCGATTTCCCGTTCGATGGCTTTCTTCCTTGCAACGAAAGTGATTGAAGTATCTCGGCCGCCGCTGACTGCTCCTTTGGGCGCTTCTGCGAACTTATTCCACGGCTCCCAACTTAGAAGAGAGCTTCCCTCGACGTTCTGGAGTATCTCGTACCGGTTGTAAGGATACGCCGAACCGTGCAGTGACACAATACATTCACGGTAGGGATTCCTCAGCTGTCCAGACATCCACACTCCGTTGTGACTCGCTCGGCAAACGTATATTGAATTCTGTTTTGCGTCTTCTAGGTTTGCTGAATTTCCTTCTGCAATAAAAGATTTATCTGTAACTGACGTAGATTTATGAAAAGCGTAGAGATTTGATTTTGCGTTTATAAATTAATAAAAATATGAACAGCTTTAGAATAATTTTACCATTTACAAAGAAAAACACTTCGACAAACAGTGATAGAAAAAAATCTGTTGAATTAATAATTTAGATAATATGTTTTAAATGCATCAAAAAAATGTATCATAAAGCATAATTTAAAAAAATATATATATTTAATTTATCATAACGGCGATAAAAATATTAATGACATACTATGAATGAATTCTAGTCTGCGAAAACTTTTGATTCTATATTTTAGACATCTCGGTTTCTTTTTCGTTTTTAATTCTTGCAATGTGAGAATGAGTGTTTATTCCACAAATTATTTTAACCCGAGATGTGTTTTAATACATTTATAATCTAGTAAGACTTCATAAAATTCTTACCTTCTCCATCGTTTTCGAATCCTCCCACGACAGCATTTTGGAGCTGGTTAGGTTTGTCACCCTGGACCCATTGGAGCGTGCTCGACGTGATAATCTGACCATAGTCTGATTTGATGCCGACGCCTTCTTCGCTGAGGACTGTTTGAGATGCCAAGAGGACGAACGCTAGCCCCGATAGAAAAATTCTTGCCATCTTCTTTCTTCGTGAGGGAAATATCCTAAAACAATAAGAAAAACATTCACATTATTATAACATCTTAACAAAAAAATTCTTTACATTTTTGACAGGTATAATTAATTAAATGTGAGAAAATGCACCGCTAAATAACCAAATCACATCCACAATTCTTACGTTTATCATAAAACAAACTTTTACTGTTATACAGTCATTAATGTTGTTAAAAAATGTATTTTTTAGTTATAATTCTAAGAAATCGTTCGCATTGTGCTACTTACTATTCATTATATATTGAAGCATAATAAATAATTTATCCGTATGCGAGTATAAGATGGATGTAACTAGATTATACATTTAAACAAGAAACGATGATTTCAAAAAAAAACTAGACGCAGGCATAGCGATTGAAGGTGCCCAGACTTGTCGCATAACTTAATCGATTTTTTTTTAATCAGCAATTCGATGACAGGCAGCAAGTAGTAAAGTTGAATTGCCTTCATAACCGCAAGCAGGCTGTCCAAATATTTGATAGCGAAGAACCTAGCACACTTTGCGAATTTATTCGCCCAAGGCACAACTCTGCATTGATGATACGTGGAATATGCATAGCCGTACTTAAGTCAATCCAGTTAGACAATTAAACCGTTTAAGCGGCGCCATCTTGTGGTTGAAATAAATGTTTCTTTCGTATTTATACCGCCAATCTCGTTGGCATGGATTGGAACAAAACACAACTGAGCAGAATTGTTCGAATAGATGTTTTATATGAATCTAATTAAATTTGAATCAAAACATACAACTTTATAGAAACTGGTTATCAATTAAATTATATCGGTTTTTTTTTTATAAATTTATTATTTAACCGGGTATTAGTGTTAAATAATTATACTAACCGAACATTTATACGACGAAGAAAGACTTTCTATTGCTTTTACATTGGCATATTTATTTCATTTTTAAGCAAAGATTTTATTGAATTGATTTACACTTGAATCCGTATCGCGCGATACGAAAGTGAAACTTTGTTTTTTGTAACAAAACAACAATATATTAACTTCGACAAATTAAAAACTCACTTCCGACCGAGTATGTATGTAAATACAAAAAAAAAGATGGCGATCATCTACCATAACCAAGAGAATTAAAATGCGATCATCATCGGTCCGTAATAAACCGTTAATTTTAAACATCCTTTTTGTGTTATTCTTTGTTATTTGTGCTTTTAGTTTAGGATGTTGTTCGACACGTTATTCAAAAAAGCGGGCCCACGCATCTAATTGTTAAATAGAATAGGTCAGTGATCTCCAAAATTTAAAAACCGGATTTTTGAGCCTGCAAAATTATAAAAATCCTACCATTCGAAATCAAGAAAATATTAAAAGTTAGGCTTGGTTTCATTTTTTTTTTAAATCACAGGAACGGGTTGGCAAAATTTTACCTTTCAAATTTTAAAACGATGTACGGCTACTGGTTTGAATCGATAAAGATTGATATGCGTTAATGTTTTTTTTAAATAAATTTAATATGTTCTACTACCTTTTAGAAAAAGCATTATTTTAAAAAAAATCTGTTAGTTGTTAATATAAAATGATTTTTTTATTTCAAATAAGTAAATCAGGTAAGTATGTACATATTGTGTTTATTAAGGGTTATCAGTTTTTAATGGAAATTAAAACGGAGGTATACGTAAGTATGATATAAAAAAAAAAAATAAACACTTCATGCATGAAAAAATGCAGTCCATTTGAGGCGCTGGCACTGCATTTTTCGTGAATTTTGGCATGCATCGCAAAGTGCTAAAAATACGGCGCTCTAGTGATAAGCAGTACATACTATATAACAAAATATAGAAAATCTCATCCATAACTAGATGATTTTATTTTTATTTTTATTGCTGGCTTATTTAGCGCCACGAAAGAACATCCAATTATCATGAAGATTCTCTCAAAAAGGGCAATACACGTGTAAGTGTTTCCATATCAGTATAATTATTTTTACAAAATTAACAAATGAGGTAGGCAACTGATTCACAATTACGTGTTGTTGATATCGTTATTTTACGCTAACAGCATCGCATTTTTCAATAAGGTTTTTCGTCAAATGTAAATAAGTTTTTATAATAAAACATCTTTCTTAAAAACAAAGTCTTTCACGCTGCTTAAAACAGGAGCATTAATTTAAGAAAGAATTTGAAATTCGAACATTATTGAAATACAAAATGGATACCGAAATTTTGACGGATGTCACTTTTTTAAAATTGGAACAATATATATTTTTCTTTGCTTTCTTTTGTTTTAATTTTCTCCAGTGTCAGGATATTAGAAAATAGTTAAAATACCACTGTAATAGATAATTACATTTTGGTATAATCAAGGCCTAACCCTTCTTAATACATTTTTAATAGTTACAAGTATCATCAATGTTTTTATAACGTCCCCATAATTCACCAGTCACACCTATCTTTTTATCGACAGAAAGAGTTGAATCTGGAACAGAAATTTCGTAATAATTGGTAGTTGATTACTTTTTAAGTAGTGTCGTTTCACGCTCAATTTATTTGAAATGGATACTTTTATTGTGTACATTGATAGATGGCATCCTCAGAGAAAGTGTTGGTAGTACTGATAAATAAGTCATCTTATTTGCTATGAATATAGTATCAAATATTATCTGTAAGAAGGTTGATGGATGCCATTTGAATAAATCATTTCGATAAAAAAAAAACAGTGATAAGATTAGTGAAGATACAAGTATCGGTTTAAAGTTCATTCAGTCATTTAGTACATTTTTTGTATCAACTATTTTGTTTAGGAAAGTGATCACATCCAAAGAAAAATAAATTATGACTCTGATAGTTCCTATCTAAGTGAAAGTCACGGAATTGAAGTAGTATCGAACCAGTTATTTTACAAAACTTAAAAAATATATAATATATTATGATGCCGCTATTATATTGTAGTAATCTCATAGTAAATCATTGTCTAGATACAAAACAATCAGATTATTATGAAACAATTAATCAGACCTTAGCTTAAAACACGACTTTTTTAGGCTCAGTAACATGCAGTAGCGCCACTATCGATTTGAATAAACTTTTTTTTTAAATAACTCAAATTAATAAGTTTTTTTCCAGTCTGACTCCAGTGAAAACAGCCTAAAACCACGACTCCGACTCCACTCAAAATAAATATAAACATGTCAGTGGAAAAAATATTTTCTCCACTAAATTATAAATTCAAAACGAATGGATCTTGTCGAGAGTTTATTCGAATTCGATCATTCCATAATACATATTTTGTAATCCTGTTAAAGTTGTTTACATACTCAACTAATCTTCGAATAATTTAAATAGAATTTAGAAAAGTATGTGTGTGGTAACTAAATTTATTATACTAAAGACATAGCGTGACAGATTACATACAATAAAAAGCTCAGATTTTACCATGCAGTGTTAAAGAAAACTAATTCTTACGACACTTTTAAGATGAAAACATGTTAAAAGAGAACTATCGATATGTATTCGTTTAGATTAGATATTTCGTTACGTTTATAGCACCATGGCATTCAAAATGATTGTTCCTAAACTGGACATGTCCATATTATTATCGTTTTAAATTATCTTCAACGCTTTTCCGCTAAAAAACCGTTATCTAGAATTGAGAATTTTTGTTTTGCATTACCAAGAAAAAGTATATTAATATTTTGATGAATTCAGCAATAACTTTGCAGAAATTCTTTATAATATAGAATTTATATTGACGGGTTTCGTCCACTGGTTTTGTTACTGGATGTCATACTTGTTTTAAGATATTGAAAATTAAAAATATACAATAGCAGTAATATAGTAATTCATATTGTTTTTTTTATGGTTCTAAGACTTGTCGCGAAACTATATAATATTTAATTCTCATCATTTACACAAATATAAAATCAGTAAACTCGTGTAAAGGTTGTCTAAAATTCCCTTTCAATAAAATACGTACACATTTCTTATTATTTGCGTATCTTTTTTTGAAAATGTTTCTAAAATGTCGAAATAAAATCAAAACGAAAAATCACGACCGTAGAGGGCTGTTGACCTTTTTTGTTATTTAGATGCATAAAAGAAAGCATACGATTGCCAACGACCCTTCGATATAAAGAAAGGTCGGTGATGTCATCTCATCTCAATATGACCCCCTTCAAAATATATTCTATGATGCAATCGACCCACCGACTTACGCCCGATTGTATAAAATGCTCAATACTATTCCTATTGATTTTACCAGTACCGTAAGTTACTTTAGATCTTTTAAAGTCGATCATCTGATATTGCCATTATTTTTAATGCCGCTTACACATTCTACACCGTTTTGAAATAAAACTACATATCATTAATAATATTTCAATTGTTCTATGAATTCTATCATTTGTTTTTATAGAACGCGGAGAAGTGAGAAGCAACAATACGATGCAAAATATTTAAAATTCAAGAAAACGTTTAGAATTTAATAAACAAGGAAGTTCGAAAAAAATCAATTATTCCAAATATGTAACAAATTTTAGCCAATAAACCTCTAACAAGCAACAACCGTACCGAAAATTTTCAAAAATCTTATTCCATTTAAGTAATTTCCCAACAAAAGCCGGCAATTTCCAAAGTCAACACATTCATTACTTGCGTACACAAAAAAAATGAAAACCATTTATATTACCATCTATCTATACACGTACAATGTAGACATGTTTGAAAAAGGCTTGTTTGCTTCAATTACCATGTTTTAAAAGCGAGATATTTCAGGCAATGTTTTTATTCCATGATGCAATCAGTCCAAAACGCGGTGCGTCATGTTTTTGCATAAAAAACTCAATTTCCGTTTCGCATTTTGCGACAAAAAGACTCGCATAACTGTATCGAAATAATTATTCGTTTGTTTACTTTTGTTCCAATAGTTTGAACAACACGTTCCAATAACCAGTGTAGCGTTACGTCAAATATTTGCATTTCTTTTGTGGCGCCTACATTGCCAACAGAATAAGTATTTTATTACTTACACGACATGTGAAATTATGTTATTTGTTTTTATCATTTCACTTTGATAATAATAGTCACGATTTTTTATGCAAACATGTGAAATAATGACAAAATAGAAAACTGCGCCATATTGCATTTTTTTTTGTGTCATGGATGTTCATCATAAACACAGTTAAAATTATATCTATTCTATTTACTTAAGAATACATTAATTAGTAACATTTAAGAATTAGTAATATAAAACATCGCTTAACCCTTCGGGTACGGATACCTAAAATATATTTTAAATGTCGGCTGGATCGTATCCAATGTACATATAGCAGAATATGCCGCATATGAACAAATTAATATGCATACAAACTAACTTTTCGTTTTAAAAGATTGTCGCGTTAAACTTGGGGCAAATAATTTTGAAATCAGCGGTTGTCAAGTTTTGTATTTAAAGTTATTACTCACATGCCGTTAATTTATTAGCGCTATATTAAAACGCTAAAAAATCTGACTATAATACTGACTACAATTTTTGATTACCCTTTTAAATATCAATTGGGTATATAGTATCATAAATACAATTTCTTTTGTGTTTAGAATGTTTCAAATTACAAAATTCTACTATCTTTCAAACGGCCAACAAGTTTTTTTAGATTTTTAAAAATACTATACAAAGTATAAATATCAAAAACATTTAATCTTTATAAGAAACCAAGTTATTTTAATATAATCAGTGAATTTTTGCTATTATAAATGGAGATCATAACAGTGCATTTTTTTGACGTGTTTCGCACGTCATCCGAGCTTGAAGGGTTAACTGTCGATTGCAAACTTTATTCTCCATTAAAATTCAAATCTAATATGAGCCGACGGCTGACATTTTGATCAATATATAATTACGTAAAAAAACTCAATAACTTTGTCGTACTAAAATTCTATAACAATAAATCAATGGTATTCAACTATTTCGGCGCTGCCCACGCGAAAAAATCACCGCTCGTTTCTCACCAGTATTATAATAAATTATCATATTCAGCGATGCGATTGATTTAAAAAATTGATCAACTTGCTTAATTTACTTTCTCGTTCGATGGATGACCTAAAGCTATAATTCTTAAATTAAAGTAACAAAAAAAAACAGAAATAAAGCTATAAAAAACAATTACTACTGATCAACTCGGACGTAATTGATAGGAGGTGTTGCGATGCGCATTTTTCACTGTCAAAATAGATTGAAATAAATAGTACTTATCAACTATAATTAACACAGGAATAAATTATGAATGTTTGAAAATTTCAAATTACTTTTTTTGTTAAATTTAATAAATAGAACACTTTATTTTAAAAACAAATTTAAAATCTTAGTATTAAAATCAACCCCCTTTTAATATATTGCGATAAGTGTGTTTCGGTGGCATATCAATAAACACCTGCGGACACGCCGACACGAAGCTGTTAACAAAATTATCAAGTGCTAAATATATTCATAAATTGATTAATAAAATTATAGTAATGTTTAATTGTAATGATGTAAGAAATAATATCAAAAGACGCTGTAATATTCAATCGTTTTTCTTCTTTAATCAATTTTCAATTTATGTAGAAACTATCAAATTATTTAGTTTTTAGTTATTTACATATGAATATAGGAAATAAAAAAGGCACTTAGTACCAAAAAAGGAAGAAACCTATGCAGAAATGTTATATAGAGCATTTCTGGATACTAATTTTTTGGTTGTTATTAGTGCCTTTTTATTTCCTGTATTCATATGTAATTTAATACAAACCAAATAATTTAATCGTTTGTACTTCAATTGAAATTTTATTAAAGAAGTGTTTTTGCCTGATGAAAATTCTCAATAAAATCTATTTCGATATGTTGCCATTCTTATACAATAAAAAGTAACAACGCTACTTCAAAGTTCTGTCCCTAATTAGTAGTGGCAGTACGAAACAGTGAAGGGTAGAATAGTAGAAGTGGCGAAGCAACCCTCGCTATTGTCTTTTCACTCGGCACTTGGAATCCTCTTGTCTATAGAATTTATATGAATGCTACCATATTATAGTGTGACTCATGGCTACTGATTCTTTATTGTTCTTAGAAAAACAACCGCAAAAAATCCTGTAGTGTTTACATCGCTTTGGAATTTTGAAGGTAATATTTAATGTGTATCGATTTATTTCGTTTTGATTTATTTCTCGAATATTCAAGAAATTATGTGCGATAGATCAATTACCTATCAAAGCATTCATTTAAAATGTTGAAATCACTTTCAAGATACTTTGTTTTTTTAAGTGCCGTGAATTGGTGCCCCGTTTATCTTATTATAAAATATTACGTAATCATGAAAAGCGCTTGCATACGACGTCCCGACTAGACTTTAATAGTTGTAATATTTATCTAAAAAATATATTTTCTTATGACCAGTCTTTCATTTTAAATGCATACTGTGGCACTTCAGTTGATTTTTTGACAAGAAGCGCTCAAAGTGTTTTGAATGAACATATAATATTGATTCGACAAGCATTGAATTTATTTGCGGTTCATATTGTAATACAATTATACGATGGTGATTGATTTTATTCGGTTATAATTCCCTTATATTTAAGACGTACATATTAAATGAAACTTGAATAAAGAGGTACGATTACTTAACAACAAAAAAAGATGAAATATTGTGTTGGAAGTTAAAATTACGCTAGTCATGCCATGTACTATATGTGAATACTTTTTGACACTTGTATGACAACGTACTACGTAGCAACAAAAATAACTTTATTTCCTTCACAGTCCACAGCTTACTCGTGCTGATATTTAACATTGCGATCACCTTCAAAGTAAAATTATGAGTTAAAGCGTATTTCCAGAGCTTAGACAAAAGCACACGCTTCGACCGATAAAAATGTCAATATGCATAAATCAATGTTTCAGCATTATAGCTTCTTGGGTAAGAATTTCTTATGAAATATATCGCTTTGACATGAAGACATGGCAATAAACGGATAAACCGAAGGCTAAATATTTTTTATTTGACTTTGACTTATTTTAGAACTCTCTATCGTCACGCAGTATTTTTAACTCTAATAATTCAATAAATCTATGTGACAAAGAACCTTTCTAAATTTCTATGAAGAATCATGCCAACAATTACGCGTATAACCAATTGATTTATTGTTTAAAATATAATATATTTTATCAATTATTATGACGCAAATTTAACCTTTCAGGATCATCTGACCACTTTATTAACACATACACGCAAACATATAATAGATGCACTTCCGTCACAAGTGGTTCAATTACCGAGTTTAATAATAAATATTAAATGAAAAATAAGTCCATAAATTATGAAATACTTCGTAAGTTCTTAATGAGTGTTATTTTGTCTACTGTTGATCTGTGTTATTAACTCATCTCGTAAAAGAAAAACTCTGATTTCGTGATAACGAATGGTGATAGTATACCATACTTATTCCTCTCTGTACTTAATAAATCAACAGTTTTGAAACTAATCAAAATAAGCCGTAAGACTTTGGCAGATATGAGTTAGTCGTATAAAAATATTTATCTTATTACAAAACCGAATTTGAATAAACGAAGAGTGTTTTAAATGATATAGAATCACTTAGATGTCCAAATGATCACAGATACTAATTTTATTAGAGATAGTTTAACATACAGTTTGTGTTTTAGGCTGTCAAATATTCAATGAGGAAAGAAGTCACGCTGTTTGGTATAAATTCTTTATTCATGCAACACCAAAATAATCACCGTAAGCGCTTTATAGCGCAGTTGCTTAATAAAACGTTACGTCTAGCAGACAGTTTTCATTAAATACCTGGGGCGTAGGAGCCGTGTTTGCATGCTTTAGAATTCCTCACATGAAAGCTTTCAAAGCTGCGGGCGGCAAATAATAGCAGCATATTCATAAAGCACTTACTCCGTAGATATTGAGTACCCAGTCTCACTATAAATCTGGTTTCTTAAGCTACCGTTTGCTTTAAGTGCTGAACTTGTATGTGAAATAAATCAAAAAAAGTGTCTGCAATACATACAAGTAATGTTTTTTTTCAAACTTTGATCGGTTTTATTTTAGTTATGTTATTTTACTTTTATGTATGTACATATAATAAACAACAGATGTTTTTAAATTTCAGCTTATTAAATGTAATGAGAACCATTACAACACATTAATATTATTCAGTGTTCATGTAAACACAGAAACTTGTCAATAAACTACCAAAAATAATACATAGAATAACAAATGGCTGCGACATATTAGTTATCAATGCGTAAATGCAAAATTTTTGCGACCTTTCTACATGTGGGCCCATTAGAGATGAAGTGAGACGACTAGTATAATTGTTAATTTTTTTCTTGGACTTTTAAGTTCTATCACGTCTTTACTTAGTGGATTGCTTATTTTTATTTTAAGGATATAACACTATTGCGACGTGTCCGAGGTTATTAATAAGAATTGTGTAGAATATAACAACGCATCAAACTTTTTAATTTCTAAAATACCACGTGGCTAACTTCACCTCTAATTGGCACATGTAGAGTACAAAGATGTACCAAAAAAGTTTGATAAACATTCGAAAACGATAGGAATTGTGTGATCTAACATTTCAAACAGATTTATTCTCGCTTATAAAAGAAGTCGTCAAAAAAAACCCTTACCTCAGTAAGTTGACAATCTATTGTTGTGTTTCTTTGAGTTGGTAAAAAGAAAGTCACTGTGTAGGAAAAAGCTTAAAATGTACTATGCAGCAGATGTACATTTTTCTTTTTATCCGGATAAGTCTCATAATCTCAGAGTAAGATTCTTTGTCGGCGATTAGGATGCCTATAAAGCTTCACGAGACGGTTTGTTGCTCTGTAAACAATGAATGCGCAAGAAGGGTGAGCTCTGTCGCCTCGAGTGGAGCTTTCGAGTTTGATTGATTGCGTCGCGACGCTCTCCGCGCGGCGTAGAGTTGACAATTGACACTTCTGACGTTCAACGTCCTACAAAGAAGCAAACCGGGTAGATTAATCGCGGTAATGGATACTCCATTCTATCCTGAAGACTATATGATTCTATCTAAGCGGTTCTGCCTCACGTTTAGAAACCAGATCCTGCGGTGAGCGAGTCTCGTTGACATGTAACTCAACATGACGCCGTACGGCGATAAAATCAACAACAATTGAAACGCAAGACTGCACGAATTTATTTGACAGGTATAATTTAATATCCATGCTTAATTACTGTTTTTCACTGAGAAAATCGCTGTTGAATATTTTCTACTTGTTGAAAATTTCGTCTGACAGATCATTATAAAACCATTATGAGAGATGTGTTTATACTAGGTGAATTTAAATGCATTTATATCGGATGCAATCTCTTTTCATTGCAATAATGAGGCTTCCGTCAAACTACCAGAACGTCCTGCCCAGGATACAATAACCTGATTGTATATAATGCATATTGTAAATTTGATATAATCATATATTATATTTGATGATAAAACATTTTATCTCGATTTTGTCGCCGGAAAATAATGGTTGTAGATAAAATGTGAAAATTAAACAACGTTTTTTTTCTTAAAACAAAAGCTACGTTACAAAAATAATCAACCTTTTAAGTAAAATACTAGCGGATGTGAAATTTAGATAATATAATTTATATTGACTGAACTCATGTTTTATAATCCAAAGATTCGTAAATTTGTACTTTTTTATCGAGTATTCGTTTCATGTAATAAGTATAGATGTTAGCAGTGACGGTATTGTATTAAAATTAAAAACGGTTTATTGATTGACTTGGCATTTACTTGGTAGAACTCCATTATAATATTGTAAATATAGCAACGTATTTAGTTCTACAGTTTTTATATTACATAGTTCTGACGATGGCGAAAGCCGAAATAGCTATCAACTAATAAATATAAAAACTGTAAAAACTAAATACTATTATATAAAACGGGTTTCTCTGTCAATTATTTAGCAACTATATAGCTATAACTAACATAGATTTTTTCATCAGTATAATACACAATAAATTAGTTAAAGATCATTATTTGATACTATGTATGAATTTCACTACTTTACTTGATAAGTATATGAACAATTCGTAAATAGTATCTATTGCTTTCATTTGACGAGCTGTTTGTATAATCAATGTGTACCTTAAAAATTAAATGATTTTGTTACAGTTCAACTTATTATAAATATGTATAGATAAGTATCTTAAGTATTTTAATTACAAAAATAGTGTATCGAACCATTCAATAAACCTTAATAAAAAATGTTGGGGTGTTGCCATTTAAAATATTCAACTTTTTAAAAATGGCATTCACTTCCGGAATGCATAGCTGCCGTAAGGTTTCCTTTTCCAACCCCTCTTTATAATTTAATATCTTCGAAATAAATAGGTTTCGCTACTAAAGATATATGATCAGAATATGCTAATTACAAACAAGACCATTCCGCTTCGGTTGCTTCACTTGTAAAAGCAATAAGCAGGACCCTACTTGATTTATAGGCAGACATATTTATTAGATAACACCCTAAAAGAAACCGTTTTTTTTTCACTACAACTATGACAAATTATTGCTTTCAGATGAATTTATTTAGTATACATTTAAGATTTTTAAATATGCAATTTATTAAATTAAATTGTGCATGACTTCACAGCATGAAAGTACCGACTGTCGTGTCCTCATATTTAAATCAATTCATCATGACCGTATGGGTGTGTTGATAAACTTACGGAAACATTAATTTAATTTGTGTCAATCCTTATTATTCATTTTAAAAAGGTCTTTCTACATATCTGCAAGAACCGTATTTCAAATAACGATCGTATTTTTAAAACACTTTTTTTTACCATGTGCGCTCCCAATATGGAGCATATGAACTACTAATGGAGTTTATCTCAACATACGTGTTTCTACAATAATTGATTGTTACTCAGGAATCCAACTATACATCAATCAGTTATCAAGTTAATATTACTGCTTATTAAATGTATATACAACGTTTTCTACTGTTTCATAAAATGGCTATGAAAGCTCTGAACATTTTGTCACTTTTACTTATTGATTCGACGGTAAATTTGCGGAAATTCATTTATAAAATGATTATTAGTATTGCTCTGACTGCCCATTATGTGCAATTAATTATCTCTGACGCGTACTTATTATATTTATTCTTGCCCTCCATAATTCCTGGAAAATCGCTCTAAATGGCGACACGTGGATGTGTCCCCTTTCTACTAAGTATTTTATTCGGTTCGCATGCCTATCCCAACTTAATCTCTTAATAATGCCACGTCCAGATATTTAGGTTAATCTCCAGAGGGGAGTTGTCAGTCGTCCCCCATTCCCGCCTTGTGCAGTGCAGTTATGATTATGAACTTGTTGTCCATGTGGCGCTAGCTAGCGGGTTCATCATGAATTATTTATTAATTGTTGTTAACGTCCGGCAAGTGGGCGCCGTCCAATGAATGGTTCCCGCCTACCCATCGCAAGTCGATTATTTCTTCTACAGTCATATTCCCATTTACAAGACTTCCTCGTGTTATTAGACACGTTTTACATGGGATAGTTAATCAATTGGATATGTACCGTGTGCCATACACATTAATCGTCTTATCTCGCGATCAGTTTACAAAATTATATTACATCCATGTTTTTTCTTCAATATACAAACCGTTATTTATAATTGCTAATTGAATTTCTACTTTCCTATTTAGATAAGATAATACAATTATGTATTTTTTTAAAAATTCAATTGTCATTCATATTTTTTATAATTTGCGCTCCAGTTTGTAGACCATTTCAACGAAACAGTTCTACCAATTATTTATATTAAAATTTGAAGTTTTGTCACATTCATTTACTAAACGTCAGTTCAAATTCATCCGTACGCTTGAACGCTTGAAGATGCCGAAAGGCGAAACCCGGCTCGTTAGTGACAGAACTTGTGTTAAAGTACATAATTTAAACGATTCAAATGTAATATTGAAATTCCACCAAGCACCTTCAGCAGAAATCTTAAATTATTCTAATTCACTATTTCACTAACGTAACCAAAGCCTAAGCATATCTCATAGGAAAATAAATACATTTTGAGCAATATTTTCAAAATATAAATATTAGATTTATTAATTAAACGCACTTAAAAATTACAAAACTATTATATGTAATGTGTATATTTATGTAAGAAATGCCTAACCGTTAACAGAGTTTATTTCTGAATTAATTTACCCCCCGTCGTTTTATTTCTTGATATATCTAGCAAAGATCAATAAACATTTTTCAGAATGCTTACTAAAAATGTCGTATCTATTAACTCGGTCGGGTAGTTTATATACTAACCACATAAAGCACCCATTACTTAAACCCTATTTAATTAACATGCCGACATGCACCGTTTTCATTAATTGTAATATAATATATGATATGGCTACCACAAGAGTCATGATAATAAAACGCATTATCAATAATAAAATAATTACGTCATAAACATATTAAGTGTAAAAATAAAGGTGTTTAATCTCTGAACCCGTTTTTGAGGTCAATATTTAAAAAACAGCATGTTGTCAAAAACTTACTAGAGAGTTCTTTTTCTTGTTTTTCATTATTATTTATTCCTTATTTAAATTGTCTGACTCACAGTCATTAAATTTATTATTAAGGCGATAAAATAAGTCTCGTAAACATTTAAAAAATATATTATTATAATGAGACAATGAATGGCCTAGAAGTATCAACGTAAAATCACAAGATAAGTCCTTGATTCTGCGATGCCGTGCTTGCACGAATGCAGTTTGTCTCGCTTACTTTTGTAATCCGTAAACGTTTTGAAGTTTTTCGTTTAATATCGATATCGACTGTGGAAAGGAAAAATGACGCAAGCGACACATATCAAATTTTACAGGAGGCGCAAAAAACGTGTTTTGATGATTTTGGGCCATATGCAAATTAAGAATTATACACAACCTTGAAGTGCACGGAGACTTCTAAACTGGTGTTGTATTGACATTATCTAATATAAATTAAAGAAATTGTCTAGGAAAACCTTTATTTCAGACTTTTTTCTTGGTTTTGATATTTTAAAAAGTCATATTTTTCAAACTTAAAAGCTGAATTTAGATACTGATTCGGCATTTGCAGCATGCATCCTTCTGATAGAACGTGTATCAATTTAATACATTGTGATTATCAAAAAAACCTGTGGGTTACGTCCTTTTTCCTTTCCACAGTCGATATACTTTCGCTGTCAGAAGATTTATCAACGGATCACAAAATCATTTCACAACATGCAATTATCAAAATAAATTCATAAAATTCCGTTACACCAACATAATAACAGATTGCATGTTGCGCTAAAAATAATTGTTGTTTGACTCGTCGCATCACCTTGTTTGCGCAAGCATTATGCAAATACCTTCCAACGGTAAATTGTTTAATTATATCCTTTACTTTCGTTGCCCTTGCTGGTTGTCTTTTTTCGTAAAAGATGTCAACAGAAACATCCGCTGCGTCGAATATACAGGTGTTCGACTTATTATATCGGTACTAAATAAAACTGTGCGAAGAGCTTTTTGCAGCACTACGTACGTACGTGACTTGGTTTGGATTATTTCTTCTTATCGGCCACTAACAGCTCTTAAATTGTTTTATTAACAGAAACGAGCAATTCTATCGACTTATTTATTTTGTACGAATGTTACGTAGGTAGTATGCTATTATTTATCTCAATACTTACTTATTGTATTATCGAGTACATGTAAGCCACTTAACATAGTAGTTAAGTTGTTTGGTTTATTTATTCACTTTTAATATTAGGTTCAAGTGTAATATAATTTATCTCAACTTGATCTTAATCTTCAATACTTCGTAATTCTTTGATGCATATGAGTAATTCTATGGAGTAACGATTTTTATAGAAACGATAAGAATTAGTTTCAAACTAAATTGTGCACTTTGTATGTCAATGTGTTTAAATACGAACCATAGTCAGGTTTTACGATTTGATGTTAATTTGTGGATCTTGAGCTTTAAAAACGAGTTGAATGTTACAATGCCATTCGAACAAGAATTACCGGCCAACAATTTCAACTTTCTTAAGCATTTACAGATATCATGTATCCCGTACGCACTATAGACCTATATAATATATATAAACAAAACCGACGCAAACAGACTAATAATGTAATACAATTATTAGGCTTCTCTACTTCAGGATACTAAATAATCGTCATGCATTTTACATTATATCAATTACTGGCAATACTTTTACATACTTCGTTTTAGCTTTCCCACTAAAACATATAGCGAAGCCGGTACCGGGTAAAGAACTGCGTTTAAAATTAAACTTAATTTCTATTTAAACAATAACAAAATAAACTTTGCACATGTTTTTTTCGGCATCATTAAAAATTATTGTCATGATTAATGCCTTCTAGGCAACATAATGGTTTTTTTTAAATAAAGCAAACAAGCATCACCCAAATTTTCCGCTAAAACAACTTAGTATTTAACTATCAATCTCGTTACTATGCGTTAAGAATATAAAATGTAATATACTTACGCAATGGGTATGGAGTTTGTATGTACATTAAACGCCCCAGGTCATGTTGCCACTGTCTTCTATGGTAGATCAGTTCATAACCATTTGCTTTGCTAGATACTCTAATAAAACACTATATAACTCTGAATATACGTCAATTATTTTCACATTAAATATGTTTTTAATAGTATCGAGTTAGCAGCAATGCGTCAATTCATTTTTTTTTTCGTTTCCTCGTTTCTAACTATGTACGCACAAATACGTTTTGGTGCGCTGGGTACCTACAGTAATCTGTGATTTAAAAACTATTTTATTTGGACAATACTTAAATGTAGAATACACGATTTGCTTTAGTACGACATATACAATCTTAATTTACATTTCTTTTTAATACGAAATTTTTCAGTTGCTTGGTATTTAATAAATATAACATTACTGCTAAGAAAGTGATAAAACGTGCTCTTATTAAGTTCAGGCCATTATTTTTTTTAAACATATTTATATATATATATATATATCTGTTTAAAAATATATATCTCTTTTGAGTTAACGTCGCCAATTAACATAATCAAGAAGTAAAACCGGTACTCAATTTATACATAACTTTTAAGGTGTTCACTGTCAATACAATACAAGACTGGCTTTGCTCAACAACTGACATCAGTGATGCTCTTCCTGAGCATATTAAATAAATGTGGAATTAATGCAAACTAGTGTTTTATTTTTTTTATGATCATGCTGTCACTGCTTTTAATTTATCATCGTCTTTTTAAAAAAAAAATGGTAATAAATATTCCAGAATATTTGAGACAACTAGAATGTGATATTTGTATGCTCTAAAAAACAGTGTTATTATTATAATATCAACTGTAGAAAGAAAAAAAGTCGTAACCAACGCTATTTTACAGTAGACACCCAAAAAACGTTTTTTGATGATATTGAGTTAAAGGTAAATTATGAAATATACACAACTTTGAAGTGCACAGTGGCTGATAAACTAGTTTTATATTGACTTATTCATATATTAATTGAATAAATTGACCAAGAAAAAAAAAAATTTAAGTCTTTTTTCCTGGTCGCAATTTTCACATACCCTTATTTTTTTCAAATTTAGACACTATGTCGGCATTTTTAGCTTTTACAGCCTTCAAGTTGGATCAAGTTGTATACATTGTGATTATCGAAAAAAAAAACTGTGGGTTACGTCCTTTTTCCTTTCCACAGACGATATAATTGTATGCATTAACGTAAAGAATTTAACTTCACCAATATTAAAATTATATTTAATCCAATTTTGAATCAATACTGTGTATCCACCGAATCATTCTAGAATTGTATTATAGAATGATTGTTTAATTTGAATTACCAAATTCCATATTCTATCATATATCTAATAAATCGTATAATCCTTGAGTAGTAACATCATCCAGACGTTTGACGGCTTTGATCTGAGTGTATAAGTTATTGACAGTTTCCTTGTATTTAATTGAATGCAAAACTGGTTTACCTCTATGTAATGAACCGCCATTGTGGATTCGAGGCAGGATTTTGATACATCTCAACAGTACAATCAGCTTCGATTCATTTTAAATTACGTTACGCTTAGTTATTCATCTGGCGTTCCCCACCTGGGCGTATCATATGAGATAACAAGAAACGGTGCATATATCAGCTTTTTAGTTTAACAAATTCAAAGTCTTACATAATATAATATCTAAATATATTCCTGACTCCTCTTCGAAATTCCTGCGCTAAACAAATGGCAAGACTTGCATATGAATTCTTTTAAAAAAAAACCCAGAATATATTTCAACTTCCTCTTCGAAATTCCTTCTTTAATTTAATGAGTAAGTAATCAACACCTACTTGAATAATGTGTTTAATTCACAATTATTCAAACAGTGTCGTATATAAATGATTTTTTACTCACTTATGACACACTGTAGAAGGCGTATAAAAATATATTTTGAAAGTCATTACGCATTTATTGAATTATCATTTACGATTAGAAAATTTTAAATAAGTTAAACGATATGCGATAAATTCACTTTTTAATAGCGTTAAGAAACTTTGGAAAAATACACACTTCACAGCCATCGAAACGATAGTTGTTTTGTGATTTATAGAAAATAGTGTAATAAATAAAATATGCTTTACCCATTTCAATTGTTGATATATTGGATTGTAAAATGTTTACAATTTTTGGTAAAATTAAAAACAGGTATTTTTATCGCCCAATGAAATATACATACATACTTCATTAATTTTACATTTAAAATTATTAAATAGTTAAATAATATACAACTGTCAAATCTTACTGGTGGGATATTACATAAATAATAATAAAAACACCATTCATATAAAATTTGAATCGTTCAAATTATGTACATTCACACAGATTTTGTCACTAACGACCCGGGTTTCGCCTTTCGGCATCTTCAGGCGTTCAAGTGCACGGATGAACTTGAACTGACGCTTAGTAAATGAATGTTTCGTGTTTATATAATAAATAAATGTATCAACGAGTTTAAATCCAAAAAGAATAAGCCCAAGATGCCGAAAGGCGAAACCCGGGTCGTTAGTGACATAATCTGTGTGAATGTACATAATTTGAACGATTCAAATTTAATATTGAAATTCCACCAAGCACCTTCAGTCGAAATCTTTGATTACACCATTAATATAACTTGGTGTACTAAAAAACGGTGACATAATAGCAACATTTTTATTTGTATAATCAATGTAAAATAACCTAAAGACAAATTTTCCGACTACTTGTCATGTGTAGATTATTGTTTACCCTATAATAAGTGCTTTTATTAAATTTAGGACATATTGTTGTATAGTTGTATTGAGATGAATAATGAAAACATAAATTAACACACGTAGTTACAACTAAGTGCCGTTAACCATTATATAATAATTGCTAACTAGCATTAACTTCCTTTCAACAGGCAACTGATACATTTCATCGCAACGCCTGTCATATACGATATAATAAGAAATTTAATACTAGCCAATTATTATTTCATCGTGAAAATATTGTCGACGGAATTTTCATACTAATTAAAATAACTGTCGGTTTTCTCTATAAAGAGCACCTAATATTGGCATTCTTCCGTGTGACAAGCGATTGAAAATGTCGGAGGTAATTATTGCATGGACGCCACTCCATAAAAGCCGAACGCAAGAAAGGTAGCCTATAAAAAAAAACGATTTATTCACCCCAAAATTTGATACTTTTATTATGCAAGATAAAATTTAGTGTACAGATAGACGAGTAGGTCGTAAATTAGATCACTAATGGGTGTGCCTAATTGGAATATATATTTTTTAGACTTGAATATAAATATTTTTATCATTGATCCTGTAACCGAGCGATGTTCTTAGGTTTTTGTCATACTCGATTGCGTAGACAATACAGCGTACTCAACACGGAATGAAATGTTTGATAAACTGATTTTTTCGATTGAATTATGTCTAACGGCCTTTGACGTTTCAATTAAGTCCCAAACACTCCACCCCGTATACGATCCTGGAGTAGAGCGAGATATTTGTTTACTACGAATCCTCTATTACCTATATTCATATTTGCATCTAGTGACCGATTTTTCTTTGAAATTATCCGAAAAAAATTAGAAATTAGCAATAAATTTTTTTTTATACAATTAAGCCAATCGAAATTAGATTATAATATTAGTGTAATTTGAATCGTTCAAATTATGTTCATTTACACAAGTTTTGTCACTAACGACCCGGGATTCGTCTTTCGGCATCTTCGGGCGTTCAAGTGCACGGATGAACTTGAACTGAGTGTAATTTGATTATCATTCGTAGATAAAATTACTGAAATTTACATTTATTACATTGAATTGGTCGTTTGAACAAAATAAATTGTGCTCAAGAAAACAGTTAATTTATCAAACATTTGGGAATGAAACACAATCAGATAGACGTTACAAGTTTTAAAAATTAATTATGTTTAAATAAATACACGGCAATTTTAGGGTGTTCATTGTCAATACTCCGTGGAGTTAATATATACAAAAGTATCATCAGTTATTATGCTCGTCATGATCGAAAACGATTGATATTATTAAATAAAAGTGGAAAGTCATTTTATGAATGAAAATACAGACAATGCATCGAACGGCATCAAAAATAAATTTTAGTTTGACTGTCGCTATCGAAGTATAATATGCGAAACGACGAATGATTATATTATACAGATGCATTGACTATGATTTAAAGGCGTGAACTTAGAAAATAATTATAATTACAGTCATCGATTACCTTCCACGGACGCAATTAACAAATAAACCTTCATTTTCTCCCAGCTCACGGGAGTCGATTGCCGTCAGTAATTAACGGAAATCCTTTCTACCGTTCGTCGAACACTTACTAAACCCCCTGTTACGGATAATGAGAAAACAACTTTCAGGATAGCTTTTTGATAATCACATTCTCCCGCGAGGTTAGTATATAATTAATGTCAGCGTATTATCACAATATAATATATATTTCTGTTGATTTATCTGTTTAACGTACAACACAACACTACGTATACTTGCATTGCTAAAACAGATTAAAAACGTGACTTTAAAGCGATTTATGACAGTTGGTACTGTCATCTCATAAACCACATTTTTTTTTGTAAATATGCTACAATATTGATTTGGACCAGTTTCTCTCAGCGGATTACCATTTTAAACTGGTAAAATAATCACTATTATATTCATTGCTATGTTGGCATGATGGTCCGTGTACCTTCTAAATATGGAGGGATGTGTCGCCTTCTTACACACTGAATTTTTAGTAGTGTTATAATGACACAGTACTTAAATTATTAAAAAATCAGACCGTTAAAATTCTCAATTTTTCGATTGATAACGATTTTTCGTTCGTAGGAAAATCGTTGATGCTTTCTGAGAACGATTAATAAAATAGTATTTAAGATCCCTGAAGAGGTGAAGTGACCCAAGTAATAAAACGGTAAAACTTTTCTATCGGTCTTTAAAGTACAATCACGTCTTTACTTGGTGTTTTAGTGGAGTGCATATTTTTATTTGAATGAGATAGTACCATTGCAGTCTGTATTTATTTACTAAGCTCACTAACTTTTACGATACTTTTTGAATATTAGCACGCATCTAACTATTTTTTTCCCTAAAATACCACTTGGCTTAATTTTACCTTTGCGGAGCTCATATGTCCGTAATTCGTTCAGCAAATTAATAAAAATGCTTTAATCAACCAAAAATCTTGAAGAAGCATTCACAATTCAAAATTAAGACTGAAAAATTGTTCTGTTGTTATCACTTAATATTAATAAAAACTGTTAAGATACTTAACAAAGATATACGGCTACGGAAAAAAGAAGGAAACAAAAAGAATAATGACCCTTTTAGATAAACAAAGCCACGGGTGACGTCAGCTGCGTTCCTCTTCCATTATTACTTCATCCCTTAGCAAAGTTTCCATAGTGAAAAAAAAAGATTTTGTAGGTTGTCCTGATTAAGTCCTTATAAGCCAGTCTCGACTCCCCCTACATTGCGAAGCCCCGGGTGCCAATTATTAACCCTGAATCTTTTTAATTCAACCCTTACAACGCTGTGATTATAACACGGAAACGATTCGTTTTGCTAATTAATATTATATCGACTGTGGAAAGGAAAAAGGACGTAACCCACACATATCAAATTTTACAGGAGGCGCTAAAAACGTGTTTTGATGATTTTGTGACATATGCAAATTATGAATTATACACAACCTTGAAGTGCACGGAGACTTCTAAACTGGTGTTTAATTGACATAAACTAATATAAATTAAAGAAATTGTCTCAGAAAAACCTTTATTTCAGTGTTTTTTCTTGGTTTTATTTTTTTACAAGGTCATCTTTGTCAAACTTAAAAGCTAAATTTAGATACTTATTCGGCATTATCAACTTCCATCCTTTTGATAGGATGTGTGTCAAGTTGTATACATTGTAATTATCGAAAAAAGAAAAATTGAGGGTTACGTCCTTTTTCCTTTCCACAGTCGATATGTATTTTTACATTTTTTTTATATAAATATTATTGTTAGATTGTTGAAGCTTTATAGTTCTTTGATATTTTTGTTTGTTTGCTTACGAACATAATAAAATTTTATCTAAAATCTTGCAAGATTTCGTTTTCTACAGTATTGTCTATGGTTTTTATCTGATAAAATTAGTGCTAAGTTAATATTTCTCTATTTAGGTTTCTAATAAACATGGTGTGTTTCAACACTCGAGACATTGAATTATAAAGTTTTTTAAATATAAAAATGATTTATTTACCGTCTGACTTTTGTTTGAAATATTAACAGCCTGTGATATTACTTATTTGCCATGTTATCAAATATAATATCTTCGCCCCTTCAAAGGATTATGAAGCATCATTGTCATCGGATATGACTATTAGTGAAAAGCCTTTTGAACTCGGGATACTGGAATTAGATAATAATATAAGAAACCCGAATATATCCAGCCCCCTCACTGTTTTACGGCCGCGTCATACTGCGGTGAGGTCACACAATAAACCTGACGAGGCTGTTTCACCCTACCCACCCGCAAGATGCGCTTCAAGCGATGAGTACAGCGGGCGCTTTGGCGATGCACCGCCGATGATTGAAATTTAAAGTTTCAAAAATCGAAACATTTTTACTAATCCATATTGATGTCATTTAAACATATACAGTCTACCTGTTAATTAAAACACTACCCATCAATCACAGAAAAATAATTAGTTCACATTATTTTGTATAAATTCTTTGAACTAATTCGACTGATCAAATAACAGGGCGCCATTTTAAATTCACTTTTCCTATTGGTTGATTTGGAATATTTTTGTTGTTGTTACTAACACCTACTTTTAAATTGATTTTTTTACTGGATTACATGCTTTTAGGTTCTTGTATACAAAAACACTTTCGTTCATATTCGAAATACCCGCCTCATTACTATGCTGAATATATTATACGAGGAAAAAACACATTTAAAATAGATCAAGCATAGACAAATGTCATTAAACGTTTGCCGCGCTTTATTTTCCGCGCGAAATTTTCCCGCGTGGCTGTGCGTGCGGTACGTGCCGAACAGGTACCTCCGCCCGCGGTCGCCATGGCGACACCCTAGCGCGCGGTAAACACGACGCCCATGGCTGTGTGTGACCCTCCCCATTTCTCCCGCAGATGCACGAACTGTGCACTGTTTTCTTTGATTGCTCGGAAAATTCTCCGGCTGTGTTTGCTAATGCGGCAATCGATATGCGTACATTTCCGTTCGCGATTGTAATCAGACTTCCACGAAATGTCATGATGGTTCCTTTGGGGTGCGTTTAAATATTGAATTTAATCACGACAGCTTTCTTCCGCTGTTTTCCATTTCACTTTACATTGTACTTTTGTTTGTGGTAATGCATTCACGAAAATTTTACAAAGCTAGTTGATCATGTCAGTCACTTACGATTCAATAGTGTTGGACCATACACCGAATGGAAGCATTTTCGTTAAAAATATGGATTTTTATCTAAGGCACGAAGGACGATTTTTTGATAGTGAACGGATTAAATTAAATGAAATTTAGCCGTTCATGTATTGGTTTTACTTGTATGACTTACAATTGACATGAATAAATATGTTATTATGAATAATATTAAACGAGTAGTACAAAGATAAATTAAAATTTTCTTTTGAATTGTGTTAGTCAATATATTTTAACATCCCAATAATCACAGACGTTTACTGGACCTTCGTGTTGTAGAGATTAAAACTTTTTATTTGAACAATATTCTACAGTGTCGTAAAACGTTAACGTTCTTTCGTTGGCGGCCATAAAATAACACAATAATATTTCACATTTCTAATGTACTGCCGCAGACTTTAGAGTGAGTATAAAATATTAAATAAAATGTCCATCGTTCTGGCACAAAAGGCGTTTGAACCCATTTCAAGCGCACCCTTTTATGGTCATATTTACAAAAGACACATTTGCGCAACGGCTGGTGTGCGACGTCACTAAGTAAGCTTTCGCCAAGGAAAAAGGAAACACTTTCGCTTGCATTTTTACGTCGACTATTTTGTTACTGTGTAAATGTTTTCCATTTTTGCCGACTGCGCTAATCTAATTGATGTTAAAGAGATTAATTTACGACGATATGAATCGTCATGAAAATACTTTTAAGTAATTGAATTCTATACCAACACAAAAATGATTAATTTCAGTATTAATTGATCACTACGATAATTCATATATTTTTTCCACGAAGCTTCAAGGCAGTATTTTAATTAGTAATCATTTATATGTGTTTGTACAATTTTTTACTATGTATGTACATACATTTTAAAATGGTTTATTCATTGCAGTTTTAAATCAATATATCTTCTGATTTTAAATGAAATATTAAACTTTCCCGCATCTCCACTTCTATACCCTATATAATCATAAAATCATATAATCATAAAACCTTTGCCGACAAACAAATAATATAATTCTTGAAACTACTTACTACTCAAATCTGTTGGCATTCCCATGAGCTCATCCTTTTCGCCAGCAATGGCTTTGGACTCAGTGATGCATTTATTTCTTATATAAACATGAAACTTTCATTTACTAAACGTCAGTTCAAGTTCACCCGTGCACTTGAATGCCTGAAGATGCCGAAAGGCGAAACCCGGGTCGTCAGTGACAAAATCTGTGAGAATGTACATAGTTTGAACGATTCAAATTCAATATACCTCGTTAAGATTAATATTATTATGGGATAAATGATTGTTATCTAAATTTGAATCGTTCAAATGTTGTACATTATTACGTGTGTTGTCGTTGGTGTTGAAGAGCACGGATGAACTGAATATTAAAACTCCACCAAGCAAGCACCTTCAGTCGAAATCTTAGTTCGTTATCTACCTTTAATAATGATGGAAACATTTGACATAACTCTTAATTTGAGAATTAAAAGGATAGAACTGGGAAGGCATGTAAAGTAACATTCTTTCACAACATTACTTGACTCAGAAAAGCTTAATCTTATGAAAAAAAAAAATTGAGATACGGAGAAACATATTTTTATGACAATAGAATCTCGGCAGCCATGAAACTGTGCAATTTATATTAATACTTTATATGTACATAGTTACACTTTTGTCAAAATAACTATATGCTTAATGTTAGTGCTATAAAGAGACTCTATTTACCAATAATGCTAAATATTGTATACTTTTTTATATACTTCCAAAAGCCATTGACTGTTCCTGTCGTGATATTCTTGCGTGCATGATTGCGTTGAGTATTTCAGACTGTTCGAATTAAGTGTATGCACGTGTGAATAGCAACACTGATATCTGAACATAACGCTACCTTTTCAAAATATTTTAATGAATGCCTCGTGGGTTGAGTTCATAATACGAGTTTATTTACATCAAAACGTATACGTAAATAAATTTGTTAAAGCTTATTTATGAATACATTATATTTCGTCACTTAGTTGCCTTTGATGGTTTAAACTCAATTAATCGTCACATCTATTCAGCCGCAATCGATAACACAAACAAAAAATACTCTGATCAATTATTCTGAAAGGTTTGCCGAGCATGTGCAGGCTAATGGAAATGGAAAATTGATTTCTTGCTCGCTCAGGTAGATACGGTGGAATTCGGTAACCTCTCCGGCGAGCAAAATACTTGAAATATTATTATTGAAAAAGATCCCCCGCTTGTTAATGCCGCTCTTCGCAATTCGACAAGCATCCCGCATACTACCCTCGCAGTTTTTATTGATGTTCTTTTACATTCTATCGCGCGCATTCAATGGGCATCAAGGCTTGTTTTGAATGTGAGAATTTTCGAGTTAAATAGTGATTACATTCAATTACATTTCAGTCAAGTTCATTTAGTTGTGTGATGAATAACGGGCCACGCTTAAATGTGCGAACACCCCTACGTCAGTTAAATCAAAATAAAACAATTAAACAATATCATATTTTTTTACAAATTTATAATGTAACTACACTCATAAAATCCGAATTTTACATTAAATTTAAATTGCTGAACTGGGAAATGTAAATAATATTAATATTTACGTAATGGTAGTTTTTATTATATGGTTTATGGATTACTGTCCAATGGCATGGATGTATGGGATGTCTTGAATTCCCTCCCACCCATCACATCCTAACACGGGGAGAGCGATTATTTAACCAGTATTCCACCATCTTATCGCTACTCCCTTTGCCTGAGCAACTTAGTAACCGATTCGGAAAAATCTCACGACTAGGACCCATTTTAATTTGTTTAAATGATGTGTATTCAAACCAATGGTACATAGTGTTACCACTGCATGCTAGGCTGACTAAAGATCATGTGACCGTATACATATGTATACATAAAAGTGAAAATAAAATTATTGAAAAATTTCTTTGAAGTCTTTTTTAAACTACTGGTTTTATCACTAAAAACACTTCATCATTTAAAAGTTTTAAAAAAATGATTACTTATGCTCAAATATAAATAAAATTGAACACCAAAGAAGCGATAGAATTTCGTCATCGCTTTCCATAATGTAATTTTCCCATTTTCGTCGTTGCCGTTACCGAATTTAATTACCAGAATGACAAGAGAAACAGTTTACTCCTCTTTTGAGTGGTTGACTTTCCCGCTCGCATTCTTCAGGTATTCAGCTCCGGTCTGATGCTGAAGCAGCGTCAATTATCTAATTATACGTAGAGCCGCCGCACCGCGGTTTATATAAAATTTCTCCAATGTTTTACATTTTTTTTTTGTAATGTGATATTATTACAAGTCCGAGTGCGTTGAACCGCGTCGAATAAAAAAAATGTTTCATAAAGAGCGTTTCGGTAAATTCACTGTTTATCCAATCATATAATAGATGTATTGTGTATATTTTAATTTATATGATTCCTAAATATACGTGTATTTTAGCTTCCGTGAAAACTATGCGCTGTCAAAAGCGTGACGTGTTTTTTTTGTTTAAATATTCAATGTATGAATTACCGCGTCATATCAAATCACAATAGATAAATTAAGTGCATCTATATCATCTATTTATATTTACAGATAATATTAATAAAGATGGATATATAATTTAAGTATTTTGTCTACTTACAAGAGATTTTCTTGTCTAAACGATATGACAGTACCTGTAATTTTGTTTACATAATATATATAGTAGAAACAATCAATATACACTCATTTGTTTCACACGTTAGATACGTTCCTTAAAAAGCCGTGTAAAAAAGTGATAAAGTTCATAAAAAGATTAAAGATTGGTTTCCTGAATTAAAAAAAAACGTGTTATTTAAAACAAAATCAAAATGTGGTTTACAAAATCGAGTAAAAATGCAATAATGAAGAGTCAATAAGTAAATTACACAATATATTATTCATAATATGTATTTTAATTAAGAAAAATAGTACTATTCATTGCTACTTGGTTATATATACGGGAACTTTAATGAGGGACTAGACATAAATCGCTTTCATCGCTAGAAACGTCTTGAAATATCTAATGTGCTGGGATCTAATGAAACCTTTTGTTTGTTATTACTGTCTTGTGTTGTTGAACTTCTTGTAATTAGAAAATCCGTTTTTGTGTTTTTTGGTACTGGGAATCGTGTTAGAATAAATAATTCGTGCAGAACTATAGTATACGTTATTTTTTATGGACCGTGTAAAAAGGGAGTTGAGTGCATATGGCTTCTACGCGATTTTACAGAAAAAAACATTCAGCGACGTGGTGTTTCCATTAAAACTCATTAATGGAGACAGTGCAAAAGTTTGGTAACGATAAATTGTACGACACCGTTTGTCACTTTGTAATACCAACAGAACGGGATTAAATGCGTAATGTTTCTAACCCGCATGTAAAAGCATCTAAATGACCTTACGAGTCTATGTCCACCGCAAACAGTAAATACAAATTAATAATTAATGGCGTTTTGTCTTACTGTTTGGTTTATTCACGAAAAGGAATTCTGCTGGACAATCTGTTGTACCAACACAACTAAGTTGCACAATACAGTACTATTCGTTGAATACAAAATGTGTTACAAAAATCGAGTTTCCACTCAAATAATCCATATGCCTGATTTTGAAGCACACGTAATTCAGTTTTGATCCCATAGTTTTATTAAATCATGGTAATACGCAAAAATTAATTACAAAAACTATCTTCATTGATTATTTATTTTAAATAAGCGAAAAACAGTTGATTTTTTACGAAGTTAATTAATTATTTAAATGATTGTATTTGGTGTCTCTCAAAAAAACGGAAGTGTAATTAATATTTCAATTAAATGTGCCGATTTATAAGTTGCTCCTTCCTGAATCAATTCCAAGACCCATCCATTTTTATATTGTAGTATTATTAAATTTGACACCGGTTCAATTAGGGAAGCAGTTAATATAAATCGTATCCTTATTTTTCATTTAAAACCGTAATTTTGTAGCTTCCGTTACGAATTTACAAAATAAACGATGTGCTCTCGTTGCTCGTTAAACTAGATAAATGGATCCGCGGATGGGTGTTCACAGCAGATGACTGGCATGCCATGAATCTATATACTTTACGAACAGGCTTTAGTACAGTCTGAGGTGGATGGAGTAGAGTACTCGGCGACGAGTTGTTCAACTGATACTGACAGCCGTAGGGTTGTGTTTGGATAAGTCTAATATCAAAGTGAAGAGTGTTTACTAAAAAGCAAGATAAAATCCACTACTCTTGAAAGCTAACATTATTTTTTTAATAATATTTGTCATAAGACGAAATCTAAATTTAAACCACAGAAGCACACGAATATATCGATTCATAACTGTCATCACAGGATAAAAGTTATTTTTAAATTTCGAAATGAGTACATATTGTATTCCAAATAAATTTGCAAGTTTTATTGTTATATTATAATATATTATGACAGATGTCGCTAGTTTATGAGTAGATAACATTTATTGTGTGTTAATACTATCTCATTCCCAGTGTGCAATCTTCTTTGTCTATGCAACCCATAGAATGAAGTGGCAGGCTGTGTTGTATTTATTACTTTTAAATATTATGTTCAATCAAGAGGTGCGGCACACTTTTAACAGCATCACTAATACGAGTTATCGATATTACGTAATCGTAGAAAGAGCTGCACCCTGCATTTTATTTCGACAGTCCATGATGCAGATATTTTAGCGTTTTAAAAAATGACATCATGTTAAATTTAAATCTAGAACATTCCATTTTCTTTCGTGACGAACATACTGTCGGTTAAAATCGGTTGACAGCACTTGTACGCTTACTCGAGATACCTAGAGATTAATTATGCAGAATTTGCTTGTGAATTTATTTTACAAGCGACATTCACTGATGTGAATGTTGAATATTCATCTGTTCACTGCATATATGAATGAGTAAAGCTTATAAGCTTCGCCATCTTACAATTTACAAAACAATATTTAGGAAACCAGTTTAGATGAGATGCGTAACTGAATATTATTGAATTTTCTAATATATTTCATGGTAAAGTTTTTTTAATTTACAATGAATGAAATATGTATTTATTCTAATTACGCCAAAGAATATAGTAAAAAAATATTTGAAATTATGTTTTATATTTTTACTGTTATAATGAACTTACGCCTAATCACAATTCCACAGTTTAATTAATTTGAAAACGTACGTGATTATTGCATAAAATTATGGAATACATATATTTTCTTATATTTATATATTTTTTAAATATAATATATTTCCACAAAGCGTTGACAATTAACACCATTCAACTAATTAAGCCCAATAAAGTCGTGAGCGTAATAAAAAAATATGTGAAAAAATTACTTTACATTGTGTTTTATTTTTATATGCATAATGTATTTTGAAAAAGAGCCGACAATTTACCTAAATGAAGTGTTTTGTTAAGAAAAATCCTCCAAGGATTGCCAGTGAAAAAAAAAGTAGTGTCATAGTCGAGTAATTTATTTTAATTAATTGAATTGCACGTCGCAACAAAGACAACAAACCTGTTAATTTTAATTTAGTTTGCAATGTCTGATTGTGCGACCTCGTATCCCGTGTGCTGGCTGTCGGTGTACCAGTTTACGGGTTATAATGCCACCGCGTCCTATATTTTCATCGCCATCATCATCACTTTAGATCGCGTCGAGCCGAAGATGATTGCGCTACTTGCCTTGTGCCATTCTTTCCACTTAACCAAAATTCGTCAATTAAAATTGATGCTTTGTTTGCCCGGCTACTTCTTAATATAATTGTTTTATTAAACGTGCTCCATTTAACAATCAATGGGCACAGTCGATTTCGTTTTCATTCACAGTGCCACACTTCAATACTCGCTAAATACAATTGTATTTATTCAAAAATATCAAACGTTCCGGCATGATTGAAATGGTACAATAGGTTCGGTTGTAAATATCTAAATACATTATGTATACATTACCCGATGGTTCTTATGATATCATTCCGCCAAGGATTAACAGTAATAAATACACTTAGATTTATGAATTCAGTCTGGCGGTGCGTTCAATTTTATTTGCTCTGTATTAACTCTTACATACTCCAAATCATTCAATCAGCCAACCACAGACAACTAAAGAATACGATTATGAAGACAGTGATAAATATTATAATTCTTTTTCTCGGCATGCCGTTTTAATAGCGGGTATTTTATTAGATAAATACCGACTGCAACACCTCTTACTAAGTCTTTATTAGGAGTGGTAAGGGTAGAAAAAGTTGAACACTCATGCTCTTGGGTAAAAAAATTGTTAATATAACCTGCTAAACGTTTGCTATTGGCTGTTTAATGATGAAGCATGGGAAAATTTTCGAATCTCAATACATGATTACCATGACATTATTACTCTAGGATAATTTGTGAATTTACAGCCTTAAATACAATACTTTGTTGGTAATATCCTTATTTATGTTACGATTGTACTAGTTGTATTTACCAGCAGACAGAATATTAGTCATATATTCATGGTTAAAATTATAAACACGTTAATTTTGCATGATAAGCGAATTAAACGCGACATTAACCTTTTTAAAAATAAACCCAATATTCGAGACACAGATGTTGATTTCGCTGTCTTTTCGTCCTTCAAAAAGAAAACATTTATTTTATTACGCCTGTTGTTGCCATACCATTGCCAAATGGTGTGAAATTCAATGTTTTTTTACTGAACGATTATCAACCCTTATGTCTAACTACGTGTAAAAAAATCTTGAGGGTACAATAACGAAACGTAAAAAAACACTAACCTCCCTTAAGCGTTATTCCACGTAATTGAATATTCACGTACCTAAACAATAAGTTATATTCCGTACTTTTTGTATTTATGTGAAAAATACACGTGTTTCAATAATATTATTCTGCGTTAAAAAACACTATTACATGGATGTGGATCAAGTACTTAAAATGTCATTATTTTAGTACGAAATATTTCTGACAGCCGACATTTTACTCTATTTATTACTTCTCCCCTTAGTCCGTTTTGCTTGTCGATAAATACGTGGCCAACCGTAGAACTAATAAGTTATGTTTTCCGGCTTCAAATTTAAATTTTAACGATATTCGGTAGGTTTGAAGCAATATAAAATTTGATAAATTTACAGAAAGAGCTCTTGGTTCAATCGTATTTTTACATGCCTTCCGATTTTTACAATTTCCTGTATCGAACATAAATTATTCTAATGACTCAAGAAAATGAAGATCAGAATATCGTGTATACATAATCCAGTATAACTTGGAATTAATTACTTCTTTAAATCATTATAAAACCAGTCATGTTTTTATTTCAGGTCGAAGTGATATTAATTTGTTGGCAGCCATGCCATATATATTTATTTGCCGAGTTTTAAATCACTTATACATATTTTTCTAGAAGCTTCAATACCAATTCGACAATTTACCCGCCAAAATTTGACAGTTCAAGAGCCAATACTAGAATCTTAGTTTTTTTTATACAATTCGATTTTAAATATGAATAGATACACCTTAAACCATACGTTAAATAAGGTTACATGCTTGGGTTAGTTCCTAACTTCAACCGGATACCATCTTTTGCTTATGTATAATTCTTATACATAAGCAAAAGTATCTTCAATTTATTTTTGAAAAAAAAATCAGGTATTTTTCAATTTGAAATTAAATAATACGGTTTGATAACTGATTGTTTACAAATACCACAACAGAATATATCTTTTCTTATATGACAGAAGCAATAAATAATAACGTGCTTTCCGCGTGCCGTAAACCATTTTTTCAAAATGTTTAGCGTGTAATTCAATAGACACACCTGCAATTAATTTGTTGGCTAACCAATATCGCATGGAGGAAAAAGCACACCTGAGGGTATTAAATAAGCGGCCATGAATTAATCCATTTAACACTAGTTTTTTTTTCTTTTATAAAACGTATGTTTCTAAAGTGATCTCATTTTCTAAGGTGCTAATAAAACTTCGTTCATTATCTGTCGGTTGATTGTTTTTTCAAATTAAATATTCCAGGTCTTGCAAATGAATGCAATCTACTTCATTTATGTTAGTTTATAAACTGTTTAAAACAGTATTCCGATGATTAAAATGTGTGCAGTTTCTGTTAAATTTTAGCTGAATATGGTTTCTAAACATTATCATTATTCACTTTTAGGGTGTTCACTGTCAATACTTGGTGGAAAGACATTATATTAATAAAAACACAATAATCCTTTGTACTTCATTCCACTTTATTTAATATGTCAGGACCGGTTTCGCTCATTGCTCATATTCACTTTATTAATGTAGCATTTTATCACTTTGTCAAAAATTTCCCAAATTTTAATTATGTTTGTAATTACTTTCAATCGCATTCTGAATTTATTAATCTGGGATGACTTTTTAATTATATGTTAGATGTGTTGAACATTTTAATTTTGTGTTATTTTAGAATCACTTTAATGTAATTGGCAATTTCTTTTCAATGCCAATTGTTGTGTATAACTTTTCAATTTTGTATAAATAGCATTGTTAAATTATATTTCTTATCAGTTGGCAATGCTCGCAATGAGCGAAACCTGTCCTGACATATTAAATAAAGTGGAATGAAGTACAAAGGATTATTGTGTTTTTATTAATATTATCAGTATTAAGTTTTTTAGCCGAACTCGTTATTTTTATTTATTTTTTTACTAATGATTCGCATATTGAGTAATAACTTGCGATAGAGTTGCTAAGCGAAATGAGACATTTTTGTAAAAATTTCAGTTTCGTTATAAGATAGTAATATATTCAATCTGTTCAAACATTCAATGTACGCTGATAATGTCAAAAAACCGTTTGTGTAATAAATAGTTCATAAAGGGATCTTTTGACCCACCTTTTTATTAAGACAGGCAAAAGATGACAACATGATTTCGTAATATAGAAAACAGACAGTTCACTCACTAAAAATACACACCCAGTCGACAAGTCAACAGAGAGCCTTTTCATTTTTCGTTAGCATATGCAAATGCACTTTGTTTACCAAGTAAACAGTGCGGCCTCACTTCACACAAAAAAAATAACTATCCCACAAAAGTCAACACAATTTCTGGTTTGGTTTAATTTTTACATAGTACAGCAATCATAAATGAAAAATCAAAATAAAAATAACTCCCGACACGAGATAAGGTATATTACTCCAACGCGCCCACCTGTTGGATGTTAAAAACTATGGACAACGACATGGTTAGGCTACAACTCTCGCCTCATGCAAATTAGGTACGGTACAGTCTTAATTCAGTCAACATATCAAGACACATCTGCCACTTGTCATACTTTGTCCTTCGAGTGAACTATTACAATTTTTTTTTGATTTTACTCTAAAATCACCGCGCTATTAATTGTAAGTTATTCCCGATTTTACACGGTTTTGATAAGGAGACCAAAAATAATAATAAATTTAAAATTAAAATTCATGTGTTGCTGCTCTCAAGCAATAATCGTGTAGTCAAAAATAGGTCGAAGTAGAAAAATTCTTTCGCCGAGTATTTTCACAACACTGAGTCTTAATTAAAAAGAGTTGCCGATAAGCACGCAAAAATAATAATTATTGTTTTCAAGTGTTTGTATTATATTATACATTGCTTTTACGCCATAGTAAGGATTATGTCGTAAAGAAAAATTGAAGCCGTGACCGTTGTCAAGGTTTCAAGACAAAATACGGTAGACCTGGCAACACCCTTCGCGGCACGAAACGTGATAAGAACGAATAACGTTTATGCAACTAAAACATAACTTACATACATAAATTAAATGATGAATAATATATCTCATACTCATTTTTTACTTTGAAATAAAAAATAGGTATCATTAATTTGTAACGTAAAGTTCAAGAATACACCGAAATTATGATAGCCTTGCCAAATATTATCAATAATTATCGCCTTTGCATACGTTTGTTTAAGTACATGTCGAAATTGTCAACCAATAGTAAAACACGATTGGAATTATTACATGATTTTTTTGTAAATATTCAAATCCAATTAATATTTTTAACTATCGGAATGTACTGATTTACTTTTATCGAGAGTTTTAGCGAAAGTGGTTGTAATATTTAATCTACTGAAAAAAGTATCAATTTTAATTTCATTTGTTTAGTCTGATTTGTCTTATTAATAATCATGTTTATTTTTATATAATAAAATATTATGATTATCTTCAAACTGGATATTTACTATGCATTAAATATATTTAAAATCTTCAACTAGATTAACATTGTAGGGAAAGCATTTATGGCTCAATGGATTAAAAGTAAATTAAGTATATACTTAAAGTTGTATGGGTTATAAATCTTGTATCATTCCAACAACGCATTTTTTTGTGGTATTATTCATTTGTTTATTTTGTTCATTGTAATCCAACAATGCCATAATTTCAAAAATCGAACAAAAACAACATTAACCCTCCAGAGACGAGAGCTTTTTTCCGATAAAAAAAATATTTTCTAAGCCATATTGAAGTCACGGATAACTTTTATTCCTATCCAAAATTAAAAAAAAAAAAAACGCAAAGTCGTTGTATAGAAACCCCGCATGACTATATGGTCATGCTCATTCTTTTATTACCGTGTAATATTGAGTACGGACAGTAGTAAGGACAAAAGTGACCGTATGGGCTTGCAAACATTCGGGGTTGAAATATAGCTAAACGTTATTTTTTTAAAAATATTTACAATTTGACCTCTTTAGATCAACATAATTTCAAAACAAATATATTAGAAAAATAACTGTAAATAATTTTATGTTTTTATAAAAAAATATCTAACAGTTTCAAAAAGTAAATGAAATAAAACGGAAATTCAAAAAATCACATGTGCTTTTGGAGACCGTTCCTGTTCCTACGGCTGATGACTTACTGTAGTTCGTACCCTCCTTAACCAAATATGAGCAAAAGCAACGATATTCAGGTAGAAAAAGTATGAATAGTGGGATCAATAGACAACGGTGTTTTGTGTGACCATATGGTGACGCTCGTCCTTGGAGGGTTAAGTAACAAAGGAATGTCTATCAAAATCATATTATAATCCGCAACGAATCATAATTTTTTTTTATAATAAATATATTTACGTGTATGTATGTAAAGGTATAAGGCATTAATTTTCGATAAACATAACAGTTTTCATTTCACGGAACAATTGCAATTCATTACGATTATCTAAATTTGCGATCCCTTGCCGTATTACAAAGCAGCGAGTCGTGATAATCCATTCCACTGGAGTTGCGAATTGGCGAATATGTATACGCGAACGCACCTGTTTTTATTGCCAACCAACTCCGACAAGTCAACTTGTCAGGATTTATATTATAATGCGACTCCTGATGGCAGCCGCGACAAGTGGCATCATCACAAGGATGTACTTTAATTGCACTAATTATAATTAGATACAAATCGAGTTGTAATACTGACATGTCAATGTAAGTATGTGCTTTCATTCAAAGTATTTGCAAAACGAATGTATGCCAGGTGATGACTTGATATATAATTGTGTATTTATAGAGCGACAAGAGAAAGATACTTTGATGAGACAAGACGATAATATTTTCATCTGATAACATTACGAGATAAATGAAACTCATTAAAATTTATTGTATTTGTATTTGATCACTTTTGGGGTGTTTCACTGTCAATACTTGGTGGAAAATCATTTTATTAAAAAAACAAAATATTAATATTTACAAATTTCACTTTTATTTTAAAAGATCAGGACCGGTTTCGCTCATGACGAGCAGTATCAACTGATAAGTAAATACAATTTTTCAGTGTTTATTTTGGCATTTTGATTTGTATACATAACACTGTAAATTTGTGTTTTCTTATCATTTGATAATGCTCGTTATGAACGAAACTGGTCCTGATCTTTTTAAATAAAAGTGGAATTAGTACAGATGAATATTTATTTTTTGAAGTAACAAGATTTAAATGACTGGTGCTTTGATGTTTAGAGCTTTTACTAGCGGTCTAAAATTCAGTATCACTTAAATTTCACCACAAAATATTTTCATCACACGTAGCGACGTTTTATCAGATTGAAAAATAATGACAATATATGAGCATCAAATAATATTGAATCTTTTTATCTAAACACTTAAAATAAGACTTTCTTTTATATTGAGTGAAATGAGTAATAACGATTTCGTTTCTGCTGTTTTATAATTACGTCTCAATGACTTCAAAAATAACGTCACGGCGAAATAATTATCGAAATTTTATTTTGTGATCCTCTATTGTGAAAATAATAAGTGTAATCTCCATTCAGTGAATCTTGCGATATTACAAGTTCGGCAAGCTATGTATGTAATCACCTTTATTGAACGGCTACCAGTTTTTCATCAAACGTTCAATATTTTAAAAGCATACTAAGGAATTTATATTCTAATTATTCAACTTAATTTTAATACGTTTTGTTTTGGCGAGTAGCCACTGTAGTTATGCGTATTTTTTTTTTGCCTAGCATCGCCTCATAAAGTATTTCAAAAATATTTATTGTATCAATGTGGTATGTGACATTGCTAAAGCGAGCTTTTGAGTTTAGCTGAGTTTGACACGCTGATAAGAAGTTATTTATATTCTTCAAGCAAATACTAGCTCGCCACTATTTTACTCAACGAATGCTCGTGTAAAAATTCTATAAATATACTATGTATACAGATTAAAATGATTTCATATTACATTTAATGCCACTCACTCACAAAAGTATTGTATTGACATATTTCAAATCCAAATAAAGTAAAACTGATACAACCTACAGTAAACCAATCATGGCAGTTATTTCTACAGTATTTGACGTCCGGATGTCGTATCCCCAGAACAGTAAAAGTTGTCAAAAACAGAAGGGCATTTAACAGTCGTTAACCCTTATTCCGATAACTGACATATTATTCTAATTAGTTTTCTTTTACCGTGTGTTTATGTAATAACTTTTCAATTATTTATTGGTTTGCTAGCCATAATAAAGATTTACTTAAAGGAAATATAAAAACTTAAATCATATGGACAGCTACTAGGTAACACTATTTTGTACTATTTCAACTTTTATTAGTAATAAAGTTCGAGTTAGAACAAGAGTTCTTTCCACCAAATATTGACAGTAAACACCTAAAAAGTGACTACATATTTGCTTAAATTACTCCTTTAGTGGAGGTTTTATATCGGATTGAATAGTAGAGCTATCAGCTAATAGAAAGCTGGTATGAAATCGCAATTGGTTTTAAAAAAATCGCAAAACAATTTTCCAAACGGTCAGAGAGTACGCAGATAAATTTAGTCTCCTAGTAATATTTACGAGCAAAAATTCTATCGTCATTTACAGTATTTTTTGATAAAACTGCATTCTCAATCGAAGACCTTTTCATATACACATACCGATGCATTCTATCGAATATTTAAGTGATTTGAAACGGGTCGGCGAGTTTATTAGGGCATCTTTCGTAAATAAATTGTAGGGCAGATCGACCGCTTTTTGTATTCGTTGGAATGAAGCGAAGATAAAACGTATGGGGCGAGTTCTGACCGCTATTGTCTGCCCTAAAAAGTGGAATGCAGACAATTCACTCACGTGCAGCGCTTGGCGTATTCTATTAATAAATAATTTACCATTTTACATAATATGAATGATTGATTGTTTCAACGCTGCGTTTCCCAGTCTGTTATCTTTCATCTAAATAATTGCATTAATTAGAAAACTTGTTGGCGGAACCAAAGTTCAAATATCGGTTGATATATGGCATTTTTTCTACAATACTTGCACGAAGTGTGTAATTTTTACACAATTAACGCCATACATTCTTAATAACTTCAGACTAATTTTAAAAATATGTGTATTCGAATCGCTAGGGTCAAAAGACGTCACTGCATGCTAACTAAGCCTACAAAAAATAATTAAAGTCGTGTTTTAAGCTAAGATTGGAGTCTGAGTCGTCTTATTTCTTGACAACTCCACAGCCCTGTTCATAATCATATAGGATTGACTATTTTGTATTTTACTATAAAAAAATCAAATACCATAAGCCGGGAACAAATCGTTGACGAACGAATACTTGGTTCACAAACCCTAGTCGATATCTGGCGAGAAGGCTTAGGAAGAGCGGAGAGCATCGACCGCATCATCATTTTTACCATCCAAGATTACACCATCCCAGTCGTCTTTACCTATTGTTCAATGATTTATTGACTCAATTCCAATTGCATTCCGGAGCTGCACGCTTTTACCACTAAACATAATCCAAATCTCACACCGATCGTCCATAATCATCTACCATGCACCACTCCCATTATTTGTAACGTTTTCTATAATACTTGACTATTTATTAAATCCTCTTATATGTTGTTATTAGGCATTGTATGTAACAGTGATTTCTACAGACACAATGGACCCTTCTAGTTCATTATTCAATTGTGAAAACTAAATATCTCTTTAGTTATGCAAAGTACCCATATCATTTAACTATTCGACTAAAAAGCGACTCGGAATACCTAATTTGTTTAGCATACATACTTGTAATAAATTTAAGTTACAATGGCTGTAAGTATTTACAAAATTAACCATTTGGCAATACTAATTTGCTGACCAAAAACGGAACAGTAAATAAACGTTGTGGAACAGACCCGTGAAGTTGTTTTTTCTTATTAAACTATAATTTGAATAATTCGTTTTTATTAGAGGGTTAACGTGTAAGGTATAGAATTTATTAACTGATGTAATAGAAACATAACTATGGATCATCTCTTGAATCACGTAGTAAATATCAAACACATATAATATAGTATATATATATAAGTTTTACAAAGTTGTTTATTTGAATAATAATATATTGTAACGTCATTACTATTTGCATATAAAACATACATCCATTAGTCTTAAATTGATCATAATACAAGTAAATATCTACCCGAATAGTATTTTACTGGTCATTCTTTTAGTCAACTCATACAGACGAAGTTTACTAATCATAAATAAATATTTTATCATAAATCATGATTCCTTCATCGGAATATTCGATTCGTATCATAAACTTGTTGGTCTATTGTATTTTTTTTACGTACAATGACTTCGTGTTTCGTCACAATCGCAACACGCACTCTCAAATCTACATCCATTCAGTCAATAACCTCTCAATTGGAATCAATAGGATTTATCATACCCCGGATAGTAAGTAATGCGTACCGATTGTTTAATTCGATTAAGCAGATGATCGGCAACTCAGAGTAGACGGACATTTTTATTGGTTTTTACGAGCCTCGGTCGTGTAAGAATGATTTATGTTTCTGGACTTTCCCTCCGCTTTGACCCTGCCACAAATTAAATCACGGATTGGCTGGCATGCAGGAGATGCAGTTTGGACAATGTAGTTCATATTCTAGCCGCGACAGACTATTATAATAATAACAGCTTCAAACGAAAAATACGTCATTTTTCAGACAAACAATCAAAGAGGAAGTTTCAATGATCGAAACGTAATTGTACCATTTTTAACGACAATAATTACAGACACGCCCTATAATAAAAAATATTCAGTGTTTTTTTAAAGGTGCTGGAACTCTTCTTAAATCTTGTAAAGCTTTTTTTCTAATTCATATCCGTTTTCAATGTGGAGGATGTGGCTTCCTAATGAAGGTAACTCAACAGTTTTTACGAGAACTGCTTGATAGCCAAAATCTCAATCTCCTTTTTTTAAAGAGCGTAATGTACAAGACTATTGGTTAACTAATCGCTCTCGCTTTGCCTTGTTAATTTGAGGATTTAAGAGTGGTAGGGATGGATATCACAAATACCAACGCCTTCGAACAGAAATCGATCTTGCTGATCTAATCTTGGTTCTGATAATTCTTTTTTTACTGCTATTACTTTTTCGGGAAATCATGATTTAAAAAATGGTTTAATACGTATTTCAGCATAAAATCAAAAATTTTCAAAGAAAAATAAAAAATATTTTTTTTTGATAACATTGATTTGAAACATTAAAAATGTCGAGAAAAAGGTGACGAAATGCCGTTCCACCGCGTTACATGAGGAAAAAAGCACTTAGTATATTTTATGCAAAATAAAATATAGTTGCACAAGCTAAGTATGTTGAAGAAGTCAATATCGTTCTGCTTACATTCCAATATCATAGCTGACTTCTTAATAATTAGTCGACTTATTTTGTGTTCAGTGATGCAATTTTAGAAAGGAACGTTTGTGCATTTATATCGCATCATTCATTATCTTAGATCATCACTACTGTTATAGAGTTTCAATCATAATCAGCATACTCAATAGTATTTAAATACATCTATTCTTTATTTGAGGAATATGAAGTCTCCGTGGGTTTCCTTTGATGCAATCCATCTATGTATCACTCAGCTTGTACCACTATTAGATCGATCTGTGGCGAAGAGCCAGTGATTCATTCCCAAGATGGATATGCACTGCTGGAGTCAGGTCTGTTGAACCTAACTGTAGTTCATTTCTTCTCGCTTTAGAGGAAGTCATTCTATCAAACCGCGGACATATAAATCTGATGTATTTTTTCCTCGTTATTTATATCCATTCGATACACCGGCTGTCGAGACCAATTTACGGCTCAAAAAAACTATCAAACGCCTCGGCGGTGACAATAACAGCACAATGGTATAAATCTTAAGTAAAAAATGAAAACAGAGTATGGCTTAGAAGTAGAGGTTTGGATTTCGTAAAAAAAAATACCTGAACGGACAGTTCTATTTTTAACTACGAAGGTTTATTTTTATTATTCGTTTGTTTTGATTTAAACTGCAAATTTCGATGTGAAAATTAAATCTGGTAAAATAATCTCACAATAAAAAAAACTTATCGCTTGAGTACGCTTAATTAGAAGATTTCACAAATCATGAAATAGGTTTTGTAATTACAAAGTACGATAAAATTAAATGCAGTTTTTTTTTGTATCAAACAACTTTCTCTGTGTTGAACGAAAATATCGAATCATACATATTAGCAATGTTATTGATAAAAATATTCAATAGTGCGATTTCGTATACTTGTATATTATCTTCACTCACAAATAGGGTGAGTCTTGGCGTTATGAAACTTACAAATTTACTGTGCATGGCAGAAAATATTAGATAATGTCCAGCTTGACAAACACATTCTCTAGTTCAGTGCTTCCCACATTGGGGGTGCGCGGAATTTCTCCGGGGGCCGCCGCAGAATATGTTTTGTATTGAGGAGGACCGCAGATATTTTTTTTCAGATTAAGGGGGACGTGGAATGAAAAAGGTTGGGAAGCACTGCTCTAGTTGACTTGTTTTAAAATTCTTAATTGGGGAAGAAGACAGCAGTTTTTATATTATAAGATTTTAATCAAAATCGTAATACAAAATCGAAATACAAATTTAACGGTAAGGACCAAGAACTTTTAACCTTTCGGTTAATAGTCAATAGCAATTTAAAAAATAAAACAACAATACTGCAGTGAATATCACATTAATAATGTCGTTATGAAAATTAATTAAACGCATAAATTCTCAAGAAAAACATATTTAATTGTGTCAAACGAATTATATCAGCAAACCACCTGCGTACATCGCGTGTACATACAATATTTTAATTTATTGTTCACCGGTCGTCTCATTATTCCAACGATTTTTTTTAAATTCCTTGACCGAACAACGTGAGATAAAATGACAGTGTATTTTCGCAGATGATGCAGTCATTCAGCGGCGATTGCATACTGCAACCAGAGCGCCGCAGGCAAGTGCACGTTATCGCACATTTAGACGTCAACCGTTCACGGCGAACGTGCGGATGATGAATGCATAAAGAATGCAATTCCAATAGTCTACATAAAATGTGTGCAAATAGACCGCAGTCGTCAACAAAACCTTGACAATATCACAGAATATAATATGAGATGCGTTGCAACACATGTAATGTTATTATTGTAATTGGACACGCCCGGCGTTACGCATAGGCGCATTAGGCGACCGTCTGTAGGGGTAGATTTAATCGAGTGGTTTTAAGGTGAAGAATACAACTACAGTAATGTGAAAAAACATCGCTTTTTACTTTTACAATTTGAGAAACAATACACCGCCTTGGAGATAAAACAAATATGAGTTTTCTTCTATAAACGATACAAATATAATAAAACATTTTTAGTACTTTTTCCACATAAAATGTATTAGATCAGGACCGGTTTCGCTCATCTTGAGCATTATCAACTGATAAGAAATAAAATGAAACAGTGATATTTATACAAAAGTTAAGTAAGAAAAACAAGGTATGACAAACAATTGGTATTACAACTAAGCAAATGAATTGAAGCAAAATACAAGGGAAATAAACTATAAATAAAAAGTTGAAGACCGCTTAACAATGCAAACTATTACAACAAAAATCAATTAAGTATGAATTAAACCGGTCCTGATCTTATAAATTGTATGTAGAAAAAGTACTAAAAATGTTTTATTATTTTTATTATAATGCCATAACACCAAGTATTGACAGCGAACACTTTAAAAGTGATAAAAATATAGTCAAAGAATTTAATGATATCAGTAAATAATGTTACGCAGGCGAAAAGTATCTGTATTTTTCAAGCGCAATGTACTTAATGAAATACTGTGCTTTAGATTCACCCTTATTTATCCTCAAAAATGTCTCGCTAATTGCATTTCGTATACTGTGGCAACATCGAAAGAAGAGGTATTTTGAATTGAGATTATTATATATTGCTCTACATTTCGCAGCACCGGTGTCAAATCCTTCTGCAAGCGAGATAAATTAAAAGTACTCGTTGGATTTAATAATAATTATACGACCTGTGTGAAAATAATACCGCGGAACGAACTATGCTTAGAATGTTCATAATACGCTATGTGAAACAAACTAAATGATCATATTACAGTAAACTGTACAGCGGCTATTACATTTGCAGTAAGTAATAATTATTTTTTTGTTTCCTTGGTACTTGGTAGTATTTTCTACAATCAGTAAGTACTTCAGATTGTTATTTTTTCATCGTTATGCTATTCGAACAAGTGTTCGAGTTTTATATTTAAATCCGTAATCGTTTTTCTCTGAATACATCAGCACAATAATCCAACAGTTCTTCTAATTTTAACCGTCCTTGTATTAACATGTTCCGACGAAGTCAGACGAATTAATGTTCATACGTTATACAAATAAAAGTAAGTAAATCGATATTTTTTTTTCAATAAATATTTATTTAAAAACGACGTTACCTTGTCAATCGTTTATATATTTATTCGTCGCTGAAAGAAAGACGCAATGCGGAAGATACGTCACAAATAACAATCGCTGCGCCGAGTGGTGCTGTATCAAATATATAGTAGATGATACAATTAGTAAAAACCTTAATACTGCACTTTTCTAGCGTCATATTGTTTATATTTTAACCAAGCTTGTATTTATTATACAACCATAGTAATCCAATGGGATCATTACGAAATTACATTGTAATAGTGTAAGTATCACAGTGGAGTTCTACCAAGTGAATATCAAGTCACTCGATACGTTACATTGTCATTAAAAGATTAAACTGTGACTTGCATAATGAAGTAGTAGCACCATGCCATCCACTTTACAGATGCAATAATCTTCATCTACGGCGTTGTCTGCATTAGTAATTATCGACAGCTATTAATATGCTCAACGTGAAAGTAATCAATGAAAAAAACCTGTTACATCAATATCGCATGTACGTGTGAGATTAATTACACGTGCAACCTTTCTAATTAATCATCAACACATTTCGTTATTTATAAATATTGAAACGTTCAATTTGATTTAGATATCAGGTTTGATTATGCTACGTTTAAACAGACATCCGGTGAATTGATACATTTTAACAAGCGCAGTGTTAATATTATATTACGATTATTAATACAGTGAGTCCTCTACTTACACGGATGAGAATAAAAAAAAAACAATAATGTCCGTTTACTACATATGTCGATTTCTATGGATGCAATAATTGAATTTGTAACTAAAGAATTGGAATAACACTTCGATGCATGATACTGATCGATTTACGAAAGTCCATAAAGCGGTGCAGTATGCACTGCCTGTTATAAAGTTATTTATTATGAGAAAAAAAAGAGATGGATGAATATTTCAATAAATTAGATAAAAAAGTCACTAATATATCATCCCTAGAGCCCGAGGAAATTATAATTAAATAGTGAATAGTATTAAAACAGACGTACGTAGAATTTGTTACATTCACTGTTGGATTCATTATTATTTTTTACTTTATGTATCCAATGAATAAGAATTGTGCAGGAAAATGCGTAATCTGAAACCCTACTAAATAAAATATACTTTAAAGGCGATATTATATTATACTTATTACTTTTACTACATACAATTTACACATTTAATATATATAGAAAATTTAAGTATATCTCGACTTACGCGGTTTTAGACTTACACTGAATATTTCGGAAGGTTTTAACCGCGTATGTAGATGACCCACTGTATTTGTTTAATTGGTAATACTGATATTCTATTTATAATTTAAAAAAGGTTAATTTATAAGTAAATATCGTTTTTAAAAACCACAGTAAACTGAACATATTAATATACAGCAAAATGACGGTTCATTTCAATAAACACCGATATTTCCCCGTAAAGAATATGTTTGATGGAGATATAAATATTTGACTTGCGACAACTCATGTTATTTTACAAATATTTGTGTGCATGGACAGTTACACATATGTATGTTTATTGAGTTGAAGTATTATACTATTTATAGTTTACCAGTGCTGTCAAACGATAACATTAAAAAAGTGTTGCAAGAAATAAAGTTCCTTGCTACGGATAATTATTTAGCAAGTAAAAGGGCGGGTTCTTATCGACCGCAGATGCTCTACTAAAATTGTAACAGAAGACAAAAAAAAAATGCCAACGTGTTCTATTATACATTGCAAACTGTACTTCGCGTTTGAAACTTTGTAGATAATATCGCACACAGAAGGGGGAACACAAAGGTGAACGTCCAGGTGTATTTCCACCCATCTAGGTAAGCGCGTGGCTATAATCAGAGATCGCTGGAGGATAACATGACGTATATACAAATGCATACACACAAAATGTCACATTGTAGTGTCGGTGAAATAGAGAAAAAATCAGTGCAAAAAAATAAGATTCAGGTCTTATCAACAGTTCATGTATAATATTTACGATCGAGCTTGTTAATACGTTTTACATACTTTTGAGGTTAACGCTTTGCTTGAATATACAAAGGTTGTTCTAATCATTTATCAAATTCTTTCTTACAGTATAAAAATCTTTTTTTAAGACTCATTAATATATGTAATTGGCATCTAAATACAGCGGTGTAGTAAACACTAATAATAAATATTTATTGTTAATAGTTAGTATAACCAAACAATGGCTGGAACGAGCGATTTATTATTAATAATAAAACAATGTTATTGTGTGACATACAACACACTGTTATCTTATATTTTGTTAAATAACATATAAGACACAGAAAATAAAATTGCGATGCATTGTTGTTTTATGTGTAAAAAAAACTATTCATTGATTCTTAAGATACCACGTGTACATATTATATTATGTAATGGATCATGCATTAGCAATGATATTTCGTAAATACGAATACAAGAATTACATTTTGATAAACAACTGAAAAGAAAACCATTTAGTTTAGTAAAAGTCCGTTTTGGTAAGAAGCTGTAGGAGTGTAATCTATTTTTTGAAATTATCACAGATTTCTAAGAATGTGAAGCTTCAAAGGTAGGATAATCCCTGTTTGAATTCACATTCAATTTATTATTATCTATTCATCAAAGATTGATCGCAATGAAATTTTACCTGGGAATTCTCCGACGTAAAGAATTGTATTAAAATTATTCTACATGAACGAGGACGTCACAAACCAGATCAGTGCAACAAAACATTTTTCAATTTACAGTATTTTCATTTGTCACTCTGTGTAACGTTTTATTTTCTAAGAACCGAAATGTATTAAAGGCAACAAATAACCCAGCCACAATGCAATAATATGAATTGCCATTTCGATGTGTAAGATGTTCCAGCGAGTCTGCGACGTTCGCCATAGATTAATCGAAATAAAAGCGTAAAGTGGAACTCATGATTCTAAATTGTACAGATTCGTCTGTCTTTTGTTACGTTTGCTTTCCAGTCGAATATTTCTTCGTGTCGATAGCGGTTAATGGAGTCGTGCAGCACGCTCATCCACTTCCCTATAATATTGCATTGTCATTCCGTGAATTTTATATTCGAAAAGTAAACATTTAATTCTTTTCTTTGGACCATGACACTCTAATATGGTCCAAGTACACACAATGCTCGATAATTAAATTCAAACGGCAAGAAACACAATAATTTAATGTCATATTCGCTACGATTTTGAAATTCGAATGGCATACTGTATCGCGAGTAAGCGAGACTTATTGCAGTGTAAAACCAAATGACAGCCGATTCTATTTTGATTTTAATTGTGACTGTAAAACGTCGCCGAGGTTAGGATTTGAATTGAAATCCAACGTGAATATGGCCTCATAACGATCATTACACGTCAAATTAAATCTCTTAATTTCTTTGGAATACTATATTTTCGGTTTAATAGATCCACAAGTTTTTGTAAAATCCGTTTACAAGTTGATATCTATATTCTCAATGTAACGTCGTTTAACATTCGGTAAAGTAAATCGGGTCTATAGCACAACGGTTATTGTTGTGGGCTTCCGTGCCGAATCTCACAGGTTCGATGGCGTCCCAGTACGAACAGCATTTTTTCGGTCGATTTACCGATTTCTGTTCGAAGGCATGGGTGTTTGTGAACTTCCTCTCACCCTTTCCGATTCTTTGATAACTGGACGTGCCGAGAACGATTAGTTTATCCACTAGTCCTGTCCTAGCTTTATAATTATATCACTACTACTCTTTTTGAAAAAGAGAAATTGAGCTACTGAGTATCAAACAGTTCTCGTAGAAAAAAAAACTTCTGTCGAGATATCTACATTAGGAGGCCATATGTTCCAAATTGGGAGTGGACATAGATTAAAAATATGACAAATAAATTTGAAAAATTTAAGATTGAAATAATAATGTTTGATAAGATCTTGCTACAACGGTATTTTATAATTATTTGAACTGAGAAGTGTCAACCAATAAAGCTGCTTAATAAACATGCCATGATAGAATCACTTTAAGCAAGAGCATCGTACTGGAAAGTTTACATCACTATTAATCAGTTACTTCATACAGACTTGATCATATTGAACTCGTCACAGCATTCAGTATCGCGTGCAATTCAAATCTTAATCCACTTTACCGCGATCTTCATCGCTTTAATTACTCCCATTGACTAAGGTACTCCGCGTTTAATTCCATGATCCTCCCTTCCCACGAGTGGATAGGCATGAGAGTCAGCTCTAACCGCCCCACCAATTATTTCCAGTCTTCCCGCAGCACGAATGTTCAAATATGGGGGATCAAACACAATCTTGTGATTCGATTACGGCGCGGAGATTCTTGGGTAATGGGTTGCATTGACAGATGCATGCCGTCAGGCATGTCTCAGACGTGATCATTCCAATGAGAGAAACCATCAGTCGGCTATTCCTCGGTCTTCTTACTAACCAAAGATTGAAAAGGAATGCCCGATACATAACCAATCATTATTATTTTCTTAGAAATCGTTTATCGAGATAAAATTGACGATTAAATCAAGTGGCGTCTCATAGGTTAGACAAAATGAGGAAGATAAGATTTTAAAACTGTTAATTCAGAAGTAAGAACGAAATTGCGGTAACCTTATTCTTCGAATAATGGAGTATCAAATCAGTTAAAGACTACGACATAACAATCATTAACAATATTTTTTTATGTTATCAATTGAAACGATACTTTTTGTTTTAAATATATTTTTTTAATATCAATACTCTTAAGTATTGCAGGGCTTTAGGTGAGGAGACAAATTATTGATTAATAATAAAATTATCATATTCAAATTTTATGATACAACTCTAGCGTGCTGGAAGTATTATATTGGTGTCCATAAAATAATGAACAAAAAAAATGTATCTTATAAATTATCACCTTAATACCATCCATATAAATACTATTGACATACCATCTTCACGAATAATCGTTTTTCGAAGTATCAGAAAATAACAAGAATAAGTAAATATATTGATCGAATTGGCATTTACTTGGTAGAACTACATTATGCACATTAAAAATTGTAGAATTAAATACGTTGCTATTTCTATCCTATTGTAAGTGAAATATTTCTCATTCTTATAAATCAAATCCAATATGTCTAATAATATATGGCATCAAAATTTAAAAAAGTTAAGGCTTGCTAGATCCCTTTCGTATACGCCACTGCGATCCATCATGTACAGTTTTATAATGTGTAGTAAGAAAATTATAGAAACCGCTATCTTTTGCCCTCGCTTTATAATAATAATGTGCAAGAACCGTTTTATTTTCATCGATTTAAACTCCAGGGAAATCGTAACGTGACCGTGAAGGCCGGCACGAACCCTTATTGTTATTATAATAACTCGCCATTAGGTTAATGAACTTAATATATTTCTTATTTGAATTACGCCAGCATATTATATTAATATATTGTTAAAGATTACGTCAATGCATCACGTTTTCGGTGGACGTTGACTTTTAAAGTACTGGCAAGACTTTCTGTGTGGATTCAAGTTAGTGTGTTGTTATTAAAAATTATTAAAATAATGATCAATATTAAGTGAACTGGTGCAAGCATTGTAAACAGTAAATTTTGACAGCTAAATAGTACAAAAAAAATCCGCCAGGGAAGAAACTTCATACGTTCCAATTTCAATTTTCAATGCCTAGGATGCTAGAAATCCGAACGTATTTTCATTCGCTATTGTAGTATCCCTTTCGCATAACGATATTTTTAATTATCATTCAATTTATTCTTTTAAAGGACGAAGAAAACGTCTTTTATTAGATCGATGAAGGAAATATGACATTTACAATTCTTGATATTATTTATAAAATGGTGCAGCTAACAAAATGTTCGTTGTAGATGTAAGCCCATTTATTATTAAAAAGTAACACTTATATTCGAGCAAATTTATAATACAAAGATTTCCCCTATGTACGCAAATACAAAATCACTCGTATTTACCCCCGATTCGCCATTCTCTGTGGTATCATATTTCCACGAAATACATCCAATGTAAATGCATTCACCTCCCTTATTCATCTCACCCCAGAGTACGGCGCAGTGGACAGCTCGTGAAACGTGAAACATTTTTACCGGCGGAAACGTATTTGAACCGGAACAGGATTCGAATGGGGGGCTACCGGTTGCCGGCAGGTGACTGTCCAGTCCCCGATTTGGCTGCATTCATGAGCACAATTTGTCAAATCAAAGACGTGCCATCAAATCTATAAATTTTCAATAAATACACACATATGTTTTAAATATAAGTATTTTTGACATCCAGCTATCATTCGCCAATTATCGATTGTCAAAAGACTATTTAATTACTGTTTTTACAATTAAGTAGCATGGAATAATATTCACCAACTAACTATTGTAGGTTATTATGTCCAGTTTTTAATAAATTCGTAATAATAAATAAAACATCAAGTTATCGAAGATGATTGATCCGAATCTGGTGAAAAATATTTAAATGATAACAGTTTAATTGTATGCTTTTTCACAATTAAAATGTGACAGTGTTTTAGACAATTGAATTACGTATCATAAATAGATTGTTCCAAGCTAATTTTTAGACGAATAAATATGATCAAATTATTGGCATACTTGAACAATGACTACTATTATTTTTATTTCGTTTTAATAGCTCTTTATTACAAAACTTGCAATAATTTTAAACTTCGGATGACTACTAACCATTATACGATATATTTCCACAATAATAATTTTGTATATGATTTTACTTTTAAGCCCCAAGATACGAACTCATTAGGTTCGCACGTACTGACATTTCGTTTTCATCGTCGAATGTACATATGTACCATTCGGCCCCAAAGCGGAATGACGGGTATCCTTCCGGACTGGCCTTCCACGGATAATATGCTACTGGTGAAGGCCAACCACCCAGACTCCGACGCACGCCCTGCCACCCTGGATCGATAGCTCCGGTGCAAAACACCCCCGCCGTTCTGACAGTCACTTGCACCCTCTTGCCACTTCGCTCAAGTCTTTCGACGTACTGTTGTGTTTCGATGTTATTCTCGGCAAACGAAGCGATATTTTTCCAGACGCTATTTGTATCAATTAGTTAGGTGTAGTTACATCCCCGCAATGGCGGACAATTAATAAAACTACAATAATTGCTGGCGATAGCCGACAATGTTCGCTTTTTTTTTTGTTTCAAATGTATAATTTAAAATGAGATTTCTGCCATTCTTAGGGTTGTAAAACTTTATTTATAAGTTGATAAAATAATGACGAATCGGACACATGAATTGTTTCCATTCTCAAAATGTAAAACCAGCCCACCAATGGCAGGGGTGTAGGAACGAGCTTTAAAGTTTTTCAACGCAATACGTCAATATATTATAATATATGTACATTTAGATATCATTTCACAGGAATACCGTCGTTAAATAAAATTCTTGTTATTTTATAATAATAGATTAAATATATTAAAGTTAGTTTTCATTTCAAATGTATGACTTACGTTTATCGAAGTAACGTAAACAATGATATGAAAATACATACTATTGTTTTATATTCCGTCGACCATTGTTATTTCTGAAAATACAGTTTCGAAATAACCTAATTGATCGCCGTACAAAACAACTATATATTATGAAAAATGAAACGTAATGATGCGCTCTGTTTTAATTACACTCCCTGCAATCTTCTAACAATGAATAACGGTTAGTGCATCTTCCCTTCTCAAGTTAGATTAGGGGACAGTCTGTTATCCTGGGAGGGTAAAACAGTCTGCTACGTTTACCCTACGAGAGGACCTTATCACAGTTGTTAGTCTCACGTGTGAGAGTGGACATAGTCCATTTACCGTTGACGAGGTATTTATCCTCGTAGCCGACGCAGTCTACGGGCAACAGTCTTTTTGCGAGGGAATATAATATCGTATCCATTAGAAGTGAGTGACTCTCAGTAGCGGAGGCGTTCAAAGAAATCTGATTCAGACATTTTTAACAGCAACTTTTCCATCTCAATTGAGTTTAACGAGTTTCTGAAATATATGTTTTGTTTTTTCTCGGCGGAAAGCGTCTACTTCAACAACCAACTATGTTGCATGAGTTTTGAAGTGGCAGTTTTTGGAAAAAAATGCCAACATCATAAGCAGCAATAAAATAGATAATAAGAATACAATTACGAACAATAATTTGTATACCATTTTCTAAATAAATAATTATAAAAAAGACCCATAATACTCCTGAAGTAACTCATAGATTTAATTATCAGTAGTGTTTTATACATTATAAAATACACTGTGTTTTTTTAAAGCTGTGAGTGTTTTATTATTGTACATTTTTAAAATAATGAATGATTTACAAACGTTAGTTTATTTTTATAAAAGTATATTCAATGCTAAATTCACTTTAATCCTGAAAGCACAGACCCCACTGCCAATGTGACGAGTTACTGCTTTCCCGGGAAACCTTCTAATTTTCTCTAATGGACTTTGTCACTTAACAGAAGGTTAACTTGTCTGAGATAGAGCTTTCCGTAATAATATATAAGTAAAGACATAACCATGTACAACTTAACCAAGTTATCTATACTACATATAAGTATAATTATGATCAGACTGGAGTTTTACTTGGATAAAAATGCTAAATATATGTTCAGCAATTTTTAAGTACACACTTTATATAACCAATTCAGTCGAAACAAACTGCTTTGGTCGAGACCGTGTAATTAATATACAGCTTGTTGGGATTATTTTCGTTTGAATATAATTAATGAAAAAAACCTACATAAGTGACGTTAATCTTTTTCTGCCTAGCACTGTGTGGTCAGACACGTGCTTCTGTGTTGTTCGGTAAAATATACAGTTAAAAAATTAAGATGTAACATCATGCCTCGGCAGTATGTTAAAAAATATTTAAAATTATATTTAAATTATATACTTTATTGCGCAAGCGTATAATTATTATGTGTAATGTCGGTCGGATTCGTAATGAACAGTTGATTATAAGAATTAATTAAAACACGGGCCGTGGAATTTATTGATTGTGGTTAATATTTTATGCACTAGCGAGGTAAATAAAATAGGAAATGCATGCGACTTGACTATAAACATAGTTAAGTCCGCTGTCCTCTTGGGGTAATCATTTTGAAATTATTTTTTTTTTTTGTGCGGTATTGGAGTTATGCGAAGCACAAATTTATGCATATATGTATGTACAATATTTTCATTAAAAATAGCGGATTGTTCATAAGCAAAATAATTTATTGGTTGAAACTCTTACTTTATCATGTGTAACTTAAATAAAACAAATGAATGCAGTGTTATATTAATTGCGTTTATATTATATGGAATTTTCTATTCAATTTTATAACGTTTTTGATTATTTTAACTTATAATTCTGGTTTGTAAACAATATGGAACATATCTACTAGATGTCAAATTAGCAAGTTAAGTTTATTAAAATATAATTTGGAAGATAAAGGTAGTATAAATACCTACTTATATTATTAATACTTCAATGATGTCTTTGAATAATCGTCTATCAAGTCTATCAATGTAATTTTCATATTGCCTCTTTGTTTAGAAAGTGAATCATAAATCACAAAGATGACAGCCAAAAGACCTTATAGCTTTGTGTATCGATAATAGATAAAACACAATTTTTATTCACTGTGTTGAGCCTATGTAAGCCTTACGAAAATTGCTTAACATTTTGACCCGTGATTTATTTATTCATAATAGGGTCGTCTCCTTTTGTTTTTAGATCTGTCTTTTGAAATCGTGTTTCATCTTTTATATCTATCTACGTGGCTCGAATTCCATATTTTCAAATGGAGTCGAGCACTTTCGTGTTTCATTTTTGTATTGTGTACATACAGACAGATTTACACAAGTGACATGAGAATAAGATGTAGCCGTTTTTGTGATGTAAATTATACCAAAATAAGCTATGTTTGGACAGTCGCATTGAATCTCTATTGCCATTGTTTGTTTGTTTGCGCATCACGTTTCGCAAAAAAGATATTATTCATACTTGATTACCATTTAGAAAGACAATAACAATACAACGTTTTGAAATTGATCCAAATACACACATCTCAATAAAAATAGGACTTGAATACTTAATTAACCGAGTAATTAAATTGAACATTTTTTTTTGTTAACTGTGTATGTAATGTTAAAAAACAAACACAGTCTGTTTATAACATGGAATATTCATTAATTTAAGTCAATATTTACAACATATGTTTAGAAAAGCTGTTTTAAAAATTAAATACGTATTGACAAAATGTATCAATTTAATTAACGAGTTATATCAAGCAAATGCCCGTATGCTGTGGCATGGAGTGGCTGTAGAGGAAGATACGTCATAAAACAATAACGTTAAGTAGGCATTTGTGTAAGTTTGAATTTGTATAACTCGTTAGAAGTTCGGTCTAGTTTCAGTCGACAATATGTGACTGACTGATATTAATTTGGCCTGAAGGTTTTTAGCTTAATCCATTTGAATAGATTGCTTAAATCTCTCACATTGCACAACTATGTAGAATATATTATATGTAGACGCAATGATAAAATTCTGATTTCAACTAAAGTGGTTTGTATTTAAAGTTATTTAGCACTAAGTATCTATTAATTATATATAATAAGCCATAAACCGCAGTACTGAAATCATACCAAGTTGTATGTCAGTTATTTATAATCATAAAACTAGATAATATTATGTTAAGACACAAAGTGACTCAGGTTGTACTACTTTTTATGCAGACAAGTAGCGTTTTAATAAATATGGTTTTCTTTATATGTAAAATTCTTGATTCTCTTATAAAAAGTATGTATAGTATTTTTTTTTGTATCAATACAGAGACAATCTTTCGTAAATCACAACAGAATAATTATGAATAAATGAAATATATTCCACAAAATAATTTTTTTATTTAGAAAAAAGCATACTTAGGGTTTTGAGTAACGCATTTAAAACAATACGTTGAAAATTTGGGTAAAAATGATCTTGCTGAAATGTGTGTTTTTGACAGGGGTCATTCATTACTCATGCAGCGCGCTTTCATACCTTCGGAGGATGTGTACAAATACGATTCAATCAAACATAGCTATGACCTGGTGTACACCATGACAAGGAAAACTATCGTTTGTTTGACGGTGTATGGAAATTAATTATCAAGATCCAATAAATATAAAATGTCAAAGATATTTGTTTGACCATAAAATCGTTGTTTATATGAAAAAAAAATACTGGTATAATAAAACTATTACTGGAAATACAAATAACTATCATTTGTGTGTGCAAATTAGCACGGCTTAACAGACAAGTACCTAAACTATTACTTATGACGCTCATAAATTATTGTATGTTCTTTTTTCAAAAATGAAACGTATTCGATTCTTTTTTGTGGTATGATCGTATCTCACCTATCGTCGAATCATTTCAAAAGCTCGCAGAACAACCTAAAGAGGGAGACACTTTCGCGTTCGTTATTCATGAGGCTGCGATACATAGCACTCTCTCTCGCATCAGAGGACTCTGAGAAGAGGCATCATGACTGAAAAGCCGCGGGAGACATGACGTCACGCTGACGCTTCGCCAATTTCGGTGAATAGGTAAGCAAGCACACAATGTGACTCAGGATTGCTGTCAATTGTGAACGTACAATCCAGAATCTTGCTCTGTGATTGTTACCTTATATGTACTGAGAATTGCAGCTCAGAGGTCGCGCAACAGCATCTTTGCTGATCTATCGCATGGTCATTCTTACACCGTGATTCTCTCTCGCCATGGGTCAGTGAACGGGTTTCGGTCGTGTTAAATAACATATTGAATTTCGTAAGCAAATAGTATTGCTACCTTAAATTTGTATCGCTAAAAAAGTTACTAACATTACCGAACAATCGAAATTTGTTTCGCCGGAAAGCCAATTAAATCTTCATCGTTCAGTATATTATGTTTCCATACTATTACCATGACATATAAAATATAGTTTTATGCAAACACCACGCCTTGATAATATCTTCACTGTCCTGGCAGAAGTTGGTAAGTAACAGATTGATAGTTTTGAGTTAACAGCAAATGAAAAAATACATCTTTTAGAATAGAGCCTCTAGCAAGTGATAGTTAGTTTATTTTACATGCTTAATTATAATATCAAAATGTAGATGCATGAATGCCGATCTGACACAAATAAGGGTTTAATAACTGAGTTATTCCAAACAAATAATGGATATCAATTTTGACTAAATTGACTAACGTGACATCATCAGTGTCATTTCATCTTTATACGGGGAACTGTGGAGCCGAGCTCCAATCTCCCTTTCATCTAAGGTTAAATATATATATATTTTTCTTCTAATTTAGATGTTGTGGGCCCATTTCATTTAATTTATTCTATTTACTTTTTTTAAAATGCTTTGGGTTTGTCTGTTGACAACATAATACTCACATATTAAAATAAACGTTGCTCTAAGTAGACTATCAATACAAAGTAATAACGATAATCAAGTGCTATAACATTATTCAAAGTATGTATGTAATGAAGTATGCAATGCACTGAGAGTAAAGTTACATGTTACGATATTGTGCAATATATTATATACCTTCACAGACGCCTTTGGGGATAATGCTTTCTAATACAGTGTGCACAACACTTAATAATAATTCAGATTATCGTGCAGTCAGCGTGAGAATGAAATTTGTAGTTGTGGCAATAGAAAAAGTCGCTAACTGTGTTTATCACGGACATATAAAAAAAAATACGAATATATTTTTTATAACAATTCGTTTATTATTGTTTTGTCTGCACGCATTCCAACATGCACGCAATATTGTTTCGTTCCAAACAAGAGAGCGACACAATTATTGTCAGCCGTAAATAAAGTAGACAAAAAAGCTCCTACCGAACACGCATTGGAGATGAAAATGGAGCATTTTTATTGATTAAACAACGGTATACAAAGAAAATATATATAGCGTATTCCGTGCATGTAATAAAATATTTTTTTTATAATACTGTTTTCTCCAGGTGAATGTTTTGTGAAGTTCTTGCCAATAATTAGCCAAATCATCGAAGTGGAAATCTATCACATAACAGTTGGGTTAGCTATATACGTTTGCATTGAATTTGTATTAATTATAATAAGCTAACTCTTAAAGCACACATATAGTACCAAATGATTGAAATTATTTTTGGTGGGAAAACGTAAACGTCAAAAATATGTTGAGTTGCCACCGCCACCTGTGAATAAATTTATAAAAACTGACGGTTCGAAATTTGAATTACATACTGCAAGTGACAAAATTTGATAGATGAACCTCTATTCTATGGAAAGTTTTTTCTCATCGTCACGTGTGGCAACATTTTTTTCTACGTACATGTTACATTTTTTGATACTATCAATTTATCACTGTCTTATATGTTTCCATCAAAACAAGGCATCGCATCAGTAGCTATCGTACAGAATGAATTGACGGTTTTTTATATGAATATAAATTGCTGAAATGCATTACGTCTCGCTACCCTCCGAGTGTTTCTTTAGACGTATGAAAACGTTGAGTACCTACTTCCCCCGCCTCAGAAATCAGATAAGAGAGGGCCATGCTGTCTCGTCTTTATCTTTCGTTGTTTTTTTTTTAGAAGAGATTTCACTGACCGTGGTTCACGACATTCCACACCCTCGTCTGGAAGTTTTACTGGGAACTGCAAACCTATCTATATTATTTGCCCTTTTATTGGGTAGACTTGTTCAGACGAAAGCTGTGAATTTTGACAATATACCGGTAATGCAAATTCCATTAAAATGAATAGATATACAAATTAATATTTAACTTGCACAATTTAACCATTAATTAAAATTTTGATAGGAAAATAGTTGTGTTAAAATCTAATATTATTTCATAATTAAAATCAGATATTTTCTGAAACCATTTTTTTATGTTTTGATAATAGCTGTGGTAAATAGTTTATTCATTTGAAGATGTATATTTTTGATTGGCTCCATAGCTAATAGTCAATGCGCCAAATACTTCTAAATCACATGATAAAAACTCGCGGACAAAAGACATTTCGAATGCCCAGAACCGTAAATATCCAATTTATAAAAATTGCGTGATATATTTTACCAATACTTGAATCAGGACATTCTAACGATAAGAGTGTTTGCCACTAGTGTTTAGGGAGTGAAAAAAGAATCGCTTGATGTTACTTGTCAATATTTTTTTTCCATTATAATTATTTAATTCTTGATATTCTTTAATTAAAATAAATGGTGAATATATTTGGATGACTCGATATCAAAAACAATCGTCCACGAAAGCGGTTAAGATGAAGAACATTGAAGGCAAACGTTTTGGAAAATCTAAATCGACAATTTCCTCCGGCCGCTGCACAGGCGAGGACGTTTTATGGCTTTACCCGTTGCACGGAAGGATGCAGAGACCAGACAGGGAAGGCGGCTGTGCAATTCGCGTGACGCAACAGAGTCGCAGTCGGGGCACGGGCCGCCCGGTTCGCCGAGTTAACCCAGTCTCGAGGGCGCCCGCGACGGTATTGATCCGCGAAGGCTTCTTTCACCGGCGGTAACTCGGTCTACACGCCGCCCGTGCACGGAATTTTAATTCGCCTATTTCCAAGCGGCATGCGGTATATTCACCCCACGTCCTCTCACCCCGCCTATGCGAAGAAAAGACACTACTTTTCCTTTCTTTGTTTGGCCTATTAGCGATAGAATTGCCGTCAATTAGGAATACGGACGCATAGCGCCGACCACTTATCAGTGTTGCCCATTCAAGAAATCCCAAAATTGATGATACACAGACCTAAAACTAATTATCGAACCAGATGATTTAACATATATATATCTAACATTACAGCGAACAGCCAAGGTACTGGATATTTTAATTTTTAAGAACAAACGAGATTGTTTGTAAAGTTACTCTAGACCAATGCAAGGAGAAAAGATATCACAAACACCTATGTGATCTTAGTAAATAATATAAAATTTATTCATACATCTTATTCAAAATTAGCATTGTACAGAAAGCTTCGTTTAAAAAAATATCAACAATTAAGTCTGTCAGTCGCGATGAAATAATTTTGAAATTCATAATGAAATAAGTTTGTATCGTACCTTTGGCTACAATCAACGGACCAACTCAGCAACCGTGTCGTATCCAGTAGTGAGATAGCAAGCATGATTCATTTGATATTTGTGAATCAAAAGACAATTATCTTTAGGGAAAAACCGACGCCGCCTGCTTATCCAAGTAAACAAACAAACGCACTTCCCACGCTATGGTTGATAACGGGTTTCCTTAAATCACTTGAATTACCATAATACATGAGGATAATGGAAACTCAATCGAGGTTTGTGCATTATTTATAGTATATAAATATTATACACAGTATTCGGTAGCTCAATAAACAAATATCTATTCATCAATATAAGATCTCTAGCTAAACAAAGAAACCGCTTACTCTAAAATCTAAATCTTTCGTAATTCTATGTGAAATATCTAATTTACAAAAACGAATTGTCACACAGAAGAAATAACAATATTTTCGATATTAAGTGTTAGCACTATAAAAATAAACTAACATTCAATAACAATAGTTAATTATATATTAAATAAATCAATAATTACCTAATACGCTCCTTGATAATGCCATCTACATTACTAAAGCGTTCTAAATCACTGGAAACGATCAATCTTCGAGACCAAGTTTACTACTATTCGTAACCATTGATTAAATGTACAGATCAGCAATAATGTTTCAAAAACGTTTGATAGTTTTATTATAAAGTAAAAAAAAAAAAACAACTGATGGAGAAAGTCATGTTCGAAGCAATTACACAAACTGTGATTTCAACCTTAGTAAGTATTATATTTTAAACAAATTTTTTATCAGTTGAAAACCAACTGATAAAATATGTTCACAATATCGTAATGAATGGACTAAACCTAATGTATTTAAATTGCGGTATGTATATTTTCCATGACTCAGAAGCTTGTATTTTATATTTACTTCTGATGGAAATTTTACTTTGTAGTAAGTTAAATCACCTTGGTGTGTTTAATAAAATCGGACCTCTTCATACATTAACTGTACCGATTTATTGTTTCTTAGTATAATAATATTGTTATGTATCGATTTACTACTTTGTACTAACTATTCATTATTGAAGGTGGAATTTTATTATATGACAATAAATACGAAAATCAATGAAATAATATAAAAAAAATTACTAGGAATTGTTCAAATGGGTCGTTGCTAGTTAAATACTCAAATATAATTAATTATTGATAAATAACGTGCCTACATAATTGTTTATTTTAATCGATGATAAGTAATACTTTTTACGGTCGATTTGATGCAAGAAAGTCTGCATTGTCAAAAACGTTGGTACATATAGAAAATGTTCGGATGAAGCAACTTGTTGGTCGTTAGTCACACCTCGTTGATCAAAGCTAAACGACAGGTGTGATTGTTTAAGCGTAAACGATTCCATACAACTCTGAATTCACTCCTTACAGAGCGAATAGAAACTCCTTTGCAGATTAATAATATAACAAACAAATGTATCTTTCCACAATATTAACATAGACAAAAGAGCTCGATTTGTACATGAAATACATATTTATGTATATATACATTGAATACAAAATTGTACGCATTGGTTGTGTATTTATACCATAGATTATTTGAGTTAAATAAATATAAATACGCATTTCGAAATTGCGAACCTTTTCACTAACCCTTGAAGAAAATATTTATATTTAAAGAATATAAGTATTATTATTTCCTATATTAAGAATAATTGTCCTAATACCACACATAAGACATGTTCTAATCGTAGTTATTTTTGCACTGACTTGCGTAAAAATGTAAATAATATTTCAATTGTTTGTTGGTTATAAAAATAGCAAACAATAAAAGTTTAATTACAGTAAAAAAAATCTGAACCTAACCAACTTTTACTTTTAAACTTTTAAGACGAATGAAAATTAATGTGAACAGTTTTTAAAACATCGATTAATTATGATAAACTTTTCTTCTTGCGCAGAATCATACTATGCAGCTTCATAGAATGTATATACATAAATTTGAATTTTACAAGCGGTGAATCAAATAATATTTTGCATTTCATTTATTTTTGTGGACTTTCTAGTTAGGGCAACAATTGTATTATTGACAAATAATATTCATTTCAAATTTGGAACTTATTCAGAAATCATTTTAAAATTAAAATATTTGTTGTCCTATTTGCAATCATATTCCCTGTGGTGAGATATTTAAATTTACAGTTGTTGTGCTTATTGTGGAATGATTTATTCATTCAGCCATTGACGGATGACAAAAGTTTTATTATCGTTGTTTATAACACTTTATTCTCATGTTGGCGTGAATTGACGTCTGGTTGATTCGCACTGCCATACGCGTTATGCTCTGAATCGCCCATCAGAATTTACACCGTACGTGGAATGAAAATTACATTTTTAAATTCGCAATACTTTTATTGTTGAAGTACAAAACAATGGAATCACTTTCGTCTGTATAATGTTTATATTTTTTGCATTTATTTTAAAATTAATTCAATGGAATAGCGGGAAAGAATGAATCAAATATCCGTATAGTTTAAAATAGCTCTGTCCTTCGATGTAACGTATTAATAGAAATATAAAAATAATTTCACGTGGAAATATTATAATGGCTACTGATAGAGGTCGTGCTATTTTTAGCGAGAAGGAATTATTGAAGCACGAAAATGTCGACATTGGTATGCCCTTTCGGGTCATATCCTAGCTTGACGAACTTACTGCAAGATCTATCTATCCACTAAAACATATATCTATATGAAAAAATATTGAATGCATAGATAGATGCAATGGAATTAAACATAAAAAACAAAATATCTGAAACCTTGAAATATGACCGACAGAAAAGGTATGCCAAAATTTAATTTAATTAGCCAACAGTGTACCCAATTGACAAATTATTCAGCCAAATTTCCACAATAATTTGATGAATAAAACAGTCTATTTCATTTTGTATGAAATGTTCTAAATTCAAACATTATTTACAATCAATATCACTTAATTGAAATAATACTGCTTACGGACGGAATTCGTTATATTTGCTCCGCAGTAAAACGTCATCTTGTGTCATAATCATATCGACTGTGGAAAGGAAAAAGGACGTAACCCTCAATTTTCCAAAACAGCTTTTTTTCGATAATCACAATGTATACAACTTGACACACATTCTATCAAAAGGATGGAAGCTGAAAATGCAGAATAAGTATCTAAATTTAGCTTTAAAGTTTGAAAAAGATGACCTTGTAAAAAATTAAAACCATGAAAAAACACTGAAATAAAGGTTTTGCCGAGACAATTTCTTTAATTAATATTAGGTTATGTCAATTAAACACCAGTTTAGAAGTATCCGTGCACTTCAAGATTGTGTATAATTCATAATTTGCATATGTCACAAAATCACGAAAACTTTTAGCGCCTCCTGTAAAATGGGTGGGTTACGTCCTTTTTCCTTTCCACAGTCGATATTAATTTTGAATTAAGAAAAACGAAGTACGATAGTGTTGCCATTAGAAGTAGGGTATCTTTTAAGTGATGCTGATTTGTCTATGATCGAGATCTAGTTTGGTATAGTGTTTTCGGCGTTCCAGAGTTATTGTTTGCGAGTCCGGAACCACCGAAGCCGCTTCGTTTCCGTTTGTCATTAATATCATTAGCATTTTATCTCCATCCCATGGCGTACCTGTCTGAAAAAGTCGTGTTTTCCGGTCCGAAAAGTTCAGACAGAAAGAAGAAAAAACTCCCCGGCTTTTATTCGACTCTGTTTTAAACACTCAAAATTATTGCGTGTCGTCTACCTACTCCACCAAATTGTTATCCATTATTCATCAAAACGGCCCGGCACAATTCCACCTGGCCGACTCACTGATATCAATTTGATAATGAAATAGAAAAGAAAAATACGCCTGTTATTTTTTTTTAAAGAAAGGTACGTAGGTAACTAACTACCTTTCTTTACATTTGTCGCACGAATAAATTTGCCCCTTACAGCAGTTTTAAAGATTTATGAGATTTTAATCTTAATTTGATATTAGAACGTTTCAAAAAATGTAATAAACTAAACTATAATCGTAAATATTTAATTACATATGTATTACATTAACTTTTAATGTGGAAAGACATTAAAAAAACACTCTTGTACAATCACATATTAATTAAATATGATCATGACCTGTTTCGCTCATCTCGACCATTTTCAACAGATATTTTTTTTTCACCATTTACTAACCAAATAAAATTTAGATCATCTTGATTTATTCATTTAAAAAAATCAATATAACATTTGTTGATAATGTCATTGTATGTAATATATATGTAAAAATAATATATTTCAAAAATATTCATAAATCGTGTATTTTAAATTTGTCCATTTTCAAATTTTAGTAGAAAAAACTACCATTCACCAAAAGGTTATGAGATGCACCAAACGTAAACCAGAGAGTTGATACTATTGAAGTAATTTTCGCGCCATATATTATAAACTGTGACTAATAAAATGATAAATGAGTAACGAAATCATCTCAAGGAAAAATAATCAAGACAGCTCCGTAATATCAGTTATTCAGAACCCCAATTCACGGATTGCGAATACAATATTATGCATTGTTAAATAATCTGTTATTGATAGCCATATTTTTATCATAACAACTTCCCGATGTCTCAAAATAACGACAGCAATTGAATATATGAACGTATAAAAAACGAACCGCATGATGGCTGGAGGAGTTATCAGCGCTATTATCATTATGAAAATTTACATCTCGTCTGAATACATGATTTATAATTGTTCAATCATTTCACGATGATTTATTTTTCAATGATTTCTTCAAATTTGGTAATCGTATCGATCTTATATTAGAGAACAGGTTAGCGCAGTCTGTTAGTGAGTTGTTGAAAGGACATCACCTTTTGCTTGGTGTTCATATTACATCACTTATCTTTGAAATACTTAAGAAAATAAACTGTTTAGTATGCAGTTACAAGAAATTCTACACTTTTATTATATGTTGGCAATAATAGTTATTTACTTTCAAACTTCATCTTTAAAATACGTAGTAATAATTATCAAGGTGTCGTAATATAAAATGTGAATACACTGACCAATTCATTGGTTGAAATGGGTACACGGATTATTCCGTACAAAATTCTTCCGAAAACGGATTCTCCGCTCACCGATAATTCCTGTTTATATTCATAAAAATTATCATCATTGTAAAATAATTCACAAAAAGCTTTTTTCTATCACGTAACTGATAAAGAAAGCTATCAAAAATGTTTCAAAAACATGTTGCAATTTATTACTTCAATACAACAAATTTTAACCTAAGACGATATGCAATTGAAAAAAATATGTATTAATTATTCTTTATCGCATTCACTAAGTTATTAATTGTTGATAATCATCGATTACGCATCAATCGAAACGTTTTTCCTTCGAGTTTTCGCTGTCATCTGAATTTATAGTATTTAAGAAAAAATATCAAATTCAGACTTACATAACATGTTTACTTGATACTTTTGTAGAATATTTAACATTAATAAAAATGTTAATATGTACCTATGTGTATTATAATGCGTAGAAGTGTGTCAGTCGCATACCGGTCTGAAAAGATTTTTAAATGATGCAATTTTCTTTTGTAGATTTTTTCAAACAGCATATCCAAGGTGTCGTGTTTTATACCAGTTTTTATTCAGACTAAAAATAAGTAAAACGAACAACCACTGTCTTGTGAGGTTCTTTCAAATGAAATGTTGAAAATTGTATTCATATTACATAGTCACAAGAAATCTTACTTTATTTATTAACAATCGCTATCGATGCAAATATCGTTTTAAATTTTAAGATTTTTTTTTTCTTTTTTGGTGTTTGACATTGGTGACCTTTAGCTTTACGGTGTGATAACATGTAGACATCTTCTACCTCTTTATTCAGCTGTTTAAATATTAGCATACCTACCTAATAAAAAAACATAATGATTTAAAGTAGAGTGAATGTTCATTGTAGATGTAAACTTAGTATAATAATTCATTAAATTCCTAATTCAAAAATCGATGTTTTGTTTTTAAATTAAATTTTTGGCTAATTCGTGGTCAATGAATGTAATGTATCTCTGCATATCTTTCTTTCTCATTGATATTGGTACCTTACCTTTTTTAACCTTTTCTCATGAATCGCGCAAGGATTCAAGGGCAAACAAATCCAAATATCCAGGTAATATTTTACACGGCACAATTTTTTTCAAACACAATACACTAGAATGCTCTTAGGCGATTTTGCACAGTGGCAAAGATGATCTTTGCATGAAAGGAATCGAATAAAATAATAAATAACACACTGATCAACCGTTTCACTCGGTTTGAATTTGGAACGAGGGATAAGGATGATGACGTGCAGCCTCAACGGCCAATATAACAAGAATGGCGGAGGGCGGGAGAAGACGGCTGAGCGCGCCATTCGCCGACAAGTTACCCGCGTTTTTTCAGACAACGCTATTGGACGCGGTTGCCATCTATTGACAATGAGTTGAAGTTAAGTCGCCGGAAAAATACTTTTCACTATTTTTTCTTTCTATTAAACTTCGATTGAATTTTTAATATTCAACCTAGATTTTTTATTTTTTTTCTGTGCCTTGACCAATCAAGCTATATTTATTTCATAAAAATATTTTATTACAAACGAATTTGATGCCAGAAAAGAAAAAAAAGCAATGCACCCGTTTTTATTTTCGAAACATCAATACCGAATATTACAAGTATGTGATGTAGCTATTGTCTATCACGTGTATCATTCTTTCTTTTATTCTTCTAAATATCCAAAGCATTGATAATAAATTTTATTAAATTCTAAAGAGATAATAATACATTTAATTAAATTAGTTACAAAATAATAAAATATTTTTTTTATTTTTTTTTTTTTTTTAATCCATATCCGCTCCCTATACGGAGCATATGGTCACCACGAAACTCCTCCACAACTCTCTATCTCCAGCCAGTCTCCTCGCCTCCTCCCAGGTCATCCCAGCGTCCCGTAACTCCGCCGAGTACATCCTGTGGATAGTCATCAGTGGCCTTCCACGACGCCGGGATCCATCCGGCCGGAAGAAGAGACAGGCAGGGTTCAGGCTCTCTTCAGGCATCCTCAACACGTGTCCAAGCCAGGTCCACCGCCGTTTCTTTATTTTTGACGTGATAAGAGGCTGGTTAGTCCGTTCTCTTATCTCCGTGTTCCTGACAAAGTCAGACCATTTCACCCCTAGCATTCGTCGCAGGCATCTGTTTTCGAAGCACAGTATACGGTTACTCTGCGCTTTCGTAAGGTGCCATGATTCGCAACCGTAAAGCAATAATAATTTTTTAATAACTACCATAAATGTGTTTCACATGGCGATTATGTGATGTAATGTGTAGGTCCCTTTCTTCCATTTTTTAAATATATACAATAAACTATGTTCACTTCCTATGGACGGCATTGTTGCTTAAAATGTCTAACCACAACGAAATAAATTAACACTGTTTGTGTTTATAAAGTACAATAATGAGTTCAGGTTTACATAATAATTTACAGTCACATTGTAACACAGGCCAGCAGCCTCATGCGCAGTGGCGGGCGGATTTTCTGCACAATATCCGATGGTACGTTATATTTAGATTATGATAATAATTTTCATGTCCATTATGCACACTCGACTCTTTTTTTACACGGTAGATACGTTCCACAAAAAATCGTTTTAAAAAAAGATAGAATTCATCGACAAATTGAAGATTGGTTCACTGAATTTAAAAAAAGAACAACGTTGTAGTACAGAAAATTGTCTAGAAAGGTTTTAATGAAGATCCGATAAGTAAATAACACAAAATATGGATTTTAATTAAGAAAAAGTATCACTATCCATCGCTACATGGCTATCTACTATATGGTTTATAAGGAACTAGACATAAATCTTCATAAATTCTAATGTTAGGATCTAATCAAGCATTTTGTTTGTTATTACTGTCTTGCGTTGTTGAATTTTTTTTGTTATAAGGAAATTCGTTGTGGACTGTGTTATTTCAAAATAGTGTTATAAAAAGAAACTAGTGTACTGGCATTCTTCCTTGTGACAGCGATAGGCGATTGAAAATTTCGTAGTTGATTATTGCATCGACAGCTCTCCATAAAACAAAAAAAAGCATGAAGGGTAGGTTTGTAAAAATAACGAGTAATTCACCCTAAATTTTTTAATTTTAGTTTGCAGGTAGACAAATCGATCGAAAAGGATTAATGATTCTTCCTTACATGAATTCTTCGCACAAGAAAACTCCGCACGTCGACTTTTCCTGTTTATTTTTAACAATATTAAATAAATAAAATATCATCTATCGTGCTTTCTTATTTCAGCATTAAACTATATTTTTTAAATACTATTTGTTGAATATAAACAGAAATAATCGGCGTGCGGAGAATTCGTGTACATACAATACGGAAGGAAACATTCACCGATTGTAAAGAATAGCACTTTATATACATTTTAAATTATAGCCGAATTCTCATAGGCTTACGTCCTACTCTGTTGTGCGGTCAAGTATTGGAATACCTACCAAAATAGAAATCTTCAGTTAATTCTTAGATTTTTTTTATAAAAAAACACGAATTACATACAACATAAATGATAATCTTAGTTATTCTTTGTTTTATTTCTAAGCCAGTATTAATTAACTTGCCATACATATAACTTTTAACTTATTACAACGTGGTTAGGGTTTAATATTTTGATCATTTGATACAAAGGAAAAAATATTTGTTAAATTTATGTGCATTATTCGTACCGCCAATGCGTAAAAAGAGAATCAAAATTGAAATCATAAACCTTTACAGGCAAAGAATAGAATGGAAATGTCAGTGGAGTGTGGAGTGGGTGTTGAATTTACATCAGAAGGTCGACATGAAAGAAAGTCAAGTTCAAATAATAATAATTATGAAGGTGCCCAATCATCACGATCAATAACAGCGTTACTAACAACTTGGGTCGTTTTGATAACAATAAATAAATCATCACTGATAAGAAATAATTTACTAAGTATATTATAAAATTAATTTTCATTTGTATACAACAGGGTCGCTTTTACTCAACTATTAACCGGCTTTACATTGAGGTGCTTACGTTTGAGCAAAATGTATTTTTTAAAACGAGAGAAAATGTGTGCAAACGAAACGTATTAAGAGTTTTTTCTCGTCATTAACCCTTTCCTTACTATGCAAAAAAAAAACAAGCGCTCCTGAGCTGTGTATCCGTTACACATCAGGCAAACGTGAGTGAATCATGACAATTAAGGGTTGAATCATGACATTGGGTAATTTTTGTTCTGTCAAACGAGAAAGAGCTCTAACAGACGTATTTTACACACTTTGAAAATGATAAATATCTACTGATCGACTAGCTAATTCGGCAATGCTGTTTAAATAAAAATATTTTACTGTACCATATCATAATATCATAGAGTTATGCACGGGGTGAAATTTTAGAGAAAGCATCCGGCCCGAACCCGTTATCTCCAGTCGTGGTCGGTTCGGGCCGTCCCCGTGAAAGAAACCTAACATCATACTATTATGTGCTGCTTGAAAACGGAGCAAAGCCCACAATTGTTTTTTTAATCTGAACGAAGCTCGAAAGTTGACTTCATTATTAATATTTATAAAATAAATGTGATTCATATAAAATACAATTTACATTAAAATCTCATAATTTCTTTCTATCTTTGGACTTAAAAGTAACATTATTAAAAAAATTATTACATTTAATTTTGTCACCGCAAAAAAGTTCACTAATGATTCATTGACAACAGTAAATATGTACTACATGTACATATTTACTATTGTCAATGAATGATATATTCAAGGCGATTTACAAATTTGGGACTCGAATTTTTTTTTACGACTTTTCAAAAACAGTTGTAATTTGTGACCATACAGTACCACCAATTTACTCTTATACTAAATTATTTGAAAACAATAAAATTAATCTATTTCATATCGACTGTGGAAAGGAAAAAAGACATAACTCACACATAACAAATTTTACAGAAGGCACAAAAAACATGTTTTGATGATTTTGGGCCATAGCCAGATTATGAAATATACACAACATTGAAGTGCATGAAGTCTTGTTGATTGGTGTTTAATTGGCTTAATATTGTATTAGTTCTTTTTTAAAACTTAAAAGCTAAATTTAGATACTAATTCCTCATTTTCAGATTACACCCTTTTGATAGAACATATATCAAGTTGTTATACATCGTGATTATCGAGAAAAAGCCGTCTTGAAAAAACTGTGGGTTACGTCCTTTTTCCTTTCCACAGTCGATATTTAAATAGAATAACGATAGTTTATATTTTCACCATTAAATATTCCATACCTCAAGTACAGTGCTACTCAAACTTTTTCAGTGTGTGGGCCGATATATATATTTGAGTGTAACCCAGGAACCGATATAAAATAAACATCAGGAACCGTTTATCTCGTCGAGAGTATTATCTTCTGGAAAGTTGATAATGTTCGCGGTGAAAAAATGAGAATTTTTTAAAAAAATATATTAAATTTACTCAAATAGTCAGCAGTGGCATCGTAACCTCATAACAGTGCCATGTAATACAAGAAGGCCCAGCGAAAAGGGGGGTCCAAATCTGTACATACTCAATACAGGCGGACCTCCACTTTCGCGCATAATTGGTTCCTGAAAATGTGTGCGAATGTTGAATGTTCGTAAGTAGAGGGATGTTATAAAAACACCAAAAAATTTTATTTACCAAAAACCTAAAAAGAAGGATTTTTTAAAAAATGTGCGAAATAGTGAATTGTGCGAAAGTCGAATGTGCGAAAGTAGAAGTCCATCTGTATAACAAATTGCGTGAGAGAGGGTTTCCTAATTTTAGCTACGCCACTACGCTATCGCTGATCTGTGAACCGGTCTGCGGGCCACCGTTTGAGTAGCACTGCTATACTGCACATACATACTTATAAAGAAACTCTGAGTTCACTGTACAGGCATTTGGGTAACTATCACTAGTTCATAGTGGTGTTACGAACACCAATCGGCGAAGGGCACGAATGACTCAGGCGTGATACAGAATTAGTCATAATACTGATTTCAATACAAACTATTTTTCGAGGATTCGTTAACAGCAAAAAAACAAATTATTCAATATGAGTCATAATACTGTGATAATGGACCGCAAACGCTTGATCTACCTATTGGTGCAAGAACTACTTTATCAATTGGTCATGCAGTATAATATAATAATATAAGATATATATTTGACTAACCAGGTCCTCTCCCAATGTGGAGCACATGAATTTTATCTTAACAAATAAGCTTTTCTACAAGAACTGCTTGTTACGCAGTTGTTTAACCTCTAGCCATGACATGACTAGTGATTAGCTAATATCAAGCTTTACACTGGGGCTCAGTCATGCAAGATTAGTTTACGTCATATGTTCCTCATGAATAAGGAACACACGTCACCGAATCGTGGATGATTGCGGTGTAAAGCTTGCTAATTACTCTCGCTACGTCCGTTTATTTCGTATTGGCTGAGAGTCAGTTCAAGTTCATCCGTGCACTTGAACGCCTGAAGATGCCGAAAGACGAAACCCGGGCCGTTTGTGACAAAATCTGTGCGAATGTACATAATTTGAATGATTCAAAATTTAATATTGAAATTCCACCAAGCACCTTCAGTCGAAATCTTAAATTGTAGTATTTTTCTCATATTTTTAGTGAATCGTTCAGTCATTTCCCTTAATTAAATTCAAAGTACATAATTTTGTCGATTCAAATTTAGAAAAATAATAAATATCATTTTTTTACGCTGTCAAAAATTTGGTAAGCCATATCTCGAAACTACCAATTTCTAGTTGTGGAACTAAACCATTGACATATTTCTCTCGCAAACTACCAGAAGCACGCGAGTTGAGAAATAATTGCATTTAATATAGGCTATATTAATTGATGAGACACGTTTTGACCGCAGTTATCTGATAACATATTTCAATCCATCCACCGCTGTTACTAGTAGATATCCAATTGACACATTTCCGTCGTCTAATCATTTTATAGTGACTAATCCGCGATTACTTACCAACTTAACACATTTCTCGATGACTCTATCGTGTGTATCTCTGACTAAGATTGCCAATGACTCCCTTCCTGCATCGAGATTATACTTGCGCCTATGACTCCTCACCTTGCAACCGAATAACTCTCAGAGGCGAATCGGACAAACGTGCTAAATACTTGGAAAACATTGTCGTTGATTGTAAAATTGGAACACTAGTGTGTGCGATAATTATATAAACAGGGATTGCAGTTAGGGCTGCCAATCGTCCCGGAATTGGATTCGCTGTCTCGTTTCCCGGATGAATGCTAAATTATCCCGGAAATTTAGAGAAAACTATTCCAATTTCTTTTATTGAAATTGACATCGTGTAAATCCCTTGAACGTACGTTCTCTCCCCCACTACTATTTAGACACGCCAGTCTGTGAATTTTTCAAACACGGACTTAAAATATAATATAACGTTACATTTAGTGGCGGCCAGTCAATGTGGTATTGGCTCAATGCACCTCTTGTATATGCAGGGGCTGTTATATTTCATGAAATTATATTCAAACATAACATTTATACCATTCACTCATTTTAAATTCTTCATGAATTTATTGTTTATAATAAATATTTTAGAACATTTTATTTTATTTTAGACAATAAATACATGAAGAATTTAAAATGAGTGAATGGTATAATAATATGTTTGAATATTATTTCATGAAATATAACCGCCCCTGCATATACAAGGGGTGCATTGATCTAATGCCACATTGACCGGCTGCCACTGGCTACATTTGTTATTATATTTTTGTATTTTTATGTATTATTTTCATGTAATATATGCATGTATATATATATATGTAATTAAGTTTCGATAAAAGTTAAAATAAAAAAATATAAAAAATAAATAAAACAAAAACTTTTTTTTTTCATACATACACAGCTTCCTTAAAAACCTAGATAGTGGCTGACATTTGCGGGACAAATATCTGGTAGAAAATTATCCCGGAAAAGTCACAGAAAAGGTTGTCAACCCTTATTGCAGTACATACCAGTATTACCGAAACCGGGATCACGGTTTTTCATGGTGTTTTCTCAATACCAAAATACCAATTTTGAGAATGTACAAATCCTGGTCTTCCGGTATTGAAAATATACCGAAATCGAGTTCTAAAATTATGGGCACCGTCATTGTATCGCCTATCCGACAGGACAACGACATAAGTGTAAATTTTGAAACATTTAAGTTAACTATGATATTAAAAAAGTACTGAAATAGGTTTATTTACCCAACGAAATTAAAAAACATGTATTTAATAATACAATATTATGAATTGAACCGAATATGTTGATTTAAAGTCGATGGCTAACGATATCGTTTATAACCAGGACTGTGGAGTCTGAGTCGGAACCTGGAGTCGTGAAGTCGGATGGTATTTCGGTGGTAGATTTGGAGTCAACAGTCGGAGAAATCAGAGGAAAATAATTTGAAAATATTAAAAAATTATTAGTCTATTTATCTTATTGATTGTTGAAATGTGTTAGAACTATTCTAGCAAATAGAATTATCTGATGTTATACAATATACATATATATAAGTTAAACGGAAATTATGAAAAAAACGGAGTCAGAGTCGTCAAGAAATAATACAACTCTGACTCTGACTCCGACTCCGACCTTAGCTTAAAACACGACTTAAATTACTTTTTTTAGACTTTCGTCCCTAGCGATTTGAATACATTTTTTTTTAAAGTACTTGAAGTTTTTATTTTTTTTTGAGTACGGCTCCACAACTAAGCCTCAATTCGATATTAAAGTTTATTTCGTTTAAAGGAACACTCACAAGTCTATGTATTTCTGAATGAAAAGCGGCTAGTTTATAAGAAAATGGGTGCATTGAATTTTTATGGATCACAGCATCTGAGAACGTTGGCTTCCGAAATATTTTAAGCTCCTGAGAATGATTTTCAATGTTAATATTTAGGTCAAGAAAGTTAATATTTTTGCCTCCGACTTCTAGAGTGAATTTAATATTTTTATCTAATGAATTTATAAAGTTATGAAAGTTAGTTATTTGTCTATCTGTTCCATTAAACAGGCAAAGAATATCGTCTATATCGATTATATCGAATATCGATTATAACTTCCAGAAAAGATGAAATTGATAGATTTGAAAATGTTACGATTAGTAGCAAGTCAGAAATTGCAGACATGAACTAATTTGTTTTCAGAATATGAATTTCTCTTAAATTAATAAAGGGCTCTCCGGTCTTAGTAAAATTTAACAAGAGATTCGCGCAAGCCTCTCCGAGCCCCCTCCAGCCCACCCCTGCTTATCGGTGGATCCAAATTGTCTAGATTTACGGTTAGCTTTTTAATTTAAACAGTCAGTGGCAAGACTAGCAAACAGTCAAAGTTTAACTCGTTGACAATTCGAATCCAATTAGTTTAATAAAAGAAATGCGCTTAACAAAAAAAAGTAAATATCTTCAAAGTCGATAGACTCCGATGAGCAGACCATAGCTGACCGTCAAGCCATATCTGAGGTAGAATACTAAACGGACGTTGATCTATTAGTAAAAGACGATTGTCGAAAAACAGAAGGAGGTGTAAAATATTCTTGCAGGCTAGGACCGCCCTAGGTTTTCCTGCCAATAGATACATGCAATTGAACGTCAAATTTAAATTATCGATAAACGGTAAAAAATCCTCTCTTTATCTTGCTATTGAACGTAGGGTTTGCATTACCGGTAATCCGGTAAGCGGTAATGCATGTCTTACATTAGAAGCATGTACGTAGTGTAAGAAGTTTCAATCTTCTCATATTTAACAAAAAATGCATTGTTATGCATGCAGTGGCGTGAAAATCAAGGACTCAATAAATGAAATTTACTCTATAATCCTGGAATTAATAAATGCTACTTTTCAGAAACAATACTGTTTTACTGCGTTGTCAAAATGTCAGGATGGCATGTTATTCAGAATAAAGCACTCTCACTATGTTAAAGAATTCTAGATTCCTAATAAATTTGCCTAGTTGGGGGATGTTCTTTCGCTAGTATGATAAATAATGATTCCGAATTGTCCAATTCGCGCCTGTTGGCCCTGGGCCAACATTTTCTCTGCTCAATGACTCCCGCGAGTTCCATTAAATTCGTCGTGGGCGGAAGAGGGAATACAGCAAGCTGACTGCAATTCAAGCTCGCAACTTGGTACAATCAAGGTACAACATTACACGAGTCGGACATTAAATGGCTCCATTCAGAGGGTTCGGAATAAAAGATATCTGATGTCATTTTCGGGATTTTGACTCAGCTTAATGTGACGATACAATAATACATTTATTGTGCATGTGTTGTACACGTGGTAATTGATGTATTTTTTTGACGAATTTACCCTCAAAAATGTATGTTGATTATTTGATATTAGTCGAGTCTATAGCGCAGCGGATAGCGTTGTTGTCTTCCGTGCCGGATCTCACTGGTTCGAGTCCCAGTACGGACAGCATTTTTTCGATCGATTTATCGACTTCTGTTCGAAGGCATGGGTGTTTGTGATATCTAAAAATCCACTCCCACATTTCCGATTCTTCAATAACTGGGCTTTTTAGTTAACCAATAGTCCTGTCCGAACCTTATCCTTTTATCCCTACTACTCTATTTGAAAAAGAGAGGTTGAGCGACTTAGCAACAAACAGTTCTCGTAGTAAAACTACTGTTGAGATACCTCAATTAGGAGACTATATGCTTCACATAAGGATAAAAAACTGATTAACAATTTAAATAAATTGTAGTTAAAATAAACCAATATGTTTATGAAACACCACTTTTCGTGACATTACGCAATTGTTCCTATAATATACCCTGAAATGAATCATTTTCACTACTCCTTCGAAAACAGTGAAATTTTGATCATAAGATTTAGCCATATGATCGTTGCAATCAAAAATGAATATTACTTATGTAATTTGCAGAGTAAATAGTATCTATCGGTGGCGAATTGTTACTGCATGACATCCAGGCCAATTTTCGACACAATTACTCTAAAGATGATTTGGCGATCTACGCTGCTTTGAATAAAATAAGTAATTTAAAGGTGTTGACGGTCAATTCTCGACAAAAAGTATTAGGTTTATTGAAAAAATAAAACACTTTTTGTACGCATTTTTATAAATAAAGATTAGTGATCAATTAAAAAAATGGAATTAGTAGAAGTGTTTTATATTTAAAATAATAATAATAAAAAAATACTCTTTATAATATCGACTGTGGAAAGGAAAAAGGACGTAACCCACCGTTTTTTTTTCGACAATCACAATGTATCCAACTTGATACACGTTCTATCAAAAGGATGTAAGCTGCAAATACCGAATTAGTATCTAAATTTAGCTTTTAAGTTTGATAAAAGATGAGCTTGTGAAAAATGAAACCAAGAAAAAAGACTGAAAAAAAGGTTTTTCCTATACAATTTCTTTAATTAATATTATAATATGTCAATTGAACACCAGTTTATGAGTCTTCGTACACTTCAAGGTTGTGTATATTTCATAATTTGAATTTGGTCCAAAACCATCAAAACACTTTTTTTGTGCCTCCTGTAAAATTTTCTATGTGTGGGTTACGTCCTTTTTCCTTTCCACAGTCGATATGTCAAAATAGAAAATCCTTATCAAGAAGTTTTCGACTTCTTTGTCTTTTCATATTAGAAATTAAATCCAAAGTAGACAAGCTTGTCACAACCGCCACGTTGGTCTTGATTCAGTTGAATCAGAATTTACAATATATTAAGCTTTTGTTTTACAATATATTTTTGTTATGAGACATACTTTTAGTATCAAATAGCAAACATTATAGTTAGAACATAGTGCTAACATTCTGTTATTGTTGTCGTTACAGGCATGGAAGCTCTTGAAACGAGCATAAACTACTGGGAAGACGCTTTGTCAGCATTCTCCAATCAAGGTTCAGGTGCTGGTTCGATGATATTCACTCCAGAAGAAGCGGAATTCTGCCGTGAGATTCAGCAGCTATTGGACGCTGCTTATTTGCTTCAGGTTCGTTGATGCTAAACTGATCAAAATAAAATTGAACAAAAAATTCAATACATGTCGTGCATAAGATTCTTATTCTAAAAATTATGAAATATAAATACTGCAGTGCTGTCGATATTGGATATAGCATCTGATGACACGCAAAATCGTGAAGCTTTTCACATTTTTGACTTTCAAAAATTCTCATCGAGTATATCTCGTATGATCTTTCAATTTCAAAATATTTGACGCTGTAATGTCAAATATTTTTTTTTTTTAAATTATGTTAAAAAAATAATAAAAAAATCCTTAAAAATCTCAGCAGGGCAGCTCAATTATGATTTTTATGAATATATTTTATTATTATAGCCTTTTGCATACTTTGTTTTTTAATCCCGGTGTATTCTAGTTCTTTTAGAGAATTGAGCGTATTCCTAAAAAAATCCAGTTAGAAAATTAATTACGTTTAGATTTTCTGGCTTATTCAATAAATAGGTTTGCAATTTATTTTTCACGCCAGTAAATTTTCTGACTATTTACAAATGCAACGGGCTTACAGCTAGTAAGATTCTTATTTTTAAAAATTTGTTGTTCATTAAAGCAGTGCTTCCCAACCTGGGGTTCGCGGACCCCTTGGGGTCCACAGGTATGAAAAAGGTTGGGATGCACTTAATTAAAGGACCACTAATTTTTATTACATTGAAGTTTCTTTATAATGACAATAAATAATGTATAATTATCGAAAAAATAGTATTTTACTTGTATTTTTGAGAATTCTTATTTTACTAAGGCGGGAGTCTGTATTGTGAGGGCGATGGCTTCAATAGAATTTAGAGACACTGGTCCACTTTATTATTATTGTTTTTTTATGATTTTAGGAACAAAGTGAGCTGCTTTTCCTTGACCAAAGGTCTGTGCTATTCCGGTGTGAGAGTGGAAGTGGCGCAGAGGGTGTGACTGCTAGGCCAGCAACTGCTCTGCAACAGGACTGCAACCACTCCTCGGCTGAATCTTTTGCTTCAGCACAGGATGAGGTAAACTAAATAAAACATCCTGCGATTGAAAAAATTATATTCGAAAACAATAGTTTATATAAAATAAGTTAGTTATATTATAAGATATAAAAAATCCCATGTGAGTTTCGTTCTGGCGATCAATCTTATTGCATGGTCTGTTTTATCGCGAGCATTTCTAAATGAAACAAAAAACAAAACGCATTGCTTTTGTTTTCTAAAGTAATCATCAATGATAAACTACATAGTCAGCAAAAAGATGTCAAACATAATTATATATTTTCAGCGTAATATAATTTTTTTTCTGGTGGTTATGTGACATTGTTCACAACAATCTCTAAACAAATAATAACATTTTTGAGACGTTATTACAGTGGAATATAATAAATAAGTTGAATATTTGAAAAAAAACCACTCTATATTTTTCAATCTGTACACTGATTCACTATAAAGTTTAACTATCTCTTCGCAGGTTGCAGATCTAAGGGAATTTGAGGAATTTTCTGAATATTTCCCAGACATTGAAAATCTATCGCTCTATCAATCTGCTCTGAAGCAATTTGAAACTGGGATACCTTACAGGTTTGTCTATTATTAAACATAATCAACAATTTGAAATTTAAAAAAATAGCAAGTCCATAGGTGAATAACTTCTTTAATATTTTTTCCACAAAAATGTGACCCTGCTGTATTTGTAGGACATTCCGAACTGAAGTTGTGCAATGCGGGTCTGATGTAGAGTATCTCTGCAAGCTTCACTGCATTCGACTTGCCTTCCAGTTCACATTCAAGGACTCGAACACCTGGTCGTGGTTTGCTGATACTGGCAGACAGATGCTTACTGATTTACTGCTATTTGCCGATAAGGTATACATACTATACGCTTAAAAATAAAACACATTTTTTGTAAATTCTGTCCCATTAGCAGAGAGTGAGTGTGTGTAAACTCTTATTTAATGCACAAAAAACGCAAAAAATTCTCTCTGTCTACATCACATAGTTAATGAATGGTGAAAGATTTTAATGACAAAATTACACTGAATAGACTAATCAACCATGATCAATCATTTAATATCAATAGTGTCTTACCTTTTTTACTTTTAACTAATGAATTTATGTGGCAATGGGCTTCTAGTAAGTATTTTACTACAGGACGATCAGTCTTAAAATTAACCAAAGAGTTAATGCGGGCTGAAATGAAAGTTTTACCATTGGTGGGGGCAGTGGCGAATTAAGCACATAAGGGGCCACAAGAGGCCTGTTTTTCGAATACTACAAAAGCATCGCAAAATTTCATATAAAATAAAAGTAAACATTGAAATCTTTTTAGAAGATATTTTGAATAAGCCCTCAAGATTCAGAGAAGCGCTTGCCTTATGTGTTGTTTATGGGGTTACCCGCTACTGGGTGGGGGTAGTACTGAGTCTAATCACGTCCAGTGACACATTTCTTACAGACAGAGACACCACTTGACACATTTATTTATGACTTCATGGATTTTCTTTCACCTTTATTCCTATCATCAGTTTTCTTACAGCCGTGAGACTATCTTAGGTAAGAATTATAACATGCTCTTTTCAAAATACCAAAACTTTTGGATTTGTAAATTTTAAATATGGAAACGAATTTTATTCAATCGATCAACCAATTTTTTCTTCGTAACTCATCTATTGGACACCTTGTATTCTTCATTAAGCATTACTCACATTTATTTGAATAGTTCATTACATAGATACTTAGTAATAGTTTTTTATTGTTACACACTGGATTACATAGCCATTTCACGCATCCAGAAGAAAAAAATATTTGGCCCCAAACTTGGTAACAAAAAAAAACCGTGATTGTATTCAATTTTCAGTTCAATGGGTTGTATAGAAATTATGTGCTAGAACCCCACAGTTGCAACGTTCTAAAATTAAGTACACTAAGATTTTAGTACCAATTTTTTTTTGTCTTTTTACAGGACCCCAAGGAATTCTTAGTCGCTTACGAAGAAATGTTATCTTGGGTAAGCGACGATGAGAACTGGGAATACTTGGAAACTGAATTGTCCACCAAGGGAGTAAAGGCGTTAACTTTTTATGATGTGGTGCTGGATTACATTTTGCTTGATGCTTTCGAGGATTTGGCTTCTCCTCCGTCATCCGTTACGGCTGTGGTACAAAACCGATGGTTATCTAATGGATTTAAAGAAACGGTTAGTTGTTGTATTTCATTTTTTATCATGTCTTCTCCCAGAGCAGAGTATTTATAAACTATGTTCGCCCACATATAGATTCCTAATTGAGTCTATCTCAACAAAAGATACGAAACATGCTAGTTACTCTGTCCTTCAACCTCTCTTTACTGCGAATTTTTGTCTTTTCGAAAACGGGACATTTTGGCGTCCCGAAGCTGTGTTTGAGGACACTGGGACACACCGCCTGAAAACGAAGCGTCTGGTCACATTAACCATGCCGTATATCGGTTCATTAAGATCATAGAAACGTATCTCATTTTTCTCTACTTAACAGGTGCAAATTATTCAAATAATTTTTTAATTATCTTTAAGGATGATGTTTTGGCTTCGTGATTTATTCGTTAATTTTGTTATTTTTTTTATAAATTGCTTAATTTGTTAATGTGTTTACAAATTTGTTTTCATAAAATGCGCATTGAAATATCTTTGCAACCACTGCTCCAGTTGAAATTATACTTATTATAATCTTCTATATACTTTAGTCATAGCTGCTGACATCAATATAGCAATTGTTTAAATATTCAATTGGGTGAATTATATTTATATTTCAAATATTTTATTCCAGGCCCTGACAACGGCAGTTTGGTCCGTATTGAAAGCGAAGAGACGCATGCTCAAATATCCCGACGGGTTTATGGCTCACTTCTACATGATATCTGAACAAATGTCCCCATTGATGGCATGGGGCTTTTTGGGACCGGATGACAACTTGAGAGACACATGCCAATACTTCAAAGAGCAAATAATGTTATTCCTCGTAGACATATTCAACTTTCAAAGAACCCGCTTCAATAGCGTCGATGTACTGTCTCAAGACATAATGCAACACTTGCGAACGAGAGTTAATAACATCAGCCAGAAGCTTTGTCCTCAGCAGTAATTTGTCGGAAACCAACATATTGATATAATCCTTTTTGTGCTAAAGTAGAAATTATCTGCATGTTTACAATTAGTCAATTTAATTCAATATTGTAGTTCTATAAAATTGACGACTGTTTATTCAGTTATTTAATCCACATTTGGTGTGCCAATTTCATTGAAGTTTTTAATATGCAATAATGTAATCATTTAAATTAACTGAATTTTCTAAAGCAGGGTTTCCCAACCCGTGATCACGTATCACGTCAACCCAAAATCAGTAATGGCGGACATGCAGGAATGAATGATTTACAAATATGGAAGTATGGTGATTTGAAGAAAAAAAAATTTTGGTGGTACAATTTAGCGTAATGTACTATAGTGTGTACGAGAGTCTAGAAAGGTTGAGAAACCCTGATCTAAAAAATGATGCCGGTGCCCTAAAAATAGCTTTTATTTAAAATATTCTATTATTACTTTAATAGCAGTAAAAAAGACAATTCGAAGCCTATGTCCAAACATACTGAGACAATCAAAGCAGCTATCCGATCGTTTTAGTCATTATAAATCCTACAGGCTTAGGCAGGTATTAATCGGTGTGTAGTAGACTTCTATTACGGAAACGCCCAGACATTGTTTATGAATGCATCCGCGATGAAGCAGCAATTGAAATTCTCAACACTGTCAGGCGATTTGAATGCTCACTGTCACTCATTTTCACTGCAGGTCGTGTCCACCGCCATTATGAGATTTTTATTATATTCTTGGCAACCGGTTTTGAAACAACACCCAAGTTTTCAAAGGAAGAAGGTTTTTACAGCAATGTTTTGTTTGCATTTACAATGGGTCATATATAAGTTTTTGAATTAATTATAAAGTAATTAGTAGTTTTATGTGTCATGTGAAATCATTTTCTGCAACTGTATATCCAGCAGCTACGAAGACTGGTTTATTTTATAATAGCAGTCAGAAACCTTTTACTTTCTACCTATATAACCTTATTCATAAAATATATTTCTGATGTAGTGCTATAATCTACTTTATATAGTAGTTGACTATTTTATACTCAATCAGTCAATTTCAATTTCTATATAAATCAAACTTTCACTTTTGAATAGTATAACTATTAATCTGCCTTTTTAAAATTATATTAACTAGGACTGTGCATAAATTTGCATTTAATTATATGACTTAAAGTAATATCGTCCATGTATCTTGTAAATCTCTTTATTTCCATTTTTTTGACAAATATGTTACCTTATAACATACAAATCTTTAAATAATATATAATACATGAATACATTTGCTTTACTAGCTTCAGTTGTAGTTTAACTTTGAAACTTTTAGCTTGCGATCACTGCTTGCATAAATATTTATCCAATACTATATTATACAATACATTTTAACTGGTTTCTCTACGGCAGAGTTTGTTAATCATTTTGTCAAATGCAATTTAAATTTTGATGTGCACATTAACGTCGCATATCTCGGAAAATGGCCTTGAGTGATTCCTTACAGTATGCAGACCTTTTGTGAATACTTTAAAAATAAATGTGGCTGTTAGCATTTTTTATTGTGTATGGATATTGTATTGCAATAATTTTTTGAAGTGTGTTTTCTTTAGCAAATATATTTTATGATAATTTAGAAACTGTTCTTGAAGAAAAGAAGTAAACTAAGTAAAATGAGTAAAGAAATACAGTGATTTTCTCATTCAATGGAAAGTTATATAGCATTTATAAATTTGATGTCGATATCACATTTTTTGTTTCATTGCTCAGAATGTCATTCTAAATTACTTATTATTGAACGCTAATGTCGACAATGATAAATTAATTTTATTGACGTAATAAAATCCATTTCCATTATTCAATGATTTACAGGCTATATTATAAGCAGTAATTTAAGATTCATGAAGCCATAAAAACTTCATTATGTTAACACCGCATGAAAAAACTCAAAAATGTGAAATATTATAATTATTTACTATAAATATGTTGTAATATGTAGATAGTAAGATTCGTATAGAAATCCTGTTAACATTGTCGGAATACTATCAAAAAATTGTACCTACCGAGATTCTGGTGAGATGTACATCATAGCTAATTTCAAAATATCTAAAATCATACTAAAAAACTTTTTTAAATTTGAAAATTTGATTTGATTTTGTTTGAACTTTGTACTTTTCCATGAGTTTTGTCGCTATCGACCCGGGTTTCGCCTTTCGGCATCTTCAGGCATTCCAAGTGCACGGATGTACTTGAACTGACTCGTAGTAAACAGTTTGTATCGTTTATATACAAAAATATAAGTAGATCACTAAGTTAAAAGGCTATTAAAATGTATACAAGTTTCAATGAATTAAGTGGGTTTGTGATAATTATGGGGATTTTTTGAAAATATTAATGACCAGATAATAACATAGGAATATTTAAAATAAATCTAGGGTTTTATCCGACCTATTATTCATGAGTTGATTGATTTTAAGCCTTTGAATTAATATTTAATGATAGCAAGTGAATTAATATTTAATGATAGTAAGTGCTTGAATTATTAATAAATGACAATTATTTAAAAGGGGTACAACAATGGTGAATTTGGTAAATAAAGTTGCTCGTTTAAAATTGGCAAACTGTTGAGCTGAGCTCGATTAATCTCTAAGATTTCATGGAAAAGTACAAAATTCAAACAATTCAAATTTGATATTGAAATTCCATCAAGCACCCTCAGTCGAAATACTTAATTATACTAACAAACCTTTGGTAGAAATTCGATGTTTTATTATTTCTAGCATTCTAACAAACTATTCATTCTTTCACCTAATCCATAGTGTATTGAAATGATCACTCGCTATCCGTAGGCTGTATTCAGAATAACTTAAGTATTCAGATATAATATGGAAGGAAAAAAAGGGTCATATTACACATAAGAACTAGATATGGTTGAAGAATAACAACAAACATTCTGTTTTAAATTATTATTCTTTATAATGAGAATTCTTTACTATTTATGCTGTGATTGGAGAGTTATCCTGTTCATACAATTTAAATCAGCAGTTGCCAATTGATGGTCCGCAGAGCTGTTGCCAGGATTCATAAACATATTTCAAGCGCACAGCTACAGATATCACACCAATTAATTTGTTGTTTTTGTTACCTTTTTATAATAAAAAATGACTAATAAGAAAAAACATCTTAGTGGTCCACATTATAGAAAATTTGTAGATTTAATGAGCTCTGTGAAGTAAGATAGGTTGGCAACCGCTGTAATAAATAATTTATTTAAACTAGATTTGGTACAAGTCAAGTAAAAGGTGTCACTTGTACCGCTGCATGTGAAGTTTTTTTATTGTTAAAAACAGCCGTTACTCTATTCCACCCACATGTTTAACAAGGCGAATATTTAAATTGCGCTCACAATATAAAATTCTGTGCTTTATTTATTATAAACAGAGAATCAGCAGGTCGATTTGGGTTAATATTGTGATTGACATTTGACAGCTACTAGATATGATTTGAAAAGCGCTCTTTTCAAATATGTGGAAATGTATCCATACTGATTTTGATTGCAGCTACTTTATTTCCACAAAAGAAGGTGACGCCGCTATAACTGATCTGAACCATGGATTCTATTATATTACATATTTACTTCTTTCCGGGAAAATACAATTTTATATAACATATTAATGTAAACAATCTTTTTAATATTATATCAAAGTATTTACACAAAATATTCACTCTTTTGGTTACTGTGAATGTTTGGAAAATTCATTTTGTGTAGAAATCGAGTTGCGTTCTTGTGTATTGTAAAATAAATGTATGCATGATGTCCACTAACTCCTTATAATAGCTAAACACTTTTAACTCCATCTTAACTAGACCAGAGGTATATGCAATTTTGAAAATTCTCAGCCAACTATTATTTATATCTATTTTTACAACTATGGAATCCTACCGTACTATATGCAATCTATATTATAATTCCTGTAACCATAAAACTTGATGCATTTTTAAATGTCAGTTTTAAAATCAAATGTTTAGATATACTAGAGAAGTTTTTCTTTTTATCTGGTTTACACCGTTTACAATAATAACATTTCAATGTAATTGATTTATAAAATAATATATATTAGTATTCATGTATGAATTACATACTATTCAAATTTATTTTCTGTTTGAACATATTTTTTGCTTTAATATATTTTTTATTTAACTGAGTATGTTACATTCCAAAACTTAATACTTTATTATTTTGAAATATAATTGTAAATGAATTCTTAATTGTATGAATTATGTATTATATTGATTTTAAGTAAAAATTGTTTTGAAACAAAATTTGAATTATTTATTTTATTTAAAACAAATCTGGAAGTACAGCTCACAACCGAGGCGAGACCAACTCAAATACGATTTTTTGTAGTTCCTTGAGATGAATTGGGCCATATGCTCCACATTGGGAGCTGAAATGGAAAAAAAAACTTCAAAGCTTTAATATAATAACATTCAAAAGTCCATTTTTAAGGAAAAAAATAACCGAAAATTTGAAAATCGAATGTGTTTTTGGTAGTTGTGCCTGATAAATAGCTGAAGTCAGTATTATTTTTAACCGAATTTGACTGAAGACAACGATATTCAGGTAATAAAACGATGAATAGTGGGATCAATAGACAATGGTGTTTACTTTTATATTGTCTAAAAAAAATTCTGATGCTGCGTAATTACAATGTGGCAGTTTTTTTCATGTATAAATAAATATAATTTCTCGAAAAATATTGTACTTATTTTTGAAAATGCCGCCCTCAAAAACGTACCGCCCGGGGCGGTCCGCCCCTGCCGCACCCCCCTTGCTAAGCCAATGCAATGTGGTCAATTAACTGTCAACTCGGCACTCATTTTAAGACTGTTAGTATTGTATCTGAGACTGTTTGTTTACACAGAGAATGTGAGCAGACACAGTGCTACAGGTGGTGGGGGTATTCCCACAACTCAGGAAATGTAAATGGCTTCTATTCACTTGCTCGCTCATTTCATATATCTTGTCTATGCTCATTTCATGCGCCAGCTCACTCGGTTAAGTTCTGTACTTTGCGTTCAGATTGTTCTGTATTCGGCCGAGTTCACTCTCTGGGCAGTGTACTCTATAGGTGTAAAAGCCAATTAATTTAGATTGCCTTCTGACAAATATTTCTGAGCTATTTTACTGAGGATTAGTGTGAGCGGTATATTACATGTAATTAGTAAAAGATGGCGCATTTAATAGAACAATAAAATTAAAAATGATAATTCCAGTGCTACGTATACTCAATTTTTTTTTACACATAGGACTAGTTTTATGTAAAACATTCATGCACAAAAAAAAAACATATAAAAACGACGAATTTAATATTTCATAAATGAAAGTAAAGTTTCATTTCATTTGACCATTTATAAAACTACTATACATTATACAAAGTCCTCTGCAAAATAAGAAATTACATAAACTCGAAAAGTCACTATGCGTCTAACATTGACCAATATTGATTCAATGACATATATATAATTATTATATTGTATTTCATGCACATACTGAAATAAAGATGTCATAAAACATGCATGTTATTCTTGTGAAATAAATTTAATGACATTTTGCATCAAACCTACAATACCTATATTGGAAGCAAAATTTATCAACTTCATTTTCCATAGACCTTTATACATACTCATATTACAAAATTAAAAATGCAGGCAAATTTTATGCATTCCAATAGCTGTAATTTTACTAAGAGAGCAATATTATAAAATATATTATAATATTGCGAAGTCATTTTTTGGCTGGAGCGATTTTGATGTTTCCAATATTTATAGTTCTATTATGCATTGGCAACATTAATTTCCCTCTATCCCTTCTTCAATCCTTTTTATAATACTAATTAGATATTTTATTGGTGTGCTATTGGTGGGCTTTGTCATACATTTTGTTTTATGGCGTAGCGAGAGGTGTGATATTATTTTTCGTGTTCTTTTTGTGTTTTCTTTAAAACTCATCAATAATGATAATTATAAACATTACGGCAATCAAAATAACCATATTTATAATTTGACCGAAACGTCACAGTAATATTGGTAACAATGAGAGGAAATATGTCAAAGATTTACACAACTTTTTTTGTTTTTTTACTTTCACCGTAGCTACGTCACTTATTCTTTATTCCAGCTAAATACTACATCTTCTAATTTTTGAATTTAGGCGTTATCTTTCCATCGAATAAACTTGCACTTGACGTTTGCTATTTTTTTTTTAACCTATTCCTTATTTTTGACGTTCCGTCACAGTTCCTTTTTCAAATTTTCATCCATCATTCATTTGTCTTGTGTTCTTTTCAGCAGGGAAATCAGTGATGTCGACCCTAACGAAAATGACGCGTACAGTTAAAAAATTAGAGGTGCCCAGACCGTTGAAATCAACGTCTAGTGTGATACATACTCGGAATTCAGTGATGGACCTAAAAATTAATTCTGGTATGTTTTATTTACACGTCAGATACTATAACCAATACAACAGTGTCAGTATTATAAACATATTACCAATTTGCAATGTGTGTTTTTGTTTTCAGTTGATGATTTGATCGTATTAACAGAAACAGTTGCCTGTGAAATATCATTGGGTCAATATGACAGATGCTTCCATTCTAATGTATCGACTATGTATCAAAACTTGAAATTACACGGAGCACAGTTAGAAGCTATGTACAAAGATTTGCTAGATAGATTTTTCGTCCTCTTCAGAAATGGATCTCAGGATGAAAATCTCGATAAAAGATCCCGACTCCACTTGTTAGAACTTATTGAACTCAGAGCCAAAATGTGGCAAGAAACTGATAATATGAGTCATTATTATAAACATAGGGTCACAAACACTGAGGTAAGACTTTTTTCTTCATTTTTTAATTATTAGATTCGATGGACTCTTTATTAATCTTTCCCAGTGTTCATTATGTTTTGTTAAAAATAATAATTTTATCTTATTCTAAGCACTAGAATTTTATTAATCCTGTCTGTTAAATCAAAACTTCAATATATATATATCAATAAGGTAAAAGTAGAGTATAGCTCGTCATGGATTATTACGGCGATAAACTTCACAAACTAAGCTAAAAACAACGCCACGATTTAAAGTTATTTTTTGAGAGCTTTATAATCGCGTTAAAACCACACATTATTACGAAGAACACTGATAAATTATGCGAAATACGAAATATTTTTCAGTACATCGCCTCTGTTTTCCATTATGGCGGCGCCGCCATAATGGAAAACAGAGGCGATGTACTGAAAAATATTTCGTATTTCGCATAATTTATCAGTGTTCTTCGTAATAATGTGTGGTTTTAGGGCGATTATAAAGCTCTCAAAAAATAACTTTAAATCGTGGCGTTGTTTTAGTTTAGTTTGTGAAGTTTATCGCCGTAATAATACACGACGAGCTATACTCTATAATTACCATCAATAATATTCTTTGCCTGGTGGGCCAAGCTACTCAGAAGAAAAGTTATTGTTTATAAATGACAATGCCAAATAATCAAAACACTCAGCTGTCATGTTGTAATTTTTTAGAGGTATAATCTTCGCAATCTAGGATATATAAATATCTATAAATATATATATCTATAAATATGCTCCACGTAAGAAGTGGACAAAATTAAAAAAAAAATAGAAATCCAAAAGCAATGTGCTCTTTTATTGCTCCATACCATTTGATTAATGAATCTTCTTCTGTGAACGTCTAATGAATCAACTCTGTCTGCTTAATACAAAACTACATTTTTCTTTTGGGTTTATATAGGGCTTTTTCTATTTAATTTATTGTTTATTTTAACTGATACTTTCAAAAATCTACTTCACCTATAATATTTGAAAAGGGGCTAAGTCATTTTTTTTCAAAGTAACCAGATACAACACCCCCTTGTCTTTTGTATGTTGACTTTACTTTTGTATCATTGTATTTGACCTAAAATGACAGTTCAACATTTTCCTTTTCAATTTGAGAGTGCTTTATATACCAATTATAATATCATTATGGCTTAAAAGCAATCAGTAATTATAAAAATCATCATTTACAGCCTTTGCCAATTACCAATTCTGACTGTTTGGTAAGCGGCGATTCTATCCCTCTCTCGCTCGCCACACCGGCTTCTCCGATCGAAACTCCAGCACCGCTCTTGCTCGCCCCTGGTGAAATCATGAAAAACTCTGGCAAATTTGTCAAACCGACCAAAATACCTGGTAAAAATTACTCCAAAGATGAAGTGGTTATCAGGAATGCCGATTCTGGAAAAGGTTTGTCTTTCAAATATGGTTTTTCTACAGAAGTATTTGAATTTCTCTATTTCATTACAGTATATTATATTCCTCATAATGGTTAGTGAACAGAAAATGTATTCTTTTCAGTTACTGCAACAAATTCTTTTTTTACTTTAGCAAAAATTAAAACAAACCCATATTGTGGAAACTTGCTTTTTGGAATCTTTTTAAAGCTATCAGTTATTACAATTATTACTTTAAGATTTCAAATGAAGGTGCTTGGTGGAATTTAAATATTAAATTTGAACGATTCAAATTTACAATTATTACATTTTATACAATTGTTATATTTGATTATTCTTTTCATTTTTGTAATAATAATTCTTCACTAAGTTTTTTAATTATCTGTTAATATATCGAGATTGTTTGTTATTTATCTGTGCAAACAGTGTAATATGGTATTTTTATTTTATAATATAATGAAATTTGTCCATTGGGAGCTATTGTCAGTCTTGTTATTGCTGTAATTATTTGTAACCTATTATTTACCTTTGACGAATATACATATTTTATATTATTTAGTAATCATTATTATTGGAAGGTTTTCATTGGAAGTGCTGCAAGTAATCCTGAATCATGCAACAATTGTTTATTTTACAGTAATGGGTATCAAAGGTCGCCGAGTGCACATGATTGAAGAACTCAGCGACACAATTATTTCATTTCAGAGAGGTACGGAAAAATATCTGGCTTAAAGATCCAGTCGCTTCATGAACACGGTGCATGGTACTTAACGCTTGCTCTGTTGCCTGATAATATTTTGTATACTCACAGGTGTTTCAATTTTAGATGCTCCTATTAACAACGACGTATATCAAAATGAGTTTTTGGTACACGTTCATAAAATGTTTTGCGTTTTACTTACCAATACACTTTTAAGATACACCAATATTATCTAGTTACAGTGGAACCCCGATTCGTCCCAGGAAAATGATGTATGCGGGATAGTCCCATAAATAACGATAAATTAAGGAAAAAGTTGAATACAATAGATCTGGGTTCCACCGTTGTCTTTTTGTAAAATTTTCTTTGACTTCAATTAAATTTCAATGAAATATATAAATTCACCGACTACTTATATTTTCATTTTAAGTGTTTATTACTATTATCATAAAGTGTTATGTTTCATGATATGAAATTTTTAAAGTCGGTTTGGTTTTTTTTAATTTTAGTTATAGTTTGAAAAAATCCATAGTTATAATGATGTCTTCAAAGGGTATTGTGAAAGCGGTAGTCAAAGACTTTTACTACTTTATAATTTGTATTTAATGCAAATTTCACATTTCTACTGAAATTATATTTCGATCACAAAAAATTCTACACGCACCTTTTCCATTAACATAATCCATCGCCTGTCATGGATGACCACGCTTTCTTTTACTAGCCACGTTATTATGCACATTCTTGTTTGATTTTAAAAAATAACATAAAACACTAAAAATAAATAAGTTTGTATTTAATGATAATATTAAACTTTTTTCTTTCGAGTGAGAAATTAATGGCATCAAAAAAACTTATCATTTGTCCATGTTACATTATCTAATAATCTAACAAACGTTGTTACATGTGTTTGCATTTTGTTTGGTGGTATATCATCGTTGGCAGTGAAAAATCTCCCATGTGTAAACAAAACAAAATACTCATAATATGTATTAGTAGCAATATTGTACAACTTTTTCAATGTCTTACGGGTTGAAATATGCCCTTTCATCTTATACTTTCAGAATGTTCTGTTTTTTTAAAGATTCTAAAGTCTAGTGCTCAATGGCTTTGGTCTGTCGTCCTACTAGGTTGTGCTGCGAAGGTTTTGAGTCCCCGAATAGAACTGTCAATGTATATTGACCATTCGATCAATTATTGGATTTTTATTCAATGGCTTGGTTGCCTTTGATGATTTAAACATTTTCCACTCAGACACTGAAAATAAAATAAAGAAAAAGCGATTACTTAACCATCAGTCTTTTTCAAACCCTATCTCACTTTCCCAGCATTCCCTTTGAGAGGTTCTGTGACTGAATTACAAGCATTACTCTTTGAACAAATGCTGTTGAGGTGCTCCATTTTAAGTCCACACACTACAGTGGAGATAAGTAAGATTCAAATAAAAATATGTTTTTTTTACCCATAAGAGTTTTTCTCACTTGACGATGATATGCGATTCAGTCTTCAATACGATATTTAAAACTTCAATTATTTCACCATTTCAGAATGAATCTATTTTTTTTTTTTAATTTGGTCTTTGATATCCTATTTCTAGCACAGTTTCAATTAGCTGTTCATTTTTTTACCCTAATAAAGTGGAAAATGCTTAAGAAACAGCTTATTAAATAAACGTCAACACTATATATTAGAGCAAAAAATATTTGTCAATCGTCCTTTTATTGCGATTTTTTCCTATTGAAACATTCTAATTGTAATTGTTTCTCTATTATACTAGTTTCTCTATTATATTTACACAATTCTAATTGTGTAAATATAATAGAGAAAACTCTAATAATTTCAGAATTAAATGAGTTTTTTTTGGCACTGTGTAGTCATTGCATTTTTTAAATTGAAACCCCATCTGCTATGTCAGGGTTTTTAAAACTTTTTCTTTAATGGAACACTGCAAACCTGGAAATTTTAACAGAACACTGATTTTGATCAATTTAGTAATTGAATCTTAAATCTTCTTGGTATCTTGTATATTGAAAAGTTGAATTCTTATATCTAGTGTAGCGTCTAGCCCAGGGGTGGGGAACATTTTCTTCTCTAAGGCCGCATTCATTTTTCTGATTCGACATAAGGCCGCAGTAAACATTGACTAGGGAATATTTGGCCGGAAACAGGAATTTTAGTCAGAATATGTCAGGAATTTACATAAATTTACAGAATTACAGAATTGGCCAGAAGGCCGCATGCGGCCTTTTGGCTGCAGGTTCCTCAAGCCTGGTATAGCCTATTCCTACACTATGACATCTTTGCAGTATAATCAGATTTTTGTTCTTTCCGTGAATAAGTTGTAGAAAACAAAAGTAAAACTATAATAACTTATTTTGACAAATTGGGGGGGACTCTTCCGACAAACTCACCCAGAAATCTTTTAATGGCCGATCTTTGTATTTTTTTTTCAAGTCAGACTGATAAATTCAGTTTTCTTTATCATTTGTGGTTACTGGTATAACTGACAAGGAAAATGTTTTGCGAATCTAGGATTCATCCTTACTAATTTTTGAAAAATATTGCAATAGAGCTTTTTTCAAGTTATGTATGTGTTCGCGGAACATAGTCTGGGAAACCCTGTGTGCTGTGATAGAATAGTGAAATCAGTTTCACAATTTAAAGAAATTGCAGTCAAAATACTTTTTTAATGTTCCTGTGGTAAGAATGTACAGTGCTACTATGTATTATTCTTTTTGCATAATGTTAGTGTTTTTTAATTAAGACATTCTATTTCTTGAATAATTTGTAATAATATTTTTTTTACCAGATGTGTGAAGATCGATGATAAAACTAAAATCGTCTCTCCTTCAAAAGCTTCTTATATTACGTATGCGTATGGATATTACAATAAAATAATACTTCTCGTTTCAGTAAGTCCTGGAGCGAAAGAAAGACTGGTGCAAATTACGGGTCCGAATGAAGAAAATGTGAAGTAAGTGTTTTTATCTTTTAATGTTTATTAAGAATTATGGATTTTTATTTCAATTGTAAATTTCTCAGTTTTTTAAAGTTATTTTCAATGGAAATTATGCATATATTATTTGTCTCTTCAAATCGCTCTCCTCTAAAGTTCCGATTTTGACGATACAATACTTTATGCGGGAGGTGTTGATATATAACATTTAAAAAAAATGTAATTGAAGCTAGTTAATACTGTCTATTTTTAATAATATTTAATCTGTTCAGTCATGCTAAGCATCTAATCGGTGACACGATACGACGAAATGCATCCCCTGTACGACTAGAAGGAACTACTGGAAATCTGAGGGATTCCACGAGTTCCCTCAATTCGTCAGGGTCTGAAGAAAACGGTAAACCCTCTATGCGATCTCACACTCCTTTGTCGGCGACGCGACCTCTTCTCCAAAGCTTATCTGCAAACGATGTCACATCGGGAGATTTCCGCTATACAGTTATCATCGGTTCATCAAACTTTATCATGCTGAGTGGCAACAATCTTCAAATATTAAATGTTAGTATTTGTTGTTTTTAACTAACTTAACCCTTTGAGTCCCTGCGACTTGCACAACGCATGCATCAAAACCGTTACCGAAGACCGTGGCTTATCATGGATAGCCCGAGGATTAAATTAAGTTATGAAAATATTTACACAATTACTAATAATGAAACGAGTATATATGATAGGTGGAAGTGGTAGTGATAATACACCTGTTTCTAGCATGTGTTGATGACAGTGATCAGTGATTTTCACCAAAAAGAATTGTATATACCGCGGACGCGTATTTGAGTCTTTGAAAAACAAAGGTTGCTGGCCGGCGGACTCATTTATGCGTATAGGTGAAGTATCTGGAAGCTAAGAAAATTAAATTTTGTAAAGATATCTCAATTTGTTTACAAATTATGGTGAATTTAGTAAAATTACAATTTTTGCGAATTTTATTTCGCCAGGTGAAATTTTATAAAAAAAGACTTCCGGTCGTTAAGCTGTTAATATCCATTTTAGAGATATCCCATAAAAAATATGATTCCGTCCTGGGTCTGAAAATATATTTCAGGTATACGTACATCGTCATTATCTTACATGCTTACAATAATTTTATTGAAAAGTTAATCCATCGGTTGAACTTGAAAGAGTGCAGAACTTTTTTTGATGTTCATTCAATTTTATTTTTATACAGGAGGCCAAAGTCATACTCGATGAGAGATTTTCCAATTTCAATGAAGTAGACCTCATGTCCAATCAGGCTGGAGATTTTTTCAGACTCGAGATGGAGAACACTTCGGGAGGCACTCCTATTCTGTCTCAGAGCCTCGGCATGAACGGATCAGAAGATACATTCAAAGCCAACGGCTTGCCTTCCCCGACCGATGATGATGTCTTTGTGAAAAATTCATCCGGTTTGTGAATAAATTTATTCGTGTATTACGTTTATATTCTTTTGTTATCAGTTTGATCGTAATGCAGTACATTGAATGACGTAGACTTTTCTTCTTTGACTTCATACTCACTTAGTCTGTATGGGCATATTGTGTAGTGACAAAAATATACACCTATATTTGATATCTCATTTGTCAACTTTTAACATGAAAAATTATGTATTCAAAACAAAATATAATTCATATTTTGACATGTTGCCATAGGCGTTAAAATTTAAATCTTGATATTATGCCGAATATCTATAGATTTTAACTTAATTCAATAATGACTGGTTCATATGATACTGTCTTAAATATACTATAATATGTGGTTTACTGTGTATTTTCAGAGGAGAGCAACAGGGAGATTCCTCGTAGAACAAGATTTCCTCGTTCGATGAGTTTAAGTGACAAGAAAGAAGGCAAGCATTTCATTACTCGTACAATTTCAGCCGCTTGCTCCTGCATACCGGTTGTAGAAAATGCAGAAGCACGCTTCCTTTGCGACTTATCACATTCTGCATCTTTATTATTTATTCATTGATAATTTATTTTTCTGAAATATATTTGAATGTTTATAATTTAGTGAAAACAGGGTCACCATCTGACCTGATTTTAAGAATGTGACCGAATTTTTGCTGTGCCACACAATCAAATATTATAATTCTCTCAAAATCATAGGCCAAATGAACCAGACCATATTTTCGACCAAAGACCGGACTAAATAAAAAATCAAGACTTTCAGGATTTCCTATTTTAGCCCCTGGTAACCCTATGCGGGTAATCCGGATACACGTAGAAATAAAAAAAATTCTCATACTGGCATATAATTTAGAAAAGTGCATGATAATTTCAGTCAAATATTGATTTTTACGTTTTATTCCATTTTTCCATTCAAAATGATTTTAGTGGTAACTTTTGTCCTTCGTACTTTATAACATAATTATTACTTTTTCAGCAGCAGAAAGGTCTCTAGGCAAGTTATCATATTCCTACGAGATGATTTTGCATTATGCTTCTTCACCGCTAAGCAAGATGCCGCCTAACTTCCAAGTGCCGCCGGAATTGTCACGGAAGGTAATTGAAGATCCATGCTTGGGCTTAAGGCGCTTTCCCTTGTATTCTCATCCTCCACCATCCATCCTAAGCATGAGATATTTTCAACCGAACCTGAATATTCGCAGCGTTCACTTCAGGAGTGCCTGTTGATGAAAACAATGTTTATGTATCGTTTCTTTTTAAATGTTTTCTATAACTATTTTTGTACGCCCGATGAATCTCACTTCGGTACTGATGGCAATAACCTGCACTGTGAGAGTCTCATTTTGTAATATACTAATCCCAGTTAAATGTATGATAGAATTTACAAAATATATCGCTTTATGTTTATTATTAGTTCGGTTTCATTTTTTCTAGAAACCGACAAGTAATATAATTTCAATTGTTTTCGCTACATCGTTCCATCTTTATTGAATAAATATATATAAATTTTATATATATAATATTTGAAGACTCGGTTCCAAGTGTTAATGTAATATGCCAAAATTAATATTTATTTACCAAAGAAAAACATTCTTATATTTATCCTGACTGTTTTAATGAGATTTTGGGTTGTGCAAATCAAATATTATTGATTTCACAAAATTTGTTGATTCTATATTTAAAATGGATTTTCACAATTGAACCGCTGAATCTAATCTGGTTAAAAACCCCATTTTAATATATTTACCCGGTAATTTTAGACAAAAGGGTATTAACTGTTTATGTAATTTAGTTAAGCCAAACAATCAAGGTGGCTGAGGGTTTAAATTTATAACTTTCTCTCTGCATCCAGTAGATAAGACAAAACCCCGACTTTTTTTTGTAATTTATGACTTACGAAATAGATTCAATTTTTAGTTTATTCGTAAACCTTGCGATGTTCTGTCTGATGCTTCTCAAAGAGGTGAAACACGTGCCACATTTTGTAACAACGAGTGGAATAACAAAGTTTTGAAATTTATCTTTATAATAAAAACAAACTTCTTCAAAGTTACCTCCGAATCCATCGAAAATATCAAATTTATTTTATTTATATGTATATGTATCATTTTTCAAATTCTGTTTCTATAAACTTTTGCATAAACAGAGCTTTTCTTGTCTACCTAAAAAATTCAACTTTTCTATTTTTCAGTCATTCCAAATCCTCATTAATATATCAGGAAAATATGCTTTTTAATACATCCTCTTTCTTAACTAATATGGTGTGGTTTTCTCTACTTTCTGTGGAACATTGTACATCCGATACATATTATATTTTATGTAAGATCCAATGTTATGAAATCTCCATTTTTATTTATTGTTTATTAATAACTTAAGCTATAATTTCATTTAATGCTAATTGTTTTGCTGTTACTAATTTTATTAACATGCTCATAGTTGTAAAAAAATATTTGTCATTTGAAACAATAATGAAAACTCAGTGTGAAATAAAATATTGTTTTCCCAGTTTTGTCTCCCATTTAATAACAATCACATTTTAGTCTTAACAAATTTCTACATAAAAGAGACAATAAGATTGTGGAAAAATACTAAGAAGTGGGTGAGTTTAACTTGAATGCATTCATTTCTTACTCAATGTTGACAGTGGCTGGTTGTTATTGTTACAAAATTATGTATTTAAAAATTTAAATTGTTATGCGAAATAAAAGTATTTATTTGTTTATATTTTCAACTAAAAGTTGAAAGATATTTTTGCATCTCAAATAGTTTAAAACTATTCTCTATTTAGCCAATGAGGCATTTATTTTTTCATAATTTCTAAAGGATGACATTCCAATTAAAGCAAGCAAAAACGCGACAACAAATCAAATGCAGACATAATTTATTATTCGAATGCAGTTTTTCCATGAGTTTCTTTGTAATGTGTACATGACACTATCCAAAATGATAATGTGAATTACTATTTCAAAAACTGATTTCCTTACAAATTGTACATACTGGTTGTTTGACTGTGAATACTAATACATAACAAATACTAAGTTAACATAATATAGTTTCATTCTAACTGTGTGATATCTCCATCAACATGTAACACTACATATGTAAATTTGACATTTCACCTTTCTGTATTATCGTTTCAACCTGTGCCTATTTTTTTGTTTTCATTCAACGCTCATCATGGAAATTGTTCATTTATAATAAATTATTTACTGATTACTGATATTGTGATTTTTAAAAAGCAGTTATGATGGTTCTTTCAGTTGTCTGAAAATAACTTTTGTATTACAGTATTATCTTTATTTACATATGTATAGCTATTATTTATCTAGAGTGTTCACTTATTACTTGTTTATTCAATGAAAAGTTGTTAAATAGTAAACAGTGTTTTTGTAAAAAAAGAGGAAACGAAGAAATTATTATTTCGTTCTCCGTAGTAACATTCAAATGTTATGTTTAATTTACCCTTTTGTGTATTTCTTAGACAAGCTTGGATTTTGACGGGGAATTGTATCTTCAAAAAATGAATGCAGAAGTTCATTCGGCAGCTCGTGGTACTTCTGAGGAAGTCCAAGAATCTACAGAGGCTCATTAATCGTATACTATTATCAAGCACGAGTCTTCGCCTGCTACCCGATCTGAAAAAGTGGTAGTAATTTGTATTAATGACTAACGCAATGATAATATAACTAGTTAAACTTCCTAAAATGTAAAACGAAAAAAAAGATAAATGGAAAAACGGTTAGTGTTAATTATCTTGACTGATAACTGAATGTTATTACAATAATATTATATTTGTTCGTAATTTATTTTAAACGTTCGAGACGGCTAAAATATTTGTAAAGCTCGTCTTGAATTTTGAAAAGGAGCTTCCTGTCGTATTGTATTTAAACATATGGTTGCTACGTAAACACTTTTGTATTACTATTTTTACTACCGATACATTTATTGTATTCAAAAGATATTTTTCCTTCGGTTTTTAATATTTTACTGAAGAAAATACACTACTCGCTAACCACTATCCGACGACCCCGACTGCGGGTTGTTTATGTGCTAAAATATTAATCCTAGTCTGAATACCATTGTCAATTTTGTATCAATCATTTTTTGGAAACATGAAAACACGTCATGTATTGAGCATTTTTGGTTGATTGCATATTGCCATGTTAGAAATATTATATGTGATCTGTTAACGACTTCTTTAAATATTTATTCAACCATTATTTAAGTTTGCTTAACCATTATTTTGACATTAAATATTTATAAAAAAATAAAACAACTTAAAAACCAAAATGTGATGTTTCATTCTTGTATTCATAGATATGTGATATAAGCACGATTCTTCTCTACCATGGATTACTAGAAAACTGGGAATCGGGTGTCTTAATTTTTGTTTATTTTTTGCTAGCCTTTACATGAATACCAGATATTTTTTAGTTATTTATTTCATCTTTCTCTTTACCTTACTGCAGCAATTTCCAACCTGGGGGGCGTGAACAGTCCAAAATATTTATTTACCTTTTAAAACGTGTCTATTACTATATGAAATAAAGAATGGGGAGGTGCAAAGATATTTTTTTCTTTAAAAGGAGGCGCAGCAACATAGAGGTTGGAAACCACTGCCTTACTGTATTACTGTTTCGCATGCATCATCTACTTTCTTTACTTGATACAGCTGTTGAGTAAGTTCAATTTAATAATGAATCAAAGATTGTGTTAGTGTTTGACATTTATAAAGTAATTTCATGGTAGAGTTATTTTATTTCGAAGATTTATATCATAGTTTCTCAACCTTTTTGAGTCAGTCACCCTTTTTGAGTTTCATATTTTTCTGTGGCCCCCATACCTGTAATTATTAGTTTTTCGAGGCAATTATTTCGGAATCTCAGGAATTACGACGGGAAAAAAGTGAAAAATCGAAAGATTCCAAATTTTGAATGCTAGCAGATTTTCAAAACCTGGGAATTACCCAAAATGTGGAGCCCTTTTTTTAGCTCATTTGCCTATGGTGCCTGTGGTCCTCCAAAACTAGTCTGTTCCCTTGGAGCACCTGTAGACCCCGGTTGAGAAACTGATTAATATTATCACCGATTTCAAAAGCTTTTTGTTTTTAAATCGTCAGTAAATTGTGTTTTATTCTGCAATGCTCTCCAATTCTGATTTGCATAATCCCTAATATGGATTGACGGACCATCGTCACAGTGGAACAAGGTGAGAAATAAGTTATTTTATATCAAAGATTTCAATATGCATTTGAGAATTAAGAATTATATATCAACATGAAAATAATTTTTGGTTTTTTAAAAAAAAGGGAAAGACTAGTTTCACACTACGTCGAGCTTTTTTTCTAACTTAATAACTACGAAATGATAATTGATTTCGCCGCGAAATCGGTAATATTGGAAGCTACGTGTAACTACTTATACATCTTAGTTAAGATAAGATTGAATATACATTTGTTTTTTTCCGTTTAATCTGACACTGATCAGAGATCATAACGTTTCTTAGATTTGTATAATTAATTCACGAACGATTTCTGTTTTTCATGTCTGTGTTGGCGGCACTGACACGACGGCCATTTTAGATTAAACGTCAAATGCTCATGATGTTCTTAAAAGTTACCAAGTATTTTTACCTACCTATGAAGGTAAATATATTTATGGTTCACTATACTTGTAGTAAGCGTCAATCAAAAACAACTTATTTTAAAAATTATGCAATAGTTGAAGATTAAGTATTGCCGTATAGAACATCGAATAAAAAAGTTTTTTTAACAGAAATGTTCATTATGGCAGCATTCAGATATTTGACATTTTGTATTTATTTCAAAGACAATAATTTATTTTCAATCAGTGCTTGAAGTGAGATGGTGTTTTTAGTGTACGTCAAAAAAATGTGTGTTGACTTTCGTAATATTGTTCTATGAAATTTATAGATTACAATAATGTAGCGAACATAAAATGTGTTGAATGTAGTGCATAGTTTCATACATTATTTTAACGCGGGGTGTGTAGTAATTCGGCATAAATCCCCCTATTTTACAGGTATGTTATTGTTATTACTTTTCATCGCCCACTTAGTAATTTTAGCTTGATTTAAAAATTGTTGCATCCCAATTATAATTATGATTGTAATCATATTACGGCTTAAGACACCCTTAATTGTTTTAAGCTTCAAATAGAATTATGAAATATTTTTAGGTACTTTGTACTACCTACCTTTTTTCCGATTTGGTTACCCATCGCACAAACATAGCTTGATATGAATATAATATTTATTTTTCTTTCTGTACACTCCGATGCTCTTATTTTTATAAATATTTCCTTCCGGGCTTTTAATATAAATTCTTAGTATAGCCTATAAATATATGTATATTATCAATTCATCTTGCAGACCATCTTATTCTATATTATGAATCGAATCGAAATAAATACTAGCAAAATATTAACGTTTTTGAAGTTGGCGTATTTCAAAAAATATTTTTAAAAATATCCGCGTGTTCTCAGTAAATACGTACATATAGAATCAACCTCAATTCAAATGCATAACATAATTAAGGTAATTGCTTACCCATCTAGATTATTAAAACAATATCATTATCTGTATGTAATTTATATATTATTCGACTTTTCATTCTTACATTTATGTTTCAAAATAGAATACATTAATTTTAAATAAATACTAGGATTCTCAAATAATATGTACGTTTATCAGTCAATAATTATTGTATTGTTTTTATTCACACTTGGTTGTTTAGTTTTTACAAAAATAAAATATTACTTCGTAAACAAGTTTGACACATACTTACATATATAATAACTCGTAATATGTATCAATGTAGACACCATTGGAAGAGGTGAATAAGTTCACAAATTGATTACCTCGAATTGTATTAAAAATAATAAAACACTAGCGTTTTCCCCACAATTATTTATGAGGGTCATGCCCAGTTCGTTCTACACAAGCATTTTCAACCGATCTCTTATAGTCGGGAAGTGTTTTTTTTGTATGTAGGTAATGTCTTTCTGCCAAATATTAACAGCAATATTGACCTTCTACCTTAAAAGTGAATGACTAATTTAATATGATTTACTTAATTGAATATTATTTGGGTGATCAACAGCTTTGACTATTGAGAGTGATTAGCCAACTATTAGTCCTAACTTACCCTATCCTTCTATCCTTACTCCATTCGAAAAAGATATGTCGAGAAACTAGGATACAAAGAGTTATCATAGAAAAACTTCTCTTGAGATAAACTAAATTAGGAGGCAATTTGCTCCCCATTAGTAGCGAGTATGGCTTAGAAAACACTATGACTTTAGTCTCATCGTCTTCTAATATTAGAATCCATGTAGGTATTCCAAATAAAATTCGTTTTCTAGACCAGGTGATAAAAAAAATATAACTCATTTTAGTAGATGAAGTAGATGTACGAAGATACCGTTTATTTTTTATTTTCTTAATATGTTTTGTAAGTATTTGATCCCTATATGCTATATTTCATACCTATTACAGTTTGATACTTAGTACTAGAGGTTTATTTTCATATTTTTATATCTAAAATAAAATTATTGATTTTCCTCATAATACGAATATAATATCATATGCCACATGGCAACGTATACTTACCTTCGTTATATCTCTTGGCTGCTCAATCCAACGGTCGCGATCTTATCGGTGCTGTTATTTTTACTTGAAGAATATGCATTTCATCTATTTTGTCAAAAATAAGATATGAGTGTTATTTTATCGATTCAAAATATCATTGTATGTGAAAATTACCTTTAATTTTATAATCCCAATTTGAAAACACCAAGTCGCCGAAATATCATTTATAATTAATTATTGGATAAATTATATTTTGACACCCCTAGCGAACAAGAGTAGTTTGGCAGGAGAGCGAAAAAATGTTATATCATTGGTATGACGGATTAAAAAAATCTATGAATTCTAATGTATGCATTTGTCAATTAATTATTTTCCATACATGTTTTTTTGCTCTCCTGCAATTTGTCCAAACATCAGTTCATATTTTTTCGTTGAAGATCGGCGGTCTCGAATTGGAGAGCTCGAGATCAAACAAGAACAAATCTAGTTTTGAGAAAAAAATAAAATATCGCTATAATATTGGAGTACTAAATCAAAATAACAGAATTTCGTCGTTGAAAACCTCATAGATTGCATGAAATCAAAGGTCAAAAAATGTCATTATAATTAAAATTGTTTTTATAATAAAAGTGTGCCTTTTTCTGCTCAGGAAAAAGATCTGGTCATTTTTTATCCCACGCTTCTCATGTGTGTTGTGCTTTATTCCATGATAGTTTATTCACTTTAATAGTGATATCAGATTGTATGTTTCCTCTATATTGTTCTTCATTTTTTTCATTGTCCTTTAAGTTGATGTTTTGAAATATTATGCAAGTTACTAATAACATATTTATGTTTTCAGGGGAACGAAAACATGGCCAATGTTTTAGGTTTTGTTTTTTTGCGGATAGCTCTTCCAGTATGTCTAATATCAAGTAAGTAACATTTTTGATTATAATTGTTTCTTATTTAAAGTACGTCTGCCCTTTCAGAAGAACCATACTTTCTTTTAAAATATATACATACATACGGTATGAATTCACGAGCAGGGAAAATAAAAGCCAAACGTATTCACGAATTTTCATGTGGCTGCCTTCAGTTCTTTCAAACGATCTTTGAATCCTTGACAATGAAACGGTTGAAATACAATAGTATTATTATATAAATTCAGTAAATAAAATATTGAAATAATAATTCTATCATTCATTTGAAATCTACGCAATATACATATAAACTGAGTAAGGACATATAATGTATGTCATACATGTGTGTTCATAAAAATATAAATTCCCATATCCAACACGGTCACTATTGGCGACATCAATCTAAACGAAAATAAAAATAAAAGTGGCGTTCCGGAAAGGCGGAGTAATTTGGCGTTATCAGTTTGTTGTTGGTTTGTCCCACTTATAATTACCGGGTAAATGGATGTACGCGGGTGCCCGCCCGCCAAATATAAGGCGCGCATCATCATCAGGCGATGGTGCCGATCGCGTGCGTGCGTGATATCCTGACGGCCGATGGCGGACGCCGCACCCTCATGCCTTCCTTCTCCCCCGCAGCTCCTGTAAATCACATTCATTTTCGCCGTGCGGTATTTCGCTAATTACCATACGGACAATAAAATTGTAATTTAATCCATTATCAAACAAACTTTCGGCAGGATTTTATTGAGCAGTTAATTTCGAGCCTGGTTGTATTTCTCCACCACTAGACGATATGTAAAATGAAATAATGCCACACCGCCGCGGGGTTTTCCGAATGAAACCCGTAAATGCATTTCATTCGCTATTCCCGCGTTTAATCCGGACTGTGAAAGTCCACAACTGCGAGTTTTGACTATTTTGTTATCTTTCCTATTTTTTTTATTATCAAGTCGGTTTATTTACACTGGATCAATTTGTATGAGTCACTATCTAAATACTGTTCTGTTATTATTCAAGCAATTAACATTCCACTATTTTCCAGAAGGTAAAATATATATATTATCTTAATTTCTGAAATTTTATAAAAATTGATATAAAACCTAAGAATCAGTCCTTCCTTAATTACCTGGAGCAAAATATAAGTAGTATGTACTTCAAATTTTCAATTCGATAGCACCAACATTCTCGATATTTTTTTTCGACCATTGTTGTAGATTGACAATTCCGCAGCGTCGGTATTACAATAATATATATTCTACTATTTTACTTACGCACCAGGGCCTGTTTCGTTCTGCATTTAAACATGTATAATTAATAATTCTCAAGACACCAATCATGGCTTACAAATTAAACAATGTGTGTGTTTTGTAGTATTTATCATTTTTAAAAAGCCATTTCAACCATGGTTTTACAACAGCCGTCGTTTTAATTAATAGTAGCGGTTACTTTTAATTTAAAATTAAAACTTCATTATTTGACTTATGATGTTCAAAAATAAAGTTATAATAATAAACTCGTTAATAACACAAATGCCATTTCTATAATGCAAACGTTGTACGATAACAGACGCGCTGGTGTCTAGTCAATTCGATTTGCCCGCTTTAATTGAGACTGAGAGCTTTTGATTTGTCATGGACATTAATTACTCTATCTCATGTTTTCACTTAAAATTCGCCTAAATTTGAATATTTTTCGAATTATTTACCGAAGGTGTCTTGTTTATTTAATTAATAACACAATGTACGTTGCAAAAAATAATGAATTTTATCACGTCACCCGTCAATCCATCGTGTACTGAATAAATACGACCGTGTTATATATAACTGAAAGGGGTTTTCACTCATAATGTGACAATTTTCACACCGACCACATTATCGAGGTACCGGCGCGCAAATGCCGTTCGAGCTTTGTATGCGGAAGCTCCACCTGGATTTTTAAACCTTTCTTACATTAGCGGCCAAATTAAACCACTAATAAAATACAGACGTAGGTTCTGCTCTGTGTGACCAGAGACTTGTATAATTATACCAATCTAATTGGTATTCATTGCTGTAATGTGCGTTCTTGGCACGTTAAATTGTCACCAAACTTTATTACCGATAAATCATTCTAGCATAATATGTTAAAATATAGTGATACTTTTTTGTTCCACTAGGATTTTCAAATATAACATTATCAATCGTTTTCCGTCTGTTTGCAACGCAGAATACAGCACGCACACACACACTCTGTCTATGTGCGCTTCGTGCGCATTGAGGTAATGTTGAAAGGTACCACAAAGTATTATATAATACGTACTGGTTTATGATTATTAAACACAAGGAAATAAAAACATCATTACATACTTTTATGAATTGTGGTATATAGTATAAATAACATTTACTAATAATTTGGAAAGACACCTTGTCCTTTTCCAAGGTATAAAATGAATCATCTTTTCATTGTTTGCTCACAACTTGCAATCTTGGAGAATGATATCAGCAGCGCTTACAAAACTTCGGATACTTGCCTAAAATCATGGACACGGTGTCTTCTTAAAAAAATGTACACGTCGTATAGTTATGTACAACTGTGAAACACTATAACTCTTATCTAACTAAAAATATTTACCTGTTATATTATTCGCCATAGTCTGATGAAAAATGGATGATACCTTTTAATTCCCTGGCATAAAAATTGTATCCTTCTTTTCAAGTTGGTTTTAAAATCTAAAAAATGTGCAGTGTGAATTAGTTGTTGAAATAAATACACATGCAGTATTAATTCGTACAATTAAATCGAAAGGATTAAATTGAAATTATTGTGGCGAATTCATTGAGAAAATAATTTACTTCCACAATGAGACATATTTGTTGATTCAACATCCATTCCATACATCGCAATATAAAAGAAATCTTCGAGTTGGAAAATCAGAACGGGCGCTAGTTGTAAATCCGCCCCATCCCGCCCTACGGCGCGTGCCATCCCCGCGGGGGCGCCAAACTTGGCCTAGCCTTTCGCTGCCCACACGTCGAGGGGTGTCCCAATAATGGACTCGGACTGAATCGTCGAATCTTCCTCTTTTTTTTTATATTGTCTGCAAACCTTTGGTACGTTTGGAAACTTCCTCCGTCGAAAAAATGGTTCCCCCTACGGTCTAAATGTCACTCGCTCGCGACGCTTATATGCATTTGTCAAAATCAACCGGCTGTATTATGTTACATGCCATTTTCTTTGCGATGTCATCCATGACATTAGAAGGCTTGCGAATCTTGCGATGTACTCATATTTCGCATTTTACATTGATGTACCATAAACAACTACCAAAATAAAGGAATTGTCTATTTGAGTGTGTACCCACATATTATGATTCTATTTTCAAAACGAATTTACTTCTATCTCCGGACTACTTTCAACAAACGTTTCCCAATATTTTACATAACAATAATTGTTTTATTGTAAAATTTCAAACGTTTTAAACATATTTCAATCCGTTTTAACACGTTATATTTTTATATAGGATTATACAATTCTTATTTTGCTTACCTTTTATTTCACCTCTCATATTTTTGTTTTATGCACCCATAAAGTATCTAGCATGCACAATACTGTGTAGAAATAATAACAATCCTTACTATAGTTTTGTATAAGAAAGTTAGTTATTGGTATATTAAAATGCATATTTAATCACTCAATGGTTATCCTCTAAATATATCACGAATCTAACGAAATGCGTTTAACATGCTTAGGCATTTATAAAGTAATAGATAAATACTCTCAATAGTGTGATTTATATATTTATTTAGTGAATATAATAACGTTATAAATGACCACGCGCCATTTATTAAATACATATAAAAGACAAGATAAAATAACTGAGCTAAGTCAAGAAACGTCGATTAAAATCGAAGAAAAACATAACAAAATTTATCAATAGGACTGTCGCTCCAACCGGTGTCCCATATATATTATATTACGTTAAATTAATACATTTCGAGTGCATATCACACCCGTGGTTTTAGGCTATCTAAATAAATAGATTACTCAATATGAATATGTTATCAATACATAATTGCCCTGCACTTATGACACAACTTTTTTTTTATCTTTCATGTTTATTTTTTTTTATCATAATAAATATATAATGTCACCTTTGGCTAGTATATTTCCATGCCTTGCAAGTCGTAAAGTAATCCCTGAGCACGCTATTGTAGCGAAGCACAGTGCAAAGGAATTCTTTATAAATAAATCCCTGTGTCATATTTTGCAACGCTGAATATTCCCATACATTTAACGCTCCCACATTTACAGTACCACTACCAAGTATCACGAGTAAATTAATTAAAAGGGCGTATGAAAAACACTACCATTTCCACGTAATTACCCACAAGCCTATGAATATTATTATTCCGCCACAGGTATGAGTGATATTCAACTATTTTCTCTCTGGGTACTATTTGTTGTATGATTAAAACCAGTTGTTTTTAAAATTCAGATAGAAAATTAAAGGACCAAAGAATTCTACATTAGTATTTAATTTACGATATCGACTGACAGTGTTTGATGGATTGATATTGCGATTCCATGGTGTCACATACCTTCATATTCCTAGTATGTACAGCGAGATTGAATGAACTCAAACGTGATCAAAAAATCTGGTTTAATGGTAATAATATCACCCATTTCTTTTATTTATATGTTACGATTATTTCACAAGTGTGATTACCTGGTTGATTATTTTTGTAGACTGAAACAAATTGTTATTATTTTGTAAACTTTTATTAGTCATCAATAATTTGTGTAAACGAGGAGCCTTAAATCAAAACTCACACTTTTCAATTATGATTTTGCTTAGCTAAATATGCCAAGTGAGTTTAAATGCATCAATATCGTGTATAAAATAATAGTTTGGTTATACCAAAATACCTAAAGCAATGTTAAAACCACTGCCAAAGATCACCGTTGGTGTTACAAGCTCACATATTAAAATTTATAAAATATGTAGTTTGAAAGAACGAATGGAAGATTGGTGTTTTTCATTGTTTAATAGTATATTTTTATATTAATAAAAACACAATAATCCTTTGTACTTCATTCCACTTTATTTAATATGTCAGGACCGGTTTCACTCATGCTCATATTAAATAAAGTGGAATAAAGTAAGTACAAAGGATTATTGTGTTTTTATTAATATAATGCTATTCCACCAAGTATTGACAGTGAACACCCTAAAAGTGGTATATTTTTATCTTAAGAAAGAGATAAATATTCTTGGTAATGTATTACTTTTCAGAGAAATATTACTGCTGTGTTTTTTTTGCGATTTACTCAAAACTCGATTTAAAAAAAAAAAAAATGTGAGTTATGGTTATAAGCTACATAAATATCCGTGTTTGATTGTAGTTATTATCAGTTAAGTATACACACTCGATTATCAAAAATGTTATTGGTAATGAGAATATTTTTTAAATGGTGTAAAAAGTACGATATATTTTACTTTTACAAATTTATGACTAACTGATAAAACTGATAAAATTATCTGCAACATAAAGAAGTTATCAATTTTATTTGTACAGTAATGTTATATATTATACTGTGACTTGTTTTAAGTAGACGTCAATCTATTTAATAACTCTTTTCTTGATTCCGCCTATTCGATACACGTTTATTTTTAATGTTTTAACGTATACATTTAATTCAAATTCAGAAAATGCATTACATGATCGTCATTCTAACGAATTAATTTCTAATGCCTTTGCTTGCTTAACATAAATCCGTTTCATGAAAATGGCGGCAATAATTGAGTAAAAAGTTTAGTTTGCTAGACGTTAAAATATGTCTGAAATTTTATTCACGCCTCTCCGTTAAGCTTCACAACCGCGTGGCTAAAAAAAGGCTGCGGAATAATCTAATACGAGTGGAATTAAAAGTTTTCTTCTGAAAGCGGCGAGAGATATGTGTGGAATACCAAGTCATCATTTATCAAATAGATTAGTCATATTTTTAAATATTTTTGTATAATAATGTAATAAAAGTAATTTTGTTTTTAACTTAAAAAAAATAGATTATAAAATGAAGGGTCGAGTAGTAAGAGCAGGTGGATCCGTTTTAGAAACATTTTGAATGTCCATTTTATTCCAATGGTGCTATTTTAATATGTATATCGAGATGAAATTTAAAGCATCCCACTTCTCTGCGCGCTCTTAATGTTATATGTATTATAAATTTATGGAATAACTAATAATAAGAGAAGAAAATAAAAAAAAAACTTACGTTATACGACGATGGAAAGCTCCCAATTTTAACGTAAATTTGTATAGAGGCGCAGCTGTTCCTGTTCAATTATAATGTGAATTATTAGTCCAATCAAATTAGATGTTCTTACATTTTGATCATTATATAATATTAATATGGTCTGAAAAATTTCCTTATTTTTTTTACCCTTCTCTTAGCGGTATCATAATGGTCAGAATTTCAACTGGAGTATGATAACTCTGCCAACATTTGAAATCTTGTCTATTCCGTGTAAATCTTTATTCACACTATTTCACTACCGTCGCTGTATCCGTTATAATATGTTTTCACTTAGGCAGCAGTATAATAATTACTTCAACGTTCATACGGAAGTACTATTGTCATATTCCCAACATAGCTTTATCTTTTTAACGGTTGCCAATAAAGGTTTCCTATCTTCATTTGTTTTAAATTTATCGATTCAGCGAACGTTTTGTAAACGACAGTTGAACCAGAATTTACAAAACTTACTGCTTTTGAATACAAAATATACTGTCAATAAAAAATGATAATTCTTAACTATTATGTATAACAATACAAAAGTTGGCCATAGGAGTTACTTCAGAACCGCTGACCGAGGGAACTCCATGTTGTACACATCACCACTCCTTAATGAATAACAGTATCGACATATCACTTCCTGGTTCATTTTGAAAAATTATCGTTGTAGACTCGTTATCATCAGACCTTCCTTTCCAGCGTTTGCTATATATATTCAATCGCAGAAATCTTTTATATGGTGGGACAAGACAAAACCCCTAAAATATGTTTGGTGTATTTCTGCGCTATCACTACACACATCGCCACCGTCGTATATGGTGCTTATTTATAAGACAATTGATACGGTTATCTAATTGTTCTCATCAGTGTTATAGATATCTTAACTTTACGCAAAGAAACACATCTCCATCAGAATAAATATTCGCAAAAAGTTGCCTTTATTGACTACTACTTTTGAAATTCGGACAATCAATCAACCGGAAGCAACTCCACAATACCGTTGATGATGTTCCTTTTGTTGAAACTCACTTTGCCTTTTTATATTCGAAAAAAGCTTACACCTGCTCTTATTTGACGATACGATATGCACGTTTCCTGGATTTATAATTTTGTCGTCTTATCGAATGTACCCTCGTTATTTCGACTTTCTTTGCCACGTTTATGAAATATCACCGCGAAATCTTTGTCTTGGAGTTTGGTCTAGTTACCTCACTCCCTTGAACTACTTTTCGGTTGATTTTCCCCGCCCGCCCGCACCCCGGAAACACCCCTTGTCGGTCAGTAGACCAATCCGCCGTGATTCAGGCTAACCACCCGCCGCTGAATGAAAATGTCATAATATGTTTTTATTTCGCCATTTATCATACAACGTATGGAAATAACCATGCAACGCTGGAGACTTTTTTGCTTCTGCTTTGGTGGTTATGTGTATGTACATATTTGTAAATGTTGAAACCTGACCTACCTAGCAAATAGCAACCGACTACTCGGTCACCGGGTATGTCAAAATGCAGCGATGCCCAGACGGACGGTCTTAAAAATACGGTGCACTTAGTCAGATTATTACTTATATTATAGTTAAATTTCATAATAAATTGACTGAATTTTTATTTACTTGGTACGATAACAGGATCATTCCGGGAAATACATAATGTCAATTTATCACATTTAATACAATATTTCTAATATAAGATATGATGTTAGACTATATGAGAAGATTTATTCTAAGCCAGTATATTTAGCCAAGATAATGTATGTTTAAACATAGTTCTGACGAGGGCGTAAGGAACTATATATAAAACATTATTTGTTGAACTATAATATTACTTTATTTATAATTAATATTATATATTCCTAAGTGCTACGTGAACTTCTAAAATTGTTAGAAAAATAAAATAAACCATGAATTCCGACGAATCACACTTATCGAGATTCGAAATATACACACTTTCAATTTCTGGCGATGTACCAAATAAACTTAATGTATCCAAATTGTGAACAACGAGGAAACGGAGTCACCCGCAGCAGCCTTTCAGTATGACGTCCACTTTGTGATCAGAAAGATTCAGGTTCAAGTGCTTGGAAAAGTTTTAAAAGTAAACATTTATTATTAATGTCAATTGACATCATGTATTTTTTTACATATCTATCTGTTGTATTCACAGCTGTGATACATAAAATATGTTTTATGCAGTTTTAAAATAATAGATACGCTCTGCATTTGGATATGAATTTATATTGTATAACATATATTAAGTAAAGTATGCATTTTTGCATATGGTCAGCTGTGAAATCATACATTAGAAAAGCGGTAACATACATATATATTGGAGGTTATCATTTGGTCGTTTGATGATTATTTGTCGATTGATTTTTACGGTCGTTATTTATGGTTGAAGAGTTATTCACTTTTTATTCGTTTGGCGATCAATCGATCATGTTCTATAAACAAACATTGGAAATACATAAAATTACTCCAAAGTTGTATGTATGTATATATTTTTTAATTTCCGACATGAGCAGAAAATGCCACTGACGTCTGTTTAACCGCTTGTTTATATTTTAGCAATAATTTACATTGCCGTTATTAAAAATATCGTCAGATAGGCAGAAGCATAAGGGATGGCGAGGGTAGTGCTAAAAGTGATTACATACTGCGTCTGTAACACTTTTCCTTCAAAAAAGGTATCGGCTACGTACATTCTCGCTTACATAATGTTATGATAATAGTTTCGCAGTGCGGACCCTGTTGCCGACAAAGTGTGTTACACTTTTTCATTAGTAAAGTTGTATAACATGAAGAATAACATTTTTATATGTATAATATATAGTGGGTCTGCCATCTTGTGAGCTGTTTCAATATACAAACATTTTGAATATCGAAGTCTGAAGCTTTTCTTTATTGATTACATTACGATACTTGCGCCGTTATAAATAACTACCCGAAACATTCTTTTTTATGAATCAGCTTGCATAGAAATTTATAATATAAACATCGACGTCAACGTATGCATAGTATACAGTCATAATTAATGAAGTTCTATTATACACTAGAAGTGATGGGCTTATATAATTAAAAATCGGTTCTTAATATTTCTTTTATAAACAGTTACAACCGGTTCTTGTTTTAAAACCTACATAATATCACAGTAAAGGTAGCTTTTAGTTTATAATCTTACAATATTTAGCGTTACAAAATTTGCCAATTAGAATATTAAATAACATTGTATTATCAAGCCTAGATGGAATTATACGTTTCTTGCCAGGCATTGAACCCACGGCCTTCTGTTAGCTAAACTGACCTCTTTCAACCGTATATAACAATTCAATTATTATATGAATGCCATAGACATATTTGTAAACATTCATTACTATGAAAGTTGTTTGTGTTTGAAATGATAATGCTTACTTGCGAAAACTGTCATCATATTGTATTTTTATAAATAATTAAGGATTTAATATGTATACAAGAATAAACATTTATTTATTTTTTATTAAATATACTTGAATCAAGAAAAATGAGCATCAAACCATTAATAGCAAACATTAGTTTGTTCTTCTATCAAACTTATTAAAAAACGGGTCAATCGCAAACGAATTTGACAACTAATCATAAGCCAATAACACACAAAGTCTTTTTTTTATATAAAAGATAATGTTTTTTTTTATTTGTCTGATCGATCGTTTACCTTTTATAGTTTCGGTGAAAGATGTTGAGAAACCTTATATATATTGATAAACATACATATAAGTACCGCCGTTTTATTACAATATCATGATCAATTTTGCTTAATTAATATCAAATAAAATTTACTCGTTGAGTGAAACATTTTCAATTTCCATGTTTAATCGGCAAGCGAAACCGATCTTGAAACTTAGCGTGTAGCCATATTATGTTACGTCGTATTTTCAGTTGAATAACAAATAGCGAGATCACGTAACATTTTATTTTTACTCCGAGCTTTCATTTACTGAACTAAATTTTTCGATTGAATTTTCATTTGCTATTTTCCGACTGTTATACAACAGTTATGCTGGTAGCCGGATAACGTGTTATTTTTACCACTAGGACCGCATTAGAACCAAAAAAAATACTTGATGTATCTATTAATAACGCAGATAATAGTCAACCCCCAAAGTAATATCACGCTTAGAGCAAATAGTAAATGCCCCTCTATATTGTGCCGAATTTTATGGCAACAATTATCGGTCCAATTATGTCATTTAATTACGTTTTACGACATGGCGATAAACGGTCATATTTTCAAGATAGCTGCCCAATTTACTTGCGACATGGAATGCCTATGGTGCATCCAACAATATGAGTTAATTAATTCTGTGGCATATTTTTAGGAGTGTAGGATGTTTAAGCATGTTTTCCTGTAATAAAATAATTGAGCCAGTTAACAGAATTATTCATGCTTTTAAATGTTATAACTTTTTTGAAATATGTACTTTTATAGTATGTTAAGATACTCATATGCATATCGACTATGGAAAGGGAAAAAGACGTAACCCATAGTTTTTTTTTCAATAATCACAATGCATACAACTTGATACACGTTCTATCAAAAAGATGTAAGCTGAAAATGCCAATTTAGTACCTAAATTTACCTTTTATATTTGAGAAAAGAAGGGCCTGTGAAAATGACGATCAGGAAAAAAGACTTAAAAAAAGGTCTTTTTTTAAAATATATTTAATTAATGTTAGATAGAGTCAATTAAAAACTATTTTATTAGTCTCCTTGTACGTCAAGGTTGTGTATATTTCGTAATTTGTCTTTGACCCAAAATCACCAAAAAACGTTTTTTGTCTCTCTTGTAAAATGTGTTATGTGTGGGTTACGTCCTTTTTCATTTGCACATTCAATATTGTACTTATCAAACAAAATATTATGCAATTACTTGTGTGGTAGATCGCTCTATAATCTAGGCATGGTACAAGGAGTTGAAATTTTCTAAAAAATGAATACATTTTCATACACAAAGACTAAAAATAATTACTGGTCATGTTTAGAGAAATATTCTATCCCGGCATCTCTAATGCATACAGCATTATACTACATACTTTACTTTAACATATTTTATTTAGTTTTAAGTCGCTCAATTCAATTTTTTCTGTAATTTTTAAATTATTTTTTTTTCAGAATATATACATACGTATTATCAGCTAATTGTATAAATGCTTTCTTAACCAAGCACTCAGAGCAATTGTATTCGGAACAATTTAACCATTTTGATTTAGTTGGTGTGCCCTAAATAATAGCTTGTGTATATATTTACATACGATCATAAAAAAAAATGCTTGTCATCTGTCTATTCAAAACGTATATTTACACGACACTCCAAAAAGCCTTTTTTACATTTCAGACGCACACACAGATAATATATTAATGTATATTTACATATGTGTCTACATATTTTATTTGCAACTAGGTTGCCCTCACTTAAAATTATTTTAATTGTGTAAGAAAATTGCACGCTTCGAGTACTAAAATTTTACCTTCAATTGTTTAATATCGTATGGTTAGTAAAAATGAAATGTTAAGTCAGATTTAGGTAGGAAAATATTTTACATACATTATTTTTAAGTGTTCCAATGTTACAATAAACTGCTTGTGGCAGTAATAAAATTAATCATACATATTATTTAAAACATTGTCATCCAGTATAATTAAGAGCTTTTGAAATTAAAACTATTTAGTGGGCAACGTTTTCTCTCGTCGCCTTCTGTCACTGAGATATTGTAGCCGTTTTGTTAATCCAACTCAACCTACATTCATATGATAGTCTTGAGCATAGCTTTTATCTATCTAAGTGTTCTGCGTTAACATGACAACTCAAGTAATATTTGTCAGATCGAACATTATAAGTTGTCCGTTTAGAGAGGGCGCTAGACGAAAGTAATGTTTTCACACTACTTTAACTCATCCGTAGTGTTGTTAGTAGGATTTTTTCGAGATTTGCCGATGTCGTACTTCTTGAACAACTTCTCGCACATCCTCAGAAATGGTTTTCAAAACATTTAATATTCCCTATCGTATTTGTTTCCACAGTATTTATTATTCAAATAACTATTCGTTTGCTTAACGCTTGACAGCTACAAGACTTAGATTGACTATTGTAGTTCCAAATTCTGCCGGTGGCCAAGCTATACTGATAGATTAATATGGGCAAATACACGAATCACCACGGTCTATGAGAACAGGAGAAACTGGGACCACAATAAATTTGAATTTATGATCTTTACATCTTACTTTGACACATTATAATAAAATTGACACAAGGTGTCTTATTAGTTCATTAGAAACGAAAAACACCCGTTTTCACCATTAAAATTTAGATTTAAACATAAAATTATAGCATTAGTAAAGAAATAACAAAGTATTTTTTCTAAAATAATTCTCAGGCGAGCTGTCGCCGATTAGCCACGAACCTGAAAAAAATATTCCATATGAGTATTAGAACCTTATCCACAAAATAATGCAATATGTCCACTTTTATTTATTGATGAAGTAAGTTGGTCATGCGCCATGTGTCATGTGATAAAATATGTTTATGATTGTGTTTCGCCTCGTGAAATATGATATTCAGTATTAAATTTACCACGCCATCTTCAAAGTAATAAGGGTGCATCCTGAGGGAAATCTGGAAAATCCTTTCGTACTCGCACGCAATAACAATCACCAACAATATTTTGCATTACGTAAGAATAGTTGGACGAAAATTATCTTCTTCGCTCTCGATTCCAAGAATTGCAGTATACTGATCGTCTTCATCGTATAAAATGATTGAGTCACTGCCAAATGAAAGCCTTATCAACAACCCTATTACAACAACTACCGCGGAAAATAAAAAAAACGGCAATTTAAAATTTCCGCAAAAAAATTGTAAACCCGTTTTCGAAATTGATATCTTGAAGATAAATCGTTGTTACCTTTGTCTCGTGTTTCGTCGCTATCGTAGTGTGGATTTCAATCGCACCCAAAAAGTACCGAAATTGAACGTCGAATGGAACATGTAAAACAAAATATCTAGAATGCGTAAGTACACTAGTACGTATCTGGGTATAATATCTCAGAACCACCGTTCAGTAGTTTCTTTAGATATTACGTCACCACCCTAAAATTTATTTTCATTTTACCCTTTATCCACATTTATTATATTTTATACCATGACTAAGCATAACCTTATAAAAATGTTTGGCATTTGCATGTGTGTGTATGACAACCAAATATATAAACACTACATATGGAAGGAATATATTTGTTAGTATGCCTTTTATCACGTGGAAAGTTCTATGCTTGAAAACGTTTTTGATCGAGCTTGTGTTTTATCAGGATCACGAGATACGTAAGATGAGTCATTAAAGTGCGAATAGAACACTTCTAGTCGATTTTTCTACCCGACTCTAACTGATTCGTTTCATTCAGCAACGGAACAAGTGACTCGTAGTTCGATTCTTATTGAATTCATCGCTAGTGACACGTTTTCTCACTCTGCCTGCTATTGAAAAATAATGTTATAGTAAGGAAATAAATGATTTGGGTGTCAATTGTAATTGGATCCTTGGGGTCATTAATTTGCAAGTAATTCGGAACTATTCTAATATTTCCTTAGAAGCGAACGAGTGACTATTTCATTACAAATATAACGATATTTGGATTCATTCGATAGCAATCGGCGCATGTCTGTAATACACCAAATCTGCTAATAAATAATATTATTATGAGTGTTTATTTGGCTTTATAATGATGTCTGCCAGATCCAATCTTCTGAAAGTTTCATAGAGAACGCTTTACGGCCACCAAAAGACGTCTAACTAATCCGTATTCTGCGATCAAATTTTTATTTTCCAATTTATTTACCTATTTTTTATAGGTAACGCTCGTAAAATGCTACATAGGCGGGGGGGGAGAAGAAATTTTAAAAGTATCTAGCGAATAAAATATCATGTATTATGTTCTGTGGATGCGGTGCTCACTTTTTGTGTTGACGGCCTGTGTTTCGTTTTCTTTAACACGTTTATTATAGTTTCGGTACTATTTGGTTACTCGTTTCATTTGGGCTTTACTGGTAACGTTCTGGCATATCTTGTGGGTTGGGTGTGGAATATCCACCTGCATACGTTTTACCATAAATATATTTTTAACCCATACTACCTTTCTCGATTATTTTAAACAGATTTATATGCGAGTTTATTTTGATAGATGTACGTGTCTATTGGAAGAATTAAGCGCTTATTCATAGATCGGAAGTGATAATAACATTTTAAACTTCCTAATAAATGGAAACGACTGTTTTTATCCGAAACACGTCTGTGAAAACCAAAGACGTTCGTAATGACGAGGGCAAATAAATTTCCCGTCGCGACGAAAGTCGCCATCGATCGAGAAACGGTTTACAGTTTGTGTAAATTGTATGTCTGGGTATGAAATGTTTTCTCAAAATTCAAATGCTACCTACAATTTGAATGTATAAAATATATAACACATTTGGCAAGGGATGCAATTTCACAGTCTTAACTTTCCCACGTATAAAACTCCATTTTAAGTTGACGGTAAAAAACGATAATAGCTACGTTGTTGCTCTTTGGAAGACTAGAAAGCTGGGATGTAGTAAATGTTATCTTTTTTCTATAATTAGTATTTTATGATGTTTGATTTTAGTTTGTTGTCATACGGTTACTAAAACCTGTTTATGGCACTATTGACTAGATTTTGAATAAATTTGTTTTCGATTGAAAACAAATAAAGGTTCGATAAAAAAAAATCAACTGAAAGTCTTTAAATGCATGATTTAAGATGCTTGATAATCTTCAAAGTGTGTTTTTTATGCACAGAAAAAACAGACTCAACAACACCAATCAAATAATTTACAAAAAATCACTAATATTATTTACTCGTGGTTTATATATTATTCTGAAATTATGTTGTTTATCTGTATCGCAAAGAAGAGATAACACACTAGTTATTATTTTAGACCCAATTTTGCACTGCATCTTTGAGGTCTGGAACTTCTCAAAGTTGCGAGCACAAAAAATCTTCTGCATTTAGATTGTCTAATGAATTGTTTAGATGGTGTAAATTTAGCATCTACGTCTAAGCAGAATGATCGTTAAATATTTTGCGATTTTAAACTTTCCTTTAAAACATATTGTGCTTTTAGTTCTGAATTATTATTAAAATCATTTAAATTTCGCTCGTGAACATCGTCTTAGGTTGTGACCTTCGACTGCCATATAAATATTTTCTTTTTGGTGTTAAAAATAATATTTTTACTTTTAGGAATTTAGGAACATTTTTCAATATTAATTTATTCTTACGCAGTTTTCATCTCTTACAAGTTTGATAACACGATTTACATTTACGAATCTTACACAACATTTTTCCAACCAATTATAAATATTATAATAGTTTTACACCCAGAAAAGCCTACGGAATACTGGTTTGGCAGCATAATTATTTTTTGATAGTATCTTTTTTACAGATATTAGTAATTATTTTTTATTGATGATTATTATAAGCAACTATAGAGCTGAGTTCAAAAAATATTTCTTCACCGGCATACTTACAACAGGTATATTGTTTCGTATAAAAATCACTGTCATTGGTTTTAAATACAGTAAATTTGGGAGACTGCGTAGAACAAGCAAAGAGTGTTATTTACCAGTAATCCAAAAGGCAGATCGAAGATTCGCTAGCTGGATGATACTGTGAAGTGTGACTGTCGTGCCGTTGGGGAGCCGAGCTGGAGGATGGCCACTTTGAATAAAGAGGGTTGTTCGAGGTAGTCAGGATACACCCTTGATAATGATTATTAGTACATCAATTAGTTAATTGAAAGAGATGATTTAACTTCACAACCTCATCACAAGACATTATTAAAAAACCCGTAAACCTTTCTCGATTTTCACACGCCAGTAAATAGTAATTTCATGAACCATAAATACTTACGCCAGACAGTAAATTCAAAGAATTTACGTTATTTTTGTTACTTTATTAGGTTTTCTAACAACTTTTACTCATTTTCATCACGCACAGTACTGTGACTTAAGTTAAATAATATTGATAACTCTTCATAATGGTGGTTGGGGCTTGTATTGCCCCAAATATTACGATGAAGCTGGCCTATTTTAAGCTGAAATTAGAATCTAGCATGCTAACTTTATTAGATAGCAGTTAACTGGTGTCTCAATTAACAATCAATATTATCACAATATGACATGCAGTTTCTATTAATATACAGTGTTGCAATTGGGATAAGTATCGTTCTTTCATAAGAGATTACAATACCTAGAAATAGGTAGAAATTTTCTATACCTCTCAAAAAATATTTTTTTATAAAATATTGATCAACGATTTATTGAAAACGGCGGCGCTTTAATTATTATATGTTATATGTAATCAATAATACAGTAGTAATATGTATAACAATAATTATATTGTTAATCGTTTGGGAATAAAATGGTCATACTGTTATCCTGGTAAATTGAACATTGCATTTTCCACGCCGTAATTTTCTTTGACTTGACTTTAATGTTCTTGGATTCCATGATGTTGATTCAGAAATTTATCAATGAAAAATAGTCTAAAAAGTTTTTATTTATCTTCTATTGTATTCAGATTTGTTTTTTCAATATATTATTCAGTCTATCACGTGATAAATATATTTTTGAACGTTTGCGCGTTTTCAATTTAACAGTGAGGACCGGAGAAGCGTAATATCAACCTCGTTTGGTGATAACAATAATAGCTATCAGTGTGACAAGAAAGGGAATGTGGAGAAAAAAAATTCTAACTTGAATAATAAAAACATGTAGAGAGCCATACCCATAATCGTAAATAAGCTATGCTTTGGCCCTGTCCTCTACATTATAAGTATTTGTATTTAAACAAGAATACTTTCCACAATAATAATAAACTATCATTAGTGCCAGATAATATTAATATATTACTATAAAATACTTATGAAGCAAGATTATTTATTTATTATGTTAAATGAATACTTATTGGTGTCTTGTCATTTCTATTAATATCTACTGACTAGAGACACTAGAACAACGTTCGGTGTGAGAATTTTTTAAAGAAATATCACATTGATAGTTTGTGAAATGTGCCATCATCGAGATCGAAGATAAAAAGGTATTTTCTATTCATGCTGCGGTAAAATACTAATAATGATGAAATAAAAATTATCCATTTTCAATTTTTGCATGTACAATAATGTTTTTTTATGAACAGAGTATCATTCAACATATTGATATCGTTTTTAGTTCTGTAATGATTTGAAAAAAAGTCGTACATTTATAGTGGCAATCATCATTTAAACATTTTTAAGAAATCAATTCCAATTTATTCACATTTTGGTTATTGATTATAAATTCATTATATCCTAAGCTTGATGAGTTGCCAACTACTTCTACCGAATAATAGATTTTTTATTCGGGTATAAATAGTACATACCGTATTAGGACGATCGACTTATAATTTTATGGGAAATATTGTTTTTGTTTTTAAGTGAACCAACTGGAATATTATTTTACTGAATTCCCCAAGGATAATGGAAAACTTTTAACTTAATCGTTTTCAGCGGCATACTATAAATAGTTATCTTAATAAATCCATCACTCATTATTTATTGATACGGCAATAAATAAAATAGAAATTATATCATCGATTTCAGCCCCGTAAATATTTCATGGATATTTTTCCTTTTCCCACAGTTTTGTTTCAATATTTTTTTGTTGCGATCAAATCCTTACCACAAACAATCGTCGGATCTTCCAAAGACTCACGCGAATTTGGCTTCGTTCTTTTATTCGTGCATTTAAGTTTAATAAAGTATCTTAACTTATCCACGATTTATCAAATACTAAATTTTGCTAGAAATCATTGCCGCCGCCAAGGAAGGGGGTAAATTGTATGAAAAACACTCTCAGCAATGGTTCTTTTCAGATTGTCAGGTTAATATTAATCAAATTATTTATCAAGTATTTACATATATACCTTTATTTTAGATTGAATTCTTTATAAAATATACGAAAATGCTGCAACGCCTGTTCACAAATAACAACTTTACCATTTAAGTGAAATACAAAAGTTTTTAAATACTTTATACTGCCACATCGGCCATAGAATGATTTAAATTTCGTCATTCATTTTTTGCTTTAAAAGTCAATGTAATTTTTAATATGGATACTAATATTTACCTTTCTAGTCGACGATACAAGTTAACGTAATCGATTTCGATTAACCCCACTGAAATATTCCCGACTGCACGCCTGTTAGACACGTATGATTCCGGAAACATATTTCACTGCCACGTACTATTAGCAAAGTATTTACGTTGATTACGGCACGCTAAAAAATATTGTTCGGTAATGTTCTCGCTTTGCATTCTAATCACCTATTACTTGGTTATCAAACTTGTATTTTTAGAATAACGCAACGATTAGTCTTTGGAACAGTTAAATTATTAACAATTTTGCGAGAAGCTGTTTGTTGCCTGTTTATTCTCTCAACGGATTATGTCTTGTGCGTGATTAAATAGATATAAACATCTCCAATAAATTTCAAAGATTCGATGAGTCTGTGGTGTCAAGGCGAATACTCGATGAAACTGTTTCCAAGATAAGGATTAGACACCGAGGGTCCATGGAATCTTGGAGACCTCCACAGGCACGAACCGCCAAGAATAGTAGAACCAAATATGCCAATGATGTTTTTAAGTTTACCTTGAAGTAATAAATGTTTTATTTTATTTTATTTATAAAAATATAATACATGATCATTTAGTCATCAAGAGTGTATTATCATTTAATGATCATTTAATCACCAGTAAAGCACTTTTACTATCCAAAGTCGACGAGTTCAATAATTATGATTAAAATATGTGTGCATGTTTATATTATGTTGCACCCCTGTTATTTTATAATATAAACAATAAAAAAAACTCTAAGATGGGACATATTACAGCAAAGGTAACTTTCTTATCCATTTTAAAACTGTTTATATGTACACACATACATATATTTAATATACGTATTGTATTATAAAAACAAACTACACAAATTGATAAACACGTTAGTTACAGAACGATTAATTTACCCATAAAATTTCCTACATCGAGATATGTTGTCGCTTAGTTAGAGTGAAACAGTTTTTCATTGAAATTTTCCTTTTTCTTTTGTGCTTTTAAAAATGTAATTTTGTGTCGGAATTTTTTATCCAAGATAAATCTAAAAGCTTTCCTATCGTCTGCAAAGTCTTCGGTTTACCACATAAATAAGATAAATGACACTTTGTATTTTTAAACCATTTTTTTTTACTGTGGTTTTGAATCTGATAATGGTTGGGATAAATCTGGTTTTCAATTTAGTTCAACTGAAAAATCCTGCCACCTTTGGTAATTGTTTACATAACTAGTACTAAGCATGCGTTAAATATTCTAATTATAATTCATTTTTCCAAGAGACAAATAAAAAGATAAACATTTTTGGACGTGACCTCATGTCCTACAAAATAATTGAAATAAAACCATCTGCTCCATATCTGATGTGGCATCATACCCAATCTTCTCATATTTCAATGAAAACAATGTTTGCATGTTAACGAGCTTAGATTTTAGAATAATTATTTTCATTTCTATTTGCATCTTTAAAAGCTGTGCAAAAAATGCATATCATTCATTTAATTGTTGGTGGAATGTAAATAACATTAAAAATTATTACGGCTTGCCAAAATCTCGTAATTTAAAAATATTTTCAGTAAATCAACATCAACGTTTTTTCAATACTTTTCGTTACGTTGTACACGCAATGATTGATATTCATATGAATTTATTAAAATGCGCAACGAAAGATTTATTCAATTGTGTGAAGTAATTTACTACTGGTTTTTATATCAGTATGTAATAGAAATAACCAATGCTATAAAAACATCTTCGTTCTAAAATGGGTAATTAAAAAAAATGTGCTTAAAGATTTTCGTCTAAATAAACTATGAAATGTGTTGTTTTTCTGAAATTGAGATAACTCATTTTTGTTGATTGTTAACATATGCTTACCTAAAATATTTTCATTTTACATGAACTATTTCTAAGTATATTTGAAAAAAAAACAAAAAAAAATCTAAATAATCTAAAAATAAATTTCTACTTAATTGCATAACTAACTACTGGGTGAAAAATTCTGCGTGAAAAATCTCACTACACCAAGAAAGGTGGCAATCCGAGCAAAAGATTCACTATTAGACTAGAGACCGTTAGAGCCGAATTAACCACAATGCGGAAAGTCTGGGACTCGCGGCAGATCTCGGACAGAGAAACTTATTGCCAAATATACAGTCATGCATGCATATTTTTTTGTCAGAATGTGATTAAGTATTGTCCATCACTTTTAAGTCAGGATAATATTACACAAGTGAATAAATATTCTTTTAACTAAAGTATGATGTCGAAAAAGCTATAACCATTACACAACTATTGTTATAATGAAGTTATACAAATTATATCAACAAAATGTAAAAAAGCAATGAATCTTTCAATCTATAGGAATTTAAATGGTCATTAAAAGCAAAATTACATTAGCAATACCATATAATTATTTTTACAAGGTCTTTACTTTTGGAGTCGCTGATTTTTCGTTCGGCGATCTGCAAGTCATTTTCATCAAATCGGTAAATTGATTCGTAATTGCGGCTCCTTGACATAATGTACCTGTCACTCATTATAACACGCGATATGAGTGGTAAGGTGACTCAAGGCACTCATCGTGAGCTTGCTCTAATAATTAACATTTTGTTAATAACACGAGCAGTTCTTACGTGCTTAGCACTTAGTTTATCGGATCTAGGAACAGGCTACTAGAATAGATATGAGCACCACCTGCACCTTTCGGTTAGTTTATGTAAATAATTTTATTTGTATTATGTCAACCTGTGAAATATTTTTCACTGTGATGATTTTATTGGACTTCTTATGGCGATAAATATAAACAACGCACCACCCTACTCACGATGTAACAGTAGCAGCTGCAGGCAATGTTCCCGCTAAGATGTGCGCGCGCACACCTCCCAAAATGTTCCCGCACACATTTTTCCATCCCCCAAGGCTGCACATAGAAATATTGTAAAAAAAAGTTTGTTTCACCAAATTTTTACATTTGCGCACATTTTTTATTTTGCTGAAAATTTACTACTCACAGAAGTTGATGGTCGGCACACACAATTGAAAAATTAGAGGGAAAGTTGCCTGCAGGGTGTCTATCCACTGCAAGTCGATCGCATCAGCACGATGGACGGCGTGAAGTTCTCCAGGAAAACTGTTTACACTGCAGGACCCTCTCATTATTTGTGATGTTTTTCCTGCATTACAAAATAATGTCTTATGTAGCCGAATAATTGTCTGTGTCCACAATAAATACGTATTAGGTACGCGATTGAAGTCAAGTATGACATCCTCAGGATTATTCTGGAATAACATTAAAATACATATTTTTATAACTGTAGAATAAATCCATTTAATACATTCACTTGATTCTTACAACTACAATGGGAATCAAATTCTGAACAGTAACTTATCCAATAGTTGTCCAGAAGCGTTTGGCACAAATTTCGTAAAATAAAAAGTTTTTGAATTGAAACTTAAATGAGAATATTGAGAAGAAATTAAGTTGTTATATTTATTTCAATATAATCGCGTTGAGCTTAACTAAATAAAATAAATTGTTAAAAATCTTTTTATTCCCCAAAGACTATTTTTTAATGTATACTATAATAAAAAAGTTCAAAAATTCATTTCAGTAATTGAGAGACAGTGTATGCTTATTGTAACATAAGGTATAATGTAAAAAAATAATGAAATCGGCAAGCACACATTTCGCATATGTTTTTATCAAAATATATTAAAATAATATTGATAACACACATGTACTCATATTATATTACTATTGCATATAATATTATTATACCTTAACACTGAGAGGAATGGTCAACTTATGTACTGTTGCTTCGACGACTTCATTTAAAAAATAGAGGGATACAAATTAAACCATTTTGTAAATTATTGCGTTTTATTTTTTTCAATAAATTAAGTATATTTATTTTGCTAAATATTTATTAACCCAAAAAACTGTTCATCGTTGATATAATTTGATGCTTTGGTACATGATAATGTTATTGATATTTTTCTCATCAGACACCAAGAGGAAACGGATTTCATTGAATTCTCCGTACCGTAACTTGTAAAAGTTTTAAAATGCACTTAAAGCGTCCATGATGAGTGGATAATATATTGGTTCATCTAAAATACGTTACTTGATATTTATTGTAGAAGTTATTTCGCATTGTTTAACTTTTCCGGTTCTAAGCTCAAGAAATGCGACCCCAATATCCACATTTTCTTAAATATCTATTTTAATATGGGTGATACAATGTTTTTAATTAAGGTATTCTTATATCATCGTTTTTTGGACCTTTTGTAGTTTATATAAATACGCGATAAGAGATCGTTCGTAATATAAGCTGGGCCAAACTCGTCAGTTACAATTTCATATGTGTGCTAGGATGACGTCTTTTTTACGCGCAACTTAAAATATGATTATTTATAAAAAAACTACGGATTTTTATAAAAAAAAATGTATGAGAAATGCTGCAGAGAGATATTTTAAAGCCCTTAGACTATTTTTTTTTAATTCATAAGAATAAGGCCAATAATGAGGAAACCACTGGGGTCCCTAAACGATCCCCATCTGCAGAGAAGTATTTTTCTAGTCTCCGAGCCTCGAGAGTTAATAAGAAGTATGAGTAAAGTAGCCATCGACCAGTTGACCATCCCTGGTTTATTCCAAACAGTTTTTTTCAAGGCTTGTTTTTTCATAAAAATAATAATTTCAACTTTGCGGTCATTATCTGCATTGTTGTAGGCTGACTGATTTGCATCCTTCAGGATCAGTTATCTACCGTAGATTACGTTGTTCATAAGCGAGTTTTACTCATATTGTTTACTATCGCATTCATAAAAATACATCAATCTCGTGAAATTGTATTTCTGTGAAGTTAATTTTATGTTATAATATTATATGAGCAGCATTATTTATATTTATCGTAAGTTACATCCTATAATTTTTAGCATCATTTAGGTTATAATGAAACAGTTTGGAGGGTTGAATAAGCTTTGATGATGGATGATCATGTTAAAAATCGATTATGTCTTATGACACTTTTATATCAATATAATATGAAGAAACTATAAGTCACGTGCATCGAAAAATGGTTTTTTGGTTTGTGTTACAATAACATTTATAAAAAAGCTATTTTTTGGATGCAACATATCGTCATAATGTCCAAAATCTCTTATACTAAAGTGGCCAGAGGAGGATTGTTCTCCTATGGAAAGTTTGTCTTCCTCAAAAATTGTGTCCTCCTCTGTCCTCCCCTAGGGAAAATTGTCATCCTTTAATCAAATTTGGGATTATTTAGGATTTAAAATTCTCGGAAGAGCTAAAAAAGGTCCCACGCTGGTTATTTGGCTAAATCCGCAAATTTCTGGAATTTGCGATTTGAAATCCCCGGATGTGAAAGTGTCCTCCTTTGACATTTTCAAAATCTGGTCACCTTACTTATACCCAATTCTATCAATGTTATTTATTGAATTACAACTTTTAAGTGTAATGGTCAATCTAGCGTGGTTATAAAAGAGATCTTTGAAACTTTCAACATTATTATCAGTAGTTTTTCAAAATTCTTTTACACCGATCCTTGTTATTCAGTAAAAGATCACAACTGTGTTTGTGGTGACTTCAACTAAGCAATAATCCGCTTCAAATAAAAAAAAATGTTTATTTTTATAGTACACGCACAATACTCATATCATTTTTTTACCTTTAACGGAAGGCGATCGTTATTTATAATATGGTTTTGCTGAATTCGTTTTAGAATGATTTTTTTGCGTTCAATGGGAATTATAACGGTATTCCGTCAGTATATTTTGTCAGAAGACAGAAAACAACTTTTATGATTTTTTATGAATTACGGCATCAGAGAATGTTGGTTTCCGAAATATTTTAAATTCGCGAGAAGAGTTTTCAATGTTAATGTTTAGGTCAAGAAAGTCTTGCCTCCGACTTCTAAAGTGAATTTAATATTTTTATCTAATGAATTTATAAAATGATGTAAGTTAGTTATTTGTCTATCCATTCCATTAAACAGGCAAATAATATCGTCTACGTAACGGAACCATCCGTGCACTTGAACGCCCGAAGATGCCGAAAGGCGAAACCCGGGTCGTTAGTGACAAAATCTGTGTGAATGTATATAATTTGAACGATTCAAATTTAGTATTGAAATTCCACCAAGCACCTTCACTCGAAATCTTAAACTTTATTTTTGTTTGCCATTCGTTCTTGGCCTATTCAGGAACAGATTAAATACATTAGTCAGTGCATATACAGCCCTTAATTATTATTGCTTTACATTTTTATTATTGCTTTACACTGATTGTTGGGTTGTTGTTTGCATGCTTTAATTCGGTACTACAAAAAAGTTTCATTGTTAATAGCATTAAAGAGGTGTCTCGAAATATTCTTAAACTGCAGAGTTGTAATGTAACTATATAAATAATAACGAAAAAAGAATTTAAAAAATACCTACTCACATGCCAAATTATGAAATAATTATCGTATGTGTGATCTCCTCTCGTATTTATTTTTTTCAACCGACTACGGAAGTTTTTAGTTTTAGGACACCAATGAACACGTTTTTTAATAATTATATCATTATTCTGTGAATTTTCGATGATGTAATATTCTATTTTTATATGTGAACATTTCAAATAATTCTATTTAGCCTTCGATAACGACGAATGAATAGTGAATACCTAGTTATGCTAAAGTAGATTTGGAATAGATCCCTAAACAGAAAAATGTTGCAACGCCTGTCCATTTTAGCGAAGGTATTTATTTTTCTATAGAATTACACTTTTGCACGATTCGGAATCTCGATTAAATTAAAAATTTCATTCATTAAGAATAATTTAATCAAACTGGCGCTCCCATAAAAATATAATGGTTATTCCTACTGGGCACATTTAAAAATGAAACGAATGCACGCCATTGCACAATATTTTTAAAATAAAAAGAGCATACAGTTTACAAAGGTATTCAAGTCGCCTTTTGCAAGTTTTTATGAACAGTGAATAGTTACATTTATAACACAGATTATATTCGATTAACGACACTGACTATTTTAGTTACATTAAGTATACTCAATTTGAATCGTTCAAACTATGTACATTCTCACAGATTTTGTCACTAACGACCCGGGTTTCGCCTTTCGGCATCTTCAGGCATTCAAGTGCACGGATGAACTTGAACTGACGCTTAGTAAATGAAAGTTTCGTGTTTATATAAGATATAAATGTATCACTGAGTCCAAAGCCACTGCTGGCAAAAAGGATAAGCCCATGGGAATACCAACAGATTTGACTAGTGAGCAGTTTCAAGAATTATATAATTTGTTTGTCGGCAAAGGTTTTATGATTATATGATTTTATGGTTATATAGGGTATAGAAGCGGAGATGTGGGAAAGTTTGATATTTCGTTTAAAATCGGAAGATTTTGCAGCTGTGCTTTGTTGATTTCTAAAATTTCTTGGAAAAAGAGCTTATGACTGTCCGTATTTGGGTGTAACATTTTTATCCCTTGTTCCTGATTGAACACGTGTCCTTCCGATATTAAGTGATTGGCAAAAGTAGACGTGTCTTTTTTCAATCTAAAGGCTGCCATATGTTCTAAAACCCGGATGTTCAGTGTTCTTTCTGTTTTGCCGATATAAAACTTTGTACAACAAGAGCATTGCAATCTATAAATCCCGGATTTATTTAAGTAATGTATTTTATCTTTATTATTAACTAATAATTTGCCTAAAGAGTTTTTACAGTAAAAAGCAGGTCTTACACTATCAGCTAGCTGTTTTTTAATTTTAAGACTTGTATTTCCTAAAAAAATGATTCTACGCCAATACCTAGTATGATCTATGTCCTTTGACACTATACCTTTAAATAACATTTTTTCTGCAAGTTTAGTTTGTTTTTTTGATAAAAGATTGTCTATAAGAGACATATCGTATCCATTGTTTATGGCGATTTGTTTGATGATTTTCAATTCGATATTAAAGTTTATTTCATTTAAAGGAACACTCACAAGTCTATGTATTTCTGAATGAAAAGCGGCTAGTTTATAAGAAAATGGGTGCATTGAATTTTTATGGATTACAGTGTCAGAGAAGGTTGGCTTCCGAAATATTTTAAACTCGTGAGAATGATTTTCAATGTTAATATTTAAGTCAAGAAAGTTAATATTTTTGCCTCCGAATTCTAGAGTGAATTTTATATTTTTATCCAATGAATTTATAAAGTTATGAAAGTTAGTTATTTGTCTATCTGTTCCATTAAACAGGCAAAGAATATCGTCTACAAAATTATCGAAAAAAGCTAACTCCCTCATTCGTAACCATAGTGGATTCAACCCGACATATAGCGTAAAAAATTCATTAGAATTAGTTGAAAAACTTAAAAATAAAATCATTCCTTGCAATTCAAAATTAATTTCATTTGACGTGGTCAGTTTATTTACGAATGTACCAGTCAACATATGCAAAAGGATTATCGAAGATACCTTAAATGCACGTAGAGTAAACCCAATAGTAACAAAAGAGTTATTAAATATATTAGACGTTTGCGTTGACCAGAACTATTTCCAGTTTAACAATACAATTTATAAACAAACAGAAGGCCTTGCAATGGGAAACTGCCTATCACCGTTGTTAGCTGAGTTTTATATGAACTATTTAGAAGATACAATTTTTAGAAACAAAACAGAAGCCAAACCTATAGTCTATTGGTTCCGATATGTAGACGATATTCTTTGCCTGTTTAATGGAACAGATAGACAAATAACTAACTTTCATAACTTTATAAATTCATTGGATAAAAATATAAAATTCACTCTAGAATTCGGAGGCAAAAATATTAACTTTCTTGACTTAAATATTAACATTGAAAATCATTCTCACGAGTTTAAAATATTTCGGAAGCCAACCTTCTCTGACACTGTAATCCATAAAAATTCAATGCACCCATTTTCTTATAAACTAGCCGCTTTTCATTCAGAAATACATAGACTTGTGAGTGTTCCTTTAAATGAAATAAACTTTAATATCGAATTGAAAATCATCAAACAAATCGCCATAAACAATGGATACGATATGTCTCTTATAGACAATCTTTTATCAAAAAAACAAACTAAACTTGCAGAAAAAATGTTATTTAAAGGTATAGTGTCAAAGGACATAGATCATACTAGGTATTGGCGTAGAATCATTTTTTTAGGAAATACAAGTCTTAAAATTAAAAAACAGCTAGCTGATAGTGTAAGACCTGCTTTTTACTGTAAAAACTCTTTAGGCAAATTATTAGTTAATAATAAAGATAAAATACATTACTTAAATAAATCCGGGATTTATAGATTGCAATGCTCTTGTTGTACAAAGTTTTATATCGGCAAAACAGAAAGAACACTGAACATCCGGGTTTTAGAACATATGGCAGCCTTTAGATTGAAAAAAGACACGTCTACTTTTGCCAATCACTTAATATCGGAAGGACACGTGTTCAATCAGGAACAAGGGATAAAAATGTTACACCCAAATACGGACAGTCATAAGCTCTTTTTCCAAGAAATTTTAGAAATCAACAAAGCACAGCTGCAAAATCTTCCGATTTTAAACGAAATATCAAATTTTCCCACATCTCCGCTTCTATACCCTATATAACCATAAAATCATATAATCATAAAACCTTTGCCGACAAACAAATTATATAATTCTTGAAACTGCTCACTAGTCAAATCTGTTGGTATTCCCATGGGCTTATCCTTTTTGCCAGCAGTGGCTTTGGACTCAGTGATACATTTATATCTTATATAAACACGAAACTTTCATTTACTAAGCGTCAGTTCAAGTTCATCCGTGCACTTGAATGCCTGAAGATGCCGAAAGGCGAAACCCGGGTCGTTAGTGACAAAATCTGTGAGAATGTACATAGTTTGAACGATTCAAATTTAATATTGAAATTCCACCAAGCACCTTCAGTCGAAATCTTAAATTAAGTATACTCGACAATCATATACACCCAGCCCCGTTTTCAATGATAATAAAATATGGAACACTCATTTAAAATGCTATGCTTCAAAAATATTTGACATAGAAAGTTTATTGTCAATACGTTAAAAATTGCCATCACTCTACATAAAATGAAACTAAATTTGACTAAAGTCACTTCAGAATTTACTCGAGAAGAAAATACATCACCTTGATCAAAATCTCATTTTTCAAATTGAAACAAACATTTCTACTCAGCTTTCTAGGGTGATTGATGATCGAGATGCAGGGTAATGTGTTAACAAAAAAACGTTACATGCACTCGGATTAAAAATCATATAATATTAAATTTGATTATTGAATATAAGGGAATAGTGCATCTTTAATATGAATATGTACATAACTACCATACTAGAGGTCTGCACGGGCCGAAATTTTACAAAATTACCCGACCCGAGCCCGAGTCTAATACCACAATTGTTACCCGAACCAAATTGATTGTTAAAAATTATATAGAATTTTCAAATTTAAATATAAAATCGATTTGGAAATAAATGTAATGTTTGCCTGCACTGGCTATGAATAAAGCAATAATTAGATATAGATATGACAATCGCGAATATCCGTTTAGCTTTTTTAGGAAACTTTTTTTATATTTATTTCTGTGGTGTGTTGCACAGCTATCGAAATCAGACAAACATTGTCTTGTCGGCTGTAATTTGGAAGTTTTTTCTCGCGTTTCCGGTCATAATGGAAACATCTTCTACTCCAAGCGATAATTATTTTTGTCGTACCATTGTTGTGTTAATCTCAGGATGCTGTTTGTATTCTCAGAATTTCTTTTCGAGTCGATAAATAAAGTCGAGAATTCAAACGTCACAACTATATTATTTGATATGAAATAACCGAGTTCATATTCACTATTTTGACTTAACAGCCGTCTCACAATAACTTTGGTAGACTAGGCTGACATACCAGTTGACTAAATTCTTCATTTCAACATATCACTTTTCTTAGGAGCGCTTTGTGGTTTTTTTTCTGGCTTTTGTGGTAAAAAAAGAACTTACATCGGCATCTTTGTATATCGATTGATAACCTTGATTTGAATTTGAATCGTTTCAAATAGAATCGTGAACTGACTCAAGTTCATCCGTGCACTTGAACGCCTGAAGATGCCGAAAGGCGAAACCCGAGTCGTTAGTGACAAAATCTGTATGAATGTACATAATTTGAATGATTCAAAATTAATATTGAAAGTCCACCAAGCACCTTCAGTCGAAATCTTAAAAACCTTGATTTAAATTAATCTTTAGCATTTTATAACCTTTGACACTGCGACACTTCATAAAAACGATACGGTAAAAATATGTGTTCGTAAATTTCTGTTTAGCTATTCACGAACTTCTGTGATAATTATAATTTCTCCCAACATAGTGCATGAATAAATTTTATTTCCCGAAATTCATTGGCATGTCAAAAATAAACAGAGATATAAATTTATATGTTTAAAAAACAAAAAAAAACGTACAATATCCGAAAAATACTTCAATTGATGAATTCGTCACTCTGTGTACCTGGCGGATTAAAAAATGAATAACGTAATGTTTTTGTATAAATTTATGCCCAAAAAAAATTTAGATATAGTTTATAAGAATTACAAAATAACCCTATAATGTATGTATATTCTTACAGTTCCACTACAAAAATAGTCATTACATGATATTGCATTCCAATTAATGTGTTATCGTGTTGCACTTACACTGGTTTATGATAACGATGCTCTTTTCTCCTTGTTGGTGAAGGGTTATCGCCTGGAGACGTTTTATTGCAAATATATATTTTTTATATGGCAACAAACATAACTGCTTTTTTAACCATTTCATTAATTTATCAGCCGACGTAACTAGACAGCCGCTATCCACACTTTTCTTGTGAGGTAATGATTACTCACACATGGCGCGAAATGTGGAAAGATTTATTGTTATTGTGAAAAACGAGCGCTTATTTATACCATATTAGATATTACATTATACGTATATCTCATCAGCAGTTACAGCTTGACTCTGTCGGTTTTGTGCTTGAATATTGATTGTATAAAATGAAAATATTTTTTTTTTATATTTATTTAAAAATAAATCAAACAAATACGACGTACGGTCATCATAAAAATTATATGTTAAAATATTATTTAACAAAGTTAATGAAAACTTCATTTTAAAAAGGCTATCTTTTTTAAAACTTTTAAGGTGCTCACTGTCAATATGGAAAGTGGAAATAGTGGAAAGTTTTATTCTATTTTAAGGTTTATTTATTACATCGGTCTTAAACATTTCTTTGCCGCCTGTGTGGTCGAGTGGTCAACGTTGTTGGCTTCGGCTACGGAGGGCCCGGGTTCAAATCCCGGAACGGACAGTTTTATAAATTGATTTTTCAATCGATTTATGAATTTCTGTTCAAAGGCATGGATGTATGTGATGTCTTGAATTCCCCCCTCTCATCCACCCTATCCTATGAACGGGGCGTATCGAGAGCGATTAGCTTACCACTAATCCTGTCCTAGCTCTATCCTTCTATCCTTACTCTCTTTGGAAAAAAGAGAGGTTGAGCAACTGAGTAACAAGCAGTTCTCGTAGAAACACTTCTGTTGAGATAAACTCCATTATGCAAACATGCTCCACATTGGGAGCGGACATGGTTTAAAAAAAAACATTTTCAATTATATGAATGTTTTTTTTTTCATCAAAAGAAAGAGCGTTTCGCATAATTGCAAATGCGCTAAATCTGTTTAACTCGCTCACTCAAGAAAAACTCGGGGAGGAATTTCATCACAGACACCTTTTGTCCGAGGTCTCTAATTTAAGCAGAAAAACATTTTTTATATTGAACTCGCCGGGACTTGAAGCCAGATACATTTGTGTTTTTGGATACAGTTGTTATCATTAGACCACAAAAGCCGACGATATCACCGTTATTCGGTGGTATACATCAAATCGATTTCAAATGTCTTCATTTGGCAGTCTATACGAAGTATAATAATTTAGTGGTGATGATCATGAATGATGTTCACTACGTAGAAAATGTCATAATAGTCGTTTAGATTCCCGAAGAGTGACAGTAGCTGAAGTATTTTCCAGCATATCTAAGAAAGGTTACGTCTTTTACATATATTTTGTATAATTTTGCCAGTTTTTTAACAGTTGATAATAGTCATGATAATCTTTACCAAAAATGTGGAATTATTACGAAAAATGTTTTTTATTCTTTTATTACAGGCTTTGTCTGGTGTCGTACTAAATCTTTCTTTTAGTCAATAAGAAACAATTGTTAAAAGTTTCGTCAATTCCATTACTTTGTTTTTTGTTCTGCATCACGTTTTGTCCGTCATAATGTTTTTAGGGATGGGCTTTCGGTATTTACTACTCGTCTGTTTTTAATAAACAAAAACTCGAATAATCAACGTGTGGTAGAAACGACCGTCCATAATGCTAACTGACAGGGTGCGTGACTTAACAATCCACAGCCCAACAACACAACATTCTGTCATTCCAGTTAAAACTATCATAAATGAATAGATTTTTCCATTTTAACGCTGTTCTTTTGACTTCTTTGTTGTATTTTGTTGTAATTGCAATTGTTTTTTTTTCCTTTTTTGAATGCTCTGGAGTTGGGCTGATATGTTTAATATCCATGAGCAGCGAGGTTTTGGAGTTTCGGAAATTGCTTTGAGTCGAGGTGGCTGTTATTTGCCAAATGTACCTATTTAGAATCTTATGAATTTAAAAAATATAATAAATAAAGGCTGATTCCGGAAACGATATCTTTCAACGTGCATGAGTGAGTTTTTAGATTTTGTTTACACAAAAACTCTGAATTCAAAAAGAAAATAACTAGTTTTAAAATACAGCTCTTCGAAGTCTGACAGTTGTATATTATAATGCATGTTAATAGATCAGACGTCAGCAATAAGTAAGTACATATATAAAATAAACATTTCCGAATGTTTAGTGTATATTTTTGCAAACGGAATGTACTGTTTATCAAGTACGTATTTACAATAGTCTCATACGATAAACATTACAGGTTATAAAAAGAAAAAAAAACATTTTTTTTCTAGCCGATAGTGTTACGCTTAATATTTTTCAGTTATTTCTGTGATTTAATTGAATTCAATCTGCCATAATTGAATAGTTATTATATGATATGTACACTTCGACGATTTAGAGTCTTAAGCAGGGGTGGGGAACCTTTTATTCTCTAAAGGCCGCATTCATTTTTCTGATTCGACATAAGGCCGCAGTAAACATTAGCTAGGGAATCTTTAGCCAGAAACTCGACTTTACGGTCAAAATATGTCAGGAATTCACGAATTTACAAACATTTACAGAATTGGCCAGAAAGCCGTACCAGGGTGGCCAAAAGGCCGCAGGTTCCTCACGCCTGGTCTAAATTGTAGACACTTACTTACACGCAATTCTGACTAACAAATTAATTAATATTTGCAAAGCCTCATATTATTATGTTTATAATCACTTATCATCCATAGTCATCTCATTGTTTGCAGTTGTGTATTATTTTCGATTACTTAATTTTGTATGACCATTGTAAATGGAATGCATTGATCAAACATAATATGAATAATACCTCCTTACATTTGCATTCGCAAATATAAATCTTCCTCTGTTTATAGAAGCCACTTAGCGAATCTCTCGAAGCATGACGCTAATATTCTTCTAGCTGCTCACCGATTATATGATATCACACTTTTGCGTAAGGCTTGCATTTTTTATAACGCTCATAGAAAATGCAGAGATTTTTTCGCTATTACATTCTGTAGTCATGTGTGCCTGGATCAATCTATTCATTTCCATTTGTCGAGTATCGTCTTTGTCGCTTTGATTTAATCAATAGCATTGTGTTTTTATCAAAAAAGTGCTAATCCCAATTTTCTTTTTTTAATTAAAATTGTTTTCCAGGACGTGTTAAAAGGATTGACAATGACAACAATATCCTTGGGAGAATCTATACGTTTAAACATTATATATTGAATAGTATTCTTATTTCTACTGTGCTGTTGTGAAGATTTAACTCATTAAATTAATAAGAAATGGATCTATTCTTTTCACGAATAGATTTCTTCTAGATTCTTCTTTTTTGATATACTAGGATTAGAATCCTTCGGTGAATTATTTCAGACCGGAAAGAACACGTACGTTAAAGACACATTATGATTTTATTAACCGTGCTTTTTTACGGTAGTAAACAACGTATCTTTATCACTGCCAATGCACGGATAATTAAATTGGAACATCTGCAGTGACTTTTGTTCCAGACATTTTAACATCAATGTCTGCCGCGTAGATGATTGCATTAACCACAAAGGGTGAGCTATAATATATCGTATAAGAATCGCTATTCATGTGAAATTAAGTAGCGTAGCCACAAGCTGAAGTATTTTTCATTGTCTGAGAGCGGCGGGCAGTGTAGTAACGAAACTTTTTAGAACTGGTGTGTCCTGGGGAAAAACACAACAAAGATCAAGACCGGCTTCGCTCTGTACTAATCAGTTGTTATTTATTGCTCGTGACGGGTGATATCAGGGCCATCTATCTCGTGTGCAAAGAGTGCGGCGCACACAGGTGCACGTATGACGTACACTGGCGCACAGGCGCCGCACTAATATTTTAGCACTATCCACTCGTTTAGATCTAGTTTTTCGAGGCGCCGAAGGCGTCTCGCACAGAAATCACAGAGTTACAGAAATCCTCGAGCTGGCCCTGGGTGGACCCGTCCTAATATTTATAAAAGAATGTGGAATTAATTGAAAAAGTGTCATTTTTTATTACAATTCCTTTTCCGTCTTAAAAGTGGTCTATTGCCATTTATTTTAACGATTCCCCTCAATCGCCATCTTACTATATGCAATAGCTGTAACAGTCAGAAAGGTTTTTTCCGTCAATTTCCTAATCTTATCAACAAAATTATATATTTTCTTACAGTCAAAGTTATATTGTATATGTTATTGTGGTGAAGGAAAAATTAATTAGCAGACTTACATACCTAACTTACTTTGGCATTAATTACCGCAAGTAAAAGATTGCAATTTAAAATCTAGAATTTAATAATAATTGTTTAAGAAATACTCATTTATACTTATTCCACTTATATTTAATATTATCAGAACCAGTTGCGCTCATGACGAGCATTAGCAAATGGTAATAGAATACAATTTTACAGTGCAAATTATTAAGGTGTAACAAACAGTTGATAATGAAAGGAATTTGCAGATAACGATATAAAATATGTATCAGAAGAATTAAATTGACTATAATTAAAATGTTTACTGCCTCTTAAATATAATTAGAAAAAAAAACATTTAAATTATAGTAAATTGAATGCCTCTGATTCTTATTTTACATCTTTATCTGTAAATTCGATTTATCGTTTTGTTCTGTATTCATAGCACAGTAATATTGTATTCTCTTATCCTGATCATATTAGATATAAGTGGAATTAGTTCAAATGAGTATTCTTATAAGTAATGCCTTTCGACCAAGTATTGTCAGTGAACACCCTGAAAATGAAAAAAAAAATCTTAAGACATGGTGCAATAGAATCACAAGTAGAATTTGCCTTTAAAAAAAAGGTTGACTAGTTTTTTTATTTATTATGACACGACAAAAAGTGATTAATATAATTAAAATGTTGTGCTATTTTATATTACAGTGCCTACATAACAATATTTTATTTGGGTTTTATGTTGAAAGATCACATATTGCCTCACAATTTTCATTCATACATACTCCGACAATATACGCAAGTAAGAGCTTACGGCTAACATTAGGTTTCGTAATTGCAGGATGCGTTCAATAAATCTTGCTAAACAAATTTCTTTTATGATTTAAAAAAACGAAATCAAAGTATACTACGCCGATACATACTTAGTTTCTACAAACGTATCGACATGTTATGGCGAATAGAACCTACTTGCCTGTTTGCCCGGAAGAGCGATCAAGCCACGTGTTCACATTAGTCGAGGTTTGATTAGCTACCCTTAGGTGTGCTGTCATCAAATTTGCTCGCTGGGTGTGGTCCCTTCGACGTATTATTCCCTGGTCTAATTGGTGAATCAACACACCGTTTTCGCTCATCGCGCATTGCATGCACGGCGCCGGAAATATCTGAGCATGCCTCACTATATTTAGTGCACAATATAGACGGGAAAAATTTCTAGATATATTTTTTGAAAACAATATTTCTGTACGATTATTTAAAGCAGCGCAATGGTTTGAATATAGTGTTTACTACACTAATGTCTTCCAAGGTGTTCTTTGAAAAAGTAAGCGCTTCATATGTACATGATCTTGTGAATGTAAATGTATAGCAATACTGTACTAGTATATAAATATACTAGTATAGTAATAACTGTACTAGTATAGTTCTGTGTGTATAAATATATACACACAGTACTAATGATATAGCAATCTCGGAATAGACATCGATTGTAAAAAAAAACGACAGTATGTTTTAGCTAAACGTTTACCATAATATTTCCCCATCTTAAAAAAAAATGTATAAAATATACAATTATTCAAGGACATCGTTCACTATCTTTTCAAACCTTATCTATCGTATTGCATAATACTCTCTGATACAATTTTTTTTAAATATTACACTTAATCTTTTCAAAATAAAATGCAATACTTCTTATATAGAATATTGAAATACCGCAATGTGGTTTATGCATATTTTTTTTTAAATAGTAATATTTATATTTCTTATCGGTTATGCTGTCAAAATTATTATCACTAAGCAATCTTATCACAAAAAATCATTTTGACGACCAAACCACGCACACATATAGAACATATCCCGATTTACCCTACGCAGGAACGATAAATACAACAATTTGCCACTGAATGTTAAAACTATTATAGTTAACTAACATTATTTAATACTAAACTATTTTAAAGGATATGAAACAATAAACTTATGCTGTGAAAATAAACATGACCCGATACAATTTGCTAAAATTAACAATAAAACACTTTTTGTACTAATCCCCCATTAGGAGCGGTTTCGCTCGAAATTATTGATAATGCTCGCGATAAGCGAAATCGGTCATGATGTATAATAAATAATGTGGTTTTATGTTATGGTTTTCTCCAAGAATCGACAGTAAACACCTTAAAAGTGACTATTTACTAATATAGATATTTGATACTTTGGTAATATGCTATCTAACACTATCAAAAGTTTATTTTTTAAGTTAATATTGATAGCCCGTTTTTATAATCATATCAAGGTTACATTTATATTTCTAAGCCGATACGGATTTAATTTTCTTTTGTAAAGCCATCTTTTGTTATTTAGTAGGTATATAAATAAAATTACTACTTAATTGAAATCACAGTAACATCAACCGTACTAAACTACGTCAACTGAATTAGCAAGGAAAAAGTTACAAGATACTGTATAATGCTTTACACTGTTTATCTTTATAATAAATGCATGACGCTTTTATTTATAATATGTATAGAATTTAAAATTAACTAAAAGTGATATTTAGACTTTATTATAATGGATTGGTACACAGCAGAATTATTTTTTTTAGTTATCTATAAAATATTATATATGTATCTGGAAAAGAACAGCAATCAAAAGTATGTTTTTTTTAAATAAATAATTTATTGTAGTAATAGAAATCCCCGTATTGTACTTATCCCACATTTTCGACACCCAAATTCTGCTATACTGATGCGCAAGTACGAAAGGATAAGCACATGTGTAAATAATATCTACGTAATTTGGGAGCAATCCAAAAATAATATTTTATTGTTTCCACGCAATGTTTCGTAACTGGGCTATTTACTTTCTTAGCGAAAATTGATAAAAGTATACATCAGTAGACACAGAATGCGTAAGCTTTCAATGTACATTTTTTTTTTAAATAACTTCACGATTTATTTGAGTGGGTGGATATCAAGGTTAATTATGTATTTTCATTGAAAATAATAAAATATATTAAACTGATAAATTGTCCATGATTTTATACATACATCAAAAACATAAGTATAAGTTTACATTAGCATCTTTACCAAGAGAATGTCTTCAAGTCAAACAACGTTATCTAGAAAAAAATGTTTCGTCTCGTTTTTTTCTGTTAATTACTTGATTTATCATTGTCGGATACATGATAGTCAAACAGTCAATCTTTTCTTCTTAAATCACCAGTGAAGTTTAACGTTAACTACATTAAGTTGTCTTTTTTTTCATGTTTGAGCAATATAAACATACAGTACACAATAAATATGAATATAAGGCTTTAAATTACCATCTGATTTGTAAAGTTACAAAATAATAAAAAGCTTTTTTGGGTCTACTAAAAAGTTACTCTTCTGTGGGTAATATTGTTTGACTTAAAGACCTCGATATAATATATAATAATGAAATAAGTAATTCAATCTATAATAAACGTCTATCTCTTTAGTACATACCATAGTTTCTCTACCTTTTAAAGCCCGTGGCCCCTTTTGACTCTCATAATTTTCCGTGGCCCCGGGATACAATTATTTCGGGATCTCGAGATTGATGACTGGGAAACAAGGTGAGAAATTGAAAGATTCCATAATAATCAAATTTTACAATTATTGAAAAATGTGAGAGCTTCTTTGGCGGATTTCAAAAATTTTTAGTCGCTGGCAGATTTTCAAAACCTGGGAATATATGAATTTCCCAAAATGAAAAAATGTGGGACCTAGGGTGCCCGTGGCCCCTCAAAACTGTACTGTGGCTCCCCTAAAATAATATTTTCTCTGCGGCCCCCTTCGAACATGCTGTGGACCCTGGTTAAGGTTTCAGTATGTGGAAATATGAAATTGGAAAGGCAAGGTTTAAATAAACCATTATCTTCAAAATAAAATACTCATTATTAATAATTCCACTTTTATTTCAAATGATCAGGACCGGTGTCGCGACTATTTATCGTTAATAGCCACATTAATTTAATGATTTTTAATGAGTTTTCAAATTATTTTTAAGAGGTAATAAACATTCAACAGGACTAGTGGTTGACTAATCGATATTGCTACACCCAGTTATTAAAGGACCAGAAGGATGGGAGGAGAGGAAATAATGTGAATTCCCATCACAAACACCCAGTCTTCGAACACAATTTTAAATTGAATAATTCTCAAATTCACTGTGATCTGACCGGTAATCAAACCCAGACCTGCGTGATCGGTAGTGCAAGCCCTAAACCAACTGGGTCACAACAGGCGACTGTTCCAAAGTATAATCGTTGTCGTCTGCTGTGGCCCAGTTGGTTAGATCTTGCTCTAACGATCACGCATGAAGTATAAAATGATTACAATCTAAAATTCCAGTTAATTATTTCACAAGGTGTTTTTTTCTCACTCCCGTAAAATATTGTTTATGCATGTATACCCCTATTATGGGGACGCCTTCATTTATTTATATGTTTTCGATAATGCTTCGTTCTACAATTGTTTGAAAAAGCAAATAGGTCGTGCCAACATTTAAATAATGGTTTCCAACACTGATACCAGTCAAGTTGTTATCATTTGCGGCACGTTTCCACTGGATACGCGAACAATGCTGCTAAATAATTGTTTTTTTTTATAATATATAATAATTCCAATACGAGATCGGTTTTATAAATGGTGTCAAATCAAGGGTGCCAGAAAATCAAAGATATTCTGCTTTGGAAACAATTTTGTTTTTACATTCCAAGTGTTTCATAAAATACTTAACATTTCCGCTATCGAATTCAATCGAAAACGTTGGTCTAGGCCAGGAGCCTTCAAACTTTCAAGTGAGACGAGTCAAGTTATCAATGAAACAGAACAGCAATATATATGAATTTATAAGGTAAACATCGTAATAAGTTCAAAAGTGTACGTCTGAAGAGCCGCAGTCTGTTGACCCCTGGTCAAAACCAGTAATGGCGAATTTGAGTGGGTCAAATCTTGCTTATTATTTTTTTAAATACCATCCCGTGGGTCACTTGGAAAAGGGGAGGAAAAGAAGCCTTCGTGGCTCAGTGTCTGACCGGCGGGTCATAGGTTCGCCACCATTGGTTGAAGAATTACATCCAACTAAATAAAAATAATAAAAGCTATCCAACTGAATCTTAGATAGGAAAAAAATATTTTAACAATCGAGAGCTTCGTCGTGTTTTCTAGGTATATGCAAACTAAGCCCAGAAACATTTTTGTTAAGCAAAATACGTAGACCGAAAGTTCTGAAATGAAATAGAAACATTAAAAGTATAAATTAGGTCATCACACTTCTCCCTTGAGCCAAGAAATGAAAATTCTTCGTCTTTTATTTTGTTTATTGTTTTCGACTAAATGACACAGATTTGAGAATAATTTGGCTGAAATGATTTTTAAAATCTTAGGAAACGGACATTTGACTAGAAAAATATCGTTCGGGTGATTTTAGTAATAAATAAGCTTCATAACTATTATTAAAAAAAAAATACACATCAACAAAAATAATATGTACATCACACAGCGACGGATTAAGACATTGGGAGGCCCCAGGCGCAATACAATTTGAAGGCCCTGTTTTTCGGACAACTTGAAAGCTTCTCAAAATTTAATGTAAAGTAAAAATTAATATATACAATTGAATTAAAAATATATGGGTTATTTATCATATTAGCTATTTTGAGGGCCCCAGGGGTAATCTGCCACTGAGTCATCACATAATAAAAATGCTTTAAGGTGCCTTTTCTTAACAATATTCGAAATCGCGGATTAAATCATAAAAAAGTTTGATAAATTGGCATTCACACACCTCCATCCAATGCGATAGCTTACCTTTTACTACTTCCGTCCAGTGGGCGTTAGTTCACTCGATATCCCATTGACTCATCCCAGTTCTTATCGACATTGAAAGCTGAAAGCAATCAACGTTGAAATTTTAGCAAATGGTTGATTTTTAATGTTTTATAACAAAGAATTTACTATTTCAATTGAATATGCCATGTTTTTTAAAATATTTTATAATGAACTTAATTGAGATGTTTTATTGTGTAAGAAGATTCGTCATATTAACAGCATTTTATTTGTGGTTGTTGTTAAAGCTCGTAGGCTTTTCAATACTGCTCCATGTATTCTATAATTAAGTGATCCTAATTACCATACTGCCTAAATAGGTGACCTTTAGCGGCTACAGTGCAATGTAATAAAACGAGCGATCTGAATTCGGCGGAATGTTTCACGCTCGGGACAACTTTGCCGGTGGGCCTAGGAAGATGAATTCAACTTACAATAAATAGTTATAAAACGCCCATTCGAAGTGGATTCAACGCGGCCGAGAGATTGGGTCAACGAACTCCTCGTCATCGCCGTGTCCATAAGATTCGTAAATCTACTTCTTTTCGTAACGTATACAATGTGTACTATCATAGATGTACATACTATACCTATTGTTGTACCGACCAACTATTAATAAAGATGCGATGAAGAACAAAATATTCAGTATGCATATGTATGTAAATTTATTCTAATTTTCATTTCCAGATGCGAGTATCCACTTGAATAAAATTATTTTCACTGTTTTGAATTCATACTTAGAATGCTTTCATCTATTTATGTTTAGGAAAACAATACCATATTTTAAATGGCCGTCGGCCAATAGTATTTTTTTTCAAAGCTAACGTTAGACCTTTTTAACTATGTTCGCTCCTAATGTATAGCGTATGGACTTCTAATGTATAATAGATAACTCAACAAAAGTTTTTTTTATCGGAAACTGCTCGTTACCAGTGGCTCAAATTATTTTTTTTCAACGACGTTGACAGCTCGGCAACGTACCCGGAATTATAACATTATACCTTCTCGGGGAATTGAATGAGTTTCAACCCCAGGATATCCCCGTTTATCGAAAAGTTTATTGATGTAAATGTAACCAGAAAATAATATATGTACTCTTCATGAAGTAATATTTTGCTTGAAATGCGAGCTATTGTTACAAAAAATACAAAATGGATGAAAGGAAGTAGCGATACGGTTGTCAACTCTGAATAACATGGCACAAGTAGTTTACTACAGTGTTAAGGTCCTCTCCAAGGCCAGGCATCGTTTCGACAAAACCACAAATTTATGTCGATCGCTGACGCGATGCCAGGTGGCTCATTCACTTCTCGAGACTACCTATCGAGCCATAAAACTCATAATTGATGCAATTTAGGTCGCGATATGTCGTATTTGGTCAAAATGAGAATATGTTATGTTCACTTTTTGGTGTGCGAATGAGTCATCGATAAGGCGGTAGCTCACTTGTCAGGCAGAAGCAATTGCTAACTAAATTGCAAATTTCTTGTGATTACTTCGTAATTACATACTTTTTTATTTTTTCAATTTTCTCTAATTAGGCGCATAGGCAAATTGTGTAACACAGCATAGTCACATTGTACATATTTTCAAACCTGAATCTAGATTGAATTATAACCATTTATATTTTGAATGCAAATGCTACACTTTAGTCGTTCAACAGGATAGGTTTTCAGTTTCAAACCTACCTCATTTTTATACTTTCAATGGATTCGGCGGTAACTTTGTGGAAGATTTTAATAAAAAATAACTACAATTATTCCACGTGTTGTGCTACAAACTGTGACACGTGTTCCGCCTCTTTCAGAGGCATCCTCAGACAGACTTACTTTCATTGCATTGTTAAATACGTGGAATAATCTAAGTTACTTACTATTTTTTATATACCTAATTTTTTGCTAAAAAATGGGGTGTGACTGTGTCATGGACACGGCCGTGTGTTGTACGTGAATACGTCTCGTAATAGGTGATATTACGCCCCATTTTTACGTTGCCGGCTTTCTGCTTGACTCGGTCATATGGTGTTTTAATGGTACCATTCGATTGCTCTTGAGAAGCCCTTTCCAACCGAATGCGATATTTTTATTTCGACTTGGCTTTTTGACGCGTTAAGCCTGACATTATATATATATATTAACACCTTATTAAAGTCACAATATTACACTAATGTTTTATGTTTTATCTATAATCGATAGATTTTGTCGAGAGCTAACGATTGAAACTTAAACTAACATCGTAACTTCTTTGAGTCAAAAGTTATAGTAAATATAAATCTCGATACGCAGCGAAATTACCTCAAAACGGCGGCGCTTACCCCTCCGTCCCGCGCGATGTATCACAGTCCTTACAAAACCCAATATTTTTTTTTGATTCTTAAGCTTTCCAGTGGTGCAAATAAAATTTGGATAGCGATGATAGATATGAAGCTGCAACACCAAACTGTATCCCCCGATTTTGTTATCATTCGTTTTTTTGAATTGCCTCCCTATAGAAGCAATTTTAAAAACGTATTCACGTCAAAAATACAGAAACTGTGTAATCTTTAAATCTTCTTATTCATTTATGTAATATGTTATTGCATAAACTAGAGTACCTGTTATCACTTTTAAGGTAATTTAATGTGATTTAATGTTGGAAATTAAAAAATATATGTATAATATTAAAAAAGTAAACCACTTTTATGTAATAATTCCGCATTTATGATTAAAGATCAGAACCGGTTTCTTTAATCACAAACAATATCAACTAATGAAAATTTAAATCAATACAGGGTTTTTTAAGATTTCGACTGAAGGTGCTTGGTGGAATTTCAATATTAAATTTGAATCGTTCAAACTATGTACATTCTCACAAATTTTGTCACTAACGACCCGGGTTTCGCCTTTCGGCATCTTCAGGCATTCAAGTGCACGCCCTATATAACCATAAAATCATATAATCATAAAACCTTTGCCGACAAACAAATTATATAATTCTTGAAACTGCTCACTACACAAATCTGTTGGCATTCCCATGGGCTCATCCTTTTCGCCAGCAATGGCTTTGGACTCAGTGATGCATTTATACCTTATATAAACACGAAACTTTTATTTGCTAAGCGTCAGTTCAAGTTCATCCGTGCACTTGAATGCCTGAAGATGCCGAAAGGCGAAACCCGGGTCGTTAGTGACAAAATCTGTGAGAATGTACATAGTTTGAACGATTCAAATTCAATACAGGGTTATTTATACAAAATTAAGTAAGGCATATATATTAAGCCGCCCGTGTGGTCGAGTGGTCAACATCGTTGGCTACCGCTACAGAGGGCACGGGCTCGAATCCCAGTACGGGCAGTTTTATAAATTGATTTTTCAATCGATTTATGAATTTCTTTTCAAAGGCATGGATGTATGTGATGTCTTGAATTCCCCCTCCCACCCATCCTACCCCATGAACGAGGCGTATAGAGAGCGATTAGCTAACCACTAGTCCTGTCTAGCCATATCCTTCTATTCCTACTCTCTTTGGAAAAAGAGAGGTTGAGCAACTGAGTAACAAGCAGTTCTCGTAGAAACACTTCTGTTGAGATAAACTCCATTAGGAGTCCATATGCTCCATTTTGGGAGCGGACATGGTAAAAAAATATATATATATTATCATAATGTATCGATTTATATTTTCATTGGTTGTTGCTATTATATTTATATCTTATACCCACAATACATCCGTTAGATTTTTACAAAATTAAGACCATCTCAGAATATTATGCAGTATCGTAATGAAAATTTAAATAGTCTCTTACGAAAACCTCAGACTAAAATTCATTTTTATGTTTTCAAAGATTTAAGATAATCCTAGAATCATTTTGAGGGAAAATCTAATTAAGATTTTGAATACATTGGGATTGAGAACCACAGTATTTTCGAATTGAATACTTGATTAAGTTATCGTTTTCATTTAGGTAAGTATTAGTTATCGCTGATGTCATTGCTAATTGTGAATCGGTGGCATAAAAAATACAATTTAAAATGTAATTGATTAAAATTAATCGATAAAATTTGTTTCTAAGATAATATTTATTTGCTATTTATTTTAAAAAACAATATCATAAATTATGTATCAAATATAAAAAGGAACTCGAAAATCATGTCCTATCTTATTTTTAACACCACCGCTGTTCGTATATTATGAAAACGACACTTTTGGCTCACAACTACAAAACAAAATATAATTTCATATAATGTAAAATTTTCGCACATTGAAAATACAACTCGGTGAAAATTTTTAAAAGTTGAAATCGAAATCACCCATTCATGTGTGTAGGTAATTTATATTTTTTACAACACTACGTTGGCAGTGTTCAGTTTCTCACGTGGACAGAAACGACAGATATTAAATTTGTTTGTTTTCTTTTTAAGAGAAAGAGGTGAACAACTTTCATAATTATATGTTAAATATTTATTTTTGAATCTCGTTGGCTTGCATCCAATCTTGTTTTAAATGAATGGCGACAACGCGTCTTTGCTACGCACAATAAAGTTTGCACACACCACAGAAAATTTAAATAACTGCAATACCAGCGCCAAACGTCAGGTTTGCACGCATATTGAAAATCATGGTAAAAAAAAATAAGGCATATCATATACACTTCTTTAGCATTTTATTTGATAATAAAAATGACTCTTCCTTTTTATAGCCAGCTATTTATGTTAATTTATTTTTTACCACAATCGAGTCACGTCTTATCGGTCTTATTTTTATTTCGGCGATTCATTATATGTATTTAATCCCTGCGCTTATTGCCAAATTAATATTATTTTTATTTCGCGCATATTCTGTCACAATTGGCTATGTTTTATTGCGGTTTATTGAGGATATTAAAGAATATCGTTTGCTTTTTCGATATAATAAAATAAGTTTGACCATTTGTTTAGCCTATTGTGATTTTCTTGAATTAATTATTTAAATAATTTATTAATTATTTAACCTTTTCGAAGTCACGGCGCACTTTTGATCATGGAGAAAGGTGGCGGTGCACCAGAATTAAGAGGTCGAAAAAAATATGTGGACATAGTGTTTTTTTGACTTTTTCGGTTGACACTATTTTGCAGATTTTTTCGTTTTTACCATTTTTTTCGCGGTGCACTTGCAATAAGCTCGCAGTGCACTGGTGCACCGGTTGAGAACCACTGCTCTAAGTTCACGAAATAAGCTCCAACGTTAATTTGGACATCGATGTTTCTGCTGATGGATAAGATTTTCTGTATTTGAAAACGACTTGTCGAATAAACCTTTCTTCCTACATTTTGCTTGATAGTAAATTGAGTTATTTTAAATGTTGCCCGTTATTCTATTGTTCTGTTTGAATCTTGTTACTGAAGTTACTTTGATAAATTAAATATGGAGAGATTTATCAACACACTTACAGAGTTGTGTATTTATAAATAAAGTAATAACTAGCAAGCTAACTGACCAACCAACTATTAAATTATTAACTGAACATAAACGCCTTTTTTATATACTTGCTCAGTCTTCTTTGATGTCCATTTGATTATTATATTTGTCCAAATTTTTTTTTTTATTATTTATTAAAAAGTTGGATTGTCGGAACTATTTTGCTTTGTGTGTAATCACAATTAAAATCAACAGGTCTCGTAGGGCGAGGTTTTAATGTAAAAACACACGCATGTTGACGTACACACCACACCGTAATGAAATGGTTCTTGAATGGCACGTCATCGCACTCCCCTTCCCTTCCATATCAATAAGCACCCTATCCCGCCTCATCATCCTCAATGTTTTAATAATGAAATAATGATTATAAAAATCATAATTATTGCTTTATTCAAATTACTATTTATAATAAATTTAAAATTAAAGCATGTCACCTTTACTATTAATCTATATGGCAAATAAATATTTTTTAAATTACTTTTTGGATACCTAATGTGAATTTATTTTGATCAAACATATGAAATGTTTTACCATAATATTTAAATTTATATTCAAATAAATGTAAATGTGATTCATATTAATATTTCTTTTATTTTTCTATTTTTGGCAGGATAGCAGGACAAACAGACCCACCTGTCCACGAGAGTTGAAGTGCATACTTTGATAAACTATGTCAATATTAGTCTCTTCAAAACACAATCAATACCAGAATGCTATGATAACTTATATCATATGAAAAAATAAATAAAGCTGTATTTATTTATTTCATATCCTGATCACTAAAATATATAATCTTTTATCGGGCAATGATTTATATAACCAATCAATATTGGTTCACGAAGAATACAAGAGACTCCTTTTTTCTATTGAACTGTACAATGATTTTTCAAATATTTTTTTGTTTGTTTTCAGGTGTGATGCTTCGTCCACTTGGACTCTCCTTCCTCTACCTTCTGCTGATGTTTTATTTACCATTTGTACCCCTACCTTCGCCAAAGACTTTAAAAGGTAATGCTAAATTTATTCATTTAATATGCGTAATTCACTTGTAATGAAAACTACCATAAGGAAAAATTTTGGTCGTAAATGACAAAGCAGCAATGAAGCAAATTTAAATGATATGCTTAAAATTGAAATTCAATTGCTCATATTCATGCTTTTGATTAAAGGTGGAGAATATATTTTCTCGTTTATATAAACATTTTTTTATCCGTGTTCGCTCCCAATGTGGAGCATATGGCCTCCTAATGGAGGTATCTCAACAGAAGTTTTTCTACAAGAACTGTGTGTTGAAGTATCAGAAATGGTGGGAGGGTCATCACATCCATGCCTTCAAACAGAAAATCGAAAAATCCTGTTCGTACTAGAACGCGTGAGATCCGGCATGAAAGCCCACTATGCTAACCGCTGCGCCATAGGACCTGATATAAACATTAGGCATTCAATTATAGAAACACATAATTGGAAATATGTTTGCCGTCTTTTTTGCTATTGATGAATTTTGTTGCAAATTTAGCCTAAACATTCTCACCAGTTTTTTCTATCACACCAGTCAGTAGTGAAGTAACTTAAGTCAACGATATCGACCATTTGACCACAAACCCAGTAATTACATTTCGATATTTTGTAATTTTAAATTCCAAATGTCAATTGGGTGCAGTTATCCATAACAACCAGATTTCCTGCATAGTAGAATCCAAAATGGTACAACGAATGATAATTTGATAATATGATTTTCAGGTCACACAGGACATTACCTGCGCGCAGTGCTCTGCATCAGTGTCCTGACGATGCTGAGTCAGCTCGTAATGCAAATCACGTTTGCTTCCTTACCTTCATACATCTCCGATGAATGGCGGTCAAAATGCAGCATCACAGAGGCTACACTTCGGCACACGGGGATCGTCCCCCTGGATGGCCTAGATCCTTTGACTGTGTTCATGTGGATCGGACCTGAGGTGAAATTCATAAAGCATATCAACCCGTCTGTTACCAATTTGACTCTATATTATCTATATTAGCCAATAAGTAAAAACTTAATAAATGGGTAAAAATAGGCAAAAATGTAGCTACCTCACCATATTATATACACTCAAATATGATACAAACACTTGACAAATATGACGAAAAAAACTCAGTTATCTTAAAGAATAGCGTCATGAAGCATTTGATGTTTAATCGAAATTGCCGCCAACACAGAAATCGTTTGTGAATTATTTGTTTTAATTAATTATACAAGTCCAAGAATCGTTATGATCTTTGATTACTGTCAGAATAAATGAAAAAAATACATGTATATTCAATCGTATCTTAACTAAGATGTATAAGATGTACACATAGCTTACAATATTAACGATTTCGCAGCTAAATCAGTACGATTGAATATACATTTATTTTTTTCATTTATTCTGACAGTAATCAAAGATCATAACGCTTCTTAGATTTAAATTATTATAATTAAAACAAATAATCACGAACGATTTCTGTGTTGGCGGCAATTTCGATTAAACGTCAAATGCTTCACGACACTATTCTTTCAGATAACCAAAAACTCTAAAACTATTTCCACTGACAGAGACTAATGATGAAAAGAAAACAATTGAATGACAAACAAATGAATATCAAATAAAACAGTGCTACCAATTTTAAAAAATAAATTTATATTTTGAAAATAGAAACAACACTGTATCCCCAAAAATACTCTTCTAATTTATAATTTATTTTGCAGATTATCATGTTTTTATCATCAATTGGTATTTACATACTTAGTTTTAAGTGCTGTAAAGGCTTACCGGAGGAAGAACAACAAGCAAGTGTGCCCAAAAGAAAAAACTCTTTCTTGATTAGTGTCGGTAAGATATAATTATAATAAATCCAAATTAAATTGAATAATTTTAACACAAAATTATTGTAAAGTGAAATGCCTATAAGTATCGAGAAATTTAAACATAAAAAAATATCTCTTATAAAATTCACTAAGAGGTCAAATATGAATTGTTGTTTGTTTCCATTTATAAGAGATTTATTATTACAGTGTGCATTATGTGATTTTTAGGAAAATATCTATCCCTGTTTATGCTAATGGTTGCTGGATGTTTACGGCCCAGCATATTGAGCGGTATATACTATCTCGCTTTTCTCGGAGCCGCGACATGGTGGGCTTACGGCAAAGAATTAGCCCGTGCCTACGCCATAGTTTGTAAATTCATCATGGCAGTCATCTTCTGCCATGTAGTCCTGTTATTTGCTTATCAAGTACAGTGGATACTAGACATTTTACCTCCGGATAATCCGATCGCAAGGTAACTATTTTTTATTTTGTATTTAATACACACTGCGCCTCTCAGCATTTTTATTTGAATAAATAACCTTATGATAGAGTTAGTGTTAAGAAATTTATGATAAGAGGCGAAACACCACTCACAATTAGTAACACAGCCAGTGGAATGAAAAACTTATCAAAATATGTTAAAATAAGTTCATTAGAACACATCAGCATATTATACACTGATACCCACTTAATACACCCAGAAATACAGAACCGTACGAATTTTGTAGTAGTACTTACCCAATGTGATGTGCTTGTGTTGTTTTATGTGAATTTCAAAAGAAACACTATGTCCGTACTGTGTACAGGCTTATCAGTCAACTTTCTAAACCTTTCAATATTTTATAACTTACCCATAGAAACCTTTGTGGTAGTTTGTGTAACGTAGAAGTGTATACATTCAATAATTTATAAATTATTCTTTAAGTATTTCTCTTCAATTATTTGTATGATGGTTATTCTTTAATTAATCATGCATGCATAATCAATCTAACTTCTATAACTGTTATAAGATCACTCGTCTCTTATTGTTATTGATAAAAAAAATAGAAAATTTTAATTATTAATTATTATTTTAATCTTAGTGTCAACAAAAGCTGACAATACACCATTCTGTAGCTCAGAGATAAACAATCAAAAATCTACGTCAGGTGTTACGATTTAGAATATTCTGAATCAGCGTATTTAATTCTACATGGTGCCAAAATTTGATATGTCAATTTTAAATATAAACAAAGATTTAAATCAGTGATGCACAATCTATTCAATAGTAGGGCCAATTTATACATTTTACAATTGTATGAAGCCCGCAGAGGTTTTGTAGATAGTGATTAAAATCTCTCATAAGTCTAGAAAAAAGGGTATTATTTTTATAATGGTTGAACACCAGATTCTCCAGGTCATCTCTACTCTGTATTTTGTGTATATATTACAGTGAAAGTATATATTAATACTTTATATGTTGGTCATGGAAAATTTGTTTTTATTTCCCTGTCCGTTATCGACAGGACAGAAACCATTCCTTGCTTCTAAGTAAACATTGAAGCTACATCATCTGTTTATAAAAGCTTATTCTAAGTAAATATTTAATACAATATTTATTTTTCTTTTACTCAGTTGTTTTAAATGAGCTAACTAACATGCTCATTCAATTTTTTTAAAAAATGCTTCGATTTATTAAATTTAAAAAAAATAATTTGCAGTCCAAATACTTTTGTATAAATTATTCTCATTGTCTGTAATATAATTATGTAATATCAGCTGTTATATTTTTTTACATTTCTTTGCCTATGCATTCAGGTATAAGCCCGACGAGTGTATTAGGACCCTATTATTTTTATATGACTATGAGTGCAAGATTAAAATTATCAAAAATTGATACAAAATACATTGTCAGCTTTTTTAACAATATGATTAATTTTGATTTTACAATTTCTATTGGATATGCATAATTCAAGTCTTAGAAGATTTGTACTATTTTGTATCGTGCATGTTTTGCTTATTGTCTCTTTTTTACAGATACTTTGGTTTCACACAACTTATAAAGATGGATTGTAGTAATGATCCTCGTCAATTAGAATTCTTGCCTGCGGAGTGGGCAACGTTTGTAAGCCCGGTCGTATTGCTGCTGTCCTATTACATTATTGCGTTTGAATCTTCGGCATTGCTTAAACCACAGGTATGCATTAAATTTCTTTATGATTCGAAATTATCACAAGTTACTCGTGTTAATTAATTTTGAATTTTATAATAATTAATGAAAGCTTTCTGTTGAGATTTTTCAACCTTATCCATGTGGTCCGATTGGCAAGCTGATGTCTATTATTATAGCAAATATATTTTAATTTTTATCAATCAATGTCAAAGTTGAAAACAAATAGTGGGCATAGAATTACAGGCAGTGCATTAACCAAAATTAATTCCAAACTGCATTGACCATTTGCTAACAAACTGCAAATGTGTTCACGGCTTCTTAACTCTTTGAATAGTCATCTAAAAAAATAACAATAATTCAATAAACATATGAGAATGGCAATAGATAAATAGATGACAAAATACTTCGCCCTACCGGTATGGCGCTAAAATCTGGAACAGTTTTAAAACCTCGTAAATATGACAATTTATGATATGAAGCTTTCCTGGATTTTTTTACATGATAATATTTTACGAGAATTCCCCCGTACACATTTGACAACAAAAAAACAGAACAGCCTTTATTGTATTCTGATACAGTTGAATTTAACTTGAGATATTCAAAATTAGAACCATAAATAAATGATTAAAAATTTAGTGTTGCCACTCATGAAATTGTTAAAATTATTACAGTTGTTAAGAAATACAACTAACTTTCGAAATTGTTTTCCTATGCTCTCGCAATATTTCAATGCAGCTTTTATTTATTTTCAAATTTATAAACAATATTGCCACATGCAAAGGTATGACTAATAATTAAACACTAGTGCAGTTGGCTGATTAATAAACCCTCTGCATACTTGATCACTAAAATATTATTGCATAGTGCTTGTAATGTAATTTTTTCTTTGATTAAAAAGCCTAGCATTTAATACCACGTAACGTATCATCGCGCCAATTAATTCTTATTCATAACACGTTTTTACTATATCATTAATAGTTGCTGAAATTATGTTGTTTTTATATTATCTACTAAAATATATCTTCTTGCTCACTGACGTATTATATTATAAGATCTTTTTGATAAATCTATTTTTACACTATTAATAAGTAATTTTACTAATATATATAAATCTATGGCGTTATCCTCATCAAACTTAACCCTATCTACCCTCTACCATCAGAAAAATAGTAATTGGACAAAATCTGTAATAGTACTAATAGTAGTAAATAAATTGATTTGTTTACTGTTTGGTTGAAATTGAAGGTAAATTTTTATCTGATCTTTTCATTTTTCCCTTTCGAATTGGAATTACTAAGCCTGAAAAGAAAGCAGGAACATTTTCTAAATTGGAGTCGGGCAGTCTGAACGGCTCGATCCGAAGACAAATGTCGATGAGGCTTTCGAGAAAAAGAATGACTCGTAATGCCCTCACGCAAGATAAGTGGAGGTCAGCCACGAGGAAAGTGAGAGTAAGATATTTCCAACATACCGAGAGCGCACTCGTTCAAATTATCGCTGTGCTTTTATTATCACTTCAATGTAAATTTTTTAGATCACTTATTTCTCATAGATTTTTTAATTATATATTATTACTTTGTATATTATAAATATTTTTTTATTGTAATTATAATGTTGCACGTTTTTCTTGTTATAATATTACTAGCACATGCTTATTTCTAAACTTATTCTAACAAACACTAATAATGCTTTTACATTTTCGTTTCTTATATTTTAAGCGTATGTTTGTTCCTTGCATTTTGTAAAAAAAGTACTAATATTCAATCAAAGATAATTTTTACTACAACACCCATCACCATCATTTTTATTTTATCCATCAAGTTTTATTGAAACCAATAATGGTAAATATCCATTGAAATTTGTTATTAATTCGTTGTTTACTCAATCCTTTCCTACAATTGCAGTATCTGATTTTTTTAAAACTTATACTCATAATATTTTAGACCAAATCTAACAGACAAAATTAGTAGTTGATAACGGTGTTTACTACAGTCTCTGAAGCAGGCCTTTGACTTAACCACTTTTGATAGTACTTTTTAGTTGATTTTTATACACTAATAGTATGATTTTGAAACTAAAACGTACATTGAATAAAATTGTAGGTATTTTGAAATTATAAAAAAATATACATCGGCAAAAACAGGACTTGATCCTGTTTAATACTGGATTTCTCATATTGTTAATTAGTAGTTTTTAATTCGTAGTTTTTATCATGTAATACCTAGGTACTATATTTTCAACAGCATATCTATATGTACTGTGAGAATTGTTTATATTGTTTAAATATACAAAAAAAACAATCAATGTAACAGGTTGTGTTAGCTCATACATTTTTACCATGGACTGGTCAACATAAAGAGATGCACAAAAAGATCAAATGCTCCGATGCAGCATACCACAAGTGTATTGTTTTATTAATTTGCAATAATAATTAATGAATTCTTGTATAAATGTACATGGCACTTGATATATCGAGGTTTTATTGTAATAAATTTGCTATTTACGAATTCTATCTGTATATAATTCTGCAATAAATGTAATTATTAAACAATGTATTTATGATTAAAATAACCAAATAAATGCTACATAATTTGCACATAACATGGACATAACTATCAAAAGATTTGCTCCAAATTCATTTCACATTTTCATATTTGAATTTGCACTGTTTTAACCATAAAATTGATTGGATTTTATGTTTATATCACTGACATCTTTTGTGTTTTTTTAACATCACCATGATTTTATTTACTGACATGTTTTTTTTTGTTTTAGAACAGTTTGCATAAGAGACTTTTTTTGACTAGAACACTGTTACTCACCCAATTTTTTTCCACCTAAACTACTCTACATTTCCAACAAATGCTTTTACATGTGGTATGCTTTGGTTACCTTAGGTCGCTTGTTCGTTAGAAGACCCAAGTGCAACGGAAGCGACGCCTGTACGTATTTTTTTTATAAATAATTCTTTTACTGACAATGTTTTAAAATTGTTTCAAGGCATTACATTTCATCAGGGCTGTGGAGTCGTGAAAAATTCCGACATCGCAGTTAACAAATGCAACTCTGACTCCGATTTAAAAAAGATTTTTTTTAAATATCTATTTAAGTGCATAACTTTTTCTATTTTAATTTAATGAATAAAAAAAAAGGGTTCGAGTCGACTCATTTTTTACAATAATTTTTTACTTACTTCGACTCCATCAAAAACACCATGACTCCACAGCCCTGCATTTTACCCAATAGTAGAAATGACTGATAATAGTTTTTATTTCACCATTGATTGAAGAATAACTGAAAATTTGTAATTTGCTACAACATTGCATAATTAACTCTTATGAATATTTTTGATAGAGTCTGAATGGATATTTTCAATAGAAAATTACTATTGTAGAACTTTATTATTTCACTTGTTGTGTAATTAAGTGACAAACTTCATACCTCATGTGAAATACACTCATAAGTCTGAAATTATCATCAGGCTATTTGAAGATTGAAAAAATTGCTTTCCAAGGATGCATGTATTTTTGTTGTTTTTTATGGGACAATAATATGATCTCTTTAAAATAAATAAAAAATTAGAAATATTTTTACTATTGATTCCACTGCTTTTGAAATGTCAGCAAATGAATGAATAGCTTGCTCTCTGACACTATTCAAGATAAATATACAAACATACTTAATACATAAATAAATATTGCGAAAAAACACAAATTCAACTTCAGTAGAATACGTTTATAACGGCGAACAACAGTTTTAGAGACGTAGATGTAATCTCATGTTTGGTTTTCGTAAAATGTACTATGAATGTAAATCCGTTAAGTGCAACGCCCGGTTAGTACAATGTAAGTTGCCTGTCCCTAGACCGCCGTTCTATCCGTATTCTCCTGTATATCCATAACTCGAAAATATCAATTTCAGACATGTGAACTATTTTACTGAGAATGTGACATGTTTATCTCCTTTAGGAAGAATTTCCAGACTAAATGTATTGTAAATATTTATCCGCATCATAGTTATTGATTCTCATTCCTTGATTATTGAATGTAGTAGACTTACTTCTTAATACTTTCTTCTAATCCTTCAGTCTGATAATGCTTCACAAAGTAGCTAAGTTTATTCACAACAAATGGAATAACAAAATTACGAAAGATATCATTGAACAGTTGACCATTTTATTATTTTAGTTTTTCCTTGTTCAATATTTTTTCTTGATTTGAAGATTATGTGGGATTTTAATTTTACCATAGATGGTTCTGTATGACATATCAATACACAAATATTGAAACTATTTGTTTCATATATCTGCTATTATTTTTGTAAGATAACAAATAATCCTACATAGTGTTCATTTGAAATCACTAATTAACATTTTGCTTTGTAAATATTCTAAATATTTTTATAAAACCGCGCTTAAATAATTCAACCATTGCAAGATGTATTCATATACATATTTTAATGATTTGAAAATTCATTGTATCAGTATAAAGAATTGTATCTGTTTTTTTTAAATATGTAGTTCAATATATTAAGCTCATATTATAGCTGAACTACTTATAAGATTATAGATTACTGATCGATTATATAAATTACCAAACAAAATTTAAAATTTAAACTTCCGAAATAGCTTTGTGCTGTATACTGTACAAAATGGATGCCTAATTTACAAATGCTGACTTTTTAGCTTTATGTGTCTTCCTGGATTTTTGGGCTATTAATTAACAAGAATAACATCCTTGAATTACTTTACATCATATTTATATATTAAAATATATTTTTATATTAAGGAACAACATTGCCGGATTATTATTTTCAAAATACAGTTTAAAAAAATAAGCTGGCGCAAATCACAACAACTTACCGTATAAATGTGTTTTGATTTAGTTCATCTTTCAGGAAATACATTCAATATAATTCACCAATAAATGAATTGTGTTTTATTCCTCAGTTGATTCGCGCTGTGAGTCCTACGAGGAAATTGATGTCTCGCAGGTCAAACGCCAGCAGCTCCATATATTATCAGGATTCAATGGGATCCGTAACTGTCGCGCCCGAGGAAGGTATACCTATGCAAACATTAAATGGTGGGTCTAGGCGTGCTGTTCTTTTTCTATTCATTATTTGTTTCATTTATTTCCGTTTAGTTGTCATTGTTGAATAATTTTAATTTAACCCTCCAAGGACGAGCGTCACCATATGGTCACACAAAACACCGTTGTCTATTGATCCCACTATTCATACTTTTTCTACCTGAATATCGTTGCTTTTGCTCATATTTGGTTAAGAAGGGTACGGACTACAGTTAGTCATCAGCCGTGGGAACAGGAACGGTCTCTAAAACCACATGTGATTTTTTGAATTTCCGTTTTTTTTAATTTACTTTTTGAAACTGTTAGATATTTTTTTATAAAAACATAAAATTATTTACAGTTATTTTGCTAATATATTTGTTTTGAAATTATGTTGATCTAAAGAGGTCAAATTGTAAATATTTTTAAAAAAATCACGTTTAGCTATATTTCAACCCCAAATGTTTGCAAGCCCATACGGTCACTTTTGTCCTTACTACTGTCCTTCTCAATATTACACGGTAATAAAAGGATGAGCATGACCATATAGTCATGCGGAGTTTCTATACAACGACTTTGCGTTTTTTTTTTTTTAATTTTGGATAGGAATAAAAGTTATCCGTGACTTCAATATGGCTTAGAAAATATTTTTTTTATCGGAAAAAAGCTCTCGTCTCTGGAGGGTTAATGATTTATTTAGTTCACCGTAGCTACTAATCCATTTGTGTCGTCGTTTCTTGATAGTAATCTTTATAAATAAAAATATGCATCAACACATTTCAATTTTTCTTTGTTCTGAAAGAATAATAAACCTTTTTATAAATTTGTATTGTAAAATACTTTTATTTATAAAGTTTTAAATACATACACATTCCATTGTTTTCTTATCATTTCATTATTAGATTTGGGGGCATTAATGACTTTGTATAGTTAGAATCATTACCGTATTGTCAAATAACATATTTTAGAACATTTTAATTTATCCAACGATATCTATTTTTCACTATATTTTTAGATAACCAACCAGAGGAACCTGAAAAACCGTCAATACTCGAACATGTTATATTTACAATCGCAAGTATATTTCAAATTATGATAAGGTTCGTTTAACTGTTTTATTTTTGTTTAATTTTTTATTATAGGTTGTCAAATTTAATGAATAATTGTGTCCGTTTTATATCTTAATAAACCTTTTCCAGATCATCATACATAGCTACCGCTATCATCATGATGGCTTGGAGTATAACGTATCACTCTTGGCTCGCATTCATTTTGCTGTTGTGGGCCAACGTTGTGTGGATGGTTCAGGACCAAAGGGGATTCACCCTCAGATCGAGTCCCGTTCTGGTAGCATACGCTCAGTTACTTTTGCTTGCTCAATACATTTACGGAATGGATATAAAGGAAGACGAATTGCCCTCTACGGTGAAGGTAAAAGGAATTATGAAAATGACTCGCAGTTTCTAGCCTTTTCATGACAACGTACTAATATTTTTGTTGATTTCAGGGGATGAATATGGCGCAGATAGGGTTCGAACGAGTGCTTAATCTTCCTTGCTTGCCTTTGCTAGTAAAATCGTTATACACTGTAATGTTTTGGGTGACACTGCGTCAGTGGACCCAAGAGAAGAAAGAACGGGTGACCTCGACGGCTATAGCTGATATGGTCGCACCGTTGCAAGTGACAGTCGGAGCGGCCACTACAGGTTAATTACCTTTTATCTAATTGCCACGTGAACTAAATCCAATTCCGGAAAAAATACTCGTGTGTTACTACTACAAAACACTAATGTGTTATCATATATTATATAATTATGAATCAATTAAAAGATATTCACTAAATCAGATTATCTTCTTGGATAGTTAACAGAACGATAAATTACTTTTAATGTGTTCACTGTCAATTCTTTGTGGAAAAACTATAACACTTTTGTAATAATTCCACATTATTTATTTTAGATCAGGACCGGTTTTTCTCATATATAAAAGATATATTGATAAATTCTTGTATAAATAAACCTGTATCTTATATTTCATCAACTGATAATGCTCACCATGAGCTAAACCAGGCATGGGGAACCTGCGGCCTTTTGGCTACTCTTGTGTGGCCTTCTGGCCGATTCTGTAATTCTGTAAATGTATGTAAATTCCTGACATATTCTGACCGTAAATTCCTGTTTTCGGTCAAAGATTCCCTAGTCAATGTTTACTGCGGCCTTATGTCGAATCAGTAAAACCAATGCGGCCTTTAGAGAAGAAAAGGTTCTCCACCCCTGAGCTAAACCAATCTGATTTGAAATAAATAATGTGGAATGAAGTGTTTTATTTCTTAATTGAATGATAAATGCATGTTTCTCTACTTCTTCTTAAACGTTAATGTGTTTATTTTCAGTTTTGGATGAGGATCCAAATATGCAGACATCTCCATTTTTGAAGAAATTTGGAGAGATTGTGAAAGGATTCCTGACAAAGTTTTGGATATGCGTTGTGGCAACAATGCTATTTTTGATTGGCATCACCGGAACCCGTGTCACTGTATTCCGAATTCTCTACATGGCGCTCTTTTTAATATTTATCCTGACTTTCCAAGTACGACCTTTTCATGTGAAAACTCTTAATGGCCTAATTTGATTAATTTTATCGTTTATAAAACATTTAACATGATAATTATTTTGTTGTGACATATTGCCAAACGCAGTAGTTGAGAGCTTATGCTCTAGGGCGGAAGCTGGGAAACTTTTACAGATTTGACCTAAAATTCTTTTCAGAAAAGCAATCACACCTAAATAAATGTGATTTAGATAATTTACCCTTTTAAAATCTTACGCTGGGGCTTTTTTTGTTTATTTTGAAATCTGAAATTAGCTAAACTACTAATCCGTTTCTCATCCCACCTCAATTTGGAAATTTTTATTTTAGATATCTCGTCGAATTTGGCGAAAAATAATGTACGTTTTTTGGGTAACGGTGATCGTTTACTCAATGTCCATTTTGATTTTGGTATACACTTACCAATTTGATAATTTCCCAGAATATTGGGAAAAATACTTGAGGATACCGTTGACACTGTAAGATCTATATTCGTACACTTCATTTTCTAAGTTAAATATCATCTTTATACTGTCAACTTTAAAAATAACTTTTTTCACAGGCAAGAAGATATTGGATTAGAAAGATATAAAACAACTGAGTTGTTTTTGAGACTATTAACGCCGACATTGTTTTTGATTCTGACTGTCATACAACTACATTACTTCCACACTGACTTTTTGGCAGTATCACATATCAAAAGCAGGTAATTACAATTAATGGTTTATATCGTCGGCTTAACTTCCAAAATACAAATACACCCAATTATCTTATTGCACCGGGGATACGTTCCATGCGAAAAAGCCGTCCAATAAAGAGATTGTGTAAACAAGGGTGAAGTGTATGTAGAGAAATTAAAAACATATCCCATTATATTGAACCATGCAATTTCTAAATGTGTAAAAAAAACCAGTGCAAAAAGAGAGTACATTGGCTGGAAAAGGAAATTAAAGTTGACAAAATGTATCCTACATAATACTGTTGATGTACATAATTTTTATTTTTGTACTTCAACACTACTTTTGTAAGTACTTCGTTCTGTATAGTGGAAATTTCAATGAAATTCATTAATTTGAGTTTATTTTATTTTAATACTTTTAACCTTTTTTTATTATTTCTTTTGTAAAGATATTAAAACTGAAAAAAAAAACTATATTTCCTTTGAGAAGCATTTTTAAAATACATAAATTGAAAGAAGCGCAATAACAATACTACCAATTTTAATGTTACGAGTTCAATGATCATTATGATGAAGGCAAATCAATCAACTGTTTATGGATATATGTATTACAGAAGCAGTAGTGTTGCTCGGCAAGATTCACAAGGTCCACAGTCGATAGCTTCTTCAATGATGGGAGGAAGCTCTTTACCGCCTTCGACACCACGAGAAATAAAGGTAAAACTACGTTTAAAAGAATATTTTCATTTGTATTAAATTCTTTACAGTTTTCAATGATTATAAAGTTTTTTTATATATTATTTATAGACAACGGAGAGCTTAGAAGTCAATTCAGAACTCAGACCAGGCGATAACGGAGAACCGATGAACCGCCCGCAGACTTCTGCCACCCACACCCGCAGCGGCGTATCTGTCAATTTTTCAACATGGCTTGCGCACACTCAAAAGATTGTTTTTAAAATCCTGCAATCGGTGATGGATTTTGTTTTCCTCTTTTTAGAGCTGCATCTCATAAAAATAATTATGCTATCTGTTATGCTGCTTTGCGTATTTGATGTAAGTTTTAAAGCGGTATCCTTTGATCAAAGAAAACAATATAAAACAAACGTTTGTAAAATAACTATTCTTTTGTGTTGTCTTGTTTTAGGCGTGCGCTATTCACGCAGCATTTGTCGTGATCGTGTCTGTGAGTTTATTATTCAACACAAAAATACAACTGGTCATCATTCATTTCCTGTCGGCTGCCACTTGTATGCTTCTCTTGGCCAAAATGATATATCAAATTCACTTCATAGAGCATTCTTCGTATGATGTCAATTGCACGGTGAGAAACCTTATTTATCAGTATATTAGACATATTTCAATTATTACAGCTGTTTATTAATCTTAACTAAACCCTATGTTTTTAGAGTCCATTCTCGAATTCATCCGACTCTCAGAATGTTTCCTATGAAGTCACCTACAACAACGCTGAATGGTTAGGATTCACAAAGGCGACTGCGCCGATAACGCTATCTAAGCTGGTGAAAGGCTATATCGGAATAATCATTGTTACAACACTAAGATCAATAGTGGATTTCCGACAATGCTTCAAGAGGTAAATTATTTTTATTGAAAATTCGAGCTTATTTTTTTTGAATCATTTAAATTTTGTACATTTCCATCAGTTGAAATCCTAAAATATGAGTACACCCATAATATAATCATTGGAGGAATAAATAAATAATAAATTAGAGCAGTCATGGTTGACACTTGGAGTTCCGGCCAATTTTCAATTGAATAACATAGTAATATAACTAATAAATTACTTACTTAAACCAAATTAATCATTTAGCGTAAAAAAAAAGCAAAGTATCTTGAAAGTTTAGGGTTTTTCGTCTGATCATAACATGCGCAAGACTGTTTTGTACACATTCATTGAAGCATTCCGTACAAGTCTGTTCCACAAGTTCGTACAAGTTCCTGCTACAAAATTTAATATCTTCCTACTTAAAAAAGAAACCAAATTTATTTTTTATTAATATGTTCATTATTCCATTTGTTAAAGAACAAGTAGAATAAGAAATATAATATATTTGTTTTCATTATAGATTTATCAATCACGATCCTACGATTCGGCCACATTTGATGTTTCCAAAAGTCACGAGAACTGATGCTGATAAAGATTTGAAGCACTGCTTACAGTTTCTGTTCAATTATGGATTTTACAAGTATGGTGTTGAGGTAATTTAAATTTTCTCTATTTTCCCCATTTCTCAAACTCAAAATAGTCATGTTACTGTATAGTATACCTTCCTGTATTTTCTTACTTAAATTATACACAAAGGTAGTGTTTTATTATTTTTTACATGACAAAGTCGAAAGGTACCGAATTATGACTGAACTAATGTTATAGCCTTAAATTTTTTTTTTTAATAATTTGTTACCATAAAATCACAGAGATATAAGTCTTACATTGTGTGTGAGAATTTTAATTATTAAATAAAAAAAATTATAGAGTATACCTCTGGTGGGACTCGAACCCACAATCCTCGGCTTAGGAGGCCGATGCCTTATCCATTGGGCCACAGAGGCGATGAGTGAAGTGCTGCTAAAACAAAACTACATCATCCCTATCTACAATAGAACTTTTTGTTTTATAAATTGTATTTTTTATGTAAACTGAAAAAATATATAAATAAAAATAAAATGCCGTGGCGATGTATAATCAAAAAAAAAACGAATAGTATATCGACTGTGGAAAGGAAAAGGGACGTAACCCACAGTTTTTCAAAACAGCTTTTTTTCGATAATAACAATGCATCCAACTCGATACACGGTCTATCAAAAGGATGTAAGCTGCAAATTCCGAATTAGTATCTAAATTTAGTTTTTAAGTTTGAAAAAAGATGAGCTTGTGAAAATTTAAACTAAGAAAAAAGACTTAAAAAAATGGTTTTTCTAGACAATTTCTTAAATTAATATTAGATTTTGTCAATTAATCACCAGCTTTCTTAGAAGTCTCCGTGCACTTCAAGGTTGTGTATATTTCATAATTTGCATATGACCCAAAATCCTCAAAACACGTTTTTCGTGCCTCCTGCAAAATTTGCTGTGTGGGCTACGTCCTTTTTCCTTTCCACCGTCGATATTATTTGTAAATAGTTCCCTAAATATAAAAATATAAGAAGAAAGAAACTATATAATTGTTTTATAATTTAGAATTTCGACTGAAGGTGCTTGATGGAATTTCAAATTTGAATTGTCTGAATGTTGTACTCTTCCATTCATATTGTCGTTAATGAGCCGGGTTTCGCGTTTCGGCATCTTTAGGTTTTATCAAGTGCACGAATGTACTTGAACTGATGGTCAGTCACTTTCTTCGGAGTCGGTTTTTTTTATTTTAAAGCTGGAGTCGTCTTTTTCTTACACGACTCCACAGCTCTGCTTTTAAGTATTAGGTTGTATAGACTTGATAATAACTTCCCATGAAAATTTAATGACCCAAAAAGCTCTTGACAGATACATACTGGTATTCTTACCAAAGAAGAAGGATATTTGTAGAACTAAAATTTTAGAAGTTATTTTTTCACCTTATTAACAGCTTAACGACCGTGGATGCGTATTTGAGTCTTTGAAAAACAAAGGTTGCTGGCCGGTGGACACATATATGCGTATAGGCGAAGTATTTGGAAGCTAAGAAAATTGAATTTTGTAAAGATATCTCAATTTGCTTACAAATTATATTGAATTTAGTAAAATTATAATGTTTGCGGATGTTATAAGGTTTTAAAATTTTATTTCGCCAGGTGAAATTTTATAAAAAAAACGTGCGGTCGTTAAGCTGTTACGATTCCTAAAGATTCCTGTACCAGACACAAAATAGATTATATTTTAACAAATTATTTCAGATTTGCCTCATGTGCCTTGTGGGTCTGATCGGTTCCCGTTTGGATGGATGGGCAGTGCTTTACGGTGTGTGGCTGTGCATATTTGTCAGCTCCAGTCGGTATCGCCTCTCCGTCCTATGGAAGTGGTTTGTAGGATTCATCGTTGTGATCCTTCCAATCCAATACCTCTTTGTTGTCGGTATGTTCCCGCAGCTCTGCATCGTATATCCGTGGATGGGTTCTGACGAGGTATAAACAGTGCATTAAAACAATTACAATATAAAGTAATAATTTATCGAAATCTTTAAATACTATATTATCATTCTCCTTTATAGTTACTGCAGCGCACGCGTGACTGGCTGATGCTTCCAGATCCGAATCACCGTCCATACGCTGCGAAGATTTTGTGCGATTTCGTTTTGCTCATGTTCTGTTCGCGGCAGTCGCTCGTGTTTCGTATCGAACGGAGGCACGGCGATAACTACAAAGGAGGCTCCAACTCCGACGCTATCAATGAAGATTGGGAATCCCATGACTTTAAAAATCCTGTGCCTGATTTTGTTACATACATCAGGCAAGTAGTTTCCAAAAACAAAATTAATGAAAAGAAATGTTTTTAATTCATTACATATTCATTTTAATAAGAAAATAATATTTTTTTTCAGGTCATGGCTAGATGTTGTTAAAAGGATATCATTTTCAGGATCTCTCTGGGTAACATTGGCCATTATGTTTTTGACTGGTACAAATCGTGTCAATCTATTTTCCATGGGATATTTAATCGGATCCTTCATCTTCCTTTGGCAAGGAACAGACCTCTACCTTCGACCGATTAAGAGTACACTTAAATGGTAAGCTAGTATTCATATCACCAAATCATATCCTAATTTATTTTCACTGTTTCCCCTATAATTTTAGCAAGACTAGATAAAATATCTTCCCTAGGATATTATAAAAGTTAATGAATTTCTCCCAGTAGAAATAAGAAAACTCTGGAAAGATTGTGATCGGTTGTTTGTGCTAGTTTTTTTATAATTACTGTCTTTTCTAGGTGGAACTGTCTCCTTGGCTATAATGTGGCAGTCATTGTAATAAAAGCATTTTTGCAAATACTGGGTTGTATTTTTATTCGTACCATGCAAAGCAATTGCTGTTGGCTAGTCCAGCTTCTAGGAATAGGCTGCATCGATAAGTTTAGCGGAGGCTCCATTAAAACATTTTTCAAAATGAGAGTATCAGATGATCGCGTAAGTTAAAACATTTTTTTCTATTTGATCACTGTAAGTCTTTGTTTTTTTTCCATGAGATATTTTAAATCAATGCTAGCCATTATTTTCATCCGAACGGTAAACACTCTTGGATTTTATATTTTAAAGCATAGTTGAGCGACAGTCAGTTCTTTCTTTTTAGTTTTATAAAAATTAACCATCTTTCACCGATAACATTTTTTTCAATTATGACTGCTCTCAATGTATTAATAGATCATAATATATACTCAAGTGAATTTTATGTTAAAAATGTCAATCAGCTCAGTCTCTCTCTTTTAGAAAGAAGAGAGAAAGGAGAGTCCTATAAGGTACTAATAAGCGGCCAAAAGCTCAGCTTCGGCTTTAGTGTGCCTGTGAATATACATCCATAAAACAATTTTTGAAATTTGCAGTTCAGGGATTTAAATCAGTGAACTTTAAAACTGAGCAACTACAGGGCTGGCAATTTTTATTTTATGGAGTTACAATTTATTTTATTTAAATTTATTCTCTTTCAGTTCATGGAGACTTGTACTGTACCTCGAGAAGATATCGGATTAGCGTGGGACGGAGTCTGCTTCGGATTTCTTTTAATGCAGAGAAGATTGTTCCACAGCCACTATTTCTTGAGAATCATCGACGAAAGCAAAGCCATTACCATACTTCAATCAAGGTGATATTTCAGATATTTTTCATTACGAAATGCATCATAAAATGAATCATATTTCTGTTGATTTCATTTTTAATATTCTTATCATTCAAAGGGGTGCCGAATTGATTGAAGAGTTGAGATTGAAACAGATGAAATTGCAAGACGAACAAGAGAAAAAGATTTTAGAGAAGATCAAAGTTAAAATGGATCGCATCAAAGCCAATCAGCAAAAAATACAAGGACCCGCCTACAAAGATCCGACCAATCATTTTGTCGGTAAGATAAATAGTTTACTACCTCTTGTTCAGTTTGTTTCAACTGTTTAAGTATTTAAAAATAGTAAAGTAACTTTATGTAATAAACAATCACATCATTAAATCTGCAAGATACCCATGAAAATATATAGAATATACGTATTATATTATGATAATGGTTAGGTTTTATAAGCTTCATGCTTTACTACAATATTCCAAGTTTATTACATAGTTATTATATGTTATAGTAATTTTCCATACAATTATATGAATTCTTTTTTTATAATACAAAATTTAAATAACATTGCACGCATTAATATTGTGATGTTTGTAGAATGTTTTGAAATGTTCAGTTTGTTATCGTCATTGTACCACGTTATGTTGATTGATTTGTTGTATATTTATTATAAATAACATTTACCGAACTCAGTTTACCTTGAAATCTTTGTAAGTTTACATCTCATTTTTTTGAATTTAAAAAAGGAGAATTTTTGAACTCTGTTCCTGAACAATATTTGATTCATGTTTGTCTACATTTTACAAATCTTATATCATGCATCAACAATTGAATAAAAATTACATGTAAACACACTTTAAACCAATTGTTAGAATGCGAAAAAAATATTTGATTCATAATTAATCTTCCAATTGAAAATATAATTCTGTAAGTACATGCCGCATTCTGACATTGAGATATCGTGTTTACTATTGATTTTAATGTCTCACAATATGTACGTGTGCATCCTTACCTCCTATCCCTTGAACCGTATCATTCCACGTTATTCTCTGGGTGATATTAAAAACAAAATGGCAAAAAGAGGATGCCTCCGAATTGAAGAGCAGTCTGGTTCACAAGAGAAGCGGATCGAACGTGAGCGAGTGTTGCATATCTGTGCAGACTCCCGCCGGAGGGTATCACACTCCTCGCACTCCGACTACCCCGGGCAGTCCCCGCGGGTACCACACGCCGATTTCACAAGAAGGTTCCCCGGAGAGGTTAAGATCACCGCCCGGACCACCGTCCCCCTTCTCAGCGTTGATGACGGTGTCGCTAGAGGCTTACTTGGAACCTCAACGCATCTCTTTCGGCTCACCTCCGTCCTCCGAATTAAACCAGAGACCCCCGTCTCCCTCCGAGTCGTTTCCTGTTTTTTCCCCGCCGCTCGCGCGACGCCGTCGTCGATCGTCCAGCCAGGTGGGCCCTGCCGGCGCGCAGCTCATCACGCCCAGACACTCAGTCATCTCTTTCTCCAGCCGCTCTCAGCTATCTCATCACACATGTAACGTTCGCCCCCTTTCTTTCTCATTTATCTACTTTTTCTCGCTATTTGTACTTCTGTGTTTGTCTGCGCCATGTATATAATATGAATGTAAATATTGATGTCAATTACTATGGTCAAAATACTTTAAAATTGATTGACAAATTGTGGCAATTCCAAAAAAAAAATCCTGAATAAATGTTTAACTGTAAAATTCAACTTTAAAAAATGGCTTTCAATACTTGCCCTTTTTATCTCTATAAAAGGGAACGCAAAATATTTTCGGTGTATCGTGGACCTATAAAATAGGTTTTTATTCTTCCCTCATGATGTACTTACAAGTGATATCAATCGATCTCTTTCAATAATTTTATCAACTAGTCACTCTTATAAGAAAAAGTGTAACGAACCTTGCTCTATAATCTAATGCTGGGATCTGCATTTTATTCTTAATATTATGATAATGAGACTGCTTCTCTCTAATTTTTAATAATAATTAAAATTTGGGTGGCAGTTATTTGGGTCATCATTACTCATTTATAATATAATATCCCTCAAATAATCTAATATTGCTTCATCAATCAATCTTTCCCATATTTTTTTTTCAGCAAAATTTCTATAAAAGCAACTTTATTCCTGTCAATCTTTTTTTTATAATTTCACATTTCTTTATTGTATTTTTAATTCCTTAAAACTCTATAATATGGTTTGCAAAATATTTTTGAAGTATCACTGAATCACTTTTATAAGAAGTAAAAATAATAAGTCTGAATTTTAGCACGAGTTTTTATTTAATTTTTCATAAAAGTCAGATTGGAAGGAAAGTTCATAAAAAAATATTTCTTTAATATAGATACATATTTATAATGTTATTTCTAAGTAAAAAATATTACATGTGCTTTATAGAAAAAAATACTTAACAGAATAATTAAGTGTTGCATGTTTGAAATATTTTTTTTTTTTTTTAAAAACCATGTCCGCTCCCAATGTGGAGCATATGGACTCCTAATGGAGTTTATCTCAACAGAAGTGTTTCTACGAGAACTGCTTGTTACTCAGTTGCTCAACCTCTCTTTTTCCAAAGAGAGTAGGGATAGGAGGACAAGGCTAGGACAGGATTAGTGGTAAGCTAATCGCTCTCGATACGCCCCGTTCATAGGATAGAATGGGTGAGAGGGGGGAATTCAAGACATCACATACATCCATGCCTGTGAACAGAAATTCATAAATCGATTGAAAAATCAATTTATAAAACTGTCCGTAGCGGGATTTGAACCCGGGCCCTCTGTAGCCGAAGCCAACAACGTTGACCACTCGACCACATAGGCGGCTATGTTTGAAATATAGTATTACTTAATTATATAATACTGGTGACTAATTTAATCTATCCAAATTTATTCCAACATTAAAACATAGATTTTTAAATCACATTTTTTTTACACACAATATAATTTATTCTTTTTTATCAGCACAATTTCACATTGTAATAAAAATATAAACGAAAATGTTTTATAATATAAAAATAAATGTTAATAATATTTTTGTGTATAATTGTATTTTTGTGTATATTATTTTTGTGTTTAACTATATACTTGTTTATGAAATATTTATTTTCAATACTCTTTTTAGATATAGTTTAATACTTAAATACTTGTGCTTTATGATATAAATAGATCTCAGTGTTATTTTGAGAAAATGTGACTTTTAGAGGAAGATCTTCTATCCGCCATCATTAATTATAACCGAAACATAAAAATGTCTTGAAATTTTCAATAAGAAATGTGATGCAGTCCGTCTTTCCCAAAAGATTGGTTCATTTCATTTATTAAGAGTCAAGAATGCATCTATCATATTTAATTATATTTGAATGATTGAGTTGAAAACAGCTACAAAAGAATTTTTTCCACAAAATTATAATGACTATGAGATCTCCTTTTTATATAGTTCCACTAAGACTAAAAAAATGAATGTTATACTGTCTAAAGAATAATATGTTTTATACACCATTGTATGATAATTTCAATGTTTCATTTGTAAATATATGTACTGTGTAAAAATTGTTTGTAAATTTTCTACAATGGCCGGTTGACATTGTAAATTAAGGAAACACTCGTCAAGAAGGACTGCATTACAGTTGTTCATTTGTTTTATTTAAAGCGTATTTGTTTTTTTTTTGTTTTTGTAGATGAAATTTTCCCTTCGAGTAGGCCAACATTCCGAAAACAAACTCCATCCTCAAATAGGAATGGTAATATTTTAATCGTGCATTAATGCCTTGGCTCTGCATTGGTTTTGGGTTTAAATAATAATGCTCAAGTAGTCGTACTAACAAAACTACTAATTTGCATAACCCATATTAGCTCTTTCGTGTTTTTTTTTTTCTAAAATTGCAAGGTTTTTGATCGCCATCTGTCATAACATATTACAAGCGTTGACTTTTCATCAAACTGGTTGATATATATCAGTGCAGCTGCCTAGTAATTTCAACATGGCTTATTAATTTCAAACAACATATCCAAGAGTAGGGATATATGTAGATATATACACAGGCCAAATTAAATGGTGAGGCGGGGCTGAAGTAATACCTACTGATTAAGTTTGTGCCGATGTGCTTCAATTTTCAATTCTGAACTGATGAATAAAAACTTATTTTAAATGTTGAAGAGGGTGGGATATTTTCTCTGAGTATGTGTAATGTTTTCTCCCGGTGTTAACTGGGTGATATTTTTAACTTGCTTTTCTCGTGAATTATTTTTGATATCATACTTACTATTTTTAACAAAGCAATATTATATTTCTGTTAAATTTATAAAATGCTATTTGTCTGATTTTTTTTTTGTCGTGTAAACGTTTTGAACTGTTTCTTGGTGTTTGGTAGGTAAACATCACAAACACATTTTCGTGAATGTTTTATAAGATAATTTTATAATATAGGTAAGTTATGGAAGCCACGGATATATGCAAGCTACATATCACATTTTCATGCTTAGAGGATGGTAAAATTTAAATTCTTGGTGGAGAAGCATTATATTGAAAAAAAACACACTTTTCTACTAATTCCACATTATTCATTAAAGATCAGGGTCGTTTTTGCTCCTCGTGAGCATCAGTTGATAATGTAAAAAGATGAAAATGATAATGGAAAAGGTGTTTTATTTTTTAAAGAGGGTACCAATTATCCCTTATTTTACTGGTGGAATGTTTCCTTAAACCAAAATTCAATTAATCATTTAAAACATTCAATATGCCAAATATTAACGTTAGTTCAGATATATTTTAAGCCCTTTAAGTGGAGGGTAACCTGTAGCCTATTGGCTACTCTGATGCGGCCTTTTGATTTGATCAAAAAATTATACGCAAGCGTTTGGAAAAAGAGCGTAATCAACGCCATTATATGTTCGGCAATCGAAAAAAAGGGGGGTGTCAACGTTTTCTTTACTGCGGCCTTGTGTTGAATTAGATAAATGAATGTGGCCTTTAGAAATGAAAAGGTTTCCCACCCCTGATTTAGAATCATTACTGTTTGTAATATTTTTTTTAAATTTAAAATCTTAATAAAAATAAAATAAAAGACATGATTATTTATATTATTATTTGCGATTTTTTCAATATATCAATGGCCTAGTTTTATAAAACAGAACGATGAGTCAAAAAGTTTTGAGTTATCTATATTACTGATTATATTTAAACACCTCTCTTCTATAGCTCCACAACAGTGCAACTAGAAAAAATCACTAGTTTTCACTTGGTAGGCAGATGAAAATAAAGATGTTTAAACATTCTTCTTTTAGTTTCATTTAAATACAACTCGAAATATCGTTTTACAATTTGAATTGAATTGAGATAAATAACTTAAATATTTACTAAAAAAATGAGACAAAGTATAATAATGATCATCATTTTACAACTCAATTTAGATGTGTCAAAACTTTGGTCAGTCATATCTCAAAACTACCGATTTCTAATGTAACACTATAGAACTAGGCCATCGATATTATATAACATATTGTTTATAAAATGGCCGCATAAATAATGTCCGTGTAAATAACATAATATCATTTTCTCAGAATGTAAAGCGATTAACTAACAACTTCAGTTCATTGTTTTGTTACAATCAACTTTTAATCAAAACACATGTCTTGGAAATACTTTAAATCAGGTATGCCCAATTGGTAGATCACGATCGACCGGTCGATCCTAAAGCAAAATTTGGTTGATCCCGAAAGCTTCCGTGAATTTCGAAAAAATATACAAAAATACTAAAATTATTTTGTAACCACATACCTTTCTAATGAGATACGTATTTCGCATTAAAAATAAACATTTCTAAGTTTGAAGAAGGGAAAAAACCCTAAATAAAATTTCTTGTATGAAGTCGATCGCGAGAAAACTTAAGATTGAAAAGTCGATCCCAGGGCAAAAAAGTTTGGTCACCCTTGCTTTAAATCATCAACAGTTTCTGACAGTATTTGTAGTAAATTTTCTCGTTTTGAGTTGTTAGTTAATGAATTTACACTCTACTACGATATATACGAAATATAATACTTTAACAATTTTCAACTGGGTCTTAACTGATAAAATATAGGTATCCCCAATCGTGATTATTTTTTACGGTGGTGTATGTAAATAAAATAAATACTTGTATATTCCAGCATAATGTTTATAGCTTTATTAATGTCTGCTTCAACCGAGTAAATTATATCGACGAAAAAATGAAATGCTTCATTGACCATTCACATTGAATTCAGAATGATCCTTTTTCCTATACAACATTTCATATTATATACATAATTGAAGGTCAATATCACATATGTGATTAAATTAACCCATCACTTCCAAAAGAAAATACACAAAAATATAAATTTTGTGTATTTTCTTCATAATAACTGATTTCTGGCTAGTGTTTAGTTTAGTGTTTAGGTTAAAGTGAAACCATACTTGTCCTTTACCCTGTAAATATCGTTTTATCGTCTCATTCCATACAATATAAAAACATTCATTTTACATACATGTTCAAGTACAGTGTTACTTACAATAATAAATTGGCCACAAGATTATGGAAATGTGAAAATATGAAAGAGATAGATATACATATTGGGCATAAACTATGAAATAATTATTTTTGTAAGATGCTGTGTTATCATTGATGGTAGGTAATCATCATTCTCATAAAATTCATTTCCAAGAGTTATCATGAATCAATGAGTAAATCTTATTATTCTTTCGTTATATTTCAAAATGTCATATGTGATAACCACCCATCATTAAACCATGTCTTACCATGATAATAATTGAATGAATACAAACTGAAAGCTTAAAACTGGGCATAAATGTTTTTGATAAATGTCCAAATTAAATTTAAAGCTCACCTAAAACTGTTTTCATGTTTCATTAATAAAAATCATTATATACATAAAATTTCACTTTATATCATCACTGTGAACATAATCACACTTCTAATTAAGGTGGAACTGATAAGAGAATGTAAAATAATATTTCATTGTTGAAGACAATCATTTCTGATTAAATTTATATCCAATAAAATGTGCCAGTAATTTTTTCTCAGATTTATGGATGTGGATATAACCACTGAATTTAATTATTTTGGAAATGGCATACAATTTTATAGACTTTTTAATTCTGTGGAAAGGCTTGACCTTTTTACCAAGAACTAAGAGGTCAATTTCTTTTTACTTTGACATTTCAACTAATCATTACCAATGTCAAATTGTTCTGAAATGGTTGAGATCAATAACTCACTCGAGATCAATTTGAAGATAAAAAAAAAAATCACAAACACTTATTTATGTCCAACGTCTCAATTTTATATTGGAAAAGTCTTAATTAGATATTGACCTTGCCGGGACTTGAACCAAGACCTATCTCATCGCAAGGGTAAAACACTTACTATAATATTAATAGTACTCAACTTACTACCACACACTGGTCGGTTGCTGGTGCCATAGACCGAGTAGACAAGAAATCTGCCAGTGGACTATTGGTATTTAAGTGGTTAACAAATATCACTTGACTTGAAATCGAGTGATCAGTTCCACCTTGACTGTATATATCTTAGATTTTCAATATTACTTATGGGCTGTGCTAACATATTTCACGAACGTTTCACAGCTATCCGCTCTGGAGACTATTACATGTTTGATGAATTTGATGATGACGAGGAACTTGATCTTATCGCCGAGAAGGACGGTGAGAGTGATGATGGAATCGACGATAAACTCACTCTGGGACAGGTATGATCTTATAATTCCTTTAAAATCTTTCACATAGGTATGTGTGTTTGTTATTGTTTGGTTTTTTTTTTTTTGTGACATCCATTTTATGAAAAGCTTCAACTCTATAGTCAATATCACCTTTTAACTGTGATTTTAATTTTCTTTGTATAATTTTTTTTAAACGTTATCAACATATAGTAAATATAACACTTCAATGATTATTTATCAGCCGAGTTGAGTTAAATTAACGAAAAATTATTTTTATAGACTGCAGCAATAATTTTTTTTTTATTAATTCTCACGTAGTATTAATTATCTAATAGTATCTGAAGCATGTTTTGAATTTGGCTAGCCATAGAAAGCTCGCAAATTGAATTATAGCTTGCGATTTTATTTCAACATTTCAAATAATACCATTGCATCAATCATTTTATTAATGGCAACATTAATGCGAAAAGGATACTATTACTCACAGTATTTCAAATTCAAAATAAGAATTAGGGTTGAATTTATTTTTATTATTGACTGGGAGTAATCATTAATACTTCTTATTACTAATTCAGTGGTAAGCTCTTATACATTTGCTTCGTCAAATCCACAGAATCGAATAAGTTTAAAGACGAAAAATTATTCTCGAAAGAGCCAATTTTATATCCAAGTTTTAGGCAAATCTGATGCGATGTGGGGTATTAGAAAATAAAAACTAAGAGAGATTGAGAAATTAAATGTTTTCATCAGCTCAATACACGGTATATAATACAAACATATTCAAAATTAATATCCCCTTGAGCTAGTTTTTGTGAATTAACAGCGTAAAGAAAACTCTAAGAAAGTTTTCTGGAAACATGCTTTCATCATACCATAAAAATCCCGTAAAACAGTAAGAAATAAATTTGTTAAAACTCTGCACTTGAGGAGAAGGTAATGTTGTGAAGGGTGTATTTGTGCAAATGTTTATTTGAATGGTGTGGTAGCTGTTGAGTTCGGCCATGAAAACTGACATCGGTCGAGCGACGGAGATGCGACGAGAGGCCGCCCCGACGTTGGACCGCTCGCGTCTTTCCAGTCGATCGCTGCGTCGCTCCCTAGCCGTCGACGACATTCCTGTGAGTCGTCACACTCTTCATCATACATACTCCATGCTCTCTGTAAATTAGCCTAGTTCTTCTCTCGGCAAACTATTGCTGTGCAATCTATGTGTATATTTCTAAAGCTTTATATTAATCGGTTACTGCAACATATCTTAAAAGGTTAGTTCATCGTAGTGCAATATCAAAATTACATTTTAGTGACTACATCATTCAATTGAACAATTATTATGTTCTTAACCCTTTGAGAAGTGAGCTATTTTTTACTAAATTAGGTTTTTTCGTATATTTTGATTATTTGCACTATTGCTACACACAAAAATATATTTAAAAAAATTGATACGGATCAATCTGGAAAGAATACAAATTATTATTTCCAGGTGCAAATACTTTTTTGGATTATAAAACGCCTAGTTAAAAATGTAAAGTAAACTTATTCATCTTTTTTGCTTTAATCTGTGGGCATTGACGTTTTACTGATGTCGATTTCAGGAAGAGAATCGACCCGAAATGGATTTTTACATTCAATATTATATAGCCACTCAAATTATTTACAAATACCAACCTTTTAAAAAAAACTTTTGTTCGTTTGCAACAAATAGTAAAAATAATTCGACTGCAAAAAATCACTGATAGATGAAAAAATACCAAAAATTCAATAAAAAATATGTGAGTGGCATAGACAATAGATGGCAATACTACTCAAAGGGTTAGCAATAATTATCTGTTTGCTTCTGTATTTTTGTTTATTATAGAGACACAACTGTAAAAAACACATCATAAAAACAGCAGTTAGGGAATATTGAAGTATACAATAAGAATCTGTGCTACATATAGTGCCACGAATAAGTTAATTATATCTGTGATAATAATTATCATCGTTTTGTTAACTTCTATTACTTTATGACTAACTGTACTAATTCCACATGATTTAAAACAAATAATGTGGAATTGTTACAAAAAGTTTTTTTATTTTTTAATATAATTTAATGCCTTTCTGTCAAGAGTTGACAGGGAATTAAATCACCTTTCAGGGAACCTTAAAGGTGATTTTCATTGTTTCATAATTAGTAATTTTGTATATTTTTTGTTTTGATTTATAGAATAAATGATCAATTAAATAATAATAGATCTCTCCATGTTTACAGTATTTAAAAACAAGGCTGAGGAGTTGTTATTTTTTTTTACTTTACTAAACACATACGTTAGTTTTAGCATATATGCAGCACTAACATATGCGTATTGACAGATCAAAAAGTTTATCTACAGTCTGTGAAAAATAAGACAAATAAGTGCTGTCAATTTAACGAAAAATAGTAAATCAAGAAATAAAAATAAATAAATGAGGTTCAACTGTTTTTCACTACTAATATTAACCTTTTCAGTGCTGCCGAGGGGTTATTTCACTAAATGAATTACGAACATAACAAAATGTTTATATTTTGTAACGTAATTTAAAAAATATATTGCTTTACAAATATTTCCTTATAAATCTGTAATAAATATAATGCTTGTAAATAGTCTTCACGCTTTTTTGATGAGCTATTGCTGTTATAATTTCTTTCTGCTTGTATTTTTTTTTAGTTTGGCTTTTTGTTACGCATGCTTTTATTATTAATGTTTTTTTTATTCTTTTATTTTGTAGCTAGAATTAAATAAATTTAATTATTACCTATATTTTACCTAGTCTTACTTTTTATAGCACTTTTATATTTTTTCTACTATCCTTCATTTATTTTAATTCACAAATCAATTTTTATTACAATTTATCACATCACATATTATACAGCTCTACGTATTTTAACCACACTTTATCAATCAGTGCACAATTAACCCCAGAATATTTATATTCAGAATACTCTTAATGTGTGCAATGTCAGTAAAATAACTTCATATTTGATTGATAATGGCATTGATTGGCTTTTTAAATTAAATAATAAAAACAAAATAAAAATAGTTCTGACGATGGTGTCTTACCGAATTAGCTATCTTCCATATTTTATATTTTTTGTTGAAGTAAATATTTGTTATTTTTATTTTAGAAATGAAAATGCCAAAATATTTTGTGTTTTATTATTAAAATCTTGAAACCGAAAGAAATATCGACGCGCAGAAAATCAATTGTTATTTTCACCACCATTCTGCAATTACAAAAATTCATGTTCTCAATGAATCCTTTTACATTTTCTTAATTTCTTAGAAGTGTCTCCATCCTTAGAAATACCGATTTGACATGCTCGTAATTTACGAGTGGGATTTCTGCAGTCCCGTTTCATTTATTACATTTAATACTTGCTTCTGTGTTTCTGAATTCGCGTATGATATAGTCTTAACTCAATTAAAATTGCAAACAGTTTAAGGTTAATTTAGCGCTGGCGAAGCTGCTTTATTACCTTTGATGGCATAGACAACAAAAAGTTCAAATCAATTTATCAAATATGAACCAAACTTATTTGTAAAATATTATGAAAAATTCTATGCTTCCAATCTAAGTTTTCCCTCTATTTAATTATTTTTATCGGCTCCTTCAAAAATGTAAAATTCACTGAATGCTTTCTAGATATTAGAAATCTCTTATATGAGGCGGTGTCATTTTTTTACAATATTAATTGTTGAAAAAAAACAGCCTTGTACATATTTCCAATGGATACGGTATGTATAATTCTGTGGCCTGGTATGAGTCAAAAAAATCAAGTTTTCATTTTACAATTGATTTAGTACACTTGATTCAACATATTTCTTTTTCATTCAAGCACATACTTCAAAATAATGCTGCTTAGAAAGTGTTCCATCACAAATAAAAATATTTAATAATTAAAAATGATGAAAATACACATAAATCTCACTTATGTGATGATATCAATATTTAAAACATTAATTTTAAAGCGGTTGGTGATTTACATTAGCAATAATCGTTTTAAATTTAAAAGCAAAGCTTTATTGAAAACAAAACAATATTTACAAAAATCACTACTGAAAATTCCTATTTTTGACTAATGGAATGTTTCACCGTGGCCACAGAATATATTGTCACAAATTGTTTGCTATCTCACAACCCGAGAACTACAAGGTTTTAAGTGTAAATTTTTTGCAAAAAGTCAGTCTTTCTAGTACTATTAATGGTATCGATTTTAACTTTTGATTTGCCAAAAATCTACATTTGGAATCTTGCAGTTCATGGGTAGCGATCTGCTATCATAATTATTCTCAAATCAAAATATATATTCTATAGTTCTCATAGTAATTGTTTCTTTCACAATTTGAAAAAATTACTATGCCATTTCACGTTGAGTAGTATTTAGAACTTTTTTTCTACATTTTTGCTTAATTTAGATTACTTTTACTATTCGAATTTATGAATTTAGCTCAATCATCTAGCAATGCTCAAATGAGTTTGTTAACACAAATTGTATTGTGTATGATTATTTCCATCGTCTTGTGTATGATATTGACTTGTTCGAAAGTTCCTATTCTTAAACAAGTAACATGATTAAAAAAATCATAAGTAGAATGAATAATTTCTACTAATAATATCAAAAAGCCTTACATATTTCAATCAAATATTTTTTTCCACCTACGCCACACTATTGCCAACACAATATAAATATAAATGAAAATTAAAAAGTTTTTCTCTGTTTGTTAGTCTATTATTATAGAATCTCCTGTATATATTAAATCTATATTTTTGTAAGAAGATTGAACTATAAATAAATCCGGTGATGTATTAATTTTACTATGTATATATTTTTTGTACTTATTTTTTATATATTATGTCTCATTCTCTTTTAATAATGTTTGAATGAAGAATGTTTTTGTCGTTCGTAATATGGCAGTACTGATTCACTCGATATGGAATGGTAAATATTTCTATATCAATGGAAAGATTTCTCATTACTAACATCTACATGAAATATTTATGAAACCTACGGTGCTATTCCCGCGTGAAAACACATATTTTGAACGGTCTGAAATACTCAGCACAATCTTTTTTTCAGTATTTCAAACTGTCCAAAATAAGTGTATGCACGTGGAAATAGCACCGCTTATTGTCAATACGATAAATAAAATTTGTGCATCTGCATTTTTAAATTTATTTCCATTGAATTATAAAATTCATGAAAATTGGTCAACTTTTTCACCTCACGTTTAATTTCAGGAACCGGTTGAAGAGGAAAATGTTCACGTTCTTTTCAGCGAAAAAGATGACGGTGGCTCAGAGCATTCCGATCAACCGTTGGGATCTCTCAAGTCTTACAGTGAACCGCCAGGTATAATTCTTATTCATTTAATCTTTATTAATAATGTGCTTTTTTCTGAATTTATCAACGTTTATATTATTTCATTTTGAATTTTCATTTGTTACCAATGATTAAAAATGGAAATTTTTAATTTCCAGAAGAGGAAACGTGGTGGAACAAACTTTGTAAATACGTATTATTTGCATGGGCTTTCATTGAAAGCCTTTTATTGTCGATGGCTAAATGGCTGAACGTCTTTTCCAGGGATTATAGATATATTGCCAAAGTTTTAACCAGAGAAAAAATACTATTGAAGGTAAATAAAATGATCAGACTAATACCCATATTTTTTTATATATTTTTATTCATATCCTATTGACTGTCAGACAAGAGTCATCCTATGCCTCCACTCTCCTACCGTTTAACTTTACTGTCATGCATATTTTCCACACATTATCAATTGATTCTTTACCATTCTTCGAACTGTACCAACTAGTATTGCCAACACAAAAAAAACCTCCATACAACTGATAAAATTTTGGATGAATTATTGAAAAAATTTGTTATTGTTATAAATGTTTAAATCCATTTCTAACCACTCGTATTCAGTACTCTACAAATAATTAAGATATGATTGCACAACTGCAGCAGCTTTAAAGCATACTGATCGATGATTTGACCTGCGCTTAGCCACATATCACTCGTACATCCCTCAAAGTTTTTTGAAATCAATTTATGGAAACATCACTGGCTTTATATATAATTATATTGTTTCGTTATTTTCTCAAATAAAAATGATGCATTTGGAAAACCTACTTTTTTATATAATGGACCTTCAGCTTTAACACCCCTTCGCCCCCATTAGTCTGTCATAGCAAGTACTCTCTTGACTATACAGAAACGTCATAAAAAACAATAAATGTGATGCTATCTATATCAATGTTAAAAATTTCGACTTTCCAACTTCGTGTCAAGTACCAAATCTTTGTAATAACACTGTATATTATGTTAGGACAGCGTAATTGTGGCGATGTATTTTTATCTCTACTATTTTTACTTCAATCCCTTCTCAATAATCCTCCAGGAACGGCAAGACTTCGGTATCGGTATCAGATCTGGTTCGACTCAAATATGGGAGCCGCTGCCTTCCACTCTGATGAGACTGATGAAGCCTAGGTGAGTCTTCACCGAACCCTTAACAATTTGCATGATTGTTTGAGCAACATGTCACAGTATTGTTGCTAAATTTGGTAGAACATGTATTTGTTTTATTTGACTGGTATATTGAAGAGCAAGCTTTTGATTGTTCTGATTGTTTTAATGTTGCCTTGTAGTATTTTTGGATTTTACACAGTATTTGAGTATGCATCATACTGCTACATGTAGAACACAAACTATAACAGGAGCCTGCTACATTTATTACTCCTGCGTAATTTACATCTAAGCAACTGTAGCCTCTGTTATGACGTACAATTCTTAACTATTGTTTCAAAGTTGAGCTTTTTTTATTTAGGTGTTTGAAGTAAAAAATCTAGCTTTAAAATTGTTATCATGAGTTTAATTTGTATACAAGTTTCATTTTAAACCAGTCAACAAAATTCACTCACTTCTACACTGCCGACTTAAGGAGAAAAGCAGTCTTTGGCAAAAAGATCCTCTAAACTGCGCGGGTGCGCTATTGCAAAACAGTTTTAAAACCTTTGCACGCTCGTCTCGGGTTAGTGCGCATTCCGATAAAATCAAATAAATACTAATAATTTTAGACAGTAATTTTCACAAAAAAAATCTAACATTACTTATCGGCGTTTCGGTAGAAATTATGTCACACATTTGTTAGTTTAGCCTGCTTAGCCTTTGGATTTTCCATGCAGAGAACCTATCGTCTAAGAGGAAAAATTAGCCATGTTTTGTTGTAAAGTAGAGAAGGATATCTATGTATAGCCGAATTCTAAAAATGAACTGTTGTAGTGGATATATCACTGTTCTTTTTTCCTTTGGATGTGGTCAGCTTTAAATGATGTGCCCATCATCATAACAAAGAAGTGTCATTTAATACAGTGCTCTGCAATCTTTTCTCCTCCATGGTAAAGCAAAGTTTTCCTCAGATTTCTCAGCAAAATAACATTAGGCTATGTTTTCCCGATAAAAATGTAACGTACGTGGGATAAATTATTGGAAAATTTTGCAATAAAGTATTACGCTGTGACACACTTAGCATCACCTGACGGTACACTAGAGTGCCGCAACACATCGATTTAATGCACGAGGAAAAGAAAGAACTGTGTGAAATCTAACCGTCAATTGGAAAAATTGGCCACACCGACTTCTTAGCTGTTAAATTGAACTACGAGGCCTTTCAAAAAATGTGTCATCATACAAGGAGCGAGTAGATCTCAACTCACAGAGGTATTCTAGTTATGTAGAAAATTATTTTCTGTATATTTAAGCGCAAGCCAACAAGTCTCTAAGTAGGTACCCCTGAACTACTCCCGGTTAAAATCACAGACATGCTTAACATCTACAAAATCAGGACATGTGAAAATAGTGGTGGGTGGAGGTGTTTAAATGGCTATTGTTGACAAAAAGTGACCATTTATCATTGAATTTACCACAGCAAAAATCTGCACAGTTTAAAAACTGATATATAATTTTATTGTGTTAAATATAGTGTTTTTTACATGACACGTCAGGAAGTTGGTAAAATAATATTTGGAATTTTTTTGTTTTGCACACATAAAAAGGTTAGCCGGCCACCACAGGACTGTGTTAAAAAAATCTATACCAATACTTTCGATGGTTTCGGCGGTAACTTTGTGGAAGTTCATTTTAATAGAAAATTTAAATTAACTTTGATTATTCCACGTATTGTGTAACTAACTGTGACACGTGTTTCGCCTCTTTCAGAGGCATCTTCAGACTTACTATCGCAAAGTTTGCTTAAGTAATGAAGCAAGATTGATTCTAACATTTTAAAATTATAAAATTACAAAATGGATTGGAAAAATGTAAAAACTTGGTATCGTTATGTAGACGATATCTTTTGCATTTGGACAGGAACAGATAGACAGTTAGATACCTTTTTACGTCATATAAATTCATTGCATACAAATATTAAATTCACACTAGAAATCGAGCAACAAAAAACCTTAAATTTTCTTGACATAACAATAAAGAAAAATAATAGCAACAGATTAGAATTTGCCATTTACAGAAAGCCTACTTATACAGATGTCGTCATTCACCATCAATCAATTCACCCGTGGTCGCAAAAACTCTCATCATTCCATGCAATGATTAATAGATTAGTTAACATCCCTCTCACTAAAGTCAACTTTGAATTAGAGTTAAACATTATTAAACAGATAGCTGTAAATAATGGTTACAACACAGACGTAGTAGTTAACTTACTTAAACGTAAGCAAGTTAAACAACTCATAGTAAATAATATTTTTTCAGGAGAGAAGAAAGCAAACGATAATATTAAAAACTGGCGTAGAATTATTTATTTAGGAGACATCTCGTCAAAGATAGTTAAATTTTTGCCAGACAATATAGAACCCGCGTTTTATACAGTAAATAATTTAGGTAAAATTTTATTGAACAGTAAAGATCGCGTAGATTCATCGTCACAGAGTGGTATCTATCGACTCTCTTGTGGAGACTGTCAAGCGTCTTATGTTGGACAGACAGGTAGAAACTTTAATATTAGAATTAAAGAACATATAAGATGTCTAAAAAGTAACAATTTCTCTGAGTTTGCCAATCATTTAATAGAAAATAATCATAATTTTAATCAGATTTGTAATTTAGAAATACTCCACCGAGTAAATAAAAAGGGTTTAAAGATGAATAGCTTAGAATTTTTAGAAATTAATAAAACTCTTAACAAAAAAGAAATATTATTAAATAATATTCTTAATAGCACAGGCGGTTCCCCGTTACTCAAATTGTTTCCAATTAATAGAGTAATCACAAACCTAGATGATTGATTGTAGCTCATTAGTTTTAATAGTTTGTAATGTTTAACGTCATTAGTAGTATGATTAAATTTGTTTGCATTTTATAATCCCCTCTTTGCTTCCATTAAAAAGGAAAAATCCCATTCTGATTGTTTACAGCTCATTAGTAAAATTAGTATCATTATCTGTTTGCTTTATTTCGATTCTACACCCCCCTCCTTGCTCCTCTTAAAAGGAAAAAAACCCAATCCATTTTGTAATTTTATAATTTTAAAATGTTAGAATCAATCTTGCTTCATTACTTAAGCAAACTTTGCGATAGTAAGTCTGAAGATGCCTCTGAAAGAGGCGAAACACGTGTCACAGTTAGTTACACAATACGTGGAATAATCAAAGTTAATTTAAATTTTCTATTAAAATCTATACCGATTATATGAATAACGGTAAGGTGTCATTTTTTGAGCGTATAATTTTTTCCATTGACTGCTTTCTTGCTTACAAAATGCATTACACGTATACATGATAGGTATAGAAACAGTTTTCATCTGCTAGTGATAACTAATATTATTTTAGCTCATACCTTCTTTATTATAAAATTATTATTCCCGTACGCGTTTTATTTTGCAATGTCAGTTTATTTATTTTGCTAAGTAGTATTATTGTGTATGCATGCAGGTCGTCTGAAGCCACTGAAGATATTTGCGATGATCAAAACTTAGACGCGGGGACTCGGCAAACTCGAAGCTCCAAAGAAAGGTTGGTCATTATTCTGCGTTAGCATTTAAAACTGCCTTATTTTTCATGTAATACATTGACATTTTTAGACTAAAATATTATGCAATTAACCAGTGATATAAAAATAAACTGAACTCTACCACGCAATTATATTAGAAATAACCGTGCACATTACAATTAGTTTTAGGTAATACTAATACTTCATTTTTATACTTACAAATTGTTATAACATTATCGAGGCTTGCTTTTCATAACTATAATGTTTTACCTTTTGGAATGAATACGGCCTTTCATCATGATTGAACTTTGATACGCTATAAAATAATTTGTATTCAAATATTTTAAAATCTTTAAATAAATAAATAAAATTTACTTCTTTATCATTAATACTTCGTAAATACCACATTTTATAATGACACAATGTCAATAACGTAGTTTCACTTCTACAAGAAGCATTTTCAAACTGAATTGGAAATTTTCCACTAGCCATTGATCACTTAACTAATAAACGCAATTCAAGAAACACAAATTAATTAGGGGGTGGAATTTAAAAAGTAACTATCTGAGAGTGTTTGAGATGAAAACATTACTCTTTAGGTTCTCGTTAAATGTTCACAATGGTTTATTTCCACACTATTTACAATTTTTATTATAATAATGATTATTATTATTGACTGATCTTCACGATTCACTTAATCTAGCATTATAATTCTACAGGAATTATTTCTTGAACTAAATACAAAACAATCTTTTAACAAAGTAAGCGAGAAGTGGTATATACGAAGTAAACCTACTAAGCTTGCAAAATAATGTACTTATTATGTAGATATTACAGTTCATTCAGGATATGAGGCCTTTGTCTTTACCCGTAATAGAAACCTCGACTTGATTTACGTACTAAATGTAAGCATGACTCATCATTAAGCAAACAATCATTACTCTGTTGACATTCTTTTGAGCATATCTGATTTTGATATTTTATTTTTTATGCCCGTTCATTTAACGACATTACAATACATCACGAAGCTTTTTATTTTTGTAATAAAAAGTGAACCGTAGAAAAGCAAGCTTGTAGAGAGTATGAAAGTATGAAAGGCAGGAGGTATTTCAGACGCAAAGAGAGCGTGCTGAGCGTTCCTGAGATACGGATTCTGGCGCCGAGCATGGAACGCGGTTTGGATTTAGAATCGCCCCTCCCATCACCTACAATGCAATACAAGCCCGTCAGACACTCAAGCGTCTACTCCATTCCCACCACAAGGTTTTGCCGAAAGCATTAACATTATTGAGAATCGTTCTAGCAAAGCTTTTCTTGTCACTGTAAGCATGACAATGAGACGGAAACGCAAGCCATCTATCGTAACTTTTAAAAATGAACCAATAAATATCATTTATTAATTATTATGAATTATTATTATTATTCTGTATAGTTAGTTTAAAACTCAAATCCCTTGGAAATTTTTGAATGCTTGTTTGACATGAGTAGCTTAGAATCATAACTCACATTTTACGAAAATCAAGTTATGAGAAAATATCATTATTTTTTGTAGTCTTAAAAAAAGTAATAATTATTACTATAAATATTTATGCCGAGTGAAAAGTAACTTAAAAGAAAAATATACTATTAAACTATGAAAAATACAGATCACCGATTGGTTCATTTTACCATTCTATTTTATTAATTTAAAATGTGAACTCGACATCAATGGCGATCTTTGGTAGTGGTTTTAACACATTTTATAGAACACAACTATTTTTGTACACATGTACTGATGCATTTGGCATACTTAACCAAAAAATTACAAAAATGCAAAATGTTAGTTTTGATTTTAAGCACTACATATACAGCTTTCTATTGTGCTAGTCGAATATGATTATTAATAAAAAAAACATTCAAGATTGGCTTAAAAATTATGGTCTCATTGTCATATCTGCAAAATTTCGTAATCATTTTTGTATATACCCGTAAGTAAGTATTCCTGGTCGTCGACATATTGCAAGAGCAAATTTGTATCTAATTTTTTACGTGCATCAATGCAAATTACTCTCAAATGATAATATAAATATTTTCCATTGACGCACATTCGATCTGTCAAAATTTTTCCTCCATCTACGCAGACATGAATATAAGTTTTGCTACAATTATCTCATATTGAGTGTATGCATGAAGCTTTCAACCGATGTGGCACCTGTACCATAGCGTTATATTCCATGTTTCCTTTTCTTTTTTAATTTTATTTATAAAACACATTCTTTACATTTTTCAATCAATTATTTTATTCTTAAATTATTTTTTAATATCCCAATTTTTCTTTAAAACATTTATTTCATTGTCAATACACCGTCCTGCACGAAAGCTTTTTCTTGTTAAAAAATTAATGTTTTCATAATTCATATTACTTATTTATTCCTCATATTTATCTGAAATATGGTGTCATTTTTGTATATTTATATCCATTGCTAAGTTGGTAATGTCACAAAGATTTCCACTGGCTTCAGTTGTATCATTTATTCCATTTATCTAAAGCATATATGGGCAACCACCGGCCCGCTGAGCTATTTTGTTTGGCCCTGATTCATCTTGGCGAAGTATAAGAGAATGAAATTAATAGTTCCAGGGAGGGATTAAATAATGGAGATGACACGGGCGCTTGCAGTGGCTCCACTCTACTAGTTCATGATCACCACCGTATAAGAAATAGCAACGTGTTTTATTTAATTTAATATTACTTTATTATGTTTGATAATTTGATCCAGCCCTTGACTCGGAGACAGAATGATAATTTGGCCCCAAACCTAGGAAAGGTTGCCCATGCCTGATCTAAAGTAATCAGCTATCAAACATTTCTATTAAACTCACACTACTGTCCTATCATCTACGAAAAAAGATTTTAAGTAATTTACCTACAACATTGCTTCATTGAATAACTTATATTAAAATACTAAAAATATATTTTTTAACATGATGAAAAGGGATTATTGATACTAAAAATATATCTCACAAAAGTAAATGATTCATAATTTTGTTTCACCATGTTTCTATTACGTATGTGCAACTTCATAGCGTTTGGAACTTGGATAATGATTACTCGGGTATCAAGAACACCAAATACAAATTGTAAGATCTCTTAAGAAAATCCCCTATCTTAAAAATAGTTGATGAATTACAAAAATGGCACTATTCTCAACAATTATTTACTTACTTACTTTTTCATCAATTTCATTTCTTTTTTTTCCATCACTATTTTAATGTCTGTTGTAATATTGGCTTATTGTTTCTCGAAGACAGTTTACAAGTTTTAATAATTATCACACTTTTGACAGCGACTCCACAACGCCCATGGAAGAATATGACGATGAGACTTTTGCATCCGATCAACCGACAGTTTTCCGATTTTGTTTCGCTGCGTGGTATGCGATAATTGCCCACACCGACATAGTGTGTTACTTGATGATATTCCTCAACCAGGTGAGTGAACAGAATCAATTTCTCTATTGCGAACATTAATTTTCTGATATAAAATAAGATTTGATTACTTTTTTATTCCACTGATTGTGTAACCCATTGTGACTGCAGCGTAAAATTAAATTTTGTATTTAAAATGAATTTCCACAAAGTTATAAAACTATTGAAAATATTTAATCTTATGATTCATTTTTTTTTACAGATCCAATCGGCAACCATTTTATCACTTCCCTTACCTTTGATGGTGTTCTTATGGGGAACTTTATCAATTCCGCGTCCAACTAAAACATTCTGGGTCACTATCATCGCCTACACTGAGGTTTGTGTAATATTTTATTATATCATTTTGTTTCTGTAATTTATAATTTGTAACAATGTAAGACTTCGAAACTTCTAGGTTTTTTATTTACATGAGTTATTAAGGAAAATATACTTTATGATATACTTATATATGTAGTTACGAGCAGTGCTTTTTTTTTTAAAAACAAAGGTGCCGGAACTCAAATCTTGTCAATCTTTTTTTCTAATTCATGTCTGTTCTCAATGTGGAGAATGTGGCTTTCTAATGGTGGTATCTCAACAGAGTTTTTCTTTACGAGAATTGCTTGTTAGTCAGTTGTTCAACCTCCTTTTATTAAAGAGAAAAAGGATGGAAAGATAAGAATATAGATATCACAAATACCAACGCCTTCAAACATTATGTCCCTACTCTATTTTAAATAAAAGAGAAGTTGAGCAACTGAATAACAAGCAGTTCTTGTAGAAAAACTTCTGTTGAGACAACTCCATTAGGAGGCAATATGCTGCACATTGGGAGTAAACATAGATTTTTAATACTTTCGATGGTTTCGGCGGTAACTTTGTGGAAGTTCATTTTAATAGAAAATTTAAATTAACTTTGATTATTCCACGTATTGTGTAACTAACTGTGACACGTGTTTCGCCTCTTTCAGAGGCATCTTCAGACTTACTATCGCAAAGTTTGCTTAAGTAATGAAGCAAGATTGATTCTAACATTTTAAAATTATAAAATTACAAAATGGATTGGGTTTTTTTTCCTTTTAAGAGGAGCAAGGAGGGGGGTGTAGAATCGAAATAAAGCAAACAGATAATGATACTAATTTTACTAATGAGTTGTAAACAATCAGAATGGGATTTTTCCTTTTTAATGGAAGCAAAGAGGGGATTATAAAATGCAAACAAATTTAATCATACTACTAATGACGTTAAACATTACAAACTATTAAAACTAATGAGCTACAATCAATCATCTAGGTTTGTGATTACTCTATTAATTGGAAACAATTTGAGTAACGGGGAACCGCCTGTGCTATTAAGAATATTATTTAATAATATTTCTTTTTTGTTAAGAGTTTTATTAATTTCTAAAAATTCTAAGCTATTCATCTTTAAACCCTTTTTATTTACTCGGTGGAGTATTTCTAAATTACAAATCTGATTAAAATTATGATTATTTTCTATTAAATGATTGGCAAACTCAGAGAAATTGTTTAAATTAAAAGGAAAAAAAACCCAATCCATTTTGTAATTTTATAATTTTAAAATGTTAGAATCAATCTTGCTTCATTACTTAAGCAAACTTTGCGATAGTAAGTCTGAAGATGCCTCTGAAAGAGGCGAAACACGTGTCACAGTTAGTTACACAATACGTGGAATAATCAAAGTTAATTTAAATTTTCTATAGATTTTTAAATAAACCTAAAAAACTATGTACAAAGTTCATTGCTAAAAGTGTCGACCTCTCTAGGCAATACATCGGTCAGTTGAACAGCCCTTGCAGCTGGCGAGCCATATGACAGACGTATGTTAATTCTTTCTGTAATAATCATGGTCTTTTTTAGGTTATTGTGTTGGTAAAATGCATGTTTCAATATGAAATTCTCCCGTGGAACCAAGATGTGATCACCAGCAATATGCCATTCAGCGCTCCGAGAATTATTGGAGTGGAAAGGAAACACAATTACGCTCTCTACGATTTGATTTTACTTCTTTTAGTCTTCTTCCATCGGTGAGTTTTTATTTACTTTTATTGTAAATCATCACTGTCTTCCTAAATAGTACGTACATGTCTTGTATTGAAAGTTTTTCTGTTTAGATATTTAAAAGTTTTGATAAATTTAGAATTGCAACAATCAGTCACTTAGAAACACAGTCAACGTTGCATTTCTTTTATAATAAATTATGAGGAATCGAAGTAGAGATGTACAGGAGACGAATATGCTATTTTTTTATAGTCTAGTTGTCTTTTAAATAGATATTACAAATTTCATTTTTTTAGATTCATGTTGATATCACTCGGGCTGTGGAAGAGTGTTTCAACTACTCACGAAGTGGCGGAGGACGGAACATATCCAATATCACCGAGCCAATTGACCCAAATAAAAGAAGGACAGGGATTGAGTATCGGCCAAATGTTTGCCAAACAGCATGCCGGGTAAATAAATAACTTATTATAGAACTATGTCTGTCCAAATCGTTGAAAGAAAATAACCAAACTGATTTCAATATCTGATACTGCACCACTGTGCATCCTCGTATAATGTTAGTTAAATAGGTACTGATCATTGGCATCCAGTGGATAATTCTCTATCTTCATCACAAAGCTTTACTCACGTGTGTGCAAGTAAGATAAAAGAACAAATTTCACCACGGTCTTTATTCGACATGAGGAAGAACCAAATACAGTAGAACCTCGATTATCCGGACTAATTGGGGATGAAGGTAGTCCGGATAAGGAAAAATCCGGATAATCGAAAAAAATCATAATTTACACAGAAAGACATGTACAGTGTAAATATTTTTTATTTGCCTGGAATAACATAAAGCTTTAGAACAGATTAAAAATATCAAAGTATTTTACAAAATACTTTGATATTTTTAATCTGTTATAATGGAGTTCTACCAAGTAAATGCCAAATCAATTAATAAAGCTTTAGTATTAAATTATTTTTTATCAATAATTTCATTTATTGATTTTTGCTTAAATATGCTAGCTGTTCTTTTAGAAGCTGCCAAATCTCTAATACTTTTAAGACATATAAGTTATCCTGAGATACACTCTTCTTGGCTCTCAAACCACTTCATGGTGACATCTAAGCACTGAAAACCCTTAGAATGAGCAGGACCAATATCTCTTCTTCGTCTTCTTTATCTTGTTGAGACAAATATTTTCTTAATTATTTTCACATCATTCAAAGTTTAAAATCCAAGATCGTTAGCATCAAAATTTAACCACTTGATAACATATTCTTCGACACATTCAGCACATATTTAAATTTCTGCTATTGCTTCTATAAGGTCTCTTATAACAATTTCTAGTGTGTTACTTGAACTTTCTAATAGCCTTTTCAAGAATTTGTTCCATGATTTTCTCACTGCTGACAAATCTAAGAAATTCCAACTCTCAGAAATTTTAATGTAAACATTTAATCGATCTGGTTGAAACACTCTATTGATAGGTGAGATGATGCATCCAGTAATAATAATGTTTTTCCTCTTTCATCTATGCAGTTTTGATATTTTTTTATTTTTGGAATGATCTGTTTTTCATACCATCATTTAAAAATTTCATCATTTATCCTGGTTTTTTTCTGATGGTAATGTTCAACCGAACACTTCTTAGATTTTGAACAACGCAAATAATGAAAAAAATGGTAATCACTCCATTAGCAAATTAGTAAAAATTTCGTTCTGGAAAACAATCCGGATAATCAAAAATCCGGATAATCGAGGTCCGGATAATCGAGGTTCTACTGTAATGTCAAATAAAAAGTTGCAGGTTACTTTTTACATTTTAGAAATAGAATACGTTTACAATAATGAAAATTATCATCGCTAGCAAATCTTATCATGTTAATTGCCTTTCAGAAAACTTGAAGCCAAAAAAGCTGAAGAGGAAACTATATCCAGCCTCAAAAATCGATTATCGATGGCAGGAGATGATGAAGATAGCGATGATCAATCCAGTCATAAAGATTCTTCAGCTTCTCAACGAACGGATACCGTAAGACACAGTCCTAAAACTTCAGAATTAGGAAAATGTTCTCCAGAGGCTTCTACGAGGTCTATCGATAAGGTACACGACCAGAGCGAAAATGATGTTGAAAATGATGAGCGAGCTCTCGTTCCGGCTGACGGTCCGGATGATGAATTTGAAAAGAAATCAGAATTCATGAGAACGATACGAGTGTCAGTTTTGGAAGATCAATATAAGAGTTTCCCTGGTGTTGTAAAACTATCGTGAGTGTTGAACCTTGCATTGTTACACTCAAAATAGTTGTGAGCTATATTTGTTAACGTTTTCACTGATTGCTTTCACAATTTTTAATATTTGCAGAACCATGAAATACAGTGAACCTATTAAGAACTTCTGCACTCGTATTCTCGATCCGACATCTCGTGTGAAAGCAGATGTTTACGCCTACATGTTCATGTGTGACTTCTTCAATTTCATGGTTGTGATCTTCGGTTTTTCAGCTTTTGGGGTAATATACTTTATATTGAATTTTAAGAAGGGTTGTGGAGTCAGAGTTCAGACAAATTCGATTCCTTTGTCGCCTGGTATGGTCTAGTTAAGAAGGCCTTGGCTCTACTGATTACATAGGCTTAGGTTCGGTCCCGGTAAGGTCGGTGTCGTATTAAGATTTAGATTTTAAGTCATGGATGTTTGTAATATTAATTCTCCTCAAGTTGATCTCGATTGACACAGAAAATGTATCCCATATGATCTTTCAATCTCAAAATATTTGGCACATTTTCATTATCTTTAATGCCATATATATATTTTTTTAAATCAAGAAATAATACAATTTTATAAGTAATCAGTAATTAGTAAAAATATGTTTGTCGGCTTATTTTAGACCCAACAAGGCGATGGTGGTGTCCAAGCTTACCTGGAAGATAACAAAGTACCGATACCGTTCCTTGTCATGCTCATCCTTCAATTCGGACTGATAATCATCGACCGTGCACTGTTTTTACGAAAGTTCATTCTTGGCAAAATACTCTTCCAACTGTGCTTGATCATCGGAGTGCACGTTTGGATGTTTTTCATTTTGCCTGCCGTTACTGAAAGGTACGTTAATAACAATTCACCTAAATATTTAAAAAGACTATTCAAAAATTCAAATTTATTATTACAGTTGTTTAAGTATGATAATATTTCATCTTTTTGAATTTTATTTTCAATCTAAATGTACAGTGCGATTGATGTTGTATTGTTACTGATGATGATGTGATATATACGCTCATTAACCCTTCAGGCGAGGGTGGCTAAAATAGATTTTGAATAGCGGCTGATTAATATCTAATGAATAGCAGAATGAGCCGCAAATGAACAAACATATAGATGTAAAAACTGATTTTTCGTTATAAAAAACATTTCTGGTGACATTCTGGGCAAATAACTTTGAAACCATTTGTTGGATTTTTTTTATTTAAAGTTATAACTCACAGATTGGCACTAAAACCACTAAAAAACAACAATAGTATTGAATATTTAATTTTTTTCCGATTGTAAATATCACTTTTCAAACAAAATTTTCTATCTTTCAAAACTTTGTAATAAAAATAAAAAAAATATTTTAACAGTCAACAGCTTTTTCGATTAAAATTATGTATAACTAAAACTTCTAATCTCTATAAGAAATCAAGTTATTCAAATGAAATCAGTAAACTTGTGCTATTATTAATGGATATCAAAACAGAATATGCTTCGCCGTTACTGTGCATGTCATCCTGGCTCGGGGGGCAACATAGCACTCTACTATATGTTTTTTTTTTATCTTAAAGCTGCGTACACATTAGAGGACAAATATCGCAGGACACGACTCTCAACATCTACGTTGATGTCTCGGGAACAATGTTATAAAAAATTTTAGAAACCCTATGTCTTCCTTGGGGGGCTGGAATCCTTGGGGTCCTCCATATCGGGCAATTAAAAATAACTGCAGACCAAATAAAATTATTTGTGGCATTGAACGACCTCTTGGAAATGGTTTTACCAGCACCCAATCAGAAACAACAGAAGTGCTGCTGAATGCGCTTATTCCACAAGACACTCCATTATTAGACGATGAACGCCTCAGACAAGCCCGCTTCTTGGCTACTTTTCCACTTGACACTGCTCACTCACCACTGCCTTCTGAGCAAGAAGTCAGTAAAATTATTCTCTTGTTAAAATGTAACAAAGCTCCGGGTCCGGACTGTATCGATAATACTCTCGTCAGACGATCCTGGTTTCTTGCCGCTCCAGAAATAACAAATATATTATGTCAATGCTTCACTAGCGGCATATTTCCCGATTGTTGGAAAACAGGGACACTTATAGTCATTTCAAAATCTGGTAGCCGGTCTCCATCAGACCCTAAAGCTTATCGGCCACTTACGCTTCTGCCGGCTCTTGGAAAAGTGTTGGAACGGCTCATGTGCTCTAGAATTGAAGCTCATCTGGCTGAAATAGCACCACTATCTAATAAGCAATTTGGTTTCAGACCAGGCAAGAGTACCGAAGATGCAATTTCCACAGTACTTTCCACATCGAAATCCTCCCCTAATAAATATGTTTTGGGAATATTTTTGGATATTGCCGGAGCATTCGACAATGCTTCTTGGCCACTTATACTGCACAAACTTAGACTGAGAAAAATACCTGGAAATGTCTATGCCTTGGTCCAAAGCTACTTCAATGACAGATCTGTTCTATATGAAAACAGATTGTAAAACGAAACACCACAATGGGCTGTCCACAGGGTTCCGTTCTTGGCCCCTTGCTGTGGAACATTTTATTTGATGATATTCTGTCCATCTCTCTTCCACCTGACTGCAGTATTTTTGCCTACGCAGACGATGCTCTACTTTTAGTAAGTGCAAATAGTCGCACGGGTATAGAAACAACAGCAAAAGAGGCGCTTTCATCAATCCTAGCTTGGGGCGACGCCAACAAACTGTCTTTCGCTCCCAAAAAAACTGAAGCTATTTTTCTCAAGGGTGGTGTCAGTCTAAGCAGACAAAGACCTCCCACTATACGCATGGGATCTACGACGGTTAAAGTTTCCGAAAAGGTCACTTACCTTGGTATTATTCTAGACGACAGACTTTCTTTTTCATACCATGCCAAGACATCAGTGAGCAAGGCTACTTCTGCTTTCTACTCAATCTCACGCCTAGCAGGTAGAAATTGGGGCTTAAGATCTAGTGCCCTTAAAATCGCTTACGATGCCATATACATGGGGATTGCTGGCTACGCCGCTAGCACATGGTACAAAAGATGCACCGTTCAATCGATACAGAAAATCCTTCTAAGTGGACAACGCAGTGCGATGATAGCCCTAACCAAAGCATACAGATCCTCGTCTATGGATGCATTGCCGGTCTTGGCTGGTATACTTCCGTTGGACCTGCACATTCAAGTTAGAGGCGCAACAGTTATGCTGTACAAAGGTGTTGAGTCCCAGGTGGGAGAAATTCAGTTACTGCCTCCTCATCGACCAGACCCTTACAATTCTAAGGCTCATAGAATTGCAGCGCGCAGCGTGGCGATAGAAGCTGCAATGAAAGTTTGGCAGGCTCGATGGGAGAAATCTTCTAAGGGGAGGCAAACTTTTAAATTCTTTCCGAATGTTAAATGGCGAATGGAGATAACCAAAGTCCTGACTCCTAATTTCTGGACCAGCCAATTCATAACTGGCCACGGTTACTTCGCTGCCAAGCTCTTCCAGCTTGGCCGGTTAGTAAATAGCCCTGAATGTAAATGCGGATATATGATTCAGGATGCTGATCACATCCTTTGGGAATGTCCAGACTTAAATAACGAACGGGAAAAATTGCTCAAGACGATACGACTATCTGTCGGATCTGTCGGCCCCGTCGGTCATGCCAACTTGGTTACATCGAAGGCAAATTATAGGGCATTTAAAGAATTCTCCGCGTCATTTGGAAAAAAAGTTGAGTTAAATAGATAAAATCTCATATTTTCAACTGCACTTAATTATTAATTAACTTTTAATTTCTGCACACTGTAGTGCATGCAACCAAGTCTTGAAGAATTTCTTCTCGGGACATTTCTGGCAAAATTTTGAACACGACTAACGTTGTTACGCTACGGAATACACCCTATAAAAAGAGTGTGAAGCCGTAGCGGGTGGTGGTGGGTACAACGTTGAGTACCCTAGGGAATTTAAAAAAAAAAAAACCCCTATGTCTATATTTACTTTTGAAATTCATATTAATTTACCTCCGATGTGTTTATTTTTTCAGGAGTTTCAATACACTTCTCCCACCTCCATTATGGTACATGGTGAAATGTATTTACCTACTGCTGTCCGCTTATCAGATCAGATGCGGTTACCCGACCCGTATTCTTGGTAATTTCCTCTGTAAAGGTTTCAATTATGTCAACATGTTCCTTTTTAAAGGGTGAGTTAAATATTCATAATTTATTCATATAATTAATTTTACTCAGGTCTGAGTTTTAATGGTGTCAAATTAAATTTGAAACACTAATAAAATATTATTATTACCACTATGTTAAGGGAGCCATTTGAATTAATATGTACATATCAAATTTGAATCGTTCAAACTATGTACATTCTCACAGATTTTGTCACTAACGACCCGGGTTTCGCCTTTCGGCATCTTCAGGCATTCAAGTGCACGGATGAACTTGAACTGACTGTCAGTTCAAGTTCATCCGTGCACTTGAATGCCTGAAGATAACGAAAGGCGAAACCCGGGTCGTTAGTGACAAAATCTGTGAGAATGTACATAGTTTGAACGATTCAAATTTAATATTGAAATTCCGCCAAGCACCTTCAGTCGAAATCTTAAATTAAATGTACATATCAAGTTTTAAAATTACTCGTTGAACATCAAATGTATTTTTAATTTTTCTTACTGTCAATTTTTGATGAAAAGGGTTTATATTGATGAAAAATGTATTTAGTATTTGACTTGTTTATTTAAGGTTTATGCTCATACCATTTTTGTTTGAGCTGAGAGCGTTAATGGATTGGATTTGGACCGACACTTCTATGACTCTTATGGATTGGCTAAAAATGGAAGATATATTCGCAAACATATTCCAGTTGAAGGTATCGATTAATATTACCTAGCATAAGTTAATACTTTCTTTCATCGTACGTGTACTCGGTGAAGATGCAGCTTATGTTTTTATTTGGCTGAAACTATTAATTCGTATCAGTAAAATAATCTGACGAAATCACGACTATCATTCCTTTTTCCCCAGTGCTCCCGTCACGTAGAAAGCGAATATCCTCAACCGAGAGGCGAAAAGAAAAAACCCATATCAAAATATCTCATGGGCGGATCGGTGCTAGCTTTTATCATAGCCATCATCTGGTTCCCTCTGGTGCTCTTCGCATTCGGAAACACTGTCGGTGAACCGAATCCTCCGTTCGATATTACAGTTAAAATACGAATGGGACCTTATCTTCCGATCTACACCATGTCTGCGCAAACAAACAATATTGAATTGTAAGCATAAAAAAATGTTTTAACCGTTAATTTTTTTCATTCGAATTGCAGTATATAACAGATACTATATTATTTATGGTTAATCGTGTATTTCTAACCGTTGTTAAAAAAATAATATACAACATTCTCTCTTCACAGATTTACGGAACGTCAGTGGGACACATTGAACTATGTGTATAAGAAAGATAGAATCGCTCAAACATTTTTATCAAATTACGTGTTTGACGACGTGGCAGCTGTTATATTGAACGGCAACTCTACAAATATTTGGGGAATATCTCCACCGGACATAGAAAGGCTCCGTGTTGACGTGGCTTCTAGTAAGTTGAAAATAGTTTACTACATAATTGCAGTTGCAGTTATGTCTTGTTAGAATTGAGCTTAGATTTCGTCATTTGTTAAAAAACAAGAGTTCCATCGTTTCAACATTATAATATGTAAAATTTAATTGAAACTTGTTGGTTATGTGTGTGGATAAACTGTATTGGTAATAAAAATTCAAATCCAAAAATCATACCTTATTAACCCTTTAACTGCAAGATGCCGATATATATTGGCATAACACTTTATGTCTCTCAACTACGATATTCCGATATATAGGCCGAGCCATAGAAAACTGCTCGTACGTTATAGCGATACGGCTTTAAGTCTTTATCGCGCAGGGAACGCGTGTCTCTACTACCCATACATTTAAAATTGGAATCGGTCGCCTTTACTATTTTTTATAGTGGTTTTGCCGAGGCGTAACGGGACACAGTTTTGATGCAAAACTTTACGACAGGCTACCTAAATATGAAAAGGATCTCCATTATTTTCATTCTAAACTCTAAGTACTTTTATGGCCGGATGTTTTGGAAAAAAAAATATTTTCAAAAAAATTCAAAGGTTTATTTCAAGTCTACATTTTAGTACAAATTATGAATGATATAAATCAATTGACGCATTATATTGAAGAAGAACAGTGCATCACACCATGCTTGACTCAAATATGTTTTTTTATGCAACATAATATGAGCATGGATATTTACAATAATTTTTGAATTAATAAGTTGAATAAAAAAGCAAGTTTTCGCCAAAATAAAAGGACATTCTTTTTATTTATATTTTTATGTCAAATTATATGCCTAAAATGACATTTAGCACATGATACTAGCAAAAATAAATATTCATTAAAAATCAGTTTTACTGTTTTATTTCCTCCAATATGTAGTAATGAAAAAAAAAAAAAAAACTGATATGGGTTTGTATAAATGTATAAAATAATAAAATATCATTAAAAAATATACATTTATGAAAACAGTCGTCGAAGTTAAAGGGTTAAAGCAGTTCTGTTTTTATCGTAGTCAATGTTTATTTATCATGTCACATTTTTATTTTAGATGACTCCCTGAATATAAAGTTATCATATGTAATATCACATAAAACAAACAGTAAAGACAATCCTCCGACCATTGAAGAAGATCTCGATGTCGCCTTGGAACCGTTTGTCAATGGGACAAGAAATCCTCAAAGAGATGTTTTGATTAACATGCTGCAAGGAAAAAACGTATCTGAATGGTATAAAATTTAAATTTAATATAATGTTTGACAGAAAAAGTAATAGTATAGGTAATTAGTATATCAAAATATCTCTCAAGAGCAGTCAGTACCTACCCTTCATATTCCTCTAGCAGGTGTATCAATATCATAAATTGTCTAGATTTTTCTACATTTTCCCTAAAAAGTATTTGTTTATGCAAAATTTTCCACATTTTGAGTCCACAAAAAGGTAAATTAGCAAGTCTACCAAGAAAGAAGAATTTATACCTAATTTTGTGCCTGAGGAAAACTGCTTAATTTTCAGTGACCATTTTATGGTTCAAGTTAAACAAGAAAATGGGTCATTGCAAGAGATTCAGTATTTTTCAAATTGTGAATTTTATAGCTATTTCAAATTTACCTTAAAGTTCTAATTTTCCTTATTTTTATTGGTTAACTTAAACTGATGTTTCTCAAAGAACTAAATTGAATAGATATTCAAAAACAAATTACATTACAAAATATCGTGTTTGATTCACAGCTTTATTATTTTATTTTTAGGCTCATAGTGAAAAATGTTTTTCCCAAATTTATCAAAGTATTCAATAAAGGCACTGGAAAAGCAGTTCATCAACTCATGGATGCCCAACCAGGTAAAGAAGTTTAAATATCTCATAATGTCTGCTACTCTAGTTTTAATTATGCTACAGATTTACATCAATCTTTTAATTACCTTTTAGGAACTGATGATTCTATGTATCGCAGTATTTCTCTTAAATTAACACACGGTGGTACAGAGACAGGAGGCGTCATGTGGTGGGAAGTCAAAGAGTTATGCGACGATGACAATTATAAAAACACACTCAAACATCTACCGTTTGTAAATTGCGCTCAACTCGTCATGTACTCATTCAACGACAAGCTCTTCCCCAAAACACTCAATTTTATTTCTGGGAGCGGGTAAGAACATTCTCATTCATATTTGATTGGTTTTATTGTTTCCTATCGAAAGAATTTCTTAGTAATACCAAAGAGCAATATTTTTAATCGATGTGTAAATTGTATGCCAACACTAACAGAATATAACATAGCACCGTAAACAATTATTCTAATTCAATATGACTTTTTGGGTTCACAGTATCATTGGACTGTACACAACATTTGTATTTGTGGCGTCACGACTTCTGCGAGGATTCTTCGCAGACATTTGCATCAAGATAATGTTTGAAGACCTACCCAACGTTGACAGAGTCTTGCAACTTTGTTTGGATATCTACTTGGTAAGCAAAATTATCAAGATGTTTCTCGTTTAATTTAATTGATATCTCTATATGCAGTCATAATTTTAAATACTACAAATGAATTAACTTATCTGCATCTAAATAAGAGTACAAGTTGTTGAAATATGTTTCATAATTTTCAATGGAATTACAAAGTAATACAAAATTTCATCGATGGCTTTGCTTAACAATATATTTATACATGTGTAGGAAAGCTGCTTTTTACCTGCTACTGTTTCATTCCTTTATTCAATGCCAGTGACATCTATGAATATCCGTTATAGCATATCTACTCGCATTTACCTGAGATTACTCTCATTAAATAAATATATTCGCCCGCTGTGGTCTAGTTGGTTAGAGCTTGCTTTACCGACCAGGTGGGTCTAGGTTCGATTCCCGGTAAGGTCAATGTCAAAATTGGATTTTTTTCAATTTTAATTTGAGATCTAAGACATGGGTGTTTGTGAAGTCAATTCTCCTTGAGTTTATCTCATGTGACTTTTAAAAATTCTCATCGAGTATATCTCGTATGATCTTTCAACTTAAAAGTATTTGACGCATTGGCGTAAGCTGTAATGTCAAATATTTTAATAAAACAAATATCTTGATTTCCAGTAGTTATTATTTCAACAGATTGCAGATGCTCAACAATATCTCCAAAGCAACCAGACTAGTAACTGTATTTGTTTTTTTATTCCATCAGGTAAGAGAGTCCGGTGAACTGTGCCTCGAAGAGGATCTGTTCGCTAAGCTCGTATTCCTCTACAGATCTCCGGAAACAATGATTAAATGGACTAGACCGAAAGACGAAGAACCCGATGACAACAATGAATTACAAGCGCAGAGTTAATTGGATAATTGAGATTTATGAAAATTATCTGAATAATAAACGCTTCAGGCATATTTAATATCAGGAAACTGAAAGTTTTGTGATCTATATTATAATGTGAGAAGTGTTGTAGAAGTTGTACCTTTGCGATTGAAGAGTCATCGATCTCTGACATTTTTAATTTTACATTGGAGAAGTATATACTTGAATATAAAGTTTGAACATTAATTACACACAAAAAACAATACAATGTTCGACACATTTTGTTACAACAGAGTTCTATGTCTATTACCCTAATTAATATTTTTATTGCACCTAAGTCTCATGACATAGTTTCAATTACACTCTCGATACTATCATCTTTTGTAATTATTTATTTTATTATATACAATACAAAATATTCAAATCCTTACATATTCATTTGGATATTTCCATTCTTCATATATTGATGACGATCTTAGTGTAAGCATACCCATACAAAATTTACCACCTACTAAATAATACGATACATGCACAAATCATATAAAGATATTAGAAATCCTGTATATTTATATGTGCCACACTTTTACTAGCGTATATTATATTTATTATCAGACTACTTTTATAAATATGATCCTTCCCAGTTATCAAATCCAAAAAACGTCATTTTGATTAGTCTGCCGCCAAGATCACACATGCATTTATTGTCAAGCTACAAAATATAATCTATATCATGTTATAATAAGTGTAAAGATGAATTGTTGAATATGAAAAAATTTCTAATATCTGTCTACCTCTATAAATATAGAATTTTTAATTTTGTAATTCCTTTGTTGTAAGTGCATTTATTTATACAAATAAAATAAAACTGTACAAATACTTTTTATTATTTATTACACTGCCTCTTCCATGTTACCTAAGAAAAATAATTGAAACATAATGGTTGCATTAGTGACCGTTTTTTGTTTAAGAAATTAATCCTTCTACCCTTGAATTTTGAAAACTCATTTACCATATCGACTGTGGAAAGGACGTAACCCACACATATAAAATTTTACAGGAGGCGCAAAAGACGTGTTTTGATGATTTTGGGCCATATGCAAATTATACACAACCTTGAAGTGCACAGAGACTTCTAAACTGGTATTTAATTGACATAATCTAATATTAATTATTGAAATTGTCGAAGAAAAAACTTTATTTCAGTCTTTTTTCTTGGTTTAAATTTTTTACAAAGTCATCTTTTTCAAACTTAAAAGCTAAATTTAGATAGTAATTCGGCATTTGTAGCTTGCATCTTTTTCGTAGAACATGTATCAAGATTGATACATTGTGATTATCAAAAAAAAAACTGGGTTACGTCTTTTTTCCTTTACAGTCGATATTATTTCTATGCTCAACATTACAAAGCCAGTATAAATCTTGAATCACAGTATTTACGAAAAATTGTTGTAAAAGCAATGTTCTCTTTTGTCACTTGAAATCTTTTTTAGTGGTTTGTGTAATCTAATACATTTGGAGTTTTGTTTGACTTACTTTAATACTGCGGGATAGCACATAACTTAATTAAACTCACTCGTATAAAAGGTAGAATTCAAAGAATGTAGACTATCGATATACATTATACTGCGGGTTTACTGCCAGAAGTCGAGTAGCAAAATGTTGATTCTGAAATAATAGAGGCAGAACCTTTTTTGATCAAGAGAGGCACCTTAATATATTGTTTATTTTTTTCATTTAAATGAGTACATCGACCAAAACATTATTTTGGAAATAGTAAAAAAACATGATAGTTAACGCTTCATTTTCAAATAAAATTATTAGAATACTTGAAGGGACTTTAATACGAAGTTAGTATTATTCATGACTACTATACGAGTCATAAGTGCTACGGGTATTTTTATAATGACTTTTAAAGCGTTCATTTTCAGGAGAAAGGTTAACGATAAAAACATGTAAAAAATTCATGAAAGAAAAACAAAAATAAAAATAAACTATTTATTACTTTATAAAACAAGACATCAGAAAATACATATTAATCAATTGACTACCATTAATCTAGGAGCAATGTTCATAGACATCAACTCCTGGAAGAGGAGTTTAGCAGCGTACGGTAGACGGACTTGAGAGATTTGCGTTTTGTTTTTACAACCCTTGCATTCAAATGTATTGTTGCGAAGATTAGCGATGGCTATCAGGCCACAGAAGTTGCATATGTGTATCCTATAGGGATCTGACACCTCAAACAGGCGTTCTCGTAAAAATTGAGCAGCACCGTGAGCAATCTGACAATCCCGTTCCATCTCCCCGAAACGCAATCCACCATCTCTGGCCCTTCCCTCCATAGGTTGCCTGACTAGAATCTGAACTGGGCCACGGGCACGGGAGTGAATCTTGTCGTCCACCATATGTTTCAACCTCTGATAGTATGTTGGGCCCAAGAACACCTGGGCATTGATCTTGCGTCCGGTGTGGCCATTAAACATAACCTCGTTTCCTCTCAATTGGTACCCGTATTCCTGTAGAAGAGTAGAAATCTTTTGCACGTTTACGGCATCATTGAAGGGTGTGGCGTCTCCGATCTCGCCCTTGTTGGAAGAAACTTTCCCCTGAATGCATTCAATTAAATGGCCAATTGTCATACGCGACGGGATGGCATGAGGGTTGATGATAATGTCGGGAGTAAGTCCCTCGCATGTGAAAGGCATATCTTCCTGCCGATATTGTATTCCGCACGTTCCTTTTTGACCGTGTCGAGAAGCAAATTTGTCACCAATTTGAGGGATACGAACGGATCTTACTCTTATTTTGCAAAACTTATAGCCTTCACTGTTCAGAGTCAACATGACTTGATCGACAATTCCGGTTTCACTGTTTCTGAGGAAGGTGGAAGCGTCTCGTTTGGTGTACCTTTTAGTAGTGCCATCTAACTCGTCATCATTTTCTGGCAATGTAATCGTCTTTCCGATGACAACGTCGTCACCCGAGACCCTAATACCCGGAGCGATGATGCCATCATCATCTAATTTGTCATAAAGTGCGTTTCGCATCCCTTGGCAAGTTGCTCTGGTGGGCTTTTCAAACTGTTCCTCCTGGTCACCGATCCGTTTTGACTCGGAATCTTTATATGAACGGTAGAACACCGATCGGAAGAATCCTCTTTCGACAGCTGATGCGTTCAGAATAACGCTGTCCTCTTGATTGTACCCTGTATAACAAAGAATGGCTACAATCGAGTTGATACCGGCAGGAAGCTCTCTGAACCGCAGGTACTCCATAGACCTGGTTGTCACCAAAGGTTTATGTGGATAATATAAGACATGAGCAAGGGTGTCCATACGGACGTGGAAATTGGTAATATAAACACCCATAGCTTGTTTTCCCATAGCACTTTGATATGTATTTCTAGGACTCTGATTATGATCGGGGAATGGAATAATGGATGCGCACACCCCCAATATCATAGCTGGATGGATTTCACAATGGGTATATGTTGTACAATAAGCGTACTCTTTTTCTTGCCTTAGATCATCAGGACTCATAGCTATCATCACCGTTTCTTCCTCGAGGGTATCTATATATTCCACGACACCGTTGGAAACCAACACTTGCCATCCGTAATTATTATAATCTCGCTCTTTCAGCATGTCAACGTGCCTCTTTTTCAATAACAGGTTTCCATTTTCCACAATGAGAAGCGGGCGACAAATTCGTCCAGCATCAGTATAAATCCTAATTTCCCGGTCTCGAATATCGCGAATCATGCTCACTTCCGACACGATGATATCCATCTGCCTTCTCAGTTTACGCAGGGTGGCCATCAGCTGCTCGGGATCACGATGTATTCCCACCCAACAACCGTTGACGAATATCTTTGTGGCATCGGCGATGGCGGACGGAGCTATCTCTTCCAAGTTTTCCATGGACCACTCCTCCAAGAACTCCAAGATGGGTGACGGTTGACTTCCAACAGAAATGTAAGCCATGAGGGCCAAATTTTTTACAAGACCTACAGCAGCTCCCTCAGGCGTCTCGGCGGGACAAATCATTCCCCACAGTGTATTATGAAGCTGTCTGGGCTTTGCCAGTTTACCGTCTCTGCCGATGGGTGAATTGACACGTCGCAAATGGGATAATGTGGATGCAAAAGTTAATCTGTTCAATACTTGAGACACGCCTGCCCTGGCTTGATGGGCTTTTTTTTGATCACCCCAATTACCCGTAGCCAATGAGTAGCGCAAACCGTCAGTTATAATTTTCGTCTTGATGGCGAGCTCCAAATTAAAATCTTTTCCTCTGTCGATAAACTTTTGAGCGTACATGCGAACCTCTTTCATTAAATTCTTGAAAAGACCTCTGAACAAGAAAGCCAAGAGGGGACCGGCCAGATCGAGCCGCTTGTTACCGTAGTGATCTCGGTCATCCAATTCACGGCGACCGAGAGAGGCGAGAAGCAGACGGTGGACCATATAACCTAGGAAATAAGCCTTTTTTGTTTCACAAAAATCTGATACTCCGACGTGCGGCAACATTTCTTTCTGTAGAATTTCTCTAGCGTATTTGATTCTCTTTTCCTTGGTTACTCCGGGACGGGCGCCTCTGGCACCAATAAAATTTAATGCTACATTTTGCTCTTGAATGACGAAAGCTTCATCCAGGGACGGTTTTACCATTTCCATCATTTCCGGATCGTCAAAGTCGTATATGATGTGCTCTAGAATATCACGGTCAGCGACGAATCCTAACGCTCGGAACACGATCATGATTGGAATCTCTTGTTTGATGTAAGGAACAATTGCTATAATCCGCTGACCGATAGCAGATTTTTTTATACTTTGGCCACCCCTGGCCATCATGTTCACCCACAAAGTCGATGTCGGTCGAGAACTGTGTTCGAGACATGACCTGATTTCTGCTTTGAAAGCAAATTTCCCGTCTTTCATGGCGAACACATACACAGTGTTGGTTGCCATTTTTTCTTGGGCTATTAGAACTTTTTCAGAACCATTGATAATGAAGTAACCTCCAGGATCCAGAGGGCATTCGTTCAATTCAGTCAGATCACGATCCGTCAAGCCGCTGAGTAAACAATAAGTGGAACGCAGCATGATAGGGATTTTACCGATGAAGGTCTTTTGATGTTGTGTTTCTATCGGATCTTCTCCTTCTTTTACAATTGTTTTGGTAATATCTACATATAGTGGTGCAGAATACGTAAGATTCCTCAGTCTTGCTTCGTTGGGCATCATAGGTGACGGCGCGCCGTCTTTCTCCCAATGAGTGGGTTTCGATAAATAAATTTGTTCAAATTTAAGCAGGTATCTAGGAGGCGTTTCTATCTCTCCAGAAGCATGCTGCGCTTCGGCCTGAAGATCTATTTGAGGGGAATCTTCTACAATTCTTTGTACAGACATTTGAATAAATTCATCAAAACTATCCAACTGCTGCCTTACAAGACCTTTTTCATCAAAATATGCATTGATGACAATCCAACAGGCCTCTTGCCACAGTTCGGAGGAGATCTCTTCGGCGTCCTCCTCCTCGTACTGGTCATCTTCCATGTCATACATTTTAGTTTATTTTATATAAACATATATGATTGAATTAAATCCGAAACGTTCTTCTAAAATAAAATAATTATTATTTTACTCGAGTTAAAACGCTCCAATTCAACAGCGTCAGAGTTCATAGACATCTGCTAAAATATAGAAACCGTCAATAACCATAAACAAATGGTAAACATTCGGTTTGGGTATAAATTTCTCCTCGAATATCCCTAGTGAGCGTGTTAAAACTTTTAGCACATGCAACGATTACGTATTTATGAGGCTGGAAATTTTTGGAAGCCTCCGCGGACGCCATAAAACTTTTATCTCAAGATATACTCAGATATACTGCATAGACAATACTGTCAGTTTCTGTGAGGATGGCATTTCTTTATACTAGTCTTATTATGTGTGCCTGTTTTGCTTCAAATATAAAATGATCAAAATGAGTCATATTGATTTTTTATGCCGTTAGTTCAAGGAAAGTGAAGTTTATGTTACTCAGTCTTCAATTTATATCGATAGATGTTTTCAAAACATGTCTGTATCGCAAAACACCGCTCATAACGAAGCTAATCTTTCGACCCTACAACGGCTGAGGATAACCGAAGATGGAACCGGCCGCGTTGGTGATTCTTCCGCACGGTCGCCGTTAGGAAATCCCGACGGCAGACGAAGGACGGTGGGAGCCATCGAAAGCTTCGCGGTTCAAAATATTAATGCGGCGACAGGCAATCCCATGCATGATTATACGAATTACGAGCGATCTAACGTTATTGCCTCGTCTAAATACGCGACGCCGAAGAGAGTCGAGTCCTTCGCCGCGGCCCCCGACGCCAAACATTCCGATTTAGGAATGGCCGGAGAACCGGCGGGCCCCGCCCGTTCAACGAGTGGCGTGTCTCAGTATTCCAGAGGAGGCATTACGCTAGGCGCTGACGGCAGAGGAGCTGTTTATGAGAATCTGGACTATTACGAGGGAACCGCATCGCGGCAACCGGCCTACTATCATCAGATCGCTAATAAATCGATAGGGCAAGACGGTTCACCCAGAGCTTCCTCAGAGAGGTCCTTCAATTCGACTCTCTCCAAAGCGCAGCCTCAGGTTCCGATCCCCTCCCATCACAGGACCGCGTCTCCAGCCGACGCCCTACCTTCCTCCGAAGGGCCCCCGGTTTATGAAAATTTACAAGAAATTGCAACCTCACCTGATCAATATCGGTATGTCGATGCAGCTGGACGGCACGTCCGTATCGGGGCTCGTCCTGGACCACAAGTGGCTCATCCGGGAGGCGTTCGCCTTCCGAGGCCTCCGGCAGGCTATCCTCCGTCGCCGTCTGTCCGCAGCCAAGACATTGAAAACTATCAAACTGACCGCCGGCCTCGACTTCGGCAAACCTCTGATGGCCTCGACTACAACATCCCGGCGGCCCACGCTAACAAAGTTGTTACTGTCCCGTCCAACGCTGTCTATGCCTCGATTGCTCCCAGCGCCCAGAGACCGAAGGCTAACATTGCAACTGGCGTGGAAAACGCTGCATCTTCTCCCAAATTTTATCACTCCCTGCCAACCTCGCGAGTGTCTGAGAGCGCTCCTGATCTCGTTGACAGGAGAATAGGCCATCCCGGTAGTCGAAGTGGCTTGCGTATAACAGAAGACGTGAACGGCTCTGATTACGTGATCATGACTGGAGGGAGTGCTTCACAGTTTTGCCTACCCATAAATACACCGCTGAGCCTCCATCATGCGGCTCGTCCAGCTCCGACGGTGGATCTTCACAGTGGTGCCGAAGATCAGTACCAATCTTCAGGGGGTAGCCTAGCACCCAGCCCCACTCCCAGTTCCGTGTCTCAACTGAGCGGGGGTTCCCGAGGTTCCGGTGGCCGTGGTAAAGGACTGCTCCCTTACTCTGTCACTCCACCTCGCCCCACTGGACCCACCGAAGCCCAGAGGAAGGTGGAAGAGCTCACCAGGCAGCTCGAGGAAGAGATGGAGCGGCAAGACGAAGAAGGGGAGTACTTTGGTAGGTCATTTTTCAACGAATCTAAATATTTTATGCATCTTATTTTAGGCAAAATACACGAGTAATTCAGTGTATTTCAGACCTTAATTCTTAGATATTATTTTTAAATCGAGTATATTGTTGGCACTTTGGTACCGAAACTTTGAAAATAGGATTGAGGAGCAAAGGGGTACAACCCCAAACAAATTTGCTTAATACTTGCATTGCATATATTGAGATATCATTGAAGATTACAATAAATATCAGCTAGATATTATTGGCATTCAGTGAATGGTGGAAATAAGAAGAATTTTGCAATGTGAATGACCTCGCTCAGAACACAAAGGTGTACTATAAATATGTTGGCTATTTATTTTTCAAGGAATTTGTCACACTTGCGGAGAGAAAGTCACGGGTGCCGGCCAAGCTTGTCAAGCCATGGGAAACTTGTATCACACTAACTGCTTTATTTGTTGTTCCTGTGGCCGCGCCCTCCGAGGCAAAGCATTTTACAATGTCCACGGGAGAGTCTACTGCGAGGAAGATTATTTGGTAAAACAATTTTCATCAGATTATAATTCCTATGAATTTTATGGATATACACGTATGTCATCTTGGCATCTGTTATTATTATTTTTAGCTAGGCTAGTAATTTTTATTAAACTCATTACTTTTAATATGAAATTGATAACTTCCACAAACTTATCGCCGAATCCATCGAAAATATCACAACTCCTTTCTATAAATAAGATATGCTTCAATTGTAATTGTATCTTTGGACTGTAGGATGAAATTATTATTTGAGACAGAAAGTGATTTCAATAACATTTGTATGTATTTATTTTTGTATCACTTTCTTTTACAGTATTCTGGTTTTCAACAAACTGCTGAAAAGTGTGCAATTTGCGGTCACCTGATTATGGAAATGGTCAGTATTCTCTACATTTTTACCATTAGCTTGTCTTACCATAAGAAAGCAGATCCTCACTTCATCTTCCGTCAGCACCAGGAGTCGTAATACAATTGCACTCTTATCTCTCTCTTACTCTTATCAATTTTATTTGGCCACTGCCAAACTAATCAAACGCCCTTTTGAGGATGCGTTTCACTGTTTCTTTTTTTATTTTACTTCTCTTTGAAATGTATCATCAACCTTGAAGCCTCATCTCGTTGATGACACCGAAGTCTCTAGTCATCTGCAGAACACCCATCCACCATCGTTGGGTCCTTATAGCTATTCTACCTCTGTTCATTGGACATGTTTTACAATCTTCAATTGAAATAAAATAATATATGTTTTTCTTTATAGATTCTTCAAGCGATGGGCAAATCATATCATCCAGGATGCTTCAGGTGTTGCATTTGTAATGAGTGCTTGGACGGGGTTCCGTTTACTGTTGACATAGATAACAAAATATACTGTGTGAATGATTACCACAGAATGTTTGCTCCGAAGTGTGCCAGTTGTGGAAAAGGTGACTTGATCTTATTTTATAGTGACTCTTTTTATTTTTAGTATGCGCTTTTTTTTAATCTCTGTCCGCTCCCAATGTGCATATGGTCTCCTAATGGAGGTATCTCAACAGATTTTTTTACAAGAACTACTGTAAATTATTGTGCCGAGATCACCCATGCTTATTTCAATGCTCGCGGTAACTTCCTTGGAGCATATTCTCAGTTGATTTGTATAAATTGTGTATTCGGACCATTTTCATATGGAAATACAATTTTTTTTACATGCTTAACGTCGATTCATAATTAATACCAAAGAACTATTAGTTTACTCGCAAATGCTTTTACATTACTTAAATAGCCATTTACAAAACAGTTGATTGAAATCTAATATTTTTTTTTCTTTTCAGGCATTACTCCTGTAGAGGGAACCGAGGAGACAGTGAGAGTCGTATCGATGGACAAAGATTTTCATGTAGACTGTTACATGTGCGAAGATTGCGGCATGCAGTTGACAGATGAACCCGACAAGAGGTGTTATCCCCTCCGCGGAAGACTGCTGTGTCGCTCTTGTCACATCTATTGCTTGCCGTGTCCTCCGGGACAGAATCCCGACCCGCCTTCCCCGGCCAATTACCAATACATGGGTTGAACAAAATTTTTCCAACGCTAGTTATATACGTGTATGTCATAAAAACTGCAAGCCAAAATTTACATTTACGTTTTGAATAATTTTGTTTATATCTCTCGATATACCGTGTAAGTACTTATTGTGGAAAGATAATTTATAATTAGCTCTTAAGAATGAACGACAAACATGTTATTGTAAATCCGTCAATGACTCTCTTTTACAACTGATATTAATTAGCTGCAATAATTGGAAGCGTTCTGTATAATTAGAAATATACTACCCCTATCGATATTACAATATATCGACAGATAGACTTCTCGCAATGCGTATTTTAAACGCCTAATGTAAGTGTCCATTTTAAAAATTATCTATTGAAATACTCATCGAACCAATGATACATCAATGTGGAATAAACAGATTTTTTAATGTCACAATAAAACACTTATTTTATATTAACGAATTTTATGATAGCGGTTTTACTAGCCACTGACATATTTAGTGAGTATTTTTATTTTTTTATCCGGTTTCATTTTTGTATTATTCGCTACAGCTTTGCTTTGTATATAAATAAGTTCTTCTTCGAATTATAAATATTATAAATTCTCCTTCGTACAAATGACATATTTCCAATGATCGTGTAGCAAAAGAAGAAGTTTATTATTAACTTGGCAACTATCTAATTGAAAGTTCAACGGGCTTTACATGACATAATACAGAATAGCCCCGGCTAGTGAGCTAATTTTGTTACATTCCTACTCTCATTCTCGCTCTGTCGAGTGTATGTTTGGCAATCCGTTCTAAAAATAATTTCATTGAATAACAATAATTATTCTATAATTTCATGTTAAGTTTTATATAGGAAAATTCACATTTTGATAGGTTGTAAATATTATATGACATTTTCCTTTAAATATATTTTAATTCAGTGATGCACAACCCGTGGCCCGTTTTGAATTTTTTGCGGCCTTCAAATGTTTTTTTTTTAAATTAATATATACATACATATTTTTATCAAGCAAATCCTTTAATTTTATACACGTGAGTGAGCTTTTTCCTTTATGAAAAATAATAAATCGGTTCATAGGCTTACTAACGAAAATTTGGATTCAATTATGCAACTTAATATTACAAATATTAAGTCAAATTTTATCGAATTAGCTTAAAATCAACAACGGCAAAGATCACATTTTTTGAATTCTATGTATACTAAAATATTTCAAAATGAAACATTTTTTTGAACAACTACACATAATCCTCGATTTGCACACTGTCCAATGCAATGGAACCTATCATTCATTTATCTATATTCACTTAATCTCTTACACGGATGGAAAAAAGTTGTGCATGACTGTTTTAATCTATTATAGTTTCTTGTTAAACAGTATGAAAATTTGTTACTTCAATAATCATCATCAATAAAGCATTTTTAAGTTATTCAATGTATGTACCGATCATTCGTATAAAGAAACATTCTCGATCGTGAAATCTATATTGGTGTGCCTCACATTCCATAGCATACATATTGTTGTGGACTTAATCATTTTTTAAGTATATGTTGAATTATTCATTCCTTATTATTTAGAGGACTCGTAGGTTAGTATGTGCTCGATTTGACAGTGTACGAACTAATTAATTAAGGGCATTATTTTATTTTTTGATTTATATATATTCACTGTCGAAATGGATATTCCTGCGATAAACAGACATTTGCTAATTATGTTAAGTATTACCAGGCTGTTTAGAAATGTCTTTCTGTACTCTGTTTAAAAGATACCTGTGTCAAGTTCCAAGATAATTAACTGCCATTGTAATAAACGATAGATAAAAGGTGATGACTCGTCTCAACTGTCAGCGGCAATGCCTATAGTAATATATATATACATATTCAATCAAGCTCACTTATCATAATATTTGAATCCATTTTATTACAGTTCGTAGACATTTGATAAGGTTTTTTTCTGTCTTATGTGTTCAACACTTTGTTTATTTAGAATGGGCTCCACTGTATTGTTAAAATAATACTTTTTGTTGTGGAAAAATTACCAATTTGACAGATATTGAATTTGCAACTCAAATCACTTGAGATATACTCAAGAAGGAAAAGCACCAAAATCTCCCATGGATTAGGCACCATAGTTAAACTGATCTCTTACCACTGGGCAAGAGAGACTCGTATCTTCTCAACTATTCTGAATTATAAACAAGGGTAAACTGGGGTAAGGGTTAAAGGTGAAATGGAACTTGGATGCTTAGAGAATATAAAAGGCAACTAATATTTTACCACAATTAAAGCAATCAATATATTACAACTGTGATTTGAGCAGAGAAAAAATATCTTTGACTAGACGGGATCAATTATTTTGTCTCAATGTGATCAATGATACGATCTTTCAGAGTACTGTTTTTTCTTCTTCTATATTGCGCGACAATGCGGTGAATTGCAATATGTGTTTTTGCATATTTTACTGATTTCAAAAGCTATAAAAAAATCGACCACGCTCCTGAGCTTTGTGATAGTTTTATTTAGTATTTTAAAGATATTGTTATAATTTTAAGTGTAGACTTACTAAAAATTTACATGTTTTAGTAATTGAAAAGAAAAACATTTTGTGCCATGTCTTGTTTGACTACTAAAATGTGATGAGTTTTTAAACATTCCGTTTAATATGTTGCTATTTTTTTTTAATTATTGAAAGATGTAGAGCTTTCAATGCTTTTTTGTTTAGAGGGAAACATCCCTCAGATAAAAATGTATAAAGTATAATATCCATTGTTGTGTAATAATTCTATAACAGTTCACATTATTCAAATTTGGAATATGTGAGGCTCTATGACTGTATATTTTATTAAGCAATATATTTCATATTTTGGCGCACACATTTGGTGAGAATATTATAAATAAATAAAACGGTTTTATCTATTATATACATTGCATGAAGCTTTGAATGTGTTGTGATATCTCTTATTTTTCCAGCTATTATAAGTAAATTTTCCAGTAAGCATATTTTTTTACATTCATGACTACGTCCATTATGGTCGTGTCATTAATTAAAATTATTGTCTATGATTTAACACATGCCATTGCTATTTTGGCTGTAAATTATGCCTTTCACAAAATATTTCTGTATATTTTATACTTACCTTTGAAAAAAACTAAACCTTATTGTTTTAAAATTTGATTATCATCAATAATTAATTCACCAGTTCCAAACATGTATTGTTTTATCTTATTAAAATGAGTGCTTCGAAAAAATGTAACAGTGCATTCAAAATGAAATATATTAATTGTTTGGCTTAGTCACTATTTATATTAGGTATATAGTCTTAAGGCAGAATTTTCATTATAATGATCGTGTGAGGTCTTTGTATATTAAGTTTTCAATGATTGTATATTAGTGACAAAGACACAAAACGTTTGCAAAATGTACTTTTTATATGTTCTGTAATGTAATGATTATATTAAAGATGTTAAAACACCATTTTCAGTGTACTTTTTTACTGGCAAAATACAGTACTGCTGTCAGCAAAATAAATAATCCAAACAATACAGCATACAGAGTTTTAAATCCCAGAATGTCTTATCGATTGATTTGGTTAACAATATCATCACTAATTGAAATATTTGTTAAAAGAGAATATAGAATATTCAAATAACTCTTGAAGTTAGTTTTTATTTATCACAACAGTTCTTAGGGCTCGTTGATTTTTAGATAAATTTGTGTAATTTGAAAGCCGGTTTTTACATCCTGATAACTCAGTTTAAATATATTTTTTTATTATTATTCTTGAAATTTTATTGGACTTGAAACCGCTTTGGATATAAATAGAATATTAAAAAGGATGTTTTAAAAAAAACTTTCTTATTTTTATTGAATTATTCAAATTTTTTTGAGAAACTTCCAAAACTGTTTTAGAAAATATTGTAATTCAAAAACTGGTTTTTTAAGTCAGTTTACATAATTTAAGCCATAGACCAGGGGGGGCAAACTTCTGGAATTCAAAATGAGCGTTTTATTTATTTTTTAAATTCAGGAGCTAATTTTTTAGTTCATGTAAACGTTCATCGGTGATGTTTAATCGTTAAGAGTTTTTATTGAGGTTCATGGTTGAAAATGTTTCTTCGCATATATAGGTTGATCCAAAAATAACAATTATTTTTGGATTAACCTATTTTTTTTAAAAAGGCGTTCAAAGATTAAAATGTGAAACTTTTTTGACTCGCGGGCCGCAGAAAAATACGCGGCAGGTTTGCCCGTGCGTGCCATAGACTATGTGATATAAGCCCTAGCAGATCTTAATTTACAAAAGTTTTAAGTTTGTCTTCGGTTTGCTTAGTTCTGGGAATAATTCCATACAGTATAGTAAACGAACCTGTACAGGAATGGGTGTTTAATGCTCCTCGAACACTCAAAATTTGGCATACAAGACTAACATTCCACGTGGTTTTGATGGTGTGACATCACAAAAATTTATGAAAGGCATGCAAGTCCCTTTTTTGATAAAGAGTACATATAGCACTTAAATCAACTTTTTGTAGATACGATTTGGTATTGGTCTCTTATTGCTTTAACTTCTATTGGATATTGGTAAGGAAAAAAATAATAATATCGGATGCGATAAGTAAAAAATATATTATTAATTTTATAAACTAAATACATATTCCTTGGAATCAATGACAATCATAGATAACAAAATTTGATAGCCACTAAGCCATACAGTTTTATATGATGGAAACTATTAAAAATCAACAATATAATACAAACCACTTCACTTCAACAAAGAATAAAATTTTCAGTCAAAAAATAGATTGTTTATTTACAATATCAAAGTTTTAATAGAGTTTGTATAGATGTTTAAAACATGGCTTGCATCTTTGCAGCAGAATAATCCTTTTGATGTTAAAATATATTTTTTGATATGTCATATTAACACGGCCTTTCACACCAAATGATGGTTTAATTGCTTATAATTTTTAAGGACATCGACAGAAACATTCGAATTATTTTGTTAGTAAGTAGTAACATAGTAATAATTTATCTTCGGAGAGGTAAACCACATAAAAAACAAACATTCATTGAAATCAGCGATAAATATTTACTAATTTTAATGAATATTAGAATCGATAAATTCATTATAGTTGTCCTCTTTTAATATAGTCTCCCTCTCAAAACAAGTTGTTTTATTTAGCAAAATAGTTATAATATAAGCATTTTGAAAAACACAGATCGTATAGTATCAAATTTTAATTGCATGAAGCAAACTAAGAGAAACACTTTAATCTGACAGAAGATAATCAATCACTGGAAACAGTATTCATTTGAATAATTTAAACGTTAATAGGTGTTAGTTTAGTACGGAAAAGTAATATCACCAAAGGGGGTAAGAATTCCCTTTCAATTTGAAATTGAAAAACTCTTAACAAACTTATTGATTTATACCAACGGTCACCAAAAACGGCCCTCCAAATAATTCAAGCTGGCCTCTGATTTTTTGTTATAATAAATATTTTACATAATAAGAAATATTGATTTTATAAATATTCTAAAAGGATTCAATCAAGAATATTTTGCGTCCACCCCCCAATGTTTTTGAAAAAACAATGCGGCCGGTTTCTCGAAAAGTTTGGTGACCCCTGATTTATACTTTAAATTGTTTGATAAATCAATAAAAAGTAAGTAAGTATTTTGTAATCAGATATCCCATTCAAATTGGGTATTTGTGAATAATAAACAGCCATATTGAACAATCATTTGACATTTGTAGATTGTGTACCAGTGATATAGTTTTTAAAAAATGACATTTTTCAGGTGTACTGTGAAGGATCTTATTCCCAGCTTGCTTTAACTTGCAAAAGATGTCTCCGCTTTATTTTTACAAAAAACAGTTCCTTGTTTTACTACTACTGTGCACCTGTTACGAATAAAATTATTTGTTTTTAAGTTCGTTCTCTTTGATTTCCCTTATCTCTTGTTTATATCTAGCAATGTCGTTCATAACATGATCTTTTCGTTCTCGTATCTGATCCTTCCTCTGTCGGATCTCTTGCCTTGTTTCTTGGTACATTTCTTGAAAGCCATCTTTTTTAGTTTGATACATTTCCTTGAACTCTTCTCTCGACGGGATCGGCTTAATATATCCCCACGCAAGCAAGTATTTTATAGACAATGTCGTACCCCCTAAAAAAAAGAGTATTTTATCATAAACCATTTGAGACGTCTGTATCAAAAGCAGAACTGTCCCATACATGATGTATGGAACAGTTCTGCTTTTAATACCAGACGACTCATTTATAAGTTGCCAAAGACAATAGTTATCATCCCAAGATGTTCAAATAAATTGATCTAAGCAATTGGGCAAAGTAACAGTCTCTCTAAAGGTTACGTCAATGATTTAAAATTGGTTTTATGAAATTTAATGATTCTTCTATCAAATAGTGAGGCGGCTAAAATATGTAACTGATTCATATCTTTTAGAATTCTGAACTCAAAAAATACTCAATGTTAGTAATAATATAACTCAGTAATAGTGAAAGCATAACAATTTTAAGTTAAACTGTCAATTATTTGTGAAAAATAAAATATAATACAATTTCTTGTAATATTCTACAATTATGCTTACTTAGACTTGCTTAAAATTGGTTATTCTAATTCATTTCTAACTGGACTCCACTTTACCTTCCATTGACAGAGTATTGTTAGATTGGGAAAACAAATGAGTTCTGGTTCGATTCTAATTGGATTATACATCAGTCATAAGATTTCTCTCTGCCTGTTATTAGCTGTTCTTCTGCGTACTTTTGACGGTTTGAAAACTGTTTTCGTATTAGAATCTAAAAGCTTTCAGTTCGATTCTAATTCGAAAACAGTTTGCAAACTGTCAGAAGTACACAGAAGAACAGAGCTATAGACAAAGCAGTGGGAAAATAAGTGATACATTCACTAAAGAGCTTCATTTATTCAGCGAATATATTGTAGTTTTCATAATAAATCCATTATCGGTTCCATATCCGTTTACTTTCACACAGCGCAAACAATAATGAATTATACAAACCAATTGTTACGGTGTATCGCAGAGGTGTGGCAATTTTGTACAAAGCGTATGCCAGAGCAACGTATCCCATACTCGAGTCCTTTAACGGATCTGTGAATCTATCACTAACTCCCATAGCTTTCAACAGAGCTATAACATCAACACCACTGCAAAAAATCATGGAAAAATCTGTATCTTTTTACTATTTAGTATTAATTAAAACACATTGAATAAACCGTCTTTTCACTAGCATATTTCGAAAATTATGCTATTTTATACATTTTTGCACTTTTGAAAGTACCCTAAGCAAGTATTCACATCGAAAAATTAAATTTTGAACTATTTTTAGCACAATTATTAGTCAAACAAAACATTTTTTTTTGTTATTATTCTTAATTCACTTTTTAAAACACAATTGATCAGTCGCAATTTGTTTTTCATCGTTTAGTCCAGTCGAGTAAGAGTCTACACCTTTATAAGATACACAGTTTTTAAAAATGTTTCATGATCTAATATTAATGTTTGATATTTTTAATAGTATAAATTTAATGAATACTTAATCTTGAAGATACTTATAACAAAATTGAAATGCTTATAACAAAATATTTTGTACAGTAGCTTACCTTTTGGCGACATAATAAAAGCCGCCAAGCCAACATGCTGACGTTACTATGTGAACCGGTACAAGAACATACCAATAATCTCTATACATTTGTTTAAATCTTGCAACTAGTCCAGGTTTTTCAACATCATTATTGCTTACAATTGTTCTACTGCCTATTGGGGCAACCCTTAGGTAATTTGTATTGCTGAATAATGGATAAGATAACTTATTTCTATAATTCAACTGATGAAAAATATTTGTATTCGTCGATAAATATCTAAATTGTGAAATGGCAAAGTTTTTCCGAACGGAGTTGGTTAAGTATAGTGGCCTACATAAACTTCGCAGTAATGATGCCATGTTTAAAGAAAATCTACTCAGTAGATGGCTAATCAATTAACGAAACACATATTCAATTATTTGTGAAGCTATGTTTTCTTTAACGACGCAATGAGTATACGAAGTTCATAACACTTTCGAAGTAGACAGGAATGAATGAAATGTCAATCTCTGCCAAAGTTGCCTAAATAGTCGAAATGAATATTTGGTCTATGGTTTTCTTACCTATATTTTTAAATAAATTAGTGGATTGTTAACTTTACTTCTAAATTACACATGTAAGAATAGAGAAATATTCAGATGTACAATTGATCATTTGATTTCATTTAAATAAGTTTAAAAACATCTACAGTAAAAAAACATACATAAAAGCACTTAGTTATTAGAAAAATAAAAATAAAAGAAATCGACTTTGTTATTATAAGAGCTTAGAAATAATTGATACAAGGTAGTTGAATCTTTAAAGTCGACCTCAAAATTAACATTTTGTTAGATAATTGAATGACGTCTGGCAGTATGACTAAGATATTTATATCTTTTACTTCTTTTTTAGTACTTGTCTATGTTACTTACCATAAGCAATTTAAGAACGGCTAGTTTTGTAGTGTCATTTTCAGTTTCTGTTACTGTTGTCTCATTATACCGGTCAACAATGTCTTCTTGTCTAGCACCTGAAATTCCACCAGCAGGGTTTTCTTTTGACAACTGTCAAAGGTATTAACTACAATTGAATTCCATTATTTTCTATTTGTGTAAACGCTTTTTCGAACCATTCTTTTTGTTGGTTATAGGAATGCCTACCTTTGCGCTAAAGGTTTTCCTGCTCCCAAAGCGATCAAGACAGGAACGACCATCGTGGGGATCATATACGAAGGTGGAGTTATCCTCGGTGCGGACACGCGAGCGACCGAAGATACCATAATTGCTGACAAAAATTGCGAAAAAATACATTACTTGGCCAATAACATGTATTGCTGCGGTGCTGGTACGGCCGCTGATACCGAGAAGACCACACAGATGATCTCCTCTCAGTTAGAACTTCAGCGTCTTCATACGGGTCGCATTGTTCCAGTGGCCACAGCTTCCACTCTGCTAAAGCAAATGCTGTTCAGATACCAAGGGCATATTGGTGCTGCTTTGATTCTTGGAGGTGTTGACAGTGACGGGCCACACATTTATTGTATCTATCCACATGGATCTGTTGACAAATTGACATACTCGACAATGGGTAAGCGCTCACAGCACATTGTGTTTGGCTGAAAACTTTTCAGAATTAAATTCACCTATTCCAACAATTTGAGTGCTGTGATCATTACAAAAGTAATTGGTAAACCTTGTCAACTTCACCACACACGTTTTTCATTAAATACCCATGTGGCCAAGTTTCTAAGATTTACCAAATAAATCATTCACAAAGGGGAAACAAATAAAATACGAAAAACACTAAATGTGTATTACTTTTTTCGCTGTGTTTTGGCCATAGTCGGAGTTGTGAAAAACGAACGACACAGACTCGTTTAAAAAAAATGTGTATTCAAACCACAATAGTCCATAGTGTTGATATTGCATGCTTGGCTGACTAAATATGAACTGATGGAATACATATATATATATCGACTGTGGAAAGCAAAAAGGACGTAACCCTCAATTTTCAAAAACAGCTTTTTTTCGATAATCAAAATGTATACAACTTGACACACATTCTATCAAAAGGATGGAATCTTAAAATTCCGAATAAGTATCTAAATTTAGCTTTTAAGTTTGAAAAAGATGACCTTGTAAAAAACTAAAACCAAGAAAAAACACTGAAATAAAGGTTTTTCCAAGATAATTTCTTTAATAAATTTTAGGTTATGTCAATTAAACACCAGTTTAGAAGTATCCGTGCATTCAACATTGTGTATATTTCATAATTTGCATATCTCACAAAATCATCAAAACACGTTTTTAGCACCTCTTGTAAAATTTGATATGTGTGGGTTATGTCCTTTTTCCTTTCCACAGTCGATATGTTAAAATGAAAGGAAATTTCTTCGTAGTAGGAGCAATTTTTTTATTTTAAAGCTGGAGTCGTAGTCGTCTTTTTTACACAATTCCACAGCTCCGGAAAAAACCATAGAGTAATTTTGAAATATGGGGACTATTTTTTGTGAAGATATTTCATAATTAGCATGAATTCTCCGTTTCCTTGATAACCAACCTCAGTTTTTTTGATGTTTTCCTATCCACAATTAAGCTTTTTAGAGACACTGGAATTTTAGATAATTTTCGTGGAGAAAAAAAATACTTAGCATGTAGTAGAGCACCCTTTTTTTACCATATCTCATTATGGGCTGCTTGTAGAGTGAGCATCTTAACAGCTTAACGACCGTGGACGCGTATTTGAGTCTTTGAAAAACAAAGGTTGCTGGCCGGCAATCTCATATATGCGTATAGGCGAAGTATTTGGAAGCTAAGAAAATTAAATTTTGTAAAGATATCTCAATTTGTTTACAAATTATAGTGAATTTAGTAAAATTACAATTTTTGCGAATTTTTCGCAAAATTTTATTTCGCCAGGTGAAATTTTATAAAAAAAACGTGCGGTTGTTAAGCTGTTAAGTGAACTTGATTAACATGAGGATTTATACCAGTTGCGCAATCTCTGTATTCAGTGAAGATTGAAAAGGTTATTCGCTCCCATAATGCTTTTACAAGATAGGGGTTACTAGGGGATAAAAAAAACATTCTAAGAATAAACCATGGAGCAAAATCTATAACGGGTGATGGATTTTTGTGCTGTTACTGCTTGAACACATTGATTGCCAAGCTTAAGCCTAGTTTAATCTAAAATTATTCATTGTTTTCAAGTATTCATTATTTGATGAAAATATATTGATTATTTTTATGCATTTTTTATTATTTATCCATTTGAAAAAATTCACAGTATGTGTGCTTGCTTGCACTGTAAAACGAATAAAAACTCAAAGCTAGGTCTTCCTTACCGGTCACCGGTGAAAAGTTGTTTAGTATTAATTGTGCCAAAGCTGCAACAGTGTGTCTATAAAATATAATATTTATATAGATATGAGATAACGTTTGTAGACTTTTATCAGTCAACATCACATATCAAGTCTGCCTTTAAAATGACAGTCTTAATGCGGTACGTACAATAAGATACTTTCAACATTATATTCTAGTGGTTAAGTCGCTACCAACTATGGCCGCTATCATCAATTCTCATTCAAGAATATAAAAATTTCATTTGTATCCTGGATAGGTTCCGGTTCACTAGCAGCCATGGCTGTATTTGAATCTCGCTGGGTACCAAATATGTCGGAAGAAGATGGTAAAAAACTGGTGAGAGATGCAATCGCTGCGGGAATATTCAACGACTTGGGATCCGGTTCTAATATTGATCTCTGTGTCATCCGTAAAGGTTCCGTTGAATATCTACGGACATATGAAGAGGCTAATTTAAAGGGAAAGCGACAAAACAAATATAAATATGCCAAGGGAAGCACTGCCATTTTAACAACCAAAACGGCACCTATCGAAATTGAAGAAGTGTCCGTTCGCAGAATCGAACCTAGTGCTGGACCAATGGACATGTGATCATAATAACTGAATTCTATTTTTACGATTTTTTTAAATAAAATTTAATTATGTATATTTCTAATTAAATTCAGTCTTGAAAGCTTAATAAAGAAAACTTGAAATTTTATGTTTTTTTTCAATTTACTGTTTTTCTAGACATGAACAGGTCAGTCAAGCAGCTGTTGTAGCTTGGCAGCTTTGGTTGCTAATCCGTGATGCTGGATCTGTCCATTATTAAATCCCTGCATGCGAATAATGCATGCTCTGGACTGGAGTGAGACAGTGCTGCATTCCTGCACCGTTCCTATTTATTATTATCTTTCGCAAGACAATTCCACCTGACCGAGGAGTAGCTGTTGGTTCTGGTCTGAGACTGTGACGTTGAATATACCGATGATGTCATATTCGACAAATCTCTTAAGGACATCCAGGAGATTATCGGCGGGTTGAAAACTAACTCGTGTCACATTTGTCTATAAATAAATACAAGACCAATGTGATGTGAAACCAAACCTATCATGACTCTGATAAGACCTTAGGATAGATCATCGAGAGAGTCGACAACTTCAGATACCTCGGCTTACATATCTCGGAAGACAGTAGAATAAAAAAAGAGGCTAAAAGACTATGTCTAATATTATTTGACACTTAATCCAATACGGCCGTCGTGTCAGTTCTGCCAATACAAAAACATAAGTCATTCGTCAATTAATACCATACCTAAGAAATGTTATTCTCTCTAATTACCGTTAGAAATACTCCAAAAACACTGCCTAAGGAGCGAAACGAATTCCTAAATACAAATTCGTCCAAATAGGACGCAAATGAGCCCTTGTGCCGAATTGGCGTTTCAGCTTTCGCTTCGCTTGCATCCACATATTCTCAATGATTTGTGTATATAATTCACTATCATTTGGATCCACAAAGTTGTCTTGTTGAACCACAAACGAAAGCATGTATATTCCATCCTCAATGTATATTTCCGTCCGAAATAATGTGTGTACCAGGCAGTATATTCGAAGTATTTTTTCTTGATAGTAAAGATACGTTCCAAACATACGAGTGAATTATGTTTTTGTATTGGCAGCACTGACACGATGGCCATATTGGATTAAATGTCGCACACTGTTGTAGTCTTTCCAAAAAGAGATCGCCATTGGCCTAGGAATTGCTGGTGTCACATTTAACTCAGTGCGGACAGTCTGTGACACTTCTGTGCAGAAATTAAAACCAAATGACATTTAGTCAACACTTGCATTCTACCAATGCTGCTTTATAACTCTTATGTAATACAAAAGCAACATTGGATGTCGCAAATAGTTGCAAAAAATCATAGTCTGTAAAATACTCACACACGTCTTTTAACATGTGTATTAAGTAAATGGTAATTTATGTGAATACTCTTTTATAGTGGCAACCTAAGAAAAAAAAATTGGTATGCTGTGGGAAAAAAGAATGCCAAGTACTGATGTAGTGATGGGGTAACAAAAAAAAATGCATTTATAAGTATCTAAAAATAATTTATTTATAATTCAAGAGACTCACCAGAGATAAATATATGTCTACAAAAGTTTAGTTATCTCTCAAAAATAAATAAACTTGAGATTCAGGTTTATCAAATAATTGGTCACATTTATTGTTCCCTTCGCAAAATCCAGTCATAATTTATGTTTGCTTTATATTAAAAGTAGGACAGCGAACACCTTAGAAGCAATGTTCCCTCTAATTTTCCAATTGTTATGTGCGCAAAAGACCTTGGCTGTGCAACTTTAAAAGGAAATTAAAAAAATTGTGCGCCACATAACAATATTTAGACCTACTAAACGCAACGGTAATTTTTTAATAATGATAATAGTTAACAACACTATATAATATCAATTAACTTATTCTGGTGTTTATGTATTATATAACTGGTGTAACGTTTGTGCGCTATGTTGTAATGTATGTGCGCGCGCACAGCTTAGAGGGAATACTGCTTATAAGTGGTTAAAAGCATTTTGCAATAATAATTGAATATCGTCGGTAATTTTATATAATCAGGAGAAACTAAATGTACTTTATTCTATCGCTATATAGCACCACTGGAATAATTTTGTCCTCAATATTTGTGAGTACGTTAATATGGAAGAAAGCAACGTTTCCATCCATGCCACCCTCTCCTTCCTTCATGCCAAACATAGCAAATGACCATAGTATTCACCAAATGATTTTTTGCATTAGGTTAAATAAAGCATGAGATATTTTTTTGGGATACGAGTTAATGGAATATGTGTATTGAAATTCTGAATTCATTAAATCGAAATCGACAAAAATTGAGATACGGGTTAGTAGAAAATTAAGGACGATATTCTAAAAATACCACAATTGTCCACATCCACTCAATTGCCCTTCGTTTACATACTTTCAAATAATATTTGTTTGCATATTTAAAACTTTCACATAAGACATAATAACAGATAAATATTTTTTCTTAAAATAAATGGACGTTGGTTAAACTTAAAGTTCGGCACCGTTTTCTTAAAATTTAATAATAAAGTTTCATATATAATAAATAAATACTGTAATCCATTCCTTCTTTCATCATTTGCTGCCCGATGTCGAGATACTTGACATCTTACGAATGTAATATGAGATTCAATATCCTCCGCTATCGTTACTGACATCGTTCACTAAATATTATTAACAAATATTCGGGACAAATTTACAGCTCTCCAGTAAGAACTTAAAAATATATTAAGATGACTGCCAGACATCGGCAATCAATAAAATATTTATCCTCCCAACTCGAAACTAATATATATTTAAAATAATATAATATCGTCAACTACATACATATTTTATTGACTGTCAAAATATTCTTTTATAAAATATAGTCTTTCAAATCATTTTTTATGTAGAATAAAATCCCAAGTATCTTTCCATCTCAAGTTAATCAGATCTTTCTCGCTCAGATCAGTTATACCGTAATTTAAAACAGAAAACTGTAAAAACGTCTGTATCACATATGCTAACCATACGCAAACTAAAACTATAAAAAGGAATGTAACAATTTTTTTGTCAGTCTTGCACGATAAAAATATATAGATATGTTCAACAATAGCAGCCAATAAAAGAGTTTTATAGAGGAAGGCTGGTAAGTAATGATGCAGAAATAGTGTTCTCTCCACAAAAAAATATGGCACGTAGTGAATTAGAAAACCGGCAACGCAAACTTCACCGATTAATATAAATTGCCTCCAGTCTGCTTCGGCCAAGTCGTAGCATTTTCTTCTTCTTCTTATTAAATAAAATGAGAGAAAAACAAAGTAAGTAAGCAAGCCTACTGATGTGGAATACCAAATGACCAGATTTCCTATAAGATGAACTTGCGCCTGAAATAAGAAAAGAAAAATCTGAATTATTCAAGTAAAAGTTAACAAATATAATGAAGACTAAATTATATTATAACAATATATTAAATTAGATATAAAAAATAGAGAACAAAAGATATTATTAACATGCAAATTCAAATAAAAAAAACAAGTTTTAAAATATATTTTTATTATTTTAACATCTGATAGAAAACCACCCTTTTCGGCGAAACTTTTTAACTCATCGTTATAATCACTGATATATTCTTCAGACTTGGGAAAACTTTGAACTATTTCTTTATTTTTGAAATGTAAGTATGAGTCACGTATTTTATAAATCATCTCAGACTAAGACGGTAGGACAGAGCATTACCATTTGGTCAAGGCAATAAAAGTAAGGTTAGTTAAATCATTTTTTAAATTACTGACAGTTATAAACTACTCACATTTGTTTCCGATGATACCCAATAAGCGATACCTCTCGATAGAAGAGGCCATTCCAACGGCTCGCTAGAAAACATATGATTTTGGACGCAATCTTGACTGGCAAACAGCATTTTATATTGTAATTCAACAAACTTCTCCCAAAACGTAAGACTGGTCGGAGTCGTGGGAATCATCTCGGCATGCACGAGTTGTCTTTCTCTTTCTTTTTTATCGTCAGCTAAAAATCACAGAGAAATTAGGTATAACAAATCGTTTGGATCTAATATTTGAATCTACCTGACTGTAACCCCAAGTCAGTGATGTATAACAAAAAACTTGCACTTCAAAACTGCAATGATTTCATAAACATATTTTTTTTCTTTGACAACTCAGCAAATGCAATATGATTTAGAGTGAATAGTGATTGGAGTATTGATGAAAATTTTAAAGATTAAAAGAATATTTCATCCCGAAATGGTTGAATAAATAATTTTTTCAGTTTCACAGCTCAGTGTGTCCCTTTTATACATGTAAAAAAAACGCCTTGGATTATGTGTAAATCTGTAAAAATGGGTTATCAATCATCAAGTTGCAATGTAATGAGTTTCTTCGTTTAAAAGCCTCAAAGTACCAGCTAGTATTTCTAAAGAATGGAGTTCAATTACGATAGTCAAACAGGAACCATAGAACAATAACAAATATGAAAAAATTGCTGGGTACATGAAATTACAGTAACACATTCATAATCAAAGAATGGAACAAATCGTGGATACTATGAATGAGTTAAAAAAATTGAATTTGTAAAATATTTCTTAATAATATAATTTTAATAAATTGCTCAATAAAAATCCTTATGAATGTCATTTTTCCTGGCTGCAATTTACACAGGCTCTTCATTTTCCAAACATAAATGCAAAATTTTGTGAACCACTGATATTAATCTCAAGGCCACTTTTATGTCGACAACCAAACCTAACCTTATCACATTGTTACAATAATGGCTATTGACCAAATTTAAAATAAATACTGACCTTTGTATGCTTATATACTGGTGAAACATAATATTTATACTGACCATACGCTTAATAAAATATAAGTCATAGCCAACAGGATACATACTTTTTGTATATCTATGTTCCTCTACATTCCAAATAGTATCATCTTGATTGATGACTTTATCTGCTACGACTTCATGCTGGTTAAATCCCCAATCCGGCAACTGTCTTCCGCTGAATCTCAACGCCAGCCCTGTATCCACGTGGATAATGTGAATCATAGATTGAATAGTACTCCACAGAGCATTATCATCTTCTCTGTTGATTATTTCTACTCGCCACAAATTTTGTGCAGTCATAGATACATTGTAATCAATATAACAAGAAACTTCCTAAAAAAATAAAAACATTATTAGTAATATTGAACGTCAGCGTGGCAGTCTCACCTACCGATATACACACACACACCCTATCTCTGTCTGCATACTGTCATTCCGAATGCAGTGAGTGACAGACAGGTAAAATAAGGCAATTGTATGTACACTCAACTTTTTAGTTTTACTTTAGTTGTATTGTAGTTTTACAAATATATTTTTTTTATGTAGTTGATAGCTATTCATGCGTCTGATGAAGACATATGCCGAAATAGTGTTTTTATAACTTTATCAACACAATTAAGATGGGTAATGAAATAATTTAATGTAGAAAATAAGAATGGAAATATATTTTATTCATAAAATAAAGCCTACCTGACACTGTGGCGACATTGGGGCGGCTACATCGTGAGAGTTCAATGCCCTGCTGGTAATTCCGTGAACCAACTGAATAACATCTCCGTGTTTTATAGCGTCCACAGGATATTCGACGAGAAGATCATTCTTGTCTGCTCTTTTGACTATCCACCAGTTATTTACATCTTTAAAACTGTAACACGTCACCTGCTGCTGATGTGAGGAGCCTCTTTTGTCAGCATATCGTATCGGATACACGTGAGCATGCGAATGCAGCCAACACGTTCGACCGTGAGTGTGCCTAAAAATGAAAATTTACATGGAATGTAACTAAATATTTTTAGCTGATTCTTTGCAGAGCAAACAGAAGAAGAACAGATAAATCCATTATCACCCATTACAATTGTTTTTCAAATAAGATAACTGCATATTCACTACTGACACAAATACAGTTAATTCCACTGAAACAAACAGTAAAAAAAATATGAATAATCGAAACATAGATAATTCGAAATACAATTACATATTATACGTAATTTTACAGCAAAAGTAATAAGATGTTTGTACAGGCATTTGTTGAGGTAAAAACCAGTGTTTCTCAAACTTTTTGAGCCTGTGCCCCCCGTGATTTACCCAGGATCTCGGGATTGATGACTGGAAAAAAGTGAGAAGCGTGCTTTTAAAGGGATTTCAAAAAATTTTGTTACTGTACATTTTCAAAAACCCAGGAATTTACAGATTTCCCAAAATTAACCCTGACATCCCCACTATCCCAAAAACATGTACACATACTCTTATATGACGCATAAGCACGAAAGCGAGAAAATATTTTTTAAAAAAATGTGTGTAATTTTTTTATTTTTTAACCCTTTAATTGACAAGAGTTTTTTGGTCAGTTGTCACCCAAGTTTTAAAAAAAAAATACTTCCAGTGTATTAGTCATTTTTTCTTAACTTTCTTTTAGTGCTTAAAAGTCAAATATGTATATTTTATTTAGTCAATACTCTTAAAATGTAACCAGTGCACGCTTGGTAGTGTTGCCGTTAACTTAAATTCATGAACGGATAATCGGGAGTTTACTGTAATAGTACATTTTCAATATGTTACTTTACTGTATAATGTTACTAACCTCAGAGTGATCTGTGATCCATGAGCAACGTGAATAGGCTGTCCTTTGGTAATGCTGGCCAGGCCTCCATCTAATGATGCTTGGAAAGCGCTAGTCATAACGCTGTCGTGAGGTCCAGCTTTAGTCAACAACTTCAAGTGAATTCCAAATATCGTCAGGTAAACAATCATAGGAATGACCACCATCGCTACACCCATCCGAAGGAATTTGCTTATCAATGTTTTCGGAAGGATTGTTCTGTCACCCAAAAGATTCCAAAATTCCTGCCCGACCAGAAATATACCGAGACAACAGGAGTAGAATCCCGAATACTTGACACTGAAATTGTTCAAATTGTTTTAATTTATTGAATTAAATATATAAACAGTGACCGTACCTTTGAGTTGTAAGTAAAAATCTTTTTTAATTTAAGATTTCGACTGAAGGTGCTTGGTGGAATTTCAATATTAAATTTCAAATTTAAAATTCTTTTCATGAAAACTAAAAAAAAGTAAAACATAATATTTCAATATTAAATAACTTAATTGTAATAGAAAAATTAAATAACCAACCTCAAGGAACAAGTTAGAGATATGCATCCGAAAACTAGCCAAAGCCACCAAAAGCTCCCTCTTGAATATCCATAACTACGTTTGAACTTAAGCAGGCACAAAAGTCCAAAAAGACCAAATGTCAACAGAATGGATTCCATCAGCATAAATCTGGATTGCGTCAAAAGTGCATTATCTGTATAAAAAAACACACTGTGAATATAAGAAACATATTTTTTTTTAAATCTTTTACTCTCAAACAACTAATCTATCAGTGGCTTATGGAAAGGTAATGCTAAAAAGGTTTCACTATCAATTCAGCGGTGCTAATAAAAAATTGGTATATTTTTATGATTTGTTTACTAATTACCATTATTTTTAAAATGGCATGCAATTTTTATTCATACTTCAAGTTTTATGATTGGCAGTGTGGTTTATAAATTAAAAATCAACATGAATTCAGATATGCGCCTTAATCAACAAACTCAAGGTGCTTCAGTCTCCACTGTAGCATAACAGCTAATAAAGAAATATGAGGCGTGACCAAAGCAGTTAATTGTGGGGTTGTAATGCAAAACGTACTATTTCCAAAACTCGAAATTTTCAGTAAAGTCAAATACTATAACGAATAACACAAACAAAATAACATTTGCATAAAAATATGATGTCCAATTTGAAAATGACAGTCTTATAATAAAGAAATGTTTTAGATAAGTCGTCAAAATAAAAAAAACAATAAAGCCCTTTTAGGCTAAAGTTTGCATGGCAGCAACACAGTGGCGTAGCAAGGGGGGGGGCGTTAAGTTAAATTCATTTACTTATTTGTAAAATAAATACTTATATTAATAGCAATAATTTGCCACTTTTCCTCCAAACATAATAAAAAAGACAATTGACTAGTATTATTTTTGACACATTAAAAAAAGTTCCTGCTCTGAAAAATAATCCAAAAGAAAAAAGAACAAACTAAAATATTTTTAAAGAAATTATATTTCTGAATAAAAAAAATTAAGCCACCTGTAGTATAGCTAAAAATATAGAAATAATTCAAAAAATAGTGGAGAAATTATTGGGAGGGGGCAGCAAATTCAAGAAACGTCCAGGGTGGCGGGACCCCTTCCTACGCCGCTGCAGCAACAGTCAACATCACATAATATTATATTTTATTCACATAACATTTCATCACATATTTCGTATTGTTCTCATTATGCAAATTCGGTGCATTTTTACAGGGGTATTCTGCTATGTAACAGGTACAATAAATATAAGTACTAACCGCATATTACTAATATTGCTGCCAGCGTGGCAGTCCACCCTGAAGTCTTGAGCGCCAACATTATCTTATACGCCAGGGGTACCAACAAACTGCCACACAGAGCAGGGACCATTCGGAGAGCAAAAATTGGAACACTATCATTGTATGGACTGCCAATTTTGTCAAAAGTGAAATTTCCTGAATATCCTGCAAAGTGTGCAGCCGCCGATAGTAGCTGCTTTCCCAAAGGTGGGTGCGAGTCAAAGAAAAATATTCCTTTGATGTATAATGATATGTATCTTCCGTAATGAAGTTCATCAAAGCTTTCAAAGAAAAAAAAGGTTTTAAAAATTAAAAACACAAATTATCTTTATTTTAATAGACCAACTTTTTTGCAGTTGCGATTAAAATTTTTTAAGAATTAAAATGAAAATGTAAAACTTATTCAAGTTTGAAAATATATTGTAGGCCAAAAAGGGCTGTAACATGTTATCATTGGGTTTTAAATAACAAGAATAAAATAGTTTATTTTAAAAAAGAAAAATTGCTCTATGTAAATATTTAGCATCTTAATCATGGTATATGGTCTTCATATCTATCTACACATAGCAAACTAAATCAAATAAAACTTGCAGTTCTTACAACCTCAGAAGAGCATTTTAAATATAAAGTATTGTCATTTTAAAAAAAATTGTGCCTAATTTTTTTTTCTCTGTTGCATCCTTGTAGAAATTTTATGTGGATCTAATCTAGTAACTTGGGAGCAAGAGTAGCAAGTTAAATTTCATAAACACAGGCATGGTCATGTAGTCCTGATCAACGTTTCCTCTAAGCCGAAGGGTTAGCTGTGCGGAAATTTCAAAGACTGTGCAGAGGCTGTGTGGAGGCTGCGCGGACCGATCAAATATTAATTGAGCAACTGTCTTGTAGTGCGCGCCAACCCGGAATGAGTGCGCGGGGGCTTCCCAACTGCTGCGCGGCTTAGAGGGAACGTTGGTTCTGATGAGGGCGTAAGCCAAAATAATATTAGTAGAACTTAAATACTTTCGATATTTTTTCACCTTAATCTGAGTAAAGTTTTCTTATCAACTCGCGTATGATTAAAAAAAATACTAATAAAAATTTTATAAACCTGTAAATCCGGGTGTTTCAAGGGTAAATTGAAGAGGCGATAGTTTTTCCTGCTGTAAAACAGTGGTTAACAATAAAGAAGAATTTGTCGATTGATTGAATTGGCATTTACTTGGTAGAACTCCATTGCAAAACAGTAAAAATATCAAAGTATTTAGTTCTACAATCTTTATAAAATTAGTTTATAGCTATTTTGGTGAGTGTCATCATCAAAACTATGTTTAAACCTGCACTGTAAGAATTTGTCTCTTTTGGTTCAAGCAGTGAACATAATATTCCCAGATAAAAAGTATGTTTGACTGCATGGCAGTGGCAAAAATAAATCACTTATTACAAAATGAACATAAAATTGAATTATACTCACACAATATTTCTTGGTTCTTGGAGTTTATAAAAACGTGTACATAAACCAATAAAAAATAGAAACAGAGCCATTAAATCCACTTCAAAATTGACGTGAAACATCTTCTTCGAGGCAGTGTCTGACTGCAGCAATTTCTCATTTACAAATGATGAAGCATCATCAGTCTGAAACAAAAAAATATTATATAAAAACACTATTTAAATTATGCCTGCTCCCAACGTGGAACATATCGTCACAATACTGGCTAAAATTTGTAAGTAACAAAATTGACAAAAATGAGTTAAATACTCAATGAGATTCTTGAATATCAATTCTTTGTCTAGAATAACTCAGTCAATGTATTTATTCTATCGATTTAAAGGTAGGCTAATATCCTTGTATATTAATTCCCAACTTTATTTGTCATATCAGCATAAATGCGTCTATATTTTGATACTAAGGTAAGGACACCATCTACCGCCACATTAGTAGCTCGATTTAAGAAATTTTGTGTATTTCTTATATTTCTTAACGAAAACATAAACTTCTTGTTTAATTCTATACTGTTATATATCGCCTATTTAAGTATAAAGCAATAGTGAGGATGAGCTTTATATTTAATTAATTAACTAAAGTTTTTTCATTGAAGAATGGTTCCCTATTACCGCCACCCATTTTTTTTTTGTATCCTATTACCGCCAATGCAGGGACCAACTACCGCCATATGAATTTAAAGCCATTTTAAACACATTTAAAGATGTTTGTTTGAATTAAATTCATTTTATTTATGTACCTATGTTTAAATGTTTCCTATTATACCTAGATATGCACTTAAATTATTTATTTTAAAAAAAATCACATTCCTAATACAAAAAAAAATCAAAATCACATTCTTGTAAATAAAAAATTGCACCTTCATTGGCATTCATATAAATAATAGCTACTTATATAAGTACATACTATGATGAAATAAGGCAAGTAGGTTAAGTATTACTTCTTTTTTAAAGATACCACTTCTGGGACGTAATAAAAGCCCCTAGTATTAGTCAACGTCGGCGTAGAAATTTTTACAATATCTGCAACAGGGTAATTTAAAATATCGTCGATCGCAGGCCACTTCCAGTTTGACCCTGCCATTGTCATGGTCTTAACTTGCACTTCATTATCGGTTGTATTGATACCTAGAACAAGACCAGGAAACAATTCGCCTTCATAGGTCACAAAAACATAATTGCCAGTATCAAATGATGCCATAATTTCTTTGTGTACTTTAGCCACTTTTGCCGAATTCTGTTGTTTCGCTGCCTTTTCGTCGAATCTTAATTTTCTTTTCAGCCGTCTCTCAGCTATATCCATTTCTTTAATGTCTTTGTCCAATTTTTTATTTCGAAGGTTCTGTGAAACTCTTTGCACCAATTACGGGTGTCTTTTTAAAAAACAGCTAAACCATTTCTTTCCAGGTCTTCCACCAGTAAATGGATTTTCTCTGCTTAGAGTTTTGGTGAGTTCTGCGACAGAGTCCTGTAACTGAGGCTTCGTTATTGGAAATCCCAAACTTGCCAACTTTTGTGTCCACTTCACAAGCAGCGCTTCTTCTTGGCATGACAAAATTGTGGAAGGTCCTGGCTTAGCTCCTTCCCTATACTTACCACTTATCTTATCACGCAATGTGGTACGTGGTATACTATATTTTTTACTTATTGCCAGTACGGAACTCCCCTTTTTTAATTCTTTCAGTGCAGTATCCAATGTTTCAGCTGAGTATAAACATTTTTTTGTGCCAACCATATTTCATATTTTTTTAATATCTGAAAATTAAGGTAAAATAATGACCCAATCACCGATTATTGTTCCTTTTACCGCCACTTAAATTAAAGCTGTATTTTATCAATTACATTATTACGGCATTGGTATTTTTGAAACAAATTATGCTTATTTAATCATATTTTTTATAAATTATGTGAAAAATATTGCAATATTTAAGTTTATTTAGCTTAAATTTGCATTTTCATATATGTTTATGTGGAGCCTATCACCGCCATGGCCGATGCCCTATTACCGCCACTAGATTTTTGCTGATGCTTTTACGGGATCAGAAATGTACAGTAGAAGTGACGGTGATTGGACCAACACAAATATGAATTGGGTTATTCACTTTAATATTTGAAAAATTTATTAAATACTTATAATTTACATTAAAAAATTCAATGTTTTCAAACTCTATTACCGCCAGGGGTGGCGGTATTTGGTTCCCATATAATAATTAATGGGTCCAATCACCGCCACGCAATATTTTCTATTTTTATCACTTAATTTATATTTATTATGGATTTATATTTACTTTAGAGTGTTCTAAATATGTTATTTATTATAAACTAAACTTAACTTTCATATAAATTCAATGAATTTTGTTTTAAATCGAAAAATTAAATTTAGCTATTTCTTAACAAAGTGTTTAACGAAAGGCCAAATTACAATCATACCTCCGAGCTCATCCAGAAAACTGATATTTCCAATAGAATAAATACAGTTAGCTATAAAACAACAAATGACACGTGATCACTATGCATTCGTGTTTACTGTTCAATATATTTTGTTGAGAAGATTTTAACGGTTTTCTTGTTATTTCGAGAACATTCTTACGGTGGCGGTAGTTGGTGTAGTGGCGGTGATGGGTGCTCTTACCTTATAATCATCTATGTAACATACAATATCGAGGCTAAAAGCTTTAACCTACAAGCAGTGGGAGATGAAGCACTAAGGCGGCCCCAGGCGGACTATAATTTGTAGGTTTGATTTTTAAACAACAGAAAAGTGTTTTTTTTAGATGTGGTTATTTTACAAATGTAAATAAAATCAACGGGGTAATTTGATAGTAAGTGTTTTATCGAGAAACTGATGTATTTATTTTTTCACTTAATTTCTTATTCAGAGAGGGCAAGAATAGAAAGAAGGAATACAGCCCTAACTTTGGATACAAAATTCACAATAACCTACTGGTCGTAAATTCTGTATCTCATCTACAACTAGGATGTAACTATTAAATTTGGTAATTGTGTGTTAAAGCTAGTCATGGATTATTACGGAGAAAAACTTCACAAACTAAGCTAAAAACAACGCCACAATTAAAAATTATTTTTTGAGTGCTTGATAATCGCGTTAAAATCACACATTAATATGAAGAACACTGATAAATTATGCGAAATACGAAATATTTTTCACTTATTCACCTCCATTATTCATTATGGCCGTGCAGGCAAATTTATTTCGTAAAATATATTGATAATTTTACTGTTGTACACCGTTAACCCTCCAAGGACGAGCGTGACCATATGGCCACAGTAAATACCGTTGTCTATTGATCTCACTATTCATCCCTTTTCTACCTGAATATCGTTGATTTCACTCATATTTGGTTAAGAAGGGTACAGACTTCAGTAAGTCATCAGCCGCGGGGACAGAAACAGCACATGCAATTTTTTGAATTTCCGTTTTTTTTAATGGACTTTTTGAATCTGTTGGTTATTTTTTTATAAAAAAATCAAATTATTTACAGTTCTTTTGCTAATATATTTGTATTGAAATTATGTTGATCTAAAGAGGTGAAATTGTAAATATTTAAAAAAAAATCACGTTTAGCTTTATTTCAACCCCGAATGTTTGCATGCCCATACTGTCACACTCGTCTTTACTACTGTCCGTACACAATATTACACGGTAGTAAAATGATGAGCATTACCATATAGTAATGCGAGGTTTCTATACAACGACTAGGTGTTTTTTTTTTTTTAATTGTTAGGAATAAAAGTTAAGAATGACTCCAATATGGCTTAAAATAAAAAAAAATATCGAGAAAAAGCTCTCGTCTCTGGAGGGTTAATACGAGTCAAGTAACAAGGGCAGACAGCTCGTAAGCTTCTAACTGCCAAACAATTTATTGGCCAATTACCCAAGCAAATACTCGACTGACTACTGACATTAGCGTAATGTTTAAACCAAGTAAGATCCAAACATACTTTCTCAACCAATATAAGGGCGATGTCATAAACGGTTCTTAGTGTCTTTTTTGGAAATGGTGCATAGGCGGAATACACCATTGTCTGTTTGGCTATTTCTTTTCTCTGATTATTAATGAATAAAACTCACCAACGGTTTGCCTTCTTTAAGATCCGATACATCTGAAGTAGCATTTTCTGACGTCGATTTATTCTTTTTGCTTATTTTTCTCGTATCTCCTTCCATTTTTTATAAATACGATAACAAACACCGAAATATGAACCTACTATCACGAACTCATTTATTTAAACGTAAAAAAATAATAAATTTTAAATCATCATTACAGACGAGAGTAACGGGACTTCAACAACTTTCGAACAACATTTTTACCGATCAAATCAATTTCTAGTGTTCGATTATGATCAAAAGTTAAAAAATGTTTTTGTATTTATATGTTTTCATTCAATTGTGTTGACAGTATGAATCAATCGATGAGAAATAAAGGAAACTTATACCGAAGAAATATTATTATTTTGGAGAAATTTGAATACACGTCAAACGTCAAACTACCTTTTCATAGACAATTTGTGTGACGTCGTATTATTTTTGAAAATATTGCCAGTAAATATATATCGTATAAAGTCGGAAATCAAATCCATATTTCAACAAAGTGTGTTGTATGATATACTTCAAACTACAAAGATTATACCATTTAGTCCAGTGATTTCCAAACTTATTATGTTCACGGACCCCCTTATGGAGAAAAATTTGACCACGGACCCCCCAAGTAAAATAAATCTACATAATTTCATATAAGAAAAATTATAAATTTTAATTTAATACCTTGAATGGTAAATGGTGTTAATAAAATATAAATAAAACATTTTGATATTAAAAGCAGTATTTATAACAATTAATATTTTTTATAATTTTTGATATTAAAAAAAACACATTGTTTTCGATGCGACGGGTGAATCTGGTTAGATGATATCAGACCATTTATGTTTGACTCCATGTTTGTTAGTAACAATCGTAAGTCTCCACGAGCACTAATTACCAGTAGAGTTCTTTTTCTTGTAATAAGGTTCATAGCAGCACTAAATCCACGTTCTACTAAATAAGAGGACGGGAAAGCAATCAACAGCTTCTGTACAGTGACCCTAAAGCAGGATATATTTTTTTAAATATATAATGTGTACATTTTACTCAAGAACTAAATATTATCATCAAATTATTTATTGCCATTTATTTTAACTTTCATAAGCCTGAAAATGTGTTACAAATATTATTTCAAATCAAACCTTTCGCGGACCCCCTGGCACTGTCCACGCACCCCCAAATTAATTTTGACTGGCCACAGACCCCCTGGGGGTCTGTAGGAACCACTGATTTAGTCGAATGTATCCAATGTATGGAGCAACACTTTTCATATGGACTTAAGAAACGAAAAAGGACGAAACCTACAGTTTTTTCGTTCAGACATTCTGGCCAATCACTGTATTACACCAGCGGCTGTCAAGTATTTTTCTGTTAAAAATTATCACTCAGACCGCCTAACCGGTAACTCTAAAAAAATCGGCTGCCGTCTCATAGGCAACTCAAAAGAAGGTCCAATTAGTCAGCTGATTACTTTTTCGAGTCATTACTTCAGTGAAGAAAAGATCAAATGATTTGTTCAAACAATGATCAAATCAGAGTTGCCTAGTTGTAGTACCAAGGTGGCAATATATATTACACAATTGAGAATGTTATTTTTGCATATACCTTCATGTATATTTATACATATTTGCAGTGGCGTAGCAAGGGGGGTGCATGGCTCCGGGCGGCATTTTCAAAAATATTATTTAAAAAAAAAACATTAAGCCACCTGTGGTTAAAACTCCTAGTTCATAGATGAAAAATAGAAGTGATTTGAAAACAAAATTAGAAGAAATTTTTGGGGCGGCAAATTCAAGGACCCCTTCCTACACCACTGCATATTTGAAGTGAGCTGCGGAAATCTGGAGAAAATTTTGGTGTGCCGTGGGAGAGAAAAGGTTGCGGAGCACTGCTCTAGATCAACGTTCCTCAACTGGGTCCATGTGGAACAAACAATAACGAGTCAAAACACTGTAACACACAAGCCCCAAAAAGGATCAGGCGAATGAAATAACGCTCTAAAATTAAACAATTATTGGCTTAAAACTCACCGAATTGTCGCTCGAGTTCTTTTGTCGATTGTTGGTCCATATATTCAATCGAGTGAAAAATAATACGCAACACAGAAATTCACATACATATTGTGTTTCTTCTCTCATTTTGTATTCTAAATATAAAGAGATCAGAATGATGCGTTTTTGTAAGGCAAATTAGGTTAATTTATCGTTTACTGTACCTTTGTTGCCATTATAGCAAAATGAGAAAAGAAAAGCACCAATAAAGGACTTGGTTTGTTGTAATTAATTAAATTTCATTTCAATCTTGCTGAGAATTATTAGGTTACTTTATATTGAGGCTTGATCAGAGATTGTCGAATATGTACACCATAGAAATCAATTATTAAGCCACAATAATCATAAAAAATTCAATTTCATACTTACTTTATTCGTTAAAAAATAATTTGCTTTTACTTATTCCCATAGTTGATTACTTTGGCTTTCATGATATATATAGGATTTTCATTGGTATATTCACATTCAATTCCATAGCATTAAGCTTTAAACAAACTTTTGTAGGCAGCTACTTAAATCAATCTAGATAAGCGAAGTTATCTGATAATTGTCTAATTTGACGGATGAATTTGTGGAGGAAACAAATGAATTTGAATAAAAATCAATTTTTAAATTTATCTTCATCGAACATATCTATTGTCTATACTTGTTATAGTTACAAAATAGTTTTGTTTAAAATAAAATCATGTGATAACCTATTCGGTGTGGTTTACAATAAATTTTATGTACAAGTAATTGTTAGTGATTTAAAAATACAAGTCACATATATATGGAAAATAATTCATAAGGTGTGTACACTTTATTACTGTGATAATCGTTTAAATACATACACATTGTATATTCACTTCTTTAGCACATTCCCAATAAAAATAAATCCAATGAAACTAAACTCGATATAACATATACAGACAAACCCTAACGTTTTTACATAGCCTTATCTGTATTGAGATCCAATTTTTAAATAATTTTGTAAACATTTCCACAATTAAATGTCATCATCTAGTGAAAAACTTCTCCAAAAAAATGTTCAAAACACAAGCTTGCGAAAAAAAACTAATATTATGCCGGACTACAGATTTTCAGCTGCAAAAAAATAAATAATACAAAAAAATATATGAAATTCATGTAGTTTGGCTTGTAACTTGCAAACCCCACCTAACCTTTTTATGCTTGTATACGATTTAAGAGGTTATCCTCACTCTTATTAATTATTGATCTAAACAAAATAATAATTGGCTTACGATAGTTTTGGCATGCAATTTCATAAAATTATGCTTTACCTTTGTAAAATATTTATTTATGCTTTTGTGCATTGCACTGTTAATTACTTCAATTGAAAAATGAAATAAAAAATATTTGCATAAAACTTATCAACTGATACCAAATACTTCAGAGAGAATGCAGCACAAAAAAATAATTAAACCTTATTTAATATTTATGAACAAGCTTACATGAAGTCCAACTTTAGCAAATAAAATTTTTCAATCAACGTTCACTGAAAGAAAATAAACAATCGGGATCGCCTGTACATGTATAGCGTTTTTCACATCATTTAAAATAAAAAAAAGACAAAGACGACAATAATTATCATACCATTCAAAAGATCATATCAAAAAACCCAATCGTTCAGTGATAAAATGAATACTCTAACTACACATTTATATAAAATCAAAAACTATAACTCCTCGCGGATCTATATTTGCAACAATGCAAATGGTACAACTATAATTTCAAAAAAATGTATATTACATACATAATTCTCCTACTATATTAAAGGAATTTAATTGAATCGAACATTAACATAAATGTAATTGAAATATACTAATAATAAAATAGTCTTCCAAATTACTAGACATTGCCTAGAGAGAAATTTTACTTAAAAAACGTAATCAATCGTCGCCATGTCAATGGCCCACCGGAATTTGTCCCGCTGCGTCTTGTTGAATATTTTCTCAATCGGTACATTGTTCTTCTTGCACCTGTAACAACAAATCAATTATAAACAATGATTGAAGAGTCAGACTTAATATCTTGGAAAGATTATCACATTATGGAGCAAATTAAGATTTAAAAATTAAACAATATGAACCTCTAAAAATCAGTAAACTTATGGTAATATGTTATTTCATCGAGTATGTTGCATGATGTCTTAAGTTTAGTCTCCAAATTCGGGTGTCTTGTAATAAGTGATGTCATACAATCACTATCAAAGATAGAAGAGATATTTTCAGGGAACTCGGAGAACATATTAATGTTAATTATATTAATGATTCAGAAAAATCAAACGCACAATCCAATGAAGTTTTCAGATTGATGGTGATAGTATGTAAGAAGGTAAATATATGACTTCCTGTTAAAATAAAGTTTAGGAGACTTTTACACTTACCAAGCAATAGAAATACGAGGGTCGAGATAATTTAATTTAGATGTACCCAGGGCGATAGTTTTGTTCTCATCTCTGTCGGTTTCTTGCACTTCTAATTTTCTTAATTGTTCCTTTAGCCTCTGCAGAGCTTTCTTCTTTTTATCTGCGTTCAATTTGTCTTTGACGGAGCCTTTTTTAGATAACCTTATCAAGTCTTTCATTTCAACTTCGGCATCATCTAATTGATCACGTTTGGTCTGAATTTTTTCCTTGAGAGCTTCCATAGATTTTTGATGACCCTTAGGGACAGCACGTTGATGGTTACATAGGACGGCCACGGCTCTGTTGGCTCGGTTATACGACAACATTTTCTCTTCGACAGAAGCGTCTGGATCGGTGAGTTCATTCAGCTGATTCTGCAGAGTGAACGAGGCATTGAAAGTACGGAACACTTTAGCCGTGAGATTAGGCATCAGCTCCCTCAAATGCTCATTCATGGTCTGAGTGTTCAGCCTGTCGAAGAGATCGTCACCGTCTTTTTTGTTCTCTTTAAAGAGCTCCAAGTTTTTGAAAACTCTCTTCTCCACCGGTACCTCATTGTAGTATCGGATGGAATCTTTACCGAGGAAATCAAAGACGACTACGTGTTCCCTGCCATCTTTTTCTTTGTGAAGTTCAATGTGTTCCACTCGGAGTGAACAGCAGCCGACAGTATCGGCCTGGTCTTCGTCCTTCTCATTACCCGCCCTGAGAGCTAATTTATCTATAAAGTAGAGAGCCACAGCTCTTTGCCTTATCCGCATTTCTTTGGCTTTCCACTCTTCCCTGTAAGTGTTTCTTATTTTATCAACACACTTTGCTAGTTTACGAGCTGTCTCATATTTCTGCCAATCCTTCTCACCCTTCAATTTAGAACTGGGATTAAGCATGACATACTTCACCTGCCCTTGAACATTCTCAGTCCAAGAAGCCAGCCAAGTGACAGAGTTGTCGTGACGAACCTCTTTCCACTTGCGACCATCGGGCGCTTTGGGCATTGCACTATCCTTGGAGCAGTTGATGATAACGTGTTCAGGAACCACCCTCTTTTTGTGCATACCCATTTTAGGGTGCTCTCCGCGCCCTCTGAACAAACCAGGAGGCTCAATGCGGAAATTACCAATTTTTTCTTTGTGACCATCTATAGTGCAGAATCCATACTCTTTTAATATTTCCTCATTTTTAGTTTTAAGATCAAGTTTTTCTTCCTTTGTTTTGTTCCTATTTTTCTCTGATTGTGCAGTAAAGAAAGCGTGCATAGATTTGAAATCACATTTTCTGAGATCTTTGATAGTCGATTTTTCTTTGTCCGTCATCACTTTTCGCCAATCATTGAAAAAGTTAGTGTTGAAAACATCTTTTGTAGTATAATCGTGTTCAATCATCTTAGCATAAAAGCCGGCGACTTCCTCTGTGTCTTCGGATAAAGTGATTTCTTTACCATCATACTTGAATATCACATTTTTTGGAAGCCTGATATACTCGGGGGCAAACAAAGGACCTTTGTGTTCTAAATATTTCCATTTCGTGCCATCGTCTTTCTTTTCTTCTTCCCACCTGAAAAAAATAATAATTTATGAAGTATGAATTGAAAAGACTTCAAAGATTTATTTATTTAAAGGATGCATGTATAAGTACTATTAACCTTATTTTTGATTTTTTTGAATAGAAAACTAGAGGGAAAGATGTCCAAGATATATAATCGCTTTTTAAAAGATTAAATAAAAGACAATATTCCCTTTTCGTTATTATAGAAATCATAGTAAAGATAAAAGCATCAAAGGAAAGAGTGGTAGTGTCAAATATTTTAGGTTATGTTTCATCTGAAACATGTGCCCCCTCTGTTGGTAATGCTTAAAAATATTTATCATGTAGAAATCTGCAATTTTCAAGATGTCAAACTAGACATGTATACAAGTTATAATCTTGTTATATATAATTCATTTCATTGAAACACAACAGATAAACATATGCAATTATTAAAATAATATTGTTTTTCAATTTAATGAAGACATTTGTGATTGTTAATGGATAGTCTAATGGATAATATTGACAAAAAAGGTATTATTGCATTTAAAAACATACCATTTCCAAACTTCCGGTTCGTCTTCTTGTTTCTTCTTGCGTTTTGTCGGTGAGGCAGCACTGGTGGACACCGCGGCTGGTTTAACTTCCTTCTTTACTTTGGTTTTCAGTTTAGTTTTTTTCTTGGCCGGTTTAATATCCTCTTCTGAATAGTCATCGTCTTCATAGTCAGGTTCTAGAAAAAACAAATGTGACGTTAACATAGGCTATAAATATTGAATTAGTAGTTGGATTAAATTCAGAAGTAATAATGAGCATACCTTTTTTCTTAGTTTTCTTTTCTTTCTTTGGAATTTTAGGAATTTTCCTAGCTGATAATGGCTTTTCTTCTTCACTATCACTAGCAAATGATTTCCGCTTATTTTTCCGCGAAGCCTACAAATAGAGTAGAGGGACATGAGTGATATTATTCATAAGAAGCAATTTCATAATGTCGACAATTTATATATTTTTTAAATATCCTAACAACTCGCAACGAATTTGGTAGTCCACAAAGGAAGGTACAGTATTTTTTATTATGAATCTATTAATATTTTTTACAATAATCTCAGTTATTCGACACATCGTCTTTGTCCTTTGAAAAGTATAAAACTAATGCCTGGTTTACACCTGTTGAGAATGCTGCCAACAGTGAATTTGGCCAAAGACTTAATCAGAACACAAGATACTTGGCCTAGTGAGCCGACGAGTGAATAGAAAGTTATCACTTTTACCACTGTAGCCGCTTACATACTTGGCATGTTTGATCATTAGCAGCGACACTGAATAAGCAGTATCATTTAATTTGTTTTAATAAAATAGAAGAATCTATTCTCAATATTCATTTATTGTCCAAATCCACTACTTCAGGGTCTTTAACTCGTCTTCCAGTAGCTCTGGGGATAATTGGATTGATATGTTCCTTGAGTTTATTTTCATTTTACGGTGACTTATTAAAAAAAACGTATATGCGTGTAGGCTTCGGTCGATATTGCTGTTCGGCACTGTACTCATTTAGTATAAATGAGGCATTAGTATCATCCATTCCCTGGGCACGTGGCCAATATAATTCTTATAAATTTTTGAGCTTATTGTAAAATCAATGAAATTGTTCATATATCAATTATAAACTGCTATACATACATGAGATGGAAACATCCTTGAAAACATCAACATTTTAATAATCCAAAACAGGCAAGTCAAATACCAACAATTGTTTTTTTTTCAGAAATCATCAGAACATATAAAGAAAAGTTTGAAATTGTTTATACATGTTCTTTCAATTAACTATTGTTGTCCTATCTAAAAATTATTATATTGTATAAAATATTCCACAATTATAATGTAGTATATTTTCACTAACATTTAATTTTTGCATTTTTGTAAACATTTACTGGTCAAGTGACACTGATCTCCGAAGGTAAACTAAAATGTGGAATGTGTTTTTGTTGTTTCCTAAAATGTTATTTCATCATGGATTAACAGTAATCAATATTTAATTGTTTTGCCAATGAACAGAAACAGTTTAGTTCAAATAGATTATTATAGAATCATCAATATTTGGGAGGAATGGCCTAAATTAACCATATTTTGCCAGTATACAAAACCACACTTGAAATAATGGGAATGTGCTCCAAATTTTAAGTCATACTGTACAGTAAAAAAAATGTACGTTACAGTGTGGAGTATCATAAAGCAGATAACTTTGAGTCTCAGAAAAGATTCATCATAGGTAGGTTGGTTTTGGTATAAAATGCTAAATTTACAAGGTCAAATTAGAATTTTCACAAATATATTAGATTGTAAATACGTGCATTGAAAAATATTTGTCAGTAGCCGACTGTCTCTTGACTTCGCTGGACGTATACAAAGAAATATATATTAAAATGCATAATTTCGTTCAAATCACAATATACAATTGAAAGAACCTAACCTCATATTGGGTATGGATACCTTGTCACCTATACCATAGCGTAGTCCCAATATCTACGCTATAGGAGGATTGACTGTATATTATTTCAAGTTAGACAGATCTTGGTTGGTCAAATTTTAAGATTAAAAAAATCTGTAAAATAGTATTCCCTTTCATGCAAAGTAGTTTGAAAAGACATGCTTGAAAAAATTATAGTTTCACAGTCAAAGCGAATAAAAAATTGGTGGATATATGGAGGATCAAGAAACAGGAATTTGGCAAATTATGGCATTGAAAATATACAGATAAAAATTAATGAAAACTATGCATACGTGGACATATAAAAGGTAAATGCCTCAATAATTTAACATACCGATGATAGGTTGAAACTTTTTTGAGGTGATTTAGTCTGAAAGCAGTTGTATATCAAAAAAACATTGCAATTTATTAACACAATTACATAAATATAAGTATTTCTTAGATAAGTACTAATGCAGTTTATCGTGGAAGCAATAATCAGTATATAGTTAGTTAGATAATTATATAAGCAAAACAAAATCACCAAACGGTGTGTGAGGAAAAGAATGCCACATATGTGTCAAATTCTGTGACTAAAAATATTCCGTTAATCAATGCCCATATAAAACGGAAATGGAGAAATTTTTTCTCAAATTGAAACTGTATTATTGAAAATGTTTTACCAGGCAGTTTTAATACTGACTGCAGTTTTAGTATGACTTTTTGTAAGAAATTTATTGAAGATATTAGAATGCCCTTACTCTTTCTTACACATTAATGTATTTAATTATTCTTTATATACCCCAGTAAATTTTATAAGACGCCAGTTTTTGCCAAAGGGAAAAGGCAAACTTTCAAATTTTGTGTTAGTATTATGATTAAATTTTGTAACTAATATGCTGCTGACTGAAAATATTTAAGTTCAGTTACTATGAGGAAATAAAGCCTCACCAAAGGTATGTCCTCTTCGCTTTCTTCATCTATTTTGTCACCTAATGGTTCGTCCTTGAATTGTGATAGGGAATAATCGCACGAGCTGGCGGTGGTATTGTGAGCCAAGGGATCCGGTGAGTCATCGTAACTGTTCCAATCCATTTTAGAATCGTTCAGAATGAGCGGTTCAATTTTTAACATCGGTGGGGGCATCTAAATGATAGTCAGAACAAATTTGAAACTAATAAAATTTATGGCTGCTTTAACATTGGCACACTGTTGCCTATTTAGAAATGATACATACCTCTTCAGACTCTGTTTTAATTTTGATATCTTCTTTTTTGTCTGGGCTTTTTATGGAGGATGAGGACCTATCTCGAGAGCTGGAACTATGTTTATCTTTACTGGAGCTATGCGACCTCTCTTTACTGGAAAAATAAATCCATTGATGCTTGGGTATTAAAACAGCATTGACAAAAATATATGCAGAAATAGACAATTAAACATGTTATGGAAAATATTTAGAAAAGAATTGTAAGGTTCAAATGAGAATTAAAATTTGACACATTTGGTCAATGACACATGACAGTTGAAAGGATTTAAGTTTAAATGATTGATTGAACCTAGAAAGAACTAGTTTTTACTCTTTATAAAATAGAAACATAAAATTGAGCCAGAACCTCTAGGAGGAGCCTTACCTTGAGTGTTTATCTTTAGAAGTGCCATTGCTGGAGCTGGACGATTTATCTTTAGATGATGATGAGTGATGTTTATCTTTGTCGCTGCGATGTTTGTCCTTGTCACTCCTCTCTTTGTCCTTGTCATTCCTGTCTTTGTCAGACCTGTCTTTGTCTTTTGACGATGAAGATGAGCTCTTGTGATCCTTGGAGGAGTGCTTCCTATCTTTATCTGTGTTGCTGCTGCTGCTACTGCTCTTGTGTTTGTCACTTTTGTCTTTGTCCCTCAAATTATCACTCGATTTGGATTTATCAGACCCTCGGTCACGATCCTTATCGCTTCGCCCTCTATCTTTATCGCTCCTCTCTTTGTCTTTGCTAGATGACGATTTATGAGAAGACGAACTTTGGCTTTTGCTACTCGAGTGCCTGTCTTTATCTCTGAAAATATTTCAATTTTATTTAAAATTTCATAACAGCAAGAAACATTTCTCATTTTAAGAAGATTATTGAAAACAACTGTCTTGAGAAAACTAAATATGTATAGTAAAATTAGGCTTTATATGTGCGCGGAGAAAATAGTGTACGCATTCACTCTCATATGGAATGTAATTATACTTATAATTTATGTTTGTATAGTTTGATATCAAAAACGGTCTCTTTATACAGAAAACAAGACAAATGTTTTTTTTTTATTAAAATGCTAGATTTAAAATAAGTTTTATTTGTTAGACAAAATAATGGAAACAATACATTTTACAGCAATGGTGTAAACATAATTAAGTACTTTCATTTTATAACATTTAAATTTTGCATTTATTAAAACAATCAGGAGGATTCAACTATTTATGTCAGTAGTGTCCAAGAACTTGTCGACCATTAGAGCAATTTTTACTTGCTTTCTTCATTAGGCATGATATTAGTATGCAAGGTTGCCAGGAAGTATTAAAAAAAAAGGTAATAGCTTTGAATAGAAATCAGTGTATTTGACACATCATAGTATACTCAGTCGAAAAAAAACTAAACTAACTCGGATGAAATGAGGAAACATTCGTTGACATTTTAGTTTATGATTTTCTCCATACATTTATTCATATTTAGTCAATGGGAGTGGAAACAATGAAACAGGCATCAATTTAAAATTTTATATGAAAAGTGGATTGACAGAAAAATGTAATATGTGTGTTATGTGATCGCTCCTGATACTTCAGATCTTCATGTGATGGGTGTGTTTGTAAGTATTTAAAAATACATATTCTCTGATATAATGAATAATGCTTATAACGTCAGTCAGTCCCATCTTCCTCGTAATAACCAAATTCGACTGTAATTTGATACCAGCCAACATGTTTGTGATTCTATCTGTTTCAGGTAATGAGTCTGTAGAATGATGTAAATTTTTCTTGTTAGATAAAAAATTTCCTTCAAATGAAGGCATGGAAGGCAAGAAAAAAAACCTATGATTGATTCATTCTAAATATGGGTGTTGAACAATGGGATTTCCAGCATGTTTAATATAATATTACACTCAACTTATCAATAATTGAAGAACAAGCTTCTTTTTTTTATTCAATAAAAAAAATTATAAACTTGATTCTCTTTACATAATTTAGAACTTCGTGCCTCATTTAAAATGAAAAAAAAACCTAGGTAAGGATAAAAATATAATGAATACCTCATGTGCTTTTTCTGTGCATAAGCAATGTAGTATACTGTTACTATTCGTCTGTCCATCCAAAATAAAATCTTGGAAGACTGCCTGAATACTCATTTCTTTCGTAAATAGGTAAGTGTGACAACTGTGGAGATAATACTGAAAAGTTTTTGGGACGTACTTATTTTAAAACTTTCACACAGCAGATATGAAAGACATACATTGAAAACTCGTGTTCATTTTTTAATATACGTAGAACAACGTGACAGCGCAGACACTATCGAGGAATCTGTACTCACCTATTGCTGCTGCTGGAACTGTGCTTGGAACTGCTTTTGTGATCCCTATCTTTGTCGCGGTGTTTGTCTTTGCTTGAAGATTTATGGCTCGATTTGTGTTTATCGGAACTCGTGTAACCATTTTGAACACCGTTTAAATGATCGGATCTCGCACCGTTGACGGCTTTTATCTAAATTACGGAGAATAAAACACATCTGAACATTGCGTGGATATATAACGTTATACATAAGTATACAATGAGATATCCCGGCAACGACAAAACTTGTGTGTTAAAAAATCAAGAAAAAAATAGGATAACGTATTGAATGCACATGACGGTCCGGTATCATTCACCTTTCACGTTTGAGAGCTTATTACACAAAGCATGGAATTGTGTTTGACGCCATATTGGGGACTTAGAAAAATTTCAATGTGTCGGCCAAAAAATATTCACCAGAATAGAGGCTCATAGAAAGCACATACCGCACTTAAAAATAGTCCAGAATCATTAAAAACACGTATTAACACATTTCTTAGAATACTTACATCCTCTACAACAACTGGTTTATCGACACTCATCCTGGCATTTATATTACACAGAGCATAAGCTTGCACGGAGATATCAAAAGTATCACAATCACAGGGAAAAGCGAAAAGCCAAGCAAGCCAACGCAACTCACAAACTGCTAAGTGTAAAAATGTACTATCTGCGCATGCGTTACTTTGAACATTTTAATTCATTCGCAACAACTTCATACCCAACCAAAATGAATCGGAAAGAGACCGACTAAGGAATTCGTACACCGTTTTAAAGAACAGTGTGATAAATATTTTCCGAATAACTCTTAGGTATAATAATTATGTTGAATTATAGTTACATGTACATGAAGCGTGGATGACTACATTTAAAAATTTGATATTTAAATTGTTTCTCTTAAAGCTTTCAATCTAATCAATGTAGGTAATACATAAAGCTTTTTTATTACGATACATACATACTTAGATTAATAGAACCTACTTTGTTTTTTTTTTCCCAAAAGTAATATTTAATTTCTATATATTATAATGCTTATGTATAGATTCACTTTTAATAATGCATGTTAGCGAACTAAGTTGGTTATTTCAATGTCAAATAAGATGTTATGATGCTTACTGAATACCTTCCCAAGCCCCCAAATTTACGTATTGACCTGGTTAATTAACATTTAAGTAGCTAGTTACTTGACGGCAGCACCTTTGAGGTGTAATTAAAGTGAAAAATATATTATTCGAAATTGTTCGTTATCGTCGAATATTTTTTAGGTTTATATTGGACATGGTAGGTTTCAAGTATTTCTAAATAGATGACAGTTACTCTCAGTAATCAATTCGGTAACTAAGATCACCACAACTTTGATGACTCAATGACAGCTCAAGTTTCGGTAGAATGAGTAATATTTTCGCAAGTAAAACCAATCAATGCTATACCACGCCATAATAATAAAAAACTTTCCTCTTAGGTATTACTCATTAGTTATTTATTGTTGAATGACTTAAACTGTAACAAGGCTTAAATGTGACGATCTTTTTTTTTCCAAATTTATGTGTATTTAAGAAAGTATAATTTATGCTAATGCTCGTCATGAGTGAAACTAGTCCTGATCTTATTAAATAAAAGCGAGAATTAGTACAAATATGTATTTTGTTTTTTGAATTAATGCTTATAACGTATTATTAATATCAAGCTTGACACTGTAACTATATCTGATTAAAAATATCAAAGTATTTTAGTTCTACAGTTTTTAATAATTTTATGTGTTGATAGCTATTTCGACTTACGCCATCGTCAGAACTAGTTCTGCTATCAACACATAAAATTATTAAAAACTGTAGAACTAAAATACTTTGATATTTTTAATCTGTTATAATGGAGTTCTACCAAGCAAATGCCAAATCAAATAAGTAACTATATCTTGTTAACATTCCAGTGGGTAGTTATATTTTGAAATTAATTTGATTTCAATGTTTACTTAGTGTAATGATAAAACTAATAAGATTAGAATAAACTGATAAATAATATCAGGGTCCCAAAATTTTTAGCTAGCTCATCAAACTATTATATAATACTGTAGTTTTTAACACCGGTTTTTGTGTTGGCCCTCGTACTGTAGTTCGAAGATCCCTGAATAAGATAAAAGTGACCAGAAAATATTTCAACCCTCAAGGACACCAGCATCACAGGTGTATAGGATATTTAACATCTTGTTACTTAAGATATGAAGTTGTATGCCTACAACTTCTTATACTGCAATCTCAAAAAAATCTTTTTACTATGCAACATATCATTTTCAAGTAAAAAATAAGTAGCATTGTACTTACAGTGCAACCCTGATCTATCGTTCTTCTATTCATCATTTTCCCACATGTATCATTCATTAATACTGTATTTATCGTCTTCCTCAATTAATTGGTTAAATATTATAGTCCCATTACAAATATTACAATGATTTGATTGTTTTTTTGTTGAATATTTTATACTGTAAAGCAGGCATGGGCAACCTTTGCTAGGTCTGGGGCCAAATTATCATTCTGTCTCCGAGTCAAGGGCCGGACCAAATTATTAAACATAATAAAGTAATATTGAATTAAATAAAACACATTGCTATTTCTTATATGGTGGTGATCATGAACTAGTAGAGTGGAGCTATTGCAAGCGCCCGTCTCATCTCCATTATTTGATCCCACCTTGGAACTATTAATTTCTTTCTCTAATACTTCGCCGAGATGTATCAGGGCCGGACAAAATAGCTCGGCGGGTCGGTGGTTGCCCACATATGCTGTAAAGTAAACAGCTTATTGCAGCGATTTACAACCTGGGAGGCGTGGACTGTTGCAAAGGGAGGCGCGGACAGTCAAAAATATTTATTTACCCTTTAAAACGTGTCTTCATTACTATAGGAAATAGAGGATGGGGAGGCGCAAAGATATTTTTTTCTTTAAAGGGAGGCATAGTAACATACAGGTTGGAAACCACTGGCTTATTGATATAAAGCAATCTTAACATATAACTATTTTATTGAACAATGTCATAAAATATTTAAATATGAAAGACAGAAAGAATGTGGTTGTGACTAATTATAAAATAAAGGGTTTAGGTAATTATTATGTATAGAAATGTTATGTCCGCCATCTCTGTAAAAAAAAAACCTAAATATTTTTTACATCTCACACATGTTGTTCAACCATCCAGGGATAGATCTTGAAAACAAACATTTAATTTCATATTAATTTTTTACAGTAAAGCTGTACAATATCTAAAGACCACAATGGTGTTGCCAGACCATAATGTTTGGTGCGCAAAGGATTTGGAAGTGTTAAAATCAACTCTTCATTTTACCCTACCGTTGCTTTATGGTAGCAATATATCAAAATTAAAGCACTTTATGCCAAGTAGAAAAAAAATGATTTTTTTGCATCAACTCCACATTTTTTAATAATTAATGTAGAACAGTTTTGCTGAATTAGTGCAAAAAGTGTTTTTTTTATATATGATGCAGTCCGATGTTTTAAGATTTAGACACTCATTTTACTAAGACTGTTAATGACAATCCATTGGATATACTTGGCAGAGCTACAGGATGATTGGATGATTCCGAAGGAAGCTAAGTGGTTCCCAAGAACAGTCTCGGAGGCACCATGTCATGCTCTGAATAGAGGACGCAAAGAGCAACAAAAAGAAAATTTCTTTGTTTACCTTTTTTATTTTTTACCATGTCCGCTCCCAATATGGAGCATATGGACTCCTAATGGAGTTTATCTCAACAGAAGTATTTCTACGAGAACTGCTTGTTACTCAGTTGCTCAACCTCTCTTTTTCCAAAGAGAGTAAGAATGGAAGGAAAGGGCTAAGACAGGACTAGTGGTTAGCTAATTGCTCTCGATACGCATCGTTCATGGGATAGGATGGGTGAATTCAAGACATCACATACATCCATGCTTTTGAACAGAAATTCATAAATCGATTGAAAAATCAATTTATAAAACTGCCTGTACTGTGATTCGAACCCATGCCCTCTGTAGCGGTAGCCAACGACGTTGACCACTCGACCACACAGGCGGCATTTACCTTATCAACCTATTTCTTTTAATTTGCTTCATAGAATACCATTTTTATCAATCATCTGCAGTTCCTAGAAAAAAAAAAGACTGTTCTCCACTACAGCATTTCCCAAATGATGGGTCGCGACCGGGTACCGGGTCGCAGAAAGCAAAATGCCGGGTCGCCAATATCCTAAATTATATAATTACGTGCTACCTTTCATTAATAAATTATTGGTACATACATTTGATTTCTATATAGGTTTATCAGAGTAAAATATTTTGTATTATAACATATAAAGATGGTATAGGCCATAACAAATATGGCCGGTAGTATAGGCCATAACAAATTTAGTAAGTCATGAAGGAGAAATATTAAAATAACTGGGGTGCAGAAAAAAATGTTTGGGAAACGCTGCTCTAACAAATAAGTCTTCAATTGTTAGATCAATTGTCTTATACATACGCCAGGCTGTTGTGCATAAGAACATAGATTCTAGACACCTATTTGGGCGGTCTGAAATACACAACACCATCTTGTATTAGCTTTTGACAGTTTGTATACCACAATTGCTCAAGGTTGCTCAAGGAATATATTCATAACATCGCAGTTATTCAATCCAAAATTACAGTCCAAAATCCAATTTATAATACATTGGTGCTCCAACTTTCAAAAGATAATACAATAGAACTGTCCAAAATAAGTGTCCAGATCTTATGCACATGAAAATAGCCCCATGGTTGATCATCTTATAGTTGAAATTGTGATGTAAAATTATCTTATTAATGTATAAATACTCCAACTTATCTAAGACAAATAGTATTTATCCTGACAATTGGTTGATGAATTAGGTGTTGTTAAGATTTTTTAGTGTGACAGTACTGTTCTTCCAGTAAAGGGTTAATATTTATCATATGGCATAAAGTTTTGTTATGAATCAAATCCGTATTGGAATCATAATAAATATATGCAATTATTTTTTGAATAACTATGTTGAAAGTCACACTGTTTGGTCATATCATATAATTTTTATTATAAATGCTTACATAATATACTAAAGATAAGATCATGCTTTTCAGCACAAACCAAATGTTCTATCTGATGTATTTAAACCATTTTTTTATTTTGCTAAAAACCAATGAACGAATAAAGAAAAAAAGCTCAATAAAAAAAATATTTTCAATAGCTTTTATGCTATGCATTTTATGTAATGTTGCCGTTTTTGTAATCACGTATGTATAATTATGTTAGATTGACACAGACAATTGATTTCAAGTGAAAGTCTGTCAAAAATTATTTAAATATAGAGCTTAATGTCTCTTTCTTCTAATTATATTAATAAAAAAATATTACAAGATTCATGAATAACAGGATTACCTACAATATTTGAATGAAAACAAAGATTTTTTAAATATCTTTATTTGGTTGAGGTATTGTCACAGTCTTTGGATTTGGACTTCATCTTCTGGAAGGCAAAAACAATGTAGATAGCTGAAAGAAAAAATTAAAAAAAATGATTAGCACATTTTACAATGTATAAATACTGGGATTCGTTTTATTATTCCAACTTTTAACCCGTTAACAGCTAGAAAAAAATAACGTTTTTTGTCCTGTAAGCTAGCAATTGTCTACACTAATAAAGGAAAACTTAATATTTATTTTGTGAGTCCTTAAGAGATGTCGGACCCTTTTTCAATGATGCAAACTCTAAAAATATTTATTGACGTCGTAATAATGATAACACACTGGTGGGTAGCGTGTGTGGTTAGTAGGTATGCGACACACCGGTGGGTCGTTAGCTTTAGAGTGGTTAAAAGCAATTCCTTAAATTTCAAAATCTCCAGAAAACATATTTAAATGAAAGATTTTATGAAATATCTGTGATGTAAAACTAGTACGAATTCCTTTTAGTAATTTTAATCAGATTTCAATAAATATAATAAATACTGATTACTTTAGAGAAAAGGTATTATATACGAAAAATAAAATACTCATTTGTACTTATTCCACTTACATTTGATATATTCGCTTATGACAAGCATTATCAACTGTTGATACAACATGAGCGAAACCAGGCCTCAACATATTTAATAAAAATGGAATAAACACAAATAAATATTTTATTTTTTGTGTGTAATATACACTGGTTTCAGATTTTGAGTATTTTTCTTTGGTACATTTACAAATTGAATAAAATAATGAAAGTGATTAAAATAAGCATTCTTCTTGCACTATAAATATTTCATTGAAAATCACGAATAAATTCACTTAGAATACCCAAATACTCCCTATGTGGAGCATATGGCCACCTACATGTTTTCCTATCTCCTGCCAATTGCTTTGCTTCCTTCCATGACAATCCAGCATCCCTCAGTTCCGACGAGTACATCCTATGGATAGTACCCGGCGGTTGTCCAGGACGCCGGAATCCCACCGGTCAGAAAAAGAGGCAGGCAGGATTAAGGCTTTCCAGAGGTAAATACTCATGATTTTCTTTGAATACTCTACTTCGCACCTAAAGCTCACTCACAAAATAATGTGGGCGTGCGAGACATAGAGGCTCAATTGTTTTGTTTATGATTTCTTACGAACTAAGACGTAAGACTAAGTAAGCAGCTCAAAGGCTTCCATTTGAGGTACGTGTGGTAACACTTTTTAAGCGAGTCTTAGGAAATTCCATTTTTTATGTATTTGCTGTTATTGGCAGGCAACAGAATTTTCCGTTTTTAACCGCCTGAAAAAAATGATTTGATTCATTGTATTTTTAAAAAAATATTAGCTGTCCAAACATTTTCAAATAATAATTTTGTGGTGTTTTTCTGCTATGCATTCCTTTCCAAACATTATGTTTATTATGAGTAGATGCCAATTAATGAGTAGTTTTGGTTGAATGTGTTGCTTTGGGTCGATTCAAATTTCATTTCTAGTCATAAATCATCAGTTAGCATGGATCAGATTTCAAAGTTTATTTTTAAAATACAAATAATCAACACATATTTATGAAACTTGTACTTTTGACTGAATATCACTTTATTTAAGTGTTACTTTAAAACTGCGTCACCTTTTTTCATAAATGCGCTGATTACCTGATTCTCGATCCTGAAGATCAAGTGTAAAATTGACTATAAATAAACATATATATATTTAGTTTAAAAAAAAACTAAGGTGATTTTGGTAAAATTCTCATTGGATGATTCTTCGGTTATATTGAAGCCAAAAAAAGTCATGACCTCAAATACAGTGGAACCCCCAATTACGCTACCCCGAATTACAAGGCAAACAAAAATATTCGCCGCAAATCCCCCAATTGCGCGGTCGCATTCCATTGTCGTTGCTGCTGTACACACAGTTGGGCAGCTGTCTGTGTGGTCTAAAATTGTCTCACAGCCATCCGACTCTTAAAAATATAGGGTGAAGCAGTAGTAGCTAGGTAGCCACTATTCTTGCTTTATCCTTTCATTTCTCGAAAAAAGGTAAAGCGACTGAGTAACAAGTGATTCTGTTCTGAAGATAAAATTCTGTTCAAAAAGCTCTATTAGGAGTCTATGTACTATGGTTTGCAAGTGGAAATAGTTGAAAAAAATAAGTATTATAATGAGATATTTGCATGTGAGAGTGACATGGATGGATACATTCTGCTTCCTGCCTTATTAACTTCATCACAGGTAATGACGAAAAAGCCATTTCAGTTGTGTTTTATAGCGATAGATAGCGGTAGAGAAAAGTACATTTTTGTGTCTCCTGAAAACTTAAGACCTGTACTTTTGAGATACCAGGTTGTAGAAAATTCGCAAGGATATGTTATCTATACAATAAATAAATAATATAGACAAGAGTATTTTCTTTCTTAGGAAATTGTCACATTATGTTCAAGCATTGTATCGATTGAAAACGCTCACAATGAACTCAACCAGTCGGCAGCATTTAATATAAAATGTGGAATGAGTGCAAAAAATTGCTTATATTTCTGAAAATACTTACTTGCTGCTTCCCATTCAGATTTCGATATTGTCCCCAGATTTTTAGGTCTATTACTTTCTGAACCAGATTTTTCCATGTATTTTTCAGCATGTTCATAATCCCCGGAACGCTTACTCAAAAGATCATCTTTTGAATGGGGCGGGAATACTTCCAAGCATTGCATTTTATTCAGAAGTACTGTACCTTCTTCTTTCTTCTCTTTGTAATAGTCTTCAAATCTCTTTTTAAACACTAATTCTAGATCAAACTTTTTAGCTAGTTCAACAAAAGTAGGAAAGTGTACTAAAAATTCTGGACAATCCACCACACCTTCTAAATGGAAGTTATATTTCGCCCCAAACAGTGGAACGCCTTCATCAGGATTGAACTGGAGGTGAACATTGAATATTTCATTCCCGAATTTGTTATCGTCGCCTTTCTTTGCCCTCGATAAGATATCATAGGCATCGGGTATCGTCCCGATAAAGTAACCGCCGCTTTTTAACATTTCGGATGCGTTCTGAAGCAAAAGCATGGCTTGAGGTAAGCTCTCGAAGCCATAATGAAATGCAAACTGACAGCTGACCAGATCTATTTCCATAGCAGGGGATTTATACATTTGCCTGAGGCGACTCGTAGTGCAATCGGCCGCAATAAACTCCGCTGAAAATATTTTTTTTTCCCTGCCGCGGTCAGACTTTCCCTTCATGAAATTATATCTGTCTTTGCAATGTTCGATCGAGACGGATGCTATGTCAGCGCAGATCAGATGACCGACGTTACCAATTTGCCATTTGAAAAGGTCCCCCCCTTTCCCGCAACATAAATCGAGAACACGAAGAGTAGCTCCGTAAGTCTTCTGCGATTTTACTTTCTGGAGGAATTCTTCTATAACCATTCCTTTAATCCAATTATTGAAATTACGCATATAAAATATGGGTGATTTTAACCTCTGTGTGATTCCATTCTCTTTTAAAGAATTGTAATGTTCAGCCACTGTTTGAGCATGGTTTGATACTTTCTTTCGATCATTGCTCGTGGTGTCGTCTTCATCATCTAGCGATCTTTTTTTACCTCGTGTGGAATCTTTCTCGCGAGAAATGTCAGTATCGGTTTTGACCGCATTCTTAGGGACGATTTCGTCTTCCAACTTGTTTCGGTCACTCAAATTGAGCTCATCGCCGCTATTTTTCCCTGCTTCAGATATCTCAGACATGACAAGTTTGACAGGTAAATTCCAGTACTTGCGTAAATACGGTGTAATGAACACAGCCAATTGGTTTTACTAGAAGTTATGATTCTGTAAACAACATGACCGCGATAATTTATATAGGTTAATTCATTTACTACGAGCATATAAAATATAACTGTACAAGTAATAGTATAAACAGATTTTTCGCACCAGGTACACCATAGACAAGAATTCGCGGAGCTAACGGCAATAGAGGTATCAAATCCAACAGACTAAAATCCAGTTATGCATATCGTCATTACACATTTAATTTGTCCTATGTAGCAAAAGTACTTTCCGAAATAATCGAGAAAAACTGCTAAAAAATAACAAAACTATTAATAATTTTTGAACTACATATTTGTTTTAGTATCACTTATGTATTTATAACTTTTTGGTAATTCCGGTATTGTAATAGAAAATAACACATTTCCATATTTTCTGCACATAAGACCAATTCTAAATTCTTCTAAATTCATTGCTCTCTATGTATAGGTAGATATGATTTTACACATGTAACTTACATTATATTGAATTTCTCAATGAATCATAAAAAGAATAGTGATAAGTATCAATAACTGTTTTATTCTTGTGACCGCTTATATATTGATAGTTTGTTCAAAATGATAGGTCATAGCCCCCTATATTTAATAATAGAGGTGGTTTTAAGTGGGTGCATTATATAGTTGCATCAGCTGAATACATCCTTTTTTTAAATCAAGTCAAAGCATCATGTAGCTAATATTGGTTATAAGCAAAATTTGATTTGTTGCTAAAATAAAAAAGTACAATATGAGATATATAATATAATACAATACATATTCACTTTTAAGGTGTTCACTGTCAATACTTGGTGGAATGGCATTATAATAAAAATAATAAAACATTTTTAGTACTTTTTCCACATAAAATTTATTAGATCAGGACCGGTTTCGCTCATCGCGAGCATTATCAACTGATAAGAAAAATACAAAAACAGTGATATTTATACAAATTTAAATTGAAATAAAAAGGTGTAAGCAACTATTAACAATTTAAAGGATTAGCAAATTACATTATAATTACACAAAATTAAAATGCTTAACACCCATAACAATTAAAAACTCATCATCAAAGAATAATAAATCTAAGTGGCAAACGATATCAATTATAAACACAATTAAAATTTGGGAAATTTTTACACAAAGTGAAACACTACATTACTAAAGTAAATATCCTAATGATGATTTGGTGTTTTTCCCGTTTCCAAGCAATGATGTACTTCAACAAAATCGGCAGTAATGAAGATTCTGAAAAAGACATTTTTAAAAACCATATCAATTCTTACAAAAGGAATAAATTTTGAAAAACATATAAATAATATAGAAGAGCAGTTAACATAGGTTAGAATTAGATTAATGAAACGGATATAATAAAGGTGATGATGCAAATACAACCTGTTCGTTTAATAAATTAGAGTTAGGTAAAAATTTTTGTCTATTTATTTCTAAGATCTCTTGTTTATCAAGTTTTAACGATTTATTGTTGACATGCAGGATTCTAAAGTTTTTAGAGATATCAAATGTATGATTATTTAGGAACAAATGGTTCCCAAATGAAGATAATTCATTCCCTTTACGGGAGCAGGCTAGATGTTCTTTAAATCTGATATTAAAAGCTCTTCCCGTTTGACCAATATACCTGGCTCCACAAGAGTCGCGTTTTTATTATAATGCCATTCCACCAAGTATTGACAGTGAACACCTTAAAAGTGATCAATGAAGCTAGTACGGCTAAACTTACTGTCTTATTTAAGAAATACAAATTAAAACAGTGTTTAGCGTCACAACATATTTGGTTCAATCGAGAGTGTTTACGGCTCAAAGTTGTTCCAAAATATGTTAATTTGAAAACGAAGTCCAGTTCTCCAGCGGCGATTAAAGCCCTCAAGTTGGCGCAGTTAACATGGATCAAACTGGAAATGAAGAAATGGTACAACGTAAGAGATTCGGTGAGTGTTTACTTGTTCCATATTCATTCTTTATTAACCAGTAAACTCCATCCATTAGAATTTGATTATTTAGACCACAATATTAGATATGATGTTAACTTTCTTGTACATAAAACTTTTTTGAATCAGAAACAAAAATTAACTCGGTTAGTTTACGTTGAAAATTCTAAATGTGTTAAAACTACTGTTGTTGATGTTGATAAAATTACTTTTGCTAAACGCGTTGTGAACACTTCGTCTATTAATTTTGATTCTAACGAAATGAATTTATTAAATAAAGGTTTAAAATATTGTCCTAATATTAAATTAACTACGAAAAATTTAGAAAATCTTGCGATTGATGTAGATATTGCCATTAGGTCAGATATGGCGGCCAAATATTTATGCTCAACTATTCTGAAGAAGGAAACTTGTTCTAACTTAAATAATAACTTAGTTGAAATGCGTGCACTTAAATCAATTCAATCGAAATCAAGAATTAATAATTTAGTAATTTCTAAAGCTGATAAAGGTAACACGACTGTTATTATGAACAGAAGTGATTATGTAACAAAGATGAATGATGTTTTGTCGGGCCCTTCTTTCGTTATCTTAAAACGTGATCCCACTGCATCAAGTGCTGAGAAGGTTAAAACTGTTATCGATGAGGCCAATGCGTGTTTCCCGACAGAACGAATGAAAAAAATGTACAAACTTATGAACCCCCAGTGTCCTAGACTTTATGGTTTGCCTAAAATTCACAAAATTAATACTCCCTTAAGGCCAGTAGTTTCATTCAATTCAGCACCTTCCTATAAACTAGCTAAAAATGCGAACCTACTTTTTAAATATAAATTAAATTTCAGTCCTAAATTTAGTATTAAAAATTCGATTGAGTTAGTAAATAAAATTAAAGATATCTCAGTGCCTTTAAATTCTAAGCTTGTTTCTTTTGATGTAGTAAGTTTATTTACGAGTGTCCCTATACCTGAGTTAAAGTTAGCTTTTTTAGACTTTATAGATAGTAAAAATCTTAATCCCTTGTTAGTTAATGATATTAAATCTATTGTCAATTGTTGTATTGACCAAAACTTCTTTAAATTCAATGATAAAATTTACCAACAGTTGAATGGGTTGGCAATGGGTAGCCCTTTGTCTCCTATTTTAGCTGATTTTTTCATGGATTTTTTAGAATCTAAAATCAGTAATTTTGATCTCTTTAGAAATGTCATTTACTGGTATAGATACGTAGATGACATCTTAGTACTTTGGGGAGGTACAGAGAGACAACTTAATCAATTCTTAAAACTTATAAATAACGTTAACCCGCATATTCAATTTACAATGGAGTTGGGGTTGAATAAAATAAACTTTTTGGATTTAACGATCGAGATTATTAATAATCGGCATTGTTTCAGTATTTTTAGAAAAGATTCATACAGCGATAACATCATTAACAATTCTTCCAGACATCATATCTCTCATAAATTAGCAACCTTTCATTGCTTTATTCATCGTCTTTTGTTGATTCCGATGACTAAAGCAAGTTACGAGCTTGAGTTAAATACGATAAAACAAATTGCGATGAATAATGGTTATGATTCGGATTTAATAGATCGTCTTTTATTTAAAAAACACAAAAAACTAGCTTTGCTAAATGTAAGCTCTAGTTTGGTGATTAAGGAGCCTGCCGTTGAGAAACAGTGGGTGAAATTGAGCTACCTGGGTAGAGTTTCAGAAAAGATTTCAAGAAAATTCAACAAAAACCTTTTTAATGTCATTTTTTATAATTCTTTTAACTTGCAACGCATTTTAGTAAATTCTAAAGATAAACTTAATATTCTTAACCAAAGTGGCATTTATTTAATTGATTGCGACTCTTGTGGAGCCAGGTATATTGGTCAAACGGGAAGAGCTTTTAATATCAGATTTAAAGAACATCTAGCCTGCTCCCGTAAAGGGAATGAATTATCTTCATTTGGGAACCATTTGTTCCTAAATAATCATACATTTGATATCTCTAAAAACTTTAGAATCCTGCATGTCAACAATAAATCGTTAAAACTTGATAAACAAGAGATCTTAGAAATAAATAGACAAAAATTTTTACCTAACTCTAATTTATTAAACGAACAGGTTGTATTTGCATCATCACCTTTATTATATCCGTTTCATTAATCTAATTCTAACCTATGTTAACTGCTCTTCTATATTATTTATATGTTTTTCAAAATTTATTCCTTTTGTAAGAATTGATATGGTTTTTAAAAATGTCTTTTTCAGAATCTTCATTACTGCCGATTTTGTTGAAGTACATCATTGCTTGGAAACGGGAAAAACACCAAATCATCATTAGGATATTTACTTTAGTAATGTAGTGTTTCACTTTGTGTAAAAATTTCCCAAATTTTAATTGTGTTTATAATTGATATCGTTTGCCACTTAGATTTATTATTCTTTGATGATGAGTTTTTAATTGTTATGGGTGTTAAGCATTTTAATTTTGTGTAATTATAATGTAATTTGCTAATCCTTTAAATTGTTAATAGTTGCTTACACCTTTTTATTTCAATTTAAATTTGTATAAATATCACTGTTTTTGTATTTTTCTTATCAGTTGATAATGCTCGCGATGAGCGAAACCGGTCCTGATCTAATAAATTTTATGTGGAAAAAGTACTAAAAATGTTTTATTATTTTTATTACAATACATATTGTGAGATATTAACTGTTGAATATAAAATACAGGAATACATAGTGTGCGAAGAATTCGTACATGGAAGAATTACTGAACTGAATAGTATATCTACTAAAAACTACATGATATTCAAAACATATATTTTTTTGACCGGATTTGTTCCATACTCATATTTTATTTACTTCAAGATTTTTAAGGATACTTAAAGATTTTTAGACACTCGCCAGTTTTCTTTTTTCCTTTAAAGTCATCCAAGCGTCCCGTAGCACCACTAAATTTAATACATCCTATGGATGGTCATCGGTTTTCCAAACATATGTCAATCATTTAGGTAAGTTCCTTAATATGTCGGCATTTATGTACCTACCTATTTTTATTCAAAAAATATTTCAAATTCAAAATTTATTGTTAATAAAAAGCATTTGACCTCTGGTGTTTTCTTGTTTCAGAAAATCATTAAAGTATACGTAAAAAAATATATTATCCGACATCATCACATTCAATTATCACTGGGGCAACAGTGCATTTATGAATATGCTTTAAATGACCAATCAGAACATATCAAAAATCGGTTTCCCTGTTTCAAAATTCTGTGGTTTATGGTCTTACGTTTTGAATAGGAGTTTCGGTTGCCAACGTATTTATATCATTGTCAGGGAGACAATATTTGAAGAGTTTGCTAATTATTACATTAGTTATCACCATAATACACACATTAACGCGAAATATTATTTGTTCCTTAAATTCAACATGTTTGCGTTTGAAGAGGACGAGGGAGAAGTATTGTACGTTAATGCGATATTATATTTCTAGTTTTGGCAGTTGAAATATTTGTTGTTACTATTTTTCATATATTTTTTTACTATTTTACCTATTCAACAGTGAAAGTGTTTCTAAAGCAATCGGGAATAATGCGAGGAAGCTTATACATTCATTAAATATAAACTGGAAAATTTTGGGCGTTGACGAGGTAACTAGAAGAAGCAGAACTGAATCTTTGGTCAAAATCGTTCAAGAACGTTATGACGAAGTATTGGAAGAGACATTGGAAAAAATAAAAATCATATCGTTACACATCGAAAGTAAGTATTTCTAGTAATTAGTAAATCAATATGATCCGAGGGTTATCTATTTCCTTGCTGTTACATTGTTTTTATTTGTTTTAAATATTGACATTGATTTGGTCGGATACAGGGCGAGGTATTGCCCTGCATTATAGGATGTTTATTATCGTTTTAGTTCCTAGAAAATTAAAAAAATACATGTTTTCCGCTTGGTTCATATTGTCACTAATATTGTTACAATTAGCAGCAACGCCTACCCACCAGTTTTTTTTTTTGTATTCCTAACCGAATTTTCCACACCTAGCAGTGGCGGATTATGAACTTCGGAGATCACAGGCGCTATTAAACTTAGATATACGTCATCTTTGGTCGCAAAAATTCATGTAAAATGAAAATTAAATTTAAAAAATACAAATAAGGGTAAATATGCTTTTTTCTCCCCGAAAATAATCCAACAACAGCTGAAACATTGCAATTCTCTGGAAAGCTTTATTGCAATATTAAAAACCCATCTTTTGAATCAAGAAAACCGAAAATTCATGTGAATTACGAAAATTCGTCGTCACATTTCAAGTAAGCTCTATTTTGTTCTACGAAGTTCCATTTGGCATGTTGTGTTAACTTTTTCATACTGCTACAGGTTCGTATTTCGTGTAAATTATCGGTTTCCCTGATTCCCATGTATTATACAGTGGAACCCCCAATTACACTACCCCGAATTATGCGCTGGCTAGAAATATTCGCCGCAAATCCCCCAATTGTACGGTCGCATTCCATTGTTACGTTCGGTGCTGCTGTCCGCCTGGGTGGTTGCAGCAGGGGAGCTCAACTCAATCTATATTTTTTAATGGAAATTTAAATCAGAGAATAAATTTATGTGCATACTATTTACTCACGGTGAAAAACTGCAACTGATTTTGAAAACTTTTTTTGGTTTTATTTATACATATGTGCTCCGCGAGAAAAGAAATACATATGTAGTTTTTTTTAACTTGTTTTATTTCATTTATATTTTACACTATCTTTATGTAATAATCAAGCATAATTTTATTGAAATAGTACATACATCGAATTATATAGAGTATTTAATTTAGGATTAAAATAAAAAAAATACAAATAAGCATACATCATTCACTGTCAGAAAATATTCGGTTCCAATGATGGATTTTAAAGATCCGTAGAATGGCCGGGAGCATTATCAATAAGTAATAATATTTTGAAAGCAATATTTTTTCTAAAAGGGAATTTTTCCATTTCTGGAACAAAGCAGTTAAAAAACCAATCGCGAAATAAAATTCCCGTAATCCACGCTTTTTTATTTGCCCTTCAGTAAACGGGCAAATTAGACTTATCAATTCCTTCCATTGCTCGTGGGCTTAAAAAATGACTTGACAACCATTGGTTTCGTTATATAACTGCCCGATCCATTACTGCAAAGGAGAACAGTTATTCTGTCTTTGGCAACTTTGAATCCAGATGCAGATTTAACGGTTTTGGAAATAAATGTGCGTTCTGGCATTTTTTTTTCCAGTCAAGGCCTCTGCTAAGTTTTTCTAAAATGGTATATTTTTCTTCAATAGAAATGCGTTTTCTTTTTATTTTAATTCCGTTTTTTTGCATGACTGAAAAAATATTTTAATATAATAATAAATCGCGCAGTCAGTAAAGTTTTTTAAAGATTTAAAATAAATTTGATGTTATAGATAAAGCAAAAAGTTTTTAGTAACATGTATTTACCTGAAAGTGCAAAAGATTGACCACACCACAAAGCTTCGCATACAGTCAAATGTTGACTAGCGTCTGTGTATTCAACACATAACTGGCGTCTGACGTATGCGGGATTTTTCGCGCGCTTTGCATTTTGTCACTTAGTAACCAAATATTTCGTCAATATTTTTTTTTTGCAAAAATGAAGGGAAATCTTAGTTTTGCATTTTCCGCGGAAAACCCCAAATCCCTAATTTTGTATGAGATTCACACCCCCAATTACACTATCCCTAATTATACGGTCCCGAAGATCGCATAAATGGGGGTTTTACTGTAATTGGTATTTTCCTATTCTTGTCTAAATTTCCTACAGAGCTGCATTATTACAAGCGTTATTTAGTTAATTTTCAGGTAAAAAAAGAGTAGCATATTGTTTAGTATATTCACCCTAATGAAGTGTATAAGTTATTTTATACCCTTCTTTTATACACTTCTTTTATATGAGGCCCCTAAGATTCACGGGCCCCAAGTACACACCTCATGCGCTTACGAGGAAATCTGCCTCCTCACACTAGGGATAGCTATCATGCAATATTCATTAGTGAAATCAAATTCTATGCATTGAATATGCCATGGGCCGTCAATCTTTTATTACCAGTACTGCATTAATTCAACTACAGGTGTATTATACTGCTACAACGTTCTAACCACTTTAAGACATGTAGAATATTATAACACATCTTACTCATTTTTTCCCAAAATACCACTTGGCTCACTTCAGCTCAAAGTGGCTCAATTGTCGTCTTGTTTAATGTTTACTTATAAATAGGTTTGGGCAGCATCCTTTGTTCAAATAAATCAAGTTCTATATTTAAATTGGTAAAAATAATTATTTACTTTTTTGTTTGAATTTATGTATCTTTTGTGATATTTTTTTATTTTTTTATTGTAGATCTAAAGAAAGAAGCATCTCAATTAAGCGAAGCTTTGAGTATTGATATTGAAGTAGATCAACCTGAAAATCTTTCATTGAATCTGGTCAAAGAAAATCTGGAGAGAGATTTGTTAAGGTTAGTAACGCCAACTAATTCATCCATTGATAAGAACCTTGGTTATTTTAAAAATTAGTTTAAAAAAATTGACATTTTACCGACTCTTTAAATTAAAATCACTTGAATGTTGAGAAGCTTAAATATTTAACATATTCCATATCTTATAATATAAACCAAGTTGCTCTCTTAATTGTTCCTAAATGAAATTTCTTAGGTATCGGCGAATTATGGAAGCCCGCAAAGAACACATCACAAGGTTGAACGATGTACAGAAGCGACTTCATGAATTCATGGGGGTTGTCCCTAAAGATATACCCGAGTCACCGTTGCCGTCTGACAAACAGTTGGATGAGTTGGCTCAGTATTTACGGAGGCAAGAAGAAGAATATGAAAAGAGGGTGCTTATATTTCAAACAAAGCAACATGACATCAGAAATCTTCTTAGTAAGTAGTTGCATGGAATTTAAATTTGTTTGTTACTGACCTTCATAAGAATTTAATTCAATTCGATATGTAGCTTAAGACTTCATTTTACGCTGTATATAAGTTTTGTTTATTTCTTATCTGTTGGGACCATACATATGGACTCCTCATGGAGTTTACCCCAATAGAAGTTGTTCTACGATAGTTGCTTCTTATTCAGTCTATTATTTGATTTGGCATTTACTTGGTAGAACTTCATTATAACAGGTTAAAAATATCAAAGTATTTTAGTTCCTTAAAGGAAAAAACCCTGATTGCTTATCGTTCTTTGAAACACTAGAATCACATTTAATAAGTGTAATATTGTAATTATAATTTGAATTAGGATGTTAGAGTGAATAACTTGATGCATTGTGTATCTCTTCAAAGCCAGTATATATAGCTGAGCAAAATATATGTTTAAACATAGTTCTGACGATGGTGAAAGCCGAAATAGCTATCAACGCATAAAAATTATTAAAAACTGTAGAATTAAAATACTTTGATATTTTTAACCTCTTATTCAGTCGCTGAACCTCTCTTTTGAGAAAGTAAGGATAAGGCTAGGCCGTAGCTAGAGCATGACAAGTTGTTGGTTAATGGCTTTCGTGATGCGTCATTCATCGGAGGGATGTTAAGCATAGACATCTATGAGATCAAACAAAAATCCATATAACGATAAATGAAACTAACTTTGCCCATACTGGGATTCAAACTCATCAACAGCTCGACCAAAGTCAAAAGCGTTGAAATTACTCAGCAAGGATATCCTTATTTTTTTAAAAACTTTTGAATTCTTTTTACAGGAGAACTGGAAGAAACCCCACAAGATAGTTTTCAGCATTACATTGTCAATTCTTCTCTAGAAGAATTTCGTGTTACTGACACGAACATGACTAAAATGGATTCAGTTTATGAAGGCTTGTGCAATAGATTAGAAGAAAGGAAAACAGAGGTATCGTAATGATTGTCATACTTTTATTGTACTGCGTTTAATGTTTTTGAAGGTGTCAATGAAAAAAATGCAATTAGAGGGAAAGCGTAGATTGGGGTCATATATTTTTGTGATAATTCTGTGTTCACATAATATGTTATTAAAATAGCTTTAACCCTTTCCTTACTATGCAAAAAAAGCACCCGCTCCTGAGCTGTGTAACCGTTACACATCAGGCAAACGGGAGTGAATCATGACAATTATATAACACTACTACAGCAGTACTAAATATAATTGTCATGATTCACTCCCATTTGCCTGATGTGTAACGGTTACACAGCTCAGGAGCGCGTGCTTTTTTTTGCATAGTAAGGAAAGGGTTAACCACTCAGATACGTATGCCTCAAATAGATTTTGGATATCAGCACATACATATCGGAATAAGCTATATTTCCAAAATTTGTATAAAAAAAGGAAACATTTTTTTTTTTTAAATATTGTGTCTGGGAATTTATGACTAAAACTTGAATATAATCTTTATAAGAAATCATGTTATTTTAATGAAATCGGTGAACTTATTAATGGACGTCAAAACAGCATTTTGTTGGCGCGCTGTGCACTCAAACGGATTTGAAGAGTTCCAGACGTTCAATTTACCTTAAAATGTACACAATTTTCATTGTATTTTTAATATTTCAGTTGCAAATTAGGGTAAATAAAAACTTAAAAGTGGGTTGTAAATGTATCAAAAATGAAACGGGAACATTGCATGTAAATAGTGGGGAAACGTGAATTTCGAGCATTGAAAAACGGGGTTTTACTGTGAATATAATTTGGTCTGTTGACATTCTTTCCCAGCTAGATAGCTTCATAGCTAGATAGTTACATGAATCACTCATTAATATAACTGATTCAGTGAATTATTTTCTAATGAATAAAATGTTCAAATGAAATGATTACACAAGCTTAAACTTTAAATAACGGCTATTTTAGAAATCGTTCAAAGGAAAACATTAAAGATATCGCTGAATTACATGCCATTTAAATGCTTGATTTGTAATCAGTGTGAAACCATGAGAACTAAATTAATACCATTTTAAGTTTTGTAAACTGAGCCAGAAGTAATCATTTACCAGTAAATTAAGAAAAAATGGAGGAGCTTCTAAATTTTGTTATTTATGTTATTGTCGATTGTTAGATTTTAGAAATGCGAGAACGTTTAGCCCTGTTGTGGGAAAGGCTGGAAGAATTGCCCTTGTATCGTGATGCGTTTTTGGTGCAAAACCCAGGACATTCTCGCACCACTGAATCAGCCATTTTGGAAGAACTCAAGCGCTGTGAAGAGAAGAAGAGACAGAGTTTCAAGGTAAGTGTTTTTTTTTTTATCAAATGGTTGATAATACACTGCAGAATTGCTTTTATAATTGTAATTTTTAATTTGAAGATAAAGCATTGCATTCTTTTCTTTTTAGCTATTTGTGAATAAAGTGAGAAATGAAATTGTGGAAATGTGGGATAAATGTTACTACAGTTCCCTCCAGAGAGAGAAATTTACCGAATATTATTCAAACATATTCAACGAAGACTTACTCATGCTTCATGAAATTTATTTGGAAGAACTGAAGGAATATCACAAAGAAAATAAGTAAGTTATACAAATACATTTTCTTAATCCTAAGACTTGCAGCCATTGTAAAAAAAAGATAACAAATCGTCATTATACTGGCAACAATTGGCAAGTAGCTAAACGATAATACTGACTAAATCAGCGGTTTCCAACCTTTATGTTACTGCGCCTCCCTCTGAAGAAAAAAATATCTTCGCTCCTCCCCATCCTTTATTTCCAGTGGCAGTTCCTGACCTAAAATCTTGGGTGGGCTAGAGAAAAGCGTAGCATTGTATACTATTTACGAAATTTTGCATGCTTCCACTTCACCTTATACATTAATCTACAAGCAAATTAACAAATACTACGACACTACTGCAAAGCATAAATTATTATATAATAAAATCAATGCTAATGTAAGTAAAAAATAATAGAATAATATGTAATACGGGACCCTTAAATTCGTCTCTTTCAAAGTGAACAAACCAGTACACAATGGCATACAGAACTGTCACATATTAATCTATGGTTGGTCACTGAGACACAATAACTGTCACTTTCATACAATACAATGATATTGGTATTTGTGTTTGATTGTATGCGGCATGGGTCATGGGCAACGTTCCCTCTAAGCTGCGCGCAACAGTTGAGAAGTCCCCGCGCACTCATTCCGGGTTGGCGCGCACTACAAGACAGTTGCTCAATTGATATTTGATCGGTCCGCGCAGCCTTTGAAATTTCCGCGCATCTAAACCTTCGGCTTAGAGGGAACGTTGGTCATGGGTAGTTTCAATTTAGCCCCCAAGGAATGACAGATGCTTGTTAATTTGAAACACATTCGTGTGCGTTTGATGACGTTTTCGTACATACAAAAAAAATCTAATCGTGCTTGAATGCGCCCCAGTGTAAAGAAATATTGTCTGTGATTGCTGACTTGATTGCTGAGAGCTGTGAAAGCTCCTAGCCCCTGATCCGTCAATACATAGGTGTTGCCAGACTGACGTCACGTTGCCTGTTCTCTATGAATTATTTATAGGGTTATTGTTTTTTTATGCCGGCTCAGTTTAAAATTGTAATACGAAACACCATCGAGAATATTATTGTAGGTAGACATAGCATTGTCTTATATTGACAGAGGAAAATCAAAAGAAAGATATTGTATTCATTTGGGAAAGGTAAGTTACGCTTATAAATGTATTTATTTTGTTCAGCGGCCGAATTGCTGTTCATTTTTATTCAGCCATCTAAAGTTTTGGGTGAAAAATGCAGGTCCGGCTTAGCCCACCTAGCCCAGTACCTAGAACCGCCACTGTAATTCTTTCATATAGTAAAAAAGATACGTTTTGAAGGGTAAATAAATATTTTGGACTGTTCGCGCCTCCCAGGTTGGAAATCGCTGGACTAAATGTCAAATTAAAAATTTTAGCTTTTACGTAGTGTTTCTAGTCTCGGATGTTTTTGTGACATGGATAATTATAACAGCAAAATATAGATGATTAATGCTGATGAGACATAAATAATGTTAGAAATTTCTAGGCAGAGACAATTGCCTGCCTTTCAATCTGCATTAGTAATAATAACCGTTTAACCTTTAGGCTTCCGTAGAAAAAAAAACGTCTGTACCTAGCAGGCTGGCTATAATTTGTAATTTAATTAGGTATAGACAGGATAACTCGTCTCTAGCGTATTGAGCACGGAAAATTTGACGAAATATCTCGTCTGTGCCAGTCGTCCAGATAAAGAATTGATATCCAAGAATCTCATTGTATGCTCACCTAATTTTTGACAATTTTGTTACTAACCAGCTTCTGCCTCCTTCCTCCGCCTTCTGCCTATGTTACAATATCTTGAATGAAATTATGTCTTGACGTAATTGTTTTATACATTGTAAATGATTTTTTCTTAATGTTTTAGGGACATATTTGATATGTACGCATTACGTCACAAGTTGTGGGTGAAGTGGAGAGAACTGGAGGCGAGAGCAAACGAACCCGGCCGTTTTCACAATCGAGGCGGGCAACTTTTGCAAGAAGAAAAGGAAAGAAAAGCAGTTTCCAATCAGGTTATTTTCTGACAATTGTACACTCCTCCAAATTGCCTTGAAAAACGACCATGTAGTCCCTTGAAAATTTTTATTATGTGATAGTGAATAACTTGTTTAAAATTTTTGGCTCAAATCCAAGCTGTCGTCGGCTATTTGGCTTTCCAATATACAATAGCTCTGTTCTTCTGCGTACTTCTGACGGTTTGAACCGTCAGAAGTACGCAGAAGAACAGAGCTAATGTCAATGATTCGAGCACGAAACTGAATTTTCACATATAAGAGTGAATAATGCCACAAATTTATTTTCACATTTCGAATAGTATTATTAAAGAGTCATACACTCGTCCACAAAGAGCCGCAGTTTGGTCTTAGTCACCACTGCTTTATTCTACATATAATTATTCCGTTTTTCTTGATGAACTGCGGCCAACGTTCCCTCTAAGCCGAAGGGTTAGCTGCGCGAAAATTTCAAAGGTTGCGCGGACCGATCAAATATTAATTGAACAACTGTCTTGTAGTGCGCACCAACCCGGAATGAGTGCGCGGGGGCTTCCCTACTGCTGCGCGGCTGCTCACGCGCAGCTTAGAGGGAATGTTGACTGCGACCATCAAAAATCAGATAAAAATGGATGTGTGCGTAGAATGAAACAGACAGTTTTTTTTTACATCCGATTATTATTTGTTTTTAATGAATACATAAATTATAACAGAATATATTTTATTTCCTTGAATGAACTAGCTACCGAAAATTGAAGCCGAGCTCACACAATTGGTCGAACTATTCGAGTCTAGAAGCGGCAAGACCTTCATGGTGAATGGCGAAAGTCTTCTTCAGACCATGCAAGATGACTGGAATCAGAAAAACGCCGTAAGTAGTATAGAATTATCTAGTACAGTGGTTTCCAAACTTTATGTTAATACGACTCCCTTTGAAAAAAAATATCTTCATTCCTACCCATCCTTTATTTCATATGATAATAAAGATACATTTTAAAAGGTAAATAAATATTTTAAACTGTTCCCGCCTCTCCAGTGATCTAGTAGATATGAATGTGCGTCAGATAACAGGACCTCTGAGATTAGGGAACGTACAAGACAGCGTCCCATCACGTCAGTGGTCATGGAGAGATGTTGAAAATGGCTGGGTCTAAGGATTAATCCTTAATCCTGCCTGCCTGCCTCTTCTGGCCGGTGGGGTTCCAGCGTCCTGAATGACTACCGAGTACTATCCATAGGATGTACGCGGCATAACTGAGGGGTGCTGGCATGTATGTCATTGGAGGCATCAAAGCAATTGGCGGGAGACAGGGAAACATGGAGATGCTTTTGAGATTCTCCATGCTTAGTACAGTCAGACCATGGATAACAATCAAGGTTTTGCTATTTGAATACATAATGTGTTGATACAAGTAGTTTTTCCAAGTCCATGTATTAATTCAAGTTCCAGTGAGCCAACAGATAGGAGTGATACTGTTGTTAGTGACAGTGAAAGTTTTGCGTAACAATAATCCCTTGCATCCTCCTTTCCTTTCTCTCCACCACCTCAAACCACGACCATGATTGGATTTAGCAAGTAAATTTGATTACTTAATGATAAAATTATAAACTAAAAATACAAAACGGTATTTTGTCTTCCTCATCAATATAATGAATATTTTTGGATTGTAGAATGAATCATCTCACTTTATGTGCATTTGTATCATTGGCGGATCCAAGGGAGAGGCCATGGATGCCATGCCCCCCCCCCCTGAGGAGAATTTATTTTCCATTTTTCTGATTTATTAAATGTTTATTTTGAAATGGGCTCTTTAATTGTTTAGTTTACTATATTTTATAGAATACTAGCCGGTACCTGGCAAGCGTTGCAATGCCCCTCGAAGAAAGAAAGTGTTTGTGTTTTAATTGCGTATATTGAAGTGTATGCTTTTAATTTAATTGTACTGTAACCTTCGCACAAGTGCAAGCATACGTTGTCAAAATGAACTGTATGGCTGACATACAAACATTGATTTTTATATTTAAGATTTACAACCTTCCCGGAAATGCAAGCAAAAAGTTTGTAAAAGTTTTATTGCAATCGAGCGAGCAGTGGCAACGCATAACGTACGAACAAACAAACATTAATTTCACTCTGATCATGATTGTGTGACTCTTATTTCATACGTTCAGTCTTTTTTCGTATCCGAAATTATTGTTCTACGATTACCATTTCTAAAAAGATGTGCCTCACTAAAAAACGGCCTTAAACAAATATAAATAGTATGAATTATCATTAACAAAGTAAAAACCAACAATTAGTGTATATAATAAATAAATCTTAATGTTTGTCAACCATATTTGGATGTGGAAATTCCAGTAGAGTTCAATCCAGCAAAATTGATTCTCGCGAAAAGAATAAAGGCAATATCAATTCTTACAAAATAAAAGCAAACTGAGAAAAATAAAATTCTAAAGAGAAAAAACTGTACACAAAAGAAATAGAATAGGCTAGAATTAGGTTAATGAAACGGATATAACAAAGGTGATGATGCAAATACAACCTGTTTGTTTAATAAATTAGAGTTAGGCAAGAATTTATGTATATTTATTTCTAAGATCTCTTGTTTATCGAGTTTTAAAGATTTATTGTTAACATTGATTTTTAAGTTTTTAGAGATATCAAATGTATGCTTATTTAGGAACAAATGGTTCCCAAATGAAGATAATTCATTCCCTTTGCGTGAGCAGGCTAGATGTTCTTTAAATCTGATATTAAAAGCTCTTTCCTTTTGACCAATATACCTAGCTCCACAAGAATCGCAATCAATTAAATAGATGCCACTTTGGTTAAGAATATTGAGTTAATCTTTAGAATTTACTAAAATGCGTTGCAAGTTAAAAGAATTATAAAAAGTGACATTAAAAAGGTTTTTGTTGAATTTCCTTGAAATCTTTTCTGAAACTCTACCCAAGTAGCTTAATTCCACCCACTGTTTCTCAACAGCTGGCTCATTAATCACCAAACTAGAGCTTACATTTAACAAAGCTAGTTTTTTGTGGTTTTTTAAATAAAAGACGATCTATTAAATCCGAATCATAACCATTATTCATCGCAATTTGTTTTATGGTATTTAACTCAAGATCATAACTTGCTTTAGTCATCGGAATCAACAAGAGACAATGAATAAAGCAATGAAAGGTTGCTAATTTATGCGAGATATGATGTCTGGAAGAATTGTTAATGATGTTATCGCTGTATGAATCTTTTCTAAAAATACTGAAACAATGCCGATTATTAACACATATAGGTCCGCAGATTTGCATACTAAAAAATGCGCGGGAGCCGGCCGAATTTTGGGAAAATGGAACTTTTTTTGCGCTCACGTTTAAATTGCGATAACTATTTAACCGATTGATGTATATTTTTTTTTCTTTCAGAAAAGCGTTTGTATGGTTTTATACATATAAAAATATGATAAAATCAGTGTTTCTCAACCGAGGGTTTTATATAAAGTCTTAACAACTTAAAAATAAAGTTATTTAGTAAGAAATGGCTATAAAGAGTTGCAATAATATACACTAATTTAAAATAAAGTTACTGGTTACTAACCCCCCCCCCCCCATCTCCTTCTCAGCAACGACAACTATTTTAGTTTTTTTGAGATAATGTAAAACCGAAAATAAACATCTGTTCTATATCGTAAGGTTTTATTCGCAACTCTCAGATATTTTTAAATAATTCTTGTTATATTTCAATTATTTAAATATTTTAAATCTTTGAGAATCGTTTGTTTTTGTTAGAATGGTGCAGGTATATGCTATTAACACTTCTTAGTCGGGCGCTTCAAAAAATAGACTCAAGCCTGTAGCGGGCGTTTTTTAGTGATTAGCGCACAAATATATTACATTCTTAAAATCAACACAACTTCTAAACCAAACGATATTTTCGATTGAAATTTAAAAACAAATCATACGTGACATCTAATCATTAAAAATAAAATTAGAACATTTCGATATCATCATAATTTCACTATGTTTCAAAGCTGAATATAAAACCTGTTATCAATTTAGTAGATAGCACTCCGCATGTTATAAATATTAAATATTCAAAACATTCTATGTAACAAAATAGCATATTTATCAATATTTTATAATTATATGAATAATTATAATATATAATCGCCATTCCTACAACTTGACTACCACTGGAAGTGTAAAATCTAATGCCGTAAAAATTACAGCGTAATTACACCCTTATAATCTAGCAAAGAATTAGGACTAATGTTAATTAGTTGCGGCATTTTATTTAACGCCGACAAACAAACCCGTGATATTATGTGTCCCGCAAACAAGCGACGATATAAAAAAAACATATTATGCCGTGATCCGCATTCTACCGACAATACGCTAAAAACGACTTTTGCCGTGATCCGCATTCTACGTACAATCAGCTAAAAACGACTTTGGTCGTGGCCCGCCTAAGAAGTGTTAATGAATGGTGGCCATTCATATGTGTAATAATTATGAAGCATTAGGGTCACATTTTTTTCACAGCAGAGCCATAAACTTTACAGAAAAAATAGCTCCTTGTCAACAGCGTCTCGAAAAGGGCATTAAGAATTACATAATTTATTGCTATTGGCAAGCCAAACATATATTGAGTAAAAGCGGTGCTTTGTTCGAAGTAAAATAATGATTTCATTTCTTTGAATTTAGGGTTGACTTTCCAACAAGAATTAGTTGCAAAATGTCTACAAAAGAAAAAAAGGATACAGATGTAAAATGAATCTGAGACAATGGATCTGTGTTATATAATTATTGTCATGACTAATTTCACTTTCGTAAAAATCCCATAGAACAAACACTTATTTTTTTGTAAAGAATTGTGAAGCGGCCAAAGAAGTAATAAATAAACTTATCCTAAAATTTAACCCATATTTATATACCTAAACGAAGCAAAAGATCTAACAAAAAAGATGCATTTTTCCATGAAAATAATATTACAACAAACGTTAAACGTTGTACAAAAAATATTATTTACTAGGTGATACTGTGGAATTACTTCTATATTTACGATTGAAAAAAATAATATTTTTAATATATTTCTTTGACATTATCAATTTTAATATCACTGGCAACCTTGATGTTAAATGTGAAGAAAAAAAATCATCATACAAAGTACCTTTTTTTTGTGTAAACTTACACTCGGCAAAACGAACAGATATGTTCGCGCGGACTCCTGCGCACTGAAAGTGAGATGCACACATATGTTCGCCCGGACTCCTAAGTGTTAATAATTTCGATCGTTGAATCCAAAAAGTTTATTTTATTCACCCCCATCTCCATTGTAAATTTTACGTGTAATTTTACATTTACATGTAACTTTTTAGAATCTAAAATCAGTAATATATATCACTGTTTAATTGTATTTCTTATCAGTTGACAATACTTACCATGAGCGAAACCGGTCCTGATCCAATAAATTTTATGTGGAAAAAGTACTAAAAATGTTTTATTATTTTTATTATAATGCCATTCCACCAAGTATTGACAGTGAACACCTTAAAAGTACTATTTATGTATTATGTTTGTTTTCGAATTAAATGGCCCCCTCCTTGGACAATTTCTGGATCTGCCACTGATTTGTATGAGGTAATTCATTGTGATATGTGACATTTTGATTACATGCACGTACACTTCCAGAACGAATGGCACTCGCAGTCCTAGGTCCGATTTTATTGTTTTTTCAAGTGTCGCGACCTATCAGTTATATTGGTAGTGTATTATTTTATAAATGTATTTTACTAACTATATGTTAAAATGTTGGTTGCAGGAACGACAAATCAAATTGTCTGCTCGCAAACTACTAAGTGGTCCCATAAATGGAGCAATGTCTGCACCGAGATCTGCGCCTTCAACAAGGCAACTTCCTCTTTTATCGGTCAGGGGGACACTTACAGCTGTAAAGAGGTACACAATTATTATCTTTAATATTATATCGAATATCATTATATTGTGAATTTGTCTTATTTCAAAAGGTTATTTCCTACCATTTTATTTTTAGTAATGTCACTTTCATATATATTTTTTTTTTAAATATAAATATGCACAATGAGAGTTTTCATATATACAAAAACTTGCACATTAATGAAAACAACTATTTAAAGGTCAATCAGAACCTTAGGTCCAGTTATGCTGTATTCCAGGGTGAGAAACCACTTTATGTCAGAAAGCTGCATTCGTATATAATTACTTTAAATATCATATTTAACACCTTGACTGCCACAGGGGTCACCGGTGGCAGTCAAGCAGGGCCTAACTTTGAGCAGTTACTTGTTATACAGCGCTAGTGGGCACTGTAAATTTTTCTACATGGGGTGACTACCGAACTTGTATGTAACTAACACTCAGCCAATGAAGTCACTAAAGATAGACTCGCAACTAAGATACGAAACAACATCATCGTATAATAATAATTGCTTAAAAAATGTATCAAAACAAAACATATTCTATCAAATAATTCTTAAAAACAAAAGAATCATTTTTTAAGCATTTTAGATACAACTTGTTTGATGATCAATGAGCCAAGTGTTTTTTTTTTATATTATAAATAAATCTTATAAATTTTCAAGTAATCCATGAACAAAACCAACACTGATGGACAGTTAGTGTAGTATTTTTTATGCTTTTCGTGTGAAAATATAAATAGTACTTGAAGTGGACAAAACATAATAAGCAATATGAGATTCAACTGTATGCAATGCAATGTATGCGTTTGTCTTTCAGACGTCTGAGTCCACGTCAATCACCGCAGGTATCCAAATCTCGCATTTTGCCCCGACGATTGCAACTGACACCCGGTCCTGCTGGGTCAAATGAACCTACCCAATCGACCGAGGCGAAGCGTTTCAAAGGTGTCATTCCGAGTGTTGCTGTCAATGGATATATCGTAAAAAAGAAAAAGGTAATGGATTATATATTTTATAATCAGTTCCTACTTCAGTTTTATTTTTTTTCTTGAAAACTATAGTAATTAACATATAAATTGAAGAATACAAAACATAGCAGAAGTATGAATGTGGCATTATTTTTCATCGTTCTTACAGGTAGGTGTTTGACCGAGGTTTTGAAAAACAATGGAAACGATAGATTAGGTTTCCACTGTATTTGTTTATTATTTAGTGACCATTCAAAACAATTTAATTAGAATTAAGTCGGTAGTCAGAAGGTTTATAAGTTTCTTAAAACGCAGGTAGTAGGAAGGCGCAGTCAAGAATCCAAGCATAAGCGACGCTCTCGTAGATCCAAAAGTAGTTCTTCGGCGCAATCAAAGGCAGACGAAGACCAGAGAATGCCCGACTCATCGTTGTCATCTTACGCAGAATTTCAGGTAATTGATGTAAGCCAATGCCAATTTTAAGAATGTCTGTGTCTGCTTCATTTAGACAAACCGAGTACGTAGTACCTTCGGCTGAGCAGCAATATAAATAAATAAATATTGACCGAGTAAGGATCTACGCGCATATAAGTTTTTGAAGGAGTCTGTTTATTTGTATGTGCGTTTCGTTCAATTCAACATCCTTCCAACTTGATTAGTCGTCGTAAAATTAAAAAACTTTTCATGTAATATTTCAGTCGAATTATCGTCACGATGATAGAGTTACTGCATGAGTTTAAAGACTTAAAATAGCCGATCTGCACAAAGAATGGATTTTACAATGAGCTCTTCTATTTTTTAAAAACATAAACAGATGCTGGGTAATCTCAGTGTCATCAATGAACTCTCTTCTCTACAATTGCCCAGCACCTCAGCTGAGGAAAAAGAAAATGTTCTATTCACTCCTCGCTCATTTCATTTGTCGGCTCGCTAGTTTGAGTACTGTGCGTTCCGATTGTTTTGTGATTGGCTGAGTCTATTCTCTCTGCTGCGTACTCAGTTGGTATAAATGAGGTATTAGGATTAGGTTATATAACATATCAAGCTTTGCCATAATTTTTTTCACAATATTAGTTTTATACTAAGTTTATTAGGGCATGCAAAGCAACATGATCGATATGTTAATTGTCTTTTGATGTTGATTCTATGCTGCATGTTTGTTGGATATGACTTAATGCATAAGTATATGTCATTCTATATGACATACAATATTGTAATTCAATATAGGCATTCCGATAAAATGCCGATCATAGACTATCAAATACAGTTATATGTATAGTTTTGATGGGTTAAGATTAAAATTTTTCTATTTTATAGAATATATATTCTACAGCAATTGAAATGAACCTTATTAATTGGTGCAGATTTGGATATCATTAAGATACCAATATTTCTTCTGTGCCTTCAACTATGTATTAACTGATGGTTGTCTTTATGAAAGGGAATAAAAATATCCATCGAAACTATTTTCTCAGTTTTGTCTCATATTTTGTCAGTTCAAGTACATCCGTGCACTTGGAATGCCTGAAGATGCCGAAAGGCGAAACCCGGGTCGTTAGCGAAAAAACTCATGGAAAAGTACAAAATTCAAACAATTCAAATTTGAAGCTATTTTATTAAAATAAATCAATCCCGAAATCCCAGGGTTGGAAAAAGGCTCCGGGATTGGATACCCTAGTCAGACTTACTTAATATTATAAGACATGCATAATGATTGCTTGTCCATATACTAATTTGTTGTTCTTTTAGGAACATTTGAATGAAAAGAAGACATCACGCAGTTCAGTTGTCCCCGGACGCGCTCTACGATCGCAAAACTTTCAGTCAGAAGTTTCGTCCACCGTATTTATGCCTAACGGCCAGAATACACCGATGAAAAGTCAATACTCGGCAGCAAATGTCCGTACTCCGAGGAGAGATGAAAATATGTCACCGTATACTCCACTAAGTAAGGTTACTCCGAAAAGTCAACTATACGCAAGCAATACATTCGGAATCACACCCATAGGAAATCGCATCAAGCAAGACAGTAAAACTAAAAGAAACGATGACACGTTCGCTACACCTCGACCCGTCGGAAAGTCTGGACTGTATAGACAAAACACAATTTCTCTGGCGTCACCATCATTAGTGTCCCGGCCTATGCTACGCTCCAGTAGTTCTCATAATTTACGATCTATGAGCCCATCGCACCCACTACAGTCCCCCAAACTCCACCTAGCGTCAAAGTTGCCTCTCATTATTTGAATATATTTTCTCAATGTTACTATTTGTGTATTATTTTATTCCATCAGTATTTGTAAGATCTCTGTAAAGTGTAATGTCAGCATCAGTTACAAAATTGCAATGATATCTTTAAATTTTTAACTCGGGACCTGTAAGACACATTTATTTATTAAATGCTCTGTAAACTTATTTTACAATGCATGAAGTAGTAAGTCAGGTATATTGAACATATCACAGCGATACCATAGCCATGATCATGTTACAATTCTTTCTTTGCCATAAAAGCTCTGTGAATGTAGCTGTAAGATTTTTATTTCTCCGTCAGCTTTTCTTTGTTTACTTTCGCTCATGTTATGCCAGCATTCTGTTATTCTGCCAATAATATTGTTTGAACAATTATAAGCAGTCTTCAATTCCACGTGGGTTCGAAAAAGAAAAGTGGACATATGTCCACCATTTTACTTTCACATAAACTTCCACTGAGGATCTACTGTAAACATTATTGAGATTATTCTCTCAGCTTGACGAAAGTTATTCAAATTGGCAGTGATAATTCTTTAATATATTTCGTAATTTACAATGAAATTATTGAACGGCAGTTATATTATTTAATAATATGTAGTTTAGTTTAACTTAACCATTCCTATTCTCATGTTAAGGCCTCAGGCTTTTCTAAATTTGTGAAACCTTTTGGAAAGAATTCATAATATTGATTTATAAAAAACATGTTCATTGAGGGAATATTCCCGGGACGATGGGTTCGGAACTTAATAGTGACATAACCCTGACTTTTTAAATCCAGGTTATTGGATTAAAAATGTATAACAGCAGGACTGTGTAAAATTTTTGTTGATAATTATTAATTCTCAACCAATACATTTGTTATTAAATTTGAAATAATTATTTATGTATATGTACTGTATTTTGTTTTATTTTTGAAATAATTATTTAAATTATGCCTAGAGTACTGTAAAGTAGATAATTATTATTGATATTATTCACCATATAAGATACAGCTATATAAGACAAAATCTTTGAAAGCTAAGATTTTCAAACTATCTGTAAAAGTTCTTTAATAATAAAAATGGCATTTACTAATATTAAATTCTTTTATGCATGATTCAACGCTTTGGTGACGGTTTTCCTTTTAGGTGTAAGATTTTACATTCTTTATTTGCTGACTTGACTCATTAAATTTACCATACTTGGCGCAATGGATCCTAAAAGAGAAATTCAATGCTTGTGATACACAATGTAATCATTTTTTTAAAAAAAATATATTATACTTTTGGAACTTTGTTTAGATTTTTGTCTAGATTCCAATTGCATGTTTAAACTTTCATTGCTAAGAAGTTCTGATATCTTATCGAACCTTTATACGCCGACACCTACTAACACACCCAAAACGACCTAACGTTAGGAATTTCGTATTAGTACAATAATTCCTCTCATAACGTAAGTTCTCATAACTCGAATGCTGAAAATATTTGCGGTGATGTTTCAAAGAATGCGAACGTAGTTAAGTTGGTCGACGTGTTCCGGTGTGGTCAACCATGCAGATTTTTATTTAAACTTGCCAAAATATTACAACTGAACTTTTTTTTTAACCCTCCCTCTTGTCTGATTTGAATTCTTATTACATTTTGTAATTGGGCACATCAACTAATCAGCATGTGATTTTGTGATAAGTGCAAACATATATATGTCCTTCTTAAAATCAGCATTTATATATTACTTTAATATTTGTCAAATTGACTCTGCAAAAATGGAAGTGTCTTCCTCTTTGAAGTCGTAGTAAAGTTGTCATTAATTCGGTAGTATCGCAATTTCAAAAATTTTGTATTTGCAATATTGACACGTGAGAATAAGGATGGAAAATATTAGTACGAATAGTGTTGACAGTTATTGTAGTAAATTATAAATTTTCAGGAAAAAAAATAATTCAGCTAACTACGAGAATAAAAAACTCAACTGTCATTTACAATATTGACGCAATTCTCATTAAGAATCCACAGCTTGGTATCGGTATAATCAATAACCAAACGTTCAATTTGATCATATTTTTATCTTAGTAGACTTAGGCAGAGCAAGCTAGCTTTGATTGTAATGCCGGGGAAATACATCCATATTGCTTTAGATCTTTTAATTGGCAACCAGCGTTAATTTAAAAAAAATAATCTTTCTGTCAATAACAAGTCAGTAAAAACAGCAAGGCACATGAGCAACGAAACACAAACTACCGTTTCAACTTGAATTGCTTAATTTTGTTGATGGATCCAAATTAATGAATAAAAAAAACGTTCTATTTTTTACAATAACATTTAAAATTGCAGTGTTTTTCTGGGAAAATTCCATTTTCGATTAGCTGTATTTTTGCTTATACAACCAGCAAAGTACTGTCTGCCTTCCATGGGTTTTTAATACATAAACAATAAAGATAGTTGGTTTTACATGTTACTAAAACTGTCTTATATTAATTATCGCAAACAAAATATTCTAGATCTATTATTGCATCAATTCTTAGTAAACTTTATTGGTTATTACTTAGAAAAAGATTATATGAGATATAGGATATTAATTAGGAGTAAATATTATGAGATGGTGTGCATCCAACCTATTTTATTAAAATTTGTAATGTACAAGGTTGCATGCTTTTGACCATATTTTAACCTAATGGTGTTTATACACACACATGAAGGTTGCACAAGAATAATTTAATGATAGCTATGTTGGAAAATGCCATCATCAGAACTATCAGTACACAGATGGTGTGATGTTAACATAGCTATCAACACAGAATTCCATTGTTATTTCATACTTTTAACAAAATGGTATTCTACGTGATGTTGATTCAATAAATAATCCACTTTATATTTTGATGAAATTTCCAGCGCAAAATTATCTTTTTTTTAAATCCAGGTTTGTTGAATTTGGTGAGGTCAATTGACAAGCCACACTGTCCTTTATTGTTCTTCTTGTACTGTCGGTTAACCCACGGCATAAATTCAAATCGATTATTGGTTTTGTGGAATGTGATAATATATTTTTAGTTCATTTAATATAAATTATCTAATTGACATGCTCGGAGTCATATATCTTTGTATTTTTTCATCACCGCGCTTCATTACCACCGACCTGATTATATAAACCTATCGCAATACTGGTGCGGTGCTTGTACATATATATTGTGGGCAATAATTTATTTTTGTTTTTATGTTTTGATGTACAATAAATTTTTAGTAAAACTTTTATTTTGTTACTGATAATGTTAATGTAAGCTTGAAATAGGATGTCATTTTTTTAACTGGCTGCAAATAAATATTTAAATTTTAAAAACTGATTTTGTATTTTATTTTTTCTCTAAACTGTGTTGCTGTAAGTATTGTAAGTCTTATTTTTATCAAAAAATTGTTAAAAATTTTTTATGAAATATTATTCAGTTCATTTATGTAAAATATACAAACATTAAAAAATACGAGTGAATTACTTTTGTAATGTGATAAATTTATACATGCATGAAAAAGCACAAATAAGCAAGAAAATATACTGAAAAAGTACAGGGCAAGTTCTGACAGAATCTACTTAGAAAACAGTAATTGCCTGACTGACTCACACACATGCAGAATGTCTAACATTTAAAGCAATATCTTGCAACAATGTTATAGCTTTTCTCAGTTCCATTATCATTAGCAATCTGGTGCTACACTTGGGGAGAAGAAACAACTTCTTTCTACGATTTGTCAAATCATCATCAGCAACATAATTTTTGACATTCAAAATGGTAAAATTCTTTAATTGGTTTTGTATAACACTAAATAAATATTTAGCCAAGTACATAGGTGGTTTTAAAATCTTTTGAAATCTTAGCCAACGACCTGTTAGTTTTAATTATGCAGATTTAGTTTCAGATTTGTGCAAAAAACTGCCAATTACGTTTAGTTTTTAAACAGTTTTCTTGTCAGTGATTCGTAATTTTCTGTAAGTTCAAGGAATTATTGCTGTAATCCTTTTTAAGTGATTAAATAAAGGTGCCAAGTAATTTACTTTTTCGGATTCTAATTTCAGTCCAGTCTTGCTCAAAACCACACTAGAGTTTTTCAAATATGGCAATCTAATTAATATTTACTTTTTTATACAGGTTTTGAAAAATGTGTAGGTACTTAGGTACGTCTATTATCAAAAAAAAATCAACAATGTAAAATTAGTTTTTAGTTTACTATTTTAAAGTTGGAGACACCTTATAGAGAATCTTCTAATTCTAGTTCTAATGTTTACATTTTATGTGTCCGAGATCGGAGATCCCGATAGACAGACCCTGAAATATTATAACGCAACCAAATTTTAGACAACGCTACGTAAATATTTGAAGTACAAATCTTAAACAGTCTAGATCTCACCAGGAAATAATTAGTAACTGCAGTCATTGCTGGTGAGGAAAATTTAAAACGTATTTATTTGAGGTCTCCGATTTTAATTTATACTGAATATAGAATTTGAAGAAATAGATACCTGTATATTCTCAGTTCTAAGTAAAGGAAGTGAGCCAATACGCTTTATGTGACACATGCACGTATTAAATAATTAAAGAAAGACAGACAAACATTATAAATGCTTACCAATGTTTTCTTTTTTTTGTTACGATGTTTTACTGACAAAATATTTACATAATTCCACGCACGATGCTAGAAAGTTTCGACCAAGAATGTACCTGTCGACGGTGAGTCGGTGGGATAGGTAAGGTAAGTATGATATTATTGTAGTAGCGAGCCTCCGTCGTGCCAGCACTTTGTCGTGTCAGTTCGCTGAAACATTTCATCTTTAGAGCTAAACAGTTAATAAAAGTAACTTATTGACCGAAAAGCCGCGAATATTTGTGTAGTTTACCGTCAAAATAAAGGTTTCACGTAGTATATTTTGTCAAATTTTAAGAAAACTTTTAACACTTTAGTGCATTGCACCTAACGTGTATAATAATATTATAACAGTGAAAAGTTTAAACGTCACTCGTAAAGCAAATACAGCTGTTGCTAATGTTTCAAGAGGTTTTATTGAATTAAAATTGAACAAATTGTGATCCCTGTGATTGTGGCTATTCATTTTATTTACAAGTGAAGTTGTAAATTTACGTGAAATAATGTGATGTGAAATTATTGTGATGTATTTGTACACAGAGTGCTTGTTGATAGTTTTTACTGAAGGACGTACTGCTCACTTTGACAACGGAGGAGAATGGGAAGAACCATGCGTACCAAAAGATGAACGATGTAGACAGCTTGGTATGGTCATTCCAATATTTATTTTGTATTTTACTAGCTGTTTTAATTAACATTTAATAGGAAAATAATATTCTTATTGGATAATTAACTACATCTACTACTATATTTTTATGTGCCTTTCACTTTACTGATGATTGATTTGACTTAACAAACTATTCGTATCAAGTCACAACTTCTAATAAAATAATATTCACGTTGCAATGACATCTATTACTGCTTAAAAGCTGATGATCGATTCCTTTAGTAATGTGTTTTCCATATATTTCTTGTGCCTGGTTTTAATAATAAATAATACTATTATTTTTAATTCTGTCGTTAAATGTTTTTTTAAATATTATTTCATACTTTAAAAAAAACTTATTATGTTCAATGTTGCTATATAAGTTTGATGTGAATCCTGCAACTCAGTTTCAATAAAGATTGAATGAGCAACGAATTCCATATTGTCGTGATACTAAAGTCATTCAATGACGATTAAATTTCACTTAACCAAATAAATAACGCTGTGAATTCTTTAAGTGGGCAAAGCTACACACCTCTGCGCTTGAATGCATTTAATTTTGGTTAATCGCCACGCGATAGTCCTAAATTCACAAAGGCTCAGAAACACACGAGACTTTACCCAATTAACTATTCTAAAATCACGAAATATTTGTTTTACAAGAGAATTCTAATTTCAACCCTAATTATTAATTGAGGCTTCAATTTTAAGCGAAATGACGTAGTTTTTTTTAAAGATATAAACTGGATGAGTAATTTAAAAAAGTTATTTGATTGTACGGCCTACTCACTTATGGTTGTATTATTTTCAATGAAACAATATTGCTCACCAATTTGTTGATCATCCCACGCTGAGAGATATTTAGCAGCTAGCTGCATTACAGACATCACCTTTTGCCATATTTTCGATTAAGGATGTGTTTCTCAATCTTTATAATGAATGTCAGAGGAATAAATTATTTGTTTATATATTTTCTATAGCGTCACCGATTATTATTCTATTAAAATTTTTCCATATTACTAAAAAGATTATCAGAAGATAAGTTGTCATAATGGACAGTTGCACACTAATTGTCCATTCTCCACCCATCAAAGCTCTTACACGAGACGCATATCAAACGCTAAGCGTAACTATAAGTACTTAGTTATTTTATAACTCGCATTGTTTCAGGAGTAACTACGCACTTCTTAAATATCTCTCTAGTAAATTGAACACTTCAATAAGTTGAGGTTTATTCGATATCCCTACGACGCCTCAATTATTTTAAATGTTTTATAATTTGCGTTTTAACCTACCCATCACAGTCAGTGTAGCCGATCGGTCCAATATATGGTTGGATTGATATACATAACTTTTAACTTTTCGTGTGCATTGAATGACACTATTGTATTACTTTTATTTTCGAAAGAAACTATTATTGAATATATGAAAGTAGAAACTTATCAAAAACTACTATAATCCTACTTACTACCTAAATTTCCAACTAAAAAATATGCATATACGTTTTGCTGTTAACTGTAACTGGACAGGTAAATCAAACGAACTGTATCCGTCTAGAATCCACACTTGATGGAAACTTGGGAATGCTTCCATCTATTTATTTCTAGTTTAAAAATTTAACTTTGACATTTTTTGAAAGAAGAAGGTTCATTCATTTTTGACTGAGTCGCTACTATACTGTAGAAGGCGCCTATAAAATAAACGACTGCATATTGGTCAATTGTTATCATGTTCACAATCATAGATCCATTTAACTGATACAGTTTGTAAAACACTGATTTAAAGAGTTCCATTACTAAATTTAGCAATGTAAGAATAATTTACACGTGCCATCCTCAAAATAGAGTTTGACCATGTTTGTATACCATGTTTAATAGTATTTATTTCACAAGGAAATTGGGCGGATATTAAATTTTAGATTTACCGATTAGAAAACATTGTGTGGGATATTGCAATTAAATTAAACACCTATAATTGTCCGGAATATAAACTGACCACATCCGAGCGTGATTAATTAATTAACTGATCGACTATACCGGAAACTAAACTGTGACAGTTAATCGTGATATTAAATAATTTATTTTTTACTTAGACATAGTGTATGTTCGCTTAAGCGATGTATATATTGAGAAAATGAGCGGGAACGTTCGCGAAAGAACCAAGTCTAACAAAGGGTAATGGCCAATGGGGTAAGATTTGATAATTCTTATATGTAGATATGCAACGCATCTATTTTTTATCCATGTTCGCTCCCAATGTGGAGTATAAGGCCTCCTAATAGAGGTATTTCCTCCTAATTGCCGCCTGTGTGGTCGAGTGGTCAACGTTGTTGGCTTCGGCTACGGAGGGCCCGGGTTCAAATCCCGGTACGGACAGTTTTTATAAATTGATTTTTCAATCGATTTATGAATTTCTGTTCAAAGGCATGGGTGTGTGTGATGTCTTGAAATCCCCCCTCTCACCCATCCTATCCTACGAACGGGGCGTATCGAGAGCGATTAGCTTACCACTAATCCTGTCCTAGCCCCTATCCTTCTATCCCTACTCTCTTTGGAAAAAGAGAGGTTGAGCAACTGAGTAACAAGCAGTTCTCGTAGAAACACTTATGTTGAGATAAACTCCATTAGGAGTCCATATGCTCCACATTGGGAGCGGACATGGTTAAAAAAAAAAAAAAAAATAGAGGTATCTCAACAGAACTTTTTCTACGAGAACTGTTCGTTACTCAGTCGCTCAACATCTCTTTTCCGAAGAGAGTAATAAAGATAGAAGGATAAGGCTAGGACAGCACAATTGGTTAGCTAATCGCTCTCGCTACGCCCAATTATAGAAGGATCGGAAGGGTGAGAGGGAATTTTAAGACATCAAAAATACCCATGCCTTCGAACAGAAATCGTTAAATCGATCGAAAAAATGCTGTTTGTACTGGGAGTCGGACCCGTGAGATCCGGCACGGAAGCCAACAATGCTAACCGCTGCGCCATAGAACGCGATACATTTATTTTATACCCTTATTATTTATTGGCTAAGAATTAGATGAACTTTAGGTTAGTCAGTGCTTCCCAACCTAGGGTCCGCAGATTTTTCGCGGGGGTCCGCGAAAATTTTCATTCTTTCAACATTCTTTGTTATAAAATATGACTATGTGAAATAAAAAAAAATCGGGGGTCCGTGGCTTGAAAAAGGTTGGGAAGCACTAGGTTGGATGATTTGCACTTATAGTGTAGCTCCCCATAGAACTCTGTTTGGCTACAATATTTTATTTGTGTACTAAAATAAAATATTTTATGCGAGGATGGTTCTAATAACAAATAATAAATATAAAAAAAATATACAGTACATATCTATTGTTATATTTTCAGCAAAATCAAAAATCAAGTTCACTTGTACCAGTGAAAACTATCCATTCCACAAATGCAATTATTTTTAACCCTTATTTATTGTGTGATACAGCCCATTGCTGATATTTCAAATACAATGTTTTTATATAATATAATACAAGGGTGTCCAACCTTTTTGTCCTGGGATCGACTTTTCAATCTTATGTTTTCTCGCGATCGACTTCTAACGTGATTCTCATAAGATTTTTTTTTGGGTTTTTTCCTTTCTTCATAAATAGAAATGTTTATTTTAAATGCGAAATATATATCACTAGATAGGTATGTGCTTGCAAAACAATTCAATTTTATTATTTTTGTATATTTTATATTTAAATTATATATTTTTTCGAAATTCACGGAAGCTTTCGGGATCGACCAAATCTTGCTTTGGGATCGACCGGTCGATCGCGATCTACCGGTTGGACACCTATGATATAATACATACAATTTTGAAATAAGAGTTGGGGAAAAAACGTCACGACAAAATCATTATTGAATTTCGTTTGTTTCAATCTAATTTTAAAAATCTTGAGTATTGGTATTTTTTATGTATTTTCTGTTCGAGTTGATCTCGATTAAATTGAAAGATTCTCATCAACTTGATATCGTGTGATTAAAAAAAAATCAAAATATACGCTCGCTCGACTATTATTCACTTTAAGGTCGAAGATTTTGGGATACTTACTTACTATCCCAAAAAACCTGTCCATAATAAAGAAGCACACACATAAAAGACAGTACATAATGTATGTTTAAAATATTAAAGATGCATGACAGCACAGCTATTGTAAATCTAGTCGGATCACCTTTTTTATAAGGAAGGTAGTTGACATCATTTGAAATGTTCTTAGCAAAAACTGAGTCAGAAGACCGCTTCATTATTACAGCGCTTCTAAAGCACAACGAAATAAATTGTGTCTTCAAGTACGGTTCATAATGTCGTCATTAGCAACGTATACACATATCTTTAGTTAATATGAATATCAAATAACATTATCAAAATCGCAAAAAACAACAGGAGTGCAATGTTTCGCAATTATTATGAAAAATGCTATAAATTACCATGCATTTTTATTGCAAGTGAAAATGAGCACTTTCTTAAGATACGAAATATACTATCACACCATGAAAAACACTGATTGCTGATTCATTTTTTTTAATCATATCATTTTATGTATTCATTTAAAAAAAATTGAGCTTAGTCACTTATGGAGGATCTTTGGCAGTGGTTTAAACCAGGGCTGTGGAGTAGGAATAGTTGTCGGGAGTCGCGAAGTCAGACGTTTTTTCCGAGTCGGAGTCGGAAACATCTTACGACTCAAACCCACCATTTAAAAATATATATTTAATGGTGTGTTTTCAAAACACAAGTCCATAGTGTTGTCAATGCATGCTAAGCCGACTAAAGATGGTCGGATGGTATACATACTATGTATAAGTTAAAATGAGATGATTGGAAAATATATTTGGAGTCGGAGTCGTCATTTGTGTACCCGACTCCACAGCCCTGATTTTAACATTGTTTAAGGTAATGTAACATTATGAATTATTTTGTAAATATTTCCCAGATTATAATTACGTTCGAATATGTCATTAGTCTCCACTTTAACTCGATGAACTTTGAAATTATGTTTAGGAGGTAACAAACATTTTACATTTTTTAGTTTAAGATTTCGACTGAAGGTGCTTGGTGGAATTTCAATATTAAATTTGAATCGTTCAAACTATGTACAAGTCTGTTGGCATTCCCATGAGCTCATCCTTTTCGCCAGCAATGGCTTTGGACTCAGTGATGCATTTATATCTTATATAAACACGAAACTTTCATTTACTAAACGTCAGTTCAAGTTCAAGGGTTTCGCCTTTCGGGCGAAACCCGGGTCGTTAATGACAAAATCTGTGAGAATGTACATATTTTGAACAATTCAAATTTTACATTTTATTTAACTTATTCGTTTTTCGTACCTTTATTTGTAAACTAATTTCATTACCAATTGCTTGTTACACCCTAATAATTTTATTTTGTTTTGTATAAATAACACTGTAATATTGTATTCTCGGTTGATAATGCTCGTTATTAGCGAAACAGATCTTGATCATATTAAATAAAAGTGGAATTGATACAAATGAGTAGTTTATTTTAGTGATAAATTTTAATACCCAACTATTTTTTGATATCATATGTAGTGAATGGATTTTTTTGGCATACCTACTTATCTCAGAAATATTTAGATTTTTGATACCAAGCCCTTCATATCGAGGGCTTAAAGTCAAACAATGTTATTTACAAAAAGGTCTTTTTCGTTTTTTTGTTGATTACTTTATTTTGTATTCTCAGCTTCACGATAGTCAAAGAAAATTATGTCAAACTATTCAAGTACTTCATAAATCACCTGTTAATTTAAAGTTAATTTAGTAAATAAAATTGTCTTTTTTCAAATAATACTTTAAAAATAATAGTATCACCATAAGTAATATAAGTTCATGAAAAGTTACGCTTTTGCATTATAGATAGTGTTGTTTGACTGTAAGCCCTCGATATATCGTTGTTTGTTCCTTTCTGGCAGAAGTTGGTAAGTAACAAAACTGTTGTATGTGCGATGCAGCCTACGATCATATTATTATCACTTTGATATTTAAACGGACACGAAATATTATGGCAAGGTACATAATAACTATTTATACATATATTGTGCCTCCTCATATTTACATATTTGGTTATTTTCATTTAACTCCTAGAAACGTGAGCATCGGGCATTAAAATTGAAAACGTTTATGGATTGCCTTTCCGGTTAGATATTTGTTTTTAAATTGCGTAGGATTTTCCACATCTGTTGTTTCTATTTTGTAAAAATCAGGTACTTATCTATAAAAATTAAACATATAAAACCTGAGACTTCTGAACTCTAGTCACAATACGACCTCGTTATAACACGTCAGATGACTTTATCGTAAAATATTAAATTTGCTTCTCTATATAGCTGAAAAACACGTTTCAATAATGTTGCAAGGACATATCAATACGTCTTGAAAGGGAGAAAGTAAAAATATATATTCTATATTCGAAATTTGATCTATGACACCATTATCTCGTATTACACATGGGCTCATTTTGTTTTACCTTCGAACGTTCGTAATTTGAAATTTTTGTTGTTTCATACAATTGTGCCGACAAGATATTTTTATTGCGTCATACCTAGATTCTACTGACATAATAAGTAAAAACATTGTCAAAGTTTAACTCGTAACGGCATACGGTCACGGTATTAGGGATTGAAATATCAGAATCCCGATATTCATGGTGTTTTTCAATACCGGAATACCGGTTTTAAAAATGCATAAATACTGGTATTTTAAATTAATCAAATCAAATTTTGACTGTATGGAACCGTCCCGTATTATATAGTCAAACCCCCATTTACACTAAAGTCGGGACCGTGTGATTTGGAGTAGTGTAATTGGGGGAGTGAATCTCATACACAATTAAGGATTTTGTTTTTTCCGCGAAAAATGCAAAACTAAGATTTCCCTTAGTTTTTCAAAAAAAACAATATGGACGAAATATTTAGTTACTAAGTGATAAAATGCAAAGCGCGCGCAAAATTCAGCACACAGACAGTCGCCCGGCTATGCGTGTATAGCCTGGCACGTGTTGAATACGCAGACGCTAGCAAAAAATTTACTGTATGCACCGCACAGACGGCCGTCTCGTAGCAACGACTGCGGCGAATATTTCAAGCCAGCGCGTAATTCGGAGTAGTGTAATTGGGGGTTCCACTGTATTTTGATGAAATTTTTGTCCGAAACCGGTTTTAATATAAAAAAAATAATGTGAAACTGTTACAAAAAGTGTTATTTAATGCTTTTATAACCATTTAAAAGTTATACATGGAAGCCTATATTTGAAAAAATACTATTACAAATATTTTGAAATTGAATGATCAACCCAACCCTCACGTCTTACATCTCAAATATAAATTTGAAAATATCAATTTGACATTGATTGACCTCAGCGGGAATTGGACAAAGAACACCGCGGGCCTAGACTTGAATAGAAATGTAAAAATATTACTTGAATTTAATGTTGTTCTTTCACAAACACGTAGACTTTGCTAAAATGGTTACACCCTTTTACAAAACACCAACATGTTTCTGTTACTTTTACGTAAGTAAGAATTTGACAATAGCTGTTTTTTTTTTTTTTTAAATATTTTTCATTACAGCTTATGTCAATGCCAACGCTTAGTACAATAAATAATTGATTTTTTTTTAAAATATATGTATATGTTTTTTAATGTGGAGCATATGGCCTCCTAATTGAAGTATCTCAACAGATTTTTTCTACGAGAACTGTTTGTTAGTCAGTAGCTCAACCTTTCTTTTCCAAACGTAGTAAGGATAGAAGGATACGGCTAGGGCATGACAAGTGGTTAACTAATCGCTCTCGCTACGCCCACTTATTGAAGGATGGGAAAAGTGGGAGGGAAATTAAGACATCACAAACAACCATGCCTTCGAAAAGAAATCGATAAATCAATCTAAAAAAATATATTTATGTTTAACGTTATTGATTTTAATTACTTAAATGTGATTTTAAATACATTCTGAAGTAAGTACCCGATGCGCGATGCGCGGGTTGTCCAGGCCTGATGAAAACAGTGGCGGATAACGCATTTGGGAATTCCCAGGCGTAATACAATTTGGAGGACCAGTTGTTGGAATAATATAAAAAGTGTTGAAAAAGTCTACGTAAAATATTAATAAATATTGAAAACTGAATGACTTTATATTTTTTTTGAGGCCCCAAAGCGTGTGCCTCCTGCCCTTATGGGGTAATCCGCCACTGTATGTAAAGTATTTGAAGCATCTAGCTAGTTAACAAATTGTGACGGTACTATGTTACTAAACTTGTCGCGTGTTGTCTGGTCGGAAGGTAATGAATGTGACTCTTAAAATGTCAACTCGTTGGACGAAATCTGGGTCGCGAATGTTCAATATCAGGAACCAGCGCTGCTATGTAGGTTATGTTATGCGACCGAGCTGCCTGATGAAGAGTAGACCGAAGAGGTACACTCGACTGCCGGACACGGTGTCTGTTCGCATAGTTTGCGCACGATTATATTTTGACACCGTGTGTAGAAAACATGAAAATATCGAATTATTCGGCTAATTATTCAATTGGAAATATTCTATTTATCAATTCATGTATGATATTTTTTCCGCTTAAAAATAACCATACATACATATGTATGGGTGAGTAAAACAGTATACAGCTAAATCTATAATTTAAAAAAAATATTAAGTACCATATTAACGAACATTCGTGTAATTGATTAAATCTAACTTATTGAGTTTGAATTGTTCAAATTATGTACATTCACACAAGTTTAGTCACTAGCGACCCGGGTTTTGCATTTCGGCATATTCAGGTGTTCAAGTGCACGGGTGAACTGACGATAATTTGAACGATTCCAATTTAATATTGAAATTCCACCAAGCACCTTCAGTCGAAATCTTAAATTATAACTTATGAGGATTATAAAAACTTCCCAGTTAACTTGAGCAATCCTTATTATTACATTCCACTAATATTTTTCTGTAAAAAGTGAACAGGAAACCAGTGGCGTGTTTAAATAGTGACTTATTATTTTTTAAATGAAATGATGAATTTCAACCAAAACGCACTATCAGAACTAACGATAAGTAATAGATTAATAAATAGGTTTGCAATTTATTTTTCACGCCAGTAAATTTTCTGACTATTTAAAAATGCAACAAAAATCCCCCCCGTTGAAGGCAACGGGCTTACAGTTAGTAATAGATTAATATGTCACTCTCTTTTTTGAAATTTAACAATCATTGTCCATTTAACAGTTACTATTCCAACATTTAAATAGCTATAAATGTATAATAAAATCTGTTTTTTTTAATGCTGGATTTAATATTGTTAATCTTTAATTAGCCGCCTGTGTGGTCGAGTGGTCAGCGTTGTTGGCTTCGGAGGGCACGGGTCAAATCCCGGTACGGACAGTTTTATGAATTGATTTTTCAATCGATTTATGAATTTCTGTTCGAAGGCATGGATGTATGTGATGTCTTGAATTCCCCCCTCTCATCCACCCTATCCTATGAGCGGGGCGTATCGAAAGCGATTAGCTTACCACTAGTCCTGTCCTAGCCCTATCCTACTTTCTTTGGAAAAAGAGAGGTTGAGCAACTGAATAACAAGCAGTTCTCAAAGAAACACTTCTGTTGAATAATTTAAGATTTCGACTGAAGGTGCTTGGTGGAATTTCAATATTAAATTTGAATCGTTCAAACTATGTACATTCTCACAAATTTTCATTTACTAAGCGTCAGTTCAAGTTCATCCGTGCACTTGAATGCCTGAAGATGCCGAAAGGCGAAACCCGGGTCGTTAATGACAAAATTTGTGAGAATGTACATAGTTTGAACGATTCAAATTTAACTTCTGTTGAAATAAACTCCATTAGGAGTCCATAAGCTCCGCACTGGGAGCGGACATGGTTTTAAAAAAATAATAATCTTAAGTTGTTTTGAGTTAGCTGAATTATTTTATTGTGAGAAAATTAAATGATCATTGTTTAAACTGTATGATAAAGCACCTTTATTATTGACTGGGAAGTTTTTAGTTTTAATGTTTGACATTTTTCTTATTAATAGATGTCGCTATATACCATTTCATTCACCCTTGTGCATTGGCGTCAGCAGTAAACTATTTAATTATATAAAATTCGCAATTCGTATTAACGTGTTGCAAAAAGGCTTATTAATCAATACAAAAAGGATCGTGTATTATCTATAAAACTACATTTTTAAAAATATAGATTTAAAATTGAATCACGAGGTAGTTCTTGATTAAAAATATTTAATATTTGTTTTCATCATTACGTTCATTTTATAGTCTGCCTATACATGCGTATTCGGAAAGAGGCTTTCATTTTGCCATGTAATATATACGTCGACATTCCAAGTAGCCGTGTACGTCATGCTCTACGATTTTTACTATCAATTATTATGATTTTTTTTATAATGTTAACATAAATAAAAGGTACACTTGTTTCAATATTGTTTTTACAAACCAATTTCTACAATCTGATACCCTGAGAATATCATATATCTTTTTACCGTGGCAAATTACAACATTTGTAACATATACAGTGGAATCTCACACAACGAGCACCTCTAATAACGAGTTATTCGCATAACGGGCAAAACGGACTGTGAAAAAAATGCCGCCTTAACGAGCGACATTTCGGATAACGAGTGACACAGAGTTTTGGAAAGATCACGTTCACGTCGTTGCTTGTCTCAAGATGATTGACAAGGCATGGGAGGGAGTTACCAAGAGAGCCCTCACTTCAGCTTGGAAGAAGCTTTGCCGAGGAGCGTTGTCGAATGTGATTTTGAGGGGCTTGAAACAGTACCTGTGGAGTCTACAGTCAACGAGATTGTATCTTTGGCCAATACCATGGGACTGGAGGTGGATAACATTGATATTGATGAGCTTGTGAAAGAGTACAGTCAAGAGCTGACCACCGAAAAGCATTGTTTTTCACAGTATGAAGTTATGGAGGAGGAGGAAGTAGCAGAGCAACAATCTTTTGGCGCAATAAGAGAAAAGCTGAAAGCATGTGAAACTGTTGCATCGTACTAATAAGGAGGTGGTTATGCGTTTTACAAATTTATTCAATGATAATGCTGTCACATTTTCACCAAATTTTAAAGCGTCGGCAAAAAACGAATGTCTGATAGTAAAAATGAAATTATTATTTGTCATAAATAATAAACTAGTCGATTTTTAATCGTTTTTTGCAAATCGAAATCGCATTCCAGGTTGTTAGGCTCCTCAACAATTTATAAGTATGTAATTTTACTTGAATACACGTTAAAAATAATTTTTTTTTTTCGGCATGGAACGCATTATTGTATTTTACATTGTTTCATATAGGAAAAATTGTTTCGCTTAACGAGTGTTTCAAATACGATTAAGATTCTGGAACGAAATAGAATCATGAGAGGTTCTATTCCTAAAGTCGCGTCACTTTCTCGTGTGCAACTATTATTTCTTTAATTTGCCACTCATTAAAAAGAGTTTCTTGCGAATAATCGCTCTCTCTTTCGCAATGCGTTTTTTTTTCATTTCGATTCATTCAATGATTTCACACATACTTCAATAATACAACATGCGTGTCGGTGATGCAGGCATTTAGAATCGTTGATGTCTATTTGTGACCGCTTTTATGAGTTCTCGATCAAGCGTAACACGCAAAAAGTTCGATCTTGCACTTTTAGTGAGCGGTCAATATTTTTCCATCGCATGAGACCATAGATAAAAATGTTATATTTTGTGATATACTGTAAGTAATTCCGCGATCATAAAACACTTGTTTTTCCCAAATTGGATCCTCTAGATTCCGAATGCGTCATATAATATTATATAATCGATGACGTTTTGCAGTGGCGGGCTGATAAGGTGCTTACGTATTCTTTATGACGGGGATGCACAAAACGCGTAAAAAATATTTTCAACCGTCTTTTGGCATAAAAAATAAAAAGTTTTCATTTTTTGATTTGAAACATTTAAAATGTCGTGAAAAAGCTGCCAGAACGCCGTTCCACCGCGTTACATGAAAAATAAAGCACTGTTTATACCTAAATATTTTTAAATGTTATTTTTATTGTAAATAAGTACACCTAATCCTTCTTCTGCAATGTTCCGAAATAACAGGTCAAATGTAACATAACTTTTTGTAACATAAATTTAATTTTCCCATCTGAAACCATCTTAATCTAAAACGATTGGTGAACGACGTGTGTAAAAAATCTTTTTCCTTTTAAGAACAAACATTCCGCAATGTGCTCTCTGTGGATAAATATAATTTAAACGGATATAAGTACCTAGGTGAAATAAACCAAGTCTTGTTTTTAGAATCAGATTTGCGTAAGAAGATTGTCAAAATCATAGGCATACACCCGTGACTTTAAACACAAATATATAAATTGATTGAAAAAATAATTTATGGACTTGTACGTAGGGAAATTCGAACCCGCGGACTCCTAAGCTGAATAGGACCCCCAAGAGGGACAGTTGACCAATTGGTGATAGATAAGGAGATTTTTTATTTACCTCGATTCATAATCTTTGCTTATTGATTCGTAAAATTTGAATTTATCGCTGCAAAACGAAAATTGACGGTAAATTAAATATGAAGTAAGATTTCATAAATAATTATCCATTGATGTAAAATTGTATATTATTTAGGTTCATAAATCTATGCCGTCGTTTAGAAACCTAAGAATGAAAACTATATTCAAATTTTCCATTGTCTATTACGTTAATTTTAAATCTGCCGTATTGATTATGTTATACTCAACCCGCGGCCGATGGGCCGAAATCGACAAATACTTTTATTTTATATGATTATTTTTCACGGGTAGAAATTTGCGGCCAAAATTTATTGGCACATCGCATAATATATACAAGTCATAACTTTATATGTACTGCATGCAATGCATGTTACAAACATTGCACACATTGCACCCAAAGTAAAGAAGCTTACTGCCAGCATGCTATGTTAGGAATATACTTATCTAGGATCTATCTTGAAGATATGTACGTAATTCAGAATGAAGAGAGATTCCAGTATCTAATTAAAATAATACAATGTTTGTTTGTCTAATTTCGTATGATATTTTATACACTTCTGCCCACTGCAGTAGTTCATTTTTTCTTTTTCTGGCGCTACAGTCAGGGGCCTTGGCCGCCTCAATTCATTTTTTCTATTCCACTCGTTCCTCTTCCTTCTCTTCTTCCTAGACCAGTCACTGATCTTCAGCACTTCAGAAGTCCTGTGTCAACCCACTGCGGCGGCTTACAGCGATGAACAATTATAAAAATGATAAATTGCCCCTTCTGTAAATATGTTGTCCATCACTGGTGCAGACGTATTATGCCAATCAGTTTAATGTTATTTCAATTGAATATAATTTGATTTTATTGAAAGTTGATGACATTTTTATTGAAGTTGGCAGACCAGGCCAAGGTGCAAGAGACGATAATAATAAAAATATTTACGTTAATTGAAATACAAAGGTTTTTATTATTGCTCTCCGCCACGGTACAGTGGAAATGCATGCACGTTTTCCTTTCGACAACAAGATTTGTGTGGCTGGATCAGCGATGCAATACAACATGCGTTACGTTTGAAAAATGTTGCCCTTGAAGTTGCATGTAAAATTGTAAGAAAATGATTAAATGTATCTTTATCTTTTAAGTACACAGTGCATGGTTAAAATATAGGTCCCGTGCAGCTCTGTACGAGGAATAAATTATTTCCTTTTCTTGATCGCATTGCGTTATGGAAGGCGGCCGTGAAAATACGGGTGCAGACACATAACGGGCGGTGGTGGGATACTCAACAACCAACTTGTGTAAAAGTATCATTTGACAGAATATTATAAAATAAAAAACCCATAATATTTTTTTATGCGGCCCACTAAACGCCAAAGGTTGTACATACCTGACCTAGATAGAATATTTGAGAGGTGTGGTGTAGAATGTTTTAAACCCACACTATGGCCGATTTACATATCATTTGATTTTTATTTTTAGCTTATGTGCCAACCATTTTACATTTTACATTTTTAGTCGCCCGCTGTGGTCTAGTTGGTTAGAGCTTGCTTTACCGACCAGGTGGGTCTAGGTTCAAATCCCGGTAAGGTCAATGTCAAAATTGGATTTTTTTCAATTTTAATTTGAGATCTAAGACATGGGTGTTTGTGAAGTCAATTCTCCTTGAGTTTATCTCATGTGACTTTTAAAAATTCTCATCGAGTATATCTCGTATGATCTTTCAACTTAAAAGTATTTGACGCATTGGCGTAAGCTGTAATGTCAAATATTTTTTTTTTTTTAAATATTTAAAAAAAAAAAAAAAAATTCATGGCTTTAAAGTAATATTGGTAAATTTAGATTTTTGTTAACACTCTTTACTACAACACTCAACACGCAAACTTTGCCGACCGCTGGACTATAAGAACCAAAGTATCTTCTGTGCTAACAGTAGTGAAGAGTTTGACAGATAAAATATGACAAACGTGAACATAGATGCAATTGTGTTATAACAAACGTCAAAAGCTGAGTCAAAAATCGTTACGTGTACACCCTTGTGCACGTGTGAATAGTATCTTTATAAAACATGTTAACCAGTATCACGAGACAATTTTTACAAATACAATCTCAGGCTAATCGGCTAACAATCAACTCTGCTTACATAAACCGCGAGGGTTACTTTTGTGAAATATTATAAATTAATTTTTAATTCATGGCGAGTTTTTTTTATTCCCCCTACAGTGAACTTCCGAAGCTCGAACGAAAGAGAACAAACAAAACCACTTGACATCTTACATGTCGTTCCAAATCAAATATGAAAATAAATAAAGGGAACAAATTAGATGGTCAGAATTTAAATAAAATTTTGGTTAGAATATAAATATGAACGGTCAGAATAAAAATATAACACGGTCAGAATATTTTATAACCATTTTCGTTTGGTTAGGGTATTTATTCTAACCGATATATTATGAACATTTAATATAAATTCTGACCGGAAAAATACGAGCCATAAATAAATCCATAAACATAAATGTATATCCGACAAAGAAGTGAAGTCACAGAGCTACCAAGAAATTAACATATTTCTTGTAAAACTAAATGCTTTGATATTTTTACCGTATTATAATCGAGTTTCGAAAAAATCGAAGCTGGAAACAACTGCCTATCTACGACCATTGAGACAAAGTGATCAGTGAAATTGGTTTGTCAATTAATTACTTAATTTATATTGCAACTAAACCTCGACATAAATTGCATCAGTTTTCTTTATATTTTGTTTTCTGTCGAATCCAGTATCATTGATGGATAAGTATTATACCTAAAATAGTTACGCCTCATTGCCTACGTTGCAATTTCTTGCCGTGATAGCAGCGGTTGCATCATTATTAGCAGGACGTGGTAATGACACAGCAAAGTTTATTTCGTAAATATTTTTTTGGGTAAAAAATGTATACTAGCCCATACGTAATATTGTTCAGTTTATCTAAAACAATAGAGTTGTACCTAGTACATGGCCATTGATTTTTTCCTATTTTATAATATCTTTAATGGTTCCTATTGTTGTGCAAGTATATTTTATTTTAGTCAACAATTCAGTGTTTATCTTCAACAAAATCGTACACTTATTCTCCTGCTTATTTTAATTTGGGCTTAGAGAATATATAATTATCTAAGTAGGGTTGCGTCCCAATAGATTTAATCCCGGTACGGCCGTGTTACTCCAGACAGGCGTTTTATCATTGGGATACTGTTTTATCTTTAGTCGAAGAAGATTAATGCCGGCATACTTAATTGAAACAAAACATTTGGCGGGATGAATAAAAAAAAAACGATAAACCGACTAAATTTGAATAACATAGCATTCTGAAGTACATACTACATATAGATAAAATGTTTTTCTCTTCCCTTTTTACCAGACTAATGATGATAGAGTTACACATTATGCGTCTTTGTTTTATTTACGTCTCCATAGTTATTCATATAACCGCGATGCGGATGTTAAAAAATGCGCAAAATCTATACTGTATACCAGGGTTTCCCAAACTTATCATGCGAAGAAACATCAAGCTTATTTTTTTTGAGTAGGTAATATAAACATGAAACATGCTTAAATTTATTGCAAGTGTAGCAGTATATAAAACACTATTCTGTAGAACAGCTATTCGCGTTCCGCAGAACACAGGTGTTTGGGAAACCCTTCTCTATATGGATCAAATTTTACTCCATGAAAAGGTAAACTGATTAATCATAGTCCGTTGCAGCGAAAATACCATGATTGATATTTTAACAACAAATAAAAATTAATGCAAAACCGCTAAATATCTACCGTTGGTAGGATAAGAAAACAATAGGCCAAGTCTAATATTATTTAAACATTTTCCCTTAAATTTGCTCGATAGTTTAATAACTCGCTAAAATATTTGTTTGTATGTTTTGTTTTACACGGCGGTTTTAGTGTAACACGGCTTTAAAAAGCACTTAATTATTACTGGGTATGATTTTCAATTAAACAAAAAGAAATTATAATATTATCACATATTATAATCAATGCGGGATTAAACGAAATCAAAAATAATACCTCATTAGATTATTGTTTTTTTTTTATAATTACATATTGCTTTTCCCTTTGTGATACTTTATACACAAAATGGCAGTAATAATAGTCAACATTAGTCTTTCTCAATCTGTCTCTGCCGTGCATTTTGCGCAAACGTTTTTTTCCATGACTGGCAGAAAAATTAAGACAAACATGTTATGTATGAATCTTCCATTATCCATACAAATATAAACAATAGATTTTAACGGTTTTGAATTATGCCATCGTGTTTGAGAAACGAACATACCATATACAGTAATACCCCGCTTAGCGCGACCCCGTTAAGCGCGGTTTCACTATAACGCGAATTTCAAATTTCGCGCTCAAATGCCTTGCATTACGCGAAAGAGTGCGTATAAACATATTTAGTCATTAACTTCTGTATGGTCGCGGGATCCCCGCTTTCTCTGAATATTCTCTTTGAAGAATTGAGAATTCCCCGTCCTTCGACTTTGTTCTATGGGGATTTCCTCGTTCGTTTTGAGTGTTTATTTGAAAAATAAGAGTATGTATTGCATAAAGTGTTCTTAGAATTAAAGTGATTGATTGAAATGATTTGTATTTTTTTGTATTAAATTTTGACTACGTTTAATCATAAACCTCGATATACGCGAATTTCAGTTAACGCGATTTTTTTCGGAACGTATCCCTCGCGTAAAGCGGGGTATTACTGTAAATCGACGAATATGTAGGTGTATGTCATTATCGAATAATACACTACACTATGACTGGTGTACTATGACGTTCTACGTAAAGGTACGTAATATTTTTATCAATAGATTTATAGTTCTGTCTATTGAGATTAAATGTTAACCTTCACCTTACTAATTTACACAGTTGATAAGGTTAAAAACGACGAAGCCTCGACCCCGCCTCGCTACGACGTTAATTTGTCTTTCCTGTGAGCACTTAATAGAAGAATCTTATTTATAAATTATTGACTTGTAGGTCCTTGTATATTTCTAAACGCCACCTTGAGTTATCAATACACTGACAGATTTTCCTTCAGACTTCTCATAACTAGATCCGTTGCAACGATTCGATCACTTGATTGGTATCAACATATGTACTGTCAATTCTTATTGGAGACATTGAAAAGAGTTCGAGTGACTGATTTCAATCAGTTTTCGTTAAACACATGGTGCTTAAATGCTCTAATGACTGTCCTACAAATTTACGTAATACAAAGCAAAATTTGTGTTGATAATTCTTTTTTGCATAATCACGAGAGCTAATGTAAACTTGCCGGCTGCGTGGTCGAGTGTTCATCGTCGTTGGTTTTGGTGACAGAGGTCACGGATTCAAACCCCAGTACGGACCGCTTAATAAATTGATTTTTCAATCGATTTATGGTTCGAAGGCATGGATTGTATGTGGTGTATTGAATTCCCTCTCCCACCCATCCTATCTTAAAAACGGAGCGTAGCAAGAGCGAGTAGCTAATCACTATTCCTGCCCTAGCGCTATCTTTATATTCCTACTCTCTTTGGAAAAAAAGAGAGGTAGAAACACTTCTATTGAGATAAACTCCACTAGAAGTCCATATGATTCACATTGGGAGCGGACACGATAAAAAAAATAATTGTTCAGTTATTAGAGGTGAGTGATTTCATCTGCTGTTGATAGAGATGGTCGACAAATAATAATTGTTCAACGAAAATTATTTCATTAGATTATTAGCCTGGGGATAGATAGTCTGCCTTAGAAGGAGTCAACAGAAAATTGCCAGCCAGCAAGATCTACGACAGTATTGTTTCACTAATCAACTATTTGACATTTAATTGTTTATTAATGATTTGAACACTGAGAACAATTAATGTCGTAGTTATAAAAATCGGCATGTTAAGAGATACAATTACTCTACGGTGGCGCTCTCTGTATTGATTGCGTCTATGTATATTATTTTAAGTTTGGAATTTATGTTATCGAATCAATGTATTCTCTAACTCTTTTGTTGTCTATGGCCGTTCTGCTTGAATGTTTTTTAAATTCCTACTATCAAGCAGCCATAAACGTCTTCTTATCAATAGCTATAAACACGCTCTCGCATTCAAATTCTTTGTATTCTGTTTATTTATAAAAAATATATAGCATTCGAGAAACAAGAGTAATTTGAATACTTGCGATGCTCTTTTGTTTGGATTACTATGCGAAAATAGATGATGAACGTACAAAAGAAATTCTATACTTATATGGAAGCATGTAAAGAATATTATAAACCTTTACGTATAAGTACATCTCAAATGAAACAAACAGCATTTTTGCTGGCATATTTTTGTATGATATGCGATGACAATTATTATGCAATTTTTTTTTATGTTTTTATTATTTTTTATTATCAGCTTTTATTGCCGCCTGTGTGATCGAGTGGTCAACGCCGTTGGCTTCGGTTACGGAGATCACGGGTTCGAATCCCAGTACGGACAGTTTTATAAATTGATTTTTCAATCGATTTATGAATTTCTGTTCGAAGGCATGGATGTATGTGATGTCTTGAATTAACCCCTCCCACCCATCCTATCCTATGAACTATGAATTGAGAGCGATTAGCTAACCACTAGTCCTATCCTAGCCATATCCTTCTAATCCTACTCTCTTTGGAAAAAGAGAGGTTGAGCAACTGAGTAACAAGCAGTTCTCGTAGAAACACTTCTGTTGAGATAAACTCCATTAGGAGTCCACATGCTCCACATTGGGAGCGGACATGGTAAAAAAAAAATCATATGAAAAAAAAACGAATTTTTATTGACTGTACAAACGTATCCATTAGTAGAATGTTGATGTTCACCGGGATGAACGGATTATTCCGTACGAGAATATCCAAAACACGAATTATCCGTACACGAATTCTCCCGTAAATAGAAAACTCCGGACACAGAATTAGATGTGTTGCTTAAATATCTTGTTAACTATAATACTTAATACTTTTATTTTGCTTGCTGCAAACCTGAAATATATTTGGTAACAAAACCTTAAGGTAAAATGTTAAACAATAAATAAACAATAATTTTAATATTAAATACATATAAGCTCGTGAGCCAAGTGGTATTTTATGAAAAAAAAAATGGATGCGTTATAATATTCTAAAAGTCGTTAAGTATCATAAAAGTGAAGTGAGCTCAGTAAATACATACAGTGTTTTCTCTCTAAAATAAACATGCAATCCACCAAAGCACCAATTAAAGACGTGATACCTCAAAGTCCAAATGAAAAGTTTAACCATTTTACTACTTGGCACACTTCATCTCACAAAGGTTATTAAAGTGTACTTAATATTATCTGTTCAGTTTTTTATTAACGGAAGTGTACGGAAGAATTTTGTGCGAAAGATTCGGTGTACGGAATATTCTTGTACGGAGTGTTCTGTGCGGAAAATAGTGTTGGGAAAATTCTTGTGCGGAATAATCACGGACTCATTTACCGGTGATACGGAATTCGCGAATTACCTAAGAATAGGTTAATCTTCATTATGTTTGATTTTGTTCACGCCATACTTACTAATTTTAAATGCTTTTTTATGATTAGTTTGACGGAAGGTGTGTAGGTGAGTTAGACAGGATGTCAGTGGACACGCGTCTTAGGTTCGTCGTTAGCATATCGCTTCTGTCCTTTGTTGAATTATTTACATCAGAGGTTTCAAACTCTATTTTTTATTTTAAAATAACATATTTATTAAAATCGCTCGTAATGATCCAAACCGGTCCTGATCATAATAAATAATTGTGGAATAAAAATAGAATAGTGTTTTATTATTTTTTGATATATTTTTTAGATTAAAAAAAATAATTGGGATTAAGCTAAATATCATCGTAAATATCAAAATCATACGTGATAAAGTCGATAAGATTTTTCGTAAGTCAATTTCGATCTTAAATTTAAATTGAAAAAAAAAAACTTACCGGGAATTGAATGCAGACCCGCCTGGTCGGCAAAGCTTTTACCAACTAGACCACAAATGATGACTATTTTGATATAAATATTATATTGATTGAATTGACATTTACTTGGTAAAACTCCATCATAATAAAGTGAAAATTGTTTGACTAAATACATACATACTTATGTTCATTGATATTTTTCCATCCTAACATATATCTGCGGAACCTACAATATACGCAGCGAACTGTTTACTAAATCCAAATATTCTTTACAGCTTCTAGATGTTTGGGGCCGAAATGGTCATAGGATTTTAGACGTTTTTTCTTCAAAAAATCATTGTTGGAAAAAGACGTCCACACGGATATGAACTTTCAAAAATACTTAAAATACGAAAACATAGTACTTTGTTTTGGGATAGTTGCCAGGATGCTGGTAATGCTTGCGGGCCGTATCGTTGACACACCTGATTTACATGAATGCTCGATGTAGAGGTCATTGCTTGCTAGACGCCATGAATATAGTAGTGAGTGGATTTATGTGTATCACAAGAATTGTAAGTAATGTAATCTTTTATTACAAGAAACTTTTATACTATACATTGAAGTTGTGCACGCAAATTAGCGTGCATGCCCCTTACAAGATATGGTTGTTGCATCCAAAAAATAATTCAAATCTCTTTTCGTTTTGTGGTACGACTCATTTCATTAAAATTTTGACATGGATCTCAAGTATGCCTCTCAGGTACATATTATATATTACGAATGAGTTCATATCGACTGTGGAAAGGAAAAAGCACGTAATCCTCAGTTTTTCCAAAACAGCTTTTTTTCGTTAATAACAATGTATACAACTTGACGCACGTTCTATCAAAAGGATGGAAGCTGAAAATGCCGAATTGGTATCAGCTTATCGACCGTGGACGCGTATTTGAGTCTTTGAAAAACAAAGGTTGCTGGCCGACGGACACATATATGCGTACAGGCGAAGTATCTGGAAGCTAAGAAAATTGAATTTTGTAAAGATATCTCAATTTGCTTACAAATTATATTGAATTTAGTAAAATTATATTTCGCCAGGTGAAATTTTATAAAAAAAAACGTGCGGTCGTTAAGCTGTTAATTTAGCTTTTAAGTTTTAAAAAAGAAAGGCTTGTGAAAACTGCAACCAGGAAAAAGGATATAAAAAAAGGATTTTCTTGAATAATTTATTAAATTAATATTAGGCTATGTCAATAAAAAAACAGTTTATTAGTCACCGTGCACTTCAGGGTTGTGTAAATTTCATAATTTGCTTTTAGCCTATAATCAAAAAACTTTTTTGTGTCTCTTGTAAAATTTACGTTTATGTGTGGGCTACGTCCTTTTTCCTTCCCACAGTCTGTCATTGTTTTGTTATGAGAATATGTAATTTTTGAGCATACACGAAGTGGAACTGCATGAGCGGTATTCAGTTGCGCTAATATACAGGGCTCTGGAGTCGTAGTTTGACTGTTTTAACTGTAGTCGGACTCGAAGAAATCTAATAACTTCGAGTCCTTTAAAAAAATGTGTATTCAAATTGTTAAGGTCAAAAGTGGCGCCATTGCATGCTACTAAGTCTAAAAAAATAATTAAACTCGTGTTTTAAGCTACTATCGGAGTCGTCTTATTTCTTATCGATTCCACAGCCCTGCTAATATCACGGCACCTCAATTTTTAATTTTTTAAATGGAAAATGACTTGTTTAAATTAAAATAAGCATAAAACACCCGTAACCGAACCTGTAGCCGTGCGTTCAACGTCGTGCACGTCAGTTTCGGTGTCAACGGGCTCGAATCGCAGAATATATAATTATGCATTTAAAAATAAATATATTTACTTATTTGCGCTTAAAGGAATTATTTAATCTTAATAGCTATTATTTAATCCTTTGAAATAAGACCCCCACGTAAGCTACCCTATTTTGCCACAAGTTTCCTGCTACTTACTGCTGTCTATGCCAAAATTATAAATCTATAATAGTGAAACTGTAACCTATGTCAGTGTTCCACAAATGGGGTCCGTGGGCTCTTTCAGTGTGGTCCGCGAGTTGCCACAAATTAATTATATAGAATTTAATTATTCAATTTATTGTTAAAAATCGATGACAGAACATGCAAAATAAATTACACATTGTACATATCGACTGTGGAAAGGAAAAAGGACTTAACCCACACATATCAAATTTTACAGGAGGAGCTAAAAACGAGTTTTGATGATTTTGTGACATATGCAAATTATGAATTATACACAACCCTGAAGTGCACGGAGACTTCTAAACTGGTGTTTAATTGACATAATCTAATATTAATTAAAGAAATTGTCAAGGAAAAACCTTTATTTCAGTCTTTTTTCTTAGTTTTAGTTTTTTACAAGGTCATTTTTTCAAACTTAAAAGCTAAATTTAGATACTAATTCGGCATTTGCAGCTTGCATCCTTTTGATAGAACGTGTATCAAGTTTGATACATTGTGATTATCGAAAAAAACCTGTTTTGAAGAAACTGTAGGTTAAGTCCTTTTTCCTTTCCACAGTCGATATGTATAGTATAATTGTAAATTGATTTTCTGGATTTTTAAAAAATAAAATGAATGACGTAATGACTACAATCAAACGAAAAAAGAAATATACTTCTGTCGAAGTGTTGAAGTGACTTTGTTAAGTCTTAAAAAATGTACCCGCCTGACCCTCTCCAATTCCAGTCGGGTAAAAATTAAACGACTTAGACTATTTTTTCCATATTTTCCGTTTAACTTTTACATATCTGTAAGCCATCAGTTCATTCTAGTCATTAGAATAGTTCTAGTAAATTTCAATAATCAATATGATCAATAGACTAATAACATTTCAATATCTTCAAAACAAAATTTTCCGACTCCACTATCAGTAAAATACCCGACTAAACGACCCCAGACTCCGACTCCAACTTCACAGCCCTGCGATTAATGCATCATTTATTAGTGTTATTTTTTTTTTCAAATTATAAATTAATTTTTGCTGTCCTTTTTTTCTATCAACGACCCTTAATTTTATTAAAATAACTAGCGTCGCAATGCCTCTCAAAGAAATAAAGTGTTTTAATTGTGTTTATCGAAGTGCATGTTTCTTTTTCTGTCTGTTTGACGTTTGCTGCCGATTCTCTATGGTACGACACACGCGCCACCTACTGTAAGTTAATTTTACTATAATCTTCGCGCAAGTGCAAGCCTACGTTGTCAAAATGAACTGTATAGCAGACATACACACATTGATTTATATATATAAGACCTACTGTAAGTTAATTTTATTATGCCTATAACCTTCCCGGAAGTGCAAGCAAAAAGTTTGTCAAAGATTTTTCTTTTAAAGAAAAAACAGTTTATCGCTTTTAAGGTGTTTACTGTCAATACTTGGTGGAATGGCATTATAATAAAAATAATAAAACATTTTTAGTACTTTTTCCACATAAAATTTATTGGATCAGGACCGGTTTCGCTCATGGTGAGCATCGTCAACTGATAAGAAATACTGTTTCATTGTAGTTTATCACTGTTTCATTTCATTTCTTATCAGTTGAGAATGCTCACCATGAGCGAAGCCGGTCCTGATCCAATAAATTTTATGTGGAAAAAGTACTAAACATGTTTTATTATTTTTATTAAAACAGTTTATAAGTACTAGAGATTTTTTAATTTACTCATGGGGGTCCGCAAAAGGGCTCCGTGGTAACAAAAAGGTCGCGGAACACTGACATGTGGTATTAGATGTAAGCCGTACAGTAACCTCTGATACCTTATTCCCAGCATCTGATATGCTCGAAGATTTCATCGGATTAACTTCTCAAAAGGTATAAATCAGTGAAGTTTACTTACTAACTTTACCTAAATTAATGGAGGCACAGAACCACTCGAGTATCATAACGAATTCATTGTTCAATTGATATTACGGAATTGGATTACATACTACTGAATTTAATATCATTTGACTCAGGGCTTTAAATGGAGACATAACTGTCTGCGTTGAAAAAGGGGGCGGCGAAAGTTAGCTATTTTTTTCTATTATCTCTTTTTTAACTGTTGTTATCGTTATAAAAACATTGTATTATCTATGTGTAACAACAATGTCTTTTTATATGTATTCACAAAAAAATGTCTTGGAGCTTGTAGAAATTTTTATCGTGCCAATCATGAATTCATATGTCATATGCGCAGCGGTTAGCGTTGTGGGCTTCCGTGACAGACCTGACGGGTTCGATTACCTGTACGAGCAGTTTTAATCGATTTCTTTTCGATGGCATGGTTGTTTTTGATGTCCCTCCCACCATTTCAGATCCTTTGACAACACGGCGTAGCGAGAGCAATTGGCTTACCACTAGTCTTGTCATAGCCTTATCGTTCTATTCTTACCACTCTCTTGGAAAACAAGACAGGTTCAGCGACTGAGTAATAAACAGTTCACTTAGAAAAACTTGTGTTGAGATACCTCCATTAGGAGGTCATATGCTCCACATTGGGAGCGGACACGGATAAAAAACGTTAATTAAGATGAAATAAATTTAAAGATATGCATACTTCTCGAAAAGGTTTAACACGTCTCAAACATAGATAGTTACACAAATAGCTGAATACGATTTTCTTCTTTGAATATATCGACTGTGGAAAGGAAAAAGGACCCACACATAGACAATTTTACAGGAGGCACAAAAAACGTTTTTTGACGATTTTAGGCTAAAAGCAAATTATGAAATATACACAACCCTGAAGTGCACGGTGACTGATAAACTGGTTTTTTATTCACTTAGCCTAATATTGATTTAATAAATTGTCCAAGAAAATCCTTTTTCCTGGTTGCAGTTTTCTTTTTGAAAACTTAAAAGCTAAATTTAGATACTAATTCGGCATTTTCAGCTTCCATCCTTTTGATAGAACGTGTGTTAAGTTTGATACATTGTGATACATTGTGATTATCGAAATAAAGCTGCTACGTCCTTTTTCCTTTCCACAGTCGATATGTAATTGACATATTCCGTTTTGAAAAAATAATTTCTGTAATAACATCTAAGTTATTTAACAATACCATAATGCACATTTTATGTTTAAATACCATTTTTTGTTGAATAGATAGCTTTCGATTTGAACCTAGAATGTGATAGAAAAATAATTCATTAACGCAATTACTCGAAGAGAAATTTCGAATCAATTTTCTTTCCGGAATAGTTGATGCCGTATTTGGTTGGGTATACGTGACCGGCAAAGCGTGAAATACCAGTATTTTACGAAATGCGTTAAAGTAAAAGTAGAATATGACAATAATTACTATGTTAGCTTCGATAGGAACCGAATACGTCGAATACACAACATATCGACTGTGGAAAGGCAAAAGGACGTAACTCACAGTTTTCTCAAAACAGCTTTTTTAGATAATCAAAATGTATACAATTTGATACACGTTCTATCAAAAGGATGATAATGACGAATCACAACCTACATTTAACTTTTAAGTTTGAATAAATTATAATAAAAACATTTTTAAAAATAAGCTTTTATTTAAATGTACTAAAGAGATAAAAATAATTCCGATATCTATTCCCTCGTCTAAGTAACATCCTGACCACATGACACTCTTCAGCACAGTAAGTCGGATCGTTGACTCTCCAGAGAATTGGGAAACAAACCATCCCTCACATACTACTATCGCTAGTAGTCGACGGTAGATTAGAGTTATTAATTTCGGAATAATTGTCTCATATGACTAAAAGTAAAAGCGCGCGGCGAAAATATTTATCTAAAACTTAACGCACAATATAATATCAAGTAAATTTAAAGCAGGCGAAAATATTTATCTAACACTTAATTTACAATATAATATTAAATAAATTAAGCTTATAAAAAAGATTTACGCTTATAAAAAAGAAGGGCATGTGGAAATTGTGAACAGGAAAAAGGACTTGAAAATGGGTTTTCTTAAACAATCTATTAAATTAATATTACTTTTAAGGTGTTCACTGTCAACACTCGGTGGGAAGGCATTATATTAATAAAAACACAATATTCCTATGTACTTTATTTATATTGATATGTGTGGGTTACGTTCTCTTTTCTTTCCAAAGTCGAAATTTATTATTCTTAAGTAACTGAAATTGAGAAACTGTGTTTTTTAAGGACTATTTTAGGTATATTTAAATTTATTATTTAACGTTATTATTCTTGTTTATGTATAATCCAATAGTAAAACAACATTATCGTAAAAATCATGCTTGTTATAGCGTTATAAAAGGTATTCCACATTTTCTACGACTGTAGCTTGATACTATTAAACCTGGCGGTCTGGAATTTCCCTGTGGGAAAATTCACGGGAAAATTCACGCGAAAATTATTTTGATTCGCCTTCTTGTACATACATATGTATATATTACTAAAGCAAATGGTCGATTGAATTGCCATTTTTTGAATCCGCGCCCAGTGTGGAGCAAATGGCCTCCCAATGGTGGTGTCTTAACAGAAAATTTTCTACGTGAACTGCTTGTTACTCAACTGCACAACCTCTCTCTTTTTTCGAAGAGAGTAGGGTAAGAAGGATAGAGGTCGAGCTGTACAACGCCCCTTTATTTTAGGATTGTAAGGGTGGGAGGGAATTTTTAGATATTGCGTTAACAACGAGTTCATTGTATGAATATTTTTCTGTGCTATTGTTTTTTTTTATTTTTTAAATAACACAGTCGACCTCGTTTATAACGATCACGGAAATAGCGAGATCTCGCTATCTCGATCTCGATGTTCATTGAAATTTTAGTTTATGGTTTTCTCCATTTTACGAGCATTCACTTTTATTACGAGCTACTTCTCGGGCATACCGAGAAAAAATATCGCCAATGAGAATGAAAACAAGTAAACTTCTTCTTCTTCTTTGACCATGTTCGCTCCCTATGTGGAGCATATGGCCGCCACGCGGCACCTCCATGTTTCCCTGTCTCCCGCCAATAGCTTTGCTTCCTCCCATGACATGCCAGCATCCCTCAGTTCCGCCGAGTACATCCTATGGATAGTACCCGATGGACGTCCAGGACGCCGGAATCCCACCGGTCGAAAGAAGAGGCAGGCAGGATTGAGGCTTTCCGGAGGCATCCGCAGCACGTGACCCAGCCAGTTCCAACGTCTCTCCATAACCACTGACGTGACGGGACGCTGTCTTGCACGCTCCCTTATCTCTGAATTCCTCACAAAATCAAACCACCTCACCCCCATTATCCGACGCAAGCATCTGTTCTCGAAGCTCAGTATACGGTTTTTCTGAGTCTTCGTCAGGTGCCATGATTCGCAACCGTAAAGCATTACCGGCAGAATGCAAGCGTTGAACAAGTGGCATTTGGTTTTAATCGAGTACAGCTGTGTGTCCCAGACAGTCCGCATTGAGTTGAATGTGGCTCCAGCCATTCCTAAACGAATGGCGAGCTCGTTTTTTGTACTACCGTCTTCGGGGATATGTACGCCGAGGTATCTGAAGCTGTCAACCCTCTCGATGATCTGTCCCGCGCTGGTAAGGGTCCTATCAGAGTCATGACAGGTTTGGTTACACATCACATTGGTTTTACTAGTATTAATTTTTAGACCAATGCGACCTGAGTTAGTTCCTAACCCATCAATAGTCTCCTGGATGCCCTCAATGGATTTATCGAATATTACAGCATCATCGGCATATTCAAGGTCACACAGCTTCAGACCGGGACCAACAGCTACACCTCGATCAGGCGGAATTGACCTGCGAAGTATGAAGTCAAAGATAATAATAAACAGGAACGGTGCAAGAACGCACCCCTGTCTCACTCCGGTTGTGACCCCGAACCATTCGGTATTTGAGTCACCGATTCTCACACAACATGCACTATTCTCATGTAAGGATTTGATAATGGCCACAATCTTTGGCGGAATCCCGTAGGCATCCAGTATCCTCCACAAAGAGGGTCTGTGCGGACTATCAAATGCCTTCTCATAGTCGACGAAACAACAAGCAAGAGCACTGTTAAATTCATTGCTCTGCTGGAGGAGACATCGAAGATTGTGCATTTGGTCCGCACATGACCTTCCAGGGAGGAAGCCCGCTTGATTTTTCCTAAGTATTTTCATAATGGGACCTCTTATTCTCGCCAAGAGAATGTGTGCCATTACCTTCCCAGGAATACTGAGAAGAGTTATGCCTCGGTAATTGTTACAGCTGAGGGGATCACCTTTTTTGTGGAGTGCTAACACCTCACCGTCCACCCAGTCCCTAGGACAACGCTCACCGTCCCACACCCTGGCCATCAGGTGATAGAGAGGATGTAGGACGGCGTTAAGACCACATTTCAGAAATTCAGAATGTATTCCGTCTCCACCCGGTGCTTTGCCGTTTTTAAGCCTCTTCACTGCCAAGATGATTTCGGCATGTGTGGGCGTACGGTCTGAAATACCGGACACTCGGGGGAGGTCCATAGATGTAGCCTCTTCGGTTACGTCAAAAGGGTCCTGGGGGGGCGGTCGGTTCAGCACCTCGCAGAAATGATCCTTCCAAATCTTTTTAACGCTTTCTGCATTTGACTCTATTGCTCCATCAGGGCCGCGAATTGGCCCGGGAGTCGGTGGTCGCTTTCCGCAGACCTCGCGCGTGATTTTAAATAACTTCTTGGTATCATTTCTGCGGGCCGCCACCTCAGCTGTCTCAATTTGCCGATCCAAGAATCGGCGCTTGTCAAGTCGCGCAGACTTCTTGACAACTTTGTCCTGATTACGATAATCAGCGCGACGTTCTTCAAATCTTTCAGGGTCAGCTTCACTGTCCTTCAGTGCTTTAAGCCTGGCCCGCTCTTCAATTCTCCTCCACGTATTTTCGGACATCCATTTTGGTTGCCCCTCCCTCCGGAATCCGAGAACATCTTCGGCCGATGATGCAATAGCACGTTTGATACAGCACCAGTCCGCCTCAATGCGATCGGACCCGGATATAGGTCGCACGGAGACACGATCTATTTCCTTCCTTACAGCAATCTCGAATCTTAGTTTCGTATATTAATAAAAACGTATATTAATAAAAACACAATAATCCTTTGTAATTCATTCCACTTTATTTAATATGTCAGGACCGGTTTCGCTCATTGCGAGCATTGTCAACTGATGAGCTCGCAATGAGCGAAACCGGTCCTGACATATTGAATAAAGTGGAATGAAGTACAAAGGATTATTGTGTTTTTAATAATATAATGCATTTCCACCAAGTATTGACAGTGAACACCCTAAAGTAAACAAGCATCAATTATAAATTTTATAAGAAAAATGAATTGACAGAAAAATGTAATATGTGTGTAACGGGTGTGTAAATAAATTCTAATTGTGTATTTTCGTTTGAATTGCGACTTTTTTGTGTTGCTCCGCTCCAGATACTTCATGTCTTCATGTGATGGGTATGTTTGTAAGCATTTAAAAATAAATATTCTCTGAAATATCGAGAAAATTCAGTCGGTCCCGACTTCCTCGTAAATACCAAGTTCGACTGTACTTCAAAATATCAATAAATAAAAAAATCGATAAGTTTTGTTTGTATATGTTTTGTAATTTTAGTTTCGAATTTCTCCAGCAGATGGCCCTTTTCGCGTAAACTTTCACTCGTGAAAGCGAACTAATCTCCAACTCTTATCAGACACGGGCCGAAAAATTGAAAAACTTGATGCCTTGTATATTTATTTTATTTCCCGCGTGTGTTAGAAAATCGAACAGAGGTAGGCGGCGTTTGATACATATAGTGGCTATCTGTCGGGCGTTAAATGTTTTATGTACGAACTTTATTGATCTCGTGGGCGGAATCAATTCGTACTTTCCAGTTTAAAGCGAGACAAGCTACCTTCGAATACGCATAGATGGCGTGAAAAGTTTTTTTTAACCTTAAATGAGTAATTGCTATCCAGAATTTACCCTTCAAAGGAAAACACATCAAAGTTACATTAACGCAGGGCTGTGGAGTACTTATTTAAAAAATAAAACGACTCCGATTCTGAATTCAGTTAAAAATATGTTTTCCCCACTTGAAATGGTCTTTAATTTGTTCAATCATTTTCCTTTCTTCTGATATGTACATACAATCATTATTTCACCATTCAATATGATGAACAGGCTAATTTTTGAGAATATTTGGTTTACTGTATTTACTTCCGGATTACAACTTCTTATGTGAACGAGGGTGTGAAATCCTCATATTACTATTTTATCTCATTGTCTCGATAATAGAGAAATTCTCCCCTGATATTACAAAATACTATTTATTTATTAAATTGTTTTTTTTAAGAGGTACGACCTAGGGTATCCAATCCCGGAGCCTTTTTGTGATCCCGGGACTTCGGGATTGATTAGTTTTCATTCCCGGGATTAGGCACTCATCGTGAAATGGTGTATAATTTGAGTACAGTTTTGGTCAGTCGTTTTTTTAGCTCACCGACGAACTTGAAATCCTCGATTCCTTATAGTTTTCCCAAAATCCTATAAATTTTCGGCATTTGCTAAAAAATTCTCAATCCCGAAATCCCGGGATCGCGACCATACCAATCCCGGGATTTCGGGATCGCAAAATTGGACGGGATCCCGGGATTGGAAACCCTAGTCCAAACCTTTAATATATTTTTTAGACTTAGTAGCATGCAGTGACGACACTTCTAACTTAAGCAATTTGTATGCACTGGTATACACTGTGCCGGCTGCGTGGTCGAGTGTCAACGTCGTTGTTTTAGAACACGGAGGTCACGGGTTCGAATCCCAATACGGACAGTTTTTATAGATTGATTTTTCAATCGATTTAAAGATTTCTGTCCGTAGGCATGGGTGTATGTGATAACCACTAGTCCTATCAATATATCTATACTCTCGAAAAGGAGAGATTAAGCAACTGAGTAACAAACAGCTCTCGTAAAAAAACTGCTGAGATACACACAATATTGCTCCACGTTGGTGCGGAATGGATTAGAAAAATACACAGCAAATTCAAAAAGAAGTCAGATTTAGAATCGACTTAAAACTCGGTAGAAACAATCCGACTCCACGACTCCTACTCCTGCTCCACAACCTGAAATTTACGTTACTTACACTTCGTCCATGATTGTGAGAATGACATGACATAACACTATTTTTTTAATGAAGACTAATTTCGTTGATTAATTTTCCATTTAAAACAGTTATCTCTCACGGTGTGCCGTGAGCCGGATACAGGTTTGCCGCGTCAAATACATAATGAAAAAATATTTGAATTGAATTATTATTAAAACCTCTGTGTTCATTGAAACAAGCGTAGGTATCACGTTAATTAGTTATTATCTTATAATAATTATTAAGATTTCATAAAAGTAAATATATTATAGTTTTATGTATGTATACTTTTCAAATAAAAAACGAAAATTTGTGTATCAATTTAGTACCTATATATTTTTGCTTTTGGTGTGCCGCGGAATTCTAGGAAGAGTTTTGGTGTGTCGTAGGTGAGAAAAGGTTGCGTAGAACTGGTCTAGAGAATATGTCTTTATTTCCCTTTCACGAATTTATTCTAACTGTATTTGTAAAAATTGTACTATTTGAAAACTTTAAATGGCGACAACATTTTAAGAAACATGTCATGCTAATGCAGGTTGTTGGTGTGAATTAAAAAACAATGCTCAATTTTTATCAGGACTTACTAGTAATGTGATATCAAACTTGAATAGTTCATTGATTGACTTGGTAGAATTACTCCATTGTAATAAGGTGAAAAATAACAATGTATTATATTTAGTTCTATACATATATTTTTTTTTATATAGTTGACAGTTATTTCGGCGCTGCTACTTATTTTAAGTTATACCAATTGTATTTGATTAACCTTTATAATATCTGTATATTTTAAATTATTATTTATTGTTGCCTATCAAATTGGTGTTAAAAATGTATCTTAATTGTATCATTGAGGAGATAACATCTTCGGTGTGATGCAGAAAGGAAAAAAAGGTATTTCGGCGTATGCTTTCATTAGAACTATTTTTAAACCTACATTTATTTACTCAGCTATAAGTATATACTGGTTTAGAAATGATACACAATACATCTTGTTATCAACTCTACCATCATTATTTGCATTACAAATTGTAGTATTACATTTATTAAGATTGATGTAGTTTAGAAATACTATAGTCATTGTTGTAAGCTTTACTATATTGCTACTTTTCATGTGATTATTGAATAGTAGCCGCCGGTGTGGTCGAGTGGTCAACATCGTTGGCTTCGGCTACGGAGGTCACGGGTTCGAATCCCAATATGGACAGTTTTATAAATTGATTATGCATTTCTGTTCGAAGGCATGGATGTATGTGATTTCTTGAATTCCTCCCTCCCACCCATCCTATCCTATAAACGGGGCGTATCGAGAGCGATTAGATAACCACTAGTCCTGTCCTAGCCCTATCCTTTTATTCCTACACTTATTGAAAAAGAGAGGTTGAGCAACTGATTAACAAGCAGTTCTCGTAGAAACACTTCTGTTGAGATAAACTCCGTTAGGAGTCCATATACTCCACATTGGGAGCGAACATGGTAAAAAATAATAATATATATAATTGAATAGTTCACTTTAACGTACCCAATATATTACAACGTTGTTGCCGATGACACTAGCTCTGTTCTTTTGCGTACTTCTAGCGGTTTGCTGACGGTTTGCAAACTGTTTTCGAATTTGAATCGAGTTGAAAGCTTTTAGATTCTAATTCGAAAACGGTTTGCAAACCGTCAGAAGTATGTAAAAGAACAGAGCTACTGAAAACTGCTCAAGGACGAAACACATTGTACATTTAGTACTTCTGAGAATTGGTGGCAGATCTTCGAATCGAATAATCCTATTAATGACGCGTAGGCAGCGCATACCATTTTCCACGAATCAAAGACGATCAAAACATTTTTTCTGATGAAAAGGTTTCTTAGTCACAGAAAATATTTCAGAACCAATCGACTCGATGTATTATGAATATTTTCTGCGGCAGTTTTTGTACCGCAACAAACGTCACCGTGTTTATTATCAATTTCAAATTGTCCGATATTTCTGTTATTATAATATCACATGTTTTTTTGATGCTTTGTATACCATCATTCTAAAAATATAATTTTATCAGAATAAACATTGACGTCGTCACGTATCGTGTGTTTTTTTCTCAATAATTCTCGCATAATTTACGTTATTGTCGGGTTCGACTCCCAGCAGAAACACCATTTTTCCAATCGATATCTGTTCGAAAGGATTGTTTTTTTCGATGACTAAAAATTCCTTCCGACCATTCTAATTTAAAAATTCCATTGACCCCTTTACAAAGAATTACAAACATCATATTGTACATATCCCAAGTTAACTAAAGTCGTTACAAAAATATACTGATTTACTAAAATTATGGGTCTGTGGTGCAATGGTCATCGTCATTGGCTTCCGTGACGCGTCTCAGGGGTGAAAATTCCACTACGAAAGTCATTTTTTTTAAAATTACTTTCGATGTCTAATAAAGTCTCTTCCACCTTTCCAATCCTAAAACTAGCGAGGCGTAGCGAGAGTGATTAGTTAACCACTAGCCCTATCCTTCACTCTTCCAAAAAGAGAGGTTGAGAAACTATTTAACAAGCAGTTCTCGGACAAAAAATCTATTGAAATATTAGGCCATATTGAGAGCGGACATAGATTTTTAAAAATACACATCATATTAAATTTCAATATTCTATTTCAATATTTACTTACATGTCTTTATTTAAGTCAACATAACTTGTTTAAACATAAAAATATATCAAGACTGGTCTGAAGCCGAGTAGTCAACATCATCCTTCTCAGGTAAGGTGTCGAAGAGTTATCATTTATATATGTTAACATTTTTCTTTGTTAACATCTTTCAGCTGACTAATATTTCTATTTCTTTTTTTACCATGTACTTATGTCTTGCGTATTTTTATTAATATAAACGTTTAATATTAATTAATACAATTTATACTCAGAACCTTTTACTTTATTATTTATTCTCTTAACTTTTTAGACTTGCTATAAATTTGAAGGGTCATCAACACTCTATTTATAGTTTTTTTAAGTTACGTATTTTTAAAAATGCTTTTTTCAAAATTTACTACGGCAGAAAGTAATAAGCATTTTGCTTTAGAAAAGGAGCTCTTAATTGAGTTTGTCAAAAAAAATAAAAAAGCACCGTTATTATATTATACAAATCATATATATAATTTAAAAATAACCAACGATAAATTCAAATATAATATAAACGAATATTTAAAAACCAATACGGATCGTGCCCAATTTTTAATAAGTTTTAAATTCTTGATTGATTAAGAGGAAACATACGTTGATGCTAAACACATCATTTGTAATCGATGGTAACTTGCAAATTTACACCATCTATATTTGGTACAGCAGAGTTATTTATACACAAATCGATTATATCAACGTTCTTTATAAATTAGCATGTGATAAATTTTTCAAAATACCAAAGTACCAGTTTTGTAATTTCATAATTGATAAATGAAACACGTGTCACAGTTAGTAACACAATACGTGGAATAATCAAAGTTAATTTAAATTTTCTATTCAAATATTATTCGTACATATGTATTTTATTAAGGAAAAAAATAATACTATTCATCACTACTTGATAACATACGTGCACTTTTATGAGGGACTGGACGTAAATCGCTTTCATCAATAGAAATGTCTTCACACGTCTAATCTGTTAAGTATAACTAATGAAGACTTTTTGCTATTATCGTACTATATTGTTGAATTTTTTGTTATTAGGCAATTTTTTATTTGTTTATTTTCTGTTTCTGAACAAAAAAATCGAGTAAGCTACAGTTAGTTTTAGTTTGTTATTTTTTCTTCGTGGACCGGGCTATATCAAAACCGTGTAAAAAATAGTTGGGTGTATATCTAAGATTATTGCTCTGAAAGCTTTAGTAAGTTAAACAACTTTATTGGTAATAATGCAGGATCCTTGATGGATAAACGATGTTATGCCATAGGTGCAGTAGTTAATACCGGTTACACGATGGGCAGAGGTTCTTCGGTTCACGGTTGAGAAAATACAAAGAAAGAAAATGCATTCAAGTGGCAAGTCTATTCCTTTCCGTTCTCTGTCTCGCAGGTCAAGTTCAAACTCTGATCAAACTCCTCTTTACCCAGGGTACACTTCGTATGAATTTTTGTAAAAATGTATTTTCTGACATTCTTGTCAAAAGCTTTCTTGATTTCCGACTCTGAATTGTTATTATAATTAATTTCAACTGTAGGTAATTCAACTATTTTGACTGAATTTAACGATAGTTAATTGTACATTTAATTTGTGTTAAATCGAGTTTTGAACTAGTATTCAAATACACGGAATCGTATGTTTTTTTTCTTTCAAGATATCTTCTATCCATAAATGGGACGTTGTTATTACGATTAGCTAACTTCTAGTGCTTTTATACCGTCGTAGATTTACACTCACTGAAAGAACAGATTGAGTGAACTGCTGTTGAACTACTCTTTGATGATGTTAATGGTTCGCAAAACATTTATTGATTTTTTTGGTCCGCGGATGTAAAAAAGTTAAGAAACATTAACCTAAGGCATCCAATCCCGTATCCTTTTTTCGATCGAGGGATTTCGGGAGGAATCAATTTTTTTCCACAAAGTTACTGCCGAATACATCGAAAAAAGATTTATCTCTTTCTAAAAATTCATAAATCTATTGAAAAAATAATGTATCAACATTTCCATTACGGGATTACAGCCCACAACCATGCGACGCAAAGGAGCGGTGTCCAATCAGTAATCATTTGCTAACGATTAATTCAATCATTGAATGTACACTAATTGATAAAATTCAAGTATGTTTTTTTAATTTAATTTTGAAGTTGAGATGAAGGTATATTTCCATTTTTTTATCTGCTGTAAATCACAAAAAAAAATCTGAATCACATTCACAACAAACAACGCAAAAAAGCCTCAGAGTCTGACATTTGGCCACGAACATTGATCCCCTTTCTGATTCATCCAAATTTATTACCAGACGTATTCAGAGTATGCGTACACACATAGTATTATAATCGTAGATACTGCATATCGTAGTCACGCTCATGAAAATGATAAAGGCGAAACTGTACGTCGAATTTCCGCGCTCGTAGGGCGCTGAAGGCGAGCTCAGCCATATTGTGTCATTCGTCGGTCGGCTAGGTCCGACGCCACACGTCGCGCCGCTCCCTTTTAAATCACTGAAAACGGCGCCGCGACGCTTAAACAGTATTCCACGGCTTATCGATTCGAATTTTCCCGCTTTTACACCTTAAAAGGCACCCATTAATTGCGCCCGGATGCATTTAATAATCGATCTCGCGCCAAATTTCCTGTGCATCTAAATAAAGTTTATTATTGTGATTTTGGCGGCTATTTTTTTAAATTCGACACTCGCTATGCGTGGATAAGTTTTGAGTATTGTTTGTGTTGTGAATTGTTGTTAATTTTTAGCTAGTAAATGGCCTAGTTTGTTTTTAATATTGTGCTAATACAGTGACTGTGAAATGAAGATGGTACTTATAAAACTGTCGACTTATTAAGTTATAACGTTTTATTGCATATTTTATTATCATTATCAGTTCTTTGTAGTTTTCCGATTATCTTACCTACATACAGAACAAAAATAAAACTAAATTAGAATTGTTTGAATTTTGTACTTTTCCATGAGTTTTGTCGCTAACGAACCAGATTTCGCCTTTCGGCATCTTCAGGCATTCCAAGTGCACGGATGTACTTGAACTGACAAACAATTCTAATTTGATATTGAAATTCCATCAAGCACCCTCAGTCGAAATACTTAATTTAAAAATAAAACTGTTAATTCAATATTTTCGATGGATTCAGCAGTAACTTTGTGGAAGTTTATTGTGAATACCAAATTAAATTTGATACTTTTGTTATTTCAATGGTAGTGTTAAAAATGTGACACGTGTTTCGCTCATTTAAAAAACATCATCGGACACTTCATTGTAAGGTTTACGAATAAACTAAAAATTGATTCTGATTCTTAAGTAATAAATTATAAAATAGAGTCGGAGTTTTGTTATTTTCCCTTTCCTACTGGACTCGGGAAAAGACGATGTTATGTCTGATTATGCTTCTCGAAGAAGCGAAACACGTGTCACGTTTTGTAACAAAACAAGTGGAATAACAAAGATATCAAATTTATTATTCTATTCGTAAATTTTGTTTCAACGGATAATATTTATGTATCAGTAAATATGTGATATATATCTTCTGTATCACTTTTAAGGTGTTCACTGTCAATACTTGGTGGAATGGCATTATAATAAAAATAATAAAACATTTTTAGTACTTTTTCCACATAAAATTTATTAGATCAGGACCAATTGTTGGTTTTTACTTTGTTAATGATAATTCATACCTAATTGGTTTTTGTTGTAATAGTTTTCATTGCTAAGTGGTCTTCAACTTTTTATTTATAGTTTATTTTCCTTGTATTTTGCTTCAATTCTTTTGCTAGGTTGTAATACCAATTGTTTGTCATACCTTGTTTTTATCACTTAACTTTTGTATAAATATCACTGTTTTATTGTTTTTCTTATCATTTGACAATGCTCATCATGAGCGAAACCGGTCCTGATCTAATAAATTTTATGTGGAAAAAGTACTAAAAATGTTTTATTATTTTTATTATATCTTCTGTATGTTTGGAGATTTGGAGATTATAATAGCTAGCCAAGAATTTATGTTTTAAATATGCAGTTTTGTTTATTAGAGGTGGTCAATGTACATGTATCGGAGTACGTTTTAATTTTTATTAATAGTTAAAAATCGACTTAGTTTAACAGAGTTAAACAATCCTCCTTTCACCTTTTACGTTATTAAATTTTAAAAATAAGTTTATTCAATAACATACTGCGCTTTATTTTTTTTTCGGAGCAATTGAAGCGATTGTGCTGTGTTTATGTTAAGCTTTGAATTTGAATTTCGATGACTCATGTTATATAGGGGTTAATAATAGGGTATACAACTCGAAACATGCAAGGGAGAAACCGTGTACACATATAAATCAATAGCAATACGTAAAGGCTGTTTTTTTTTGTAGTGATAAAGTACCAGCAATGAATGTCAATAACACGCCGCGTACTAGAGAATGGAAGATACTATGAAACAAATAATATTCGTCACTAATGTGTGGACCAAATGATATCAAAGGTTGTGTTGGGTTAACATTATTTTTATCTGAATCGTTTTGATACCATGGCGACCTTATCTCTAGAATTTTAATTGATATAATTTATCATAAATTGTCTGGGATTTGACGAAAAATTAAGTATTTATGCAAATTCTTATTGGCATACTCAAAGGACACAGTTGTTAGTTACATATCCAGATAAGTCCTTCACATATGTACGTCTGACGACCTCAAAGGGGTATCAACATGTTTTTTTATTGCTTATATTTATATAATTAAACTAAGAAGAGCACGCGAAGCTGGTTCTCAGTTTCTTGTTTTTTTTTTATTTCTAGGATATTTATACTTTATTCTATCGTGTATTCTCACTAAGAATTCTTTTTTAAGATTCTGTACAGACAAAATATTTAAGAATAACCCCTTACGAATATTGATTCTAGGCGTTCAGTTAATAAAAGTGTTCATTTCTTATGTGATTTTCACTGTTAATAATGCAATGGAACTTTCCCAGTCATTGACTGAGCAAAGTAAAGTGATTTACAGGCGAGCGCAAATACTATTTTACAGAAGGTTATAGATCAATAAATTTCTAAAATTGAGTAGGAGGAAGTGTCCAAGGATGAAGGGCGCACGAACACTTTAGTTTCTCGAATTTGATGGATTCCATTTCACGATGAACGTTTTTTTTGTCTAAATTTTGTAATGCTATTTTAAAGTAGTACTGGCTTGTTAAGTATTTGCGTACTGCAATTGTTTTTAGTTTAACGGAAATAAACCATTCTTCTCACTGCCATATTTGTAATAATATTTTTGTCTCGGCATGTTTTAGTCTAGCTGTCATTGAAAAGAAATTTTGAAATTGGAATAAACAATAAACAAAATTCATAAAGAATATGAATTAGATAATATCGGGTAGGAACTTCCACTTTGTTTTAAATATGGAACACATTGACTAGAATCATATACATAAATAAATGCAGTAGATAAAGTACTCTCATTTGCGACATATTTACTGCTATTTTTATAACATTGCATATTCCTAAGAATCTAGAGTCTTCTAAAAATATCTCTTTGACGGATGTTGCCTGTCGTTTATTTTTAAACATTTTACATGTTTCTAAACGTCAACCCTTCGACGCGCATCTGTGAACATCTGTCACATACATTACCATAATTGCAATCGTGTGAATTCTTATTTTATTTTTTACTCTAGCAACAATAATATTGATGATTTCTTTCATTGACGCGTGGGAAAATTCATAAACTTGTTATCATTCGAACAAAGTAAAATATTCATAGCTGTTCTACGATGTTAAGAAAATTACCCGCCATATTTACGTATCTTTCACATAATTTTGCTGCGAAATGACAGCTCAATTGTAATACTTGAAATATTTTCTACTTTAATGCTCACACAAAGAATTTCATGTCATTTTTTTATGTTTGATATTGTGCCGAGTAACAATGCATATTATATTTGAATTACATTTCAGAAAGAGAAACTATTTCAATAGTTCGTTTTTTTTTGCTGAACTTTAAGATTCGTCGCCATTATATAAAATACCACCAATATTTTAAAAAAATGCGCAAAACCGGTCATGATCATTTTGTAAAGTTGTGAAATATATAATATAAAAAAAAAATGGGCGACGAAAATTGTTTTTAAATACTTAGATACTTATACCCGATCCTCTTTTGCATGAGGACAGTGGCGACCGGTCAATGTGGCATTGGATCAATGCACCCCTTGTATATATGCAGTGGCGGTTATATTTCATAAAATAATATTCAAACATAACATTTATACCATTCACTCATTTTGTATTTATTGAATATATTATAAATATTTTAGAACATTTTATTTTATTTTATTTTAGACAATAAATACATGAAAAATTTAAAATGAGCGAATGGTATAAATGTTATGTTTGAATATTATTTCATGAAATATAACCGACCCCTGCATATACAAGGGGTGCATTGATCCAATGCCACATTGACCGGCCGCCACTGCACGAGGGATATGTGCAAAAAAAAGATGAACACACAAAAATGTACATCAACATAAAATATGAAATTCTTGAACTCAAAATACATCGAATTTATTCATTATTTATACATCAAAATATTTTTATAGTTAACACAAGGTACACACATAAAAAAGTAGTAAATTTATATAGTTTTTGATATTAAATTTTAATTAGAGAAATATACTCATTAAGTGTCGCTACTTGACAATAAAAGTGCGCGTTTACTGCTGTTTTTTACTCTCATCGCTGGAAAATATTTAAAGGAGTGACATCTTCGGTAGTATCTTGAATAATATTAATAGCCGACGGTGCAACGACCTTTTTTTTTTTTTAATTAGTACGTATTTCTATTCATTTTAGTTTCTTCAAATCGTGTTAAATAAATTATTTAATAAACATTGCATGTTATGGTTTCTAAATTGAGTCAGGTATTTTACAAGTTGTTGTGTTAATTTTTGAATTACGAACGTTGCTAAAATCATAGACAAAGTAATAATATCGACTGTGGAAAGGAAAAAGGACGTAACCCACACATATCAAATTGTATAGGAGGCGCAATAAACGTGTTTTGATGATTTTGGGCCATATGCAAATTATGAATTATACACAACCTTTAGGTGCACGGAGACTTCTAAACTGGTGTTTAATTGACATAATCTAATATTTATTTAAGAAATTGTCCAGGAAAAACTTTTATTTCAGTCTTTTCCCTTGGTTTTAATTTTTTACAAGGTCATCTTTTTCAAACATAAAAGCTAAATTTAGATACTAATTCGACATTTTTAGATTGCATCCTTTTGATTTAACGTGTATCATGTTTGATACATTCTGATTATCGAAAAAAACCTGTTTTGAAAAAACTGTGGGTTACGTCCTTTTTCCTTTCCACAGTCGATATATATTGCAAAAAATATATTACGCTATGTTCGTCGTATTATTCAATACGTCGACATAACATTTAAACAAAATGGGGGTTGGGTGATTCATACTGATCACGTGTTGCTAGTATATGTTGTATTAAAATAAAATATTAAAACTCTTTGTTTTGGAATAGTTTATAAAAGTACTACTTGTATTTTGAGCTATTTTTACCCTTTTTTTATTCGATGGAAATATAAAATTTATTTTTTGTCATACACAGTTAGATCACCCTTCATATGATAAAATTACTAAGCTCATACAGGTTGAGAATAATTTAAGATATTTTTGTTTTTCGAAACATATTTGTATAAAACAACTGGTATTTATATTTAAACCGTTTTTGATGCGTACAATTTTTTGAGACACCTCTTCACCATACTGATTTCTACCGTGTAAATTAGGGGTACTTTATAATAATGCCTGATAATTTATATTATAGTACAGTATTAATCACTAAAAAACTGTTGACTTCAATGTTAACCTGAATTAATTCCTAGTATAGACACGCATAACTGTGATTTAACACAAAAATGTCGCATATATTTTTTCTTTTTTCTTTGTTAACACCACAATATATAAATTCTTGGCATTCTAAAAAAATAATATTATGATTCATTATCTGCGTTATACAATGAACGATAAATTGCGCAGACTTGGGAATACAAATGACACATGTAGTATGATAATCGTATTCTAGTATTAATATTAAAAATGAATTTAAACTGACTGGACAAAAACATATTTATTTAAATCTTTTGCTACGGTATGCCAAATTTGATGAATGCGTTAACACGTAGCTACCGCAGTAACCTTATCGTTGTATCGCCTGTCAGCATATGATGATGTATTTCGATTTACCAGACGTTTTTTAAAAAAACTATCTTTAATAGAAAAAATATTTGGAGAATGTGTTAAATATTTGGAAGTTGAAAGAAAGATCATACGACATTAACTCGATGAGAATTTTCCCGAAGTCACTCGAGATCAACTCGAAGGAAATTGACACCACAAACGCCCATGTCTTAAATCTCTAATTAATTAAATAAATAAATTTGATATTGACCTTACCGGAAGTTGAACCCGGACCTGATTGATCTGTAGAACCAAGCTCTTACCAACAAGACCACACTGGGCGAGTCCAATAATATCCAACCATGTTCAAGGAGTCTCGAGTTATATTTATTCAATATAAGTTTTTTTTTAAAGACGGATTGTATACTTCCGTCATAAATAAAAGACAATTTAAGTTAAACTTAAGTTTAGTTTATAATTAAGATCTATGATATCTTCAAACCTAAGTAAAATATATCGATACGAATATGGTTTATTTACTCTTTAGTAGTCACTTTTAGGGTGTTCAGTAATGCTATTTCCTTGCGCACTTACATATTCTGGACAGTCTTAAAAACCCAACACAATCACGTTTTCATTATTTCAGTCCGTTTAATTTCTATGCACAAGGGAATATTTACTACATGAGTTAAATTCTTTGTTGAAAGGCATTTTATAAAAAAATAAAACACTTGTTTTGTACTGAGTCTATATTTTTTAAAAAAGATTAAGTCTGGCAAAATGCTTTTGAACACAAAATCTATAAAATTATTGAATCTTCAAAGTATTATATATATAAGTATGTAAATATATTTACAGTCAAGAATTTACGCTCTCGATCCCGTAGGACTAAATATCAAAAGAATTTAACACTCGGCGATATGGTTGATATTATTTGATTTTGTATTACCTGTAAACTATTTTTATAATACAATTAGTTGTACGGTTATTATGTATTTAGTTTCCGTTCCGACATTAATTATATTATTGCTGACCAATCATTATTAATTTCATAGATGTCATAATAGTAAAACAATAAATAGGCAAGGATACAATTAAAGTTAAATATACATATCAGAACAATAAACGCGCATCTTAAAAAGCACCACAATGTTGCTGTGGACTTCGAATTGCAATAACTCAAGTGCAGACTTCTACCAAAGCTTGACTGAGAAAACCAAGCAACTGGCTCAAAAGTGTGGACACATCAGGCTGCAGGGGACACGCTCCCTCGCCCTGTCGTGCACCGGTGCCCCCAACAAACCGAAACGAACATCCAAAACGCTCTCCAAGTGGTATGTCAAGGTAAGCTGCTAAGCTATTTAAGAGGTACTGAATGGCATGTGTAAAGGTTGATCATTACAATATGGCTTCATTAGGAGTAAGGGCATGGACACCTGATGCTTCCAAACACGAATACTCCGTACATGAATTTTGTGCACCAATTCTTCCGAGCAAGACTCTTCTGTACACAGAAACTTTCGTACATAAAAAAGTCCGGACACAGAATATTCTGTACATTTGAATACTCAACAAAAATACAATAATCATATGTATGTGTGTCTTTCAACTTTTTTCGAGGACCTGGGGATAACCCCATATCCTTTCCATCTTCAGGAATGTTGATTTTTTTAAAATGGTCTACGTCTACAGAGAGGTATACATGATGGAGATGAGATGATGTGATGGTGGCGATGATTGGATAGATCTTGATGACAATATTATTAGTAAATGTACCACATCCACTTTTATAGGACCCAATGTAATTTTTAAAATCTTTTCAATACAAATCATTTATTACACGTTTTTTTATTTAATTTTGTTTTATATAAATAACACTGTAAAGCTGTATTTCCTTATCAGTTGAAAATGCTCGTTATGAGTGAAACCGGTCCTGATCTTTCTGATTAAAAATGGAAGTAGTGCAAATGAATATTGTATTTCTTTTTTATAATAATGCCTTTTCACCAAGTATTGACAGTGAACACCCTAAAAAAGCATTTTAATACTTTTAACATTCGACACTCGATATCGAGACTATACATATTATTAAATTTAAACATACGTATTATATTTATAAAAACACAATAATCCTTTGTACTTCATTCCACTTTATTTAATATGTCAGGACCGGTTTCGCTCATTGCGAGCATTGTCAACTGATTAGAAATATAATTTAACAATGCTATTTATACAAAATTGAAAAGTTATACACAACAATTGGCATTGAAAAGAAATTGCCAATATTGGTAGAAACTTTAAAGTTCTACATTTAAATAACAAGTCTGTCAAACTAGATAAGCAAAAAATCGAGCTTTCCTTAGGTCACGCGGATTTCTAAAATTATCGATAATTTTGCACCTTTTATTGTCTATCTCGAAATTCCGGGAATAGCTTTATTACAACACTGGTTTTGTCATGAATAAAAAAGCTATCAATTGAATAGCTTTTTATAGCAATCGTGTAGTAAGTACAGTAAAGTAAATATAGTCGATTACATAAACACCATCCACTTACACGAGATCTAAATTTACCTGTATTTAATTATTTATCTGTCTGATTGCATGCAATTGGAGAATGCAAGGTTTTTTTTTGAATTCCGACAAACCACATCGTAGCCACTCACCCATGTTCTAACTAAGTATGTACTAAACATTGGATAAGAGCAAACGTTTATGCGTTATAATAAAACATCGTTTAGTAAATCAAAGGCCATTCCCACGATTATGTATTTATGAAAAAGATAAACAAAACATTATATTGAAGTGTTTTTGAAATTTGTAAAGAACACAATAATATTTACAAATTCAACGTATAATTGTATTTTAATCTTGGGTATTATTATTACGCTAATATATAATTATTTATATTAACTATGTAAAACACAATACTATGACCTATTTGAATTTGACTACATACTTATAGCACCAAGCACCTTCAGTCGAAATCTTAAAGTATACATATGTACTTATATTTTACATGACAATTCATAAAGACGTAAGGACAGTTAATTAAAAGCAGTAATCTGTTCGAATTTTGCCAGAGCGTATATATAAAGTGTTGCACATCTAATATATAAATGAATGTTTGTTTGTTCGTATTTTATGCGTTGCCACACCGCTCATCCGATTGCAATAAAACTTTGGCAAAACTTTTGCTTGCATTTCCAGCAAGGTTATAGGTGTAGTAAAATTAACTTACAGTAGGTGTCATATATATTAAAATCAATGTTTGTATGTCTGCCATACAGTTCATTTTGCCAACGCATGCTTGCACTTGCGCGAAGGTTAGAGTGAAATTAAATTACAGTAGGTTGCGGGTGTGTCGTACCATAGACAATCGGCAGCAAATGTCAAACGTCAAACAGCCATAAAAATAAAGCATGCAGTTCAATAAACACAATTAAAACACAAACACTTTTTTTTCTTTGAGTGGCATTGCAACGCTTGCCGGGATCCGGCTAGTTATTTATAAATTATGTATACATATTTGTCGGCATGTTATTGATCGTCGTTCAAAAACTCTGCAGATTTTATTTTTTTAGTATCAAACAATACTGAGATATGAATAATCAATATGATGAGCGACCTGCGATTATTATAATAATACTACGTTGCTCCTAAAAAGAAGCTATCGCTTAATGTATATTTTAGATGAAACGGGTACGCTGCCATGCGTCCTCGGCCGAACAACAATTGACCGAGTAATCGTCTACGCGCGTGTAAGTTTTTTTAGCGAGTCATTCCATTTTACATGCGTTTCATTAAATTCCAACATGAATACTCATCGTTAAATTAATATTTTAAAAGGAAAATGTTAATCGAATTATCCATACTATAATAGACCTTCTGGAAGATGAATTGACGACCCAAAAAAGCGGACCTGGACAAGAAAATATGCATTAAAAGAGACTTCTATTTTATAAAAACCAATTAATATACACTGGGTGATTAATGAATTTGCACGCGAGTGGCTACAGTCTGTGGAGGTTTCTCATCAGCCCAGGAAGTAGAAACGGTTTTTATTTACTCGCTCACTTATTTCAACCGTTGGATCACTAGGCCGAGCTCACTTTCTCCCCAGTGTAGTCAGCAGATGTAAAACCCATTTATGTCTTACACGCGTCCATTTTTTATGAGCATTAACCAGGTCCAATTGATTTAAGCAGATGTTCTAAAAAGATCACATATTTCTTATTATGCTTAAAACCAAACACATGTGTTATATTTATAAAACATGCATATTTAGTGAAAGAATTCATTGTTTTTTTTTGTGGAATTTGTCCGAGTTTTTTTGTGGTGTACATTTTGACGACTTTCAATACCAGAGTAAACTCTGCCGTGACCGGGAAGAGGTTTTAAGCAGCGGAAACTGCTGTAAGTGTCGCCAAGCTCATTATAATAATTAGTGTTTAGGCCCTAAACTTTAGGTTGTCTATGAATATCTATGATTTCATACATCAGTGTTTACATACCTGCAACTGATTGTCAATGTTAATTTATACTGATTTTCTTTTTTACTATTTTATTCGCAAATGATATTATTTGTACATGGATACTGACTGCTATTTCTTCTCCCATACTTGTTACGTCCACTTATTATCATGTACAACATATTTGCAATATCTTTTCACTGTATACCGTGTTAATAATATGCTTGTTTGTATACGAAACGTGTTTCACTAGTTATAAGTAACCTGTGATTATGATTGGCAACTGATAGTATATCTGGACCAATAGATAGGCGTTGAAAAATTATCGATACAGTTTTTGAAAATATCTATTATATATTGTAACATGTTAATAGTCTTATGAAACCGATTAGCACAGTTCAGAATTTTACAGTCATAACATATTATATCGTTTGATTACATCAGTGCTTCCCAACCTTTTTCATTCCACGGCCCCCTAAATCTGAAAAAAATAATCCGCGGCCTTCCTCAATACAAAACATATTCTGCGGCGGCCCACAATATGGGAAGCACTGGTTTACATGATGTTGTCTTAGGATCACAACTTGTCTCCGTTTGATTCGACAATTTCTTAATGTTATATGAAATAATGTGACTAATTGACCAACTACTTATATGCATGTCAAAAAATAATATCAGAATAGTATAACATGGTATAGATCAAGGTTTCTCAATCTTTTTTGACTCGCGTGCCACTTGATAGTACATTACCCTCAATTGTACCACTATACAAAAATATTTTTATTTCGTGAAATTTGTTATTGCAATATATTATTTGAATGGTAAGAAATATAAAGACATGATGGACGCAATGGATCTGTTTTGTAGAAAATAAGTTATTTGCGGGGTCACAATTATAATATGCTCACAGATTAATAAATTTATCTGCTATTTCGTTATACTTACTCATATTACTGATAACTGGTTTTAATATAAACACAAAACTAAAAAGTACATATAATATACATAGTTAAATTTTCATTAATTAATTAAACATTAATTAAATTTTCTTACAAAATAAATTTAATAAGATGCTTTTGCTTGTTTTGAGGAGCATAGATTATTAATTGTTTTGGCATTTACTTGGTAGAACTCCATTATAATAGGGTAAAAATAGCAACGTATTTAGTTCTACAGTTTTTTGTATTTATGGGTTGATAGCTATTTCGGCTTTCGCCATCGTCAGAACACAATATACTGATTATTATGTAATTACATTAGGGGTTTTAAAAATGGTTAGGATGTTAGAGTGAATAAAATGATGCATTGTGTATCTCTTCGTAAGCCAGTAAAAATGTAACTGGACTCTTTCATTGAAATATGTTTTCACATTAATTCGTCTTTAATTAATTTATTATTGTATAATTATAATACAAAACATTTTGAATGTTTAAGTATAGCAAAATTTATCTTACGCGCAATGCGTATTGGTAATATTTGGATAAAAAACTTATATTATTAAAAAAATCAGTAAATTAAAAAAACATTGCCAAATTTGCAATGTCGAGTCCAGCTCGACATAGGACTTCTAAGGGTTAATCATAGTTCCGAAGATCGTGAAAGCCGAAATAGCTATCAACTCATAAATTTAAAAACTGTATAACTAAATACGTTGCTATTTTACCCTATTAGGAACATAGTTGTTCGAAATTCGGTTCAAATTAGAGTATCCAATCCCGGAGTCTGTGATCCCGGGATTTCGATTTGAAACCCTAGTTCAAATGATGCGAATCCTATGCTGCCGTGTCAGAGGAAAAAAGGTATCGATTGCCGGATTTTCGATCATCGACTGTACATATTTAGGTCGACTATGATTAATTAAGATAATGTTTATTAATTATATATTTGTACATCATTCATTCCTGCATGTCCGCCATTATGTGGCCGAAATATTTGGTTTCGTGATGATGGATCAGGTTTCGTTATTTTGAATCAATCTTGGAAGCAATGTTTCGTTAATTTATACCAGTAATATATTCTCGGTTTATGTTTAATTTCGTTACAGCAACACTTCCGTTTTATTTGTAGTTACTTGATTATGTAACTAATATTAAAATAGTGTTGCCATAGCTATTCGAAACGTGTACGATGTTTTGCATGTATGTTTTCGCTTCAGTTCCTCGGTCAGCTGACGAAAGTGAAAATATTATAAATCAGGTGTTTGGTATGCCAAGGTAGTCTGGCAGAGTTCATGTACTCCGATAATAAACTGGAAATATCAAAAATAATTTAACTAGAATTTGCTGAGTAAATCTATGGATTTACACTATTAATTAGTATCCGACAACTAAATATTTCAATTATTTTCTTGTTTTCATACACGAAAAATAAAGAAACGCTCATGGCGTGCATGAAAAATAAAATGGATAAATGAGGAGCAAAAATTCAAAAAGTGTTTTGTCACACAAATACAAAGCTTGGAAAATGGTGATTTAAGTGTTGCAAAAGTGACTATTTGTATGAATGTGTCAACCTTATGATTTCATTTTAATATGAAAAAAAACCTTTTTGAACACTAATTTTGATTTCCATTCATAGGTTTTATTATGGGCTATCAGAATTGATATAAAACGCCATTTTTCAATATTTGTGACAAAACACTTTTTGAATGTTTGCTCCTCAAATAAGTAAAATGTGTTTTGATATAATTAATAAAATATTTGAGTATGTCATGAAAAAAAAATACATTCCTTATCTGTTACACAATATTATTAAATAAAACTTCGGTGTCCTTCAGCTATCGCTCGAATTCTTGTACATACTACGTTATATGTACATACGTTGCTTTTTCATGTAATATAATACATATTCATTTAGTATTCTACCAAATAAATGTAAATTCAATCGACTAGTCCAGGGGTAGGGAACCTTTTCTTTTCTAAAAGCCACATTCGTTTATATGATTCAACATAAGTTGGTTCAACCTGCCAATGGGGATGCCACTGGGGAGAGCTTTAACGGTGTTCAATAATATTGCTTCGGATGTCGACATATTCCACGTAGACGTGGGTGAGTTCCGACGAATACTATTTTTTATGTATTAAAGTAGAGTTCGTCGGAGCTTACTCAGTTGACTTCCTTGCCACTTTTTTTTTTTACTGCTTTTAATACTAAATTGTACTATTTTTTTTCTCCATTGTAAAAGTTTTAAATTTATAATTTGTCAACCTTGTACAATGTTAATTAAATAAATAAATAAGGCCGCAGTAAACATTGACAGGCAATTGAGTTGGGAATCTTTGGCAGGAAACAATTTCATGCCAATTATTAAAGCCTAGAAATTTACAGATATCCCAAAATTACTTGTGTGGGATTTTTTTAAAATTTATTTTAGGTCATTCTGGAATTTTGAAATCTAAAATTCCAAAAATTTAAAAGTGTTGGCCGATCAAGTCAAAAGGCCCCACCAGAGTAGCCAAAGGCCGCAGGTTCCCCACGACTGGACTAGTCACTTCGCAAGCATTCTGAGAAAACTTATTTGCTTCTCGTTATTATGTTATCTTTCTCGATTTGCAAATAATGACAGTTTTTAAACCTATTCATGAAAATAATTTAAGAAATAACACTGAAAAAAACGATAAAGTGTTTTTGGAAGATGTAATATGTAAACAAATAAAAAAAACTGACGGACAAGTTTTTTCGACCGATACTTATAATATGTTCTATGGGTATTAATGTATAAACCAAACAAGAAGTTTCTCAGTAATGCGGTTATTGCTTTTTCCTCCCGACTGTATCTCTTGTATACTGCACCTTCTGGATATCGCAAGAATTAGTTGTGATATGGAGTTGATTCAGACGCTGCCAAACTCTGCAATAAATATCTTGGCATGTTGCCAACAAACATGGCTAACTTTTCGCAAGCATATATATACCTTATATGTGCAGGATCGGAATATTAATACGACGCGCACACATGGAAGGATGTTTATCCTTCACGAGGGTGTGTTCTTATGTCTGGCAGAGCAGGGTGTACATTGTAAAACGAAAAAACTTCAGTGCACAACTTGAAAAGAAGAGCTATTAGTTAAGAAAAATAATTCTTTTGTAACCCCATCATTTCACCCTTTTTGAAAAAATATATTGAGCGACTGACTAACAATCAGTTACGTTAATTAAATACCTTGTATATCGTAAGTATATACTTAAATCATATAATCATAAAACCTTTGCCGACAAACAAATAATATAATTCTTGAAACTACTTACTACTCAAATCTGTTGGCATTCCCATGAGCTTATCCTTTTCGCCAGCAATGGCTTTGGACTCAGTGATGCATTTATTTCTTATATAAACACGACACTTTCATTTGCTAAGCGTCAGTTCAAGTTCATCCGTGCACTTGAATGCCTGAAGATGCCGGAAGGCGAAACCCGGGTCGTTAGTGACAAAATCTGTGAGAATGTACATAGTTTGAACGATTCAAATTTAATATTAAAATTCCACCAAGCACCTTCAGTCGAAATCTTAAATTATATACTTAACAGTTTTATAAATTGATTTTTCAATCGATTTATGAATTTCTGTTCGAATGCATGGATGTATGTGATGTCTTGAATTCCCTCATCCTCCCACTTATATTATCCTATAAACGAGGCGTATCGAAAGCGATTAGTTAACCACTAGTCCTTGTAATAGCCTTTTTCGTCTATCCCCACTTCTCTCTTTGAAAAAGAGAGGATGGGCGACTGAGTAACAAGGAGTCGTAGAAACACATCTGTTGAGATAAACTCCATAGAGTCCATATGCTCCACATTGGGAGCGGACATATTAATATATATATATCGTAAGTATACTTAATAACTGAGTGTAGTGAGAGCTATTAGCTAATTACTAGTCATGTCCTAGCCTTATCTTTCTATCACTACTACTATCTTTGAATAAGAAAGATTGAGCGAGTAACAAACAGTTTTCGTACAAAAACTTATGTTTAGCAACTTCCATTTGGAGACCATAAGCTCCACATTGGGGGCGGACATGGGTAAAAAATAAATAAATATTGTAAGTCTCAATGTATGCCGATGTGGTAAAAATCAATTTATTTGAATCTAAATGAGGTTTTTATTGGTCGTATGGAAATCAGTCAGTACATACTTGGTTGATAATATAATACCAACAACGAATAGAGCAACAAAGCTGTAAATATTTAATTCTAATTCAAAATATCCGCTAAGTAACCACTGCTGTATTAAAAATATTTGTATGATAATATTTACTACTTATTTTTGTTTGAAGATAAGGCTTGAAGTCTTAAAGTCTTAAAGTAAGACTTTCTCGGCGAAAATTTCTGTATGAAAAAAAATAGATTGACTAAATTTCATTAAAAATTTAAATGAGCAATTCTTTTGTAGATTCTTATCCGCAAAATTTTAAGCAAGCACTTAATTGTTTTTGTTGGAAAGAAATGTTCGGAAACAATGAATTGTTTCGTTTCGACAACATCAGCGAAAAATATTTGATAAAGCGTCTTTCTCATTAAGTTTAGTAATTCAATTTGAAGATAGTACACACTGGGCAGAAATTTAATTTCCCATTTCAGCGGAATAATCTACTTTTAGATGTAATGAGAAACGATGGCGAAGTAATATAACGTTGATTCGTTCGCATACTTGGAATTTGCTTCGTCTTCAAGTATATTTTTTGATTAGCTTTCTGATTTAAAAATAAACTTACACATTTATTTAATTGCAATTCAAAAATATCGGCAGGTATAAGTAATAAAGAAAAACACAATATTCCTTTGAACTTATTTCCACTTTTATTTACCAAAATCTGGTCCGGTTCCGCTCACGGAACATTATCAACTGATAAGAAATATAATTTAACAGTGAATTTACACAAAAAATAAATTAAATAAAAAGGTGTAATAAACAATTGGCATTTAAAAGAATTTACAAATTACAGTAGAAATTATGAATAAGTGACTCTAAACTAACACAATTTAAAATGTTTTAACACCTCAAACATGTAATTGCAAAGATCATCAAAGAGTAATAAAATTGCAATCCATTTTACATGATTGTGATATATTTAATAGATGTTGCAGTTTGCGCAAATGTTCGATTCCATCTTAACATTAGAGGAAAAAAAATACGTGACTTAAAATAAAACATTTGTTTTTTTTATGTCCCTCAGAAACGTTATAACGTTTTTGACAAATTGTTATTTCTTAGACGTGCTGTTACGAAGAGGGAAAAATATCAAAATCTCAATTTGCGAAACGACTTTGGCCTTGTTTGCCTATACAAAATGGTTCAGTAACTCGATAGTTTAGATTTTTCTGTAATATTTCAATATAAAAATATCACGTTCAACAGTGTCAAATTGACTGACATTTGAAATTTGATATCATCTTTGTGAAATCGTTGAAGTCGTTTTATGGTGTTAACTGTTATCAGTTGAAAACGATCACGATGAGTGAAATTGGGCCTGATCATTTGATATAAATGTGAAAGAATTGTGGATAATATAATGAAAAAATCGTGTAATTGAACGTCTGTCTGAGCGTGTTAAGTTAAGATTGAGATATTTTTTTTATTTTATCGTATTTTTCGTAATGTATATTGAATTTAAATAGCGTCACAGAAATAGCACCAAATTCATTTGACCACAAAAAAATTGTGAAATTAATAGTGAAGATATCTCCGTTTTTATTTATTTAAATCCCCTATAAAAACTCGTGAAAAATAACAAAATATGACTAACCACTGCATTTTGGTGAGGTGTGATATTTTCAAATAAAAAATAGTATACCTGAAATCACAAACAAGCAGAGGTGTGGGGACAGAATGGGGAGAAACTGTCATCGACCTCACTATTACTGGACTCATATTATAAACATTAACAACTGCATACAAACTAAACTGAAATATTTGTATACATATTTCTAATATTATTTCTTTCTTCTAGAATCTAGATCCATAAATTCTGCTAAAATTAAATTTTACCGTTTGTAAAGGGGTAACAGGATGTAAATAAATTGTATGTTTGATGTTTATTTTAGTGGGATATTTTCATCTGTGTCCCGATAATCACTTTTCCAATAGGAGGCCTATCTAAAAACATGTAAAATGTAAATGCAAATTATTTTTAAACATAATTAAAATTTATATAGTTTATGGTTGAAATATTTTAATATAAAGCACACCAAATAACAGGAGATTAAAATTATTGGGATAATATGCAAATTGCTATATTATATTGGGTGAAAAGTACCTGCCGACGTATATTGTCTAATAACTTACCTTTACCTAATCAGTGAAATGGTTTTTGAAAAACCTTACTGCGCGAATACTTCTTAACTAAACCTTACCCAACCTTTTTCAATTTTCTTCAAAGGGTATATTTTAAATTAACCTTTTTATTTTAATCTGTACATTATAGTACACTGGGGTAGATATGCACATACCTACTTCTGTGTTTTTCCTCGCGTCGTGTAGACCTTTCCACGATCGATCCCGTTTCCAGACTAAGCAATGTTTCAGGTGCTCGGTCACAAGGAATATGAAAACGACGATTCCCCTCTCTTCCAGTACCGCATTGAGGCTTAGCCGGGAGACTAGCGCCGTTGTTCTATAGTTATAATCGTAAAACAAGTCGATAGTTTTTATGTATGAACGAAATTTTTGCCAAGAAATTGAATTGAAACAACAGTTTCATGATCGTGCATGCCATGTGGGTTTCTTTACGTTTCGTGTATACAAAGAAAGCGTTGAAACATCTTCACTGTAGATTGATGAAATTATAAAATTATAAAGACCACTTGTTATTTTTATATTCAATGCTTTGCTGTAGACATGGATGTTTGTGATGTCTAAACATTTCCATCACCATTTCAATCCTAAAGTAACAGGGCGTTGCGATTATCTAACCACTAGTCATGTCCTAAACCTATCTTTTCTATTTCTACTCTCGGAGTAATCAGCAGTTCTCGTAGAAAAACGTCTGTTGAGATACCTCCACTAGGACGCCATATGCTCCACATTAGCAGCGGACATAGCTTTTTAAAAAAAATATCATAATATTTCTCTTGCAAATTTACACCTCATTTTCTATGAAATTATAAGATATACTGTCGAAAAAAATTAATCATATTCAAATGCATAAACAAATCTTAAAATTGACAGTTACAATGACAGTTGACGGGAAACTGTAACTTTTTTCTTAATTCAATTTGAATACAAAAAGTTTTTTTTTTAATCCATGTCCGCTCCCATTGTGGAGCATATAGCCTCCTAATGGAGGTATCTCAACAGAACTTTTTTGTTTTTTTTTCTACGAGAACTGTTTGTTACTCAGTCGCTCAACCTCGTAGTAGGGAAAGAAGGATAAGGGTAGAACAGGACTAGTGGTTGGCTAATCGCTATTGCTACACCCAGTTATTAAAGGATCAGAAGGATGGGAGGAAAGAAAATGATGTGAACTGACATCACAGACACCCAGTCTTCGATCACAACTTTTGAATTGAATAATTCTCAAATTCACTGTGATCTGACCGGGAATCGAACCCAGATCTGCGTGATCGGTAAAGCAAGATCTCACCAACTGGGCCACAGCAGGCGACAAAAAGTTACGTTAACAAAAGCTTAAAAACGCATTTTACAAAATTAAAAATATATATAATGACTTCACAGCCCTAGATAAAACATAAACTGTGACATCAATATGGAATTCGTACGAATGAGTATTTTTTAAAAAATAATGCTACAGCGAACATCCTAAAAGTGAGATAAAACACAATTTGTAGTATTTAATTACACAATGTTATATATAGTATTATCGACGAGGGAACATTTTGGCCGTTATTTCGCTTATCTATACCGGTCCTGATTAAACCACCAAATGGTGGAATATTTACTGCAAACTGAGTTTCACATATAATATTACACTGTCACTTTACCAAGAATAATCATTAAACACTTCATAAGTGATTCGTGAATTTTGTATTATAGAACGACTCCACCTCTGCCGCTCTCCCTTTGTTCCTGTCCCCACTCATCCCGCCCTTCAGACGGGAGAATAATAATTTATTTTTAGATTTGAGTTTGACATACGAGGTACCTACTCCAGCTCCCGTTCTGCCAGCCTAATACCGTTGACCTGGAGAAGCGGGCGAATTGCTTAATTGCTGGTGCCGGATGAAATCTCCGCATCTTTTTTTGAACAGACCCTCGTTTATTTTATTTGTCTCCGTCGATTGCTCGTTAAAAATAATCAAAACGGTAATTGGACGCCATTGACGTTCCTAGCATGTCGCTTTGGAAAAAAACATTGTAGTGCTTTCTATTTGCTAGAATGTTGTCAAAGAACTTGTGTTTCGATTGAATGGAACCTTTTGTATATTTTTATTTACCATATAATATATCGTCATTGCTCTGGCAGAAGTTGGCAAGTTACAGATTGATTCTGAGTAAACCGCAAATGAAAAACATTAGATCGTTATTTTATTTTACATATAAGTATAATAATTTATAAATTATAATATATCTAAAGTGGTATTATTATTTTCAGTTACATTATGAGCTTTGGCAGCGGTGATAGATTCATAATTATTTGTTCATTTAGTTCTTAGGATGTCATTGGCTTGATTATGCCTATTTATTTATAATTACTTAAATGCATTTAGCTTAATGGCCTTTGCTACAAAGATGTTAACATATTGACGCCGAATTAAAATTGAAGTCACGAGATGGTTTGCAAATTGTGGGACTATAATGCAAAACGTACTATTTCCAAAATGAGCGATATAGAGTGAGGTATGCAGATAAGGTAATTCAAGCCTAAGGAATCGACTGGTCCTATTAATGTCTAAAACACTGTCGTTTTCAAATTGGTAATCATATTTTTATGCAAATATTATTTTGTTTGTGTTATCCGTTATAGTATTTGACTCTACTGAAAAGTTAGAGTTGTGGAAATAGTACGTTAAGTGTCTTATGTATATCGAATTGAACGAGCCGCAGAACATTTTATATATACCGCTTCTGTCAAGTGTGTTAATTTTATTTATACTATTTTTAAGATCAGTTACTAAATTGTTATCAACTTTAAATGCCACATTAACCGATTTTTTAATTTCTTAATAGATTTGTTTGCTAATTCTCCTCAGGTAGTTAATAGATTTTAAGAAATGGTTATTTTGGGTAACTTTAGGATAAAGAACCAATCTTATATTTTTCTTTGAATTCTATCACTTTTTTACACGGTTTTTTGAGGAAAGTATTGATTATATACCGTGTAAAAAAGATTTGACGTTTTTTACTTCCACACGACTCTAATAAGCAGCAGGACGGATGCATCGCTTTTTACTTACTTCTTTATCGATTATTGATTACATTAAATGTTACCTGTGTATTTTTTCCTATGCAGGTCAATGACGATGATTCAAAGCAGTTGACCAATTAGAAGCAGAACGGGGTTACAGTTTCAAGAATTCCTAGATATCACAATCCAATTAAATGTGACTGATTGAATTTAAGACATTTTATTATTTCATTCGGATCTTAAGCACGTAATTAAATCAGTCAACAGCGTTTCCCAAATATATTTAGTCGCCGAGCCTTTCTATAATACATATTATAAAACAAAACAGAACCCCCTTAATTATTATGTGTTTTCAAAAAGGACGTTTCAAAGAATATAATATATATAGATCGAAAGTATAAAAATACCATGGGGAAATCAATGTAGAGCATATGGCCTCCTAATGATCATATTTGTTTTCGTTGATCAATGCACTACAGATCAGACATCAGTGATAAGCATTAGATTTTTTTGTGAATTTGAGACTGTGTCGGCAAACTAAGCGATTTTGTATAAAAACGAAATTTTATTAAAAAAATAAAGCACTCTTTTGTACTCATTCGACTTTTAGATGTATTTTCATATAACCAGTGATATAGTGTTCTCCCTATTGTTGCGATGGAAGTGGGTAAATTTTTGCATACACGAAAATTGTCTTCAATAAATATCTTTGCTAAACCCTATTTTACTCGCACCAGATAAAACCATATGATTTTTTTTATCAACTTTTTCGCGAAACCCCTTTTGAGAAAGGCTGGTTATTCAATAAAAAAAACGTCTACAGATTGAAGTGTCGTTAATAAAGTATTACTGAATTATTACGAACATCAGCGTTTATTCGTTTCGAAACACTAAATTGCAAAAACGACATTAAATAGCGAGGAAATTAATTTTCTTTCTCGAAGAATCAAAACCTGCTACGTTATATTATAACTCGAGTTATTTATTATTATTGAATCAGAGTAGGTCGAATAGTAACTATCTAAGTTCAATGAACTCTTTAAAGTGTTCGTATTATTCGAGATTATTTGTGAAGATTCTTGCGATACTGGGTTTGAATACCATTTAGTCGGTATCTTATATCAGTACCCTATAAAGCTGGGGCTCTTAACCCCGCGCCCGCGGGCGCATGTGCGGGCGCCCTTAGAGCCATTTTTGTGCACTCCAGGCAAAGTATCAATTTATATTTTTTATACAAAATATATATTAATATTTTTTTTATGTTGGTCAACGTTCCTGGCTTCGGTTACGGAGGTCACGTGTTCGAATCCCTGTACGGACAGTTTATAAATTGATTTCTGAATTTCGGTTCAAAGGCATTGATGTATGTGATGTCTTAAATTCCCCTCTCCCAACCATCCTATCCAATGAACGAGGCGTAGCGAGAGCGATTAGCTAATCACTAGTTCTGTCCTAGCCCAATCTTTCTATTCCTACTCTTTTTGGAAAAGAGATGTTGAGGAACAGTTCTCGTAGAAACACTTCTGTTGAGATAAACTCCATTAGAAGTCCATATGCTCCATAGCGGACAAGCGGACAAGGTAAAAAAAAAAACGTTTTTCTACTATTTCACTGATGATTTGTAGTTACATGACAATACAGATAATTTTAAACGTAAGATTTCTCTTTTAGGTGGGGCATTTTTTTTAAATTGAAATATTTCAGTTTTCATTATAAAGGTTTACCTTTAAGCAATCGATTGGCATAGTTATCTTAAAATTGACTTTTTTCATTTTATCTTACTGTTGCTTTATGGTAGCGATATATCGTTGTAGATATATTTAAATATTTAATTCAAATGAGTAACGAGCGAATACTTTGTTACCGACCACATTGGAGTAGTTTTATTTATTTACATAAAAGCAATGATTATTGTAAAGCAGGTGTTTTGAAGTACCCGCACAAAACAGAAGTGCTACCCGGAAATCACTCACGTGTTTTTCAACTTGTTTCCGTGACTCACATCTTCCCCGGAAAATGCTTTGTTTGCTCTATCGGAAAAAACGACCTCACTTTGTTCGACTCGATCGTTTGTTATTAGTGTGGCCATTGGTCATAAAATCTTTCAAGTCAAGAATTACAGTTTACAATCGAGTTTTTGCACTCCTAGACATGTCTTGCGTCAGCTGTCATATGCTTCTTTGCTAGTGCGTAATATAACACAGTTTAAACGACCGGTTTCGCTTCACGATTAATGAATTCGGATTGAAATTGGATTTCATTATTTCAAATAGTGACTCTTTGAAAATCAGTTTTCCTCCTGTTACTCTTTGGAAAATATGTTTTTAGACAACAATAAACTTCTACTAATATATTACGTAGTAAAGTATTTTAAGGACATATCGACTGTGGAAAGGAAAAAGGGCGTAACCAACAGTTTTTTCAAAACAGCTTTTTTTTTCTCGATAATTACAATGTATCAAACTTCATACACGTGCTATCAAAAGAATGCAAGCTGAAAATGCCGAATTAGTATCTAAATTTAGCCTTTAAGTTTGAAAAAGATGACCTTGTAAGAAATTGAAAACAAGAAAAAGACTGAAAGAAAGGTTTTTCCTAGACAATTTCTTAAATTAATATTAGATTATGTCAATTAAACACCAGCTTAGAAGCCTCCCTAGCACTTCAAGGTTGTGGATATTTCACAATTTGCATATGGCCCAAAATCATCTAAACACGTTTTTTGAGTCTCCTGTAAAATTTGCTATGTGTGAGTTACGTCCTTTTTCCTTTCCAGAGTCGATACGTAGTATTTTTTTTCCTTTGTAGATTCGTGTATCGTCGTGCATATTTCACGAAATCGGATTTTTTTTTTCGCTGCACCCGCAAAGAAAAAATAACGATTATGATATAAGGCAGCGGTCGGTAAAGTGTGGTCCGCGAGAAAGTTTTAGTGGTCCGCAGAGAAATCTGACATTATTTTATGAACATAGTGCATTTTTAGACGCATTTGATCACTTTTTTTTCAACATGTCATATTAACCATAAAAGTCCAGTTAGTGGCCCGCTGGATTAAAATTGTGAATTTAGTGGTCCGTGAGCTCAAAAAGTTTGCCAACCGCAGATATAAAGTGTTCAAGAATTGCTTTACAAGTATGTCTATTTTGTCGAGAACAGACTTTATAATTCGTACTGTATTTTGTCATTTTTAGAGCAATTTTTTGAAAAAAAAAACACATATTGGAGTTGAAAAGCGCATCGACGATAATATGTAAAATTCAGCCGTCAGTTTTCTTGAGTTTTATGTATGTATTCGTAAACTGTAATCGGGTCAAAATGAAACCAAAAATATGACACATACATACCAATAAACAACATTTATTTAATCTCTTTTTAGTCGTGACTATGGCAGCTTCAAACAAAAATACTATTTTTTTTAACCAACTTTATTAATGAATAAATTCTTATATTAGAAACCGAGTTACCAAATTCAAAAAACCGCCTTTCGAATGTAGACAATTTTTGCTAAAAAGCGATGTTCCCAATATAAAACATAACTGCTACCAATGAAGTGTACATTACATACAGTAATCTCTTCATGTTTTTGTAGAAAACTCCATACATAGATTGACAAATTCATGTATGAAAATTTCCATTTGGGGATTCGCACCTGTGATCCAGCGAGACCATTGAACGTTCAGCTATAGCTTGGGAGTGGAATGTATGATATTAAATGTGTGTGGAGAAAAAAGTAGACGAATACATTTTCGTCGTAATATATTATTTATTCTGTTTTGTCACATTTGCCACACACTCCATTCAACCAAGCCTCACAAACTATTAAAACATACCCAACGCTCTATGGAAAATGATTTTCCACTTATCGATATTTCCTCTCTGACATTCAAATGTAATATTGTTTTTCTTGTTATGCGTCTGCTTGCTCGCTGCACTCTATTGCTTAAATGCCGAAAGGTCTCCTCTTCGAATATATCGATAATTAATTTCTCAGCGCATTATACTTCCTGGCAATTTCCAGAAATAACTTTCAATAATTCTATTATGGTATGCTGATGCAGAAATCCCTTTGTTGCATCAGTGTAGGTGGTTTCGTTGCACAATAAAGGCTCCATTATCCCCATGCACAAGCGAGTGCATATAATGCACTTGGGAATTCAATGAGCATCTGGCACTGGCGTATTAATCATGAAAAGCCATAACTATAGAATTACATCGTGTTTACTTAAAAGCCTTTCACGCTGATACTGTTTTTGTACACATTATAAGGCTATTTTCATTATTTATTTAACTATGCAATTACTATAAATACTTTTTAATTTAATTATAAATAAGATTATTTTTTCCCGAAATGTAACGTTATTTGATTATATCTATGATCAATATAAATATATTTTTGAATATTATGAATTAATAAACACACAATATTCCTTTGTACTTCATTCCACCTTATTAATTAGGTCAGGACCGGTTTCGCTCATTGCGAGCATTGATTGTCAATGAATTGTTTAAGAAGTATAAAACACAACAAAATATAACGTTTTTACGATTCCTCATAATATGATAGGTATATATAATTTACGAACTTTGCGCTGAACACAAATAATATTTTTTATCATGAATTTATAAATGCCCCGTCTGAGAAATAATTATCGTCATCTGAAAACTGGGTTGGTTTTCCCGCTACTATAAATATAAATAATATTATGTTTGGGCGAAATTTCCACGAATAAGTAGTTGGTTATTTCCACTAATTTTCTTACGAATCATCACTTACTTAAATACATTATTTATGAATTAATTTAGCAAGGAAAATTGTTTTGTCTAAAACACATACGAATTGTTCGTTAGATAATGAACGTGGTTTGTGTCATATATCATTGTATTTTCTATTAATTACTTCTAATATGTCTAGAATAGCGTTTGTCAACTGGATGTTTTCGGAACCGATCTAGCTTCTTATAAAATAGTATGATTAGACATTATATATATTACTACCGCCATCACTATAATATAATGATTGCTAACGGAATCATAAACGTGAACTTATCACTGTCTATGACAGGACAAAGCCAAAATAAATAAATATACGAAACGTTATTTCGCAATTATAATTTATCAGTCACAATTCACCTTAAATAAATTTATTATACCGTATAAGGTGAAGAGGAATGATTTGTTCGTATGAAGTGGTGATAATTTCTAAAAAAATATGATTCCATTATTTAGATCAAATATCAAATCGTCTTGATTTTTCATTTGTTGAAAAGAAATATGCCGTCGTGTCCATAGCAACTGCGTTTAATGAAAATAACTTTTCATTGATTTCAGTCGAAGCAATCTATACAATTTGTACGAAAAAATACTAAGGGTAAAATCACACTCTATCGTTTATTGTAGGCAACATTTCTCTGATCGTTAGCTTTCTTTTTACCTATACGTGAAGGGCCAGAAGATTGAATCGTTTTGAGTTTTATTTTGAATATTATTTAAAGGTTTACCAGATATTTTGCACTGGCAATACTGTCCTGTGCAAACAGTGCTAAAATATACGGAACATAGAAAATGAAGAGATATTTTTGATTATTATAAACACTTTCTAAGAATAAATATATATTTTTTAGTTTTGTCTGTGCATTATAATATTTTCACATGTTATATATTAATTACGTAACAAATTTACATGGTTTTCACTTTCAATTATATTCATTTAAAAATGTATTTATGCAGTGTTCATCCTACTGACAATAGCAAGATATGATGTTCTTTTTGATTGTCGTTTTTAAAATGTTTTCTTGAAAAGAAAGTATTTGTAATAAACTGATTCAAATAAATGCATTTTTTCTCTCCATATCTTCTCCCTATATATCATGCTGATCCGTTGAGTAGATCATATGGATGGCCATCAGTGAACTTCCGCGACGTCGGTATCCACCTTGTTGGTAGAAGAAACAGGCAGGGTTCAGACTCTTGAAGCATCCGCAGCACATGTCTAAGCTAGGTCCATCGTTGCTTTTTTATAAAGGATGTAAGAAAGGGCTGGTTAATCCGCTCTCTTATCTCCGTATTTCTAACAAAGTCATACCACCGTAACTCTAGTATTAACGGCAGGCATCTGTTGTCAAAGCGCAGTTTATTACTATGTACATACATACCGCTACCTAAATGTAACAGTTAATGAAAATCAAGAAAATTGATTCTCATAAAAAATAGGCCACTCGATTGCTGAAAGCTTAACATACAATACACAATAAAACACTGATAAATATCGACTGTGGAAAGGAAAAGGGACGTAACCTTACAAATTTTACAGGAGGCACAAAAAAAAGTTTTTTGATTATTTTGGCCCATATGCAAATTATGAAACATACACAACTTGAAAGTGGACGGAGACTTCTAAATTGGTGTTTAATTGACATAATCTAATATGAATTAAAGAAATTGTCTGGGAAAAAACTTTTTTTCAGTCTTTTTTTTTGGTTTAAATTTTCACAAGCTCATCTTTTTGAAACTTAAAAGCTAAATTTAAATACTAATTACTGGCATTTGCAGCTTACATCCTTTTGATATAACGTGTATCAAGTTTGATACATTGTGGTTATCGAAAAAAACTGTTTTGAAGAAACTGTCTGTTACGTCCATTTTCCTTTCCACAGTCGATATACATATAAACGAACAATTTGAAGCAAAATCTTTGTTGATACATTTAACTTCAAAGCAACAGTGGGATAACCAGATACAAATAGGTTTATACAAACAATGTTCATTTTATCCTCTATATCAGAAACCGCAAACGAAACTTATTTCAACTAAAATAAATTATTTTAAACGATGGCGCAAACATTAAATTTCAATTAGAGTTTTCATGACAAAAAGTTTTATGATAACTACCAACTAATTTGTTCATATTACGCGTGACATATCGCCTAAAGAGATTTAAATTATAAATACATGCAAATTAGCTTGGCTTGAAGGTTTTCTTACAACGAGCATTATCGTAAAAAAATGTCACTTCCCTTACTAATATAATATTTTGCGCAAATTCGATACATCCAATTATCACTGCCAAGGTTTCATATATATGTTATTAGTATTTATTGAATTTTCTTTTCACGGCCGTACGAAAATATTTCTTCAATGACTGGTTTATAATATTCATATGGCGTGTCGATAGGCTATTATATTTTATTTGTGCATACATTTTCCCTATTTCATCTTTGATTCATTTCTATTTTATCGGATTTTATGACGTCTCAAAGTGTCTGTTCTTTTACCTGAAAGATAATATTGATCTGTGCAGTAAACAACAAAATTTATAATTATAGTTAATCAATAAATGACTAAAGTCGCATTTCAAAGAATTTCTTACCTTATTTATACTATTATTCGTACTTGCTGTGATGTGGCCATTGCGTCATTATTATTGTTTATAACATCAATTAGTATTCACGTGTATTTACCAATTTTCCTTATCAATATAAAAATTCCCAAGTCCTCAATTTTCTTGGCAATTAGAAATTATTTTTAATCTCACTCTATTTGCCGTTTATAATTATTGTATAATTTACACTTATAACAAAATGATTTTGACATTGCCGAGACTTACACCGAGAAACCCATCATGGAATATAGACACCGACAGTAAATAAACATTCAATATAAAAAAAAAAAGCCGTGTGTTGTCGTTTCACACAAGTCGTTTTTTTCTGATAAATATAGATTTATCATTTTTTTTTCTAGCTGAATAGAAGAAGAATATTTTATTCTGTTATTGTAAAGAAAAAATATTAAATGTTCGTGTTATATTACTTTTAATATCTTACAAACTATCAAGCGTTAGAGATAAATTTATATAACTTTGCCGTTTTACTACATTGATACGCTTTGTGTATAATACACAGAACGTGTAGGTGTATTAGTATGTATTTCTTCTGTGATTGGTCAAAAGACGAAAGGGTAGCAGGCACACGCTTTTTCGCCATCGTCAGAACAAATAATAATAGTTCTGACGATGGCGAAAGCCGAAATAGCTATCAACGCATACAAATTATTAAATACTTTGATATTTTTACCCTATAATAATGGAGTTCTACCAAGTAAATGCCAAATAAATTAATATCATAATAATACTTATCTCTACATCGCTTTTTTATCAAAAATAAAAGTGCAAAAGTTTCCGTTCATAACGATTTTGCAACGCTACCATTAACCGTAGTTCTTTTCAATTTTCATTTATTGTCATCTCGCAGCAAGTTTTCGCTATTACTGCGAACGAAGACCTTTTCTATCTCGCGTAATGCTTCTCAAACGGTCTCCATCTTTTACTATCTATGATCTGTAGACTGTCTGCATCTTATCATGATCCCCTAAACTGTCTTCCTGAACCCATTGTAAACTCAAAAGTATTTTTATCACGAATATACTCCAAATAGACTAAATCAGATTCCGGTCTATCTGTATTATCTTTGCCTCAATAAAACACGAAATAATTCCTGCGTATACTTTTGATTTTGTGAGGAATTCAGAGATTAGGGAACGTACAAGATAGCGCTCCGTCACGTCATTGGTTGAGACATTGAAACTGGTTGGATCACGTGCTGCGGATGCCTCCGAACACCTTCTTGCCTGCCTCTTCTTCTGACCGGTGGGGTTCCGGCGTCTTGGACGACCGTGGGGTACTATTCATTGGATATACTCAATGGAACTGAGGGACTTTCGATGGTTTCGGCGGTAACTTTGTGGAAGTTCATTTTAATAGAAAATTAAAATTAACTTTGATTATTCCACGTATTGTGTTACTAACTGTGACACGTGTTTCGCCTCTTTCAGAGGCATCTTCAGACTTACTATCGCAATAGTTTGTAGTTTGTAATGGTAATAGTTTGTAATGTTTAACGTCATTAGTAGTATGATTAAATTTGTTTGCACTGTTTCGATTTTATAATCCCCTCTTTGCTTCCCTTAAAAAGGAAAAATCCCAATCTGATTGATTACAACTCATTAGTATCATTAGTATCATTATCTGTTTGTTTTATTTCGATTCTACACCCCCCTCCTTACTCCTTTTAAAAGGAAAAAAACCCAAACCTCCATTTTGTAATTTTATAATTTTAAAATGTTAGAATCAATCTTGCTTCATTACTTAAGCAAACTTTGCGATAGTAAGTCTGAAGATGCCTCTGAAAGAGGCGAAACACGTGTCACAGTTAGTAACACAATACGTGGAATAATCAAAGTTAATTTAAATTTTCTATTATGGAACTGAGGGATGCTGGCAAGTCATGGGAGGAAACAAAGCAATTGGCGGAAAACAGGGAAACATGAATGTGCTCCACATACGAAGCGAATATGGTCAAAGAAGAAGAATAATTTCATAATATGATGTCATTTATTTGTATTTTTCGATATTAATCGTAGGCTTACTTACAGTCACTTACATAAGTGTCTTGGCGAATTTTAATAATTGATATGGACTACCAAGACGGGATAAACAGTGTGAATAATTTGTTAAGATAATGCTAACGACCCGAATATAACATTTTGAGGACATCTTTTATTTAAAGATTTTTCCTTGTGGCGTATGATTTATTTCTTCTTGAAATTAAATTAAAGCACCTTTTATTCGGCGCGTCCTTTTATCGATCAGGCGTCGCCACTTCGCGCTCATTATTTCCTTTGGGGTCTTTGAACTTAGAGATGTTTGTTTTTAGGTAAGGTTTTTTTATGCTTATAATCTTCGCACCGCATTAATTTACAGTCATTGAATTACATAGGAATCTATATAAAGAATTTTAAGTGCTATTTGTTCACATGTTGTCTTCTTTTTATCGCTTTGTCAGTCATCAGTTCATTTCTGTACTAATGTCACATTTTAAAATAAATATAAGGAGATTTTTAGAAAAAATACAATGAACACATTAAAAACGTTGGTTATTAAGCATAAAGAACAGCATGATATTGTTTTTGTATCGAAATCCTGGTTAGTTCAGATGTCCAGGATTTTGCAGGTGAATAAGAACATTGTCGCCTGCTGTGGCCCAGTTGGTTAGAGCTTTCTCTACCGATCACACAGGTCTGGGTTCGATTCCCGGTAAGATCACAGTGAATTTCAGAAGTATTCAATTCAATGTTTTAATTGAAGACTGGGTGTTTGTGATGTCAATTCACATTATTTTCCTCTCCTCCCATCCTTCCGATCCTTTAATAACTGGGTGTAGCAATAGCGATTGGTCAACCACTAGTCCTGCTCCAGCCTTATTCCTCTTTCGCTACTACTCACGTTGAAAAAAAGAGAATGAGCGACTGAGTAACAAACAATTCACGTAGAAAAACTTCTGTTGGGATATGCTCCATATTGGGAGCGGACATGGATATAAAAAAACTCCGATAACTATTACTCAATACTATTTTAAATAAGTGATATAATGTGATGTACTTTTGAATTTCATTTAGATAGCTATAATATAGGTCTGATAAGTAATATGAAATCGGTCCAGATATATATTTTTAATGTATGTACGTCAATTCGGATTAACAACTTTGACATTCAACAGATATCTATATTTAAATTTCACGCAAAGCTTTGAAACTCGGATTAAAGTATGGAAAAACATAGCTTACTAATTCTGGGCCATATCTAATATAATTAAAATAATCGCCGTCGGTTCGTAAATTTGTTATGCAAACCTCTCACCGTCGTAAATTGAGTTCGGTAAAACTTCTTGTCCGTGACCGACAACTCAAATGTCAACTTTCCTTCCAAATAATTTAAAAAATGTAATACGAAAATGCGACTCGGAATTGCTAATGCTATGAATTCGTTTTCACTTAATGAATAAGCAATTGCCTAATTTTTGAAATGTAATATTTTTTTAAGCTTGAAACTCTCGAAATTTCTCAATTTATGCGGGTCTGATCTTACAGTTCGATAAAGCTACTGGAATTTGTTGTAAATTGTGTTCACTTAATTATATTACATAACTTCAACACGAGTCTTTTCCCGCTGTAATAATTTATTATGACGGAAATTTATTGTATAACATTCCAATATTTAATTTATTTTATGTGTAGAAAGAATTATAAATTCAATGTTTTTGTAATGCAATAGAAAAATAGTTGAATGAATGTTATTTTTGTCTATGTATTCAACGGTTACTATATCGATTTTAGAAAGACAATACGACGTAACTCAAAGTTTTTTCAAAATGGCTCAATTTAATACACGTTATAACACGTTGGATCCCGGAGCCGTGTTTTCACGTGACAAGCTAGCCAAGCGTTGAGTCCCGGAACCGTATTTTAAAGTGATGCGCTATGATTTCAAATAGAGCCATAATTGTGGTATTCAGATTTTTTTTTCAAAAAAGACTCATAATTTGTGCTTACATAATTTTATTATTTTATCGATACTCATATAATATTATACATTCACTTGACAAATGCAAACAATGTGAATATCAAATATTTAACATATTTTTTTCAGATTTTAATTGCAACTTGAGACTTTACTAAATAATTTAAACAATTATCAATAATGAAAAAATCACTGACCATCTCTATTGTGCGTCTGTACAAAAACGTCTATGAGTGTGTAAACTACGTTTGATAATTTTATGCGCGACGATGTAATTAAATACGTTTGATACCGGCTAAAAAAACAAGTACCAAAAGGACTTACACAAAGGTTTTTCAGAAACATTTTACTTAATAAATATTACGTTGAGTAAATGTAAAACCAGTTAAAGACTTCGTGCACTTTAAGGTTGTGTATATTTTAGTTTTATAATGATATGTTAGTAAACTTTCTGTAATAGACTGGTGACAATTTAAGGCATGCGTGAACATTGTAGTTGTTTATGTTTCACTTCCTTGAAGAACATCATTAGTATAAATGTTTATTCAAATTTAGTAACAGTTATTTTTACTTTCTATATATCTTGAGAGAAAAGAGTCCAAAAAAAAATTCGAGGAAATTATTTTATGTGATAATTTTACACTTTCACGTTAGGAACATGATCGGTTTCGTATGATAGATAAGTACGCATTATCAGCTGATTTTGTTTGTGATGTATCTACAATACTTTAATAAAACATTACATTTATGGCGAATCATCTTTAACTATTATTATTTTATAACCTTTCACCTTTTCTAGGGCCTAGGCCGTAGCGATCAGAGATCCAAGGCTAGATCAAATTTCATAAACAACCATGTAAGACGTTGCATTTTATATCCTTGGCACTGTTGTTTGTCATTCTATTCGAGTCAATTACTCAAATATTGAGTATTGGCTTATACTAAATTTATTCTTATTATAATTTTTCTGGGGTCTATTATTTTTCTTCGCGTAAAAATACTTAATGTTGTTAAAAACAACTATTACGTAGAGAATTTGATTTAGGGTATAAATCAGACATCGTTGTACAGATAAATTATGCAAAATACGAAACATTTTTATGAAAACGTCGCAATACTTCAAACATTGTTCTGTGGTTTGGTATTTTATTCAAAAATCAACAGTTAACCTTATATTGATAATATTAGGCTATGTTAGGTTAGTTTAGTTGTTTTATTGATAATTTTATTAAAATTAGGTAGGAACAGAATCATATTTATTTTAAAAACATGCCTCGAGTATCGAGGCAAATATAAAACGAAGCCAAAAAACATTTGACACAAATGATGGCGACTTTTTTTATACTAAAACTATGTCTTATTTCAATATAAATGTATAATTTATTGCGACAATCAAATCCCTTAACAAATTTTCTTAAAAGAGTAATAGCATTGTTTTTTACACCATTACGTATTTTTTCGCGGAGAAAAATAACAGAACCCGAGTAAAGCTAGTTTATTGTATATTTTAATCACTCAAAGTTCTTCATCCTCTCTAACCGAGAGTATTTTTTATTTTTAATATTTTTTATCATGTGCCAGATGAAGAAATCGAAAACACGGAATTATAAGAGACACTGAAAAAGAATTCGCCATTCCTGACTCAAATATATATATTATGGAGAAGCGACGCAGAAGATGAAGTGGAAGACAACTCGAGTAGGAAAATTATCAAAAAAATAATAACAACACGACAGTCATCAGCTTAGGTTTATGCACGGTTAGATAAAGTTGTCACATTTTCCCATTTACACTGTCACGTAGTTCCGCAAAATTTCTCTCTTTCGTCGATCCATAAAACTTACATTTTAAACTTTCAAATGATAATTTAAAAATGAAAGTTAGGTCTTGATCTTAATGTCTTCATTATCGGTAATCGTGCCTGTTTCGTGAGAATGCTTCGAATAATACTGTGGCTATCTAAAAATAAATAATTTAGTTTCGAATAACGCTGAATAAATTGTCTTTTGTTTGAAATTGTTGTTCACTTGTATTATTTTCAAGTTTCTCTCTGTCGTACTTTCAGCCAGGTGTCAAATTCATTTTTTTATTTGTATAATATTATTATATTCTCTTAAATTGCTTGAGAAATTGATAAAATGCGCGAGTTAGTGACATCAGATACCAGCTGCACAATAGTTTGGTGAAAGTAATCTGAGAAACGGTATATTAATTTAATATTATTTAATTTCGTTCTATGCGTTGTGGTTCATAATGAAATCGCTAAATTTTCTTGGCATGCAAAGAATGCAATATTTCCTTAAAGTACAAACATCAAACCATACTATTACATTCTTATGCTACGATTTTTTTATTCTGACAGAACCCAAATATCAGAAAATCTTTCCTTGCACGATAAGACGTTGATTGTACCCCTTGTATTTTTTTAGCACGTAACGCGCCGTGGACGACCATTTCATTGAAAATTGAAAAAAGTATCACTTATCACAGGGTTTCCCAAACTATGTTCTGCGGAAGACTGGTGTTCCACAGAACCTGAATAGGTGTTCCGCGAACACCCACAACTTAAAAAACACTCACTTTCAATGTTTTCCTAAAACTATCAATTATGATTCCTTTGTTTGGAATCCGTTTTCCGTTACAGCAAAACCATAATGCTTAATTCGGCGCTAGTGATTATGAATATTTGGCTGATTTTATCAGTGATTCTGATATTAATGTAATTAAATTCTTTCTTGGCGAGTTTTTCAGAGGAATATTCCAATGTGTCGAAACAAGCTATTATTGTTTTTTTCCGTTATATACAACCTATTTATGCGAAGAAGGATTTCATTTTTATGCTGCAACGGATTGTTTTATTAACATTTTTTTTTGTATTTATACTATTATAAATTACTTGACCTAAAAAATAAGCCAAGTGTTCCTTTAATATTTCCGGATTTGCGAAGTGTTCCATTGCAGAAAATGTTTGGGAAAGCCCGGATTATCCTATACCAGGTTCAAGTTGCACCCAACAACACTCAATTTTGATTTGACATGCTACCTATTATTATGTTGATAATGATTAATTCTTACTTCATTAGTGTTTCGCGTGTCACAATGTCTAAAAAACAATGATTCTTACTTCAGTGTAGGCGTGCTTCCTGTACATAGTAATTTATCCTTTACGTCAGAACTCATCAATCTGTTTTAGTAGAAAAAAACCAATTGGAGTAATTACTGTACGTCAGTGTGAGTAAGCGGACTTAGGGGAGACGGCGTGGTTTTTTTTTTTACAGATTACTTATCTTTACTTCCACCGCATTTGTCACTATCGAAAACAGATTCCTTTTTTCAGTCGCTAAGTAATAAGTGAATACATAATACATTGCTACGATACAAAAAATGAAATACTCATTTGCACTAATTCCATCTTTATTAAAAATAATCAGGACCGGTTTCGCTCATGTCGAGCATTATCAACTGATAAGAGAATGCAATATTACAGTAAAACATATACGACCTATTTCTGGGATGCGAACCTCGAATACTAAAAATTAAAATTCAATTTACTACTTGAATTGGTGATATAATAAGGGAATCTTATTATTCTTGTCTATGGGCTTTAAAATGCATTGTCTTTACGACTGAATAGTTTTCATCTTTTTGTGTAAGATTTCATTCAATCGGCTATCTATGACTATGCATTTTCAAACGCCTATTTCAATTACCAATATCACAAAGCTGCTTTGTTCTATTCGATTGTCTTTGCATGGCCGTTCGCGACTTTTCAGAAATCAACTTATCACTTATTTTACCCTAAAAATCAATAATTATATATATTTTATATTTAAATGGTATTTCTTGCAAACCAGGCTTATTCCAAAGTTGTTGAAACATGAACCATGACTGTAATTTAGTAGATAAAAATAAATTTTGAAAGTATTTTTAGAAAACAGTCTCAAGCATGGCTTGACAACATTCAAAATATCGTGCCAAAGTAATGTAAGAATAAAAATACTTCTAAAACGTACATTTTTCTTGCAAATGAAATTCAAGTTTAATTTTTTGACCATTTTAGTATAAGCCGTGTTGCAAGTAATACCCTCATTTGTGGCTTTCTGATACCTTTGCTATCCTTTTCACAACAACTTGGCTTTTCTCACTTGAAAGTTTGCCTGCTATAAACCAAAGACTTTGACCACTCGACCACGCAGCCTCCATTTCAATAAAATAAATACGAAATACCGAAAAATCGGTATTGATATATTCTCCCGGTATTGCAATGTCTATTTGTGTTACGCTATATCTATTATACAACTAACAGTAGCAAATTTTAGTAAAATAACTCACGGCGATAGTTCTCTTTTTAATTCCCGTTAATTTTAATTATACAAGGGACATGGAAGGTAATGAGTAAGTAGAGCGTAATACAACATAATTACAAAGCAGCACGTGTATTTTTTCATAATTACAGAATTTTTAAACCGCGTAACAGCATTTCATAACACAAATTAACAAGATAATCTCTCGCTTACGTACATTTTTATTATGCGCTAGTAAATGGGACTGTAAGTGAATTCAGTGTGCAACATGTTTGAATATTAAATTTTGAATCGTTCAAACTATGTACATTCTCACAGATTTTGTCACTAACGACCCGAGTTTCGCCTTTCGGCATCTTCAGGCGTTCAAGTGCACGGATTTCGCCAGCAATGGCTTTGAACTCAATGATACATTTATTTCTTATATAAACACGAAACATTCATTTACTAAACGTCAGTTCAAGTTCATCCGTGCACATGAGCGCATGAAGATGCCGAAAGGCGAAACCCGGGTCGTTAGTGACAAAATCTGTGAGAATGTACGTAGTTTGAACAATTCAAATTTAATATTGAAATTCCACCAAGCACCTTCAGTCGAAATCTTAAATTATAAAATGTTTGAATATATTTTTTAATCGCTGAGATGTTATATCATAGGCGAAATATAGGAGAGATAGGCAGAGTTCATTTTATTTTAATTTACATATATCGACCGTGGAAAAGAAAAAGGACGTAACCCACAAAAAACGTGTTTTGATGATTTTGGGTCATATGCAAATTATGAAGTGCATTCAACCTTGAAGTGCACGGAGACTTCTAAACTAATGTTTAATTGACATAATCTTATATTAATTAAAGAAATTGTGTAGGAAAAACCTTTATTTCAGCTTTTTTCTTGGTTATATTTTTTGGCCGTTTTCCCGATATAAAATTTTGTACAACATGAGCATTATATCGGAAGAACAGAAAGGACACTAAACACCAGATTATCAGAACAAATGGGAGCCTTTAGATTGAAAAAAGACAGTCTACTTTTGCTAATCACTTAATTTCGGAAGGACACGTACGTGTTCAATCAGGAACAAGGGATAAAAATGTTACACCCAAATATGGACGGTCATAAGATCTTTTTCCAGGAAATTTTGGAAATAAACAGAGCACAATTGCATAGCCTTCCGATTTTAAATGAAATATTAAACATGCCGAGATCTCCACTTCTATACCCTATATAAATATAATCATAAAACCTTTTCCGACAAACAAATAAATATAATTCTTAAAACTACTTACTACTCAAATCTGTGGGCATTCCCATGAGCTTATCCTTTTCGCTAGCAATGGCTTTAAACTCAATGATACATTTATTTCTTATATAAACACGAAACATTCATTTACTCGTGCACTTCAACGCCTGAAGATGCCGAAAGGCGAAACCCGGGTCGTTAGTGACAAAATCTGTGAGAATGTAATAGTTTGAACGATTCAAATTTATTATTGAAATTCCACCAAGCACCTTCAGTCGAAATCTTAAATTGTATCTTATTTATATAACAAATAAATGTATCATTAAGTTAAAAGCTATTGATCGCGACATGGATTAACTATACTAATGACATGTTATTACTAAAAATATAAACAAAAATAATTAATGTGTTCTTTACATTTAATGAGCATTTATATGCGGCTCAAAATCCTGCGGTGCAGAATGGTGATTATTTTAAAACTAAAATGTTTATTTCAAAAATGTAGCTGATTTTTTTGCGGGTTAGCTTCAAGCGATGAACTTCAATTGTCTGGCATATGCCGCTCTTAAAAGCTTTGTTAGATTCATACTATTCAAAGATGGCTGCTATTGACTCTGGTAATATTGTAGCATAGGCATTAAAGTGTACTAACACAAAGATTTTTAAAAGACCATAATTATTGGTAATTGTCATTCTGAAGTTCCAACTTAACTCATTAGCAAAACAACTCCTTGTAGATTTTATCAAATCTGCGTGTCGTTTGTACTTAAAATACATATATGTGTTTAAACAGGGAAACGCATTGTAATTTAAAAAGAAAAAAAATAATTCTACAATAAATATAGGATTTGGTCTAAAGCTATTTCGACTTCACGTCTATCGTCGTCCAGAACGCGACGTCGACATATCTACCGTGGAAAGGAAAAAAGACGTAACCTACACTTAATAAATTTTACAGTAGAACCAAAAAACGACTTTTTGATAATTTTGGGCCAAAAGCAAATCATAAAATATACACAATTAAAGTGCATGGAGGCTGGTAAACTGGTTTTTAATTGACGTTATCTTTTTTATATTTTTCAAAATACCTTTTTAAGTTTTTTTTTCTAGATTGCTATTTACACATGCCCTTCTTTTTTCAAACTGAAAACCTAAATTTAGATACTTATTCGAAATTTTAAACTTACATCCTTTTGATAGAACGTGTATCAATTTATACACATTGTGATTATCAAAAAATGCTGGTTTGAAAAACGTGTGGGCAACGTAATTTTTCCTTACCACAGTCGAGATGTTAGTTATCAATTGAATTAAACAATTCCCACTTTGAGTCTAGAAATTTATACTTTGATATTTAAACATTATTATAATGGAGTTCTACCTAGTAAACGAATAGTTAATCGAAACACAGTAATTTTGACAGAACAATGACAGCTTTTTTTTGATATTGTATTTACTAGTTCATTAATAAAAAAAATAACAAAATCCTAATCCTACATCTGATATCACATATCGCTACCTGAAAGCAACAGTGAAATAAATCGAAAATACTAGTTTCGAGATAGTTGAACTTTAATAAGGTTTGTGTTGTACTTTTTGAATAGTTAATACAATTATGGTTTTATTTAGTATCTTTTACAGCTAGTATAATTTCGTAATGTTCCGAAATGGATAATATAATTTGAATTTGAAATTAGAGTAGCGAAAATTATTCAGTTCAATTGTTTGTGATGTACATAATTAAGTAAGACAAAAAAAAAACAATTCTGCCAATGTTTTGTATTTTGATTCTTTTACTTTGCGAATTATTTTCCGCATTAATTTATTTTAAATGCATTATATTGGAGTATTGTTCGTTTGTTTTATCGAATAAAATAAATTACTTTGCATTAATTCGCTTTTGAATTTCACGATTCTATTTGATTGTCGTGGAAATTTTCACTTATTTCGTCAGGGTTTTATATGCCATATTAAGTAATGAATACCGATTACGGGTATTATTATTGTAAGTCGAACATCGACCTCTTCATATTTTTTTGTAAGAATAATTTGTTAATTTTGTGGACCATCACTAAAATTCAATGGGAAGTATTGTTTTCACTTTTTTTTTTGTGAATTGTGTTCATTTTCGTATCATTTACCTATATCTATATATATATAAAAGAAAGTGGGGTTTGTTACACCACGTATATCTCGAGAATTGCAGCTCGGATTTTAATGATCTTTGTCTTATTAAATTCGTATCCGCCTAGAATAGCAGAATAAGCATTAAAACATCGAAAAAATATCACGGAAAAGAAATTATGAATAAAACAAATGTTTTCATACATTTTGTTTATTTGAAATTTCCAAATCGAACGCGGAACATACGTTGTATGCTGTTTACGGTTGACGTTGTATCCACTAGGTGGCGTTGATTGCATTATACCATAGACTGATAAAACTTTGACAGTTGACTTGACGTCAATCGCTATGTAATTTAAAACAATTGAAATGGACGTCTTTAAATTCAAATTTCCTGGCTTAGAACTGAAGGATCGTAATAATATTGAGAAAACATTATTTTAAAGTATGCATCGCTACGACGTTTTTTAAATAATCGAATAAACTGATTCGATTTCTTGAAGCTATAATTATAGGGCTGGGAGCTGATTTGACAGATTTTGTTCAGTGACGTCATTGATTCGATTATTGGAGGTATGGTTATATTTTGCATCTGGCCTTGAAAACATTTTTAATTTCTTACTTGCATTAGGAATATTCTAATGACAGTATGGATATTTTATAGAACTGTATTTCAACTTTTATTTTAAAATCTTCTACTAGGAAAAATGACTGTTAGCAAACTTAAAACATTATTTTAAAAATTAAATAATTTACAATTTCAAGATTTTTTGGAGCTGATTTGACAGATTTTGATCAGTGTCATTGATTCGATTATTTATGGTTATATTTTGCACCCTGCCTTGAAAATCTTTTTTATTTCTTACATGCATTAGGAATATTCTAACGACAGTATGGAAATTATATTGAACTATATTTCGACTTTTATTTATAAATCTTCTACTACGAAAAATAATTGTTAGCAAACTTAAACATTATTCCAAAAATTCAATAATTTACGAAATTTCTGCAACTATGAAAAATGGTTGTTAGCAAACTTAAACATTATTCCAAAAATTCAATAATTTAAAAAAATTCTGCTACTACGAAAAATGGTTGTTAGCAAACTTAAACATCATTCCAAAAATTAAATAATTTACGTGGTCTATTTCTGCTACTACGAAAAATGATTGTTAGCAAACAAAAACATTATTCCAAAACTAAAGTAAATTACGAGGCTTATTTCTGCTACTACGAAAAATAGTTGTTAGCAAACTTAAACATTATTCCAAAAATTCAATAATTTACGAAATTTCTGCTACTACGAAAAATGATTGTTAGCAAACTTAAAGATTATTCCAAAAATTAAATGATTTACAATTTAAATACTGCAGGGCTGTCGATATATTCCACGAGGTCTATTTCTGCTACTACGAAAAATGGTTGTTAGCAAACTTAAACATTATTCCAAAAATTCAATAATTTACGAAATTTCTGCTACTACGAAAAATGATTGTTAGCAAACTTAAAGATTATTCCAAAAATTAAATGATTTACAATTTAAATACTGCTGGGCTGTCAATATATCCCACGAGGTCTATTTCTGCTACTACGAAAAATGGTTGTTAGCAAACTTAAACATTATTCCAAAAATTAAATAATTTACAATTTAAATACTTCAGGGCTGTCGATATATGCCCTGAGGTCTATTTCTGCTACTACGAAAAATTATTGTTAGCAAACTTAAACATTTTTCCAAAAATTAAATAATTTACAATTTAAATACTGCAGGGCTGTCGATATATGCCACGTGGTCTATTTCTGCTTCTACGAAAAATGATTGTTAGCAAACTTAAACATTATTCCAAAAATTAAATGATTTACAATTTAAATACAGCAGGGCTGTCGATATACGCCACGTGGTCTATTTCTGCTACTACGAAAAATGATTGTTAGCAAACTTAAACATTATTCCAAAAAATAAATAATTTACAATTTAAATATTGCAGGGTTGTCGATATACGCCACGAGGTCTATTTCTACTACTACAAAAAATGTTGTTGGCAAACTTAAACATTTTTCCAAAAATTATATTATTTACAATTTAAATACTGCAAGGCTGTCAATATATTATGTCCCGAGATCTACTTCTTCTTCTACGAAATATATTTGTTAGCAAACTTAAAACATTTCAAATATTCTAAAAAATATATTATTTACAATTTCAATACTGAAGGACTATCGTTATATATCCCGAGATCTTTTTCTTTTTCTACGAAATAAATTTGTTAGCAAACTTAAACATTTCAATTATTCTAAAAATTATCTCTATCTCTATATAGGCTTGACTGATTTTTTAAATGTATATTTGTTAGATAGTAGAATAGGTTTTAAAGTATATTTCATCCCGCTAGGTGAAGGATGTCCTTATCCCGAATTTTTTTTCAATATTTTTGACGTCCGTCGTTCGTATTTCAAACAGAGCGAAATTATTTATGTTGTTGAATGACAGATGGCGCTAAGTGCGCAGCAACTTAAGTCTTTTAAAGTTTGACACGTGCCATGGTTACGTCAAACAATCAAAGGGTATTATAGTAAACAATTATCAAGTGAATTTTTAATAGTCGTCACAAAAGATTTCTTTCGCTGTCAAAAAATTATGCCACCTAAAAGACTTGCTATTAGTTGATCTAGACCGCAAGCACGAAAGAAAACGGCATTACGAGCTTCAGAAACAGACGAGCAAGTTTGGAAACCGTTCGAGTTTTCACTGCTCAAGCCCGATCGTCTGATACAATGATATGCAAACAACCCTTTTGACCGTGATTAGGAACGAGAAACACAATTTGATGTCGACAAATTGGGTACATTCGTTCAAACAAATCTTCCGAAATTGGTCCCAGAACAACGCATAGCGTAAGACAGAATTATGCATGCAACCAAACACAAGCCAAAACGTTGGATCACGAAACAATATCGTTGGCAATCGCTTCATCTGCAATTGCAGCAAATATTTTGAAAATTATTTATAAATGTTTGCAGTTTCCAGCGCGACTAGCATTTGGACAATCGCTACAAGTGTGTGAACTAAATTTTAAAAATCCATGCTTCTCACATGGACAGCTGTATCTGGCCTGATCACGCGTTGAAAAACCTTAAGATCTATTCATATACGTACCAGACAAAAAAACAAAATATATCCAAAAGCACTTCAATAAACATAATTAAAACACAAACACTTTCTTTCTTTGAGTGGCATTGCAACGCATGCCGGGTCAGCTAGTTCTATAATATAAAAAACTGCTTTTTTGTATTTTACAATCATTACCGACGTTGAATATCGAACCAATTCGCAATATAATCATTACATATTAACACACATAATTAGTCTAAGGATGCTTCTCAAAGATACGAAACAATTGTTCTAAAAAAGCATGTGAGGCACGCGCTTAGGCCCTCCAAATCTAAGGGCCCTCACAAGTAGATTATAAAATATAGCCCATATACTTTTTCTTCAGATTTTTATATATTTTTTATTATTATAGAATGCTTTCTGAATTTTTTATGTCATCCGAAAAACAGGGCCTCCAAATTTTATTGCGCCTGGGGCCTCCCATGTGCTTAATCTACCACTGCCTACATTGCCTACACACAAGCAGTGGTATAATACAAATAACGGTTTTTTGTTTTCACATTTCCGCGTTTTGTTTGAAACCAAATGAACTCGCTTTCCAAATTTAAAACGACCCCGTAATGTCGTTTAAATTGATAGACTTTTCTAAAAAAAGAATTTTTGGCTGTAATCGCGTATAAAAACATACTTATCTCACGTTGTAATTTGTCTTAAAAATAAATATATTTTCTTTAATTCTTTACAAAAATAAACTTCTACAACGTTTGTCGGCAGCGATATTTTTTGACTTTTGACATTTCATATTTTCTTTTCAAAATGGTCGTAATAAGTCGAGCTAAAAGTGTTTTTACTTTGCCGCCGCTGTTGACTCGTGTATAAAAATAAATTTTCACTTTGATTGAAGCTTATTTTATCAATTGAATGTTTTTCGTCTTTTAAGACTAAAAGAAAAGAAACAATATTCCGCCTACCGTCAAATAAGTTATATTAATATAATTATATTCCATTGAATAATGTTTTCAAACAATATTAATTGGGTAGAATCTGTCCTTGGTTGTAAAAATTATAAAAATATTACAATACAATTGAATAATCCAAATAAACGTTGCTTAACCGAACAGATTTTTTTTATTAAAAAAATAAACCACTCTTTTCTGCTATTTCCACATTTATTTAACCTTTAGATGAGTGAACTTTACTTTACTGGCTTTTTTTAACATGAAAATTGTGTGATTTTTTTACCATTCTCACAGACACTACTGTGTTGAGTTAAAAGTAACCTGTACTTCTTTACAGAGAAATGGTACCGACGTAAATTTACGTCCATACTCCTCCATGGGTTAATATAATTTGGACCGGTTTCGTTCATGGCGAGCATTTTCAACCGATGAAAGGTTAAAAATACTCGTTATGAACGAAATTAGTTAAATAAATGTGGAATTAATTCAAAATAGTGTTTAATTTTTTGAATATATGTAATAAATTTCCATTAAATATTGAGTCTTAACAGTGAACACCTTATAAGTGAGGTTTTTTATGTTGTAATACGCTATTAATTAAATAATATTAACAATTTTTCGATTTGTATCATTTAAAGAGTTCGCTTGGTCAGTGTTTGGCTACTTTTTAAAAAAAAAAAAATGATCACGTCGAATGTCTTGCTTATGTGAAAAGGAACTTATATCTTTTCTTTCGTTATAAAATGCTTATTATAAAATAAAAAAACACATGAATTGGAATACACTCAAATCCACCCATATATTGCCATGACTCACTCTTTAGTCGCTATATTTAAGCAGATAGTGAGACAGAGGGTTGATAGACAAGGAAGATAATAACATCACTTTCTATCTCGATCCAAATATAATTGTATACGGGATATTTATCATAATTTTGTAGTTATTGTATGGTTTTAGTAGAGGTCGTAGTCTTATATATCTCGCAGGCACCTTTTACGAATGAATTTGAATTGGAAATGATAATATTTCAGGCATAAAGTATAGTTCTGAAAATAATATTCGTTTTGACTTTGTTTCAGCAGCCCACTTGGCGATTGTGGGGCGAGGAGCGTGCTGATGGAGCCATCTACACCGTCTACCTCAAGAAAGTGCGCTACCACCGCCCTACCAAGAGCGCATCCAGTGTGAGTATACATCAATGTTAATTATCCAGAAACGAAATATAAATGGTGTCTAGACTCTAGACTCCAGAGCCGAGGTGTCGGCAATCTATGGTCCGACTCCTATTTTCTAACCGGCCTTTATGTAGCCAGATGATGTATCAATGCAATGCAAGCACACATCATTTTGATTGTATGATGTACTGACTTATATTCCTAGTTGGATTAAATTTTGTCTCAGAAAAAGACATCAATTATGTTCTTCACGCTAGTAGAGCTGCATAAAACGAAATATTTGCCTGTTTCTTTTGAATGTGAATATTACATATTCCGTAAGTGTGTCATAAGTTACATTATCACTGCATCATAAAAAATAAAAAATCGCTCATCTTAAAGAATAGCGTCGTGAAGCATTTGACGTTTGATCGAAATTGCCGACAACATAGAAATCGTTTGTGAATTATTTGTTTAAATTAATTATACAAATCTTAGAAGCGTTATGATCTTTGATTACTGTCAGAATAAATGAAAAAAATAAATGTATCTTCTTAACTAAGATGTATAAGTAGTTACACACAGCTTCCAATATTAATTGAATCTACATTTATTTTTTTCATTTATTCTGACAGTAATCAAAGATCATAACGCTTCTTAGATTTGTATTATTAATTAAAACAAATAATTCACGAACAATTTCTGTGTTGGCGGCAATTTCGATTAAACGTCAAATGCTTCACGACGCTATTCTTTAGGATAACAAAAAAATCTATATTTGTGCTGTATAATGAAGAGCAACCATATAAATATCGTCGACTTTGGTTGCTGGTCAAAACGATAACAAGTCAAAACAATAAAATGCACAGGCCCTTAAAAAATCAGGCGAATGAGATAACTCTCTATAATTTTTGTCACTAACGACTTAGGTTTAGGCGATAATGAACAATTATTGGCTTAAAACGCAATTTACCGAATTGTGTCGCTTAAACTCTTTTGCCGATTATGGGTCGATATTATACTGAATAAGAATTTATCTTCTTGGTACAGCAGTCTTTGGTCAACCTTGTTCGGCTCAATCAATCTCCTCCTCTCCACTCTATCTTTCGCTTTCCTATTCTGGTCCCTGACTTCCATCACTCGCAGGTCCTGTGACACCAGAATAAGAATCTATAGTTATAGATTTTCTGCTAGGTTTGTGATGATAATGATGATGCTGGTATTACCGTTTCCCTTAATATATAATCATTTTCTGTCCAATCTGTCTCGAAAACTGTCCAAAACTAAAAAGTATTATTTTCTTAAGTATTGATCGTATAAAATTGCACTGTGATATGTAAAGATATTTTTTTTATGTTTAAGATATTGACATGAAATGTGTAAATTTGACATTATATAAAAAAAAAATGAAATGGAAAATTGGAAATGCCAACTTGCCTCATATGGAAATATATAACTTGATTTGTGTCTTTCAAAAAATATAACCATGTCATTCATTGTTCGAGCATTTTGATGACTAATAAACCGAAACCGTCCAATATCGAGTCTTCCTTTGCTTCTTAGTCCTTCTATTTATTTTTAAATTTCTTTTTTAACATATTTGTCATAATTAATACATAAGGAAAAAAAACATATTGTTTTGATTGTGGTCGCCGCTCCGATAAAATATCTTGTAAGAACTAATTTGGATTGATATTTTAAAATAAAAGCAACTTGAAATAATTGTCTCTGCATTTATTTCGATTTCGTCTAGCCACGATTATTCACATTCGAATATTGTCACTGACAGTTAGTTGCATTGTAGACATATTCGGGATACTTGAGCTGTGCATATTAATTATTATCACACAAAACAGTTGAATTTACCATGTATAACATTTATAAACAAACGAAGAGTTCTAAAATTTGAATTTAATTTCAAGCGTGCCATTTTGATGTTAGATTTAGTTAAATTTAATTTAGTTTTTTGCTGTGAATGCCGAATCAACTGCTTGGTCAGTATTTTTGACAATGTGAGACTGCTACATATCTATTGAAAGTTATACGAATTATTGCTGTATTGCAATATCGAATATTTACAAAATAACTGAAACAACACTGCCTTAATTAAAATCTGGCTATATTCATTATATTCAAAAAGCTTAATATAATGTTTGCACTATCCAGAAGATTTGGTTAAGTAATGTATGAATTTACACAATGCAGTGGAACCCCCAATTACACTACCCCGGATTACGCGCTGGCTTGAAATATTTGCCGCAAATCCCCTAATTGAACGGTCGCGTTCCATTGTCATTGCTACGAGACGGTCGTCTGTGCGGTGCATACAGTCAAATCTTGGCTAGCGTCTGTGTATTCAACACGTGCCAGGCTATACACGCGTAGCCGGGGACTGTCTATGTGTTAGATTTTGGCGCGCTTTGCATTTTATCACATTTTTTTTTTACAAAACTAATGGACATCTCAGTTTTGCATATTTCGCGGAAAAAACTGATTCACTCTCCCAATTCCACTATTCCCAATTACACGGCCCCGAATTTAGTGTAAATGGGTATTTTACTGTATGTCGAATTAAAGAAAGTTGAAAAAACCGTATGCGATTTACAACGAATACGACATTTGGGATTGTGGTTGTCTTATTTTCTTAAAAATCGCTAGTAAAAAAACTATTTTAATTATAAGGCCGATTGTTTTAAGCGGCAACTTCACGTTGTTTGAACTTAAAAATAATTGAATTACATTGTTCTATTTAAAGGCTAATTTATGTGAGACGACCAACTCGTTATTTTTCGAAAATGTCAAGAATAATGTCCGCCGTGTCAAAATACTTTTTGTTCTTTTCAGATGGCTGTCTTTTTAATATTCTTACTGGACTGTTATTGCATCGAATTATTCGCTCCCATTCAAAATGTCAATTCGAAGACAGCATATTGCAGCAAACAAAAGAGTGTTTTGAAATGAGTTCTGTTTTGAATTTGGAATAATTGAAAAATTTCCATTTATTCTGAGATGTATTTTTTTGCGAAATACGCATGTGTCAATGGGCTCTGTACATTCTTTGTGTAGTTATTTAACACGAGAATAGCATAATATGTGAAATTCTTCAATTACATTAGACGTTGTAATATACAACGACATATGTATATTTTAAATAAATTATCGAAGCAATCATTTTGCATTTTCTTTTTGTTACAGAATAAAGTAAGCCAACTTAACCTCCTTTTTTATACCTCCAATACGATCCTAAATCGGCGCGTTGTAAAAGCGATTTGTTTATTATTTGTCCATATCCTACTTATATTCTTAATCTCTCAAAAAAGAGAAATGGGATGAATATAAAATATTCAATTCCCATAGAACAATATCTGTTGAAATGCTCCACTATCTACTGTGGAAATGAAACAAGACGAAACCCACAGTTTTTTTCAAAATAAACAGTTTTTTTTTTCAATGATCACAATGTATCCAACTTGATACACGTTCTATCAAAAGGATGTGAGCTGCAAATGACGAATTAGTATCTAAATTTAGCTTTTGAGTTTGAAAAAAGATGAGCTTGTGATTGAAAATACTGATTGAAAAATTGAAAATACTGAAAAAAAGGTTTTTCTTAGACAATTCCTAAATTAATATTAGATTATGTCAATTCAACACCAGCTTAGAAGTCTCCGTGGATTTCAAGGTTGTGGATATTTCATAATTTGCATATGGCCCAAAATCATCAAAACACGTTTTTTTGTCTCCTGTATAATTTGTTTTGTGTGGGTTATGTCCTTTTTCCTTTCCACAGTCGATATGCTCTACATTTAAAACAGATTTAATTGAAAAAGGTGTGTTAGAGAATTAGGCTTTAGGACAGTTCAGTAGAAATAAACAAAACAGTAAGTCAATTGCTCTCTTTGCTCTCTGTTTTCAGGATTTGATATATATATATAAATGAATGATTCATGTCTTAAGATATGTCTAATGATTGATTGCATAATAAATATATGAACTTGTTAAATTTTGAATAAATTACTTGATCTCATCGATGGGTATCTCTTTTTACAATCATCGTAAAACTACCTGCTTATTTAACTAACCGTTATAATTACACAATATACACGAAAGGTATGCATGCAAAATTACTTAGTTTTCAAAAATATTTTTACGGTAATTTTTCAAGAAACTTTAGTATGAAATAAGGTTCAAATATTCAACTATGCGAGTAGAAGAGAAAAAAAAGGAATGAAAGAAAGTGAAAATACCATGTGATAAATATTGAATTGACACTTTTTGTTCGTATAAAAGGAGATATGGGTTCTGCTTTTTTCTCGCTAGTCATTGGCTGCCGTGAAATAAAACGCGTCGTTTCTGTTCATGACATTTCAGCTTAGAAGATTATTCCAAGTCAAATAAATTTGCGACCTTTTAGACGTGTTCATAAATTTTATTATTTATTTAAAAGTGATATGTTCGCAAATTTCTTACGAACTTTCGTAGGCGCATGTGTGTACCAATGTATAAATAATCATATACTAGCTGTAAGCCCGTTGCCCAGCAATGGGAGATTTTTGCTGCATTGTGTTTGATTTTATTTAGTTTAATTTATTTTATTTTAATTCATTTTATTTTATTTTATTTTATTTTATTTTATTTTAATTCATTTAATTTAATTTAATTTAATTTAATTTAATTTTAATTTATTTTAATTTATTTTATTTTATTCAATTTAATTTAATTTTAATTTATTTCAATTTATTTCAATTTATTTTATTTTATTTTATTTTATTTTATTTTATTTTATTTTATTTTATTTTATTTTATTTTATTTCAATTTATTTTATTTTATTTTATTTTATTTTAATTTATTTCAATTTATTTTATTTTATTTTATTTTATTTTATTTTATTTCAATTTATTTTATTTTATTTTATTTTATTTTATTTTATTTTATTTTATTTTATTTTATTTTATTTTAATTTATTTCAATTTATTTTATTTTATTTTATTTTATTTTATTTTAATTTATTTCAATTTATTTTATTTTATTTTATATTATTTTATTTTAATTTATTTTATTTTATTTTATTTTATTTTATTTTATTTTAATTTATTTTATTTTATTTTATTTTATTTTATTTTATTTTATTTTATTTTAATTTATTTTATTTTATTTCATTATCTATTAATTTGAAAATGTACGCAAACAAAATACATTTCGTAGAAGAAGAAGATGTCTCGAGGACATCATCAGTACGCACACATTTGTGAAAAGTGAAAAGCGAGTGATTATTTTATCGACTTTTAATATATAAATTTAGTATGAATAAAAAAGTGGAGACTGGAAGGTGTGAAATGGACGCTCACTTCAAACAAACACTCACCCACTCACCCACTCAAACATACGGACCTTATCGGCTATTAATATATAGATTTTATTTGATACCGTTTCAAATTTTATCAGTATTAGTATTCAAAGCGATACACACTTATTTAAATTATTGTTTCGCAAATTCTTATTTATGATAATATAAATTATTACTTTTTTCTTTTTAATATCTTATAATGGGTATTTGCTGTGTGCTTCCCTGTAAGAAGAACGATTAAAATTAATAGACTGTTTTCAAAATGTCTTCACGTTTTGTTAAAAAATGATTTACTGTCCATAAGGTTTTAAACGTAAACTAATCCAGAGATGTGTCACAAATTTGTGATATATCTTGACTACCAAAGGTGGTATAGATGCACCCAATGGCGATGGGCATGAAAACGTTTCTTGCATGACAGATCACAGTTATATGGTAGTGTTAAAGCTATATTTCAACGCGGTGTTTTTTTGTTGTTACCTGAAACAGTTTTTGTGCAAAGCATTCATTCGCGTTATTTTAAGGGTCTAATAAAAAAATACGTAGTATAGGAGGTAGTGTTTACACACAGTTAAATTCTTGTTGTTTTTATATTATTTATCTCACTTTTTTTAAAAAAATTAGTTCTTTTATCTAGTTTTTGAATGTTTCTTTGATTTTCTTGGTTACATCAAATTTGGGCTAATACAGTATTTAAGGTCACCTGGTTCTGCCGTCTCTATTGATCTAACGCAAATTAAATTCATTCATCCAACAAATATGACGAAGCGTAGTTTACTTATTGTATTAATTATCATGTTTATTGTTGTTTCTCCTTAAAGAAGCATTTCTGTAATAAATTAATTAAGAGATAAACTTGCAGTTTTCTATAAAATTACTTACGACAAGGGAATGAGCAATGATAAACGTGTAAAGTTTTAATTAGGAAATTTGGGAAATACCGAGAAACTTGTGCGTAAATAATGTCTCCTCCCAAAGTTTCGACTGCTTGATCAAGTTGATGGAGTGTGGGCTTAGCTCGTGTTGTTTTAATCAGCAATCAGTAAAAGGGCGATTATCCACTTGGTGCCAGCGGATTATTGCTTATGGGAAAATAAGTGACGCACTTATTTACGCATGTCACGTTTTTTTTTCTGTGAAAATGTGTGGACGGCTGATTTTTGATAACGGCAACACCATTATGTCAGCATTGCCAAATTACCGACGTTTAAACATCGTATTTTTCTCATCGTCGACGAAATTAACACAACGATTATACGCTATCGAAATATATATTTCATACAATTGATGTTTACCAATTATATGTGCAGCTAAGCCCCCATTTAAGCGAAAGTGGGGACCGCGTGATTGGGGGAGTGAATCTCATACAAAAATTAGGGTTAATTTTTTTTTCTCGAAAAATGCAAAACTGAGAATAAATGAAAAAATATATATGAAGACATTTTTAGTTACCTAGTGGTAAAATGTATATCGCTTGACGTTTCACTTAACGTTTGACTGTATGCACTACACAGTAGCCGTCCGGCTGTGTGTGTATAGCCTGGCACGTGCCGAATACACATACGCTCGCTAACGTTTGATTGTATGCACCACACAGACAGCCGCCTGGCTTTGTGTACAGCAACAACGACAATGGAATGCGACCGCGCAATTGGGGGATATGCAGCGAATATTTCTGATCGGCGCGTAATTCGGGGTCTGTTTATCCATGTCCGCTAATAATATGGCGCATATGGCCTACAAATAAAAGTATCTACACAGATTTTTTCTTCGAGAACTGTTTGTACCTCAGTCGCTCAACCTCTCCTTTTCAAAGAGAGTAAAAGAGATAGAAGGATAAGGTTAGGGCAGGACTAATCGCTCTCGCTACGTCCATTTATTAAACGATCAGAAAGGGTGAAAGGGAATTTTCAGACATCACAAACACCCATGCCTTCTAACAATAATCGATTAATCAATCGAAAAAATGCTATTCCGACTGGGACTCGAACCCGTGAGATCCGGCATGGAAGCCCACAACGCTAACCGTTGCGCCATAGGACACGACAAAATGCCATCTATATATACATAATATCTAAATTTAGCATTTATTTTTTAAAAAGAAGGTTCTGTGAAAATTGCGACTAAGAAAAATGACTTATACATTATAAAGGTTTTCTTATACAATTTATTAAATCAATATTAGATTGAGCCAATAAAAAAACAGTTTATTAGTCTACGTGCTCTTCAAGGTTGTATTTATTTTATATTTTGACTTTGGCCCAAAATCATCAAACAAGTTAATACATTTTTCTAAATGATGAAAATTGTTAAAGATGCTTTCAACGAGCGATAATTGTGTGTTCACTGAGCATAGTTAATTGACTCGGTCAAATATTTAAAACGTAAATATAGTAAACCCAGGAGATTCCTGCTTTATATTAACTACTGCCTTAAATTGAGATACAGAAATAATATTTCAAAAAATAAATACTGCCAAAAGTTTTGGGGAAACGACTAAGTAAATCTTTTGAGCAAGATGCTAATCTGGTATTACTGTCTTAGTCATTTATGGACAACCGTCGGCCCGCGGGCTGGATCCGGCTCTACGAATGAACATTCCTATGATACTTAATATTATTATAAAATATCAACATGTCACAGCTCAAGTAAATGGCCAAATCTTTGAAATTATTTTGTAATTACTTCTCAATAGTAATGGCGGGCTCGTGGTGCAGTGCTCAACGTCGTTTTTGATTCCTTGACGGATCTCACGGGTTCGAGTTTCAGTACAAAAAGATTTTTTTTCTATCTATTTTCTCGATTTTCGTTCGAAGGAAAGAGTGATGTCTAAACATTCCCTACTATCTTTCCAATTCTAAAATAACGGGGAGTAACGAGAGGGATTAGTTAAACACTAGTCCTGTCCTATCTCTATCTTTTTAACCCCTACTGTCTTCGAAAAAGTGAGGTTGAGCAACTGAGTAAAAAAAAGTTCTCGTAGATCTGTATAGATACATTCATTAACGAGGTCATATGATCCACGTTGGGAGCGGACGTTGATTTAAAAAAAAAGTAATTTCTATTCGTTCATTATATTAGATACATTTAAATATATATACATGGAATATGATGTAGTAAGTCATTGGTATTTCGGGTATATTGCGCAGCGGTTAGAGCGCTGTTGGTTTTCGTGCCGGATCTCACGAGTTCGAGTCCCAGTACGAACAGCATTTTTTCGATCGATTTCTGTTCGAAAGTATGAGTGTTTGTGAAAAATTCCCTCCCACCCTTCCGATCCTTCGATAATTGGGCGTAGCGAGAGCGTTTAGTTATCTACTAGTCCTGTCCTACCCTTATCCTTCTATCCCTACAACTCTCTTCGGAAAAGAGAGGTTGAGCGACCAAGTGACAAACAATTCTCGTAGAAAAAAATCTGCTGAGATACCTCCATTACGAAGCCTAATGCTCCACATTTAGAGCGGACATGAATAAAAAAGTAATTGACATTGATGTTTTTTTTTTTTAAATTTTGTGTATTTTAATTCGGGTCTTTCTCGGAGAAAGAATAATAAATTAGCCCAGGACTAAAAAATGTTGCCCATGTCTTTTTGGAGTGATAACGTGATGCTTAAATAATGTATGGCACATCATTCTAAATGTCACGGTTCGTATGTGTGAAGTGTTTCGGGTGCTGGCTGGATGGCTACTGACTGGCAAAGGAAAAATTTCTATACTAATTTTGATGGGGGGTTAAAAATAACTCTCCCCCTGGTTTTAAAAATACCACAAATCAATATCACCCCGGCGAACGTTAATTGAAAATAAATACATGAGTCTATGTACATGGAATTTGTGTAAAACAATCAGGCAGACAACAAGGGTTTTGAAAATCACGCCTCCAAAAATATTGTGTTACATTATTTATTTTGATATATTGCCAGTTATTGAAAAAATATTTTCTATTCTAGAATATTGTATTTATTATGGAAATACATGCCTTCAAAAGGGTGCGGTTGTAATTGAGGAAAGTTTCAATCCAGGAGTCGATTAAGATCGTAATATCGCAACACATTTTTATGTAATAGTCTCGGCTTACTGATGGACGTACAGGGCAATATTAATTAAACTAAGCGGCTGAGAAAGTAATAATAATAAAATATATTATGTATTCTTTTTTTAACACTCGAGTACCGAAATTACATACATTGGATCGAGGAACGACTTGGTACAAAGTGACCACAGACAAATTTGAGTAATATTTGCATTGATTGAGGTATTGATGATATTATCATTGTCGATTACCATAAATATCAGCTAGATATTATTGGTATTTAGCGAATGGTTGAAATAAGAATAATTTAGAAATGCGAGTGCACCCCATAGGAACCTGAAAGCTAAACACAACAGCGCATCACTTTTAGTGTGTCTACTGTTAATACTTGTGGAATGTTGATAATGCTCGCCATAAGCGAAACCCGTCTTGATCTTGGTGCATAAAAGTGGAAATAAGTATAAAGGAATATTGTGTTTTTATTAATAGCGCATGGTCAAAAGATCGGTCGTGTGCAGCTCTGTATCGGGAAATTACACGAATAGTAAATTCGTTTATTTTCTTGATCTCGATTGCGCTATGGAAGGCGGCTGTGAAACAGCGACTGCATATACAAGACCAGCAGTGGTGGGACATCCAGCTTGCGACTAAATGAGTAAAAGTGTACTTTCATTGATAATAAGTTGGATAGCAGAATATCAACGACACTACCACCTTCTTAGTGTTGTATGTCAGTATAACTTTAAGCTTGGATCCGTCTCTCAAATTCAACTTTTTTTACCTATGTGTGCTCACTTCTTTTTCACAGTTTTAGTCATCGTGCAAATTTATATCATATTATATTGTCAAAAGTTATGGAAATTCCTTATTTGCTTCATGTGTATATAAAATAATTTTGGAATATACGTCAATAAATACATGTCATTGTGAATCTTCGTAATGCTATCATTAATTATGCTATTAATAATGCTATCATTGAACGTTAACGTTTTAAAAAAATATATTACACATCAGGTATTTTCTCTTCCCTACAAATAAACGCTAGGCTGTTATTTTAATCGAATTTACACAACCGCTATATATAAAAAAAAAAACAATTATATGAAGTAATCTCTCAGTCTCTTTCAATAAATATTGTGAAATAAATACCCTAATTGCTGCTATCTTCATGAATGGTTCTTGACTAAAAAGGTTAAGGTTAACGCAGCAGATATTAATTATCAGGGCGATCAGAAATCTTAATTATCAGGGCGATCAGTTATCAGAAATTTATTAGCAGGGCCTGGAAGCGAGTCGTTTTGCAGAAGTAAAAGAACAAAGGTAAGAGATAAAATAAAGGATAAAAATGATGAAATTATCCTTACTGTAAAAACCATTAATAAGAGTTACGAATATTATTATATCGGATATTGTTATCTTTTGAATTCGAAATTAGTATTTGCCATACCATAATTCATTCGTATTAGTAAATAGCTTATTTTTATAAAGTATCTGAATAAATTCTACAGAATTAATACAGATATATACTTATAAAAACACAATATTCCTTTGTACTTCATTCCACTTTATTTAGTAGGTCAGGACCGGTTTCGCTCATTGCGAGCATTGTCGACTGATAAGAAATATAATTTAGCAATGCTATTTATACAAAAATGAAATAAATTTTATTTACTATCAGTTGACAATGCTCGCAATGAGCGAAACCGGTCCTGATTTATTAAATAAAGTGGAATGAAGTACAAAGGAATATTGTGGTCTTATTAATATAATGCCTTTCCACCAAGTATTGACAGTGAACACCCTAAAAGTGAACAGATATATATATCAAATTTGAATTGTTTGAATTTTGTACTTTTCCATGAGTTTTGTCGCTAACGACCCGGGTTTCGCCTTTCGGCATCTTCAGGCATTCCAAGTGCACGGATGTATGGAATGCCTGAAGATGCCGAAAGGCGAAACCCGGGTCGTTAGCGACAAAACTCATGGAAAAGTACAAAATTCAAACAATTCAAATTTTATATTGAAATTCCATCAAGCACCCTCAGTCGAAATACTTAACTTAGATATATATATATTTTTAATCTGATATAGCTGTTTTCGTATCCTTTAATAGGCATTGGGTGTGTATGAAAAGCTTGTAATAAGTATGTTTTGTAGTTAACTAACTTTATGTAGGTTAGCGTTGTTGACTTCCGTGCTGAATCTCACGCGTTCGAGTGCCAGTACGAACAGAAATTTTCCGGTCGATTTCTGTTTGAAGACATGGGTGTTTGTGATGTCTAACAATTTCATCTCACTTCTTCAATCCTTTAATAATGAATGGGAATGTCCAGACTTGAACAACGAACAGGGAAAATTGCTCAAGACGATACGATTATCTGTCCGATCTGTCGGTAATGCCGACTAGGTTGCACATCTTAGGCAGATTATAAGGCCGTCAAGGTATTCACCGCGTCTTATGGAAATATAATGGAACGCAATACATAAAAGCAATTATTTTTAACTTTATTATTTTATTTATCATTCTGCACACTGTAGTGCATGCAGCCTTGCCGTAGCGGGGGTGGTGGGTACAAGTACAGGCTGAGTACCCTAGGGAATCGCACCTAGGTGGAAAGGTTTGTCGAATTTAGGTCCAAGCTCAATAATCTGGAACGAAACAAGTCACATTCGAGTAAAAAAACAATCTTTTCTCTGGTAAAAAAATACGAAATCCACAACAAGGAAAAAGTCATTTCAAGCGGTCTTATATGTCAGAATATTAATTTAGTTTATTATTCCAATTAAGCTAATTATAAACTAATAAGCTTAACCTTTAAACCGACAGTATTATTTATAATAACTTGTTCAAGGGCTGTCTAAACTAAATAAAAACGCGCTTTGCCGGACATTACAATATTTTGAGAGGACATTACAAGTTTTTTTTCCAAATTACGGTGGTTTCAAAAACAAGACGATATTTGGATAGTGGTAAAAGTTTTTGTGACTATGTGACAATCAGGGCCGGCTCGAGGATTTCTGCGCCTGTGTGCGAGTTGATATAACTGTACGAGTGGATAGTGCTAAAATCTTAGTGCAGCGCCTGTGAGCGCCGCGAGCCGGCCCTGGTGACAATGGTGTTAAAAATAAAAAAATAAACCCTTGGGCCTAGTAAAATTCAAATGTTTTTTTTATTGCATGCTCACAAATTTTATTAATATTGCAAGATTATTGGCTTACAAAATAACGAACGTTTTAAAATTCATGCATATCAAATTTTTACGGGTTGTATCGTATTATAATATTTTTTTCATTCTTTCTAAAAGCACATTTTTTACTGATTTCATCGGTGGTCAACTTCGTTGGCTTCCTTTGTGGTGCTAGCTGGTTCGAATCCCAGTACGGGCAGTTTCATTTAATTGATTTTTCAATCGACTACGGCGAGATATAGCGTGAACGTTTCACTAATCACTTGTCCTTTTGTAACTCCTATCTTTCGACTACTTATAGTATTATACTATTAAAAAAGTTCTCATAGAAAAACTTTTGTTTAGATAAAATCCATTATGAGTTCATATAAAGCGGTAAACACATATACAAATTATGTTATGATCGGGACAGGGTTTTCTCATCGCTAACATGTTACACATTACAAATTATCATGGAATAAGTTCAAAAAATGTGTTTTGTTTATTATAAGTAAATCTGTGTTGCTACCAGCGTTTTGATAACGTATATCCAATTTTATTTAAAATATCACTTTATTACCCCTTCTGTTTTAACTGTGAGACTTAGCCCTCCAAGAACGAGCGTGACCATATGGTCACAGTAAGCACCGTTGTCTATTGATCCCACTTTTCATCCTTTTTCTACCTGAATATCGCTACTTTCACTCATATTTGGTTAAGAAGGGTACAAACTTCAGTTAGTCATCAGCCGCGGGAACAGAAACGGCCACCAAAGGCACATGCGATTTTTTGAATTTCCGGTTTTTTAATGGACTTTTTGAAACTGTTAATTATTTTTTTATCAAATTATTTACAGTTCGTTTCAGAGAAAGAGGTCAAATTGTACATAATTTTAAAAATTTCACGTTTAGTTATATTTCAACCCCGAATGTTTGCGTACCTATACGGTTACGCTCGTCCTTACTACTGTCCGTACACAATATTATACGGTAATAAAAGGATGAGCATGACTACATAGTCATGCGATGTTTCTATACAACGTCTTTTTACTACAAGCGTTTTTTTTTTGTTACGAATAAAAGTGGTAAATATGGCTTAAAAATATTTTTTTTATCGAAAAAAAGCTCGTCTCTGGAGGGTTAACTGACCGCTTCATTGGTTTAACCATTATCACATTAGTAATGCGAGATTTATCATTTCAACAGGATTCTGAGGACGAGATCTCGCATCTGGAATGGGAGACTGTGCGCGTGCGCTTCGTGAAGGCGGGGACCGTCGAGCGCTTGGTGGAAGCACTCGCTACCGACGATGGGGAGTTGGAGTCCACCTACATCAACGTGTTCCTCGCGACATACAGAAGCTTCTGCGGGCCTGGTCGCGTACTCAGGCTGCTGCTCGAGAGGTACGAGGGACTGGCATCTCCTGACGATCTGCTTCAGCCGATAGCCGCCGCCGAACTGGCAGACCAGCACCGAAGGTAGGAATCACTGATTGTTAATGTGTAAATCGATATTGCTGCCGTAATAAAAACCGACTACAGAATCTTATAGAAGTAAATATATTGTAGAAGAAATTTTCAAGTTTAATATGATAGCTTGTTCATGAGAAAACTTATGTACATATTAATGTGTGTATTCAACTTTGCACTTGTATAGTGGTATCGTGTAGGCCTAAGATAGTCTTTCCTGTAGACATATGTACAATATTATTTATTATTATAAAAATATGAAACAAATATTGAATATTAATTCGATAATTTTATCAAATGATCGGTTTCGCTCATCGCGAGCACCCGCCCTGATCATTTAATAGAATTGTGAAATCACTACAAAAATAGTTATATTATTTTTATAAATACATTGTCTTTCCATTGAGAATCGACGGTTAACGAAACCCTATTAAAGTGACTAGATTCAGATTTTTTTGGTTGACGTTAATTATTTTTAAATCACAAGTAAAAATATCTCGTTTTCATCATTATTATATTTACTTATTCAAACAGGAAACCCAAAACTTAACCGCTTAATTCTGCATTGCTTCGTTTAAAAAAATTTGGAGGAAAACATTTAAAAAAATAAATAAATAAGGGGGCACAATGATTATTTATGTCATTACGGAACGGGAAGTAGTAACATAACTACGGGGCGTAGTATTATAAAGTTTGGAAACCACTGCGTTAATGTATTACAGAATGCTTCCGTGAAATTAACGTCTACACCAAGTGACGGATGGCGGAAGATTAACCAACTTGATATCATCACACCATTACAAATTCACGACGATAAAACAATTTTTTAACGATCATTCTAACTCACCTACACTTCCTTATTAATTTTTTCGTACAATTATGAGAACTTCCGCCATTTTTTTACGAAACGTCATTGTTGTAAATGTTAGGACGTCTCTATGACGGGTGATATTTCATTATGCTTAGTAAAACGTTTTATATTCAACAAGCTTGATGTTAATATAATGTCGGTTTGCAGCGACCTCCATTGAACTCTTTCAGTTGAAAAAATTCAATAATGCTAAATATTTTCCGCATGATACGTTTCGCATCGACAGTAAATTTGTTTGGAAAAGTCTCGAAGAAATATTTCATTTGCGTTCTTTACGTAAACGTCATACGTTTGAAAAGCTATTTCTTCGATTTCTATCACGAAATCACCGCGAAATATATTGAGAAGTTTTTCATCTGCTTCGAACTCTATTTAAATATTTTTTCATTACAAAAGAAAATCACTTCAACTCTACTTTTAAATACACTTCAAATATTATTAAAAATAGATTTAAACAAGCTATTTTTAGTAATGCCATTTTTGTAGTATTGACTGTTAAGACCAATAAGTTTTAATTTGCTGATTTTGCCGTTATTTTTTCCCGAGTGAAATTATGAATAGCTTTAGAAGTGAGTTCTCGGTTTTCCTGTTATTTTTATTTCTAGACTTAGTTTTCTTTCCTTTTTTCGCAAGTATTTCAATTATGTACTGTCATATTAAATATTTTTTCTACTTTAAGCATAACACGTGGAAAACTAATAAGAAACGTTTGAAAAACTATGTGGGTGTTCAGTAAACCAAAGTTTTTACTCTTACCTAGAATTGTTTTTAATGTGATTTAAAACTTAAAGAGTTTTCGTTAACTTGTTCAAATTAGAACTGTATTCTAGGGTGTCGAAATTGAATTGCGGCTGATAGTAACGGTTGACTGGAAATACGAAAAGGGATGTTTTGAGGGTTGGATGTTAAGATTTCGACTGAAGGTGCTTGGTGGAATTTCAATATTAAATTTGAATCGTTCAAATTATTGCCGCCTGTGTGGTCGAGTGGTCAACGTTGTTGGCTTCGGCTACGGAGGGCCCGGGTTCAAATCCCGGTACGGACAGTTTTATAAATTGATTTTTCAATCGATTTATGAATTTCGGTTCAAAGGCATGGATGTATGTGATGTCTTGAATTCCCCCCTCTCACCCATCCTATCCTATGAACGGGGCGTATTGAGAGCGCTTAGCTTACCACTAATCCTGTCTTAGCCCTATCCCTCTATCCCTACTCTCTTTGGAAAAAGAGAGGTTGAGCAACTGAGTAACAAGCAGTTCTCGTAGAAACACTTCTGTTGAGATAAACTCCATTAGGAGTCCATATGCTCCACACTGGGAGCAGACATGGCTAAAAAAATGTAATTCACACAATTTTTGTCACTAACGACCCGTTCAGGTGCAAGGATGAACTTAAACTGACGCTAAGTCAATAAATTTATCGTGTTTAAATAATAAATAAATGTATCACTAAGTTTAAAGCCATTGCTGGCGAGAAGGATTGGAGGCCATGGGAATGCCTACAGATTTGAATGGTGGATAAGTTTAAGAACTATATTTATTTATGTTTGTCGAAGAAATTTTATGATTATATTTACTCATACTATAATAGTGGGGAATTTGGCATATTTACCTGCTCATTCAAAACCGGAAAGGACTAAGGAAAATACGATTTTATGATGTAATTAATAAAAAAAATATATATGAATTTCATACTAATATACATTTCTGAAACTGATTCTGGTCACACTTTAAATTTCTGGAAAAAGTAATACGAATTGTGCATGTTTTTTTTATACAGTGTATTTCCACCATGAATTGACAGTTAACATCATGTGAAGTGGACTGCGTAGTATTGAACATCAATTATGCATTATATAATACGTACAAGCATACCGTTTGTTTTTGCTAGGAATTCCCCGTATGTTTAACATACATCTATATACCATTTGAATATCAAGGAGTGTAAATCGACATGCCGTATCGTCCGACAGACGGTATATGAACGTTCTCTATTGATATACATTATTAATCTATTAAGTGTATACAGTTCGTAGATACCTACAGACGTTGGCGCACAGTGGCGGGTAGGATATAAACGTAAAATTACTTTGATGATTGTGAACTAACTGATCCAGCGGTGGGCTGCCGATAAGCTAACAATTGTCCCGCTTAATCTCAAAACTAAGCTGTTAGCGGCGTTCTGACTAAGTGGTGAATTTTTTTTTATCACTCATATACAATTATACACATTAATTGTTTAAGCAATCGAATGTTACTCAATATACTTATAATATGTAGCAAAAGGCAAAGTACCATATCAACTCATTGCCTAGAGAAGTACACATTTTTAGTGATAGTATTTGTGAACTGTTTGTTAGGTTTTACATTTTTATTTCTTGATTTTGATGTATTATGTACTGTTTTTTTCTTCATTATATTTGTCAAGTGCATGACGAATTGGCGTCAGCTGTAATGTCATGTACTGTACTATTAATTTTTAAACAATAAATAAATAAAATAATTAATATTAATAGCTGAAAGTTTATTACTGTATAGTTAAGCCGTCGTACATAACATATACATATCGACTGTGGAAAGGAAAATGGACGTAACCCACAGTTTTTTCAAAACAGCTTTTATTCGATAATCACAATGTATCAAACATGATACACGTTCTATCAAAAGGATGCAAGCTGCAAATGCCGAAATAGTATCTAAATTTAGCTTTTAAGTTTGAAAAAGATGACCATGTAAAAAATTAAAACCAAGAAAAAAGATTGAAATAAAGGTTTTTCCTAGACAATTTCTTTAATTAATATTATATTATGTCAATTAAACACCAGTTTAGAAGTCTCCGTGCACTTCAAGGTTATGTATAATTCATAATTTGCGTGTGGCCCAAAATCATCAAAACACGTTTTTTGCGCCTCCTGTAAAATTCGATATGTATATATGTCAAAAATTTTAGTTAAGTACTGATGAGATTTAAGAATAATATTAATATATACTTAGGGGGCTTAACAAGGGGCTCGCGAGAGCCCCTGTTAGCACCCTCCAGCCCACCCTTGAACTGATCTTTGCAAACTAGTCACATCTCCACCTCTATGGAAATATTAGCGTAGTTATACAGAAAGCAAACAGTGCACACATACCACTAACAAATAAATAATAAACAGGTCAAATAAATTCCCAGTTTTTTGTAGAGTGCGTTCTTGCAACATTCTGAATTTTATGTATGTAATGTGATCGCTTCCTGCAGATCCGAGAAATATTCGTAACCTATTTAAATAACATTTGTCTATGAAAGAAACCTGGTTGTGTGATGCAGAAAACGGAGCCAATATGCTAGATTGCGTCACTTACCCTTGACGCTCATATCGAAATTGATGCAACTGTATATAACAGGATAAAGTGAGAAAATAAAGAAATTTGATTTGAACCGCAAGTCGATTGTTTTCCCACTTTAATTTCTCTTTGGCTCGTATTTTTCCGGTCAGAATATATATTATATTGTTCAGAATTTATATTAAATGGTCATAATATATCGGTGAGAATAATTAGTCATAATGTCACATGAAAAAAAAAACTTAACCTAACCTAACTTAACCAAAATTGTTATAAAATATTCTGACCGTATATATTTTTATTCTGACCCGTGTAATTTGTTTCCTTTCTCTTTTAACCGGTAGTGTAGGCGAAGGGATTTAGCCATGGGAAAAGATAATGTAACAAATTTTAATTATACCCTACTTGTCATTTGTGTATAAGACAGGGGGGACGCAATATCGATTCAACAAAAACGTATTGATTTCATTTTATATTGAAGCCGACTCATTCGAAAATACATCATTAAAAAATCGACCAAGATTTGAACCTCCGGATTGAAAGAGCGGGGAACATCAATTTTATGATGAATGCTTGTATTGAAATGTATATAAGTTTATACACGCTACTGCGGATGATATAAATAATTGGATAATGCAACAATCCTAAATCCTAACAATGGACAGTTTTTATCCTCTACCTACAACGCCGGTCGGGAGATTTACTCGACCGTTGTTGTCAAAACACAGCCCAAGTGATAATTCCATTCCTCGCGTTGCAAATAACATCCGAGGACTGTGGCGTAGGAGTTGAAACATGTTCACTTAACCGGTATCATCACCGCCTTGACAAAGTCCCTCCATGTCCCTCCAAGCGAGACGTGGATCTCGTTTGTTGGCTTTGTTTGCTTCGTTCGCTTTGTCAGTTCGAGCTTCGAGCTCAGAGAATCCAATGCTGATTGGTACTTATTACAACACACCGTGTTATTATGATGGTTTTGTGTACGAATAGAATATTTACGTATATGACATGTGTGACTTGAGCGATGATTGCGCTGAAAACAATTTAAAAAAAAAAACTTATTCAAAGTTTAATTTCTGTTGCACACATTCATTTTCCGATTTAAAAGTTGTGTGTAAATTTTCAGATAACAAAGTTTTGTAACCATGACCGCTTTCAATATGAAGTATGCGCACTATTCTCATGGGACATAAGTGGTTTTACGAAGAGTGTTTGTAACTTAGTCTCTCAATTTATCTTTACCGTAGAGAGTCGAGAGGTAGAGAGCTAAGAAAGGATAATCACAGATATCCATTGCTTCGAACACAAATTAATTAATCCAGCGATTTCCAACCTGGTAGGCGTGGACGATTGCAAAAGGAGGCGTAAACATTCCAAAATATTTATTTACCCTTTAATACGTGTCATTATTTCTATATGAAATAAAGGACGGGGAGGCGCGAAGATATTCTTTTCTTCAAAGAGAGGCGCAGTAATATAAAGGTTGGAAACCACTGCATTAATCGATTATAAAATAAATTTAATAAACTGTATATGTGATAATTGAAGCCGTAAACACCTGTACCGTAGCCAACAATGCATACCACTTGGTAACCTGCACGGCAAATAATATGATACACAATTAAGTTGTGTCGTAACTTTTAAAATTTAAATATTTTGTATTTAATTAATTATTAATTTAATTAATTTTCACGAGATCAAACGAAACCAATTTATGGAGTAAAAACATCTCAAATACACATCCAAAATGCTAAACGTGAAATTTAAGAAAATTAATGATTATGTGCAAGGCCTCGTTTTTAGGATAGGATAAGTGAAAGTTGACTTAAGCATCACATACATCCATTCCTTTGAACACAATTACATACGTCGATCGAAAATAAACTAATGAAAATGTCCTATCTGTGATTCGAACCCACATATACCAGCCGATGAAAATAAACGCCTAATTAAGTTGACCAATAAAGAAATAATTTGTACACTTGATCGATTTTTACTTAACTAAATATTTTAACCATTAAGTGAAAAAATATTTTTATCTTTGACAAATCTCTCAATAGTAAAAACTATTTTGTAAGTTATGTCGATAATGTGTTTTTTTTTTAAATACGCGATCGATTTTATATTTATTTTAAAATTCAGTTACTGCTCAAGTTTCGCGGATACAGCTGCAGTAATGTCAGATTACTTAAATGCCTATTGTGATACGGGATGGTAATCTTTTTTTTTTTGGGTGTATAATAAAGATACATGCAATAATGCTGCCAAATTGGCATCGCAGATTGCGCCGATTCTTGCCGACTTACAAATATACCGTTTTAGCCTCACTGACACAATAACCATTATAATTATAAGTTAAAACAGAACGGCATTTCGCTCTGGCGAAAAAGCATGCATAACAGCTTGATGTCTATAATTTCCTCTTATGGCGGTGAAATCGGACTGCCATTACATTTCCGCGTTTTTAAAATAGTAGATTATACTTGGTCATGTTATTACTAAACATTCAGGTTTAGCTAGATACCGACTGCTTTATCTGTAAACCGGGTAACTCCTCTAGGGCAAATTGTTTAGCACAAAAAGATAACTTAATAAATTAACTATCAGACGGAATTGAACTTTTCAAAAATACACTTTGTTTATTTTTACTTACAAATAAAACTAACGAAGCCACAATGAACTCGTTTGATACAAAAATAACAACAACATGAATGTACAGTAATACCCCGCTTAGCGCGACCCCGTTAAGCGCGGTTTCACTATAACGCGAATTTCAAATTTCGCGCTCAAATGCCTCGCATTACGCGAAAGAGTGCGTAAAAACATATTTAGTCATTAACTTCTATGGTCGCGGGATCCCCGCTTTGTTCTATGGGGATTTCCTCGTTCGTTTCGTGTGTTCATTTGTTCCGTAATGTTAGTTCGGTCGGCTGGCAGTTTTGTTTTAACATTTATTGGAGATACATACATAATTTAACTCTACGTTAAAATGCCGCCTGTAAAGAAAAAAGAGCGTAAAAGCGTCACTTTGGAATTGAAGATGTATTTTTCCATAAAAAATAAGAGTATGTATTGCATAAAGTGTTCTTAGAATTAAAGTGATTGATTAAAATGATTTGTATTTTTTTGTATTAAATTTTGACTATGTTTAATCATAAACCTCGATATACGCGAATTTCAGTTAACGCGATTTTTTTCGAAACGTATCCCTCGCGTAAAGCGGGGTATTACTGTACATACGTCGATGGCATAGTTTCATTTACTTCGAATACAGATAGAAAAAAAATACTAATTTTCTCTCGGTATGCAGATTTTTGCATATTTCAAACAAGTACAAGTCGTAAACTTTTTCATGCAACGGCCTCCTAAATTTGAAAAAATAATCCGCGTTCCCCTGAACGAAAAACAGTTTGTTTTGCGGCGGCCCCTGGATAAAACATGCGTCCCGCAGTTTGGGAAGAACTGAGATAAATGACTAATTGATTGACAAAAAAAAATAAACAACAAAATAATTATCACCTTTTTACAACTCGGCTTAGATGAGTCAAAACTTTGGTCAGCCATATCTCAAAACTATCAATTTCTAGTTGTAGCACTATGGAACTAAGCCATCAACGTATTTTAGCAATTGCCTCAATTAATGCTTAGTATTTGCGTTGTGCGCATATGAGATAAATCGAGATAAAGCAATAAAATTTACCTTTGTACTTATTCTCAATTTTAATAATAAAAGAATTGATAAAAATAAATAAAAGTGGGAATTAATAAAAATGTTTATTTTATTTTTCTTATTTTACCCTTAAAAAACTAATTTATTGAAATACTGTGTCGTCGCCTAAGCACACCACTGGGGGTCTACCCACTCTATACAGTTGGCATTTAGTGGAGTAGTATTAATAGGAATATACCCTAATCAACTGAGATATTTTCAAAATCATTATTTGTTAAACGCATTAATAGATTTCACTATCGTAGAATCTGAAGCTTTTTCACCCACGCTGAAACGGGGTTAAATTGTACGGTATATTTGTTGGAACTAGTCTACCGTCTAAATCAGTGATGCACAACCTATTTAACAGACAGGTCAATTTATACATTTTCCAATTGATCACGGGCCGCAGAGGTTAAAAGTTTTGCGAACTATATCAATCTCTTCTAAGCCTAGACATAGAGAGATTTATTTTAAAAAAAACTTTAAATAATTTAGTATTTTTTCACTCTCCATTGCTTGTTTATATTACAATATGCTGAACTAAAGAAATGTACATTATTTCAAAAATACAGAAATGAAAAGAGTATATTAATAAACCTTTTTTGGAGAGCTCGCTCCAAAATGGTTTGTGTGGTATGAAAACAAAAACGAACTACACCTATATAACAAACAGCCCCTCAGAAGAGAAGTGAGCCATGTGGTACTTTAGGATAAAATTAGTTAGATAAGTTATAATATTCTACATGTCGCGTAAAAGTTATATCAGCTTAGTAAATACACAATGCAATAGTGTTTTCTCCCTAAAATAAAAATATGCAACCCAACAAAACATGAAGTAAAGATGTGATTGTACATACTTAAAAGTCTAACCATTTTACTGTTTGGCTCACTACACTTCTCAAAGACTCATATGTTTCCATACTGAGATTTATTAACTAGAGTTGTTATCGAAATAAAATTATAATATATTCTCATTGGCTAGTATTGAAAATTATTCCTGGTAATTTATGTATTTAGGTTGTGGGTAGGGTATCCAATCCCGAAGCCTTTTTCCAATCCCGGGATTTCGGGATTGATTTATTTTGAATCCCGGGATTGAGATTTTCTCACTGAGGAATTTGAAATCCTCAATTTGCTATACTTTTTCCCAGAATCTCACAGAAACTCGTTTTTTTTTTTTTTAGCTCACCGAGGAATTTGAAATCCCCGATTTGGTATACTTTTTCCCAGAATCTCACGAAAGCTCGTTTTTTTTATTTTTTTAGCTCACCGAGGAATTTGAAATCTCCGATTTGGTATACTTTTTCCCAGAATCTCGCGAAAACTCGTTTTTTTTTTTAGCTCACCGAGGAATTTGAAATCTTCAATTTGCCAATTTCGTGTAAATTTCGAGAATTTGCTCAAAATTTCTCAATCCCGAAATCCCGGGATCGCGGCCATCTCAATCCCGGAATTTCGGGATCAGAAAATTGAACGGGATCCCGGGATTTGATGCCCTAGTTGTAGGCCACAATATTTTTTATTTTTGGCTGCATACTGGTTGCTCGCCACTGATCCTAATCGAGTTATTGATTTATATTTTATAAATAATAAAAAATAAGAAAAATGGAGTGTCTTGCTTTACAACGAAGTTGTCGTTTTAGCTACAACACAAAATTACTGTTCACTTTGCGACTCGGATGATTTGATTATAACAACTTTAGAAAGACCGCTCGTCTATTTTTAGACTGATGCAATTGAAAATTGTGTTTATTCAATCCACGAGACTTCCTACTGCCGCTGTCGACAGATATTACTTCAATCTGACTTGACGTGCTGCAAGATTGCAATGAGTGCATTTCAATTGGTAATAATAACTAATGAATCAATTCAAAAACATCACTTCATACTTCCGTCTGTTAATAACTTGAATGAAATCACTTTAAATTAATAATGACAGTGAGTGCAATTTTACTCAACCTCACACCCTGACCTGGCTGCATGTCTCTGGTCCTACATTTTTTTTCAATTATTTAAAGTATCTATACGGAAAGTATTAATTTAAAAATGAATATTCAAAAAGAAAATGGCATATACGATAATGTTCGGTGTACCGTCGCCACGAACATTTGAATTTAGGTAAATTTGATAGGAGAGACAAAACACGATATTACTGCAAAAAAAAACTTTTTACTTATGATTGATATTGAAATAATTAATGTATGCGTTACGATTTGAAAATTATTGTGTTAATACAACAAAAAAAATACAAATGTTACGAGTTGCGTGTGCTTACAAGAATTGTTTTTTTTTTTAAATTATTTTCGTTTATCTTTCAAATATTAATTACTTCATTAGATCATTCTATGTAGTTACTAAAACATCATTTCACCAATCAATGTGATTAATAGACTAATAATAATAAAAAACCTCTCACATTAATTCATTCTAAGAATTCCGTAAATTCCTGCGTTCTTGAATTCCGCCAACGAGCTAAAAAAAAGGCTCCAAATAATCGATCCTTTTATGGTGAAAAATTGTGTATCCCGACCCCGAGATCTCGAGATCACAAAAATGGTCCGGGATTGGATGCCCTAGTTACAGTCTTCAGATTCAAAAACTACACCATATACGAAATATGTTTTTGACTTGCATCTCTTTCGGATGGTTTTTAAAAATTGTATGTACAATATACTTAGTATAATTTATTTGCCTTTTAATTTGTTTGACTTTGAGGTCTATCAATAGGAAAATAAATAATATCAAAGGTTGTTTTTATGTACTAGCTTTAATTGCTTATACTAAATCCTATTACTACTAACGTAACCGGTTTTAAACCGGAACAACGTAATTCAGGTTTTTACAGTTATAGCTGACGTCATACGAAATCGTAGTCGGATAAAATACTGGTCTTATCAGCGCCATCATTGATTTTATATGGTACTTATTCCGGATAATTGATTGAATGAGTTGGCGTTAAAAAGTTTCTATTCAACGTCACCTACAACTGGCAAATCAATGATGTTATATTAATTTCAATAACGGCAGCTGTTTTACGTCAGTAAATACGTCAACTGAGGAGCAACTCTTCCCATCGTATTTTGTCCATATAAGCTTGTTTTGTTGTAGTTGAATGCTGACTTTTATAAATTTTATAAAAAAAACGTCGAGCCTATGGCACAGTAGCCAACGACGTTGGCCGAACTTCACAGTTCGAATCCAAGTACAAACACCATTTTTCAATCGATTATTCGATTTCTGTTCGAAAGCATGGATGTTTGTGATGTCTAAAAATCCCCCCCGCCATTCCAATCATAAAATAACGGATAGTAGCGAGAGTGATAAGCCAAACACTCGCCCTGTCCTACCCTATCCCTTCTATCCCTACTTGAACGACTGAGTAACACACAGTTCTTCACTTTTAGGATGTTCACCGTCAATATTTGGTGGAAAGGCATTCTATTAATAAAAACACAATATTCATAAATTATTGAGTAATACCATTTTGACGCCAATACTGAACAATTATTTAATTTACTTATGTGAAAAGAATGATTTAGATACTGATCATTAAATACAGACCTATAATAAAATAACGATGAATTGACTATAGTTAAATTTAATTTGACTCTTTTTTAAATGGGTAAGGTACATTATAAAACACTTATTTAATAGACGCCAAACCTTTGTTGACTTGTGTGACTCAAAGTTACGTACAAACATAAATTCTATAATAATGTAATGATACATTATTAGCCGCGTGTATTGAGATTGCATTGTTACATTACCTAATGTCGTCGTTAGTATAATCTATTCTTATCAGAAGGAATGACTCGCAAGGTTTATTTAGTTAATTGATATATTTGTTGACCTAATATTCATTTATACATATATTATACAATCAAACTACATATCTTTCAAACAAAGCTTACAATTCACAACACATAAAAAAATATTGAAATTACACATTTGGACATATATACGTTTATTCAGTAAACATATATCAATAAAAAATACCTTAATTTTGAAAAAATCACAAAAACAATCCCTTTATATCATTTTTATGTCATTTAAACATATCAACCACAAAATAACGCAATATTTTATTATATTTATCATTTGAGAAGATGCAGTGTTTTGATTGGTTTTAAACTCGACCACTCACCACACAGCTTCTTGTCCGGTATTCAATGGGAACAAACTAAATAATTTACTGCAATTAAATTTTAAATGCCGTAGTCACTGGTAGTTAGCGATGGGCTGCCAATACATTGACAAGGGTCTCGCTTAATCTCCAAGCACTTCTCGTTGTTCCGGGGAAGGAGTGAATTTTTAAAATCTCCTATGCAATTATATGTTATATTTAAATAAGCAATCGATTGTAACTTAATACACTTATAATATGTAACAATATGAAATATACCGTAAACTAATCAGTGTAAATGGCTTAAAATGTACTACTGTGTATACTGAAGCTGTTGTAGATAACATATATGTAAGAAATTGCAGTTATGTACTAATTTGATCTGAGAATATTGTTTTTTCTAAAATTAACAAGGGGCTCTACGGCCTTAGTAAAACTCAACAAGGGGCTCGCGCGAGTCCTTCCGAGCTCCCTCCAGCCCACCCCTGCTGGTCGTCTAATTTTGTTATAAATACAATCGCTAAACTCAAAGCAAGGGTGTCCAACCTTTTTTGCCCTGGGATCGACTTTTCAATCTTAAGTTTTCTCGCGATCGACTTCTTACATGATTATTATTTTATTTAGGGTGTTTTCCCTTCTTCAAACTTATTTTAGTTTATTTTAAATGCGAAATACATATCATTAGCGAATGTGCTTACAAAACAATTCAATTTACTTTTTTCGTATATTTTTTCGAAATTCACGAAAGCTTTCGTGATCGACCAGATTTTGCTCTGGGATCGACCGGTCGATCGCGATCTACTGGTTGGACACCCATGACTTAAAGGGTATACATTTTAATAAAAGCACCGGTTGGCGACAGCTGGTCTATGCAGTGTAGTTAATTTTAATAATTCATGAGCATAAATACAATTTTGTGCTAATCGGGCGTATAGTGTTCATTCATGAGTCATTTACCGATCTGTCCGAATTCTTTGGTGCGCAATCTGTTTATAGTCAATCGAGGTATTTCGAATTCCTAACCCATTGAGTTATTTATTCTATAAATATTTAAGTAAACCGAGCCGATGATCGGAATTTGCTCCTCTAACAAGTTTTTGGTCATTTTCACTTTGTCGAGGCCCTCGTCTTTGGAGCTATGATTAGATTCAATTATTCCATCTCAGTTGTATTTTATTATTTAAATGGTGTGTATGAGATTGTTTCAAATTACTTGAAAATGAGGTGTTTCGGGTTATACAATAAGATACTAATGCATTCGAGTTCTAGCGTGTAGTAATACTACTATTTTTTATTTGTGTAATATATTTTTGGCAGTAGTTCAATGGTGTGTTATATAATGTTTTTAACTGTATGGTCAGACCATTTTATAAAGCCTCGTATTTTTCTGGACGGAATTTAAATGACATAGAATAGTTAGAATTCATATTAAATGGTCATAATATATCGGTCAGAATAAATAGTCATAATCTAAATGAAATTTAAAAAAGCTAACCTAACCTACTAACCAATTTTTTTTATTAAATATTCTGACCGTATAATATTTTTATTCTGACCGTTCATATTTGTTTCCTTTTATAAATTATTCGATCGAGTAATTTGCAATAAAAAAATACAAATAATGACACAATTAATTCAATAATCACCCATTCCCATATATTATTGGTATAGCCACGCCGAACTTGGTTAATTTGGTGAGAAATTATCCATTAACTTATTGATGTATTTATTACATTAATTACATACTTTAAACTTAAAAAAATAACAAAACAATTTTAGGAATTATGCTTTCATAAAAGATTTATTTTGTCCCGTAAATTGAAACGATAATTTTGATTCAATACTATTATATTTGGTTGGGAGGTCATTTAGTTTATAGAATATTTAAAAAAAATGTGTATATTTTTTCAATTTTACACGAAAAATGAAGAAAATGTTACCAAATGTATAAGTCGTTTTGGTGATAAATGGTAGACTACTCATTTAGAATTTCAATGTTTCTAGAGTTGAAAAACAAAACTTCACATTTCGAATCATATTTCACTTTTAGGGTGTTCACTGTCAATACTTGGTGGAAAGGCATTATATTAATAAAAACACAATAATCCTTTGTACTTCATTCCACTTTATTTAATATGTCAGGACCGGTTTAATTATGTTTGTAATTACTTTCAATCGCCATTCTGAATTTATTAATCTGGGATGACTTTTTAATTATATGTTAGATGTGTTGAACATTTTAATTTTATGTTATTTTAGAATCACTTTAATGTAATTCGCAATTTCTTTTTAATGCCAATTGTTGTGTATAACTTTTCAATTTTGTATAAATAGCATTGTTAAATTATATTTCTTATCAGTTGACAATGCTCGCAATGAGCGAAACCGGTCCTGACATATTAAATAAAGTGGAATGAAGTACAAATGATTATTGTGTTTTTATTAATACGAATCATATTTGTTATAATATGCCTGTCTCTGTCATTTATTTGCGATAAAATCATTTTCGGTAATAACAGGCTAATTTTCTAATCTAAGCCCTAGCCCAGACAGTATAAAATAATTGAATCTTTCGTTATGTAGAGTATTTTGGAGAATATTAAAAACAAACAAAGTACGATCTTGAGAATTGCCAAACCACCGCAAAATGTTTTTTATTTACCAAGTAGTGATTGAAATGCAGATGTTTATTTTCTTATTAAAAATCAGCTGCATGCTCTTAACGTTTTTAGAAAAAAATAAGCGTATCGTTGAAACAAGTATCACACATCTTTCGCTATTAGAATATTCCATCCGGCTGATATTTGCATGCTCTGTAATATAATTTCTATATTTACATATATCGTCACACTAAGGTATTTTCACAAATGAAAGTAAAATGTATAAAATATTAAAACAGCGTACAATTATTGATATACATAATGTATCACTTATAACAGAGCAGTCCCAAGCTAGGGTCCGCGAAAATTTTCAGTTAATTTGCCTGTAACAGAATTTAACAAAAAAGGTATTTCAGAATATTGGATAAAGCGACAGGAAGAATATTCGTCGATTGAAAAAGAAGTCTTGGTAGTCCGTAGTTCCATTACTTACGCACGAATTATAAAGATTGACGTATTTCAGTTTCTATTCACACATAATAATATTTTAACAAGAAACATATACATATATAAATAAACGGTTTTCGTACTTTCGATGGATTCGGCGGTAACTTTTAACTCGGTAACGTGGAAGTTCATTTTAATATAAAATAACTTAGACTATTCCATAATGCGATGAAAATGGGAGGCAAGGAGGGGATGATAGAAAAACAAACAAACGATAATGGTAGTACAAATGACATTATTTCTTAACCCTCCAAGGACGAGCGTCACCATATGGTCACACAAAACACCGTTGTCTATTGATCCCACTATTCATACTTTTTCTACCTGAATATCGTTGCTTTCGCTCATATTTCGTTAAGAAGGGTACGGACTACAGTTAGTCATCAGCCGTGGGAACAGGAACGGTCTCTAAAAGCACATGTGATTTTTTGAATTTCCGTTATTTTAAATTTACTTTTTGAAACTGTTAGATATTTTTTTAAAAAAACATAAAATTATTTACAGTTATTTTGCTAATATATTTGTTTTGAAATTATGTTGATCTAAAGAGGTCAAATTGTAAATATTTTTAAAAAAATCACGTTTAGCTATAATTCAACCCCGAATGTTTGCAAGCCCATACGGTCACTTTTGTCCTTACTACTGTCCGTACTCAATATTACACGGTAATAAAAGGATGAGCATGCCCATATAGTCATGCGGAGTTTCTATACAACGACTTTGCGTTTTTTTTTAAATTTTGGATAGGAATAAAAGTTATCCGTGACTTCAATATGGCTTAGAAAATATTTTTTTTATCGGAAAAAAGCTCTCGTCTCTGGAGGGTTTGTAAATGTCATTTGTATTACCATTATCGTTTGTTTGTTTTTCTATCATCCCCGCCTTGCCTCCCATTTTTATTTGATTTTCATTATAATATATCAAAATAGTAAAATTAAAATCATTCGTATTTAAGCAAGCATTTGCGAAAGTAGTCTGTCCGAAGATGCCTCTGATAGAGGCGAAACACGTGTCACAGTTTGTAGCACAATACGTGGAATAAATGTCAAATAATGATTTTGATTACTAAAATATCTTTTTTTCGGGGGGTCCGCGGAATATTTTTTTACATGTATTATATTAGGAATAATCTAAGTTATTTTATATTAAACGGTTTTCGACTTAAATTAAATAAATATTCCAAAAAAGTAAAAATAGTATATACTGTCGCTCTCGAAACATGTATATATGTGACAATTGTTTTTGTACCTTTTATATAAAACAGTTTTCTTTTATACCTTATTATTTCATATTCGTGCACAAATATAATCAGTTTTATTTATGTCAATATTGGGGCTAGCTGTGTCGCGAAAAATAATCAATAATGATTTCATTCACGCACTAAGCGAAACCGGCCCTGATTTTAAATTAAAATCGTGTAATTAAGCGCAATCAAATGTAGAGCATTTATTAATTTTAAGCTTTAATGTATTGTTCCGAGTAATATGATTGACCAAGATGTGAAATATTAAAAACGGCTTAATATGTTTTTTCTGAAACAGCTAAACAATCGGGAGCGTCAGGATATATTCAGTAAACGGAACGGATAATATAAATCGAATCAGTTTTCGAATAGAATTCTTCGAGACGACTTTTTACCTACTTGACAAAATCTCTTATAGAAAACCGATTTTATATTTAAAAAGGTTTTTCCAAATAATCGTGCTTAACATTATCTTACAGGTTATTTATTTGGTTCTTAAAGTAATCGTAACACGTATACTACAATAATTTTACAGCACAATTTATGGTTCGATGTTGCCACTGCTGAAAATATATATTAATGCCTGCACCTTTATTTTTTTACATTATTTATGACGCAATGTAGCAATTTTATTATCAGATAATGTTTGACAAGCAAACGAACCAACGATGTTTTAATGGCTCGCCTTTGGAAAATTGTATGTACACATGTGTATATTTATATATGAAAGTCACGATAGTTACTAATTATGTGTACAATGATTCCATAATTTGATTTTGGAAAGGCAAAAGGACGTTACCCAAATGTGGAAAATTTTACAGGAGGCACAAAAAACATTTTTGAAGATATTGGGCCAAATGCGAATTATGAAATATAGACAACATTCAAATGTGCGCAGACTGATAGACTTATTTTTAATTGACTTAGTTTAATATGAAGTTAATAAATTGTTGAAGAAAAAGCATTTTCATCAAACCATCAACACAAGGAAAGCCATTTTTTAATCGTAAAAGCTAAATTTTGATACTAATTCGGCATATTGAGCCGAAATCCTTCTGATAGAACATGTATCAAGTTGTATACATTGTGATTATCGAAAAAAACTGGTTTGATTAAACTGTGGGCAACGTCATTATGCTTTTCCACAGTCGATATCTGTTTCGTAAAAAAAATAATTGACAGTCAAGTTCAGGTCCTATTTGAATGACCAATTCCTCAATATTACACTTAGGATATTGGGTAGTATAGTATGACTTCGTGAGGAACTCGAAGATTAGGAAAATTGGCGGGCGACATGGAAATTCTGAGGCGTTGCTGAGTGGCTATATACTCCACGTATAGAGCGAATACTGTCAAAGATTAAGAAATTTCACTGTTTTCGAGGAATACAAAGACGTATTAATAATTCTTTCATTTTTCTTGCGGTTAAGTAAACTTGTGTAAGAAATTCTTCGCAATTCGGGAACGGTTATAGAATTTTCCAAAATTGACGGTTTACGTTTACACAACAAATATATCAAGTATCCATTGTCGATCAAGATTGAGTTCAGAAAAGTTTTACGCCCGTGAAGAATAAACTAACAATCGAGGCTGTTTTGCATGCGACTTCTCACAATTCAATGAGAAAGTGATGTAAACTTATTGTGTTTTAACCAGGTTAATAAAATTCCTTATTATTCGGTAGAGAGCGTTCGTTAATTCCAGTGCCGTAGGTTAATATAATGGTCCCGTAATAAAATAATACGGAGGGCCTCTCCGTGTATTTTATATAGTTCATATTATGTTGTCATTAATTTATGACACGGGTTTTGTCTATTTAGCCTTACGCTTGTACGAAAAAACGAGATACTTTACTATCCACAAAGAAAGGGCTGAGAAAAAACGGTTTTTGGGGATGAATAAGTCGAATTGCTGAGCGGTAATTAAAACGTATAGCTTCGAGTTAATTTTCACATATAATATAAGTTATTTAAACAATCTTTGCGTACATGCGTACCTTTTTAAATTAAAAGATTCGGAAAGCTTATTAAATTTCACACATAAAAATATGGAATTTGTTGTGAATAGTCTTACCATTTTAGAAATCAATATTCAGGAATATATGTTGAAGTTTTATCAAATGAAAATTCAATCAATATGTTTTATCATTTATTTTTAAGTATTTACAAAGTTAATTCTAAATTTTATGTCAAAGGAAATTTACCGTTAAAAACCAATTATTTTTTTTAGTAAATAGATATCGTGGTTTTGCGGTATTGGTGTAAGTATTCTTTCAATTTCACCCGAATCTGCCATTCGTGTGCTAAAGGGAATAATTTTCGTATTTTTAGCCATTTAAGGCATTTATTTGTTATACTGTAGGCATTTTAAGATAGCATAATGATAATCAGTTTCAATCGTCAATGGAATCGACTTGGTGGCTAAATCTACGATAAACATTCGCAATATTGAATTGATAAACATATTTTATTTATAATCTGTTTAAAACTGAAACTTTTTATGATTGAATATTTTAATTGTCAATCATAGCAGGTAAAAGAGGCTAGTATGTATATGTTGTGGTATATTAATTAAGTTATAAAATAAATTATCTGTATTAGGGCCCCATGTTGTGCGTGACTTTTTACATTCCCTGTGTACGGTACGCCGCTGGATATTGTTTGCGCAACCATATAGTCTCAAATGCCTTTCTTTCACACGATATGTCGTATGCAACACCTAATTAGTAGTTGAAACTAATTATTATTACGAGAAGAATCAGTGTGTGGATTGCAGGCGGTAATTCAAACGATTCTTATCTCGCCATGTAATTTCATTATTTCACTATTTTGGTGAGTCATCGGAGTATTTTTTAATCTGATGTACGATAATAATAATATACACGGGAACCAGTTGTTTTTTTTTAGCAAACATTTTGTTATATAACTAACGTAAAAAGATAAATCACGTAGATATAAAGCGCTTTGTTAATATAAAAATGTATTGATGTTGTATAAACTTAGATAAGATTTCAATAAAAAAATCTAAAAACAAACATTTGGATTAATTTTATATATTTAGTAGAAATGCATTATCATATTATATTATAAATATATAATATGATAGTGAGTTCTGCGAAAATTATAAAATAATATTTTCTACAGTTAGAGAGCATTTTCGGAATTATTGTTAATATTGATTCTTCCGCTAGTTCAATACAGAATATTTTCTTATAATCACCTTTTCACAATTCCCTAGGTCTAGAGTCTAGGGCAGACATGGGGAACCTGCGGCCTTCTGGCCAATTCTGGAATCCTGTAATTCGTAAATTCGGAAAAACGAGCTTAGCGAAATGAGGATTTCAAATTCCTCGGTGAGCTAAAAAAAATAGGTTTGGAGATAATCTGGAAATTAATCAATCCCGTCCTAGTCAATCTTTACTGCGGCCTTCTGTCGAATCAGAAAAATGAATGCGGCCTTTGGAGAAGAAAAGGTTTCCCCACCTCTGGTCTAGGGCCTAGACTCGAGCTTAGAGGGCCTAAGACTTAGAGTATCCTACGCTGTATCCACCGCCTTCAGCTATGAGATGACATTTTCTCGCTCACCACAAGATGCCGTGTTTTTTTTGTAATTTATTTTATATTAGTAGTATAGTACCATAGTGCTGATAAAACCGACTCAGTCACATCGTCTCGAAAACTTTTTCTCGTTCGTTGTTTATAAAATACTATTAGAATATCCCTAGAGGATGTGATTAGTAACTTGAATCATAGTGTCGTAATTATATTTTGGACTGTTTTTTTGCTGGCCAAGATTCTTTGGACAAAAACATTTTTCTGGGCTATGAAAAAACTAGGAGCACGTTTATATTTGGATCTGTCCTGAAAACGTTAAATTAATAAAAGAATTCTCATATAAATCTACTTTTTAAAATTGAAGATATTAAAGAGTCAGTGATTTATTTTTTCTACGCCGAAGTTACAAATTTCGGTAATAAGTTTGCATTATTTCAGACATTTCTTTAATGCTACATGTTTAAACTTCTCAATCTGTCATAATATTTTTTGAAGCTTTTTCGTCTGGCAAACCGCACAAATACGTTTCATTTCAAATACCCTTACTAACAAACAATTTTGTTTAAAAACACGCAGACGTTCGAGAATTTCATAGTTGTAAAAAAACTTTTAAAATTTAATATTTCAACTAAATCCACACGCATCCATTTTCAAGCAGTGATTATTTTTAATATAAAATTAAATTTGATAACTTTGTTATTTTCAAACAATAAAATACTCATCTGTACCGATTCCCACTTTTATTCTATAAGTTAATGACCGGTTTCGCTCACGACGAGCGTTGCCAACTGATAAGATAATACAATGTTACATTGTTATTTATACAAATCAAAATTAAATTAATAAGGTGTACTAAACAATTCAGAACGGGGCTTATCGAGAGCGATTAACTAACCACTGTCTTTAGCCCTATCCTTCTATTCTTACTCTCTTTGGAAAAATAGAGGTTGAGCAACTGAGTAACAAACATTTCTCGTAGAAATACTTCTGTTGAGATAAACTCCATTAGGAGTCCATATGGTCCACATGGTAAAAAAAAAATTAAATTAAATATACAGTATTGAAAGGATTTTGTTGGGTTCTGTGGCGCATCGGTTAGCGTTGTGGGCTTCCATGTCACACTTCTCGGGTTCGAGTCCCAGTACGAACAGCATTTTTTCGATAGATTTCTGTTTGAAGGCATGGGTGTTTGTGATGTCTAAAAATTACCTCCCACCCTTTCCAATCCTTAAATAATTGGGTGTAGCAAGAGCCATTAGCTAACCACTAGTCCTGTCCTAGCTAGCTTTATCATTCTATCCCTACTACACTCTATAAATAAGAAAGGTTGAGTGACTGAGTAACAAACAGTTTTCGTAGAAAAAACATTGCAAGCGGACACGGAAAAATAAATAAAAGGAATTAAAAAATAATAAAAGTACTAAATATGAATAAGTGTCTCTGAATTGACTAAAATTGAAATTTTGAATTGTACCTCTAAAATGGAATTGCAAAACTTGTCAATGAGTTATTACGCTAGTGGTAAATTCGAAAATAATTATAATCTCTGATTTTTTTTACAAAATAATTTATAATGATGTTCGATAATTCGATCTTCTAGACCTGATCTGACGTGTTTTGCTTGCATATATTATTAGTGATTATATGTAAAAATAAGGGCATAAGAAAAAGAATGTAACGGAAACGGAACTCAATTAAAACATTCATTATTCCACTTCTCATGGATTATATATACCAAATGATGTTGTGAATGATGATATAACTACACCATCTTATTTCCATATTAACATCTTTACGCTGGGAGATTTCGGCGCTATAAAACCTTCATAATTATTTTTTAATCGTTTTAACAATATTCTACTTCTATACAGAATTAACATAATAGGCATATATGAATACAATGCATTGTGTTTATGATGTTTACGAACTGTTCGCTTACGTCATTGGCAATGACGGCATAATTCAATAATTATTTTATAATTTAACATAGGTAAACCATCAGCAGGTATATTTACGCAGGTAAATAAAAAAGCATGTTTTAATTAATTGAATAATATTTTTTTTATGAATTTATATTTTTCCTATTGTTTTATAGCCAATGATAGAAGTAAATTTAATGGTTTTTTTACTGTTAAACCTTGGTAAAAAGGAATTTCAATATTGTGTATAATATATTGTAGTATAATTAATTTAACATTTTCTGTAAATACCCTCGTTTTATTTAACCCATTTTTGCCCGAAATTACCCGTAATTGATGCAAATAAAAAACACTGCTCACTCCGACAGATTCAAACCTAAAATAAACTCCACGAAACGATCCCCACGTTTGCTAGCTGTAGACTGATTGAGACTGATGCAATATCAACTTTTATTGCGTCATGCATAATGGAGTGAAAGTAAAAATAATAAATGTTCCAATACTGGAAAACTGGGCGAAAATGCGCTAAAGATAGAATATGCTCATTATCGAGTAAAACATGTCCTGCGTTTTTTTAAAATACAAATGGCGGAAGTTGTATTGTATAAACAGTATTTTTTGAGAATTAAATATATTGATTTTTCAATCGATTCATGGTTTTGTGCCCAATGAAATAAATGCTTGGGACCGTACATGGATGAAATTCATTCCCATCTGAATCTTGTCCAATCCTAAAAATCAGTTATAGGGTGATCGAATACCTAACTTCTAGCCCTATCATTTTATCCATACCATCTTTGAAAATATATTTAGAGCAATTGAGTAACAAAAGGTTCTCGTAAAAACCTTGCAATGCTCCACCAGGAATCCAAAAACTTCACACAAGGAGCGAACATTGTCGAAAAATAAAGAAATACAATAATGCGAATGAATGTCTTTCATCTTTTTTCGATATACAATAAATAGCTTAACCCTTTGATGAGTATCAACGTACCTGTACGTTCGAGTAGCTTGTTATCTATTATCTATTGCCATTCTCACATTTTTTTATTTTTTTTATTTCTTCAGATATGATACTAGACACATTCATCAGTGACTTTTGGCCACCACATTATTTTTATTTTGTATAGCGAATGAAGGAAATGTTTTTTAAAAAAAGGTTACATTTGTAAACAAATCGGTAGCCATATAATATTAAGTGTAAAATTATATTTGTGATCGATTCCTTCCTGAAATCGACGTCTGTAGAGCGGCACATGTAGACAGATGAAAGCAAAAAAGATCTTGACGCAAAAGCGAAGTAATAGCTTCTAGAAAAATATTCAAAAGTAATAAAAAACTAATTTACTTTACATTTTTAACTATGAGTTTTATAATTTAAAAAAAAAATACTTCTTGAAATAATAACAAATATTCTTCCCAGACAGGTCCGTATCCAAAAAGAAGGTTTTTATATTTTTGTGGGTGGCAATACTACAAATAATCGAAATATAAGAAAAAACCAAATGAAGTAAAAATTAACTCACACCTCAAAGGGTTAATTACTTTTTATAGAATGTCAGTTGTTGATTTCCATAGCGATTGAAAAATTGCATTTGTATATTTTATTTTTTCAACCATAACGCGGTGCAAGCAGATTTTTTAGTTCTGAATATATGTATGTTCATAGGCTAGGTTATTTGCTTACATAATGCATATCGACTGTGGAAAGGAAAAAGGACGTAACCCTCAATTTTCCAAAACAGATTTTCTTCGATAATCACAATGTTTACAACTTGACACACACTCTATCAAAAAGATGGAAGCTAAAAATGCCGAATTAGTATCTAAATTTAGCTTTTAAGTTTGAAAAAGATGACATAGTAAAAAATTAAAACTAAGAAAAAAGACTGAAATAAAGGTTTTTCCTGGAGAAATTCTTGAATTAATATTAGATTATGTCAATTAAACACCAGTTTAGAAGTCTCCGTGTACTTCAAGGTTGTGTTTAATTCGTAATCTGCATATGTCACAAAATCATCAAAACACGTTTTTAGCGCCTCCTGTAAAATTTGATATGTGTGGGTTACGTCCTTTTTCCTTTCCACAGTCGATATCGTCTCTTATTTGATAATTTAGGTAAATTATCATCTGTTTTAAAATACCAACTATCTTGTATTGTATTATTCAAAAATATTATGTTTTGTTGGATTATAACAATTTATGTTAAGTACGAAGCGATTTCGTGGGAGTTTAATGTTTAATCTAACACCCACCCGCCTATAAAAAAAAAACATTCTCTCGACGATGATATTTTTTACTGATTATTTATTATTGGTAAATCACATGAACCAGTTTTGTGTGTCATACTTTTTTTAGAGATAGTAACGGTATAGTAATTAATTACATCCACTTCGAAATTTATATTTTTATTATTGGTATCAAATACAGTAAAGGCCACTCTGATTTTTTTAACACCATCTATGAGTGTCATGGCGATTTAAAAATAACAAAAATAAATCGGCATGAAGGTTTACAAAATCGGAATATATATTTTTTGTGAAATTGATTGTTGTAATTGATTTTGTAAAATAATTATCATAGCTTGGTATTGCCAAAAAGCTGAAAATCTTGTATTTTGTAATTTAAATATAATTTAATTCTTAAAACCAGTGCTACGAAACCGCTGTGCCGCCGAGTATTCATTGCTTTATAGCAGCAATTTCCAAACTGGGAGTCACGAAGATATTTGAAAATGTTAATATTAATGTGCATACTTTTTACAAATATTTTTTATTTGTAGTATGTCGCAGAAATCTAGGGAAAATTTGGGTTCTTTTTGGTTCAATACAGTATATCAATAAATTAAATTTTTACTCATTATTGATGAAAGATAAGATATTTATTGAAGTGAGGCTAGGCTAATTTAGACAAAATCGACAAGAAGTCAGTTTCAAGAGTGATGATTTTTTAGCGGCAAAAATAGAGAAAAAATTGTCAAGCGAGTTAAAGATGACAAAAATATAATTTTTTGAGCTCTATATACCTTTACATGCTATAGATTCTATGTATAAATAATACATTACCCCCAGTAACGTTATTTTCATACACAAAACATGATGACTAATAATTCAATAAATAAAAATAATGCTGCAAAAGTTTAATGTCATCTGTGTTTTTTTTTGTAAGCTTGTACTTCTATAAAATAAAATCAACTCAAGTATTCCTGAAGATGTAAGACTCTTTTCATTGTCTTTCTACAATAAGTACCGCTATAACCCGAAAACAGTTTTTGTCTCCAAGTTAGTCAAAGTCATTATGGTGGTCACTTCACAAATCGCAAATTGGTGAACACTTCTCAAATCCGTAAATTTTAACGGAACACAGATTATTTTTTTAGGTCGGGTAATTCTTAAAAGTAAAAATATTAGTTATTTAACCACTTATTATGTATTGATTAATTATCTTTAAAACATATTACATAAAAATATGAGTAAACAAAGTTCACAGTAATTAAAAATCTCCGCCTGTACCTAGATATTTGACGTCTTTAACATCACTGGATATTTACTATCACTTGATTTTTAAAATGAAGGAGAAGATGCATAAATGTGTTGCAGCGTATGTTACCATTCCAAATTTTCGCGGAACACCTGTTTAGGTCCCACTATACATAGTTTGGGAAACCCTGGTCTACTTCATCTAATTTTGATGTTTTGATTAAATGATTTCAACAATAATTGTATTATAAATGTCCTGTTGCGGAGTGATGTTCTTATAAAACTGTAAATTAATTTTAGTTCTTTGTTTTTATTTATGCTCCTTGAGGTTTGACCCAAAACAGTGGCTACCCAAATAACCCATGTGTCTTCTTTACTTTGCATAGGTATTAAATTAAAAAAATCTTTTATCACAATCTTTCGATATAATATCAACTTCTTTTTTTGTTTCAGAACTTTGGTGTCCGCTCTACATGTTTGGTTAGACAGTTACCCTGAAGACTTCAGACAACCACCAACGCACCCTGTTCTTCACCAACTCATTGCATTTACTAGTGTATATTTACCAGGATCAGAATTAAATACCAAGGTAACTAACTATATACAAATGTCTGATTTAGTGTACCGGGTTCATGATGATGGCCATGCAATGGTAATGGAGTACCAATTTGTTTGAATAGAATACCATCATTTACTTTACTGAAATGTAAATTAAAAATGATGTGTGAGAAATAGGAAGTCTTTAAAATTTGAATAAAAATGAGTTGAATATGTCAAAACTACAATCTATACATGCATTAAGAAAAAATGGGACAGTCAAATCAATTCCACTGAATTATTAAATTTTATTTCAATCATATCTTATGCTTAACCTTCGAGTTCACATTTACATTGCAAAATTCTTCTGATATTTATTGTAATCTTCAATAAATGCAATACAAATAATACGCACGTTTGTCTTGGGTCACTTTGTACCTTGCCGCACCCCAATCCTATTGCAGTTATGATATATCGCAGATTTACTCAAATGTACATCTTAAAGGACAAGGATTGTTGAAAATACAATAAATTTTGTACATCTTTACTTTAATTTTAACAATCTTTGTCACCAAAGTACTTTTCAGTAAAAATGCCATATCTCAGAACTGAGAAAATCTAAAAATGTATGTTATTAAGCATGGAATATATTATATGCTATTTATTTTAAAGTTATTTCTCTGCTACCAAACAGGCAGATAGCACTATTCTTATGTATGGTTTGAAACATCGCTAAGCTCAGTATGATCATATAATGAAAGCTTCATAGATGTCAGTATCTAGTTTCAAAACAATAATAATTTGAACATAGAAAGTTCATGTACTTTATTGGTTGTTATTTTTTGTTCAGAAATATAATAAAGTTATCATGCAATCATATTATGTTGAATATTTAAAAGATTAAATGCTACTGATGATTCTATTGATACTCCGCTCATAGTTCTGCTGTGCCAAGTGCTTAACAAACATGTGTTCACCCTTAACCAGGCTAGGGTTTATATTATTCCCACCCGAATTTTGGTTCATTTCATCAGATTAGTGGTTTTAAAACTAAAAATATTTCCAATTGATTTTATTTAAAATATAATTAACGAAACACTAACATGTTTTGTGTTTAGACACAAAACACAACGTTTTGTGTCTAAACCTTTGTGAAATACAAATCTTTATTTGGAATAACTTTATTATTTTTAGATTAAGGCATTCTTATTAAGGGTTGATATCATAAATTAAATTTATTGGATGTGTAAATCAGACACCTGTATTTTATTTCTTTTAATTTTAGGGCCAACAATGTCACAGGTAATTTATTTATCATTGTTGCATTTTAGAAGGCTTGTTTATATACTATACAGTAAGATATTAAATATGTTTTTTGTGACATTTCAGGCATTATGTCGGTTGGATCAGTGGTCCAGGGAAGAGAGCTGTGTAGATGGATGGGCCGGGGCAGCAGGGATTGGAACAGGAAGTGGAGCCGTTTGCTTGGCTCCTGGAATGAGGCACGCTCAGCATCACATGCATGTCTATCGTTTCCCCGATGTTCCGCACACACACTTCGCAGAGCAGCTCACAAGAATGGACATGGTTAGTAATAATTGTCTACCACGAGTTTTTTTTCTTATGGTTAAACTATCGTCTTACCATACAAAATAAACTCAATGAGATTACTCAAGATTAACGTAAGAAGAGACATTACAAACATCCAATTATCAATTATATATATATGCAAGGTTTTTGAGTAAAAAATCTGAGATAATAATGTTTTATGATCAATATTATATTTCAGGAACTCTTCAAGAAGCTGGTGCCTCATCAGTGCTTGGGAGCTATCTGGTCACGGAGAGACAAAAACCGATCTCATGAAGCTGCTACCGTTTTGGGTACCGTCAACCAATTCAATGCGGTATCATTTAGAGTGATATCGACTGTTCTTGTGGAGCCAAAATTGCGGCCGCAGGATCGCGCCGAAATCATTTCAGCGTGGATCGATATCGCTCAGGAATTGAGAATTCTCAAAAACTTCTCATCTTTAAAAGCGATTATTTCAGGACTTCAAAGTAATCCAATTTACAGACTTCTGAAAACGTGGTCTCTGGTAGCTAAGGAAAAGATGGAGCTGTTTGATGAATTAGCGAGGATATTTAGCGAAGAAAACAATCAGTGGGCTCAGCGAGAGCTTCTCATGAGAGAAGGCACAGCCAAGTTTGCAGACACTGTCGGTGAAAACGATAAACAGTTACAAAAAGCTTTCCAAAAACACAACGTACGCAGCGGTAATATAAGTCACGGGACGATTCCATACTTGGGTACGTTCCTTACCGATTTAACGATGATTGATACCGCAATTCCCGATACAGTAACTGAGGGATTAATAAACTTCGATAAGAGGCGAAAAGAGTTTGAAGTTTTAGCCCAGATAAAATTACTCCAGGGAGCGGCGAACGCTTATCATTTGGCTGACGATGCCATGTTTGACCGATGGTTTGATTCGATATTAGTTTTAGACGATAGAGAAGCTTATCAGTTATCGTGTCAAATTGAACCGTCCACCAATCAGACGAATAGGGATAAGCGTCAAAAGAAACCGTTGAATAACACCTGTCAACCCGGACACCGCAAAAATGACTCAATCGCCAGCACTAGTTCAAGTAACAGCTCACAGTTTTACTGCGACTTAGACAACAGTACAACTTCGTCCAAGAATAACAGTTTGGACAGACAGGCTTCGCCATCTCAGATGTCCAGCGGAAGTTCTAGTTCATCGATACCTTCGTTAGACGTTTCATTATCCAGTGCAAATAGTTCAAATTCAAAAACATTACAAGTTCCTAAGCTTGCGAAGACTATCAACAGTCACAACGCTGGCACGCTAAGTCCTAACCACTCCCAGAAGAGTAGTCCAGATTTTTACATCATTCGAGTCACGTACGAAACGGACAGTGTGGAAACGGAAGGAATAGTTTTGTACAAATCAATAATGCTCAGCAACAATGAGAGAACACCGCAAGTCGTAAGAAATGCTATGCTTAAGTTAAACTTGGAGGGGAATCCTGATGTCTATACGCTGTCGCAGGTGCTTCCTGAGAAAGGTACAACTTTAATATCTTTCTTGTATAATAATATGTTTGGATATTCATCTGTGTTATTCTTTAACTAGATGGCTGCCGCAGACGGGACATCTCATCAGTTACGAGTTAACTCGTCAATAACTAATTAAAAGGTGTTAAACATTTAAATGTGTGTAAATTATAGAGTCACTTCTACTGTAATTTGCAAATTCTTTTCAATGTCAATTGTGGGATTATAATGCAAAACATACTATTTCCAAAACTCGAACTTTTCAGTAGAGTCAAATAACGAAGAACACAAACAAAAAAACATTTGCATACAAATATAATTTCCAATTTGATAACAACAGTCTTTAGACTTATTATATTAAAACTAATAGGACAAGTCGATTCCTTACCCTATCTGCATACCTAACTCAATATTGCTCATTTTGGAAATAGTTGATTACACCTTTTCATTTCAATTTGTTTTTGTATAAATAGCTCAGTTAAATTATATTTTTTATCAGTTGACAATGCTTGCCATGAGCAAAACCGGTCCTGTTCACTATAAATAAAATGGAAATAAAGTACAAAGGAGTATTGTGGTTTTTTCTTAATATAATGCCTTTCCACTGACAGTTTTCCATTGACAGTGAACACCCTAAAAGTGACTTATATTTGTGATTGATTTATTTTCAGAAATGATGTTACCCTCCAATGCTAACGTCTACTATGCGGTGAATACAGCTTTCAACCTTAACTTTATTTTAAGGCCTAAAAGAAACGGTAACATAACTGACACACCTGCTAACGGGAAGGCCAATAAAACAAAGAAAACATGAAAACACTAAGTGTGCGGTAGTGAGACAATTTTTTTTATTCTTCATGACCAAAAAACATTATAGTTTTTGAAATTGTCAAGTATTTGACATTGGTGCAAGCAAACTTATTGTGCATTTCAGTGTTTTTATTTATTTTCAAATTATATATAATCTATTTACTATACAAGTGTTCCCCAACCTTTTTACGCCGGCAGACCGGTGTAAATATGAGAAATATTTTGCAGACCTGTTACGCAGAAAAATCTGTCATGTAAATAATGTTGTATTTTGTTATTGGTTTTTAAATTTTATACTATTACCGAAATATGAAAACAATCTGACTGCAAAAAAATGGCACGAGCATTCTATTGTTTATCAAAATAATCAGAAACCAATCAATAGAATTGTTACTAAAAAGATTTCTGTATGTTTGAGAAAACAATAATTCAAAAAACTAGTGCAATATTGCTGCATCTTTGCTACAATAATTGATTCAGTTGTTCTGATATAAAGATGAATATTGTTCTTCCAGAAATTTCCAAATCTGAGGAACTGTTTGTATTTTATGTCTCACACCAGAGTTGAACTGGAAGACAAAACTCGATTAGATTTCTTTTTATTGAGAATTAATTGTTCTTGTTTGACATTGACTATCCAAATATAACATTTGATATGCGAACCAGCTGCAAACGTCTGCAGACCGGGAACCGGTGGTTGGGAAACCATGTACTATACCATTCTGTTAGAAGCTTATCACCACTAATAAATAGGTAACGGTGAAATAGACTAAGGGAGACTTATATAAGTATATTTTATTTCAAAATTATTTTTGAGTGTTTTATTTTTATTTTGGGACCAATACATTCTTTCCAAAAATTTATAAAATTTATCATTCTTTTGTTTTAACAGATTGTTTTTTTTTACCAACAAATCTAGAAATAACTTCTCTTAATTCTTCATGAAAAAGATTTTTTTTTATAATATCACTCTTATCTAATTTTACATTTTTTGTAAATTGATATTTGAAATTATTTCTGTGGTAATAATTTAGTACAGTAATTGTAAGTTGACAAAATGGTAGTTTAATTTATAGTATAATTAATGAGATTTACAATTTTTTTTATGAAATGTCAGAAATAATTATAAGCTCCCACATGATTACTGTAGTCACATACTGCATTCTATAGAACAGTGGACAGCAACCAGGGCCGGTAAAGTTAATTCAAAATATCCCTTATAAACATTTTTATTATTATTTTGGAAGCATGAAATAATGTGTATCAAAATTATATTAATACTAGCATTGTGACAAATCTCCAGTGAACATTTATAGATATAGATCAATGAGATAGTGATTTGATTTTTTGGGTATCGCTTGTCAAGATGTATCCATTTTCTGCTCGAGTAGAGTTACTAATGAGTTCAATTGCCACACATGACTCATTAGTAGTGAGTGAGTTCACTCTGCATGAGATTCTACAATCGTCTTAATATAACAAATCAGGTAATGATCTGGAATGTCAAACATGTTTCAAAATAAACATGATTTCTTTGTGAAATGTCTTGAATTTACCTCATCCAGCAATATTTAGAAATGGCACCCATTGTCATAAACAAGCCATTCATAGTACCCGTCTTATTAAAATGGTTGCTGCCACTGTTATAGAATGTTAATAACTGCTTAATTGCATCCTAATTATATAATAAGATAAATTACAAAGATTTCTTGTTATGACAAAATATGGAATTAATTATAATTATACACTAATATTATAAAACATTGTAATTATTATTTATTTTCCAAATCTGTCGTCATAAGTAAACTATGTTGTATTTAAATGTTAAACATCTCTAAAAAAATAAAGTTCATTATTCTTTGTATGTTTAAAATTTATGATACCAGTCTGAAAATAAAATTAGATACAATTATAGAGCTTCAGTTAGTAAAATCATTTTGGCATACACAATTAGCATATTCAATGATTATATATGGCATCACATAATGCTGATTACAAAATTAATTAATTTGATAACATTTTTCTCTATATAAGTGTCCTAACCTGAAATTTATTGATTTTGCTCTAATAAAAAAATCTTGTTTTTAATCGATAAACAATATTTATTTTGTGTAAAACTTAGATTAATTAATACGTTGTCTTTCCACGACAAAACCACTTTTGTTTTTGAGTGTCATTTTATTCTACAATCACCTGCCAAAAAACATGTGAATGTAGAGCTATTATTTAAGATCTAATTTTAAAACATTAAAACACATCATATTTTTTAATTACCGTGAGTGTAGCGGTTTACAGCGACACCTATAATAAAGTAAAATTATTAAGTGACTTATTTACAAACATTCGTGTAATTGATAGAATTTAGCTTAATAGGATTTTCAAAATATCCCAGTTGAGATAAGCATTCCTTTTTAGTAGAGTGATAAACATATTAATTTTTCATAATAGTTTTATAAATAAAAATATTTTGTATGAACATAAATATAATATTATATTTTGTTTTTTCCTTACTCTGAACAATGTCAGATATTCTTTGGTTTTGTCGTGTAAGCGATGATATGCTGTTTTTTTCACAAAGGAAATTGAAGGCAAATAACATAATTTAAATATTTATATAGATGAATTTAATACTTTTATTGACATGTGTAATTATTACCTACCCTTCTAAGAAATGCTTTAATTTTTGTAATGTGAAAACACTGAATATAAACTATGTTTTTCTTCAATAATTTAAATTGTAAAAATTTCCCATTTATGACTTTTTTTATATATATATACGAATTCTTTCAATGTCGATGTTAACAATGAGACTCCAACTCAAAGTCTGATATTTCTGCATATTTTTAAGAATTGAGATTCTTCAGCTAAAATTTTTAATTGTTTCGAAAATTGCAGTACGGATACATTAGGTATTGCCTTGAAGTCAAACTAATGTTGGGTGTTTCTTAAAAATACATATATTTATTTTATTAAGTTACTTCTTAATGTCAGATTCATTGAATGTAAAAAAGATAAATATTTTGTCAAAAAATACACAACTCATTTTAATCAATGACTTAATTGTACAAAAATGGGTGGGCTTATTTCACTATTATTACACAACAAAATCCACCATTATTTAGTAGAAATTTGACATAGATCTCATTTTATATTAGTTGATTTTAAACTATATTCTTAATATAATTTTTAATGTCACAGAAAATGTTCTGTTGCTGTAACTGCAAGTCTTTTTATATACATATTTCTAATAAATTAGGTAATTTTATTCAAGCTTTATATTTTTTTAATCAACATATAAATTTTGAATCTTTATTTGAAATATATAGTACACCCAGACGTTTTTGTTGTTATATTAATCTATAGAATATTTACTATTTTAAAATTCGTTCAAAATCTTTCCTCTGCATTACCATAAAATTTATGTTCACTGATTTTTTGAATCACATAAATATTATATTTATAATGGTTATTTTTTTTGACAAAAGTAATTGATCTGTTGTCTTTGTGTATCCGTCTTTTTGTAATTTTATAATTAATAAATAGTATAATTTATTGTCTGAAAATAATTGTTAAATGTGCTAAACATTTCATGGAAGATCCTTACTTAATTAATGCATAATGTTTCATACTTCTCCTCTACGTTATGCATTCCCTATCACCAATTTAACAATCAATTTTCCTAGTATGAGATAATAATTGGCATTAAAGTTTTTGATATTATATAACCGAGATTAGAATATATTTTGTTAAATTCTAGTAATTTTAAAATTTGTCAACAGATGGCATCAACTTTTTTAGTTATATCACTAGATTCATGAACGCATTCCTATTTTAAAATTTCAATATTGATTCAATTGTTTTTTTCTAACAGTATTGAAGGCATAATAAATAATTTTAGTTAGCTTTTCATTATTGCAATAATTTTCAATGGATTGAGTTGGCAACTTCGTGGACATTTATTTTTCATAAAAAAATTGACAATTTTATTCCATTTTTCTTTAGTTAAACTAATTTTCCTGCTTTTTATATAACATGGTTGTGTTTTAGGTATTCACAGCATTTATTTTATGTTAAATATTTAGAAAATTTAAGAATTTATTTATCATTATTGATGTTTAATATGTTTTAATTTGGATACATAAATATTATGATGTAATGAAACATATGCAGAACGCATTGAATAGGATGAATTGAATTTGTATTTGTTGTCCGTTATTGTTGAAGAGAAAATGGTTGCTGATATATATATATTTTTATAAAATTGTGTATTGATAAAGCAGGGTTTCAATAATTGTCAAATGTGTATTTAATACGAAAAATATATTTGTGTACTCTTTGTAAACTTATAAATTTAACAATAACTGTGACACGTACGTACTTAAAAGTTGTAGAAATAAATGTTTGTGTATATTTATTTATGTTTTTTATTCACTGCCTTTTTTAAGATTTTGTTCTTCTCCAGCGCTGATTTTATTGTTAATATGGAAGGTCTACAGATTTGTTTGTTGGTCCATCCTAGAGTAGGTATGCATTAACATTTTTATTCATTCTTGCCATTTTTTATCCATGTCAGCTCTCAAGCATATGGCCACCTAATGGAAATGTCTCAACAGAAGTTTTTCTACGAGAACTGTTTGTTACTCAGTAGCTCAACCTCTATTTTTTCAAAGATAGTATTAGGGAAAGAAGGATATGGCTAGGCATTGGCGGATCCAGATTTTGTCCTAGGAGGGTCCACACAATTTGAAAATAAACATGATACATAAATAATCCATTAAAAAATAAATAAAAGGCAATACATAATTAGGTATGTATTCTATAAAACATAGTAAACTAAACAATTGGAAAAATAGAAAAACAAATATCCTAAAGATCCAAATATCCCCTTGGATCCGCCAATGAGACTAGGACAGGACTAGTGGCTAACTAATTGCTCTCGCTACGCCCAGTTATTAAAGGATCGGAAGGGTGGGAGGGGAAGACATTTTAAACATCACAAACACCCCATGTCTTCAAACAGAAATCGATAAATCAACTGAAAAAATGCTGTTCATACTGGGACTCGAACCCGTGAGATCCAGCAAGGAAGCCAACAACGCTAACTGCTGCGCCATAGGACCCAAATATAAGAATTTTATCTTAATTATATTTGATTATGAAGAATTGAGGCCTAAAACAATATTTATGGACACGTCACAGGTTCTTCAAGAGTACAGAAGCTGCATGAAAGCAATGCACATATTTGATAGTGTAAATATAACTAAAGATTGTCATTATCCTAATTCGAATATAACTTCTTATTCTTATAAAATATTAGATTATTTCATTTTTATTTTCAATGGATTCGGCAGTAGCTTTGTGGATATTCATTTTTAAATAAAAATAAAATTTCAACTTTTACCTCCAGAGGCGAGATAGTTTTTAAGCCATATTGAAGTCACGGATAACTTTTATTCCTAACAAAAAAAAAAAACGCAAAGTCGTTGTATAGAAACCCCGAAGACTATATGGTCATGCTCATCCTTTTATTACCGTGTAATATTGTGTACGGACAGTAAGGACGAGCGTGACCGTATGGACACGCAAACATTCGGGGTTGAAATATAGCTAAACGGGAAATTTTTTGAAATATTTACAATTTGACCTGTTTAGATCCACATACATTCAATACAAATATATTAACAAAAGAACTGTAAATAATTTGATGTTTTGATAAAAAAATAACTAACAGTTTCAAAAAGTCCATTAAAAAAACGGAAATTCAAAAAATCGCATGTGCTTTTGGTGGCCGTTTCTGTCCCCGCGGCTGATAATTTACTGAAGTATGTACCCTTCTTAACCAAATATGAGTGAAATACATGAAGAATTGAAAATGAGTGAACGGTATAAATGTTATGTTTGAATATTATTTCATGAAATATAACCGCCCCTGCATACACAAAGGGTGCATTGATCCAATACCACATTGACCGGCCGCCACTGCAGATAATACATATTTAAAAACAAAAAACGGATACAGCCACATACACAAATTCAAGCACGATAATAACTCAATATATATGACAAAGGTATGTCAATTTAGATTCGCCAGTGTATACATTCTAGAAAGCAATGGGGTTGATAGAGGTTCGGCAAAGGTTAATTAGTATCATCATATTTTTTATGGAATTCATATTGAAGGTAATGTTGCAGAAATAGATTGGTGACAGACATAATTTATGGCAGGCCTTACTGAGCCAAAAACTCATTTGTGTATTTGGCATATGGAAAAATATCAGATGCGTAATTTATTTTTTAATTAATTGAGTTAAGTTCAAAAAGAATTCAATACAGTCACTCAAGATCAAATGACAGAAGAAAAAATCGATACATAAGCACCCTATTTCTCAAATAAAGAGCAACCATTCAAAAAGTGATTTGTCATAAATTTTGAAAAATGCCGTGTAATTGATAATAATAATTCATAATAAAATCTATGAATGGAAATCACAATTAATGTTCAAAAAAGGTTTATTTTTCCTATAAAAATTAAGTCATAAAGTTGACACATTCAAGCAAACCGTGATTTCTCCAACATTCAAATCATCATTTCCCAAGCTTTGTCTTTGTGTGACAAATCACTTTTTGAACGTTTACTCCTCAAATATGTTAGATTCAAATAATCAACATTTGATTTTAGACTATATCGACTGTGGAAAGGAAAAAGGACGTAACCCACACATATCAAATTTTACAGGAGGCGCTAAAAACGTGTTTTGATGATTTTGTGACATATGCAAATTATGAATTATACACAACCCTGAAGTGCACGGAGACTTCTAAACTGGTGTTTAATTGACATAATCTAATATTCATTAAAGAAATTGTCTAGGAAAAACCTTTATTTCAGTCTTTTTTCTTGGTTTTAATTTTTTACAATGTCATTTTTTGAAACTTAAAAGCTAAATTTAGATACTAATTAGGCATTTGCAGCTTGCATCATTTTGATAGAACGTGTATCAAGTTGGTACATTGTGATTATCGAAAAAAACCTGTTTTGAAGAAACTGTGGGTTAAGTCCTTTTTCCTTTCCACAGTCGATATATATCTGAATATCCCTGATATTGTTGTTAGAAAATTGTTTATAATGCTTTTTTGGGAAGTGATGATTTACAGCTTAGTGATTAAAGATACTACAAATGGAACACCTCATCCTCGATAACCAAATCATTGAAACCATTGATGAGTGTGTGTATCTTGGATCCCTAGTGAGTATACAGATGTAAAGAAATCAAAATAAATCTGAATACACAATTCAAATCCTCCTGCTTACCACGAAGTATAAAATCTCGCCTCTACAAAACCCTCATAAGACCAATACAGGCATATGGGTCAGATACCTGATGCTTAAATGTGTGAGTGAAAGATCCTGCGAAAGATTTTCGGTTCTGTCTGCGAGGATGGCATCTGCCGACGGCGGCACAACCATGAGCTTAATAGCTTCTATGATGAGCCAGACGTTGTCAGATTAGTCAAATATCAATGCCTACGTTGGGCTGGATATATTATATATCACGCATGGAATATTGTAAACCTGCAAAATGTCTCACATTTACTATCACTGAGGGAAGACGAAGCCTCGGAAGACAGCGAATTCACTGGATGGATAGGGTGTCACAGGATCTGCGAGTGCTGAAGGTCAGCGACTGGTGTAGGATAGCGGAAGATCGAGTGGAACGTAGGAGATTGATTGAGGCGGTCAAAGTTCATTCCGGACTGTATCTCCAAAAAGAAGAAGAAAGATTTTTATATCGGTGAAAAAAAAATGTTAAACCTTCATCCATTACATTTTATTTGCGAGGGTTGTAGAATTCTGAATAAAAAAAAAGTAAGCCATCCGATGCACATAAAGTTTTTTTAGTGCCTGTTTATAGAAAATAAAATTATTTTTAATATTTATGTAGTGAACACACAGTGGCGTAACGCATAACTGTCAAAATACCCTTGGCACGTAAAATTGAATATAAACTAGCAGTGTTTCTAAAACTATCGTCCGAAAAATTCTACACGCACGAAAGGTTCAACAATTTTTTTTATTGTCTCAGAATTATTTGTTTCAATTTATATAGAATTATTATTTAATGACAACATTGGAAATGGTGCAAAGTGTGTATTTTTATGAAAAAAGCAACAGATGAATACGTAGCAATTTTATAAAAATCGTGGGTGAGCCATGTAAGTACAACCAAAGTTTCAAATGTTTGCTTTGCAGTAAGGCGAAACACGTGTTTCAAATAAATTCACATGTCCAGTGAAATTAAAAAAATATCAATATTAATTAAATATTAATAATTGATTCACTCATAGTTATCACCGAATCCATCGCGAAAAAAACAATGAATTTCTGGCGAAAATACAACATATACCAACCACGGGAAAGCTTGAAGCTTGAAAGAAAATTGACATACATTTAAAAAAATTATATCACTTCAACGTCGTTGGCTTGCAAGTCGAACCTCGTGGGTTCGAATCTCAATACAAAGAACATTTTGCAATCGATTTATCGATTTCTGTTCGAAGACATGGTTGTTTATGTTTTTTTTGTTCAAATTCCCCCTCACCATTTCAATCGTAAAATAGCAGGGCGTAGCGAGAGTGATAAGCCAACTATCCCTACATAATCTGTTGAGATACTTTCATTATGAAGTCTTATGCTCCACATTGGGAGTGAATATAGAAATAAAGTAGCGATTTCCAACCTAGGAGGCGCGAACAATCCAAAATATTTATTTTCCGTTTAAAACGTGTCTTAATTACTCTATGAAATGGAGGTGCAAAGTTTTTTTTTCTTCAAAGGTAGGCTCAGTAACAAAGGTTGAAAGCCACTGAAATAAAAGACCGCTTGAGCGTTTTTCATTTCAATCATTTAAAAAAAACTTATTTGATAGATTGCTGTAAAATTTGTTAAGTAGACAAATGTTTTAATAGTTAGAGATAAACTTTAGATATTGTTTTTCGTCAGAATGCAACCTGGCTCTCTCCGGATCACTGGACATCACAATTTATCACCGGACACGGTGCGCTTAATGCCAAGTTACATAAATTTAAAATTAAACTTAACTCACACTGCCCTTGTGGTGACAATAATCAAGATTCAGCGCATATTCTCTGGGATTGTCCGATTATGTCCGTCGAAAGAGGTATATAGTTTTCATTGTGTAGAAATAGCCATGATGGTCCTATCGGGCATCCAGATCTAGTTTCGTCTGCAGAAAATTTCTGTCACTTCAAAACAATTTGCTACTTCTTTTGGAGAAAAAGTTTACCTTCCCTGACCCTCACCATTCGATCCTTAATCAAATCTGTTTCAAAATTAAAAGTTGTTTTATTAGTGTCATCAACCATCATTGTTGATTATTATTACTTGATTATTTTTTTACTTGTAGTTCTTGTAGTACCAATTCTATATATTTAATTAACCTTTATTAATATCTATAATTTTTTTATTATTATTTATTGTTGCATATCAAATTGTTATAAAAATGTATCTTAACTGTATCATTGAGGAGATATCATCTTCGGTGTGATGCAGAAAGGAATAAACAAGTTTATCGAATATATAATAATAAAAAAACGTTAGAGATAAACAAAAAAGTTCATTTGGTGCGTGTTAAAGAATGTTTGAGAAGCGCTATTTTTACTAGGGGGTTGATTGGGGTGGGGAGACTGCGTAACAGCAAAGGAAGTGCGTGCCCGTGACCTATTTAAATAAAAATATTAAAATAATTTCTCCTGTCGGCATATTTGCAATCGACCATCTAATTGTTCTATTTTTATTTGTTATGGAATTACAACAATACATGTTCTAGCATAAAGAGTGAACTTGTTTAATTTTAAGTTTTAAAGTTTTTCTTTTTTGTTCTTTCAATAGGACACACATTGACAGTTTCGAATTGGCTTGCCAAGTGAGGTTGTTCTTTTTTACCAGTTGATAATGCTCGTGATGAGCGAAATTGGTCCCGATCCTGATAATTTATAGTGAAATAAGATTTTTAGGATTGCTTATGTTTAAATCAGGGCTGTGGAGTAAGAGTTTTTTGTAAAATATATTTAATTATAACTAGCAAAATAGTCAAAAGTGTTGACATTTTATGCTTGACTTACTAAAGATGATCTGATGGTTTACATATATACAAGTTAAAATTAAATTATTGAAAAATTTCCTCGGAGTCGGAGTCGTTAATTTTTGTTAAGCTGGAGTCGGAGTCGTCTTTTTTTTTCACGACTCCACAGCCCTGGTTTAAATCATTAAAATTTGACTTTCGGCAAATTAAGGCATTACAATGCACGGATGAACTTGAACTGACTGTTACTAAATGGTTTTTTAAAGTGTATATATGTTATAAGAATAATTCAGAGTAAATATTATCACTAAGATCACAAGTTATTTATGGCAGGCTGCACAAAATTTGAACGATTAAAATTTGATATTTAAATTAAAAGCACCTTCAATCGAAATCTTAAATTCGATTTATACATATGTATTATTACCGAACTGTGGGTGGTGGCACCTGTTTACATTCGCTCAATTTTATCGATAGCCAGACAAACAGAGAATTAGTAAGAAATTGTGTGTGTGCGCTGCGTTATAGATAAACAGACAGATATGTTGCTATCATTTGATGTCGGATGTTTTCTGGCCATTCGTTTCATTTCTTTGTGGTAAATACATATGTTCAGTAAATGACATTTATAAACTGTATCAAAATGTCAATTTCGTTCATATATTATAATATTTACGCCATGTTGTATTTTGCATCTTCATTTTTACTATTTACAGAGAAAATAAAGGATAACCTTCCGCTAAAATTTTGTATAAATTATTGATACTAATTTTGTTTTCAGAATGATGTCAAACATTTGTATCTTTATATTTGACGTCAATTTAGTGTCTAACCCTTCAAAAATGGTAACAATTGTTAATAACATTAATATATATGGCGTCTTCACTCCATCCACATCCCCTTCCGTTGAAATGGATATTAGCTTCAATGTAAGCTACTTCTTTTTGATGTGGTAAATACATTCCAATCATATTTCTTTATCGAATTTTATCAAAAAAAACTGAAATACACTATCGGAAGCTTTTTTTATTATTTGAACGTCAGTAAATCGGAAAGTATTGAAACACATTTTTTTTCATTTCACAGTGAATTGTGAAATCTTGGTATTGGTATTTATACAACCCCAGGGTTATAGGATCACCAAGCTGACCGAGGTCCCGCGATTGAAAGTCCTTGTGCTCATCTTATGCACGTAAATCGTGAAGTTATTTTAATAGGCCTTGTAATTGCTAAATACATCTTGAATGTGAACTTTTGTTTATTGCTTAGACTTCCAGAATCCGATTATCTAGAACAATAGACTCTAGGGTTTTTTTTTTATATGTTTCTTATAAGGTAAGTGTTTTCGACGAAATTGTTACGATGATTAACGATGAAACGACGATGATAAAAAAAGTGTACAAATATTTGTGAGAAATGTTTAAATGCTGAAGAAAATAAAGTCTTAACAGATATTTATGGAAGTTTAATGTGACATAATAACAAGGAGTTTGTGATGTATGGATACAATTTAATAATTTTTAGTATTTAGGACAATATGAATTTGTAATGATGGTGTTCATTTTGAATTATAATTATTGCTGGGTGGATCTGAGAGTCGAGAGATTGTTTACAACCCCTATTACGAATACCTCGACAGCGCCGTAAAACGGCTACGTGCCACCCGCTCACCTACACAATCAAATCGATCATGTGATTTACAGTTCCACAGGTTACTTTGCATTATGTGGACGGCGAACGCGCCGCGCGTATCACCTCTCGGCCCTATCCCATTAGCGATGGAAGATTGATATCGACATTTAGAGTGAGGCTACCTCCCGCCTCGGCTCGCCGGACCGTACGCAAACTTTTCCTCGCGCCTTCGCCCGGTAAAGGTTGACTGCCCGTATAAAATTTTCATGGCCACCCCCCGGTATCGAGCGCCGACGTAAGGAGAGGCACGGGGTCAGATGCGCGCGCAGGACGCCGCGGCCCGCCGCCAGGGGTCGCCATTGACGCCCTCGCATGCGGCCAGTCTCTACCCAGCCTCGGCCAGGCGCGCGCTGCCCGAAATCGCCCACCTTCCCCTAGCATACGAAGGCCGTGTCAAAAATGTTTACGTCGATCTACCCCCTCGCGCATCGATCTAAATCGTGATGGCTATGTCAAAACTCACCATGCGGCTCTTGAGGATCATTTGAAAGACTTCGAGCTCTCAGCGGAATGGCGATCGGCGGTCGGTCGGGCGAGTAACCGTTGCCAGAGTGCCGAGTGAAAATTTTAAGGTTGTAAACATCGCGCGGACGCTCAAAGCGATTCCGACAATAATTCTCAATAATACAATCGAAAGAATACAATATACTCGCGAGGTGTAACTATATTCCAACATTGACTTTAACCTCTAAACTTCTGTTATAAAAATAACCTGTTATTATATTCATACTTAGTATTTCATAAATATAAAATATATACATTGTTATCCTGGGGAGAGCTGTGAAGAAAAACTACGTTTCGTGTTTGGATATAGCTCCCGCTAAGCCTCGGATACATGGGAAAGAATGGGAAAACAGGAGACATCATGAAATAAGCAGGTATTTTTTTTAACTTTACAAAAAACACAAAACTATTTCAAGACATTTTCACGCACTTTTGTTTCCGCTCGTTCGCTCGCTGTGTCATTCCACCCCGGCGAACGGCTATCGAAAACTCATATATTTATTTGCTCATCTTGCGACAGAAAAGTGAAACGAAAATATCAAATAGGATACTGAGTATGTTTTTTGTATATTTACTCGCTTTGTTTATTTGATCGGATACGGTTTTTCAAAGCATAAATTTCCATAGCTGTCGGTAATCAAATCACGTATCAAGTCAAACAAAACTTATATACTGCTATACGTTCAAAGTCATCGATATATAATAAGTTGACGAAGATCGTTTCCTTTATAAGCATTTATAGTATTTTTATTTTAAAATTAAAAGTAATGAATAATTTAAGATATTACAAAACAAAGTAAGTAGTATATATTTCAATAATCTATTCAAGATTGAAGGTGGAGGGGTTAATACTGTCTATGTTTAGTTGTGTTATAAGTAAATTTAACTGAATTCTTCATTCCCATGGTCCTTCAAAAGTCAAAATTTGAAATAAACGGATTTCGCAAAGCTAAAAATATAAACAAACGGAAACAAAATATGCTAAAAAGGAAAACTGTACATTTAAAGTTGATTAAGATCATTCGGAAATATTTGATTTCTCACGAAGGCAAAAATATAATAATTTATTTTTATTATCGAAATATGTAACTAATGTATAAATACATCTTGAAAGGTATAAGAAAAAGATTAAAAAAAAAAAAACACTTTTTGTACTTATTCCACAATTATGGGCTATGATCAGAACCGGTTTAGCTCATCACAAGCATTTAAAACTGATCCTCATCCTAATAAACAATTTTAGAGTAAGGGCAAGATAGTATTTTTTAAAACAATTGTTTTCCACCAAGAATCGACAATAAACACCTTAAAAAATATCAGACATAAAGAAAAAAGATCACCACTATATCAAGTCAAATGTAACAATATATTTGTCTTCTGTAGTCAAGTGGTAAGAGGTCTCTTTAGCAGGCAGAGGGTTTCGGATTGAATTACTAAAAATATATTTTTTTAAATTTTGACGTCTTTTCTCCTTCAGTTGATCTTGAGTAACAAGAAAATTCTTGTTGAATTTTTATGAACTGATTTGAAATTGAAGCAATCTTGCGAATTGGAAATTTTCTGTGATAATTATTACGTTTTTTGAACGAATGGGAAATTAATACTAAATACAATTGGAGAATCATTCTGTCAAATACATGGAAATTTTACCCTGTTATGTGAGTTTCAAATAATATTTTTATAGCGAAAGGAATAAAAAAGATATCTTCCAAAAAGAAGACACGGACAAGTTGAATCAGTAGACGCTCCGAGGTTTGTCAATATATTATTTGTTTGGCAATACTCCAAAAATAGAAATCCTGCAAGCACCAATAAAAACGAAAATTTATTACTCGCTAAAAATTGGAATGCCTTAGCGAAAGTGAATGTTGGAAAACCTCTTTACTTTTTGACTTCTGAAATATGAATTTAGCACGGAAATCATTTCTAATATTCTCAGCTCGCAGGCTTTCGGCTACGCCGTAGACCCTACTCATATTATAATATTATAGGTCACAGTATTCATAAAGAATCCTTAGCAGAATGTCAATACTTTAATTTTATCCACTTTATAAAACAGTAAGTTGACTGTTTACTTCTCTTCAAATATTAATGCTTTATATATTTTGTTAAAATAACATTATATTGTCTTTTTAATATTTTAACACTGATTATTCTCAGTGAATACATATTATGTTTATTTAAAAATATATTAAATTTATAAGAAGTAGAGTTCGTAATAAAACGAAGATTGAAGTAGTATTCATATTTTAGAATTTCATTATATTATGTCAAATATTTCAATTTGTGTCAAGAAAAAAAGCATAATTCAGATCTGCAGGGTTTACAGAAAACGACAGGCTCACTGTTTCGAGTAGGTGGTCATTTTTTTCATGACGTCAATTTTCCTTTAATTGTACTACCCCTACCCTTATAATTTATCGAAACTATATGTTGTGGGATCAAGCCATTTCTTATGAGCTGCTTGGTTTCAGTTCAGAACGTAAACGTTGAAAAAGTGTCGAAACAAACTGTACATTAAATATTGTTCCTTCTATTCCAATTTGTGTAACAAGTTTTTAATTTAAACACTTTCTATGGTATTCACTTCAATGTAATAGAGACTGTCGATCTTTTTTTCTGTTACTCGCCAGGAGAGAGTAGCATTATACAAACTAATCTCATAAAAAAGTTTTTTTGAATGCTCCTGAATGAAGCGAAGTGATGAAAAATGTACTTCACAAAATCACAAAAAATACTTTCCGTCGTTCATTCACGTCACTTTTATATCCCGATTTTTATAAATAACATCATTGAGAGGATATTCTTTGGTACGCCGCCTAAAATATCGAATATTCGAATGAAAGGCTTTTACAAAATATGATATCATACTATATAATTAAAATCGTGTCTTTTATTTGATACCGTCACGCATATTTCCAATGATATGTCTTTGAAGTTATGACTGTGGTCATAGTTTTTTTTTATATTTCAATGATGTATAATATTATGCTCCATTTTATGAGTATGTCAAAGAATTTGAGAATTCAAGCAAAGCATTTACTTGTGACATTTGTACAATAATTTTTAAGGTTGAAATACGACTTTAACTTTGATTGTGTTGTTATGATAACAATTATATATACTAAATTAACGGCACGTGCACTAGAGTGCACAGCCACAGGTAATACAAATGAAACTCCTTGTGGTTTTCTTTATATGAATTAGTTTTCACCTTCTAGACATCTATCTGATAGTGATCTTCAAGTCCAGTTTCTAACACAAAAGTTTCCAGTTTGACTTTGATTATCAATAACATATAAAAAAGTGAGTATGCAGAAATGTTCTCGTGTTTTGTTTTGAACTGTATTCATATAAATAAATAAATACAATTTAAAAGTGGTCACTAACAATATTTGATGGAGACGCATTATATTAAAAAAAACTAAAACAGTTGTATATATTTTTTTTTAATGCTCGTGATGAGTGAAACTAATACTGATCATATTAATCAAATGTGGAATTAATTTAAAAGAATGTTTTTAAAACATAAATATTCAGCTAGTATATATAATATTATATATCGATGACCTAGTTTCATTGAACGATAATTCTACAAAATGATGTTTTAAGTAATAGTACCCACTATATTTGAAAACCTATCTTCTATAGCTCCACAAAAATACAGCGAGAAAAAATACTAGTTTTCTCCCGGTAGGCAGATGTTTGCATAATGGAAATAGAGAAATATAAACAATCTCTCTGGTCCAATAAATACAATTCAAAATATCGTAATATAGTTATGTCAATGTTACGAGCAATTTGAATTGAGTAAATGATTGACTAAAAAGATGAGACCAACATTAATTTTCACTTTTTTACAACTCAGTTTAATACGTCAAAACTTTTATCAGCCAAATCTCAAAACTATCAATTCTTAGTTGTAGCACTATTCGATATCTTTAAAACCTTTAAGTACGTTTAAAATAGATAATGAAACAAGGAAGTTATTATTGAATAAGTAAATACTTGAATTACAGCCTGAAATAATAAAAAAAGTTTGCTTCATAAACATGTATAGGTAAAAAACAAAATTCACTAGAATTTACCGAAGTGTTGTTAGTCTGGAAAGTATTGTACCTAGTAACAGCAGTAATTACTGTTCTACGAAATGCCAAAATAGAATTCATGTCGAAATCGAACATTTGTTTTATTGTTTTGTCGAAACAAACTGAAAGCTGTTATTAAATTTCTATTATATACATATTTAAAGTGTTTGGCGCAGCATGAAGGAAAACAGTCTACGAACTTTGCATCTTTGCTGAACTTTCTGGAGTCGATTCGTTTTAATAATAATTTGTGCAGACGTTTTGGGGCTTAAAAAGTGCTTATGTGGAAAATTTATTTTAGAGATGAAATCACATGGGTGATGTTTAACGTGGGTGCGTAACGCTAATGACCATAGTTATGTTCAAAGGCAAAAAAGTGGCGAGAGTAAAAAAGTTTTTTTAAGGCATTAAAGGCTATGTAAATGGCTTTTTAAGGACGTAGGCGAAATTCACGATAATTTAATACCCAAAGAAAAATGAGGGCATTGAGAATTCTAAAACATACTTTATAGCACAAAGCAAATTCGCTTTTTGAAAACACAAAAAATGAGCTTTTCTTTTATACCGATTCAGTAAAGATTAGACAGTTTTCAAAATGAACGGCGTAAGAATTTTATACTTAAAAATGAATTAAATTTGGTAAAAAATAGTGAATTTGTTATATTTTTTCACGCTTCATACCAGATTATGTATCTTGCGGCAAGGGCTTCACATAGCGATCACAAGATTCTGGATTCACGTCACATGTTGTTTGAACGAAGCGCGTTTCGTCTTTTGGCATCTTCACGCATTCAAGTGCACGGATAACTTAAGCTGACACTGAGTAAATTGAATAATTCTTAAATTCACTGTGATCTGACCGAGAATCAAACCCAGACCTGAGTGATCGGTAGAGCAAGCTCTAACCAACTAAGCCACAGCAGGCTGTGATCGGAGACTAGGTGTTTGTGATGTCAATTCACACCATTTCCTCTCCTCCTATCCTTCTGATCCTTTAATAACTGGGCGTAGCAATAGCGATTAGCCAACCACTAGTCCTGTTCTAGCCTTATCTTTCTTTCCCTAACTACTCACTTTGAAAGCGACTGAGTAATAAACAGTTCTCATAGAAAAAACTTCTGTTGAGATACCTCCATTAGAAGGCCATATTCTCCACATTGGGAGCGGACATGGATTTAAAAAAAAAATTAAATGGTTTTTTTTGTTCCTGTATATTATTATATATATAAGAATTATTACGAAACATATTATCACTAAGTTTAATATTTACAAAAAGCGTTTTGTAAGGCAGTTGGTATTTTCATATCATATTTTATATGGGTTACTTGGTAACCCGCGAGTCATAGGTTGCCGAGGCCTGGCCTAAAGTTTTTATCCAAACCGTAAGAGTGCCCAAAAGCTCGAATCGTTGAATTTTATTTTATATTATCATTTTTTTAATTGATATATTTATTCAAACCCAAAAGTATGTACAGTGCTGTTTTATTTAATACCCATTTACCAACAAGTCGGATCCAGATAATTACCCAACTAGTAGTGGATCTTAGCCCCAATCTTTCGTGCTTATCCTTATAAGAAAGACAACACAGCTCGAGTTATATAATATTGCAAAGCAGGCAATTTTGTACAATTGAGATAAGGTATTAAACAGTATCCTATCAAACTAATTTCTTAATAATAAATCATATGAATTTAAATGTCCCCTTGAAAAGATAACTATGCTTTGTGATATAAAAAAATCAAATAGCTTTTATGTTCATGTTATCATAAATGAAATCCCATCACAAAGTATGGTCGTATTTATCTACTGAATCTCCATATATATCCCTTGTCTCTTGCATCCGTAGAGCCTCTCTACGGCGTAGACCCTAACATGGGAATATTTACGATTTGACTTTCAGCTGTTTTTGTTTATTGGTAAATTTTGCTTATCAGCTTTATTTAATTTATTTCAGGCATAAACTTTAAGTGGTGTCTTCAAAAATTTCTACTTGATAACTATTGTTTTGAATTTGTGACATGTTATATAATGATGTCGTCTGCTGTGGCCCAGTTGGTTAGAGCTTGCTCTACCGATCGCGCAGGTCTGGGTTCAATTCCCGGTCAGATCACAGTGAATTTGAGAATTATTCAATTCAAAGGTGTGATCAAAGACTGGGTGTTTGTGATGTCAATTCACATCATTTCCTCTCCTCCCATCTTTCTGATCCTTTAATAACTGGGTGTAGCAATAGCGATTAGCCAACCACTAGTCCTGTTCTAGCCTTATCATTCTTTCTCTAACTACTCACTTTGAAAAAAGTGAGGTTGAGCGACTGAGTAACAAACAGTTCTCGTAGAAAAAACTTATGCGAACATGGATTTAAAAAAATATATAATATATTATTTCATTCGGTATTTACTTCGTAAAGCTCCATTTAAATAAAGGAACAAAAATATGGGAGAACTTTAGTTCTAACATCAAAGTTTTTAACCGTTTCCCCAATATAAGAAGCTTGACAGTCTTGAAAGGTTAGGCAATAGATTTTTTGTTGATATACACTTTGTATAAAATATGCTTTATCGACTTTACAAAAGATTGTGTCATTTTTATCAGGTTAAATTCATTATGAGATAAAATCACACCCGCAAGCTTAATTATTGCAGTGTTATTTCTAAAAATGTAACATAAAGTAGCAAATAAAATACTTTCGAAGCATATTATTTCAAATCGCCGATGTCTGAACGTGATATTTTCAAAAACCTCACGACACAACTAAAAATATATTCGTGCATTTTGCTTTAAATATTGAAAGTAACAGTTGTGCGATGGTAACCGATAGCCGGTTTCGCAAAAGCCCATAAAGGTTATTGGGAGCGTGAATAAAGGCTTAGCACGCGAAACGGCATGACGTGTCGTAGATTGGAGCCTTATCGTGGCCGTCGTGCACAGGCCAGCACGGGTACTATACACGTGAAAAAGCTCGCTTTGTATTTTCCGTATGCGAAAATAAAACGCATTTAAATAATGTTTTAATTAAAGAATCGAACCAATGACAAACGAATCTTTTTTTATTTATACCACGCACATTCCCACTGGGGTGGGGTATTTGATTTCCTAATAAATCATCTCGAGTAATTTTCCGACAAAAATCTAGTTCAATTTTCTTTTACCATGTCCGCTCTCAATTTGGAGCATATGGACTCCAAATGGAGTTTATCTCAACATACGTGTTTCTACGAGAACTGCTTGTTACTCAGTTGCTTAACCTCTCTTTTTCAAAAGAGAGTAGGAATAGAAGGACAGGGCTAGGACAGGACTAGTGGTTAGCTAGTCGCTCACTATACGCCCCGTTCATAGGATAGGATAGGAGGAGGGAATTCAACACATCACATACATCCATGCCTTCGAACAGAAATTCATAAATCGATTGAAAAATCAATTTATTAAACTCTCCGTACTGGGATTCGAACCCGTGACTTCCGTAACCGAAGCCAACGACGTTGACCACTCGACCACACGGGCGGCTTCAACTACTTCAATTACAAGTTCGAATACTGAAGCTATTTTATTGAGTTAGGGTAAATATATAAAAGTCGGGGGATAGGAAATCAAAGTAGTTTAATCACCAAGCAGAGGGCGATCAATGGATTTCTGCTCGAGGAATGGATGCTTATGACGTTTAAAATTCCCTCTCACCTATCATATTTCTACAAAAGGGGCGCAGCAAGACTTACCCGTTTATTTCTATTCTCTTTGAAAAAAGAGGTTTAACAACTGTTGAAAAAAACCTCATCGGGAGTCTATATGCTCCGCTCCATATTGAGTGCAAACATAATAATAATAAAAAAGATTTAAGTTTCAATAATAGATCACGATGCTGGCTACGTAGTCTAGTGCCAACATCGTTGAATTATAACACTAAAGTCACGAGTTTGTATCCTATTACGGACAGTTTTTATAGATCGATTTATGGATCGCATAGATGTGTGTTACGTTTTGAATTCTCTTCCACTCACCCCATCCTGAATCGGACGTAGCGATAGTGATTAGCCCACCAGTCCTGCCCTAGAGCAATCCTTTTATCACTACTCCTTTAAAAAAACAGTAATCAAATCTGATGTGGTCCTATTTTTACCATTTTTTTTATAATAGTATCATACGTATAAATCAAATCTTATTAATAAGTGAAAATATATCGTATTGATAATATTGAAAAAAAGGTTTGGAATAAAAACGAAAACTTATTTAATAAAATAAGTTATCGGTCTGTCACCACAATCATATTATACAAAATATGATTTTAAAAACTGCATTCGTAGAGAGTGTTTTCTTAACAACTGTGTATCCTTTTTCGTTACCTTCGAAAAAAGTCGAGCAAATTTTTTTTGTAAAAGTGCTCCGTAAGAAGTTCATATGCTCCACATTACGAGAGGACTAGATTAAAAATAGATTATGCCGTCGTAAATAAAAAATTAAACTCATTTTGTTTTTTGATACTAACATTATCTTTTGTTTTATAAAATTATAATATTTTAGCAACGTAATGTAAATCAACCAATATGTATAGAAAAAAACTTACATTCACGCGTTTTTATTTATTACCTGTATTTATTCATATGAAAGCGATGCGGTATGTATTATATAAAAGTTTCTTATTTTTTACCCTGGTAGTTGTAGTTTGTAACCCTAATAGCCCTTACACTAAATAGTAATCAACTGGTTCTGTAAACGATTCGCGTGCGGAACTGCTAATGGCTTGCCGTTGAAAACGACTACAGCAATTATTAAATAGTTAATAATATTTAAAGTTTAAATTGTAAAACCATGTAAAATTAAAACTTTCAAACATATAAATATTGCCTATTATTTCAAAGCATCTTTAGAAAGTGTCAGAAGATTATAAATATATATAATTTTAAAACATAACTTTGAAACTAATTTCGGCTAATTTAATCATATTAATTTCGAAATACTAGCCGAGTTTAAAAAATTCAAACAACCAGGGTATTAAAAAATAAAACGTCTCTGAATCCGATGTCAAATCAAAACACGACTCCCAAATTAAATTAAAACACGATTGACTCTGAATTTGGTGGATATCAATTTTCTTTTCTTCTAGTAAATACAGTCACTATTTCACCAATCAATACGATGTATAGACTTATTTTCGAATATAATTTTGTATTTTCGTACGGATTACAACTTCCCAGTTGAACTCTTCATATCATAATAGTTTAAAAATAACAACGAATTTTAGTTTTACAGTTTTTAATATTTTTTATGCGTTGATAGCTATTCCGGCTTCGTCAGAACTATGTTTAAACTTATATTTTGCTCAGCTATATATACTGGCTCCGAAAAGATACACAATGCATCAAGTTATTCACTCTAACATCCTAATTCAAATTATAATTACAATATTACAATTATTAAATGTGATTCTAGTGTTTCAAAGAACGATAAGCAATCTTTGTTTATTTCTAAAAACATTAATTAAGATAAAATTTAACTGATCTTTATTATTAATTACATTACATTAAATTTATTAACTATGGCTTTAGTGTTTCGAAAAACAATAAGCAATATGGGATTTTTCAAGGTAAATTAGGATAAATTTTACTAATATTTATTATTAATCACATTAGGGGATAATGGTTTGTTCATTTAAGATGTTTTGTTTATGCCTGTTAATTTCAAGTTGTTCTTATAAATTTAGTTGTTGATCCTTATGGCAATGATGAAAAACGGTTGGCGCTAAACTTAAACTCATGTCATCGAGAGGCTCGGTCAAAAAATGGTTTGCAAGTTGTTCTTCATATCTCATTATCTCGAAGAGAATTTTCCCCTGATTCTTTATTATGTTACAAAATACTATTTATTTATTATTGATTTAAATTGTTTTGTAATGTGGTCCTGTAATATTTTTTAAACTTGGAAACATTCAGTGTCGCTTCTTTTGACTTAAGCGATTTTATTTTATTGATAGCCGATTAATTGTTTTTTTACTAGACAACAGTAATATATTTCCACACTAATTTTCTATATAACACTCATGTTTTATAATGTTTGAAAACATGTATACTTATATATTTATGGATTGAGTTGTTAACGCTACGATGTTACTAACTATTTTACACTGAAAAATAATCTAATTTTAGTAGGTGTTTCATTTTTTTTTTTCAAAACCATTTTTATATTTATTATTTATTCTCTTGATTCCGTGACCTAGTTTTGTAAACCTGGTATTAAAAATGTAGGTTAATATATGCGTTTGGAATATACGAATTAATCGTTATATTATGGTTAATAGCGTATTGTAAAAGAATGTGTAATAATTTCGCTCCCGTTTTCACAGGAAAATATAAATGTTGCGTGCTGAAATCGATGCCGTATGGGTGCGGATTTTTTGATTAATTTTTTCATAAAAAAGAAATACGATAAGTATTTTGTATACGTCATTTAACCTCTGCTAACAATAAGACCACTAGTCCTGTTCTAGCCTTATCCTTTTTTTCCACTTTGAAAAAAGTGAGGTTGAGGGACTGAGTAGCAAACAGCTCTCGTAGAAAAAACTTTTGTTGAGATACCTCCTGTAGGATGCCATATGCACCACATTGGGAGCGGACATGGATAAAAAAAACAATCGGAAAAAATCTTGTTTTTTTTTTAATTTGACAAACCCAATAATCACGTTTACGTTTTTTACAGTTATATTTCAAAAAAAAAATAAATGCATATGGATTCCTAATGAAGTACCTCAACCGAAGTTGTTTTGAGAAGAGCTGGCTGTTATCAAGGTTCTCTTATTTTTCTATTTAAATTCTCTATATTTTACTAAAATAAACAGCTTAGTTCAAAAATTATACTTGAAAAATAAAACTGTATTTCGTGCGACTGAAATCGTTCAGTGATCAGTGGTTCATTCGTATCGTCAGGTGTTGTCAATCGAATATCAAACAACCGATCTTACGTAGACGTCTTGAATGTTCAAACTACTCTGCATATGGTCCATATATTTCACATATTGAGCTGGCGTAGTTTTAGATAACGATGCCATTTGATTTTTTTTCTCATTTAAAATTTAAAATTTAGTAATTTTATTATTCCACTTGTTGTGTTTTAATTTTTAATACGTATTTTGCATCTTTAAGAAGCATCATGGATAAGAACATAGCAAATTAACAATTGATTATTATTCTAAACATTCGGAACATAAGAAGTTGAGTAAAAAAGATATGAAAATAAATTTTGAATTGAAATGAACTTCTGAAAATTTGCTATATCCATCAAACATGTAATATATTTTTTCATCTAATATATAAAAAATATTTTCCTTGCTTTAATAAAAATAATTTTCCTTAAAAAATCTTTGTTAAAATGATCACTCGCTGAGTGAATCCAGTTCTGATTATATGACAAACTGTGTTTTATTTTTAAAAGTACAAATTCTTTACTCTAATAACTAACATTCAAGTATAGTAATTACCAAGGAATATATATAGATATAAATGTACAAATGTCATTTGTACCCATTCTGTTTGAAAATGTCGTTAATTACTTACCCACACAATGCACTGGAAGTGTAATTTAGCAAACACAGCCTCGATAATGATTGTAATTAAAGTTTCAGCCATTTGGGAGCGGTGCATAATTCACCAAATAACGTAATTCCTTATCAGTAAATTTTCAGGCGGCTGCAAAACAAACCGACTTGCGAGGCACCAGCGCCTGAAACAAACTTACGCAAAGGTTACTGTGTGTGGGGGTGTTGGATATAGTTCAGCAGTCGTAGAGTATTATAAACATATACGAGGATTTTCCTTTGTTAATCGCACTATGAGGAAATGAGAAAAAGTTATTTTTCTTTCACGGATTTGAAAATAAATATTGTGTATTTTGATACTCTATTGAAATACAGATTCATTTAATCTTTTAGTTTTATTTATACAAAAAAATAATAGCTAAATCCAGCTAAATAATCAGAAAACATTAGTTTGCAATAATGTTTAGTTTACAACACAAAAGACTGAACATAGAATACATAATATAGGTATTTTAATTATTTTACATATGTTTTTAGCATCAATATTTTAAGAATTAAATGCAAATTTTGTTCACAAAACAAACAACATAGATTTAAAGGATTTTTTTTATTTTAATTCCCTAGGGTACTCAACGTTGTACCCACCACCACCCGCTACGGCTTCACACTCTTTTTATAGGGTGTATTCCGTAGCGTAACAACGTTAGTCGTGTTCAAAATTTTGCCAGAAATGTCCCGAGAAGAAATTCTTCAAGACTTGGTTGCATGCACTACAGTGTGCAGAAATTAAAAGTTAATTAATAATTAAGTGCAGTTGAAAATATGAGATTTTATCTATTTAACTCAACTTTTTTTCCAAATGACGCGGAGAATTCTTTAAATGCCTTAAAATTTGCCTTCGATGCAACCAAGTCGGCATGACCGACGGGGCCGACAGATCCGACAGATAGTCGTATCGTCTTGAGCATTTTTTCCCGTTCGTTATTTAAGTCTGGACATTCCCAAAGGATGTGATCAGCATCCTGAATCATATATCCGCATTTACATTCAGGGCTATTTACTAACCGGCCAAGCTGGAAGAGCTTGGCAGCGACTGGCAGATTTAAAGGATTAATAATTTACAATATGGGTTTAATATCTTCATATTTTTGTTTGAAAACTTACGAGCTTTGTATTCTAGGCGTCAAAAAATCAAATGCCCCCATTGTAATATATTATATTATTTGCAAGGTGTACGTCCCGTGGTCAACATCGTTGTGGGTTCACGTTTCAGTACGAATATCATTTTTTCAATCAATTTATCGATGTCTGTTCGGTGTTTGCGATATCTATAAATGCCCTATTACCATTACAACCCTAAAATAACGGGATTAGCTAACTGCCAGTCCTATCCTAGTTTTACTCACTTAGAAAAAAGGGGTTGAGCAACAAAGTAACAACCATAGGTCAACATTAGTAGGATTATAGATTAAAAATATTTAGACGTAGTCGAAATTTTTATTTAAAATGTGATTGATGATTAGTTACATAATAAAATTTAAAAAAAATATTTATAAAACACTTGATAATTTGTGTTTTGTTTAATTTAGAAAAGTAAGTGGAATTATTTTTTAGATTTTTAAATTCTTAAAAATAAGCGTTTGTATAAAGTTACCTCACTCTAGTTACTAAAAATAAAGCCGTGAGACACCCTTACTCATGATTGACAATTTGGTAACCGCTGATCTACAATTTGTGTGATAGAAAAGACTATTAAAGATGGTTAAAAATTTAGACGGTTTTATTTTGAACTATATCAAATTTGAATCGTTCAAATTATGTACATTCACACAAATTTTGTCACTAAAAATAAATATAATTCTTAAAACTACTCACCATTCAAATCATTTTCGCCAGCAATGGCTTTAAGCTCAATGATACATTTATTTCTTATATAAACACGAAACATTCATTTACTAAGCGTCAATTCAATTCGTTCATCCGTGCACTTGAACTCCTAAAGATGCCGAAAGTCGAAACCCGGGTCGTTAGTGTCAAAATTTATGTGAATGTACATATTTTGAACGATTCAAGTTTAACGATATAGTTGTAAACATGAATTGTCTTATAATTAATTATTTCCGTGTGACGCAAGACACTGTAAAGTCGACTCGTATGGGGTAAGACGGTCGAGGGTTATTGAATTCTAGCAACGTCAGAAGGACCTATATACTACAACATAACTTAGGAAAATTGATTTTCCAAGTGCTGAAGCACTACGTCAGAATAATTATTATAACACGGTTGACGATCATGTAAAACGTCCTTGTGTGATCTTAATTATCTATATAACATAATTATCTAATGAAACAAGCGCTGTATAATTTTAAATGAATTAGAACAATAATACACATACACATCCGTCAGAAATTTTAGACCCGATCTTAATTTAATTTAGGAGTTGATCGAATCGGTATTTTCTTCGCATTCTATTGTAGCACTTGTCGTATTCTTCGACTCTATTGTTATATCGACTGTGGAAAGGAAAAAGGACGTAACCCTCAGTTTTTCCAAAACAGGGGTTTTTCGATACTCACAATGTATACATCTTGATACACATTTTATCAAAATGATGGAAGCTGAAAATGCCGAATTAGAATCTAAATTTAGGTTTTAAAGTAGAAAAAAGAAAGGCTTATGACAATTGCAACCAGGAAAAAGGACCCAAAAAAGGTTTTTCTTGAACAATTTATTAAATTAATATTAGGCTAAGTCAATAAAAAAACAGTTTATCAGTCACCCTGCACTTCAGGGTTGTGTATATTTCATAATTTGCTTTTAACCTAAAACCCTAAAAAAACGTTTTTCGTGTCTCCTGTAAAATTTGATATGTGTGGCAGTAGCGGCCGGATTTTTGTGGGTTACGTCCTTTTTCCTTTCCACAGTCGATATGGTTATGTATTTCATTAACGTTGGAACTATTTCCAAGCTATCTGAAGAAGCTCTCAATTAAGTAATAAATTTAATCATTATAGAACTTTTTATTATACTTTATTAAATTTTCAATGATTTTTTATTGTAAAAGTTGAATTAATTAACTTGGGCACATTTTTCTTGACAATTAAATTTGCTGTTTATCACTTACATTGGGAACTATATTTTTTGCTGTGTAAATTATGTCATACCTATTTCGAAATGTAGGGTCCTATGGCGCAGCGGTTAGCGTTATGGGCTTACGTGTCGGACTTCACGGATTCGAGCCCCGGTATGAACAGATTTTTGTCAGATAGATTTCTGTTCAAAGACATTGCGGCTGTTTGTGATGTCTAAAAATTCGCTCCCACCCTTTCCAATCCTTTAATAGTTAGATTTTTAGTTAAACACTATTCCTGTCCTAGCTGTATCCTTCCATCTTTACTACTATTTTTGAATAAAAGAAGTTGAACGACTGGGTAACAAACAGTTCTAGAAGTTCTGTTGAGATACCTCTAATAGGAGGCCATATGTTCCACATTGGGAGCGGATATGGATTAAAAGAAAAAACGAAATTACACACAGAAAATACACATATGTATAATACTGTATGACGTATAAGCATTCAAACAAAATATAGAACACGGATATTTAAAAACTATTAACATTTTAACAGCACCTTTAAGAAAAGCTCAAAAGCCAATATTTAAATACATTTATATAACATGTTGGTTATTGAATTCTTATGGTTTCACCCATTATGTTATAAACAGTTTTAAAATAAAAATATCAAACTTATTAACAATAATTTTAATATGGCCAGATAAACTATTTGATTTGTTAAATCAAAATTCTTCTTTTTCTTCTTTGGCCATGTTCGCTCCCTATGTGGAGCATATGTTTCCCTGTCTCACGCCAATTGCTTTGCTTCCTCCCATGACATGCCAGCATCCCTCAGTTCCTCCAAGTATATCCTATGGATAGTACCCGACAGACGTCCGGGATGCCGGAATCACACCGGTCGAAAGAAGAGGCAGTCAGGATTGAGGCTTTCCGGAGTTCCAGCCAGTTCCAACGTCTCTCCATAACCACTGACGTGACGGGACGCTGTCTTGTGCGCTCCCTTATAGTCATCTTGTACGCTCGTTTAGACAGAGTCTAAATAGGACAATTAATATATATGAACTGTATTTAAACTTAAATATTTGATGAATTCGAACACTTCGTAGTGCACTAATAAACAAAACTGAATGTTTCTTAAAGGCGTATGAATATATATTTAAAACATAAGTTATTAACGTCACAGTGTTCCCGAGTTATACAAGATAATAATTGTATTTTACAGCAATCAAACGTATAATTAAAGTTAATTGCTTTTCAGCCTACCCTCTGTTACTAAGATAATTGCCGAGTAACACACTAACCACCAACTTGACTACTAAATGACTGCAATGAAAATAACACTAAGCGTTATGATTTGAATAATTATTATTTAGCACCCAGTTTTATGTGGCGGTGTTCCACCACTGTACTGGAAGTTCAGTGGCAAACGAACGCATCCGGTCGATTTGCATAAGTAGCCTCTCGGCCACTGTGCAAATTAAACGGGTGATTCAAACCTGACTCTTTGTTTTTCACTGCACTAAACTTTTAAAAGCTTTCAAGTGGAATGAAATTCGATTTTGTATGTTTAACAGATTCACGTTTTCAATATCTCGAGAGCAGCTTCCATTTTATTTCACGTATTCTCGAATATTTTTAAATATATTTCAACAACACTATTCCGATACTTTCTAATATAACCTAATATATACAAATGAATGTTTGTTTGTTCGTACTCTATGCGCAGCCAAACCGCCCATCCGATTACAATAAAACTTTTTGCTTGCACTTCCGGGAAGGTTATAGGCATAGTAAAATTAGCTTACAGCATGTCTTATATATAAAAATCAATGTTTTATGTCTGCCATACAGTTCATTTTGACAACGCATGCTTGTACTTGCGCAAAGGTTATAGTACAATTAACTTATAGTAAGTAGGACGTGTGTCGAACCATAGAAAATCGACAGCAAACGTCAGACAGACAGAAAAAGAAACATGCACGTCAATAAACATAATTAAAAAACAAACACTTCTTTGAGAGGCATTGCAACGCTTGCCGGGAACCGGCTAGTACATTGTATACATTCCTTCCGGTTGCTAGCATTGACCGGTAGAGTTCAGACTCTTTTGGGGTATCCACAGCACATGTCCAAGCTAGGTCCATCGTCGCTTTTTTATTATTATTCTTATATTCCTACAACTCAAAACAGCTTGAGCGATTGAGTAACAGAGAGTTCTTCCAGAAAAATTCTGTCGAGGAATATTTATTCGGAAACATTATGATCCATATTGGAGACGGACATGGATTAAAAAAATATAAATACTGAAGTAATAGCGTAATTTTATAATTATATTCAATCATAAGTAGATTTCTCGAGTTTGAAAATATAAAAAAAGGAATCGTAAGCAAGCATTAAAAATATTACTCAAACCATGATCGTCAACTTTACGGTATATATTTTTTTTGTTGTTAATTAAAATAACGAATTTTATTTATTTTACCAGTGAGTATTAAAAACACATCAAAATATATCGGTAATATTTGGCGGAATTTACATAATATAATAATAAGTGAACTTTAATTCGCGAGGCAATTTTCTCGTAGCATAATAATGCAAATATGAGCTCAGGCTGTAACGAGTTGTTATGGTAATTTTGTGTATATAGAGTTTCACCGGAAAGTTAAAGAACACTTTATCATAAAAGGAACCAGGGTAAGCGAGGCAGGCTACGAAAGCGTTCGCTATGCTCTGTTATCTGATATCATAAAAGCAACTAACTATCAAAACAATGTAAATATTTATATTCAGCGCTTCTCACCGATAAGAAGGTGCAATAGATTTTTTTCTTCAATCAAGCTGTTATATTTCAGAAGCGTTGTCTATTTTCGAGCTTTCGTTTAAAGAGTATCATAAAAATAATCGAGCTTATACCTGATGGTCTCACAATGTGTTGAAATACCGGACGAATATATCAATAAATGTATTTTAAATTAAATACCAGTATTGCAAATATCAATACCGATATTACAAAAAAAAATAGATTTGTATTCGACGACTAAAATTGTTTTCCACTCTTCCAGAGTCGAGACTCTATCCTTCTATAACACTCTATTAAATAACAGATGTGGATAAATTAAAAACAAGCAAGTCTCGTAAAAAAATGTTGACGTAAGATCCATTCGGTAGCAGAGATAGTAAAAAAATATTTCTTCTGGTACTTAAAACTGTTCTTCTATAGACGTTTTATGATAATAAAAGAAGCGTGATTCCTTCTGTAAATATTCATTTAAACCTTTGAATATGTTAATATATTTTAATACATCTACGTTATCTACTTTTGATATTGTGAACCAAAGAAATTTTTGGCAGCAAATATTGTATAATACAATGAAAGCCCACGAGAAAAGCTCTACCGTTTTTACTTTTGCCTTTTATCTTAGTTCAAACATCCTAATATTTGCATTTTCTTTATACTGTTATCATTAAAGACACTACCCTCACGTCGATCTATACACGTCTCAATTCTCTTCCTTTACCTTTATATCTTCTCTAAAAAAATGACTTCAGACTTTATAAACGACTAAAGATAACCGTTCAAATCTAAATGCGATGATACGAAAAATATGGTGTTTTTAATATCTTTTTTTTTTTTTTTGTACTTAAAAGTACATGTTATTTCATAATCAATTAAAAAAATAGTGATTCAGTTAGAATTTATTTGGCAAAATTACATTATAAAATGGCTCAGCGATGAAAGTCGTTGGCTTTCGTGACAGATCTCACACAGTCCTTTCAAGAATGGTATTTTTTCAATCAAATTCCTTTCTATGGCATTAGTGCTTGCGTATGATGCATATAATTCCCTCCTACCCCTTCAATCCTAAAATAAAAAGGCATAGCGAGAGTGATTGGTTATCCACTAGTTCTGTTTGAGCTTTATCCTCCTATACCCACTCTTTTCGTAAAGGAAACGTCAAGTAACTAAGAAACGAACAGATCTCATAAAAAAATGTACTTCCATTATGAGCTCATATGCTGCACTTTGTGAGATAGGAGTCTACACGTTAATCATGTCCTTTGTCATATATCTAAAAATAAATCACGATCAGGGAACTACATGGTCCTAAGCGTATTTTTTTTAGCGAAAAAAGTAAAACAATGAATAGCAATAATAGTAATTGGAAGATTACTTCATCATAACTTTTGTTTCGCCAAACATCTACACTTAAAACTCTGTATTTCTCGAATCACGAAATGTCGAATGTTCATTTAAGAATTTATACACTTTTTCCTTATGCTTGATTTAATGGTCATAAAATTAAATTAAAATCAATCATTTATGTTGATTTTAATTAAAATAGGTTGTAACAAAATCCGCAATTAGTTCCTCCTTTATAATATCACAGTTCAACGACTTTCGTATGTGAATTTTCGTCGTCGAAATAAACATTTACATACAAAGTCAATATTTTTTTCAAACATTCTGCCCACAAAATGACGTGTTTGTTTGACCCTTTTTGTATGGGCAAAGATTGGAATCGGAAATTTATACCCACGATTTCAAACTGTGTAAGTACATGTTTCTTTTGACTAGCCCTCAGTAATATTACATTACTTTTCTTTGTTAATAAGGGCAGCGTATTTCTTATGTGAGCAAAGTCGGTAAAAACGTAACAAACAATGCTGTCGTAATATAAGCTTTTCCTAAATATGGTTCTTCTTGGAAAAGCTCATTATATGTTATGAGTATTACAGCAACAGTAAGCAATTCAAAATAATGATTTGATTACAAAAATTCTACCAAGAAAAAGTGCTGTTTTCAATGAATCAAAATATTCTGCATTAGGTTTTTCATTACATAAAATTTTGATATTAATGATATTACATTTTCTTAAAGTTTTTATTTAAGTGGCTGATATTTTAAGTATGATTTTTTAAAAATAAAGCACGTAATTTGTTGCCTGTATTAAAAAATGTCCAGGAGTAGAAGTAAAAGTGAGTTTCTTTATTTATTTAGAATATAATTGGTATAACATTTGTACCGTAAAAATCTGTACGCTTGTTTTTTTATTTACGTTATTCGATATTTTCAATAATCCGAGAGCATGGATAAATTGACTGGTTCAAAATGTCATAATTAAGTTACCCTCAATCAATATCATGTATTGTGTGGTTAGTAAATATAGTGATAAGAAAAAATCAATAGATTTAAATAACTATCAAATTGAAGTGTTTTTCACAATATTCTGAATGAAACAAATTTTTGTACTGATGTTTTTTTTTCTGTTTTAAACCTTTACAACAGATTAAGAAAAACACAATATTCCTTTTTACTTATTTCCACAGTTACTGATTTATAATTTCTACTGAAATTTGTAAATTCTTTTCAATGCCAATTGTATATTATATAATTAATAAAAACACAATATTCCTTTGAACTTCATTGTGTTTTAATTGTATTTATTGAACTGCATGTTTTCTTTTTCTGTCTGTTTGATGTTTGCTGCTGATTGTTTGTACGACACACGCGCCACCTATTGTAAGTTGATTGTACTATAACTTTTGCGTAAGTGCAAGCATACGTTGTCAAAATTAACCGTATGGCAGACATACAAACATTTATTTTTATATATAAGACATACTGTAAGTTAATTTTAGTATGTCTATAACCTTCCTGGAAGTGCAAGCAAAAAGTTTGTTAAAGTTTTATTGCAATCAGTTGAGCGGTGTGGCAACGCATAAAATACGAACAAACAAGTATTCATTTTTATATGTAAGTTTAAAAGAAGTTTGAAAATAATTATTTTTGATAGTTTATTGAAACGGCAATTATTTTCTTTTTCTAAACCCGATTTCCTTAGGATAATAAAAGTAAAAAAGGTTTAATAAAACATGCCATATCTAAACATTTGTCATACTAAAATTTTATACCATATCGTTATCACAGAGTATACAATCAACAACATGGAATAAAAACAACAAGATCAAAGTATGGCATTCTCATTCGAGAGAATCATCAAAGTAAACCGCTGTAGGAAAGCCTCGTCAGGCGACGGGGGAGTCTTTTTCGAAATGCACAGATTTTCCGCAACATCCCTTCCGTTCAGTGGCGTTTATTTTCCGCCTGTGTTTTTTCATTTCTTTTTATGGCTGCACTTCATTTTGCAGGGGAGCGGCGCCGTCAAACAGAGAGTGAGTCAGGGCCTCTTAATACGCAGACGCTGCGAATAAACAAACATTATAAATTATCCTAATACCCAATCGATAATACTGTGTATTCGTATTACGTAAAAAATTAAACTGTGATTGTGCAATGTACATCCTCGGACACTGTTTGTATGTATTATCGACTGTGGAAAGGAAAAAGGACAGTACTTCCAAAACAACATTTTTTCGATAATCACAATATGTACAACTTGATACATGTCCTATAAAAAAGATTTATGCTGAAAATGCCGAATTAGTATCTAAATTTAGCTTTTAAGTTTGAAAAATGAAAGGCCTGTGAAAATTGCGACCAGGAAAAAGGACTTAAAAAAAGGTTTTCCTTGAAAAAAATATTGAACTTATATTATACCGAGTCAATAAAAAAACAATGTGTTAGTCGCCGTGAAATTCAAAGATGTGTATAGTTCATAGTTTGCCTTCTGTCCAAAATCATCAAAAAACGTTTTTTGTGTCTTCTGTAAAATTTGTTAAGTCTGGGTCTTAAGGACTTTTTCCTTTCCACAGTCGATATGGTTAAATAGCTATTTGATCATCAAAACTATATTTAAACATATATCAACTTAGTTATATATATATATTTATATACTGGCTTAGAAGAGGCACCGTAAAACGTGTACATATTTTCAACAAATATTAACACTTAACAATCGTTCTAAAATTTTTAATTACTGTTATATCAATGAAAACAATAAAACAGAGTTGTGGAGTCATAAAGAAATAAGACTCCGACTCCGACCATAGCTTAAAATACGAATTATTTTTTTAGGCGTGCAGTGGCGCCACTTTTGATCGTAGAAATTTGAATAAACATTTTTTCTAAAGGTCTCCAAGTTTTTTTCGAGCACGACTCTAGTCCAAACAGTCCGACTCCACGACTGCAACTCCGACTCTAGAGCCCTGCAATAGAACACCATATATTATAAATTAATAAAAACTGTTTATGTAGAAATAATGATGTGCCGGTTCTGGCAAATAAGTTATAGAGAAAAAAAATGTTACTCTTATCTAGATGTTATATTTAAAGCCTTTCCTTCAATGATCACATTACGAACAGAGAAAATTTAAAAAAATATATGTTCACAACCTTCTGATTATATTTAAAGTTTAAAAGATCTCCTCAGAGACGTTATCAAAGGTCAGCTAGAGACTAAGTAAGCCAGATTAAACTCATTTTGCTTAAAATAAATTTGTAATACATCTTTGTAGTTCGTTTTTATGTTTTGCATATTTATGCCTCCAGAATCTAAATAAATTAGACAACCGCTCTATAAACGCATTAATTAAGGATTGCTATATGTAGAAGAAACACAATATATTTTTTTTTTATATTCTATAGGAGAAAATAAAATTTCGATAGCAAATTTATACGTTGGAATCATAAATAAGTATCCAGTAGTAGACTTAAAATGAGAATAAAGACTTGTTTTAGTCTATCAATATCTACGTACTTTATAACATATTCGATTTTGTATATTGTAAATATTTACAGTAATTTATTTCGATTTTATTAAAATATAATATAATGGAACGATGTTTGACGCTTATTATTTTACTATGCATCAAAGAACCGTAGCAAGCAAGCCATAATTCATGTTTAACGACAACTAATCTGCATTCAATATCTGATCGCCGGTAATTGTTTTTAGCCACTGGCGTAGAGGTATATTATGATCGTAGCATGTTTCTGAAGCTTCGGTTTACAGGATTGGCAGCTCACGAGGCAGAGCAAGGTTGGGTATCTGTCGTAGATAGCTACAACAAACTAGAGAGCACTCACTATCGATCGAGTAATAATCATATTTATTTCTGATTTAATTTGTGTGCTTTAAAAGATTCTAAATATTATATCGAATAAAACGTATTTATATAATTTATAAAAATACATATTTCATGCCATGATGAATAAATTCACACCTACATGGCTATTGTTAGCATTATTTTTTTTAAAACGCGTGAGATAAATTTGGTGAGAATTTTTTCGAGTCACATCCACAAGTAACAATTTTTCAGATCTCAAATAAATTAAAAATTGATATTGCCAGGATCTAAGCTCAGACCAATCGAATCGTATAACTCTTACCACTAGACCTTATACACCACACCATTTTCAGTGGTATCAATATTGAAATTTTGGCTTAACACTTTGATTGGTGTTCCAAATTAGTATAATATTTTGGCTATTGTTATAAACAATTACACGCTCGTCACAAACAAAATTACCATTAACACCAAGATTGAAGTCGTATCATAAAATTGTTTTTTGTAATACTAATATAATTTGCTTAACAATGATTGATAAATATTAATGATAGCAATCATGTCATCGTTAAATATTAATAATTAAACTTAGAAATAATATTTTTTGTCAGCTATAAGAGAGTGTTTTATTTTTTGTATAAGATGCCTTTGCAGTCTTTCCATGAAGTATTCTCAGTAAGTACATTAAAAATGATTTGTATATGTTAATTAAAAGAATAAACATAATGTCAGTAAAACTTTGATAGTAAATAGTGAATAAACTAATCATATACCGCCATGTCATTGCAAACAGAGCCATATATCAAATTATGAAAAGGTCTGTAAAAGGAATTAAACTGTTTATTGTGTATTTGAATAGAATTATAGCCCACTCGTATAGTAAAATTTGGTTGTTAGAATCTAAAAATAAATAATAAAAGTATAATAAAGTATCGAGACTTTTTCGTGTATTTAATTTACAAGCCAAATCATAAAATAGTTTGACACACACAGTCACAAAATCATAGTTTTTTCATCGTTAACAGATTTTTTTAATAATCAATATTATTCAGAACGTGCAATGCTAAATACTCGACTGTAGTATACGTTTAATATATAATATACATAATGTACAATTTAAATTGCAACATAAGCTTATTTTAACCAGAATATATTACTTTGACATCCTTAATTTAGAGCGGTGGGGATGATGAGGCTAGACGGCCTGCGCAGGCTGTAGAAGCTTTATCGAATCGGCTAATGGAAGCGTTCACTAATAAATTACCAACCTTAATACTTGCACATCAACAGTGGCTTTTCAATTAGGCAATCTTGAAAAAAATGGGGTTGATTAAACAGCAAATTCTTTTCAGTTGATTATGTTGAGAATTCTGTTTCAATTTTGGCATTCAATACTTTTTTCAAAATAGCTTACTTGAATTTCGTTAGTTTACTTGGGTATATTTTTTATTTCCAAAGATATTTGGAAAAATAGATTGGATATTTTTTTGGTTCAAGACATTTTTCTTAATCGTTAATGTTTTATCCTAACTAATATACGTCCTCATATTTGAATATCATTTATTGTTTTTTTTTCTTTTGATAAACTTTTTATGGAAAGAATTTAAATTTTCTTTGTCTGGCGTTATTTTTTTAAATCTAATTGTTGAAATATTTCTTCTATGCAAGAATACATTATAAATACATGTGTGTTCAAGCAGAAATAATAGGTGAATCAACAAAATACAGACAGTAAACAACCATAAAGCTTCTACAAATATTAATCAACATATTTGAATCGCTACGCTTCAATAACTGGTTATTGAATGATCGGAAAGGCGAGAAGGAATTTTTAGACATTACAAACAACCATGCCTTCTAACAGAAATCGATATATCGTTCGAAAAATGCTGTTTGTACTGGAACTCGAACCCTTGACATCCGGCACGGAAGCCAAACACGCTAACGACTGCGCCTAAGGACCCGATAAAATAGTTCTACAAATATTATTTTATTAATGTTTAATAGCTATTTAGAGTTATGCTTTCACTAGAACTGACGAAGGCATAAGCCGGAATAGTTATCAACCACATATAAAATAATATTTTTAGAACATAAATACTTAAATATTTTTTCACCTTGTTCAAACGGAGTTCTATCAAGTATATGCCAATTCCAGCCCAGGTCGTCGCTGGAAAGTAAGCAGTAGACATTCATCTATAATAATAAAATACTAGTATACTAATCGGCCGGGGTGTATACATCCCTTCAACAGGCAAAGTCTGCACTCCAGAAAGGTCATTGTCGTTGGATTGGTCGAAAAAATATGCCCTATGCAGGCTTGTTTCGTGTTTATGGCCAGATTAATCATTTGACATGTTGATATGATTTAACTGGTGTCCATACCTCAATTTATAACCCGCCTAAAAGTGCGCTTAACGAATGTAAAGCTTTTCCGATTTAATGTTTATGACGATGTTTTTGAGTTTATGTTGCCGGTATATGCAAATTGTATTTTGAAGCTTCACACACATAAATTGATGCTTTACCCCAATAGTATTATATAACATTGCAAAATAAATAAGCTAATAATTTGCAATTCGTTTGTAATTTATATTGACTGTGTAAAGAAAAAGAGACGTTACCCACACATAGAAAATTTTACAAGAGGCACAAAAAACGTGTTTTGATGATTTTGGGCCATATGCAATTTATGAAATATACACAAGCTTGAAGTACACGGAGACTTCTAAACTGGTGTTTAATTGACATTATCTAATATTAATTATAGAAATCGTGTATTCAAAACTATTTTTTCAGACTTTCTTCTTGGTTTCAATTTTCACAAACTTGAAAGCTAAATTAAAATACTAATTCGGCATTTGCAACATACATCTTTTTGACTGAATGTGTATAAAGTTCCGTACATTGTGATTGTCTAAAAAAACTGTTTAAAAAAAACTGTGGGTTACGTCCTTTTTATTTTCCACAGTCGATATGCAAATGAATAGAATAAATAAATATTCAAGCTCTGCAAATAATTTTAGTACGTCATAATATTTTACAATGAGAATAATAAACATATTATACTAAAGATTGTTTTCAGTGGAGTATCTCAAAGAAACTCATTTTACGAGAACTGATTTATATTCAGTTGCTAATCATGTCTTTTTTGAAGATGGTTCTGCTAAAAAGATAGAAGATGTAAAATTCTGTAGCTGGCATTTTACGTTTAATACTTAAGTAAATAAAATCGTATGGGAGGGGAGGTAAATAGTGTTATCATCACATACACCCATGCATTATAACGTTTTTTTAAATCCACGTCCTCTCCTAATGTGAAGCCTATAGAATCCTAATGGAGGAATCTCAATATACGATGACTGAACTACGGACCCGACAAAAAAATTATAAACGCCATGTGCGAAAACGGTCCTGATCTTGATAAATTTAAGTGGAAATTAAGAACAACAAAATATTGTTTCTTAATATAATGCCTTTCCACCAAGTATTGACAGTGAACACCCTAAAAGTGACCCTACAGTATTATACCGTAACAGAACTCTTTTTTCCCATGTCCGCTCCCAATGTGGAGAATATGGTCTTCTAATGGAGGTATCTCAACAGAAGTTTTTTCGACGAAAACTGTTTGTGACGCTCAACCTCACTTTTTTTCAAAGTGAGTAGTGGGGAAAGATGGATAAGGCTATAATAAGACTTGTAGTTGACTAATCGCTATTGCTACACCCAGTTCTTAAAGGATCAGAAGGATGAGGAGAGAAAATAATGTGAATTGACATCACAAACACCCAGTCTTTGATCACACATTTGAATTGAATAATTCTCAAATTCACTGTGATCTGACCGGGAATCGAACCCAGACTTGCGTGATCGGTAGAGCAAGCTCTAACCAACTGGGCCGCACCAGCGACATATTAGAATTATTACATTGAAAATATTTAAATATGAATCCATTAGATTGTAACGTGTAAAATAATGGAGTAAAACAACCTATACAGAGAGTTGAACTTCGATAAAAAAAATGATTTCATTCTGTATGTAAGCATTATTTAAAATGAAAATTGTAATGCATTGCTTTTCAGTTTCGAAATCGAATTTAAATATAGATCGCTGTAGGCGACATACATTCAATTTAAATTGAACGCAAAGCCAAAACAATACAAACGCTAGTGTCGCATATTGGCATCGGAGGCCTCTAAAACCAATTAAGGTTATTTGATGTTCGTGGTACTCCTATTGCGGTAGATGTACATGTGGATCTTTGACATTCGACATTGATAAGTGATAATGGTATTGCGCCAGAGGTCTGCCATTATCTTGAAGCTGAGCGTCATGTTTTGTATCTACGTCATTTCCGGGAAATGCATTTCCCCGACGTTATTGGATTGCGGCGTTATGTTATTACCAACTGCACTTTATTTTTGATTTACGACCGTGTTTGACATTGCATGTTTTATAATCCATTATAAAACTATATAACTCTATGTTAGTGGATTTCAACCTGTTAATGGTGTGCCATTATTCCATATTAAATGCACTTACCGCAATCGAACGAATTACGATACATGAACGTATACATTTAATATATTTTAATCAATTATTGATTAATATTTGAGTACCGAAAGCAGTTTGAGCAGCACCGGGGTACAAAGTTACCCCAGTAATATTTGCATTGCATTTATTGAGGTATAATTGAATATTACAATAAATATCTGCTAGATATTATTGGTATTTGTCGAATGGTTGAAATAAAAAAGAATTTTGTAATATAAATGTACGTTGTAGAAACTAGAAGGTCAACATGGTATATTAAGTACAAAATTAGACAAATAAACTCAATGACTATGTTTTATTTCATATGTAATTTTGTAATATTAAAATATTTCATCTAAGGTAGGGAAGGGTATTATTATAACTTTTAAATAATTTACTTTCAATCTAATATATAAAAATTAATGTTTGTTTATTCGTACTTTATGCGTTGCCACACCGCTCATCTGATTGCAGTTAAACTTTAACAACAATTTTTGCTTGCACTTCCGGGAAGGTTTAGGGCATAGTAAAATTAGCTTACAGTAGGTCTTATATTTAAAAATCAATGTTTGTATGTCTGCTATACATGCTTGCACTTGCGCAAAGGTTATAGTACAATTAACTTACAGTAGGTTACATTTTTTTACTATACACACAAACTTTATCAGATGGTAAAACAACAAAATCTATTTGAACATGTAATTAATGGTTTCGTCTGATATTGCAATATAAACTTGACTTCCTTTTTATACACAAAAATACCTTTGATTTCTCCCTCGTTTATTTTTTCTTTTCGAAAAATATTCAACTCCCGATTTTTCAACGGTAAACACTAAAAGGATTTGTATTATAGGACATTTAAATATATTCTTACTATATGTTCCATTTATTCAAATAGATTTTACCGTATATTAAACTAAAGCTTAGTCAGGAACAAAAAGCTTTCACCTTTATCAGCATGCAACGCAACAACATCAAAAACGCAATATTGTCATTTGAACTTTTACCATAATAAATTTATCTCTACATATACTTTTATGTGTATATAAAATAATGAAGTAAATATAAAACACGGAGACTTTTGTTTAATTTTATTTAACGTAATTTAAATGGGATTTAACGAATAAATAAAACAAAATGTCAAGAGATTAATTCTAAGAAATTAAATTAGTTATTTCATTTGCAAAATATTTTCTTTTTTTTTTTTACTTCTTTTGTTAGTGTTATTTTGATTCATAAATTTTTAAGCTGCATTAATCATAATGTAAAGAATTATATAAAATTAGAGGTGCTTCAAATATATAGAATTTTTATTTATTTCAGATAAACTCAGATTTTTGTCAGCACGTTTTATTAAATAGGTATATGCTGAAAATATCGAACTAGCTTTTATGTATGAAAAAATAATGTGCTGTAAAAATTGAAACCAAAAAGAAAAAAGGAATTAAGAAAATTAAACAATTAATTAAAGTAATATTAGATAGAGTACGTACAAACACCTCCAGTTTATAAGTCACTGTACACTTTAAGATTGGGTGTATTTAATATTTTCACTTTGGACGAAAATCAATAAAAAACGTTTATTGTCTCTCCTCTAAAATTTGTTCTCGTGTTAGCTACGATATTTTGCGTGGCAAATTATATAGCATTCAAATTTGTCTATACTTAGGTCTTTCGAATAAGTATTTCTTTCGAATGTATTCTATCGTAACTTTGTTTATAAGAACAAAACAAAAAGAAAATAAAATTAATTCAAATGCGCTGAAAATAACCAGAGTTGTAATTGCATTCATCCGGGACAATACCTTGAATTTATGTTTTATTTATTACGGTAAGCGTATATACAGTAATGAAAAATTAAGACCCTGTTGTCGGCCACGCTAAATTACATTTTTTAATGTCGGTATATTTCATATTTATGAGTGAAATGCGAGCCCAGAAATAAATAATACAAAAAAGCACGTATCCATTGTATACACTGATCACGAGGAAGACAAATTGTTGTTATAAAAGTATTTCTCTGTCGCTTTAATGGCCTATTAATAATATCTTTGAAATAAGATACGTTTTGTAGTTAGTGGAGATAATTGAGAAACACAATCACTTGCGAGGGCGGGGAGAGTAGTAATTTACCTTTATTTTTCAAGTGCATATTGCTTATAACATTCGCAAATGTTTGTTTTGAGCTCGGTGACTTAATTTCACTTTTCAATTTTAATCTGAAACTTATTTGTGTATTACTTTTATAACGGATCAACTCAAAAGTAGAGTAATTAAACACATTACAATTTCCGTGAATTTGAGAATAAATCGAAGAGATATAACTTATTATTTCATGAAGTAAACACTTTTTTTGAATTTAAAAACGATTATGGTTCAAAATTTATTCACTATTATTCTAGAAGCTATTAAATTCCAATTCGGAGATAAGCCTTTTGGGTATGTGGGCTTAACTGACTTTGGTTTCAGGAAGGGGATCAAACCGAAATGAATTTTTACGCTTAATATTAAATTACGCGTAAAATTTTTGTTTTCGATTGAATATTCGATTGAAATTGAATTTTTGAATATCTGTAAACGTTTGTTTACAAATATACACACTAAAAAAAAATCTTTGGATAATTTACAACAAATAATAAACATAATATGACTCGAAAATCACTGATGTGTAGTATCCATAGCTGAAGAAATAAAATTCATCCTATAAAACATATGATAATGGAAACAGATAATTAATATTTCGTTACTCGAAAACTACTCAAAGGCCTAAAAAACAAATTTAATTGAATTACTAAAATCTTATATTATGTCAACAGCCATTATTCATTTGAATAACAGCAATACGTATCGAATAGTATATGAATTTATTTAAATGTATGTAAATGTGAAGATAAAACAAGAGAATTGAGCTAATCCATAATTGTTATACAGTATTACGAGACACGTTTTCTTTTCAGTCTCAAGTGATTTTTTAAATTTAATTGATCATAACCGGAATTACGTTAATGGAATCATATTGTCACTTCTTCACAAAGAGTGTATGATAAAATAGCGCACCAAATCGTAATATTAATTAACAGTCGTGTTGAGTGTTATGTGATCGACATCTTTGTTTGACTAAGCCAGGTTCACTGGAATAATAATGGCCTGTCACCTGCACGTTTATCAATCCATACATAAATTTACCATCAATACGTAAACCCAATCTAGGTCGCACATCCTTAGACATGTTATGATAGAAACCCAATCTAAAAGCATTAATAATATAACGGAATTTATATTTTATGACAATCATTGTATATTTATTAATGAAATAAGAATCTTTTAATACAATTATCTCAAAATACCATTTTTTGGCCTTTTCATTGTTTGAAAGAGGCGCGCAATGTTTTTCTATGAAAGCACTCTAACAGTAAATTAATTAGAATAAGTAATTTTAAAATTTATGCTGTCGGATCATGTTATAAACGACTCTTTTTCATATTTTATTATATTATCTATGAATCTTTCACTATGCTTATCATGCTTAGCCAAGACATTATAAACATTTAAATCCAGTTATCTCAGAATGCCATTTTTCATAGTTTTAAATTCAATTTATAAGAAACTAGCTGACCCGGCATGCGTTGCAATGCCACTCAAAGAAAGAAAGTGTTTGTGTTTTAATTATGTTTATTGAAGTGCTTTTGAATATATTTTGTTTTTTTGTCTGGTACGTATATGAATAGATCTTAAGGTTTTTCAACGCGTGATCAGGCCAGATACAGCTGTCCATGTGAGAAGCATGGATTTTTAAAATTTAGTCCACACACTTGTAGCGATTGTCCAATTGCTAGTCGCGCTGGAAACTGCAAACATTTATAAATAATTTTCAAAATATTTGCTGCAATTGCAGATGAAGCGATTGCCAACAATATTGTTTCGTGATCCAACGTTTTGGCTTGTGTTTGATTGCATGCATAATTCTGTCTTACGCTATGCGTTGTTCTGGGACCAATTTCGGAAGATTTGTTTGAACGAATATACCCAATTTGTCGACATCAAATTGTTTCTCGTTCCTAATCACGGTCAAAAGGGTTGTTTGCATATCATTGTATCAGACGATCGGGCTTGAGCAGTGAAAACTCGAACGGTTTCCAAACTTGCTCGTATGTTTCTGAAGCTCGTAATGCCGTTTTCTTTCGTGCTTGAGGTCTAGATCAACTAATAGCAAGTCTTTTAGGTGGCATAATTTTTGACAGCGAAAGAAATCTTTTGTGACGACTATTAAAAATTCACTTGATAATTGTTTACTATAATACCCTTTGATTGTTTGACGTAACCATGGCACGTATCAAACTTTAAAAGACTTAAGTTGCTGCGCACTTAGCGCCATCTGTCATTCAACAACATAAATAATTTCGCTCTGTTTGAAATACGAACGACGGACGTCGAAAATATTGAAAAAAAATTCAGGATAAGGACATCCTTCACCTAGCGGGATGAAATATACCTTAAAACCTATTCTACTATCTAACAAATATACATTTAAAAAATCGGTCAAGCCTATATAGAGATAGAGATAATTTTTAGAATAATTGAAATGTTTAAGTTTGCTAACAAATTTATTTCGTAGAAAAAGAAAAAGATCTTGGGATATATAACGATAGTCCTTCAGTATTTAAATTGTAAATAATATATTTTTTAGAATATTTGAAATGTTTTAAGTTTGCTAACAAATATATTTCGTAGAAGAAGAAGTAGATCTCGGGACATAATATATTGACAGCCTTGCAGTATTTAAATTGTAAATAATATATTTTTTGGAAAAATGTTTAAGTTTGCTAACAATAATTTTTCGTAGTAGCAGAAATAGACCTCAGGGCATATATCGACAGCCCTGCAGTATTTAAATTGTAAATTATTTAATTTTTGGAATAATGTTTAAGTTTGCCAACAACATTTTTTTGTAGTAGTAGAAATATACCTCGTGGCGTATATCGACAACCCTGCAATATTTTAATTGTAAATTATTTATTTTTTGGAATAATGTTTAAGTTTGATAACAATCATTTATCGTAGTAGCAGAAATAGACCACGTGGCGTATATCGACAGCCCTGCAGTATTTAAATTGTAAATCATTTAATTTTTGGAATAATGTTTAAGTTTGCTAACAATAATTTTTCGTAGTAGCAGAAATAGACCTCAGGGCATATATCGACAGCCCTGCAGTATTTAAATTGTAAATTATTTAATTTTTGGAATAATGTTTAAGTTTGCTAACAATAATTTATCGTAGTAGCAGAAATAGACCTCACGGCATATATCGACAGCCCTGCAGTATTTAAATTGTAAATTATTTAATTTTTGGAATAATGTTTAAGTTTGCTAACAACCATTTTTCGTAGTAGCAGAAATAGACCTCGTGGGATATATTGACAGCCCTGCAGTATTTAAATTGTAAATCATTTAATTTTTGGAATAATCTTTAAGTTTGCTAACAATCATTTTTCGTAGTAGCAGAAATTTCGTAAATTATTGAATTTTTGGAATAATGTTTAAGTTTGCTAACAACTATTTTTCGTAGTAGCAGAAATAAACCTCCTAATTTACTTTAGTTTTGGAATAATGTTTTAGTTTGCTAACAATCATTTTTCGTAGTAGCAGAAATAGACCACGTAAATTATTTAATTTTTGGAATGATGTTTAAGTTTGCTAACAACCATTTTTCGTAGTAGCAGAAATTTCGTAAATTATTGAATTTTTGGGATAGTGCTTAAGTTTGCTAACAATTATTTTTCGTAGTAGAAGATTTAAAAATAAAAGTCGAAATATAGTTCAATAAAATTTCCATACTGTCCATTAGAATATTCCTAATGCATGTAAGAAATAAAAAAGATTTTCAAGGCAGGATGCAAAATACAACCATAAATAATCGAATCAATGACACTGATCAAAATTTGTCAAATCAGCTCCAATAAATCTTGAAATTGTAAATTATTTAATTTTTAAAATAATGTTTAAGTTTGCTAACAATCATTTTTCGTAGTAGCAGAAATAGACCTCAGGGCATATATCGACAGCCCTGCAGTATTTAAATTGTAAATTATTTAATTTTTGGAAAATGTTTAAGTTTGCTTACAATAATTTTTCGGAGTAGCAGAAATAGACCTCAGGGCATATATCGACAGTCCTGCAGTATTTAAATTGTAAATTATTTAATTTTTGAAATAATGTTTAAGTTTGCTAACAATCATTTTTCGTAGTCGCAGAAATAGACCACGTGGCGTATATCGACAGCCCTGCAGTATTTAAATTGTAAATTATTTAATTTTTGAAATAATGTTTAAGTTTGCTAACAATCATTTTTCGTAGTAGCAGAAATAGACCACGTGGCGTATATCGACAGCCCTGCAGTATTTAAATTGTAAATTATTTAATTTTTGAAATAATGTTTAAGTTTGCTAACAATCATTTTTCGTAGTAGCAGAAATAGACCACGTGGCGTATATCGACAGCCCTGCAGTATTTAAATTGTAAATTATTTAATTTTTGGAATAATGTTTAAGTTTGCTAACAATCATTTTTCGTAGTAGCAGAAATAGACCACGTAAATTATTTAATTTTTGGAATGATGTTTAAGTTTGCTAACAACCATTTTTCGTAGTAGCAGATTTTTTTAAATTATTGAATTTTTGGAATAATGTTTAAGTTTGCTAACAACCATTTTTCATAGTTGCAGAAATTTCGTAAATTATTGAATTTTTGGAATAATGTTTAAGTTTGCTAACAATTATTTTTCGTAGTAGAAGATTTATAAATAAAAGTCGAAATATAGTTCAATATAATTTCCATACTGTCGTTAGAATATTCCTAATGCATGTAAGAAATAAAAAAGATTTTCAAGGCAGGGTGCAAAATATAACCATAAATAATCGAATCAATGACACTGATCAAAATCTGTCAAATCAGCTCCAAAAAATCTTGAAATTGTAAATTATTTAATTTTTAAAATAATGTTCTAAGTTTGCTTACAATCATTTTTCCTAGTAGAAGATTTTAAAATAAAAGTTGAAATACAGTTCTATAAAATATCCATACTGTCATTAGAATATTCCTAATGCATGTAAGAAATTAAAAATGTTTTCAAGGTCAGATGCAAAATATAACCATACCTCCAATAATCGAATCAATGACACTGATCAAAATCTGTCAAATCAGCTCCAAAAAATCTTGAAATTGTAAATTATTTAATTTTTAAAATAATGTTCTAAGTTTGCTAACAATCATTTTTCCTAGTAGAAGATTTTAAAATAAAAGTTGAAATACAGTTCTATAAAATATCCATACTGTCATTAGAATATTCCTAATGCATGTAAGAAATTAAAAATGTTTTCAAGGTCAGATGCAAAATATAACCATACCTCCAATAATCGAATCAATGACGTCACTGAACAAAATCTGTCAAATCAGCTCCCAGCCCTATAATTATAGCTTCAAGAAATCGAATCAGTTTATTCGATTATTTAAAAAACGTCGTAGCGATGCATACTTTAAAATAATGTTCTCTCAATATTATTACGATCCTTTAATTATTACGAATTTAAAGACGTCCATTTCAATTGTTTTAAATTACACAGCGATTCACGTCAAGTCAACTGTCAAAGTTTTATCAGTCTATGGTATAATGCAATCAATGCCACCTAGTGGATACAACGTCAACCGTAAACAGCATACAACGTATGTTCCGCGTTCGATTTGGAAATTTCAAATAAACAAAATGTATGGAAACATTTATTTTATTCATAATTTCTTTCCCGTGATATTTTTCCGATGTTTTAATGCTTATTCTGCTATTCTAGGCGGATAAGAATTTAATAAGACAAAGATCATTAAAATCCGAGCTGTTATTCTCGAGATATACGTGGTGTAACAAACCCCACTTTCTTTTATATATATAGATAATATTATTTTGGTTATATCGGGTAATTTTTTCGACTGTTTAAAACACAACAAAACCTTTAACAACCATTCTTTCATGCAACTTCAAAGCTCGAAAAACAGCTGAAAAAAGCTCAATATTCATTTAATATACAAAATATGAAAAATAAAAAAATATTGCTACAGTATATTAAAAATTCTCTGGTAAATTAACAACATCAACATTAATTAAAATATTTGATATCAAACGATTCTATTTAACCCTTTGAGACCCAAGTTAACCGTTAACCGCAAATTACTAATACAACTTGAAACAACTGTTACCAGTTATTAAACTGTATTCATAACAGAAGTAAAGTTATAAAGAAGTTCTACCACAATCAATAAATAATGCCTAACTTATTTAAGAGGTAAAGTATAAATAATCAAACGGAAAAGCAAGAGAATTATAATTACTCATGTTGTGATTTGAATACAAATTGGAAAGTTTATTTAATAATACGAAAATGAGTTGATAAAACTTATTTGAGATTAGAAAGTAATTATTTGTGATCTCCTTGTAATGAACATTGAACTTCGTGAACTAATTTGTAAAGAGACGAATTTCTCATTGAAGATGTTCAACAATAATGATTTATTAATGCGCTAATGTATTCTTTATGAAATTTAGTAATTATAATTTAATATAAAGAATAAAATAACTTAGATTATTCCACGTATTATGCTACAAACTGTGACGTATGTTTCGCCTCTTTCAGGGGCATCCTCAGACAGACTTACTTTCATAAATGCTTGCTCAAGTACAAATGATTTTAATTTTACTATTCTGATATATTATAATAAAAATCAAATAAAAATGGGAGGCAAGGAGGTGATGATAGAAAAACAAACAAACAATAATGGTAATTCAAATGATATTAATTATAATTTATTTGAACTTTTACGATTAAATCGCTTAAACAGATTTATTTAAAAATAAATCACAACTTTTCGTACAAGTATCAAATATTTTAATCATGTCTGTTTCGCTCATCGCAAGCATTATTAACCGAAGAAAAATAAATGTTAACAGGGTTATTTACATAAAATCTAGTTTTACTGATGACAAAGTATTTAAAAATGGGCAAAGGAAATGTGACAATTTATCGATGATCGTTCAATTTATACATAATTTTTTTAAATGGATAATATTCGCTTAAGCAAAACCGGTCCTGATCTTAGAAGGACTATTGATGGTCTTACATTGACACATCGTAACTGACATTTGACTGTTTTTTATGTGGTTTGTTAAAATAAAACAAATGCAGGAAAACAGTATAATAAATAAAACATACTAACTGTTCCAGGTTAAAAAGGATTGTATAATTGTAAAAAGAATTGTAAAAAGGATTGTACAAAAGAGTATTTTTCTTTGCATATATTTTCATGTCTAAATTAAAATACGAATTGTCAATGTTATACCATCGACATGTTGAATAAAGGAAAAAATGTATTTTTTAAATAAACAATGATTTGATGAGCAAGCGTTGCAATGCCACTCAAAGAAAGAAAGTGTTTTAATTGTGTTTATTGAAGTGCATGTTTTATTTTCCTGTCTGCTTGACGTGTACTGCCGAATGTCTATGGTACGACACACGCGCCACCTTCTGTTAGTTAATTGTAATATGACCTTTGCGCAAGTGCAAGCATCTATGGCAGACATGCAAACATTGATTTTTATATATAAGACATACTGTAAGCTAATTTTACTAGGCATAAAACTTTCTCGGAAGTGCAAGATTTTTTTTTTGTGAAAGTTTTATTGCAATCGGATGAGCGGTGTGGTAACGCATAAAGTACGAACAAACAAATATTCATTTTTATATATCAGATTGAAAGTAAATTATTTAAAAGTTATTATATAGATTTGGAGAAAAAAAACATTTTGGATACTGCTATATGTTTATATTTTTGACAATAACACGAAGTTGTGAAATTTTACCTGTCAAACGGCATCGAAATAGAAGCAACATTAATAATTTACATGTTTTCTAAACTTTATGGTAGATTCTACAATAAACTGTAGATTATTTAATTAAAAAACTACATACAATTTTACCTTAAGCCATAAATGAAATTTGTATGGTCAATTAAATATTTCACGAAACTTTTGATTAATTTTACATTACGTGCTATGTCATTTTTTTTTATTTAGGCGTAAAAAAACACCTGTTTCGGTTACAATTAACAGGCGAGGCACAAACGACCCACCGGCGCAAATAATGAAACATATCTTTGTTTTTTACCTAATCAAATGTCAAGGACAGATTCAATGGATTATGTATGTGAAAATTCTGCGAAAAGTTTCAATAATAAATAGCAGGGATCGTGTTGGAAGTCATTTATTTTCGATTTCTCGTTAACCAATGCAGGTGTGCCAACAAACTGCCTTCCATCTCTCCAAATAATAAATGGAATAGAAACATATGGTATAATGGTTTCCAAACTTTACCGGCGAAGTAATTAATCATTTTAGCTTTTGACTGTCTTATAAGTATAAATGCAAATACATCATAATACTAAGTATTGTTTTGCTCGACGTAATTTTGATTTATTAAAGGAATTATTATGATTAATAAATTATAGTTTTTGGTGACTCGGTGGAGTGATTTGCTTATCAATTTTGCAATTTTTTTCACATATGTAATTGTCGCCTGCTGCGGCCCAGTTGGTTAGAGCATGCTCTACTCATGCTCATGTCTGGGTTTAACTCCCTGTAAGATCACAGTGAATTTGAGAATTATTCAATTCAAAGTTGTGATCGAAGACTTTTGGTGTTTGTGATGTCAATTTACAGTATTTCCTCTCTTCTCATCCTTCTGATTCTTTAATAACTGGGTGTAGTGATAGCGATTAGTCAACCACTAATTCTGTTCTAGCCTTATCCTTCTTTCCCTACTACTCATTTTGAAGAAAATGAGGTTGAGCGACTGAGTAACAAGCAGTTCTCTTAGAAAAACTTATGTTGACATACCTCCATCAGGAAGACATATGCTCCACATTAGGAATGGATATGAATACAAAAAAAAATGTGAGCAACATGAATTTTATCAAACGAAATAATATAAAATACATACGGCAAACTATTATAATATGTTGAAATTAATCAAAATATTGACGTATCGTGTTATTTTTAATATGATTTTATTACAATGTTGTTCGCTTCTAAATATTTGTTCACAATTTTTAATATGAGTTCATTGGTATACAGTATACACGAATTAATGAATACACCGAAATAGGAGTCGTCGGCCGTAGATGATGATATATAATTTGACCAATTTAACTAAAACGAATAAAAACCTCACTTTTCACAACGACCTGAGTGTCGCTGTGGAAATTAGGAGTTTCGGCGTATGTAACATGTGTAGTTTTTGAGTTTATAAATACACAACACTCAATATTAGTAGTAAAAAGGGGCTTATCTCGTATGTATATTAGAATCAACGCAAATTGCTTGTATTTTCATTCTAACAGTAATCTATTGAAAGCGGGCAGAGTAAGAAAGTAAATGACTCACGAATAATCAAAAAACTCAGTTATTTGTTTTTGTTGAACAGTGATACGTCTTAAATGAAAAAAAAATACTAATTGAATTGACAAACAACCGAATTATCCCACTCACATCCTACTGTCTCATTTAAGAAATATTATTATGCTTGAAAATTGACAGTGCCAATTTTCGGTCAAACTTATTTAAAATTTCAAACAATGTTGAACTATAAATTTATAAAACACGATGTTATTTCAGATGAAAAAAATCAGTGAAACAAATTAAACACGTGTAAAAATTATCCCAAAAAGCCGATACTGAATATCAATGTTCTATCATCCCTGAGGAGTAATTTTTTTCACAAATGCTTACTGCTGTGATACATAGATTTTTAATTCAACTGATTTGAAGTAATCCACGCATAGCCGTATAGAATATGGATGTATGTTGTTAGGTGATCACGAATAAGCTAAAATATTTTTTTTAGCAGAGAAAGAAGTCGTAACTAAAACAAGTAAACTTATAATCGAGTCCGTGGTGTAGCGATTAAAGTCGTTGGGGTGTATTCGTATTCTGTTAAAGTGTCCACGAGATCGAATTCTAATAATCTTAAAACGTACCATTTTAAAATTATTGAGTTCAAGTACTGAGAAGTTTTTACACACTTCGAATCATCAGATCATAACAATTGTAAGTATCAAAAGAGATAAGCTAAATAATAGTACGTTTCCATTTGGAAAATAAGGGAAATAAGACTGATTAACGATTTATTCAAAAACTTCGAATAAGTATATAGTTTTTGAACTAATTACCGCAAAACATATTACACGGATCGTCTGATAAAATAATAAATTTCGTCAGAAGTGTTGTATATCCTGAAAACACAACACATTGATAAATCAAGGGCAAAGAGCCAAAAATTAGAATTAAATTTTACTTCATTAATAAATAATCTTACGTTTGATAGTCTGAAGATGCTTTTCAAAGATGCGAACACAATCTATGAAATGAAAAACGTATAAAGCTTAAATTTATATTAAAAATAATTTCCCACAACGCCAACGTAGAATCCATTGATGATATATTACACATCAAAGAGTTTATCTAATAGTATGTTTCAGATAGATTAAAAATAATTACGATATAAAGAAAACTAATCCAACTAATGAAAATGAAATCGTTTTGGAGGCACTGTTTCGCAGAGTTTATTAAAGGAATGATGATATCAGGCAGAGTCACGCCACAATATTTATGTTAAATTCTCTTTTCGTTGAAAATTATCATCAGTTACGTTGCGCTATAAACGAATTGACCTAGTCATGCTTCCATATAGACGCCCTGATTTTACAATCATCAATATAATAAAAACATTAAATTTATATCATATTTATTCATTTGGTCATTTTGTATCATGGCTATGATTATATTTGCCGATATCATTTTTTACAGCAGGCATGTAAATACAAACGTTTTCCTCTAGTAGGCAACATAACAATTATAATAAGTCAGAAAAAAGTGTTTTTTTATTGTAAAGTATTTAAATTTTAAAGCAGTCTTAGTAATTTAAGATTTCGACTGAAGTTGCTTGGTGGAATTTCAATATTAAATTTGTTCAAATTATGTACATTCTCACAGATTTTGTCACTAACGACCCGGGTTTCGCCTGTCGGCATCTTCAGGCGTTCAAGTGCACGGATGAACTTGAACTGACGCTTAGTAAATGAGTGTTTCGTGTTTATATAATAAATAAATGTATCATTGAGTTGAAAGCCATTGCTGGCGAAAAGGATAAGCTCATGGGAATTCCCACAGATTTGAGTAGTGAGTGGTTTTAAGAATTATATTTATTTGTTTGTCGGAAAAGGTTTTATGACTATATTTATATAGGGTATAGGAGTGGGGACCCCGGCATATTTAATATTTCATTTAAAATCGGAAGGCGATGCAGTTGTGCTCTGTTTATTTCTAAAATTTTCTGGTAAAAGAGTTTATGACCGTCCGTATTTGGGTGTAACATTGTTATCATTGTATAACATTGTTCCTGATTGAACACGTGTCCTTCCGAAATTAAGTGATTAGTCTTACTAAATTGGAGTGAAATTGGATGGGATTTTTATTATTTTGATTAACCAAATGAAAAATACTCGCGAAAAAATGTATGAAAGTAAAAATAAGAATATAAGAAATATTTTACATACTATATAAGTGTCAAAATTTGTAACACTAAAAGCAGCAAAGTTATTGAATTTGATTGTATATATAAAAAAATATTTTTTACAAATTTACCGCAGATCGATCGAAAATACTTGTTTGCATTTATCAATTAATTGTAAGAATTACCTTTTAAATTATTGCCATAACTTTACCATTATATTTTGGATGTTCTAATCGATATTTCCTTGACCAGTTTATTGGATTTATTTCTTTACTGTACTACGATTGATTTAAAAGAATTTGTTAGCATCGCAGAAAAATCTTCAGCAGAGATATTGCTATGAGAATAATATATTTCTTAACAAGTTTATTACTCTGGAAGACTTTTATTTAATTTGGGACTGTCTTGGCTTTAAAGTTTTCCGAGTGGGCACCTTTACCTGTGCCTACAAAACTTTGTGATGACGTCATTAAATATGCTAAGGCTGTAAACTTAAATGTGGCTTTCATAAAGTAAAACTTCTTTTACAGCTGTGGAATTTACTTTGAATATTACAAAACAAACTTTATAATTTGTGTTTCTTTCTTTGTCCGAGTTACATATTTCATTTTCCTCTTTGTTATATTAAATCAACTCATTTAGTGTGTTTCTAATTTTATTTTCATTACATATTCTGATCCCTGCTCCCAATGTGGAGCATATGGACTATTAGGCAGCAGTAATTATAATTTCTTTATTTACAATTATATAGCTTGTATTATATTGTTTTAAATTAATAGTTTCATGAGATAGCTTGTTTGCATTTGAAATAAAATTTCAAACGAAACAACTCATATAAAGCTATTCACCTTTTATTTTTTTTTGCAGTGAAATTGGGATTTCGAATTGGTATTGGAATGAATGGTAATAGGAAACACTTGTCATAATTTTTATTTTACCAAATGATGTTGTTTCACCGAGAACTGTTGGAGAACATTATCACGTGTGTGTTGTACTTTTAATTTAATTCTAAAACGTGATATCAAAAAAAAAACTTTTAAAATAGGTTTTTTTTGTATTCATATTAAAAAAATAAAACACTATTTGTACTAATTCTAGATTTATTGTTTTCCACTTGCCGAAAAAATTCAACGAGACCGGATCTTGATCATATTAAATAAATCTGGAATAAGTACAAAAGTTTTTTTTATTGAAAACATATTTGACATTACAGCTAATGCAAATGTGTCAAATATTTGAATGTTAAAAGACCATACGAGAAAAACTCGATGTAAATTTTATTGAATACAACGCCTTTCCACCAAGTGACACACCTTAAAAGTGATCATACAATCATATTATTAATATTTCGTTGACCAAATTATATTAAGTGCACTTGTTCGTAAAATAAAAATAATGACAGAAATTAGAATCATGTTCGGGAAGTGGTTTCAACGCTGTTATGCGTAAACACCCTGATATCGCGAAGTTGTCCTTTTAGAAACGACGATTGACTTGGTATGCAAGAAAGTGTATTATTGACGCCTTCCCTTAGTGTGAAGAATAGACGATAGTTTTTTCAACGTAAAACTGCCGAAGCAATCGAATATTGATTGAACCGAGTTTATGAGAGCTGTTACTTTTTTTACAGAAGACATTAAAAAAACACTCGCTTTATTAAAAATTCAACTGCCGTCGATGTGTTTCTCTTGGCGTATAGAGAAAACATGTTTATTTTTAGGTGCTTATTCCAGGGCTGTGAAATGGTGTACATAAAATATTTTTGACAGATTCAGAGTCGTCATCATTGGATGGCTGCAATTTTGTTTACATAACTATCTTTTGTTTATATTAATCAAACACTAGTAGAAATTAAGCATGTGAATCAACAATCAAATAGTGTATAGGGTCTCCAATCCCGGAATTCCGTCCAATTTTGCGATCCCGAAATCCCGGGATTTCGGAATTGAGAAATTTAGAGCAAATGCCGAAAATTTATAGGATTTTGAAATATGAAGAGCTAAAAAAAACATACGAGTCACGTTGATACACAAAAGTATAGGGATTTGAGGATTTCAAATTCCTTTTACCAATACTTTTCTCCAATTATACACGATTTCACGACGAGTGCCCAATCCCGGAATCACAAAAAGGCTCCGGCATGAGATACCCTTGTAGTGTAGTACAAAATAGTCTATTTTTCGCAGTAGTTGATGACAATAAGTGGCAATTAAAATATTCATAATAAAAAAATATATAAACTGAACTTTTTAAATGGGTTAAGTAAAGCGTCAGCTCTGGTTTATACAACAAGCAAAACGAGAAAACCACAATTTTATAGGCGTGGTTTTCTAATTTTCGTATTTGAGAACAAGCGTGAAAAATGTTTTGTAAGCTTTGATATTACTGTCTTATTTATTTTACGTTTGAATTAAATTCAATAATGATGTACAATCATTGTTTAATTAACTAATAAACTTCGAGAATCTTAAACCAATTAAAATTTACAGGCTTTAAACGTTATATAAAAACAATCTTAAACGGTATTAATAAATTTTGCTGCTTTATATTTGGTATGAAATAAAATTATTGTTTTTTTTAATTTTCTTCACCGTGTTCAAAATACAATTTAATTTTTTGATTGAATTTTTTAATTTCAGGCAAAATCGATCGTATTAATGGTGAATCGAATAATAAAATCCTTGTGTACATATTTTTGAAAATTTTGTGATATCAACTCTTTTATTATACTTTTTTTTGACAACTTTGCACAGATCAGCCAAATATTTACAACCCATTCCACCTCTTATGACTTGACGTCATATATGGAGGGCCTCGTAGCATTGGTAATAAATAGCCTTGGTGCTGTATGTTTTTAAGATGAGTGCAAAGATGTCACATTTTACCCATATCAAATATCATCCCTAAGCGTTTTATCGAAACAATAATGCGTTGAAGCTTTAAAATACATTGAATTCGTGTCGTGTGGCGAGGTGGGTCAGGAATATCAAATAAATAGCACCCTCTTTTTAGCTTTCTGTCGTTTAGTGACTGTAGGTTGGTTGGAATATTCGTTGTTGTTTTAGTGAAAGCTTCTAGAGCGTATTAGTTAAAACCCTAGCCATCAGTCTGGTTTGGGCTCAATCCGCAGTAAAGTTAATATAAACTTAAGATTTTTTGTTTTACAATTTGTGATAAAAAACATTATTGTTTCTGATGTCTCTCCTTCTCGATTTGATCTAGACTTATACTTTCAATGGATTCAGCGGTAACTTTGCGAAAATTCTTTGTAATATAAAATTAAAAATAACTTTATTATTTATTCACTTATTGTGCTAAAAACTGTTACACGAGTTTTGCCTCTTTCAGAGGCATCCTTAGACAATCTTACTTTCACAATGCTTGTTTAAGTACGAATGATTTTGATTTTACTATTCTGACATATTATAAAAATAAAAACGCGAAATAAGGAGGGGAATATAGAAAAATAAACATACAATAATGATACTACAAATTACATTTACTTTAAAGATTATTAACTAATGAGTTGCACCAATTAGGATGGGTTAAACCATTGGAATACATTTATTTCCAATGGTTAATGGTTTCACTAAGAACACTAGCTTAGTACGTTTGACTATCTCAGCCACTCAAATCAAGTAAATACAAAGTAGCCTGTATATAATCGGTGTACTGAGAGACCGTCGTTTTAGAAGAATTTATTGATTCAATTGAGGAATCAAGGTTATGAAAATCTGGCGGAGACGCGTGGTACTAATATACTCTAAAAATGAAACGAATATGGTCCAATAAGCTGTAGTTAAATAATCAAAAAGTAACCGCTAAAGATCTAGAAAAAATAACGCTATTCCATATACCTATATAACAAAGGGAACAATATGAATGGTCAGAGTTTAACTCTCGCGGCTCGGAGACTAGAAAAATACTTCTCTGCCGATGAGGGTCGTTTAAGGACCCCAGTAGTTTCCTCATTATTGGCCTTATTCTTATGAATTTCAAAAAAAAAATAGTTTAAGGGCTTTAAAATATTTCTCTGCATCATTCCTCATACACTTTTTTTATACAAATCCGTGTTTTTTTAATAAATAATCATATTTTATGTTGCGCGTAAAAAAGACGTCATCCCAGCACACATATCAAATTGCAACTGACGAGTTTAGGCCAGCTATCTTTCAAACGATCGCTTATCGCGGACGCTTACCGCGTTGTCGCGTATTTATATAAACTACAAAAGGTCCAAAAAACTATGATATAAGAATACCTTAATTATAAACATTGTATCACCCATCATTCTTAAGCTTAAAACCGGAAAAGTTAAATCAATCTTTGGCCAGAATTAAATAAACTTTCGGTCCGAATAAAATTTCATTTTTGGTCAGATTAAAAATATTATACGGTCAGATTTTATAACCATTTTGTTTATGTTAGGTTTTTTTTTTATTCATTTTATTTAAATTACGACTATTTTATATAAATTCCAACCACTAATTATTTATTCTGCCTTCTTTACACTGACTGATGTGTATTGTGTGAAACTGTGTGTGAAACTGTGTTAAAATTCAAACCAGTTAAATTCGAGCCTGTAACAAACCGATTAAAGTTATGCAAAAGAAATTAGGTATTTCGACAAATTTTTAATTTGATTTACTAAATATGGGAATTTACTAAGTGGGGGAAAAATGTATTGCTGTTTTTTTCATGTAACTATTTGATCGAATTTCCAAACGGACCCCTGCTCATATTGGTATACGCAAGTAGTCAGAACCAGCAGACCCTGTAAACTCCCCGTTGAGACTATTAGGAAAAGGCGCAGCGTTGGAATTAGTCAGCCCGACCCGACGCGTCGCAAGCCTCATGCTAATTTTGATTAATGTTTAATGAATGATAACGTTTCCCCGTGTATATATTGCCTTAGTTTTTGTACTATAAATTCTATGAAGAGGGTGTGTTAGTTTTTGAACACATTTAAATATTATTAATGCTTTCATAAAGATATAGAGAAAACGTAACGGCAAACAAGAAAAATAAATGAATCATGTGATTTTATTAAAATGCAATGTTGTATTTTTTTTTTATCCATGTACGCTCCCAATGTGGAGCATATGGCCTTTTAATGGAAGTGTCTCAACAGATTTTTTTCTATGAAAACTGTTTGTTACTCAGTCGCTCAACTGTTATAAAGATACGAGAAAACGGACTTAAAAAATCTAATCAACAAGCATATCGCTCTAGTAATGCTTTATTATTGAATAAGTGTACGAGTATATATATATTCTTCACTTTTTTATCCATGTTCGCTCCCAATGTGGAGCGTATGGCCTTCTTGTGGAGGTGTCTGAACACAAGTTTTTTTCTACAAAAACTGTTTGTTACTCAGCCGCTCAACCACACTCTTTTTTCAAAGTGAGTGGTAGGGAAAGAATGATAAGACTAGAACAGGACTAGTGGTTGACTAATCGCTACTGCTACACCCAGTTATTAAATGATCAAAAGGATGAAAGGAGAGGAAATTATGTGAATTGACATCGCAAACACCCAGTCATGGATCACAACTTTGAATTGAATACTTCTCAAATTCACTGTGATCTTATAGAGAATCGAACCTAGACCTGAGCAATCGGTAGAGCAAGCTCTAACCAACTGGGCCACAGCAGGCAACATGTGTCAATGTTGTATACATTGAAGAATTTATTCCATTGTTCTTTATCAACGCCATGTTACGTGACATACTTTGACGTCACATTACATGATTAATTATTTAACAAAGATCTCCTAGTAGCAAATTTAACAATTTTAAAGTTTTTATTACACTTGTCGTATAAAAAATGAAAGTTATATATTTTTAGACAAGTTTACACATAAAAGATTGAATGAATTCTTAAAATAAATTTTAACAAAACATGTAAGAGAATCACAATGAGATTTCTGCAGTGAGGAAAATTTATTATGTTTTTCCTCGACAAATGTCAGAAGCAACAATGACAGAGGTAAGACATCTAAGATGGGTATCATCAAATTTTTTGAGCCTAGACTGTTTATGTAAAAGCTTTCATACGTATCATTGTCAAATGTTTGTGTCACTAATTTGACCATGTAAATGGCGAGTGGGTAAAAGTATTCCAAATTAAAACATATATTTTATTTATAAACCATATACATATGGTATTATTATAGGATTTGAACAAGTGAAGGTAACAATGCTGAGCATTAAGCTATATGAAAACCTCAATTGCAAAACCTACTTAAATTTTGATGCCGTCTTGTTCTCTATTTCAATAAAAATCAATAAATATCCGATTTCTAAGCCTCTCGAAAAACAGATAAAACGTATTTACAAAAACGTACTCAAATCCAAAAAGTCCACAGCAGTTTTTTGCATTTTGCCAACAATTTTGGTTTTTAGAGTTAAGTAGGTTTTGAAGGCGCTCATATGTCCATTGATTGAATTGCTATTTTTATGCCTTTCAGCAAGATCAGACATATTTTAGGTCTCCCTTTGGAACACCCCTGTAAATTATTTAAAAACTTGACGTCATATTGTTTATTTATCCTCTCTTTCGTCTAGTGACGTAGACGTAATATTTAGTATATTTATTAGTTTTAAGTTTGAAAAAATATAAAGTTTATTACGATTGATAAAAAATAAAAATTCTATCGCCGCCTTTTTCCTCGGCAGACAAATTAATATGAAACGAATTCCCCCTCGCTGCTAAAATATTTGTGCTTCAATTTCAGTGCATTTTTATTAGAGCTTTTTATATTTATGACGACTGGCATCCAAGAATAAAACGAACGTACATCACAAAGGCAAACGACAAAGTTTCAATTAATTATTTGAATAGTACGTTGCGGAGAAGCTTTTCTTAGTCCGTTTATTTATATGGAGCTTTGGTGAATTTACGCACCGGTTAATCTGAAATAAGGGAGAAGGGTTTGAATAAAATATACCGCTTGGTGGCGTGTAATCAATGTTGCGAGTTGTTTTGTGACTCATAAAAAAAGCTTTTCTTATTTTGTGCCCTAAAGACGTCGATACTAGAACCTCCATCATCAGCGGTAGCTATTCATTGGGTGCGATTTAAAATGAAATTGTGAAACATTTTCATGTATTTGTAGATTTAACTACTAACAATGCGCACATATAAGCTCACGTAACAAAACCCTATTTATCATAAGATAACTTTCATTTTCAAATTAGGGAAACAAACTTAATTTAATTTTACCCACAGTATCAAAATATTTAACCTATTCGTGAAGAAGCTCTTCCGTGGAGTGTGAAAATCGTGTGCTTTCGTCATAATTTAAAACATACCTGCTTATATATAGAATTATACTTAAAGCGCCAACGTTAGTGCATAGTTTATAAATGAACAATTTATGTTGCTCATGATGCTCATGCTCATTTTCATGCAATGTTTTCTGATTTTATTTACGTCGGGTAAAAATATAACAGGATATTTTATAGTTATCGAAATATTTAAACGTTGCTTTAATATAAGATGAATTATTTTGATTTTTAAATATGCTTTTAAAAAATAAAGAAAGCTTTACCACAGTAGAGTAAATAAATATTGTTTACTTTAATTGCTGATGGAAAAACTTGAAACAAATATTTTAAATAGATATGATGATAACTTCATTCATAAGAAAATCATTTTGTTTTTTTTAAATTTAAATGGAGAACTTTGTTATTCCATTGGTCTTGTTACTTGTAGTGATCAAATTTTTTTTTATAAACTATCTAATGAGATATAATGAAAAAACTCTGAACCGTGAATAAAACAACTTGTTTTGATCAAATAATGAAGAATTTCAACCGATTCTATCGTATAATAGTGACTAAGCAAAGACTTTTTTTAATTCAATTTTAAGTAAAAGTCAATATAAAGTAATAAAATAAAAAAAACATTTGATTATTAATTAAAAGTAAACAGCCAAAAATACTGTCAAGATATTACGATAAAAATAATCTAAACATCAGAAAAAGTATATCTTAAATTTGAAGGCGTTATAACAAAAGGCACAACTAGTAAATATACTTGAAATTATGAAAGCTTAATATTTAATAACTTTGATGGATTGACTGTAAAAGCAAAAGAATCTTATCGGAATATTGTCAGATCTTAATCAGACATTTTTATCGCATTAATATTCTTCGATATTTTGTATACACGAATCTAGTATTATTTTTTAAGGTTTGTAGACATTATTTATTGGAAATATATTTTTTAAATGCATATTGTAATAATTTTTAATATGAAAATTGAGAAATTATTTTCTAATAACGAATTTGTATTCAAATCTGAATAATTGGATCAGTAACTAAATTTATTATATACAATTTAAAAATAATACGTATTGTTTTAAGAAAAAAATTAAAAGTATTATTATTAAATGTAATTAAGTTGACAGGTATTTCAGCATTCCTCTGAATATAACATGAATAACTCGAATGCAGTCTTAACAAGTAACGGTATATTCAATCAATTTATGGATTCGTAATTAGGTTGATGGTGATAGTTCTGATGTCTTGTATTGTGTAATTATTTTATGGTATAAATTTGTTTACTTATTTCACTCCCGTCTTGTTCAGTTTCTTTAACTAAGTATAACAATAAAAGAATTCGTAAAACGTAATATTTCATTAACATGCAACGAAAATACTGTGTTCGTAAAACGACATAAAATGTCAATACCAGCTCTGTTGTAATTATCACAGATGTGACGAGCCGCGAAGTATCTTTCTTGTATTAAATATTAAAGCAATTTCAAGAAGACAGCGTCTCGTTAGAGCTTTTCATGTTTCCCGCCAGAGTGTTCATAAAATTCGAGTGGCAAAGCGTAGGGTGCTAGCCTAAAGAGTTCTCGTGAAAAGGGCGTGAAGAAACGACAATGTAGGTCATGGCTCTGAACTGGCGGCGCTGCCAGTCCCCACAAAGCCCGTGCGTAATCCCCCGGGCCTCGAATTATCATCCCTTATATCATTCTGAACTGAATTAATTATACGCGCATCGTGTTTGCTACGGTTTCTGCCATCCATCACGTTTTATTCAATTCGCGATTTGACTTTTATATACAAGAAGAATAATTTATATTTCGTAATGTAGTATTGGTGCTAACAATTATTTGATAGAACTCTATTTATTTAAGCTTCTGTTTACGCTCTGTTTATTTTCCATAATTCTACAACATGAACGTTACAAATTAAACAAGAGAATGCTTAAACAAGCATTTGTGAACGGTAAGATTGTGTGAGGATGCCTCTAAAAGAGGCGAAACACGTATCACAGTTAAACACAATATGTACGTGAAATAACCTTAGTTATTTTATATTAAGAGCGTGCTTGTTTCACAATTCGACAGTTGAATTTTGACCACAAATTGCATGAATACTTGAAGGTTTTAAGCGACGTTAAATATTAAATTCTGTTCTTTTGAACTAGCACTCCAATATAACAGCAACATCTCATTTTTTTAATCAAAAATTGATTTTGGCCACTCAATAATGAATTCTTTTATCAAACCTCAATTGTAAGCCACACATCTGAATAAGAAGGAAATAGTTTATCAATTGATTACATATATTGTAATGTATAGACACATCATTATCAGCATTAAATGTTTCAATACGAATCCAAATAAATGCCTTAGCACGTGCTAATGTATATATATCTCGAATAAATATTATGTAGAATATTCCTAAATCTTTAACAACATATATAGAATTTCACAGAAGTAAATATTTATACAGCTAAGTATGTTTTGGTGTAGGCTGATGCTTCCGCCTGCCCGTCGTAGCCTTGATTGTTTGCGAGTGCAAAAATAGATTCCTCAATATCGATTATTCTAATCGCTATCTAGTATTCAGAATCCGGAGAATCTACTATTCAACAGCGTGGAGTCTTCCATTAAAACTCTTTATTATTATTCTACCCACGAAACAACTATATACATAAAAATAAATCACAGTGTCCATGCTTTTGTGTTACACTTATATGGTGTTTACTATCAATTATTTTTGGAAAGACATTATATTAATTTAGAATTTCGACTGAAGGTGCTTAATGGAAAATTATGGTGTGTCGAAAATTCTCGCAGTCATACCAATTAGGTTAACAATAATTATACTGAGCGATTCACTTTTATGCTTGTATATAAATGATACAAATTGTTTGCTGCTCGTCAGTTCAGGTACATTCGTGCACTTGATAAAACATGAAGACGCCGAAAGGCGAAACCCGGGTTGTTAACGACAAGATTAATGGAAGAGTACAGCATTCAGACAATTCATATTTGACATTATATTAAAAAATAAAACAATTTTTATACTAATTCCAAATTATTTAGATAAGAACCGCTTTCGCTCAATACAAGCATTATAAAACGATGACAATACAAATAGATACAGAATTATTTGTAAAACAATAACTGAAGAGCAAACATTCAAAAAATGTTTTGTCACAAATTTTGAAAAATGGCGTTTTATATCAATTCTGATAGCCCATAATAAAACCTATGAATAGAAATCAAAATTAGTGTTGAAAAAGGTTTTTTTTCATATTAAAATGAAATCATAAAGTTGACATATTCATACAAACCGTCACTTTTGCAACACTTAAATCATCATTTTCCAAGCTTTTTATTTGTGTGACAAAACACTTTTTGAATGTTTGCTCCTCAACTATAGCTTTTGTTAATATATAAACTTGTAGGTATTGATTTTTTTGTTTGGTCCTAATCTTGTAGAATTTATCAATTTTAGGGTGTTCACTCTCAAAACATTGTGAAAAGGTATTATTTTAAGAAAAACAAAATATTCCTTTGTACTTACTTCCATTTTATTTATCAATATCAGGACCAGTTTAACTCATTTATAATGTAGAATTAGTAAAAAAATAGATATATTTTTTTACACCAGTATTATAAGTTTAAAACAACAGCCGTATAAAAACTGTTTTATTACTATTCATGATATTAGATTTTTAAATAATAAAGTATTTTCAAATAATTTATAAACACTGTTGTCATTGAATGAACATAAAATTATTATTATTTTTCGTTTGAGAAAATTCTATAAGTGTACCAATTGTTGAAACTTGTCAAAAACTAAAATGCTTCAGCACATAAACTAGCATTTTAATTCTCTGAAAGCTTTTTAATATAGTTACGTAAATAATTACATCAGTAAGCAATAGTGCTCAGTAGTTGAGTGCTCTACATTTACGTTATAGATTTTATATAATAACTCACTTTCAGTGTTTGATAAGTGGTTCAGAAACCTTAGAAAACCTTGTACGGTTTCACGTGATGTAACATGAGAATTTACGGATCGATTGGTATGTTACATTACATTTAGTTGAGACCTGAGTAACACTATAAAATTAGGTTAGATCTAAGCAATTGATTTTTTTTTAGTTGTACTGGTAAAAATTAAACCTATATGAGTAATTTGAAGATTAATACAAGCGCTTAAAGTCAAATAACGTTATCTAAAAAAAGGTTTTTCGTCTTTTTTTGTCAATTACTTTATTTTTTAAGATTTCGACTGAAGGTGCTTGGTGGAATTTCAATATTAAATTTGAATCGTTCAAACTATGTACATTCTCACAAATTTTGTCATTAACGACCCGGGTTTCGCCTTTCGGCATCTTCAGGCATTCAAGTGCACGGATGAACTTGAACTGACGCTTAGCAAATGAAAGTTTCGTGTTATATATAAGATATAAATGCATCACTGAGTCCAAAGCCACTGCTGGCGAAAAGAATGAGCCCATGGGAATTCCAACAGATTTGACTGGTGAGCAGTTTCAAGAATTATATAATTTGTTTGTCGGCAAAGGTTTTATGATTATATGATTTTATGGTTATATAGGGTATAGAAGTGGAGATGTGGGAAAATTTGATATTTCGTTTAAAATCGGAAGATTTTGCAGCTGTGCTTTGTTGATTTCTAAAATTTTATTGGAAAAAGGGCTTATGACTGTCCGTATTTGGGTGTAACATTTTTATCCCTTGTTCCTGATTGAACGTGTTCTCTCTTTAGGCAAATTATTAGTTAATAATAAAGATAAAATACATTACTTAAATGAATCCGGGATTTATAGATTGCAATGCTCTTGTTGTACAAAGTTTTATATCGGCAAAACAGAAAGAACACTGAACATCCGGGTTTTAGAACATATGGCAGCCTTTAGATTGAAAAAAGACACGTCTACTTTTGCTAATCACTTAATATCGGAAGGACACGTGTTCAATCAGGAACAAGGGATAAAAATGTTACACCCAAATACGGACAGTCATAAGCTCTTTTTCCAAGAAATGTTAGAAATCAACAAAGCACAGCTGCAAAATCTTCCGATTTTAAACGAAATATCAAATTTTCCCACATCTCCTCTTCTATACCCTATATAACCATAAAATCATATAATCATAAAACCTTTGCCGACAAACAAATTATATAATTCTTGAAACTGCTCACCAGTCAAATCTGTTGGAATTCCCATGGGCTCATTCTTTTCGCCAGCAGTGGCTTTGGACTCAGTGATGCATTTATATCTTATATATAACACGAAACTTTCATTTGCTAAGCGTCAGTTCAAGTTCATCCGTGCACTTGAATGCCTGAAGATGCCGAAAGGCGAAACCCGGGTCGTTAATGACAAAATTTGTGAGAATGTACATAGTTTGAACGATTCAAATTTAATTACTTTATTATTCATTCTCAGCTACATGATAGTCAAAAAAATATGTCAAACATTTCTAGTTTCTTCTTGAATCACTAGCGAAGTTTAACGTTAAATATATAAAATTGTCTTTTAATGTTTTATCAAATAATACTTAATAATAAGCAACATAAACACAAGAGTCCACAATAAAATATTAAATATGAACATTAGCTTTTAAATTAACATCTGATTTGTAAAGTTATAAAATAATAAAAACCGTTTTTTGGCTCTCCTGAAAAGTTGCACTTTTGTAGATGGTGTTGTTTGACTTTAAACCCTCGGATATATCTACATACAGGTATAGAATGTATATATTATTTATAATATTACATAATTGTTATTTTTCAATTATTTTTAAAGATGCCTAGCACGTTTTAAATCTAATATAATGCACTGAATAAAGAAAGTTATCAATTTTGTATTAATAAAATCGTCATTAAAATTGCAGTATTATTTAATTATAATAAACCAAATTTTTAACTTTTATTCGCGGGCCCATGACACAGTGGTCAACGTCGTTGGCTTCCATGCCGGACATCACGGGTTCGAGTCCCACAATACGAACAGCATTTTTCAACAGATTTATCGAGTATCTTCTATCGGCACTTGGGGCCTCCGAATCTTAAGGGTCTCAAAAATAGATTACATTGTGTAACCCATGTACTGTTTGTTCAGAGTTTAATATATTTTTATTATTTAACATAGAATTACCTGACGTTTTTATGTTACCGGAAAAACAGGGACCTACATATTTTATTGCGCCTGGGGCATCCCATTTGCTTAATCTACCACTGTTATGAAAAAATATGGATTACAGTGGAATCTCGATTCTACGTTTTTCAAAGGACCGTAATAAATGATCGATCGAATAATGCGGGAAATTATCAAATAATACCAAAAAATGCGATGTAAAACTATTTGAGCGAAAAAAAAATATTCTACAAAAACGGTCAATCGGGATAATTGGGACGGGACGATAATATTTAGATGATAGATCGAGGAAATCAGTAAATCGGGGAATGATAAACGTGGAATTATTAAATATTTTTATGACGGGGTCTTGGTCGAGTAAAAAATAAGCGATCCATGCAAAAAAACGAAGATAGCGAGAACGTTAGATCGAGGTTCCACTGAAAAAAACGCGAAACGAAATGCGAGGGAAAACTATTTATGAAAAATATTCAACGAAAACGGTCAATCGGGATAATATTCGTGACGGGACCAAAATATTTAAACAATAGATCAAGGGAAACGGTAAATCGCGGAACGATTAATGCGGGATTCTTTTACATTGTTCTCATAGGTGTTTGACCGGGACTATGAAAAATAAACGATCCATCCGAGAACGGTAGATTGGAGTTCCACTGAATACACATTACATCAATTTTATTTTTAACAGCGATAGGTTTTTCAGTATTTTTTACCTGATTGAAAATGCTAGGATATAATTGAGAGTCAAATGAAAAAAAATGCTATTTATTATTTTTCACTTACTCACTTATATAAATATCATATAATAAATACCGAACAAAAAAGATTGCTATTGCTTATAAAATACGCAAGTCAAATAAAATTATATCCAAGTATATACATTTTACGCGAAAAGTTTTTGACAAACAAGTCGTAAAATTTCCAATAATGCGTTAAGCTATAATAATAATATTGTTATCGTATGAAAATTATTTTCCTTGCGAAAGTTTCCGCCTAACTCGCCATACGTAATATTACCTAATTACAAGTTTGAATTATTTTACGACCCAACTCTATAATTTACAGTGCGTTGAAAGTTGACCCATTTTTTGTTATTTATGATTTTATTTACGGTGATGTCGGCGATAGATTTTCTTTCACTTAATTAAAATATCTTATATATAAATACACTTTAGCTTGAATTTCCAAAAACCATTGAAAAGTATTCTTTTATCCTGGTAATTTTCAGAAAACATAACCTTCTTACCTAAGATACTGATTATAACAAAGTCAACAAAGTCAGGTCCGTGATCCAGCGATCAACGTCGTTGGCTATGGTAAAGGCACTCTTGGGTTTGAATCCAATTACGGACAGTTTTTATAATTTGATTTTTTAATCGATGAATGGATTTCTGTTTGAAGTCATGGAAGTCATATCTGAAATTTCCGCCCACTGGTCTGATCAAAAAAATCAGGGCGTAGCGAGAGCGATTAGTCTACCACTTAGTCTTACTCTAGCTCTATTCTTCAATTTTCAGCGCATCAGCGATGTTTTTTATGTGCTTTATTAGAAAACCTAATTTCGATTGCATACGCATGAAAAATACAAAAACCAAGTGGCCTTATAAAGTCAAATACCTTGGACTCTTGGAGTAAATTTAAATTTAACGATATGAAGATTGTATTTTATGCTTAATGGGTGGAGACAACTTTCTATCACAAGCAAACTGCTCTTCTATACAGTGACTACTCGACCAATCATGGTAAACATTACTTAAATGTGAGTTTATATTCACCACAACCATTAAAAAACTCTTGATATATTTTTTTCAGAACTGACATTACTATGAATCAAGAACGTCTCTCAGCTAACACAATATTATTACAACTTTATAAAATGTCATTCAGCGTTTCAATTAAGGCAAACCCTTGTAGATTTTTTGAGTGGGTCTGTTTGTATGCTGTCTTCGCTCGTCATTTCCGATATCAGTATCAACTTCGTCATATATCATCCGTGTTTTGCGACTCCATCTATTCTGAAAACAAGTTTGAAAAAATAATGTAGCCAAGATTGAGGAAATCGCTGACAGTCAATTGATATGTTTATTAACTATCAGTTTACAGTTTTATACAGTGTTCACAGAATTTATACATCAACCAGATTTTTATTTACCAAATGCGTTACAACGTTTATGATTTGTTTAAGCTCCTTGATCCCTATCAACATCAAATTTAGAGAAGTACGGACTTTTGCCTCATTCATTTTAAATCATTTATATTCATTGATTTTTGCATAAAATACATTATTAAAAAAACTTTTTTGAATTTTATATTGCTTAGAAATTGTGACTTTTATGTAGTATTAATAGTCTCAAAATAGTTATCCAAAAAACTTCAAGGCTTAAAAGATTAAGGAAGAATACAAATAAAACCATCGAAAATAGTTTTAACCCGTTCACAATATTAAGTTTTAGATCTTATCGAATTTCAATTAAATGCATTCTAAGGTAACTACTTGTTACTTATATGCTCAACCTCTTTTTTTCAAGAGATCAGAGATAGATGAATAGGGCTGGGAAAGGATAAGTGATTATCTGAACGCTCTCTTTAGGCCTTGAGTTTTCGGAATTTGATGGATGTAAAGTAAATCCATTTTTCGATTGAAAGATTAAACTCCTCAAACTGTGATTCAAACCTTTGGGCACCACAACAGAGGCCAATGATCTTAAGTACAGGACCACAAATTCAGTAGCAGATTGAACTTATGATTTTCCGCATTTTTCGCAAAAGTAAATGCGTATTTCCGTGTTTTGTCGGCGGTATGTATTTTTATAGTGTACTCAAGAAGACGAGACATTTAAAGTGTAACATATTGCTGAGCGTAATAAAACAGCAAGAAATAAAGCGCGATAAAACACTTTTATGTTATATTTCAAATGTGATTTCAAAAAGAGCACAGCGGTAAAGTGGCGAACCTTCATCTGAGTACTCAAATAATATATTTTATGCGCTGTTGAAGTAGCATATTTAAGAAAGAAAAGTGAACACTTTTGGCTATCCTCGGGGTATAAATCATTTCTAGCGCTGTAAGGGAAAGTGTGCGAGCTTGGCTGCGGGCCAGCTGGAAAAAGCTCTGCAATATCCTATCTGTAAATTCACACACAAAATATGCTTGCGATCGCTTCTCAAGTTTTAATAGTTTACAGTGAGTGCAAGTAAATGATTCAGTATAGAACAAAACCTCAAAAAGGTAGCTCAGAAACTGAGTTAGATTTGTTGAAAAAAAATATAACAGTATTTTTTAAATAAGGCTCAAATGATCTACAACAGACTTACAGAATTTTAAATTCCCGATAAAAACATGCTTAAAAAATGCATAAAAACACTGAAAGAAAAAAAACATATTTTATCAGTATAATTAATTTTAAAATGACATGATTCTGGTTTAAACAAAAAATGTTATATAATAATAAATACCATTACTTTTAATTACTCTTTTACGTGATTTGTAATTACATTATAAAGGTATTAAACATTTTAATTTTAGTCAATTAAGTATCATTTATTCGTACTTTTATTGAATCTTCAATACCAATCGTTTATTACAACTTTTTATGTCTTATCCTTCAATTACTGGGCGCGATAAGTTAACCATTAGTCGTGTTCTTGCCTTATCCTTCTATTCTTTCTACTCTCTTTGCAAAAGAGAGGTTGAGCGACTGAATAACAAACAGTTCTCGAAGAAAAAGTTCTGTTGAGATACCTCCATAAGGAGGCCTTGTGCTCCAAAAAAACCTGTAAAGTAATTTTCTTGTCTAATTTGGCACAACTACTTTTCACAAGGTTAATTAAAAAAGTAAAACACTTAGTTTTACTAATTCCACTTTTATCTAAATTGTCAGAACTGGTCGAGTATGAAAATGACGAGCATTATCGTGGAATCATTAGAAATGAGTTGATTGCTGATTTTGAACAGTATATCATTTGTGTAAAAGATAAAACATATGTTATTTTATTGTAAAATTTAGAATGATTTGTGAAACGATCAACAAAACACAATTAAAAGCGGCTCTGACTGTGTGTCCCCATTTCGGCTATATAATTTCGACAGTGCTCCCAACGCCCTGAAAAATTTCACTCTCCCGAATTCCAATCGTTATTTTGTACGAAATAAATCGCAGTCCACGAATGGCGTAAAAGTCGCTTTAGTGCGTATTTACTCTCTTAAACTGCTTTTATTTAGAAAGCGTGGGAAGTATTTTCCGATAAAAAAAACAACAAAGAAAGATGATTAAAGCATAGAAATCGTTACGTAAAAAGATATATTGACCATTCGTTTCACGTGCTTTCAGCATAGGAAGTCAACTCTTTGGCTTCTTAAACTGTGCATAAGAAAAATAATAAGTATACATCAATACTGGTATTAAAAAACCGGTAAAAGTGAACACAGTTTAATAATAATTAAAACTTTTTAATATCGTAATACTGGAGATACAAAATTAAAGATAATTATATGTAATATAATATAATATAATATTGTATCACTGTCGGTATGACATAAACATATGTACATATATATGTATAAATCAATATCCGCTTTCAATGTATTATATGATCATATGGCCTCTTAATGAAGGTGTCTCAATTAAAGTGTTTCTACGAAAACTGACCGTTACTCAGTTGCTCAACCTCTCTTGTTTTCGAAGAAAGTAAGAATATAATGGATAAAGCCAGGACACGCTTAGTGGTTAGATAATTGCTCTCGTTGATTTAGGATTGGAAGAGTAGGAGCGAATTTTTAGACATCACAAACACTTAAACTTTAGAACAGAATCTGATAAATTGATTGAAAAAATGCTGTTCGAACTGATACTTGATCTCGTGAGATCCATCATGGAAGCCAAATTGCGTTGATTACTGTACCACAAACTAGACACATATAATATAAATGGAAAATTAATTTGAACTTATCGCCAGACCTTTGATTATAATAAAACTTTAAAAAAAATGTAAATCGATATTTACGTATAGTAAAAATGATAAATAGTTACCATTTTCTGTATTATTATTGTCGTTTTTCCAAAAGTTTAGTTAATCTTTCCCTCCATTCACTGCTTCTTCATTCGTGACTTTGTAAAATTTTTATTCGCTTACGTGTTAAAAAATAAAATGTTTTTAGCAACGTTTGTGGAAGTACGCGATGAACTATGACATTATAATGTATATCTAGATATAAACCTGTAATGAAAACTGTTATTTTGCGTCTTCAAATATACTTCTTAATATCGTATATTATGTAGAATAAACTCGCTTCAACCAGTTTGTCATTATTAACAACTCTAGTTAAATATTTCACACTTTCAATGAGACTAACTGACAAAAACATAAAAACACAAACTGCAATATAATAATGTCAAAATAAAGCATTTGTTTTTCCGATGAAACATGTTTTCAAAAATAGAACGATACATAATAACCAGAATATTTAAAATTCAGAACCATAGAGTAAAAGGGAAAATTAATTCATATTTCATAGAAATTGACGCTTTTACATAGTTTAAATATATAGTTTTCTGGCAACACTTTAACAAAACGTAATTGATTTAATAAGCTAGAATAGTAACTATTTATTAGAAGAAAATCACTGATTTTTTTAAATTGAAAAATAAAAATGTAAATCTTTCTTCCTATTGTTACTAAAATTGGTTTCATAGCAGATACAGCAGAGTTAATGAATAAATCCTGAATTATAACACAATTGCAGTTGCGCTCTAGATATGAAATTATCACTTATATTTACTTAGATACGAAGATTAAACTAAAACATAAAACAGTAAAACTCTACCTTAGAAAAAAATACCATTCGATAGATAATTATATTTTATTCATTAAGATATTGTTTGACGTATGATTCATGATAAAAAATAATAATTCGGTAAAACATAAGCTATATTATCTTTGTTCGCTTTTAATATGAAAGCAAACTGTCAACTGTTTACATACATACATACATACATACATGTTTTGAAATAGTATTCTCAAAAGTTGACATTTACTGATCCAAAAGTACACGAGATGACGTCATGGGCGTCGAGGCGCCGACGGACGCCTGCCTGTCACCGTTCTTTCACTAATCTTCCAAAATATTACATGTTTTATTTACATGAACGTTATTATCTTAAGCCTAGTTATTTTGAAAAGTGATAAAATTTCGTGACATGTATGTCTAATAACCTTTTGTCATAAGCATGAAAATCTCAATTTCTTTGTACGATATCCTTTCTGACAATAAACGGCAAAATTACTCAACAAAGTTATTTTAAAATGAGATTTATTCTTTATATCACGCATGTAACTTCCTATATATCGACTGTGGAAAGGAAAAAGGACGTAACCCACACATATCAAATTTTACAGGAGGCGCTAAAAACGTGTTTTGATGATTTTGTGACATATGCAAATTATGAATAATACACAACCTTGAAGTGCACGGATACTTCTAAACTGGTGTTTAATTGACATAACCTAATATTAATTAAAGAAATTTTCTCGGAAAAACCTTTATTTCAGTGTTTTTTCTTGGTTTTAATTTTGTACAAGGTCATCTTTTTCAAACTTAAAAGCCAAATTTAGATACTTATTCGGCATTTTCAGCTTTCATCCTTTTAATAGAATGTGTGTCAAGTTGTATACATTGTGATTATCGAAAAAAAGCTGTTTTGGAAAATTGAGGGTTAAGTCCTTTTTCCTTTCCACAGTCGATATGTAATAATTTCTACGTAGTTAGGGAATTTGATTACCTATGTATTTATAGCTCATTTAAAATCCCTATGCGGAAAATTTAATGTTACTTAAATACGTTAAGAGAAGATATTTCAGTATAGAATGCTTTTTGTAAATCAATCAGTCCCATAAAAAGATAAACTTAGGAAAGTTGATTGCTGAATGAAGAACATTTATTTATAAGTTTGGTAAAACAAAAATACTTTTACTATAAACAATACGGTTGCCAAAATTCAATAAAGGTATACAATAAAAGTGTCGCCTGGAGTGACCCAGTTGGTTAGAGCTTGCTCTACCGATCACACAGGTCTGGGTTAAACTCCCGGTAAGATCACAGTGAATTTGAAAATTATTCAATTCAAAGTTGTGATCTAAGACTGGGTGTTTGTGTTGTCAATTCACACTATATCCTCTCCTTTCATCCTTCTGATCCTTTAATAACTAGGTGTTGAAACAGCGAATAGTTAACCACTAGTTCTGTTCCAGCCTTATCTTACTTTAATACTACTCACTTTGAAGAAAAAGTGATGTTGAGCGACTGAGTAACAAACAGTTCTCGTAGAAAAAAAACTTCTGTTGTGATACCTCCATTAGGAGGCCATACGCTCCACATTGGATGTTGGAGCGGACATGGATTAAAAAAAATACAATACAAATTTTTATTTTAAAATTGTTATTTTTTCGTACAGTTTTCTCATATTTCCGTCTAAGCCTAGACATATTATCGTAGCTACATCATTTTTCCAAAAGTTATTTGCAATTTATTGCAGTGTGCACAATTCTTTCCAGTCCACTGGAGTTGGCAGATGTAAATTCTATCTCGAGTAATAGTCGTGAGCATCGAGGAATCTTCATATCTGAGAAAAAAATACCGAGGCCATGTTTTGGCGGAAAAATATTTACCTGATATTCAGAAATCAGTGCGGTGATAGAATAAAATTATGTTATACAATAGGGATACTTAAACAACAAATATATTATTAGTATACATTTATGGTTAATTTGAGTTTAAAGGTTCAAATAATACTGGTATAAAGCTGTATGAATTAAAAAAAAAACTCTTTAAATTTTTTGTGTCACTCTTTTAAAGGAATATTTACTCTACTTATAAAACTTAACACTTAACTTTCAATGGTGATGCAATTAAAAGAATTCAGACTATAACTGTTTTATGAGTGATTCAAATTTGTTTTATGAGTGTTTGAAAAAGATATCGTAGGAATTCCAGTAGTTTTTTTTAAGCCAACTGCATTACTAAAAACTAAATAAGAATATTGTATTGAAATGTTAAAGAATAATAAATATCTACCTTGAACCAATTCGATTTACTTTACGTATGGAATAAGTTTTGAAAAGGGATAGTTTTAATAAAAACCATGTAAAAATATCATGAAACGTTGTAGTCTTTTAGCACAAGTTGCGTATAATCACACTTTCAATATATTATATTAGGAAAACTTACACAAAAGCAAAAAACTCAAAAAAACTTCATAACCTATTTTTTTAGTTATCTTGGATAATTAATACATTTTAATTAATCCATACGATGTAGGTATTAATAGTTAAAACTGTCAATATGATGATATTGATCCACTCACGCGTAAAGCTGAATGTGTCCCTAAATGTAAGATTGAATGAAGCTTGGTTGATCTGAAAGGTTAATTAAGCTGTGATAATATATTATTTATCCTAATCAAATAAATCATGGATAGTGAATCAATCACGTTTACTTGTGACGTTGATAAATGTTATTGTCTTTGCACGCTGGGGTTCGTATTTGACCCAAAGATCAAAGAATAGTTAAGTGAATTTTCCGTATTTTTCAATAAAGCGTTCCAACGGAAAATGGCTCTTTCGGTAAAGGTTGTTCACCCAGAGAGGTCATGGCCAACTCATCTCAATATCTTTACTGTAACATAGAGATTCGCGAACCATGGAGCACGTCTCTTCTCTGGTATTTACAATAAATTTCTAAAATATGCAAGCCACGTGAGAGCTTGTAAATTCATCATGTACTCCTCAAACCCGATTCTAATTCAGGCATATTTTATAAATGCCTCCTTAAGAATTCCATGTGCATACCAGAAAGCTTATTTTTTGTGTTATTTGAAAAATAAAGACGCTTGCACGTGTTCCACGTGGTATTTAATTTTAAAATAAGTACACAAAGTTGTCTTGTGTTCTTTAGTAGTTAAAACCCTGTCAGTGGCTAGGTAATTTGGGATACATGTCCTAATTCAAAACCAAATTATATTTTTTCAATCAATTTGAGATATTGCGCATGACTGTCTGTGATGTCTTTTTTATTAACCTTTTGCACACGTCAAAAATTATAGAGCAAAACGTCGAATTTTCGTTTGTATCGTTGCTGCTTTTTAAACCATATCCGCTCTCTATTCGGAATATATGTCCACCAGATGTTTCATCTAAAATTATCTGTCCCTTGCCAGACTCAAGTACAGTATACAATAAAATCAAGTGCAGTTTACAGTAAATTTGTGATTTCGTAAGGTGCCATGACTCGCAACCGTAAAGCAGCACTGTCAAGCGAACACACAAAAACAATATATCCGGTGGGATTACATTGACGCGTTTTCGTAATACATGATGTTTGATTTTCAACCATAAATTACCGCTTTAATAGTACTTTTTTAAAGTTAATTATAAAATAAAACACACGTTTTTATACTAATTTTACAATTTGTATAACGATCAAAACTGGTTGCATTTATCGTAATTATTTTTATCTGATTTAGTTAATAATCGATAGCAGTTTTAATTGTTGTAAAAAAATTGGAATCGGTGCAAAAAATGTGTTTTATTTTTATTTAGTATTTTAATGCCTCTCCAGCAAGAATCATTGGCAGTTAACACATTTAAAATGATTAATAGTATGGACTCACATTTGACTCAATTCAAATTCTTAATGGCTTTAAGATGCGCACAATCAAAACATTAATAACAGACAATTCCAATCGATTTATCATTGATATCATAAATTCGTATTTGACTCACAAGTTTGCTCATACGACAAAGTCATCCATGCCAAGTAAATATATCAGTTTAAACAGTAATAATATATTGTGATAGCATAGACAAAATAAAGAGAATTCGTCGAAATATCTACTTCATTCATTAATGTAAATGTTTTACTTGTATGTGCTCTGAATGTAGTATACTCATTTATCATCAAGACGTTATTGATGTCGCAATACTTTCCCCAAAAGTTGAATGACCTCTGTGCGAAGCTTAAATTTTCATTTGTGTTTTCCCTCACGTAAAAAGCTACTCTGAAATGCTCATATTAACTCGCTCATTGTTCTGCAAAAGTAAAAAAAAACGAAATAAGAACCGCCATACATAATGGTTTCACTCTGTAATTTGTATTTATAGATTCACATTTTGCCGCCTTTTTTGACTTCTTCGCTCGATTGGGTTACTCTATGATTTATGAGTTGTTGAATTTAACTTACACTGAGTGCGTATAAAGTATGTTCTGTCTTCTTGAGCTTAAAATGCCATTACGTTGTTCGATGTGCGTGCTACTGTCAGGTTTTTTTTACAATATAAAAACACGTTTGAAAAAATAAAATAAATGGCGTAAAGTTACGTATAGGTCATTTCAACACACAGTAGTACAAATATAAACTGTTATAAAATTTTGTTATAAAACAATGTTATAAAATTTTGTTTTATATTAAAAAAGAATATTTGGTATCGATCTGAATTATATTTATCATGTTTTATTAAATACTAGCTGACCCGACGAACTTCGTACCGCCTCAGAATCAATAAATGTCGTAATAAAAATAATAAAACATTTTTAGTACTTTTCCCACTGAATAAAATTTATTTGATCAGGACCGGTTTCGCTCATCGCGAGCATTATCAACTTATTATTTTTATTATATTGCCATTCCACCAAGTATTGACAGTGAACACCTTAAAAGTGAATAAATGTTCTGTTAACTTGATAACTTGAAGCATGATGACTACCGAGTCAACCTTCAGTTGTAAATTGCGCGGTGGCAAGCCAGGCAGATCCAATAAGTTTAAAAATTAAGTTGGATAGTTGGTTGCTTCGTCTTCGTTTGTTACACGGTCGATAGATTTAAAGGAATGCAGTGGACCAACGATTTGATTTTGAATTGTGAAGTTTAAATGATCCACATCTTTGTTCTTTGCCGCAAGAATTGCTCGTTCATTCAACCAATTGTGATTTTTGTGATTAGATGTTCGGGAAAATTTTGTTGAATGAAGTGAAATTGCAAAAATTCGCCGGAAAAAAAATCAATCCGTTCGATTCGTCGACAGGAACACCCCCGTTACCGATAGTCAGCAATTGCTTCGGCAGATAGATCGTTTAGCAATGCAACTCGCATGTTTGTCGTCAGCTGAAGATTCTTTACATAGCGCCAGAGTCGTGATTTGAGGTAAGCGTTTATTTCATCGGATGCGGTAAATCTTGGAATGACTGGTAGTGTTTGGTGGAAATCGCCAGATAGTAGAATCATTGCGCCTATAAAACATCTTGAGTCATTGCACAGATATTTCATACTTTGATTGAGTGCTTCCAATGCGCATTTGTGCGCCATTGTCCATTCATCCCAGGTGATGATTTTACTTGCTACCAAAACTTTGGTCATTGGTGAGTGTTTCGCAATATTGCATGTCAGTTTTTCAGTCGTTTAAAGCAGTGCTCCGCAAGCGGTGTGCCGCGAGGCGATGCTGGGTGTGCTGCGGCGCGAATCTCTAATAAACGAAAAAAAAAATAGTTTGGTCGATACTACAAACTATTTCTGATGACACTATCATAGAGAAGCAGAAATAATTATTTTTTGGTTGAAAGAATATGTTATATGTACAGTCTGCGCAAGAATGTTTCGCGCACCTTGCGAAAGTTCGCTAGATTTGAAGGAATGTAGTGGACCAACGATTTGATTTTGAATTGTGAAGTTGAAATGATCCACATCTTTGTTCTTCGCCGCAAGAATTACTCATTCAATCAACCAATTGTGATTTTTGTGTGAATAAATAGATAGTCAGCAATTGCTTGGAGAAATCTTCGGCAGATGGATCGTTTAGCAATGCAACTCGCATGTTTGTCAATTATTTGAGGCAAGCGTTTATTTCATCGGCAGCGGTTGATCTATCTACGTGGCTGCTATTCCAGAAGAAGAAACTGCTACAGCAATTTTTTTTATCTCGCATGAACAGTGGCCATAATCAATGACATGAAGAATGTCTTCCCAGCTCCACCGGGCGCATCGAGGAAAAATAAGCCACCATTTCCATCATCAATTACCTTCATTAACGTATCGCTAATTTCCTTCTGTTGAGGGTTCAACAGTGGTACATTCGTTCAAACTGATTGGTTCAATGCATCTCGATCATATTCACGTTCACGTTCCAATTCTCGATTGAAAGCGTCGTTCATTCCACGATCTGGCGTTGGCATTCCTAACTTGACTACCAAACAGCCGCACATGAGGTAACACATGTCTTCGATCTAAAGCAAAGCCTGGTTATGTATCTCTTCATTCACCTCGAGATCGGGATTCCCCAAACTGACACGAATTCGATGCAAAATGTATTCGGACATGTCATCCTTGTACTTGTTCCACAGTTCACGGGGATTCGATGGGAAGCATGTCAAATTAATGATAGAAAATAATGTGCGTATCTGACTTGGAGATTCAGAAACAATTTCTTCAGCGATTGTAATGAGTATCATTTTCAATCAAATTGAGCTGTTGACATGCAAGTAGAAGCATTCGTCATTTTTCGGATGAACTGTGTACATGCGACCAAGAGCATCAGTAGTCATTCGGATGAGCAGGAACCGCATCGCCTTGCTTTCGACGTTAAAATTTCTTCGATGTAGCTTTCCAAGTGTAATAACATGGCATCTCAAAGTAGAGCAACGTTCGTGCAAACAGCGTAATATTTTTGTCAAAAAATTTATCATACCTAATTAAAAACATAACCTTATTTCAACATTATCCGATTTTATTTCGTTTTCATATTATATCATCGATTTGTTTTATTCTAATCCATACTCTAAATTTAAAATTATTTAGAAGTCAATCGTATGCAAAAGAAGCAAAAACAAATGAATTTTGGAAAAATTGCCACCTAGCGGATGAAATCTGCATACAAACGACATTTTCATTATTTCAAGGTGTTCGCCATTTGAAAACTGTATGAGAATATTAATTTTCTTCATAATTTCTTTGCCGTGATATTTTTCCGATGTTTTAATGCTTATTCTGCTATTCTAGGCGGATACGAATTTAATAAAACAAAGATCATTAAAATCCGAGCTGCTATTCTCGAGATATACGTGGTGTAACAAACCCCACTTTCTTTTATATATATAGATAATGTTGAATTCCTATTTCATTGACACAATTGTTAAACTGTTCAAATTAAAATCTCAAATAGAAGATACCCAGTAAACCACCACCGAAAAATAAGTTTAGTTGCTGACGCGTAAACATATGATTTGAAGCGGCCATTTTAAATACCAACAAATGAATGCGAAGAACAAAATAAATGAGCTGTGAATTTCAAATTCTCGTTTGGTTTATCGACCTATAATTTTGTAGTAGAATAGTGATTCAGACGATGAATTATTTGAATCGATGATGAGTTGTCAGGGTTATACAACATTATCCTTTTCGTGGAAGAGAATTTTAATGTGTCTGTTAATAAATATTTTAATGGCGATAAAACTAAGCGTTGATTGACAATTATATTGAATTAAATGATTTTTATTTAGTTTTTTATTTGAAAATTGCACTATAAATATACCCTGTGTAGGTTACTGATTAACATATGTTTAACTGTGTTTTAGAATAATGATTCATGGTGGTTTGAAAAATCAATAAAACTGTTTTATCTATTTACTGAAAAAAAAAACACATTTGCGCTTGTATTGTTTTGGTTTTGGGATTGTTTTGAATTTTAATTGGTGGTATCGATCGAAAACAGTTAAATCATTTGTTGAACCATAATTATTTTATCAAATACTTTCTGTTTATTTCAGATTTCAGAATATTTCGCTTAATAATAAAGAAGCATAGTTTGGAAACGTAGTCCAAGTTCTTGAAATCGAAACGATATATCACTTTTAGGGTGTTCACTGTCAATACTTGGTGGAAAAGCATTAAATTTTAAAAAAACCACAATATTCTTTTACACTTATTTTCACTGCTATTAATAAAGATCAAGACCGGTTTCGCTCATGACAGCAATGTCAACTGATAAGAAATATAATTAAACAATGTTATTTATACAAAAAGAAGTTTAAATGAAAATGTGTAATAAACAGTTAACATTGATTTTTCAATTACATGTTAGAGGTGTCAAACATTTTAATTTGTGTTATTTTCACAGAGTCACTGATTGATAATGTCTACTGAAATTTGTGATTTTTTTTCAATATCAATTGTTTATTACGCCTTTTCACTTCAATTTATTATCAGTTGACAATGCTCGCCATGAGCGAAACCGGTCCTGATCATGATAAATAAAAGTGGAAATACTTAAAAAAAAAAAATGTGTTTTTTATTAATAAACGATAGTTCGTCGTAGAAATCGTCTGTACTGTAAGCTCACAGTAGTAAAAATAATTTATGTACAAAAACAAGTAGATTCTGAAATAAAAATATTCTTGTTTCATACAAAAAAAATATTGGGTACGCGTACAAATAAATAAACCTAAGGCAATGGGAACCGGGCACAGTACAACTAATAAAAGGCACCGTGCTCTAGGGTAGAGGTATAATATCAAGAACGTAGGGAAGAAAACACACCTTGCGCCTCTTACGGTCGCAAATTTCATTAAATTTTATAGGGTGAATTTCGGTAGACAAAATTATTATTAAAATATGGACTTTTTTACTAGTCTATCTACTGAAGAAAATTTATGTTTTACTAAATAACATAACATTACAAATAAAAATGATATATATTATCTGAAATTACTTTTAAGTAATTCTTGGTCTATATTTGGATAAGCGGTTGTGTACTCTCTCTTGACAGATCGTCCATTTTGATTTCGGTGTCCAGAGTTCGAACTTTCGTACTTGGACATTTTCACTTTTAGGGTGTCCACTGTCAATACTTGGTAGAAAGGCATTATATTAATAACAGCACAATATTCCTTTGTACTTTATTCCACGTTATTTAAAAGGTCAAGACTGATTTCGCTCATTGCGAGCATTGTCAACTGATAATAAATATAACTTAACAGTGCTATTTGTACAAAAATAAATTTAAATGAAAAGTTGTAAACAACAATTGAAAAGAATTTACGAATTACGGTTAAAGTGATTCTATAATTACACAAAATTTAAATGTTCAACACCTCCAACATATAATTTACAAATCATCAAAGATAAATAAATTTCAAGTGGTAATTACAAACATAATTAAAATTTGGGAAATTTTTGACAAAGTCCTATAAAATGATGCATAACTAAAGTTAATAAACTTAATGATAATTTTCTGTTTTCCCTGCTTCCAAGTAATTAGTATGTACATATATTTTATTATTTTATTGGATTGATTGTTGATATAATATGAAATATATTTATATTATTTTACACCTATTCGATCTAAAAATATGGCGTTGCAAAAGCGATATGCTTGTTAATTGTATTTTCTAATTCCATTTTCTTGTATATTATAACCTCAGAAAAAGAAATTTTAAGCGACTTAACAATTAGTAATCGTATAAAAACTACCATTTAGATGCTGTATAATGAGAGCAAAAATTGTATTACTGATTAAAAAAATCTATGTTGCCATAATTGTTAAAAACCCAAGGTAGTGTTTTTTCACAACTTTTGATTTCATGAGATTTTGGTGATAAAATTTTACAAAGATTTAACAAAAGTTTTGAAAAAAAAAATTAAACAACGCTGGATTAGTTAAATTTGCCAGTTTCTATTTATTTGAATTGTATAACGTAATTGATTTCGTGGGGAACTAAGGTAAACATGTTATTCTTTAATAATGCTATAATTGGACACTTTTCGGATATTAATGTTCTAAGATAGGTTATGGATATGCTTAAATAAATTCAAAATGGCTACTCAACAATAATTGATAATCTTATAATAGATATTCCATTATTTAGGACACTTTAGATTCGATATTCACACAATATGGATATGATTGACACATAAAAGATTTTTAATTTAACGCTGTTGCCAAGTCTTAGTAATAATTTAGTTGTATTATCATAAAACAAGATAAAACATTTTTTTTTTAATATGATTGTTTTATTTGTCTGTGTCTACTAGTATTTTACTATAAAGATACAAAACAGAGTCTTTTTTGACAGTAGCATAAACAACAAAATAACCATCTGCATTACGATGTTCTTTATTTAAAATATAGTTATTCTTAAAATATGATTTATGGCTGCTAATGAAACATAATTTAACGTCGGCTGTGTGATTAATCAACGCATTGCTTAAGGTGTAATTTAGTTCATCAAATTTAATGGCAACACTATTAATATAAATTAAACTAAATTCAGCTAAAATGATGCCGAGAGAATAAATAATAGAAAAAGTTTCGCATTGCCTGCGCCATCTCTCGGGCCGCAAATTTACTTTATTATGGCTGTATATTTTTATGTGTTTTTTTACACTTGTTTTTTTTTTTCATTTCACTTCGCCCTAATTTCTACTTGTGTCGAGGAAAATCTTCCTTTATGATTATAGTTTCTTTTACTATAAAATTACAGCGTCCAACAGCAGGAATACTCTTGGCATAGACAATTTCACCGACAGTCAAATCTTTACCTTAAGCATATATATAAATAACGATGTCATATTAGATTGTAATAAATCAATATTTACCTTATACATATAACTATATATCACACTTATTTTAACATTATATTAGAAAATAATATTTATTGATTGAATTGGCATGTACTTGGAAGGACTCCATTATAATAGGGTAAAAATAGCAACGTATTTAGTTCACAGGATGTGGTTAGGTATCGACAGCTCTTATGCTGGCTGTTGGAGACCTCCGATTCATTATACGAGTGATTTTTGTAAACCTGCCTAACTTAGTGGTTTTTTTAGATTCGAACTTTTTTTATAAGCTCCCTACATGAAATTATCCCCTCGTTCCACCTTCTCAAGGATTGTGATAATAATGGCCTGAAAATGTTCACAGTGAATTTTTGTCGCCATTTTTGTAACTTGTGGGCAATTTATGCTGCAGATATTTATAAATAAAATAATGTATTTCGTTTTCTAGATTAAAGATATTTTTGTTTTCCTATTTTCCGTTGAAGTTTTTTGTCGGTTTCGTGAATAACTGATATTCAAGGTTATAATGTTTTTCAACTACACATCCCAATAAATTATTTCGACTAGGAAGTTTTTGTCAACAGAAATTTTAAGCAACTTGGCAACGAGATACCAGGATTTATTGTATAAATAATATGTAATGTACACTTCAAAAATACGATATGAATAATAGACATTTCTAGCAAGCATCTTTGACATTATCGTTAAAGATAAATGGTTTATTCTTAAGAATTTCGTACGATTCAAAATTGAGATGTTGTTTTGTTGTTTTTTTGAGATACTTTTATATGCCACAAGCAGACGAAAGTTTGTCATTTATAATATAATAAATTCGCATACCAGAAGCTCTGCGATACGTTTGAATTATACCCATGTCATTTTATCAGACGCTGCAAAAGATCTTACGACTTTTTGTCCTAGCTTTTTTTATAATATTGAATATTCTGTTGTATGGAAGACAATCAAGTAAATTTAAGGGTTTATTTTTATAGACTTACTTTGTTTGTTTTCTAAAACCCTACTCGCCTGTCATATGGAAAATATTTTACATTTCTCGAAGAAAAACAATAAGAACGATTAGTGAATATTTTTTTAACCAACTTCAATAAGAATGTCCCATCATTTAAATTATATCAATAAATATTTGAACAGAACAGCTTGGAAGTTAACCATTGTCTTTAATAAAATGTAATAATACAAATTGGGTGTAAGTAAATGAGAGTTGTGATCGAACCTTTCTTTCTACATTCAGCTGGTGGGAAGAGATGTAGTAATAGCAAGAATTTAATCTTTCTCAAAAGAAACGTAAAGACATGCGTCGATTAAAACGGATTTAAAAAGAAAGGCTCTTAATGTGTTTACTGATGATTCTTTGTGGAAAGTAATTATAATATTTACACTATTTTATAATAATTCGGTTTCGCTCATCACTAGCATCAGTTGATAACGTTCAAGATAAGCGAAAACGGTCGTGATTTTTTTTTAAATTTTGAACCTTATTAAAACTACTTTATTTTTGAATAATAAATATCAATTCAAACAAGTTTGGTGACTCTAAGATTAATTTAGTACTACTGATTTTGACTCCACACACAAAAGATCGCTGCTGTTTGAACTTTCTCTTATAATATTTCGAATAAGTTTTGAATTACCAACTGTATAAATGTACAAAAAATTCATAAAAATATTTATTTACATAATATTTTATACAGATTACTAGGGTTTTGGCACGCATGAGTTTCCAGGAACATGACAATTTTATGTCTCGTGTCCCGGAAAATGAAAATTGTCGAGACTTCAGAATTCCTAGTGGAAAGGCATACTGTATACTATTCTATATCACAACTAGGTCTTGACTACTGAGTAAGAGACGTAGTTTAAGAAAGTTACCACTGGGCTAAAGAATCGTCATATACAAGCCCCAATGATTAACGAGCTTTCAACGAATAGGCACTGAAAGCCAATAAAGAGACGTGTTGTTGTTTGATCGGAAACTTGCCAAAGTCATTTAATTTAATTTGTTTTTTCGAAGTTCTTTTCCACGCTGAGAATTTTCATTTAAGTATTGCGAGATATAAGAATCTAATAAATCACCATAAATCTGAATATTTATTATAAATATTGAAAAAATATATTTACAAGGAATGATGAGGGAGGAATAAAACTAATTCTTTTTTAACAAAACAAACACTTTCGTGTTTAAATTGATAGAACCAAATGATTATTTTGTAATAATATGAATAAGCCATCAATATACAATTAGAGTAACATAATTATTAATAATTTTGTTTGTTTATTAGTTAACAGTAAAAATCAAAAAAAAAATCATAAAATTACGTTTTCAAACAGAATAAAAAACCTATTTCATGTCCATATAATATTGCCAAGCATTCATCCGCATGAAAATACAATATTTTATAGCAGAAATCACAAAAATTGCTTTCGTATGATGATACAAAAATCGTTTGAGAAATCAATTAATAAAGCGGTTCGTACTGAGATTCGATCCAATAAAGACACTCTTCTACATGGCCGATCGAATGATAAAAGTCACTAAATATTATTTAATATGTTCCAAATATTGTTTGCTCTTGTTGGATTCATAACGTTATCCCTTTGATTTTCATTAGAGGTCAGTCATTTGAAGCGGCAAGTCCGGGTTTGCGAACAACCTATCTCTTTGTGCGAAATCATTGAGGAGGCCCTACACAGGAAATTTGTAAGGAGTGAGTGGTTTACATAAGATATTACGGTGGATTACGGATTAAGCTCTACGTAGAATGTATTTAACGTGAGGGATTTTGCAAGGATGAGACGAAACGGAAAATGTCCTGAATTTGAACAGTTTTGGAGATATGGCAAGATTATGAAGTGAAGTTTGTTAAGTTTTGAATCTGAAATATTAATCAAATAAGTTATACATGTACAGTGATATTACTACAAGAACTTTCTTAATTTAAAATATGAATCTGTTCGTAGCACTTAAACTTGGTAAGTATTTTATTATCATAAAAAAGAGGTTAAGAATATTGTATGTTATTATTTATTATATAATAGTAGCCTGTGTGGTCGAGTGATCAACGTTGTTGGCTTCGGCTACGGAGGGCCTGGGTTCAAACCCCGGTACGGAAAGTTTTATAAATTGATTTTTCAATCGATTTATGAATTTCTGTTCAAAGGCATGGATGTATGTGATGTCTTGAGTTCCCCCCTCTCACCCATCCTATCCTATGTACGGGGCGTATCGAGAGCGATTAGCTTACCACTAATCCTGTCTTAGACTTATCCTTCTATCCCTACTCTCTTTGGAAAAAGAGAGGTTGAGCAACTGAGTAACAAGCAGTTCTCGTAGAAACACTTCTGTTGAGATAAACTCCATTATGAGTCCATATGCTCCACATTGGGAGCGGACATGATCTAAACAAAAAAAAAAGATACAATAGTAAAAAAATTAGCAAACTTCATTCACCTCATATATTATATTATTTGCCCGTGGCTTAGCGGTAAACAACCATATATCATTTCGATAACTTGGTGTAAAGAAAGTGTAGGTTTATCAAGTTTTTATCACGTAATGTTTGTCTTCATTATTAATTTATGCTTTAAAATTATTGTACGTCAAAATGGAGCATTGAGAAGATATTTTATCAGCCAAATACGTAATATCCCCATTAATCAATATTTATCACACATCAAATTGTTTGAATTCGATGTTCTCAAATTATCAGAATTTACGAATTGAAAAAAACATCCATACGTTTATTTGATCGGTGATATCTGCGGGTGGGCCCTTTTTCTAATATTACTGTTATTTTTAATAAAATGTACCCCCGATACTGTGTTAGAGGCATGAAAATTAATATTTCTTCACAACTATATACCACGCAAAAAACAATATACTTCTTAAGAAAATACGATATGTGCTTCATGTGCAACCTGAGCAAATTTTGATGAGCTGTTCGTAGGATTATTCTTAAATGTCATGACTTGGTAAAAAATAGCTAAATGATTGGAGTTAAGCAATCTTACCGTCTAAAGAAACGATTGGAAATCAATTGATTTGCTGAAACATCAACCAAACTAATCTATGTCAGTGCAGATAGTTCACAAATTGTCTGAAAACCGTTAAAAGCTCGCAGAATACTCAAGAGCTTACCATAAAGAAAGCCAAATCCGTCTAATGCAGCGATTTCCAACCTGGGAGGCGCAAACAGTCCAAAATATTTATTTACCCTTTAAAACGTGTCTTTATTACTATATGAAATAAAGGATGGTGAGGCGCGAAGATATTTTTTCTTCAAAGGTTGGAAACCTCTGGTCTAAAGTATTTGTCAATTAAGTGATAGAAATACAAAAAAGATCAACGTTAGTAAAAAAAAGTGTAATTTTATTTTTAATACAATATTAAAAAATGTCTCCAAACATTACTATTTTTTTTTTAATTTTTTAGAAATAATTTAATCTTTAGTAAATGTGTAACCGCTATTTTTAATTATTTGAATGAAAATGTTATTTTTTAACAAAATCTTTGATAAACCCACGAGTATATCTGTATGTCAATAATATAATATTTTTTGCGATGTTGAAAAAAATAGTTTTCCAAGCAAACTAATTTTGAATTAACTATAAATGTAATTGTGAGTTGACATGGAATAGTTCGTGTTACGTTTTTTTTATTGAAATTTTCTAAATTAAAAAACATTGTGATTTCTTTCTGGAAAATTATCAATGGTGCGTCACACTCTAATGATGTTTTAAAAGAAAATTGTTGACAAAGAAAAATGAATTTTCACCATTAATTCAAATACGACGCAAATTGATTTTTCTTTCCATTGAGTTAATAATTTGAACTGACAAGAGCTTAAAAGTTTGTATAAAGGTTTATAAACTATGAAGGCTGTTGCCAGTTTCAGATTTTTTTATATTTCACGAATGAAATCATTGTTTATTTACCTTTGGAAATTCATGCCATTCTTAAAAATTGGTTATACGTGAATAAATTTTTAGTGTATTTTTACAACTGCTAAAGTGAAGAATAAACTAGATTTTCGAATATTTGTCGAATATGATATCTGTACATACATACATACATTTTATTATATCTTTCTAATGCGCCAAAACTAAAAAAATATGTTGTTTTATCCATTAAACTAAACTTAATCTATTTGATAAAAAGAAACATGGTAAACTATACATGAACAAAAAATACATAAATTTAATAAAAAATAAATAAATTTAGAAATGAGAAAATCTTTATTAATTTTCCTATTGACCTAAAAAAATGCCATCTATTTTAGTTGATTTTGCCTTTTCCCAAAAAAAATACTCATTGTAATTGTAGCATGGTTTGTCGAGTATTACAAAATGAATTGAAGAATCTTTAGTGAATAAATCATATAGCAATAAAGTTTATTAGCAAAAAATGAACATAGAGTCAGTGGCGTGCTTAAGCAGGAACCTCCTATTTTTTGTCAATAAAAAATCGCATAGCTACAAAAACGCACTACTTATATTTGAAAAAAATATTAAACGTTAAAAAATCAAACATATCGTTAATTACATTAAATTTTATTTTTTTCTAGCTTTTATTGGGCATTCATACCTTTTAATTAATACCTTGAAAATAAAACATTTTTTAAAAATTTGATTTTGCAAACGTTTAATATTTTTTTCATAAATAAATAGTGCGTTTTGGTTGAGTTGCATTTTTTATTGAAAAAAAGGAGGTCCATGCTTAAGCACGCCACTGGCCCCCTGTTCATTTTTTTTTTACAAATAAACATTATTACAATATAATAAGGATTTTTTAACTCAACTGGGATGATTTAAAATCCTATTAAGCTAGATTCTATCAATTAACCGATTTTTTGTATAATATATAAAAAAAAAATAATTTGTCTTAATTGTAAGTAGAAGTATAAATATGTTAGTAGGATTTAAGAGTGCTATCTACACACTTTCTTTCATACAGTAATTTCACAAGCTTCTAAGAAACAATAGGACTTTTTATAATCGATTTATAAACAACATTCGTATGATCAGTAAAATATTCAAACGGTCGTATCTCAAAACATGGTTAAGTGCAAATAGAACCTTTTCAAAGTACGGTAAAATATATCAAGCCGTACTTGGCAGAACAGCGTAAACGACAATTCTTAAATTTTAAAGGAGTGGTCAGGTTTTAATCACAACAGAAAGTTTTATTGACTACCCTCTCGTAATAAGTTCACAAAAATAGTTCCTTAAATGCGGTTAGTAATATTTCGCCAGTTAAAGTTTATTTTTGCGATCTCATTACGAGGGGAAGTTAAAAACAACCGCCAAAATGTCGTTTACGCTTTTCTGCCGATTACTGGTCAATGTAACTACATATACAACTTTGAGTTCAGTGATTTTTAGCTCACTCGTTGATAATAATAATACGTAAGAAGTTCTTCGTTTAATCTTCAAAAACTTTGAAGTTGGAGCCGAGTTGTGTTTTTACTGTGAGTTTAACTACCCTAAAAGGGTCATTGGGTTGAGTAGTTTCCCCTTTAGATCTAATCAAATTCAAGACTACTTACCAAAGGATGGGAAACTAACTTTAAAACTGGACCAACTTCATCAAACGGAATAAATTTAATATTTATACAACTGGACTCCGGCGTCGACAGTTTGTTGTTTTATACCAAAAATACATTGACCCTTTGGGAATCCGTCTGATATCCCGGGCGAGCCATCAAATATAAGCCGACGGATGATACGGTGTTTTATAAATAATACGGACAGTTGACTAATGGCGGTAAAACATTACTCTCAGCCCCCACAGCGGCCATTTGTAACATCATAATAAATAGATTATTGTCTGTGGTCGAGTTGTCAAAGTGACTAACATGGTTGCGGTGCTTTTTAGACTTTTTAATTCCTTAGAAAAAAATACGCAACTACCTAGCACGCCTGCTACAATTTGCAATTAGTTATTGACGAGTTAACTCGTAACTGGCGTGTTGAGCACGAAAGATTTAGAGATATCTCGCCTGTGACAGCCTTAAAAAAATAAGAACAAACTAAGCATCATGAAAATGACTCTCCTTGGTTGACTTCTTTGTGTAATGTATGTATGTTTGCGCATGTGTGTGTACATGTACGGATATAGTATGAGAAGAAGCATATAAAATGTGATTTGCAAAATAATGCATATGGAGTTTCCGTGTCTTTCTTATCTCTGTAGCGATAACGCCCTTCCGTCTGCAACGATGGTGAGGGAATACAATTTTTAAAAAACATTAGCGATGAAAGAGACTAGAAAAACATTGACGCTAGCGTGTCTTGGTACTTAAAGCTCCATACATTTGATAAAAAATCGAGTTAAGGTTCTTGAAAGCAATATATGATTTTTACTGAAAAATATGTAGGTTGTTTATTAACAGAAATGCACAATTTTCTGAGGAAACTTTACTTATATATGAATATTCAGTTTAAATTTATTACATATTATCCATTAATATTTCATATGCTGAAGAATTGGAAGCGGATATGGATTAAAAAAACTTTCTTGCAAAAAAACAACAAATAATTTCTACTGAACGATACGTAGGTTGTCAAACAGAAATACACGCCTATTTGCAGTAATCTTAATCAACTACATAGCTACATTACAAAGACAAATATGTAAATAATGTAAAACTTATTACACCAAAAAACATGCATAAGTATCGTGAATATATTCAATTCAAAGTTGTGATCGAAGACTGGGTGTTTGTGATGTCAATTCACATCATTTCCTTTCCTGTCATCTTTCTGGTCTTTTAATAACTGGGTGTAGCAATAGCAATTGGCCAAACACTAGTTCTGTCCTAGCCTTACCCTTCTTTCCCTACTACTCACTTTGAAAAATGTGAGGTTGAGCGACTGAGAAACAAACAGTTCTCATAGAAAAACTTTTATTAAGATATCTTCATTAGGGAAATAATAATAATAATAAAAAAAGAGAATAGAGAAGAGATTGTCATTAATACTAAAAACTCTCAAAAGTCAATGAATATTATTTACTTTTTATTTGTTAACTTAGGCTAGTAAGAAAAGGGGGCGAATGAGTAACTGAAGTAAAATTACACTTGAGAGTTGTTAATTTTACCATTAAGATTTTTATCGACAAAGTTTAAGAACCGTTAATGTTCATATCGTTACTTTCCGGAAGACGATATAAAAATTGTTATTTTCTAATATTAAATATCTTTTTGTAAATATGTTTAACAGTTGCAATAACAATATTATCAGCTTATACTATGTTAATATGTTCGATGTCGAGTCCGTGGTGCAGTGGTCTACGTCATTGGTTTCCGTGGCGAATTTCACGTCTTCTCAATGAGACGAAACACGTGTATCATTTTTAACAACAATTGGAATAACAACGTTATCAAATTCCAAACTTCCAAAAATTTCTTGCCGAATTCATATAAGAAAAAATACATAATTAATCTTAGGGAGGTTAAATAAAAAAATGAAAAAAAAGTTTTGTTTTAAAACACAATTAATAATACTCTAAATCTTATCAAAATGAAGTTCTACCAAGCAATTAAATAAATACATTTTATTTTCCAGAAGGTAAATATACATATATATATATATATAATGTTTGACCGATGTAAAAAGTATGACAACTAACACAAGCAATAATACAATGAACGAACATCCATTGATAGGTTAATCTCTTGTGACGGGGTAGTAAAATGTATCTCTTAGAAATGAGATCTTCTGTAGCATCGATTCGTTTCTTTTATGGTTCGTTTGCGCCAGACTATGTAAGATTTAATTGCATCTCCCACGGAATCCGATTGTCCGCAGTAACGGAGGAAAAGTATTGCACTGCAATACAAGAGAAAACTATTTGTTCGCAGTGTGATAACACCGCAGTACAAGTTTTGTTCGTTTTAACCCTTTTCTTCTAAGAAATAAGAGGGTTCGGCTTAAAAGCCTTGAATCTTTTTTCAGTATTATTTCGAACAGCCTATTTCAAAGAGAAGTCTCAACAAATACTTATGGCTTTTAAAATAAATAGGAATCGATTAATAAAACTCTTAACAAAAAAGAAATAATATTCTTAATAGGACAGGTTGTTCGCCATTACTTACATTGTTTCCAATTAATAGAGTAATCACCAACCTACTTGATTGATTGCAGCTCATTAGTTTAATAGTTTGTAATGTTTAACGTCATTAGTAGTATGATTATATTTGTTTGCTTTGTTTCGATTCTATAACCCCCTCATTGCTTCTCTTAAAAGGGGAAAATCCCAATCTGATTGATTGCAGCTCATTAGTATCATTATTTGTTTGCTTTATTTCGATTCTATCACCCCTTTCTTGCTTCCCTTAAAAGGAAAAAAAACCCGATCGAAAAAATGGCTAACTTGGCCCGTGAGATCCGTTGAGACCATTGTACCATGGTCCCGGCAGAAAATGTAAAATGAATAAATAAAGTAATTCAATGTATTTTTATTTTGCAGTAAATATTGAAACAAAACCGAAACAAGCCTGTGAATTAAAAATATATGTTTTATCTTTAACGTCTTATGCATATTTTATGTTTCTACGCCGAGAACATTTGTTTTTTTTATGTCATAACATGCTGGTTGCCTCTGATTATATATTGTCTCAATACTACCAACATTTAAGTTAATACAACCACATCGTTATATAATTTGATTGAAATGAAATATTACATGGGTTGATTAAGTTATTAATAAAAGTTTTAAAAAAACCTCAATTTTCATGTTGTTATTAATTAATAGAAATATATTTTTTTGATGTGAGCATCGAATTGTGAAAGGCTGAATTGATTGTCGTAACCGTGCGCGGCAATAATGAACCCAAGTGACAGGAATAATAAGGACTCTCGTGAGAATGGTCCTCGACGCTCACCTACCCTTGCCTCACCACTGAACATCCAGCCACCACTGGAGTAGCAGCACCTCCATTGTTTACCGTATTCATTCATGGCTCTATTATTATAACAGCAGAATCAAACTCGGTGGCGGTAATTTAATAATTGTAATTTACTATTGTTATTGCTGTGCTAAGAAGTGTATTGTATACCCGTGTCGTTAACGTAATTTATTAACCATACACCTAACTATTTTTTATTGGTTCGATTTGACGGTAACTTTGTAGAAGTCGATTTTTAATATAAAATTAAATTTTATTACATTGTTATTCCACAGGTGTGTAATAATAATAATAAATAATAAAAAGTTGTGAACTAACAGTTCTTGAAAGTCAACAAAATGGTAAAAGAAACGAAACATTAGTAAATAATGATTTTAATAGTACAGGCAGCTCGCTATTGTTCAATTTATTTCCATTAGAATTTACCCATCCTCATATAAGGTATAAATTTGTAATTAGTACTATAAGTGGCCCGCTGTAGCCTAGTTGGTAAGAGCTTGCTCTATCGACCAGGTGGGTCTGGGTTCGATTCCCAGTAAGTTCAATGACAAATTTCAATTTCAATTTGAGACCTTAGACGTGGGTGTTTGTGATGTCAATTGACCTCGAGTTACAATCAATTTTCTGAGTTTTTCTCGTATGATTTTTTAACTATAAAATATGTTGGCGCATTGGTATTACAGTTCGCTTTCCTGTGTACATATAAAAGAAAAAAACTTTAAAATTAATTTTGTAATTAATAAGTTTAAAATGAGAATCAACTTTTAGTTTATTCGTAAATCGTACGATAATTTGTCTAATGATGCTATTTAAAGAAGCGAAAGACGTTTTACAATTTAGTACATAACTTGTGAAATAACAATGCTATCAAATTTAGTTTTATATTAATAAAATATTTCAAATACAATTCTATAACATACGCTCGATTGTGAAATAAAACGATTCTACGAAAAACTTCCCTTCATTCAAAATTTTAATAAAGCCTTCCGGGTAAAAAGGGTTCCCGCATCGTGTGAATGAACCTTAAATTTAATGAAAGATTAATTTATGAAACTATAAAACAGATACGTCAAAATTGTAGCGAAGCCTCCATTGTCTAAATTTAGATTGGAAGTTTTTACCGCCAGATAGCGCACATATTAAAATAGACCGAACTTTACAAGAGACCAATAGCTATGTCAGTGATTGTAAACGTGGAAAATGAATAATTGAAACAAAGATTTATTAATCCGATTTTGAAATCACGTACTATGGAAAACTTAAATATAATATTTGTTTTGAATATAAACATATTTTTTATTCATCGTTTTTATAATTATTATATTAGAAATTATGCGATTTATATTGTAAGCGATCTATAACATTGAAAATCAGCTTAAAAATTGTATCTTCATTTTTTTTAATTCGACAAAAAAAAATATAAAGTTTTGTTATAGTTAAGTTGAGCACATCTTTTTTTCCAATTCCAAACCGGGACGTTTCAATAATACAAAGTAAAGTTTATGGTAATTTTTGGGAAGTAAAATGTGTTACAGACATTTTTTAAATTTGATTTATTTTTGGGCTTCGTAATTGAGTAGTCCACATCATTGGCATCTATTATAGATTTAACGGGTTCAAATCCTGCTACAGAAAATTACATAAACTGATTTTTTAATCGATTTGTGGCTTTCTATTCAAAGGTTCGAAGTCTGTGTTGGCTTATATTCCCTCACTCACTTACCCGATCGTAAGAAAGGGGTGTTGTGAGAGCGATTAGCTAACCACCGGTATCTACCACAATACTTATATCCATTCTCTCATGGTACTCGTAAGAAAACACCTTCTGATGAGATAAACTTCATTAGACACACATACGCTTCATATCAATAGAAAACATGGCTAAAAATAAATATTACATTTGGTATTTGCTCAGCGTTTAATAAATTGGTAATTGACAGTCTTGACATTTATTTGCTTACCAAAAAAACAAATGTTTGGTTTTCCGTTCGTCACATTTCAACACAAATTGTATTCAAAAGTAAAATATGGAAGCCACTTGTCTCTCATCCTCCCTTTTTGCATATTAAATAAGGTGAAATAGTCCTTTTCAATAGTACGCTAGCTCCTTCCCACCCGTTCGGCAATGGATGCCGGTCTTGCGGCTTTCCTCATGGAAAATGCATGAGCGGAAAAACGTTCCGGTCTGTGAGAAGTTCCCCGAGAGGCGCTCTTGCCTGCTAGAACCACTCAGCTTGTTAATTTTCCGCCATTGCAGCAACGCTTACAGCGTTGAGTTGAAAATTATTTCATTCTCCGTCCTACTGATTACGTATAGTAATTGCTTTTCGACTCCCGTTTTTGTTATTTCATTTTTATCGCGCTGAATTCACGAGAGACTTACGCTGAGAATACAATATAATATCTTACTAATATGTTTTGCTCCTTGCAATAAATTGCTTAAAAATACTTTTGACGCTCTTCATTTTTTTCGTTTGAAAATTAGAAAGCTTCTCTAAGGATCAATTAGCTGACACTGTGAACCTATTTATTTGTATTAAAGTATTTTTAAGACTTTTGTTTTTATCAATTTTATGGAGCTTTAAGTACCAAGGCGCGTTAGCGTCAAAGTTCTTCGAGTCTCGTTCATCGGTAGTGTTTTGAAAAATTGTATTCCCTCACTATCGATGCTGACGGAAGAGCGTGATTGCTACAGAGGTAAGACATCCTTGGTGAAGCCAGTTGACGGAGACTCCATATGCATTAATTTACAAATTACATTCTATATACTTCCCCTCATATTATATCCATACATGTACACACACATGCCCATACAGTACACAAGGAAGTCAACCAAAGAGAGTCATTTTCATGATGCTAAGTTTGTTCTAAAATAGTTTTATAATTTTAGACTGATTTTTTTATTTAGACAAAATAGATAGAGAAAAAAATTACTACTAGCTATAAATATATGCCATAAATTGAGGTTTGTTCTGTTATCTTCGATAAGGAGAGATAACTTGAGTTCAATTTCATGGAAAATTCTCATGTCCCAAGACCGTAGTACTGTAATATTTTTTATATAAAAAAAGAATATTAATATGTATGTGCACTGTCGGTAGATACCTCAAAACTCTTAGCATAAAGGTTCTCAAACTAAATTTGTATTGAATGAATAACATTTACATTTTATTAAAAACTTATCAAGTCTTAATTAAGTCTCAGATTGTTTTATTCGAATGTCCCGATAACTGAAACTGGCAAAAAGCGTTGATTTCGCGGGAATTTGTATTCGGGTTGTCTCGTTAATTACTAATAAGACTATTCCAGATTATTTATAAAAAAAAAAAAATGCTATTTTCCGTACGCAATCTTTGAATTATCGACACAACTTAATTTTATTAAATGTAGCTTTATTACAACGCTGAATAAATGTAATACTTTAAAATAATCCCAAAGGTCATATTTGATGTCCGAAACTAGGCCAAAATTTTACATGGTAACCGCAGTTTTGTATATACCCATATATTGTGTTTCCACGCATATTATTCGTTGTTTTACATACTGTAAGTGCCGGTTGGTGTTGACGCTAGTCAAGAAATATTATTTCAACGTTAGCATGCTATGCTAGTTTATAACGGATACAAAACGCTTGAGCTATGTAAAAATAGCTTATGTTTATACTTCAGTTCTCTTTCTTGCCGGACATTACCTGTAGTAACTATTTCGATTGATCTAGATGTAATATTCATATAAAGCAATTAAATGCTTTGTTGTTAAATTAAGTGTTGTGGCGTGTTCCGCTTGTTTGAGAAGTATCATAGGAATAACTATATCGTAGGATTGTAGATAATATAATCTCTTACACTTATAAAATATCTATTTGAACAGAATATCAGGATTAAGTAATGAATGATTTCTTTCTTTAAATTTGAGCCAATAATAAAAAGCTCAGCTAACGTTTGCAAGGCTTTATTCTAAAGCACGGTTTTATAATTGCACATAAGAACAAGCCAAGGCGAACGTTTTAACAAAAACCTTATTGTATTTATGTGTAACAAAATTTTATATTTTGGTTGTTTTACAAAATCATATAATTATTGAGCCACTTGAGTTTTCTTTTTTCAGAATAGCACACATGATTCTGAAATTAAATGGGATATGTTCTAATTCTACAAAAATGCTTGCTTAACCCCTCCAGAACTTCTAGTTATATATATAATAAATAAATATTTCAAATTTCAATAATACTAAATTGATGATCTATGTATAAATAGCATTTAACATGATTGATTTTGGTGCCGATTACAAATTGTTGACGCAAGCACTATAATCAATCGAGAGTCACAACAATCTGTAAGAGAGTCATATAACATGTATAATATTATACAAATTAATTATTATGCGCATTTTAATAATAAAACATTTTTAGTTGTACATTTATATTTATACATTCTAATTAAAAACGTTGAATTCGCAAATATTGAAGATAAATAACTTTTTCAATAAAAATATGAACAACATATTGAAATCTAAAACGCTTTTTAAAACACGTAAAAGTTTATATGACAGCGAGTTCCAAGGGAACCACAGAGATTTGTTTTCTTTAAGGGAGCCAAAGTACAGTTTAGGGGGGTCACGGGAAAATTTTACCCGTAAATTGTTGTCTCACACTGTTAATTTTGGGAAATTCGTAAATTTCTGGGATTTTCGATTCGAAATTCTTTGAAGAGCTAAAATAAAAAAAATATGGCAAGACCTGCAAAAGTAAAGTCTTGCGTCTTTTCATTTCGTTCCCAATCTTTCTTATAACACTTATACTTCAATAGTACAAAACAGGTATGGGAGCTACAGAAAAATAAAGACAATCAAAAAAGGACACGAGCTCAAAAAACTTGAGAAACACTGATGTAGATGTACATATATCAAAGTACTATTAAAACATACGAGGTGGTTTTTGTCAACCAAGAGATAATAGCACATAATTTTGCAACGTTCTTTAAAAATATCGCTCTGTTGTTTAACGTTGCTTGTGGGTGTCATTGTTTTGTTTTTATGACACGCTTTAAAAGTATGATAGTTAAAAACCTACAAATGAGTGCAACGTGACACAAAAACACATCACTCATGTTGCAAATTCAGCTATAGAGGGCGTTATTGTCTGTTCTATACGAGAGATCTTCCGGTTACTTGAGCATATTAATTTATCGCCAGCATTACGCAACAAGATTATTATGTCGGGTAAAATCTCAGGAAAATGATAGCTGGAAGGACTTTGTAGTTACAGAAGGATGATTGAGATATTAATGGTCAAGTCTAAAAGCTTAGTATAATATAATATAGAGGGGTTTTGGAAACGTACCGTTATTCAAATATGGGCGCAGTCAAAACGTTTTATTAATTTAATACAGTCTGAAAGAGTCTTCTTAAATATTATATTATATGACAGCGTAAATCAAAAAAATACTAACTTTCATTATATAACTATTGAATTATTGCAGAGTCTTATGGCGCAGCGGTTAGCGTTGTTGGCTTCCGTGCCGGATCTTACGGGCTTGAGTTCCAGCACGAAAAGCATTTTTTGATCGATTTTCGATTTCTGTTCGATGGCATCGGTGTTTGTGATGTCTAAAAAATCCCTCCCACCCTTCCGATCCTTTAATAATTGGGCGTAGCGAGAACGACGAGAAACACTTAATTTAGAATCAATAAAAATATTAATTATCTTTTAACAAAGCATTTTAAAATGTGTTAAAAATGATTTGTTATTAGAATTATATTACGTTTACCTGTAAAAAAGTATTTTCTTCGAGCTTTTTTGACAAGTATTGATGTATATTTTCCGACGACAGTAAAATGTATAATAGATTATTTTCCCAACAAAAGTAGTACAGTTTTTCACACTTTTTGTACCAGAACAACACCCTTAATAGTTACACATATGGCGGTACCTTACTCTTTTATATAGAAAATAAGAAAAGACGTATACAGAAAAGGCTTTGAAGCGTGTAGTTAAACAAAGACGTCACAGAATGTTTTGGAGTAATCGGTATTTTTTATTATATGCGGTGTGCTCAAAAGGAAGTCGCGTGCTACAGAGGTTTTGCAACAACTGCAACGCGACAGGTATTCATATATACTTGTCTTTACTTTCGTATATAGCAGAGGTATTCAACTCAAATACAATTCAGAATTCCGACATATTAATTTGAAAAGTTTTGATCATCAATCTATGAAGCCACACTACACAATAAAAAATAAAACAACATTTGACTATAATAGACGTTCGTCACTGTTAATTTGCTATGGTCGGTACACACTAAGGCGTCCAATCCTGGGATCCCAAAATCCGAAATCTCGGCATTGAGGAAAAGAAGTGTAAAATTCTTGAAAAGTTTGTGACAACAGGCAACCAGACAACATTTTAAAATTCCGCGTGAAGCCCGTTTAAAAAATAAACATCCCACGTTTTTTCATTTTTGATATTTGCAAGTTCCTAGTTTTTTTAAAATAGGTCAGTGACATTTTTTTTTAAAATCTGCAAAAGACTTAAAAACAACAAAAAATACTCAATTTTTTCATTTATGAAATTTCGTAAATTCCCAGGATTTCAAAATCGACTACCAAAAACTTTGGAAATCCTGAATTTGTCCATGATTTAATGGCGAATTTTCGATCCCAAAAAGCATCCGGGATTGGATAGTACACATGACACTGCTCGCATTAGTATATATACAGGTACCCTTAAATCATGAGATATTCGTACATTATCTAAAAAATCATTGAACCTAGTAAGTTCTATTATTTAGGTAATACTAGCTATTGGTGTAAAATTAACGTTGAATTTCCATCAAGCACCTTCAGTCGAAATTTTAAGCTAGCTATTGTATTGATTAAATGGCTTTGCCCGGATGAATGCTAGTTCATGTTAAAAGATGACAGTTGAAAATTGGAAATATCACCGCAGACTTGTATCACATGTAACACAAAAAAACATAGTTCATCAATTAATCATAATATTAAAAGTTGACTTAAAAATGACTTCTAGAATGGCGAGTGTAAATTTTAAGTAACTACTGTTCACTGTTTGAGAGGAGTTCTTGTGATGGACAGACGGACATGTGTATTTACTGTTGCATACCGTCTACAACAGGGTTCCCAAACTTATTCTGGGATGGAACACTTTGCAAGTCCGGAAAATTCAACGGAGCACTTGTCAAATCTGGAAATGTTATCGGAACACAGCTTTTTTTTAGGTCGGGAAAATAATTCTTAATAGTAAAAATATTAGTAATTCAACCACTTATTATATATTGATTAATTATCTTTAAACATATAACATAAAAATATGGGTAAACAAAGTTCATAGTGATCAAAAATCTCCACCTGTACCTAGATATTTGACGTTTTTTACATCACTGGAGATTTACTATCAGTCGATTTTTGATACGAAGTAGAAGATGCTTTAATTTGTTGCAGCGTATGTTACCATTCCAAATTTTCGCGAAATACCTATTTAGGTCACACGGAACACCAGTGTTCCGCGGAACACAGTTTGGGAAACCCTGAGTGACTCTACAATTGTCTCAATTTTTGACAGTTTTGAGTTTTTTGGTATAACGAATTCAGAGTTTAAATACACGCATATTACATAAACTAGTCGCTCAAAATATTATTTTTTGTGTGATTCATTTAAACTTATAGAAAAAGGTTGGCAAATAATGTGATCATGTGGTATGTTAGGTATTAAGGAGAAAATGGCACGGATAGAAACGTCTTTAGTACTTACCTTTTTATCTTCCTCACAGATATTGCAAACAAAACCATTCCAATGGTGTTTAAAAGAGACGGAAAGCGATAACGATAGCGGCTGAGTACATTTACGTGTATGCTGAAAGCTTGAACATTTTGAGAGACGTGTTGGTAGAAAATTAGCAACGAAATGAGCTTCTAATGGAGGTATTTCAACAAAAGTTATTATACAAGAACTGTTTGTTATTCAGTTGCTCAACCTCTCTAATTCGAAAAGAGTAGGAGTATAAGGATAGGGACAGGGACAGGAATAGTGGTAAACTTATCACTTTCGCCATGCTTTGTTATTTTAGGATTAAAAGAATGGGGAAGAAATCTTAGACATCACAAAGACGACGTTGACCGATGCGAAACAGATTCGACATTTCATTTTATTTTTTAGAATATTATTTTTTTAAATGATCCCGTTGTGTTGTATTAACGAATGTAAGTTATAGACCAGTAGTCGGCAACCTTTTGAGAGACTGGGTAAAAAAAAATTTTTTTTTGAAAAATAAATTTGGTTGGTGGGTTTTTTTTACTATTTGTTCTTTTTAAAAAATATTTTATAATATAATAAATATATTTATATAAAATACATAATATATTTGCATGATATACGTGTAAATAAAAAATATTGTTATTGGTAGCTTCCAAATAAGTAAGTAAATTGATATATAAAATATTATCCTAATTTCTTGGCGGGTAACTCAAAATGTCAAAGTGGGTAATTCAATTACCCGCGGGTAGTAGGTTGCCGACCACTGGTATAGACAAACAAAAAGCTAGTAATTTTATGAACAAAACTTGATTGGTTCACTGAACGTTGCATAATATGTATTTTGGCCAATCCCAATGCCCCACAATGATTCGAAAATTCGAATTTGGAAGGACGTTTACACATTAATAAGATTTGCATAGTGATTGCTAAGCTGATACTATCGAAAACAAAATCGCGTATTTTTACTATTTTTTCACAACCGAAACACCGGATTCGAGTCACAAAATGACGATATTTCCTAAATGAAATGGCATAGATAAAATAGATTTTTGATCAAACAAACAAGTCCATTAAGTTATTGGAACAACAAGTCGATTCTGAATCCTTGAAAAGAATTGTATTATCCATCAAGTCATATGCTATTGTAAAACCGGTGTTTATTATGAACTACCGTTATTTCACCTGTGTAACACAGTGTAACTAGGGCTTATATAATAACTGACATTTGAAAAAAAACCGGTTTTCGAACTTCAGTATATCCCAAAGGTCAGTTTTAAAAGATTCATCAAAAGGGTAATTTAATGAAAAAAAGTGTAAAACTTCGTATATTTAAATAGTGTTACGAAAATATACTGAAATTAACAAAAAAAAATATTAAGTGTTTCTATTTGGCGGTGGAGTAATTATTCCCGCTCCGTTTTCGAGGAGTGTATTTGAATCAAAATGCACAATAAAAATATTTTCAATATAATAGTTATAAAAAAATCTCCAAAATGAAAACCGTGTTAAACCGAAATTGTGCTTAGCGAGGATGGGTGTAATAGTGGAAAAATTGTATTAATCCTTTTAATTGAAACCTGGTTACCAAATTGAAAAATCCGGCTTTCGAATATCGCCAATTTCATTTGAAAACCGGTTTTTGACAATCGACAAGCCCTAGGTCTAACCCAGTTAGTTATTCACACGATACGGTAGGAACATATAATAAATGGCGACGTGCTCTTTCTGTATTTCCGTTTTTATACTGCAGTTTTCATGCGGGCAAATTCAAATTTTCAATCCGAAGGCCAATTACCGTTTTTCTCGTAGTCTATTTGAATAAATGTGTTTTTGCAAAGAGCTTCGGATTCAATACGGTAGGAGATAATTTTATTCCCGCTGTTTGCCAAACCGGCCATTGTTTGAAACAGTCGTAGTTTGCAGCTAACAAAAAGATGAATTTGAATAATTATTTTTCTCGTTTATTATCGAAGTATTATGAATGTTTATTTGTATTTGTATTATTTATGATTCAAATAATATTATAACTTATTTCAATTATCACATTAATTAAACACAAATAATTTTCTTTATGTTTATGAAAGAGTACTTTTAAAATAGAAGAGTGCATACTTTTTATACAGCTAGAGAGAGTGATTTTGTTTTCAAAAGGATTATGACGTAATATAGTTGAAAACTATTGGGACATTACGACGAAATATTCATTCGTGTGCTAGGTGGTATTGATAATGAAATAAAAAAATGTTTTGCTTTTTTTGATACTGTAAAAATACGTATTGTGCTGGCTACTTCTTTAAGTCAGTTCAATATTTATGCTGAAGATCAAATTAAATTCGTGCATTCCTACCAATGTTTATTGTATAATTCTTGTAGGGCTGAATATTCTTTGTAACTAATGGCATTTGATAGCCCGCAAAAAATAATTACATTGACAGATTTTTTATTTCGATAAACCAAAATTTATACTACATATTCAACAAATTTATTTTTATAATTTGTATAATTTTTACTAAATATTTACGACTTGTCAAATAATTTTTGAAAAACTTTTTTTATACCTGTAAATAAGTTAATCATATTCTTCAAATAATAAATAACTATATTATTACACAATTAGTCAAACGTATCTTTATCAATAGTAAATTAACGTTTATAAGAATATAAAATATAAGAGTTTATGAATATTCGATGATAAAATTAAACTAATTTTCGATTTGACGATGTAAGTGACAAAACAAATAAAAATGTTGTTTAAAGATTTGAATCACATACGTTTTGTCACTAACGACCTTTTTGACATCTTCACACATTAAAGTTCATGTTATTCTTTAAAAACTTGTGTGAATGTATAAAATCTGAAAGATTCAAATTGAATATTGAAATTTCACCAAGCACCTTTAATCGAAATCTTAAGTTGTCTTTAGGACTTGATTTTTTGCAGGTTTTAATTTAAGCCACCAAATCATTAATAGTTGCTCCTGAGATACTCACAAACTAAAACTATATAATCGTGCGCTAGAGACACCATTGAATAACGTCATAAAACATCAACGGAATTGAAAAGAGTAGCGGTTTAATTTTTTCATTCAAATGTTGTTAAAAATACCGGAATCAATTGAATGTTTTTTTTTCATATCAATCATTCACAATGGGACCTCTTTATGTTGAAATGTTAATTGAATAAAGTGGAAAAGGGCTTAAAGGACGCAGTGGAGTGTCGCTACTTTAAACACAGCCAGTCTAGCCCCACTCTCCCCTCACAGCTGCTCTCTTGCCAGAGGCGAATTAGCTAATTACTGCTGCAAATAAAAATACTCAAACGCGAATATAATGTTGGTAATTATAATAAAACAAATTTTTAATACAACTGCCAACATTTCATTTTTAATGACCGTTACTGGACGTGCTTAGCAAATGAACTTGATGACTTATGGTTAAATTTGTGTTCAGTGTAACGTAATTATTTATATTTTTATAACCTTAAAATTATAGTAGAGGAAAAATACGTTAAACTCAAAAGTCATTCTTCTTAAAGCAATATTTTTCTTTTATGTGTTTGTAAGTTATGCCATAAACATAAATATTCAAGTAAGCATAAAAAAACAAATTGAAAAGAAACAATTACCAAGAAAACCTTTTGATAATAATTTTCCTATGTTAATCATACTTTTTTAAAAATAAAATACACATTTGTACTCTTATTTACTTTTATTTATTAAGATAAGGACCAGTTTCACTCATGACGAAAATTATAGAGACCTTAAACATGCACCTCATTCGCTTGTAGACTAATCTACCACCGGTTGTGTTACAAATAGTGACACGAGTTTCGCCTCCTTAAAATCCATCATTTGACAGATCATAGCATGTTTAAAAATTGATTCTCATTCTTAAGTTATCAAATATTTTGTTTTTAAAAATGCAAATCAATTTTTAGTTTATTCTTAAACCTTGCAATGATTTTTTTAAATTTTAAAAAAAATATGTGACATTGCAGCTTACGCCAATGCGTCAAATATTTTGAAGTTGAAAGATCATGCGAGTCACATGAGATTAACTCAAGGAGAAATAACTTCACAAGCACCATGATCTCAAATTAAAATTGAAAAAATCCAATTTGACATTGACCTTACCGGGAATCGAACCCAGACCCACCTGATTGGTAGAGCAAGCACGTACCAACTAGACCACAGCGGGCGACGATGATCAATCTGATGATTTCTCTTAAAGGGGCGAAACGCAAATCACAGTGTGTAACATAACATATTGAAAAAAAAAATATGAGATTTAATTTAATATTATTGTTGATTAATTTTTTCTATAAATTATATTCGAAATACATCACTGTTGAACGGTTTTCGTGGCACAGTCGACCGATAATGCAAAATGGCAAACGATAAGCTTCCATTGTTGTCGTTTGTATATTCAAAAGCGTTCCGGTTGACAGAAAAGAAGTACAGACAGTCAGATACGAACTCGTTAACCCAAGCGTTGCTGTTATCGGCTTTTGTACCCAACTACGTTTTCTTATCGAAAAATTTACCGAGAATGTACAAAAGATAAAGTTGACATGCAGTAGTATTGAGGACTTAGGATATAGTAATGTTTAGTTTAAAACTCTGGCACTATTTTCGAAACAAGTTTAGTCTGGTTTATTCTGTATAAAAACCGTCAATGCTTGGACTTGGTACAATTAATTTTGAAGTTGGATTTCTCATCTGGTATTGATTATTTTTTTTGGATATTAAATTTATGGAGCTTTACGTACCAGGACGCGCTAGCGTCAAGGTTCTTCTAGTCTCCTTCATCGATAATTTTTTTGAATAATTGTAAATTGTATCCCCTTACCATTGTTTGCAGACGGAAGGGCGTGATCACTACAGAGATAAGAATTTCACGAGAACTCCACATGAATTATTTTGTAAATCACATTCTATATGCTCCCCCATACTATATCCGTACATGTACACACACATGCCAGGGCCGGCACCACCATACAGGCGAAATAGGCAACCGCCTAGAGCGCAAACCATTAGAGGGCGCATAAATGGAGTATTAAAATTATTTTTACACACTCTTATAATAGTAAATAATTTTACATACATTTAGTAAATTTTATTTTATTTTGTATGTATTTCATTATAATTATGTATATGATTCGAAAAAGAGAGGTTGAGCGACTTAGTAACCAACAGTTTAAGTAGAAAAAAATCTGTTGAGATACCTTCATAAGGTGGTCATATGCTCCGTATATGATATATAAAACATATTTCTAATGATTCCGAATTGTTTATTTTTCATTATTTTGCAAAAAAAATGGGACGATTTATTGAAAAGGAGGGGCGCCAAATAACCTCGCGTCTGCACTGCACATGTGCATACATACATACACAAAAGAGTCATCTTCGCGATGCTAAGTTAGTTCTTAAATTGTCAATTTTAGACGACATAAGATCTATGGAGTGTCTCGTCATAGTTGTAGAGATTGGAGATCGTTGGGTTAAAATGTTTGGTATTGATGTTGGATTTGCAAGAAACATATGGATCTTAGTTTTCGTATAAAACTAATAAAACATATAAACATAGCCCTTATCACCATGAAAATGTCTTTTTTTGGTTGACTTACTTGTGTATTGTATGTATGTATGCGCACGTGTCTGTGCATGAATGAATATACTATGTGGAGACTGAAGAGGTACTTATATATAATGTAAGTTCCAAATGAATGCATATGGCGTTCCCGTAAACTGACTTCACTAAGGATTGCTTAACTCTGTAGTGATCATATCTTTCCGTCGGCAATGATAGTAAAGGAACGCAAATTAACAAAACATTAGGACGGAGTATTCAAGACATCACATACATCTATGCCTTCAAACAGAAATTCATAAATCGATTGAAAAATCAATTTATAAAACTGTCCGTACTGGGATTCAAACCCGTGACCCCCGTAACCGAAGCCATCGACGATGACCACTCGAGCACACATTCTTAAATCCAGTATTTTGATATTGAAAAAAAAACACTATGAATATCGGGATCCCGGTTTTGATAATTTCGGTTTTGCAGTCCCTAACTATGTACGACTTTCCTTTACGGCCGTCTACACATTATGCGGCAACGTCCCAGAACGCCTGCAAGCATGTAATTTCCCGCACCGTATTTAGGTTCATACAATAATAACGTATATTATGTATCTAATATGTCTAACATTTTCCCGGATACGTTTCCAGTGTAAACGTGTGTTGCGCTTGAGTATAACATTAGTTTTCAATTGTATAGAAGAATCCATGGCCCAGAGGTCAACGTCGTTGGGATATAGCGATTACAGTTCAAAGGCATGGGTTTTTTTTTCTTATCCATATTCGCTCCCTAGTCGGAGCATATAGCCACCACATGATTCCTCCAAGATTCTAAGATGTCAATCCGTAGCTTCGCCGAGTACATCCTATAGATCAGTGGTTCCTGTGGACCCCCAGGGGTCCGTGACAAATAAAAAATCATTTGGGGGTGCGTGGACAACGTCAGGGAGTCCGCGGAAGAATAAGTATTTTTTAAAAATCCTGACTCAAACTCTCTTTTCCAAAGAGTATTAGGGATAGGATAGGGATAGGATAGAGTTTGAGTAACTGACTAACAAACAGTTCTCGCAGAAAAACATCTGTTGATCTTCCACATTGGAAGCAGACATGGAAAAAAAATACCATTCAAGTCATTAACTTTATTATTTCACTTCTTCTTTTCTAAAACTCCATAAAATCCATAAAAATTCAATGCACCCATTTTCTTATAAACTAGCCGCTTTTCATTCAGAAATACATAGACTTGTGAGTGTTCCTTTAAACGAAATAAACTTTAATATCGAATTGAAAATCATCAAACAAATCGCCATAAACAATGGATACGATATGTCTCTTATAGACAATCTTTTATCAAAAATACAAACTAAACTTGCAGAAAAAATGTTATTTAAAGGTATAGTGTCAAAGGACATAGATCATACTAGGTATTGGCGTAGAATCATTTTTTTAGGAAATACAAGTTTTAAAATTAAAAAACAGCTAGCTGATAGTGATAGACCTGCTTTTTACTGTAAAAACTCTTTAGGCAAATTATTAGTTAATAATAAAGATAAAATACATTACTTAAATAAATCCGGGATTTATAGATTGCAATGCTCTTGTTGTACAAAGTTTTATATCTGCAAAACAGAAAGGACACTGAACATCCGAGTTTTAGAACATATGGCAGCCTTTAGATTGAAAAAAAGACACGTCTACTTTTGCTAATCACTTAATTTCGGAAGGACACGTGTTCAATCAGGAACAAGGGATAAAAATGTTACACCCAAATACGGACATTCATAAGCTCTTTTTCCAAGAAATTTTAGAAATCAACAAAGCACAGCTGCAAAGTCTTCCGATTTTAAATGAAATATTAAACTTTCCCACATCTCCACTTCTATACCCTATATAATCATAAAATCATATAATCATAAAACCTTTGCCGACAAACAAATTATATAATTCTTGAAACTGCTCACTACTCAAATCTGTTGGCATTCCCATGGGCTCATCCTTTTCGCCAGCAATGGCTTTGGACTCAGTGATGCATTTATATCTTATATAAACACGAAACTTTCATTTGCTAAGCGTCAGTTCAAGTTCATCCGTGCACTTGAATGCCTGAAGATGCCGAAGGGCGAAACCCGGGTCGTTAGTGACAAAATCTGTGAGAATGTACATAGTTTGAACGATTTAAATTTAATAAATGTACAGTGAAACCCCCAATTATGCGCTGGCTTGAAATATTCGCACGGCTTATGTATGTGTGTGTGTTCAGTCCATAGGTGTCTGTGATATTGTAAACCTTTCTTAATCGTTTGATTCTAATATCTGGGCGAAACAAAAGCTCACTAATGGTCTTTTTTGAGCTCAATCCTTGTATTCGTAACCTCTCTATTAAACGAGATTGAGTTACATTACATCAGTGTTCTTCAACCTATGGTCCGCGAGAGTTAATTACCGGTCCGCGAAGACTTTCCAAAAGATGTTGATGAAAAATGGCGAATGAACTGCCATCTGATATCTTATATTGTTATGAAATGTTGACTTGTGTTATTTGAAGGTTGTTACTTCCTGAAAATCTTATGGATTTGTCGATAGTGACGGGATCTATTTGTCATTATACAAACTATTGAGTAATGTTGGTTGACGCCGGTCTGCGAGATATTTTTCCAATTTTTACCGGTCTGCGGACGTTAAAAGGTTGAAGAACACTGCATTCTATTATCATCAGTTTTTCATACTCTTATTCTTCTGAAAAGATTCATAAGAAGAGGCTTGAATACTTGTGTTATTGTTAACGTTTCGCAGCCATCTACTATACTATTCGATCTAGAAAAAGGTAGAATAAGCTAGTATTAGTTTAAGATTTCGACTGAAGTTGCTTGGTGGAATTTCAATATTATATTTGAATCGTTCAAATTGTGTACATTCACACAAGTGTTGTCACTAACATACCGGGTTTCGCCATTCGTTCAAGTTCTCAGTTTAAGTCCACAGTTCAAGTTCATCCGTGCACTTAAACGCCTGAAAAAACAAAGTGACAAAACTTTTGTGAATGTACATAATTTGAACGATTCAAATCTAGTACTAGTTATTTTTTTCAATATTTTTTTTCTAAGCATATCTGAAAAGACAAGACAAGACAAGACTATCATACAATCGCTAGCCGATAAAGAACTAACAAGACCATTAGTGATTTGTTTGCTTCGAATTAGAAGTAAACACATGAAACACGTCGGTGAAAGATGAGTCGCTGAAATGTTGACATTCTTTGCAATTGAGTTCTGTACATGATAATGATTTTGATTAATGTTCTGTGTATGTTGTTTTGTTAGAAAAACTTGGCTAATAGTGTGTTATTGTTGTTTCAGGGGCGACGGCCGTCCCCCGGCATGCGAATGGGGGAGCCGGAGCTGTCGGAGCTGTCGGAGTTGGGCGGAGGTCGGTGGGCGGGCGGAGGGGCGGGGAGCGCAGGCGGGCGAGCGGGCCTCGGCCGCCTCTCTCGCTCGCAGACCGACGCGCGGGGCTGCTGCGACAGACCGGGGATGTACTACTCGCCGCCCGGCACCTCGTACACCATCGTCGAGCGGCCGGCCAGCTCGCACGGCCACCGCCCGAGGGGCACTTACCTCGGGTCGAGGGGCAGCACCGCCGCGGCGGCCTCCGCTCCCGGCGCCAAGAAGCGGCCCATCTCTCCGGAGCAGGTGCTCAGAATGTTGGGGCAAGGGGGCAGAGCGCCCAGGCGAGCGCCTGCCCCCGCGCCTGCTAGCAGTCCACCTAGTACCACACACCACGTTAGTATTGCAACCGTTTTTCGATTTCTTCACTTTTCACGTAAAAATCTAAATTTCGTAGTCATATTGATTGTGTTTTGCTAATTTCGTATCTTATAATAGTTTTAATTATGTAAATTAAAAAATCTTTTATATAATTTTATATAGTATACCTACTGACAACTGGAAGAATAAATAAACAATTTCATACAATACAGAAGACTGGACATCCTGAACTACATCACATTTTTTTCAAGCATCAGCTGGCTGTTCTAAAATAAAAAAAAAATCATCAAATAATAGTACGATCAGGCAATCTCGTGAACTCGCTTTTCCGTGGGTTACTCACCGCTATTATAGCCATCCATTTTTTTACCCGCTGACTGAAAAATGAATTCATGTATTGAAATCAGTTGCAATATGCAGCACAAATTTTATACTTGAAGAAACTCATCTTTTAGCCATAGTTTCTAATATAAAATAAAGAGAAAAAGAAAAATAAAGAAAAAAAAGTTAAAAAAAAAAATGAACAATATAACGTTTGTTACCATATTAAAGTGTTTTTAAACGTAGATACAAACACTGTCGAACTAAACAAATAAAACCCCAAAATAACAAAAAAAAAAAATAACAATTTTTGACGATAAAAACCTGTAATAGACTACGCTGACTTGATTGCAACCAATGCTAATTTCGAGGCAATTGAAACATTTTCTATCTTATTACTATTTGAGATCGTCATAACCTTAATTCTTCTCTAGTCAATAAACTCGTTTAAAACGATGGGCTCTTAATATACGGATTATACATAGGATACTTACTATCAACTATATTTAAATGTGTGAGCTAGTCTTAATCTTAACAATCAGTATTATAGTGCACGGCTTAAGATCAGTACGGAGCAGCTCTGCTCGGGCCATACATGTAGACTCTTTTTTTCTGTGTATAGCGTTGCGACGGGAAACCATAAATTGTTGGCTGCATATACGCAACGGGTGGTGGTGGGAAACCAACTTGTATTTTAATGCTACCTGGAGCAAGGTACAAAGAAATGACTTTTTGTGAGGACACTAATCTTAATAACCATAAACCATGAGGTTATTACTTGCAAACACGGCTTATTCCAAAATGGTTAAAAAATGAAACATGAATTTCATTTTGAAAAACAATATATTTTAATTTAAGATTTCGACTGAAGGTGCTTGGTGGAATTTCAATATTAAATTTGAATCGTTCAAACTATGGACATTCTCACAGATTTTGTCACTAACGACCCGGGTTTCGCCTTTCAGTTCGTCAGTAGTTTCGTCAGTTCAAGTTCATCCGTGCACTTGAATGCCTGAAGATGCCGAAAGGCTAAACCCTGGTCTTTAGTGACAAAACCTGTGAGAATGTACATAGTTTGAACGATTCAAATTTAATATATTTTAACTTTAATTTTTAGTCTTACATTACTTTGGAATGATATTTAGGATTTTGTTAAGCCATTTTGAGACTGATTTCTAATACTTTCAAATTTTATTTTTATCTACTAAATTACATTCATGGTTCACGTTTCAACAACTTTGGAATAAGCCGGGTTTTCAAGTAATACCCTTATATATAGAATAATAACTAAAATACTTTGAAATTTTATAATCTTATTTCAATAGAATTTTTCTAAACACATGCTAATTCAATCAATTCATACGCATTCAAATGAAAATAAAAGAAAAATATCTAAGACATCGTTAATCTCGATATAAATTTGTGTGAATTTCTTTTAGACCTTCCGAAATAACATTATTTTCACATTGTCCACTTTAATTTCCTTCACTATCCATTCTGCATGCTACTGAAAGAATGATTGATGTAGTTAATTTTGAAACTTTTTGCTTTGTGTCGGACATTAAAGGACGTTGGAAAAAAGAAAACTCTGATATATTTTATAAAAAAGTGTTGCATTTTTTATGCACGGATTCACATGTAAAATAAAATATTATGATTGATAGCATTTTTAATATTTCACTAACCAACCGACGTCGCTTGGTTGATATTTTCTGTTGCGGGGAATTGTAATTTGATCGATCATTGTGGTATTTCAAACCTTTTCTAAAACACTATTTCAACACGGGGTCAACAACTATTATAAATAACCATCACTCATATTTCAACGCATATTTGTACACTAAATGCTAACCTTTAATTCGATCTAGACCTTGCAAAGATCTGAATACAGATCTATCTGATTGCTAAAGTAAAGCTCTTGCCACTAGACGAGGGGTGGGGAACCTTTTCATTTCTTAAGGCCACATTCATTTATCTGATTCAACATAAGGCAGAAGTAAAGAAAACGTTGACACCTCCCCTCCTTTTTTCGAACATATAAAGGGTTGATTACGTTCTTTTTCAAAACGCTTGCGTGTAAGTTTTTTATCAAGTGAACATTTTGATCAAGTCGAAAGGCTGCATCAAAGTAGTCAAGAGGCCGCAGGGTCCCGTCCACTGCACTAGACTATACAGCCTGGCGAGGTAAACATTAAATTTATATGTAAGCACAGACAATAATTGATTAATTAATCTAAACAAAAAGTGCTGCTGAAATTTTTCACTAAGTTATAATACTAAACTTCTGGTGTGGCAATGCTTAAGAATACTAGAAAGATACTTTATTTATTGATTTGGCATTTACTTGGTAGAACCCCATTCTAATAGGGTAAAAATATCAACGTATTTTAGTTCTACAGTTTTTAATAATTTTTATGCGTTGATAAGTATTTCGGCTTTCCCCGAAGCTATCAACGCATAAAAATTATTAAAAACTGTAGAACTAAAATACGTTGATATTTTTACTCTATTATAATTATTTTACAGTTACAACTACGTTATTTGTTATTTAACTTTTTTATATCAATGCAAAAATTAAATAATCTTTTATTATGAATTTATTCCTAACCTTCCAATCAACATGAATAAATAAATTGTTTAATGTAATACTGGTTAAACGTTTGCTAAAATAATACTACTTGATTATCTTTAAACAGTGGTGAAAATATTTCACCCCTAAAGAAAAGTTATTTTTCATCAAAAAGTTTCTCAAAGAGATTACTTCTTAAAATACGCGAACGCAATATAAATTAAAAAACCTTTATTTAAATGCGGCAAAATATTTCCTCAAAAACTTTTTCTATGGCTCTTCAAATATCTCGAACTTCTTTGATTAAATATCAAAAATGTGTTCAAGCTTTTAACATCTTTTAATAAAATAAAATAAAATACTTTCATAAATCAGTATACATCTTTTAATAAAAATATTATTTGTATCGTTTGAGTATGTATATAAATAATGTTGTAATGTATTTAAAAAAATGTCAGATGGTAGTAATTCGTACAATAATTTACCAAAAATATATGTATCACATTAATCAATAGCATTGTGTATGACTAACATAATCCAACATATTGATTATAACCAGGGCTTTTTTACCATGTAACACGGTAGAATGGTGGTCCGGCACGATTTCATTGACATTTTTAATGTTTCAAATCAATATTAACAAATTTTTATTTTTAGATTATTTTGAAAACATTTTTTTTTCCTTAAAACTATTAGCTGGTTGTCCTTATCTTTGATCTCTTTTGAATGTAATGTACCGGGTACCATGACACTCATAAACTACTATTATAACAAAGAACAATACAAAGTGCATAGACTAGACTAGACTATAGAAATATGCTTCACATTGGAAACGGGCATATATTAAAAAAAAGCTTAACGAGAAGTCAGTTCCGGAATGAAGTTGAATGGTGAATACAAAAAATGTATTTTGAAAATCAATGAACAAATTTGAAATAATTGTATACCTATATATGGAAAGCTATGGAAGCATAAGAAGTAGTGTGTAAATTAATCTGCATTATAGGGTATTAAAAAAAAATCTAATGGTATGTATAATACCAACTATTTAAAAGCTGTTAAAAAGTTCACGTAGTTCATTCAGAAAATGGCGACAATGAGCAAAGATTTATAATATTGTAAAACGTGGTCTGTTAATTACCCATTAAACAACAAACTAACTTTGTTTCGGGTAGGGCAGGTGTTTTGTTCTTGAGATTAAGGCTTTTCTTAATACTGCCTGCCCTTCCGGCTGCGCCTCAATATACCCTCTACATATACTTAATCCTTTTGAAGGATTAGGGAGAGAATAAAAGTGAATGAAACAAAAGAAACAAGAAAAGCTACCTCGGACAAAAAAACTTGTTTAAATTAAGAACGCCAAAATAATTTATGAGATGATATTTCTTTACTTGTGGCGAGAATCGTTTAATGACTAAACGACACTCGCGCTGCCTTCTGGGATCGGATTCAAACTCCTATCTGGACATGTTTAGATTGATCTATTCTATACATTAATATATCGTTCATGTTTTGCTCAAAATCTTAATATTGAAAAATCTTGCCCTCAAAAACCTTTCTTTTTAAAGCACAGAAATTAAAATTAGTAACGGTATATAAAATAACCGTAAGTGTACACAAATAGAATGTGCATCGTGTTGCACAATCGGTTCGGGTTCGTAGCGCAGTTTCATCGTCGTTGGCTTCCGTGACAGGCTTGAATCCCAGTGTTTTTTTTCAATTAATCATTCGATTTCTGTTTGAAGTCCTGTATTTTTGCGATGTCTGAAAATTCCATCCTACCTTTCCAGTTCTTAAATAGCAGGATGTAGCGAGGGCGATTAGCTAACCACTAGTCTTATACTAACAATAAATGGATCCATAAGGTATATGTAAAAATGCGTTGGGTACGTAGTGCAGCTGGCAGCGTTGTTGGCTTATGTGACGGATCTAACGGGTTCGAATCCCATTCTTGTCTTTATCCAATTCTTTCTGCCCCTACACTCTCCAAGAAAAGAGAGGTTCAGCAAATAAGTAACAATCTGTTCTCATAGAAGAACTTTAGTAGATATAATTACGTTTGGAGACTATATACTCAAAATTGGGAGCGAACATGGATAAAAGAAGGATTGTATTATAATAAAAACTGTTTACACATATTTCAACGAATCGACGATTGGCTCAAGAATGTTTTAAAAAAAATACTTCTACCATTTGCTTTTTACGCATAGCTATAAGTCTTACTTCAATTGTATAAATAACTCTGTTTTGATTTTCAATGTCATCAATTGAAATACTGCGATGAACAAACACGGTATTAAAACAATAATGTGAAAGTAACGCATTGAAGTTGATTTAGTCTTTACAAATGCCTTTCAACAAATAATTTACCGTGACACCTTGAAGATGGTTATTTGTTAATTAAATATTGCTTTACTGAGTGTAATTGTCTCAAAAAGTTAATATTTAATAAATATTTAATTAAAACCAGTATTTACGACTGCCGGAACGACGATGATATTTATATGAATTAAATGTATTTGATGTTACAAGCTTGTCTAATTCACAAACAGCTTCCTGAATGTTTAAGGAGAATTTCGAAACCTTACTTCTCTGAAAGATATATGCATTTTATTATAAATTATTTGGACACAATTATTATTACTGAAATTTCAACATTACGATAGTATCATGAAAATATAATATCACAAAATAAATTGTTTTACTGTTACAGTTTAAAAGGATAGTGGAAGATAACCGAAACATTATATATAAACAAAATAGTTTTGCTTAAACTCTCTGCAATATCATAACAATTGAGGAGCTATGTATCAAACACATAATCTCCATGTTTGATGTTATTGAGATAAATATGCCAAAAATTTCTAAATGCATCACTACACGTATATCAAAAAATAGTTGGGTATTAAAATAAAACCATGACCAAAGACATCGGTGTCTAACTTTTTTTTTTTTAATAATATGATATGATTGGATACGACAAATCGGCAATCAGTATTTTTCATGGTGTAACAGTATATTTTGCATATTAGAAAAGTGCTACTTTTCACTTACGATAAATATTCATGGTAATTTATAACATTTTTTATGATTACCAAAAATTGTTCTCCTGTAGTTTTTTGCTTTTTCTCAAAACAAGATTATTCGATAATATGAGTTACGATACTAAGCCTCTCAATTGTCAGATTGTTTATACATTTTTGAAAAATATAGAAGTTTTCACGAACGCGTAAATAGACATTTAGAAAGAAAGTAGAGCAAAATAAAAATAAAACTCGATACCAAGTTAACAAAATTATATTAAAAAAAAAACCAACGACCATACCAGTTAATAATATTAATATTGCATATAAATAATAATTTGGAATAATACATAAACATAAATTTCAGTTTGATGTTATTTTCTTTGACATATTTTAATATAATAATATCACGATGAAAGAGTTCCACTCAATTTTCAAAATGTTTACGTTTTTTAAATTTAAATTTTGAACGAGATTAAATTACGAATTTTTTGTACACTTGATAAACACATCAATAAGCAAAGCCAAACACAAAGTTTGCTCGGAAAGTAAAAAATATATATACAAGCCAGTGGCGGGTATATAATTTTATAACTGGGTTATTAGATACATTCCATTCAATACAGATAATTATATTATTAGATAGTTTTATACATTTCATGATTATTAAGTGTAAGAAAATTAATTGTATTCTTTTCTATGTTTAAAAATAAATAATATAAAAATATATGCAATTGAACGTTCAAAAGACTACATGAAGTCACACGCCAAATATAGACACTGATAGTATATTTAGGTGAGTTTAAACTTGTTAATGATAGAATCAATGCTGGAAAAAAAACATTTTTTGACAAATGACGATGACGATTTTCTATAATATTCTATTCAAGATTAATTTCAATAATCTTTTTTAAATTATGTTTGAACTATTTCTATTTATTAAAAAAACAGTAATTAATACTCCAAGAAGAATATCGCCCGCTGTGGTCTAGTTGGTTAAAGCTTGGTATAACGACCAGGTGAGTCTGGTTTCGATTCCTGGTCAATGTCAACATTTAAAAAAAACAATTTTAATTTGAGACATAAGACGTGGGTGTCTGTGATGTCAATTTACCTTGTATTTATCTCGAATGACTTAAAATAAAATTCTCATCGAGTTTTTCTCGTACGATCTTTCAACTTTTATTTTTAGCAAACAACAAAATGTGTATCACAAGTTTCATGGAATCCAAAGAAAGAAATCATTATAGATACAATACGATATTAAACTAATCTTTTTAATTTAAGTTTTCAATTATCACCTACCGGCGGCATTTGCAGATAGATAAATATTTATTTGTATAAATCGTATTAAAAATCAATGAATTAAGCTATGGTAAGCAAAACTACCTTTTCGCCTATGCGGATAGCGCGCCACTGAAATATACATAATATTATTAGTATGGTGTAAAAGTTTTCCGACAGAGGCGCAGTTTGAAATTGAATTCCGACTTCCTGTGCGGCAAGAAAGCATAAATAGCATCTGGCGCATGACTTCCGATTCGAGCAACGAAAAAAATACACTGAATATAAACTAGTTGAAATTGAATGGTACCGTAGGTGAGGAATAATTTGAAATATTCCATATTTCTACGTACCAAGTACCAATGTCAGTATTCAAGCTACGTATATACACTATTGGTTGTAGGGATTCCAATTATTCGTCATTATTGACTATTCGAATATCAAATAGTAAAACTGAAACTATCCGGACATATTCGGATATCAGGATAGTATTTAGAATACGTTCATTATATGTATATACTAAGATAATACATTAAACAGTACATTAAAAACGAGCAAATTTTTCAGAGGAACAAGAGATAAAAATGTTGCACCCAAATACGGACGCTCATAAACTCTTTTTCCAGGAAAATTTATAAATAAACATTGCGCAATTGAACAATCTTTCGATTTTAAATGAACAGCTACACATGCCTGGCTCTCCACTTTTGTACCCTATATAAATATAATCATAAAACCTTTTCCGACTAACAAAAATCAACATAATTCTTAAAACAACTAACCATTCAAATCTGTGGACATTCCCATGGGCTAATCCTTTCCGCCAGTAATGGCTTTAAACTCAATGATACATTTATTTCTTATATAAACACGAAACATTCATTTACTAAACGTCAGTTCAAGTTCATCCGTGCACTTGAACGCCTGAAGATGCCGAAAGGCAAAACCCGGGTCATTAGTGAGAAAATTTGTGTGAATGTACATCATTTGAACGATTCGAATTTACTTGAGCTCATTTTTAATAAAAGTCATTTATTCAAATTTCAGACAATTTGTTTGAAATTGAGCTTAGCATCTCACGATGCAATTCGGAAGTTCAAAAAGAAAAAGATGTAACTTCTACATCAGAGTCCTGAGAAGTATTTAAAATTTCATCATAAGATAATAAACTTGGATGAATTTTCTCGATAATAGCCTCATTTTTTGGTTGAGTTTTGAAAATGTTCATTAGAACTGGGAACATTTTTACTTTTTAAATATATCAAAAGTGTGATTATTTTTTGTTTCGACGTTCTTTCATTCTCTTTTTTACTGCATATAATAATTCTTTACTTACGATATTGATAGCACACGAGTTAGGCGAAAACAAAAAAAAAACACTACCTGTGGTAGTGTTTAAAATTAATTAATTTTCTAATTATTCTTAAAATGTGGAGAAATTTTGATGTGACATTTCGTAGATTTTGTAAAATATTTCATTTAAAATTATTACGAATACTATTCGGATATTTGGGGAATAGTTAAAAAAGGGCCGATTATATTATGATATCGAATATTCGAATATCCTAGTTGGAGTCCCTAGATATACGCCCTTATTTTGCCATGTCTGCTTAATATATTGCTCCGTATAAATTAACTATTGTCATAATTTTAGTAATACCAGCAATTTCCAGGACGTGTTTATGCAGAATATTTTGATAATTCCTTTATCAACTAGGATCGTTAACACTTAAAATTATCACCACACAATACGACGAACATGATACAAATAATAATAACTATAAATAAATAATGGAATAAATAATTCCACGTATTATTCTACTTACTGTGACACCTGTTTCACCTCTTTTAAAGGCATCCTCAGACTATCTTACTTTCACAATGCTTGCTTAACCCTTCCCTTACTATGCAAAAAAAAGCACAAGCTCCTGAGCTGTGTAGCCGTTACATATCAGACAAACGGGAGTGAATCATGACAATTATATGAAGTACTGCTGTAGTAGTGTTATACACATGTGTAACGGATACACAGCTCAGGAGCTTGTGCTTTTTTTTGCATAGTAAAGGAAGGGTTAAGTACGAATGATTTTAATTTTAATATTCTAATATGATATACATTACTATAAAAATAAAAACGAGAAGTTACTGGAAATCAAACTGCAGCATACTGAGAAACTTGTATTTCGAGAAACGTTACATCCGAAGAATTATTATAATTTCGAGCAATTGCATTTGAAGAACTTACCACTTACCGTATCATACTATTCACACAAAACAATACCAATTCCACTCTGTCCGTATCGACTTTATCTCGATAACTGAACTGCGAAAGCGATGTCTGATGAGCAAAAAATTCTATTTGCATTCTGTTGATGCTTCTACCTGCAAACGAAAAAAAATATACAGGTATCTGCCTCAACGAAGCCAATTGACTGCTTGGTGATGTCACATCAATTATCTATCACCAAAGGATTGAACGGCATCTGACAGATTATTTAAATTAGGTATGTGGTGTTGAACGTTTGATAATAATAATGTTTTTTTTTAATTATTTATAACTGCACAAGTATACAAAAATAATTACACGTGGTTTTTAACTGTTGCACAAACAAGTTCGTGCAAACAGCATGATGCGATTTTTCACTACACCAAAGAATTAATTAGGTTTCGTATGAAGTTGGATGAATTTTTTGATACTTTTTTTAAATTTATGTCATGAGATTGTATTTTTGAAGTTGTTTAGATGTAGATTGGATAGTGGTTATTGGTATAATTTTGAAATTAATTATCATATGTCACCCACACGGCAATTTGCTGTTTTATTGATTATGTCACGTAAAATTATCATTACATTTTCTTTCGATCGGTTTCATATTCATACAGCATGGAAGTATGTCATTTTATTTTTAAACATAAACTTTACATTACTCAAAATTTAAATATGCTTTTAAAAACATTGAATTTTAATTAACTAAATTATTGCAATTATATTAAACACAATTAAGATCAAAAAGAACATTCGGTATTTTCTTGCGAAAATGAGTTTTATTATCATAGAAGGTTCGTTTTTATTTAAAAAAGAGTGGGCAAAGCTGTTCTATAACGTTAAAGATTTCTTTACATGGCAAGCAACTTATATCCTCTGGCAATTTATACATTTTCAAATTCACTTAAATATTTAAAACCTTTTAAATAAATATACATAACTGAAAGAATACAATACAGTCATCATTTATTTTAAAAATTATATTGTTTCATTAGATATTTAAAGCTTGGCTGAAAACTATAAGACCATTACTAAATTTAGAAAAAAAATGGTGGCTTAAAGACAATTTTTTTACTTCTACAAATATTATTTTATATATGGTTTGATAGCTATTTTGACCTACACTGTCATCACAATATTGAATTATAAACTCGTGTTTGTGTCAGTTTGGTATTATTGTATAAATATTTTGATATTATAATTATGTATGTAACATTAAATATCGATACTAGAGCAACGGTGGTCTGCCAATACGGTTACAAGGGACTCGCTAAATATCATAGCTATTGGTGATATTCTGGGGAAGTTGTGAATTTATTTATCACTCATATGCAATTATGTATACACAATAATTATTAAAGCTATCGAATGTTACTTTATACAGTTATATTTTGTAACATTTCGCAGTATGTCGTAATTTAATCAATATCAATAGCTGAAAAATGTACGTCAGAAATCCCAAATGTACATTACAACTGTTTTAATCTAAATATATTGCATATTTATAGATTATATAACGCAAAGATCTTAGAATAATGTTTTTCTAAATTTAGCAAGGGGCTCGCCGGCCTTATTAATATTTAACAAGGGGCTCGCGCGAGCTCCCTTCAGCCCACACCTGTGCTAGAGGCTTTATATTTAAAGAACAGAACTATCAATTCGTTACTTACTAGAACTGTGACGATATGTCTCTGTTACAAAGCAGATTTTTTTTCTGCAATCTTAATTTAATAAATTTATTTGTAATAGAAGTTGAACCAATCCTGCCATAAGTTCCAGTTAACGTTGAAAACGAAGAAGCGTCTGGTATCATTAGGAAAGTTCAAACCCAGAGTGGCCGTTATAACTTCGTTACCCAGTTTCTCTGCCTCTACGCCGATCACGCCGACCTATGGGTATTGATAAGGACTAACTTACTAAGCAGGCGCGTTCCGAGGAATGTGGCAGCCCGCGCAAGAGAACGGAAAAGCCACCCTCGACCTATTTGCAACGAAGAAAAGAAAAAACAAAACATTTTTATTTCAAAGTTCTTGCAAAATGGGGTGTGACCACGCGACAAAGTTTTGCGAATTGTGTTATATCACAATCTAGCGTTGTCATAGATACCAGATTTATCTTTTATTGTAAATCTATAATATGTATACAGTAGACAATATCAACATAACGTAGATTTAATTTTCAAACAAAAAATACTAGTTGCAAAAACAATATTATCAATTATGATTAACAGAATACGAATTAACTTTTTACTAAGCAATGTAAATCGAATACTACTACATTAAATTTAAATCGTTAAAATTGTGTACACTAACGACACGTTTTTCGTAATTAAGCATCTTCATGCATCCAAGTGCATGGATGAATTTGAACTGAGGAAAGGACAAAACATGTGGAACTGTGTACAAAATGCTAACTATTCAAATTTAATTTTGAAAATCCACCAAGTACCTTCTGTCGAAATCTTAAAAATTTGACATTGAATGAAAAAAAATAGCAATATCTTGAATTTTCGATGAATTTGGTGATAACTTTGTAAATGATTATTTTTAATATAAAACTAAATTGGATAAGTTTTTTACTCTACGTTACAAAGTGGGACACGTGTTTTTCCTTTTTAAGCAGCATCAACAGACAGATAGAATATTGCAAGCTTTACGATTACACTAAAAATTGATTCTAAAGTAACCAAGTAACAATATATATAGATTTCATTCCAAGAAACTTGATTTATTCTTGACTATATTAGATAATATAATACTTATTAATTGATTTGGAATTTACTTGGTAGAACTCCATTTATAACAGATTAAAAATAACAAAGTATTTTAGTTCTACAGTTTTTAATAATTTTATTCGTTGATAGCTATTTCGGCTTGCGCCATCGTCAGAACTATTCTGACAAAGTTCTGACGATGGCGCAAGCCGAAATAGCTATCAACGAATAAAATTATTAAAAACTGTAGAACTAAAATACTTTGTTATTTTTAATCTGTTAATTAATACTTGCTTGATATGATTCAACTTTTTTATTTAAATTTTTCAGCTGCATTATTTATTAATAATTATAAAACTAATTTATGTGTACAGGGTACAGTCCAAAAACTTTATTCGTACTATAATTTAAGAGATATAAAGTTGTCCATGGATTGCTTGATAAATCTATTCATAATTTCAACTCAGTAACAAAAAAAAATGACAATTATTCAGCGTAGATACTATGAATTCTTATAATACTATAAATGTATAAACGTATTTTTTTATGACAATAATTAAGAATATTACTTGTCAAATTACAAAACGCGAAATGTGACAGTAAAGTTCCAAAACTCCTATTATTCACCCATGTTGTTGGTGCTCAATGGTATCATTGTGCTTGCTGTTGGCGATTTGGATCTGTTCCTTACGACAAGTTCCGGCTAGCTTAATGACACAGTTCTAAACTGAGTTTAACAATCTTAAAGATTATTGATGACTGAAGTATCAAAAGTTTCTCACATTAAGATTAACGAACATAATACATGAACCTGTTATAACTATTCATTGTTAAGTATTCCCTCCCAATTTCAGCAATATATCATATAAATTCAGCTATAATATAATACAACAAGCTTCAGAGATGTATGAGTATAATATTATAATTCAGTGATTTTATTTTGAAAGAAAAGCTAGCGGAACTCACGTCTTGCCAAACTTTTTACTTGAGATTTATTTTGTCCATTTTCGTTACCAATGTAAATCATATGGCTTCCTATCGGAGGTTTCTTAGAAGATTTTTATTTACGAGAACTGCTTGTTACTCAACCTCTTTTTTAAAAACAATATATCAAGTATTAGACCGTTGATTCTTGTTACAGAGTAAATCTATGAAATTGTTATTATTTTGTATTACAACATGAACTTATGAGTTTTTCGGAATCTGTTACAAAGCATTCAAAAGGAACCCCATATAAAGACAAAAGGGACAATGGTATCCAAGAAAAAAACGGCAGTTTTTAAAGCAAAATAAAAATAAAATTTTGCGAATGTTGATTTAAAACATTAAAAATCCTGACAAAAAAGGCGCCGGAACGCCGTTCCACCGCTTTACATGATACAAAAATCCCTGTATATATATATATATGAAGAGAAGGCAAGTATATTTTCAGTCTTTCTCATTATCAACTATTAGATGATAATATATACAAGTAAAACTGTCTTCCTAAATGCTGATTAATGCTTGTAAGCTTTATTTGTACTCAGTTCCACAGTCAATGGTTAAAATTCTTGAACAGAAACACAGAACTTGAACAGAAATGTTATTTTTAATCGATTTAAGAATTGGTGTTCAAAGTGTTATATGTCTGTGATGCTTTCACTTCTCACGTAAGAAAATGAGGTATTGAGAGAGTGTTCAATTCATAGCCTTCGTATTTGAGAGAGGTTGAGCAGCTTACTTACTACAAATAGTCCTCAATGGCAAAAAATATTTTGGATTACTTTGATAAAAGTTAGTTTGATTAAAGGCTATGGAAACATGCGATAGTCTTCGTGTATTGTTGAAAATGAATTAAATATATCATCGTCAAGTGTTGACAATTCCGCACATAGTGGTACTTTATTTTATTTTAAATAAGGTTTTAAATAGTAGTTTTTTGTCAAATTGAAATCGAGTTTGTAAAATTGGCAGTTCGCATATCCTTGTATAACAAACACGGTATTCAATATTAATGATATTAAAAAAGCTTCATACAACAATGTAATAACATATTGATATCAACCCGATATAATAAGAAAATATATAGAAAAAGCCCGAGCTCCCACGAAGCCCTTTTGTGATGACAACTGGTAGACAATTTGAAAATGTAGTGAAATTAATTGTTTTAAAATAACATGTTAAAAGTATAATCGATTGATTCTTTATATTGTTTATGGCCGATATATGGCAACACTGCTTTTGTAAATTCGAAGCAATTTTGCGTAAATTTCTTCATTGCTTTTCCAGAAAAAATTACGAGTAATGTTAATATATTAAAATGGCAAGAACACATTAATAAGAATATTTAACAAGACTTTTTCAGTCGTATTGCTTAAATTAATTTCCAAACATTTTTGGATTATGATAACCACCGCCGTTATTTCCAGAGTCTTCGGATATTCTACGATTATAGCCAAGGCTACTACAAAAGATAATAATTCATATGAAAATATATCAAGTATTGTATGATGATATACATATAAAGTTGATCATAATTTCCGGGTTAGTATTATCTTTTGTGGACCGCTCAACATTCAAAATGAAGAATCTAAAAGCTTCACGAATAATACTCTTATCATTCATAATCAGTACGGCTGCAGGTCGGATTAGGCTCTCCGTCAAACTTGTCTCCCACGTAGGATGTCAGAAGCCATACTTAACTTATCCCCAACCCCACGCTACTTGTTTTTCCTGTTGGGCGGAGTGAAAGCTCTACAAGAAGAGCTTTAAAAGCGGTCGTACGAAGTGGTCACGCCGAGAAACACGCAATCAGGTTTCACTGTGACACTCATTATGAATGGGAACACTTAACAATATTAAAATTCTATAAATAATAATTTGATTATACGCAGCATGTGAACAGAGTATTTTATTAATAGTCTTTCAGTACTGAGTCGTAATCATAAATAAAATTAATCAGTGCCTTACAATAGATTAAAAAATAATAAAAAACACGTAATTATACAAAACTACAATATTAGTGTTAAAATGTGCTATTTTTTATAATATTATGTTGATAATTAATACTTAATAGCTAATATAAATAAAATAGTCACTATATTAAGTTAGTTTATTGAACTTTGAACACCTCTTCTTTGATAATTTTAAAGATGTTTTTGACATTACTTGCCAGAAATACATTGTTTTAAAAAATTAAAAAACTCACTTGTTCTAATTAAACCTTTATTGCATATGACCAGGACCGGTTTCGTTCATAACGAGCGTTATCAACTAGTAATAATCGTCATGGGCAAAAGTGGTCCCCGACCATATAAAATAAAGGTGGAATTACTTCGAATAAGAGTTTTTTTTTATTTTTGAGATTTTTTAGAAAAAACATAAGCCCTCGAGGAGTGAAGTGAGCCAAGTAGTAAAATGGTAAAAAAAAATCTTGAACTCTTAAGTACAATCACGTCTTTACTTAGTGTATTAATGGATTTCACATTTTTATTCTACGGAGAAAGCACTATCGCAATGTGTATTAACTGAGGTTACTTCACTTTTACGATCCTTTAAGACTTATAAAATATTACAACGCATATAAAATATTTTTTTCTAAAATACCACTGGGCTCATTTCAACTCTAATGAACCCTTTTGATTGTTTGAATTGACTATACGATAAATTAATTTTATTTTAAAGCTTAATTTAAAAATACGCAGATAAATAAAACACTCGTCCCTTTTTTGTTTTATAAGATTGTAATTAAATTAAGCTATCAAATAGAAAAAATATTTCCCACAAATAAATCACCGAATTTTCAAATATATGCGTGGTTTTGTCACATCTTACATTTCTACATGACGCCTAAATGTTTTTTTTGTGTCTGTGGAATCACAAAGAATCTTTATCACAACGTTAAATATCGGCATTAAGCACCGCAAGACAATAAAATTCTATATAATACTGTTATACATAAAGCTCCACCCCTTATAATACTTGTCAGTCTTAACCTTGTTTACTGAGTAAATGTTACAAGTTATTTACTTTGCGTTCTAGTGACTTGGCGCTCCTGGCGTCGTAAATAATAAGTTTTCTAGACCCTCGAAGTCTCTCGTAAACTATTAATATCATTTATTAATACCTCTCTGCGTCACACGCTACTCTTTTACTTGTCAAATTTTATTTCTGGAATTTTGCGGGAGTTACCATATACAAAAAAAATAATTACTCAATATTCAATTACCAATAATAATCTCACAAAGGTCACATACCCTAAGGATGATCGTATAACGGCCATTATCTAAGTATTGGGGAAACTCTATATAGAAAGGAAATATTCAATTAAAATTGATAACTTTGTTATGCCACTTGATGATAATTTTAGAATGAAAATATATTTTATCGTAATATCGATTCAATAAAAAGTATGGAGACTTCTGAATTGAATATTGTTATTCAACAATAAATAACCGTGACTATGAGACAGCATTCTTGAGTAAGGTTTAAATGAAGAGCAAATATTCAAAAAGTGCCGTTTAATATCAGTTTTGATAGTCCATCATAAAATCTATGAATGGAAATCACAATGAGTGTTCAATAAAGGTTTTTCCTACTAAAACTAAATCATAAAGTTGACACATTCAAGGAATCTGTGATTTCTCCAACACTCAAATCATCTAATTTAAGATTTCGACTCAAGATGCTTGGTGGAATTTCAATAATAAATTTAAATCGTTCAAATTATGCACATTTACACCACTAACAACCTGGGTTTCGCCTTTCAGCATCATCGGGCGTTTAAGTGAACGAATGAACTTGAACTGACGCTTAGTAAATGAGTTTATCTCATTCACTCTCTTTAAGTTGAGTTAATCTCATTTACTAAGCGTCAGTTCAAGTTCATCGGTGCACTTGAACGTCTGAAGATGCCGAAAGGCAACCCGGATTGTTAGCGACAAAATCTGTGTGAATGTGCATAATTTGAACGATTCAAATTTGATATTGAAATTCCACCAAGTACATTCAGTCAAAATCTTAAATTATAGAAAAATGTAAAGTCTTTCCAGTCATGAAATAAATAAATAATCGTTTGAATATGTTTTGTAGTATCAATAAACGTAATGAAAAGTATATTTTATAAATTTAGATGTATCCTAATAATTTTTATGGAAATACTTCTAGTTTATTATCTGTGAGTGACAGATATTTTGTTATATTATGATGCATAATAAAGATCAATAAAACAGTAGTAATAATTATTATGTATTTCCAACCAAACAACCAAATCTAATACTGTAATCTTAAGCTTCAACGACATATTATTTTCTTGACTTTAAGCTCAATTCTTCCCTTAGAAACAAACTGTCCCTACAACATACGCTTTCCCCTTTGTGGGCGATATACATGTCAAATAAATTATTATTGTTCCCATACGTCAAACCCGAGGGAATCGTTATATACTGATCGACGCCAATCTCTAACAAGCTACTTGTAAACACACATTTACAAATTGGATTGTATTAAGTTCTCGAGATAATGTTGTACGCTTATTCGCTTCAAGAGATTGAGGGCTTTGCATCACTACATCGCCTTTAAATTATAACTGAGCTCCATAATAAAAATCTTGTCAAGTAATAATCTAAAATACTTACAGTATATTATTGAAAAAAAATATCGAAATGGTTACAATAATAGTAAAGAGTAATAATGTTTTTTTTATAAATTTTAATCCATGTTTGCTCCCAATTGAGAGCATATGGCCTCCTAATGGCGATATCTCAACAGATTTTTTTCTACGAGAACTGTTTGTTACTCAGTTGCTAAAACTCTCTTTTTTAATGAGAGTAGTGATAGAAGGGTGCCGCCTGTGTTGTCAAGTGGTCAACGTCGTTGGCTTCGGTTACGTAGGTCACAGATTCATATCCCAGTAGGGACAGTTTTATAAATTGATTTTTCAATCGATTTATGATTTTCTGTTCGAAGGCATGGATGTATGTGATGTCTTTAATCCCCCCCCCCCTCTCACCCATCCTATGAACGGGGCGTATCAAGAGCTATTAGCTAACCACTATTCCTGTCTTAGCTCTATCCTTCTTTTTCTACTCTCTTTGGAAAAAGAGAGGTTGAGCAACTGAGTAACAAGCTGTTCTCTTTGAAACACTTCTGTTGAGATAAACTCCATTAGGAGTTTATATGCTCCACAATGGGAGCGAACATGGTACAAAAAGGGATAGAAGAGAAGTACTAAGACAGGACTAGTTGTTAGCCAATAACTCTCGCTACGTCCGTTTGAGAATAAGATAAGTGGGAGGGAGTACATACATCCATGACTTCGGACAGAAATATATAAATCGATTGAAAAATCAATCTACATATAAAAATTTTCCGTACTAGGATTCGAACACGTGACCTCTGTGTCTAAATCAACAACGTTGATACTCGGCCACGCAGCCGGCAAAAATCAATGCTTACAATGTGGTAAAAATAATAATGGTTACCCAATGTTTTTAAATAAATAAATATTTCAAAAATCTTCACATAATTAAATCTAAAATGATTTATATTACGTGAAGTATGTATTGTGAATCTTATAATACAATAATTTAAATTCTTAAGTACGGATTATGCAATGTTACTTTCTTTAAAATGAAATTTCAAATAATACAAACGAATATTTATGAAATTCCTTCCATTACATGGAATGGCACGTATTTATCAAAATCATGTTTTGCAACATTTAGAAAATCGGAAATGAAAAATGATAAGGACAATATTGCGTAAAAAAATGACAATTCTTATTTCAGTATGCACTGTGCAAAAAGTACGACCAAGATGATCTATTTAAGAAGCCAAAAATAAGCTTAAACTGATAAAATTACTATCAAAAACTTTCTATTTAATCAAGTATTTCGACTGAGGGTGCTTGATGAAATTTCAAAATCAAATCTGAATTGTTGTACCCCTTTTAAATAATTGTCATTTTATTAATAATTCAAGCACATGCTATCATTAAATATTAATTCAAAGGCTTAAAAACAAATCAACTCATTAATAATAGGTCGGATAAAACCCTAGATTTATTTTAAACATTCCTATGTTATTATCTGTTTATTAATATTTTCAAAAATCCCCATAATTATAACAAACCCACTTAATCCATTGAAAAATGTATACATTCAATTTTCGCTAATTTACATTTTAATAACCTTTTAACTTAGTGATGTACTTATATTTTTGTTTATAAACGATACAAACTGTTTACTACGCGTCAGTTCAAGTACATCCGTGCACTTGGAATGCATGAAGATGCCGAAAGGCGAAACCCGGGTCGTTAGCGTCAAAACTCATGGAAAAGTACAAAATTCAAACAATTCAAATTTCTATTTAATCGTTCAAATTATGTACATCACACAAGTTTCTTCAAATAAGACCCGGGCTTTGCCTTTATATATTCAGGCGTTCAAGTGCACGGATGAACTTAAGCTGACTGAATTTTAGTATTTTAATTTTAGTTTTTATTCTTTCTGTATAACTTTGAAAACCGGGTTGAATCGATTATTAGGAAATATAAGAGTTCGAAGTCAGTTTTTGTATTCCTAGTCCTACTTCAAATACAAATCGATTAAATAATCACTTTATGAAATTTTCCGTACAAAAATTCGGTTCCGTAAACACCACAACAGAATAAAACAATGTTTATCATTCCGCTGCAGACCCAACAGAATGTAGAACGAGTTAATCACTTGATTGTAGACCTATTTTTAATCACAATTTTTAGATAGTGAGTAATATTATGTAGCATTCATGAACACACAATTTGGTTGAGTTATTTCGTTGTGTTTTTGTTTATGGTTATAATCATGATATTTTAATGTTCCAGGCGGGGTATCGGGAAGGCAGGTCGTACCTTCAGACGAGTGCTCCAAACATTCACGAGCTGGCGACTCGAACTGTCACCATGAGTCGAGACACTCCTGAAGGAACGCACGGCTTCGGAATATGTGTCAAGGGCGGAAAGGATGCGGGTAAGAATTATTTATGGATATCAAATTATATGTATTTGACCCAGTATACTACTATATGTAAATATTTTTTTGACACTGTTTTATTCCAATACTTTCGATGGTGTTTCGCCTCTTTCGTACTTAAGCAAGCATTTGTCAAAGTAAGTCTGTCTGAGGATGCCTCTGAAAGAGGCGAAAAACGTGTCACAGTTTGTAGCACAATACGTGGAATAATCTAAGTTATTTTGTATTGTTTTATTCCATCTTGCGCTTTTGGTAACAATACATAATTTTTGTTTGAGTATTTCATTTCATTTGCGCTGCCACTCAAGAGTATTGAAAAAATCTTGTTTTGGATAATTTTATGAAACCAGCAGAACATTTAAAATCAATTCTTGTATCGTTGTAAGATATGAGAATCTACAAGAATTATTTGAAATGGTTGTTAGTTTTTTTTGCATCGATCTATTGTCATCGCGACAAATATATCAATACCGGTATTCCAAAAAAACGACCAATTGGGATCTCAGTACCGAGCGAGTAAGTCAAATTCGGTATTTAGATATATTTTTCATATAAAATAACGTCATTAGAAAGTATACATAACAGGTGATTGTCATTAACAACTTACGGTTTCTTAAAATAATAACACACTATAAAAAGAGTTATTCCAAAACCTGACAATATTAATACAACTCTATTAAAATATGTGATGATTTATATTTATTCAAAATTCGGTTTTGGTTAATTTCCAATAACGAAAAATCAGTATTTTTTTCTTTTTTAAAACTGGAATTTTGGTATTGAAAAAACACCACTAATACCGAGATCTCGGTTTCAGTATTACCCGGCATTATGATCCCTATCAATTGTATTGGAAAACTCTTTTTAATTAAATATTTTTCTTTTCTTACATTAAAATAACGAATTTCTACTAATTAATACATTCAATTTATGTACGAATCAAATTATCAAGAATCTGTTTTGACATTTTTCGTCAGGTAACAAAGTAATTGTCGTCCGCTGTGGTCTAGTTGGTTAGAGCTTGCTCTACCGATCAGGTGGGTCTGGGTTCGATTCTCGGTAAGGTCAATGGCAAATTGGATTTTTTTCAATTTTAATTTGAGATCTAAGACATTGATCATTGTTTGTGAAGTTAATTTGCCTTGAGTTAATCTCAGGTGACTTTCAAAAATTCTCATCGAGTATATCTCGTATGATCTTTCAACTTGTATTTGACGCATTGTCGTAAGCTGTAATATCAATTTTTTTTTTTAATTTAAAAGAATAGTAAAAAACAATAAAGTAGTAATTTTTAAACCATGTTCACTCCTTATGTTAACAATATGAACTCTTAATGGAGCTTATCTCACCAAAAGTTGTTCTACGAAAACTATCTACTTCTCAATAAAATAAAAATAATAAAAGATTTTTAGTACTTTTTCCACATAAAATTTATTAGATCAAGACCGGTTTCGCTCATCGCGAGCATTATCAACTGATAAGAAAAATATATAAACAGTGATATTTATACAAATTTAAATTGAAATTAAAAGGTGTTAAAAAAAACAATTTAAAGGATTAGCAAATTACATTATAATTACACAAAATTATAATGCCTTTCCACCAAGTATTGACAGTAAACACCTTAAAAGGTATCTACTTCTCATTAATTTTCAAACCTTTCGTTTCTGGAAATTACAATGATATACGGATAAATCTAGGACATGACTAAACACGATAAATTAATTACTTTTGCTACTTCTTGTTGAATTGGATAAGTGAGAAGACATTTAAACACCACAGAAATCCATGGATTTGAATACAAATCCAATAATTAATTGGAAAATTAGGTTATGATAATGTCAATACTTGAATTCGAACCAGTGAACCGAATAGGGTCACTGTCAAAGAGTGTTAAACACTTTATCTCGTATAAATCTATCTATAATATGTTTTGACATAAAATTGTATTCGCAAGCTCTTTCAAAAAAAGAGAAGCTATTGGATCTAAAAAAAACATTTATTAATAATAAAATAATATTTTTGTTTACGTAATAGTCTCAAATATAAAGTACGCTTTATTTATTCATCTCTAAAATTTACTCCTTGGATGTTGAGTTTATAGAATGAATCTCCGAAAAAAGATCTTACATAAGAAGAATTCTATCCGAGATAAGACATCGCATAAATTTACCTAATCCTGCGTGACGCAAAGAGTCTCCTTAAAAAAATATGAACCGGCTGTAAAAAAAAAACGATAACTACGCCACTGAAACAGCCCTTACATAAAATATTATTTCTTAGGGGTTGTTCGGTGTTTACCGAAGCACGATTATCGCACGACACCCTATCAAGCCTTCGATCAAATTCAGCGTAGCGTTACAAATAAGTATTTAACTATACTCCCACACAATCAATAACAACGGAGCTATGAATTCAGACGAATTAATTTTGAATACACTAGACACTTTTTACATGGTGAATACCTCCTACACAATACAGTGTAAAGAGGTGTACCAAAATGAAAAAAGTAGTGATGGATAGATTTCCTTGTATAAAAATCAATTCTGGATCGTAAACTTTTTTATTCATTATTTTCCATATCCATATCCAGTTTTGCTAATTATTTTAAAAAATAAACACTGATTTTTCATTCAATTTCAATAAATGAGGTTTTTATTGAAATTGAATGCCTTTTCACCAAGTATTGAAAGTGAATACATTAACTGGATGGCTGCCACAGACGAGTTGTCTCGTCAAATTGTTCGTTCTCAAAACGCCAGAGACTAGTTATCTCGCCAATAATTAATTTAATTGATAATTGCAAATTTTGTCGGCGTGCTAGGTAAAGAAGTATTTTTTTCTACAGCAGCCAAAAGGTTAAAAGCTTGTTACTTAGTTGCTCAACCATTGTTTTTTAGAAGAGAGCAAAAATAGCGCAAGGATACGGCTAGTGGTTAGCTTACTGCTCTCGCTATGCTCCGTTATTTGGATTGGAAGGTAGTTTTTAGATATCACAAATATCTATGCTTTGTACCGAAATTGAAAAATCGGTTGAAAAAATGGAAACAAACGACGTTGGCACTGTTCCTCTCCTCCCATCTTTCTGATCCTTAAATAACTGGGTGTAGCAAAAGCAATTAGTTAACCACTAGTCTTGTTCTAACCTTATCCTTCCATCCCTACTACTATCTTTGAAAAAAGACAGGCTGAGAGACTGAGTAATAAACAGTTCTTGTAGAAAAACTTCTATTGATAAAACCTCAATTAGGAGGCCACATTGAGAGTGGACATGGATAAAAAAAATATATCAAATATATTATAGTCGAAGTCCAAGTGGATATTTTAACTTTGAATCGTTCAAACTATGTACATTCACACAGATTCTGTCACTAACGACCCGGGTTTCGCCTTTCGGCATCTTCAGGCATTCAAGTGCACGGATGAACTTGAACTGACGTTTAGTAAATGAAAGTTTCGTGTTTTGCCAACAGATTTGAGTAGTAAGTAGTTTCAAGAATTATATAATCTGTTTGTCGGCAAAGGTTTTATGATTATATGATTTTATGATTATATAGGGTATAGAAGTGGAGATGTGGGAAAGTTTAGTATTTCATTTAAAATCGGAAGACTTTGCAGCTGTGCTTTTAACATTGTGGATATTTTAACACTGTGGATATTTTAACATTTGTTTTTTAAGTGGTTTAGGTAAGATACATTATCGTAGAAGACGAAATGTTTTAGCTAATTGCTCATCATCCTGTTTTCAGAAATGGTTATGTAAGTAAAGGCTAAATCTTTTTACGCAATTATGGTTTTATATATAAATCAATTATTATGAGTGTAGTATAAGTATACCCGTATTTAAGATATCTCTAGACGACATAATGTCAATGGGTCAAAGTGATTCAGTTACTTCAGCTAGAAGAAAGCTTCTATGTTACATACAGATCTTCAGCAAATTTTATTGATTAGTTCTCTGCGACTCGCTTAGTCACTATTGTAACTTTTCTTATAAATAAACGCGTTACATTGTTTTACTTTAACGAATATTCTATTTCAGTCGACCTTAGTATTAATTTTATGTAAAAACATATTCTATGTCGCACCAAAAAGTAATTTAAGATATTTTAGATGCTTTTAAATTCAATATTTTGTATGAACCATTTAAAGAAACTATAAACTTTCAACAAAAACTGTCGAACTTTGCTTTTATTGTATCAACATAAAACAATACCACGATACTACTATATCATTTCATGCGATATGTAATGAAAATAAGTTTACTTTAATATAAGTCAGATTTTAAGACACATTAAGAAACGACTCAGTTTGACACTTGTCTAAAAGTTATATTATTATACTCACCAAACAAAGCATCTCACACAAATATTAATGACATTAACATGCATACATGTCACTGATATGTGACAAATTTAAGTCAAATTCGCACGACATCATGCCAGGTGAATGACAAATTATAATTTGTCAAAAAAAAAAATCGAAAATTGTTGACTGTTAAGTTGGTGTGAAATTTAAATTATTTCGACTAGCAATAAATGAATTGTATTTATTTGATATATTACATGTTACTATTACCCAAATAATAAATAGTATATTTCTGAAGGTTGTAACTGTTGTAAATTTTTTACTACTTCCATATTTTTATGAAGACCAGCACCAGTTGTGCTAATCACAAGCTATATATTAACTAATGGAAAATAAATCTTAACTAGGATATTATATCAAGACGGATCCACTGTCAACTAGACCAGTGTTTCTCAACCTTTTTGGGAACGTGGCCCCTATTGAGTGTCTATATTTTTCTGTGGCCCCCATACTATGGTTTTTTCTTCCCATGAAAATTATAATTTCAAAAACCCGCCTTTTTTTATAGCTCTTCCGAGATTTTCGAATCTAGAATGCCAGGAATTTATTTTATTTATAGATTTACAAAAAATAGCTGCGTGACGTCCGCCATTGTGCTCTTCCCTGTATCGTTTTATCAATACCCGTGGCCCCCCTAAACTGTGTTGTGGCTCCCCAAAACGAAAATAAATCTCTGTGGCCCCCTTAGAACACGCTGTGGCCCCCTGGGGATCCACATGGCCCACCGTTGAGAAACCCTGAACTAGACAACGTTGTTGGCTTCAGTTGCAGAACTCATGAGCTGGAATTCATATCACAAGGTTTTAAATCAATTTATAGATTCTGTTCGAGGGCATGAATCTTTATGATTCAAAAATTCCTTCCCACCACCTATATAATACTAAAAATGGTGCATAGCAAGAGCAATAAATCAACCACTAGTGATGTTCTAAATTTATCCATGTATCCTTACCAACGCGGCCGCGCAGCAGTTGGGAAGCCCCCGCGCACTCATTCCGGGTTGGCGCGCACTACAAGGCAGTTATTCAATTAATATTTGATCGGTCCGCGCAGTCTTTGAAATTTCCGCGCAGCTAACTTCTTGTCTTATTGCATTCCTTGCAGCCCTTTGTTTCTTATCGCATTGATCTTTACTCTCTTTGAAAAAATAAAGGTTAAGTTACTAAGTAACAAGCAGTTTTCGTAGGTTCACCTTCATTATGAGGCTATATTCTTCACATAGGGAGTATACATGATATTAAAATACTTTCGACTCATCGATATATTGTATAAAATTAATATTCTTGATTATATTTTTCAATATATTCATTGTATATTAAAAATACCTTAATACCATTAAATTAAATGTTTGATAATAAAAACAGATGAGGATGTTTGAGAGAGAGGGTGGCTCAAATAATATGTATTTATCTTTTTATTTTCTACACAGCTGTTACTAATTCGTTGTTGTATAATTAGCTTGTGACGCAATGCTGATTATTGAAATATTAAATGTCACTTGTTTAACTACTTTACACTTTCAAAACCTAATTAACTTACTTAATATGCGTAGAAATGTATCTAATCTACAAAACACCTTTTGCGTTCCATACATAGATAGATACTCGCTGTGCTATATTTAGCATTCATTGTCTCCTCCGGTTATTTTGCAAACAAGATTTTCGTGTGGGCGCCTTATTGTTCTTCAGCGGATTTCAGCCCTTTGTTTTATTCAACTTAATCTTAAATACACTCGTTTCCATAAATCCTCCAAACAATGGCAACTCTCCCATAAGGTCTGTCACATTAAAAACAGCAAAGAAGAACAGCTGATAAAAACTGTTCTAGACAATAGTCTAGAAATAAAACGCCATGCTAAATTCTCTACGGATTTTGATAAGATTTACTGAATCTTGCTAAATGTGCTAACTAACGAAGTTGTAAAAATCTTCCATCACTTTGGTCGTGTGGTAACGATTTGGGAAACCTAAGTTCACATCCCCGAACGGACATTAAAGTATTGTTGCTTAAATATATATTTAAAATTATTATTGATAAGTCAGTTATTGTTAACTCGTCTTACATACTTCAATAAACATTTTTATGATGAAAAAACGTGTCTTTTTAGGCATTCGAGGCTGTCGAGCATTTTCAACTGACTGTCAGTTGACAATGCTCGCAATGAGCGAAACCGGTCCTAACCTTTTAAATAAAGTGGAATAAATTACAAAGAAATATTGTGTTTTTATTAATATAGTGCCTTTCCACCAATTATTGACAGTAAACACCCTTAAAGTGATCTATAAAGAACAGTTTAAATTCAAAAATAACTATGTGTCGTTTTTGACTTTACTGACAGTCAGTTGACAATGCTCGCAATGACCAGAACCGGTCCTGACCTTTTAAATTAAGTGGAATAAAGTACAAAGGAATATTTTGTTTTTATAAATGATCTTTGCAGCTCACAAGTAAACAGATAGCATTTTTTTATCAGTGTATTATTTTAATATAGAACTGTTGGTGATGATTTTAATCATTTCTTAAATGGTTAGACATAGACAAAAGTATAGATATTTCATTTATAACCTCATTCAGTTGAACTATAAAACCTCTCTCTTTATCCCCATTACTTTTTCGTTCCCTATAGCATGGTTCTTAAAATCACCACGGTGACTTATACTCACTTATTTTCTACATTATACTCGACCTGTGGATCCCCTTTCATACGAGCAATATATCCCATCGGCTTCCATTATATCGGGAAAAGCTTTTCAGTTGTGCCAGGTACTTTTTCTATCACTCAATATTATGCCTTTTATCCTTACCCTCAAGCAAAATATAGTGCCTGTGCTTTATTAGAAAAAAACAAGCTTTTGGTTAACAATTATTAGACTTCAAAAGTTTGATAAAGAAATTGATTATGGTTTACTGAAACAAAATAGTTTCATCAATTTACAAATGAAATTAAATTTATTTTATATGCCGTGTGAATTTTTATAACACATGTTTTGTTCTAAGTAAATAAACATGTATTAGCAAAATATAGTTTGATTCTAACTCTACAGTTATTGCAACATTAAATGCAACATTAAATATGACTGGAGTGGCTTTAAGTTGTTTCCCGGCAAAAGCAGTATCACATTTTGTTATTTTTCGATGTTAAATTTGAAATCTTATAAATTGATTTTTATAAGGTCTTTTTATTATCAAAGTGATCTCATTCAGTTTGAAACTTTCAAAGCATGTCACACTTAAAATGTATGCAGTAATATCAATTATTCTTAATGCTTTCATTTTCCTTGGTAAATATATTTTCAAATGAATAGTAAATTTCGTTTTTTATGAAACGTTACGTATTTTTTTTTATGGGTGACAATCGTGTGACAGTATCTACGTTTTGATGTGTTTACTTTCCCGAAATAATATTGAAGTAGCAAAAGAGCGTCCAGCGAACAGTTTAATTGTATCGATCAAGTTAATACATTAAACGGGGACTTCAGCGTGGTGAATTATACAGCGGATTGACAGGCGTTCGACGAGGATTGATTATTCGTCAAAAACTAATTACGTCTGCCATGTTTCGATTTAAGCCTCAGTAAAGTGCCAACTGGCGCGGCGTACGCGTTAAGAACGACTGTAATATTATTTGACAGTAAGGAATCGAAAAAAGGTGAGCTTAGTTTCTTGTGACGTGTATTCGTGAAAGAATGTTATGTTGACATATTGTACAATCGATGTTAGAATGGATACAACGCCTTAAACAACAAGTTCTCCTATAAAAAGTTTAACTGAAACTTCTATTAATATTCGTATCGTAATAAATATTACATTTGAGACATATAAACAAAAGTGGCTTCCATTTTTCATTTGTTTTTCAATACAGACATTGTGACAGGTAAGATAATTTGATACACATTTGTTGTTGAATGTATTTTTCTTGTCAGTCACAAATTTGAGGAGCAAACATTCAAAAAGTGTTTTGTCACACAAATACAAAGCTTGGAAAATGATGATTTAAGTGTTGCAAAAGTGACGGTTTGTATGAATGTGTCAACTTTATGATTTCATTTTAATATGAAAAAAAACCTTTTTGAACACTAATTTTGGTTTCCATTCATAGGTTTTATTATGGGCTATCAGAATTGATATAAAACGCCATTTTTCAAAATTTGTGACAAAACACTTTTTGAATGTTTGCTCCTCATTTATCTTTATGTTGTTCAACAATGTTGTTGTCCGAAAAGTTAATAAGATATTTTCGATTGATTTGGCGGTAATTTTGTGTAAGTTTATTTTTAATATAAAATTATTCTTTGTTTCTCCACTTTTTTATCGTAAAACATCATCAGTTTATTCGTAAACCTTGCGATGTTTTTCCTGATGATGCTTTTTAAAGAAGCGGAACAAGTGTCACAGTTCGTAGCACCGTAATTCCGTTTTTAGCCTTACCGATTATGCTATTATAGTTCATTTCTATCACAGGAAAACTATTTAATTTGCGATGTATAGTACAGTTAATATGAGCTAAAAACCAAATAAATATTTGTTTGTAGCGACGGGTAGAATTACTTATATTTTGAAAACTATTGAAACCTTCCTGAGAATACAAGCATCGTTCAAATGAAATCAAAGCTTTCAATACTGCCATTGTTTTCATATTAATATGAATAATGCAAATCGGTATTTAATCTCGCCACACAAAAGCTATGGTATCTTTGATCGGTGACAATAATTTTTATTGTTAGGATTCGAAAGCTTTAAAATTCGTTTATATATTTTTGCAATTTAAAATTTTTGACTTTGTTTAACCGTAATTATCTCTTGAATATGTTTCAAACGTCAACGATATGAAAAAACTTGTATTCTGTATAATAAATAATAATCGAAAAAAGTATTATCAAGATTAGGCATGGCAACATTCTTCATATTTTTGAAATGGTATATATTATTATTCTTTTAAAACAGTATACATATCGACGTTCATATTTTGAAAATGTCAGTTTCACGCTATTTTTTCATTTTAAGTTGACGTTATTCACACCCTCAGGGTATGTAGCCCTTAATGTTCAAGAGTCGTAGAGCCTTCTACGTCGTAGCCTGAAAGCTTAGATCACCGTAGATAGGAAACCTTTTCCTCTAAGGCTTAGCGTCATTGCAAGGGAAACTTTCAAACTTCTTTATGGTATATTAACATCAGCCTTCACCAAGCTCTTTTTATAAAACTTTTGGCATGTTTGACACAGTTTCTCACGTGTTTATAAAATGGTAAAAAATAATATTACTTTTATAAATATTATATTGATTCTATGAATATTGTTTCATAATTCATGTGTATTTTTTAAGCACAAGAAGAGAATTTTTTTAAAAATATGCCCAGACCAGAGAATTCTTTATTCAATTAAATGAAAAAATAAATTATTCATTATTTTCAGTCATTTTAATAATAACGTTTAATTATAATGAGATAAAATAATATTTACATTTCATTTTTCTGTTGTTTCGTTTAACTGAATTCAAATTTCAGTGTTTGTTTGCTTAGCCGAAAATCCGTCTGTAGAATAAAAAAAATCTTAAAATAAAAGTATTAATACAATTAGTGTTGTTTTTATGTTTAAAATTCATTAATTTTGGCAATAAGGTAGTCTAAATATATTTTTTATCTAAAAACATACTAATATTAAAGCTAGAAAACGCAAACAATACATTTAAACCTGGTTCTAAAATATGATAAGGTACGAGGTTGATTTTATAGAGTTTTTTTTTAATCAGGAACGAAACCAAATTGAAAAGTTTTTGAGTAATCGGTTAAAATATTGACATAATTAACAGGGCAGGGCTGTGGAGTCGGAGTCGCGGTGCTTTGGCCAGAGTCGGAGTCAGAGTCATGAAAAATGAGCGGCTCAATTTTTTTTAAATATATTTAATTATGTACAAACAAAATAGTCCAAAGTGTTGTCATTACATGCTTATCTGACTAAAGTTGATCTGATGGTATACATATATATGTGTTAAAATGAAATTATTGAAAAAAAAATTCAGTCGTCTTTTTTTTACACGACTCCACAGCCCTGATAATTGATATTGATGAAATAAAACTTCCTGCCAATTAAAATAAACTAATCTAAAGAAGAGTTTCCAAACTGAAAAATATACCAAATTTAAATCGTTAAAATTTTGTGTATTTCCACATATTTTGTCACAGATGACATTTACGTACACGAATTAAGCTGATGCTTGGAAAATATAGTTGTATCGTGTATATAAGAATAAAATTTAGTATAACTACGTTAAATGATACCGATGACGATCTAGATATTTTTTACCAAGGGTTTGCTTTTTATGACTTTAAATCAATTAAGAAGAAATAATTGGGCACCCTCGCCTGCTGTGGCCCAGTTGGCTAGAGCTTTCTCTACCGATCACGCAGGTTTGGGTTCGATTCCCGGTTAGATCACAGTGAATTTGAGAATTATTCAATTCAAAGTTGTGATCGAAGACTGGGTGTTTGTGATGTCAATTCACATTATTACCTCTCCTCCCATCCTTCTGATTCCTTAATAATTGGGTGTAGCAATAGCGATTAGCCAATCACTAGTCCTGTTCTAGCTTTATCCTTCCTTCCCTACTACTCACATTGAAAAAAGTGAGGTGACTCAATAACAAACAGTTCTCGTAGAAAAAACTTCTATTGAGATACCTCGATTAAGAGGCCGTATGCTCTACATTGGAAGCGGACATGGATTAAAAAAAAAAAAAAATGGGCACCGAATCTTTAGCAGTCGATTCATCATCAACATGTATTGTAATAATAATGACGTTTGTTACGATAAAACAGTTATCTGTTTTACCAACATCATTTAAATATTATTGAACAATAGATTAGAACTTATGTAGTGTTTTAAAATGTAAGCATTCGCCTGTTTCACAAAGGAAGAAAGGCTCTACGTCGCGCCGTAGTTTCAGAGTCCTGGGTCGTAGACGGTATGTACTATGTAGTAGGCTTCGATCGATGAAAATACTACGTGAGAGAAGGTTTCGTGCCTGCTGGTGTTTGCTACCCCACTGCCCGCCTGCCCCTCTACTCTCTGACACTGAAAAGGGTAACAATGATGATTCTCGTGCGAAAATCGTATGCTATGTTGTGAATAAACGAAAGAATTGTATATATTTTCAGCTTTTCGACAAGTACTTACTTTAAAGCGTTTTGTTATTTATAGCCATATTTATTGACAAGATTTTGGATGTTCTCATAAATACATATTTGGGTTTAGCTCTTGCTTAGAAGAAACATTTAGATAACTAACATACTTACTAAAATATATTTAACGAATTTCACATAAGCTCTATAGAAAGATTAAGGACTTTGATTGTGAAAATGAACGATTCGTACCAATTATCAACAGTAAGGCATCCAATCCCGGGATACCGTTCAATTTTCTGATCCCGAAATTCCGTGATTGAGATGGCTGCGATCCCGGGATTTCGGGATTGAGAAATTTTCAGCAAAACCCGAAAATTTACACGAAATTGGCAAATTCAAGATGTAAATTTTTTCGGGGAGCTAAAAAAAACGAGGTTCTGTGAGAATGTGGGAAAAAAGTATACCAAATCGAGAATTTCAAATTCCTCGGTGACCTAAAAAAAAAACAAGCTTCTGTGAGAATCTGGGAAAAGTATACCAAATTGAGGATTTCAAATTCCTCGGTAAGAAAATCCCAATCCCGGGATCCCGAAATCCCGATCCCGGGATCCCGAAAAATAGGGGATCAATCCCGAAATCCCGGGATTGGAAAAAGGCTCCGGGATTGGATACCCTAATCAACAGTATGTATTTTAATAATATAAAAAATATCAACGTATTTAGTTCTACATTTTTTTTATAAAATGTGTTTATAGCTATTTCAGCGTGCGTCATTGTCGGAACTATGTTTAAACTTGTACATACTCAGCTATGTATACTGCCTTAAAAGAGATGCACAATACATATTGTTATTTGCGCCAACATCCTAATTTACATTAAAATTATTACATCTATTAAACATGACCAGTATTTCTAAGAAAAAGTATGGTTCGATTCGAGGTAAATTAGTTCAAATTAAACGGATTATTTTTTGTTGGTTAGGTTTAATTTGTTAAATTTTGTTAAATGTATTGTTGGTTACATTAGGGGCTAATACAGATCATTTACATCTTATAAACAATTGTAGAACTAAATACGCTGATACTTTTTACCTTATTACAATGGAGTTCTACTAAGTAAATTCCAATTCAATCAATAAGTTTGTATTTTATTTATTTGAGCAACAGATAACGCGAAAAATTTTCGGTGCTGTTTTCGAGGATGGCATCTGGGATGTCGGCACAGCCGTGAGTTTAAAAGCATCTACAGTGAGTCTGACATTGTCAGATTTGTTAAGCTCAACTTTTACGCTCGGTCGGACACATATCACGCATGGATGAATGTAAGCCAACAAAATGTATCACATTTACTAGTTTCGAGAGAAGAAGCGTTGGAAGATCGCCATTTTGCTAAATGAATGGGGTGTCGCACGACCTGCGAGTGCTGAAGGTCAGCGACAAGCGTATGAAGATGGAGGATAGAGTAGAAAAGGGAGAAATAGATCGGGGTGACTAAGGTTCACCCCAGACTGTAGCACCAAAAAAAAAGAAGAAGAAGATAACAAATATAATATGAGATAATGATATATAATATGAACAAATATCTTTTTGTCATTTTTAATTGATTAGCAAGATACAAGAAAATATAATTTCTTCCTTACTCTTCACGATGATTATCTTATTAGCAGAGAATTCAATCCCAGACCCTCTTTGTGATCCCGGGATTTCGGAATTCACAATTTTTCCAATCCCGGAACCCCGGAATCGAACATTCAGCATAAAATTGTCTATAAGTTGGTATTCGGTATGGTGATTTTTTTTTTCATTAATTTTCAAATCCTGGTATATTTCATGCCAATTTAAAAAAAAACCAGGAATTTTTTATACCTCACTCAACTTTCTGTAATTTTCTCAATCCCGGGATTAATACTGTCACAATCCTGCGATTTCGGGATTACAGAATTGGACAGAATCCCGGTATATGAGACTCTACTTATTAGCAAAACAAAACTGTTCATATATCGAGCTTTTAACGGAAATGAAAAGTTTTTGAAAACTATCCAACAATGCATAATATAAAAATATGTGTACTTCTCGCCTTAATCGACAAACAATCTACGACTAAGCTTTTAGAGTTAATACTTGTTAGAAAGTTTCTTTAAAGGGTTAAATAAAATCTTTATATGTGTTTGTTTGACTCTTTCCTGTTTCCGGACCCAGCACACGAACATATTACTTTCTCCTTCGTGTGCCCGCTTAAAAGATTAAAAAAGGCTTTCGTTAGTATAAGGATGCGTCGCAATGAATAAGAACGCGTCTTGTGCGTATTACACAATACGTGTTAAAGTAAAAAATGTTTTCAATTAACATTTTAAAACTGACATGCATTTTACAAAGTCATCCACGAATCAATCGAAAATAGTTGTTATATTTTGGTAATTATAAACATGTTGTTAATTTTGAAATCATCTCCAAATTCTCAAAAGGTCCGTGTTGTTGTATAAATACTTGAATTCTGTATAGACAAAGAAGAAGCCCTTGATATTATCAGTTAACTATTATTTACTTGAAAGTTCTGTTGAGATATGTCACTGTCAAGTTTGACAATGCGATATAACTTACCGCGTGTCACTTTGTATCTACTCCTGTAAAATTAATTAACGCCAATTATATTTGCAGGCTCTAGGTTCTGTATTGCTAATGAAATACTAGAGACAGCAGTGGGCTGATAAATTACTGGCACCGTTTCGACAATTATATAAATGATATTATTGAATAGTAACAATTATTTAGAAATTGAAGAAAAGTAAGAACCACGTAATTGTTCTTGTCTGCTTAGAATACTTTATTTAACGACAGCATTCTTTATTTTATTTTAAATATGTGTTGTACTCTCATTATACTGTTTGGTGCAATTATCGCCAACCAGGTTTTAGATTTGAACAACATACTTGCCTGTCCGGACCTTGTAGTCCAATTTATAAATTTTAAATAAGTAACCCACAGAAAAAAGACAACGTATGGACAAAAGATTTTTTGCGACTGAAAATTCTATGAATAATAAAGTATGTTTGAGAACGGAGATAGATAAAATAAAGTTGTAACAAAGATATATAGGATGAAGATAAAAAACTTGGGATTTATATTTACGATATATTATTTTGAGTTTTAAAATACCAGAAACAACGCGACAGATATTAGTTTTTTTATTGCCAACAATTATTATTAACAAAAGAACACTTATACGAATATTTAGCCTACTGTTTATAAGTCAACAGTGAGATTTTAGTCAGCATTTTTACTCTATTTAGTGACGTACATATTTGATGTGAAGTGATAAAGCTGTCAGATCATTTATTATTAAAGAAAACTGAATTCCTCAATCAATGTACATACAATTTGAACAGCATGAATTTTTAATGAAGAGTTCCTTAGTTACAAAATTTTGTTGTAATGATAAAAAAAATGGGATAAAATACAAACTTACAGTTAGACAAATGCTTAAATTTGAAGAAATATTGAAGAATTGAAATATCACAATGTAATTTCGTCATTTTGAACTACTGGAGAATTAAAGCTCCAAGCCGTTAATACAGATAATATTGTAATGTCATTTAAACATGTTTATTTTTTAATAATTTCTGCGTATTAAATATATTTTACATGAATAAAATTCATTAGTTTAAAACACATGAATACATTTTTTTAATTTAAATGAAAAATATTAACTTGAGGCAGTTTAATATTCTTTTTTAAAGAATACTTTAACAGAATAGTAAACAATTTTACATTTATTTTTTAATTAATTATTTATTCAGACGTCATAAAAGTTCCTGGCGAAAGCCTTTTCAACTCTCCACTGTTTGCTTGCCCCTTGTTCACCATGATTGGTAAGGCTCGTGTTTATACATACTTAAAGTAAGGGTTGAATCAGGGTCCCGGTAGTGGGTATATTGCAAACGTGTATTGTGGCACGTTCATCAAGTTGCGACAAGATTGTATGACGAGTTGTTGTTCTTGAGGCTCTGGAGCTTTTGTTGGCCACTAAAGCTTTTAGCTACCCCTGAATACATACTTGCTATAATTATGTGACAGATTAGCGGTTTATAGAGATTTTGATTATAATTAAACGTGCTCATCATTAATTACTTTGATGTTGGGTATTTGTAGTATATGTAGTATTTTTATAAAAAAAATCGTATTTTAATATATATACAGCTTACTTTTTTGAAAAAGTGCTTATACGGCCGAGACAAAATTCGATTGTACTATTTTGCCGAATTATTTTTTACAGTGAGTTGACGATACTGAACGAAACCGTTGTTGATACTATTATTAAATATTATAAATGTGAAATGTGAAATGAGAACTATATATTAGGTTTAAATGGAATAAATACAATGCGTTTTCATAAAAAATTGACAACTTACGCTACATTTTTATTATTTATTTTTTGACATGAAAATTGAAAAAGATTAACAAATAATAAATTTATAACTTTAACAATGAAGAAAAAACAGAAAGTAATTGAATATTAAAAAGTAGAATTAGTTATTAAAATTGGCAAGGAAGTCAACTGAGTAAGCTCCGACAAACTCTACTTTAATATATAAATATAGCATTCGTCGAAACTCACCCACGCCCAGGTAGCATATGTCGATATGTGTAGCAATATTGTTATGTTTACGCTTTAAAAATTGGAATCAATTTTGTATATGGCATTGTTAAATTCAATCAAATGCTCTAGGTAGAATTAAAATATAATAATTTTATTCCACTGTAAAAAAAAATGACAAAACTCAAATATTATGTAAATAAAAATTGTTTAAATATAATATAATAATTATGTTAAAAATAACATAAATATAACATACGTCAGAATAACACTGGTCAGATTTGCATTTTGAATCACAGTTGTTTACAACTTTTAAATGTGACAATTATATGCATGGCATGCAACAAGTTAAAATAATACCGCTCGGAAAAATCGTGGCGTTATGACTTTGGCACGAAAGGTAGAGTGGCGTAACTGGCCACAAAACCGCCCGTTTGCCACCGCCCGCGTTGCTCAGCTGCCCACCACTTTTATTACGCTCAGACGCTAGTAACCATGGTGTGCAGCCATTTCAATCTTTTTCATCTCCGCCATTACTTGTTATGACTTCCAGCATGCAAGATTTTTCATGAGAGCGGCGTCTGTAATGTAATATATACACAAAAGAAATTCACGTTTACAGGAGTGATTTGGAAATTATTTGTTAATAGAAAGTGAGTGCCATGATAACTCTACTTACTTTTACCGAAATACGCCATTTTTTCGTACGATAAAGTTGGCACACGCACATTATTTTGTGAGTCATGAGATTAAAACAGTCTGTTAAAAGAGTTGTGTTTTGAGTTATTTACACGAAAAATTTTTTTAAGCAGAACTAATGTTCTTTAAAATTTATTTAATCAATTAAAGTATAATTGTATTCACATGCATGGATTTTCGTCGCCACAACAATGACGATATTAAGTTTTATTTAAAGGTTACTTACTCACGATACCACCAAAACACAGTCATATAAAATTGATATAAATTACAAAAAAAAAAACAGATACAAAGGTAAAACATTACAGTGGTTTGGTATTATCAAAATTACATTTCTTTTCGTGAATTATAATTAAGATCTGAATTTATTTCATTCGTGTCCTTTATGTCACATACTTAATAACATACGGGCGTATCTAAAGCTTTGCAGTTATAATGAATCGTAGTTCTACTGAAATATGGTAAAATAAAGTTAATTTTTAACATTTTTATATTTGGGAACAATTTAATGGTCAGAGTTTAAATCAATTTTTAGTCAGAATTCAAATAAACTTTTGGTCCGAATAAAATTCAATTTTTGGTCAGAATAAAAATATGAACGGTCAGAATAAAAATATTATACGGTCAGATTTTATAACCATTTTGATTATGTAAGGTAAGGTTTTTTTTCAATTTCAATTTCATTTAAATTATGAATATTTTATATAAATTCTGACCATTAATTATTTATTCTGCCCTGTGTACACTGACCGATATGTTATGACCATTTAACATAAATTATGACCAAAAATGTATTAAAATTCAGACCGGGAAAATACGAGCCTTTATATTTTATTATTATCATCAATCCTAGTCACAGAAGTTGTGTATTTCAGTAGAACTGAGATTTCTCATATCTTCAAAAAATTAAATACGCCCGTATATTATTAATGATGTGATATAATTATTTGAAGCCTAAATTTTAAAAGTTAAAAAATGCCACATCGCCGAACAAATTTTATAATAAAGTGTTAAATCACGTTTAGAAACACTGCTCTACTCGATTATACCACACATTCTTAAGCATATTAAGATTCTTTTTATTGAAAACTTTTTACTTTAAAAAAAAAAATGTTCATTATTGTTTACTTTACAAGACTCGGCTATCAGCTTTCACACACTGTTACACTTCACACCGATAGGACACTAAGAATTTTGTATTACGATGTTAAAAAAACAACGGCAAGAGAACATATTTGTAAATCACAACTTTAAAATTGGCATTTCTTCTCAAGGTCAACCCACTCTCTTGCGTGGCGAGTTACAGCCGCGAAAAGTTAACATCGTAAATGGTATGCAATGTGCCAAAACTTCCCCTTCACAACTTTTTCAAATCAGCTGAAAAGTTTTCTTGTTCAAAGATTTTTACTGCTTGCCCATTTTTCTCGATTTGCATTCTCCATATCTCAAACTGATGTATGCATATACAAAGTATATGAGAGAAAAAACTTATTTTAAGTTAAGCATTAAAAAAGAATTTTATTTTATGTTCTCGCAGTCATGATGCTTACCTTTTATCTTTGGTTTTAAACAGGTAAGGCACAAAACGATGTAACGATTACTAGAAAGTTAATTGACTGACTTTTTTTTAGGTCTCGTGCAGTTTTCTAAAATTTTCTCAATTCCATAAACGTTAAATTTCAATCAATTTTATTTCGTACGTATTCAATTTTATCAAATGATCAACACTCACACTAAAAATGGTTATGATAAGTAATACCTACCTCAATATTTATTAATTTATAAAGTACTCTATATAATAATTTGTTGTATGAAAATATGTTGCCTTAACCAAGGTTCGTTTCAATAAAATTCTTTAGCTCATCGCGAGCATTTGATCCATGATAGAGACCAGTATATATATATATTTTGTTTATTTAAATTAAATAATGCATTTCCATCAAGAATTGACAATGAACACACTAAAAGATAGAAATAGTGTTTCATATTATAAAAAAGACTCGTCTATATTTAAACGCGAAGACCGTTTGTAAGAGATTAATTAAAGAAAAAAAAACACTTTGTCGCCTGTAAAAGAAAGCATTAGAACAGAAGTTTTTCAAAACGGAATCGAAACCGATAAAGTGTAAAGGTTTTCCCGTATTTTTCCTATTTGAAAAAACTTTTCTTTTTCGCCTCGGCAAATGTCAATTCTTTGCTCGGATTTCCCGCACCCGCAAACTCGCGAACTTTTCAATTACTAGAAAGTGTCGATAGTTTCGAAAATAAAATAAAAACTTGTTTTCGAATCTGCTTCCATTTTGAAACCTACAACTACATATTCGTACTTGGGTGTATACGAATTGTTTTGCAAGATGCAAAAAAAATATTGATTAAATAACTTCTTGGTTTTAAAACATCAAAACATGTATTGACCTATGAATTGGTGATAGATTCGTACAGAAAAATCTGTACACAAAACAAATATATGTTCATTAAATGAATTCAACGAAGATTACACAACGGGCAGTGCCCTAGAAAGTCAACGGTCTTGGAAAAGTTGAACTGCCTAGCTCACTTGCTGTGAATGTCTCAACCCTGCTTGCCCCTTCTTTTGACTAGAGAAATTCTGACTTCCTAGAGAACCGCCATTTAATGTACTTGGTGAAACTGAAAAATGCTCGCATACCATAGAAAGAGGAAAGCGATTGGCGCGTGACAAATATATCCATATGTTCTTTATAGGACAATATATATGATTCGAGAAAAAAAGATTTGAAATAAACACTTCTTCCTTCAACAATTAGCTTGTGTAAGTAGAAGTATAATTTGTGCGTGTTTTATAGAAAACTACTTGCGTTTCTGTACATTGGTCCATAGTCAACATTCTATGTCTTTGCAAATCACCTTTCTTCAAATATCGTCGCAGAAATATAAATAGTGATTAAAAGAGTAAGGTAGATTTTTCTTTTATTTGTTGCCGATTCAAAATGAAATGAATACGATTTAAAAAGGTCTATTTTCAATGTTAATTGGTAATTAATTTAGATATCTTTAGTCCGAGATATAAAGTATAACGATAATGGCTTGAATCAGTTATTTTTACAATGCAACGACATAAAATAAGACTCTTTTTAAAAATAGGGAAAGTAAGAAACAATAGTTGTAAGTAAAACGAGACTAATAAAAGTTAAAATTAATAAAAAACAAAGCCTCTTCAGTTTGTTTCTTAAAATCAGATATTGAAGCGCTGTGTAATTTACATGCATAGTTGTTATTTTCAATAACGTCCGATCTTACCTAGCGAAACTTTTAATTTATGGAATGTTTTCTAAATCTTATGTAAGCCCTTTCGTAGTTTTTATTAATAACATAGCTGATAGAAAAAAAATGATTTTATTGTTCACTAATGTTTCATTCATATTTCTGACTATTTATTTATATGACTATCATTATAGGGATTACTTTAAAAAACAGTGTACCGTGATATGCAATTCAAATAATAAAAACTAGTTTAGTATACATTTCACGATATATTATCAAATTTCAAAGTCCCTGTTTGCTAAGGGAGAAACAACCAAGAAGTTTTTTTCATTTAATACGTGTTTTTATATACATAAAGTAGAACCTCAAATATTTAGATTTTCGATTGTTCGTATTGTTCAATATTAATATAAATTGTACAAATTTGGTGTTTTCAATCAAATGTCACGTCTGTAATACATCCAATTATTGCAAAGACGAAAAAGTGATATAGCCGCTATCAGCTTCTTGGATAAAATTCATACAAAATAATATTGCTACATAGCAGTAGAGAATTAGAATTCTTTAGATTACCCGTAAGAATACCATTAGTAAAAATTCAGCAACGCAATAAAAGGTGAAATAGAAACACAACGAGTGTAATAGCATAATTTATAATAGTCACCATGCGGCTTAATTACTTTGCAAACGACCTGTATTCCAAATATTTAATGATGTAAAGACAATTAAAGAAATATTTCTCACTGTGGACAAGATCAAGAAGACGAAATGGATATTTGTGAGGGGTGAATATTTTCTCTACACATTCTAAAGTTTTTGTCTTCTTAGTTTGTCGCCATGAAACTATTTACGAGCCAATAAAAATGTAACTTAAGAAAACTTATGAGACTTAAAAGTATTGGCAGATTAAGATTCAAAAATGAAAAACTAGCTTTAAACAAAAATCAATAACTGATTTTTTAAATGAAAAAAATATCCATACTCAATGTCTTTCCTTGTCAATTATGAATTTTTCAATTATTCGAATTTTTTTTTATCTGGACTAACTTCTTTTCTAATTAGATAATAAAAAGTTATTCTGTAGTTAAAGTTGTTTTACTTAAAATTTCCTTCAAACATACTTGCAGAACCAAATGTACCGAAATGAGAAATCTATGTTTTCAGTGACAAAATATTAAACTTTATTAAATCATAGTCCCACTCTATAGTGTTAAATTTTAATTGGATCTTTAATGACAATTCTTTTTAGATATCTAGCCCAGGTGTGGGGAACCTTTTATTCTCCAAAGGCCGCATTCATTTTTCTTATTCGACATAAGGCCGCAGTAAACATTGACTAGGGAATCTTTGGCCGGAAACAGGACTTTAAGAATTAACATAAATTTACAGAATAACAGAATTGGTCAGAAGGCCGCAGGTTCCCCACGCCTGATCTAGTTGCTTACGTATGTATACTTATCATAGTGCTGGCATAAATCACTGTCGCTATTACGTGATAATTTATTTTCCTAATAGCACAAACAGTCATATTAACAAAGTAATCATTTTAAATTTTGCACTGGGGGTGAGAAATGATTATCGTGGCAAAGCCCTCGTTAGTTGGCAAAGCGATTTGTTTTATTTTCACGGAACGTATACCATAAAGACAAGCGAGCAGCCGCGACAGTATCAGGTGGCATTATCTGATGCCGTTCACCAAGATTGACTTGTCAACATGGCAAATATTTCCCTCGGCTGTCTGGCGTTTATGAGTTTTTGATGTTCAGCTCGCTCAGGTGCACCCAATATTGAATTGAAATAAAATCGCTTCTCTGCGCTTACGGCTTGTGTATATTTTTTATACCGTCGATTCATATTTTCAATATGACCCCCATATCTTGATTGTTCTATATTCTTCGATGAGTTTAACAATATTTTTATTGAAACATAAAACCGTGCATCAGTGAAAACATCTTTCAATAGTGAAAAAAGATTCTTTCTCTTGTCTTATTAAAACATACTTATTTATCAATACTTGCCTGTGTACAATAGCCACCTGTGTGGTCTAGTGGTCAACGTCGTCGGCTACCGCTACGGAGGTCACGGGTTCAAATCCCAGTACGGGCAGTTTTATAAAATTGATTTTTCAATCGATATATAAATTTCGGATGTATGTGATGTCTTGACCCTCCTCCCACCTATCCTATCTTATGTACGGGGCGTATCGAGAGCGATTAGCTTACCACTATTCCTGTCCTAGCCTTTTCCTTACATTCCTATTCTCTTTGGAAAAAGAGAGGTTGAGCAACTGAGTAACAAGCAGTTCTCGTAGAAACACATCTGTTGAAATAAACTCAATTAGGAGTCCACATGCTCCACATTGGAAGCGGACATGGTTAAAAAAAAAACAATACTTAAGAACAGGGTTTCCCAAACTATATTCTGCGGAACGCTGGTGTACCGCGAATATTTGGAGTGTTTTTATACGCTGCAGTCCTGAAAGTTCACATTTTGGTTAAACCTAAAAAATAGTCCTCGTGCTATAAGACATTTCTTCTTCTTCTTCATCTTCTTCTTTGACCATATTCGCTCCCTATGTGGAGCATGCATTTTTTCGATCGATTAATCAATTTCTGTTCGAAGGCTTCGGTGTTTGTTATGTCTAAAAATTCCCTCCAACCCTTTCCGATTCTTTAATAACTGGGTTTAGTGATAGCGATTAGTTAACCACTAGTCGTGTCCTAGCCTTGTACTTCAATTTCTACTACTATCTTTGAATAAGAGAGATTGAGCGACTGAATTGCAAACATTTCTCGTAAAAAACTTCTTTTGACATACCTACATTATATCGAAATTTTGAAAAGTGTGAAACATAGAAACTTCCATTACTACAAGCACTGCAAAATGGACATAATGGTTTTTGTCTCATATATATATATATATATATAACCTATAAATAAACATGCGTATTTAAAACGTTTTTTACGTCATTTCGTACGCCATTTACATCTTAAATGGTGTTTGGATCGACCGAATCACGCCAGAACGGGATAACAAATTATTATTATGTGTGTGTGTGTGTGTGCTAGACTATTGAGTATTTTTTTTGCGAGTGATATATACTTTTCACGTTTAAGCAATTCGTACAAAGATAGAAAGCTTAAGATAAGAGAAAAATTACGTGACACAAAAATAAGACCATAAAAATAACTTAGTACACACGTAAAATAAACCGTTTATAGTTTCGTATTGTAAAAAAGTTTTCGGAAAACAATTTATTTTATTCGACCGGAAGCCGATAAATTTTGTTACAATAAATAGGCTTTAATGTGAATAAAGTGTGATGAACTTTTGTTTACAAGTTTAGTTTTTAAAAAAGCTTTTCTTTCGCACATAAAAAAACTGCTTTTTGATTATCTTTTTTTGCTAATTTATTTTATATGAATGTTTTATACATATACTCAACTATTTTAACAAATACTTTTACGATACGTTCGACAAAAAAAAACATGTAATAAAAGTGAGTAATTATTTAAAGCTCGTATTTTTCCGGTCAGAATTTATATTAAATGGTCATAATACATCGGTCAGAATAAATAGTAATAATTTAAATGAAATTAAAAAAACCTTACCGAAATTGTTACCAAATATTCTGTCTTTTTGTTTATATACTCTTTTATGGAAAATTCTGCACAACCGGTTACGAAGTTGAAAAACCGGTTTTCGAATGTCACAAATTTAGGCAGAAAACCGATTTTTGAAGACCGACAATTCCTAATATGATTATGGCATTACCAAACCATTATGTTTTTGTTGTTGTTAGGTGTCCGTAATCCTTACTCCCTGATTGTACTGAATTATGTGATGATGATTGAATTGTGTTGACCTTAACTTTCTCATCGTTTGGTTAATATGCTGTAAAATATATTTAAAGCAGGCGTCGGTGTTTACATCTCCCGCGTGGAGGAAGGGTCGGTGGCTGAGAGAGCTGGCCTGCGCCCTGGGGACTCCATCCTCCAAGTTAATGGCACCCCCTTCACAGCCATCTCGCATGATGAAGCTCTTAAGGTAAGCGTTTTATGTTTCATTATTTTTCGCTAATTGATAACCGCAAATAGATGACCTTTGTTAATTCAGTTTTTTGGCTGGACAATTTTGCAGAAATGAAAAAAATATTTTTTAATCCCCCTTCCTTGTCAAATGTGCGCCAAAATTTATTCATCTGATATTTTTTATTTTATTTTCGAATTTACTGATAAACTAGTTTATTGTAGATTTTGCCGCAAACTTCTAAATAGTCGACTTTTTTAAGTTCACAATAAATCTTTAAATTTGTTTTACTTATATGTGTTAATACAAAACAGCGATAAACAAATCTAAACTTTCAAATCATCTCAATACATACGAGTTATATATACAGTGGAACCTCTCATAACGAGTAATTCACATAACGAGCAAAACAGATTGTGAAAAAAAAATCTCTTAACGAGCGATATTTCGCATAACGAGTGACGCAGAGTTTTGGAAAGATCACTTTCACATCGTTGCTTGCCTCAAGATAATTGACAAGGCGGGGTTACCAAGAGAACCTTCACTTCAGTTTGGAAGAAGCTTTGAAACCACCTTTCGGTGGTTCCTGCAAGCGTTTGGAGGAACCACCGAAAAGCATATGGAATTGCATTGTTTTTCACAGCAAGGAGTTATTGAAGAGAGTTTATCAATGGAGGAGGAGGAAGCAGCAAAGAAACAATCTTCTGGCGCAATAAGAGAAAAGCTGAAAGCATGTAAAACTGTTCACAACAAACATCAACCAGTCGATTATTTATCGTTTTTTGCAAATCGAAATCGCATTCCAGGTTGTTACGCTCATTAAAAAGTATGTAATTTTACTTGAATACACGTTAAAAATATTTAAAAAATATTATTTTTTCGGCAATGCGTTCCATTATTGTATTTTACATTGTTTTATATGGGGAAAATTGTTTCGCATAACGAGTGTTTCACATAACGAGTATGATTCTGGAAAGAATTAAACTCGTTATGAGAGGTTCCACTGTATATGAACTCAATGGCTACCACAGACAAAATATCTCGTTAATAACTAATTAAATTAATAATTGCAAATTATAGCCGGCGTGCTAGGTAGTTAAGTATTTTTTACGGAAGCTAAAAGGTTAACAACCAAAAAAATATTTACCTAAGCGATTGGTGTGTTTTTTTCAACAACCAAAAAACAATTGTAATCAATGTTTTCTCGGTATTTAAATTTTTATCGAACCCTTCAAAAATGTGATGTCAATTTCTTTTCGAATACAGTAGATATATAAGGAAATGGCTAAAACAGGACTAGTGGTTAGCTTAAGCTAACGCTACCACTCTCCCACGAACCTGACATGTTACCAGATTACCCGGCTTAACCAAATCAATCAAAAGTAACCGAATACTCTAATGAATTAAATATTACAAAATCTCGGGCAATTGATACTTACGATTCTAAACATCTCTACTTATAACCCATCCTTAGAACTGTAGTAGCTTATCTTTTCCATTATCTAACCAATAGCAATGGCGAGGATTATTATATTGTGTTTTGTATAGCAGTAAAGCGTGAGACTTGATGTAAAAACTAGGAGTGACTGACAGTTCAGAGTATGCGCTGGGAACGCTCAATTTTCCATTACAAATTTTCAGAGTCGTACATAATTCGCCTATCTTTGCCATCGAATTTAATCAATCATTTTTTTTCTGATTCAAGATAAAATTTGAAAAGCAACGTGTGACATGAGTCTGCTCTCTTAATAATTATATTTAGACTAATATAAAATTAAATTTGAAAACTTTATTATTCCATTCGTTGTGTTACAAAATGTGACACGCGTTACGCCTCTTTAAGAAGCATAACATCACAAGGTTTACGAATAAACTAAAAATTGATTCTAATTCTTCAGATATAAATTTGAGTTTTGTCCTTTTCTACCGGACGCAAGGTACAAACATTAATAGTATTAATTGTGATGTCATGTTTGATGATGCTTATCAAAGAGACAAAACCAGGGCTGTGGAGTCGTGTAAAAAAGACGATTCCACATCTGACTCCGAAGAAATTTTTCAATATTTTCATTTTTACTCATATGTAAATAATAAATATGTATTCCATCAGATAATCTTTAGTCAGCCACACATGCAATTTCAACACTATGGACTATTGTGGTTTGAATAAACAAAATTATCTTTTGTTTAATGTTTCGAGCCGCTCGTTTTTCACGACTCCGACTCCAGCCAAAACACTGCAACTCCACGACTCCGACTCCACAGCCCTGGACAAAAAAACCTGACACACTTTGTGACATAACTTTATATTAAAAATGAATTCCCACAATGCTTTTCCGCCGAATCCATCGAAAATAACTTTAGACTAATCCAGTGACAAAACGAAGCTATATTACAATATCGACTGTGGAAAGGAAAAAGGACGTAACCCTCAATTTTCCAAAACAGCTTTTTTTCGATAATCACAATGTATACAAATTGACACACATTCTATCAAAAGGATGGAAGCTGAAAATTCCCAATAAGTATCTAAATTTAGCTTTTAAGTTTGAAAAATATGACCTTGTAAAAAATTAAAACCAAGAAAAAACACTGAAATAAAGGTTTTTCCGAGACAATTTCTTTAATTAATATTAGGTTTTGTCAATTAAAGACCAGTATAGAAGTATTCGTGCACTTCAAGGTTGTGTATAATTCATAATTTGCATATGTCACAAAATCATCAAAACACGTTTTTAGCGCCTCCTGTAAAATTTGATATGTGTGGGTTACGTCCTTTTTCCTTTCCACAGTCGATATGGATCGAATTCGAGGAATATATTGAAAACATAAATATATCATTTCAAAATTCATTCACGAAATTTCAAAATATATTTTCAGGTTAACAAAACGGTTATATCATAATATTTAGAAGTCTGACGTCACACGAGGCCTTGTACTAAACGTAAAGATGTAGGGTCGTATTTTAGTAGGGTAGGCATCGGAATTGATGGAGTACACCTCGACTAACCCTTAATAACATCTTAAAGGCTTAATTTTGTGAAAGCGTATAGATACGATACATTTATACCCCTACAGTGCTTTTGTATTACGCAGTGACGTCGTACTAAACAATTACTATTTCACCCTTTGACCTTTACTTCTATTCACCATTATACTAATAAATATATTATATGTTGAACAGTCCAAATTGAATTATGTTCCTGTCAATAGGCATTCCATTTACAAATTGACTGACTTATAAGTGTATATTATTATTTTTGCGTTGGTAACATTGAAAACAAATGGTTTTTATTTGATACAAGTAACGCCATCTAGCGGAAAAGGAATTAACGATGCTAAAAATTATTATAGATTGAAAAATCATGTGACCATTCCATTTGAAATAAAATATAAGTTTCTATTATATCATACCATGCATATATTTTTTGTTCATTTTTATTTGAAAAATATATACCAATCTGTATGGAGCTATTAACATATTCATATTTTGCCAATTCACCGTATATAAAATACATCTAATTAACCTCCTTTTCTCGATTATAATAAGCATGTTTTTAGTCAAATTGAAATCTTCGAATTCGGAGAGCATCTTATGAATAAAAGATAAAAAAAATCCACTACTGTCAAAAAATGCAATTAAATGTTTAAATTGCGGTGGGAAAATAAAGATTCATAAAATTCAGACACTGAACTTCATGAATTTTCAAGCTGATAGGAAAGTAGGTATAAAATATATTATTTTAAATACCTTTTCAATCTCGTCATATGACATCTCAGTTAAAATAAAGTTTAAAATGTGTTTAAATTGGTATTAAAAATAATGGTACGTCTTATTTTTTTTATCCATGTCCGCTCCCAATGTGGAGAATATGATCTTCTAATGAAGGTATCTCAACAGAAGTTTTTCTGCGAGAACTGTTTGTTACTAAGTCGCTTAACCTCTCTTATTTAAAGAGAGTAGTAGGGATAGAAGGATAAGGCTAGGATAGCACTAGTGGTTAGCTAATCGCTATCACTACACCCAGTTATTGAAGGATCGGAAAAGGGTCGGAGAAGAATCAACCTCTCTTTTTCGAAGAGAGTATAGTAAGGATAAAAGGATAAGACTATGACAGGACTAGTCGTTTAATAATCGTTCTGGCTACACCCAGTTATTAAATAATCGGAAGAGGGCGGGAGAAAAAATTTTGACATCACAAACAGCTATGCCTTCAAACAGAAATCGGTTAATCAAAAATTGAAAAAATGCTGTTCTTATTGGTACTCGAACCCGTGAGATATGGCACGGAAGCCCACAACGCTAACCGCTGGGCCATAGGATATAGGTATTATAATAAAGGAAATACGGCACATTACACATATATATATTAATAGTTACAGAGAATTGGCAATATATGACTATGCTAATTGTTTCGTGGATATGGCAAAAACAATGTATGAAATTTGAGCAGTGTAGAATTTTACTGAATAGAAGAAGCTTACAGATTTTTATTAAAAATAAAAGTACATAAATATGACGTCAAAAGAAAGTTTTCGTTGCGTTTTTGTTATTGATATTTGCAAAAAGAATGAGTATATAAATAAGTAAGCTTTCGGTGTAAAAGCCTTTGCCTTTGCTGTAACCTTACAACACTGTATTTACTCAATTACGTGCAATTCGAGGAGTTGAAACACCACAAACAGACGTACTCTAGATTCCAACAAAAGAAAAGACGAATGAGAAGGGATGTAAAAATCACACACATAAGTAAATAAATCTTTGGCGCTATCAAGAAAACAATGTATGAAAAAAAAATTGAAGCTTTCGAATTGAAGGCTTAACCAAGTATAAATAATTTTATAGTTCAGCGGTCGGCAACCCGAGGCTCTCGGGTATATACATAGGTGCATAAACAAGCATATTCATACTGGCAATTATGTTTTTTTTATACATCGGAATAACGTAACGTTTTAAATTTATTATTTAATTTGTTATTCTGCACATGCAGTGCATACAACTAAGTCTTAATTTATAATGTTCTCATTATGTAGAAATAACCATGATGGTCCTATCGAGTATCCAGATCTAGTTTCCTCTTCAAAAAATTTGCTTTTTCTTCCCTGCCCTTCACCATTTAATCCCTAATCACATCTGCTTCAGAATCAAAAGTTGTTTTATTACTGTCATTAACTATCATCATTGTTTATTATTACCTAATTAATTTATTACTTATATTTATACAAATTCTATTTAAATAACCTTTACAATATCTATATATCTTTAATTATTATTTATTGTTGCCTATCAAATTTTTATAAAAAATGTATCTTAACTGTATCATTGAGGATATGTTATCTTCAGTATGATGCAGAAAGGAAAAAAAAGTTTATGGAATAAAACTAAGTATGTCTTAAGTAATTTCTCTTCGGGACACCATTGGCAAAAATTTAAACACAAATAATACTGTTACTCTGTAAAATACACCCTGTAAGAAAAATGTGAAGCCGTATCATATATTATGGAGTACCATAAGGAATCGAAAGGAAGGAAAGGAAAGACATTGAAAGGACGCGCTTTACATTAAAATTATATATATTACTAGGTACATCAATTAAAAAAATATTCAGTGAACAGCTTTGTTTTGATTTCAGTGGACGATGCTGTAACTATTCTCTTCAATTAATCTTCATCATTTGTCTGCTCGAATAAAGCAACCAATGAGTGCAAAGGGCACTCATGATTCATGGAAGCATACAAAAATACACTTTCAGTTAATTTATTTAATAGATGTGTTTCGTCTAAGATGATTCATTTTTAAATCAAATTAAACTACTAATTCTCTCAACTAGTGAAAAAATAACGCTAAAATTCACATGCTACGAGACCGATAACATTAAAATACTGTTTTTTTACAAACACAACCAAGCTGCATTATAATTTATAGACTCCAATCTAAGCGCTTCTTTTCGGCTACCCATCTTTTTACTTATCCCAATGGTCTGTACGCCAATGATACTATGCAACGGTATTTGTAAAATTTCCGTAGCGGCAAAATGGGAATTGTGAAGTTTTAACTTTATTTTAGATTGTTGTGAATTTTAATTGGAAAAGTTTTCCCTGTCTACGCAGCAGCTATGGATTTATTTACAACGATGTAATTATCGCTTCACATTTTGGATGATTTTTTTTCACTAATAAAGAAAGCGAATATTAAAGTTTATTTCAAAAAATACATTTAATACGAAAAACGAAGTATTTTACAAATTTTAACTTTATACAAGAACCCTCGAGAGGTGAAGTGAGCTGACCAGTAAAATGATAAAACTTTTTCTTGGACTTGTAAGTACAATCACGTCTTTACTTGGTGTTTTGGTGGATTGCATATTTTTATTTTACGGACATAGCACTATTGCAATGTGTATAAACTGAGGTTATATTACTTTTTAAAAACTTTAAGACGTGTAAAATATTACAACAAATCTAACTTTTTTTAACTTGTGGTTAACTAATCGCTATTTATTGTAATTTTTAGACATCTCAAGTACCCATGCTTTCGAACAGAAATCAAAAAATGCTGTTCGCACTGGGACTTGAACCCGTGAGATCCGTCACGTTAGCCCACAACGCTAATAGAATAATTATAATAAATCCCCGCAGCTTTCATTGTTTTTAAATTCCCTTACAGTTTAGCTAGAAGAAATTGAGTAATTAATTTTGAGTTTGGCGATGTCGCGATAAACACAATTGCCAGGGAACAATGCCAAATGTGAAATGCAACAAGTCTCATTGCTGAACTGGCTCATTTTGACCCGCGCGTGCAAAAGATTAACGGCCACTGTATCACTTTCATACAAATGTTGTCGTCTTACTTCCTTGCCGTTTGCTATTGAAAAGATTTTACAAAGTATTATATGTCCGCTACTAATATAAAGCATAAAGAGACTTCCTGCGAGAAATGATACACTTCATTACTACAACTGATTTGTAGAAGAAGAGTAGGGTTATAAGGCTAGTGTTTATCTTATCACGCCCCGTCACGTCAGTGGTTATGGAGAGACGTTGGCACTGGCTGGGTCACGTGAAAGCTTTAATCCTACCTGCCTCTTCCTCCGACCGGTGGGATTCCAGCATCCGGAAAACCGTTGGTTACTATCCATAGGATGTACTCGGTGGAACTGAGGGATGCTGGCATGGCATGGGAGGAAGCAAAGCAATTGGCGGGCAACAGGGAATCATGGATGTGCCGCGTGGCGGCCATATGCTCCACAATCCATATTCAGTTATGTTATATTATTTGTATTGTTGATGTATTATATAAATTTCGTTGGTTTTCATATCGCCAAGTTAATATTTTAACTAAGTAATTTGTTTTTCGGTGCTTTTGTGATAGCTATTGAAAATAGTCTCGCATTTTCTTCTACGATACTTCTACCATATACTCCACATAAAAAGCAAATATAGTCAAAGAAGAAGAAGTTTAGCTAACCGTCTTCCATTCGCTTAACTTTAAGAAGAGGATGGGTAGGAAAGAATTTTTGACTGTTTTCATGTTTTCGAAAAAAAATCGGTTGAAAAATCAGTTTGTGAACATGTGAGTTCTGTAACTGAAGCGTTGGCTAATCGACTACGGATCCCGAAATCAAAAATACTTGTATCCGGTTTTTGCGAGCTAACCCACTAGGGGTAAAATAAAAAATAACAATATCAAATTCTATATGTGTTATGTATCACTTAATCGTGAATCGAAGTCAGTCTTGGTCTTAAGTGATAAAACCTGGGAATAGTTCTTTCGGTCAATAGATAGAATCGATAGTATACAATGTAATATTAATATTGTATATACACATACATTTTATAATACTTTTAAACGTGTATGTTTATGCTAATCGTAATAAAATTGAAATCAATATTTACCGTATAATTCGTTACGATTTTTAAAATGATTCTAAGAATGATGTTTATTTGATTGGAATAATTTTATTGTATACGTACATGGTAACTTAACTGTAAAAATGATTGCCTCTACAAAGGCGCAAAACAATAAAAATAGGATACGTTTTATTAAATAACATACTTCATAATTCATACATACATACTTTTTATTTCAATTAGTTTTTAGCGGGAATCTTGAAAAAGATGGATTAAACAAAAAACAACCAACTAACATTTTTATTTTTTTTAGTTATGAATGGAAACGTGTCCAAAATATTATATTAAAAAGATATCAAACTGAAATTTTGGCTAGTTTATGTTTTACTTCAATATTTCGTTTTTGCTAAGCGGACAAATACTCAAATAATGAAATGTTAAATAGTGATAGTAGGATATAGCTAGGACAAGACTAGTGGTTAGCTAATTGGTCTCGCTTCGCCCTGTTTTAAGGATAGGATGATTGGAAGGGAGAGTTCAAGACATCACATATGTAGATATATGCCTTCGAACAAAAACCTTTTAATTGATTAAAAAATCAAAAAAAACTATCCATGTTATGACATAATATGCTAAATTGAATATACCTGCGAGGTAATAACGTTGTAAAAACGTCGTAATAAAGCTTTTACGTGGATTAAAAAATAATGTCATTTGTAAATGTTGCCAAAATAAGCGAGTCGTATTGCTGCTAAAAATTTATTCTGGTAGAATAATTATTTTATTCGCAATAAATAAATTTGCCCACGGTCCACTGGTATAAGAAACAGTTTTACGAGGACATTCCAGAGTTCGAGTCATAAATTCTTTACGACACGCGATGTGGCGCGGCGCAAGGGCTGATCTGGCTGGCTTCGAGAGAATTTCTCTTAGAAAAGTGGAATATTCAAAATATTTGTGTCCTCTCAAAGGGTACGCGCATTTTTGCATACAACATGTTTTGTCGGGTCGCACCGGGAACTTTTATTACAACTGAGGTCAGCTGACAGAAGCTTCTTCTTAAAAGAATATATATATATATATATATTATCCTTGTCCGCTCCCAATGGGGAGCATATAGCCTCCTAATGGAGGTATCTCAACTGAAGTTTTTATATGATAACTGTTTGTTACTCAGTCGCTCAACCTCACATTTTTTTTTCAAAGTGTGTAGTAGAAAACGAAGGATAAGGCTAGAACAGGACTTGTTGACTTATCGCTATTGCTGCACCCATTTATTAAAGGATCAGAAGGATGTGAGGAGAGGAAATATTGAGAATTGACATCACAACCACCCAGTCTTCGAACACGACTTTGAATTTAATATTTCTCAAATTCACTGTGAATTCACATCTTACCGGGAATGAATAATTCTCAAATGCACTGTAATTTAAAAAAAAAATGGATTATTCGATGGATTCGGCGGTAACGTTTTGAAACTTTTAGGATGTTCACTGTTAATACAGGTAGACATGCATTATATTACATTAAAACAACATAAAGGCATTATAAACACAATATTCCTTTGTAATTATTTCCATGTCATTTGATAATGCTCGCCATTAGCAAAACCGGTCCTGATGTAGGTAAATAAAAGTGGAAATAAGTACAAAGGAATATTGTGTTTTTCTTAACTATGAAAAAGATTATTTTTATAGCTCGGTTTATTCCACAGGTCGTGGAATAACTAAATTCCAAAATGTGGAATAGATAAGTTATCAACATCAATTTTATATAAAGAATTTGGTTAAAAAAATAAAACACCCTTTTGTACTGATTTCACATTTATTTAATTTGATCAGCACTGGCTTCGCTTATGCCGACCATTTTCAACTGATGAGTTTTTGTCATGAGTTAAACTGGTTGTAATTATTTTGACTAAATGTGGAACTCATATAAAAGAGTGTTTTATTGTTTTAATATAATGCCTTTCCACCAACGTTTCCTCTAAGCTGCGCGCGTGCGCGGCCGCGCAGCAGTTGGGAAGCTCCCGCGCACTCATTCCGGGTTGGCGCGCACTACAAGACAGTGTTTCAATTAATATTTGATCGGTCCCCGCAGCCTTTGAAATTTCCACGCAGCTAACCTCTTAGCTTTGGAACATTGCAATCCACCAATTTTTGACAGCGAACACCTTCAAGATAAACAAATAATTACATATTAAGTACAACGTTTACGATTAACTGTAATCATGCCATCGTCGAAAGCATGATAATTAAACAAAAAATTGATTGTATGTATTCAAGATCCGAGGTAAACGTTTTCGTCAAAACTATAAACATATATTTATAAATAAAAAAACACAAATTTTATAAACGAATTTCGAAATATTATAGGATTTTTAACTGTTTCGTTGAAAATGATCACGGTGAGAATATTGTGAGGATAAGGTTTGTCGCCTGCTGTGGCCCAGTTGGTTACAGCTTGCTCTACCGATCACGCAGTTCTGGGTTCGATTCCCGGTCAGATCACATTAAATTTGAGAATTATTCAATTCAAAGTTGTGATCGAAGACTGGGGGTTTGTGATGTCAATTCTCATCATTTCCTCTCGTCCCATCCTCTTGATCCTTTAATAATTGGATGTAGTAATAGCGATTAGCCAACCAGCCTTCTTTCCCTACTACTCACTTTGAAAAAATTGAGGTTGAGCGACTGAGTAACAAACAGTTCTCTTAGAAAAAACTTCTGTTGAGATACCTATATTAGGAAGCCATTTGCTACACATTGGGAGCCGATATGGATTTAAAAAAATATATCTATATTTTTTATTAATTATTGACAGTTAGCACATAAAATGTTTTGAACAGTTCGAGCTTATTATATTATTAATTCATTGTCACAAATTTTATCAATACTTTTTTGTTCCTATTTGCAATATCACAAAACCTTCTATTTACGTTGTTAAATATTTTAATTGAACCCTTAAATTCTTCACGAGGAAATTATTACATAATTCCTTAAATGCTGATCGTGACCTTTCTAAATTTTTGCGGATGAAATATTACGGTTCTCTGTATTCTTTAACGCAAATTGAATAATTTAAAGCTACATTAAAATGAAATATACACAAAAAAGCATTCCGCAGATATCCTTCCGTCAAATTGAGAAATTATCATTTTGACACCGTCTATTTATATTCCTGTGAGAAAGCTTTTGTTTAAATTTCATAAAATATTATTTTATTTCTCTTTTAATGGTTAATTTATTATTTTTTTACCATTTCCACTCCTAATGGATTTTATCTCAACATAATTGTTTCTACGAGAACTGCTCGTTACTCAGTTGCTCTACCTCTCTTTTTCCAAAGAGAGTATGAATAGAAGGATAGAGCCAGGACAAGACTAGTGGTTCGCTAATCGCTCTCGATACGCCCCGTTTATAGGATATGATGGATGGGAGGGGGGATTCAAGACATAACATACATACATTCCTTTGAACAGAAATTCATAAATCGGTTGAAAAATCAATTTATAAAACTGTCCGTACTGGGGTTCGAACCCGTGACCTCTGTAACCGAAGCCAACGACGTTGACTACTCGATCACACAGGTAAGGTAAGAATTCGGCGGTAACTTTGCGGATTTTCATTTTTAATGTATAGTTGGTATCTTTGTTTTTCCGCTGGTTGTATAATAAATTGTGAATCAGTTTTTTTCGTAATTAACCTTACGATAGTAAGTCTGGAGATGTTTCTCAAAGAAATAAAACACGTGTTACAATTTGCTATACATCCTGTGAAATAACAAAATTATCAAATTTAGTTTCGAGCAATCGAGTTTCCACTTAGTGATTGTAATACTGGACAAACATAGCAATACCGTTATTACAAAAAATCAGGGCTGTGGAGTCGCGTGAAAAAAGACGACTCCGACTCCAGCTTTAAAATAATTAATGACTCCGACTCCGAGGAATTTTTTCAATAACTTCATTTTAACTTATATATGTATACCATCAGATCATCTTTAGTCAGCCAAGCATGAAATGTTAACACTTTTGAATATTTTGTTTAAATACACATCATTAAATATATTTGTTTTAAAAAAATCGGGCCGCTCATTTTTCACGACTCCGACTCCGGCCAAAATACCGCGACTACGCGACTCCGACTCCACAGCCCTGCAAAAAATGTTTAAATAAAGTACACAACTATGCCAATTGTAATCACAATTCCGGGATAGCAAGCTAAAATCAGTATTTTGACATTTTAATACTGTTAATAAATAACTTACGGCTATGAGAAGATACATCATTGAAGGGCTCATTTATGGAATATGTCAATACTAGGGCGTTCAATTCCGGAATCCTTCCAATCCCGAAATCCTGTGATTTGACGATAAGAAGTACAAAATTCTCAAATTTTTTTGTGAAAATAGGCAATCCGCTTTAGACCTCAAATAAAATCCCATTTTTTCATTTTGGGAAATCCGCAAATCCTTGTGTCATCATCACCAGTGTCATTTGATCTTTATACGGGGAACTATGGAGCCGAGCTCCAATCTCCCTTTCATCTCAGGTTAAATATATATTTTTTTCTAATTTAGATGTTGTGGGCCCATTTCATTTCATTTATTCTATTTACTTTTTTTTTAGAATGCTTTGGGTTTGTCTGTATTTTTTTTTGTACATTTGATTAAGAAAAAGAAAGGAATGGGGAGAGAAATTTTAACATATATAGGATAAAAGTGGAGGGAAGGGAGCAAAGGTAACAATTTAGAGTATGGTAATCCGATGTGTTTTTTTCTCCAGCCGTGTGATTGCGGCAACCAGGCATGCCAGTGGTGGGATCGGAGGGAAGCAAGGGCGGTTTAAGGAGGAGGATTTTCCTTGGCCGCGCTATGTCAGTGTGGGGGTACTCAATGTAGTCGTTTGGGTGATCCGTCATGTCACAGTAGAATTTTTTCGACAGCTTCATGACGTAATCGAGAGCAAATCCTTGTGTTTTTGATATCGGCATGCAGTGAAAATGTTTGAAATTATCGCGAGAGCTAAAAAAGAGAAAGGTCTCACATTTTTTAGTAATAACGTTTAACTCAGGACTCCAGGATCCCGAGATTAAAAAAATGTGAATCCCGAGATTACAAAAAGGGTCTGGAATTGGATGCACTACTCAATACTGATACAACTTTCAGAATATTTATTGAAATATGTGATGGTTTATATACATTAAAAATTATTGGTATTTTGCTTTTTCAAACCACGTATGTCGAAACATATTTTAAAAAACCATAAATCCCAGGATTCCGGCAAATACAGTATTTTCATCCCAAGTTCTTCTGTATATCCAATTACAATCCCTGTTTACTCATTCAACTCACAAATGAACCATAGGAAGAACAATTAGCCGATCATTATCCTATCATTACCTTTTCCGTAAAACAAAGGTAGAGCGGCAGACTACAGACTTCGTAACATTACGTTTAAGTTGAGATGTTATATTGTGAATTCCTACGCACCTAATTTGGAACGAAATGAAGGATTTTTTAACTGTATCAATAATAAATGATAATTAGTAGAAACTGTCATAGAAGTTTAAAATTTCGACTGAAGATCTTGGTGAAATTTCAATATTAAATTTGAATCGTTCAAATTATGTAAATTCACACAAGTTTTGTCACGGACGCCCATAACTATTTTTCCAAGAAATTTTAGAGACTAACAAAGCACAACTGAAAAGCGCACCAATTTTGAATGAACAGGTATATTTGCCGAATTCCCCACTTTTATACCCTATATCTGAGTAAATAGAATCATAAAATTTCTCCGACAAGCAAAAATAAACATAATTCTTAAAACTATCCACCATTCAAATCTGTAGGCATTCCCATGTGTTAATCCTTTTCGCCAGCAATGGCTTTAAACCTAGTGATACATTTATTTCTTATTAAAACACGGTACACTCATTTAATAAGCGTCAGTCCGAGTTAATACGTGCACTTGAACGTCTGAAGATACCCAAAGGTGAATCTCGGGTCGTCAGTGACAAAACTTATTAAATTTAAATCGTTCAAATTATGTATATTCACACAGATTTTGTCACTAACGACCCGGGCTCAAGTGCACGGATGAACTTGAACTGACGCTTAGTAAATGAATGTTTCGTGTTTTATTAAGAAATAAAAAAATAAATGTAGCACTAGGCTTAAAGCCATCGCTGGCGGAAAGGATATAAACATTCATAATAACGAAATGTACATAATTTGAACGATTCAAATGTCATAGAAGTATTTTTTCCTGAAAACTGTTAAACTACCTATCGTCCATACACGTACGTAAGGACGTTTAGTTTTCGTTCATCGTAGATATTATGCGAACTCGCAAAGGTCGAAAAATATACGCGTGCTTCTGTAACCTTTGCTAACATAAATTATCTTTGTACCTCCGAAAGGGCTCGGGTAACCAGGGCACCCGCATAGTAATAATAATAATACACATAACTGTGAAGTTTGTCGTGAGAAACTATAAAATAAGACCACGTAATCACGTAGGCCTACATCGTTAAGCTAGACTGAAAATCTGGTAACTCTTAAACTACCAAATATAAAATTTGCTTGACACTTAAAAAGCTTTTTTTGGACAGATACAATCAAATTGTTTGATATATTTTCGGTAAAATTAAACTCGACTTTACAAACTTAAATCTCCAATAATACTTAAAATATGTACGCTCGAATTTAATAAAATACAAACAAGGCCGCACAAAAACGGTATCTTGAGTTAAATAATTAAAAATAATAATATAATAAATTTGTTATAAAATAATTTTAGAAGCATTGCCCTGGTCACTAATACAACATATGTAAAATACCATGCTTGATTTATATATATATACAATATACATTGTCTACAATGTACAGTTTTCTTAACTTATTAATCAAAGATCCATTGTTTTATTATGAAGACTTAATTGAAAAAGTGAAAAACTATAATATCCGGTGGAGTTTTTGTGAGGGGTACACTTTTATAGGCAGTAATATTTTTCATAACTTTAAACGAATTATTTTAACAACTCGTTTGTACTTTTGATACCACTTATATAAGCAGTGACAGTTCGTGGTTAAAATATTAGGGGGTGCTCCGGTAAATTAAAAAACAAACAAAGTACACTTCGCTCATACTTAATTTAGTTGATCATGATTTTTAGTGTAAAAAATAAATTCTTATAATATTTTTATTTCATAGAATCCATCTGTCTATTATTATTATTTATGAATACATTACAAAATCATTGCAAATCTGCTCCTGATCTTAATAAATAAATATAGAATAAGTACGAAAAAGTGTTTTATTTTTTCATAAAATGCCATCATAAAATTTAAGTATTGAGTATTCCCAGAAATCACATTAAAAGTGATTAAGCAAGTTACACACAATTTATAAATAGCATCGCATAAAAATATAACATCACTTTATAATCATGTGATTTTCAATTGCAGTTAGTAGATCAAAAAAAAAATGCCACTCTCTGAAAAAAAGTATTTATCTATTGATTATTATTACGTGTTTATAGAAGATTAGCTGTTCAAAGACTAAAAAAGTTATAAGTGTACAAAGGTAGTTTTGAAATCCTCTAAAATAAACCCGTTCAAAAGAGACTTGTAAAAAGTTTCTAAGAAATTGGCACAAATGTTCTATGAAAAGTGCATCTGATTATTGAAAATAATTGAAATGTTTTGATCAAGCAACATTCATTTTGAAAATGGCAAAAGGCCATTGACGGCTTATTTATCAAGAGAGGCGCGTGTCCCTGGCCTACATTTAGACAAACTAGGTCACGACGAGGCTTCCCCGTTCACTCAAACATAATAATATATAAAAAGTCCCGCGATACCGGAAACAAAACGAAAAACACACACCGATCAATAATATACTAACTAAGCTTTTGTTTGATACTGTGACGTGCAATTTTGGGGGTGGTTAGACACACACACGGATTCTATAATAACATGTAAAAATACATTGCAATCCCTAATGATTTTACAAATTTAGCCCCGGTAAATAAGAATATTGATAGTTATAACGTAACAAGTTACTTAGTAAATATTTCCGGTACAGTAACTGAAGAAGTAAACACTCTTGGGAGCAACCCGACAAAACAACCGCAACCAAAACCGCCGAGACATTGCCGCCAAAAAAATCCACCCGGAAGTCAATACCGCTCGGAAAAATCCGCTTATTCGAATTGTTAATCGATAAAACTTTACATATTGTCATATCAGTGAAATTTGAGATTAAATTCGTTTTCTAATTATGTTAAGTGTAAATATAATATATACAATCAAACGAAAGACTTCTAGAGGTTGGTGCCTTTAATGTCTTTGTATGGTAGACACTTATAAAGGTTGACACACGATATTATAATTAAATTTTAAATAACTAATATTTTATTTTTACGTACGTAGCATGTCAATAAATAATAATATTATATAAAAATCATCTCATTTTTTTAATTTGTATTGGTCGTTGGCGGCAATGTCCCGCCGGTTTTTGTTACGGCGGTTTTGTCCGAACCCCATTTCGGCGTTCGTTCTATTGAATACGATAAAAGTAATCATGCAAAAATTAAAACAGTCATTTGTACTAATTCCACTTTTATTTTGTATGATCAGGACCGGTTAGACTCATGAGAAGCATTATCAACTAATAATTTCAGTATAATCACATTAATAATTTAATTATCAGTTGATAATAGTCGTCATTAGCGGTACCGTTCCTGATAATATAAAATAAAAGTGGAATTAGTACAAATGAGTGTTTTATTTTTTGAATGATAACTTTGGAAAGACTAAGTATTGACAGTGAACACCTTAAAAGTGAACAAAGTTATCAATTGTCATTTTAAATTAAGAAAGATATGCTTACTAGTATTTATTCCTAGTAAGGTACACCAATTTTTATTATGATGAAGTTTCAATTAACCCATAATTGTTAAAATTCACATTTTACTATCTTTATTCAGTGACAAAAATACATTACATGTATTATTACTATCTTCACTTCCAAAGAAACGTATTATTGGTCTTTTGAAACTGAATCACGTCACTGCAACGAAACGTAATATATGCCCCTAACAGCACGAAAGAAATAAATTCTGCAAATGGCTGCGACAAAATGATCGTTTTCCTTCTTTATACGAGTTTACCTTAGACCGAGTAAACGAGAGCTTTTGCCTAAACTTTATCGTGATTCGCGTTGCCAAGCAGAATTAATACGAAAGCTCGCAGTCACTTTACACATAATAATATATTTTATATATAATATTTAAATACTAACAGAAGGCTATCTTAAATTTTTGACTGGCTGTTACCGAAAAATATAATTGAATCGTGTTTTACGATAACGTTATTAATTAAAAATAATAATATGCAAACATCTTCAAAATACTTAAACACACACATATAATACGAAAGCGTTCCATTTATGTATATCATGAACTTATTTTAGAGCATTGCAAAAGTGCATGCAATTCGAAAACGTAACAAGTTTCCATTAGAAAAAGTGGATTTAATCAAAATATATATTGTCGGGTCCTATGGCGCAGCGGTTAGCGTTGTTGGCGTCCGTGTCGGAACTCACGGGATCGAGTCCCAGTACGAGCATCATTTTTTCGATTGGTTGATAAAACTCTTTTCCGCGAAGTTCATGTGCTAAAGTAATAATTTCAGCTGAAATCGCCGATGTTTCAATTGTTTCATAGACCGTAACACATCCAGATGGCACTGATTTCCAGCATGAATTTTAAATGCGTGGACTTAAATCAGCTATTGAAAGATGCAACATAATTAAACAGTCCAACATTGTATTTTTTTCCAAATGTTGGTTAGTATTAACGATTAATTTTTTATTATATCCAAAATACGAAACGTGCTTTTGATGTAATATTTTGTACGTTAATATATGTAGTACATTTTATTTTAAATTTTAATTTCTAAAAAAACCGCATAACTTCGAAATCGCATAAAAGAAGATTAACTATATGGCATTTAAATGAATTAGCATAACAGGATACATTGTTATTTGACCAGCTAAGTCATCGTAATATTAAATTTGTATTCCTGCAGTATTTAACATAATCATTTTTTTAGCTTCGTGCAATATTTCATAGTACGTAATGCTGTACATAGGTGTATATAAAAGTAGGTTTAAAATTACAGTGAACCCAATCAGTCTTCTATGTTTTTGTAATTATTCAAATTAATTTGATGCATGCTAATATTATACACTGTTGATATTAATACTATGTTGATATTACGTATAGTCGCATGCTATAGTAGTTACCAAACCCCAACTCGGAGCGCTGCGTCGATAGTTTATGTAATGTGAACGACATTATCATTTTTAATTCAATGAAGAAAGTGTCATTTCCGTAATGACTTATTTACTTATTTTTGCAATTCTAGTAGAAACCAAAAGCGATCGCAAGTAAACAAGATAAATATAAAACAATTTTGAATTTCTTTTGATGGGCTTTCACTGTTAATTTAAAGCAGCTGCTTTTTCTAGTAGAAAATTATTCGTATTAATTTTATTAAAATAGATAATTATCTATCGACTGTGGAAAGGAAAAAGGACGTAACCCACACACATCAAATTTTACAGCAGGCACAAAAAACGTGTTTCGATGATTTTGGGCCGTATGCAAATTATGAAATATACACAACTTTGAAATGAACGAAGACTTCTAAACTGGTGTTTAATTGACATAATCTAATATTAATTAAAGAAATTGTCTAGGAAAACCTTTTTTTTTTAGTCTTTTTTCTTGGTTTCAATTTTTAAAAGTTTATCTTTTTTCAAACTAGCCATGCTAAAGGATTTTCAATACAGTCTTTAGATTTGGGTGATACTACAGATTGCTGGACAAAGATTAAAATAATGCCTATTCTTTTTTTCGAGATTTTTTACACAAAAATAATATTTAAGATGGATTTAATAATAATGGATAGTGAGTCGTTTTAAATTTAAAATGATGAATAGTTGATTGAGTCTTTGCAAAGTAAAAACAAGTATTGTTTGCAAGTGATATGTGATCTTAAAGTTACATTTAAATAAATACATAAAAAAATTATTAACATAGTAGAAATATTTTGTTGCATATGAACGATGCAAGAAAATTAAATCAACTTTCTTTCCAACTTCATAAAAAGAGAAAGAACTGTCATTATATCTAATGATTAAGCCGTCATTTTTTTTTCAGCGTCAAATTAAATTTACATAGAAATAATCAAGGTAAACTATTAGAAAAAAGATTGAGCATAAACCATATGCAGGGTTTGAGCTCAAAAATTCTTACCACTGAGCGGAGCCATAGCCGCTCTGTTACAGATACTTGGTACATTATTACATCTACGAGAACTGTTTGTTACTCAGTCGCTCACCGTCACTTTTTTTTCAAAGTGAGTAGTAAGGAAAGAAGGATAAGGCTAGAACAAGACTAGTTATATTAATAAAAACAATAATCCTTTGTACTTCATTCCACTTTATTTAATATGTCAGGACCGGTTTCGCTCATTGCGAGCATTGTCAACTGATAAGAAATATAATTTAACAATGCTATTTATACAAAATTGAAAAGTTATACACAACAGTTGGCATTGAAAAGAAATTGCCAATTACATTAAAGTGATTCTAAAATAACACAAAATTAAAATGTTCAACAAAACTAACATATAATTAAAAAGTCATCCCAGATTCATAAATTCAGAATGCGATTGAAAGTAATTACAAACATAATTAAAATTTGGGAAATTGGGATTTCTTTTCAATGCCAACTGTTGTGTATAACTTTTCAATTTTGTATAAATAGCATTGTTAAATTATATTTCTTATCAGTTGACAATGCTCGCAATGAGCGAAACCGGTCCTGACATATTAAATAAAGTGGAATGAAGTACAAAGGATTATTGTTTTTATTAATATAATGCCTTTCCACCAAGTATTGACAGTGAACACCCTAAAAGTGAACAAGACTAGTTGTTGACTAATTGCTTTTGCTACGCCCGGTTATTAAGGGATCAGAAGGATGGGAGGATAGGAATTAATGGATTAACATCACAAACACCCAGTCTTCGATCACAGCTTTGAATTGAATAATTGTCAAATTCACTGTGATCTTACCGGGAATCAAACCCAAGCCTGCGTGATCGGTAGAACAAGCTCTAACCAACTGGGACACAGCAGGCGACACTAGTTCTACTTCGTAGTCTAGTCACTCGTTACTCGGAGATTCCATATATTGTGTAGCATAAATTTTACGTGTAGATTTTTAAATACTAACTTTATTCAGGCTTTTTAGTGCAATCATTTGTACTAAAGAGTTGCGTCGTTCTCTACGCAGTCACCTTTGATGCCTATCGACTGTTTGATAACGAACGGAGCTTTCGTGCAGCGGGCCGGAAGTGGCGAATTTCCTCCGCCGGAAGAGCGGCTCTCCGGTCGACGCTTTTCAGTTCAATTAACGCTATCGTCGCCTACCCCCTTGTATTATCGTTTAATTATCCCGTCGATTTCAACAATCCCTACTCTGGTTGTATAGCTCATTCATTGCGTAATAACAGCGTCGATTTGATATGTACACATGAAACTTGGTCACCTTGGATAAATAATATATATTCTTGGGTAACTTAAAGACAGACTAAATTTTACAAAACACTTTTTTGATTGACTTATAAACTCACATATGGGGCTTTTAATTGCTATCATGCCTTTACTAGGCGCTTTGGTGGATTGTATATTTTTATTTTACGGAAAAAAAACACTATTGCAATGTGTATTAACTGAGGTTACTTAATTTCTACGATACTTTAAGACGTCTAGAATATTACTACGAATCTAAAATATTTTATTCTAAAATACCACTAGGCTTACTTCACCTCTACTGGGCCCATATATAAAATACATGTACGTAAATGTATGAACTTGACTTATCAAGTATAAAACTGTAAAATTCACATAATTGAGAACACTGACAGTCAGACTCGAAACTTAAGTTAATCACAATCATAGAAGCTTATAACATAGGATTTCTTTGTTAGGCGTGAATGTAAGTTATTTAAAATAAATCATTTGGCATTTATATATGCTAAAAGGGAGTTGTACATTTAAACGGTTTATGGTGAGTTAAGGGTGCATGTTGGAAGTTTATTGCACGCGATTAACATACATTTAATTTAAATGTGAGAACGCGGGTCACAAAGACTGAGAACTTTTCTCATTATTAACAATTGAAGCTTTTAAGTAATTATAATATTACAATATAACTACAAGTGAGAAAAACGATTAAGAGTGATTAGCAGTGATCAGAAACTAACATCGTAATTGACAATTTCATTATCTAATTATAATTAATTATTGCTCTACATTAAAATAAATGTTTTTTTTAATATTCTGGGAAATGCTTACACGATATTGTAATTCATTAAGCAAATTGAGAAACTATAGAAAATAAAACACTGGTACTCTTTCTCCAATACTCTCGAAGTACTAATGTTTCCCATTAAACTCAAATTTTACATATAAAGCAATACTTTCCTTTGTTAAAAAATCTAATATCGTACTTTTTATGAAAATTTAGTTCAATTCATCCTTTTTCTATTTCAGACATCTTGTTATCAACACGTACTCTTTTTGGAATTTAATTATTTAAATGATATTCAGATCACGTAACTACTGGCGAAATTTTTGAATAAAAACGTGTCAAAGCTAGTTTTAAATGAATGAATTAAAAGAGATATCTAGTAGCATTCGTGTATATTTTCATTTCTGTTGAACAATCAATTAACATTTATTATTATTCACAACAACGTTTTCTTTATAAATGTCAGAGCATAAAAAGTTATACATATTATAAGTAAACATCTATAATACTTGAAGTTTTTCTACTTTTTTCTTTCAGTGATAAGTGTTTTAATTATCAAATGGATTGTTTTTATACATTGATTGGTCAATCAATTCGTATCTTCTAGCTTAGTAACTTTTCATTTCTTCCTCCCTTAGCAAAACCTTTAAATAGGGTGTAGAGCTTTTTGGAGCTTTATTTCATAAAATTGAGGTTGAGTTACTTACCGTCATTTTTTACCATCTCCGCTCCCAATGTCGAGCATATGGACTCCTAGTGGAGTTTATCTCAACAGAATTGTTTCTACGAGAACTGCTTGTTACTCAGTTGCTTAACCTCTCTTTTTCCAAAGAGAGTAGGAATAGAAGGATAGGGCTAGGACAGGACTAGTGGTTAGTTAGTCGCTCTCCATACACCCTGGTCATAGGAAAGAATGGGAGAGGGTAAATTTAAGACATCGCATACATCCATGCCCTTGAAAAGAAATTCATAAATCGATAGAAAAATCAATTTATAAAACTGTCCGTACCGGGATTTGAACCCGGGCCCTCCGTAGCCGAAGCCAACAACGTTGACCACTCGACCACACTGGCGGCTACTAATTATCATTCATTATTGATACAGTTAAAAAATCCGTCATTTCGTTCCAAATTAGGTGCGTAGGAATTCACAATTTAACATCTCAACTTAAACGTAATGTTACGAAGTCTGTGGTCTGCCGCTCTCCCTTTGTTTTACGGAAAAGGTAATGATAGGATAATGATCGGCTAATTGTTCTACGTATGGTTCATTTGTGAGTTGAATGAGTTTTTCTAAAAAATGCATTTATTTGTATGGGCAATTATTATTAATGCTGGGTAACAGGCAATTATCCCTGTCTGTTAATTGTATACTATTATTTGTCCAGATCGGCATTAATGTATCTTTATTTTCATACTATAATTATCTATGTAACATAAAATATCGATGCTATAAGCTGATCTTAAAAGCAGATTTCTTTTGCTGTTTATTCATAACTATCGATCTGTTTCTTACCAACTTCTGAAATAACAGTGACGATAATGTACACTAGACAGATGTTTGACCTGTTTCGTGACAAACCAAACCTTTTTCATTGAATAGCTTTGCTAAATCATTTTGATTCAAAACGGAGTCACGACAGTCGCGTCTATTAAAATGATTTCATCGTTTTTTCACATACAAAAGATAATATCCATTTGACTGCAATATTTCTGCGGGGGATGAACAAAGCAAAGCGCTCAAAGCTCAAATAAAGTGGGTGCCTGAATTGCCCATTCCAGGATTGAATAAAGCTACATTGATATTTTTTATGATACGAGAATTTTAAAGCACCGGAATTCAAAACAAATCATACTTTTCACTCCCCCTGGAAAATATGCGTTATTGATGCTTGCAAGCTTTTCGATTAAAAACATAAATCATTCAACGTTTGATGTGATGTATGAAATGAGTAATAAATATTCTTTGATGATTTCTCGAGCAAGTTAATACGTTTTTTTTTCCCAGTAAAACGTTGTTTTCGTAAAGTTGTTGTAAGCGACTAATTTATAAAAGGACAAAATAAATAATGTTTTTTTTTTAATATACATATTGCGGAAGCAAACAGGTGTGGTCTTAAAATCTTGAAATGGAGATTATCCCGCCACTTTATTCGAGAGTGGATCTTTACCGGGAAAACCTCATTATCCAGAGGTTAAATGTAGATATTAAAACATGTGACAGGTATGCCAACATCCAGTAGATGAGATTGCTTCTTATTATATCATGGGTAGGTTAAAAACGAAGAGCTTTAGCATTACCCATTGTAAAATAATATTATACTTGAGTTACATGAATAAAGAAGTTGAAAAAACATTCAGCATTACTTCACAAATTAGTATTTTAACCTTATCACTCTAAGCCGACTTGGGGAGAAACACACATCTCAAAAATCTATGCTCAGGTTTTATTTTAATGTGGAATTTGGTTATTTTACCGCCATTTTTTATGTGTATGCATATGCTAATCCACGGCTGAATTCTATGACGATAGCGACAAATAAATCAAATTTATTGAGTAATTTCCCGTATAAAGAGCTCGATGGAACTAATCTACTTATCACCAGGGCTGTTGAGTCGTGAATAAATAAGACGATTTCGACTCCGACCATAACTGAAAACACTACTTTAGCTATTTTATTTGGATTATTAGCATGCAGTGAGACCATTTTTGACCCTAACAATTTGAATACACAATTTTTTTATAAGGATTCGAAGTTATTAGTTTTTTTTAGCACGACTCCACTTAAAACAGTCCGATTCTACGACTCCGACAACGACTCCACAGCCCCCCTTATCACACTATTGTGCAAAAAAGAAGGGAATAAAAAGGAGTAAAGTGTGTGACTTTTCCAATTAAGTGTATAAAATAAAGCAATTCGAAGTTTATGTACCTTAGTTGAGATGCTATTAAAAATCTTGTGTATTCGTATATGTATATTCATTACTAAGATTCTGAAGGGGCGAAAGAGTTTGTTTTATTTACTCTTCGCCAATAGTAAGAGTCATGAATAGTGCATTTGACACATATAGCGATTTATATGTATCAATTTCAACGTTGGCCTTATAAATATCGCCTGTGGAAAGGAAAAAGGACGTAACAGACACGTAAACGAATTTACAGGAGGTGCAAAAAATCTGTTATAATGATTTTGGGTCATAGGCAAATTACGTAATATACACAAACTTAAAGTGCACGATGACTTGTAAACTGGTTTTTAATTGACATAATCTAATAAAAATTTAATAAATTGTTTAAGAATAACCTTTTTTTAAGTCTATTTTACTGTTTGCAGTTTTGACAGGCCCAACTTTTTTCAAACTTAAAAGTTTAATTTAGATACTAATTCGGCATTTTCAGCTTACGATCTTTTGATAGAAAGTGTATCAAGTTGTATACATTGAGATTATCGAAAAAACTATGGTGTGTAATCGGTGCTCTGACGTGAATTAATTTTACAAATGATAGTGACCTAAAACAGTAGCATTTTGATTGCTAAACATAGAAATAAAGAATTTGGATACTCCATCAAAGAATGTTTTGATTATCTTATGTTTTATATTTCCGACACAGTAATTCCGTGAAATCTTATCATCGTCGTACAAACGTATCAATTATGTTGTATAATATATTTGTTTTATGTAAAACCGCATAATTCTTGTTGATTTAAGCCATTACCGAAAACAGGCCCAACGCCATGAGCAATTGTATAGTTGTTCGGTCGTAACGAGGTGAAATATGTATGCATGTCAAAGAGATAAATTATTGTAGGCCTTTCGGAGTAGAGTGGCTAGGTAAAGCGATAATATAAGGTGCGGTAGTGAGTATTATTTATGTTGTACTATCCTTTTCAAAACATTAAATATTCAGCATATGTGACGATTTATACTTATGTGCAAATAAACGTTATTTTCTCGGAGAGAGTTTTTCGTTATGGCCGCCGCCAAAGATTCTGTTGTAGGATAAATATTTAAAACAACAAATTACCCATTTTTATTTTGATGTAATTTATTATTTAATATTTAGTAAACTGTAACAGGAAAGTTTAACGAAACATATCCAAAGTGAGGCTTGGCTAGTTTGTTGCTCAACTTCTAATTTCAGAAACTTGGCGAACAATTCAGCGTGCAAGTGACGTCTAATTTAAGACAAAAGACAATAAGTTTGTCATTGTACATTTAAATGAAATCTGGTCATCATTTCTGTGTTATAAAATGTTTCAATTTTTTTTAAATCCATATCCGCTTCCAATGTGGAGCATATGGTCTCCTAATGGAAGTATCTTAACAGTATTTATTTCTACGAGAACTGTTTGTTACTCAGAAGGATAAGGCTAAAAAAGGACTAGTGGTTGGCTAATCGCTATTACTATATCCAATTATTAAAGGATCGGGAGAATGGGTGGAGGAGAAATGATGTGAATTTACATCACAAACACCCAGTCTTCAATCACAACTTTTGAATTGAATAATTCTTAAATTCACTGTGATTTGACCGGGAATCACAGTCCTGCGTGATCGGTAGAGCAAGCTCAAACCAACTGGGCTACAGCAGGCGACGAAAATGTTTCTAAAGCTGGACTATTCTCTCATCTGACCTGTTGTCGACATCAAAAATGACACTTGTTCTAATTCTGTATTAGTTATTAAAATCAAAATTGGTTTAGCTTATTGCCAATATTATCAATTGATGGTTAATTTATGCTTCTAGCGATGAGTGAAACAAAAAAAATGTGTAAATATTATGAAGAATGTTTATTTTTTAATATAATATCTTTCCACCGAGAATTTACAGAGAATTGCCTAAAAAAATATTTTTCTCAATATTCTTGGTGCCACAGCTTTCCACACAGGAAAGTGATACTCAACTTGCGTACTCAAATTAAGTTTAAAATAAAATTGATCATGAGTTATAGTGACGATAGCCTGATTCTGAATTATTTTTTTCTTGATGTACTAAATACGTAGCTATTTTTTAGCGGTTATATAAAAAAATTGTTGATTTTTCACAAATATCCAAATCGAATACATTACATAAATATGTATGTAATGGTCAGGGGTGGGCTGGAGGGGGCTCGCAAGGGCTCGCGCGAGCCCCTTGTTAAGTTAAGATAAATATTTTTCTCAGATATTCGCGTTATATAATCTATAAATATGCAATATATTTAGATTAAGAAGGTTGTAATGCACAGATATTGATATTGAATAAATTACGATATACTGTGTACTGTTGCAAAACAGTGTATGAAGTAACATTCGATTGTTTAAATAATTATTGGGTATAATTGCACATGAGTTAAAAAAAAAACAAAAATCACACCTTCCCCAGAACATCACGAATAGCTATAAGATTTAGCGAGCCCCTTGTTACCGTATTGGCAGCCCATCGCTTGTAATGGTTGTATGAATACTTCGTCAGATTTCCATTTGTTTGCGACGCGTCCTCGTTGGCCCTAATGCACTTATCCGGGACTTTGTATGACACGGATAGGAGATAACGATTTCAAAGAAGAGCATCGCCGCGATACTTTCAAATGATTAGATGGCTTTTCCGCGGTCAGACTTGGTCAATGCAATAAAAATCGCGCACATACTTGTCTAACAAGATTAAATCCAGCGACTTTACCCCAGAAAATAATACTTGTGCACTAAACAATAATGTTGTGCATTGCAGCCGTTCTTGCAAAAAACTTCGGACATACAATGTGAAGAAAGGACTGCAACATTTCAACATAATTCGATGAAAAAAACAATTTTTAAAACTACTCATACTTCACTGCTTTCAAAACCAATGGAGAACACGATTAATAACCACAGATTTGTAGAAAAAAATATTTAACATAAAATCACTTCTACTGTATATATATATATTTATATATAGTAGAAGTGATTCTATAATTTATAAATTCTTTTCAATTTTAATTGTTGTTTGAACTTTTTCACTTAATTTTGTTCTATATATAAATAGCACTGTTTAATTATATTTATTATCATTTGACAATGCTCACCATGAGCGAAACCGGTCCTGATCTTTTTAAATAAAGTGGAAATAAAGTAAAAATGAATATTGTGTTTTTATCAAAAGAATAACTGTTAAGAAATGAAATGAATGAGCCGTGGATTTGAGGTTTTGGGTAATGCGTTATATTATGTCCGTTCAGAGGTACATCAACATTTGTTTTCTACAAGACTTGCTAGTTTTGATCCAAGACTTGCAGTTGCTCAACTTCTAATTTTTCGAAGATAGGATTGATAGAAGAATTGGGCTAGAACAGGACTAGTGGTTCGTTACTGGGTCTTGAACTCGTGAGTTCCGTAACGGAAACCATCAACGTTGACCACAACTTTTATATATTTATTATTTACATAATATTTTTCTAACAAGAATATTAGATTTAAAATTTTCATCGCGTTATTTTATGTGCTTATATTTTTAATTTCCTCTCAAATTTATAATTTCCAATAAGCCGACATATTTATTTTACAAAGAAACCAATCATAAAATATATATACGAATTGATACAGACCTGTTATTGAGTTTTTATATAACATGTTATTAAATAGCAAAAAAATCTATCAGAAATGGTTTGTGAGGTCCATTTACCATCGTAAAACAACGATCGACCGGATATAAAAGCTTTTACATATCCTCGGTTATGTAAATTGTGTTATTAAAAATCGTATTTGATTAAAAGAATATTTTATCTTTAATAATAATCAGTAAATACACAAACGTGACTCAGTTTACACGAGAAAATGTTTTATTAAAAAAAAATGTTCCGCAAAATTAATTTTTGATCGCTTCCTCTTTTTAAATATTATGCTGTAGCTGACTAGACTAAACTGCCTTCGAACGTTTCCGTGTTGTGTATTGATATAATATAATATTATTATTTCTCCAACATTAGGTACAACCTTACACTTTCCTTTTTATTTAGGTCACAAGATCGTATTAGGTCACAGAAATGCCGTTGAAGGAGTCCTAAAAACAAATCAATTATGTTTACCTTTGTCGCAAGCATTGCCAGCGAAATTCTATTTCGTAAAGCTGTTTATACCCGTAGGTATAAAATAACAATGAAAGTAATCCGACAATATGTTGTTTACTTTTTAAAAGCTTCAGAATCAAATATTTTTTTTAAGGAAACTCGTACGTACATTTCTGACGATTGTTAAACACGTGAATCTACTTGGTGATCGTCTTTAATGTGTGATATGCATACGCAATATATATGTTATTGCAAAATATTCTATTTGTGCTGTAAAAAAAATTGTTGATTCACCATAAACTTATTAATTTTAATAAATTTAAGATAGGTCACTCAGTAAAATTAAGCGAAATCAAATCCAATGGAAAAGATTTTGCTAAAGCACTTGCTCGATATCTCAAATGCTATATCGAAAATAATACACTGTTATATATTGTATTGACCTTTCGAGAAACCCATTTTTTGGCTAAGTAGCATGATGTCGAAATTATACATTAAATAACTTTAGTTTACAATGAACAGTTAATCAGTCCTAAAGTAATACGAAGCATAAAGCACGACATTTCAATCAGTTGCGGCCGGTCAATGTGGCATTTGATCAATGTACCCCTTGTATATGCAGGGGCGGCTATATTTCATGAAATTATATTTGAAAATAACATTATACCATTCCCTCATTTTAAATTCAATAAAATAAAATTTTAAATTAAATTAAATATTTATTATAGACAATAAATACATTAAGAATTTAAAATGAGTGAATGTTATGTTTGAATATTGTTTCATAAAATATAACCGCCCCTGCATATACAAAGGATGCATGATCGAATGCCACATTGACCGGCCGCCACTTATTTCAATAGTACGTACGTAAATACGTAAATGCTCTTTCATTAAAAAAACTGTTTTATTAATTATATATTTAATATAATATATATTATCATCCGCAAAATTCTCAATAACAGACTCCAATAAATAGACGATGTTAGTGTTTAAAGTTTATAATAGTTTTCCCCAAAATTATACTCAAATACAAAAACAATGTGGATATCTATATATATAAAAGAAAGTGGGGTTTGTTACACCACGTATATCTCGAGAATAACAGCTCGGATTTTAATGATCTTTGTTTTATTAAATTCGTATCCGCCTAGAATAGCAGAATAAGCATTAAAACATCGGAAAAATATCACGGCAAAGAAATTATGAAGAAAATTAATATTCTCATACAGTTTTCAAATGGCGAACACCTTGAAATAATGAAAATGTCGTTTGTATGCAGATTTCATCCGCTAGGTGGCAATTTTTCCAAAATTCATTTGTTTTTGCTTCTTTTGCATACGATTGACTTCTAAATAATTTTAAATTTAGAGTATGGATTAGAATAAAACAAATCGATGATATAATATGAAAACGAAATAAAATCGGATAATGTTGAAATAAGGTTATGTTTTTAATTAGATATGATAAATTTTTTGACAACAATATTACGCTGTTTGCACGAACGTTGCTCTACTTTGAGATGCCACGTTATTACACTTGGAAAACTACATCGAAGAAATTTTAACGTCGAAAGCAAGGCGATGCGGTTCCTGGTCATCCGAATGATTACTGATGCTCTTGGTCGCATTTACACAGTTCATCCGAAAAATGACGTATGCTTCTACTTGCATGTCAACAGCTCAATTTGCTTGAAAATGATACTCATTACAATCGCTGAAGAAATTGTTTCTGAATCTCCAAGTCAGATACGCACATTATTTTCTATCATTATTTTGACATGCTTCCCATCTAATCCCCGTGAACTGTGAAACAAGTACAAGGATGACATGTCCGAATACATTTTGCATCGAATTCGTGTCAGTTTGGGGAATCCCGATCTCGAGGTGAATGAAGAAATACATAACCAGGCTTTGCTTTAGATCGAAGACATGTGTTACCTCATGTGCGGCAGTTTGGTAGTCAAGTTAGGAATGCCAACGCCAGATCGTGGAATGAACGACGCTTTCAATCGAGAATTGGAACGTGAACGTGAATATGATCGAGATGCATTGAACCAATCAGTTTGAACGAATGTACCCTCAACAGAAGGAAATTAGCGATACGTTAATGAAGGTAATTGATGATGGAAATGGTGGCTTATTTTTCCTCGATGCGCCCGGTGGAGCTGGGAAGACATTCTTCATGTCATTGATTATGGCCACTGTTCATGCGAGATAAAAAAATTGCTGTAGCAGTTTCTTCTTCTGGAATAGCAGCCACGTAGATAGATCAACCGCTGCCGATGAAATAAACGCTTGCCTCAAATAATTGACAAACATGCGAGTTGCATTGCTAAACGATCCATCTGCCGAAGATTTCTCCAAGCAATTGCTGACTATCTATTTATTCATTGTTCAAAATTAAAATTACAGTACATGACATAACAGCTGACGCCAATTCGCCATGTACTTGAAAAATATAATAAGACAAAATATAAAATAAAACTACATAATATATCAGAATCAAAATCAACATAAAAAATCAAGAAATAAAATAGTGAAATTTTACAAACAGTTCACAAATACTATCACTAAAAATGTCCACTTCTCTAGGCAATGCGTTGATCAATCTAACGGCCCTTGGAACTGGTGATTTAAACCTCTTAAGCGAGGTATAAGTTTTTAGAAATAAAAGTTTTTGCTCATAGTTACGCCCACGTAAGAATAAATTGGGAGCATGTAAATTAATAGTCATGAGAATTTGAGAATTATTAACTCGGCCCCGAAGGAGAAGAGAAAAACGATTTAAGCTTGAAAACGATCTTCGACTATCGTCGGTAACGACCGTGTTCCTGTTGACAAATCGAACAGATTGATTTCGTTTCCGCCGAATTTTAACAATTTCGTCTCAACGAAGGACGGCTTCATCAAAAAAATGTTCCCAAACGTCTAATCACAAAAATCACAATTGGTTGATTGAATGAGTAATTCTTGCGGCGAAGAACAAAGATGTGGATCATTTAAACTTCACAATTCAAAATCAAATCGTTGGTCCACTACATTCCTTCAAATCTAGCGAACTTTCGCAAGGTGCGCGAAACATTCTTGCGCAGACTGTACATATAACATATTCTTTCAACCAAAAAATAATTATTTCTGCTTCTCTATGATAGTGTCATCAGAAATAGTTTGTAGTATCGACCAAACTATTTTTTTTTTCGTTTATTAGAGATTCGCGCCGCAGCACACCCAGCATCGCCTCGCGGCACACCGCTTGCGGAGCACTGCTTTAAACGACTGAAAAACTGACATGCAATATTGCGAAACACTCACCAATGACCAAAGTTTTGGTAGCAAGTAAAATCATCACCTGGGATCAATGGACAATGGCGCACAAATGCGCATTGGAAGCACTCAATCAAAGTATGAAATATCTGTGCAATGACTCAAGATGTTTTATAGGCGCAATGATTCTACTATCTGGCGATTTCCACCAAACACTACCAGTCATTCCAAGATTTACCGCTTCCGATGAAATAAACGCTTACCTCAAATCACGACTCTGGCGCTATGTAAAGAATCTTCAGCTGACGACAAACATGCGAGTTGCATTGCTAAACGATCTATCTGCCGAAGCAATTGCTGACTATCGGTAACGGGGGTGTTCCTGTCGACGAATCGAACGGATTGATTTTGTTTCCGCCGAATTTTTGCAATTTCACTTCATTCAACAAAATGTTCCCGAACATCTAATCACAAAAATCACAATTGGTTGAATGAACGAGCAATTCTCGCGGCAAAGAACAAAGATGTGGATCATTTAAACTTCACAATTCAAAATCAAATCGTTGGTCCACTGCATTCCTTTAAATCTATCGACCGTGTAACAAACGAAGACGAAGCAACCAACTATCCAACTTAATTTTTAAACTTATTGGATCTGCCTGGCTTGCCACCGCGCAATTTACAACTGAAGGTTGACTCGGTAGTCATCATGCTTCAAGTTATCAAGTTAACAGAACATTTATTCACTTTTAAGGTGTTCACTGTCAATACTTGGTGGAATGGCAATATAATAAAAATAATAAAACATTTTTAGTACTTTTTCCACATAAAATTTATTTGATCAGGACCGGTTTCGCTCATCGCGAGCATTATTAACTGATGATAATGCTCAGATGATAATAACTCAGTTGATAATGCTCGCGATGAGCGAAACCGGTCCTGATCAAATAAATTTTATTTAGTGGGCAAAGTACTAAAAATGTTTTATTATTTTTATTACAACATTTATTGATTCTGAGGCGGTACGAAGTTCGTCGGGTCAGCTAGTTTTAAATAAATATCAATAAAAAGAAATAGCGCTCGATATATATCCTATAATATATTGTTGCAATTGGTGAGGCAGTAAACTTGTTGATCGATATGTCATGTACATTACTGTAACACTATCAGTTTACATATCTTGTAAGATGATTTCTTATCAAACTTGCAATTTTCTCTTCAGATGCTCAAGTCCTGTCGGCAGCTGAGTATGACGGTACGGAGTCCAACGGGCAGCATCAGCGGGACCCGCCAAACATGTTCCTGGATGGATCGGCAGGGGAGGCCGGTGTCTCCGCCCTTAGAATATCAGAGAGCGCCGCCTCCCGCCCTGCCATCCACTCAGAGATATCCCGCCTACGGAGGATCCTCGAGATCCAGCAGCAAAGACAGAAGTATACGAAGGGTCAGTTTTACCATAATTGTTATTTGATAAAAAAAAAATGTACGGCGTGAATATATATACAACTCGACATTATTGCAAATGACGCCGTGGCTTATATTTCTTATTCACCTTACAGTTAATTGTATATATCGAAACATCAAACACTTTTCCAGTATATTCATCTAAATATTCAAACAATTGTTAATTGTTTACAAAAGAAAAAAAACAATCAATGCACAGACATTATAGACCTTTTCGTTTTGGTATTTTCATGTCTTTTCCTTGATTGTTAAATTGATACCGAAAAAAAACATCCAAACGTTAAGACAAATGCCATAGAGAGACATGCTTCAATGAGTTGCATCAAAACATTTGCTGATTATTGGTATCTTTTCATATGTTATGGGGCGCTTGTGGAGCAAGCTCCAATCTCCCTTTCATCGTTGGTTAGTGTTTTTTTTTTTGTTTAATGTTGAGAGCCCAATTATTTTTTTACTTTTTTTTTTTTTGGAAAGATTCTATTTTTTTTAGAATCACATTTGCTGAAATAGCGTTCATATATTTCTAGTTCAAAGTCAATTTGTCAACATTTTCTATCAATTGTATGTATTGAAGTAAAGTGTATCATTTTTACTATAGTAGTTAGTTGGAGAAGTTTTCGACGTTATTACGTTTAAATCTTGGTGGTATATAAAAAATCTATTTAATTTATTTAAATTACAAAAAAAATAATACGTGTTGTATGATAAACATGAGTATTTTGTATAACAGTTTTAAAACATATTGAGGCTGTATTTTTAACAACGTTTAGGTAACGTTTGCTTACGCTATGTGGGCGAAGTCACCGCGAACAAGATTGGAACGCGGTTTAAAGCGAAATAAAGCGAATCAAAATATCAAAGAAACTGTATGTTTTTTGTTGCGTATGACACTCTATAGCGGCGGAGACCGTTTGATATTTTCGTGACACATCGAGTCGTTTTGAATTCGCTTTGATTTTGTCCACGCAAGACATACAGTTAACAAAAAGATTTGAGCGATTTAAAATAATTCAATAATAATTGTACAACTAGTATTTCTTTAGTGAAGTAATTTAATATTTTAGATTTATTGTAATATTTTAGTCAATATTACATGCGTGTAACTAAAACAGAGCTAAGATTATCAAACATTTTTTTTATAATAAAGAAACACACATTTGTAAATCTTGCTCCATATTCGGATACATTTGTTTTCGTGTAAAAAAATCGTCGTATGCCTTGATATCACGATATGCATTCATATCAACATTGCTGTGTATAATACAATTCAATTTGGACACATATATTTTAACCAAAGATAATCCTGTTTTTGGTCCTGTGCCAGTTGCTGAAGAGTCAGCTAAGGCCACCAAACATACTGCTGTAGGATAGCGAGAGTTATTTATTGGCAGTGATGCACTGCGGAGGGTTAAAGTTGCTTTACTAAGACACGTTTATAAATAGCATACGATTAGGGGGAATCTTTGATCTCGCAGCCTTACAACTAGCATCATAATTTAAGAGAAAAGATTAATCAGCCTTTATCCATTCAAAACCTTCTTAGAAATACAGTGTCTTACTAAAAATATATATTTTCAGGTTTTCCCTTAAATAATTTAAACGTTACATGATACATATTTGTTATATTATTATTTAAGGTTGTGGTTTCCAACCTTTATATTGCAGCGCCTCTCTTTGAATGAAAATTATCTTCGCGCCTCTCCATCCTTTATTTCATATAGTAATATAGACACGTTTTAAAGGGTAGATACATATTTTGGACTGCTCGCGCCTCTCTTTGAAAAAGCCCACACCTCCCAGGTTGGAAATCGCTGATTTAAGATGTATAATTTCTCATTTACATAAAAAAAATTGACACGACATCGGGTACATATATCTTGATATTAAAACATGAATTGAAAATAATTATGTATTGATATAAAAACTCATAAACGAGGAGCAAACATTCAAAAAATGATTTGTCACAATTTTTAAAAAATGGTGTTTAATATCAGTACATAATAAAATCTATGAATGGAAATCACGATAATTGTAAAAAAAGGTTTTTTTAACACAATTTAAATCATAAAGTTGACACATTCAAGCAAATCGTGATTTTTCCAACACTTAAATCACCATTTCCCAAACTCTGTATTTGTGTGAAAAATCACTTTTTGATTGTTTGCTCCTTATACACTATTGTAAAAACTCAAACACTTTTATCGCTATATTATATGAACCCTCGAGAGGCGAAGTGAGCCATCTAGTAAAATAGTAAAACTTTTTCCTTACACGTCTTTACGTGGTGTTTTGGTGGATTGCATATTTTTAATTTACGGAGATAACGCGATTGCGGAGATAACTGAGATTACGTCTCTTCTAACTATTTTTTTCTAAAATACCATTTGGCTCACCTCACTTCTAATGGGACATATATAGTCTTCAACGACGGTGACATAATGACATGTCTGGTTTAGCTTTTCAATCAACTAGCCACCATATGGAGGTTGTCTTTATGTTGCAAAAAGATAAAATTCCGCGTTGTCCTGTAGTTATATTGTACCAATCGGAAGCATGGTATTTAAACAAAGCGCAAAAATCTCGGTTACTTAGACAATAGATACATTAAACCAAACCTTTGAATATGTACAGTGACCACTTTTAAGGTGTTCACTGTCAATACTTGGTGGAATGGCATTATAATAAAAATAATAAAACATTTTTAGTACTTTTTCCACATAAAATTTATTAGATCAGGACCGGTTTCGCTCATGATGAGCATTGTCAACTGATAAGAAAAAACAATAAAACAGTGATATTTATACAAAAGTTAAGTGATAAAAACAAGGTATGACAAACAATTGGTATTACAACCTAGCAAAAGAATTGAAGTAAAATACAAGGAAAATAAACTATAACTTTCAACTTTTTATTTATAGTTTATTTTCCTTGTATTTTACTTCAATTCTTTTGCTAGGTTGTAATACCAATTGTTTGTCATACCTTGTTTTTATCACTTAACTTTTGTATAAATATCACTGTTTTATTGTTTTTTCTTATCAGTTGACAATGCTCATCATGAGCGAAACCGGTCCTGATCTAATAAATTTTATGTGGAAAAAGTACTAAAAATGTTTTATTATTTTTATTATGTACAGTGACATAAACGTATTTAAAAAATTATAATCCAAAAACAAGTGCAGCTGCCTCTAGTGATTTCCTCTACTAAAGCAAATATTGGTCACTACTCCTGAAAATGCACCGTTATCTTTTGTAGTAAGACTTCAAACTTTGTTACACCATCAATTTACATGATATAGAAACATATTGGTGGATATGCAGACTGTTGTTCTTCAAGTTGCGACGAACAGGTTAAATAAAAATAGAATATAACTTAAATTTACTATGTGCTCTTATTGTTTTAGGTGGACCTATGCATAGAACCTGGGCAATCTTTAGGGTTAATGATACGGGGCGGTCTGGAGTACAACCTTGGCATCTTCATAACTGGAGTTGACAAGGACTCGGTAGCAGATAGAGCTGGACTCATGGTAAGTAAAGACGACCACGATATTATTTTCACATAAAATATTCACAAAACGTACTCAATTTACTGTATATGGATAGATTTTATCGCAACTAATCTTAAGATATTTTTTCCCATCTAAATTTCAGCAATGTCAGCTAGTAATATGATACAAATATAAAACGTGAAGCTTATAAATAATTTGATCATATTTTATATGAAACGAGAAAGCAACAAAGCAAACCAATATATCACGAATCTATTAACTATGTCTTAAAAACAAATATAAATGGATCTTTGCCAAAACTTATTTCTATCAATACAGAATAAATTGATCGTCACTGTATTTATGCGTTTTCTAACATTGAATAACTTCGATATTTTGAGCAATATTTTTTTTGTGTCTGTCTATAAACTTATGTCACTGCGAGATTGTCAATCTTTTTGTCCTTTTTCAACGAAAGATATACAAATGATAATCAATTAGCCGGTCATGTAAGCTAGTTCTTGGGCTTAGATCCCCAGACGAACACTTGCATTAAATATTTTTCATATTCGTTTCCACCCATCAACAATCTATTCCTAAAAACTATATACAAAAAGCGTCATCAAATTAATTCGAAAACCAATTCAACAAAAAAGTTTGGTGATAGAATTTTAATTAGGATGTTAAAAAACATTACGATGCTAAATCGCGAGTCTATAATCTTTTGATTCGGAGCGAATTTGGAAACAAATATACCAGAATCAGTCAACCATTATGATAATGGATGTAATTGACAAACAAAGCATGTATATTGCCACCTCATTACTACAACTAAGCAACTCTGATATGATCATTGATGGGACAGTAAGCAACCCACACTTGATTAACGTAATTTACAAAATCGAATGGCGCAAATAATTTATGTTCCATTGAATTTCGTAGAAGAAAATGCGAGACTATTTTCAATAGCTATCACAAAAGCACCGAAAAACAAATCACTTTGCTAAAATATTGAGTTGGCGATATGAAAACAAACAATATTTAAATAATACACCAACAATACAAATAATATAACATAAATGAATATGTATTAGTAGTATGTATTATTCGGCTCCACCCGGGATAGTTGTTGAACATATTACCGTGGACCGCACCTCAAGTAATAATACCCACAAAATATATAAATATATATCAATTAATAGTAATATTTAATGTGGGAAATGGTACAGTTGACCTAGAAATGACAATCAGAATGACTGTTAATCTTTTGCAATGTTCATGTGAAAAATAAATGTGCATATTTTGTGTCGATTCTATTTTCCATTTGGGAGAAGTTTTTATGTCAAACAGAGAGACACGTGTATTTTCTGATTGATATTAAATATAAATTTGAGTGTTGGTATTGAAATCTTTTTTTTGGAGTTTTGAATGTAGACAGTTCAACTTTTAATATAATAACAGAAGTTGAAATCAAATCGAAATTATTATTAATGGTATCTTCGTTTCTAGATTGGAGATCAAATTCTAGAAGTGAACGGACAATCCTTTCTCGAAGTGACGCACGACGAGGCCGTCAATCAGTTGAAGTTCCATAAAAGAATGTCATTGTTAGTAAGAGACGTTGGGAAAGTTCCACATTCCTGTACAGCTTACGATCACGACTCCTGGGAAGCTTCCAGTCCACCCGGGTAAGTACAACATTTCTTGACCAAATAATGCATTCAAATGTCAACCAAAACAAATTACTGAAAATAGCATTTTTATATCTATTCAGATTTTTAACACAATATAATTTTAAAATCAATGTATGTTACTATAAATATAGCAATACCGGACGAATGTATTTCAAATATTCTCTATAAATCCCGATATTATCAATATTAAAACAGTTTATTGAAATCGTAATATTATCTATGCAAGTAAATCAATATTGGTTCATCGATATTTCATAAACGCTGATGTTTTTAAAATCTAGATTACAAGTATAAAAAGCTGAGTTTCATAATTGCCTTACATCAGTTGTGTGTTACCTTAGATCCGGCTGCAGAAAATCTGATCCAAAACTTGTTGGACGAACATTCATTTAATTCAGCATTGGTATTTAGGAGTTTCAAGTCCGACATTACTTTAATAAGAAAGAGGCAACATATCGTAATCCCAGTTTTTAAGCTATAATTAAAGTAAAAAATACAAACCTTTGATCGAAACATTGAATACTTATAAAGTGTTAAATTTCCCACAAATAATAATTGTATTTTTTATAATTATTATTTAGATAAGTGGTGAATATTACATCTGAGAAAATCTTGCTGCTTCTACTGCTGGCAGAAGTAGATAGATAACGAAAAAATACATATTTTGAGCAGTGAACAGTGAAAAGTCCAACTAATTTAATCGGCCACAGTTAACGTTTTTGCCCATCGTCGTATTGATATACATATCGTGGCAAAAAAGGCTTCACGGCTTAAGAATTAGACATGAAAAATAGTAATATTTTTCGACTTCTATCTGATTGTTTCTGTCAATTAAATAAAATTGATTACTACTGTATATTAATACATTGTCATAAGTAAATTTGGTAAGAAACAGTAAGAATTATATGTCAAATCCCATCTAGGTAAAAGCGTTGATTTCTCATATATATTATGTATGGAAAACTCATTAGCCAAATGAGAAATTACAAGTTATTGATATAAATATTCGTTAAATGGTTGCGTAATACAAAATTAAATAGTATTTATAGCAGTATATCTTGACGATAGGACAAGGTAAACGGTTAGTGAGTATCTGTGAGTTATTTGTTGAAATTAAGAAGCAGATCGGGGTCTTACAGGATGCCGAGGAGGTCTCCTGCGGCGCAGATGGTGGAGGAGAAGGCGAGATCGCTTCTTCCCAACAGCGAATTTCCAACCCTCATGTACTACGCAGACGAATACAGCGGCCGGCAGATGACTGTGGAGGCCTTTGTCACCGTCTTACTGGAGTTATTAAATACACCTGAAAAGGTACAAACTATTATGACATTCGTACTTGAAAATGTATTCTTATAATTCTTAAATGGAATTAAAGTGAGGTTTTCTATGAGACAAAATTGATATTAAAGTATTCACTACTGACATAGCTTATCGATATATATAAGATAAACTATACTTTAACAGTTTTGGCCAAATTGATATCATCATAATTTTTTACTCTTTCCAGTTTTTTTTTAAATATTTGTCATTACAGCATACGCCAATGCGTCAAATATTTGAAGTTTAAAGATCATACGAGATATACTAGATGACAATATTTGAAAGTCACATGAGATTAACTCAAGGAGAATTGACTTTACAAACACCCATGTCTTAGATCTCAAATTAAAATTGAAAAAAATCCAATTTGACATTGACCTTACCGGGAATCGAACCCGGACCCACATGATCGGTAGAGCAAGCTCTGACCAACTAGAACACAGCGGGCGACAAATTGTTATATTGTAGAAAAATATCTTAAGTATGATCGAATTAATAATCTTAACAAATATTAGTACAAAATCAGTGATTTTCTAGCAAAGGAAACTTCGAACAGCCATACGAAAAAACTACCATTTTGACATAGTATGCTTTACCTCTAATTTACAGATATATAAAACCATAATTTATTTCACTGTCGGCATTTTTTTCTTATATATATTTTATTTTTATGATATTAATTAATCTTGTATCGTTTTATTTCATTTCAGTTTACTCTGATGACTGAATTAAGAGAAGTAATCTCCCCGGAAGATAGATCGAGGTTCGACGAATTAGTTTATAGGCGGGATTTTTCCTTGGATCACCACGTGAGAGTGAGTATTGCTTTTCATTTACCCAATTTATAAATAATATTACAAAATATCAAGGCAAGTATAAATTTATTTCGAAACAAGCACAGCAATTCAATTTAAATTAAATTATTTCAAGCCTAATGTCACATTACAAAAATTGAAATAAATTTTAATTAGTTAGACACAAGATGCTTCTATCACAGTTTGGTGTTTTAAAACGTAGCTTATATCTAATAATTCCTACTTAATATAATTTTAATAAAATACTATTGATAACTATAAGTGTTAGACTTATTAGATAGAGTTTTCAAAAAGTGTAATACGAATAGATTTATTAGATAAAAATGGAAAAAATAGTAAAGTTGTATCAACTGTGATTATTGTTTTCATATTAAAATTAACTTATCATTGTCATCAGAGGAAAGATTTAAAATTTAGACTGTATTATTAAATTTTTACTGTAAATAATAATGTTTGTAATTAACAACACGACACACATGAAATTGTGCGTATTTTTGTATTAATTAAACCATTACTGCTTATTTTAAATAGACGTCTTAGGTTTTCAAATTTTATTGTATTTTTGCACGAATCTGCCAATAATTACGTTTTATTAACCGAGTAGGCTTATTTTATTCTAATAAAATTATACGGTTTTGAAATTGATTATTTATTATCTCAAAACGCAAAGCTGTAATTTTTAGTATTTTGAAAAATATCTTAAGCACTTTTAGCAAAGTAAATTTTCGTAGTTTTTATTATTATTCTAATGACTACTGCCTTTGAGACGAATGCGCTTCTTTTGTTCATATTCTCACACGCCTTTTCACGGCAACACGACAGAGAAAAGGCGTCATGGAGAACAACCACCACCATCATCATCACCACCATATGATGATGTCATCAACCATGCATGACCTGCAGGCGCCGGTAAGTCTCGCTTTTCACAACAAAAAAAAAAGAATCCTCCTCACAAACCACACACTGTTCTAAATATTTCACACATTTAATTTTGTCTCAAAACAATTTCTTCATTTCCATTTATTTCTATTGCATATTTGTTTATTACTTTATTATTTAACACTGCAACTGCATACCAAGGTTTAAATATCTCTTGTACAATTTTTTAGACTATAATTCCTATGCAATCTGAATATATTTCATAGTAACTTTATTTTTTAACATTCTCACGCTTTATTTATAAATTTCTAAGCTACGCAAATTTGAAATTATAAGTATTCTTAATTTTTCAGTTTATGTAAATGAATGCGAAATAAATTTACCAACATCATACAACCAAACAGTAGAATATATCCGATATATTAATGAGTATAGTTCTGTATCATTAATAAGAGTCCGATGTATAGATAAAAAAAAACTATGACCATGTTATTAATTCTTCCGAACCCATCGTGCTTTTTTTAATAAATCCTTTACTCTGGCAACATCTTATTTTATACTTCTATACCAGTTTATTTGAAAACGCTTTAATAACTAATATTAGAACCAATTACCAAAAAGCGTTTGTTAGCAGTTTTAGAATGCAGTGTTTTATTTTACTAAAATTGGTAGCATACGTATTATTAAAACTCTAAATAATCGCGAATTAATTTTTAACAGATTGATGACATAATCTTGGCGATAGGGTGTCAATGTTAAAGCAAATCATACAATTTTGAGTTCTGCGCTTGAAATATGATATGCCGGAAGCAGTCATAAATAAAATTATTTTCTTATTGTTCTAATCGATTTATTTCCACAAAAAATCAAAAAAGTAATGTTTTTTTAAGATATGATGATTGATAACGCTGCTTCAATTTTAACATAAAAATATTGCTTTGCAACCAAGTAAATAAAAGCATTCGTTTATTTCAATCAAAACTGCTATATAAATTAACATTAGTATTTTGTATGAGTGTCGGGAAAATAACTAAAAGGATTATTTTACAATTACTTAAAAAAGATGCTGCTAGAGCGAAGGACATTAATTAATTCACGCTAGTTTTCAAAAACATTACGGACAAAAGAATGATTATAATAAGTTCGTATTCATAACATAATATATTTTTGCACAGACATTTTTTAGTATCTATCACGTTCTTATTATATCTTCTATAAGCACAAGCCTGCCTAAAGACTTGGTTTCTCCAACGTTTTAGTTTTCACTGACTTTTCAAATAAAATAAATAAATGAGCAATATCTAGCTTTTGAAATGTATGTATACAATTATTAGGTATTAGCTTCAAAGCTGTGTCAGATCATATACACATATCTAGACTACTATTAAATCGATTAAATAATTTAAACAGTGAAACAGTAACGAGCTCGTGCAAAAATTATAATAGAGTTGATTAGCTTATAAAAAAATATTCATATAGAATTCAATATGTCATACGTTCATAGATAGCTATAAGAATATAACATTTTATGTTTAAAAAGTACTATAAATTATACACGTGTAAAAATTGAATGGAGTTTATTTTTTATAATTACTTAATACATAGTTTTAGTAAACATATCTTACCGCGTTTTCCAACCATTCCGGAGAATATTGGTAACGATCTTAGCCTCTCCAGAATCTTTTAAGCAGAAAGTGTTACTCTTCAACTATAGGATTATTAAACGTTTTGGGCATGATTCTTTCTAAGCGTGCTGCAATTTGTTTGCTACCATGTAGTGCGTCACACTAAAACAAAAACGAATCCAAATGATCATACATAGCGTGTAGTCACTAAATGTGAAAAAAATATGTTATTTTTGCAACATTTTGGGATTGAAAAGAAAAACGAAAAATGGTTACTAAACCGCATTTATATTATACTGCCAAAATATTATGGACTCCATTTATTAGGGATCGTAAAAAAATTGCAACCCCAGCGAAAGAACGAAGAGAAAAATTCGGATCCTGCTACACATGTACACATCGTAAAATACAAACTTATCATTCGGTTGACCATTAAATGAAAACATCAAAATAATTATTGTTCCTTACTTAAGCGTGGACTCGCTTCAGCCAGGCAGACTTGAATGAGCCGATTGCATGCAGTCGATCTATATATCTCGTGGGCTGGCTTTTTAAAGAATGCTTAGAGTTTTTTTGTGAAGAAATACTGAAATTAATGACAATACGATCAAACGTCATTTTAATATAAAATTTACGAATCATTTCGAGAAAAAAACCAAAAATATAACACAGTCAATACTTTAATATAAAAAAAATGAGAATTTCAAAATCAAAAACTCCATTAAACATGCCAATATTTAAAAGAATTCAAAATTTATCACTGCAACAACCTTATATATATTCTGTAATAAAATATACATAAATACTTTTATTCTTCAAGAATAAAAGACTTTTATTCTTCCAACAATATGCATAAATATTCCATCAATTTAAAAATGTGTAATTATATAAATTTAAACATTTGTTTTTGTATGCTGGGTGTAACGTTGAGTACCCTGGAATCAAAATTCGGGTGGTAGTAATTTCAATACGGGTATACTTTATCAAAAAATCCAAGCACTTACGGAAACGAATATTAAAAAATGAATGCTTGTTCTTCTAGTTCATTTGTTTTAGATATAGTATTCCTTCCAAAAAGTGACTTCACTTGAAAAATCGTCTTACAGCATGTTAGATTACCCATTATTCGTTTGGATCGTATAAGCTGTCAATTCTTGGCGGAGAACATTAACATATGAACCACAGTATCCGATATGCCCCAATATTACAATATAATCAAGACCAGTGAATTTTTCAACTAATTGTCAACTACAAATGTTCACTCTTTGAGCGACCGTGACTCTGATATTATGAAAAAAAAATTAAACGATTTCTACAAATTGCGTTTTTGTTTTTAAATAAATCTTCTCATATTGTCACTTTACCGATAGCTAGTATCGAAATAAATATGTCTTCAGTGAGTATATTCAATTTTTTTTTTTGCGAAATAAGTATGGTTTTTAATTATATAAGGATCCACTGAAATCATTAATCATTTACTAAATAAAATAATTGCAATAAATTTTGAGTAGTTTTCTTTCTCCCTAGATGAACGTAGGAAAATTCTTAGAAGTAGGTTTGTAAATTTCAGCATGAAGTAGGTACTCCAATACGATCATTTTTACATACATAAACAAAGAGTTTTTATTTCCTCCTATCTTGCTTTTTAACCTATGCACTTGTACAGTAGAAAATATCCAATTTATTAAGTACTTTCTATAGAGTGATTTTGTATGAGTGTAAAAATATTTCCTTATATTTATGTTTGGTTTTCTTTGTTAATAGATAAACATCATTTTCATGTACATAAAATGCGTGATTTTTGTTGACAATAGCTCTCTCTAATACTTTTTATTACAAAATTATCAATGTAAAAGTGTAAGAGAAACCTAATTTATCACAATATATAGTCTCGTGAACGGCACTTTTATTAAATTGAATCAAAAATTATCGTTTGTGGATAGTTTTTTAAAAAGTTATATTTGTTAAAAAATAAAAAGGTAACAAAATATACGAAAAGCGATAGCACTGAAAAAAGTTTATTTTGAAATTATGTTAATATGTTCCATTTACCTGATTAAATGTGTTACATATTATCACAAAAAAAATGTTTTCAATTTCTTGAGCTTAATGATTGCAATAAAAAAAATTCAACTGAATAAATTGCAAAATAAATTTATAATAATGAAAATTTTCCATCAAATTATTGCTCTAATATTATCAATTGGGCCCATTAGAGATGAAGTGAGCCAAGTGGTATTTTAGAAAAAAATTGATGCAATGTAATATTCTACATCTTTTTAAGTATCGTAAAAGTGAAGTAACTCAGTCAATAAACTCAGCTATCTCCGTAAAATAAAAATATGCAATCCAACAAAACAACAAGTCAAAACGTGATTGTACTGAAAAATCCAAGCAAAAAGTTTTACCAGTTGGCTCACTTCACTCTATAAGCTCAATTATAAAAAAAAAGTATTTGTGATAAAAAAAAAAGAGTCTGTATGCAAGCGTCAGACAGCTAATTAATAAACACATAGTTTTATCGCATTTCGTTTATATTTTTTGCATTAATATAGACAGAAAGATGAAATCCTTCATAAGCTATCGATAAACTTCGTAAACAGCAAATTACTTAAGAAGGTAAGTCAATAAAACAGCGAAATAAATCGGACCGGTAGTTAGCATATTGTTAAAAATACATTTTATACACAACTTAATTAATGAAAAAAGTTTATTGGATAATAAATTTATTGTGCGGTGTTTTAACATGAAATTGATGTTTGTTAAAAAGATACGCGTTTAAAAAACTCCAGCCAAACAAATAAATAAATCTGCAAATAACGCTATCAATTTTTTTAACTCGAATAACGTAAGTTTTGAATATGTTGTGGTTACTATTCTTTGAATCTGCATTTGAGATGCTCGTTGTTTCCGGTGCCGCACAAATTTTCACATAGCTGTTTTTGACAACTAGTCTGCGAGGCAGCGGATCCATCGAGAGCTTTTACTGACATTCAATTCACAATAATGTTGAAAACAACAAAACAGTCTATGAAAATATTTAGATGGAAAGTGCGCATGTCACCGGAAATAGCAAAATAACAACTTTTTAAAATGATCAACACAGATTGCAAGTGGATATTATGTTTTTTACAATATTTTTTCATTGTATTTATTATAAAACGAAGATTCATTTGGTTTACTTTAAATATGAGTAAAGCATATTTCTAGTTATGAAGCAGGTTTATTTAATAAAAACAATTTTGTTTGGCAGGATTTATTATAGAATAAAATATATGTGTGTATACATATGTATATAATATATGTATTTAACACCGGTCTCTTTAAGCGTTATAATTCTTATACATAATGCCGTTTCATCCATATTATTCAATTTTGCCGATTGATAATCTGAAATGTCCAGACAACAGTTATTTAATACACTGACGTGACAGAAATGGTTTCTGTAAATAATATGTGTTCTAAGTGCGTTTGCGATGTTCGATTTTCGACGATGTTTAAAATGACCGAATGTACGATGGGCTTGTCCCCATCTGTTGGTGTGGCGCAGGAATTAAACGAAGTGGAGGGTGCCGTCCCACCTCCTGGCGTTGGGGCTATCACTGATCCTCGCTCTCCCAACGATGACTCTGGACTGGGGATTCCCCTTCAAGATCACTCTGGCAGGTGAGCCCCACGAACACACGCTCTCAGCCGTACCCCATTACAACAACGATATGACGTTTATGCATCTAGGAAATCTATACCACTTAGGAAATGAGCTCGGCAGGGTAGCAGAATTAAATTTAATGTTTTTATATCGAGGTTCAACTTTAAATATTACTGATTCTATAGCACTGATAATAGTAACTTAACTAGCGACTTTTTTATAGTCTTCATTCGCATTGGACTATCCTTAAAACAATATTAAATAAAATTGTAAATATGACGAAACTTAAAATCTGAATAGTTGCAATATATGATTAAAAGTATGCAAAAGCGATAATCACCTTTTTTCTGTTCAAACTTGTTGACAAAAGTTTGAACATTCGTCCTATTGACGTATAATAATATTTTTTATTTCGTCTCAAATATTTACAAATTATTGCATTATTACTTGTCATAGAGGTATGAAAACTGAAGAATCGAAAACGAATAAAAATATTGTTATGCTGCTCGATAATTAAACAACACAATAAAATGGTCACAATTTTCGTAAATTATATATGTAATCAATACCAAATTATTTATTCATCATTAAATCAGATAAATTCGAATGTAGGATTTCTTCAAGGAAAATGCGTTCACACTTTTAATTTGTTTTCGCAGTTTTAATTCACTGTGTAATAACTACTTCACCATTTTCTTATTTGTCAATTGAATTTTTGACTCGGTAGATATGATTATATTAAGTATAACTGCACGAATTTCTATTCATCTACGACTTTCGATGCTTTCACAAGATTATAGAACAACGCCATTTTGTTTTGACGTCAAAACAACACCTGTTCCAAAACAATAAAACGCAAATTTCTCTATATTTTTAAAAACGGAAACGTTCCATCAATCATGTCTACTCATAAGTACATTGTATCGGCTGTAAAATGCTTTCCATAAACAATCATTTATCACAAATAAATTATTGCATTCACATCGTTAGCTATGAAAATGCATTGATTATAAATCACGATACGCCAATTCAATTTATTTTCGTGTCACTGCTTCATTTTACGATATAAATCGATTATCGATGGCATTATTTAAAATGAATATGCAATTGATGTTAGTTCATGTCGCGGTTCCAAACATAACTCGTTGACAATGAACCAAAACTTGGCTGGCAGGTTGCCTTTAGTATTCTATTTGGCCTGCATATCAATTGATAATAAAACTAGAACAAATTATTAACAGCATGTATACGAACAGGCGCATTGAAAGTTATAATAATGTTGGTTCACAACTATTCTTAACAAGTTCTCATTAATTTATGAAATAATTAAATATTGAAATTACTATGGCAGTATTAAATAATAAACATTAACAGAACTTACTTTAGTCTTAGTAGCTTTACTGATGTAATCACGTAACAATTCAATTAGTCATTTTACAGGAAGTAAAAATAACTGTATTTTAAAGATTGGGTAAACAAAACCATTCGACGTGTAATGAAACACTTCAACATTACACTTTAAACGAGTTTTAACTGTCAGTCATTCTTCAGAAAGATTTAATTACGAGAACTATTATAATTGCATGTTTTACGTCTGCTCTCTTTCGCAAAGAAGGTTAGTTCAAAAAATCAAAATTCTCCACAAAGTATTTGAATTACTCGAAAAAAAACTAACAAACTGTTTGTTGCCATTGAAATTTCACTCCGCTTGTGTGGTCGAGTGGTCAACGTCGATGGCTTCGGTTACGGAGGTCACAGGTTCGAATCCCAGTACGGACGGTTTTATAAATTGATTTATGAATCTCTGTTCGAAGGCATGGATGTATGTGATGTCTTGAATTCCCCCCCTCCATCCTATCTACGAACGGGGCGTATGGTGAGCGACTAGCAAACCACTAGTCCGATCCTTCTATTCCTACTCTCTTTGGAAAAAGAGAGGTGGAGCAACTGAGTAACAAGCAGTTCTCGTAGAAACACTTCTGTTGAGATAAACTCCATTAGGTGTTCATATGCTCCAGATTGGGAGCGGACATGGTAAAAAAATATATATAATGCTGCTTTAAAATATCAAAATAAAGCATCTTTTAAAATATTTTCTGGTGTTTCGTTAGTAAATTCTAAATAAACTAGATACATTGGGATTTCTATACCGGGAAAACATTTCATCAGTTCTGGTATTCCATATTAAGTACGGGAATTTCAAATATTAAGCCGGTATTTCAAAAATTGAAAAAAAAAGGAAAAAAACCAATAGCTAACTGGGATCGCAATATTGGACGAATAAGTCCACCCCACAATATCAAAACATGCATATTTATCATAAGCATAAGAGGCTGATGCTCATAAATATATTAAATCCACTGTTTCTTTGAATTTTTTTTTTAATCCATGTCCGCTCCCAATGTGTAGCATATGGCCTCCTAAGGGAGGTATCTTAAAAGTATTTTTTTCTACGAGAACTGTTTGTTACTCAGTTGCTCAACCTCACTTTTCACAAAGTGAGTACATATTAGGGAAAGAACGATAAGGCTAGAACAGGACTAGTGTTTGGCCAATCGCTATTGCTACACCAAATTATTAAAGGATCAGAAGGATGGGAGGAGAGGAAATGATGTGAATTGACATCACAAACACTCAGTCTTCGATCACAACTTTGAATTGAATAATTCTCATATTCACTGTGATCTGACCGGGAATCGACCCCAGACCTGCGTGATCGGTAGATCAAGCTCTAACCAATCTGTCAAAGTTGATCTGGTCATTGTATAAATAAATCCGTATGAAGAAAAAACATCTCGAAGCTTTTTTTTGGACAGTCGTTATCAATTGCGAGATAACTACAGAAAAATGACAAATCCCACTAACAAAAAGAAAACACCGGCTGGCGATTACTTTACCCAAACGCAGCAGACAGCACTCGTTATAACTAAAATACGACATGTATGAGAAGAAACCCAATTTGTAAATACAAAAAGCTTCATTTTTTCACTAGAGCCTTAATATAACGCGATTGCGTTTTGTAACAAAACTAGCTGGTACCCGGCAAGCGTTTCAATGCCACTCAAAGAAAGAAAGTGTTTGTGTTTTAATTGTGTTTATAGAAGTGAATGTTTTCTTTTTCTGTCTGTTTGACGTTTGCTGCCGACTTTCTATGGTGCGACACATGCGCCACCTACTGTAAGCTAATTGTACTATAAACTTCGCGCAAGTGCAAGCATACGTTGTCAAAATGAACTGTATGGCAGACATACAAAAATTGTTTTTTATATATAAGATCTACTGCTAGTTAATTTGACTATGCCTATAACCTTCCCGGAAATGTAAGAAAAAAGTTTGTCAAAGTTTTATTTCAATATGATGAGCGGTGTGGCAACGCATAAAGTACGAAAAAACATACATTCATTTTTATATATTAGATCAGTGCTCCGCAACCGGTGTGCCGCGGCACACTGGTGTGCCGTGAGCCGGATACAGGTGTGCCGCGGTCAAATACATAATGAAAAATTATTTTAATTAAATTATTATTAAAACCTCTGTGTTCATTAAAACAAACACAGGTATCACGTTAATTAGTTATTATTTTATAACAATTATTAAGATTGCATAAAAGTAAATATATTATAGTTTTATGTATGTATACTTTTCAAATTAAAAACGAAAAATTGTGTATCAATTTAATACCTATATGTTTATGCTTTTGGTGTGCCGCGGAATTCTAGGAAGAATTTTGGTGTGTCGTAGGTGAGAAAAGGTTGCGGAGCACTGTATTAGATCACGTTGGTAAGAACATCGCGTTATGTTAGGACTAGTAGGGTATTTGCACCCCAGTATATTATAATACTGAAATACCGGGACCTCTGTTTAGGCAATACCGGTACTGAAATCCCTAGAGACGCCGCAAATGGGTTCCAGTTAGCTGACTAACCGTTTACTATTGTTCGGCGGATGCCAAAGTTCAAACAACAATGAGAGTAACAATAGCCGTGTATATCACATTGTAATAACGGTAAATTTTATTGTCAGGTGGCGCAGAATACCTGCTAAAACTTTCCGTTGTACACGAGTTCCCAAATATACCAACTTATAACGTTAATTGACATATTGATTGGCAGTCCAATAGTAAATTCATCATAATGCAGAGATTTGTTAATATTACCAATTTGATAAAGATTCCAAGCAAACGTTTTTTAATCATGCCTACTCCTAAGTCGTAGCATATTAATTGAATCCTAGCAGAACATTTTTCACAAAATATGTGTCCCAAGAACTAGTTAGTCAGTCACTTAATGTTACTCTTCAGAATGGTGAAAGATGCTGTTAATAGTGCACTAATAGTAAACTATTTTTTCCCTCTACACTTGTTTTCAGGAACGGATAGTTTGTTCGTTTAACCCTTTCATTATATCATAACAAGCTGTAAAACCCTAAAGATCGGAGAGTATAACTCTGAATATTTTGAACAGTAGGTTTTACACAAAAACCGACTTTTGAAAAACCTTATTTTATAATTACAGTTTTTTTAAACGGTTTTCAAAGTTTAACAAAAAGTGTAATTTAAATAAAACAACGAAATGGATGTTTATTTTTTAAACTCCTTATATAGTATACCGATCACTTCTAAATTTAATTAAACTTACTACAGCAGCCTGGAAGGCGCGGACTATTGCAAAGAGAGGCGCGAACAATCCAAAATATTTATTTACTCTTTAAAGCATGTCTTTATTACTATATAAAATACAGGATGGGGAGGCGCGAAAATATATTTTTCTTCAAAGTGAGGCGCCGTAACATAAAGGTTGGAAACCATTGTACTGCAGTGTGATTTGTTATTCTTTTATAGGATATATGTCATGTATAATGTTTTTGGCGTATTCACCTCTCGCAATTAATCTACATATCTCAAGTATATTTTATTTTTAACCGTGACAGTTGCAAGTGAAAATATTGTGGTTTTTAATGAAAAAATATTTAAAAAAAAAATAAACTAATTCTCATATTGCTTAGTTTGAAAATTGGAAAAAACGAACATCGAATGTCGTAAATTTAACTGAAACTCCGGTTTTCAAAAACTGACAATCCCTACTAGACAGATAAAGTTTAGGGTGAATCAGTTGAATTGTAGTCGACAGCTGAAGTTTTGATACTGTTTTGTGTCGCCAAACACTATGAACCCAATTATATTGAAAGAAAATAAGAAAACAGAAGCGTGCAAACGATTATATCAGTGGTTTTCAACCTTTTTGTTACAACGCCTCCCTTTGAAGAAACAAATATCTTCGCGCCTCCCCATCCGTTATTTCATATAGTAAGTAATAAAGACACGTTTTAAAGGGTAAATAAATATGTTGGACTGTTCGCGCCTCCCTTTGTAATAGTCCGCACCTCTCAGGTTGGAAATCGCTGGAATATATCATCACAATTGATAATTCTGTGTCGTTCCAAAATAACATTTTTAGTTAAATACAGAAATATTGATTTTTATAACTGTTATATTAGTCAAGCCAGGGTGGGGAACCTTTTCATTTAAAAAGGCCACATTCATTTATCTGATCCAACATAAGACCGCAGTAAATAAAGCGTTGACACCCCCCCGCATAAACTATTTTTTTTAAATTCACAATTTAAATTAGTCAAAACGCAATTTAAAAAATCTTTATCAATTCAATCTAAAAAACTAGCACAATTCAAAAGGCCGCATCAGAGTAGCCAAAAGGCCGCAGGTTCCCCACCAACCAGTTAAGCAATTGGTTGGAAATTTTTTTTGGTCAAAACGGGAGCCGGTAAATTGCTCGAATGGAAATTGCTCGAATTACAAATTATTCGAATTGCTTGGTTATTTAAACGAATTTTCACGACTTTTTCTACTAATTTCATTTTTATCTTGTACGACACCTGTTTAGAGAGTGGAATATAAAAATAATTATCGTAAGTATTTATTTTAACCGTGTTTGCTCCAAATGCGGAACATATGATCTTTTAATGGAGTTTATCTCAACAAAAGTGTTTCTACGAGAACTGCTTATTAATTTGTTACTCAAACTGTTTCTATATATTTCCAGAAAACATAGAAGACTAGGGCTAAGACAGAACAAACGGATAGAACAAACGAAAACAAATTGATTATCTTGTTATTCGAGCAATTTCCATTCGAGCAATTTATCGGGAATCGGTCAAAACAATACTTTACTTTTTAAATGTTATTAAAACCTTTCAAAATAAATGATAAACGAGTGCGGTCCGTTGTCGCCTGGGCATTTCAATTAAATTTATAGAAGTGTCCATTCTAGTATCCAGGGGACGTTATGTGTGCGGTTTCCAATAAAATTCCTCAAAATGCATTCGTAACTCCGAGCAGGCGGCACAGTTCTGCCGGTCTGAATGCAAATCGTCGAGTTCCATAATTCCACAGATGTATGTATGTAGTTCCACAGGCCGAAACATCCCCAACATTGTTTAGTAATAACAACGGCGGGCATTCCAAACGTGCCGTGAACCCCAATGAGAACCTCGCATCAACAATTGTACCTGTAAACTGCACACAGGAATAATATCATCCTGGAATTGCTAGTACGCGAATATCTGAAAATTAATACCGAATTTGAATAGCTGAAATATACGGTGTATTGATAAAATTCTGTTAAAGTTGTTTTTCTTGAAGCTAAATATTATTATGATACCAATACTAGCGTATACATATATTGAAATCATATCGATGGCCATTAGTTGAAAACACGTAACCGACATTTGTTCAATTTTACAGAAGAGCCAAAAAACTGTATAAATAAATAATTATTGGGAAACCAATGAAAATGAAAGACACTTTGGAGTAAAATAATTATCATGTATATTTTATATAATCTGTTGACACAATACTAATTAAATAAACTTTTTAGTAACAAGAATGTTTTAATCCAGATACGGATTGTCCACTCTCCAATACAAAATGTTGGAATTTTTTCTCACCTATTTTCAAATGGTAGGAAAACGATGTAGCTCTTCTACTATCTTCTGGTCGTTTGGTGGAACTTTTTTTTCTATTCCGTGTTTCCAAATTTAGAACAATTTTAATGAAAAATATTTTTTTTAAATTACGAGATGTCAGTATTTTAATAGTACTTGAAAAAACAAAGAAAATGATATGCATAACTCATTTTGTGAAAAAATGTCGGTTACGTGTTTTCAACGTATGGCAATCGATATGCAAAATTTTAAAAGCAGTTTTCGCCAACGATTCAATAATGTACACGTCCATTCAGAAACAATTTATTACCTACATAATTGATTTCATTTTGTGACCGTTGAATTTTTTTTTATTTAAATTACAAGTTAATGCCTATTTATTCCATTGATGTTATAAAGCTAAAATTGTATATGAAAATAATATCTACAAAGATATCCAAGAATGCATTGAAAATATCAAGATTGTAATCAAAACTTTTTTTATATTGCCTTAAATTCTATCAACTCAATTTATTCAAAGTACACATATTATTTATTGAATTGGAGTTCGGTTATAATAAATTCAAGTATTATTATCAAAATATTTTAGTTCCATATATAAAATAATATTTGTAATAAATAAATACTTTGATATTTTTTACCTTATTGCACAATTAAAGTTAATCAGCTATATTATATAATTCAAAAAGTCTCGCTGAATTATTCATAAAAACGTTTTATGGAAGAGAATTGAGAACCTCTTCATGTCGAAAGGCCACCATTAATTATTTATAATTTTACAAAGCCTCATTTTATAAACTTTAATTATAATATATATACCTAAAAATATAAAAATACGATGAAAATTAATAAAAAACGTGAATTGAAAATTTTGGATTCAGCCAAAAAACCGCATTTGAGGACATACATATTTCTGCTCTGAAGTCTTCGCTCTGCGCGATTGTTTTTTTTTCAGTTCGTTTATCAATTTTTAACCTTTTCCCACTGTAAAAAAGAGACAAATATTTACATCAATTTCAATAAACAGTATTTTTTGATTGTTTTTTAATATTTCATTTGTCGCGCTTTATTTTATTCTATAAAAACAATTCATTCAAAAATAACCAACACCACACAAAATGGTGCTAAATGATAATTAAACAATGATAATATATATTTAGAATTCACGCGTATATTATGTGGAATTAGGAAAACGGAAAGCATTTTACAGTTCAATACAAATCTCGCTACCACTACACGACTCTTGCGGAATATTTTTTAAAAGAAATAGCAACGCAACATTTTACATAGAGTAACAAAATTTAACTACACTTGTGTCTTTATATATAGGCAGTAATTAGTTAACGTTATCGACGTATACTCACTCGTTAGTAAAAATCAGATACTCTGTTACTAATATTATCACGGCTAACTCTAAAAGGATACAATTTTCCATAGATATCATTGCTTATCTGATTAAAATATCTGTATCTCACGAGAGCAGAGAGGATACTAAATACGTCAGAAATTAATGTAAATATTTTCATCAAGTATTTACCGTTGACGTTGTAATCTATGCTATATACAAAGCGGAACTCTTGCCTAATAATACTACAATTATCAGCTGACAACATAAATGTGATGCTCTGATAATAATTCCATTAAAATCATTACATTTATCAACCCACTCAGAATGACAAAATATTATTTCAGATTGTGTGTGTGCTTCAGTTAATCCGCGCAATCTTTACACGAAATTAGCTCAAATTGATCCATGTACATATGTTTGATAATTAAACGATATATTCTGGATAATCGAGAAGTTAGTTTTTTCCAGGGTGATCTAAATTTGCTCTTATTTTTGGTGTTTTCTATAACATCAAATTTTGAAATCATTGCGTTGTTTCAGAGACAATAAATACAAAATATCTGTACGAAAAAATCAATCATTGTGTAAAATTATTGTTAAGTAGTTATTTCAAAACCTAGTCCATAGTACAACTTCCTCAAACAATATCATATTACAAAATGGACAAACAGAAACAAATAATATAAAATATGTACGGATGACCAAAGTAATATACAACACAATATAAATGTCAAAGAACATGTAATAAATTATCCGCAAGCAACTTTCTATGATTATTTTTCACTGAACCACGAAAAACAGATCGTAAAAATGTATCTCGTCAATCGACACTTTATTGAATAATTTTATTAATCTTAAAATACCATTAAATAGTCAGCGGTAGATAAAACACAATTTTAATTAAATGGCAGATTGTATGAGCTATATTTTAAAATAACGTAATTGCATTAATAAAAATTGATACCGCGCAAATAAACCATTAATATGTCCCAGAGATACTGCGTGTTTATGAGAAAAATAATTTTGCCTAATATACACTCGAATTCGATATTTTAAAAATCTGTACTGACTCAGTATAGATAGCACTACACAAATTCATCAAAATATTGCTTATATTCTATTATAATACCAAGTATTTGATTTATTAAATGTCTTGGACATCCATGTTCGCTTGCATATGTTCCGGACACCGATATCCGCTTGGTATTCAATTGATTAATATGTATCATTAAAAAATACTGCCAAGATTAACAATTTACAAGAGTCGTTTAATTTATTTATACAAATTAATGTGAAATAATTTATAAAACATTATCTTCAGAGTTTCGCTCATATTGTGATTGATTTCACGTGGAAAACAAAATGTTAATAATAAAAAGCTTTATACAACTTTACTAAGCATTTCAAAATTATAATATTACATGAAGTGCTAGCGTTTGTTGCTTCATTGGCAAAATTAAGCCCCAGCTTTACTACGAAGAGTTAATGCAACGTAATTCCATCGCAGGTTTGATAAATCTCTAGGATTATGTATCTGTTTCAACCACGTCATAACATTTTTCGTTTTGTTTCCAAGCCGATGGATTATTAATTTACCTAATACTCATACTATATGTAACAGACAACCGTTATTGAATGACAGCCGGTTGTTTTATTTTCCGTGTTGCAGAGAAATGTTAAACTTTATTAAAACCAGAATATTTCCATGAAACAAATGAAGTATTACTACATACAATCATCCGTTTTTTCAAATGCATTGTCAAAAAATACTTTCAATATTACGTTTTCAAACAAACACATGCCATAGCACAGTGTTTCCTAAACTGTCGACATCTGTGTACCTTTTTTAAAAATTTTGTAGCACCGAGTAGCCCTCGTAAAAAAATCATGTTAGTAATCGAATAAAGCAAGCCGCATGTTCCTTCAGCTTTCGTTCAGTTTCCCTCGCGTACCCCTATCAAACTTGTACCACACTTTGGTAAACACTGACATATAATATTGTATTTTATACATTAAGCTACCCGAAATAGCTATAAACTTAATTTATAAAATAATGTGGAACTGAGTACTATTACGATGGAGTTGTACCAAGTAAACGCCAATTCAATCAATAATTAATTACACTTTATATTGGTAAAAAATATGCATTGTTAATGAAAAAATGTATCTGTTTTTAACTGGTTAACTTTTTAGAACATTGATTTATATATAATATAAGTTATATTGTTTTATTTCATTAATATTCAATGAAATGGGTTGCGATCTCTAATATAGGTTCTCTGCCAACGTTAAATAAATATTTTAATGAGAGTGTGATAACGTTACGACTTACGTCGTTTTGTCTGAAGATCAAAGCAAATTTGCCAAATTTTTTAAGATTTCAACTCCAACAATAAAAAGTCGAGGGACTTTATTGTCAGTGCGTTTTGGAAGTAGACATGATACACATTGTTGCAAACTGAGTGTAATTTTATAAAATATACCCTTCAAGGAATCTAGGTTTATTATTTGGCAATCAATAAATTTCTCTTCGGTGGAACAATTAAAATAATCATCATTTATTTTCGACATGAAATCTAAATACTTTTTTCACGCGTGGGGTCGGCCAAAGCCATGAACATCTTTGGCGTAATGGATTTCATGTCGAAAGCAAAAAATTATATAAACACTGCAATTGTTTGTGGGGGCAGGATCAGTGCGACGCGTGGTTTGACAGGTGGACAGGGTCAGGGCCAGGGCCTGGTGCAGGGTCAAGGACGAACAGTCGTCTCCCCTTCCTCAGCCCTCGCTCATGCTCCCTCACCCTGCATAGCTGATATGGAAGCCTCGCCTACCAGACAGGTGATCAAACAACACACACTTATACACGGACTACTCTATTGGCACAAATTATTTTTTATTGATTTAATTTACGCTGTTTATCACTCATATTTCAGGATTTTTCAAAAACTAAAATAAAAAAGAAAACCGATGTCAGATTCATAAACATATTATGCATGTATACAGAATCTTCAAAGGTGAAAGTAAATAAATATTACATTAATGTGCGCTACACGATGATATCAACATAAATACTTTTTATAAAACGTTCCTTGCGAAGGAATGAATTATCTATGACATGTAAATATCCTATTTGCAGTTAGATTTCATATGTCAAAAAATAATTTAAATACAACAAACTCATACCTGACAGACATAATATATAAAATCTAGTATTTTTATGGTCAGAATTTAAATAACATTGGTTAGAATTTATATTAAATGTTCATAATATATCGGTCAGAATAAATAATCATAATTTAAATGAAATTTAAAAAAAAAACTTAACCTAACCTAACCTATTAACCAAAATTGTTATTAAATATTCTGACCGTATAATAATTTTATTCTGACCGTTCATATTTTTATTCTGACCAAAAATTGATTTAAATTCTGACCATTTAATTTGTTTCCATATATTAGTATATTGAATAATACCGTATTCGTTGTATGCGTTTTAAAATGGTATATTTTAATAATTGTATTGTTGTATTAATCTTATTGAAATATCAGATTTTTTTATCCAAAAATTTCTTTGCCAATCAATAAAACATTAGTACGTATGTTAAAAAAATATATTTCATTAAACTTCAAATATATTTTGTAATAGATACAATTGAATTTATAGTAGAAAAACAAGCTAAATATGAAAGAATATTTTTAATAGCATCAATGTTTTTAATTCATTCAATTGTGATACTTGAAATGTACCAAATAATGGATGAATTAAGTGTTAATTACCTACCAAAAATGTAATATTATAGCGTAGTTACATTCTAAACAATTTGTATAGTGGTTTTTATAATCCCAGAATTGTATCGTATGCCGTGATTTACTGTTACAATTCTCACGATTACTTTTAATTGAGTTTGTTTCATTTAAAGAGCCCACTTCAAGTTCAAACACTTGCGCATAATTTATAGGCAATCTTCCATTCAATCCGATTATAAATCAGCGAAAGTTCTTCACACAAAACATATATAACTTCACCGATTGAGAGAACAGTTTCGTTTTCTACGATTTCTTTTTGCAATAATACGACAATACTGAGAAAAAATCTGGACTGAGAAAGATATATAGCGCCGTCCGATATAATCTTGGTTTATTATATTGTAATATAATATTAAGCAATTCCACAACGATGAAACGACGTTTAACAAAAATACGTATAAGTGAAAATCACTTATCATATTATACCATATTCGCATTCATTTATATTATTTATTTTTATTATAACATTAATGGTGACCTAAGCATCATGAGTTACGTGAAGTATATAAAGATTACATCTTTATAATTGCTTCAAGTATGACTATTTTGTATTTTACTTTTTGACTATGGAATATTGTTAAATAAAAATACATTTACAGACCTATCTATCATATCCTAATATAGCGACCAAAACAATTCGGCGTCACGTATAAAGTTAATTTACTTTGTATTATTAAACTTGTTTAAATTAAATACAGAAATAAAAATCATAAAATTCAAACATCTACCGAATGATGGCGTAATTCGTTTGTCCGTTTTTAAAGACAAATTTTCAAACTTCCAAATAACAAAGCAGTAACTTACATATGAATATTTGAGTAGTGAAGTGAGCCAAGTGGTATTAAAGGAAAATATGTTTATAATATTGTTCATGTCTCAAAGTATAGTAAAAGTGAAGTGGACTTAGTAAATATACACTGCAATAGTGTTTCATTTCTAATACAAATACAGTCCACAAAAACACTAAGTAATAAACTCATTCTACTAAAAGTTTGGCTACTTAGCTCACTTCACTTTTCAAGATTTATAATATTTTCATTTTGTGGGAGAACGAAGCACAAGCTTAATAAATTATAATAAATTTACAACTATTATCATGGAACATATTATATAACTGTAATATATGTTGTGCTCTCCAGCAAAATGATGTGATATAGTAAGGTACTTTGACGTTCGTAGAGGATGTCGAATTAATGTCCTGACCGTTTTGATAGTAATACAAAAAAGTCTTTAGATTTGTAATAAAATTAAAACAATAATGTCAGCATAAAATAAATAAATTTCAGTAGTAAAAGCTCATCTGAGCTATCAGAAGATTCTGCATTCAAAACCTGACAAGGTTTTATAACTTAGCAATTATGTTATTGGAGATGGATTTTCCACTCCGAATAGATCTGAAGCGACATTGCTATAGAGTTCAAATCAAGCATTATAAAATTTGACATACAATATTTGGCGCATTATCTTCTGTCATGCCTTTTTTGAAGACGTATAAAAAATAATTCTAAATAAAAAAATACTCAAAATAATATTGTTTTTGATTTATCCATAACCTAAGAGTAAAAAATAAAGTAGTTATTTTTAAAAATTATACTAACATTCGATAAAATAAATAATGCAGTGGTGTTTTTTTATTTAAAATATGATTTTCAAAGATTTTTTATTTTTATTTGTCTATAATTTGAAATGTCTTCTTGTGTTTATTTATTATTAGCATCACTGTTAACTAGGATTAAGTCAAATACACATTAAATATTATTCATTAACCATGAGGTTCTGACAATTTGATCCTCATAAATTTACGTTGCACCCACACATTGATTATTTTCACAATATGGTAGTGGAAAATATAATACATATAAATGCACTATTACACACATATCAATACAACTGTATTTATACACATTGTTATATTATAATGAATGAATGTTATCTTGTTTAGATGTTAGTTGTACTATATAGTGCCATAGGCACAGACATAGAACATGAAAAAATTGTCAAATAGGAATAGTTTTGATGGCAATTCAGATTCAATTAATATTTCATAGATGTAGAAAATTAAAGAAAAAAACATCTGAAATTCAAAAATTTGATTACCGTCCATCGAAAAAATTTGGCAATTTTTATGCAATTAAGTTTTTTGAAAAAATATGACATAATGACGGTATTCAGATTTTTTAGTTTCTATCTTAAAATAAAATAAACTTCTATTATTCTAAGTTAGGTTTTTAAAATGATATAATATATCTAAAATAATTTCAATGAATGACAGTTTGCATACAGAATTATAATAATTATTAATTTATCAATCTACAATAGTGACAATTTAATTTAAAAACATGCTGAAAAATCTCAAGAACTTTTTTTAAATTTTGTATAATTATTAACGCATAATGGCTCAAAATAGTTAACTGAAAATTAGTAAATATTCTAAGCAAGCATTTTTTTTAAAATTGGTTCAAGTCTTTCCGTAAGTTTATCTTTAAAAGTGAAAGTATTTTTAGATATTTGAAAAAGTATTATGGTTTTATTCAATTACACCTCAATAATATAACAATTTTCATTATAAATGTAATTGCAAAATTGAGTATTATTGTAGATTATTGTGGAACTCTACCAAGTAAACTATAATTTATTTAATGAATACTTCGTCACCGTTCTGGCAGAAGTTGGTAAGTAATAAAACTAACAAAAATGAGTTAAGTATACGAAAAGATTTTTGACATAAATTTTTTCTCAGTTGAATCATTGATTATACAGTTTTGCCAAAAAAACTATTTATTTGTTAAGGCAATTATTAACAATGATTGTTTAAAGGTAGGCAATCGTATCTTTGTATTTATTTAAAACTCTTGTTTGTATTAGATTGGCATTAACGCATCTATATTTTTATATTATAATTATCTATATAACATAAACATCAATTCTAGTGACTTAACCCTAAAGGCTGAAGTTTTTCATTTGCTGTTTATTGAAACCTAACAATCTGTTACTGACCAACTGCTGTAAGAACAGTGACGAATTATACATTTGTCATGTTTTCCATCGTCTGCATTATTTATATAAAATATCAGATAACAGAAATCGTCAGTTCGATATTTGAGCAGTGTAGCAAATAAATAAGTTAATTGATTAATATTGATCAATGCACTGAAAAATTCTAATATACATTTTCTTTTGTGTGTGCCTATTTGCACACATATGTCCGATATCGGACGTGAATTGGCGATGCTGTCGGGACTCCAGGATTACTGCAGCGGTGACGAAGCGGACGGCGTTCGGTCACGGCGCCACTCCTCACCTGGTGGATCAAGAGAAGGCAGCACAGCAGCCTTACACACCGCTAACTATGACGACTCGGTAAGAAGATATTTTGTTATATATCAGTAGAGACGCGTATTTTAAGCATCTATTTTTTTTTTTAAATCTATAGTAATTTAAGATTTCGACTAAAGGTGTTTGGTGTAATTTTAATATTTAATTTGAATAGCTCAAATTTTTAGCCCGGGTTCCGCCTTTCAGCTCAGCTCAAGTTCATCCGTGCACTTGAACTTCTAAAGATACCGGAAGGCAAAACCCGGATCGTTATTGACAAAGCTTGTGTGAATGTACAAAATTTGCACCATAAATAGTAAGTTGATAAGTCAAATCGAAATATAACTACTAAGTTAAGTATTTAATTAAAAATAAATAGAAACATACATACAAAAGTACAAATAAATTATTCATGAGTACAAAACATTTGATATTGTTGTAAAAATTCAATGTAGAAGAAATTAATTAAAAACAGTGAAAAATAAAATGATTATATTTATTATAACTTTACATATAAAATGTTATAATATTTTATCCGAATACGACGATCTGCTTAAATTAGATTATAAGTGCTAAAGAGACGTTGTGCAGATTTGAGTAGTGAGCAGTTTCAAGAATTATATAATTTGTTTAACACTGAACATCCGAGTCTTCCGATTTTAAACGAAATATCAAACTTTCCCACATCTCCACTTCTATACCCTATATAACCATATAATCATAAAACCTTTACCGACAAACAAATTATATAATTCTTGAAACTGCTCATTACTCAAATCTGTTGGCATTCCCATGGGCTCATCCATTTCGCCAGCAATGGCTTTGGACTCAGTGATGCATTTATATCTTATATAAACACGAAACTTTCATTTGCTAAGCGTCAGTTCAAGTTCATCCGTGCACTTGAATGCCTGAAGATGCCGAAAGGCGAAACCCGGGTCGTTAGTGACAAAATTTGTGAGAATGTACATAGTTTGAACGATTCAAATTTAAGAAGAGTATCTGCTTTAAAATTCATTTAAGATGAGATAAGAAGAAAATTGAATTCAATGAAATTTTGCATATATCGTATGTATCGCTTTTATATTGTATTAATCGCAAAACGCGATATTCACGTATCTATAGATAAGGAATGTCAAACGGCCGACCTTCTGACAGTTAATTGGCTTGTCTGTCGAGACTTCTTAACATATTTAATACCTATGTTACTATAAAGCAATAACCTTTTATATTCAAACGATTAAGTTGTTAGTTTTCATTCGAATTATACAACATATAGCAGTGCTAATCGAGTGCTTAGCGGTAATTTCACTCATAACTCTCGCGGCTCGGAGACTAGAAAAATACTTAGCAGGCGATGGGGGTCTTTTTTGACCCCAGTGGTTTCCTCATTATTGGCCTTATTCTTATGAATTTCAAAAAAAAAAATAGTCTACGGGCTTTAAAATATCTCTCTGCATCTTTCCTCATAATTTTTTTTATAAAAATCTGTGGTTTTTTTAATAAATAATCATATTTTAAGTTGCGCGTAAAAAAGACGTCATGTCAGCACACATATGAATTGACTACTGAAGAGTGTCTCAGCGTTCTAAATTATCATACGAACAATCGTTATCGCGGGCGCTAATCAGCTGATAAGCGTTATCGCGTATTTATATAAACTACAAAAGGTCCAAAAAACTATGATATAAGAATACCTTAATTATAAACATTGTATCACCCATATTAAAATAGATATTTATGAAAATGTTGGTATTGGGGTCGCATTTCTTGAGCTTAGAAACGGAAAAGTTAAATACGACGATTCAAAACCAACGGCCTAGCCACCTCAAAGCCTTTGCAGGAAGGCTTTGCGTGTCGTTTACATGATGGCCGCAAAAGTACAATTTTGCCATTGCCGGCAACCTTATTCAGTCTGCCTTTGCTTAAGCTTATATAAAGATAGATTTTTTCACGTATTGATAATAAGTTATTAATTATTCAAACCACTTTTCACCATTATCTTTAATATGTATATTTTTTTTAATCCACGTTTGCTCCTAATGTATAGCATACGGTCTCTTAGAGGAAGTATTTCAACATAAGTGCTTCTACGAGAACTGCTTGTTACTCAGTCGCTTGACCTCTCTTGTTTTTCAAAGAGAGTAGTAGGGATAGTAGGATAAAGCTAGGACAGGACTGAAGTTATTGAAGGATAGGAAGGGAGGGAGTGAAATTAGGAAATCACAAACACCCATGCCTTCGAACAGAAATCGATAAACCGACCGAACAAAATCTGTTCGAACTAGGACTCGAAGCTGTAAGATCTGGCACGGAAGCCAACAACGCTAACCGCCGCTCCATAGGACCCAACTGCCTCTGAAGAATTATATAATGATAAAACTGTACTTTTTTTTCACTTATTGATAATAGATTAATTTTTAAACCACTTTTCACCATTGTCTATATAATAATATAAATTTAAAAATATATTCGTTATTACAATGGTGGCTGCCTAACTGCTTCTAAGCCAAATTATCAGTGGCTGTTAAAAAAATGTTTCATAAATTATATAAAATATAGTAAAGCTTTTAGTTGTTTTAAAACTGTAATACATTAGTGATCCAACGGTTTAAATACAGTGTCTTATCTGGGACAGTTAAATCGAGCCATATCTGTATTTATCAACGCGAAAATCGTGATCTGCGTGGTCTGCCTTCTTCCGGATGCGCGCTCAAATGTATCGAAAACTGTTGAAATATTACAAAATTCATTGCTTCATTACAACCATACAACTTCAGTTCAAGTATAGGATAATTGCGTCAAATTAATTTTTACGATTGAAAATTATTGATGTTGACTCCGCCTCTAAAATATAACTGTACGAAAATGTATTCAAATTATGTAGGGCCCGTCAAATCACACGTCATAATTCATAATGCATGCCTCCATAGCGGAGGTTTGGCCTCTCATAGAAATGAGTTTCCCAACACAGGTCGTCGGCGAATGCACAATATGCAGCTGGTGTTGTGGCAGAAAGCGATAAGTCAAAATAAGTAACGGCTTTTCATCAAAATGACATTAATTAAAGGTTTACACGTTTAAAAACTTTCGATTCCATAGATTAATCAAATTATAATATTTTACAAAGTACACATTCAAAAAATATTTTATTTTCTTTTAAAATATCTTAATATCTATGAATTGAAATCTCATTTTCAGTGTAGTATTTCTTTAAACGAAACAATATGCGATTATTTATTAAACGATCTCTCTAGTATATATTATAGGGAACAAAATAAATGGTCAGAGTTTAAATCATTTTTCGGTCGGAATTCAAATAAATTTTTAGTCAGAATAAAAATATTATACGGTCAGATTTTTATAACCATTTTGGTAAGGTTAGGTTAGGTTAGGTTTTTTTTCACTATTTTATATAAATTCTGACCATTAATTATTTATTATAATTATGGTCGCCTGTGTGGTCGAGTGGTCAACGTTGTTGGCTTCGGCTACAGAGGGCCCGGGTTCAAATCCCGGTACGGACAGTTTTATAAATTGATTTTTCAATCGATTTATGAACTTCTGTTCAAAGGCATGGATGTATGTGATGTCTTGAATTCCCCCTCTCACCAATCCTATCCTATGAACGGGGCGTATCGAGAGCGATTGGCTTACCACTAATCCTCTCCTAGCCCTATCCTTCTATCCTTACTCTCTTTGGAAAAAGAGAGGTTGAGCAACTGAGTAACAAGCAGTTCTCGTAGAAACACTTCTGTTGAGATAAACTCCATTAGGAGTCCATATGCTCCACATTGGGAGCGGACATGGTTTAAAAAAAATATTCTACCTTCTGTGCACTGAACGATATATTATTATCATTTTATATAAATTCTAACCAATGTAATATATATTCAGACCAATGTGATAAAAATTATGACCGAAACTGTATTAAAATTCAGACCGGAAATAAACGAGTCTATATTATTCTTGAATGTTTTGTTACTTTTTTAAAACTATTTTCCTACAAACGACAAGTGACGCACGTTTCACTTTTTATAATAATCATCTTTAAACACATTTAGGTTGAATTAAACAAAAGGAAACCAATAAAAATTTGCTGAATGTAAATACATATTGAGCTTCAATGTTTAGTCATAATATTTTTAGATACTTTATGTAAATGTTGTGGATTTAAACGATTATGTTAGAATATTATTCTTTTTTACAACGCTTGTTAACTAAGCATAACGAATACTATATGGAATATTTTGGAACAGCTCTTATCAATAACTCAAAATACCGAAAATTTCAAATGATTCCTTTTTTCTTAACCCATCTCATTTATCACATTATGGATACACTGTTAATATTTAATTATAATTGACTTACATATTTCGCACAGTAAACGTCAAAAATCATTCGAAAGGAAGTGTTGGTTGATGTCGTCTATATCTCTCGTCGTCAGGCCTGCTATGTTGATAATATGGTGGACTACAGAATATTTCTGTTTCTCAAATTGACTTTTATAATTACATCACATTATTCAATTTTCTATAAATACTGATAATTGATTAAAAATATTTCGACAAATCGACATAACGCTTTTTAACAGTATACCGACGAAACAATAACATCATGGTACACAATTATCACAGGTAGGTATATTATTGTGCAAGCCGAGTCGCACAAGTAATCATGTTCCTTTACAAACACAGCTTCGTTAGTGACAATGTTTTGTGGTTAAATTGCAGTATAAGTCCACAGCAATTGCTGTCGTTCGCTACATTACCTTGTTACATTTTTTTTCGCGCTTGTCACAAGAATAAACAGAGACAGTTAATAGTACTTGTCATTTATGGTTATGAAATATCTTAGATTTAGCAAGATTTTTTAAAGCCGAGTTTATTAAAGAATGTATCTTTTGTATTCAGGGTCACTGGTGTATTCAATTATTGCAATTCCTGGTATACAACATAATCTAGTTGGAACACTTTAATTGGTTTTAATTAAATATCGCAATTTGTATGGATTGAAATAATTATAAATACATTTAAGTCACCGCTACAGAATGGGCATATTCATCTATCTTCAACAACATTTGCCTATTCTTACCTTCTATGTAAATTCACCTACTCTCATCTTCTATCGAAATGCTGCGTTAAAAATCTTTAAGAAGGCTGGGAAAACAAAGAAGACAGTTTTCATAATCTTAAAACGTTTTTTAATAGATTAAACGTCTAAAAAAAGTAATGTAAAATATTCTTCTTGGTATTTATGATTTTTTAATATATGTAATTTCTACTGTCTTGTGAAATTCATTTTATAACTACCGTGTTTACAATACAGGACTATGTAAACTGCCGCTTTTGTTACAAACTCAATTTTATTTATTCGAAAGTTTTATGTGAGAGTTGTATTTTTTTTAAATTGAACACACCACTTCATGCGAAATTGTAAATGAAAACTGCCGTTGTTTGTTTCCAGAGCCCTCAAATTATTACACATTTCAAGCGGATATCTTATAAATATATCGACTGTGGAAAGGAGAAAGGACGTAACCCACAGTTTTTTCAAAACAGGTTTATTTCGATAATCATAATGTATACAACTTGATACACGTTCTATCAAAAGGATGCAAACTGCAAATGCCCAATAAGCATCTAAATTTAGTTTTTAATTTTGAAAAAGATGACCTCGTAAAAAATTTAAACCAAGAAAAAAGACTGAAATAAAGGTTTTTCTTAGACAATTTCTTTAATTAATATGATATTATGTCAATTTCACACCAGTTTAGAAGTCTCTTTACACTTCAAGGTTGTATATAATTCATAATTTGCATATGGCCCAAAATCATCAAAACACGTTTTTTGCGCCTCCTGTAAAATTTGATATGTGTGGGTTACGTCCTTTTTCCTTTCCACAGTCGATATTTATATCAATTAAATTGAGCCATTTTCATAAAAATAATTTTAAATTGTCGGATTGTTCTATTATTATTTGGAAGCCATTTGCTTAGTGCTTTCATTTTGATTTCAAGAAATGACTGAAAAGAAATGTTAAAAGTTACCGAGACCTTAATTTAAATCTGTACCTTGCATCATGAATTCGTGGTGTTTGGCCGGAATATGAACCCGGAAGTATCTTTTGGTCACATACAACGCTATTCGGATTGTCGACTGACTCATGGCGGAAGATAAAATAATATATACGGCTAGCACACAGTTAAGTCTTATTATTTTACTTCCGCAGAATTTCACTAAAAATATTACTTAATTATTCATTTTAAGCCAGTATAGTTTTTTGTTTTTTTTTTAAATAAGATCATGAATCATTTGTCCATAATACAAACAAAACAAAAATAAGTATCTCCGGCTAAATGAGATCAAAAGAGTGGGCTTTTCTTTCGTTTGGCGTTTCGAAATGCAACGCCAAACTTTCATAAAACAGAAATAAAAATCTACTGCACAAGAAACACTAATAATGATTTGTTCTTGCGAGACAAGTTACCAAATATGGACACAGTTGTTTTATTTCAGATATTATCTAAGCCCAGCTCTGTTTAATATCTTATTGGACCGTTTTGAAGTAATATGATTGTCTCAAAAGCATACATAGGCGTGATAGTTAGACGTGTAACTAATGATAGTAACTGTGTTGTGTCTAGGGATCTGTGTCGAGACGTCCCGGGACTTTTTTGGAAAATGTCCCGGAAATTGTGACTGTGATTAATAATGTGCTAATAACATGTAAATTTTAATTTTGAAAAAAACAATTATTGTGGTTAAGGAACCCTCAAAAGGACTGATGTGTATTGAATGAAAGCAGATTTAAGAGGGAAGCCCCAAAAAAAAATGGACACGACATGGTCGGGACGTGACACTTACCCGGGGTTTTAACAAAATTAAGTATGCATATATAAAAGGAATCTGATAGAAAAACAGGTGCTTGGGATTTTTAATTTCGTAGAAGTTTCAAATACCATGTGTTTATATATTGTAATATTACTGCAGCAAAAGCAAATTACTAAATATTAAAATTAAATGTTCATACCTGACGTTGTTTTATGTACAAATGTTTTTTCACTATTTCGCAAAGGTACCAATGTCTCAATAGGACAAAATAGGTCTAAAAGCTGTATTGTGAAGTTACGGTCATAAATTTACTCCTGAGGGCGGCTTCATTGATATTTTTTCATTACATGTACCGTTATCATCCCTTCTTAGTAACAATTAACCGTAAGCATTGGACACATCCATTACGTAAGAAAAATAATAATTATTAAACATTGTATTCAAAAAACGAGATTTTTACTAGTGCGTACTTTCAGGGGAAATAAAGTCTCAAGTCCCGGGATGTCCCGGGATTTTGAAAATCCCGAGACTTCAGAATCCCTAGTTGTATTATCGAGGAGATTAGATCTTCTGTCTGACACAAAAAAAAGGAACTGTGATGGTCGACCGCTGAAGCTTAGCGGTAAGGACACCGCGTTTTTACTGTTTTGAATTGAAACCCTTACAAAGAAATTATCACTTTTAGGGTGTTCACTCTCAATACTTGGTGGAAAGGCATTATATTAAAAGATAAAATATGCATTTGTACTAATAACCATTTTTATTTATAAAGACTAGGGCCGGTTTCGTTCATGGCGAGCATTATCAAATGATAATGATAATGCTTTATTTTTTGAAGACATTATCAATTTAGTTGAACTTGCTTATCTCATATTCTTTATGGAGTTGATGTCGTATCAATTCTTTAAAGTACTTTGTATGAATTGAGTTTAAGTACGCGAATTTAATAATAAAAAAAATAAAATGCAAACTATAACTATAACAATAGGAATTAAATACAGATATTCTTCGATTATTTTTATTTTTTACATCATTACAAAGATAATTAAAATTGATACTTGAACGACATTTTCATGGATGATAATGAAAATAACTACAATAAATATTTACCGTTGACTGAAACGTAGAAGGTTGACATAAAAAAGTTACTTCTACTATTGAAAAAAATACAACATTTCATTTAAAATATTTGTTTTATTAAACTAGGCTTATGACGTTTTTAATTAACATGGAACTACAAAGACACATAAATAGTAGAAAAATGTTAGTTAAGAAGAAGTTTCGATGGTTTCGGCGGTAACTTTGTGGAAATTCATTTTAATAGAAAATTTAAATTAACTTTGATTATTCCACGTATTGTGTTACTAACTGTGGCACATGTTTCGCCTCTTTCAGAGGCATCTTCAGACTTACTATCGCAAAGTTTGCTTAAGTAATGAAGCAAGATTGATTCTAACATTTTAAAATTATAAAATTACAAAATGGAGGTTTGGAGGGGGGTGTAGAATCGAAATAAAGCAAACAGATAATTATACTAATTATACTAATGAGTTGTAAACAATCAGAATGGGATTTTTCCTTTTTAAGGGAAGCAAAGAGGGGATTATAAAATCGAAACAGTGCAAACAAATTTAATCATACTACTAATGACGTTAAACATTACAAACTATTAAACTAATGAGCTGCAGTCAATCAGCTAGGTTTGTGATTACTCTATTAATTGGAAACAATTTGAGTAACGGGGAACCGCCTGTGCTATTAAGAATATTATTTAATAATATTTCTTTTTTGAAGAAAGAAATATTAATAATATTTCTTGTAGAAATATTTAATAATATTTCTTTTTAAGAATAGAGTAATCAAAAACCTAGCTGATTGACTGCAGCTCATTAGTTTAATAGTTTGTAATGTTTAACGTCATTAGTAGTATGATTAAATTTGTTTGCACTGTTTCGATTTTATAATCCCCTCTTTGCTTCCCTTAATAAGGAAAAATCCCATTCTGATTGTTTACAACTCATTAGTATAATTAGTATCATTATCTGTTTGCTTTATTTCGATTCTACACCCCCCTCCAAACCTCCATTTTGTAATTTTATAATTTTAAAATGTTAGAATCAATCTTGCTTCATTACTTAAGCAAACTTTGCGATAGCAAGTCTGAAGATGCCTCTGAAAGAGGCGAAACACGTGTCACAGTTAGTAACACAATACGTGGAATAATCAAAGTTAATTTAAATTTTCTATTAAGAAGAAGTTATTCAAAATTATGCTAGGTAGTCTTGAAATATTGCATCTTCACAATTCTGTCCATATGTACATTGTATTACTAAGCTGCCATCACAATAATTGGTAGTGTATAAACTCTCGTCAGCAAAGTATTGATAAGGTGCTCCTAAGTCTTACTGGGTTCCCGTACATTATAATAAAACAACCGATTCCAAAATCAAATTTCGTAACGCAGCTTTCACAGCATACGCTGGTCGCACTTCTCTGATTAGCATGTCAATTTTGTGTTACCTTACGCTGCGTGCGTCTCAACATAGATTAACCTTAATCCACTGGCAGATACAATGCAAAGAGGTCTGCGAAACAACATTTCATTAATGAGCTCTAGAAGGAAACTAAAGTTACTATAATACATAATATATAAGGTAATAATGCAATTATATTTATTTATTACACGGATAGTACAGTGATGTTAAGCGAGCATGACAATAAATACAAAATTAAAACTAATCGAATCTTACACGATGGAAAATACTAAAACGTTGTACAGCTAATGTTATAGCAGGTTAACCTGGTAAGATAGTCGTAACCGTGTTATTCAATATGATTTAAATTGCTAATGATAATTTAAGCGTAATCGGCCGTGAAAAAATGCACAATGCCAAGTTTACAATCACACCGAATGAAAAAAATCAGAACCGACTTAATTAATTAGAAAGTGAAGCCATTTTGAACGTCTCGCCGTTATGGAAAGAAAAAAATAATATCGTAAACAAATTATTGGAAATCGCCTGTCACTTTGCGATTATCTTTGCTGACGCGAGGTTTCTAAAAAAAAAGTACGAGAATGACAATATCGTGAGAAAATATTAATGAAACATTTATGAACACTATACAAGATAAAAAGTTGTTTGTCATTTAAAATTCGAATGTCGTCTTGATTGTCAATTGCTTGTTGCTCAAACGATGTAATTAAAGCGAGTAAGACATTTACATTTAATATCGTGTGAAACATATTTATGGATATTTTATAATTTAGATATTATAAATAAATAATTTTAAATACCTTTATCTTTCAATATTTTACAAATTTAAGACTTTTCCATAACGTTTTTCTTTAAAGAAAATTGTAATCCGTAGAAACCTGCTTATATTAAGGAAAGTAGTCTTCATTCAAGACATCAAAACAAAAAAGGTCATTTAAAATAAGTCCAATAGCCCATAGATTTCATAAAGTTTGAAATGGATTTCTAAATTACACATGTTTATTATTATAACAACAATTTAGACCAGCGGTCGACAAAGTTTTAGTTCGCAGAAAAATTTCGATGGTCCGTAGATAAATGTGAAACCATCTTGAATCTCATCTGTTTTTACGATTTTTTAAATATTAATTGGGCATTAATTATTTGATTTCAATAAATAATGTTTTTTTATGAATTGTGTGCATTGTATATGTTCTTTGATTTTTTTTTCATATATACTATTTAAAAAACCTGAAGGTAGTTCGCAGGATTTAAAATTATAAATTCAGTGATGCGTAAGGCTCTAAAGCAGGCGTGGGGAATTTGCAGCCTTTTGAATACTCTGGTGCGGCCTTCTGGCCAATTCTGTAATTCTGTAAATTTATGTAAATTTCTGACATATTCTGACCGTAAAGTCCTGCTTCCGGCCAAAGATTCCCTAGTCAATGTTTTCTGCGGCCTTATTTCGAATCAGAAAAATGAATGCGGCCTTTAGAGAATAAAAGGTACCCCACCCCTGCTCTAAAGTCTCTGACCGCTGATGACGAAATTTGACCAAACTTGCATTATCGGTTTAAGTAAAGAATTTCGTGGTGCGTATTTATAACTTTACATTATACAAAAATACAAGATTGGTTACGATTTTAATAGAAGTTTTCAAGCCATTGCAGTTTCGTTATTCAATTCATGAATTATCCGATCATTTAGCAGACGCATTACGATGCAATATATACATATTCTTTGTTTGCGTGCATTCTAATTCTCGTTTTTATAATATATACAGGTATTATCATAAATATTCAACTATATATTTTTTACTCAAATTATTTGTATGCACGGTTTCATAAAACAAAAACGCAGAAGCGGATAACGGATTTCCTAATAACAAGTAATACAACAATACAAGACAGTAATAACAAACAAAATACAGCATTACATCACATTAGATGTGACAGAAATTTCTAGCGATTTATGTCCATTCTCCATATATTTTATTCATAATTTAAACACATATTAAGATTAATATTTTTTGTAACTTAATTATAGAGTCTTCATTCTGTCAAAACGATGTTATTCTTTTTTTCAATTCAGGGAACCAATCTTCAATTTTTATATGACTTCTGTCCCTTTTTACACAGTTTTGTGTAGAACGTATCTACGGCGTAAAAAAGAGTTTCTGTAACGTATTTAAAAAAAAATCCAACCTCGATGAAGTTATCATTATCTCAAGTGTAAAATTTATTACGCGTTTCTTCGATGTATTTAAAATCTTTATTATTAGTGATATGTTTTGAGTTTCTCTTTTGTTAAGATTGATTGTTTTTAATTCAATATTGATAGGTATTATATTGTTCACGATTTGCTTAACCAAACTGTCAAATTTCAATGAAAATATACAATAGAATTTGTTTAATATGCTTTCCTTTTACAGTCATTGCTCAAATTGATTCAGTTTCACTGGATTTGTTATTGAGTCGAGCGAATCAATGAAACGAAACCGGTGATACGGTGTTCTGGAATCAACGTATTGCGCAAAGCAGTTTGTTGCCATTGGCGCACTAATAAATAATCGGAGTTAAATTATTCTATTATAGGAAGGCAAAAGGACGCCATCTACAGTAATATCAAAACAGTTTTTACAAAATAAAACACATTATCGAAAGGATCTAAGCTGCAAATGTGGGATTAGTATCTAAATTTAGCTTTTAAGATGGAAAAAATAAGGACTTTGCGACCAGGGAAAAAGACTTAAAAAGAAAGACATAAAATTATTAGTTTTCGTGTACTTCGAATTTGACCAAAATCATCGAAAAACATTTTTGTGCCCCCTGTAAAATGTTTTATATTGGGCTATACTTTTTTGCCTTTCCATAGTCATAAAAACCCTCGATTTAAAAAACTTTTCATTTTATATAAAATTATCAATGCCATTAATGTTATTCTTTCTCAACTCATAACACTTTCACAAATATTACGAGCTGAAAATAGTCACATATTTCAAGATTTATTAAGAACACTAAGCTGTGTTGTTAGTTTCGTGGCTTCAATACTAGTCGTTTGAGATGCGAGTATTTTCTATATTATCAAATTGTATTAATATTATGTAGTTATTATATTTATAAGAAAAAAAACTACTAACCTTTTGTAAGCCCTTCCCGTTTTCTTTACTCTCTCCGAAACAGAGATGCTTAACAAAAAAATATCAAGCAGTTGTTGTAAAAAGTATTTCTGTTGAAATATTTTAATATGAGTTTCAACTGAACCCGCTAATTGGAAGCGGTGATTTCAAATGAAATACATAATCCACAGTACAAGATAAATTTTGTTCGTCTTGTGAATATGTTTAACTTATCATACTATACAAAGGAATTAAAGAACGTTTTATTAAAGTAATTCTTTAATGGCCAGACAAATGGCTTAAAATATTTTTATTATTTAAGTACGTCATTGTACAATAAACAGATGCAATATAAGTGGCCAAAGAGTTTCGGTGAAACCCGAGTAACACTTTAGCGCTGAATATATTAACGTTTACAGAAAAGTAAGATTTCACGCGCGGTGGGCAATATTATGATTTTAACAGACGTCTGCGATTACGTAGTCTGTTCTCTACGCCACGTTACCTCTACGTTGTAGGTGTAACGCAATCTTTACTGCATTCGTAGCCACGTAACGTTAACACCAATTAGTTTATTACTATAGCGTAAGATTTCAGTGAAACGTTGCACATTTGAGTGAACACTTGGTTTTTCTTGGTTCCACAACATGCGTACAAAGATTATTGCTTATATTGACACGTGAAACATGCCCACGAAATAAAATTAAATATGATTAATTTAAATAAATAATTAAAGTAAAAACAAAATAGTAAATATCGTTCGGATTAGGTTGTAACTACTTTCCTATTTCTACATGATTAAAAACAGTCACGATATTTGTAGTGATTTTAAACAAACAGAAAACATTATATTTCGATAATCAGTTCACCAAATCAGATCAAAAATGTTGCAAGTAAAAAAACAAAAATAACGAGAACAGGATAATATCGGCAAAAATATTTGCTTTGGTATTTTTTTAATTTTAATTGCTGCTTAAACTTAAATCTTCATAAACATAGAAAACCACAAACAATTTTTTAATCATATAAGTGCATCTACGAAAACATGTTTTTGTGTAATATAAATATTTTGTTCTATTGCCGACGATATATGTGTATATTTTTAAAATTTGTTACAAAATAATTTGTACAGCTTTTTAAATGGTATTTATTTATTTTTTGTTGTCATGTCAGAGGATCACGAGAAGTGATAATTTTCTTTTGACAATACTTTTTTTTCAATGTGATTCCACATATGTTTATGTAATGTTTAATTTTTCTGCGGATATAAAGGTATTTTTTATATATTTATATTTTACACTAATCGAGAGTTTTATTTTGAAAGATTTTTTTAAAATCTGTTTAACTATTTCTGTTTAAAACAGTTAACGTTCGTTTTCAAGTTCTGAGCGGTACTATTCAAATTTTATTTCTTAGTGCCTTTTTTGTTTCTATTGGTGCTCAAAACCATGGGCGTATTTTCATTATTTAATTATATGGACGTTATCAGAATCATCTGTATGGAAATTAAAATAAATACTACGTAACTAAAAAATGCTCGCCCATTCGGAATACAAACATTTTTAGTTTCACCAAAACGTGTTGCATAAGCAAATTACTTACTCTTGCACCCAGCCAAGCGTGGACTGTGGAACACTCAATGATATGTGAGCTCTTAAATTAATAATAATATAGAATCATAAATCAATTTAAATATCACAAAATAGTCAAAAGTATAATATTAAACAAATTCTTAATAAACATAAATTGGGCCCTCGAGAGGTAAAGTGAGCTAACTAGTAAAATGGAAAAACTTTTTCTTGTACTTTGTACAATCACGTCTTTGTTTGGAGTTTTGGTTGATTGCATATTTTTAACACTATTGTAATTTGTATTAACCAAGGTTGCTTCACTTGTACGATACTTTAAAACTTATAGAATATAACAACGCATCTAACTTATTTTTTTCTAAAATACCACTTGGCTCATTTCACCTCTAATGGGCACGATTATAATATTTCAATGAGAAATCATTAAGGTATTTTTAAATACAATTCTAAGTCATATATTTATTTAAAATCTTTGCTATGTTATGTTTTGCTAAGGCAATTATTTTGTATAAAATATATTACATTTATAAGTAAAAATTAAGCAGCGGTTTGGTAAGGTTAGTTTTGGTTTTTTTTTCAGTTTATTAAAATTGCAATTGTTTATGAGTGAATAACTTCTATAATAAATTTCAAAGGCATACTTTGAGTAAAATGTCATTAATTTAAGAAAAAACGTTAGTTCATTTAACAATACAAAAACATTCATTTGGATCAAGGTAATGGTTACTGAACCGCGTGGCTAATAATCTCTAAACACTTAAGTGCTGATAATTATATAACATATCTGTATAAAAAATGACGACGCAACACGCCACACTGATCGGTAAAAATTGTTGCTGATTCTAAAAACAAACCGCTAAAAAACACCCTAAATTATTATTTTTATCAAAATAATTAATGGTATCATATTGATTGTGGAAAGTAAATAGGACGTAACCCTCAGTTTTTCTAAAACAGCTTTTTTTCGATAATCACAATGTATACAACATGACAAACGTTCTATCAAAAGGTTGAAAATACCAATTGATATCTAAATTTAACATTTATGTTTGAAAAAGATGACCTTGTAAACAGTTAAAGCCAAGAAGAAAGACTGAAAAAAAGGTTTTTCCTAGACAATTTCTTTAATTAACAGCTTAACGACCGTGGACGCGTATTTTAGTCTTTGAAAAACAAAGGTTGCTGGCCGGCGGACACATATATGCGTATAAGCAAAGTATCTGGAAGCTAAGAAAATTAAATTTTGTAAAGATATCTCAATTTGCTTACAAATTATAGTGAATTTAGTAAAATTATAATTTTTGCGAATTTTTCGCAAAATTTTATTTCACCAGGTGAAATTTTATAAAAAAAAAAAACGTGCGGTCGTTAAGCTGTATTAGCTTATGTCAATTAAACACCAGTTTAGAAGTCTCCGTGCACTTCAAGGTTGTGTATAATTCATTATTTGCAGATGGCCCAAAATCATCAAAACATGTTTTTTTTGCACCTCCTGTAAAATTTTATATGTGTGGGTTACGTTCTTTTTCCTTTCCGCAGTCGATATATATGTTCATGTGATAAGAATCTATTTTGGCAGGCTATCTAATTGATGGTAATATATTTTTATTTTTCTAGATAATTTAGGTTTAGCAACTGTAGGCATAGCTCGCTTTGCGTAGTTTACGTTTATAGCATGCAAGTTAATTGTCACGGCGGGTAATGCATACAAGTGCATCGCGGCGCAACAGGTTCAACCAAGAGACGTTTTTGAGGTGAGGCTAGTCTTCCCTCTGTTCTCAGTCCCCTCTCGCTGTAACTTTCAGAGTGTGACTTCATTTAATTTCTCTCTCGGGATCGTTTTTATAAAACAATGAATAGATGAGTAATTAAATCATTTACAGACCACTACTGTCCCACGCTAAAACTATTACTCGAAGACTTGTAAGCAACCGATTTTTACTGTTTTTCAGTACGCTAAAATTGATTTTAAAGAAAAATATTTATTTCAAGCATGACCTATTGGTCACACTCCAATGTAAAATATGGAGAACCTGCTTTTTTAACAGTTCATTTTAAAAAATCGGCATTACAGCTAATGTCAATGCGTCAAACATTTTTTTAAGTTAAAAGAAATATATGAGAACTCGGTGAGACTTTTTACGTCACTCGAGATCAACTCGAGAAGAATTGATTTGAGAAACAGCCATTTCTTAAAAATTTAAATTTGATTACCTTACCGGGAAACGAAGCCAGTCCCGCCAGATCAGTAGAGTCAAGCTCTTACCAACTAGACCAAAGCTGGCGAACATAATTCCTCAAGTCTAGCCAAGAAACCAAACGTTAAGTCGTATTTTTTTATATTTTCGATGGATTCGAACTTACGCGAAGGTAGCTTTGTGAAAGTTAATTTTTAACATAAAAATATATTTGAAAAATTTGTTATTCCACTTGTTGTGTTACAATTTGTGACACGTGTTTCACCTCTTTCAGAAGCATCATCAGACCATCGCAACACTTAATAAATTCACAAAAATATTAATAAATAAAAGATGTTTCTCAAATAGGCGAAACACGTTTCACAATGTGTAATACAACAAGTGTAATAACAAAGTTTATCAAATTTAATTTTAAAAACTGTTTGTTATTAAGTTACTCAACGTCTCTTTTATTCTTATATGCGTCCTTATTAGATAGCAAAAATACAAGGCTCTATCTATATCCCTTGCCTAAGGCTTTATCATTATTCTACTACAATAAAGCCTTCGAACCCTTGAAACGAAACAATGGTTTTGATTATCACGAATTATTAAAATTATAATGAAATTCTAAGCTGTGTTTAAATTGTTTAAGTATTGTAGCTACACATAATTTAAATAAAATCAATTAATATTTATATAATTTGTACTTTTTAAGCGTTGATTTAATTGCTATAATGAAAAGTATTATTACATGACTATTTTAACGATCAAAAATCCTTAGCACCATTCTGTTAACAAAAGCATCCATCGCTCATTGAAACGTTTCGATTGTACGTTTAATATTTCGATTAAAATATTTTTTTATATCCACATTAACAAAAATGCGTAATGCTTGTATGTGAAATTAACATAAACATTATTTTAAAAAAAAAAACTCCGCTTCTATGACGGCATCGTATTATTTTCATATCACAGCGAATTTGAAAGCGTTATTACGGTCAAATGCTAAGGACATTGCAATGCCCCTGGCCGATATAACATATAACTAAAATACAACAAATGTACAATTAAACCATCCGATCACTTAATAATACCGTAATAGTTGCACACATTTAATTTACAGTCATAAAAGTCATCGAAATGGCGTGTTATTTTTGCGGTTCGTTAGGTCTAACACCTTGTATAACACGTGCTTAAAAGAGCCCATACATCCAGGAACAAATGTCCCGGGACATTATCCTAAGCATCTACGTAATGTCTTAGGAACTATGTTCCACAATATGTTCTTGAACACATGAGGGGTCATAGAAACGTCACTCGTTGAGGTTATGTTTGTCAGTGTTACGTCCGAACGAACGCTATTTGATTTTATTGGATGCAAACGATGCGAGTAATTAATTATTAATGTTTATAAGCTTTCTACAATGAAAATACAATTATTTCATCATCCGCGATGACAGCTTATACCATAGATAGTTTATTATTATTATTATTATTATTAGCTTATTATTATATATGGTTTATTTTAACAGCTGTCACCATAGGGAGACATTCCAAAGTCGAAAATAGATCTCTAAAATGACGCCCGGTGAGTTGATGTTGACGAGTGCATATATTCTCGCAAGTAGTATTCGGTTTTTTTAATTATAATTCTATGTATCATACAATACGTTATAGCTTTGGTATAAAGTCATAATGAAAAATACTTTGACAGTTCGTCTACAGCTGTGCGCGAAACACACTTGTTCTTCGGATTCCGCGTTTGTGCTCGCTTCCAAACCGTGAACACAGAAACCTACCTCGGGTCACGTGAAATGCTCCACGATACGGAGTGAACATGTGAATTTTGTGTTCCAGGACATGTTCTGGAACTATTCATTCCTAGATGTATGGGTACCTTTATTCGTGCAAACGTTAGTGTGAACCTTCAACCATCTTACTAATGGCGGACTGTCACTCCCACAACAACCTACTAAATATGTTTACGCTGTTCAAGAGTTATAAATATGTATTAATATTTGAAGCTGTTATTTGCAAACTAGGCACGGTCCAAAATCGGTGAAAATAAACCACGAATGTAATTTGGTAAATTTAAATACATTTTTAATCTATTTTTAGAAAGCACTCTCAAATCTGTTCTGATAAAATACAAAATATCATTCCAAATTTATGTAAAACTAAAAATACTTCTGAAATGAAATTTAAGATTAATTTTTCAACCATTTTGGAACGAGACGGGTTTGCAAATAATAGCCTCATTTGTATCTTAAGTTATTTTAATTTTCTTGAATATTCATTTAAGTTGAGTTGAACTGTAAATACCGGATATGTATTGAAAAATATTGTTCGAGGACTCGATATACACCTGTGAAAATCCAAATAATAAATCGAATACCCTAATCACCTGATGCATATGCAAAAACTATTATTATGTTGGTATAAAAATCTTTGACCATTTTTTTAAATTCTTAGATACCATTGTCACGAAAACTATAACATTAGTCTCGACTTTAGACAGTAAATATATTGTTATCCAAGTCCGCTTCCAATGTGGATCATATGGCCTCCTAATGGAGGTATCTCAACAGAAGTTTTTCTAAGAGAACTGATTGTTACTCAGTCACTCAACCTCTCTTTTTTTCAAAGAGAGTGGTAGGGAAAGAAAGATAAGGCTACGGCAGGATTAGTGGTTAACTAATCGCTCTCGCTACTCCCAGTTATTGAAGGATCGGAAGGGTGGGAGAGATTTTTTTGGACATAACAAATTCTCAGAACAGAAATCGATAAATCGATCGAAAAAACGCTGATCGTACTGGGACACAAAACCCGTGAGATACGTCTTGGAAGCCAACAACGCTAACCCCTGCGCTATAGAAACCGACAAATATGCTTTGATAATATTTCAGACTTTCTGCTGTAGGAATTAACTATAAGAAGAGATATATTGTAGAAAATATTTTATACATGATTCTAAAGATTTATTATTCACTGTCTTATGATTTTTTACGTGGAAATTTCTGTTCTCAGGCACTATAGTGAGGATTTGAAGTTATTTTTTATAAGAATTTAAAAATGCACCTCAAACTTTTTCATACAAATAAAACAAAAACAACATTTTCAAAGTTTATTTTTTTAATAAAACGATATTAAACCTAACACATTAAATATTATTTACCTACATTTTTAACATTATGAATGTATTTTTGCTTAGTACATTAAGTCAAATAAAAAAAGATCTTATTGTACATACTTATCTCAATACAAACATTATTAGATACATATTTTTAGTACACACATTACAACTATTTAAAGCGAACGTACACAAAAATTGAATGTTTAAAAAATCCTGATAATTATTTATGATCACGCAGTCTATGTCAATTGAATTCTTGTGCCATTAATATTTAGCACGAGTTACCATAAAGTAGATTTTCCAATTTTGAGTAGGTTCTTTTTTTAAAATTAATTTGCTTGTAACGTTAATTCTTCGTATAATGTTATCCCTAAGAACAAAACTATATTAGTGTGTTATAAACTTTCAACAACAATTGAACAGTTGAGTGTTTATTATATTGTTACCTCATACAAGATCTTTTATAACACTATAGCTGAATTAGTGTGTTTTGATTGTAAGCTTAAAATATCGAACTTCTACAAAAATTCAAAAAAGGAGCCAACTGACTTTTGTATGTAACTTAGGTTAGAGAAATACAGAATGATACATAGATCAAAATACTTTGTACAAAGAACGAGTTGATCTTAACTCAAAAAGATTTTCCAAATTACAAACATTATTTATTTCATTGATTGAATTTGCATTTACTTGGTAAAACTCCATTTTAATAAGGTGGAAAAAAACAAAGTATTTAGTTTTACAAATATTATTTAATATACAGTCGATAGCTATTTTGGATACTATACTCAAGTTATAAAATATAATATTCGAATTTGTAATATAATGTTAGAGTGGATGATAGGATATATTGTGTATCTCTTCTAAGCCAGTATATATAGCTAAGTTAGTGTAAATTTAAACATAGTTCTGACGAAAGCATAAGTCGAAATAACTATCAACTATATATAAAATAATATTTGTTGAACTAAAATACTTTATTTGTTTACGTTATTATTTAGTTCAGTACATTTTGGTGCACAGTTCGTGACCCGAGTACTACAAGGGTACTACAAGAAGTAACAATGCGGCAGTCTTCCAAGTACCATTATTAGTATAGATTGTTATTTTTGTTGCGTCCAAATTTTTCACATAGAACCTTATAGTACTCAGGTCGCGAGTTGCCAAGTTTTGGGTAACACTTCTGACAATCATTTGAAAGCGTTTAACGCTGCTGTTTTACGCGATACACCTAGTAAAACTGTAGAGGAAGGTAACACAATTGTGAACCAACTCTAAGCCAATAAAAAATTGGAAACAATATTTTATTGTTCGCATCTTTGTTTATTTTTATGAGACCTAGTAATTATTAAGCAATTTCTGGGATCGCGTGTAATAACTCTTAAAGTAAAACGATTTCTTGATTAACCACGGCATGTAATATTTAATATATTTTTTAATAAATTACTTCAAGGTAACCGCCATATCAAACTGCACAAATCTTTCAATTAAACTTTTCAGTTCCCAACACAGATTTATCAAATAATTATAACAACTTTCACAAAATAAGTTTTGGAAATATTCAACTATTACAATATACCTGTTGATTCAGTCGTAAAAAAGACATTTAATTAAATCTCTTCCATAAATTAAAGAAATAAAAACATTAATAATTATTTTCGATCTTTTTCCTGCCTATAATTATTAATAATCTCAATAGCCTATCTGATAAATCATTATTAAAGCTTGTCTTGTAATGTTCGTCGAATTTCTTCTGTGGCCTTGATGATCTCTTTCTCCATGTCGGTGATGTTCTTCTTGAGTTTACCATCGTCTCCGTCTTCGTAATAGTCTTTGGGTGGTTCTGAGGGGTAGCGGGATCCGAACTTGGGGCGAGGAATACGAACTCTCTTAACGTCTTCCAGCCACGTCTCCATTATTTATTTTGTGGTGCTAGATGGCTTGAATAAGTCGGAAGAGGTCAATGGTTGGTGATTTACTCCGATACGATCGAAAACCTGAAACAAATAAAATAAACAAATAAAAATTTGAATAAAGCGAGTTGATTAAGAATATTTTTCGTGTACAAATATTTAACTGATATCAAAGGCTAATAGATTTGAGGTCAGATCAACGTTTTACAACAAACCAAGATGGTAAATCAGTATTTTTTTATAATGTTATATCGTTTTTACATATATTAAAATACCGTGTCCGCTCCCAATGTGGAACATACGGACATCTAATGTAGTTTATCTTAACATAAAAGTTTCTAGAAGAACTACTTGTTACTCAGTTGATCAACCACTTTTTTTCCAAAGACAGTAGGGATAGAAGGATAGGGCTAGGACAGGACTTATGGTTAGTTAATGGCTCTTGCTACATCAAATACATCAATGACTTTGAACAGAAATTTTATAAATTGATTGAAAATCAAATTTGAATCGTTCAAACTATGTACATTCTCACAAATTTTGTCACTAACGACCCGGGTTTCGCCTTTCGGCATCTTCAGGCATTCAAGTGCACGGATGAACTTGAACTGACGCTTAGCAAATAAAAGTTTCGTGCTTATATAAGATACAAATGCATCACTGAGTCCAAAGCCATTGCTGGCGAAAAGGATGAGCTCATGGGAATGCCAACAGATTTGTGTAGTGAGCAGTTTCAAGAATTATATAATCTGTTTGTCGGCAAAGGTTTTATGATTATATGATTTTATGGTTATATAGGGTATAGAAGAGGAGATGTGGGAAAATTTGTTATTTCGTTTAAAATCGGAAGACTTTGCAACTGTGCTTTATTGATTTCTAAAATTTCTTGGAAAAAGAGCTTATGACTGTCCGTATTTGGGTGTAACATTTTTATCCCTTGTTCCTGATTGAACACGTGTCCTTCCGAAATTAAGTGATTAGCAAAAGTAGACGTGTCTTTTTTCAATCTAAAGGCTGCCATATGTTCTAAAACTCGGATGTTCAATGTTCTTTCTGTTTTGCCGATATAAAACTTTGTACAACAAGAGCATTGCAATCTATAAATCCCGGATTTATTTAAGTAATGTATTTTATCTTTATTATTAATTAATAATTTGCCTAAAGAGTTTTTACAGTAAAAAGCAGGTCTAACACTATCAGCTAGCTGTTTTTTAATTTTGAGACTTGTATTTCCTAAAAAAATGATTCTACGCCAATACCTAGTATGATCTATGTCCTTTGACACTATACCTTTAAATAACATTTTTTCTGCAAGTTTAGCTTGTTTTTTTGATAAAAGATTGTCTATAAGAGACATATCGTATCCATTGTTTATGGCGATTTGTTTGATGATTTTCAATTCAATATTAAAGTTTATTTCGTTTAAAGGAACACTCACAAGTCTATGTATTTCTGAATGAAAAGCGGCTAGTTTATAAGAAAATGGGTGCATTGAATTTTTATGGATTACAGTGTCAGAGAATGTTGGCTTCCGAAATATTTTAAACTCGTGAGAATGATTTTCAATGTTAATATTTAAGTCAAGAAAGTTAATATTTTTGCCTCCGACTTCTAGAGTAAATTTAATATTTTTATCTAATGAATTTATAAAGTTATGAAAGTGAGTTATTTGTCTATCTGTTCCATTAAACAGGCAAAGAATATCGTCTACATATCGGAACCAATAGACTATAGGTTTGGCTTCTGTTTTGTTTCTAAAAATTGTATCTTCTAAATAGTTCATATAAAACTCAGCTAACAACGGTGATAGGCAGTTTCCCATTGCAAGGCCTTCTGTTTGTTTATAAATTGTATTGTTAAATTGGAAATAGTTCTGGTCAACGCAAACGTCTAATATATTTAATAACTCTTTTGTTACTATTGGGTTTACTCTACGTGCATTTAAGGTATCTTCGATAATCCTTTTGCATTTGTTGACTGGTACATTAGTAAATAAACTGACCACGTCAAATGAAATTAATTTTGAATTGCAAGGAATGATTTTATTTTTAAGTTTTTCAACTAATTCTAATGAATTTTTTACGCTATATGTCGGGTTGAATCCACTATGGTTACGAATGAGGGAGTTAGCTTTTTTCGATAATTTATAGGCTGGGGCATTAATATATGACACTACAGGGCGAATTGGGATTGAAGGTTTATGAAGTTTCGGTAATCCGTAAAATTTGGGAGCTAACGGATTCCGTGTAGACAAAGAATATATATCTTTAGGGTTGATCGTAATATTACAACTGTTAATGACATCTTTGACATCTTTGTTAAATTTTACTGTAGGGTCTTTTTTTAGTTGGACTATATTGTTACTTTCGAGAAAGTTATTAATTTTATCAACGTAATCATTACTCGTTAGCAGAACTGTGGTACTTCCTTTATCTGCTTTTGTGACAATGATGTTATTTTCTTTAATTTTATCTTTAATATTCTTAAGAGTGACTAACTCATCGTTAAGTTTACTTCTATTTTTAACACTCGACAAATAATCCTTTTTAAGAATGCGAGAACATATATGCTTACTAGTTAGATTTTTATGTAGTGCAATTTCTAAGTCTATCGCAAGGTTTTCATAGTCAGATTTTCTATTCGGTAAAGGTGGGCAGTATTTGAATGATTGAAAATCAATGATTGAAAATCATTCTATAAAAGCTGTCTGTACTGGGACTCGAGCCCGTGACCTCCGTATTCTAAGGCAACGATGTTGACCATTCGACCACGTAGCTGGGGGAATAAATAAATCAATAAAACGAAAAATACCACGATCGATTTAATCTGTTGGGAATGTCGCGTACTGAGGGAAAGCCGATCACATTTTTAGGGTGTTCACTGAGACATTATATTAAAAAACTCATTTGTACTAGGTACTTACACTTTTGATTAATAAGATCAAGATAGGCTTCGCTCATAGCAAGCATTATTAATGATTGATCAGTCGATCTTCAATAAAAGTGGAAGTAGTACAAATGAGTATTTAATTTTTTGAAAAGAATTGCAAAAAAACGTGATTTGTTTTGACAAACGCAACGTCACTCCATCAAATATTTGACAATCAAACCATTACAAAGATCCATCCATGTCTTCTTTATTAAAAATAACATCATTGTTTTGTATGCAAAAAATACGTGCATGCACCTACATTGTTAAGTGATTATTTTACTAAAGTGACAGCTAATTCCAGAGGTGAAAAGAACAGCTATTCATTACATATTATGCAATCTGTTTTATATAAAACTTTTACAAAAAGCTTTCTCGTCGTTTGGTTTCAATTTCACTTGTAAATTACATTTATCATGGATGAATAAATGTATAGTAAGTATTGTCGTTATGTAAACTCGTACTATGCATATGGCACATTAACTTTACAATTATCATAAATAATTAGTGTTATATAAACATTACATGGCAATAATATATACATTTTCAGTAGTGGTCAGCAAAATGTGGTTAAATATAATTTATTTCAAATTAACATATGATTTGTGTTCCTGCATACTTTGCATACTGCAGTTTTGTAAAAAAACCATTAAAGCAATATAAATAAAACAATAATGGAAAATTAAAATCATTCGTACTTAAGCAAGCATTTGTGAAAGTAAGTTTGTCTGAGGATGCCTCTGAAAGAGGAATAATCTAAGTTATTTTATATTAAAATGAACTTCCACAAAGTTACCGCCGAATCTATATGATTTGTCGGTCTCGTTTACCAGTATCAATTACATACATTGTCAATAAATTCGTTTTGAAAACGCCTCAATATATTCTCACCATTAGGAAATTACTATTCGAAAAAATCGATGCTATTCTACACATAAAATGGTATAGTTTTTCTTTTACAAATTCGTTTCGATGAAAACAATGAAGATTTATTTTTTCCGCGTATATTTCCGTTAGCAAACGCATGAATGAATGAACAAATTCCAATTTTTTGATTTTCGATGGAAGCAATCTCGAAGGTGAAGGTCTGAAGGTGCAAGGGGAAGACACCGCATGTGGTACGAAGCAGCACGGCGGCCAAACATCGCTAGAGTGATTTTAACATTCACTGAACCGAAAAACAAGTTTCATCGCAGAATTTTTCCTATCGACTGAGCAGGTTTCCATTGTGAATCTTAAACGGCAGAAAATGACATGTCGAATTCGTCCACGACATACTGATAGAAATTTTCTTAAGATAAATAAACGTTAAGTATTTTTGACATGCAACGTAGACATTCGAATGTTGATTCAAATATTGCAGAGAGCTGTTTTCTGTTTATTAAAACAACATGAAACATAGCGTTTGTATATATATATATAATTTGATTGTTATAATTGTTATAAATGATTGTACAAAATAGATACTCACGTTTGTTATATCGCTTGAGTGTATGAACGGAATTTCAATGGAACATTGCACCATTGAATATTTTTACGATTTTTTATTAGTCAATCTTTATATGTTTTTTTCTATATATACATAATATTTTTTTATATAAATATGTAATAATAGTAAACAAATATTGGTTTTTATTATCGATTCTAAAAAAATATTACCTTGAAACATTCTAACTGTAACAGAAAGTGTATAATTATAAGGATTTTTTTATGAATTAATACAAAAACGTTTCAAAACTCTTTCAAGTGCAGTGGCGGATTGAGCACATGGGATGCCTCAGGCGTAATAAAATTTGGAGGCCCATTTTTTTCGGATAACATGAAAGATCCAAGTAAAATAGTATATATATATATATATAACAATCTAATAAAAAAGAACATGAGTTATAAAATAAAAGCTATTTTTGAGGCCCATAAGATTCGGAGGCCCCATGCGCGCGCCTCATTTGCTTATAGGATAATCCGCCACTGTTCATGTGGTCTAGTTTCGTTTATCGTCACCTTCACAATCTTAAAAATTCGAACAGAATCAAGCTTAACTTAGCTGGGTTTTTAATGACAAACTATATAATATATGAAGAAGGTACAATCCAGTACGCATAATTAAAATAGCAATTTATATTTAACTACTACTGCAGAAGCAATAACTAATCCAATAATCACAGTATGCCCACCAAAATATCTATATTGTTCGACTTTTTCAGATTGTGACAATGTTTTATCTGATATTACTTTCAAGTCATCTATGATTACTGATTCCTAAAACAGTTTTAATTGATTTTTGAGATGTAGCCTAGCTGCACGAACTCGGCGCATTATCAAAAAGAACACTAGTTCATTTTACAGTAAGACCGTATAAATGAAATCGTTTTATCTAATATCTAAACAATTCGTGTTAGTGATGTCGTTTCTTCTGGTGATAATCTCGGGTGCATTAGAGTTTCAAATATTTAGCTCATTAACTTTTGTTTTAATGACCATTATTTTTAAATATTCGGCTGAATTGAGGGTATTATTTTCAAACCAAGCTCATTTCAAAATTGATGAAACGTGAACCATGAATGTTATTTTGTAAATAAAAATACATTTAAAAAGTATTTTTAAAAGGCAATCTCAAAAATGGCTTGATAACATACAAAATATCATTCCAAAGTAATTTAAAACTGAAAATACTTTTAAAATGTATATTATTATAGAAAATGAAATTCAAGTTTTATTTTTCAACCATTTTGGAATGAGCCCGGTTTGCAAGTTATAGCTTCAATTATTCTTTGATGAGTTTTTAATTACATTTAAAACGTAACTTAAAAATTTTAATTGTAGTCAATTTAGTGTCACTAATTCATATTGCCGCCTGTGTGGTCGAGTGGTCAACGTCGTTGGCTTCGGTTACAGAGGTCATGGGTTCGAATCCCAGTACGGACAGTTTTATGAATTGATTTTTCAATCGATTTATGAATTTCTGTTCGAAGGCATGGATGTATGCGACGTCTTGAAGTCCCCCCTCCCACCCATCATATCCTATGAACGGTGCGTATCGAGAGGGAGTCGCTAACCACTAGTCCTGACTTAGCCCTATCCGTCTATTCCTACTCTCTTTGGAAAAAGAGAGGTTGAGCAACTGAGTAACAAGCAGTTTTCGTAGAAACACTTCTGTTAAGATAAACTCCATTAGGAGTCCATATGCTACACATTGAGATCGGCCATGGTTAAAAATATATATATATATATATTTGTACCTTTCAATACTTCATTTTTTAATTTCATTGTTTGTTACACCTGTTTATTTATATTTTGTTTTCTACGAGTAGCAGTGTAACTTTATATTCTCTTATCAGCTGATAATGTTTTGTCCTAGTCCTTAATTTGCTTATTAAATAAATAAATTTATATCTATGTCATAATATGACATAAAATATAAAACAGTTTTCCATCATAAAATTAATTATAATCAAGCAACGTGTATAAATAAATAAACAAGGATATAAAAGTAAATAACGGACTAGGTAAGTCTGCCTTATACTAAATCTTTATCTTAACGAGCCGGTTCTTATTTAGAACACCTTCCTGAGTGCTCAGCGCACTCTCTCGTTGGTCTTTTAAAGTTGCAACAATTGTGTTATTCAGAAGTGTACCCAATCGTATTATTTTTGTACATTGTAACCTATCAAAGGATTAATTTATTTATATTTTGCGGATGAGACCGTGGTGAGTTCATGCGTAAAAATATTATGAATTCGATGTATATATGTATGTAATTAAAACCTGATTTTTTACTGTATGACTCGATCGCAGAAAAGAGAAAACGTTATTCTACTAAGTTGTTACGTTATAATCAAGTGATGTGTCTGAATTACTTAGTTGCACTACACACGCGCACTGTTTTTTCTCTGTATTTATATAATAAAATATTGAATATAATCAAGTACACGGCAATATGCGTATTTATTAATTTTAAAAAAAACAGTGATAATTCTTATTCAATTAAGTATATTATGAATCGCGGATTACCTAAAGTGTATAAAAAACGACAAGGAAATCAATTTGCTTGACATTTCTTTCGTTTTAAAATCTTTTACATTAGCAATAAGCAACATATTTTCGAAGACGGACACGCCACGACTATTGAGATATTGTATTATTGGCATTGTATTTTATAAAAAATAAAACACGACTCCTTTTACTGTATTATTTCATGCATTTTAATGAAATGATCAGGACCGGCTTCGCAAGCATTATTAATGAAATAAAAAAAAATGAAAAGAGTTTCTTTCAGAGGATTTGGCGGTATCTTGGTGGAAACTAAATAAAGTAAATTTGACAACTTTGTTATCTATCAGTGGAATAGCAAGGCTTAATTTGTATTACAACAGTTCTTTATATAACACCATGAGAAGGATTACAAAGCAATAGTGGGGTTCTTTTACAAAACTGATTATTTCAAAATTGGCGAAAATGAGTTAAGTATGCACTACTGTATTTTTTTGTGTCAGGCATCGATTGGTGTAGACATTGTTTTTCAAATCGATCAAATCACATGTGATTTTTCAGTTTCAAATTGCGATTGTTTTTTATAAAAAACTAACTGACATTTTCCTGGAAACAACAATAAAAAAATCGTTTTTCTTAAATAAATATTATGGTTTGATTCAATTTAATGACACATAAACTCTTGCATTCCCTAGTACAATGCATTTATATTAAACATCGATTATATAAAATCGCATTTCCTGAAAATGTTCAAAAATGGAAATGATCAGTTTTGAAGAAAAGCTCGATAATTTTGCGTATGCGTTTGAAAAGGAAATAAAGATTAGCAGATACGTCAAAAAAAATTCTTACGAATTTTTTTAATTCTTTTTAGTTTTTATCGTATGAAAAAGGAACAGTAGGATAATTATTTTTTTTGTTGCTACATGCACAACGCAAAAAATATTGACAAAGATATGGTCGAAAAAAAACATTCCATTTGAATTTTCATTAACGTTAACTAACTATAAGACGCTCGAACATTTGTTAAATTATTATTAGACGCCGACTTTATATCAATTAATATTCATAGACGCAACGGTGAAAGTCTATTATTCACACCTTAGGCACATAAAAAAACATTATAATGCATGATTGAAAACAAAAAAACAAATGCATGCAGACATAAATTCAAAATCGGATGACACGTCAGTGTTTCTAGACAGCCGTGTATTTTCCCATACTAAACCGCTAATTTTTTATCAAAACAAAAGAAAAACGTTCGCCGCTAACTTCGAGACAATGGCAAATATCTTCTCGACTTTCATCTGTTTCATAAATGTCAGGCAATGCAATAAGCCGGCGAATGGAGAACGTTAACTGTAAATCTGGAATCAATTGGCGAATGTGTTACAATGTTCCAAGTGGAGCGAGATTCAGTTGAAATGTTTTGTGCAGTCGTTGCGTACCGTGTCTATGAAACCCGGCTTTTGGTTCGGGGGCTTTAGGTCACCTGGGAAAAACTACAAAATATATGTTTCCCCACATAATAAACGTTATATTATTATGTATTAAACAAATACAAAATTCGGCTTGACGGAGAGTTCTGATAATTTAGGAAAGATAATTTAATGTATATTATTCTTTAAAATCTTTGCGTAGCCTGTAAAACGAGCTTTCAATTTCCTGGGTTATTTATTGATAGAGTAAGCCTAAGTCTTTCTAACCTTTTATTGCATTCATTTTATCTCAGTAGAAAGATTAAATCTAAAAACGGGGAAACAATTTAGTAGACTATTATCAATTTAGATGAAGCATCTTACATTATTTACACAGTATTTAATTGAAGTAGGTATATATTTATATGTAACACATAGCAAAACACAAACACTCATAAATGCGTATCAACCGCATTGAATTGCGAATTTGACAGGTGAAAAAGATTTAATTTAAAATCAAACCAGTTCAGTTTTGAATCAACACTTCCTTCGTGTTAATTCACAAATATGTGAATACGAATGTATAGCTTTGTATAAATTGAATCTCAGATAATCATAATATATTCCTAGCAATAATACACGTAAAAAATATTTGCTAAAGTTTAAACGTGTTGGTGATCAATAATTGCAATATTCTAAAATGTTTAACTAACTGTCAACGCGATATAAGTTTCCCACGCTTGCAACTTTTGCGTGGGTTTCGTTCATAATCATCACGGAAATAAATCAAACATCACTGAAGCTTAAAATAATTTATATGTTCGAAAATGTAATTTACATTTGACCAAAAATGACAGAAGCTTACGGTTTGCTCGTTAAGTAACAATTTATCAAATTGCCTCAGGAAGAATTGCGAAAAATAAATCTTAGTTGAACATTGTTTAATATATTGTATATTCTAACATTATATTGGCATTTCTTTTAGTTCAAGGCCGATTGTGTTTTGATGTTGTTTTTTCAATTAAACAATAAAAAATAAAATCAATTTAATGTTATTGCTATTTGATTATGTCTTCGATTCATAGATATGGTTAAAAAAAGGACAATTGGTTTGATTTCTTATTTATAAACTATTTTTATTTATCTTTCAAATACCATCATTCCTGTATCTTTTTACATTTCAAATATTTGTAATAGTCACTACAAATTTATGTAGTACTTTACATTTAATTTTAATGAAAAAGATATGTTTATCTTTTTAGAATATTCAAAAAAACATTATTCCTTTGTACTATAGAATATATGAGCCCATTAGAAGTGAAGTGAGCCAAGTGGTATTTTAGAAAAAAAATAAGTTAGATGCGTTGTAATAATATTCTATGCGTCTTAAAGTATCGTAAAAGTTAAGTCACCTGTGGCAATCGTGTTATCTCCGTAAAATAAAAATATGCAATCCACAAAATCATCAAGTAAATACGTGATTGTACTTAAAAGTACAAGAAAAAGTTTTACCATTTTACTAATTGGCTCACTTCACCTCTAGAGGACTCATATAAGTATAATTTTGACATATACGTTACAAGTTCATGAATTTACTTTATGTGCGAACATCTTTCCAACACATATTTAATATTTTCTAACCATTACAATATTATTCTCATTACTTTGTTTGGCGAAAATTTGAAAATATAAAGAAATTCGATTAAAACGAAACAAAATTAAAAACCGTCTTTTATTATAAACAATTGAAATCTTTATTTTGTATACTATATTATATAACTTATGTTGAGTTATTTAAGATGCTTGTTTTTATAATAAATGGGTATGACTTTTCGAAGATCAACTGATTGAAACTTAATAATTTGAAAAACTATTTTTAAACAATCTCTTTGCAATATCGTAACGTGCATAGGTTGAATTGAATGGTACGGTCCGCAGAGTGAATGTAGCACAAACAGGCCAATGGCAACATGAAATCGAATATCCATTTAGGAAAATTCAAGAGTAAACATTAGCAATCTGAATAGCGGTGAATATTGAAAACTTTCTCAAAATATGATTAATAATAACAGCAAATTTATGGAAAATTGACGAAAAGAAAGCTATGAAGCATATCTTAAAAATTGATCTTATCTATGTTTTTGTTATTGCTTATTAAAATGATTCAATGCTTTATTTTCTGTGACCATTCTTATATTGAAGAGTATATAGTAAAATGGATAAATGCTAGTTCTTTTCGTTTTCTTTCGTATACGTATATATATTGAGTGAAAGGGTTTTCTTAAATAATTTCTTTATGTAAGAAAATATTTATGTTTCTGTAATACTTGTAATAATAATTAAGTAAGTAATACGGTAAAAAAATGCAAATTATTTAGTTCTACAATTAATTTAAAATTCAGTTGATAGCTATATCGGCGTATGCCTTCATCGGAACTGTTCTGGTGAAGGCGTACGCTGAAATAACTATAAACTTAATTTCAAAAAAATTGTAGAACTAAATACTTTACTATTTTTTACCGTATTATAGTGGATTTCTACCAAGTAAATGCAAATTCAATCAATACGATTAATAAAGTATATAAATTAATCTCATCTTCGATCTTTCAAATGCCATCAACATACTCAGCCAAACAAATATGTATTGTATATTTTGGAGAAAAAGATATATTTTACATTGTTTTTTTAAGTATATATATATGTATTACCAAAAAATATATCATACTACAAAACTAACGTTACGTATTTAAATTTTACATTATTTACTCCATTTTTTTATGATGATGAAAATTACTTTTCCTTTTGCAAAAAATACTTTTAGAGGTTGGTTTTTTTTCCATGTTTAATGTGGAGCATTTGTCCTCCTAATTGAGGTATCTAAACAGATTTCACAGACAGAACATCACAAACAACCATCCCTTAGAACAGAAATCGATAAATAGATAGAAAAAATTCTATTCTACCCGTGAGATTCGGTACGGAAGCCAACAACGCTAACCGCCGCGCTGCGCCTTATGACCCGACAATTTATAATTATAATTCTACTAATGTGTGGTTTTGTAACTATCGCTAAGCAAATAGAAATGCCTTGGGTTACTTTAAATTTAAAACGTGGTCACCCAGAAACACGTAACTATTTTATAAAGTATTATACATAACTTAAACTGTAATAAATAATATAAGACGTACAAAATCTGTGTAAAAAATAATACCCCCGCGCTGAGCTCGTCACATAAAGCGTGACACTGTAACAGCACATTTTTGCAAACACAATTATTGTGTCCCTGCTTGTCATTCGTGTTTAAAATAAAAAAAACGGCATCTTTTAGACATTTCACACACTAAAAAATATTCAAATTCCAGAGCAGTTTTTAATTTATACGAATGATCTATGTAACATTCGATTGATTTTGAATCCAGGCCAACTTTTACGGGTTTTTAATGCCAATTTACAAATAAGTGTTTACTCTCAATGGTTTACGCTCGCTTGTTTAGCTATGCAAATTTACTGTCACATTGGCACTTTGTAAATTGTTTTAGTAGGACAAAGTTATTACCCGATAATAGCTCGCAAAAAATACGTATACATGCTTCAGTCTATCAACGATAGCATTTTTTCATCTCATGAGATGGCTTGTCAACAACCAGACCGGCAACTTTTGTAATGACATCCAACTAAAAATAAATAGGAAATTTAAAAACAAAACAGGAAACACATATAGTCTTCGGTGATATTGCTGATTGCTGTTCAACAATATTGCTTGAGATCAGTGGCGTTCAACATATTTACAGTAGGGTCAATTTATCCATTTTCCCATTATTCAGTCTCAGAGGTTAATATTTTTTGCTAAACTGTAGTTAATATCTAGGCATTCATGATTCATACCAGACCATTCTACGACAACAGCGTAAGAGATACTCTAGTTACTAGAACTGGTTAGTCAAGTTACTTAAGTACGTCTTTCGGTTATATTAAGTTAGAAACTGAAAAGTAATTTCTCCCAAAATACCATGCAAAAACGAAGCATTTTGGCATTATTTTGTAAAGAACTAACACTAAATTAAATAATGTTGAAAATGACAACACCGTGCACTGAAGATAGCGAAACGTATATTTTTCGTTCTTGAAAATATTAACTTGAGCTGATTTGGTTTGTAGATTTGGTAAATTTTGTGTTTAGTTTATGGGCCGTAATAGCTTTCATTTTGAGCAGCATGCAGCCCACGGAGTGCAGGTTGTGGATTACTACTTTAGATATTTAAATATTCCTCATTAACGTGCTTAAATTCATTCAAACGTTGTTTTATAAGAACTTTTTCATTGATAGAATTTAACGTTATCGTAAGTGTCAAAATAAATAATGTGAAACGAAAATTGAAAATTTTGCAAGTAGTTTTTTTTTTTTTTAAACCATGTCCGCTCCCAATGTGGAGCATATGGACTCCTAATGGAGTTTATCTCAACAGAAGTGTTTTCTACGAGAACTTTTTGTTACTCAGTTGCTCAACCTCTCTTTTTACAAAGAGAGTAGGGATAGAAGGATAGGGCTAGGACAGGATTAGTGGTAAGCTAATCGCTCTCGATACGCCTCGTTCATAGGATAGGATGGGTGAGAGGGGGGAATTTAAGACATCACATATATCCATGCCTTTGAACAGAAATTCATAAATTGATTGAAAAATCAATTTATAAAACTGTCCGTACCGGGATTTGAACCCGGGCCCTCCGTAGCCGAAGCCAACTATTAAAGCCAATTATTAAATTATATATATTTTGTTTAATAAAACAGTTTAGCAAAAGTTACGCCACCATTAAAAATTGTAGAGTTTTCCATGTTTCAATTCATGAAATTATTGTTTATTTAAGTTGCGACAGCAAACTACAATATTTCAAAAGGATGTTATGTGTCATTTCCAAACATTAACTAATTAATGAATTAATATTGTTGTCACAATATTTGATTTAATTTCAGAAAAACAATATTATGATTAAAACTTAGGGCATTGTAGTTTCGTAACTAACCATACACATTTGTTTAATGCCTACCCGCAAATAATTATCTAATGTGGAAAGATTACATCCCTAATGTCAACTGAATGCTCGGAAGAAAGAAACAGGTTGTCAGTAGAGGCAATTTTAAACTGGCTTTGTAATTTAAAAATAACCTTATTATATGAAAGAAGAAAATTATATAATTAAAAAAGTAAAATCAACTTAAAAATATGACTGGGCTAAAAACAATTTAGCCTTGAAACTTTTCTTATTATTCTGTTAATTTTATTAGATTGATTAAAATTGATTGATTTTTTATCAGAGTAAAACAAATCATAACTTACCCACTGTTTTCATATTTTATTTATTTTGCACATCTCGTATGCTTGGTAATTATGTCAACCCTATCAATAGCGTACTAACTAGGGTATCCACTGGCTCAGCCTTTTTACAATCCCGGGATTATCTTGAATTTGCCAATTTCGTGTAAATTTTAGGAATTTCCTCAAAATTTCTCAATCCCGGAATTTCGGGATCAGAAAATTGAACGGGATCCCGGGATTGGATGCCCTATTACTAACAACTCAAGATGGCATGAATTATTCTTGAGTTAACGTGCATTCAAATACCAATTATTTGAATACTTTGACAATAGGTAGTATTATTTCAAACGCATTCGTCCCCAATTGCTATACCATTACTATAAATGATAATTTCATACGAATTAATATCGCATACAATGAAAATAAAATGGCGAATGATAAGTTTACTGTAAAATGACATTTTGAAAGTAGCCCATGCTTTCTTATGAACTAGTTATGGATTGTAATTGAATTTCGCTACAGACACCGCGGCGGGTTCTTATATTCGATGGAATCGGCGGTAACTTTGTGAAAGTTCATTTTGATACAAAATTAAATTTTATAACTTTGTTATTCCACTTGTTCTGATACAAAATGTGACACGTGTTTAAACGTAATCGTAAACCTTGCGAAATTCTGTCTGATGATACTTTTCAAAGGGGCGAAATACGCATCAAGTTTTGTAACACAACACGTAAAATAATAATCCATGTCGTCCCTCGTCCCGTAGACGTACTTAGCCATGGATCTTGACGTTTTATGGGATATATTCTTCATTCGTAACAAATAATTCTCGTTATCTCAATATGTGGCCATGTGCTACACATCGGGAGCGGATATGGATTAAAAAAAAAGGTTTTATATTCTTTCAATTGTTGCTAACGTAATCAAATATAAAATATTCCCCAAAAACTTATATTTTAAACTATACTATTATAATATTTAATTTTCTAGTTAAAATATTTATTTATTGTGTAAGTTTAATTAAAGAATCTCGCTAGATGCCTCGTAATATGTCGTGAACTAAAATAATATATTGGGAAATAATCAGTGTGCTCGAAAAATATATATTATATATTTGGTGTGTTCACGTAACACAAAAGTCATCACTGTCCGAGAAACCACACAAAAAAATGACACACTTAACACGCATTCGAGAACACGAAATAATGCCCAACTTTTGTTATTCAATGCTTGTTTAATGACGCAATTGAGCGTAATTTTCGAAAAGCGTTTGTAGATGTCAGTCGTTTATTATTTAGAAAACTCTTACCCAAACGTGATGACCTGATAAAAAGGCGGAAGAAGCGATGCCTGGCACACATAAATTTAATACTACAGTCACGACATTTTCGTATCGTAATTAGTCAGAGTTTTTCGAGTACTGTCTAAAAAGTTGACAGTCTGGCCTAAATAATCGAGTTGATCTATTTATCAGCGTCTACCAACTGTCACAATCCTTTTTAGGATATTTCGAATGAAATAAACATTCCTTTTTTGAACCATAACGATATAATATTTTATCTGTCAAAATTGTCTTCATATTTTTAGGAATAGCAACATTATAACATGATCAATTAAATTAAAGCTTCAAAGCTGAGAAGAGATCGATAAAACGTTCTTACAACATATTTAAAAAATGCTGATCTTTTTCAAATGCATAAAAAATTGCAGGGTTTGTACTTTATGTACATTTGAGCTCTCGATAAACTAAGTGAGCCAAGTGGTGGTAAAATGGTAAAACTTTAAGTATTTGACGTCTTCCTTTAGTGTTATCGGATTGCAATTTTTTATTGTAGAAAGATTGCACTATTTATTACACTGTGTATTAACTGAGATCACTTCAATTTTATAAAACTTTGAGATGTAGAATATTAAAATACATCTACCTCATTTATGTTGCAGTAATGTTTTCGGATAAACAAAATTAAACATAATTAAAGCGAGTATGTAACTAATACCCAAAAATATTTTACACAGACCACTAGCGTGAAATAGTTTTTCTGGCGTTATTTAATCTTGAAATATTTATAACAATAAAAGGTCCCTTTACCAAGTATCGGCAGGGAATAAATACCATTACAATGATTTACTCAAGTAATATCTTGCAAACCTCTTTTTCACTTATATTGATAATATATTATATTTATAGCGGAAAGGGACGACATAAATATGAAGCAATATTTTCAAAGTGTGACATAACATATAAGATTCATAACTACATTTTTACAAATTTGACGATTCATCGTGATATTTTAAATAAAATTTGTAAATGTTGAAAATGTTTCATTACTAATAAAATTTATATTTTTTTATAACTGTCAGAAATAACGTGATAATATAGGGAAAACGATCGACTATTCTATCACAATGAACATTGATTGTCAATACATATTCCGAGCATTTATTATTAATTTAGTCTTGCGGGCTTGAGGCAAGTTTTCTTTTTATTTTCATTTACATTTGTTATATCATTGGTTAATAAAAAAGAATTTTTGTATTCAGCGGTGTGCTGCCAATACGTTAACAATGGGCTCGCTTAATCTCAAAGAAATTGTCGGTGGTCTGGAGAAGAAGTGACTTTTTTTAATACTTCTATGCAATTATGTGCAATACTTAGATAAGCAATCTATTTCTACTTAAAACACTTATAATATGAAACAATATACAATTTGCCGTAAACTTATCAATCTAAATGGCTAAAAATGTACTTCTGTATATACTGAAGCTGTCGTAGATAATACATAAGTCAGAAATTGCAACTATATACTAAAGAATATTGTTTTCTCTTCAATTAACAAGGGGCTCGCCGGCCGTAGTAAAAAAAAAATAACAAGGGGCTCGCGCAAGCCTGTCCAAGCCCCCTCCTGCCCACCCCTGACATGAATTGATTGTCAATACATATTCCGAGCATTTATTATTAACTTAGTCTTGCGGGCTTGAGGCAAGTTTTCTTTTTATTTTAATTAATATTTTTAATGTCATTGGTTAATCATGAATTTTTGTAATAAAAATAATAAAACATTTTTAGTACTTTTTTCACATAAAATTTATTGTATCAGGACCGGTTTCGCTCATGGAGAGCATTGTCAACTGATAAGAAATGCAATGAAACAGTGATATTTATACAAATATTAAGTAAGAAAAACAAGGTATGACAAACAATTGGTATTACCTTGTTTTTCTCACTCAACTTTTGTATAAATATCACCGTTTCATTGTATTTATTATCAGTTGACAATGCTCACCGTGAGCGAAACCGGTCTTGATACAATAAATTTTATGTGGAAAGAGTACTAAAAATGTTTTACTATTTTTATTATAATGCCATTCCACCAAGTATTGACAGTAAACACCTTAAAGATGATGAATTTTTGTATTAGTGAAAAGCACGATTGAGTAATATCAAACACGGTGTGTCATTATTAAACATTTTTTTTTAATAATAAACAAACCTCTTTATAATTGTATATTTATTTAATTATCATCTTAAAAAAACATTTGTGTATCTAATTAAGACAAATCATTTTTAAGCAGGTGCTTTTGATTGCGTTCTAAGAAAGAGAAGGGCAAAGGAAGCCACGACCTAAAGATATCACGACTTACTCTGCTCGTTTTTGTTTGCCTTGCCTGGCGCAACACTTCATTTTATTTAGAACACCGATTTTTTCAAATTAAATAATTTCATTTGGAACAACTTCTTTATTGATATTTTTATGACAGAACTCAAAACTGTTTATTGAACAAGTTGTGGTTTTATATCGATCGAAAAAAGTTTTTATTTGTTATTTTATCAATTCACTGTATTGCGAATCAACATTCGGTGGTTTTACTGTGTTACATAAATATATTTTTGGCCAACATAGCACGTAAACAACAATTAAGCTGTTTAATATTCTCGACGGATTCAGCGGTAAATTTGTGGAAATTTGTTTTTAATATAAAATTTAATTTAATAACTTTATTGCTCTATTTTTTGTGTCCTACAACTTAAAAGCTATTATTTTTTTGGTTAACAGTTTAAATGGTGGCCTTAGAATATAGGTGGGAAAGTTTTTTCAAATCCTCAAGCACGACAAATTAATGTACATACATATTTATTAAAAGCGGCCTTATTTGATATACATAGATATGTGAATGCTATATTATAAATTTGAATGGTTTCTCACCCCTACTAGGGCTTGTAATCATGGGATTCCGTCCAATTCTGCGATTTCGAAATCCCGGGATTTTGAAAGTACAAAATACGGAATTGATGAAATAAGATTAAGTTGTGCAAATTTCTGCGTTTTTTCAAAATTTCTTAATTCCGAATCTCAATTTATACGCGATTTTATGTTACACGGGATTGAAAAAATTGTCAATCCCGAAATCAGGAGATCACAAAAAGGATTCAGGATTGGATGCACCAATCCTTACGTTTGTAAACAGTATATATATATATATCATTTCTTTTATAAGATTTCAAAACTTTTTATAAATCGATTATAAAAAGTCCTATTGTTTCTTAGAAGCTTGTAAAATTACTGTATGAAAGAAAGTGTGAAGATAGAACTCTTGAATCCTGCTAACTTCTTTATTTAAAAATGCATGACTCTGTAATTAATATATGTATACGTTAGATTGTGACAAATACAACATTTTCCGACCAAAAGGTCATTTTATGCCAAAATGTCAGTACCTTTTCAAAGTAATGTAACGAATTGTTGAATGTGTGGAATGTCACGTATTTATTTTAAAAAAAAAATAATACCTAGGTACAGTAATAATTATTGATTGACACTCTTACTACTAAAAAGACTTTTTACTGTTGGTATTTGATCCCAGAACTGACATCTCGCTAGCACAGTACTCTGCCACTAAGTTACTCGTTAAAATTTAACTATCCAGTCATATCATCTCTGAAAACTTTACGATCATATCGCAGTGGCCATCTTAAACACCGGTTCCATATTATTTCGAACGATCGGCAAAAATGCCGTTACCAACATTACGGGTGGTCATAATTTTATCTTAATATAATCAAAATGGACCCCAATCCGCCACTTTGTTCCCACGAGTCCTGCCAGTGCAAAAAAAACACCATCGTTATTAATGATAAGGAAAAAAAACCGAGGGAGTAGCTATTTTAAATACGCAATCATCGTAATAAAAAAGTTATTGCTGGCAATGAGACTTTGTGGTTCTTTTTGAATACCACAATTAGCTGACGTTTGTGAATCTAAATTAAAGCTTTTAATAGAGTCAGATTGTTTATGGTCTAATCGTGACTAGGTACTATTTGATCAATAATTTTGACAGATGTACAACCATTTTTGTTTTAAATCAATGAATAATACATTCATTATTAATTTATTCTACACGAATACCATTAATTATTAAGATATGTTCTAGCAGAGTCTCTTAGTTTTTTCTACAGTTCTAGTTCCAAATTTTTAATAAAGATAATTATCAATACTAGCTGTAAGCCCGTTGCCCAGCAACGTGAGATTTTTGTTGCATTGTGTTTTGTTGCATTGTATTTTATTTTATTTTACTTTATTTTATTTTATTTTATTTTATTTTATTTTATGTTATGTTATGTTGTGTTATTTTATTTTATTTTATTTTATTTTATTTTATTTTATTTTATTTTATGTTATTTTATTTTATTTTATTTTATTTTATTTTATTTTATTTTATTTTATATTATTTTATTTTATGTTATTTTATTTTATTTTATGTTATTTTATTTTATTTTAATTCATTTTATTTTTATAGTAAGCAGAAATTTCGTAAATTATTTAATATTTGGAATAAAGTTTAAGTTTGCTAACAACCATTTTTCGTAGAAGCATAAATTTCGTAAAATAATTAATTTTTGGAATAATTTTTAAGTTTGCTAACAACCATTTTTCGTAGTAGCATAAATTTCGTAAAATATTCAATTTTTGGAATAAAGTTTAAGTTTGCTAACAACCATATTTCGTAGTAGCCGAAATTTCGTAAATTATTGACTTTTTGGAATAAAGTTTAAGTTTGCTAACAACCATTTTTCGTAGTAGCATAAATTTCGTAAAATATTCAATTTTTGGAATAAATTTTAAGTTTGCTAACAACCATTTTTCGTAGTAGCATAAATTTCGTAAATTATTTAATATTTGGAATAATGTTTAAGTTTGCTTACAACCATTTTTCGTAGTAGCATAAATTTCGTAAAAAATTCAACTTTTGGAATAAAGTTTAAGTTTGCTAACAACCATTTTTCGTAGTAGCAGAAATTTCGTAAATTATTGAATTTTTGGAATAATGTTCAAGTTTGCTAACAACCATTTTTCGTAGGAGCAGAAATTTCGTAAATTATTTAATATTTGGAATAATGTTCAAGTTTGCTAACAACCATTTTTCGTAGTAGCAGAAATTTCGTAAATTATTGAATTTTTGGAATAATGTTCAAGTTTGCTTACAACCATTTTTCGTAGGAGCAGAAATTTCGTAAATTATTGAATTTTTGGAATAATGTTCAAGTTTGCTAACAACCATTTTTCGTAGTAGCATAAATTTCGTAAATTATTTAATATTTGGAATAATGTTTAAGTTTGCTAACAACCATTTTTCGTAGTAGCATAAATTTCGTAAAATATTCAATTTTTGGAATAAAGTTTAAGTTTGCTAACAACCATTTTTCGTAGTAGCATAAATTTCGTAAATTATTTAATATTTGGAATAATGTTTAAGTTTGCTAACAACCATTTTTCGTAGTAGCATAAATTTCGTAAAATATTCAATTTTTGGAATAAAGTTTAAGTTTGCTAACAACCATTTTTCGTAGTAGCAGAAATTTCGTAAATTATTGAATTTTTGGAATAATGTTCAAGTTTGCTAACAACCATTTTTCGTAGTAGCATAAATTTCGTAAATTATTGAATTTTTGGAATAATGTTCAAGTTTGCTTACAACCATTTTTCGTAGGAGCAGAATTTTCGTAAATTATTTAATATTTGGAATAATGTTCAAGTTTGCTAACAACCATTTTTCGTAGTAGCATAAATTTCGTAAATTATTCAATTTTTGGAATAAAGTTTAAGTTTGCTAACAACCATTTTTCGTAGTAGCATAAATTTCGTAAATTATTTAATATTTGGAATAATGTTTAAGTTTGCTAACAACCATTTTTCGTAGTAGCATAAATTTCGTAAAAAAATCAACTTTTGGAATAAAGTTTAAGTTTGCTAACAACCATTTTTCGTAGTAGCATACATTTCGAAACATATTCAATTTTTGGAATAAAGTTTGAGTTTGCTAACAACCATTTTTCGTAGTAGAATAAATTTCGTAAATTATTTAATATTTGGAATAATGTTTAAGTTTGCTAACAACCATTTTTCGTAGTAGCATAAATTTCGTAAATTATTGAACTTTTGGAATAAAGTTTAAGTTTGCTAACAACCATTTTTCGTAGTAGCAGAAATTTCGTAAATTATTGAATTTTTGGAATAAAGTTCAAGTTTGCTAACAACCATTTTTCGTAGTAGCATAAATTTCGTAAATTATTTAATTTTTGGAATAATTTTTAAGTTTGCTAACAACCATTTTTCGTAGTAGCATAAATTTCGTAAAATATTTAATTTTTGAAATCAAGTTTAAGTTTGCTAACAACCATTTTTCGTAGGAGCAGAAATTTCGTAAATTATTTAATATTTAGAATAATGTTCAAGTTTGCTAACAATCATTTTTCATAGTACCATAAATCGACCACGGCGCATATATCGACAGCCCTGCAATTTTTAAATTGCAAATTATTGAATTATATTTTATTTCATTTCATTATCTATTAATTTGAAAATGTACGCAAACAAAATACATTTCGTAGAAGAAGAAGATGTCTCGAGGACATCATCAGTACGCACACATTTGTGAAAAGTGAAAAGCGAGTGATCATTTTATCGACTTTTAATATATAAATTTAGTATGAATAAAAAAGTGGAGACTGGAAGGTGTGAAATGGACGTCCAAACATACAGACACTCAGACCTTATCGGCTATTAATATATAGATAAAAGAGAGTATGGATTTGATCACTAAACCTTTCTCAGATTTACTTTATTGAATCTTACTATGTTTCCTTTATGCCATTTTTATTTCGTAGCAAGGGATTGAGTGAATTGCATCCAGTTTTGACCTGACATTGCAGGTAGATGAAAAATCCTCGACCACATTTATGTTAAGAAAATATAGCTTGGAATATGGATGCATACGGCCCGTTTTAAATATTTTGCGGCCGTCCATTTTTTACCTTGAAATGAAAACTAAATTGCAGAAATAAATTTAAATGATTATTCACAAAAAAATAACAATTCACAATACACATTTATCAGAAACGTTACCACTCAAGAATTTAAAATGGAAACAATACTTGGCCAAAAAAAAGTACCTACATTAACGCACTCGGAAACTATGTTCTCTTCCCTAGTGAACGTGGGCCATTTCCGGCTTGCAGTGTACAAGTCGAGCCCTTTGTAGGAGGCCGCGGGTTTCGATCAGAGCCCACTCGCGGGCCTCCGCGCCGGTTCTCACGCCCACGCGAACCTGGTCTTACCGTTATCCATGTGCGAATTGTTGTGTCGTAGATTTTCGTTCGCGCGGGCAGGGCTGGTCAAGTGGTCAATGGACGGCGAACCAGTATTTTTGACACTTGCGTCCATGCGAGCGAGAGGCGCGACAGCGGCGGAAGTCGGGATCAGAACCACTTATGAAATATGCCAGTTTTTTTTAAGTGATTCCATTCCGTTCACGCTCGGTGGCCGTTTCGGCGGAATTGCTGCTTCGTTGCCAAGCAGGTCCACATCCGAATTTAATTCAACGTATACACCTACTAAATATTACTTAATTGGTCGTTCTTCTGCCTATCGTTTTCCCCATATCGACTGTGGAAAGAAAAAAGGAACTCACAAAGCTTTTAATTGAGTCAGATTGTTTATGGTCTAATCGTGACTACTATTTGACCAATAATTTTGACAGATGTACAAGCAAATTTTTAAAAAATCCATGAATAATACATTCACTATTATAACAGATTAAAATAACAAAGTATTTTAGCTCTACAGTTTTTAATAATTTTATTTGTTGATAGCTATTTCGGCTTGCGCCATCGTCAGAACTATGTTTAAACTAATGTTTTGCTCAGCTATATATACTGGCTCTGAAGAGATACACAATGCATCAAGTTATTCGCTCTAACATCCTAATTATAATTACAATATTACACTTATCAAAGAACGATTAACAATCTGGGTTTATTTCTTAAAACATTAATTAGGATAAAATTAAAATGATATTTATTATTAATGACATTACATAAAATTTATTAACTATGGCTTTATTGTTTCGAACAACAATAAGCAATATGGGTTTTTTCAAAGTAAATTATGATAAATTATACTAATATTTATTATTAATTACAATAGGGGTTTTAACAACGGTGATGGATTAATAATCGTTTGTTCGTTTAAGATGTTTTGTTTATGCCTATTAATCTCAAGCTGCTCTAATAAATTTAATTTTTGACCCTTATGACAAAGATGCAAAACGGTTGGCTCTAAACTTAAGTTAATGTCATGAGACTCGGTCAAAAAATGGTTTGCAAATTGTGAGTCTGATTTTGTATTGTTAAAAGATCTTATATGCTCTTTAGCACGTGTTGAAATGCTTCTACCGGTCTGTCCTATGTAGATCGCATTACACGATCCACAGGACATTTTATATATTCCGCTTCTGTCAAGGTTGTTGATTTTATCTTTACTGTTTTTAAGCTGGATTCCTAAATTATTATTAACCTTAAATGCTACGTTAACCGAATGTTTAATTTCATTGTGGATTTTTTCGCTAATTCTTCCTAGGTAGTTAATAGATCTAAAGAAGCGGTTCTCTTGTATAACGTTAGGGTAAATAAGTTGTCTTGATAGTTTTAATCGTTTTTTATGTAGTAAATTTTGTATCACCGTTGCCTTGTACCCGTTATTGATCGCAATGTGTATGATAGTCTTAAGTTCATTTTGGTAATCAAAATTATTCATTGGCACTGATACTAATCTATGTATCATGGAATTATATGCTGCCAGTTTATGATTCCATGAGTGGAAAGATTTTGCGTGGATCGTAGTGTCGCAAAAAGTTGGTTTCCTAAAAATTTTGAATTTATGATTTTTAAAAAACCCATATTGCTTATTGTTGTTCGAAACAATAAAGCCATAGTTAATAAATTTTATGTAATGTCATTAATAATAAATATCATTTTAATTTTATCCTAATTAATGTTTTAAGAAATAAACCCAGATTGTTAATCGTTCTTTGATAAGTGTAATATTGTAATTATAATTAGGATGTTAGAGCGAATAACTTGATGCATTGTGTATCTCTTCAGAGCCAGTATATATAGCTGAGCAAAACATTAGTTTAAACATAGTTCTGACGATGGCGCAAGCCGAAATAGCTATCAACAAATAAAATTATTAAAAACTGTAGAGCTAAAATACTTTGTTATTTTAATCTGTTATAAATGGAGTTCTACCAAGTAAATGCCAAATCAATTAATACATTCACTATTAGTTTATTGTACAAGAATATCATTAATTATTAACATATCGACTGTGGAAAGGAAAAACAACGTAACTCACAAGTTTTCCAAAACAGCTTTTTTAGATAATCACAATGTATACAACTTGATACACGTTACATCAAAAGGATATAAACTAAAAATGCCGAATTAGTATCTAAATTTAGCTTTTAAATTTAAAAAAAAGACGGGCCTGTCAAAATTGCGACGAGAAAAAAGGACTTCAAAAAAGATTTTTCTTGAAAAATTTATTAAATTAATATTAGGCTAAGTCAATAAAAAAAAACAGTTAACCAGTCACCGTGCACTTCAAGATTGTGTATATTTTATTTTAATAATTTGTCTGTGACCCAAAATCGTCAAAAAAACGTTTTTTGTGTCTCCTGTAAAATTTGTTATGTGTGGGTAACGTTCTTTTTACTTTCCACAGTCGATATTAATCGTTAAAAAAATCTTATTATTTACCCTATTCATCATTTTCTATTTTCGTCTCCGAAGTGCTGTAGTGCTGTGTAGCTGCACGGGTTCGAATCCCAGTACGAACAGCATGTTTTGAATCGATTAATCGATTTCTAATCTAAGGCATGGATGTTTGCGGTGTCCAAAAAACCCTTCCAACTCTTTCAATCCAACAAAAATAGCAAGGCGTAGCGAGACTGGTTAACTCAACACTAGTTCTGTCCTAGCCTTATTCTTTATATCCTTACTATCTTCGAAAAAAAGAGATGTTAGAGTAAAAAAACTTTCGTTTAGATATCTCCATTAAAAGGCCATACGCTCTCTACATTGAAAGGAAACATGGCTTAATATAAATCATCGTTTTCTTTTGAATGTTTTCAATTTGAAAACTAGTATTTAAAAAAATTCAAAACAAAAAAACTGCACATCGCTTTTCTGAGGTCAATTATTTTTCAATCGGATACTAATATTTTCACTTCCGGTGAATATGTATTCTTTCTACAAACTGTGTACTTATTTTTCTCAGATCTGTCAGGTACGAATTTGACTTGTTTTACCAGTTAGATCAGCTGTTTACTTACTCTCAAATTCTACAATTGTATTATACAATATATTAAAACATAATTGAATTGTTATAAGTTAATACTAATTCTTCTATAATTATATTAACTTACAATTTCGATGCTAAAACAACTGCCTATTTTGACTTACATACATTGAAATAATTATTGCTCTAAAATTCAAAATGAATGTCTGTTCACTAATGCATACTCTAAAATAGCATTTTGGTGATATTAATGTAAAATAAATGTATATTTAATGATGAATTATTAAACAGTTAAGATCTTGGTACATTTCAATAGACAACTAACAGTAAAACAGTCACTTAACGTTTAACTCCTTTCTAGTGGATGATTGACAAACAAATGAACACAAAACACTGTATGTTAATATTACACAGCCGGGTATTAAAATAAAGAGCATTATTTATGTGGACAATTACCAATAAAAATGTGCCTTTGTCTTCGTCAAGTTGGGAAAATGTCTCTGAGTAGTGACCGTAAAATGAACATAGATTTCACTTTTTTTTAAATACTATCTTGCAACAGATATCCATTTCCGTTTCCTTTGCAACTCTCAGCGGCTGCAATACACATTCGCTATAAAATATTAATGATTATTCAATTTTGTATGTAGTACGAAACGTGGTTTTCTTGTTTCACTTCACGGCTGATAACTATTCATTGATTTCCAAATCGACTCCCAATTACTGGCTCCGTTAAACTTCAGGCTATGATGTGAAACCTTCAAATAAAAAAAATCATCTATCAAGGTTCAAATCACGTTCTATTTTCCAATTCGGCTGCAATGATTCCACCGTTTGTACATGAAAGTGAGGAAGATAAGAAGGGTCACTTCTTAAGTCGTAGAAATATCGTTATCTTTATAGAATACTAGCCGGTTCCCGACAAGCGTTGCAATGCCTCTCAAAGAAAGAAAGTGGATGTGTTTATTGAAGTGCATGTTTTCTTTTTCTATCTGTTTGACGTTTGCTGCCGATTATCTGTGGCACGACACTCGCGCCACCTATTGTAAGTTAATTGTACTATAACCTTCGCGCAAGTGTAAGCATACGTTGTCAAAATAAACTGTATGGCAGACATACAAAAATTGATTTTATATATAACACCTACTGTAAGTTAATTTTACTATGGAAGTGCAAGCAAAAAGTTTGTCAAAGTGTTATTGCAATCAGATGAGCGGTGTGGTGACGCATAAAATACGAAGAAACAAACATTTTTTTTTTATATTAGATCAGAAAATATGTTTTGGGTAGTTAGTTAACACGTATTATTTTTATCATTGATTACATTTAGAGTATCTAAGCTAGGCTAGGAATGGACTTACAGAACTTGCAGTGAGCTAATCAGTCACAATCAGTGATGAGAGACGGGAAAAAGCCCGGGCTTTTTGCGGGCTTAAGCCGGGAAATTGGGAGGGAATAAACTCTTTAGGAAAATTGATAAATATTACTTTAAGCATTCAGTAACACTTATTTAAAAAAACGCGACATGTATCAATGACTATATCCGTAAATCAGAAGTTTTTTTTGAATGTAATGATATTATGGAAAGCGGTAATCTTTTATTAGTCTATGAATTTGACAAGTGATATCTCTAGGTATACTTGAATCCGAAACAAAATATTTAGAAACTGTCCAGTTTTTATGATACTCGGCGAAACGCACATATCTTTGTCTACACGTGGACTTCAGTATATTTAAAAAACTATGACAAATAATAGTTTAGCAAATTATCCATAGTATTCTGCGTTTTTTCCTAACTAACCGGGTTTTTTTACAGTTTTTTTTCGCCGTTTTAAAATTCCCAGATTTTTTGCATCTCTAGTCACAATACGATGCTTTTAAGGATCGGATGATTGGAAAGGAATGTAAGCATCACAGACATCCATGCCTTCGAACACAAATCTATAAATCAATTTATGCAAGTGTCCATCGACAATTACCACTCAAAACAATATTATGTATTGTATTATATCAACAAAACTACGATAGTTTTTTTGGTTTTTGGTCACAAACGGATGGGCATAATTTTGATCAACGAACACAGCATCAAGACCCTTTCTCTTGGCCTTGATTTCAATTATTGTCAATGTAGATCAAACGTTACTCTAAATAAAAGCTATTTCATACCAGCGGTGAGCTGCCAACACTTTAACAAGGGGCTAGCTTAATCTCGAAGCAATTATCAGTGTTCTGAGGAAGGAGTGAATTTTCTAATCGCTCCTATGAAATTATATGCAATACTTAAATAAGCAATCGATTGTTACTTAATACACTTATAATATGCAACAATATGCAATTTACCGTAAACTTATGAATGTTAATAGTTAAAAATGTACTATTCTGTATACTGGAGCTGTCGTAGATAATATATAAATTATAAATTGCAGTTATATACTAATTTGATATGAGAAAATTGTTTTCTCTTGAGTTAACAAAATTCAACAAGGGGCTCGCGCGAGCCCCTCCGAGCCCACCCTTGTTTCATACCCATGATCATTAATAATTGCATTTGTTCAAACTGTTGAGGGACAAAGTATGAAGGACAGAACATAAATCGCTTTCATCACTACATATGTCTGACACTTCTAATGTGTTAGGATCTAGTGAACCCTTTTGCTTGTTATTACTGTTTTGTTTTGTCTCTTGTTATTAGGAAATCCGTTATCCGCTCTTGGGTTTTTTTTTCAGTGAACCGAGTAAGAACAAATAGTTCGTGTGAAAATACGTATTATGTCAAAATCGTCTAAAAAATATATAATACAAAATGTTGTGATTCACGAAATATTTTTTTATCTTTAAGGAGTCGGAAAAATATACACTTTTACAAAGTTGCAAGATCAGCGATAACTCGTTAAACAAGTGAAACTGGTCCCAATTATGTCCCAAGTGTTGCAGTAAGATTATTAAAAATTTCTTTTATCAGTTATTTTTCACACACTGCCTTATTGGAATATTTAACTGGCAGTTAATTAGCTAATACTAACATTTGAAAATAAAATAACGTAAAGGTGACATTACTTTAAGGTTTGTTTATTTATTTATAATATAGCAAGTTTACAAAAATGCTATCAATCACATAATAATGATAGAAAAACTTTTTAGGTAAAAAAAATATTTTAAAATTCCACCAATTTATCCGAATTATTAACATGATTAAAATAATGTACCAAAAAACGCTTCAAAATATATAGAACATAAAATATTAAAAAGTATGTTACTTTACTAAAAATCACTAAAAAAGCCGTATTTTAATTATAATTTATACACAACGACTATTTTTAAGTATAGTATAAAATAATCTGAATAATAAGGATACATCTATTTGGCTTCGTTTCGTTATTTGACAATTAATATATTTCAAATCTTTTGCTTCATTATCAGTGAGTTAAATTAAAAGAATCGCTTTAATAAATATCACAATAAGCCGTTTTTCTGTTCTGTAGTTTTTCAAAACAATGTAAAAAATCGTGTACAAAATATAGAAGCTAGTGTAAATATAATAGATTTTAATGTAGCATATATGATACAAAATTAAGTTCCGAGTCGTAAACAACAAAGGCAAATTATACCCAACAAGTTAAAAATTGTTTGTATGTAGAAACAAAATGTATTCTAAGTTTGTTTACTAAATTATACGTGTGTATAAGTAGTGTACGTCTGACATCGATTTTAACTATGCGTTGTCAAACGAGTGGAAAATAATGAATCATGGTTGATATAATAATAGTTCATCAAAGAATTAGTTCAAATATTATAATTCTAGAATAATCATTATATGTAGTATTTCAAAAATTGCTACGTAAATTATTGTACTGATAATAATAACACTGATGGCCTATTTATCTGTATTTTATTTATTAATAGGAAAACAACTTACACTGGTTTTAACTTTCTCCTGGTGGTTGAAAGTGGAACTTTTTTCTAAAACTCTATATTATTACCGTTGAACTAGTTTGTTTATGATTGTAATATGTTCGATATTTAAAACAAAACACTTGGTACGTCGCAATTTTGTCCGGTAACGATGCACAATTGCCTGTTGTTGAAATATAACTGACATGTGAGGTCTGTTGTTGTCTCGCGGACTGTGCTACCTGCTACCTGCCGCTGCCCCCTTCCGCCGCTGATCTTGACGCTTCACCTGCTGCCCTCATACTCCCGTGCTCCGCTGGTGATCGTCACCTGTCATCATCATCATCATTATCGGTCGCCATCATAACAGGACCAGGTGAGAATTAGTCTACCTATATTAAATATTAGGTTTTTGACATTTTTTGTATTATTTATTTGAAAGCTTGTTTAATCCAACCCCCGTAGTCGAATCTATATAATTTCGACTAAAATAGATTATACATGCGCGGATCGTAATATGGAAAAGTAGTTACTTAAATTGAAATTTTAATTTTCGAATTAATTCATATATTATTTATTTTGGAAAGTGTTGTAAATGTAATTATTTATCGAAACATTTCAATACGAAGTACACTGAATGCTTGTTAGAATGAAATGAAAATTTCATAAGGAATTGATTGGTTGACATTTTCTAGGTAGAATTCTATTCATGAATTTACATTTATGTAGATCTAAATACTTTAAGACTGTTTCCAAATACAATCATTAATTTGATAATAAATTATTAACTGGTAATACAAAACTAATACTTTTGTTCATAAAATATTCCCGTTTGTTTAATTTAAACATATTTTTTTATATGTAAGCAATAACATAAATTCAAATTTCGATAGCTGATAATATAAATTTCGATAATATACATAACTATATATAGTTAGATTATATTTACTTTTATAATGATAGTCAATTGAGACGTTCATAAATTATTTATTTTTTAGATTAATATTCCATATATGATCCGCCTTGTTTTTCTAACCTTAGTGTATTTTATTATAGCTCATTTTTTTCAGTTTTAATATTTACAGATTTATTTTCTTAAAAAATCGAATTAGCTATCATATATCGGCTAAATTAAATTTTAGTAGACTTTTACTTTCTGCAGGTATCATAACAATTGGAAGATAGATCAGTTTAATACCCAGTATGCTCGTACAGTAATTTAATTTAATTAAATAGAATCAACCTTATTTATTTACCAAGTCATATATACTGCAGAAGATTATACTATACCAATAGAACTTAAAAATGTATACCCAACCCTATACGAGTATTTTGAATAATATAACTTAGATACGAACATAATATATAACTTAGGTCCATCTTTCACCAATATTTATTTCATTAAAATAGTGACTGTAGGGTATAACTAGTTGAAAAATATTATTCAAAAAATCAATAGTGGATGTCACCTTTAAAAATATTTTGAAAATAAATTTATTAAAAACATACTAATTAGAATATTATTGTCAGTATATAGTATTTTTTTTTAATTTGTTTTTGATTATTATTTAATACTTCTACGGAAATATCGTCGCACAAAATATAAGCATAGATTTAGATAATTTAGTCAACATTGATAGCGGACATGGCTTTTAGTTATTTATTAATGAGAATATCTGCCTTTACTAAGCCATAGACTTCGTAATTTAGGTATAGATTGATAATTTATCTTTAAATAAAGTCGCTTCGCCACCGCGCTTTTTAAAAAGTCTATGAATTCATTCCATGTATTCCAACAGTATGAGTTAATTTTTTGGGGATAGAGATTTTTGTGGAAGTAGAGATTTTGTTAAAATGCTATCGCGGGGATGAGAAGATCTAAAGGCGCGGCTCGCGGTGTGGTGTGGTTTCAGTGCGGCTACCTCGAAGGGCTGCGCAGCTCACTGGGGGGCTGGACGCAGAAAGTCAAGTCGTGGTACTGGGGAAGACCTCTCGTAAGTCTCCTTTGCCCTGCCGGTGGATCAACATCGATTATTCGCACTTTAATCTATCTACATGCACGCCGAATAGATGAACGTTTTTTTACTAGCTTCAATTATATATATATATGTAGTCTTCCTGGTGCTGCGTTCGATTTTAATGGCTGGTCAAAACTTCTGTAACTTCAAAACAATCAATCAATATAAATGTAATGCTTTTTCGAAAAAAAAATACGAATTTCACAATCGTAAAAAATGTTATAACGAAACGAAAGTTTTTGTTGACAAAACTATTTAACGGTTTTAAATGTATCACTCAAAATAGAAACATCTCAGTATATTGTATTTGATTGCCATATGAGATTATTTGAGTTACGGAAGTTTGTACATGTATTATATTTAATTAAATTGCATATTTTATGTGAACTTCGACATCAAAAACTAAACCGATGTGGGTCATGCATTAATTAATCTTGACTCGATAAAGCATAATTTTGACTCTTATTTTATTATACTGTCTGAGAATGAATCTTTAATTCTTTAAGTATTTATTATACTGCATCAGAACTTTTGAATTCTTGTAAGCTTTTAAAACACGCACAATCAGGTGGACAGTAGATAATTTAGGGAAGAACATACCAAGCAATCGTTCTTTTTCAACAAACAAAAACCTCTAAAAAGCACCCCATAAGCATGATCATAATCTGGCTCACATTTTTTTCAAATAACATCATTATTCACTGCATTTTTAGAAATTCTTAAAATTATCTAAATGTCTTTTGTAAATTTGGTTTTTTTAGCATTTGTAAAAATTTTTTTGTTCTTTCTCTCGCTTTGAAAAAATCCAGTTTTAATATTTATGTATTTGTTGCCAAATTTTTTGAATTTTTTCGACCATACTTGCAGTTACGAAACAGCAAAAATAGTATATTTTTTGCATTTTCGGCGTTTTTTAGAGACAATACTAGACGATGGAGTGTTTTTAATACATCGATACAATGTTTTAAATTAAATATTAAAATCCTCACTGCTATCATTTATCAATATCTACATTGTAACAGAGACTAGCAGCTTATTATTCATGTTACTTATTCGAGAAACGTTGATCGTAACATATATTTTTACTATGGGATAATTCGATTCATTGCAAACTAAACTATTAAATTTGATATAGTATTTTAAACAAAATTATCGTAAATATTGGGAGTAACATTTTCTTTTTAGAATCGTTTAATTTCTGGTATTCATTCGGCTGATTGATTATTAATGTGGCTTAGATCGTTGTGTCACCTTGTCCAGATAGTGTCTCATTGCGGTTATTAATCTAAAAATGATTCAGAGGTAATGTAAGTGAATAGGACGTCGCCAGAGACTTTCTTTTAGCGTTAAGATTCTACTTTCTCCCGTCTACACACGATGCGATAGCCGCACCCCACTCGGAACGGCCTGTCGCGATCCATTACTTCAAATGATTATTAATACTCATTTCATTACATGCAATAATACCAATTATACCGAGATCATTCCACGACTAGCGTTTTTATCGAATCTATATCAAACCAATATCTCTATTTGTCAATAAAATTAATTTTAACTTTAAACCACTACCTTATAAAAAAATTGTGTTTATTTTTCGAATCATTTTTAATTACAATATCTAATAATATAATATATTTCAAAGATGGGGAACCTTTTATTATCTAAAGGCCGCATTCATTTTTCTGATACGACATAAGGCCGCAGTAAACATTGACTAGGGAATCTTTGGCCGGAAACAGGACTTTACGGTCAGAATATGTCAGAAATTTACATAAATTTACAGAATTATAGAATTGGTTAGAAGGCCGCACCAGAGTAGCCAAAAGGCCCCAGGTTCCCCATGCCTGGTATAGTTAAATACATTAATGTTAAACGACCAAGAAATAACATTTTAACTAATTTACCAACACTACAGAAATGTATATTTAGCAATGTTAAACCTTTTAACAGTATTAAATAAATACAGAATAGAAATTTTCAATTTTAAATTAGCTAGTTGGATAACGTACAAGTACTTTTGTTTTTAATTATTATAGACACAAAATACTCATTATTATTTTTTTTTCTTTAAAGTACACATTAAAATTTTTATCGTTTTGTTTATTTATCACGTACAATTTTTTTGCAATAGACAACATGTCAAGTATACATTTTAAATCACAGCACACGTCAGTCATTATAGAAGAGCAATTGTGTAGCTATAGTTTCAATTCAGTGCTATAATAACCAGTTCAAGGTGCTATGTTTAGCTAATTAGATATTTAGATGTAAAGTAGACAGTAGAACCTGTATAGAAGTAAAGTAAAATTACAAAGCTCGTTCGTTAATATCGTTTAGTTTTATTAGACAATCTTTTTGTTGTTTTTTTAGATGTGGCATTTTAAGTAATATAATGAAAGGTTGTACAATTCCGTGTGAATATAGCGACTCGCAGATATAAACTTCATATTGTTGTATAGGCGCCTCGTATACTGGACTCGAGCTTTCCGAAAGCTTCACTTAAATGCTACGCCTTTACGTCGATACAAGGTAGAATTCAATACCTGGGTATTGTTAGGTACTTAGAAAACCAAACCATAAATATTACATTCTTGCGCCGCCAATAATGACTCCTTATTCATTTTTTATAATACGTAAAGAAAATCTATATTTTTTTAATGATACAAATAAGTAAATATTATAAACAAATACCGACGTTTCTAATTATTTATTATCAGTTACAATTCAGTATTTAATTTTTATGTATAATAGAATATCGATATTTTTCCGTATTAATTACCTATTGAATTCACGTGAATTTATTATATCCACGAAAACGTCTCATTTAATAAAGATTAAAAAATATGAATATGACTTGATAATTTACTTTATTTTACCACGATAGTTCTGTCATTCAATTCGCAAATGCAAACAAGTATTTCCATTTTGATTACTGTTGTTTTTGTCATAATTTATTTTTGTTATCGATTTGACAGTCAATTCGCTTAAAGTTTGAATACATATGGCGATACTTTAGCGAATTAAGTCAATCAAAATACTTTGAAAATAATACTAGCAATTAAACTTCCTTTATTTAATATTTTTATTATTGTATTCTTTGATTACTTATGTGTTTTTTGGACCATTCCAAGCACGCATAGACTATTGAATTCGGTCACATCGTAGTAAATGTGTGTTTTCGTTTTATTTTTTTAGTAAATGTCGCATGAAATGTCTGAATGTCTATTATTTTTACATTATTCCATAAATAAGTTTTGTTCGCATTTAAAAATACATTTTTCTCAAAAAAGGACGAAGAAAAACTCTCTACCCTTCATAAAACTTCTTGTAATAATGCGTGAAATCGCATGACATGCCTGCTTATATTTGCAGTGTGCAATTAAACACATTTCTATTTTATACATTTATGTATATTTGAATCATGGATCAAAAAAATTACCTTTAGACGTGCTCATAAAAGTATCGTAAATTTGCATGTGATGTTTTTACGTTACGATTTTTTCCTTAAATCCAAGTAGATAGATACATTATCTTAGATTGTGTTACATAGTTATTCAGTTTTAAATGATTTAGTTGAAATAAAATGTTTAGAGTATATATTCGTTGTTTTTTTTCGTTCTCTTACTGTGTTTTATTATATTAATTTAAGTCTTATAATTATTTTTAATATTTTTATAAAACTACAGTTTGTATTCGTCATAGAATCTTTAAAAAATATTTACAGTAACGTTAGACATAAATAAAACATTCACTAATTATAAACATTAAATATTCTTAGCTACTTTTTTAACAAAAACGGATGAATTGTTAAATGTATAATATGATCAGGTGTCTGTTTGCAACACAGCATTATTTTAAAGAGCAAACAATGAATTCTAATAACCTTTTTAGTTGGTTTAAAAAACGGATCAAATTTATTACATAATATCTTCCTATAATGATTTTTCCATTCTGGTCTATGGTTCATAGACTAAAACAACAGAATTAATTTTTGACATAAATAAGTGCAATACCGTTATTATACTTAAACAGATTTTTATGAAAATGAAATCTACCATATTAAAAGTTTCATCTTATTCCCATGCTTACATAATTCTTGCTAGGTAAACTAAAAATATAAAAATGTTGTCTGCTAATAATAATATAAATATATTATTATTAATATATCAAAGTATTTTTGTGCGATATATTATTATAAATTTTAAATAAAACGGGTTTTTTCGGGCAGAGAAGTATACATTTGGGCTTCGGGTCGGGTTTGGGTAGCAAATGTGGTGTTCAGACACTGGTCCGGGTCAAGTCAGGCATGAATTGGCCAAGCTCGGACCGGGTAATTTCATAAAATTTCGGCCCGTGCAGACCTCTAAGTAGCATGTTTAAAAGCATATTTTACCAATATAAATAATAAATAAACACAAGAGCAGCTGTCACAAATAAACTGGTTTATAACATGATATGGTAAAGTGAGAAAAAATACAGAGAATCGTTTACTTTATTTTTACTAGGTTATATAAATAATATGACGCAAATATACGGATAAAAACTGTCATCTATTGGCTCATTTGTGTACTAATCAGGATTTACATAATGATTATTTAGTAAGTGACATATTTCACATTCATTTAATAAATCAATGTTTACATAACCATATATTCGAAATACCGATTGTTTGCAAGCCACCAACTTATTCTTAAAATTATACTTAAAATGCCATTCATTGATTGGGGCCCATTCAAAAATATAATGATTTATGGCGTAAATTTGACTACAAAATTTTTAACTATGTATTTTCTCCTTGATATTGAATATATGATATATCGTATGAATGCATTAATTTTCAAGTTGTTTGTTTTTCATTTGATATATGATAATTTAGGAACTGTTTAAAATTTACCATGATTTTAAAACATTTAATGTCACATTTTAAATCCACATAACACACATATTTCGCTTAACACGGCACTCGCTTCGCGCGATTTCGGTTTAACACGGTTTTCATTTTGGAGATTTTTTTTATTCAATCTTGCATTGTACATATTACGGCAAAAACAATAAAATATGGATTACAAATAGCAAGAAATATAAAAATTTATTTTCTAAATAATGATCCGGGTATGGATCGAGCTTTAAAATTTCAACGAGAAATGAAACAGTGCATTGCTAGATGTGAAGAAATTTACACGAATCTCAAAACAGATAGACAATCAAAGATTACAGAATTTTTGATACGGCCGACGGAAAATCACGAAAATATAATCGAACGCACTGATGATGACATTCAGACAAAAGGAAGGGGAAAAAACCCCGTGATAACTACTAGTGTTTTTTTTTATGTTTCAATAAATTTTCAAAAGTAAAATGTATTAATTTTATTAATAATTCTAAAAAAAAGAACCCATGACCCCTTTTTTCAATACATTTGTTAGTCTCGCTTTACACTGTTTCGTTCAACACGGTGATCTAGCAGAACCTATCTTCCGTGTTAAGCGAGGGATGGGTGTATTATGCTATATGTAATAAATAAAGTCATTAGATTTTTTAAATATAACAATCACATTACAAATTAAATTAGATTCAGATCCACAGGAACATTCACATTGTCAAAGACACATTAACGATTTTCTCACTCATGCCAGAATGATTACGAGGTGAATAAACATGTGTTGATACGTACCTAAGATACTTGTATCTTCTTTAAACTAAATATTAAAAAATGATTTTTGCGTGACTTATCTGACTAACATTAAAAAATAACTCAAGCAATTCCCATAAATGTTTTGTTTTTTTAAATTATCGAATATTGTTTGATTGAAAAGAAGTGATTTGAAACGTTGGTGGCAGGCAGTTCAGTTAATCTCCCATCTTACATCTTTTATTACAAATTAGAATATAATTCGGTAACCTTTTATTTTTTTAATACTTACTACCCACCGTTTACAGAAAAAGAAAATATTTTACTCTTTGTACACACATTTTAGTACAGAGTTTAAATATAGTTTTATGAGTTTTGGAGTAATGTTTCCAAGCTTAAATAATTTAATATTGATCCAATGTAAATTTCTTCTATTAGACATTTTCTTCTTCAGACGTTTATAAAATTGACTGTTTTTCATTGCAGATGATAATATGTTTATCTTTTTTTGTGAGAACGGCAATTAATAATTGAAAACTCAACTTAGTTTAATAATGAAAATGATATATTCTCTACTAAATGTTGTGAATATGCTAAAAATGAATATGTGACAACAATAAAGAAACAGTTAGAGAATTCTCACAATAAGGTTTTTGATTTTTGTGATAGGTCAGAACAATCAAATCTATCTAAAGTTTTCGATAGTTACTACTGACCTAATGTTGGACAGGTGTGACGTAAGCTATGGACATGGAGTCCTCTGACTTTGTTGATTGATCATAAATAGGTAAATAGAAAGCTTTGTAAGGGGTGAGTGACATGACATTGACAGAAGGTGGTCAAAAAACACTGTTCTATGTTAAAACGTCTTTTGTTTCAAATAAATATTAACTACTACTAACCACAAAAGTCTTTTATTATTTTAAAATTATAATTATAGATTTTGACATAAGTAAGTCAGATAAGTTTTTTCAACCAGCTGTTAAAAATAAATTTCTATTGCGATTTTGTTGATTGTGGTTCCTCTAAGTCGAGTGGTATGCCCATCCGTTTTAAAACTGTGCACCCTGGATTTGTGCGCACTCCGATACAAATCCGTACTGAAGAAATATACATTATATTTATAATGAATTTAGTTTAAATAAATAAATAATTGAATAAAACTGAAATAGCTGTAAATTCGGTAAATTCGGTTTGTTGAAAAATGTATTAAAAAGTCTAAATATTAGAACAATATGTTTGGATATAATAATATGGATAAATTTATGGGAATAAAATCTCATTTACTATTTGAAAAACGCCTTGACTGGATAAAATTATTATAAAGAATGGCATATAAATTTGATTGATTATATTCTTGCTAACGACTGAAAAATTAATATATTTAAATATTTTTCGTTAATTATGAAAAAATAAAACATTTTATTTTTACATTATTTTAATAAATTTATTGTATTTTTATTATATCTTCAATAAAGTTCCTTTATCCATGCATTCTATGCATACAAGTAAAAAAAGCAAATCAATCTTTTTTTTATTAATAATAATAATTTTAATTATGTAAAGCAGCACAAAGCATACTATTCTTTCTAATAAATATGATATATGTACATATTGAAGGTTAAAATTATTCCGCACAATTGTTGGTTAGGCCTGCTCAGTTTTTGGATTTTCTGTCCAGGGAACCATTCGTCTTAGAGGAAACCCTGATTACAACACTATCCAAACTGCATTTGAAATATGAGCTAACACAAAAATATGCGAAATTAAATGGATAAATTGATGTATTAAATTATTCAGTAGAGCAGTCCTGGTTAAATAATATGCGAGCATTTACAGACTAAATAACCTTTTTTATGGTATAGATTGAAATATATTTTTAAAATTTCACAACAATGCAATAAATATTTTCATTACTTAGGACCTTAGTTTATTTATAATAATCCCAATGATGGTTCGTTTTAATACACTTTGCACGTAGTTTATATTTGATTGCAAAGGTGGCGCACTTCACACAATAGACAATATGGAATGAATCAACAATGAACTAACGTCACTTTTTTATCAGTGCAATCACAATTACTCTCACAACTGATTTCGACAAGTCTAAATAATTGTCTAGTGTTGTTCTACTCTTATCATGTTTTTATTTTTCTTTATTGTATCTATTTTATTAAGCTTTGAACAAATTACTGTATAGGAGCTAGCACACAAGCTGTCGCGTAGCTTCGACATGAAGGAAGAAGGTGGTGCCCTACTCGGTGAAAACGGCGGCCCGCTAAGAAGGCATCAATCGATGCAGCGGCTCCCGATCGGTGGTCCTGAACTCCACCCCGCTAGAGTGGTATCTGACCATCACGGCAACTTGCACATAACCGTCAAGAAGACCAAACCAATTCTAGGAATAGCAATCGAAGGTGGTGCCAATACCAAGCACCCGTTACCTCGGATTATTAACATCCATGTGAGTAAATTTATTCTCAATTGATATCAATATATTTATTTTTATGTCATTCATAATCATCATCACGAAAACAATTTTTGGGGGTAGTTTAAATGCAACGGCTTAAACCTTTTTAGTTTTACTTGATTTTGAAAGAGTTAAATGGTTTGCATTATATTTCTGATATCTGAGTCATATGAAAAATTTATACCATTGAAGCTTGCTTTCTCAATTGTTACATCTTCAAAAGCATACAAAATTTCAACTTCCTAAAAATAGTCATTTAATAATAAGGCAATTCATTTAATGTCTAAGCCATAATTGTGGATGTTTTTGACGTGGCAACTTCTTAATCGTTTCAGGAAAATGGTGCGGCACACGACGCGGGAGGATTGGAAGTAGGGCAGTTGATTTTAGAAGTAGACGGCAGAAGAGTTGAAGGAATGCCACATCAAGCGGTGGCTCGTCTCATAGCGGAGTCGTTTGCGAAACGCGACCGACACGATATTGAATTTCTAGTTGTGGAGGCGAAGAAGTCAAATTTAGAACCGAAGCCTACAGCTTTGATATTTCTAGAGGCCTAACATCTACTTTCCCTCCCCGCCACCGACCCCGGCGAGCGGACGGACCCGGCTCGCCAGGGAGTCGACCTCACCGCCCACATCACGGAATAAGTTCCACGCAAAGCAACGTGCGCTGCCACATGCTTTTCTAAGTGGACTGACAACAGCGCTGCGCACCTGACTGCTCCACGCTTGTCAATGGTGATCTTCTTTACAAAATACCAAACATATCGATTCAGATGAAATTTTTCAAAAACAGTTTCTAGTAATTCAACAAATGCCATGACTAATTTGGTTTAGTTGTGAGCAAATAAAATTGATTATTACATATAACTTTTGTACAACTTAGGAAACTTATGTTGCACCATTAATAAATAAGATTGACTATGAACAAAATCATTCTCTTAATCAGTCAAGTTTTTGCTAATGATAAAATCATGAAAAAAATAAGTTTTCTATTCAGAGTGGAATATAGAGTGGATATTCATGAAAACAATTTTATCATCGCCTTAATCTCACGTATATCATAAAATGGTCTCAATAGATATGGTTGGTATTGAATTACAGATTATCTCATTCTCAATATGGTGAATTGAAAAGGATAATCCAAATGGTGATTATCAAATAATGTTACATTTAAATTTTTAACAATTTCTAAATCAAAATCGATGTAACTTCTATTTTATTAATTATTTTCATGAAGAAAAATGAAATTCTCTTGAATTTTTAAAATGCTCTAAATTTTAAATGAAAATATTAGTTTAAAACAGTAGTTAAATATAGAGTAGATTTCAATAAAAAAAAAAGGATTTTATCATCTTTGCATGAAACACCTTTGAATATCATTATTAACATACATATTTTATAGAATTATGCATTATTCTACTAAATCACTTTACATAAAGAACACAGTCCTGGGCTGAAAATTATTAATTTTTATAAGAAATCAAAATTTTCATAACGTAGATTAACATTAGGTTCATAGCGTAAAACAGTTTTGCAAGCTTAAAAAGAGTATATTTTTTATTAGAAACATTATGATAATCATGAACGATTGATTGATCACACACGACATCATAGAGCATCGAGTAGGCCGGAGTACTATTTGAAGCAGCTTGCTTAACGAGTGATGTATTCTCTGAGCGAACACTTTCAAATTAACATTTGAATTAAAAATGTAAGTTTTAGACACACGTTCATTTCGATAACATGGTAGATAGAGTATAGACCGTTCCCGCAAGGCACCGAGTCTCATCCGCACGAGAGCGTCTTAGATTTTGGAATTAGATATCGTCGACCATGTTATCGCTGAATTCACAAGTGCTTGCAGTTTGCTTAGCGATTTAATTTTATTATACGCAATAAGAACCTTGCTATAGTAATTTGCGGTGAGTTATTTGGAATTTTTGGCGGAGAGGGATTTATGCCCGACAACATTGTATATTATATTGTGTATCTATATTGATGTAATTTTTAATATTGTCAGTGGAAGTTGTAATACTATCTTATACGTATGTGTGTTAACCGAATATAGTACCTACTCTTGCTGCTGGAAGTTTTTAAACTTACTGTTAACTCCTTAATTATTATACAAGGTCACTCAAATTTGTCTCTGATTTAACAATAATTAATTAAGTTTCATTGCGAATGTGTCTAATTCCAAAAACTGATAAGTCCACAGTGCCTGTTTTGTTTTTATTTCTGTCAATGTCACCCTTTTAAATACAAAATAAGATGTATTCCTGCTTGGAAACTTCCTATAGATAGAAAACTATTTTAAAAGATTTAGCAGAAAGACTTCTCTACGGAGAATTATTTCATAAAAGCTTACATAATTGCCATCAGAGTCGGCCGCTTTGAAAACCTCAGCCATCCGGTGCAGAAGTTGAAACGATTTTTTTTTACTACTATTATCCTAACAAGAAATGAAAGAACACTCAACTTTACTGATATCAATCAACAAACATGTTTTTATTTTTACTCATTTAAACATGAATATTTAATACACCTCATGACACTAGTCATCGTTGCACACATGCACTATTCAAAGGCGAGTTCTTCATGGACATAGTTTCCTATAAGTTTTTTCAAAATTGCATATCGGAGACGAAATAAGAATTGCGACATATATTTCGTTTCCAATTGGACGCATCGGTTTTTGGAGATACACGCCTTACTATAATCAATGCTGGAAATATCAATTGTTCTTATTAATGTTATATCATTAAAATTTACGCATGTTTGCTTATTTTTCTTCCCTTGATCTCGTACGGAAACAAAGATGAAAAAACATACCCAACGTGCAAACATTCTTTATAACAGATAAAGCGATAATTTTTTTGATTAATTTTTCCCTTACTTCAATTGAAATTTCTCAGTGTTGATATTAATCATTACATCATGCATAATTCAAATATCTTGCATCTCACCAAAATTTTTAACACTAAATTACTTTTCATTTTGTAAATAATATTAATCAATTATTATGTAAATATGTAAAAAGAATTAAGATTATTGTTAAGTTTAACAGCTTTTTGGACAATTAATGAAAATCAATCATATTTTATGTAATGCGAATTAGTGCCAAAGGGATGCCATTTTTAATGAGAGGTTTAATTATTCCAAACGAGAGTAATTTATCCCTAATTAATTAAACTTGTATATCTAATAATCATTGATATTTTATTGGTACACGACTAAATCATGAAGCATCATAAACAACACGCTATCATATTAGTCACCTACGCAATGAGTCATAAGCTGCTAAAAGTATTAGACGAGTATTTCTCAACAGGGGAGTGATAAATATAATTTTTGCATTCTTAATATTTGGAGGGCGCTGCTGAAACCCGATTGGGTGATTGCACCATTGCGTATTACAATGATGCAATCACTCATCTCTTTCAATATTTGTAAGATGGACGCATTCATTTTTCTATCAAAGGGCTTACTACATTTAATTCAGTTTTTCAATAAATCCATTGCATATAATTAACATACACAGTTTTGTAAATCGTCCATACTTAAGGGAGAGGTGATTTACTAAATAAGCTTAAAAAATATAGAAATAGATGACGGAGTCAAGTTTTCTATAGTGTTTATCTTTATACCAACGCTTACGATTCACTCTCAACTTCTAAGCAGCTCTCGTTCATTCCTACTGTTGAAACCAAAGAAATAAGTAAGTACACACTACCATTATTGAACTAACAGAAAATACATACCTATATTGAATCTCAACAAACCTAATCTTTTTAAAATATATGCTAGATGGCAGTGTATTAAAAAAAGTAATTTCTGAAAACAAAACAGTAAAGTGACAGCATTAATTGTACGTATTTACCACAGTATCAATTTCATCATGAAAGCTATGGAGCACTCTTGATGAATTCTTTATGTTTTTGATTATTTAATACACACATAAAATAACTTTTATTTTATTATGGCAGATGCCTTTCATAACAAACAATTTTATTTATCATGGATAATATTTTTTGCAAAAACCGCCTGAATCCATTCTTAGATTTGACAGATTACTTCTCTGCGAAAACTAAATCCAATATTATTAAGTAAATATTGAAATAACAAATAACTGAGTTTTTTTTTAATACTGCCTCCGGTAATTTTAAAATATTGCACTATTTTTGTTAAATCAAAACAAAAAATTACAATTAAGTAAAATGTTACATAAACTATCTGACAATCTAATTAAATGTATTTCATAATATTTATTTTATTGATCTTTCTTGTGACGTTTATATGCTAAAATAAGAGAGAGTAATGATTGTAAATAATTTAAGAATTAACTATCTATAATTTAGGATTTTTTAACAAGATAACTTACAGGGCGAATGTTACGTTGTTTATCTCCTTATAACAAAACTTATTATGTTTCTCATTAATACTTATACTTACATTAAAAAGCATAAAACAACTTTATTACTAAATATTATTCCTTTTACTAAAAGATATGTAAAGTATTTTGAAATTACAATCGATAAATAAAAAGTAAACGCGTTTGTATATTATAAAATATTGTGCTTCCAATTACTGTGCAGATTTCCGCTGTGGAAAATTGAAGAGAATTTACATGTTATACTTTTTTTTTAAATCTGTTTCAACTAGGTGTAAGAAGTGGTCAAAATTAAGTATATGCTGCAGTCCTTAAAAATCTTTGCTTATTTAAAATAATCAGTATCAACTGCTTGGATAAAATCATACGTCACATTCTTAATGATTTTTACTTGTTAATGCATTCAACTAATTTAAATATCATTAATACAAATCATGAGGCAATGGCTTTTCAGTGTATACGTCATATTTTAAACAACCTTCACATTTTGTACGAGCATCTCAATAAAAATATAATATTATCGAACAATATTCAATAATTTTTAAAAATCAAATGCTTCTTTTGCCACCAATATTTACAAAGTATTTCAATATTTCAAGTCGTAAGAGAAATTCAATACTTCGCACCACACGTTCCTGAACACCGTTGTCCACTCTACTCCAGTATTTGACTGGTCAGATTGTCTGAAACTCAATTCCTGGCAAAATCAAATCATTGATTTCTTCAATCGATCATTTGGGCTCATGGCTGTGTGGATGATAGAAGTTTATCTCGAGTTCAGTGATAGTGTCACGTCAGTGGTTATGGAGAAACGTTAAAAATGGCCTGGTCACGTGCTGTTAATACCTGAAGAAAACCTTAATCCTGTCTGCCTTTTCTTTCGACCAGTGGGATTCCGGCGTCCTGGACGACCGTGGGGTACTTATCATAGAATGCACTCGGCTGAACTGAGGGATGCTGGCATGTCATGGGAGGAAACAAAGCAATTGGCGAGATACAGAGAAATATGTATGTGCCATGTGGCCGACATATGCTCGCCATAGGGAGCGAATGTGGTCAAATTTAACACGATGATTTTAACATAAAGTTCACCTGCTATAACATATTTCGTGGTTGTAGATAGCGTCAGCACTTTTACTCACACATAAAGTAGAGTACAGTAACGTTAATATTTCATTTTTAACAAAATATGACTTCACTGAATTTTTATCCTATAGCCACAGAATTTATAATAAATTATCTACAGCAATCTCGAACAGTCACTGTTTGGTATAACGTAACTGAGCGTCATAAAATAACTGTGTCACTTTAATTTATACAAAATTAAATTTTTATTTACTGTTACATCAATAGCTACATACAAATTTTTAGAATTGATGGATATTCAAGATGGCTTTAATTGATCACAGCTGTGTGCAAATATTTTGAATTACGTGTTGTAAATAATAAACTGTAAAAAATATTTGATGAAAACATATCTGTCATTGCCTTACGCCTCATCTTCAGGCGCTTTGTGTGTATGTAGTTTTGCTGCATGGTTATTTTAATTGATGCTAAATTATTGTAGATCAGCATTTTTCAATTCTTAAAATTCTTCGTCAATGAACAATACCTTTCTGAAATTTTCAAATACTAAATATTTTATTTTTTTTACATCACTTTGGCGATGGAAAAACACCCATTTTATGTATTATACTTTTATTTTATCTTTTGTAACATCTGCACCAGAAACACTATAGGTATTTGCAGTACTATAGTCAAAAACTTTGCAGAGGGTATTTGTAAAGAGACTCTGTATGTTACAATATTTTGTATTTTCAATATTATTAAAGGCATTTCTTTTCTGTGTGGCAGTAGAATATTCTTTTTCAACCAGAGAGTAACTATTTTTATGAATATAGCATATGGCGAATGTCATCTGCTACTCTTGCATTATCTACCACTGTAGCTCCCGATATATCTGTACATGGGAGGTACACTACAATATTGTTCTGTTCAAAGCTTTTTCGTGACGTTTGTGTTAGAAAATCTCTGATTTTTTTCTAATATTTAAACCATAAACCTAAGGTGTTTTTTTACAATATTAATAATAGGAAAAAGCGTCGCGAAGTACTTTACAATATGTCGATAGTGTAGTTTACATCCCATGAACAGATATTTAAACCATTAAATAATGAAATACAAAAATACTGTAGTATAACTATGACTTATAAGTAAAATAACTGAGGCATATTGATTATTGACTAACTACTTCTCTCTATACATCACACACTCGCAACTAAGCCGACACAATCCAAGTAACGTCAAACAGAGAAAATGGGCTTTGAAGTTTTTCCCTTTCAGATTTTGTAATGTTTTTTCGAAATAAGTTTAGATGTGGAAAAAATTTTAAAACATAATTATGCTAAATATAGTTATTTGAGATGCAGACATAATCTGCCTTACCTGTTGTTGTGGCATTTTTTTTGCCATTTTGTATATGTATGACGATTATGACATTTGGAATTTTAGTTACATAAAGTACGAATGAAACACTATCAAACATAGTACTTAACTCAAAACATGTAATTTTGTGGCAGTTTAGTGGTGGGTGTGCGAATTATGCACTTAGCTGATTCTCTTATCCATGTCATATTGTAATTATTTTTATTGTTTCATAAACTTTTTTTTAGCAGCCTGATTTTTGACAGCTAACTCAAGTGTGTACAAAATAAAAGAAAATCATTATTTAATTTTCTACAAACTAGCAAATTTAATATAAATTATGTTTTAGTATCTTTTATTCACTCAACTCACCGTCTTGTTGAATATTATTTTACTTGGATTATCAAGACATCTGTCAATTATAAAATTATCATATTTCAAACCGTGGTGTTAATAATATGAATATAACGAATGTCCAAAAATCATAGCATTGTTAAATTTTATAAAATTGCTTTCTTAATTTATGCTAATGCTACTCAAAAATCGTAGTTCATTAATGCATAAAATTTGGTGGATTTATGAGCTATCAGCGTTTGATGTATAGTTTCATAACTTGTTATTAATATATATTTAGGTCATTTATTGTAACTTATATCCATTCCATCTCAGGCTTCTTTTACTTTTCTTATCGCATCGGATAAAAATTTTAATGACATGAAATTGTTGACTATCGCAATATTTTTACACAATAATCAAAGAGGTACCTTTCATTATAAGTAAAAGTTAACTAAAATAAGATCTCATTGCCTGCGTGTTAGAAGTAATCCTAAATGATGTATTGTTTTATTCAATTGGCATGATTTTAGAACAATAAACAGGCTATTAACATTTTAACGGGACTTGAGCAAAAATTGATTTTTTCAATCATTTCTTTTTAACTGTATACCATCAGATCATTCTAGTCACTCAAATAATTCTAATACATTTCACCAATCAATATGATGAAGGGACTAATATTTTTTCAATTTATTTTTCTCCGACTCCACAGCCCTGCAAAATAGACAGTGTTTTGAAACATTTATTATTTTGGCCAAAAACCTTTTAAATTTTCAATTGTGTTACCAAATTCATATAAATTATATAAAGTTATTATATAAGTATGTATACAACTATGCATTGTTCAATTATATGTTATTAAGAACACAAAAAGCAACATCAATCTATGCAAAACTAGTTTTAACAAGATAATGTTTTTGTCACCGCAACAATAAAGTCATCCCACTAAATATGAAGAGTTTACTACAGAAAATACATTAAAGTATTCATGAAACATTATAATTTTTCAGTTGATTACTTAACTAAATGCAGACTTTTTAAAATGAACAGAAATTATTTACAGTAATTTTATAACAGACAAGTGTACGCCAAAGTATATTATTAAAGCTTGACTGAAATAAGTGTCAATTTGACATTCAAACAAAATGGCCGCCTAATATGAACACAGCTGATTGAAATTTAAAAAAGATAATTGCCTTCTAGAAATGCGTTTTCTCTACATTATGTTACTGACCTGCCTTTTGTTCTAATTGTGTCAATTACTGTTTCTCTATTTCTTGGATAACTTGAAATGAAGTCTTATGAGTAGTGCAGTATTGCTGAGAATCTTTTAAGTCGACCTTCACTAATGTTTCTATGATGCAATAGCTCCATCAAAAATAATAATTATTGTAATGGAATATATTTATGTATATAATGTGTCATACAGAGTTTAGGACCGTGGCTTCGGTAGATGAATGTATTAAAGTTTTTATTCATCTCCAGGAATACATTTTACTTCTTTATAAGCACATAATAATTAAAAGATGATAAAATTTTCTTGATTAGGTATGCTTATGTCAAGCCTTATTTATAGAAAAGCACCGAAGCGATGTGATATCCAAAAGAAACGTTCTGTACTGAACGTATTCTATAGGTTATAAAAATGCTATATAAAATAATTCTTTTTTAATTGATATCTACAGAAAATATTATAAAAATTTTAACCGGATAATATTTATAAGTGTACGTTAATCAGCAATATAAATTTGTATACAATCGTTTCAGATTTATGCGTTGTTTGTAAATGAATTGAGAAAAATCTTCTAAATAATAATATAAGATTTTTTATTTTGTGGTTTGTTTATTCTCATCATTTACACTATACATTGTTTAACAAAAAAATAGCTTACTTATACTGTATCAAATATATGTAGATAGTTTCCTAAGTATTTTTTTGTCGACTGCGTAACATCAATCATCAGATAAAGCAAATTATGCATTCTAAAATCTCTTATAGCTATCTCATAAACATTTTTTAAAAAATTGTCAATGATTGGATGTTTATTCAGTTACTTTCTTCTATAAACGACACGGTTAAAATTATACTAATTTTCCATTACAGGAGTACTGTCGTCGTGCTTTATAAATTTGCTCTTTTACAATTCAAAATTAATTGAAATAAAAACAATTTATTTACTAAACACTTTTATCAGAGATGAAAATTATTCATAATAAAAACACAACTATACTTTCAATTGTAGTTTGAAAACATTACAACCGATCAAGTAAAATTGGATAACTGACCATTATTTTGTCTTTTTGAAATGGAAGAATATTGTCCTTGCTGGAAAAATTAACAATCATATTAATATAATTATTGTCTTACCTTGCAGGTGTGTACAATCTATAACTCAGTGACTGTTTGTGTGTATAAATCATTCCAGCCTGTTACCAATGTCTGTATAGAATAAACATGACAATTTCTAGACTGATAAATATGATTATCGGTAACACTATTAATCTCAGGCTGAAAATACCTAGGTAAGAGAGATACCTGAGCTTTTTCTTAGTGACATCTTTTGATAGTAATAATTGCCAACTGAAAACTAATATGGGGCTACTAATAATGACATTTCTCCAAATGTATACCATATGAATAAATTACACTACTTTGTAGTTAGAAAAATCAATCATCAATTTATGTCACTGACAAAATTTTCAGCAAGGATCTTTTAAAAAACACAAATAGAGGAATCACAATCTTTTTTTAAATCTAAGCTGTTTAATACAATACATTTCCAATAATATATGCTTTATAACATTTTAATTAATGATGATCTGTTTAAAATTATGGAAATATTTTATATCCTAGGTCAGTGTGCTGAAAAGGTCTAGAACTTTCTGATTATTGCGTGTAGAAAGAAAAATTAGCTGTCAATGTTAACAAATTATTAAAGACCCGATCTGTAAGTACCAATAATTTCAGTGTGTAAAATAAAAGTGTATGTTAAAACATTTTGTATTTACTATTATGTCGTTCTATTACATGTAAATTGTTATATAAATAATTAATAATAGATATATAAAAAAAAACATTAAAATAACAAATGAATGTATAAATAAAAAAGCTGAAATAAATCTCATGAAAAATTCTACGTTCACAATATTTATAATATATTATAATTTATTTATCACATAATTAATACTTAACATGTTTGTCATTATTACCATTGTGACTTGTCAATACAAGAAGAGTAATAATAAAATTGTTTAATTTTTGAAATAAATGACAGTTTTCATTAAAAATTCATTTATATAAAATATGTCCACAACCCTTTTCAATTTTTTTCTCATAAAAGGGAGAGCATTTACAAAGATTCTGATATAGGATCTTCCTTAAACAAGGATGTCACAAAATTTTAGTCATTTTTTGACCCACCCTCCTTTTACCTTCACGTTTCATCACAAAATCTTTGTCCCCATTTCCCGACCCAATAATATCCCATTTTTGAACCCCTACACTAAAAATATACGGAGTATGCCTTTATGTATGTCTGTGACGTTTCCTCTCATCCGTCCTAACCACTATTTTATTTCCTGCCTTGTCTTTTAATCCACACTCCAATAAAGCAAAGGTTGAGTGACCGAGTAACAAGCAGTTTCAGACATTCCATTAAGAGTTCATATGCTCCACATTAGTTGCGGACAAGTATTCTTTTTAACAAACAACATTTGGGTGCCACGTTAGCGTGGGAACTACTGATTTTTATTCATACTACTTAATCTTACTCAAAGAAAATGAGAGTTGTTCCAGTTTATATGTTTCAACCACACCTCAAACACATTCTTTGGAAAGCTTTAACAAAGAACAAAGAAGATGATTAGTTTGTGTGTGTGTATCGTAATATAATTATACTTATTTAATTAGTTACGGCTGTTTTTTTTTAAAATTATTATAAACTTTCTGTTGCTATACAATTAAAACAAGTGAATTAATATCAGTAAGCCTTGATTTAAAGGTAGACCTCTCTCTAAAATAGCACCAACATTTGTTTTAAAGTATTCATAATGTCAGTGTTATAGCAAACATAGTACCCAAGTATTTATTTTTTCTGCTTGATCATTTAGGTACATGTTTTTTGTTTTGTTTTACATAATTAAAAATTCATTGTTAATTCAATTAAAAAGTTTATAAACATTTGCTGATAAAATAGTTATAATTGTATCTGATAAAAATGCAAAAAGAACGAAAACATACTGTATGATGAAATATTTGTTTTTCTGTGAACCATCTCACGAAAATAGAAATATTTGACCTAAGTGGAACGCGAAATTATTAATAATTGGCACTTATTTCTTATCGGCTTGGCAGAGCAGAGCTACCTGCTTTCATTTGACAATTTTTAAAGTTTTTGTTTAGCAATACTGAAGATAGTGACATCTTTTATCTGAACGGAATAGTTATCGCAGAGTACTTAATTATTATATTTCATAATATTTAATATCGAAATCGATAAAATCTATTTTAATAAAATTGGAATTAAAAACGTCTCTGTTTACTTATAAAAATACTTCTCTTACCATAAGGCAGAGATGGCGAACCTACGACACGTGTGCCCGATGTGGCACGTTTGAGAGTTTGGATGGCACGCGAACGATTTCCAAGATGAAAAAAATATTTATTCACTTTTAGGCTGTTCAGTGTCAATACTTGTTGGAAAGGCATTTTATTAATAAAACACACAATATTCATTTGTTCTTTATTCCACTTCATTAAAAAGATCTTTATTAAATAGACCTTTTCATAAAGTGGAATAAAGTACAAAGGAATATTGTGTTTTATTAAAAATATTGTTTAAAAAATTTAAATTTTGATTAAATAATCCGTGAATTATTAATTTATTCCGTTTTATTAATTTTCACGTGTTTCCCAAGATTTCGTTTAAAAATAACATTTTTTTCTATTTTGTTTTTAAAAACCACTACTTGGGCACGCCACATAATCGAGAAATAATACTTTAGGAATTTTGGCACGCGGACCCAAACAGGTTCGCCATCCCTGCCATAGGACATAGAGCAGGGATGCTCAACCCCGTGCCCGCGGGCGTCATGGCGCCCTTCAAGGTAAAAAAAAACGAGTCACGGTGATAATTTGGGCAAACCATTAAATCCTGAGTTATAAATAACCTTGAAAAAGTGTGGCGCCCGCCACCCTACCAATATTTAAGAATGCACTTTAGGGTCCAAAAAGGTTGGTAACCCCTGGCATAGAGGGTCCAATTACGTAAGTGGTCATAAAGAGATTCTGAAACTAGCTGGTCCTCAACTTCGCTTGTCTCTTTTTCCGGTCAGCGGTATCCCGTCGTCCGGGATGTTCGTCAGGTTCAATTCATAGAAAGTACTTAGCAGAACTGAGAGATCCTGGCATCCCATCGAAGAAAGCAAAATTATTGGCAGGTGACAATTAAACAAGAAGGCATTGCATGGTGGTCATATGCTACACTGAAGAAGAACTATATCGTCGTCAGTTTTCTATAAACATGTAGTTCAATTTTTGTCAGCTTTTTTTATTTAATGAATTCCGAATTTCAATACACACATATTCCATTAGCTGCAATTAATTGCATGCTTTATTTAATCTAATACAAAAGCGTTGGCAAAAAATTATATGGTCATGTTTGGCTTGAAGGGGAGAGAGGGTGGCATGGATGGAAATGTTTTTGCTTCCTGCCTTATTGACTTCATCATGGATTTTTGAGGAAAAAATCATTCCAGTGGTGTTTTATAGCGCAAAAATAAAGTACATTTTAATAAATTACCGATGATATAGGGTAGACAGCAGATTTAGAAAAATTTCTTACGAAAACATTATCTTATATTGATATAGTATTTACTTGGTAGAATTCCATTATACCTATTGAGGTAAAAAAAAAAATACTAAGGCCTTGGGCCAAAGATTTTTTTTTGAACGATTGGCAGAATAAAAATAAATTTAGTAATAGGAATTTAAAACACACCCAATCCTTTTTAAAGCGATTTATTTTTGCGCGATTTAAATTTCATAAAATACAATCATTTTTATATGGTGGTACAATTAAAAGTAATATACTACCAAGTGGTAAGCAAGTCAAAAAAAGTTGGGAAATCATTTTCGAAAAGGTATCTTTTTTCGGTCGGTAGCCAATATTTCTTGGCTCACAATGAATGGTTATATGAATTAATAATGTATAATAAGAATCAATAAAAGTTTTATTACCGTTACTCACACATTTATGTTTGTTTTACGTTAATGTTTATTTCGATGACGTAAAATTTAATGAAATCATTCTGGAATTTAGGAACAATGACGTATTCTTTTTTTAATCATTAATCATTTGAAAAACAAAGGCCAAGGCTATCATTTATTATTATATTTTTTAACATATAATATAGGTACATTCACAATATTCTCATAAGCTCAATACAAAATAAACCAATGAACTATCACGACATCGTAAATTATAAATGAAGATTGCAGGAACATGTAAAATGCGGACTGTTTCGTTGAAAAGCTAACGTGACAGATGAAAATTCTCATGTTTGTTTTTTTCAAACACGTAGATTATCTGATCTATTAAAACATACATGAATGAAAAGGTACACCTCAAAGCAACTAAATGACAATATGCAACTCGTTGATTTTCAAACTGTTATAGGTACTTTGTAGATATTGTAGGTATAACAACATTCATTTGAAATTCGAACAATGTCAAATGACAGTTCTTAAAATAAGAATCTGTTTTGAAAAAAAAAAAAAATTCTATGCTCATTGATATAAAAATGAAAAAAAAAATGGAATCCCTAGTCCCAAGCGGGCGCCTCATGATTAGCTTATGGGATATCCACCACTGCTAATCATTTACAATCTAATCGTGTAGCTGAATGTCGGTTATGCCTAGATATAAAGATTGTGGATAAAAAGCCTTAAGGTCTTCGAGATAAAATTATTAACTTATCCTTTTAACAGCTATACAGGACGCGCAAAAACCTGTTATGATGATTTTAGGTCATAAGCAAATTATGTAATATACACCAACTTAAAGTGCACGAAGACTTGTAAACTGGTGTTTAATTGACACAATCTAATAATAATTTATTAAATTGTTTAAGAATAACCTTTTTTTAAATAGTATAAGTCTATAAAATAATATAAGTCTATTTTACTGTTTACAATTTCGACAGGCCCAACTTTTTTCAAAATTGAAAGTTAAATTTAGATACTATTTCGGCATTTGCAGCTTACGTCCTTTTGAGCGTGTATCAAGTTGTATACATTGTGATTACCGAAAAAAAGCTGTTTTGAAAAAAACTTTGGGTTTCGTCATTTTCCCTTTCCACAGTCGATTAGTAAAAAGGAATGAAACAATAAAAAATTACCATACATTGTCATTGTGTGTGGTTGGATTAAAATTATAGTTAAGGATGGCGCTAAAGCAGAACATCGTGATGGCCTATGGACCCATGAACTATGCGGTCTGGCACATAAGCGGCAATGTATTCAACTACCACTTGTAACCAAAATGACCTATCAATCGATGTTAGTATACTCATTTTATGGTGAATTATTAAAAATCAATTAACGATCAATTAAATTGGAATTTAAAATCTGTCTATCAATGAATCAAAATTTTCTATTAAAATGAACTTCCACAAAGTTATCGCCGAAACCATCGAAAGTATTAATCAGATTGTTGGTTAAAGAAGAATTCTTTTAAATTTGGTTTGGAAACCCCACGCCAATTTCCCACAATGAAAGTTCTTTAGTGTATCTTATAAAGATAATAAATTACTCTATGCTTGCAAATCAGTTTTTATTGTATCTCTAAAGCAAGATTTGATTTACCTAGATACGTTATAAAACTATCAACACTTTACTAAATATACTGAATCACGTCATATACAAATATTAAATTCTAAAATGTCTTGGTATTTGATGAAAAACGGTTACGTCAAACATTCGATAAATTGTATTATTTTCAATACCCCATGAAACTGTTTTTTTTTGTCTTCATTATTTTACATTTTTATCAATGTTGGGTGGAGAGTTTAGTCCCTTCAAAAGGTTCTGCGATTTCATTATTTTTAATATTTAAGCTACGATACAAAATACAAATTCGATTGAACGTCTTGTTTAATAAATGTTTGTGATAAAATTAAATCTTTGTTTCTGATTCGTTTCATTTTAATTGAAGCACTTCCCAAGATAACATACTGGCTGGTCTGTAAAAATAACGACTCGAGACTTTCAAAATATTTTAAGCAATAACAGGTTAAAAATATCAAAGTATTTTAGTTCTACAGTTTTTAATATGTTTTATGCGATGAAAGCCGAAAAAATATTAAAAACTGTAGAACTAAAATACTTTGATATTTTTAACCTGTTATAATAGAGTTCTACCAAGTAAATGGCAAATCAATTAATTTTAAGCAATGTTTATACCATATTTAAATATGTGAAAAATATTGGTGAACCGTAGGTTTTATAACATGCGACAAATTGATACTTGAAATAACTGCATTGGAAATATCAACCTCACATACTATCGATTTTCATTCACAGATGACCGGACGAGTCAGGCTTGGATTTTTATGTTTAGTGTCAATTTGAAAAAGGAACATGTCAGTTCTGTCATTGTTTAATGTGGACATATATAAAAATACAATCCCATATTAGTAATATATATGTATACGGATGTTGTTTTAGCATAGTATAACACTTACTCTACAATGCACGAAGACGAAATTTTCGGATTGACGAATGAAAGTCAATACTGTTCTCTGAATGAGTTTTACGTTGAAAAACGAATCGGTCGTGGTCAATTTTCAGAGGTTTACAAAGCCATCTCCGCAAAGGATGGAAAACAAGTTGCCATAAAGAAAATTCATTTCTACGACATGGTAGATGCGTCAGCGCGAATTGATTGTTTGAAAGAAATAAATCTACTTCAGGTCTGTCTGACTTTGCATTATACTGAAAGTGAAATATCTTTAATATACTTTACGAGCTCACGCATTGATTCTATTGCCGTAATTATGATATTTTATAAATATGTTTTTAATTGGAGTATTTTTATGTTATATTGTTCTCTTACAGCAATTAACTCACGTGAATATAATTCGTTATCTGGGATCTTTTGTGGCAGACTCGCAACTTCATATCGTTTTAGAATTGGCAAACGCTGGAGACCTTTCTCGCCTTATCAGACATTTTAGAAAACAAAGAAAGCTTATACTAGAAAAGACAATCTGGAAATATTTCGTGCAGATTTGCGCCGCCATTGATCATATGCACGCGAAAAGGATCATGCATAGAGGTTCTTACATTCCTAATTGTTATATAAAAAAGCTTTTTTTATCATGGTACATGTAATATCTAAAGACGGAAAACTATCGTAGCAAAATAAATATCAAGACCTTGAAATAAAAAAATAAAATCCGGCCCTATGGCTAAGTGATCAACGTTTTGTCTTGATTACTCACAAGCTTAAGCTCCAGTACAGTAAACAGTTTCATAAATTTGTTTTTTTCAACTACTTTACGAATTCGTGTTCGTAGCTTGTGATTAGCTAACTAATACTCATGTCCTAGGCTTTAACTCACATTTATTGTGTAAAAAAGATATATTGACACCTTCTCATTTTTTTTAATAGAGAATATATAATATAATGGTCTTAAAAAAAACGCCTTGCATATTATAGATCAGATTTCTTACTAGTATTCATTAAAGAAACCACTTGCTAGTAATGGAAATTAAAGAAAAACATAATAATTTAATGATTATTAAACAGAATTGTTTGAAATATATTGAATTTAGAACACCAAGTGACAAAACACGGCATAGATCTTCAGCTGTTTTTCTACGCGAGAAAATTAGTATAGAAAGGGCATTGATTGAGATAGGTTACGTTTGATTGTTTGTTTGAGTAATCTTTTTTTCGCCTGGGATCAACATCACTTATAAACTCAGTGAATTCTAAAATAGCGTCATTGGTGACATATAATTTGCATAACTATCAGGAGATATTCTATCCACAGGATTATAACATTTGTGAAGGTTGAAGAAACTCGGGCTTAAAAATAATAACACAAAGAGTTATCCGCTGATGTCCCAGGCGAGAAAGAAGACGAAACAACAGGAATTGAAAAGCTAAAGTTTTTTTTTTGTTTATTATTTATTTTAAAGAGAATCGTGTAAATCTATTATTTTAATTTCGTGTATAAATTATTGAAATAATTATTCATTTTTTTGTGGATCAGCACTAGGTTGCTGTACCCAGGACTATCTTTCTAATTACTATTATCATCATGTTAGCAAGCAGGAGGAAGTAGTCCTAAATTTTGAAAATGTATTGTAGTTATCTAGTATTGTAGTTATTACGACTTTAAGTCAATAATGGATTCGCCCCCTGAAACCCCAGTATGATGAATGACATATTTTGTTTTATTTAGTTATATTTTCATTATTCATAAATATTATTGTGTGTACTTAATTGAATAAAGATTGTTATACAATGTACTACTCATGTTGACTGAGACCGAGCCTTTTATTGTTTAACTTTGTCTTCTTATAAAAATTATTATGTAACCAGACTATTAGGGCTACGCCAAATCTGGAAGATCGGATTAGGGAAGCTTTCCTTCCCTGATTCTATCCAAACCGATTCAAACCTCCCCTAATCCGATCTTCCAGATTTGGCGTAGCCCTAAAATAGCGTCATTGGTGACATATAATTTGCATAACTATCAGGAGATATTCTATCCAAAGGATTATAACATTTGTGAAGGTTGAAGAAACTCGGGCTTAAAAATAATAACACAAAGAGTTATCCGCTGATGTCCCAGGCGCCCCACGTTGGGCGCCAATTAACATAGCCAGGGCCTCTTTGGATAGAATCAGGGAAGGAAACCTCCCCTAATCCGATCTTCCAGATTTGGCGTAGCCCTAACAGTCTGGTTACATAATAATTTTTATAAGAAGACAAAGTTAAACAATAAAAGGCTCGGTCTCAGTCAACATGAGTAGTACATTGTATAACAATCTTTATTCAATTAAGTACACACAATAATATTTATGAATAATGAAAATATAACTAAATAAAACAAAATATGTCATTCATCATACTGGGGTTTCAGGGGGCGAATCCATTATTGACTTAAAGTCGTAATAACTACAATACTAGATAACTACAATACATTTTCAAAATTTAGGACTACTTCCTCCTGCTTGCTAACATGATGATAATAGTAATTAGAAAGATAGTCCTGGGTACAGCAACCTAGTGCTGATCCACAAAAAAATGAATAATTATTTCAATAATTTATACACGAAATTAAAATAATAGATTTACACGATTCTCTTTAAAATAAATAATAAACAAAAAAAAAACTTTAGCTTTTCAATTCCTGTTGTTTCGTCTTCTTTCTCGCCTGGGACATCAGCGGATAACTCTTTGTGTTATTATTTTTAAGCCCGAGTTTCTTCAACCTTCACAAATGTTATAATCCTTTGGATAGAATATCTCCTGATAGTTATGCAAATTATATGTCACCAATGACGCTATTTTAGAATTCACTGAGTTTATAAGTGATGTTGATCCCAGGCGAAAAAAAGATTACTCAAACAAACAATCAAACGTAACCTATCTCAATCAATGCCCTTTCTATACTTATTTTCTCGCGTAGGAAAACAGCTGAAGATCCGCGTCGTATTTTGTCACCTGGTGTTCTATATTCAATATATTTCAAACAATTCTGTTTAATAATCATTACATTATTATGTTTTTCTTTAATTTCCATTACTAGCAAGTGGTTTCTTTAATGAATACTAGTTAGAAATCTGATCTATAATATGCAAGGCGTTTTTTTAAGACCATTATATTATATATTCTCTATTTAAAAAAATGAGAAGGTGTCAATATGTTTATTACATGTAAATATTATAATATAAGCCTTTTTGAGGCCCCCAAGTTTCGGAGGCCCCAAGCGTTCGCCTCGTGCACTTATTGTAATTTTTCGTGTAATTTTTCACTGTGCTATAGAAAGTTCCATTGCATATTTTTAATGATAAAAAATTAAGATGGCGCCAAATTACTCTATACCAGCGATTTCCAACCTGGGAGGCGTGGACTATTGCAAAGGGAGGCCCGAACAGCCTAAAATATTTATTTACCCTTTAAAACTCGTATTTATTACTATATTAAATGAAGGATGGGGAGGCGCGAAGATATTTTTTTCTTCAAAGGGAGGCGCAGTAACATAAAGGTTGGAAACCACTGCTCTATACGGTTTTGAATGTATTAGAAAATACGAGTGCTTAATATAATATCTAATAGAATATAGAAATGCAAATGCTAACAACACCAACACTGTCGATTTATCCAACCTATAATATATTGTTATACCGTTGCTTTATCATTTTGATTTATGGCAGATCAAGCTAATAGTTAATTAAAGCTAAAGCAATTAATTATCTTTTCACAATAAAAAATATACTAAATAACCAATGTGATATCTGTCGACAAACGACAAAGTATTCTACTATAGCGATCGAAAGGGTTTTTTTTTAATTTATGGCATCTACGTACTTTTAACTCTTAACCAGGCCGCGAAAAACTGGAAGTAGTATAGTGATTCCAATTAGTGATTTGTACTTATGAAAGGATTATTAATAAATTATAGAACAAGTTTTTCGAAAATTATATCTTTTTTATAGAAAAAAATGTGTGGGAAATATATTCCCTATGCCCCACATAGGAACATTTTCTTGTGGGAAACAATTATTCCTATGCCCGTTTAGAAAAAAAACATAAATCATCATAAAAATAAATAACTTTTAAGTAAATTGAAAACGAGTTGGAACTCAAAGATTGTGGTTTTTTGGAAATTTTCCCAACATGGATATAAGCAGATATTGCATATTGCAAATTTTGAAGAAAAAAAAATAGCCTTTCTTGTACTGCAAAATCAGCATCTTTTATAATTTGACAAAGCGACACTTACAAATCGAATTTCATCAAAAACCCAAAATCACATTTCCTTTTTCTTGAAGATCGCAGCAGGTCTTTGTCTGGAGGAAAAAATATCTATAAGACCTCGAGCTAATCGCAGCTGGAAACTTTGACGGGCGCTGTGTCAGGAACAGTGATTTTGAATATATAAAATGTAGAAATTGATAACGGCCGCTTCAAAAAGAAACCATAATAGTCGGAACCAATTTGTCTTTTTAGATTTTCTCCCAATCGAATATGAAGACCAAATTTATCCACACCTTTCATATTTTAAGTGTAGTCGTATATGGCTAGTAGAGTAAATTTTTAAAGGTCCCTTTGAATTTATGAACATGAAATAATAATAACCTATGGAAATAAAGAATTTACTGGTAAAATACCCCAACAGGCACAGGGAATATAACATCCCACAATTCAATAACATCGTGTTTTTGTCGGGCACGGTGTTATATATTACCCACATATTTCGAATATTTTTTTACGAAACATTGCGCACATATGTATCCATTTTATAATAAAAGTAAAAGAAAAACTCAAAATCTACACATATGATGTAAAGTATTCCCCTTAGCGGATTTTTTGAAGACATTATTAGCAATTGTATGTAGCCGGTGCACAAAAACAGTTGGCGCGAAAATTTCTTAACTTTTAAAATGTGTCAAATAAAAATTGTTTGGTGAGTAGCGCTCGCTGTAGGTACAAACGATAGACAATATATCTGTTTGTCAAAATGTCATTTAGTAGAAATTTTAAAACCCATGGTTTATTAGAAATCACAAAAAAATCGCCTGGGAAGTATATATCCCCCAGCCTGGTTAAGGGTTAAAATAAGAATCGATCGCAACAGTAAAAAAATGACAGAAAAATAATAATAAGAGTTTTAAAAACAAAGTTTAATGACGGATATAATGGAACTAAATAAAAACAATATAGAATAATAAACATTCAATAAGCGTAATAAAAAAATCATAATAGCGATATCATGAACTTATTTTTTTATAACTACGTAATGAGTATATTTTTTAAACGTTACAATCAATAAATTCAATCTTTCAGAATAATAAAGCAATAATTTTACCGTCCCACGTCATGTTCATTATAGTTGGCTTTTTGTTTTATGAAAAAATTACGTAGAATTATGATAACTACTACAAATTTAATCATATAAAGAGTTTATACCAGGGGTGAGGAACCTTTCCATTTCTAAAGGCCATTTTAATTTATCTGATTCAATATAAGGCCGCAGTAAAGAAAATTTTAACACCCCCCCTCTTTTTTCGAACATATAATGGGTTGATTACGCTCCTTTTCCAAACGCTTGCGTATAATTTTTCCATCAAAGTGAGTATATATTGCATTATAAAGTTGTGAAATTATTTTAAGACATCCAGATTTATTCGAATAAAAAAATGGCACAAGTCAAAAGGTCCCATCAGAGTAACCAAGAGACCGCAGGTTCCTCACCACTGGTATTTACTGTACATATATACATATTTATAGTATGTTATTACAATTGAGAAATTCGAATGTAGGATATTGCGGCATAATATAATATTCGGTCGGCATTCTGTCAGAAAACGTGAATTCAAAAAACCTTATTTTGAGAAAATCGAATATGACAATACTATACAATTTTTCATTGTATTACATGTGATTCACACACAAATAATAGATTAATTCATAAATAATATTTTGGACATAACATTTGTTTACCACGAAATGTATTGATTTTTTGAATTCGTAGATATCAAACCTGCAAATGTATTCATAACATCAGAGGGTCTCGTAAAGCTGGGAGACCTTGGGCTTGGAAGATTCTTTAGTCAGAAAACTATGGCAGCCCATTCGCTTGTTGGTACGCCATATTACATGAGTCCTGAAAGGGTCAGAGAGCATGGATATAACTTTAGATCAGACATTTGGTCTCTCGGCTGTCTTCTCTATGAGGTTTGTAGTCATGCTATGTTAATTTATCAACCTGTATTGTTAACTGCACTTGTAAAACTTTGTTTCAATTAAACGTAGTTCAAAATTAATCTCATGCAGCCTCTTCTCGGGATATGTGTACACGTTTTCTGTGTCAATTGTGTTTTGGAAGGTGTCCGTGAAACACTCGCTTCAAATACACAACGGGCTACTAACTTGTTTAGTGCAGTGTTTCTAAACTTTACAATATTATCTGCAAAAAATAACACAAACATGTGTGTAACCTTAATTTTGTCAATAAATAGAATAAGTTTATAATAATATTTGGCATTAAATTACTCAATTTGGTATAAGCAACTATTACAGAATTCAGTCCAATATAAACATTTATCAAAAATAAATGAAACAAATAATTAAATACAATCCTTTAGTAGAGTTTTTTTAATGATTAATTTGATATTTTTGCCCAACGAAAAGAGTAGAAATTTTATTATTTCGTTGTTTTCACAAAATTCTTAAACTTTTTGATATTATTTAGTCGTCATCCTGGATAGAGAATACAATTCCAAGATCCAATCCGAAAAAGCTTACTCCTAGTAAATAGATGTCCAGATCAACATTTATGGTCTCAATGAAGATTAGTATACATTATTCACCCTTTTTTGTTTGGTATTTACAAACGCATGTAATCATATTTCACACAAGTAATAATGATAAAAGGATAAAGTTACATTTTATCCTATATAATCTAACTAGTTATTATTGTTATTAAAAGTCGATTTTGCTATGCGTGCTTGTGGTTCGGTATTCCATGATTTTCTCGTATTCTGACACCTTGTTTCGGCGTACCAAAGAGACGTTTAGGGACAGACAAATGCTTTGTTCGTATATATATTTATTTTTCTTGCAAAAAAAATATCAATACTATTTGAGATGGTATAGATATGTATTATTTTAATTGAAATATCACGGTTCAGACTCAATTGATCTAGTAACCCTAACGGTAGACCAACGATGCTTTTTTTATTTATTGCGGAAATCTTTTGTAGCAGAAGCAACAAAAATCTTACACCTTTGATTTTTTTATCGGTAGAACAAGGTAGCTCTCGTCGCCGAGAATTATCCCTCCAAGGATGAGCGTGACCATATGGTCACAGTAAACACCGTTGTCTATTGTTTCCACTATTCATCCCTTTTCTGCCTGAATATCGTTGCTTTCACATAATTTGCTTCAGAAGGATACAGACTGCAGTTAGTCATCAGCCGCGGGAACGGAAACTAACACTAAAAGCACGTGCAATATTTGATTTTCCGTTTTTTTTAATGAACTTTTTAAAACTGTTAAGTTATTATTTTATCAAAACATAAAATTATTTACAGTTATTTTACTTGTATAATATATTTGTGTTGAAATTATGTTGATCTTAAAGAGGTCGAATTGTAAAATTTTTAAAAAATTTCACGTTTAGCTATATTTCAAACCCGAATGTTTGCGTGCCCATACGGTCACGCTCGTCCTTACTACTGTCCGTACACAATATTAAACGGTAATATTAGGATTAGCATGACCGTATAGTCATGCGGGGTTTCTATACAACGACTTTGCGTTTTTTTTTTTTTTTGTTAGAAATAAAAGTTATCCGTGATTTCAATACGGCTTAAAGAATATTTTTTTATCCAAAAAAACTCTCGTCTCTGGAGGTTTTATAAATTTAATTTTCTATAAATATTTCTCGATCTGACCACAGTTTGGGAAGCAATGGTTAAGTGCGTAGGAAAGTATGCCACTAAGTTAACCGTCCACATTAAATTTATTATAGCTATCATATAGTATCATAAAATAGTAATTGAATAAATCTCTAAGATTGGTTAAAATTGGTTGTTTATTTCGAAGAGTTCAAAGTCCAAATGTGAAACGGATTTTTTCCTCGTGTTTTAATACTTTATGTTAGAATTTCGTATCTGATTCACAAATAATCGTATGCATCGTAAAAAGTGATTAGTTTTACTTCTATGCTGATGTAACATTCACTCAAAATGTCTATAGTAGTTGCTTTAAGACCGCCCCATAATCTCACGTAAATATCTACACGTTTGAGTAATCAATTCATATTATTATGATTATTACATCTCAATGCTTCTGTGCGAATTTTTATTGAATAATAATTGGAATTTCAATTAATTCAAACATTCTAAAGAAGAAGCAAAAAAAAATATACAAAACAAGTTGAACTTTTTAAATATTATATAATATAAGCGTTTGAGATTAAAAATACTTTTTTTTTCTGTTGTATAAACATTTTTTACGATATTTTAAACAGATATTTGGAAGTAGATTCGTGGTAATCGCCAATTCTTTATTTACGCTATTTTTTAATCATTAATATATTTTGAACTTAATATAATTCATGATAATTACCAAACATTTGTCTATTATCCTCTAACTACAGTGAATACATACGGATTGAAACACTATGTATGTGACAGCTTAGATTTTCGTTTTCATGATTCGTTAAATGTAGCAACAAAGATGTACACGCATTCAAGCCAGTATCATAAAGGTTGAAAGATATTCGTTACGTGACTATGACTATCTGCACCAAAAAACTAAATGAGTTTTCACTCTAGTAAAAGTTTAAACTATTTATATTTGTAAAAGTTATCCAGTGAAAGAAATCGTGCCGGCTTACACAAGAAAATAATGCATAAACTGCGTAATCTGCTTCACCCTTTGCAATTTTGAATTATTATTTTACGAATGAAATTTCTGTCATTATCCTGCTTTTTTGCGCGGAACAACATTTAGGGAATCCTGTATAGAACATATTTTATACGACATCAAATTTTCCACTCGTATATTTAAAACAGTCTTTATTTTGAACTACTCACATTATAAAATGATAAATTTATTATTTATTCAAATATCGTAGAAAAATGCATTTATGTTTTCAATGTCAAAAAAAGTGCCTTTCCTTGGCTCGGTTTCATCGACAAAATGTGTTTTTATATTACCCATTACAAAGATCTCATCTCAATGTATAACGAGTTACATATATATGGTAATATCAAATACAATATAAATCTCTATAGCAATTATTATATTAAAAATATGCCTGATGTCTAAAAACTGTCTTGTCGGATCCGTAGAGCAGCGGTCAACGTCGTTGGCTTCCGTTGTGGATTTTAAAGATTCGAGTCCTTAGTACAAACAGTATTTTATCAATCCAATCATCGATTTATATTCGAAGGCATGGGTGTTTGTGATGTCTAAAAAATCCCTCGCGACCTTCCAATCTTAAAGAGATTAGCTAACAACTAGTCCTGTCCGAGCTCTATTCTTCGTCCGTTCTCCGAAAAAAAGTTGACCAACTGAATAACAAACAGTTCTCGGAAAAAAAATGTTAGTTGAAATACCTCTATTTGGAATTCATATTCTCCATATTGAAAGCGTATATGGTTTAAAAAAAGATGTATTTTTATATCAAATTAATGGAGTTAAAAGTCCTAGACAGGGCTGTGGAGTCAATAAGAAATAAAACGACTCCGACTTCCACTTTAGCTTAAAACACTTTTTTTTAGGCTTAGTTAACATGCACTAAAAATGGCGTCACTTTTGACCGTAGCGACGTAAATACAAATTTCTTTAAAGGACTCGAAATTTATTTGTTATTTTCGAGTCCGACTCCGGTTAAAACAGTCTGACTCCGTGACTCCGATTCCGACTTCACAGCTCTACTCCTGCGGCGCGATAGCGTTACAGTTCTTCGAGGCTCTTGTATCGCTTATTTTATCGGTTGTTTGCATTTCTTTTCCATCTTTGCCAACAGAAGGGCAATTCACGTGGGCACAAAACCACCCCATATGCCGTGCCCATACATATACATACAATGCGCAAAGAGGTAAACTGGGAAAGTCAGAAAATGTTATAGAATAGTATTCAATAGTATGTATGCTATTCATTACATCCTTAAAGGTGAATATGAATAACATTCTTGATTATAATTTTCGCTAATCTTTCTATCATTTTTTTTCTAGATGGCTGCTCTGCAATCACCGTTTTATGGAAACAAAATGAATCTTTTTTCTCTCATTCAAAAAATTGAAAATTGTGATTACGACGGTCTGCCATCGTTTGCTTATTCCGAAAAGGTATATTTTTTACGTTTACTTCTGGTTGCCATAGAGATTTAAATTAATATAAAATATCAAATTTACTGCATTGTCATTTGAATTTAAAATGCATCTAGACCAGGGAGTCTTAACCCTATTCCGAGAATTTATTAACCGTTTTATAAAATTGTATCGCAGCAAAACATATTATATAGTCGTTAATTTTCTGCAAGCACGTATCCCAATTTTTGTCAGTTTTAAGTTTTTTGATGTAATGAATTCATAATTTCAATTTACACATATTCCTTTAACTCGTATCCCAAAAAATATATATGTTTCTTGCTTTATTTAACCTGGTACAAAAACTTTGAAAAAAAGTTTGAATATAACAATTCAAAGCAGCTATTTTTGTCACATAAATGCTAAATCAACTGCCAAAAAAAATGTTATATCACATTCTAATACTATTTTTAAGATGCTCGAATTATTGCTATATAGCAGTGACGGCGAACCTTTCTGAGAGGTGGGTCAAATTTTGCTCATTTTTTTTCAAATATCAACCCGTGGGTTACTAAGTCAGTGGCGTCGCTTGGAAAGTGGGAGGATAAGTAGCCTTCGTAGGTCAGTGTCTGACCCGCGGGTCGTAGGTTCGTCAGCACTTCTCTATAGCATTATATAACATATCATATTTTTTTTAATATCTGGAAAAACACTAGCATAATTAAAATATTACTTTTTTTATTTTATTGAGAAGGTATTATATTACCAAATTTCTTTTATGAATGTTATCATTTCACTCTCTTTAAGTTCGAATATCGTTTTCAAGTTTAAAGCATTTTTCTCTTCTCCTTCGGGGCCGTGTTAATAATCCTGAAATTATCATAACCATTAACTTACATGCTCCCAATTTATTCTTACGTGGGCCAAACTATAGCCGAAAACTTTTTTTTCTAAAAACTTGTTCCTCACGTAGGAAGTATGAGTCGCCAGTTCCAAGGGCCGTTCGGCTAATCAACGCATTGCCTAGAGAAGTGGACATTTTTAGAGATTTATTTTTTTATTTCTTGATTTTAATCTATTATGTACCGTTTTTTTTTCATTATATTTGTCAAGTGCATAGCAAATTGGCGTCAGCTGTAACGTTATGGGCTGTATTTTTAATTTTTAAACAATAAATAAATTATGTTATGCGTGCATTATCCAGATGTTTTTGTTCATTTAAGTTCTAATTTATGTTGAGTTAAATTTAAAAGAAAGAAAGTTTAAAACACCAAGTGCAGTTTACTCAGAACTTGACATTTGGGATTGCGGCAATGTTGTTCTAGAGTGAGATTTGTCACCGATGCCATTTATCGGTATTTTAACACGCCAAAATGGCCGCCGGATTATTTAAATGATGATACATCAATCAGATAAACATTGATACAAGATGAGAACTCTTTATCGACATTAAAATGGTTATTAACCTTAGACATTCTTTCTAAGCTAATCAACACGATAATTTATTGAGAATTAAACCCGTTTTATTTGTATTTCCGACGGATTTTATCAAGCTGTCCATAAGTAACCAGAAAATACTGGTTTTTGTGTGGTTAATTTAAACATTCGGTTTCAGCATTGATTAATATAAATATTTATCGTATAGTTAATCATGTTATAAAACAATATCTCACTTGGACGTTGAACAACATTTTTTCACCTCTGGAGGCATCATAACATTACACCGTGATGAGTTTGCGGTTTTCTATATTATCAGCTTAATTACTAAGCCACTTACACATGTCACGTCTAGAATCTTAACCAGTGAAATCTAACCAACATCAAAAACACCAAAGTAATATTATATAACAGTATGATTACAAGATTGAAAAATACAGAAAAAATATCATAACTTATTTTCGATTTCGATTTTTTAATTATCGCTACCATAATGCAACCATTGGCGGGTCCAAGGGGCGGGGGGCATGGGGGCCATGCCCCCTCCCCCCTGAGGAGATTTATTTTCTTTTAATTTTTTTACTTTATTAAAACTTTATTGTGAAATGGGATCTTAAATTGTTTAGTTTACGATGTTTTATAGAATACATACTTAATTATGTATTGACTACTTTTATATAGATATATTATTTTCAAATCATCTATTTGTTAGTGTTTCATTTTTGTATGATGTTTATTTTCGAATTGAATGGCCCACTCTTTGGAAAATTTCTGGACCCGCCAATGAATGCAACAGTGAGATAAAGTGAAAAAAGACAATTTTAAGATACCAATCGATGGCTGAAAGGTAAATCTTTCTAATAAAAAGTGAAATATTTATATTTTAAAAGAAAATGCCCCAATAAAAAGAAAAATCTTACTTTTACAATTATTGATATTGCTTCTTCGAAGTATCATTAATAAGTAAAAAAAAAACTAGATACAGAAAAAACCCACAATTATCTTTTATCATAAACCGTAAAAGAAACTAAATACAAAATAATACTAAACAATACTTCACTATTTAAAAAGTACAACACAAACCTTAAAGTTCAATTATATCGAAACTAGTAGTTTTGATTTATCCCACTGTTGCTTTAGGATAGCGGTATATGTAAACATCGAATTATTTTAGTTATTAGAATAATTCTAGTACATAGGTTCCCAACCTTTTTCGGGTGGCGACCAATACCTCCCAAAGTACGGCCGCACACATTTTTCCATCCCCGCACACAGAAATATTGTAAAATACTTATACTAAACTCACCAAATCTTCGACATCTAGCGTCAGTGAGTACATACCTAATATTTGCGCACATTAATTATTTTGCTGAAAATTCATTGCTCACAAAAGTTGATGGTCCGCACACACAATAGAAAAATTAGAGGAAACGTTGGTGACGACCCCTCTTTATAAAAGCCGTGTGACTAGCGACCCCCCCCCCCCCTCCCCAGGAATTTGAAATCTTCGATTTACTTTTTGCCCGGATTGTCTCCGAAGCTCCTTTTTTTATTTTTTAGCTCACCGAGGAATTTGAAATCCTCGATTTGCTATATTGTTAAAATATAAAAAAAATGGCGACCCCCAGGTTGGGAACCCGTGTTCTAGTACATTTCAACAATCAATATGATGAATAGAATCATTGATTTATTTCTTTCCGATTTTTCCGACGCAACAGTCCTGGTTATCAACTGATCCTCACTTGATAATGCTCATCATGAGCGTAACCGCGCCTAGTCATTTCAAATAAAAGTCAAATTAGTACAAATGAGTATTTTAGTTTTTCAATAGAATGCTTTTCCATCAAGTGTTAAAATCGAACACCTTAAAAATAGCATATAAGTGACACTAGAGAAATGCTTTTTTCTTTTAATATTTTGCAAAGCATTACAATACAATAATATATTTAACTTTACCCTTAGTAACGGGTGATAGACGAATTCACAAGATCTTCATATAAGTTTTGACGAAGTGGCTGAGAAAATCACCGCCCTTGATTTATGAATTTGTGATAAAAAGCACGAATGTCTATGATATTGAAATTCTTCTAAATTTCTGCTGTACTACATGAATCTTCTCTACGAACAGAAATCTATAAATTTCTCACAGTAATCAAAACTACCCCCTATTATTTAATAAAAATCTGAATTGAAAAAAGTTTATTTTTTAAAATATAAGATTTTTTATGTACAATTAATAGTTTTGTCAATATAAAACAGATATTATTAAAAAAATTAAAAAAATATTCCGACATGAATGTACATATTTGATGATATATTTTTATAATATGCGTTTAATTACTTTTTTATTAATATTAGAGTCGTTAAAGCAATAAAATCTTGGGTTCATTTGCTTATGGAAAAATATTTTATTTCAAACCAGTTATCTCTGGATTTGAAAGAAATTATATTGGCTGTTCTAAATTTCATTTTGATAAACAAGGTAATTGATATCATTCGAATTAAGCAAAAAAAATAAACAGTTTTTTCACCAGATTAAAATAATTTTAATAAAAAAATATGTTTAACATGCCACCTTCTGACGGTTCATATCTAATCTCTCCTGGTCAGGAAACTATTTTTTCCCATACACTGAAATTCAGACTAGTTTGTTTTCGAAGATTAACAAAAAATGGAAGGGTAGTTCAAATGAAAAAATTAAACCACGTATTTTTTTTAAATACATGTCCTCTCCCAATGTGGAGGATATGGCATCTTAATGGAGGTATCTCGACAGAAGTTTGTCATACGAAAACTGTTAAATAGTCGCTCAACCTCTTTTTTTAAAATAGAGTAGTAGAGATAGAAGGATGATGCTAGGACAAGACTAGTGGTTGGCTAATCGTTCTCGCTACGCCCAGTTATTGAAGGATCAAAAGGGTGGGAGGGAATTTGTAGACAACACAAACACCCATGCCTTCGAACAGAAATCGATAAACCAATCGAAAAATGCTGTTTGTACTGGGATTCGAGCCCGTGAGATCCGGCACGAAAGCCAACAACGCAAACCGCTGCGCCACAAGACCCGACATACACATTCAACGACTACGTTCGTTTAGTAAACTTTAAACATAAAAAAATGTGCTATGTAACTGTTTTGAGACCCCTAAGATTTCGAGGCCCCAAGCGCGCGCCTCCTGCGCTTATGGGGTAATCAGCCACTGTACTAACCTAAAAATATATCAATCAAATTCATGTTGGATGGATAACTCAATGGATATGCGTCAACTCATAAGAAAGTTTTGAAAGTTGCTCTTACATAATAATTAAATAACTTTATAATAATTCACATGAATATGCGAAAGATATAATAATTTTGTCAAGATCACCAAATATGGCCTTAAAAAATTATAACTTATAAATATTGATACATTACTTTGAATCTATTGCTAAAATTATCTCCACATAAATATAGGACTGTTTTAATATTAAAAATCGCATTTTAAATAAGCATGGAAAGCTTTTTAAATATTCATTGACCTGAATTTATACAAAAAAAATATATATTCACACCGGACTTGCAAAAACTTATAACAAGTTTATTATATAAATACATAGTTATTTACTTAATTATAAATTAATGCAATAATTTCAGTGGTTTCTATTTTCGTCCAACAAAATATGCATATTACATTTTTTCCTTCGTGAATAACTTAACTAAAAAAAGAATTTGGAGGCATGTCTTATATAAGTATATACCTAGCAAAATATTTAAAAAAAAAATACAAGAATAATTATAATTGTAAAAAAAAATGACTTCTACAATCTTTGTGTATGTAATTCAAAAATATATTTTATTCCATGCTACTCATCGAATTATAAACAATACTCAACTCTTTTTTACACGCTACATACCTTTCACAAAAAACCGTGTAAAAAAGGAATTGGTTCCCTGAATAAAAAAAAACATGTTAGGATATAGTGAAGCCTTTTGTTTGTTATCATTGTCTTGTGTTGTTGAATTTTTTGTTATTTGGAAATCCGTTATTTGCTTATATAATATTTTGTTTTTTACTGGGAATTGTGATAGAACAAAAAAATCGTGTAAAAATACAATAATCGTCCTTTTGTCGTTAGTCGATCGTGTTATTTCAAAATCGTGTAAAAAATGAGTTCAATGTAATTAATATTGACTATAATTTTCGTAATTTTACTTCAATAGTGTTATTGTATTTTATAACAGTAATTTTTCTTCTGCCGCCTGCTGTGGCCCAGTTGGTTAGAGCTTGCTCGACCGATCACGCAGGTCTGGGTTCGATTCCCGGTCAGATCACAGTGAATTTGAGAATTATTCAATTCGAAGTTGTGATCAGAGACTGGGTGTTTCTCATGTCAATTCACATTATTTCCTCTCCTCCCATCCTTCTGATCCTTCAATAACTGGGTCTAGTGATAGCGATCAGTCAACCACTAGTCCTGTTCTGGCCTTATCCTTCTTTCCCTACTACTCACTTTGAAAAAAGTGAGGTTGAGCGACTGAGTAACAAACAGTTTATTCTGAAAAACTTCAAATACTAAAAAGGCCATATGCTCCACATTGGGAGCGGACTTGGATATAAAAAAAATCGTCCCTTGTAGTGTACCGTGTTATTTCAAAATCATGTAAAATAAAATAGTTGAATGTAATTAACGGCTCAACGACCGCTGAACGCGTATATAAGTCTTTTAAAACCAATCGTTGCTGGCCGGCGGACTCATATATGCGTAAAGGAAAAGTATCTGGACGCTAATAAAATTAATTTTGGTAAAGTTATCTCAATTGGTTTACAAATTATAGTGAATTTAGTAAAATTACAATTTTTCGCAAAATTGCCAGGCCGCCAGGTGAAATTCTATAAAAAAAAACGTGCGTTCGTTAAGCTGTATTAAATATAATTTTCGGAATTTTACTTAAACAGTATTATTGTATTTTTTTTTTTAATTGTTTGAATTTTGTACTTTTCCATGAGTTTTGTCGCTAACGACCCGGGTTTCGCCTTTCGGCATCTTCAGGCATTCCAAGTGCACGGATGCACTTGAACTGACAGTCAAGTTAGTTCAGTCAGTTCAAGTACATCCGTGCACTTGGAATGCCTGAAGATGCCGAAAGGCGAAACCCGGGTCGTTAGCGACAAAACTCATGGAAAAGTACAAAATTCAAACAATTCAAATTTGATATTGAAATTCCATCAAGCACCCTCAGTCGAAATACTTAATTATAAGTATTATTGTATTTTATAACAGTAATTTTTCTTCTATTTTCAAAAACGCTTGACAATGAATAGTCCCGGGTTATTTTGCGTACCATTTTTTTAATCGTTTTTTAAACTTTGTTTCAGTATCGAAACCTCGTCGATGCTTGTATTCGGGCCGAGCCAGAAGACCGTCCAGGGATCGAATACGTCTACGCGATATCCAAGCACATGCACTCATTCTGGTCAAAAGAAACTAATTTAGCAAACAATGAGTCAGCTACGACCAGTTCCAACGCGGGGAGTGTAATAAGAAATTTCTCAAAAGCAACAGATCGAAATAAATGATTCATATACATATACGTACACTATAACGCGGCCAAGAAGAACACATTTTTTCAATAATAATTAAATATAAAGCAAAATCCATAACAGATTATTTTAGAAGGGTAAATACAGAAAGAATCTACTGCTAGACATGACTCTGATAAATTTGAACCTATTCTAATGATTAAAGATTAAAATACAACAGTGACGAAGTTGAACAATAAAATTATATTCCATTTTAATTTTTATACATAGTGTACCTATTACATGAAAACTCGATTCTACGTTTACCAATGAGCCCAAAGAAAATGTGTGTTCTATGTCAGTACTCCGCAACCTTTTCTCACCAACGACACACCAAAATTCTTCCTAGAATTCCGCGGCACACCAAAAGCAAAAATATAGGTATTAAATTGATTCACAAATTTCACAATAAATTTTCGTTTTTTATTTGAAAAGTATACACACATAAAAATATTATATATTTACTTTTTTGCAATCTATGAAATGCGTATTGTGATGAACCTGCGCTTGTTTCAATGAACACAGAGGTTTTAATAATAATTAAATTCAAATAATTTTTTATTATGTATTTGACCGCGGCACACTTGTATCAGGCTCACGTCACACCGGTTGCGGAGCACTGTTCCATGTATCGGTTAACGTGAATTCGCTTTGCGCAAAAGATTGCGGAAACTATCTAACGGGAAGTATGAGTGGACTCAAAAGATAGTAAGCGACACAGTTTGATAAATTGTGTTTTAAGCCAATAATTGTTTAATATCGCTTAGGGCGTCAGTGAAAAAAATATTAGAACGTTATCTCATTCGCCTGATCTTTTTTTGACTTGGTATCGTTTTATACGTCGAGCAAAAATAACGTAACTATCCGAAGAACTGAAAGTAATCAGACAATTGTATTATAATATCAGGATAGGCATATGGGCATATACTACTAACTAGGGCTTGTCGGTTTTCAAAAACCGGTTTTTTTGATAAATTTTCGAAATTATAAAACCGGTTTTTTACAACTTCGTAACCGGTTTTAAATATATTATTTAAATACAAACGTTAATATTTTGACTTGATTTTGGCATGGTTTCAAATAAAACGAGATGAAATACATATGTATATAATATTCAGTATACAATTCATACATACTACTATTATTTACAATCCAGGAATGCGGCTCGATTAGATCATCATTGAGTGATCGACCAGTGGACGCTTTGTGTTTTCTTAAATCATATTTTCTGAAGAGTAACACGTAATAATATCATGTTGTGTTTTATTATGGATATAAATAAACAAAATAAAAAAGAATTTTAAACTTTTTTTCGCTATTTTATTTGAATTATACATATTTTGTAAAACTTCGAAAATCGGATAAAACCGGTTTTAGAGCAATATTAACATTCGAAAACCGGTTTTTTCAAAAGTGGGTTTTTGTATAAGACCTACTACTAACCGTATTCAAGGAATTTATTTTTCAAACATACTACGAGAGTAGTTTAAAAAAAAACAAATTTATGATTTTCTGTCTATTACAGGGCGATATAAAGACGTTTAATATCAGTTTAAACAGTTCTGAAATCTATAGCAGTATATTGTATGGTCATATTACTGAAATATTAAGTATCTTTGACCTGAGGTGCCATATTTTTATGGCATACTACATTGAGCAAAGATATGATCATAAATATTCGACAAATATCTCACAGCATCATATTACAGAACGTCAACGATATCAATGAATCCGTTGTAAGTAATTTTACAAAATATGTTTGTACTTCGTTTGAAAATGATACAGTGAAACTAAATAATCTATAGCCGTGGTAGATTGCTCAATTAAACGATTAATAGACCAATGACATTAAATTTAAACAATACATTACATGTAAGACATTGACATCAACGAAAGCATTAAACGATTAATCTTAATTGACTATTTTTTTCTCAAACCAGCGGCGTATTCACCTCATAGATAAGTCATGCAACGCATGTGGGCCCAGCGATAAGGGGGGGCATATTTCTGCTTAATAATATAACAAATCACGTGACGTTTGCGTGATGGCCCCAATTTTTTTGCTACGTCACTGGCTCAAACTGAGACAATTCGAGAATTTGCAGAAAGTATTTAATAAAGAGATAAGCATAAAAGTCAGCTCAGTACTTATGATTCGAAAGAGTAATTTAGTGGTAAGCAAAAAAAAACAACAATGATTATTAGTTACTTTATAACAATATAGCTTCATGTTATTTATCAATACAATTAACTGTACATATGTACAGTTTCTTTTTGTCGTTTGAGGTATTATAAAAAAAAATACATGCAGTACAAAAAAATGACAAATAACTTGAATAAGTAATCAACGCAATCTGACAACCCACAACTAATTTTGCGCATGCGCGGCGGTTGTGCAACTAACTGACTTTCAACGCCATATACTGTTCCAGTGAAAAATGGGGATGTCGTGTTGGCTAATTGCCCTTTTCCACGACTGCACTGTTTGTGTGTATTGTACATTCGACTCTTTGGCAAAATGGCCGAGACCATACCTTCAAGCGAAGAGTTGTATGAAACCGGGATGTTTGATTAAGACTTGGAAGCCTAATTGCGATGTGCGTCAGATTAATTATGATATTGAAATTACATAAGGAGTAAAATTAGCAAAAAACGGCAGTTTATTTTTATATGTATTAGTTTATAAAATTCCACAACATTTTTTTGCTTTCTACTTAGCATTTTAATGACAGTTAAGGAAAATTAACTTTATCTGGCCATTTTGAAATAAATGACAAAATATTAATTTTAAAACATCCGTTATCTATGATCATTTTTTTGTAATGATAATTAGCCCACTAAATTATTATACAAAATTATATTAAACATGCTTTGCACATGATCATATTATGCTTCTAAGTTAGAAGTTCTAACTGTTAACATGTACACGCACAGTGGTAAAATCTAACAAAAAATAGCAACCACGCATTTTACCACTAGTCGCGCACAACTATCCCAACTGATGGAATATGAATTATGTTATCATAAGTCAAAAATGAAAGGTCAATCAATTCAAAATGACTTTTATCCTACTGTACCAGCATGTTAATAGAGAAACAAAAAAAATCCAAGACTCGACTACAAATTTGATCATCGGAACATTCAATCATTCCTAAAACTAGTTTTCTTAATGCATGAATTCGATTTCGACAGTAATAAAGCTTTTCATCGGTCCGTTTTTGACTGTTCACTTTTTAAATAAGTTTTCAAATAAATTTAATAAAAGAACAAGAGCCCGTGGAACCAAGTGGTATTTTAGGAAAAAAATACTTTAGATGTGCTTAAATATTACGTCTTAAAGTATCGTTAAAGTGAAGTGACCTCAGTAAATACACACTGCAATAGTGTTATCTCCCTAGAATAAAAATATGCAATCCACCAAAACATCAAGTAAAGTCGTGATTGAACTCATATGTCCAAAAACAAAGTTTTGCCATTTTGATAATTGGCTCACTTCACCTCTTTCGGGTTCATTAATGAATGTTTGACTTTTAAAACGCTCACGATTCAAATAAATTCGGTAAAAAAAACAAATGAATGTTTGCTATTAATGTTTGACGTTCAATATTCATTCTTCTCAATTCAAATATTTTTTTATAAAACAGCAAATGAGTGTTTAATATACGAGTTTATTTGAAGCATCGAGTGTTCAACGTCATTGGCTTAGAACACAGAGATCACAGGCTCAAAGTCTCAAATCCCTGTACGGGCAGTTTCTATAGATTGATTTTTAAATAAATTTATGAATCTCTGTTCGAAGACATGGATACATTATGTGATGTCGTGAATTCCCCACTCTCGCCCATCCTATCCGATTAGCTAGATTAGCTAAAGTGATTAGCAAACCAGTAACCACTAGGACTGTTCTTGCCATATCATTCTATCCTTATTCTCTTTGAAAAAAAATGGATAGGTTGAGCAACTGAGTAACAAGCAGATCTCCTAGAAACTCTTCTGTTGAGATCTACATAAAAAGTCCATATGCTCCACATTGAGAACGGATATGGTATTTTTTACTATAAAGAATAATTATATATATTGGTGTAAGTATTTGCTAGTACATATGTAGTGTACATGTAATTTTAAGCTGTCAGATTGGGCAGCCCTGGTGCAATAAATATATTTTTTAATAAAATTATTATGCCATGGTATTTTTTCTCATTTTAATTTTAGCTATTCATTTTATTAAATAAAAAAAACTATGGTTTGATTAGACTTGGTTTTCTTTCCATTTCTTTTTAACCTTAAAAAGCATAATTCTATGCTTAAAGTCAGTGGTGGTTCCTGACCTGAAATCTTGGATGGGCTAGAGAAAAGCATAGCATTGTATACTATTTACGAAATTTTGCATGCTTCCACATCATCTTATACATTAATCTACAAGAAAATTAACAAATACTACGACACTACTGCAAAGCATAAATTACTATATAATAAAATCAATGCTAATGTAAGTAAGAAATAATAAAATAATAACCTTAAATTTGTCTTTCAAAGTGAAATAACAAGTACAAAAAGCAATACAGAGCTGTCACTTTTAAACAATACATCGATTTGGTATTTGTCTATTGGTATTTGTGTATGGCGCATGGGCTAAATCATTTTAGCCCCCAATGAATGACAGAAGCCAGTAAATTTGAAACAGTCCTGTGCGTTTGATGACGTTTCCGTACATACAAATACAAACAAAATCGAATCGTGCTAGATTGCGCCCCAGTGTAAAGAAATATTGTCTATGATTGCGGGTTGGAAAGCTTTAGTCCCTGAACCTTTAATACATAGGTGTTGCCAGACTGACGTCACGTTGAATGTTCTCTATGAATTATTTATAGGGTTATTGTTTTTTTTATGCCGGCTCAGCTTAAAATTGTAATACAAAACAATCGAGAATATTATTGTAGGTAGACATGGCATTGTTTTATATTGACAGAGAAAATTTTAAACAAAGATATTATATTCATTTGGGAAAGGTTAGTTACGCTTATAAATTTATTTATTTTGTTCAGCGGCCGAATTGCTGTTCATTTTTATTCAGCCATCTAAAGTTTTGGGTGAAAAATGCAGGTCGGGCTTAGCCCACCTAGCCCAGTACCTAGAACCGCCTCTGCTAAAAGTATCAAACATGATATTATATTGTGCTTTTTCTTTATCGTGGTCGGTCTGTAGATTAATTTTGTTGGTATATTTTTTTCGATGTAGATGCATGTGTTTTGGTTTAATTATAATATTTTGAAATAAAAAATAAACGTTAGTTAAAAGATAACGATAAAAGCTTCTTTTCAATAGTACTGTGGAAATATAATATTATTAACAAGCCAGAATGAACTGCGCAGAAAATAAAAATAGATCCGACCCAATTCCAATTTACGAAGTATTTTTTAATAATTAATACTCAATATAAAAATATTTTTTTATATAATAAACTGGGCCATTAAATAAATAAATGCACTACTACACTACGAGTTGAATGGAATAACGATTATTTATAAAGTGAATATTATTTTTTTGTATAAACAACAGTTAATTAAAATATAAACAATTATTTTATTGAAAATGATGTCAAGTATATTGTGTACAACGCACGCAGTCCGTGAAACAGAGGCTGTTGGATGATTTTGAATGTCATTTCATATCAACAAATTATAATTATACTTTTAGACATTATCGAGACCGTGGTCAAGTGACCAAAGTCATTTCATTCGGCTAAGGATCTCACAGGCTCGAATCGCAAAACAGGCATTTCCGTGAATTGATTTATGAAATTTTGTTTCAAAGCACGAATATCTGGGACGAATAACGAAACCCAGAGAGAGTCAACCACTAGAGTTGCCATAATCCCATTCTTTTATCTCTACTATACTTTATACTATCTTAGAAAAAGAGGGTTGAAAAAATGAATAACACGTATATAACTTTGATCGATTTATGCTGCTGATGGAATATCTAAACCATCAATTGAATATAAAAAAAACTTTGGTGAAAAATATCACATAAATGAAAAATGGTCGCGTGCTAAATTTTTGACATAGGTTGCATTACGTAAAAAAATCCGTTGAAGTAATTGTTAATTAGAACTGTTAAGGGAAACTTTCGCAAAATCTTAAATTGATGACTTTGTTCTGAATCTTGTTAAAATACATTCATTGAATTCGTAAAATAGCATGTTTCGGCCATAAATGTTATCCAAGCACAGATATCTGAATATTTATCAAATCTACTAAAAAAATTCACCATTTAAGTCCATCCGTTATTGTAAAGAAAAATAAGTAACCGTCAGATCATCACAACATATCCAATCTAAAATTAATCGACTCCGATCAAAAATCTAGGAAAAACAGCATTTTATCAAATAAGTCAGAGAAAAATTCAACACTTTCGTTCAAAAATACGCGAACGAGGTATATAAAAAAAATCATAACAGTTATGCATTTATACATATCGACTGTGGAAAGGGAAAAGGACGTAACCCACTGTTTTTTCAAAGCAGCTTTTTTTCGATAATCACAATGTATTCAATTTGATACACGTTCTATCAAAAGGATGCAAGCTGCAAATGCTGAATTAGTATCTAAATTTAGCTTTTATGTTTTGAAAAAGATGACCTTGTAAAAATTAAAACTAAGAAAAAAGACTGTAATAAAGGTTTTTCCTAAATAATTTCTTTAATGTAATATAAGATTATGTCAATTAAACACCAGTTAAGAAGTCTCCGTGCACTTCAAGGATGTATATCATTCATAATTTGCATATGGCCTAAAATCATCACCTTTTTTGCGCCATCTGTTAAATTTTATATGTGTGGGTTACGCCCTTTTTCCTTTCCACATTCGATGTGTATATATTTATCATTATATTTAAGTATTAAATAGAGAAATTAATGCTTACGTAAACTTTTTTTGCGAGAATTTCAAGAGAGAATTTAAAATTGTCGTGAACATTTAACTCTAATGATTCATCGACCCTGGAGACAAAAAAAATGTAATAAGAAGATAAGTACTTAGTATTCATTTGTTTAAAATTTTACACCTCTAATGATAATAAATTAATGAAAAAAAATGTTTTATCAATCTATTTCTGTAAACACGCTTTGTGAACGTTCCCACGACGTGTCATTTTACTTACTATCAAGACTTACTTATTTGATAAATAATTCAGATGTGCGCAACTGTAAATTTTCTGTCAATTCCAAATGTAAATTATTTGCCGCTTTTTACATTTAAGCATATTTTTTCAAATTACATACCACCATACTTTCGATGGTTTCGGCGGTAACTTTGTGGAAGTTCATTTTAATAGAAAATTTAAATTAACTTTGATTATTCCACGTATTGTGTTGCATTAAAAAGGAAAAATCCCAATCTGATTGGTTACAACTCATTAGAATCATTAGTATCATTATCTGTTTGTTTTATTAAGATTCTACACCCCTCTCCTTGCTCCTCTTAAAAGGAAAAAAACCCAAACCTCCATTTTGTAATTTTATAATTTTAAAATGTTAGAATCAATCTTGCTTCATTACTTAAGCAAACTTTGCGATAGTAAGTCTGAAGATGCCTCTGAAAGAGGCGAAACACGTGTCACAGTTAGTAACACAATACGTGGAATAATCAAAGTTAATTTAAATTTTCTATTACATACTACCAATTTAAAAAACGACAATTTAATTACTTATTAATGTAACTTATAAAACAATCAACCCTGTGTTACAGTTTCCCTTTTTTTAAATTATATTATACTAGCTTTGGAAATTATTGTATTTTATTAATCGTTTTAATATATTTTATTTATTTACACAACTACATAATATTGCATGAAATCAACAGTGAAGTAAATCGAAAATAATTGTTTTGAGATAATTGATTTCCAATGTGTCTTTCGTTTTTTTTTTTAATAATTGATTCGATTTGTGTTAAGTTTCTTTTGTGGATTAGTTGAATTTTCTGTTTACTTTTAATTGTATCTACACAGTTCTCGCTGATGCTTTGAAGTTTTAGGACAATTTCAATGAATGTAATAGTAGGATTTTAATTTTGAATGGCATTGATTGTTTTTTTTTTTAATGTCTTAGTTTTTCATAATGTTTAATGTGTTTAATAAGTTTACTGCTTACAGCATTTGATTGGCATGCTTATTTCAAAATCGACATTTTTCATTTTATCTCACTGTTGCTTTCAAGTAGCGATATGACTTTATTTTGAAAGTGCTTTATCAATTTTTATAAAACTGAAAATCTATACAATGATGTCAGTAAATAATTGAAAATGTTTGGAAAATCTATAATACTGATTGATATCTATACATCAAATTCTGGGGCTGGTGGAGCCGAGCTACAATTTCTCTCTCATCTGGTGTATTTTGATGTTGCTTTTTCCGCGTAGCGTCATGGATTTATCTGGGCGTAGGCGGGTGCTTGGTGTTTGGTTTTTGTTTTGTTTTTGTGGTGGTATTAGTCCTCATTCGTAGGCATTACATCATAATACTTAAAGTGACGCCCATTATGTAGTTGTATGGTCGCCTGTGTGGTCGAGTGGTCAACGTTGTTGGCTTCCGCTACGGCGCGCCCGGGCTCAAATCCCGGTACGGACAGTTCATAAATTGATGTATGTGACGTCTTGAATTCCCCCCTCTCACCCATCATATCCTATGAACGGGGCGTATCGAGAGCGATTAACTTACCACTAATCCTGTCTAATCCTTCTATCCTTACGTTCTTTGGAAAAAGAGAGGTTGAGCAACTGAGTACCAAGCAGTTCTCGTAGAAACACTTCTGCTGAGATAAACTCCATTAGGAGTCCATATGATCCACATTGGGAGCGGACATGGTTTTAAAAAAATGTTCCCCTCCACTGACATAGTCAAATAATTTCTTTTTTAAATGCCATAATGCAGCGATCTCCAACCTGGGAGGCGTGGACTATTGCAAAGGGAGGCGCGAACAGTCTAATTTTTTTATTTATTCTTTAAAACGTGTCTTTATAATTATATGAAATAAAGGATGGAGAGGCGCGAAGATATTTTTTCTTCAAATGGAGGCGCAGTAACCGTCAAAAACCACTGCCTTAATGTATATGACCACCAAACATAGACAAAATTCCACAAGCGGTTTGCAGAACATATCTTGCGGACTACTTTTGTATAGAATACGAGCTTTTTTAAAAAATATATATTCAAAGATAGTTTGGCAATTAATAAGTTACTAGCTGTAAGCCCGTTAACCTCAGCGGGAGGATTTTTGTTGCATTTTTAAGTAGTCAGAAAATTTACTGGCGTGAAAAATAAATTACAAACCTATTTATTGAATAAGCCATAAATTCGAGAATCGGGGACAATCATACAGACGGACGGACACTATCGACTATTAATATATAGATTTTTTAATGAAACTTTCAAGACGTAAGTTTGTTGACAGAAAAAAATATATAATGTTGATAAGGTGATTAAATTGCGTATTTTGTGAAAAAATGTTCTCAATATTTAAAACTAATATAACAATGGAAAAAAAAATTAAATCCACGTATTAGTGTGGTAAGGGAAGAAAGTTTATGAATAATGTGATTGTTTTGTACAAAATAGTAAGAAATTTGACAAATAACACAACTTATTAAATACATAATATTTTTTTTTTTAAGATATAAAGATTTGGTAAGAACATCATTGAGTTGTGAGTTTATGAATACATTATGAGTTTCTATTGAACTGTTTCAAATCACAGGCTTCAGCCCACTTTAACATTCTACTGTTATTTATAATAACTACATGAAATTATTTAATCGTATAAACACCATTATATGATCTTTGTGGGGCTGGCTGTAGTCAAGTTAACTTGAAGAAAATGTTGATAAAGAATCTGTAAATTGAATCTAAAAATCAAAATTCAACACCGAGTCTCGAAATACACGGAAAATAGACTGATACGAATTCAAGTAAAAGATTGAATCAATTTTTTTATTGATTTAGTTAAAATTCACTTGGTAGAACTCCATTGTAATGATTTAAAAAAATATCAATGTATTTTGGTTCTACAAATATTATTTTATAAATTGTTGATAGCTATTTCGACTTATGCCGTCATCAGAACTATCTATTAGTTGATAATACTTTGATATTTTTTCACCTTATTATATGAATCAAAAGAATTTGAATCGTTCAAATTTAATGAATTCATTTGGAATAGTTTGTTGCCCGCTGTGGTCTAGTTGGTTAGAGCTTGCTCTACCGACCAGATGGGTCTGGGATCGATTCCCGGTAAGTTCAATGTCAAATTAAGATTTTTTCAATTTAAACTTGAGACCTAAGACGTGATGTCAATTTACCTCGAGTTGATCTCGAGTGACTTAATTTCTGATCAAGCTTATCTCGTATGATCTTTCAATTTTAAAATATTGTGCGTATTGACATTCGCACAATATTTAAAAATATATAAATATTAAAATTTCACCAAGCACCTTCAGTCGAAATCTTACATTGAATCGAAGAAGCTTACACTTACAGTAAGTCAAATAAAATGTTGCTAGGTTTGTATTTTCCCGTTTTTTCCCTGGATTTAAATAAAAAGTATTGTCTGCAACAAGTGTGGTATGATACAAAAAATATTATCAGTAAATTTATTTAAAAAAATACAAATTATTTCACCTTTTAAACAAATAATCAATTAAATTTTAATCAATCACTCAATTTTATTGACACATACATACATGAATAATAAAGTTCACTACACAAAGAGAGATTTGCAAATATTTTTGATTGCTGTTTTAAAACAAATATTTTTGACATCATAGAAATAATAGGTTATCAAAACATAATAATTATGGAATAAACTTTATTACATTGATATTAAAATATTTTTTGTTATTACTAGATATAAGTTTTAAATATATTTTTTAAATATGTAGACTATCATAGCTGACAAAATGTTTGAGTGAAGTAATATAATTCGACTGTGGAGTTGCAAAAAGGCGTAACCAACATTTTTTTTTAAGACAGCTTCTTTCGATAGTCACCAGGGGTGGGCTGAAGGGGGCTCGGAGGGGCTCGCGCGAGCCCCTTGTCAAATTTTACTAAGGCCGGCGAGCCCCTTGTTAAAGTAAAAAAATATTCTCAGATCAACAGTAATTTGATCAAATGTAATATGAAACAAAATACTTGGTTACATTTGGAAATTTCTCTTAAAATATATTTATTTCGGGTGCATATTAAAGGATATCATGAGTTTTTTCTAATATATTTAGCAGTGTATTTTTACATAATAAAAGCATATTAAGTAGCATTCGATTGATTTCATAATTATTGCGAATCATCCTATGATAGTGATAAAAAATATAACACCGCAAATATCTATCAGGTTAACCGAGCCCCATGTTAACATTTTGGCAGCCCACCGCTGATAGTCACAATGTATACAACTTAAAGCACGTTCCATCAAATGGGTGTAAGCTGCAAATACAGAATTAGTATATAAAATAGTTACCTTTTAAGCATTCAAAAAGAAGGGACTGTGAAAATTTTGACCAGGAAAAATGCGTACAATTTTTTTTTTCTAAAAAAAAATATTTAAAATTAATTTTAGATTGAGTCAGTAAGACACCAGTTTATTAGTCTTTGTGCACTTAAAGGTTGTGTTTATTTCAAATTTTGACTTTGGCTTAAAAAATCAAGATATTTTGTGCCAAATATGTTTGTGTGTAGGTTACATCTTTTTGCCTTTCCACATTTGATATGTGTAAATATATACAAAGACTGACGAACAACATACGTGTTTATATTAGAAAAAAAATCGAGGAAATTAAAACAACAAAAATAGATATTGGATTTAAAAATATATTATTGTGAATTGATGTAGTACTGCAGCCTTTTTTCAATCCAATGAAACGCATCATAAAGAAACAATTGCAGTCAACATTTTCCTCGAACGTAGATAAGGATTTTGTATGGTTACTAGACAATATTTTGTATTTATATATGAATACAAGTAATCGTTCTAAGCAGTGGCGGAATATGAGCGAAAGAGGCGCGCGATTGGGCCCTCCGATCGTAGGGGTCTTAAAATAGCATATATTTTATAAAACCCATATAATATGTTTAACACGAAACTTTCATTTACTAAGCGTCAGTTCAAGTTCATCCGTGCACTTGAATGCCTGAAGATGCCGAAAGGCGAAACCCGGGTCGTTAATGACAAAATTTGTGAGAATGTACATAGTTTGAACGATTCAAATTTAATGTTTGATTTCGTTGAAGTTATTCGAAAAACAGGGCCTTCAAATTTGATTGCGTGTGGGGCCTCCCAAATGCTTAATCCTTCACTACTGTCCCATTATAATAAAGTTCTACCATTGACATTCCAACTTGATAAATATGACATATTTGATTTTTTTTTAACAATTGTAGTGAATGGCTATGCATATTGAACGAATTTTAGAGAAAAAAAACGTTAATAATGAATATATAATACATAATTATGAACACACTTTGGAAAAGCGCTTTACTACAATATTGAAACATAAACAATGTCAACAATCAGTATTTTATTTAATAAAAAAACATACACTTTATTTATCCACAAGAGTGTCCACTATCACGTTATTTAAAAAAAAAACCTTATGCCAAAAATAACATTTAAAACATACGATATTCTACTACGTTGAAATACCTCTCATGTATCGATTTAACTGGAAGTTTGACACACAAGACCGGAAGTTGTTTTCTTGTTTTTAACATTAAATTTTATGTGCGTCAATTAAATATTAAAAAAATATTTCCTGTATATTTTTAGTAGCTCAAAAATACTGTTATTTTATAATATTTTTCTAGTATTCTTAAAACAAAACAAAACATTTTATTTATTTCTGAATACTTTTGTTTTGTCGCGAAGGAGATATTCCAATTGCAACATTGGTTTATTTATTGAAAAAAGTTTAATTGTGACGCGAGATAAATCAAGTCATAAATCATTGGCGAAATCTTTAGGTCGCGAACTCTTCGGGTCGATTGTCGAAATAAGAAAGGGGCGGGAACGTTTGACAAGATAAAATGAACGTAAAATTGATAACAGATGATAACACGACTTGAAACGCCTTCTCAATACATATACAGGAAACGTTACTTGAATACATTCACGTGATTGTACTTAACATAATACATTGCAAGATTGTTCACTTTCAAATATAAATTATATTTGTTGGGATATTTGAGTTTGAGCACGTTATTCTTTTCTCCCGATGTGGAACATAATATGTATGACAGCCATGTGGTGCCTATAAGATTTGCGTCTTCCCAGAATATATAAGAGATGCGTTGAATAAAAACGTTGATCATTTCTTGTGATTTAACGATGTATTTTGCTTTGAAATCAAAATTCAGAATAATTTTATAATAGACACAATGAAGTTTGCACCCACGTTCTTAATTTAAATCGTTTGAAGCTATAGCTTTGGGGAAACATTCAAATACTAAGGGTAATCTGCATGAATTTCATATGGCACGCAGAAAAGATAAATAAAATTATTGAAATAAGTAAATAAAGAATATGTGCGTCATTCACATAATCAAGTAAACTCCAATAATGGGTGGCGTAAAAATAAAATATGTAAAAAGTATTTTTTCAAATTTCCAAACATTTCATTCTTATTTTATTTTTTCTCTAACATGGTTTCAGAGTCGTAGCGAAGTCATTTTTCGTTTAGGGCAAGGGGTAGACATTGCGCCGAAATTTCGGTATTTCGTATTTTTGCCTCCTATCCATTCCTTGATATTGAACACTACCATATGGAATGATTATTGTTGTTCTCTGTGACAGATTAAAGCCAAAGATTTTCGTAAATTTAAAAAGAAAAACTTTTTAAGGATGAATTTTAATGATCCAAATATTCAACGCCTTTTTTAATTTTCCATTTATTAAATCAAATAGAACAATTTACAGGCAAATATTATCTCAACGACATTTATTCCTACTCCTAAGAAAATTCGAATCTCGTTCAGCCAATCCCTTGAAATCCTTATATAAGAAGCCAGCAGTTATTTCAATGGACATTAAGTCAACCTCCCCACTACACCTTATCAATTGAGATGTTGTCGTCATTATCCTTCAGAAACTCTGCTTATCGATTAGGACACTTCAGAGCTACTAATATGGTAAAATAACTAGTATAATCATTATCAAATATTGCTTTTTCAAAATTTTATTAAGAAACCTTGAGTATAGACGTTTTTAATATCTTTTCTCAACGATTTGATGTTGAAAAACTGTGATAAAATTGATCATGATATCATTTTTAGTGTCAAAATTTTCAAATATTATTCTGACTTATTACTTTAAAAATGCAGAAACAAAAGAACGTATTATCTCAGATCATTACTGATTACCTTACTGGGGAGAAAATAAAAGAGTAGCTTACATGCAACATAGATCATGATCATTTAAAAAAATGGCGGAAACTCTATTTCTCGTATTAATTCTATAAAATATTAAATCTGCAGTCACATGACATAGTGTTGTGCGTATTTTATCTGGATGATAACGTTTTTTTATTTGATTATATTATACTTCTGGGGGTGTGGTAAAATGCGTAGCTTTTCTGTTATAACGTCGATAATATTTATTGTTTTTATTTATGAACTAGAAGATTGGTGCGATTCCCTATATACAAGTCAAAAACATGTTATTACCGGATTCTCTGTTTCCCGAGTATTTTGAAAGAAATATATGACGAAAACAATAACAATAATTGGCAAAGCCATAGGTAGATAAACTAAATACGTAATAAGAAAATATTTCGATTACCAATCATAATATTTGGTATTTTTTTAAGTGACGTTGAAAAGACATGTGACTTAATTTATTTACCCATAACGTAATTTTCTAAGAATGATTATTTATATCAGTATTCGGCAACCCAAATACACTAAAGTGTTAAAAAACACAATATTCTTTGGAACTTAATTTCCACTTTTATTTATCAATAAAGTGGGAGTATTCACCCTGAAATGACACAAAAAATGCATGCTTAAGTATAGGGCACAACGCGTGCTACTTGTTTTTTTTAAATAAGATAATGTTATTTATAATTCAACACTCGATAAAAAAAATAGATACACAATACTTAATTTGAGAAAATTTACAATCATGATTACTTTGCGCTTTAAATTTGGTGGTTAGACACAATATTGATACATGGTTTGATGTTTATAACTGTTTTCGCATTTCCTCTGTCTTCCATGTGTTCTGTACAAGAATCAAATATGTTTTTATAAATACGTATATAAAAATCTTTCGGGTGCCACCAAGGGGCACGCGTAGCATAGTATGCCAAACACTGATATATATGTAATATACGCAGTGAAAAAGCCCTTGAATTTATTCACTTGAACTATTATTATTTATAAGAATCACGTGCATAGATTAAATGTTCTTTTTCTCTCGATATAGTCGATGATATAATTTTTGCATTTTTTAGTATAATAAGCAATGATGAAATCGTCTCTAGAAATACAATACTATGATTGCATTTTTTTCAGTCATTGCAATCAACAATATATCGACTGTGGAAAGGAAAAAGGACGTAACCCACACATATCAAATTTTACAGGAGGCGCTAAAAACGTGTTTTGATGATTTTGTGACATATGCAAATTATGAATTATACACAACCTTAAAGTGCACGGATACTTCTAAGTTGATGTTTAATTGACACAATCTAAGAATAATTAAAGAAATTGTCTCGGAAAAACCGTTATTTCAGTGTTTTTTCTTGATTTTAATTTTTTACAAGGTCATCTTTTTCAAACTTAAAAGCTAAATTTAGATACTAATTCGGCATTTTCAGCTTCCATCCTTTTGATAGGATGTTTGTCAAATTGTATACATTGTGATTATCGAAAAAAAGCTGTTTTGGAAAATTGAGGGTTACGTCCTTTTTCCTTTCCACAGTCGATATTATAATATAATAACACTTTCTATATTCAATAAATCTTTCAAATCGATTTTATTTCATATTAGTTTACAAATTTAGTAGCATTTTCGATTAAAATGCCATATTTGTTGTTAAAGTTATCACTGTAGTCTTTATTTCTAATGCATATTTTATTTGTATACTGCTGTTATCGTTGAAAAAATCGGTATTAAGAAATATCGTATGAAATCGACTAATCACTGAATGATCCTCAAATGGTTTAGGTGGGGTAAATATTACCGATACCCACGATTTCAAAAACAAATGAATGCACATGCATTTGTTTTTTAGTGCTTTGCTTGCTTATCAAATTAAAATGCAAGCATGTCAACGTTCAACTAATTATAATAGAATCATTGTCTACTATACTACTGTGTACGTGTAAGTTTTAAGGCTTGTTTGAAAAATTCATTTCGTTGGGAATACACCGTGATCTGATTTCCAAAAGACGAAGACTGGCGAAGCAAACATTCTAGCTTTTTTTCAATCACTTAATGCAGCCATGAAATTGTATAGAAACCCTCAAGACATCGATCAGTGACACTCGGCTTTCTTTTTTCGTGGATTTTATTGTATCGCTTGAGAATGGAACCTTAAATTATTTCCAAACATCAGGTGATTGAATACCACTTATCCCAAAATACAATAGTAGCCCAATAATGAACTTTTTATAGATATTTTAATATATATGGTATTTTCTCAACTACCTGACCTTTTTTTATAAATGCCAATAATACAAACATAATAAAAAAAATATTTAAACTAAGAAGCAGTATGTATATTAACAATATGACTTATTTTTTTAACTAAGTTTTAAAGTATGAAGGTAGTAGTAATGTCTTAAAACAGTACTTTTTACCATCAGCCTGAGGCTTATTTGGATTCAGTATCTATTTTTTATGAATAATTGTATTCTCAGTATCTTTCGAAAATATGTTTCACAGCAATTGTAAGACGCCATCGATTTTAATCACTATGAATTCAAACCTTCGAAAATAGGTAAAAACATGCGTGTCATAAGTGAGTAAATATGGCAGAATTACGAACAGACAATAAATCAACGAGCTTAAATATATACATGTTTAGTTCTATGATTATCGCATTAAGCTATCGTAAAATAAGCTTTGAGTCGTGGAATATTTATTCATATCATAATCTGATAATATAAAATTAATTATATTTACATCTATTTGATGAAATATTTACAAGATTTCACTCATTTAACGATGAAATGAGAATAAACAATAACAAGTAACGATTAAGATTGTTTTAAATGAAAATCGGTCACATGTTACATCAGTTTAATAGAGAGGCTGGCAGTGTGTTTTTTTATTGTGAATTGGCTGATAACACAATCTGAGATATTGGGTGATGGCGATAATTGCGTCAGAAGAGGGGGCAACCGCGCTCGAATCATATATGTATATAAGCATCTGTCAGGTCGCTGAATCAACATTCTAACAGTCAAGAAAATAAAGTAGAAATGAAAATTGTATACTCATTGAATAATTTGACAAGGCTCGTAAAACATTTGATACAGTGTGCATTTTTCAGTTATATCAAGGACATTATATTTATAGAAAACAATCTTACATAGTGCAAAAAGACAATACAAGAAAATTGTGAGTGAAAATATAACATTTGTGTTTGACAGCTAACGGAGAATTTTAATTGTAAGTACATATATTAATGTAGTATGTAGTATACAATTCAATTGTTTTCATTTTATTTTGAAAACATTTGCGTAGAATTAATAAACAAACAATTTCCCTTTAAAATATCCCAAATTATAATATTTTTTAATTGATAGCATTATTTGAGATGGTTTGAATTACAACACATATTTAATAATTATTTGACATATCAACATTCAATTTTTGAATTGAGAACACAATATAATATAGTTCGTATTAAAATTTTAAAATATTTCTTTTACATTCTAATAAGAAGTCGCTTTTATTTTGTTCGTTACGATGATTAAAATTAATACTGTCATTATGTTTATGACGACAATTGGTAACAAGATAAAAACGTAATATTTGTCGTCCACTTTTCAGGTTCTTTAGTAGTGTTTTAAACACACATATTAATCTGCAAATATAAGAAACACAGTAAATTAAAAAAACCAATATTTGACAAACCAAAAATATATATGTCAAGATAAATTATCAGATTTATTAGTTAGCCCTCGTGGGCTTTTCCATATATTTCCAACATTCTCTGTCGAAACCTATTTCTGCAACGAGTCAACAACAACTGAATACGTTTGTGCAAAAACCAGAGACAATAAATACTGCAAAAACATAACCATATCGATATGCAATTAATATTATTAGTTGTTTTATTTTAATTTAAATATTATATCGTATCAAATAACACGCGTTAGGCATTAGTAGGTATCGATAATTACCTACTCACCTACCGCACCACGCAAGTAATTATTATTTATAATAGGTACATACATATATCAAGTGGGTATAGTATTTTGTTATGGTTTATAATGCAGTTAATTGTTTTTTTCATAAAGTTTAATATCCTCACTATATTGCCAAATGAGATGACTCTATAACCTTTAAGTATAACATAGATCAGCGGTCACCAAACTACGGCCCGCCGGAGATTTTCATCCGGCCCGCAAAAAATTCTGGATTTTTGCATATAAATTATTCATATAAGAAATATAAATTTTCATGATTTAGTTGTGAATTCTACTATTTATTTATTTCAAACCATCAATTGTCATACAACTATCATATATATATATATTATCAGTTGGATAGAAATTGGAGGCGAGACGACCAGATGTTCGTTTACTCAAAAATTTCTCGAATATTCTCATTTATTGAAATTCTAAGAAGGGCAAACATCTGTTTACATTCTAATTATTATGTAACCACCTAAAATTATGTAATATTCTGATTGGGTTCCAATAAGAATTTATCTCTCATCCGGTCCCTTTAGTTTTTAAAATGTTGAATCCGGCCCGCTTCTCAAATTCTCAAAAAGTTTGGTGACCCCTGACATAGATAGTTCCACAAGAGTTATTAAAAAATGTTTATGTATGATTATTCCTTATCGTTCTGCCGTTTGTATTTCTGTATCGTTCTGTCGATGGCGTGATGTCGAACGATATCCATTGTTTACGTTATTAAAAAACAACAATGTTCTACCAATTCAATCATATGTTTTTATACATGTTGAATATATTTATTACCTTTATTTTGTTTTTAATACATTGTTTTTGTCTGACGTATTACAATTGTATCAATTATGATATTTAGGGGTTGCAATCCCGGAATGCAGGATCCCGGTATTCATTTTGTTTTGTTCAATACCGGGATACCGGTTTAAAATATGCAGTATTTTGTGATAAAAAAATAATCAAAACAGTTTTTTAAATGTATAAAAAAACATTACATATTTTAATTTAAAAAATCCCGATGACTTGAAATGTTTTATATCTGTTAAGGGTTGTATCAATATTGAGAGGTTCCAGAATTGATGACCTTTTCAATGATATATTGTATTTTTGTTTTTATGGAACCGTAAGTTATTGATGAAAATCTTCCGGTTTTGAAATCCATAATGACATTGTACCTATATTAATTTAAAATATATTTAAATAAATATTAAAAAAATGTTTCTTTCAATTGTTTTTTTTTCTATACTATTTCTCAATAATAAATATACTAAAAATGTACGTTGTTTTAAAAAAATATATAATTATTATTGTGCTTATAGTAAAATTGAATACGTATATTTAAATTTTGATTTTTTCTTTAAATTATTTGTAGCGAATAGCTATTTAGTTTTTGAAAACAAAAATTATTCAAGAAATGAAAATTTAATACTTTTGTAGAGAGCAAATTTACATTTAAAAAATTTGCGGAAGCCTATTAAAATTCAAAAATAGTGCTAAAAATTAGAACAAGGGGAGAAATATGCTAATAGGTTAGTTAATCAACAACTATCATTGCTATGCTTTATTGGTTTAAGTAAAAACGTTTCTCTTGTTAAATAGGTTGTGAAAATATTGCCATTTATTTTTAATGTCAACGTCCTGAAGGTATTTTACGTCTGACATGATGGAATACGAGAAGATCGAATTACTAAGCCAGTGATATGTGGAAGTTTGTCACCACACTAAAACTATCTATCATTTTCCAATGGCGGCGAATCGTGAATTACATATTGTAAATATTTAAAACATAATTTACGACAATTTAATCAATCTTAAAAGTCCTTACTTTGCCACTAACTTTTACACTTTATAAAATACAAAAATATTTCGTTAGATTTAGAAAGATTCGACAAAATATTGTTACTTAAATTATTGCCTATAAAATCTCCGGAAAGCCCAAAGATGATAGTATGTGCATATTATGGACCAGAAGAAATTTGATGGGAATGAAACGTTAACAAAAACAGTAATGCTTCTGCGCCGACAAGTTTCTAAAAATGTTTAAACGGTACTTAATATTCATAAATAAATAAAGCCTGCGAATACATTATCTATAATAGCTTCACTTAGAATATTATCAATCTGATGTGAAATATTTGTTCACGTTTACTACATCTACTAAGTAACCTTTGAATCGTAGTAAATCCAAGCAAATTCAAGGCTAATAAAAATCTAAAATTCTAAAAACAGATACAGCGAAATGCTACTTAAAATCGAGAAAATTTAACTTACCACGGTCATTGGCCTTATTCTTGAATGTCGCGATTTAAAACCATTGTAGAAACTTCTATCTATGAAAAATACGTTTTCATGAGATACCATTAATTCATAAATTGTATTTATTTATACAATTTTACATTATAATAAATATTAACTACGCCCCTTTCTAGACAATCCATCAAGACATTAATACGGTTTCATAAATTATTTTCACAGGTCTCGCAGAAGCATCGATATACGATTCATTCGAACGCAGTATACAAAAGACCATCGTCAGAAATAGTCACTAAAACTGACCGACCTTAACGAAAAATATTTTTTTTATCTAAAGATAAAATTGTATTTATCTATAACAGAAAGAGGATAATATAAAACAACAATGGCGACGTCAATACAAACAAAACCAGCTATTGTTAATACTGGGGAGATCGTCGGAATGGATAACGCAGGATTCCTTTCAATTACCATGACCGCCCTTCGGCTGACTCTACCGTGGGCATCTTCGCCCGCCCCCACGTTCGCAGCTTGCCCTGAAGACAGAATCATCACCCTGGATGAGGCGTCGTGGCACGATAACTCGAGGGACTGCTGGGTCATCATTTATGATCGAGTCTACGACATCACAACCTTCTTAGATAAAGTAAGAGCTTTTTAATATTACCTACAAAAAAAATATTTGATTGTTTTATACGTTTTCATGACAATAGAATAGTTAAACAATAATTGAAGAGCTTGGGTTGAAACACGCCCTAATACAGTTTTGGGAAAAATAGATACCGCAATAATATTGGAGTATTGATTCAAAAGAACAGAATCTAAATTTAACGTCGCTAAAAATGTCATAGTTTCCATGCAATTCAGGGTCAAACTATGATCTTAAAATGAAAACTACATTTATATAAGTGTAGTGTGTTTTTGGTCATTGTTTTTATCTCAAACTCCTGAATTATAGTATCTATTGTATCTGCTAAAATTATGTATAGCTAGCTGTAAGTTTTCGTTTATTTTATCCTTATAAAAATATTTTATATCACGTTAATAATCAAAACAGGACATTTTTGCATTTACGAAAAGATTTTTGAAAATTCATTGAATTTCACGATAAATATCTTATTTTATTACGCACTCAATATTTTTTTAAATATAACTAACGTTATACGTCGGATACGACTCACTATCCATTTGGATTCTAGTTAGAATTTTCCCAGGCACATTCTATATTCAATTGCCGTTATTTTTAGGTTAGATTTATAATATTTACTTATTTTACATCAGATGAAGGAGTCATAAAACTTAAAGTTATGACTTCGTTTATCTTTTAGATCCTAAGTATTATTTTGCGTAAGTAATCATATTACGTAATACCAACGGGAAGGCGTTTATATAACAAAGTTATATAAGTATAAAAATATTTTGGATAGCAGGTATGCCAGTACCAATAAAAAACACCGGTTTTATTTTTTATTGCTTCAATAAACACAGGACATTCATCACGAAAGGAAGATTTATCAAGATTAATTCAAATGTAGACTTTGTAAATTGGCAGGAGACCGTCCATAGAATATTACATCACGCCCTAAGGCTATAAATTATAAAATATTACGCCACAAAATATACAAATAATCTTTCCGATTAAAAGCTTATTTTTATTTGAAGAGGTCTGAGTAAAAAAAATGGATATGGGAGTTAAAGATTTTATGATGAAACGAGGCAAGGTCGATAGGAGTCAAATATATCTCAAATATTGTTCAAGCAATTATAGAGGGGGCCTTTTTATGTGGTCACTTTTAGTAAGTGGCGGATTAACCTATAAGCCAGAAGTCACCAAACTTTTTGAGAATCGGGCCGGATTGATCTTTTTAAAAACTAATGAAGCCGGACGACAAATAAATTCTTATTGGAACCCAATAAGGATACTATTTAATTTTATGTGATTACATAATAATTAGAATGTAAACAAATGTTTGCCCTTATTAGAATTTCAATAAATGAGAATATTCGAGAAATTTTTGAGTAAACGAACATCTGGTCGTCTCGCCTACAATTTCTATCCAACTTCCTTCACTTTGAGTCCCCTACCAGATAGTTGTATGAAAATTGATGATTTGAAATAAATAAATAGTAGAATTCACAACTAAATCATGAAAATTTATATTTCTTATATGAACAATTTCTATGCAAAAATCCAGAACTTTTCGCGGGCCCGATGAAAATCTTCGGCGGGCCGTAAGACACGCGCTTGGGGCTTCCAAATCTTATGGGCCTTAAAAATAGCTTACATTATATTGCCAATACACTTATTGTTCAGATTTTAATTTATATTTATTATTTTACGTGAGATTTTCTGACGTTTTTGTGTTATCCGGAACGCCTCCAAATATTATTGTACCTGGCCACCCATGTGCTTAATCCGCCATTGCTATCAAATGTTTGGTAGAAAGGTTTTATATTAAAAATAAAACACTCGTTTTTACTTCCACATAATTTATAAAGATCACAACCATTTTCAACTGAGAAAAATATATCTCGCCGTAAGGTTATTTTGTGTATACTTTATAAATGATAGTTTTATTTTCGGTACCTTACACTTCACAGCATAAATCTCTTACAGAACACACTGTATGCAATATTTAATGGCGACTCTGCACTTAATCATTCAAGTATGCTTTGTTTCTCAACACTAATCAGGGCTACCTCATATTCAGTATATTATATTGTAAAATTCATCAATAAACTTGAATAAAACTGTGATTAGTAACGAATGAATGAGATTTATAAACAAGGTTTTTATAATTCTAAAATGAAAAGAGAAAAACAGGTGCCATCTTCTGTCGACGCTCGTATATTTCTGCATACTAATTTTGTTCCTCAATCTTACCATCTTTGAATATATTAGTCATCTTCAAAAAACCACTATGGATACGTATTATTTTAATGTATGCCTTTTGTATCAATGAATCTGCAATGGTTTGCTCTGCATTAATTAACATTGAATTATAGTAACTCGATTTCAGAATACTCAGAATGTTAAAAATAAATTTTAAAATGTACAGCGAAACCGTGCTGTAACATTTTTGAAAGGACTTACAAATAAATTAATTGTAGTAAAAAATAGACTGGGGAGATTGTTTATATTTTAAATATGTAAATTTATTTAATCAGTTAATATTCTTGGATAAAAGATTCTGCACACAAAATCTCCGAATCAGAAAACTACGCACACCAATTTTTCCTGTTTATATTCGACATACAGTATTATCAAAAATATAGTTTATTACTTATTTCAATAAGAAAGTATGATAGAAGATAATATAGATTTTATAATATAAACAGGAATACTAAAATTGTTTGGCAAAGTTTTCTTGTACAGAGAATTCGTGTATGGAAGAATCGCTGAACAATTCTGCGCTGATTTTATACTATAAATTGATTTAAATATATAAATTCTGAATATTTCAGAAAAAAAAATGGTATAAAGATGCTAAAGGTTAAATCAACAAAGATAAAGCCAGACTGCAGAAATTATATGCAAATAGCAAAGATAATGTGAATTTTGGCACGTATATTTTTTTGTACAAAGCAATGACATATTCTTTTCTTTCTGCAGCATCCCGGTGGCTCTGATGTCCTTTTAGAATACGCAGGTCGAGACGCAACAGTCGCTTTCCGAGGAACCGGTCACAGCGCAGAAGCGGGCAACAGTCTCCGACCGTATCTATTGGGCCAGCTGCCCGTATCGGAGTGCATCTACCGCAAACCTGGAGGTATCAATCTCAGTGGACTGCCTGAGTAAAACGATAATTTTGTTCAGGCAATAAGCATTAAGATGGTAATGGTGTCCGACTTATGTAACCATGGCTGACACTGCATGAAGATATTTCCGAGTCTCCTTGTTGTAATGAAGTGCACAATATAAGAAGAATGCAAACTTTTAGTCCTCAATTTGCTTGGTTTTACTTCAGAGGAATATGAAAACCATCTATTTGATCGACCTTTACGAGAGATGACAAATCTATTGCATGCATGCCAAAGGTTACATGTAAATGATTTAGATTACATTGTTTCGTCCTTATAATAGTGACATAAAATGAACCAGATATGTAGCATTTCACAGATAATGCGCAATCACAAAGATAACATTGAAAAAAAATACTTTTTGTACAAGTTTATGACATGTTTGAAGATATTCTATTTTGATTTTTTCCCTTTTAAAAACGGAAAGCATGATAAACATTCTTAAAAAAAGTTTAGCACACACACATAATTAGGTTCGCCATCACCTTAACCATTAATATTTATACGATTTAAAATTGCATTGCAATTTAATATTTTTAGACTGAATATTATTTATTTAACAGTATTTGAGAAATAAAATATGAAATATTTTTCTTTTCAAAGAGTTAATGTACAATTATACTAGACAACGATAAACTTAGAAATTATATGACGCAAACAAATCTTTAAATTTGTGATAAAATAACTAAATCCACACTACGTGGTGTGACTGATATTATTATCTGCAACTCTGTTCGTGGATAATTATAATTCACTTCAAAGCTAAAACCAAACTATTCATAAAGTCTAAAATATTTCATATCGGATACATCGTCACCTTTCTGGCAGAAGTAACAAAACTCACAAAAATGAGTTGAGAGAATCTTTTAAATACATTCTTTGTTCGGAAGTTGGTTCATTTGATTGTACCAGTTTCTATTTTTATATGCAATTATTATTAATGCTGATTAAAGGCAGGCAATTCACCCTGTCTATCAATTTGAAACATTTTTATGTGTCAGATCAGCATTAACGCATCTATATTTTGTTATAATTAGCTATGTAACATAAAATATTGATGCTAGATATTTTATTTTAGAAGCTGAAATTTATCATTCACTGTTCACTCTGACTGTTGTCGCTTGCTGTGGCCCAGTTGGTTAGAGCTTGCTCTACTGAACACGCAGAGCTGGGTTCGATTCCCGGTCAGATCACAGTGAATTTAATAATAATTATTCAATTCAAAGTTGTGGTCGAAGACTGGGTGTTTGTGATGTCAATTCACATCATTTCATTTCCTCTCCTCCCATCCTTCTGATCCTCTAATAATTGGGTGTAGAAATAGCGATCAGCCAACCACTAGTCCTGTTCTAGACTTATCCCTCTTTCCCTACTACTCACTTTGAAAAAAGTGAGGGTGAGCGACTGAGTAACAAACAGTTCTCGTAGTAAAAACTTCTGTTAACAGCTTAACGACCGTGGACGCGTATTTGAGTCTTTGAAAAACAAAGGTTGCTGGCCGGCGGACACATATATGCGTATAGGTGAAGAATCTGTAAGCAATTTGCTTACAAATTATAGTGAATTTAGTAAGATTATAATTTTTGCGAATTTATCGCAAAATTTTATTTCGCCAGGTAAAATTTTATAAAAAAAACGTGCGGTCGTTAAGCTGTTAAGATACCTCCATTAGGAAGCCATATGCTCCACATTGGGAGCGGACATGGATTTAAAAAATATATATATAGTTCACTCAGAACTATTAATCTGTACTTACCAACTTCTGCCAGAACAGTGACGATATATTACTCATATTAAACATTCATTTAATTGTACACATATCAAAGTAGATGTCCATATATTTAAGTAAATACATTGTTTTGTTATATAGAATTTATATTGGCCTATATTCGTTGGTATTCAACAAACATTTTATAATAAGTAATTTGTCATTAATATTTATTTATGTTAATTTAAAATGAAACTGCAGCCGTCCATTATTTTCTTAATCATAAGGTGGGTTTATAAACACGGTCTTAACCATGCGAAAAGATAATTCAGTTGTCAAGAATATTTAAATAAGAATAATCGACTCCTGTGTCATGCCATACAATTGATAAGGTAACAAATACTACAACACCGCTTATTTAATTGATAAATAATATTTTTTTGACCGATTGTAGCCTAAAAAAAATTGTATTGTTATTTCCAACATATTTTCAGCGTGTAACGCACTTTTAATCATATATTTATATCTAAATAGGTTTCGGTAACCATGCACTGCATGACACTTTATTTAAATTTATTTAAAGGTAATATTTAATTGATTATTTAATCACTTTTTTAATATTAATTTAGAGTGATAATTATTGTATTATATTTTATAGTTGTTGACTGAGAATGATTGATCTTAACGTCTATCATTAAAAGAAACTAAATAAAATCCTATTACATTTCTATGTCACTTTCCAGTACATTATTGAGATCATTTTCTGTCGTGATTAATTTTATAAATAATAAACGAATTGATTTGTTTATATATTATTTCGTGATATAACAGTCTTTGACCATCGAATAATGTATTATTTATATTTAAGTTTCAGTAATAATATAATAAGCAATTAACTTAAACAACAGCATTTACATAATTTTGCATAATAAACAATGCTTATTTCATTGATTTATAACCTACTTGCGAATTCCTTACTTGTCAAAAATTATGAGAAACTTGTAAAACTTACAAGAAGATGTCTCTATTTTATTCCATGCACATAAAATTATATTGAGCCAGTATTATATAGCAATAACATATTATGCAGTACCATTAATGAACCCCTGAGAAGTGATGTGATCCAAGTGGTATTTTAAGAAAGAATAAGTTGGATGCGTTATAAAATTCTACATGTCTTACTGTATCATAAAAATGAAGCGAGCTCGTTAAATACACACTGCAATATGTAGTGTTATTTCATCACCAAAACACCATATTATGTCGCGATTGTACTTATATGTCCAAAAATAAAGTTCTACCATTTTACTACTTGGCTCACTTCAACTCTTAAGGGTTCATTAGACTTTTAAATTTATAAAAAAAATATTTATTATAAAGTTTATTTTCAGTTACAGATACAAGTTATTAATTAAATTCAGTTCAAATACATCATTCTTCAGTGAAATAATTTCTTTAACTCTGTATGATTCTTACCGTGTTACATTTTCAAACAGATAATATTGTATTACTATTGTAAAATATGTATGGTTTAAATAAAAATATAAAGCTTTTTATAATATTTCCATTTTTTTATTTTTTCATTATTTTAAATGATATTTGTGTACAAATAATATTTTCTTATGAATATTTGGTATATTCCTGTAAGTCTGGTGCATTTATTTAGCGCTTACATTGGTTGGGAATCGAATTCAGTCAGACTCGCCGATGTCAAACATTAAATTGAAGTTTCAACAGGCACCCTCTTTTGATAGTTTATTTGGTTATCTCTGAGCTAATAATGTTTATATCTCATTTGTTTTCCACAATACTTGCGCACCTGATATGCAATATACAATAATATTAAAAATGTACAGACTATATACGTTCTGACTACAGTACTCTCTTTAGGCATTCTGCATTTTGATATTTTGAATTGGTTGGGAGTGAATGTTCCCTGAAAGAGAAGAAAACACAAACATTTGAGGTTATGTCAATTACAGTTCTATGAGGATTGTTACATTTGGAACAGGATTTAGAGATCACTATGAAATAACTGGATTTTGATTTGTATATAAGAACATGAGGAGTTTTTATTATCTGTAGGTATGGGTCACAGGGGGTTTGCCTTAAATTTGATCTAGACCAGCGATTCCCTTGTTAAGTTAAAAAAAATATATTTTCAGATCTATAAATTATAAGATAGAATTGTTATTGTTAACGTACTATCAGCCTAACGCTGCCTGTAGATGTATTCTAGTACACACGTTCTTGACACAACATTAATGAGAGTGAAAATTATTCATAGAATGAAAAGCACCAACTTGGTAACTAATAAAAATATTTAAGACTTTGAAACAAACAAGACGATATATTCAATCCTCAAAAAACCTTGTTGAAAGATAATCGAGTTTTTCGAATATCATAAAGCTAACTGAAATGTAAAACGGCCGTAGACAATAAGACAACTGAACAAACAACGATTGACCAAAATGATTACAGCTCGAAAACGTTTGATCGTCTAGTTGTCTTTGGGTAGCTGTAGAAATAAGAAATCTGTACAGCTAAAATGCGTTTACTTCTTTAAGTATCGAAATAAATAAATGTGAGTGAGCTTGTTTTTTCAGACAATAGAACGTGTTTAAATCTATCGATATGAATTCATAACTCAAAACACTCAATGTTTGACTTAATATTTGTTGGCAGTATACCAACGATATAAAGAATTAAAATATCTCAAAGCAACACCGGTTGTCAAACTGTGTAAATAATAAATATGTATAGAATTAGATTTCAATTATATTAAACATGCCTAGACTCACTCGCCTGTACCTTCGGTAAACACTTGTTTTGTATACACTAATAGAATTAGTACCCGTCCTGTATAAGACCATTAGTATCTTACACCAGTACCAAACACCTTTCTCATGCGTAATGTGTTTAGTCCACTATAGATACGTCACAGCCCAAAAAAACTATGATACTGAATCACATAAAAATGGAGCCAGTCAAAACTCACCATCATAAAACTCGGATCATTTCTATTCCTCCATGAAAAGGACGGAACTGAATATTCTGTGAATCTCTCATTGTCTGATGCGGGCGAATTGACATTGTGTTGAATATAACACGAATGGTGGGTGTGTCCACCGAAAGCGACACGCGGTTGGAAATTTTCCATGAGATACTCGGTTGACTCTCTCGATAGGCAGTCCCATCGCTCCAGAAAACGAACTGTCCTCTCAGATATAGGCGCGGCGTCAGATTCCGTGCACATCTCATCGGATACCCTGTACAACGGGAAATGCTGAAACAATGTAATCAGTGAAAATCCGAGTCACAATTTGTTAAACAATCAGTGGAATTAGAATTTCTTCAAAGTTGCCGCCGAATACATCAAAAAATATAGGCTACAAACTCTTAAGCTGTCCATGAGCATGTGTAATTATTGATGCCTACACAAGTGACGGAAATTTTTGAGCCATTCAACACACTATATTTTTTTTTTTTCATTTTAATATTACAAGGAATCTATCGGCATGCTTTGAAAGCAAAAACACTAACTCAAATACGCTGCGGGAATAAAGAGATTTTCATTTTATTCAAGGAATCAACATAATTTGCGTGGTAAAAGGATTTATGAGTTATATTGGAAATGAATAATAAGCATTCCAAATGTTTACCTGCAAAAGAATTGGTCGACTATATTTTTCAAGTTGTTTAGTATTATGACAGCTACCAACACCTCTTGAACATCTTAACATAGCTGTAAACAAAAAATAAATTCAGAATACTGACTTTATTATTCATATAAATTGTATAAATTTGATTTATTTCTTTATTAATAACATAGTACAGTAGAACCTCGATTATCCGGACTAATTGGGGATGAAGGTAGTCCGGATAAGGAAAAATCCGGATAATCGAAAAAAACATAATTTACACGGAAAGACATGTACAATCAGTGTAAATAATTTTTATTTGTCTAGATTAACATAAAGCTTTAGTATTAAATTATTTTTTATCAAGAAATTCATTTATTGGTTATTTGGACATCTAAGCACTAAAAATCCTTAGAATGAGCAGGATCAATTCTTTGGATATCTCTTCTTCGTCTTCTTGATCTTGTTGAGACAAATATTTCCTTAATTATTTTCACATCATTCAAAATTTGAAATCCATGATCGTTCGCATCAAAATTTAACCACATGGTAACATATTCTTCGACACATTCAGCACATATTGAAATTTGTACTATTGCTTCTATCATGTCTCTTCAACAATTTCTAGTGTGTTATTTGAACTTTCTAATAGCCTTTTCAACAATTTGTTCCATGATTTTCTCACTGTTGACAATTCTAAGAAATTCCAACGCTCAGAAATTTTAACATAAATATTTCATTGATCTGGTTTAAACATTCAATTGAAAGGTGTGATGATGGATTATCTAGTAATAATATTTTTTTTCCTCTAATGCAGTTTTGATTTTTTTAACATTTGGAATGATTTGTTTTTCATACCATCGTTTAAAAATTTCATCATTCATCCTGGTTTTTTTCTGATGGTAATATTCAACCGGAAGACTTATTCGATTTCCAACAACGCAAAACAACGAAAAAATTGTATGCACTCAATCACATATGTAAACAACGGTGAAATCAATTCGCCACGAGAAAATTAGCAAATTTGCAAAAATTTTGTTCCAGAAAACAATCCGGATAATCGAGATTCTACTGTAGTATCAAACATTTTATTGTGAAAATTGAATGTGTTAAAATACTTACATGAAATATTATTTAACGTAACTTCTGCCTTGTTGCAAAGAAAACATCCATCACCTTCCATAGCCATTGAATTGATTAAGACAAAATGATTTCCTCTTATTGTTACCATCTCGACAGGCGGAGAATTCAATTGGTTTGAAAATCTGTCCGCCAGATATGGTGTTATCCTTAATGCATAAAATAAAAGTGTATAAAAGATACAATGCAATTATAAATCATACAACGACTCTCTAGAACATTTTACAGTTGGTCAGTTGGGAGGATGACATGATCCCACTCCGTTATAGACAGTCTGTTTAATGAAGTTTATCAAGTGGGAGATAGGTTGCTGGAGATATTACCTACACGATACAATAAATCATTTAGTCATATTTGTAGGAAAATGATTAAATCCTTCCATGCCAAAGAGACTATAGATCAGACCTGGGCAAATGGCGGCCCGTGATGAAACTCCATCCGGCTAGTGAAGTATTTTAAAAATTGTATAAATTTAAAATATTTAGTCAAAAAATAACATTTGAAGTTGTTTTTAAAAGGCATTTCCAAATTGAATGACTATTCAAAGGGTAAATCTTTGATTTGGAGAAGGTCTGTGAGTTTTATAACCCAGCCCAAGACGGCCAAAATATTGCCCACCTCTGCTATAGATGGATACAGGCTTTGGTTAGTTGATAGGTTTTTTTTAAAATGAACAATCCTACCTGTATGTTCCATATAATAATTATTATTTCTTCCGACGTCTACCCAAAGTATCACCTGAAAACTTGAATTGGGATTCAAGCCATAAGACGGTTGTCTATTTACTATTTAAAATTAAAGATATAAAGAATATGTCCACCATGGAAAAGTAGTATAATACATTATTCGTTAAGCATTGCGAATCGATAACTCAAATACTTACTTAGAATGAAATCCAACGTCATGATTTCCAACAGCTACATACATTTTAACATCTTTGGGCAACGAGAAGAGCGAGTGGAAGCGTTCCACATACGCATTGAACTCTAAGCCGCTGCACCACAATCCTTCATCAAATAAATCACCTAGAATATCAAATAATGTTATCATTCATTGCACCTGACATTATCTTAATTGAAAATGACATTCTGAAGGTGTGGAAGATAGCCAGTATTTACCAAAAACAATGCAATAAATAAAAGTGATAGACTAAGTATAAATGGCTTACAGAAGAGAGATTCTACAATTTATTTAAATGAAAAATATTAATAAATATTATTAAAAATAAACTAGTGTTTTGCTAAGATAACACAATGAAGTGTTGTTATGAAAAAATAGGTAGAAATATACCATAATAAGAACAAAGAACAAAATAGCTTATAATCAAGTCAACCTTTAGGGGTCAAATTTGTATTTATTTTTATTGCACATCTCTAAAAGTAAAAACTATAATAATTGTGCCTACAACATTATTTACGCCTATTTATATATAATAAAATGAATACAGATATAGCATCTAAAAAATAACAATATCGATCCACTTAAAAAACCAGCAGTTAATTTTAATACAATACTAGGTACGATCAATATATGAGTAATAATAACACATCTGGAGAGGAGCTGTGAAAACTATTTTTGTATTGTGGCAAGTTAAAAAAAATCACAGCAAAGTGACCTGACTCAAATTGTCAAACAATATCAACAGCCCGGCTAGCTCAGTCGGTAGAGCATGAGACTCTTAATCTCAGGGTCGTGGGTTCGAGCCCCACGTTGGGCGAATTTTTTTTATTTTTATCGAGATGTTTTTTTTTCCGAATAGATAAAATAAATTATTTGAATTGGAAAATTTATAAATAAATTTGAATTTGCTTAATGAAAATTTTTTGTAAAATTCATGGCTCACAAGTCGCAAGTTAAAAACAGCAAAAAAATCATGTAAATTTTTTTTAAACTAATATTTTAACTATATTGGTTCTTTTACTTTAAGCAACATAATGACGATTACTAAAAACAAAACTATTTTTTTTTAATTTCTAGTTACTGATATTTTTATATTTTACACAGCTGTAACTTCAATTAAATTCATTGCAAAAAATAGTTAAATTCAGTTTACAGCTTTTTGACACAAATGAGATATGATTAATATTGTTCTTATATTATAAATAACATTTCTCAAGCAAAACCAATCCTTTTATAAATATTTTCATTATGTGTTAATTTGAATCTGTTAAAAAGAAACTTGCAAAAAGGGAATTAAGTGAACAGTAAAAAAATAGCTCACCTAATACAAAAACAACATCTGGATGATGTAGAGATATTGCTGTTTGGAAAGCTCGGTGCATTTGCCATTCTCTTCTCAGTTTGTCAAACCAATGACCGTTTCTTAAGCCCAACAAATGGGTATCAGCTAATATCATAACATTGACTGGCTGTTCGTTTTCATGAAAACTTTTGATTTCCAGTTCTGGCCATGAACACTAAAAACAAAAAAGATTTTTATGCAATTCCTGAATCGAACACACAATGTATGGAGGAAATACACAGGGAGAATTTGCTGCTGCTGCCGGCATCAAATGAGCAACTGATCACAGTACCTGGCAGCTCAACAAAAACCGTTCTTTACTCATATTCAAAATGAGTGCTGAAGGAGAAGCTGAGAAGCTTAATATGGAACTTGTGCTTTTAGTATGTAAAAGAAAATTTCCCCAATTCTGGATACATCCAATAGGATAATGTTATAACATCTTAAAAGACTAGATGGCCTTGGTGAATTTCACACTCTATTTATGCAGCTACAGCAGGATGAAAATAGTTTTTTCAAATTATTTTAGAATCTTCTTCCTTTGATGAATTGGTCAACACTTTGAATTGATAAGAGAAACTCAAAAGTGAAGAAAAGTATTACACATCAGGAAAAGATTGTATTGGCTTAAGGTAAGCAAAAAAATGTTGAATATGAAGACAGAGAGAATTGAGAGTTTTTGCTGTGTACAGGCTCCCTATACTGCCAGTGTATGTTTGACGGGGCAGCAAATCGACTACCTAAAATGGCCCCGGCCATTATCGAATAATGGAGGCATAGTAGTGAAAAATATTTAGTATTTCGCATAATTTATCAGTGTTCTTCGTATTAATGTGTGATTTTAACACGATTATCAAACCCTCAAAAAATAATTTTAAATCGTGGCGTTGTTTTTAGCTTAGTTCGTGAAGTTTTTCGCAGTCCAGTGTAACTTTAACACACAATTACCCAGCAAAATGCTGAAAAGTGTATTTCCTCTCTATGTTTACCAAAAACTTTGCCTAGTGTCCGAGTGTTCAAAAAATAATATTTTAGCTGAAAAATGAGTAATTTTATGTCACTTATATGAAGTTGACAACCCAACGGCTCACAAGAAAACCTTTTTTATTTGTATGGAATTATTCAAAAGTACAAGGCGAAGTTAGAGGTGACGACAGAATTTTATTTGTATCTTTTCCATGACAAAATAAACATTTTTTATAAGTATTACAATATCTCTTTTATATGCATTTCCAATATGAGTACTTTATATATTACAATACATGGTAATTACCTGCAAAATAACGATGTAATAAATCAAATATTCACAGTAAAAAAACACTCCAACTACAGCACCAATAAACTTTAGTATATTCTTGCTGCTGAGCCTCATGGCACTAATCTTTCATATCATAGAATTCCGTGATGTTTGGATATGTCTGTTATAATATTGTGTTTATTATTAATAAGTAATCTCAAGAACACCGCACAGTATACCGCTTTACCGGCACAACATTTGATAACGATACGACTATTTGTGTGTGGTTTTGACCATAGAGTATATACAAAGTTTTGACATTGACAGTACTTGTATTGTTTACATTATTTTAAGCTTTAGGGAGGTGACGTTAGGGCTGTTTACCATAGACTATATACCATTAGGTACTTCGTTAAATATTTTAATACCCATATCGTTAAATAAAATAAAAAATACAGCGAAAATATATTACATAAAAATACAAACATTTTTTTTATTAAATAACGCTTACACATTTTAATCAATATTAATTACATATAATATGTTCAAGCAGTTTGAAAAAGCTACAAAAATACAAGCAATTCGTATGATGCACGTTGGTATCGATTATAATTTTCAAAATATCACCTAATAGAGCTATAGGTGACGACATTTCATATAATGTATTAGCCAGTACATGAGCAAGGTTTTAAGTGGTGATGATACAATATAAATTTTGCCTATATCAAAATGATGATTAGAGTCAGTTCCACGGTTTTCTGCTGTAACACACAAAATGGCTGTTTTTATTAAACTTGCTCATTTACAATGTGTGTACAATGATGTTATGTTATCCAAAAAACAAAAAATCATTGTCAGATTCAATATTTAAACAATTAAAACATATACTCTGAATACTTGTAAAAATTGACAGATTCGAAAAAAAAGTATGGAGCCAATCAGAAAAATCAGAATGAATCGTGGTGTAAAAGCTGTATCAAAAAAGCTGTAAAGATGCATAATATAGAGTGTACGCGTGCCAGAACGATTCATTTATTAATACAGCGACAAGCAAAATGCGACTGGCTAATTGACAAGAACTACAGTTACTTTTAATTATATTGTCTATGAATGTCAAACCACACTACAAAATATTAAAAAAAGTCAGAGAACTGTCAGTTCGTTGTTATTGTGTTCTATATTTTAGTAATGAATATATATTTAGCTTAAAAGTTTCGTCTGCATTCAATCTATGACTTATCCGTTCCATAAAGGGTAGGCCCTTAAACTGGTATACTTTAGATAGGAATTTTACTAAACTATTTTACTAACATGTCGTAGTAATTATTATTTTCTTGAACTTGTTACATTTTTCGGTAATCATTAACACTAGAGTCTGAAACAAAGTGACAGCTAATATCGTGTAATTGCTGCCAACAGAAAAACATACTTTTTTTCTCTCTCTCTCGCACTTATACGTAAATATTATTGTTTATACCTAAGAGCGAAACGCCAGTTTGGTACAAGTAGGACTTTATTCGGGTCCTATTTGGATGAATTTGTGTTTAGGAATTTGTTTCGTTCCCCAGGCAGCAATATGTTCGGAGTATTTCTAACAGTTATAAAAGACAACTACGATTCTTAGGTATGTACAATATTTACAAATAATATTTAATAATAATTATTGAGTAATATTAAGAACTAAAGATGTTTACTTTTAAGATTACGAATATGGTGTTGTTCTTAGGTATAAACAATAATATTTACGTATAAGTGCGAGAGAGAGAAAAAAAGTATGTTTTTCTGTTGGCAGCAATTACACGATATTAGCTGTCACTTTGTTTCAGACTCTAGTGTTAATGATTACCCATTTTTCTACACGTTATTATTATTTCACTTTTACATAAATTTAAATTATATTTAAAATCTACTTTATCACTTTGTTAATTTTTTTTTGAATTCCTGTAATTCTCAACCTATCAAATGAAATTGTTACAATTCAGGAAAGTCATCCATCCATATTTGATGTAAAAATTGCACAGAATTATTTATTTATTGAACTTTTTTCCAAAGTTATAAATCATGTCGGTTCACTGGAGTCCCGAATTAACAAAATGGGAGTTCAGAGATCTCCAGGCAACTGCGATGGCAGTAGACTGGTCAGGAAATAATATTCTTCTCGCTGGAAAAAGATGCCTCGCCATAAAGCATCTCAGTTCAGAAAATGATACCAATGACACCATAAAAAAAATCGTCAGGCAAAGCAAATATGACGTGGCAGGTGCTGAGTGGTGTCAAACTCAACATGGACAACGATTATGCGCTATATCAGTAAGTTTTTATTTTTCGATTTCTTCATTTATGTTATGTTCTTAACTTTGAGGTCTCAAATGGCGTGACAATATTTTTAGTTGACATTGGTTTACGAATCTTGAGTCCTATCCATCAGTGGCGGTTCTAGGTACTGGGCTAGGTGGGCTAAGCCCGACCTGCATTTTCACCCAAAACTTTAGATGGCTGAATAAAAATGAACAGCAATTCGGCCGCTGAACAAATTAAATACATTTATAAGCGTAACTAACCTTTCCCAAATGAATATAATATCTTTGTTTAAATTTTCCTCTGTCAATATAAAACAATGCCATGTCTACCTACAATAATATTCTCGATTGTTTTGTATTACAATTTTAAGCTGAGCCGGCATAAAAAAAACAATAACCCTATAAATAATTCATAGAGAACATTCAACGTGACGTCAGTCTGGCAACACCTATGTATTAAAGGTTCAGGGGCTAAAGCTTTCCAGCCCGCAATCATAGACAATATTTCTTTACACTGGGGCGCAATCTAACACGATTCGATTTTGTTTGTATTTGTATGTACGGAAACGTCATCAAACGCACAGGACTGTTTCAAATTTACTGGCTTCTGTCATTCATTGGGGGCTAAAATGATTTAGCCCATGCGCCATACACAAATACCAATAGACAAATACCAAATCGATGTATTGTTTAAAAGTGACAGCTCTGTATTGCTTTTTGTACTTGTTATTTCACTTTGAAAGACAAATTTAAGGTTATTATTTTATTATTTCTTACTTACTTAGCATTGATTTTATTATATAGTAATTTATGCTTTGCAGTAGTGTCGTAGTATTTGTTAATTTGCTTGTAGATTAATGCATAAGATGAAGTGGAAGCATGCAAAATTTCGTAAATAGTATACAATGCTATGCTTTTCTCTAGCCCACCCATGATTTCAGGTCAGGAACCGCCACTGCTATCCATGCTTAGCCCGAATATATTAGAAACAATAAATGATTAGAAGTAGAATTAAAGTAAAAACAATAAATGTGTGATTGTAATAATATTTACGACATTTTTGGTACAGACAAAACAGACGACCTGTAGTCATGGCTCTTTATTTACGATCTAGGCATGGAAGCGGTTAAACTGTCAATCTAAAGATCTAAAAATTGAGCTTCAAAAAAACTCGTATAATCAAGGAAATAAGTATATAGTATTTTGGTTTTTTGTTTTAGACATTTAGCCCCTTGAACTCCATGGTGCTGTTATTTGCTGTAATAAATATATATTTTTTATTTATTTTGATAGAGTAATCAAAGGGTAGATATTTATCATTGGAGAAATGGCGATCTTACCGGTATCCATTCGTTAAGAGGGCACACTAGAGTTGTAAGCGACACCCATTGGCATAGAGAAGATCACAACCTAATAGCCACATGCTCCATCGACACATTCACACACCTGTGGGACTTGAGGGATACCAGACGACCAGTACTTTCACTGTCTGCTGTTGGTAAATGCTTTTCTTTTTATGATTCGATTTCAACCTTTAAACACTTAGCGGCCACATATAGGGACTACGGATTTTCGTTGTTCGCTGCCCAGCGGTCCCTTGAGGGTCCAGCGAGTTTTGCAAGAGCATTACATTGATTTACAGTAACAATATACAAACTATAGATGTTAGATTAAATAAGTTATGAATTCAACTGAGATATTAAATTTGAATCGTTCAAATTATGTACATTCACAAGTGCACGGATGAACTTGAACTGACGCTTAGTAAATGAATGTTTCATATTTATATAAGAAATAAATGTATCATTGAGCTTAAAGCCATAGCTGGCGAAAAAGATTAGCCCATGGGAATGCTCACAGATTTGAATGGTGAGTAGTTTTAAGAATTATATTTATTTTTGTTTGTTGGAAAAGGTTTTTTGATTATATTTATGTAGGGTATAAAAGTGGAGAACCCAGCATATGTTGATGTTCATTTAAAATCGGAAGACTGTTCAATTATTATTAATCAATCAATATTTTTTTCTAAAATTTTCTGGAAAAAGAGTTTACGAGTGTCCTTATTTCGGTGAATTAGTTTTATCCCTTGTTCCTGATTAAATGTTCGTGTCTTTCTGAATTTGAGATATAATTAATTGTCTTTGTGAAAAACTACTTGGGTAGTGAACTACTCCTAATACCCAAAGTGTGCTAGCAGATAAAGGTGAAACACTTTTAACACATTGGATGCGAGAAAAATAAATTATTATCCTCACCCACTCACACAAATTGGGAGAAAATAATCTTACATGGCGGAAAACAATGATTTCTGTTCTGTTTTTTGTACTGCACTTGTGTATTTTGTCAAAATTGTTATCTAGTGCGAATGACCTTTGTGTGTAAGCATTATCTCATCTAACCTCATATAATATGTGCTAAAATGCTGTTACCGAATGTTCAAAATAGTATTCTTTAATTGCGGTGTAAAAAAAAAGATGCTGGGCGACTGAATATACAACAGTTTTTGTAGAGCAACTTCTGTTCTGTTTATTGTAGTCAAATATAGTAAACATTTTTCTAACGATGCGTACTGAAATTTTCAGCTGGAGCATCCCAAGTACAGTGGAATAAAGTTTCTAGCAATTTACTTGCGACAGCTCACGATGGAGACGTTAAACTTTGGGACAAACGAAAAGGGTGTTCACCCGTGCAGTATATTTCAGCACATCTTTGCAAAATTCACGGCTTGGACTGGAGTCCTCACCACGACTATCAACTCGTGACCTCTAGCCACGACGGCACAATCAAATACTTCGACATCAACAATCCTAGGAGAGTAGAAAACACAATCACAACCAATTACCCAGTTTGGCGAGCCGTTTACACTCCGTTTGGAAGCGGATTAGTCACAATGGGAGTCGGGTGGGGCGGAGTCACCAGAGGAGACCAAACTGGCGTAGTAGGAATATGGGTCGGAGGAGCTCTGGTGCACCGTCTCGTTGGACATTCAGATGTCGTTCTACAAATGCAATGGAGACCAAATTTAACACCATCCAATTTCCAATTAGTCACGTGGGCCCGAGATCAAACTCTAAGACTGTGGACCATGCATCCTTCGTTGCTTAAAATGTGCTCCCATTATCTATCGGATGATGACACAGAAGATGATTCTTTGAGTGACAGTAAGTTTCATTAAAAAATCTGTTACCTATTCAAGAGCATGTTTTCATACTGACACAAAATGAAAAAAAAAATGTTTGGATGTAATTCAAATGTTGCGCTTCATTCCTTTTTCTATTAATGTAGAAAACTTCTATTCGTACTGGAATAGCTAAAGCGATATTTAATAATTCTTGTAGGCCTGAATCCATTACTCTCTCTAGCTTATTATAAATAACAATTTAATTAAAAACGAACTATTTCTTTACAGCCATAAGTTATGTGTCGACCAATGAATATCCAGATTCATCGATGACAGACCCTTCAGATGTCCAAATGGTAAACCTCAAGACGAATACTTACTTTACAATTTCTACTGAAACCATATTAAAATAATTTCCTGAATAGTAATAAAATTCTAAAATCTAAGCTGAATGTGTTTTGAATACAATGTTTTGTATTTGCTTTGTACATGCTTACAAGGTTGGTACTTAATAAAATGCTTTTTTTGATCAGCTTAGTCTCTTCTAGTGACAATTTTTTTAGACATTGAACTAATATTTATATATTATAACAATAAATATAATCACAATCAATATGAAATGTTGAGTGGTGAAGAACTGCATTGATATTCAACGTTTTAAATAAAAGAACCTTGTAGAAATATGTAAAGTGAATACAATAAATATTATATCCTGCATTAATGTGCTCAACGTAACTGCGTAGTCATTAAGAGATTTCTTATACATGATAATAAGCCCCCAGTTGTATTTATAAAAAAAATATGTATCGATAATCATTTTTAGTAATCTAACTATACTTTTTTATAGGTAAAACTATCATCATATGAACCCCACCAATCTCTACGAGATGAGTTTGAATCAGTGAAAAATATAGAAAATATCACAGTGACGGAAATCGACATGGATCACAAAACATGCACAGTTAAAACTGAGGCAAACGGCTATACTGCTGTTTTGAAAGTTGCATTCCCGTGCTCTTACACGCTGGATTTATCGATCCCTCGATTCACTTGGTTGTCGGGCACAAACATAGACAACAATTCCACAATTAAAATATTGCAAGCAATAAATCTCGCCGCTTATAATCGTATTCGCGTGCACAGCCCGTGTCTACTGCATTGCTTAAAATTATTGACAACCTGCTTACAGCAAGTGAGTGTTTAAAATTTGTATTAAACCTATTGCAGTATCTCATATTCCTTATTGAAAAATATAACATACTTATAAGAATCACCCAACATCACCAGCATGAAGAAAATGAGATAAACTATTTATTTATAAAATTTCTTAACCCCTCTTAATCCATGCTGAAAGAGTGGTTCTCTGAAAATTAATTGGTTAGCCAGTATAAACCGGCCTAACATTATCAGCAAGTTGTTTTTCAATCTGTTGTGTTTTTTAAATAACTGATTCTGCGCCAATATCTGATTTGTTTGGTCTAGGTTTTTGGATATTTTAAATTTATTTAACCTTCCTATCGCGTGAATAACGTATCAAATGTCTTTCAGATCCCTATCAAATCTAAAGATGATGGAAATCTTAATAAAAACAATGAAAACAGACCTCTGTCAGAATGCAGCGACAGTGCTGCAAACGGGTTGGGCGATAACTGCATTCCGTTCCCGAGAACATGCGGCGCTAAATGGTGTTGCGTTGGGACTCTGGTAGTTTTCAATCGGCCTCCGAACGCTAAAAGAATGTCTCTGAAACCCGAGAGTTCGACGCCTCGTTCGCTCTTATCGCTCTCAACTCCGATAATAGTGCCGGGAGCGTACAGATCCCTCTCGCCGAGATTGACAACTTCACCGTCTCCAACAAACCCTGGACTCTCTCAAATGATGCACAGACCGCCCTCTCATTCTATAACGACATTTTATTTCCAAGACAGATGGGTATGAAACATTTATTTTGTTTAAGAAACTTTATTTTTATCCATTATTCTTTCAAAATGATGCATATTAAAGTAAGGGCTACTCTCAACTCTCTTGAGACATTTTTAATACAGTAATTTTCGAAATAGAGTTGACACGACCTGGCATAATCGATGCATAGATTATTATTAATATTATCCCATCAAATCACTTTTCCAGAAAGCTCCTTCAAGAAGGACTGGCAGTGGATTACGTAGTGGGGGAAATGCTCATTTCAATCCCCGCATCACCCTCTACAATGCCGATCATCTCTTTTTCCTCAACAAGCAATTGGCAGAAAAATACACAATCAACAACAAATCTATACCTGGTATGACATTTCATAAGCTGCAACTTGAGTTCATATATTGAAACAGCAATTGTCCAAGAATGAACACTCTGATTGCTTATTAACCTTTTTACAGCTATGTGGAATATATCTCAGTATGTCGAGGCTACCAAATTTCTAAATTTAAAAAAAAATGTATAGTTTACATTTGGATGAAAATGTTCCAAAAATGACATGAGCATATTTACGTCTCATGAAAGCATTTTAAATGGCTTTGACAATGATGTCATCTATTTGATTTTCGTTGAATTTGTCTTGTGAATACTTTATATTGATATTTTGATTCCTTTATGGTGAGAATATCATCGTCCACCAGTGTTTGTTAGCAGTTAAATGGCTTAATTATTATTCCAATACACACACAGTGACAGTGGCACCTGTTAAAATTCTCGCAACTCTCTTTCTCTTGTACTGTGCATTATGTACAGGCAAACTTACCAAGATGCCAAAGAAAAAGGACGTTACCTCTAAAATCAGTTTTTTTGTTAGAACTTTCATGAAGTGTGGCATTTCAATGAGAAATTTACTAATTTAGCGTGATATAATGTAATAGCAATGCACAAAATTGACTAATCATTTTTCTAGATATGTGTGAGCATAACGCCTCTGTCGCCAGTTCGCTGGGAAGAGTGGATCTGATGCAGGCCTGGCAGCTGTCCGCACTCACGGGTTCATCTCTGGAGAAAGACAAAACCGAGCCGTCCTATTATTCTTCTAACCCGTACAATTGCGATACGGATGACTTAATCAACTGGTCACTGCATCCATTTGGATCCAATATGATACACACATTGTAAGTGTAATTTCAAACAATTGTTTCGCAAATTTTAATTTAAACTAGTTTCTCATGCTGAGTTTAGAAAACGTCGCCTTCCATGGAAGATGAATTGCAGATGTCACCCAAAGAATTTTGGTGATTTTACAGGAGCAGCGAAAAACCTTGCATATGTAGAGGATTGTTCAACCACAGGGCATATTTAAACATGCAATAGCTCAGTCATGGGATAGAATTTCGGACATCTGATTGTTGCATACTCAACTCAATACAGCCTAAAATATTCCATACAGTGTTGTTCGGGTGGTATCTTCAATTCTTGCACACTTAACCTTTATCCGCTCGCGCACTGTGCGCAAAAGGAGTAGCACACTGCCCGAGCATTTTTTCGCAAAATATTCGCGACAAACGCATCCGTTAAAAAAATTATATCTCTAAATCTAGTTATACTGGTTGAGTAAAAAAAGAAGCATTATCAAAATAAAAGATTGTTTATTATTTACAAAAGCTTTATTTGTGTCCGAACTGATTTATTACGGTCTGCCTAAAATTACAAAACGGACATATTATTTCTTAAGAGTCGGACCTTGTAACGCAGATGTTTATATTACTCGTATGACAAAAATATTTATCGAAACCGAAAATAAAATTATGGATCAGTATCCCAAAGACATTATTCATATCTTTAATAATATTATCATAAATCAGTGTAATCCGATAGCGAAATGAACCATAATCAACGGCCCCGTACTGGACCGCTAGGCAATGAACGACACTAATCCCCTCTCCCGTACGGGACCGCTGGGCGTATAAAGGTTAATACTCAATAAAACGGAATCTAATCATTCTTTGATACCACTCTAGTGTCCAGGCATAAAATACAAACAGTTTCTTAGATTTGGATATCACTGAAATAAGAATATTCATCTTCATACCATTATCAGTAATAAGAAAGAACCGAATGTTTTTCAATGCACTGCTTCCGCTCTCTGAAACAAAAGCTACACTGATTTTGATTTAGTATTTATTAAACAATATTATTTTAATCACACAATATTAAAACACAAATAAATACAGTACCAAGTGAGACATCTTTAATTTATTAGTTTTCATTTTGTAAAATATATGCTGTCAAAATTTCAGGATCAAGCATTACGCCAAAAGTGCAGACATCCAAATGGCAGCTATGCTTTGCTGCGCATTCAGTATTTATTATAATACACACATGACGGGTAGCAAATCGAGTGATCTATCGACAAATTCAAACGTAAGCCATTTACATATTTGATCAAAACAATCAATCAGAATATCTAGTATCACTGTGAAGTTTATGTAATATAATATATTGTTTTGGTCACTGTAGTACATGAACTGTTTTTATTACAATCCATTATTGAACTAGTAATTCTGCCAAGTTCTGTGCTTGGTCCTGTAAGTGTGTATACAGAGTATTAAAAAATATTTTTTAAATAAAGTATCATCTGGCAAGAATAAATGGTCTGACATTTTTATATTTGTTAACCTTTTAGCACGCCGGCAATAATTTGCAACTATTAATTTAATTAGTTATTGACAAGATAACTCGTCGCTGGCATATTGAGCACGAAAAATATTTCGAGAATGTCGTCTGTGGCAGCCATGGAGTTAAAAATGCTTATCAAATGGCTTTTTTATTAGTAACTACCTATACGTGTGAAGAAACATTTTCCACAATGAAGATCAAACTGAAGATCAAAATTAAAATACAACCATATTGCATCTGTTTTGCGTATTCACACCATGAATTTTGAGCCTTGTTGCAGAATTAGAAACAATTTGGCGAAAAAGTTTGTGAACCCCTGCTTCACATGGTGATCAGGGATTTTCCAGGATGACTATCTGGCTATAAGAGGATGTAAGTCCACTTGAGCATCCACGGCATGTGCCCAACCCTAGCCTTTCATCTGTTTTTAATAATCTACATTAATAGAGGCTCCTATCACTTTTAGGGTGTTCACTGTCAATACTTGGTGGAAAGGCATTATATTAATAAAAACACAATAATCCTTTGTACTTCATTCCACTTTATTTAATATGTCAGGACCGGTTTCGCTCATTGCGAGCATTGTCAACTGATCAGTTGCCAATGCTCGCAATGAGCGAAACCGGTCCTGACATATTAAAGAAAGTGGAATGAAGTACAAAGGATTATTGTGTTTTTATTAATAGAGGCTCCTATCTCGAAAAATTTGACCATGTCAGCAATAACAAACAATACATGCATTGAATGAGTGACTCATGATTAGTCATTATAATATTGAGCGTAATATCCAATTTGAATAAAAGCTTGCCTCTACATAAGTCTTATAACATAATAATATATATGTATATTGAATAAAGAAATATTTCGACAATTTGCAGACTTTCAATACTCAAGATTATTCTTCTCAGATTGATTGACAGTTTTTTTGTTTAATTACAGAAAAAATAGTGAATATACAGTGGAACCTCAATCTACCGTTCTTGCATTGTTCGTTTTCCCGCATGGATCGTTTATTTTTCATAGTCCCATCCAAACACCCAAAATAACAATGTAAAATAATCCCGCATTAATCGTTCCCCGATTTACCGTTTTCCTCGATCTATCGTTTAAATATTTTGGTCCCGCCACAAACATTATCTCGATTGACCGTTTTCGTTGAATATTTCTCATAAATAGTCTTGCCTCGCATCTTTTTTTGCGATTTTTTCAGTGGAACACCGATCTTCTGTTTTCACTATCTTCGTTTTATAGCATGGATCGTTTATTTTTTACTCGACCAAGACCAGTAACAACAATGTTTAATAATTCCACGTTAATCATTTACCGATTTCCTCGACCTGTCATCTAAATATTATTGACCTGTCTCAATTACTATCTCGATTGACCGTTTTTGTTACATATATTTCATTATTCGTTCATAAATAGTCTTACACCGCATCTGGTTGCGCGAATTTTTCTAACTCAAAAGTCAAAACTAAAATGCCTAAATGAAGAAAACTAGAACTCTAACTGAGAAACTGAAAACAATTCAAGGCGCGGAAAAAAATCTAGGAGAAAAACAAAGCGACATATGCATATGGCAAAAAAAGTATAAATACCAAACTACAAATAGGCAACTGAGTATGTACTTAAGTTATCTTAAGATTCAAGTTATCTGGAAGTTATTTGAATATTATGCATTTTTTGGTATTATTTGAAGATTTCCCGCATTAGTGGTTTCCCGCATTATTCGTTGATTTCTTACGGTCCCTTGGAAAACGTAGAATCGGGGTTTCACTGTATTTAATAAACCCATTTCACTAAAAATTACTCATCAATGGGTTATCACAGTTTGATTAGAATTGTGTATCTCTGCAGCTCAATTGTCTATTGTCAGATAAGGCATAAATTTTAAATATATATTTTTTTACCACTACTAGGGAAGTAGCAGTTCCCCGTACAATACTATACACAATCTGAGTGAAATAAATGTGGACAGCTGGGGGATCCCGATCTCTAAACACGACCGTACCAACTCGTGCTCTGATTCGACTGACATCAATCCGAGCTTCTATGAGACGTCGTTGAACTTACTAGGAAAGTGCGAAGAGACACCGACTTCTCCCATCTTGGATCCGTCCATCGCACATCTCTACCAGTGCTACATGCGAGTTTACGCAGAAATATTGCATCGTTGGAACTTACTGGAAGCACGAGCTGAGGTAAGCTTTAATGCGTAAAATTTACAGTGTACTTATTGTTCCTCCTTCAACAAAAATCAATCGCAATTATTTGGATACCTTAATAATCATACTCTGAATCCAAATAGATTTTTTTTAACATTTAAAAAAATCTTTGACCATTTATGCTCTCTACATGGAGTATATGGCTACTGCTTATCACCTGTCAATTGCTTTGCTTCCTCTTATGACACGCCAGCATCCCTCAGTTCCAACGAATACTTCCTATGGATTGTACTTGACGATTATCCAGGACTTTTAACTGGGTCAAAATTATTTCATTAAAAACAATTCAGACTTCAAAAGATTGATAATATGTTTGCGCTTCCATTTAAAAAGGATATGCATTATTAAAATAAAAAGGCGAGGGTATTTAACAAATACTTTCTAACACAATGATATTATCAGCAAATTAATAGTGGTAGTTCACATGTAAAAACGTGTGTCTAATTGTTACAGGTTATGAAGCAAGTATTCAACAGTGAAGAACCTAAACACAGCGGTGTTGAGCTAGTCAGTGAATGTTACAGATGTAATATTGTCGTAAGGAAAGGCCGTTGCACCAACTGCTCTCTGGTCGCGTTCAATTGTGTCATTTGCAACATCGGAGTGAGAGGATCGGCAAACGCTTGCCTGATCTGCGGCCACGGCGGACACACCGCCCATCTAGAAGAGTGGTTCACTAAATACAATGTGTGCCCCACGGGGTGCGGCTGCAGATGTCTCATCGAAACCGGTAACGTGATGGATAGGTAACATCAAAGCAATCGTTTAGTTCAAAATGTCAAACACTTTATTAAATACATTATTATATAACTCAGGGGTTTCTTATGGAACAATCATACAGCTATTATTTGCAAATAAGCATATTCAATATCAATCATTCCATACATAAAATCAATTTTATATTTATATGTTTAACCATTTCTCTATCCCACCGTTTAGATTTATTATTGTAGTATTGCGCATATTTAAATATTTTTAAAACAACAAAATTTCTATATAGAATAAAATATATTTGAGAAAAGAATATTTTAACATGACACTATTTAGATAATTTTAACCTTGGAGTGTGGGAGTGTAATTCAAAGGCTCGTATTTAACCGGTCTGAATTTTAACACAGTTTCGGTCATAAATGTTATCACAATGGTCAAATTTTATAAAATAGTCATGATTAAATAAAATTTAAAAAAACTTAACCTAACCAAAATGGTTATAAATTCTGACCGTATAATATTTTTATTCTGACCATTCATATTTTTTTCTGACCAAAAATTGAATTTTATTTTGACCGAAAGTTTATTTAAATTCTGACCAAAAATTGATTTCAACTCTGACCATTTATTTTGTTCCCTAATTAAAATATTGTGGCTCAGCAGGGTAAGGGTTAGTAGCCAATACGTCACCATAGTTAATAAAGCCACAAGGGTTAATGTTGCAAATCCATCGTCAGAACTATCTTTAGTTAGTTCATAGGTTCCCAACCTTTTTCGGGTGGCGACCCCTTTTTATAAAAGCCATGTGACCTGCGGCCCCGATGCAATAAGGTAATTTTAGTTGACTGTAGTTTGAGTTTTGTTCAAATCCAAAATCGAAAAAAAGTTGGCGGCCCATAGGTTGAGAACCCGTGAGTTAGTTAGTTCTAACAATGGCGTGAGGTTGAAATAATTTTGAAATAACTAATATAATTCTTGTGTAAATAAATATTTTGTTTTTTTTGACCTCATTCTAATCGACATGTTTAAAATTTTCACACAATTCCTACACGCAGTGTTCTTTTGGCAATTATTTTGATCAAGTAACTCTAAATGTATAATGCAATTATTTTTCAAGTAACTAAGTATATTAATTGGTAGCTTTCTTTTATTTTGGATAGTAAAATACATTGCATTTCTTTTAGTTTGAGCTTTATTTTTAAATAATCATTCTTGAAGTATTTGAAGTAGCAGTAATACGAGGCCCAGATCTCCGTGCAGTGCTCATGATCGCTATACAAATGATACGCGCTACAAAAACATTGAATATTACTTCTAAAGCGGTCATCCATGGGAAAAAGGGTCAATCATCTATACTTCTGTTGGATATCACTGGGCTTACATTTATGATCTCCCTGCATTTTTAAACAGAATAAATTTTATAGCACTTTCTTAGGTTATTTTAAATGTATGAATGTAATTTACTTCAACAAATAAATGGTTACTTATATAATTATTGCCTGCCCCAGCTGTACCCATCATAAATGATATCCTAGAATATTACATTGGAAAATATATTTTTGAAACATAAAATGGCATTTAATCACTGGCAAAGCATTTGGTAAAAGACTACCTGAACGTCGATTATTATTTGACGTTTAATCCAATATGGCCGTCGTATCAGTTCTGCCAGTACAAAAACATAAGTCACTCGTTAATTATTATTTTTAATTAATATACATACCTAAGAAATGTAATTCTGTCTGATTACCCTTAGAAATACTCCAAAACACACTGCCTGGGAAGCATAACGAATTCCTAAATACAAATTCGTCCAAATAGGACGCCAATAAGCCCCTACTTGTGCCAAATTGGCGTTTAAGCTTTCGTTTCACTCGCATCCACATATCGTGTATATTCGATTCTCAATACATGGAATATACAAAATAATGTGTGTACCAGACAGTGTCTAGATATGTCGAAGTATTTCTTCTTAAAAAGTACTTGTTATTATTATCGATCCACTTCTTGCACTCTTCTATTGACAGCACTGACACGACAGCCATATTGGATTAAACGTCAAATAATATTCGGCGCTCATGTAGTCTTTTACCAAGCATTTATTTATAGATTTTCAATACGATGTTTTTTGCCGAACAATGAAGAAAATGTTATTTTTAATATTATTTTTCTACTCTGTCAGTGTACACCAATTGTCACTGACATAATCTAGCCAAAGACTGTTATTTGTGTATTTATCTAATATAGATATCTGATTATCAGGTAGTGAAAAATAATACCATATATAGTTAACAGAATTTTGTATTATTTTCATGCCTAATCAGTCTAAAAGTCTAGGAAATAATAAACGTGTCTACTTCAAATGTTGCAAGTGTAAATAAAAGTAAGCAACTTCATAGACAAATATTATTTTTGTGATAATACATAAATTAAATTTTGATATCTGTATATAATGTATTTTCTCAATAAAAAAAAAAATTCCAATCAAACTTGTGACTTATTTACCTTTTCTGTGTTTTATGTATTGTCTTTGCCAATTTTAAAACAAATATTGAGTTGCAATACATAAAACAGTCGACCCCTTTCAGATAGAACATAATGTAATGATTGATGCATAGAAACTCTTCTGTTGAGATAAATTCTTTGAGTCCAAATGCTCCAGATTGGGAGTGGATATTATTGAAAATATGCACCCTTCACTTGCTGCTCCTGGAATACTGAAAAAACATTGAGGACTTTTTTTTGAATTAAGTTAATTCATGTGACGTTTCAGTCTCAAAAACGTATACCCACCTACCACTAATACTGTTTGTTTTCAATTATTCGCATTCTAAGTTTTAAAAAAATCAGGATTTTTTTGGGTCATCGAGTCAACAGGATACCACTATCAAAAGCAGTAACAATATGCCACTTTTAATATATTATGTATGCTTGTCCTGACAATTTTAGCCATTTCTTAAAATGGTAGTGTTGAAAAAATAAATATTAGAGTTGTGGAGATTTGGAAGAAGAGTGTCAATAAAAGACTTTTTGGAAAATTAATTATTTATTTCACAAAGCATAGAAAATTTGTGATTTAAGGCTAGTTAGTGTCAAGTAAATTTTATTTAAAAACTGTTAAAAACCTACTTTTACATATCTTTACACAACCAATGAAATATATTCTTGTGCAGAGGGTGAGTTGAAGAAATTTATTCATGAAATACTTATACTATTGAAAATTTTGGCTACATTAGAAAAAAACTTTAGTATTTTTTTAAATTTAACACGGTAAACATATTATTTTTTTTACTGAAAATCCTACAAACAATCAAACTCATATTCTGCAAAAAATCTGATGATTTCATTGCAACTTTGCTTGTTTCAAGGTTCTCACTCCTAGCTGTTGGAAAATAGCAAAGACTTGATAATCTGCCTACTATAAAACAAGCGATTTTTTTGAGAACATTTCATCAGTTGGATGCAAAACTTGTTAAACTACCATTTTTTTCAAAAACTTGTTTTGTGTGGCTTGCATTTTTTTCATATTTGACATTGCAGCGTATGCCAATGCACCAATTATTTTTAAGTTGAAAGATCATACAAGAAAAGCTCGATGAGAATATTTTTTGTTAGTCACCCGAGGAGAAAAATTAACATCCCAAACCCTTAAGTCTCAAATTTAAATTGAAAAAAATATAAATTTGGCATTAACCTTACCGGGAATCGAACCTAGACCCACCTCATCGGTAGAGCAAGTGGGCGACTTAGAATTAATTGGTTATTTATTATGTGTCAAAAGGGCTTCACTATTATTTTTAAATAATTTTCTCAATTGAACCAAGTATTCTTATATCTAAATATCAGTTAACCTAGTTCTGCATTCAGCTGTCAATTTTACGTATCGTTAAACACACAGCAAAACTTGTACCAATCGTTGTGAATTTGATTAATTACCACATATTTCAAATTTGCAAAAAATTCTACACCTTTTCTCTTTGTAAATTGTGAGAAAATGTTTACCGACATTATGAAAATGTCTTTTATTATTAGATGCATGTTGTGAAAACTCTACGTTATATTGGTATGGTGTACTGGTGAAGTATTGGGCTACTCGACTTTGTGTAGCAGTCAGCGTGCCCCTAGGACCAAAGGTTTGGAGACTGATGCACTTAAAGCAGCAGTAGCCTAACTGCGAGAAAATATTGGTCATCGCCGGAGTTATTGCAGTGACATCGTTGGAGCCAAAAGTTCATTGATTTATTTCAAATATGCAGCAGCAAATATCACACATATTTATTTGTTATAATTAAAGAAGTGTCTAATGACTAATTCATAATTTTTAGAAAAACATTGTCCATGAGTTTCGAAAGGTTGGTAACCTCTAGGCTAGAGGCTTGATTGCTTGTAGGGTCTATAATCCTTCGAATGAAGTGAAAAAAACATTTTTAATGAAACTATTGCTGAAGAGTTGTTTTTTTTTCTTTTAAATTCATGTGACAAATTAAAGTTTTTATTTTGCAGAAAATTTATGAATCCTTTTCAAATATATTTGTAAAAATGCTTAAAGATTTTTTACTATTTTGAACTCGATCAAATTGAAAATATTGTGTCCAGTGCTCAAAAAGGCTCTATATGAAAAATCCTTGAATCAATATTCATCATTTCAAAAACTATTCGATACCTGAAATAACAATAATTTATTTTGATAGTACTAAAAAAGGTACATATATTTAATATAATTGTATCTAAAAGTAAATATCATTTGAATAATTTGATTTCACATTTTTTTAAATTTCGTTTTCTTGTACACAATATTAATTATTAGAATACAATTTTTCACTGGATATATTATTATACTGCCCTCGAACAAATGGTAACAATTAAAAACTCACAGCAACAACTCTTAGCAGATTTTTAAGATTTCGACTGAAGGTGCTTGGTGGAATTTCAATATAAAATTTGAATCGTTCAAACTATGTACATTCTCACAAATTTTGTCACTAACGACCCGGGTTTCGCCTTTCGGCATCTTCAGGCATTCAAGTGCACGGATGAACTTGAACTGACAGTTCTGACGGATGAACTTGAACTCAGTTCAAGTTCATCCGTGCACTTGAATGCCTGAAGATGCCGAAAGGCGAAACCCGGGTCGTTAGTGACAAAATTTGTGAGAATGTACATAGTTTGAACGATTCAAATCTTAGCAGATTGTCAATCTATCGTTTTCAAGATGCAATAACAAACGGTACAAGAACTCTAATATTTATAAAACATGAATTGTTTACATTGTTAAGGTTTGATTATTTTTTAATGATCAATAAACAATGCATACATAAATAATCAAAACATTTAGTTTATGTATTAGATTTATAACTTATTAAAATGATTTTTACTAGAAAACAAGGTATTGAAAATGATCTTTTGAAGTTCCACTGTACCAAATCAATTGGTGTAAAAATGCCCTGAAAAATCTCAAGCCATTTCAAAACTAATCTAGAAATAATAAGGATTTGTTGAAAAAAGAATTTTCATAGGAATACAGGATCACATTATATTAAAACATGGTAATATGTGAATCTTAATTAAGTACATTTTGGAATGTCAATCTTCAATTATTTAAGTAACAGATACACTTCACTACACAATTAGAAGGGCAGTATAGGAAAAATATAACAAACATTTGAAAGGATATTTGAATGCAGATAATTATTAGGTACATATTATTAATATTGAGTGAAGAAATAGAATTTTTTGCGTGAATTAAACACAATAAGCTTGCAACCGAATTGCAATTACTATGAATCTTAATTATCGTTAACAATTCTTTTAATATTAATATTTTCATTGCGATTCTCTAAGTATTTACACATGTTTAAGGCAGGAAACCTTTGTTCTCTTTTTTACAAAGTTATAAATCTATTTCAAATTTTATACTGCTATTTTTAGCGATAAGTAATTTTAAAGTGAAGAGTATTATATCATTTGACAATGAAGTGATTGGTCGTTGAAAAATAGTAATAAATAATATATACAGAATCAAATACTTAGTATTGGCTCTAGTACAACTAAAAAGCTGGTTACCGAATATATTTTAAGATTGAACACTCACAGCGGTGTAACTACTTTTTTCAAAGAAAACCGTATATTATTAGACAATCAATTTGAAGATTACCAAAAACTAGTGGCGAAAATGGAAATTGGCTTAAATTATAAATTACACAATAAGTTTATTATGAAATGAATTCTACACTTAAAAATATACAAATAAATAGTGACAAATTTATAATAATAATGAGCTGTAACATAAAATAAACTACCTATCTTCCTTAGACTTTCCCCGTGTTTGAGTTGATAAAGTATACATGTCCCACCTTCTACTCAATTTCCATTTAATTTCATGTACAGCGGAAAGGTTCAAAATATGTTATTTATTTTTATAAAGCAAATATGAAATTATCTTTCAAATTGAATTAGATACAATTAGATAAAAACAAACATCACTTCAAATTGACAAACACCAAACGCTGTTTATTCTGCTATGTACAATAAACTTACAATCATTCGGTGTTCTGGTATGATTCTAACGTTAACTCTTTCACTGGCCACGTTAAGATTTAATTATGCTTTGAAATGTTTAGATTGTGACCCAAAATATCCATTACATCAGGGGTTTCCAACCTTTATGTTACTGCACCTCCCTTCGAAGAAAAAATATCTTCGCGCCTCCCCATCCTTTATTTCATATAGTAATAAAGACACGTTTTAAAGAGTAAATAAATATTTTGGACTGCTCACGCCTCCCAGGTTGGAAATCGCTGCAGTACGTGATTAAATTTTAAAAAAATAGGATTTTAAAAGAGGGACATAAAACTAAAAAAAATAATGACTAGGAAAACAATTGTTTCTTTTGATTCACACCATAAAATCACAGAAATTGTTGATAAATATGTGCATATTAACCAAACCTTTTGTTCTGGCTAATTAAGAGAATTTTTCGGTCTTACCAATTAAGCTTTTTGCATGGAATGATTCTTGCACAAGCTAAATTTCATATTGCCATTAACAGTTTTAAATAATGGTTAACAGTTTCAACAATGTATGTCGACGATTGAATAATAGTGTGAACATTTTATTATCAACAATGATGTAACAATTATTTTATCTTGTAAGCAAGGAAATAATATTTCTGCTGACCATATTTTTTATTGAACAAAAAAAATACTCTACTCATTTTTTTTTTTTTTGTAATGGTAATATTATTGCATAAAAAGCAACAATTTCATTATGATTTCTTACTAATCAAAAACCACTGCAACGCGATAGACTTATTTCAATTAGATAATTATTTTAACCTGTATGCACATTAAGTGATGAAGTGCTGATACCGATTTAGGTTTATAAATCTTTTTATTCAGGTGCTTTGGTGGCACATTTTGATATGTCAAAACATAATTTGAAAATAAAACAACTTCATATCTTTTTTAAAAAAATCACAGGGCAGCCAGTACACAACAAAGACACCTATTTTGTTTTGAGATATGGTCAGCCTATTAACGTGAAGGAAATAAATAGCTTCACTCGAATGGTTGTCTTTCAGAAAATTTACACTCTAACACATCGCTTAGATTCCACTTAGTTTCATTTGAAACATTTTTGCTTTACAATTTATAAATATTTTATAAGTACAAAATATTTCTTACTACGAAGCCTCAATTTTAAGCAGATTCAGAAGGCAAGATTTTTGATTCATTTTTCAATGAAGTTTATTTGAGTAGGCGTTGTTATTGGATTCTTTTCAAGATGTATATACCTACTTTTAAAATTATTTTATAATTATTATTGACGAATAATTTAATCTCACGTAAAAAAACCATAAATCAAATTTCTAAAAGCCAGATTTCGGGAAGCACTGTTCTAGTACAACTCTTATTTACAATAAATATTGAAAAAAATATTTTGGGTAATTTAAAAGTACTAAGAAAGATGTCTACTTAAAACAACAACAGATAATAATATTATAATATGTTTCAATCGGTCACTTCTACCAGAATTACATCTGCTTTGAAGAGACTTATTCAAATAGACAGAGAGCTTGACTGGTTTTATTTTTCCGTCAGAGAGAATTGGCATTGAAGACAATTGTGCTTAATCACAATATGGCCGACAAACTCTTGCTATTCGGTAAGTTATATAAGCATCCGCATTCCTAGGATACATGGAGGAAATTACCACTATTCATATTTTCCACTATACTGGAGAAGATGTTTCAAAGTCGGGTTGTCCTATTGTAGCAGCTATAGGATAATAAAAAAAAACATTACCAATCAAATCTAAACTGGTTTTAAAAAATCTAATATTCTACAAACTGATCTTAAAAAAACTACATGTTTTAAATATTGTATTTACTTACCGTGGGATTCTATTTCGAAACTGACATTTTCTGAATTTACAGTTTTTTTTATAGCCAATGACTGACTGAAACTAATAACTGACAAGTCAAAAAATCACATACCGTCACCTAACTGGCAGAAGTTGGTAGTTAATAAATTGATAGTTCTGAGTAAACAGCTTCAGTATTAAATGTAAATTTGTACTTTTGTCATTTTACTGTTTATGTGACCAGCAAGGCTACTCACAAATTTCATATGATCTACTATAGGCACTAATTAAAGGGGTCTCTAATAATGTATCCAAAATATTGTAATAATTAATAAATGAAATCGATATAAATCAATAACGTAACAGTCAGAAACTTACTAGAATGTTGGAAACTTTGTTTATTTAGGAATTAATTAAAATACTATATCTCCAACCATTTACATTAGTGCAGTTACTTAAAAAAACACTACTATCAAAGGAAAATTTAAGAATACAAAAATCTTACACAAAACTTCATTAATCAAAATAGTCAGTTATGAAAAAAAACCTCACAAATATTCACGACTTTATCTACAGTCAATAATTCTACTTGTAAAAATATCTACTGGTGATTCTATTAAATAATAAATTCATTTTAATATTATGTAAAGAGTAACTTATTGATGGTCATATTTATGACCATAAACCTAAACCATATTTCATTATATTATAATTTTTTCAATAAAATAAATATTAATCTTCATTTAAATTTTTGCTATTTTTTCTTCTGGTTATAAACAAGGCAACATTTATAGATGAAGCTAATTTATTTTAATTAGGAAATATTCAGTATTACTATATGACACTACTGAAAATATATTTTTTACTGCCATAAAATCTATCAATCAAATACAAAATATTCGTATAGTATTAGGAGTGATAAATTTAATAATAAATCCAATTTTACAGTTGAAATATATTTCATTATATAATATATATTTTATAAATTATTCATTGACATTACTCTTTAAAAGAAATAATGTAAAAATATGATGATCATACCTTTCGAGGAGTCTTCGTTTCAATTCTGGCGGATATGTAACATAAATATAATGTTCATTTTGACCGAGTTCGTTGAGATCGGCCACAGTGTAATATTCTTCACTGTACATGTTCCCGCCAGGCCCACCGTGGCCGGCCATGCCTCGAACCGGCGAAGAGTGTGCTGTAGCCGATGCACTATTACTCCCTAAGCTTTTATCGTCCGAACTGTATAATTTTATAAAAGTAACACAGCCATTAAGAATTACGAATAAAAGAAGGGAAAATTTAATGATACTAATTGATACTAAAGAGAAAAACACAGAAATATCACCAATGTAATCAGTAGTTTATAAAAATGGCCACCATTACAAAAAAAAAATAGAGAGTATAGAATCATTTTCAGTATAAATGATATTGTTAACGATGGTTATATGTGTACACATAGTAAAATACGTGTTGCATCCACAAATTTGTAAAAAATTCATGGAGATAATAAATTGTATTTCGTCGTCAATATTTATCAGTTTTATGTTTTTTGATGTAGCGAATTCAGAATTTCAATACACGCATATTCCATTAACTAGTATCCTAATACATATTTTATTTCATGCTTTATTTAATCTAATAGAAAAACGTTGGTAAAAAAATAATTTGACAAATAATATGGTCATGTGCTATGTTTGGCATGAAGGAGAGGGTGGCATGGATGAAAATGTCTTTGCATCCTGCCTTATTAACTACTTCACAGATATTAAGGACAAAACCATTTCAGTGGTGTTTTATAGCAATAGATAGCGATGGCGGTAGAATAAAGTACATTTATGTGCCTCCAGAAAACTTGTACTTTTTGAGATACATGTTTGTAGAAAATTAACGACAGTACGTGCCTTCCATACATCTATAATTTTATTTTATTTCTGTTAAATAAGTTCAATCAAGATGTCCGCTACCCAAATTATAAATTATTAATCCTTTCACCGCATTGAGTTGAGTCAATGCTGTGATGGCCAATTGTGTGCCCACTACTTCATCGCTTGCTTCCAACAAGAATGAGTTAAGTGTTGGTTTTACTTTTAAAAAAAGTTCACCATCGCATTTAATGATAATGAATAACTGACCATAAATATGTCAAGTAAAAGTAGTCATTTCGCTAAAAAAAATCCTACAGTAAGAGAAGAATAATATTCTAAGCAGAAATCATTGTTCTAATGTATACAGTAAACATAATGAAATGAGAATTCTGGTAATTCATAATACTTACTCGAAAAGCACCCATATAATATAGTAACACATGCAGATACCGAGGGTCAAGACCGTTGTTATTCCGATAACAAGCGGCCACGGAAATGGCCTAACTGAAGTAGCAGCGTCTTCCCAATAGCGATCACAACTCAAATACCAGCACACTGCTCGATTCATCTCTTCTGTAAATGGTCAAATAAAATATATCATTATGATGAAATAAACTAACTGTTTTTTTAACAAATGCCAGCATTGCTTAAACTTGAATGGGTCACAGGGAGTGACTGTGAATAATTTAGCTACAACGCTGAAAAAATATGATACCACAAGTCAAAGAGGACTGAAAAACAGAATAAGAAAGTTTCGATACCATCTGTTGAATTATTTAAAAACTCTTATAACACCTACTCTACTTTCAATGTTTTATTTCCCAAGAATATTAGTAACATACTTTCATGATTATGAATATATTTTTTTATTTTTTAAAAACTAATAAATGTCTTTTTTCTTATTCAAACCCTTGCATTGAAATCATTAGTGACACTCGTGGCCGTATTTACCAGATGTATCCAGTTAAAAAGATTATGTTAAATCATTAGAAAACATGATGTATAATAAGTTCAAAGTTTTTTAATAATACATGTCAGGACCGGTTTTGCTCATTACGAGAATTATCAGCTGATGAAAAATAAATCGATTTATATATATACTCGTGCAGGTAATGAGAACTATTATTGAAAAAAAAATACACAAAAAAGTGTTATCTTTAAATAGCCTTTCCTCCAAAAATTGAAAGTGAAAACCTTAAAAGTTATGTTTGATTATTTTTTATATTCCTTCCAATTAATTGGCATGACAGCGATAAGTTATAGCAGAATTTATTGGAAGTGCAAAGGGCTAAGAATCATAATGAGCATCTTTAAATAAATAATTACTAAAGTAATATTTTTTTACCCTCAATCTCTTTAAAATCGTGTACGGATAAATGTATTATCAATCCAGCAATACAGTCTCTGACGAGTAATTCACACCGAGTTTTTAATTTTTGTAGATCCTCTGGATTACAATTGGCTTTTAACTTTTGTAATTCTGACATTCTTTGCTGCTTCTGATCGACTGGAGGCAGCGCTGAATCGACCATATCTTTGTCGCAGAGCTCAGACGTGCTATTTTGTTCACCGTCATTTTCATTCGTTTTTCCTTCTCCGTCATCTGTGAACAAAGTTAATCACAAAATAATCAACTTTTTCTGCTCCAAATGAACAACTAGCCCCTCATGCAGCTGAATGGTTAACACTCTTCATAATCATAATCAGTTGCAGGGTCCGCAGGTGTGAATCCCAGTACTGACAATTTCATAAATAGATTTATACTTGAATGTACGGATTTCTTGTGATTATTAGATCCCCTCCTACCTATCCGAACCTTAAATGGGGCATAGCGAGAGGAATCATCTAACTTTCGACCTTTACTAGCCCATTCTTACCTTCTCTATAAAGGAGAAGTTAAATGAGAAGATTCCGCTTAAAAATGGTGGAGAAAAAAATGATCAATAATAAAAATGTTGGTGAATTCAGTTACTCTGGAAATTCATTAATACCCTTGATTTACTAGTGTCAGTGATTTTCTTACGTGTTAAGACATGGCTTATATGTCATATTATAATCACTTAATTAAATAATATGTCATTTGAATAATAATAGGTCCGATAAGACAGCTTTGCTAAATAATCGCTGAAATTTATTCCATTTTGCTTGTTGCATAATATTGAGATTGCTATTATTATGAATAAAAAAAGGTTAAAAGTGTAGTAGTACTTTCTCGAATATATTAAACAGCTGCACCATTGGAAATCAAGGATATGTATAAATAAGGATTTTAAAAATGGTTTAATAAACAAATCTCTACCATCTGCATTTTCAAGGTCATCTTCGGACTTCATTGGCTCCGACGCTTTTGGGCAGTTGTGATGTTCTATTACTTTTGATTTCTTTTTTAATTTCTTACTCTGCTGTTCATTTGTTTTCAAAAAGATTCTGGCCACTTCCCTTGGACCGGACGTTGCCAGAGCTGTTCGATAAACAGTTGCTTCTTGCCATATTTCAATATCCGTACTCGGAATACTACTACCGTCCATTCCTAAAGAAGCATCTTGAGAAATTAGGACTTGGCATCTCATTATATCACAATAATCTGCTAAACAAACTGCGTCTTCTGCCTGTAAATTCAAGCCAGCATCACATATAAATACACATTTGCAAAAATATTGATTACAAATAAGTAAATACTCGGAAGTAATAAGCATAATCAGTAATTAATAATACATTAGGTTTTATATAAACTGTGTCAGTATTTTTATCGAATAAGTAGTCTTAATTTAGAATTATTTTCATTTTGTACACTTCCATAAAATTCTTGAAGATGTCGAGAGTCGAAGCCCAGGTCGTGTTCGACCAAGAATTTTATGGAAGTGTATACAAAATGAAAATAATTCTAAATTAACATTGAATTTCCATCAAGCACCTTCAGTCAAAATTTTAAATTGAATAAGTAGTCAACAATCAAATAGGTACTTTTATAATAACACTATGTTACATAAGGTATATTAAAATATATTTAACTACTCACTTTGTTAATTTTACTTTTGTGTCTGTTATCGAAATGGCTGTCCAAGTATTTCTCTTCGTAGAAGGATTTCCCACAAAAGCCACAAGTCCACTGAGAAGACCTGTGTTGAAACTTAGCCGCATGTTGCGGCCCAAAAATATCACGTAACGGGTGAAACGGACACTCCAGAGGTAATTTCACCTGGTGCTTTTCTAACACGGGTATCCATTTGTTTTGAACTATTTTACGGACAATTTTAGCACTGTCTCGTGAACATGATATTTTGAACACTGTTGGACCAGGCCATGGTATTAGTGATAGTAGAAATAATACTAATACCTGAAAAAGGGACATTCTTTATAACATTCTAATATTTAATTATTAAAAACATGCGTGCTCAATACATTACGAGTCATTTAAGACTCTTAAACTTGTAGATGTTATTTTAAGAAGAGAGCAATTTTATGTTTCTATTTCATTATCCTCTGAATTCATTTATTAAATCTTTACAACAATCATAAATAACTATGATATCAATATAAAATAACTGAGATTATTCCATGTATTGTGCTAAAAACTGTGACACATGATATGATATCAATTTTATATCAGCTTTTCTGCTTAAAAAAATACGGTAATCTATCAATGAAACGAGTTGAATGCTAAAAATAAAACCACTTTTTATCGAATTAATGTTACGTATGGTTTTGCGATAGTAAGCCTTATTTTTTCTGTTTATTTAAATTTGTATTAAAATTTACCTTTGTATAACTATTTCTACAACACCACTGCTTACTGCACTGCACTGTTTACAAGATGATTACTAAATAAATTTCTTATACCTACTATAAATATTAGATGCCGTATTACATTAATAATTTAACTACTATCAACAACTAAGTTAAAACTCTCAATGCAAATAAAATTAGCTTTAATTTATCAGTTTACATATTTTCCGCGAATTTGTAAAAATATATTTTTAATTGCATATTATGATTGTTTGTCCAATACTGTATTTGGACGAATATATTATGATATGTATGTTTAAAAATTAACTAGTGACTTTCACAAACGGAATTGTTATGACCCCCTTTATTTTTATTCTTTAACGACTTATTGGCACACCACTGGTTTTTATGATTACATTAGATAATATTATTATGAAATACCTATAACGCAACCTGAACATTTCGGCATAATATTGAGATTTCCGGATATTAATTTTTACTGCAGTTGCACATTATTTATTGTATCTAATGAGATTAGTAAACATTTTCCTAAAAAAAATGAAAACGAATATTTCACTTCCTTGTCTAATTTAGTCCGGAAATGTCAAATGAATGAATACTTAGGGAAAATATTACTATATGAACCCTGTATGCACCCTATTATTGATTCAAATCCCTGAAACACGAAGCGGTATCACGAATATTAAAAATATCTCAAAATCATATATAACATACCTCCAAAGTAAATGATTTGGTCTTCATTCATATTATCCTATATTACAAAATTAATAAATATCTACAATATTGCGTAGATATGACACAGTCTTCAAACCACTGCGCTTATAAGCAGAATTACCCACTACCCCTAATATATTATAATCTATACACTCGTACTTATAGGACACCTATATATTACAGGGGTGGCTGAGGCGTAGTTTTTTTTTGTAAGGCTGTATAATATAAAACTGTGCTCTCATTTATTTCAACTCAATATTCATTTGATTCAATTTCAGACGTTCCGTTTGAAATTATTTGTATTATCTACTTTCAAGAAAATTAATTCACATATTGAAAAAGCGATTTATGAAAAATAGGATATATTAGTTGAGTCGTAATTTATTTTTCTTAAATTTAATCGTTTTTTCAATTCTAAGAACTAAAAATTTTATAAATGCATATTTTTTTTCTAGATATACTGTCAGCTTTGAATTTCTGTGTGTTTTACAAATCGCATATTTCAGTCGACTGAGTATACCCAACAAGACATATTTTTATTAATATTTGTTGACATTAAGTGTGGTAATACCAAGTATACGAGGCCTATTTTCATTGGTTATTAGATATCCACTCTTTTTTTTTAAAAAAGCTTAAGCGCCAAATTTATGGTATGGAAAAAAGGTTAAACGAAAACAGTTTGACTATCATAAGAAATCATTGGAAAACTAAAAAAAATAGAGCTAGCATTCAAATCAATATCAACGTTATCATATTGTAGAATCTGCATGTTTTTTTCATGTTTTTCAGCATTGTAAGCATTTAATTTAACACATTTAGAAATCGAAACATAATATTTAACTTTAAAATTTACCCACACATGAAAGCACATATTCGCATCCATACTTTACATCTTACGTGTTCTGCATGCTTTCGAAAAAGATAAGCAAATTTACTCAGCAGGAATCAAATGTATGACATGTGTGTCAAAATTGATTCGCTGTATGTCATGCCGGTGCTAAAATAGCTATTTATTCCAAATTGTTGTCTAAAACTACCTGCTTGTACAATGTCTTCATATAGTGCTCAGAGTATTGCTTTAGTTTTTTTAATAATTTTCACTCTATCTGTGTTCGGCGGTCGAGACTTTTACTCAATATTAGGTATAACTAAAAGTGCAAGTTTAAATGAAGTTAAAAAAGCTTACCGAAACAAAGCCAAAGAACTACATCCAGACAAAAACAAAGACGACCCTGACGCATCCCAAAAGTTTCAAGACTTGGGTGCCGCTTATGAGGTCCTCTCTGATCAGGAGAAGCGAGAACTTTACGATCGTTGCGGCGAAGACTGCTTGAAGAAAGATGGGATGATGAACAACGCCGATCCTTTCGCCAGCTTCTTCGGCGACTTCGGGTTTCACTTTGGGGGCGGTGGAGAACAAAACCACGAAACTCCCAGAGGGGCCGATATTATAATGAATCTTCAAGTTACCCTTGAAGAAATATATAGCGGAAACTTTATAGAGGTATACAAATAAATTGTGATTTTATTTTACATTTTCTTGTGGATGGCGATCATAGATGTTGTATATTATATTTATTCTAATAGATAATTAAAACTAATTATATATATATTTGTTTTGATCAATATTAATGATATCTAATAAATATAAGCAGGTTGTCCTAAGTTAAATATTATTAAAAATATTTTTTTTTTTTCATTAAATAGGTATGTTAAAACATTTAATCATTATTAGAGGCAACAAAAGTCTCAAAGGTAAAAGTAGAGAATAGCGTGTCATGGATTATTACAACGAAAAACTTCACAAACTAAGCTAAAAACAACTCCACGATTTAAAATTATTTTTTGAGAGCTTGATAATCGCGTTAAAACCACACATTATTACAAAGAACACTGATGAATTATGCGAAATACGAAATATTTTTCAGTACATCGCCTCTATTGTCCATTATGGCGGCGCCGCGTGATTATCAAGCTCTCAAAAAATAATTTTAAATCGTGGAGTTTTTTTTAGCTTAGTTTGTGAAGTTTTTCGTCGTAATAATCCATGACACGCTATACTCTACTTTTACCGTCTAAAATAAAAATGAATTCCATTTTGAGGTGCTCTATATATATAGATGTGTGGCTGAGTGGTCAACATTGTTGGCTTAGGTTACGGAGGGCTCGGGTTCAAATCCCGGTATGGACTATTCAAGATATAGCCTCGATGTTGATTCATAATAGTAAGATCTGTTTACAATATACATTGGACTCTTTTTTTACACAGTGGATACGATCCAAGGAATACCGTGTAAATAAGTATTCTAAAATAAAAATATTGGTTGATAATTTTCCTTTTATAAAAATCAATTCAGCATATGAAAAAAAAACCTAAGAAAGATTATTCACTATCACCATCAACGAACCTGTTTATGTATGCAGATTTAGTACGAAATCGCTTTCATCACTTGATTTCCAGAGCCTGTGTTATATTTCTTTGTCTTCTGGCGATTAATGGTCGATATATTTATAGACAGCCCTTTACTTCACTGTTGTTTTTTTTTAGATTACTCGCAACAAACCAGTGATCAAACCTACATCAGGAACAAGAAAATGTAATTGTCGGCAAGAGATGGTTACTCGGAATCTGGGTCCAGGCCGCTTCCAAATGATGCAACAGACCGTGTGCGAAGAATGTCCAAACGTGAAATTGGTTTCAGAAGAAAAGGTTTTAGAGATTGAGGTGGAAGCGGGCGCCCCTGACGGTCAGAATGTCAAAGTACGTGGAGAAGGAGAACCGCACATGGACGGAGACCCAGGAGATCTCATCGTCGTTTTGAAAACCGCCCCCCATCCTGTCTTCACAAGAAGAGGCGATGATTTGTTCGCAAATGTTACCCTGAGTCTACAGGTCTGTTGCAGATTTATTTTTCATATCCACTATTCAATTCTATTAATAACTGTCTCAGTTCAAGTTCATCCGTGCACCTGAACCCCTAAAGATGCCAAAGGCGAAACCCCATCGATAGTGACAAAATCTGTGTGAATGTACATAATTTGAACGATTCAAATTTAATCTTGAAATTCCACCGAGCACCTTTAGTCGAAATCTTAAATTATTTGATAATGAAATTTAGACTTAATATTTGTACCAGGCTCGTGTCTATTTTCAGAGCTCCGATTGGTCCAAATGGCTCGCAAATTTTCCGGAATTATTCTCGGAAGTAAACCTTTTGAACATTTATATATTTATTTTTCTGTTTTGATTTATAAATATGTAAATTTCTTAACGCATTTTAGTTTTTACCATTATTATATTTCATTGACATTTTAGGCTAGTTCTGGGCTCTTACAAAGTGAGGTGGTGTCAATTAATATAATGTAACAATATACCGTATAATAAATCAGGTCATAGCTGAAAAATGTACTTGCTGATTGCAAGAGTGACGAGTTCCAATATTCGATCCATTTCATATTACACTGATTATTGAAGTGTTATTGAAATTTATACCAATGCTCGTATTATGATGATTGATTGAATTATTACAATGTGTGTTACGATCTATGCTTTATTCTTTTTTTCTAAATTGAACTGAGTGAGAATGTTTAGTGAGAATTTTAGTTATTTTATTGTTTTTTCATAAAATTTGTTTCTTGTTTAGGATGCCCTCACAGGTTTCGACATGGAAATAAATCATTTAGACGGACACAAAGTGACCATCTCGCGCGACAAAGTGACATGGCCAGGAGCTCGCATCAGAAAAAAGGGGGAAGGAATGCCCAGCTTCGAGAACAACAATCTTCACGGAGTCATGCACATTACATTTGACATTGACTTCCCTAAGCAAGATTTCTCCGCTGATAATAAAGAAGGTACTTATTTTAATGACACCTCATTGTCTAGAATTCATATTGACTTTATATACAATAGATTCTAATGCAGCATAATAACATCTCGGCTGCTCTTTGGAAGTGATAAATGTATGTGTTCTGAAATGCAAACGTTCTCATTACATATGGAATCTAAAGAAAATTATTATTATCGTTTGTTAAGAATCAATACCTACATTTCAGCTAATTTAAAATAAATCATTTTTTTCTAGTTACATTTGAAAGAAACGAAACATGAATTGTTTAAATTGAGTCTTGAAAATGATTTTTTTTTAATTTTCGATTCTCAGTGAGTTTTCTTTTATTTTTTCAGCACTACAAAAAATCCTCAAGCAGTTGCCGAACAACAAAGTGTACAATGGACTCTCATAATTATTTAATTGTAATATAATAGTGATATTGTAAATTAAAGTGTGATTGATGTGTGAAACAGTGGTGTTTTTTTTTTTTACCAAAACAATTCAACATTCCTACCAAACCGGTAATAAAAAAAAAACTTAGTTTACTAACTGTCATTTTATCACAATTATATTTAAAAATGTGCATCTTATTTATGGACATTGAACCTTGATTTATGCTAAAATGTATTTGAATGTAACATCTGTAGTTTACTCAATGGTTGTCAAAATGTAGTAATAATTGGGTGATCTTTGGACAGACAATTAGTATTACTATAATATGTATAACTTGTTTTTTTTTCCGCTAGCTCCTGACTTATTATCTTCAAAAGAAATACTTTTGGCCTTTTACTATCATAAACCCTCAAAATGCAATCCAGATACAGCATAAATTTATAAACCTAAATGTCTATTTATAAAGCAATTTTAAGGAACACATCCTCTTTGTAAACACAAATTTTAATATACACATTAGTTGAAAAATGAATTCACATATGAATCATCTTAAACATATTAATTTTATAAATCTGCCCAGGGTAAAAAAATAATGGCTCTTTATGGCTGATTTTTTATTCATTCAAGGTTAAGTGTATGTAAATAAATTTATTATTTATTGGTAACATACCAAAAACTTACGTCAATATTTTGTACTAGGTCAATTTCATTATTTTATACTTATAATAATAGTAATTTATGATCTAAATATAAAATAAATTTAATTGGATAAAAAGGCATACTTGATCATTCTCTCTTAGCAGATAACATAACAGCTACGGTGATTGCATGGTGATAGTCAAATTTCTTATAAAAAGAAAAATACTTTCTGATCTCATTCAAAATAACTATATTATCGTCACGTGATTTTGTAAGTAATCCCTATTTATAATCATCTCGTCATTTAGGCAAAGAATAATAATATAGAATTTAAAAGATATGGGTTTTTATAAGTATTCATCTATTACACAATTTAAAAAATTATACCAAAAGGATAATTTATTATTGTCAGCCTTCCAAGCTAACCTAATATTCTCGTAATATATTGTCCTGTAGCGAATGTCAGATTGTAAACTCTGTCAAAAATGCAATCTCAACATTTCTATTCTTTTACAAAGCCTAGATAACTTATCAGTATCAATTTTCCGTATCAAATAACTACATGTTTCATTAACAAATTATCAATTTCAAAACATAACATTAGCGGAAAATTTTGTTATGAACTGCAATTAAGAACTGGCCCATAAAAGGTTTCATGTGGAATTCTTATAAAAGTGCATTACTACACATGACATACATTAATTATTTAACATAAGTTGCCTCGAAAACTGATTACAAAGCAGTTTTAGTTTCAATTAAGAAATACCAGTAAATTCATTTTAATTCGTTAGTTTTTTATGTATTACGGTTTGCTTTGTTACTCATTATTTTTGTTGAACATTATGTTAATCAAACATCAGATTAGCTCAATTTTTAGTAAAATTTTCAAATCATAATTCACTGTATTTATTATTTAGTACACAGTTGTGTAGATGGAGCAACTGTTTTATTGCAATATTGGAATAGATCTCTTTTTGAGGCAAGATTTTGATTATACGAATAATATCAATTAAAATGGTTCCACCTGAATAAATATTTATTCTATTTACGATATCGATCATGTTGCCGTATAATATTATTATTGTGCCAATAATCTTATGAAGTAATAAAGAAAATCTATGGTTTAAATATTGTTTTATTATCAACTGGTCATATATTTCGAACAATCAAAATACAACATGGAGAGTCTTTATCGAGACACATCTTGCAATCAAATATTGTGACATCGACATCGCTTGACCACTACACTTCTAATTAGTATAAAGCTTACAATTCTCGTCATCAATTATATTGGATTACAGAAACTCAAAATCCTTTAAATACCATCCAAATCAAAGCTCGTATGACCTGGAGTAAAGCAAAAATCTTTGTACGCAATAATAACTTCTAGAACCACTATGCAGTGACTGCATACCCTACAATTAATTTAAATGAGTCATGGCTGTTATTTAAAAATATCAAGATGTAAAATTAAATACAAATTGTGTGATCATAATGTATGGTTTTTGGACAATTAAAAACAAAGTATATGTTAATATAAAATAACCTAGATTATTCCACGTAAATTACGTGGAATAATCTTAAGTTATTTTATATAAAAATGAACTTCCACAAAGTTACCGCCGAATCCATCGAAAGTATATGTTGTATATTTATTTATTATGATCGAATTTTCTTGGGTTTTTCATGGTTTTCATAACCTACTCAAAATAATAGTCTACTGGTGAGAAGGGGAAATTTGAAATATGCACCTTTTTATTTGTGTCGTAACTTCAACCACATGAAACTTCCACAAATAATTTGCTGACAATTATGTTTTAGGCCTAATATCTGAAAGTAACGATATAGTTTTCCTCGATCATAGACACAAAGATTTTTTCTAGTAGGACATGTTGAAATAATTCCACTTTCTTACAGTTTTATATGTCTGTGAGTCGTGTACAGAACTCAAATTAAGTTTTGTTATTATAATTTACAAAGAAAAGATCAAGATGACTACTGTAGAAAATAAATAATGGTCAAAGACAGATCAAGGAAAAATAAAGGAAGGACGGTAGAGGTCTGCATAATTTGTAAGGTCTGTAAAATTTTGACCCGTGCAGACCTCTAATGGATGGTCACCATAATCAGACTTGCGCCTACCATGACTGAGCTGGGCACACACCTTCAGAGGCCGCCCTTCTCATGATATTTTGAGAAAAAAATATTTATGATTAACTATGGCTTGCAATTTTAGTTTCGATATTTTATTATATGCCATATATATCATAAGGACGTTACTTAAATAGTCACCCTGCAAGTCCAAGTATAGATTTGCAATCACAGTGTCGTTTCTCTAATCAAAACCAACCGCAGCTAAATAATGAATACAACTCATCAACTTTTATCAAATAGCAAGATAATATCAATTACATAGAATTATGAGTTAATAATAGAAGGCGTCCGATTTTTCCTTGCACATGGCCTGCCAGTACTTCCAAAGCACTTAACCCAGACTAACTGTTATCAAACTGTATATTTTTGGTTATCAGTTTGGTGACAGACCAATTGAGAGCCTTCATTTAAAAGAAAACAAAATTGCAATAAATGACATGAATGGAAATCAGTATCAAAGCTCCAATTTTGCTTCCAGCATAAGACAATGAGCTTGGTTTTGAGAACCTCCTAGTGCAAGGGTGCGGAACCTTTTCTTGTCTAAAGGTCACATTCATTTTTCTGATTCAACATAAGGCCGCAGTAAACATTAACTAGGGAATCTTTGACTGGAAACGGATTTCCCAAAATTACCAGCGTGGGACCTTTTTTTTAGGTCTTCCAGAAATTTGAAATTCCAAGAATTTACAAAAATTAGCAGAATTGCTCGATCAGGTGAAAAGGCCGCACCCAGTAGCGTAGCAAGGAGGGTGCAGTAAGGGCGGACCGTTTTTGGAGACGGCATTTTCAAAAATAAATACAATATTTTTCGAGAAAATACAATTATACATAAAAAAAAGCCACTCCTAGTTGATAGATAAAAAATAGAAGTGATTAAAAAACAAAATTAGAAGAAAAATTGGGGCCGCCCCGAGCGGCAGGGTCCTTTCCTACACCACTGCCTGTCACTCACCGATAGCTTAGCTTTTTCTCATGAAATGCCAGCATTTTTTATTCCCGGACTCCGGTGTAGACTAAATAATATGTTGAATGAAAAGAGCATTGTGATTTGGAAAATTTTTAATATCAGCGACACAAGTTATTGTATAGTATAGATAAGATATTTGGAATAGTGGCTTTTTTTATCTTCCACTTCATTTCAGATTCGTGAAAATCGATAAGGACTTAGCTACCGACAATATGATCTTAAATTAATTAGATATATATATTTTAAATATTAGGTGTTCGTCGTTTTTTTTCATGATTTTATCTGTAGAATCCATTAATTAATCAGCAACTTAAAATTAATAAATTTGAATTGTCTGAATGCTGTACTCTTCCATTAATCTTGTCGCTAACGACGCGGGTTTCACCTCTCGGCATCTACAGGCTTTTCACGTACACGAATGCACTTGAACTAACGCGTAGAAAGAAATTTGCATCGTTTATATACAAAAATAAAATTGGATCGCTCAGAAATTGTTTTAAATGAATATCACAATTTTTTAAACTCAAATACTTGCAATCAATCAATTATCTAATAATAGGTCGAAAAAATTTACAAAGCTGTTTATCTACCATTGCGTGTTATTCTGATAATTAATATTTACGATACTGCATTCAAAATGCCCGATAATTATAATCTACCCACATAAGTCAAGTAAACTCATTAACATCAATCAATAAAATTCGTAGTATCGATTACGTTAACAGCAATTACTTAGTGGTCCAATTTTATGTTTGTATATAACCGATGCTGACTGCTTTCTGCTTGTCAGTTCGCAAGTACATTCGTGTACGTGAAAAGTCTGAAGATACCTAAAGGCAAAACCCGGGTCGTTAGCGACAAGATTAATGGAAGAGTACATCAAGGAAGGAGATCTTTTAGCATTAGATTGATCAAGGCTAATTGATGATGACTTAAATATAATTCTAAGAATTACGATTTGGAGGAGTGGATGTTGACGATGTTAAATTAAAAAGTGCAGGGGCGATGCTTATTTTGATTGACAATCACCGCCCATCCCCAAGAAGTATAAAAATTTTCATTTTTTCTGAGCAATGAAAATTGAAAACGTTTTTTTTTCTCTAATTTTTACATTTTTTCTTAGCTAATATGTGAAAATGTAATTGAAAGCGCTTTGCTAAATTTTCTGTACGGATTTTAATTGAGCAGTTCTATGATTCCCGTTTGACCATACCGTAATTTAACTTCATTTTTTAGAGATACAAATAATATTAGATTTTAAGTGGAAATCAAGATTTTCATATAATCCAAGGCATTTTTTTGTAGCTGTGAGAATACGAGGTAAATATATACAACCATTTCAGTGTGAAATAATCCTTAAAAATACTTTTCTAAATATTGCTCTACGAATACGCGCAAATAATTATTGGATATTTTTTTAAAAACCCTAAAACGGTCGCGCCTCGGCCTAACGACATTACTGATTCAGAGCGAAATGCAGCATTCATAAATTTACTGAGACATTGTAAATGGTGAGGGGGGTGAAATAAACAGGATATTTGGTTATGATTTTAAAATAAAACTTTTAATCTCGTACGGTTATTCTATTATGCAATCTACAATCGGTTATAAAAACACAAATTGTCTCCTATTATTCTCATAATATAATATATACACGTAAAAACTATTTGCTGTCCGTCAGCTCAAGTTCATCCGTGCACTTGAATGCCTGAATATGCCGAACGGCGAAACTATGGTCGTTATTGACAAAACGTTTAAAAAGGTTTAAAAAAAATTATATTGAAACTCCATCAAGCACCTTCAGTAGACATCCTACATTTTACGAATTATACGAACGTAGTTACGATGCGAGATACACCGCGTTAAAAGGTTGCGAAAACGTAGCATGCGGTGGTGGGTAAAACCGATGACAGGCTTAGCACATGGAAGACCACAGGCGCAATAAAATTTGACGGCAGCGTTGTAGCCACCTCATAGAAAATTCATGCAATCCATGAGTGCCCAGTGAAAAGAGAGGCCCAGATATAGATACATACTCAATAATATAGCGAATTGTGTGGGAGGCCTTGTTTTTTGGATCACATAAAAACGTCGCAAAATTTCATTTAAAATGATAAAGACCTGAATCTGAATTTAATATATTTAGATTATATAATATAATCTATTTTCGAGACCCCACGCACGCATCTCATTCGCTTATAGCAGTGGTTCATAACTTCACTGCGGTAACGGGTACATTTGAGAGTAAAGATAATAGTGACAGGTCCAATATGAGTTTCTAAAATAACAAGATTTAAGTAAAATGTGTTACATTTATGATATCGGTATAGAGTGCAGAATTAAAACATTTTCGTAAAGCAAAATACGTGTTTATATATTTATAATTTCAATAAAAAATGTAAATAAATTATATCATAAGATTAAATTTAGGTTTTCCGTTGCTTAATATTTTGTAGCAGGCGTCAACAGTTGTTTTACGGGTGAATATGCCCCCGCAAGCACATGTTTAAGAACCCCTGGCTTACAGGGTAATCCGCCACTGGTTATCCAAGGGAATAGAAAAAAAGTTATTATTGAAGTAATTCGTATATATTTGCTTAATGAAAATAAATCCAATGCGTCTGAATTACTATTGAATAACTATTGATTATGAACAGTATGAATGCTGCAAATTTGAGTATTTTTATGATAACCGCAATCATTCTAAAATAATCAGTCCAGGATATTAAATTGTGCTCTATTTTAGAATTGTGCGTCGCATGCATTTCATTTGTTTACTAGTTAACTTACATTTAAGTACAATTTTCAGGGGCTTGGGGTCACTGGGGCCTTTTAAAAAAAGCATTGTTTTCGGTTCACGAAAGTATAACAGGTGATTCATCTTTATAATTTCACTTTTAGGTATACTCAACCGTTTCTAGTAAACGGTTATATGAGTTCTCGAGAAGTGAAGTAAGCCAAGTATAAGAGTGTGTATTTTTATTTTGGAGAGATACCACTATTGCAGTGTGTGTTTACTGAGTTTGCTTCATTTTTACAATACATTAAGACCAGTGGCGTAGCAAGGGTGGTGGGGTGGTGGCGGACCACCCCGGACGACACATTTTCGGGGGCGGAATTTTCAAAAATAAATGCAATATTTTTCGAGAAATTATATTTATACATGATAACAATTAAGCCACCTGTAGTAAAAACTCTTAGTTTATAGATAAAAATGGTAGAAGTTATTGAAAAACAAAATTAGAGGAAATATTGAGGGCGGCAAATTCAAGGATCGCCCCGGGCGGCAGAACCTCTCCCTACACCACTGATTAAGACTTAAGACATGTAGAATATTACAACGCATCTAACTTATTTATTACTAAAACATCACTTGACTCCAGAGACGGATTAAGCACAAGGAAGGCTACAGACGCAATAAAATTTGGAGGTCTTGTTTTTAAACTACTAAAACTGAATTTAAAATATTATATGGGTTTTGTAAAAAAATGCTAAGTTGATGTGCGAAACCGGTCCTGATCTTATTAAATAAAAGTGGAAATTAGTACAAATGAGCAGAGCCGGCTCGATGATTTCTTCGCATGTGTGCGAGGCGCCTTGGGTGCCTCACAAAAACTAGAAGTAAATGATTGGACGGTACTAAAATATTTATGCCCGTGTGCGCCGCACACTTTGCAGATGCCGGCTCTGCAAATGAGTATTTTTTTTTTAATATAATGCCTTTCCACCAAGTATTCGCAGTGAACAACCTTAAAGTGTTAAAAGTTTATTTATTTTTTTGTGAAAAACTATTAAAATTTTAATTTGATTTTTTTCTGTGTATAGGAAAAAACTATTGATGCACCAACATCAGAGAACTTGCGAAGATGATGATGCATTGCTTTCAATAGTTCAAAAATTTGAAAAAAAAAATCGACGCATGCGCTAAGCGTCTCTATCGAATTCCCGGCATTTAAGTGCGCATGTCACAATACATTCCTCACGTCGCCAGAACACAGCCAGCCGTTAGGGGAAGAAATACAATGGAAAGAGGCTGTGCGTTTATTCAATCTATTGAAACAACTAAACGAAACATTGATGGAAGAACCTGAGATATTAAAAGATTTTACTTGCAGCCAGGTCAGTGATATGATAATTTATACACCAATGTTTTGAAATGAAAATTTTAGCAGAATAAAAGACAGAAAAGCGAAAATGTCATCTTAAATCCCAGGACAGATGCTGGCATTTCTGACACTTCTTGTGTATGTCATATTTATCGGCGTTATAAACACATTTTTTTTAAATAAATAAAATTATATTATACAATGTTAAATCGTATTTAGCTAATTTAAAAAAGCGTTGGTAACGGATATGAGATTACAGAAATATTTTGTTTATTTCGTACATATATTATCATGCTTCTATAATATTTAAGATATAAATTTCAAGCTCACTCAATGATATATGTAATAAAATACATTGTAAACAGAAAAAATAATTATAAAATCTACTGATTAATAAATAATGGCATATGAAAAAGAATCGAGTACGGAAAGGTAAAATAAAAGTAGTTAACACTTTTTGTTAAAAATTGTTTTAACAAAATTAAATGCGTCTTATTTGTATACAACTTTCAACAATTAAATAAAAACGTCGAAAATACACTCTAAATTTTTAAATTACAGTATTCAGAGTGTCCTTATTTTGTATAGCGTTAAGCATTGTAACACATTTGTATACAGTTCTGATTAGAAAATTAAACCTTCTTTTTTTATTTTCCGAGTTCCCATTCAGCGTAGCAGACCAAGTTTATAAACTTCGCGTAGAGGCTACGCCTACGATTTCTTAAACTTCAAAGTCATCGGCTAGTTAGCATTAAGTGCAAAGCTCGTAGCACCGCAAATGATTACTTTGCAGTATAACGTAAAAACTTGAATATATAAAACCTTTGCAGTCCTTAATTGAAATATGTTTTCACATTAATTCGTCTTTAATTAATTTACTATCGTATAATTATAATAGATAAACATTTTATCAGTATAGCAAAATTTATCTTGCGCACAATGCGTATTGGTAATATTTGGATGAAAAAAAATACTTATATTATTTAAAAAAATCAGTAAATTAAAAAACATTGCCAAATCTGTAATGTCGAGTCCAGCTCGACATAGGACTTCTAAGGGTTAAGATACGAATAAAAACGTTTTAAGTCCTAAAAGATTAATACAATATAGATCTACTCCTTAAACGGGCCATCGTAATTACTATATATAATTCTGAAGATGTAATACATACATTGTGAAGTTAAAAACCTTAATATTCTCTCTATAATAATGAAGTTTTATCAATTAAAAATAAACCTAAACCAATACAACTTATTGTATTATTTAATACACATAAACACCATTTGTATTTGTGTTTCGTAATTTGTAATCATATTTTTTTTTGTATCAACAACGATTGAAGGACGTTGGTTAAAATCAGGGCTATCGAGACGTTAAAAATAAAAAGACTCCGACCTTACATTAAAACTCCAACTCCGATTTAAAATTAGTACACGGCTCCGATTCTGATTCTCACTCTGAATTCGGCTTAAAAATAGTGAAAAATATTATTTTTTTCTACCTTGAAATTTTCTTTAATTTCATTTTTCTTTCTTCTAGCACATACAGTCATTATTTTTCCAATCAATACGAGGAAAACGCTAATTTTCAAATACATATAGCTTACTTATATTTATTTATCTTGCGGATAAAAACTTCCTTATTTAACGGAATTATGAATTCATCATTTCAGTATTTTATCTCATTATCTCGAGAAAAAACTGAAAAGTTCTTCCCTGATTTTTGTAATCTTACAAAATGAAATTTGTTTGTTTAAAAAAAATGACTTAGAACCTCTATATTTTTTAGGCATAGTATTAACCATGCCGTGGGGATACTTTTGTCTAGCGATTTGTATTTATAGCGAGTCAGCTTGCTTTACTCCAAATACGCTAACCACTCCGATTCTGAATCTAGAGCCCTGTCTGAATGACCTACAATAACGTTTTTGAGATCATTAGAAAGAATATTTTTTCGATTTACAACAGAAATAAGATCGATACACATTGTAATTTAGACGATAAGCACAACATATAAGTTGATAATACAGATAACAAGAATTGCGAAGAGTTTATAACGTCGTACAATTATTGGTGTTGGCACTCAAAAACCGGCACAGAGTTACAGTTAGTTATAATAAACGTAGGATCTCCATAGCACAGCGATCATTAGCTCTCTTTAAAATATATCAGTAGCAATTTTACAAGACTTGTTTGCAATTTACTTAACTATGGTTGAAAATCAACAATCTATAACCATCAATTAGTGGCGCCGTCTTCGGGATTGTTTCACCGAAACGTTTATGTCGCCAGAAAGAAAAAAAATGCATATTTTTATTTCTTCATCTTCTTTTTAATGATATCGGGAAATTGAATTCGCACACAAAAATATTACATTTCGTAGCAACGTAACGTGGGCAAGAAGTATTGATTACTATTGATAATACTCACCCAATAATATTGTCTGGCACATAGTGGCAACAGGTTGTAAAAAAAGTCAATGCGTGTTATTTTTTAAAACATTATTCACAGGGTCTTTCGGTTTTGAAAAACCAGCTTTTTAGTTAAATTTGCGACATTCGTAAGTTGTCTTTTTCAATTTGGTAACTCTGTTTCAAATATTAGAATCAGTATTGTTTTTTATTATTTTATTAAAAACCTTCATATTTCGACATACCGCCGTAATTGTTACAAATAATACGAAATGAAATATGTTTATCGTTTAATAATAGGGCCTTCCAATCCCGAGATTCCGGGATAACGGCATTGAGAAAAATTTAGAAGGTTACGCGAAGGCTAGAAAATTTTGTAAATTTCGTAAATTTCTGTGGTTTTGAATTCGAAAATTCTGTATTTTTTTGAAATAGTTTCTAGGCTAAAGTACTAAATAAACGATTTTTTTCGTTAAACTTCGAAAACCGCTTGAAACTTGAAATATTGTAATTTAAAAACCAGTTGGTTTTTGTATAAGCCCTAGTGTTCACTGTCCACACTATCTAATATTATCAGTGTAAAACGAGCAATAATTCACTGTTTCATGTAAAATCATGCAGTTACATTAGTGGCTAAATTTCTTTTAATATTAAGATTATTTTTATATTTGTTTACTGCATACTAAAACTGCAGTACTAAAACTAAAACTGCATACAACTCATGATCACGACAAAATTCCGTGAATTCAAAAGCCTCGTTCACAACTAACGTCTCATACAAAATAAAAAAGCTGTATGACGAAAATTTATATCAATTGTGAAACTGTTTTCAAGCAACACTGCTTTTTAACGTTTAAAAAATTAAACCAGTGTGTTTCATCGTGCAACTTTATTAGATGCATTTTTGTTATTATAACTTGAATCGGCCCTTAATCAATAGGTGCTTAAAATGTAACATTAAAAAGCAAACATGGAATTACAGTTTAGATCAGTGATGCACAAACCGCGGCCCTTTTTGAATTTTGTGGTGGCCCTTAAATCTCTTTCTCAAACATATTTTTTTCACGTAAAACATTTATTTACGTTAAACAAATGTAAGCAAGCTTTTTCTTCAATGAAGGAGAATTAATCGGTTCATAGAAACAGGCTTACAAATATTATCTCAAATTAAAAAAATAGTTAAAAATTAACCTTTGTAAAATTTTAACCAAGAACGCATTAACTTATGAATTGCATAAAAATGAAACATAAATATTTCACAATGAAACGATTTTTAATAAGCAAGTAGTCATAATCCTTTTTTTGCATGGCTTATTTATTTTTGAAATAACACGGTCACAATAATATAATGGAACCTATTACTCGTTTATCTAAATTCACTTAATCTTTTTTACACGATTTTAAGGCTGTTTTACATGGAAAGTACATATTTTCTGTATAAAAAAGGATTGAGCGTACTTTAAATCATTTTTTTCTTTGCGACCCGAACCCACGATAATTTGTTTTATGCGGCCTGCTAGAAGGTAAAGGTAGGTTGTGCATGACTGGTTTAGATAAACGGTAAAAAGGGTCTTTATAACTTTCCAGTGTATAACATATTATATGGAATATGACTTAATCAACATAAAAACGTTGAAATCAACGCATATGATGTTACAGGGCCTTAGCTAGGTCCAAAGAGTAGATTTTGCGCACAAAATTTAAGTATTTTTTTAGTATTTCGTAGTTTTCTAAAAAAATCTTGGTGCACCCCCCCCTGTGCACTTCCAACGCCTCGGCGCCCATAGAGATCGCCTCATTCGCCAGCCCTCAACTACGTCCCTGTGAGTTTATAATTAATTAAAAGTTGTAGAATTTCTTCGAAAAATACTTTGACAACGGCGATTATATCCTCGCATGCCGCTTGTCCCCACTTCTTGAAATCGGACATTTCTGGCGATTGTCAATAATTGTTATGGTTATTTTTCAAATGCTATAATTGTAAACGGCAGTGGTTGGCAAACTGCAGCTCGCGAGCCAGATGCGGTTCTTTAGCCCCTTGAGTGTGGCTCTTCCACAAAATACCACATACAGTGAAATTCAAATTTCGTGTCTCACGCGCAGAAGTCGGTTTTCTTAAAGTTGGAAGGGGCGATGTTAGCGAACGTACCTCAATCAAATTGAGGACCATTTAAGCAAAAACCAGCATAGGAGTATCAAGTTAATAACTATATCCCTATCTATACAGTTAATGTTTAAAAAAAATGGCTCTCAAAAGAAGTTTCAATTGTTGATCGATTCTAACGTTAACTTAAAACACGACTTTAATTATTTTTTCAGGCTTAGAAGCATGGAGTAGCGCCACTTTTGGCCGTAGCGATTTGAATGCACATTTTTTTTAAGTACTCGAAGTTGTTAGTTTTTTTCGAGCACTACTTCAGTTAAAACAGTCCGGCTCACCTGCCCTGAAAATATAGATTGTATGTATTTAGTTGACATTGCTCGCAATGAGCGAAACCGGTCTTGGCCTTTTAAATAAAGTGGAATAAAGTACAAAAGATTATTGTGTTTTTATTAATACAATGCCTTTCCACCAAGTACTGACAGTGAACACCTTAAAAGTGATAGAATGATCTGGTATGTATGTAAGTTAAATGAGAACGAAACGATTGAAAACATTGAAAACCATTTATTTCAAGGGGAAAGATATGTTTTTCACCGATAACTTTATGTCGGAGTCGTGTTATAATATTAAGTCGGGGTCGTTTTTTAACGACTCTACAGCCCTGATTCTAAGATTTTTTAACGGCGACTCACTTCTTTCTTTTTATCAATTTTAACTTTGAAAAACTTCTTTCGCAGCTACAAACAGTATTAGTAGTTGTAAAAAAAAATTACAATAATATTTGGAACTCTATACTAGTACCATGTATTTATGTTTTTAAATAAATTGCAAAACGTTCGAGAGGCTTTCACTTTTCTTCCACATCTCTGTTCGCTTAGCAGGGACAGCAACCAAAATTTTTAATTCTTCGTGAACTTGGTTTTACTGATATTCGTAATTGTTACTTATAATACTGACGGTGTAAGAAAAGCATATTTATCAGCAAGATTATGGATCTGTTTAAATCTCAACGATATTTCACATGCTTCTCTGTCCAAGAAAACATTTCTTTAGTTCAGTATCGAATAATATTCAGCATCCATCTACGATAACATTTTAAAGTGATAATATCATAATTGATACCAAAAATATTAAAGAAAAGAAGGTGTATCTTAATCAAATTTTGTTAGCACATTTGTGCTAATTTTGATAATGAATTTATTATGCCACACCGCTTAAGATAATTATTGATATCTATTGAAGAAAGGTAAATGGACGTAACTCACGCGGATCAATATTTACAGGAGAAACAAAAAACGATTTTGATGATAAAAATACACAACCCTAGAGTGCACGAAACGTGCTAAAAAACAATTGTCTTCTTTGCTCAACCTAATATTAATTTAATATATTTTTTTTAAAAAACCTTTCCGTAATTCCTTTACCCTGGACGCAATTTTCACATACCCTTCTTTTTCAAAATAAAAAGCTTAATTTGAATACTAATTCGGCATTTGTTGCTTACATCATTTTGATAGAACTTGTATTAAGTTGTATACAATGCGTTTATCGTAAAAAAGCTATTTCGAAAAAAATAATGGTTTACGTCCTTTTGCCTTTCTACTTTCGATATAATAACCAGGGCTGTGGAGTCGGAGTCAGAGTCGCGGAGCCGCGGAGTCGCGGTATTTTGGCTGGAGTAGGAGTCGTGAAAAATGAGCGGCTCGATTTTTTTTGAAAAATATAGTTAATGATGTGTATTTAAGCAAAATAGTCAAAAGTGTTAACATTTCGTGCTTGGCTGACTAAAGATGATCTGATGGTATACATATCAACTGTGGAAAGGAAAAAGGACTTAACCCACACGTATCAAATTGTACAGGAGGCGCAAAAAATGTATTTTTATGAATTATACACAACCTTTAAGTGCACGGAGACTTCTAAAGTGGTGTTTAATTGACATTCGTTTATCGAAGAAAAGCTATTTTGAAAAAAAAATGACTTACGTCCCTTTGCCTCTCTAAGATCGATATTATAACATATCTGCAAATAGTGCGTACCAAGCAACGATGATTTTAGTATTGTGTAACCGAACATTCGATAACCTGCCCTAATCCGCGAAAGATGTAATTGTTTTATAGCTTTTTTTATTTTCTAATAATATCTATACAAACACGGAACAGCAGTTTTAACATAAATAAATATATTGTGGAATAGTTTTAACATATTAGACTACAATAAAATTAAATTAAACAATTTCTCGGTATTAAATTCAAATTGTTTTGTTATATTAAAGGTGTGTTTTCAGCCTAGCTGTTGTGATTTATTTCATCTATTTTACCTTACGAGATGAACTTTTGCTACAGTACTCTATTATCACAAATTAAATTTAAGTAATGTGAATGTGAAATACAGTGTGCTCCTAAAAAAATTGAAAAAAGAACCCACTGGTTTATATTCATAGCGTTATACCAACTTTAAGATATTGAGTAAGTATTTTTGTGAGTGGATTACTATTTTAAAAGAACATATATAAATAGCATTGAAGCTGTATTTATTTACTAACACCTTCTAGTTTCAAATAAATTGTACATTTAATTTAACTGTTCATAATATAATTGAATATCCGCAGGCAGTGGCGGATTAGCCTATAAGAGAATGAGGCGCGCACTTGGGGCCTCCGAATTTTCGGGGCCTCAAAAATGATATATTACATAACAAATTTGTCCAGATTTTTTCCTATTGTTATTATTTTACACAGAATTTTTTGACGTTTTTATGTTATGAAAAACGAAAAACAGGGCCTCCAAATTTAATGGCGCCTGATGCCTCCCATGTGTTTTTTTTATCCGAAACTGTCCGCAAGTACACACTAATAAAATAAAGAAAGTGAAAAAACATATTTACCGTATTTTTGTGCTGCTCTAATTCATGTGTGTTTCGAAATTTTTAAAGCTGTTTGAAATTAGCGAAATCTGACACTTTCCCTAATCACTTTCAATGCGTCAACACTAGGGTATCCAATCCCGGGATCCCGTCTTATTATGTGATCCCGAAATCCCGGGATTGCGACAGTACTAATCCCGGGATTTTGGGATTGAGAAAATAAAACACGGAAGAGCTAAAAAAGATCCGTAAAAAAAATTCGCAAATTCTTCGAAATCGGGAAATCCGCGAATTTCTGTTTTTTTTAAATTCACATGAAATTGTTTGGAAAATCCAAAAATTGCCGACTAAAAACTTTCTCAATCCCGAATCCCAATTCATACTCGATTTTATGTTGAATGTTCAATCCCGGGTTTACAAACAGGATCCGCAATTGGATACCATAGTCCAGGCATTCCTGTTTCGGCCAAAGATTCCATATTCAATGTTTACGCGGCCCCATTATTAAGATCAGCACTGGTAACGCTCATCGCAAGCATTGTCAACTAATCACTTTTAAGGTTTTCGCCGTCTTAAAAATTAATTTAGAATTAGTACAAAAAGTGAATATTTTTTAAATTAGTATATTAAATATCATATCGTTTTGAAATTTTGGTAAATATCCTTTACGTCTACAGCATGCTACTGTTCAAAAAAAGTGTTCCGCTAAAATTTCAAGATTTTCGAAGTGTTCCATTGCAGAAAATAATTGGGAAACCTTACTGTAAAGCATGATCACATATTTTTATTCTTAGCAGTTTCAGGTTTTTTTTTAAATATCTACTATATGATGAAAACTTATGAAAACAAATCGTCAATTATTTGGATTTGGAACGCGGGTAGCTTCTAGGTTTGTTATCTAATTTTGAAACTGTGAACGGTATTTTCTAAACACGTTCAATTGTTTCCGTTTAAGAGCGATAAACTATTATATACATCGCTACAGTTATAAAATAATAGCTTTTTGTTAATTAATTATGTTCAATTGTATTTAAGTGGGATATTACAAAGTGTGTATGTTAGAGTGAAGTGCTGATATTTTAATAATTTTGTGTAGTTTGATTCCTAAATTTTTCGGAAACCGTTTTTCTTCAGTTTACTTATTTTAAACAGTATAAATAATTCAGAAATCTAAACCCGAAATAATAAATTTCCCTTATAAAATTACGTATATCATTCAAGGGTATTTTATAAAACATTATTTTGTGTTGTATTTTAGTTTAGTAAATATTCATTTGAACAAACAGTATCATAATATATTATCCATTTAACCATAATTTAGCGACGGAGGGCTTCGTAAAAATATGACGCCGCAAAAGCAAATTCAAACTTATTTTCCAGAATAAAATATTTCATGAGAAAATTACTATGTTAGGTTTTAAATGGTGGTTATTCATTCACGTTGCGTAATTCAGTCAAAGAAAGTAAACTATTTTGTGACGAACTGTGACAGTGGGGAGCAGGGTCAAAAATATCAAAAACTCTTCAACGAGAGCGTCTTGTATTATCGACACAAGTTATTCATTGTTGCCATTAGTTGTTTATAAAAATGTATTTTTTTAGAAATGTTGGATACTGATAAAAATTGGGAAAGATTCCAGTTTTGTTTCATTAAGTAACACATAAAATCAATGGCATTTAATTACTTTCAATGTAATGTTTCATTGTGAAACTGACCGACTTTCATAGTGTAAACCAGTCGTGGGGAACCTGCTGCCTTTTGGCTACTCTGATACGGTCTTCTGGCCAATTCTGTAATTCTATAAATGTGTGTACATTCGTAAATTCCTGACATATTCTGACCGTAAAGTCCTGTTTCCGGCCAAAGATTCCCTAGTCAATACTGCGGCCTTATGTCTAAAAATGAATGCGGCCTTTAGAGAATAAAAGGTTCCCCACCGCTGGTGTTAACTGTTCATTGTAAGCATTTTAAATTGATGAAACTCGTCCGGTCCTGATGATTTTCAAAATTGTGAAATTTGTACAAAAAAATGTTTTATTTTTATGAAAACAAATACCATTTGTTTCATGATTATCGTAATTCATTATTATTTTTGTAAACATATGTAAAATTTCAACAACTAAGTAATGCATAGAAGCAACTTGAATAATGTACAGAAGAAATTTTACTAATATCTTGCATAGACGGAGCTGGGCATTACTCTCAAAAAGGTAGAATGAAAATAAATTATAACCTATATTTTATAGGTGACTTCAAATCCAAAAATAAAAACAGAAAAAGTTATCCAAACACTAAAATCATTTTCGTTCCTTTTTGGGTAATTTTCAAATGGCTCTTATTTTTTCGGTCAGAATTTATATGAAATGGTCATAATATATCGGTCAGAATAAATAGTCTTAATTTAAATGAAATTAAAAAAAAAAACCTAACCTAACCCAACCTAACCAAAATTGTTTCAAAATATTCCGACCTTATTTTTATTCTGACTAAAAATTGATTTAAATTCTGACCATTTAATTTGTTTTCTATTCAAATTGTTGCGGAAATATTAGTAATTTAAAAATAAACTAGAGCTCCAAGATTTTTTAATTTCCTAATAATCTTATGCAAATAGCAATAATGTGTAATTTTTTTCATTGCAGAATGAAAACGCACTACACACAATTACTGGACGAAAAAAAGACTGCAACTCAATTTTTCAAATACAAGTATTACTTCCTACTGCTTCCGGTTATTTTAGCAACGTTTTTGTTACTAATTTTAAATGTCGGAGTTGAAATCACGTTTCAATCTCACGAAATTCACTTTTCATGGAACACCATAAATGGTAAATATGTTGATCTCAATGAAAAGGGATATTTCATCAAGACGGAAGGATGCACGATACCTGCGTTCGATGCGTTCGATCCTTCCATTCGGAAATTCGTGCATCCGGCAAAAAAATTTTCCTGCCACAATACCAAAAATCCTCCATTGATAGATTCAAACCACACGAGCCTGTGGGTCGTAGAAAAATACTTACAAAATTACAAAGTGGTCGACAGTAAAAACCTGAAGTGCTGCTATCAACCATTCTATCGTCCTGAAGGAAAGACCAGCACATCCGATGATCGTTTTAAGTATATCAAAGAGTGCACTCCCTTCGTTAACTCCACCGATATTAAACATGAATTCATTAAAGTCGTATGTTCGTATAACAATTCAGTTATTTATAAAGATTTTCACTCTTTTGTAATTTTAAAAAATAAAGACCTACACAAGTTTGACAAATCCAATCCGAAGTTTAACGTGCTCATGCTGGGAATTGACGCAGTGTCGAGGTTAAATTTCCACAGGACAATGCCGCAGACTTTAAAATTTTTACAGAGCATGGGCGCTTCAGAATTCAAAGGCTACAATAAAGTGGGAGATAACACGTATCCTAATCTAGTTCCGGTTCTCTCCGGCTTGAGTGAAAAAGATTTCAACGCCGGCTGCATCACCAAAAAGAGTTCCACTTTCGACAAGTGTCCACTGATTTGGAAAAAATACAGTGAAGCCGGTCATTTTACTGCTTTTGCTGAAGATGCGGCCCACATTGCGCTCTTCAATTATCTTAAAAATGGTTTTTCCGGAAAGCCTACTGATTTTTATTGGAGAACTTTTGATTATTTAGCAGAAAAAGAAATAGGCCACGAAAAACACTTAAATGCTAAACTATGTCTAGGACCGAGACTGGTTTTAGAAGTATTGCTTTCTTATGTTTATAAATTTACTAAAACTCTCTCAGAACACCAATATTTTGGCTTCTTTTGGGAAACCAGCTTGACTCACGACTATCTGAACTACCCGTTGATAGGCGATGAGAAATATTTAAATTTGCTGAAAAGAATGCACAGTGACGGTTTGCTCAATAGAACAGTGGTGGTGGTGCTGAGCGATCACGGAATCCGCTGGGGAGAAATACGCTCGACCCACCAGGGCCGCATGGAAGAACGCCTGCCGTTCCTGTTCTTCGTGCTCCCCGAAATCTTCAAAGAGAGATTTCCGCTCGCCTCTTCCAATCTGAGAAGAAACACAAAAAGACTGACGACTCCGTTTGATCTCCACGAAACGCTGAGAGACTTATTGAATTTGAGTGAAATTGAAAACGATAAAATACGACAAAAATCTGCCGAGGGATCGTACGCAAACAAGCGAGGAATAAGCTTGTTTCTTCCCGTGAATGAGAATCGCACTTGCGATTCGGCATCCATAGCGCCGCATTGGTGCACTTGCCACGAAACTAAAAGACTAGACGTAGACGACAAGAAAGTGTTAAACGTCGCCCGCATCGTAGTGGATCATATCAACAGTCTATTGACAAATTATGTTCAGTGTGCCAAACTCGTATTAGATAAAATTGTCGACGCAACATTAGGTCGGCCCTCCGACTCGTTGGAGATGCACGGGGTCTCTCATATTGTAGAAGATTATACAGTAGTGGTTAAAACGAGCCCCGGCTTCGGTATGTTCGAAGCGACGGTTCGACACACGGTGAGCGGATGGAACGTGACAGGCACCGTCAGTCGTATAAATCTCTACGGTAAACAGAGCTACTGCGTGGACAACTTCCATCTCAAACTATATTGTTTCTGTGATAGCCCATTTTCCAAATATAAAATATTTAGATGATAATTATATAAATGTAGTGGAACCGAATGCCAAATATAAGATATAATATTTTGTTAGATTGTGTACGCATTATTTGTATATTGTTATATTTATTACGATGACATTGTTACAGTTACAATATTATGAAAGACTTGAATGATTCGAAACAGTTTTTTTTGTATCATACAACCCTTCAGAATTCTTTATGCTTTGCAATAGATGAAGATTTGGTAGCCATTTTATATTGAGCCTAAAATTCCATTTTGGGTCAATTTCCTTCCTGGAATGGACTTCACTAGAGCCTCACATGCACACAGATAAGAACAATAAAAGATCTAAGCCTGAATTCGAAGTAATAGCTTGTAGAGTTTATTAGTTTACCTTACAATTTAAACTATGCATTTTATATTTCAAAATAATAATTAATATTCTTTCCAGATTGATCCGTATAAAAAAATGTTTTTTATTTTTGTGTGTAGCAACAGTAAAAATAATCAAACTTAATTTAGAAAAAAATAGTTCACTCCTCAAAGAGTCAAAAGGAATTAGTCATTTTTTAAAGCAAACTAACCCAAATTTGAATCGTTCAAACTATGTACATTCTCACAAATTTTGTCACTAACGACCCGGGTTTCGCCTTTCGGCATCTTCAGGCATTCAAGTGCACGGATGAACTTGAACTTCAAGTTCATCCGTGCACTTGAATGCCTGAAGATGCCGAAAGGCGAAACCCGGGTCGTTAGTGACAAAATTTGTGAGAATGTACATAGTTTGAACGATTCAAATTTAATATTGAAATTCCACCAAGCACCTTCAGTCGAAATCTTAAATTAAAAATTCAAACTAACCCATTTGTAATGAGTCGTGAAAACAATATCAACCGATAGATAGTGTGATGACAAATGATTGTTTTCATAGATAAGCACTGGCGACAAGATATTATGGGTTGTGTTGCTTTATCTTTTTCAGATACTGCGCAGAAACAATGATCAAAACATGGTTTATTAAAAATAACTTTATGAATATATTTGAAGAAAACATTAAAATAATATTATTCCAAGAACAATTAAAAATATACATTCTCCTTATTACTTAAAACATATTTTTCCATAAAAGGAATGGCCGCTGAGAATAACAAAAATATCATTCAATTTATTGTTTTTGTTTTTGAGCAACATTTACTCTATCTTAAAATTTTCAGTCTAATCCGATACTTAAAATGCTTTCGAGCACCGAAGGATTGCTTTAAAAAGTTATAAAACATATTTTTTTCATTTCAATTAGTGAATAAATCTTTGGTAAGTATTGCGTCTAAAAAATCAGGTCATTCTTATATTTACACAAAATCATTTGGATTAACTAAAAATATCAAGAAACCTACATATCTTATCAATAAGATAATTCCATTGCTCAAAGAAACATTCACTTGGGCAATATCTTGGCAAAAAAAAAAATGATAACAAAAGGTATTATAAAATTTAACATACATATGATATGTAACACTTATGTGTGCGTCAAATAACAAGATATGAGTTTTCTTACGTTTGTAAGAATATTAAAACACTAAAAACATCATTAACAAATATTACATTCAAATAAAAAAAACTCAATACATCGATTGAAATGGCTATATAACATTTCGTTTCACGGATGTTACAAGATTATAAATATATTTTAACAAGCATTTCTTTTTGAGATTACCAATACATAAAACAACACAAGATTGTAAACGAGTGCAATATCGATGAGGCAGACTTGTACCTATAATATTTCACAAAATTAATATATTAAATTTACATTTTACTATACGATACATTAATTGGTTTATGTGACCAAATAATTCGGCTGACTAGAATCGGTTTCAACCAAGTCGCCATTACATAGTTTTGAGTAAAAAGCATAGGAAATTTTGAATACTTGTAAATTTACAGTTATGTTTGATGTTTCTATTCAAGTCAAAATGATTTCATATCATAATGTGTTTTTTGTATTAGTATTAAATTATAAGTTTGTACTGAGTCAGTTTAATATTGACTTCTGATTGATCGAAAATTTGTTTCTAGCCAATAGTTATAAAATTAGAATTTTCGGACTCAATTGCTTATAATTCACAAAATACTCAACATTAAATTCCCAATAAAATGACGAGGTTAATTCCTATGCCAGGATTCTGAATATGACACTAACTCAATTTTAGTCATTTTGGACTTGAATCCAACTCTAGACAGACAAATTATTTGTCTCAAAAATATTCCATCAAGTCCCCCATAGTTAGAATATACAGACTCCTAATGGACTATTTCAACAGAGGGTATGAAAAGAGAACTTTTTCTAAATCAGTAAGGATTACAGGATGGGGCCAGGAATGGACTAATTGGTTGATAATTTTTACAAAAATAATAAAATAAATTTGCAAGAAATTTTGTCATGAGAGAATGATAACAAAAATATTTACAGCTTACTATTTACTAGAGCATTTTTAAACCTATGAGGGATCTCTATGTTACATAGAATAAACTCGATAAATGAAAACCATCAAGAGAAATAATAGAATTAGAAAGTATTTTGACAGCTATTCAAAGAAAAATTTTATAATGGCAGAAAAATACATTGAGACAACGTCGTAAATGTATGTATAATGGCATCGCAAATGAGGAATTTGTTTACAGTTTTTTAATATTTTTTTAATATTTGGGTCCTCGATATAGGTTTTTTCTCCTTTAGTTGATCTTAAATGACATTACATTTCGAGTTTATCTCGTGTGATTTAAATATTTAAAAACAACTGCCACATTAACAATTGTTAGCTGCAATCCCATATATTTTTCTTTTTTATTTCCTATAAAAAAGATGATAGTTCCAATTTTAGATAATTTTAATTATCCGTTATAGTCTTTTTTTGTGTAACGTAAATCTATTTTTAACAAAACTAAATAGCTGCCATTGGCAAGTTGGCGCGTTGCAAAAACAAATAATATCCATATGACTTGAAAATTGAAACCTAACGAAAAATTAAAACCTAACTTAACTACTGCATCTATGTGAGCAACTCGAAGTTCTTCTTTCAAATTTTTCCCAGACACTAGTAGTAAAAATGGTTAATTTAACACTTTACATCTTTCATTACGAAAATTGTAATTTATTTAACAATCATTTTTTCGACCCTTCTTAGGTTCCCAACTTTGACCATATAGACTACTAGTCGAGTTTTTCAACAAAATGAATACAAATTAAGTCAAGTCAGTCAATCAACCTCCCTTTTGATAAAGGATAAAGTAAGAAGGTAAGGTTAGGAAAAAGAAAACAAGCCTATTGATCTTCCTACACATAATTCCCAGGAGCAAAGGATATAAACGACACGGACATTAATATCTATGAATTCAATCAATGTATTCATATGTCCAACAACTGATTAGAGTCCGTGATTGAATGTATCCATCGTTACAGCAAGTCTTTGCCAAATATAAAAATTGAGAAAGTATACCCTGTGTATTCAAAATACCTCAATGTGCTAAGCGAGCGATATTGAACATTTCATCTCATTTACGAAACTAAGCAATGATCTTGTTGATTGGTTGATATTTGAGATGAAAGTAAGGTTGTGCCGCCTTGTAGCACTGAGTTTACAACAGCTCGTGCCAAATATCCTGCCGTGCACGAAAACGGTGCTGCAAACAGACTCTTCTCCACGTCATTCACTACCTTGTCCCCATTCATATCCTAGAAAAGAAAAATATACATAGTTAAACGTCACAGTCATTTATTTCAAAATTTAATACTGCTGTTGGAAAAAGCCAAAAATTATGGTGAAAAGATTAAGTTCTTCTTTAACCATATTTGATCCTTATGTGGAACGTGCGGTCGACACACAGAGCTTACATGAGTCACCGTCTCCTACTTTGCTTTCCGTAACATGCTGACATTCCTCAGTTCTGCCGAGTACATCCTAAGGATAGTATCCAACGCACACCAGAATCCCACCAGTCAAAAGAATAGCAGGATTGAGGCTCTCCAGAGGCATCTGCCGGCAAGTGACCGAGCCACAGTTCTAATGACTGCGTAACAGGGCGCTGCCATGTACATTCTCTAATCTCCGAGTTCCTCAAGAAATCAAGCCACCTCAACTACAATATCTATTCTGGATGCTCAGTTATTTCTAACCGAATAGTGAGTTTTTTTTTTGTATTTTCGTCTTTTGGGATGTGCACGCAGAGGTACCTGAAGAAGTCCACCTCCCGATGATCTACTGGGATGTAAGGGACTTATCAGAGTCGTGAAATTGTTACACATCACATTGGTTTTACTTGCATTCATTTTCAGACTAATGTAAAGTAACTAAAATTTTATATATATACTAGATGTTAATTAAAATTATATGTTAAAAAACATTTTTTACAAAGATATGCTGAAAACATTGAAAGTAAAAAAAAATCTGATCGAAAAATGCTTAACAGATAAAAAAAAATACAATAGTTGAAATGTACAAAACCTAGCCAGTCACATACCTAATGAAGCTTATCTCATTAGAAGTGCTTGTTACTCTATCACTGAGCCTATTACTCTATACTCTGAAATAATTAATTTATGTTTACCAAATATTTAAATAAAGGTTTACCTTATTATACATCTTCTCAGCATCAGATAATATTTGGTCTAAGTCAAGAGTGTTCTGGAAATTGAGTTCTGGATTTCTTCTGAGTATAGTGGATATGATGCAAATGAGTTCCACGACCAGCTGTCTGTAGGCAGGTTGCTGTATATGATTCAACATTTCTTCCACAACCAGGGCAAAACTAAGTTCTGAACGGCTCATATTTGACAGTGTCGGTTGGGCGGGAATCCAATGACCCTTTAATGAAACAAATTATACAAATTTATCAGTAAACAATTCATGAAAGTCAAATCCCAAAAAAATAATATTAAATATACAAATAAAGCCAAAAAACCAGGTAAATTTGTGATTGGGTATCGGAAAATAATAAATATTAACATCGCAAATAACTTTTCCAACATTTGGTAGTCAAACAATACCATAAACACAAAATTAATAATGACTATGATAAAACCATAGTCAACATTAAAAACTATATAAATGCAATATAAACTATGGTTAGATAATATCTCTTTAACATTTCTCTTTAACACAACACGAGTACCAAATCGTCGAAAATAGGATCGAGGAGCGACGGAGTAAATTTGCGTAATATTAGCCTTGCATTTATTGAGGTATCATTGAAGATTACAATAAATATCAACTAGATATTATTGGTATTTAGTGAATGGTTGAAATGAGAAAATTTTGCAATGTGAATGTACCCCGCTAGGAACTCAAAGGTTAAACCCCAAATTAACATTTTACGAGATGATAAATTAAAATTTAATTCCTAGGACATCCAAGTAAGCATTGAAGTTTAGAATCATCTATGTTTTTATTTATTGAAGTTCATAAAGGGTTTCCCCGCAAAAAGCCTCCAGCTGGCATAATTTTTATTAAGACAGTAATTAGCCATAATACATAAGGGAAAGATGAATAAAAACTATACCCATACTAGCAATTAATCAACTAAAAAGTTTTCATAGCAAAGTACAGGTGGGGGGAAAAGTTAAAAACCCTCAACGCCTTGAGAAACGAATAAATTCTTCAGTAACAAATCATTTATATGATTTTTTTTTTTTTTTTTTTTTTTTTTTTTTTTTTTTTTTTTTTTTTTTTTTTTAACCATGTCCGCTCCCAATGTGGAGCATATGGACTCCTAATGGAGCTTATCTCAACAGAAGTGTTTCTACGAGAACTGCTTGTTACTCAGTTGCTCAACCTCTCTTTTTCCAAAGAGAGTAGGGATAGAAGGATAGGGGCTATGACAGGATTAGTGGTAAGCTAATCGCTCTCGATACGCCCCGTTCGTAGGATAGGATGGGTGAGAGGGGGAGTTCAAGACATCACATACACCCATGCCTTTGAACAGAAATTCATAAATCGATTGAAAAATCAATTTATAAAAACTGTCCGTACCGGGATTTGAACCCGGGTCCTCCGTAGCCGAAGCCAACAACGTTGACCACTCGACCACACAGGCGGCTTAATTATAATATATGATACTTAATTATAACAATAATTATATAAAAAGTAATTCACAAGATTGTGATTGCCTATCGAGATATATTGCTAAATACAGCCACAAATTTCGGTTGTAATAGAATATTGTTTTACCTGCACTGTTATTCCCTGCGGCGTACGTGTTAAAACATCCCATACTTGTATGTAAAAATGTTTGGGCACTCTGCATAAGCAGCCCTCCAATTGTCGTTTATGAAGTGTGTTCAGCCTAAAAAGAGATAGATAAATAAATCTATTTTGAAATTTTAAAAAATTCTCCCTTAACATTTTCGCGTGGAATTAATACACCATAGAAATTATTATAAAAAATATTTATACTGTTGGCCCAACATGTATGATATGTACAGGAAGTCCTCCTCAACAGAGTATTCGTTATCTGATTATCTGATTCCCAGCAGTTACCGAGTAACAAAATACATATGAATGTATGTAAGAGTGCAGTCATCAACCGTCAATTTAAATTTCATAACGCTTCATATTTCGTTCACGCTTGCCTGACCCTTTCTCTATTGCCTCTCATTTTGCTGGTCTCCACTTTAAGAGGATTCAGTTAGAGGATCTCTCGTGTATCTACGTTTGAGAAAATTTAAGGAGATAAACAATATAAATATTAAATAACCGAAAAAATAAAAACTATAACATTTACAAACACAGTTTCATTGTATTTACCGGAAATGAGTATAGTAAGTAGTAACATTAAAAGATAAAATAAAATGGTAACATTGAAAATATGTAGTAATAATGTATTATCTTGGCAGATATGTTTCATAACATATTAACAATATCAAACAACAGTTTAAAAAAACAAGAACATGTAACAACATAATTTATGATACGAATGTCATTATAACATAATCAATTTATATAAAAGAATTTCTCATCATTATTATCATTACAACAAAATAGTGCAATAATTTGATAACTTGTTACTGAAAACTTTTGATATGTAAATACGTTATTGGAAGTGTATTATTGAACTTACTCTCTCTCGTGTGCCCAATCTGAAACGGTAAGAACCTGCTGTAGAAGTTGTCTCAGCTCATACGGAGAATAACACTCGATGGGCTGTTTCAGTTTGCTTTGCTTCTCTGAGGGGAACATTTGAACGTATAATTTGATGGCTTCCAAAACCCAGCCGACACGAATTTTGAGGATGCCTTTGAACATATCCGGACTGGTCGCAATTAAACGGCCACAGTAAAGAACCACTTCCTAAAAGATATAAAAAGAATTTCAATCAACGAGGCCAACATTCACTGTTTAATAAAAATAATAAAAGATTTTTAGTACTTTTTCCACATAAAATTTATTAGATCAGGACCGGTTTCGCTCATCGCGGGCATTATCAACTGATAAGAAAAATATATAAACAGTGATATTTATACAAATTTAAATTGAAATAAAAAGGTGTAAGCAACTATTAACAATTTAAAGGATTAACAAATTAATTATAATTGTTATGGGTGTTAAGCATTTTAATTTTGTGTAATTATAATGTAATTTGTTAATCCTTTAAATTGTTAATAGTTGCTTATACCTTTTTATTTCAATTTAAATTTGTATAAATATCACTGTTTATATATTTTTCTCATCAGTTGATAATGATCGCGATGAGCGAAACCGGTCCTGATCTAATAAATTTTATGTGGAAAAAGTACTAAAAATCTTTTATTATTTTTATTATAATGCATTTCCACCAAGTATTGACAGTAAACACCTTAAAAGTGATTCACTGTTTAAATTTAATATATTTTCACAATGACTGCTTTAAGTGACTTATTCTGTATAGAATAAGTCACTTAAAGCAGTCATTGTGAATCTAAAATAAAATGTCAAATAACAATTGTGCGCTTGCATGTTATACACTGAATTTTCTGTTTTCAATGCTTCACACAACGGCAATCGAAAAATGAGAGATATTATTGCATTACATATTAAGTATTTAAGGTTGAAATATATATTCAGTGGAGCTGTAAACTAATAAATAGTTATGAAAATTATATTTTTTACAACCATTTTAAAACAAACAATAATAATTCTGTTCCGTTTCTTAGACCTGTTATTTTAAAAAGAAATCAGCAGTGCTATTCTCGAATTTATTAGAATTTAGAAACTAACTATGGTGGCTCTTTAATGCTCAATACAGTTGGTATAACTTAAATGTAATAATTACGGCTATGTTCACCATTGTTGTAGTCAATCTGTCAATTGCCAACAATTAACAGAATGTTGATTTACTCTTTTAATTCTTTTTTGTCTGATTAATCTTGTCTACTCACTTTATGTAATAGACTGATTGTAATGAAATAAATCTGGTAACAAAATGCTACTTGACGATCGTCCGTTAATTTTTATAAAAAAAATCTCTTTCTAATGCACTCTTTTTACTGTTCAAATAAATTATAAAAAAAAAACTGAAGAATAGCCCCACAGACGTATCTTTGTAATAAACATTGGCTAAGTAATAGATATATATAATATATATGAGAAAAACAATAATTGTAATTTAGTGAGATCAAATTTACCTGTTGTAACACGGCTTGGATAACATCGTATGGTTGAATCGTTTGATACATAACTGACTGTATTTCTCCAGGAGTCATGGGCTTATCGAACACTGTTTCTTTTTGCCCGATCACACCAACCGTTATCTGTAAATAGTTATGCGGTCAAAAAACAAAAGTAAATGAAAACCATCAAAAGAAATCACGTGTAACTTGTCACGGTGCTTTACCTGTTTTCCATTTACCAAAACGGTGGTTATAAATGGACTTATCGAATCAACGGTATGGTTCAAGAGACTGGAACAATATCGGACGGCTCTCCAGTATCGAAGAACGCCAGCACGGTGATAGAGACTACGCAGGGCACCTTCCACCGTCACACCGTTCACCTACAAAAATAACGGGATAACTCGAATTCAAACTTTTAACAAGAATTGGCTACACAAAACCTGACACAATAAAAATGACATTGATGAATGATAGATTAAGCTAATAAGAACATTTATTTATAAAAATTGAAGGAGACTCATTTTATTTTATTTTTAAACCATATATATATATATACACCTCTTAATCTTCCTTTCTGTTTTCAGATAAGGTAAGAAAAGAAGAATAAGTTTAGGAAAGACCTATGTAGATATTTGCCAACACCTCTGACAATGCAATAAATAGGATATGATGAAAACGTCACATACCTATGCCGTTGGGTTACAATTTCATAAATTAAAATAATAAAAAAAAACCAAAATATGGACAATTATATTCCAGCTTTGTAACCCTGAACCGTGAAACCGAATAGGACAGAAGTCTCATCCGCCATGTTTGCAAACCTGTAACCATTAAAATAAAGACGTGCTTTGCAAACATGGTTGCTCTGAAATAGCTCTGCAATATGTGTACATGTCATACAGAGCGTGAGAACATGCCCACTAAGAATCATTGCTACTGGTTTGCAAGCATGGTGCGCACCCAGAATTAGAGTATTACAGCTCAGCAAGTGACAAAAAATGTACTACAATTAATTTGATTTTGTAGTTATCAATTTCTCATGGAGTTCAACATAAAGTTTGTAATTAATATGTTATAACTCACTTCGTAAGAAGACCCCATTTGCTTAAGTAGAACACCCCACAGTTGACAATGGGCATATATATTATCAGTAGCTCTCAATGCGTCTAAGATTTCCCACACGGGCTTATCTTTGTAGTGGTGGAAGTTGATGGTCGACTCTTTAAACGTCAGACTCTTCGGAACGTCAGTCAAGCTTTGATAGCCGATATATTCATGTTCAAGCTGTTTGAATTGTGTAAACACTCCTTCTGGGAGTTCACCTTGGTTCATGAAATCGAGATGCTCTGAAAATATTAACAGAATGAAACTGACAATGGATTCTAAGAATCGGGTGATGACCGCATAATGCTGTTAGTTTTCCCAAAGAAACATTTAAAAGTTCAGATTTTCGAATACTTTCTCACTCAAATTCAAAAATAAGGTTTTTACTAGATTTAATGTGTTACAATAAATCTTGAAATATGTTTTATAAATGTTTTTTTCATTAGGTATTACAAATACACTTATATTTTAAGTTATTTCTGTAATCTTATATTATTTGACAAGTGCATAAATAAAAATAAAAATATCTGCTCAGGTTTCAATTTTCATTTTAATTCTTAGAAATCATTTGCAATAGAAGAAAAAATGTACTAACCCATGCACGAACTGGAAATAAGATTTTGAAGTCTTCCAATTCTGACTTTTACACTGTCGCAATAACCTTTTTTAAGCATAGCGAAAAGATCCAACATCTCTTTGAATTGCGGGTCTCGCATGTGCTCTTCTCGGATCAATAGGCAAACGGTCGGCCGGCCTGACAGCCGCCAGTAGCGGCCGACGAATTGTAGCTCTGTTTTGATGTCGTCGATCAGTAAAGACATGTCACGATAGAGATAGAACTCGGAGACCTCAAATATAAGAGGATAGCAGAGGACAGTCATTCCGCAGACTCTGTAAACCTACAAGATGTCCAGTTTTCAATTAAAATCATCGTTGAGTATTGTGCATTCATATCCATTACATTTTATTATCGTAAAAGCAAACATAGGAACTCTACATTAAGGAAGTCAACTGAATAAGCTCCGACGAACTCTACTTTAATACATAAAAAAATAGCACTTGTCGGAACTCACCCACGTCTACGTGGAATATGTCGACATCTGAAGCATGGAAAATATATGAGAAAATGACAGTCAAACCGAACAATCAAGCTAATCTAATGAATTGAATAAATTCAAGAATATATAGTAGATTAAAAGTCGGTAAAATGGCACCCCATTAAAGTGAAGTCTTTTCTTTTTTCACATCTTATAAGATGACAATCCATGGTTTTTAATAAATCAAATCCTGATCGATACTTACTATATAGATATAAAAAATATGATATATTTGGTCTGAATACACTTCAACCAGTGTCACACTTAGATGTGCAACAAGTGAAATAGTTATCGCACAAACAAAACAAATCGCTTCCCATCCTATAGTGAAAATGTATTTCTACAGAGTGACCGCCGAAACCTTTGAAAACCATTACCTTGCTAGTTCCTAACGATCCCACTGGTCGATCAGGACGGCCAGTCAATCCAAGCTTATGGCACACACCCAGCTCCTGATAAGTATTCACCAACTGAGAAGAACTGCAGATCTGCACCGGTTCCACTTCGTGAGGAGTCTGCGTCTGGATGCCGTAAGTACCCATCATCGCTTGCAATCGCATCGACTCAGCAATCAAAACTATTTGAACTACGAGATCCGTAGCAGTGCCCTGTGACATATTGAATATATGAAGAAATGATCAATAAAACAAAATACCATTAGACAACCATTTTTTGAGATATCATTATAAGTGGCTGTAGTAACCCAATATGTCAGAAAATTTATGAGAGAACAGAATCTACAACGGCGTCAAAATATTATTATCGCGAGCAATAAACAAACTGCCCCAAATAAATCGTATAGAAACTTGCACATTAATAGTTAACACCTTTCAATATAAAAGTGTTTGAGTGTAAGACAGACTCTGATGTCTCTTATTTTTTTGGGTGATTTTCAATGTACATAGATCAAGTCCCAAAAGTGTAGAAAATAGTTACGAACCTGAAAAGCAGAATACCTCCCAGCTTTTCTAGGTCGATTATAAGACGGAAGATATCTCCTTATCGGATCCAACTCGTTGACGTGAAGTAAGCCGCCGGTTAAGAGTTGAGCGATCACAAACACGGCCTGTCCCCATAGGAACATTCCACCGCTTTCTAAAAATATATTAAACAATATGAAAAAAAAAAATAACGTAAAGACGCAATAAGAATATTATAAGTCTAATTCATCCTCACCGTCGGGTAATCTCCTAGACGAATTGGGTTCACTGCGCTCCGAATCAATCGATTCTTTGGACACATAAAAATACCACGGAATCACTGGATCTACAAAATTTAAAACATGGATATTTTACTGATAATATAATATCTAATAACGTAATATACCGACATAACATACCGAGTAACGAAATTCAGGAATATCATATTCAACAGTAAAATCTCATTGCGTTTGTGAAATAATCTTACCTCCATATTCATCAGTAAAGATTCTTGCCTTTAAGAGTTTCTGATACTCTTCCACTTGTTCAGGAAGCGTTCTAAATACACCGTCAATAATCATGAATATATAGAACAATGGCCATTCGGATTCAATGCCGTCAAATTCTTTAAGTTCCCCTTCTTTATAGAATCTAAAAATATATATATATATACATATACTTTTGAAGGTGTTTAGTGTTAATACTTCGTGCAAAGGTATTCTCTGATAATAAAAATTAGAAGGGTGGGTCTAGAAAAGTTTTAATAGTATGCTAATGGGACTTCAGGTCTATGGCGCAGCGGTTAACGTTGATGGCTTCCTGCCAAATCTCACGAGTTCGAGTCCCATTTTTTAGCATTTTTTCGATCGATTTCTGTTCGAAGGCATGGGTGTTTGTGATGTTTAAAAATTCCATCCCACTCTTCTGGTCCTCCAATAAATGGGCGTAGCTAGAGTAATTAGCTGACCACTAGTCTTATCCTCCTATCCCTACTACTCTCTTTGAAAAAGAAAGGTTGAGCAACTGAGTAACAAACAGTTATCGTAGAAAAACTTTTGTTGAGAATGCTTCCATATGCTCCACATTGGGAGTGGACTTGGATAAAAAAAATTCACTTCGGCACCCTTTTTTTACGATCGAATGGGATTGTAAACATCATAGAAACATACCTTTAAACATAAATTTATAAATCGATTAAAAAAAAATAAAGTTCAAAGTGTTTGCATCTGTTTAGGTATGCTTCCTGTGGCCTCTGCAATTTAATAGGACGACTTCGTCCGTTCTGATACAGAGCCGTCTGCTTTCATCCTAGCTCTTATATAATTCTTAGTAAAATTCTTTTTTATTTCGTTAAAAAATTATGCTCTGCAATAATATTTTCTCCGCAGTTTACCTTCGATCGCTATCTTCTAAAACACTTTTAAAGCCGTCACGACTAAACCGCTTCATTCCATATCGCCCAGAAAGCCTTCGTATAATGTTGCTTTTGGTCTGGTTTATTAGATGTTCCTCGTGAGTAGCGAAGGCAGGAAACGAAATGGTCGGTATCAGTGAAGCGTCCACACCCTAAAAATTTATTACAAAAGATGATAAGACAGTAAATGATATGAATTATATTCTCTCATGTTTTAACATACATTTTATTTTTAAATCTAATAATAATTACATTTATAAAAAGACTTGCACAAAATCCAGTCTTCTCGTGCGGACTGGGTAGTTGTTGTTTGCCAAGACGCTCCTCACATACACTTTAAATTGATACTAATTTTTTCACTGGCCAATTTTGAGATTTAGTCTTAGGAGCTTAGTATACAGTCAACAGACAAAAATGAATGTCACAAACTGAGGTTAGGACGCGCCGTATTATAGTTTAAAAAATTATTGCTTTTATGAAGAAACCGAATACAAAAAAATTTACACATTAAGAATCATAAAAATGAGAATATTTTTTTTATTTGCAACGTAGATAGTGGAAAGATGAATCCAGGATTATTTAACACTGTTCGTAATGGGTATTTGGCAGGGACTATAAAAAATGGCGATAAATGCAAAAACAATAGATTGGTGAATAATAGAGTAAAAAAAAAACCAAAACCTTTGAACTTGATTCTTTGGGCAGCAATGTTTCAAATATACTTCTATTTCTGTTGTGAGCATCAATATCAACATATATAACACTCCACGATGCCCCTTTGTCTCCGAATAGATTGCATCCATTGATCGCTTCGAGGGCGGATTTAGCCATACCTGAACATATAACATGAAAAATAAATAAATACAGTATTTATTAAATATAATACACAATCAAAAAATATTGTGTGCAATAAAAATTACCAATGGATGACGCATGAATTTCAGGAGTCCCATCATTGTATTTGGTTCCTCTCTCCCACATTCCGTAATCCGGCGTTCTGTACGCCCTCTCAACATAGTAAACCAAATTTTGTACAAATGCCACTTCGTCCTGTAATTATTAAGTATTTAATCAATTAAGAAAAGTCAAAATGCACTTTTTTAAAAGTTTACTTAGTTTTGGTATCAAGCAATTAATTTAGTGGGAAAATGAATTTTCTAAATAAAAAATATCTAAACTCGAAAAAAGTATTTCTAAAACTGCCACAAAATTAGTATTTCTTCTCATTATGAACTGCATTGCCAAATAATCAAATTGAGCCCGGGCAATTATTTCATTTACATTTTTATCAGATTTGAAATTAGTCCTTTTTGTTTTTTCTTTGCTATTATTATTTTAAAATTCTAGGAAGAAAGTAAATGAGATGTTTTGTTTTCACTAAAGTGTTACAGAGCAGAGCGGATACATGATTTTAAATTAAATACCTGAGTATAAATAATTTGTAAGCCAGATGTGATCATCTGCACTAAGAATATCAAATATATAGAAATAACATCAATCTGCAAATGGTTGTATTCGTCGTCCTTAAAGACAATCTCTCCGGTGGTTAGATGAAATTTACAGTGGAGAGCGTGGGCATTGCACTGCTGTCTCTTGAATTTTTCCACTCGATTCGATTGTTTTATCCAGCATTCCAAAATTCCACGCATGCACTTCACAGCACTCTGACCCAGTTCATATGATTTTCCTCTGTCGTCATCGATCCTCCTAAAAACATTGTTAGTAGAAATAAAAATATGCGCAGTAAGCTCAGGATTAAAACGGGATTAACCATGCAAGAGTACAATGAAAAAAAATTAGATGTACACGATTCACTTGGAGCATTGATTACATTGATTTACACATCAGCAGATGTTGCACACATATCTTTTAAACATTGAGTATAAAATTATACTGTGAAATCATCACACTTAAAATTTCAGATTCATGCTTAATAATCGCAAGAAAGTCATTCTTATTACTAAACAAAAACTAATGGTATTTAAAAGATTTGAAAAAGACGAATCTAGAATATGGAGTTATGTAGTACAAAAACTATTTGCAATACAATATTTACAAACAAGGAAGTTGGAGGAGTTTACAAGAGATTCTGACAGTAATGAAGGTCCTTCGAAAGTGATATAAGAAGAATGTGAAAGTGTTTAAGTCACTGATAAGCTTCACATCGAATTTCAATAATATTTTGGATCAAACTTTAACAGTTAATTAATGATTTCAAACCGTGAGTCATTTTATTAAACAGGTTTTCACAGGTAAGTCAATTATACCTGTAAGCTTGATAGAGACTCCATACTGCAGCAGCGCAATAAATACTTTCACGGACACTTCCAACCTCTGTGTCGCAAGATAAAACTGGAAAAAGACCCGATATGGGGCTTTGATACCTCAGCAACTGACGCTTAACTATAAAATAAAAATGGATGTGTTACAATATGGCTTCCTTTATCATCCCTCTCCATGCAGATTACTGCTATACAAATTATTCACACTGAAATTATAACTAGCGCACAAAAATTATTACTACATAGAAGATTTTGATGATAACAATTGTCAATTTTGGTTAATTGAAAATATATTCCATATTTATATAAAGAAGGAATAAATCTGTAATAATCTAGTATTTTTCTGTATATTTTTTTACGTGAGCAGAGTGTTAGTGATTATATTATGTTGCTATTCATTGTCAACCAGCTTTTTATTATTTTACACACCAAATTAACTTCAGAAGCTGCCTTCAGTCATTTGAGTAACACTGTTAATTGAAGATGAAATGAAACATTACATACTGTCTTTTTTGGATGAAGCTGTAAGTGATAAAGCCAATCTATTGTAAATATATTAATCAATAGTAAATTAAGCAATACAAAGTCAGTGTTACTTAAACGGGGGTGCAAACAGACTTTTGTGGACGTATTAAAAATCTGCTGTTTTTTTTTATAATTTTTCTGCCGCCGAAATAAAAGTCGGCGATTACACATCACATATTATGATGACATTATCAGTCAGTATTTTATTTTCCTTATGCATGAAAATTGGTTTATTATTAATTAGCCTTATTTAAAAAAAATACATACAATTAGTGCTTCACGCAAGACATGCCAATAAGTTAATAATATTTTTAAAGTAATGCATTTTAAAATAATCACCAATTCCATAGTAAATATCCAGCTGCCTCACAGATTCTTCATAATTAGAAACTTTCAAGAATTGGTACGAATTTATTTCATCAATACTGCCTTGTCGGATCATCGAATCTTTATGCGGGTGACGCAGCATGATTCAAGCCTTGAAATAAAAATTTAAGTGATGAGAAATATTTTATTTTCATAAACTATCAAAGGAGAAACATTATTTGGTGATACTTTAACATGAGATCTGCCTTTAAAACTCGGTCTACTGATATTCAATCATTTGTTTCAATCACATAGCAAAAGACTGCTTAACATCATTTGAAAGAACACAGTGCACGGTAGTATTTTTTTTTTTTTAAGAAATCTTCGCTACCAATATAGAGCATATGCCTTCTAATGGAGTTTATCTCAACAGATATTTTTCTATGAGATTTGCTTGCAACTTAGTTGCTCAATCTTTCTTTTTCGATGAATGTAGGGATAGAAAGGATAAAGATAGGATAGCACTAGTGGTTAGTTAATCGCTCCATTTTTAGTATTCAACAGGTGGTGGGAATTTAAGACATTACTGACGTCCGTGACTTCAAACATCAGAGAAATTTTATTAGTATTAGAATGATTACTTTATACACGCCTTGTCTCATTCAGAAATGCCAAAAACCAATCACATTCTTTCTTTCTTAACGCTTTCAAACAAATGTGATTATAGGTCCGATTGAATCAAATCAATTGAAATACCTTTCGTTTCCTTCAGTTTAGGTTAGGTTACAAAAAAGGTTAATATCAGTAGACCACACTCTAAAGCAGCGTTTCCAAATGATGGGTCGCAACCCGGCACCGGGTCGCAGAAAGCAATATGCTAAGTCGCCTATTTCCTAAAATAAATCTGTATATTTACTATATACTTTCGTAACAAGCGAACGTGACGCAACGCTGTGTATGGTCAAAAATAGTCAGTGGTCAGAATTGCAGGATTCAGATATTAATTCAATAATTGAACACTCGTGTGATGCCACAGTCAAAGACATCTTCGACAGAATACTACTGATGCATTTCTGGCTATCTTGTCTACAAGAATATCCAGTTTTAGCACAAAAGGCGATACAATTTCTAATGTCTTTTGTCACAACCTATAAGTGTGAAGCAGGCTTTTCAACATTGGTTTTCTTAAAAAATAAATATAGAAACCGATTGGAAGTCGAACCGGATCTAAGAATAAAGCTATCATCCTTTTCTCCAAACCTAGAGCTTTTAGTTAACAAGGAACAGAAGAACACCTCTCATTAATCACAGTCACTTATTAATAAATAATATTAATAAATTATTGTGTATTATAACATATAAAGACTGTATGGACATAGATATAATGTTTTATTTTACCTATAGGCCGGTAGTATAGGCCATAACAAATTTAGTGGGTCACGAAGGAGAAATATTATAATAACCATGTCAAGGGGGGGGGGGGGGGGGGAGTTTGGGAAACGCTGCTCTAAAGTATAAATGTAATGGTAGATCTCATGTTAAACTGGCAGCAATTGAAATATTGTTTAATTGGGTTGTTAAAAATTTACGGTGACTATTATGCATTGTTTATTTAACCCCATTGCTGCATTCATAGAATACAATAATGTTTATTTACATAAACAAGATAATGTATATAAGATACTTTACTTATATTTTACATAAATTTGCATAAAAATAGCCACTTAAATTGTTTATAAATACAAAAAAGCAATGGTTATAATCTCCAGATTTTGTTATAATCTCCAGATTTTGAATGCTCCCTAACGACTTTTTAACATGCAATGATTAACATCACCTTCATTGATTTATATTATTATTATATTGTGTCAAGTATTGTCAAGTGTGTATTTATTATACACATTATACCGTGCTAAAGAAAGAATCCTTGTTCATTTGAAATGTGATTAAAAGATATATTTTCGTGATAACAAACAGTTTCATTTTAAGCCTTGACCATTAATAATAACCTTAATATAGTACCATGCATACATAATATTATTATGTATTATTATTATGTTTCGTAAATTATTCAAGTTATCTCAAGTCATAAAGAAAACATACCCAAAACTTAGGATGCACAGCACGTCTTTAAATTAAATCAATAAAATCATTCGCATTTTTTACAAGCTAGAACGTTTAATGAAAATGATTTTAAAAATAAATTGAAAGAATAAACTCAGGGCATAACAAGGTTAAATTTGACGTTTTAACTTATCTCTGGTTTTAACTAACTTATGTGCTGCCAGCTTCACTCGACATGCTTCCTATTTGCACTAAATGCAATTTATTTATAAAATATAACATCCCGATATATCAAAACATTGTAAATCAAATAAATAAAAATAGCTATTTTTATTTATTTTGTTTGAAATATTTATGACTTTTACAATTCTAACTAAAATTAAGTATCCCATCGGCAAAAATTGCCTGGCTAACAAATACCATAGTGTGCATCAGTGTGCATATTACGATATGAGATTATGGCATCCGACGTTTGACTCGACTGCCTGATTCTGTCTCGTAATCCCAAATTCAAAGTCTTGGATAACCATTCGTATCAAACTCGAATGAATGAGATAATCTCAGTTATATATACATATTGTGTTAATTTTTTTTGACAAAACTGCGTTGTGTCGTCAATTAAAGATGTCTGTCGCTTTTGTGCAGCGCGGTAATCGCCCGCCGCCTAACACCGCGCAAATTCAGAAGATGCTCGATGAAAATTCTCATCTTATACAAACGATTCAAGAATACCAAGCTAAAGGACAAATAAACGAGTGCATTCAGTATCAGCAAATTCTCCACAGAAATTTGGTTCATCTAGCGTCGATGGCTGACGCCTCTCAAAACATTCAGGCAATCCTTCCTGTGAGTTAATTTCTTTTTCTATTTTAATTAGGCGTATTAACATTTCTTTTAGGTGATGAAGAATCGAAATTTCAAAAATTCACGCCTTTAAACATTACTTGAAAAGCCACAATTTCCAGTAAATATACGACGTCTACCGACATATAATTTTCGCTATTTCTTTTAGCCACCTCATCAGTTGCAGTCCGGGGGCGCTCAACCGAACCAGGCCGCCCCCCACGGAGCTGCCGCTGAGGGTCCCAATAACTCGCAAGGAATGAACTCCAACAACTATCCACAACCGCCTCAGGCGTACAGGGGTCCCCCCGGCCAACCTTCGCCAGGTGCTCCGCGTCCTGGGGGCGCTCCACAACCCTACGGCCAGAGAGGCTACCCTCAAGGTCAATACCAAGGACAGTACCAGAGCGCAGCAGGCGGTAACTATCCCCCTCAAACACAAGCCGGCTACATGAACCCTAACCAGCAAGCGTATGGCCCTCCCGCGTCTCAACCTCAGCCCCAGGCATACCCTAACAATTCCAACTATGGCCCACCTATCACCGCCTCCCAGAGCGGTGGATATCCTCCAGCAGGACATCAGAGCGGATCCTACCCTACCTCTGGTATGCAACAGGCATATGCTCCGCCAGCAGCGGGTGGTCAGTCTCCCGCTAATCCTGCTCCCTACCCTGGAGCGAGAGGGGCTGCATCACAAGGGTACACGGGGGCCGGAGGCTTTCAAGGACCGCCGTCCGGCTACGGGCCAGGTGGTGGCGGAGGACCCTCTCCCGGTGCCTACAATCCAGGAGGTGGGCAGGGGTCTTCTTACTCCACCCAACAGTTTGCTGGAGGTGCCCCTCCTTCAGCATACCCACCGGCGCCTGCCACACAGCCCAATCATTCGCCGCAGCCCGGTGCGGGTTATCCTGCACAGACAGGGGGAAGTGCCGGATACGGTCCTCCAGCCTCCCAGTCTCCTGCCTACTCTTCACCGGGTGCGCACGCAGCTAACCCGCCAAACGGAAGCCCACAAACAACAGGTCCCAGCGCATCCAACCAACCCTACCCACCTTCTGGGCAGCCCTCCGGGTATCCGCCAGGCAGTCAACCTCCTTTCTCCAATCCATCATCTCAACCCGGAAGCCCTGCCCCATCTGGCTACCAAACTCCAACATCCCAGCCACCCAACAGCACCGCCACAGGATCTTCTCAGGGATACGCCCCACCAGCTCCCCAGTCGTATCCACCTCCGGCCGGCTCCTACCCTCCTCACGGTTACGGCTCGCACCCTCACCCCCAGGCCGCGTATCCACCCTCTCAATATCCTAATTCGTCTTATCAGTACGCTCGACCTCCCGCACCCCAGCCTCCTCCTCCGCAGTCTTCATACGGAGGATACGGTTACCAACCACCTGCGCAGCAATAGGTAACCACCTCTCCTTGAATTATATCAACCTTGAAACGTATTATAAGATTATTCTTAAATCTTACCATTGACCACTTGCAATGATGATGAAATTGACTTCCTATTCATTTTCCAAGATTGAGAATACTCTTCAGCCATTCAATTCAATTAAAACCCTTTTCTATTGACACAACCTCAATGTTGGTGACTCTTAATGTACGTTTGCGTCTGCCAATTTTCAGCATTTTATCATCTCGCAGCTAATGAAACACTGTTCAAACATTATGTAATTTTCACATTACACTGCCATTTAAAATCTTGAAATACTTTATTATATAACTATCGCCTGACTTATGACTACCTCGACTTTTAACAGCATAAAAATAATAGTGAGAAACAAATTTTGACAGTTAAAACATAAGATTTTGTACACATTTTTTAATGAACTTGTTGAAGTGTCTAAATTGTAAACATGACAAATGCTATAAATCAAAAAATATGTATATCTCAATTTAGGTAATAAAAAATACATTCCTCGTACTGATGCGATTTTACTCTATAAACATAATATATACACCCCAGCGGTTGGAACAGATATATATACAGTATAACCTCTGCGAAAGCATTCTGCCAATATATATTCAACCGACAGCTCATTGGAAAGTAAAAATATATTAAACTCTAAAGATAAAATAGGAAAAATATCATGACTTTATGATGCACTGTCATAAGGCTTGAACTTTATTTATGCAATGTTTATGTTATATTTTCTTCCATCAAATGTCACATCTGTAATACACCAGGATCAGGATATTAAGTGCACATATAACAAATCTTTTAGTGATACAATGACTATTGTACTGAATGTTTCGAGCGACAAGGAAGAATGTACCTTGAAACAATTTAAATTTTTGCATGTATGCTATTTTTGTCGAGTTTGAAAAGAACAGCTAATTGGCAAAAATTAATCAATTAACTTCTTACTCATTGATGCTCTCATGCATGTTTGAATATGGTCACACTTTCCCTATGTATTAGTGTGGCGAGGAATAATTCAATCTGACTGCCAATTTTTGTCACACTGAATTTGCCTGGAAACTATAATAGTGTAATAAACATTCTGCACCAGGCACGCGTTGTATGCACTGTATGAATGAAATATCAATTTTACGACTCAATATATGGAGATCACATTGCTGTAATTCTTCTATTGTTATTTATTTTACAATACTACACTACTCTACGCATTTGCTTCTACTAATCGCATTAGTGATGAGTGGAATTGTTACTTTTTAATTTCTAATATAATTTAGAAATAAAATAATATTCATAGGAATCAAGTGTTAGTATTTAAATTTTTTGTGTTATGGGTATTATTAAAATTAATTAGGAAAATGTAATTAGGATCATGAAGTGATTGTCAAATAGTAAAAGACGCGTTGAAAATGTGAAATGAGAGAATTCAAGTAGATCAATATTATAAAATTAATGCTTTCTTTTACACGGTGAACCTTTTACCGATTCGATGTGAAAGAAAACATTTACTGCTATTAAAAGTATTGACAAAATCGTAGTCGATCGCCTCGATCATCTAAAAAAAAGAAACTGTTTTGTTTAGAAATATCGCAGTATAAAAATCAACCGTACATTTTTGAAAGTAGCTTGTTCGAAGTAATCTTATGTAACCAACTTTTAGATCATCTTAAATTATATTTTCGCTACAGAGATAAATTTAGTACAGCAATTGCTTGGAATTCCATATAGAAAAACCTGCATAGCTTTTAAAAAAGGCATATACTGTGAGTTCATTTCGATATGTTATTTTAGCCTTTTGGCTGCCGTAGAAAAAAAAATACGTCTTTAATCGGTTGTTGACGAGGTAACTCGTCTCTGGCGTGTTGAGCGTGAAAAATTTGATGAGATATCTTGTCTGTGGCAGCCATCATGTTAAAAAGGGTTGCTGTTGAATACAATACAAATACTATAGAAGCTGATCAATGTGACGTGTACGTAAACTGAATTGAAGAAGAATTGTTTTGTATTACACAAGGAGATTTGATAAAAGTTTGTCCTTCATCCCACGGTTGTTCTGATTGAAAAAAACGGAATCCCTCATACAGTTTTGTATATATATAAAGTTAATTGTGATGTTGTTATCAATGTTATGTCCGATACTATTTTATATTACTTCTAAATGAAATCAAATTGGTGTGTACCATCTAAAATCATACAGTGTCTTGAAAAAATCCCACTGTATACCTTAAATAAATTGCTTTTTTTTAAACAATTGTTTTATTTACTATTTTACTTAAATATCATCGTGAAAAAGTGTGCATCATTGTGTATTCAGTTGGGCCCTCTAGAGGTGAAGTGAGCCAACTAGTAAAATGGTAAAACTTTTTAATTAGTAAGTACAATCATGTCTTGATTTGGTGTTCAACATATTTTTCTTTTACGGAGATAACACTATTGTAATGTGCATTTACCTTTAAACGCCCAACGGTCCCTTACGGGACTGTTGATTATGGTTCATTTCGCTATCGGATTACACTGATTTATGATAATATTATTCAAGATATGAATATTAGGTTACATAAATAATGTCAAATTTGAATCGTTCAAACTATGTACATTCTCACAAATTTTGTCACCAACGACCCGGGTTTCGCCTTTCGGCATCTTCAGGCATTCAAGTGCACGGATGAACTTGAACTGACGCTTAGCAAATGAAAGTTTCGTGTTTATATAAGAAATAAATGCATCACTGAGACCAAAGCCATTATTGGCGAAAAGGATAAGCTCATGGGAATGCCAAAAGATTGCTTCAGTTCATTCAGTGATGCATTTATTTCTCATATAAACACGAAACTTTCATTTACTAAGCGTCAGTTCAAGTTCATCCGTGCACTTGAATGCCTGAAGATGCCGAAAGGCGAAACCCGGGTCGTTAGTCACAAAATCTGTGAGAATGTACATAGTTTGAACGATTCAAATTTAATATTGAAATTCCACCAAGCACCTTCAGTCGAAATCTTAAATTATAAATAATGTCTGAGATACCGATCCATAATTTTATTTTCGGTTTCGATAAATATTTTTGTCATACGAGTAATATAATCATTGCGATATAATAATATAATCGTTTAAATTTGTACAATGTAAAAAAATACAAATAAAGCTTTTGTAAATTATAAACAATCTTTTATTTTGATAATGCTGTTTATTTTACTCAAATAGGATGACTAGTTTTAGAGATATAATTTTTTTAACGGATGAGGGTGGCGCGAAAAAATGCTTGGGCAGTGTGCTACTTCTTTTGCGCACAGCGCGCGAGCGTTTAAAGGTTAACCAGGGCATCGAATCGTTATTTTTTTCGTTCCAGTTCAAGTAAAAAAATATATATCGATTCGGTTCTGGTTTTCATTCTGACAAAAATAACAGTTTTTCTGGTTTTCGGTTCAGCTCTGAGTGATTCATTTTTCTACTTATCTGTTGACTCAGCGCCATTTGTAACCCCTCGCATACAGTTTCAGAAGTCGCAATACAGTGTAAAAAGATGGAGCAGACAAATTAAATGCTACGAAATGTTACAATGTGACTTTGGGTACCCGATAGAAGAGCCCGTTATTTTTTATTCTATGGGGAAGGCCTCCTTGTTGCATTTTTAGCCCATACAATTTAAATAATAATATACCCGAACAAGAAGTAATCGATGGTGGTAAGAGTCCAAGGACAAGACCCAATACGTGTCACGCCTACGACAACTGACTTGGGGAGTAAGAACATGTTAACGCGCTGAAATGAAAAAAAATGTGTTTTTTTTTATTCGGTTCCAGTTTTTGTTCCGACAAAAATAACGGTTTTTGGTTCAGTTCCGGTTCGAAGCCCTGTGAGTCACTAACTATATTTTTTAAAGTAGTAAAAAGGATTAAGGAAGAGTGAGATTGGAAATAAATTCAGAACATTTAATATTTACTATCTACATATATATTTGTTTCAACTTAAACAATATATGTTTATATCCAGCTGGAGACTTTTACCTCATGCTGAAGCACACTGGGTCTCGCAGGCACCGTTTTGCCTGAACCATGAAACTATGCGATTTTCTTTTATGACATGGCATCGGGTGTGCAATATTCATCTTCACATAATAAATAAAAATGCCTCAAAAGAGGATTTTTTATAATTTAATTAAAGATATCTAATTATTTTATTTTATTTTTTTAAATTTAAAAAAAATATTTGACATTACAGCTTACGCCAATGCGTCAAATACTTTTAAGTTGAAAGATCATACGAGATATACTCGATGAGAATTTTTTAAAAGTCACATGAGATAAACTCAAGGAGAATTGACTTCACAATTATATAAAATCATTACTAGATCATATTTAATTTGCACAAGTATTTCGCTGAATAATGTTTTTGGAGCCACAGACAACAATCATTCATATAAACTGTATAAGTATTTATTCTGAAAATGTCAATGTCGGCATACTGAACGGACGGACACTTTCGTGGAAAATGTCCTCTTCTTCGTCTCCGATTGGGGTATATGTAGGGAAAGGAGGAGCAGACTGTAGCTTCCTGTCTGGCAAGACCGTGTCAAATAAATAACAGAGTCCGTTGGTGGGTCCCGCAATTCCGACACCCTCGACCCAGATGACATTGTGTTTTGTATTGATGCGGAGAATTCGGACTCCTCTCAATACACGCCAACTAAAACATAACAAATAAAAATGTATTCAAAACACACACTATATGGCATTATATGTGATAATTATAGCAAGTTTCTTTCATTTCATCAATCTATTTTGTGAATACAAATACAGTAAAACCCCCATTTACACTATATTCGGGACCGTGTAATTGGGGGTGTGAATGTCATACAAAATAAGGGATTTGATTTTTTTCCGCGGAAAACGCAAAACTAAGATTTCCCTTAGTTTTACAAAAAAAACTGTATGCGAAGCACAGACGACCGTCTCTTAGTAACGGCGATGGAATGCGAATATTTCAAGCCGGCGCGTAATTCGGGGTAGTGTAATTGGGGGTTCCACTGTAGTAAGTACCATAGAAAACTGTTATTTGACAGACATTCGCTAGAAGTGTGGCAAATTATTGCATATATTTGGTATACAGTATAAATATGATACAACACAAAATATATTATGATTTAAACAACTTTCGACCTGGCAAAACAAGCAACAAACAAATCGTATGTAGACTAACCGATTTCCCATATGACCAGGCATTTTCTTACCCGGCCAGACTCTGCCTTTCTCACCCCCGCCTCCAATGTTTCCTGGCCTGCGATGACTTTTTGTAACACCGTGAGACGCTGGCAACCCTTTGAATCCCCACCTTTTAACCACTCCTTGGAAACCATAGTCAATTCTGTTATCAATAAAAACATTCATAGGTTATTTGAATTGCAATCAAAGCTAATTAATGTGGGAATAGGTCACTTTACACCGGCGTGAAGTTGTCCACGCTTTGGTGATGTGTGTTCCTTACGCGCATTAGGCATAAGGAACATTTTTCACCTAATCCTGGACGACGACGCCCCAGTGTGCAGACCCCTAATATCAGATAAAGCATTTCTAATCATGCCAAGCATGTATTTTTCTGTTGGTGTCGAGTGATATGTATCATTTTGAAAAACATTCCCTTTTTTGCCTACAAATATATAAAGACTATTTGTCTCATTTCCCGGGAGAGTATATCAGTAATGAAAGAGTATAGTATCACAAGACATTTTAGTACTAAGCATTATGAATATGGTGCTGATTTAAGTCCGAAAGCAAAAAGTAGAAAACAGCTGATGGATTAATTCAAATTTTACTCAAACAGTAAAATGTGTTTAAGCGGCAAATGAATGAAAAATCTTAGGGACAGGTTTTGTTATTTTGTTTGTTTTTGTTTCCCATATAATAGCAAAAAGCAACAAACCATTTTCAGAAACTATATCGATACATCAGTTCAAGATTGGAACATGTCAAAATAAGCGATATTGAGATATTTAATTTTTAAAATTCAACGAGCATATGAAATGTCTTCTTTGGCCATGTTCGCTCCCTATGTGGAACATATGGCCGCCACGCGGCACCTCCATGTTTCCCTGTCTCCTGCCAAAAGCTTTGCTTCCTCCCATGACATGCCAGCATCCCTCAGTTCCGCCGAGTACATCCTATTGATAGTACCCGACGAACGTCCAGGACGCCGGAATCCCACCGGTCGAAAGAAGAGGCAGGCAGGATTGAGGCTTTCCGGAGGCATCCGCAGCACGTGACCCAGCCAGTTCCAACGTCTCTCCATAACCACTGACGTGACGGGACGCTGTCTTGTACGCTCCCTTATCTCTGAATTCCTCACAAAATCAAACCACCTCACCCCCATTATCCAACGCAAGCATCTGTTCTCGAAGCTCAGTATACGGTTTTTCTGAGTCTTCGTCATGTACCATGATTCGCAACCGTAAAGTATTACCGGCAGAATGCAAGCGTTGAACAAGTGGCAATATGAAATGTACTGAAAGTTAAAATTCCACAAAGGACCTTCTACAATATATTGGCTACAATATTCAATACGGGTAATTGCTTTATGGAAAAATGCAGATCTTGACATGGCGAATACAATGATATTAACACATTGGTTACGGATGACTCGTATACGAGTCTTTTCGCCGGTCTGACTTACGCGTTGAAATATATACATCCTCTATGCAGATGGCGTAACAAATGATTGATGCATCATTTAAAAAATAAAATATTAAAATATATGCACAAATATTTTTTTTATTCGGTGATTTCGGCGATGAAAAATCAGCAGACAGTTAAAATAAAACTTTAAAAAATAGGCCACCAAAATATAAGCAATTGTAGGCTAAAAATAGGCTTTTATGTTTTCTAATTTTGTTTTGAAATAAAATAAACAGGAGTAAATGTTTATTTGACTTGTTATTTATTACGTTTTCGATGAAATATATAATTCTATGTCAAATACCCGATTTTCTATATTAAAAAATACAAAAGATGAGTATCGCTAATAAAAGCAGGCTAAAACATATAAAGTATTATGCAACAAAGTGTTGCACAACTGGTGTCCAAATTATTTTTTTGAATGTCAAATAGTTTTAAAGTTATACTATTTTTTCAAAAGTACCTAATTTTTTGCAAAATTTCGCAAAAATGCCCCGATGCGAATGAGTTAATAACTCAAAAAGTTGTTTTTTGGACTAGTTCTCGTCTTGAACATATATTTACATATATGGATATTAACAGAATGTATTACTGAAGCTTATGGAATTAATATATATATGTCCTGACATTTAACATGGATTTGAGAAGCTTTGTTTATAAGAATTTGAGTTATCGATTAAAATTAAACGAGCAATTATAATCAATATTAGGATTGATGACATGGTACTCTATATCTCTCGACTATGTACGTGGATAAAGTTATCATTGTATATTATTTGTCAGCACAAGCATCTCTTTTTATATTGCATTGTACACATTAAAAAAAAAATAATAACGTGTGATGTTTAGCCAAAATAGGTAGATTATAATAATTGTTTAAACTAGCTTGAAATGTATCAATAATAATGCTAATAAATAATTTTAACTTAATATCATATGGGTTCACTCTCATAATACTTACGTTTTTCCTCTTACGTCAATTCTATCTCCTACCCTAAAATGAGAAGCAAATAATGGTGTTCCGGGAGTAATAGCGGCTTCGGGGGTGACTTGGAATCTACAAATGTGTTTTTTGGCAGGAACTCCAGAATTTTTAAACAGGCCATAGTATTCTTTAGTCACTAGTGAAGGATCAATTGTTTCGGCTCCGACAAGTAGACATCCCAATTTATGTTGGATGCGTCTCAGAGATTTTTTCGGAGGATCCCACTCCTCGGGAGGAATATATTTAATCACATGATTATCGACCACCTAGAAAATAAACATTAATGAAGCATACAAAAGCACATGAAGGCAGTAAATATGAAAAAAAAACAAAGACTGAAAAAATTTGGGTTTCATTTATATTATGTGGTGGTAAAATATTTTGCTCATACATTATTCAGTTTATCAGCGTGAAAAAAATTTAAAACACAGTATCATTTCATTAATTCCATCTGTCCATTTTTGTTATTTCTGAATACCGGGCGAAACAAGTCTTGATTCTTATAAGTAATTGTGGAATAAATACAAAAGATCTTTTTATTATATTTTAACAGCTTGACGACCGCACGTTTTTTTATAGAATTTCACGAAAGATTCGCAAAAAATTGTAATTTTACTAAATTCACTATCATTTGTAAACCAATTGAGATATCTTTACCATATTTAATTTTATAACTTTCAGATACTTTTCGACAGAATGGAATGTATGACGTAGGACGCATATATGCGTTCGCCGGCCAGCAACCATTGGTTTCCAAAAACGCATCCAGTGGTCGTTAAGCTGTTAATATTAGGGGGACCCGAAAGTATTCGCGTATTTTTGAGACCATATGTTTACCTCAGTTCGTGTCTGGACACGGTGACGGCAACATCTGTGTAAGTTTTTTTTTTTTGTAGAACTATGGTTTAACATTATTTTCGTGCATAAATTTTTTTTTTATTGTTAAGGGTAAGATGTCCAGACCCGAAACTAGCGAAGTTCACATCCGGCATTGTATGCTGGTTTTTTTTTATTTGGGTTGGAATGCCACAAAAACTACTAAAACGCTCAAAGATCTTTATGGTGAAGTGGTTACAGCTCGCAGATGTCAATATTGGTTTCAAAAATTTAAATCGGGCAACAGAAGTTTAATTGACGAGCCGAGATGCGGAAGGCCTTCAAATTTTGACAACGAGGCGCTGAAATCTCTAATCGAGTCGGATCCACGACAAACAATCGAGGAATTGTCGCTGAGACTCAGATCCCCATGGACCACTGTACAAACACATTTAAAACTCATCGGTAAAACGAATAGGATGGGTGTATGGGTACCGCACGCCTTGACCGAAGCCAACAAGAACGAGCGACGCAACACGTGCCTCTCCTTGCTTACAAGACAAAAAAATAGTCCCTTCTTGAATAGCGTTGTAACTGGTGACGAGAAATGGGTCGTTTACGATAATAAACGACGCAAAAAACAATGGCTTTCTCGGAAAGAAACCCCAGTTCCAACGCCTAAGCCGGGATTGACCATAAAAAAGGTCCTTTTATGCATATGGTGGGATATGAGGGGGATAATTCATTACGAATTACGAAAGGGATCGAAGATCTGCCAAAACGATGGGAAGATGTGTTGAATATTGATGGAGCTTATGTTTTATAATTTACTTGTAAATTTTTTGAAATAAATAAAATTTAAAAAGTTTTTAAAAAAAATACGCGAATACTTTCGGGTCCACCTAATATAATACATTTCCACCACCTATTGACAGTGAACGACTTAATAAAAGATTATGAAATAGTCCATACTGGGATTCGAACCACTCAACTACAAGCTTAATTCTAATACTTTTGAGTCAATAGTTTAATTAGTAATATTAATATCGTAGTTAAAAGATACCAACCTGTAATAATGACGTGTGAATTTTACGCCCATTTGTGGACCACAGCGGATAATCCCCAATTTTTCGAGCAATCAAGCCCGCCCGTCGAGTTCTCGTACTCCATTCACCGTGGGGTACTGGTTCATCTAGCAATGGTGTTGGAATACTGAGCATAGTTTTAGCCACAGTCAGCCGATCCCGAATGACTTCTTGAATAAAATCTCTATTATCGGAAGTAATATAATCTTCGTGTAACTGAAAAATTTACAAAAACATAAATATTCTTCATATATTTGGTGAATGGGCTTTACTACATGCTACTCTATTTCTACCTGAAAATTAACTAAATTCTGCTGAAACCAATGCAATTCTCTTGAAAGCTTAATTGCAGATAAAAAAACATCAAAAAACCCAACGTTTGAATGAAGGAAACCGTTAATTCGTGTGAATTATGGAATATTTTCGTTGCAATATTTTTAATTTACTCTATGGTTTGTTCTAAGAAATTCCATTTCATGTTATGTTGACTAGTTTATACTGATATGTTAATCGTATTTCGCGTAAAGCATCAGTTTTTCAGCCAGTAGTAAAGTTTGGCATTCTCATATTTGTGATTAAATTTTTAATCAAACTGCATTGTTATTAGCGGTATTTGGTTAATTTTCAGATAGAAAAAGAGCAGCATGCAGTAAAGCATATTTACAGCGCCAGCGCTACGTGCAAGCGGAGCAGCAACCACCTTTAGCGGGAAATCTGGAGAGGCAGCCAAATGTCTCAGTGCCTAAGAGAATTTTATAACTAGAGCGGAAAAATACAATCTTGCCTGTGCCGGCCAAATGTCTAGTGCCGACCCTGGATATTTACCATATATTTTATAATAAAAATCCGTGGTCTGTTGGCGCATTGGCATTACCTAATACTAAATATTTTTAATAAGATTAAAAATTACATTTATATCATCTCAGAATTTGTTAGTTTTTCGTGAAGCAATTCTGTGAATAATTGAATACGCGCCCTAGTGACAGAGTTTTAGCAAATAGCATTCTTCCAATATTCTCCTCACATTTTAACATGAGTACTGAATAATTGAAACTAGTTCTGAATTTGAAATAAGATATGCAGTGAGGGACTATTTTGTCATAGCAAAATGGCCTGCAATGAAACCTCGAGTGATAATTTAAAAATATAATGAAATATTCAATAACAATTGGTCATTAATTAGTCTCTCAAACATTGTTTGTCTTAAAATCCAAACACAATTGCTTACTTGACTATCTGTGAAAAAATACAAATAATAAGTTACAACTGTAAACTATAGCTGAAGAGAAAAACTATAGAAATCGATGTATTCCATACACTAATATATTGTACGGAAATGGCTTTCGTATTCTTACCACACGCTCCCGTTTGACAAACCATTTCGGATAGCGCAATTTCGGTGTCGGCAAATAACTTCTGTTACGGACTGGAAGTACGGTGTAATTTAATCTGAAATTAAATAAAAGGTTACGACCCGATTGACAAATGCTACAATGATATAATATAAAGTAAAACAACTAACGTTAAGTTAAGAAATTTTTGGCAAAGTGATGTATTTATCAATGGAGAAGCCATTATTCAATCAATCGTTGTCTTTAGTTTGAGGTTATGGATCCCTCAATACCAGAGATAATCTCAATACCTTAAGAATTTTTCCATACAAATACAACTGTCAAGCGACCGGGCTGCCAATATTAAAAATCCCTATTTTTGTCTATACTCCATCAAATTAAAGGATACGTTACATTTTAATCACAGGCGCTTTCACTTGTGTTTGAGTAAAAGGTATACTTTAAAACGAAAGAAAATTGCACAGTGTGAAATGTTTGTTCTTTAAAACGAGACAAAACTCTTACTGTATGTCTTACGTGGAGGAAATTAAAGCTACTCGATGCGGCACAAAAATTTCAAATGGTCTCCGCCGCTATTCTAGTCAAGTGTTCTACGTGACAAAAAGCAGGCAGTGATCAGTTTATTTGATATTTTGATTCGCTTTATTTTGCTTTAAACCGCGTTCCAATCGCGTTTGGAGTGACTTCGCCCCCCATAAGACGTAGGGTAACACACGTCGCTTACACATATGTTTGTTGTTGTTTTAAAGTATACACAACCACATAAAAGCATGTGAAAGCTCTTGTGTAGACAACTTCGCACAACTTGCTATACTGCGTATCCACCTACGTCCGATAACCTGTAACCACTCAAATGTCGACGTACTTTTAAGAGTACAATACACAAATACCTAAATACTTTATTATATTTTAAAGTGCTAATGATTTATAAAAAAATATATAAAGTTCATATTAATACTATTTTTAATAAAAAACAAATCTAAATACATTGTATTGGAATATTCAAACAAGCGAAACAACTATGAAATTATAACGATGTATTTTTATACTTTTTTCTGAATTTCATTTTTTTCATTTGAACATGAAAAGTAATTCTTTATTTTAATTTAATCGAGCATGATTACAATTTGTAATTCACGATTGCTTGACAAATATAGAGGCGTTGCTTCAAATTACATTGATTATGCGTGCACTAGGGTATCCAATCCCGGAGCCTTTTTCCAATCCCGGGATTTCGGGATTGATTAATTGAGATTTTCTCACCGAGGAATTTGAAATCCTCAATTCGCTATTCTTTTTCTCCGATTGTCACAGAACCTCGTTTTTTTTTTTAGCTCACCGAGGAATTTGAAATCCCCGATTTGGTATACTTTTTCCCAGATTGTCACAGAAACTTCTTTTTTTTTTTTTTTTAGCTCACTAAGGAATTTGAAATCCACGATTTAGTATACTTTTTCCCAGATTGTCACAAAACCTCGTTTTTTTTTTTACCTCACCGAAGAATTTGAAATCTTGAATTTGCCAATTTCGTGTAAATTTTCGGGATTTGCTCAAAATTTCTCAATCCCGAAATCCTGGGATCGCGACCATCTCAATCCCGGAATTTCGGGATCAGAAAATTGAACGGGATCCCGGGATTGGATGGGACTTTTTTTAGTTCAATCTGTTATGAGTATTTTGTAATTTATTCACTTAATGTACATAGCGCTGATTTTATTGTCTCTAAATAATATTTATATATACGTGATACTAGATCATACCATACCTGTCAATAAAATGTAATTTTAAACAGCCTACGTGTATTTCTTGTGTTTTCGGAAATACAAACATTTGTGATTAAATTATTATTGTTAAATGGCTTTATTATGAATTATATTCGACTACTTTATATTTGTTTATAAACCCAAGTTTCAAACAGCAAATGAATATAATTTTCATAATATCAATATATAATATAATAGCAAAGCAGGTATAACATCAGGAAATATAAATTATTAATTTATATGTGTGTATAATATTTATTAGTATTTTGACAGATTTGAATGTTTGTTATCTGGGAAAGATAAAGTGATTATTTTTATCGTTGTGCTAATATTACAGATATTCATTTGGCTGTAACTCTTTATTTTTTTGTATTAGTGGCATAAACGGCGATCCACATCGTGACAATAACATTCAGTGGATGACATTATGAAAACATCGCAATAAATTAAACGACTACCAAGAAATTAAGCTAATGAATGGCTACAACTGATAAATCCTTGGTCTCTGAATCGAATAGAGGCAGATATGAGACAGTTCCGAGAGTTGCGCGTATGATTTCACCACAAAACAATACAAGAGTAAAATCTCTGAATATCTTGACACACATCAGTCATGATAGAAAACGGGCAAACAAAAGTAAATTCGATGAATTTGACAATAACATGGTAAATGAACAAAATTACACCGATGCTTTCGATCATGCGAATCTGATTTCTGATTCAGGGAGGTTAAGAGGTAAGAACACCCTTTTTTTCAAACTTCCATTTTTGAAAATCAGTTTCAAAATATTATTTCTTTATTCAAAAGTTTCACTTATTTTAGTACAACTGACACTGCTACTTTATTGATTCTGGCAATGAGTTCGGGCAGTAGTTATTTTTAGACTAACATGCATGTAAATTCAGTAGGAAACCAAAATAGAGTTGGAAACAGGGATCTAAAATGGAGCAGGCATATATGAAGAACAATATTTCCCAAAACATCATAATGGATTATTACTCCAATTATGATGAAAATGTTTCCCTTGATAATATACCTGTATTTGTTCTTGAATTTGGGAAAGATGACGGTGGTTCAAGTAATTAATTGTATTAATACACCATCTATAAGTCAGTGGGAAACATATTAGTAATTTCTAATTATATTTACCGCTTACAGCTATACCAAGCACCAGTGAAAGTGAACAAAAAAGTAATACTCATTATGATATTCCCGAATCAACGCACTTGATATCAGCTGACGATATGATTCTTAACTCTGACATTGGTGTTGGATCGATGGTGGAAGTGGTTGCCGATCTGTCAAATATATTTTATGGAGTCGTTCGTTGGATTGGGTACACAGATGGTTAGTATACATTATACTACTTTAAGTGCAACGTCCTAGTAGTGAATAGTTTAAACAAACTTTTTTAAAAAATAGCCATTTGAATAGTCAGCAAAAATATTGCATACCAAAAAAATCCATTGTATACAAACAATTAATTTTCCATTTATTGTTACAATATATTTTAATATTTAATTAGGAATTACGTGAGATGTTAATAGAAATATAAAACCATTTCGGGTCCGTGATTGAGTGGTTAACAGTTGCAGTGCTCATGGAGTCAAATCCTAGTATAAACAAGTAATTGATTTATGGCTTTCTGGTCAAAGGATGGATGTATTTAATTACCTCCCACCCTTCTGATCTTAAGACGGGGCATTCAGACATTCAAATGTACGTATGAACTCAAACTGAAACCGGGGTTTTGAGCAGTGGCGTGTGGTGAGTGTTAGCTTTGGGTGTGCTGTGTATGAAAATAAAAAAAATACTAAACAAAACAATTAGGTATATGAAAAAAAGGTTGACTAACTGAATCACAAGCAGTTCTCGTCGAAAAACTTGTACCAAATTATCTCCATTCGGAGGACATATACTCCACACTGGGAGCGGACATGGATTGAAAATATATATATCAAAATGTTTTAACCACTTACCGGTCTAATTGATTTATACAAATGTTCCAAAAAGGATCACATATTTTTTATTATGCTCGAATATCAAACACAAGTGTTATATTTAAAAAACATGCATATTTAGTGAAGGAATTCATTGTTTCTTTTTAATGGAATTTTCCCGAGTTATATCGTGTGTCCGTTTTGACGACATTCAATTCCCGAGTATACTCGGGCCTGGCTGGGAAGAGGTCAAAAACTATTTGTAATTATAAGGGTAAAATAAAATAAATAAGTATAAATATTAGTAAAAAAATAATAAAACATTTTTAGTACTTTTTCCACATAAAATTACTAAAAATGTCTTATTATTTTTATTATAATGCCATTCCACCAAGTATTGACAGTGAACACCTTAAAAGTGATAAATATTAGTAATAATTTAAAGCCGCCTGTGTGGTCGAGTGGTCAACGTTGTTGGCTTCGGCTGCGGAGGGCCCGGGTTCAAATCCCGGTACGGACAGTTTTTATAAATTGATTTTTCAATCGATTTATGAATTTCTGTTCAAAGGCATGGGTGTATGTGATGTCTTGAATTCCCCCCTTTCACTCATCCTATCCTATGAACGGGCCGTATCGAGAGCGACTAGCTTACCACTAATCCTGTCCTAGCCCTATCCTTCTGTCCCTACTCTCTTTGGAAAAAGAGAGGTTGAGCAACTGAGTAACAAACAGTTCTCGTAGAAACACCTCTGTTGAGATAAACTCCATTAGGAGTCCATATGCTCCACATTGGGAGCGGACATGGTTAAAAAAAAAAAATTATATCACGCCAAAATATCAATGAAAAATGGCCTGTTAGAATAATCTAATACAAAAGTAGAGTCGTAAAATTTTCGAAAGAACGCCCAAAAAACCTCATACATGAGTGTGAGCTGTCAAGAAAGAGGGCGACTTCGGACCTTAAAGTTGCGTAGAAAAATATTCGCTCCACGCTACGCGTAACTAGACTGCGCGTTTGTATGCAGTCGTATGGGAAGGCTGGTCGTGCGCTTGGGACAAGGCTCGCCTTTTCAAATACGGTTTACTATCGCGAAACAAATATACTTTAAATATATTAGGTACTTTATGTTCTAGATTTTGCTTGAATATACGCCCCTGGTTTTGAGTGGCAAAGAACGATTCAAATTTGATATTGAAGATCCATCATATACACTTACTCATTATCAAAATAAACTACTATTTTTTACTTTATTATTCCTGAAAAATGAACTCAATTGAACTCTTTTGTCATTCTAGAAACAGTCTACGCTGGTATAGAATTAGAAGAGGAACAGCCAGGTCTGAGCGATGGAACACATTGTGGTGAAAGATTCTTCACTTGCCCTAAAGACAGAGGTCTCTTCGTCCCTCTCTCACTTTGTCGCAAGGATGGGCGGTTTCAAGATGTTCCTGTCACTCCCCAACCTGATGCGGCGTCTGCTGATTTTGGACAGGTAATTCACCGGTGGTTTTCATAGTCGACCGCTTGATCTTGGAAGCTTTAGAATACTCGAGAGTGCCAATGGATGTAATGGGGGTAGCAGGAGGGTGCCAAGGTCCTCAAAAAAGAGTTATTTATAAGTTATCGAAATGATTCCATTCTTCTCAGACTTAAATGTGAAACCTCAATTTAATATCGTTTTGTATTTTTAGTTTAGTAACCTGAATGTGCAGCTAAAAATAGATGATTGAAATATTTGTGATGGACGAAAACACTTTATTTATTTGGCGGCCGTATGTTCTGTCGCCTGCTGCGGCGCAGTTGGTTAGAGCTTGCTCTACCGATCACGCAGGTCTGGGTTCGACTCCCGGTAAAATTACAGTGAATTTGATTATTCAATTGAAAGTTGTGATCAAAGACTGGGTGTTTGTGATGTTAATTCACATAATTTCCTCTCCTCCCATCCTTCCGATCCCTTAACACGTTGGATGCTGAAAACGCCCATAGCGCGTGCACCTTGTTAACGGAGCTGTGCGCTAAGTTACATTCACACAACTCTTATTTATTTTTTTATTTATATTATCACTCGAGTAAATACAGATGCTTTCAAAGTCTCCTTTCATCTTACCTTTGACAACAAGTGAATACACTGTGACAACAAATATCTATTTATGTAGTATGTATGTATACAATGATTTTTTTCCGCAGTGAACGTGTTAATAACTGGGTGTAGCAATAGCGATTAGTCAACAACTAGTCCTGTTCTAGCCTTATCCTTCTTTCCCTACAACTCATTTTGAAAAAAAGTGAGGTTGAGCGAGTTGTTGTTGAATCTCTGTTGAGATACCTCCATTGGGAGTGGACATGGATTTAAAAAAAAATGTTCTACATTTATTTGTGTTGTAGATGGATTGCCCAGTTGTTCCCGGCTGCGTTCCACCATTGAATCACACGACAGACTTAGAAGGCCTCTGTGGGAAGTTTAGAGGTATACAGGGACATCACAACTCATGTTATTTGGACGCTACCCTGTTTTCCATGTTTACCTTCACGAGTGTATTTGATTCACTGCTCTTTAGACCGCCAGACTCTCTGGTAAGTGACAAATATAATTCACTCTAAAATTATTGTCATCCATGTTCAATCACAAACTAGTTTACATAAAGATTAATAAAGAATTTAAATGTTAATTATGTCAGCAATTTTTGAATCGTTCAAATTATGTACATTCACACAGATTGTTTCACTAACGACCCGGGTTTCGCCTTTCGGCATCTTCAGGCGTTCAAGTGCACGGATGAACTTGAAATGACGCTTAGCGAATGAATGTTTTGTGTCTATATAAGAAATAAATGCATCACTGAGCTTAAAGCCATTGCTGGCGAAAAGGATAAGCCCATGGGAATACCCTGTTTAAATATTTTTCTTATCAGTTGACAGTGCTTGCAATGAGCGAAACCGGTCCTGACCTATTAAATTAAATAGAACATTGTGTTTTTATCTATCAGCAATATTCCATTATGGCCGTGGACACCTAAAACATATTGGTAATATCACTACTAAACGCTGGTTCTGTAGCGGAGTGGTTAACGCTCTTGAGCTATCATACCGTCGAACCACTGCCGCAGAAAGACATTATCGTATTAACCCATTACCGCCCACCGTACTCGCTTGAGTGCACCTATTCCAAGCGTGATATGGTGTATTATTTCATTGTTTATTTCAAAAGCAATAGCCTATTATGACACTATATGATAGTAGATAAATGTCAATAGTTTATCATCGAAATATTGGTTTAAAACAAGATGATTTAGGTTAGATATTTGAATTATTTCTTAGTATAAATAATAGTACATTTTAAATTGTTTTTTATTAGTATGTATACTTAGGCTCTACTTAAACATAATATATTTTTAGTATGACAATATTTTTCATCTACCGTGTGCTATGTTGCATTTTGTTGCACTGTACACAAGCTAGTACAATGAGCGCTTAGCCGTCAAAACTGCGCTAGTCTTTTCGTTTTGATTTTGATGTAGTGCGCGAAACGTGTAATAATTCAGTTCTTACAAAGACTACAATGGCAACGCATCACGTTTTTACGAGACAAAATAACTATACAAGACTCGAAGAAGCCTTTGTATTGATTATGTCCGATGAAAATTGTTTTTTTTTTCTAGTGTTTGTATTTTCTTATAAACTCTCAATAAATAACATAAAAAAATAGTTTTCACGCGTGGTTTTCTTTTGGGCATTAATGGGTTAATAAATGGTTGTAGTCTTATTTAAAAGATGCATGACTCGATACATGAATATTATTTTACAGGACAATTCACAATACGAAGAAGTGCAGCGTGTTCTACGAGAAGAAATTGTAAATCCTTTACGCCAAAACCTATACGTCAGAGGAGACAGAGTTATGAAATTAAGGAAACTTTTAGAAAAGCTTAGTTCTATATCCGGTTATACTTCGGAAGAAAAGGTAAAAATTCATTTCTTTCACTATGCAAAAAATAATATATAATTTTACTTGAATGGATATATGAAAGAACCCGATCACTGTTGATTGTTTAAGGACCCTGAAGAATTCCTGAACAGTCTGGTAGCGCAAATACTACGGGCGGAACCTTTTCTCAAACTGAATTCCGGACAAGAAACCTTTCACTATCAATTGTTTGTGGAGAAAGATGAGAAACTGTCGCTGCCGAGTGTTCAGCAGCTTTTCGAGCAAAGCTTTTTGACTTCTAACATAAAATTGAAGGAAGTTCCCTCGTGCCTAATTATACAAATGCCAAGATTCGGAAAGTCCTACAAGATGTATCCGAGAATATTACCCTCCCAATTATTAGACGTCACAGATGTTATTGAAGACGGTACGCTTTGGTTTAAATTTTCTTTTTGTCCGTGTCTAATGTTAGGATTTTCAATTTATATCTTAGTTGTACACACACTATTGCAAAGCAATTGTATTTTGATACTGTGAATCATTATTAACAAGGCTAGGTGGACTCAGCCCGCCCAGAAATTTTCTGCCAAAATATGTAAAAAAATAATCTTAAGTTGACTTAAAAAAAACAAACAGAAATTCAGACATTGTATGAACAAAAAAAATCATTGTTTGTGTACAACATAACTCACCTATCACAAATTCATAGAATATCTTTGCTCTGGTTCTCTTCTATCATCATAGTCTTCTATTTAAATATAATAATTAGTATCAAACTTGACCATAATATATAAGGCAGGCATGCACAACCTTTTTCCTCTAGCGGGCCGCATAAAAAAAATATGATTGGGTCGGGCCACAAGAGTACTATTTTTTTATTCTTGAGAAACAATCATTTGAGGGCCTGGCAGTTTCAAAAGGGCCGCTTGCCTTGGACAATTGTGAAGTGGAAAAACTTTTACAATTTTGTAATTGTATACAATGCTAATTTTTTTTTTTGCCTACCCAAAATTTAAGGTCACTAACCGCCACTAGCTGTTAATAAATACAATTAAGCATATTGATGAGGTTGTTTCTGGCATTATTTCAACACTACAACGGGCAGTATTTGTATCATTGCAGCTCCTAGACAGTGCACGGTTTGCGGTAAACTTGCAGCTTTCGAATGCAGAGAATGTTTCGGGCAATGCGGTGTAGGGTTAGAAAGTACATCATTTTGCCAACCCTGCTTAGATACCGCACATACCCATATAAAACGAGTAAACCACAAGGTGCTTATTTTTATTATAATTTGTCATGAATACGGTATACAACGAAATTTCAATCAATTGTTTGTTCACGTGCAACCTGCTTCATGCCCAGACTAATTTTGGCTACTTCTACATAGTCGGAAACCCAAGCTAACATTGTCTCTAAACAATAACTTATTTTAATATACAAAGTAGTATGTTAGCTTTTTATGTCCGCATCTAACATGGAATATTTTGACTCATAATGGAGCTTATCTTAACAACACTTCTATGAGAACTGCCTGTTACTCAGTCACTGCCTTTGGAGATAGTAAGGGTAGAAAGATAAGGCTCGGACATTACTAGCGGTCAGCTAATAGCTCTCGCTTCACCCCGTTATTAGGATTGAATGGGTGAAAAGGAATTTTAGACAGTTTGATTGATATAAAATTGTCCATCTGGGATTTGAATCTGTAAATGCTGCAACTGAAACCAACAACGTTAAATGCTGAACTGCATGGCATGTTTTTTTTTATAAAAATACAGTTCATCAAAATTGGTTGTTATTTTTAAATATTACTTCAATTATTTTAAATATTGTTATACCAAGAATCCACATCATAAAACTTATTACTATTTCAGCCAACTGTGCTCTCGGTGCCCTCGGATTTCACAATAATGGCTGAGCATTGCCCTGTCCCCCGTTTATACATGGAACTATTCGCTGTAGTCTGCATAGAAACATCACATTATGTCGCGTTTGTCAAGGCAGGCTCCGGGCATGAAGCCCCTTGGTGCTTTTTTGATTCAATGGCAGACAGAAAAGGTTAGTCGGTTCATTATATAACAATATCAAATCACAGAGACGGTGAAATGGAGAACTTATCACCTTTGAGCTTAAAAAACTTGGTCCCCACAGTCAAACTCATTCAAAATAAATTATATAAGCACATTTATCATAGTTGTCTTATTTACAAATTAATAAACTTGATTAACCAGACTTAAAAACAGCAAAGTCGTAAATCAATTCAAAAGTTCATTTTCTCGAATGTATTAAGTAGGATCCCTTCCTTTCTGCTTCTTCTGACAATGATATTCATAAATGTTTTGTATTTTTATGTCGCCTGTGTGGTCGAGTGGTCAACGGTGTTGGTTTCTGCTACAGAGGGCCCGGGTTCAAATCCCGGTACGGACAGTTTTATAAATTGATTTTTCAATCGATTTATGAATTTCTGTTCAAAGGCATGGATGTATGTGATGTCTTGAATTCCCCCCTCTCACCTTCCTAACCTATGAACGGGGCGTATCGACAGCGATTAGCTTACCACTAATCCTGTCCTAGCCCTATCCTTCTATCCCTACACTCTTTGGAAAAAGAGAGGTTGAGCAACTGAGTAACAAGCAGTTCTCGTAGAAACACTTCTGTTGAGATAAACTCCATTAGGAGTCCATATGCTCCACATCAGGAGCGGACATGGTTTAAAAAAAAAAAAATATTTTATTACCCTGATATATGAAAAAATTCTTATAATTTGGTAAAGCTGCACACAATTTCTAATCAGCAGGTTTACCAGTAACGCAACACCTGCTGCTTCGTTGCGATAAAAATGTTTTAAGTGTCTCTTGAGATTTACTCATACATATATTATTATTCCAGATGTGTTCATGATTTCTTTTATGTTATTGACTATCAGCATTATCAATTTCACTGTAAAACTTACTTTAATTTTATGTTTTCAAAATGTTTTCCCTATATTTACTTTTCCAGTCATGCATTTGGAGTATTTAAACATAGCTGGTTGCAAGAATATCTCAACCTCATCTATACACCGAGAGTTATAATAAGGATGAGGTTATAACAGTATTATCCATCCTTTGATGGATAGGCACATATTGAAACACCTCAGAAATTTTAATCATTAAGATTTTGTATGTTTCCACACGTTTAGTCTCTAACGACCTGAGTTTCGCCTTTCGGGATATTTGAGCATGCAAGTCTATGGATGAACATGAACTAATTAAATTTAATTAGAAGTCTATTATATTGAGGTTTTACTGTACGAGTGTATACGCAAATGGAATGCATCTAAACACCGAATGTCGTCATTATTTATAAATATTTAAATGTGTCAATATTTTAGGTGAACAAAATGGCTACAACATTCCAGAAATAGTGCTCGTTGAAGATATTTCAGTTTGGTTGAGTGAAGAGGGCGTCCGGGCTCTCCACGAGGCAGCTCCGAATGACAGAATGCTTCCCGAGCATGCCAAAAGACTTCTTTGTGATGCTTACATGTGTATGTATCAAAGCCCTGACGTGAGTATGTATAGGTGAATAGTGAAACTGAAAAATTGTATTTTATTGTACATCACCGTCACGAGGTAGAATTTAGTGATAACGTAAAAATCATTACAGGCTTTTGTTATATATTTACGTACAGTATTGTAAAATTAGAAATTAGTTAAAATATTTATTTAAAAAACAAAAAATTTTCATGTAAGCCATCTTGACAAAATCTTCCGTGTAATATTAATTTTGGATACTTTCGTCTTCTTCTCTTTGATCAAAATCAATTTCTTCGCAGCTGTCGGTAAAATAAAAATCACTTGTAATTATAAAAATACTTTATTCAATTATTAATAAAAAAAATGTTTGCACAACAATAATCGAATAATCAAAAAAAAAAATTCATTATTCGTTTAGCAATATGTAGGATTGTTTTATATTTCTTTGGTAATGATTTAATTATTGGAATAAATTAAGAAATAATCTCTAACCCCACTAATTATATAATCCTAAGCGCCTATAATTTCAGTTAGGAGCGTCAGTCAAATTTTATTTTATTACCGTGCTACAAAGAAACAACAATTATTTCATAAACATTTAAACGTACATTTTTTTGGTTTTCTAGTATGCATAAAATACTATCTCATTATTTTCTATCGATTTTTTTTACCTCCGGAATCAAAACAATAAAATTCAGCAGCCTTCTGGACTTTTACGCTATTAGAAAATATATTGCCATGATATTAGGCAAGTGTTATTTAAAAAAAGAATTAGAAACTAGTAAGTTATTAAATAGAAAGAAATATTTTTGAACTGTTAAAGTATAGTAATTAGATAGTTGGTCAAAGATACAAAGATAATCTGTACCTAATATGCATAATTTTGCTATATATTGGGATAATCTCACTTTATATTTATACAATACTTATATACAAATAGCGAAATTTTAACTGTCTTTGCAACAGTAACACGTGAGCCAAAAATATACAGTTGTAAGAGAAAAAATTGCCATTTTTTTTTAATTAAATATCAGAGTTAAATAATATATTTCACCTTTATATTTGCCAACAACATTTTTAACATGTGAACTTAGTTTTGGTTAATTAAAATTAACAATCGTCTACCAGAAAGACGTTCATACGAATTTATGTATTAAAATAAAACAGAAACGATTAAAAACACTCCGCAAACATATGTTATGAATATTAATAAGAACATGAGAAAAATGGTGTACTCAGATACCACTCGTGTTTTTTTAAAAACAAACATGTCAGCCCAGAGTGAAAAACTCTTTTGTTTCATCTGACGTCACAGAGAATCATGCGGTAATTTTTTTCTTGATTATCTTATCCAAAACATTAATTTGAGAGTTGAAATTTTTGCTCTTGCTGGATTTAGATTAAATATATTTTTTACAGAATATTAAATGAATCGCGTTTCAAACTAGGGTGCGAATTTAATTTGCATTATTCTAGAATCGCAACTCTAGGCTGACTATATTGTATCAATAATTGTATAACTCCAAACGCCCTACTATTGAGAAATGTGTTCACACTTTTGTGCTACGGCATTTTCAGAAAATTGACCTCTGTCGCCGTGTGTATATAATAATCGTAATAGGATAATTATTATAATTCATCTTTTGTCATGCCTTCGCAGCGACATTTGCCAGCCTCTTGAACTTTTTGCGGTACTTTTTCCATTCCTTCGTAACTTTGTATAGGCTCCTCGAGTCGTTTCGACCACTCCTGCAACATCGGAAGTTTGTGTCAATTATATTTACTTGAAAAATATTAGCAACGGGAGGGAATATGTGTCGACGCCCTCGTAGTCTGTTTGGTTTTTGCCCCTTGTGTAATATATAGCAGTGTTCCCCTTAATATGCATAACTTTTATAGGATCCTGGAAAACACGATTAGTCCCCCTTAAGCTGTATTTTAGATTAAATGAAAACTTGCACTGTATATTTGCTAAGTATTAATATTAATAAAATTGTCTAAATTGGATGAAAACAGATACATCCTAATGTAAATACATTGGATGTGACTCAAGTTGTCTAATTAGAAAAATCTTTTCAGAATAAAATGTTTTGATTATTCTATTTATGATGTAAATTCAGATATTTTACTATAAATATATTAATATTATTACGTGTGAATTTTTTTCATTATTAGCATATAAATTATATTGAAATCTTCGGAAATTTGGCTCGTCATAGTTTTGTTCTGATTAAACAATGTTTCTTTTGAACTAGGTATTCAATGTTATTTTGTACTTGAATAATATTTTTCATAGAATACAGCTTATGGAATACTAATCTACGCATTCTTTTTGACTAAATTTAAAAAAAAATGCTACACTTTTTATTATTTTGTGTTTTTTTTTACTATTGACTACTTTTGTATTTTTAGTTTAGTATATTCATTTGTGTTTCTCTTCTATCTGCTCAAATACGAGTTCGACGCACTTGATAACGCCATTGTGCATTTACTTCAATTGATTTTGTATAAATTTATGTAAAAGAATACACAGTAGAGCCTTGAAATACTACTCGTCGCAAAGAAAATGGCTCTAAATTTCATTTGACAATCTTGCAATTAATATTAATTTAATGGTGAAATTTAAATGAAAATATGTTTATAATTATGTTATGAATATTAAGTACACTTAGTACCTATTTATTTTGCACTATATTCACAATGTCAATGTGATAATTTTCATTGTTAAATTATAGGAGTGTGAAAATATTTCATAGAATATACGAATAGAAATTTACATAGGCGAAGCCTTATAATATGTAATGTAATAAATGAAATACTAATGTTATTAAATTTTCGATGTATAAATTCAAAAATACACATTATAAAACTCAATAAATACATTGGACTTTGTATAATAAAATATTACTTTAATTGATTATCATTTAATCTAGGGTGTCTGATATTAAGTAAAAAAAAACTATATGTTGCATGGAAACCTGAAAATTAAATGAATTATATTGTGTAATTACTGGATTAACAGTGTATCTGTGGGTTTAATTGACCCTTGTTATTAATTGAGTCGGCTTATTAGAAGATTAATTGTAATTCAAATCTTTAGAATCTTTAGACTAGATTGGTTATGTGCCTCTTGTATATCGTTTAAAAAATATTTTGGAAAAAAATTTGGTCTGTTTAATGGAATATACCTCACCTCCAGAGCCGACGCATAATAACAGATGATATCCTTCGGCATCAGGTGCGCTCTCGTGAATTCTCGAGCGTTTTTAGAAATCGTGCGGGCCTCTTCGTCATTGCGAGTAGCCCACACGATCTTGTCTGTCAGATCGGACAGGTCTCTTTTAAACGGAACGTAGTGTTCTCCCGACTTCAGCTGCCGGTAGAAGTGTTCGTAATAAGGTGAATCCTGTTTGAACACCAAGGAATCGCCGGCCAGCAAATACGGTAAACGGTAAGCGGCAACTGTACCGTCGACGCTTATCAAATATTTGAACTGAAACACCGACAAAACACTAGATGTAGTTAAAGCATATTTTTTTATTCAATGTTTAAATTTATCTTCCAAAGGGGTGTTTATAATGTCGGCCATTATAATTTATGCCTCTCAAAAAATTCCAATCATGTTTAGTAGTCATGGGTTCAAATTATGTTCATTCTCTCAGTCAGTCCTAACTTTCTTCATGCAAGATAAGCTAATTCACGATGCTAGTGATGCGACCAGACAGTAGTGTTCTCGGTGAATGATTTAACAGCAGAAACATGCAGTCATCATATGTCATCATAACTGCAGGGCAGTTTTTACAGACTTGCAGTCTCAGATACTGTGCGAACAGGATAACCACATCGCACAGACTTCTGAGCGAGACGAAAAATATTTGACAATATAGATCGAGGAACATAATAGGTAAGGGAACGACAAATGCACAATTTTTTAACATTGTTTCTAATTGACTGGGACTATAAAAATAACGCTGAATGTGGAAACAATAGATTGGGGTTCGACTGTATAAAACAGTGGTTCTTAAGTTTTTTAAGGTCACGGTGCAATTTTGATCATGGGAAAAAGTGGCGGTGCACCAGAATTAAGAGATCAAAAAAAATATGTGGAAATATTATTTTTTTTGACTTCCGGTATTCACTATTCCTCGGATTTTTTCGTTTTTACATTTTTTTTCGCGGTGCACCGGTTAAGAACCACTGGTATAGAAGAAAACTGAAATAAAAGTGTATGCAGAAATAAATCTAAATAAGATAAACATTTTATATGGTAAATTTCATACTTCACGCTGGTTTTGGTTTGGTTTGGAAATCTATTCTTTAAACGTCTCATTTCCAATTAGGTGTGGTGGGTAAAATATTGATTATTTTTTTTATTTCATATTTAATTAATTGACAAGTCTTGTGTGTGCTATTATATCACGTCTATAATAATAAAAACATAGCTTGTAATTAAATAAATTTCATCAATTGCATATCTTCCCGTTAGGGCTGTTGAATGGTGCGAAGTTCTGATGGTGCCGCCGGATGCCATATTTGATATTTGCGAAGAGTGCTAAAATCATTGCTATGAGTCTGCTTGCCATACAATGTCATCATAATAGTTTGAACAAAAACAGATCTTCAGTATTATAAAGTTTGTTAAATTCGGGAGAACGAAATGAAAAGGGACAAAATATATTTCAACTTACGTCAAAAAATTTGAAGAAAGACATGTGTGGTACTTTAGGGCCATAAACATGCTCTTCATTTCTGAAGAAGAAAAAATTAGTAAGCGAAACATTGTACAAGTCTGTATGCTGTCTCGCAATATCAACCAAGTTCAGGCGTTCCCTGGAAGAGTCTCGGCCTCGCCAAAACGCTTGCGGATGTTTTTCAGGCCATTGTTTTCCAATATTGCCTTGTATTGATAACATATCAAGCATCACTCTGTAATAAAAAGATTCTTTATTTAAAATTTGAATCATTCAAATATTGTAAAAGTCTTGTCGCTTATGATCTAGGTTTCGCCTTCAAGCATTCAAGTTCACAGATCAAATTGAACCGTCACTTAGTAAATAGTTTTTATCATGTATATTTAAGAATAAAAATATTAATTCCAAGATTAAAATTTAAAATCACGGTCAAATTAATTTACTATGTGTCTTACCTCCCCATGTTTTCCAGCGTCGACTCGGTTATATCATACGTAGGCAACACAATATCGTGAGTATCAGTACTGCCGCACCATGAAAATATTGGAACCAGTTTACTGTGGCTTTTGACCAAGGGCCAATCACCTAAATTCATAAAGAATGACATATCTGGTAAAGTGACCTTCCTCAATATAGAAAGGAATACGGCATCAGAAAATATATGAAAGCCGACGTGTTGGCCGTAACACTTTCGGTAAAGCTCATTATTTTTCACCGCATAATGGCACAAGCTGATGCTTCCTGGGCGATTGTAATGCCGCTCCACGTCTTCCAACACTGAGCCCATGTTTACATTTTGAAAAGGTTTCATATCAGAATCTATCTGTTCATATCGCTTCGGACACTCATACGCTTCAGCCCAAGTAGAGAAATTACTCTCTGGGCAATTGCAGTCGTCGTGAATTATTGGACCTGTCAAAGAAAATTGATATTTACTGGACAAGAATCATTTTATAGTGGGTGAAAATATTCTACCAAGATTATCAATTAATCAATGGGTGTTATGGTATCACCCCATCAACGACTGGCAACAGGTTATTGACACAAAAACATATCTACAAATTGGCTAGTATCAGGTAAAACTTTTAAACTAGAAAAGACAGTTCTGTATGCTTAACTAAAAAACATGTTATTAAATCTATTTTTGAAATTACCATCCCATTGACATATTACTTTGTATTCATTTATAACCAGCGGTCACCAAACTACAGCCCGCGGACCGGATCCGCCCTGGTTTTATTAATAACTTGACTATCAAAAATCACTAAACGATATGTGTAATAGATTAAAAATAACAAAGTATTTTAGTTCTACAGTTTTTAATAATTTTATGCGTTGATAGCTATTTCAGCTTACGCCATCGTCAGAACTATAGATAGTTCTGACGATGGCGTAAGCCGAAATAGCTATCAACGCATAAAATTATTAAAAACTGTAGAACTAAAATACTTTGTTATTTTTAATCTGTTATAATGGAGTTCTACCAAATAAATGCCAAATCAATTAATAGATATGTGTAATATTCAAATCAGAAAAAATAAAATGAGAATAGAAATGAATAACACTATACTTGGCCATATCTATAGGGCCATACTGTTCAAAGGGTTAATACTTCAATACCTGAAATGGTATCGGTAAATACAGTTTTTCTGATTCTCTGTCAGTCCCTAATTCCCTAACATAAATCAGGATTAGTAAAATGCAACGTTGAACAAATGGTATAAGGTTTTAACCGTATACAGCCAAGTGTCCCAGTCAGTCTGCATTGAATTAAATTTCAACAGGTTAAATTAAGGTATGTAATAAACAACAACATTAAAAATGTAAGCATTACCTGTAAACACATATGGAGACATGCCCAAATGAATATTGTTATATTTTATAGAAATTTTAAAATTCTCGCAGGATTCATAAAGACGATATCGGATAATGAATGAATTGTCTTTACGATCTAGAATATCCACCCAGAGTCTACATGGACCATTTTCAGACTCTCCTGTTATTTGCACATCCAGATCTTCTTTCCCGACAGATACACTGAAAACCGTGACAACACAATATAAAAGAATATTTTTTAAGACATTTATTTGTGCTAATCACCCAATACGATTCTCTTTCTCTGAGAATATTTTATAAAAGTAGAAACATGCTTAGTCGTATAAAATATAAGATCTCTTTGAACACATATGAAGCTCATGAATTGAACTAGTGACTGTGTTAAAAGCATATTGGTCAGATATCATGTTGCTACAATTCAAAATATATTAAATTAGAGTTTTACAAAGTTAGGAATGCCATGTATCCATCAGACCTGTATGGATTTTTAGAATAGGAAGTGCCTTAAAATTAATAGTCGGAAGTAAATTAAAAATGAAACCGATATAGTAATTTTTATTTGAATAATAATTGTAGATGTTAAGTAAATAAACGGCCGCAACCGTCTTGACATCCATTCTCAACAACCTGAGTGATTATACTGAATGATGGGCCGCAGCAATAGCCAGGGACAGTTGAAGCTGACAATGGTGATGGCTTATGACGTAGGAAGAGGTGCCAAATTATTACAGCGCCGATTTAAAAAGTTTTTTTGACCCCTGTGTTATTAGGGCAGTACCGCAAAAGCGGATTCCACGGCGGTTGGACACGATAAAATGTCTTAAATTATTAATTAATTGACAGGTTTTTTGCAACAACTTGATTCTACGACAATAAAGTATCCATTTCAAAATAAGAAAAGTTACGCCTACTTACTTTTCATAACTTTCAGGTATTTGTAAAAAGAAGTATCTAGCAGGCATTACGATTTTATCCGGCGAAAGACCGGGACCCCAAAGAACATTCGTTGAGTAGCAATCGGCCAAACATATTAAGAGAAATGCTGTTTTAAAATCCATTTTCAAATTCGTTATAAGATAATGTTATGAATTGGATAAATCAAGAATCATTATTGAAATAGAACATCGGGACAAAATTCATAACTTGATTAAAAATAAATATTTGAATTTTGTAGAACCAAAAAAGCGTACACGATTTCTTCGTTCACGAAAATCCATAGACGGAATATACTAATTTGGTTTAAACTTTTGACAGCTCTCATATGTAGTGCAACAGTGCTGCCAATCGAAATAAACTTTGACATTTATTTTATCAGTGCATATTACATTTAGGTCAGTGGTAGGGAACCTGCGGCCTTTTGAATTGTGCCAATTTTTTTTTTAAATAAATCTGGATATATTTTTTTGATAAATACACAATTTCATAATGCAATATATTCACTTCCATCAAAAAAATTGTCAAAAGGTTTCAACGTTTTCTTTACTGCGGCCTTATGTTGTATCAGATAAATGAATGTGTTCTTTAGAAATAAAAAGGATCCCACCACCTCTGATCTAGGTATGTACTTTGTATTCGACTTAAGAAATGAAAAGGACGTAACTCACACATAAAAAAATACAGAAAGCACAAAAAACGTTTTTTGATGATTTTGGGCCAAAGTTAAATTATGAAATATACATTCTTAGAAAGCAAGAAGACTTTTAAAATAGTGTTGAACTGACTAACTAATTTAAATTGCATATATTGTTGAAGAATAACATTTTTTAGGTCTTTTTTCAAGTTTAAAAGCAAAATTTAGAATTTTTACCATACATCTTTTTGATAGAACGTGTACCATGTTGTATACATAGTGATAACTGAAAAAAGCTGTTTTGAAAAAACTGTGAGTTGCGTCTTTTTTCTTTTCCTAAGTCGAATCTTATGTATAAAGTATTTTACTTGCGGTCTGACGTCCCAATTCAAATAAGTATGTGGCCCTTAAATTAAATAAAATACCAGACCTGGTTTCACAGCCCTTAACATACTTACGAGTCATAAAAAATATTGCTATTTTTTTAAAAATTTGGGCGACGCACATCAAAGACAATAAACAATGTAATATTCTCGCTGCTGTCGTGTACCAATATTCAATCATGGTAATATATTTGACAGATTAGTGACAAGCACGGTTTGTTTACTTTTCATTCTAATTCTCTCATATTGCTAAAGTAGTTACTATACTTTCTATTTTTAATATAATGCAATATTTGTATTCGAATCTCAAAATTATTAGCATTCATAAAATTCAAAATGTCATTAGACTTGGAGTCAAATGATCTTGAAAAAATATCACAGGTGGTGCCAGAACAAATTTCTTGTATTGACGATGTGTCATATTCATTTTTCTTCAAAAATCATTTAGTTGCTAACATACCATGTATTGTTAGAAACGTGACTAAAGACTGGAATTGTTCCACAGAATGGGTTGACGATAAAAAGCCACATTTTCAAAATCTTTTTGAAAAGTATGGAGGGTTTGAAGTGCCAGTTTCAGAATACGCAACAACTGACCCAGAAAGTTCTTGTAAAACATTAATACCATTTCAAGATTTTATAACTTATTGGAAATCAGAAGACAAGTGTGACAAACATGGAGTATCTTATCTCAAAGATTGGCATTTAAGAAAACATCAGCCCCATGACAACTTTTACTCTGTTCCAGTGTATTTTGCATCAGATTGGCTAAATGAATATAGCGTTGACAACCATATTGATGACTACATGTTTGTTTACATGGGTCCAAAAGGATCATGGTATGTATTAATATTCTTGATATATTATTAAATTTAAAAGTTTATATTGTATACTGTAACTCTGATTCTCTTTGAAATCAAATTCGGAACATTGGAAAGTAATAGTTGACGAAATCTCTGTTTATTAAAATACTAAGGGTATTTGCTTAATTCATGGACAGCATTGAATTATCATAGACAAAACACAGTGTATGAATGTACAAAATAGACCTATCATTGACAATAATATAAAATTGTTGCTGTAACATACAATAGTCCTTCAATATGTCTAATTGCATATTTCTTATATATTGTGAATCAATATTTTTATTTTTTCTTTTATTTTATTTATTTGTTTGAGGAATGAAGAAAATGACCCATTTCGCTTCCATTTAGTTCTTAGAGATTTATTTCACTTTTCAACACATTGAAAGATTGATTTTCCTTTGCTAAATTACATTGTGCAGCCCCAATTTTTTGCTGCAATTACCTTTTCGCGAAATAATGATTTAAAAAAAATATTTGCAATTGTCTTTTTTCTCCCTAAAAATTAAAACTAAGCAAAATAAAATTATTTTTTGCGAATATTGATTAGAAACGTTAAAATTCCAAAAAAAAGGTGTCGGAACACCATTCCACTGCGTTACATGGGAAAAAAAAGCACTGCATAATATCCAGAAATATATATAACTCCATAACCTTGTGTTTTTTTTTAATATATTATTTCAGGACACCATTTCACGCTGATGTTTATAACTCATTCAGTTGGTCAGCAAATATAGTTGGTAAAAAGAAATGGATTCTCTTTCCGCCTGGTGAACAACTCAAATTTGCTGATACTTTAGGCAATTTACCAAATGATATCGAAAGCTTGCTGCGTGATGACATCAAATTTTTTGAATTAATTCAAAACGCTGGAGAAGGTATATTTGTTCCTTCGGGATGGTTTCACCAAGTGTACAATTTAGAAGATACAATATCCGTAAACCATAACTGGATCAACGGAGCCAATATTCATTTGATGTGGAAAGCATTAAAGAATAATCTTCGTCAAGTTGAAAATGAAATTATTGAATACAAACTCACCGACGGTTGGTCGGAACACTGTCAAGTAATGCTTCAAGCACTATTCGGAATCAATTATAGCGGGTTTATAGAATTTATAAAATATATAGCCAATAAACGTATTGATTCTATCACAAAGGGCCTCAAAGTTAAATTTGACCAGTGGGAATTTGGAAAAAATCACATTTTATATGATTTAAGAGCGATAAATGAAATATTGCAACACTTAATTTGTGAACCGGAAATTGATGAATCTTTATTAGAAATATTGAAAGACTTGACAAAAGACATAGAAAATATACTCTCAGTATCCGATAACTAGAGTAACAATACTTTTGTTCAAACTGTAAATGTTTTATAAATGTTAATTAAAAAAAATAAAAAACGCCTCACACTTGTTTTATTTATCCAATCCCAAAAAAAATAATACAATTCTTACTCAATAAATCTATTGCAGTGATTATACGTTGACAGATAATTTTTTTATGTATGAAGATATGAAAATAGTCAATATTTATTTAGTGGTGGAAATAGAAAATTATCTTGTACATTACAGTACTATTATTTTCTAAACCAGCATGACTGTCTTAACTCCTTAAAATGTTCTTGTTTTAAAAAAAAACCCTTTCACCAACACCTCAACTTACATTTGTTGGTTGTGTTGCCTTCGCATGTTAAAGCTTATCCCGTACCCAACAATAAATCTAAAATGATCATAAATTAGACTTTGGGTGTACGTATATAAAACCATCATTGTGAAGACTTTGAATTTCTTGCGTAGAGTATTTTAATAATTTTAAGATTGCTTCTGTATGTTCTCCATGGTGCGGAGGACGTTGACCTGCCAAAGATTTTGCTGGCGAACGACTTAATTTAGGAGCCGGACACGGCACCATATCACCTTCATAACTACGAATAAAGGTATTTCTCGAGAGATTGTGGGTATGTGACGGAGCTTCGTCCATTGACAAAACTGGTGACACACATGCGTCTGTTTCATCAAAGAGTTCACACCATTCGTTCTGAGTTCGCTTAATGAATATGTTGGTCAAAATTTCTTTTTGTTTTTCAAAATTATCAAATTGTGAATACTCTGCATCAGACAACTTAAGTATTCTTTGCAGCTCGCTATAAAACTGAGGTTCTAGCGCCCCGACTGCCACATATTTACAGTCTTTCGTCTGATATGTGTTGTAAAAATGTGCTCCTCCATCCAAGACGTTTTCTCCAGGCGGCTTACCCCAGATTGGTAATTTTCTAGATCGAAAAATCCAACTCGAAGCATATGCGGCACCTTCAACCATACTGGCATCGATGACTTGACCTCTGTTGGATTTCGTTCGCTCAAAGAGAGCCATTACAATTCCCAAAGCACACATCAAACCGCCGCCAGCAAAGTCGGCACCGAAATTAATGGGAGGCATTGGATTTACTCCAGGCCGGCCTAGTGTAGATAGAAATCCTGATAATGCCATGTAATTAATATCGTGACCAGCATTTTTGCATGATTTCCCATTTTGTCCATAGCCAGTTAGTCTAGCATAAATAAGTTTAGGATTATCACCAAGAAGAACATCTGGCCCCAGACCGTTCTTTTCCATGACACCAGGTCTAAAGGGTTCAATCACAACATCGGAGGACTTACAGAGATCTCTGACTATTTTTACGCCTGCAGGAGTTTTTAGGTTGACGGCAAGACTTTTTTTTCCATTTCCTAAGACATCCAACATACCTGGGTTGATCTGAAATAAAAACAATATTGTTAAATAGAAATAATAAATAAGGGACTAGCATAAATGATTTCACACAGTTTTAGCCATTAATTGACAGTTCCACTATTGTCACATCTCATCACAAAAATCCTTAACCCACTCTAATCCAAGCCTAAGTAATCAATAATTAACGTCTAATTACTTAGTGTCAATTTTTTAAATCTTTCCCCTGTATTTTTAATGTGTGCCGAAAATAGCAATGAAAAAAATAGATATAAAGAGTCCCCATTACATCAATGATTATTTCTTAGAGCAGTGTCAATATGTTATAATCAAACATAATTAATTTATCAGTCTATCTGTAAAGAAGCAAACACACTCTCAAGGACACCCCCTCCGAAATTTATTTTGACGGTAACAATTTTGGGATTTTCAAACAATTTAAAAATTCAGCGCGGGACGTTTTTTTTGCCGAAATGATGGGTGACTCGTTTTTTTTTAGCTCTTCCGAGAATTTACTGATTTGCCCAAATGACTCATCTTTTTCGCTTTTCTATTTTTAAAATATGTGAATGAAGGTAGACTTCACAATGAGGACAGTTGAAAAATCTGAAATTTTGTAAACCGGGACATTTGGGCGTCCCGAAAGGTTTGTTAAAGACACCGGGACATGAGACTCAAAACCGGTGACAGTCCCGATTAATTGGAACGTCTGACAACACTAAATAATTAATACAATTTCATAGAAACAAGAAAAACAGGTGGAACTCCAGGATTGTGATAACTCGTACCAGCAAACATCATTCATATTTCAGAAGTTCAGTAACATACTATTAGTGTTTGAACAAAAAGCTAATCAAATAATTTGGTTTACAGTTTTATTTGTTTGTAAAATTAAATGTACCTTGTCAATAATAGTTACAGATGCCCCAAATTCAGCAAGCAACATCCCACAGAATGGTCCAGGCGCCAAACCCAACATCTCAACAACCTTAATTCCTTTCAACGCCATTATATAGAATTTTTGATTGTGTTCTATTTACATTTGCATACTATGCTTAGGGAGTGTTTTATAACTTTTTAACAATACTGAAACAAAAAGTTGTAATGTCAACAGCAGCTGGTAAACTATCATAATGAAAGTCATTCGATTGATAAGAAAAATATTGAACATTGGAACTTATATGTAGGTACTTACTTAATTAGAATTTTTATTTAATATTCTGATTTATCACACTTTCACATAAATTCATGAAAATTATACCTATTCACCAGATACATTTCCTCGTTTATCATAGAACAATTTTCAAGTAATGAAATCGCGTACCAATCATAAATCATAATATTATGATATAATTAATTCGAATCGAAATCAAATTCTTAGACTTCAAAAAAGACTGGCAACTTTTTTGACATTAGCTAGTTATGTGCTGCCATAAGTATTAAATATAGTTTTTCATAAGAGTTTTAAATACATATTTTATTTAGCTAAGCATCTAATTGTTGCGTCTAATCTTGAACCATTCGCCTTATTTAAATCAGAAAAGTAAATTTTGTTTGCTACCTTTGAATATTGCTTTTTTGATATAATTTAAGCTTTAAATATATATTTATGAATTTGAAACTAAAATAATGCTTGGAAGCTTTAAAGTTTTTGGAATTTTCATAAATCTCGTATAAATGATAAATCAAGTATTAAAACAAGTACAGTAATCCTTATCTCGTTGCAAAGTTAATCATCTATAATTATTTCCGAGTTCCCATCTATAATGTCTGTGGTCTCTAGAATGTCTCTGAGTGCAAATGGCGATGCTTGTGTTTCGTGTTTATGCTTCATAAATTTTACTGATAATCGAAATATCAAAATTTGTCAATAATTTATTAAGTCTTATCACCATGTACGTCTTTCTTAACATACCAGCTATATTATAAACTGTTTCTTTGCGACTTATGTTACAAAAATACTTTGTAAACAATGATTGTTTAGTTTTGTGACAAAATGTCATCTCATATTTAAGAATTTCATATATTTTCGAGCAATTGCCCGACAGATATACATTAAAAACTATGTGACTGTAAGTTTTACACATATTTTCTTGGTTTTTATTGGATTGAAAAACATTTCGAGAAATTTTCATCAAGAAATTATTTACAGGTAATCTCCCGCCTTTTTACATCACACGTCGTCTTTGCACAATATCGTCGATATTTGTAAAAATGAATGAAATAAGGGATAAAGTTGTAGCCGGGCCTTCGACGTGGGAGACACTGACTTCCACGAACGACTCTGCCCCGGAAATACTCTCATCTCCTGTTAAAATCAACACCAACAACGACCTCAATCACTCGTCACCGTGTCAACCGATTCCTCAAACCCCACAAGGACTTCCTATGCCAGGGTCGAATTTCATGGATGACATTCACCCAGAGCTGTCGCATCAGGGATGGAGAAAATTTTGGTCCAAAAGGGAAAACAGACCTTACTTTTGGAACAAACTATCTGGAGAATCTATGTGGGAAATGCCAATGACCAAAAGAGACTTCGATCCGATCACAGATCCTCTAGGAATATGCAGTCCTGGTCCTCTGAACCAGCCAAACCAGTCTCTGATAGTTCCAAAGAGGAGAGCATCTGAAGATAACGGACCTCCTCCGAAAAAGTTTGTTCTGGCAGGACCGTGGGATTTAGATATACCGACGAATGTCGTTATCTATGAGCGCCCTCCCACCATCTGCCCGCACCCTCACCCTGAAATTGAAGCATACCGTTACGGCCTCTCATCAAAGTTGAGGGGTTGCTATCAGGAATTGTGTCATGCCCGAGAATCGATTGACGCACCCAAGGACTCATTCAATCGGTGGTTGATGGAAAGAAAGGTCAACGATCAAGGAGGTTGTGATCCTCTGCTACCGAGTCACTGTTTTCCTGAGATTTCAAAGTCGATGTACGACGAAATTATGAACGACATACCAATCAAATTGAGCCATCCAAAGTTTACAGGCGATGCTCGTAAACAACTCTCCAGGTATGCAGAGGCAGCTAAGACGATGATTGAATCGAGGAACGCATCACCGGAAAGTAGAAAAGTTGTGAAATGGAATGCAGAAGACACATTTCAGTGGCTTCGTAGAACTGTTGGGGCTACATACGATGACTTTCAGGACAGACTAGCTCATCTAAAGGTGAATATCAAATTCATATAAACAAAATTTGATATTTTTTGGTACTTTCCAGACTTTGAAGATTTAATTGAGTTGCTTGTCAACTGGTTGTAAGTTAGTCACTTAACTTCTCTCTCCAGATAGGAATGCATAAGGAGATTTTATGCTAGCTATTACCTTCAGAACTGGTTAGGATAGGAAGGAATGTAAGCACCATGGATAGAAACTGTGAGAAGAAAATTATTAGTGAAATTAGCATTAAAAATTTATAACAACACTAATCGATAAAAACCTATATTTTGTGTTTGAATCGTTCAAACTATGTACATTCTCACAGATTTTTGCTTTTCGCCAGCAATGGCTTTAAACTCAATGATACATTTATTTCTTATATAAGCACGAAGCATTCATTTACTAAGTGTCAGTTCAAGTTCATCCGTGCACTTGAACGCCTGAAGATGCCGAAAGGCGAAACCCGGGTCGTTAGTGACAAAATCTGTGAGAATGTACATCGTTTGAACGATTCAAATTTAATATTGAAATTCCACCAAGCACCTTCAGTCGAAATCCTAAATTATATCTATATTTTGTGCATGAATATATATAAATTTTAGAAATGTTTATTTTTAACAATTTAAATACATTTTATCATTTAAAATATATAATAATAATATTTAACATTTTTATCTAGGCACTTCCACAAAGTTACCGCCGAATCTATCAAAGATATTAGTTACATACGATTTTAAAATTTCAAAGCATTAGGGAAAGACAAAAACATTAAATGTTCTAAAAGCGGCACAACCAAACTCCTGAAACGATTCAGATCGGGCCTCACATTGTGTGCGTTTAATGAAGTTTACAGTTTGGTAGTTGTCACCAGACAGTATATCGTTAGTTTACTGGCAGAAAGCGATAAGTCAAAAACTGTCTGTTTTGAGTTTTAAATGCAGATAGATAGATAAATGCAGATAGAAAGTTCAGCCATATTTAAATTCAATTCAGTATTTTTAGCAACAAAAAAACTACAATTAACTTTAAACTTTTGAATAACATGTATGAATCAAATCCGTTAACCATTATCGAATTTCATGAAGTTATAGAACAGTCACCTGCTATGGCCCAGTTGGTTAGAGCTTGCTCTACCGATCACGCAGGTCTGGGTTCGATTCCCAGTCAGATCACAGTGAGTTTGAGAATTATTCAATTGCAAGTTGTGATCAAAGACTGGGTGTTTGTGATGTCAATTCACATTATTTCCTCTCCTCCCATCCTCCTGATCCTTTAATAACTGGGTGAATCAATAACGATCAGTCAACCACTAGTCCTGTTCAATGTTCCCGCTAAGATGTGCACGTGCACACCTCCCAAAATGTGCCCGCACACACTTTTTCATCCCCGCACAAGAAATATTGTAAAAATAAGTTTGTTTCACCAAATTTTTATACTTACGCACACTTTTTATTTTGCTGAAAATTTACTGCTCACAGAAGTTGGAGGAGAGGGAACGTTGGTCCTGTTCTGGCCTTATCCTTCTTTCCCTACTACTCACTTTGAAAAAAGTGAGGTTGAGCAACTGAGTAACAAACAGTTCTCGTAAAAAAAAACTTCCGTTGAAATACCTCTATTAGGAGGCCATATGCTTCACATTGGGAGCGGACATGGATAAAAATGGAACAGTAATCGTTTAAGTGCAAAAATAGAGATGGTCAAATTTCATGATTATCAAAAATGACAACTATCTCAAAACAATGTTTTTTTGACAGCTTACCGTATACCGACGATATATTCTTATATATTCTTATGTATTTGTATTATAGAAACTTTCTTTTTAAAAATAATCTTACATTTATTATTAAATTGGCGTGAAATACAATAATTAAGTTGTGTATTTTTCAGCGTCAATGTCAACCGCATTTAACAGAAACAGTAAAAGTATCTGTTGAAGGGATTTGTTTGAAGATCTATCATTTATCTGCTGAATATTCTAAGAAAATAAAAGAGAAACACAGCGGTCTGCTGAAAGAGCACGGAATCAACGAGTTGAGCGCTCCTCAGCAGCAAGCCGCTCTCAGGAAAGTCTGGTGCTATCCCGTACAGTTTGCCATTCCGTCTCCTCGTCCGCCAGCTATCGATCACTTTCTGGACCGAGACCAAACCATCTTGCGTTATCAAAATGATACTCTGGTCGTCAACAGTATACACCTACAAAAATTGGTATGATAATTGTATATATATTATTTTAAACAAATTACTATCGGTGTATTATTTGAGGGTATTACTTGCACATTAACACGGCTTATTCCAAAATGGTTAAAAAATGAAACTTGAATTTTATTTTGAAAAACTGTACATTTTAAAAGTATTTTTAGTTTTACATCATTTAGGAATGATATTTTGGATTTTGTCAAGCCATGTTTGAGACAGATTTCTAAAATTACTTTCAAAATCTATTTTTATCTACTGAATTACATTCACGGTTCATGTTTCAACAACTTCGGAATGAGCTGGGCTTGCAAATAGTACCCTCATTTATAATATACATAAAATGTAAAATCAACATCATTGCTTTGGCTGTGTACATACTAGAGGTCTGCACGGGCCGAAATTTCACAAAATTCCGAGCCCGAAAGACTCAGACCCGACCCGGCCCGGGCCCGAGTCTAATACAACAATTGTTACCCGAACCCGACCCGAAGCCCGGATTTATACTCAACAGACCGAAAAAAACCCATTTTTTACAAATTTACAACAATTTACGATTCTCTATAGAACTAGTAATAACTAAAATCATCATGGCTGACTTATGACACGAACATATTCTGAAATATTTTTCTGAAGAATAAATACCTTACCCGGGTCCGGCCCGAGCCCGAATCTCGATTGCGCTTACCCGCCCGAACCCGGCCCGTGCAGACCTCTAGTACATACACTCAACTAATTTTTTACTCGGTGCATTAAAAAGAACGAATAGTATATTTTTACAACAAATTATTTGTTCCATCACGATTCTTTTAAGATGAATTGAAAATGAATCTTTGCTGTAAATATGGATTTCTACATGCGTATCTGTAATACTATTATAAGAATAATTAATTTAATATTTACAGGAACATTTATATAGATACAGCTGTTTTGATGACAAGAAATTCGAATTATTTTTACCGCGAGTCTGGTGTATGATAAAACGCTACGCCGCTTTCTTGGGTGCGGCGGCGCCGGGATGCGAAAGCCACATCACGCAATCCGCCCTTCCCGTCACCGTCTTTGAATGCCTTCATAAAATGTTCGGAGTCACGTTTGAGTGCTTCGCCGGACCTCTCAATGCCTACTTCAGACAGTACTGTTCGGCCTTTTCCGATACAGATTGCTACTTCGGGTCTAGAGGGTAATTATGCTACAGCTCTCAAGTGTTCTATTTATAATAGGATGGTGGGTGACTAAGAATGAATAAATATCACACACCTACAGTGCATAAATGATCAGATATGCTGTCATTGTAAGAAAAATAACAGTTAACACTTAGGAGTCCGGGCGAACATATGTGTGCATCTCACTTTCAGTGCGCAGGAGTCCGCGCGAACATATCTGTTCGTTTTGCCGAGTGTAAGTTTACACAAAATAAAGGTACTTTGTGTGATGATTTTTTTTCTTCACATTTAACATCAAGGTTGCCAGTGATATTGAAATTGATAATGTCAAACAAATATATTAAAAATATTTATTTTTTTAATCGTAAATATAGAAGTAATTCCACAGTATCACCTAGTAAATAATATTTTTTGTATAACGTTTAACGTTTGGTGTAATATTATTTTCATGGAAAAATGCATCTTTTTTTGTTAGATCTTTTGCTTCGTTTACTTATATAAATATGGGTTAAATTTTCGGATAAGTTTATTTATTGCTTCTTTGGCCGCTTCACAATTCTTTACAAAAAATAAGTGTTTGTTCTATGGGATTTTTACGAACATTAGTCATGACAATAATTATATAACACAGATCCATTGTCTCAGATTCATTTTACATCTGTATCCTTTTTTTCTTTTGTAGACATTTTGCAACTAATTCTTGTTGGAAAGTCAAGCCTAAATTCAAAGAAATGAAATCATTATTTTACTTCGAACAAAGCACCGCTTTTACTCAATATATGTTTGGCTTGCCAATAGCAATAAATTATGTAATTCTTAATGCCCTTTTCGAGATGCTGTTGACAATGAGCTATTTTTTCTGTAAAGTTTATGGCTCTGCTGTGAAAAAAATGTGACCCTAATGCTTCATAATTATTACACATATGAATGGCCACCATTCATTAATAGCATATACCTGCACCATTCTAACAAAAACAAACGATTCTCAAAGATTTAAATAATTGAAATATAACAAGAATTATTTAAAAATATCTGAGAGTTGTGAATAAAACCTTACGATATAGAACAGATGTTTATTTTCGGTTTTACAATATCTCAAAAAAACTAAAATAGTTGTCGTTGCTGAGAAGAAGGAGATGGGGGGGAGGGTTAGTAACCAGTAACTTTATTTTAAATTAGTGTATATTATTGCAACTCTTTATAGCCATTTCTTACTTAATAACTTTATTTTTAAGTTGTTAAGACTCTTTATATGAAACCCTCGGTTGAGAAACACTGATTTTATCATATTTTTATATGTATAAAACCATACGAACGCTTTTCTGAAAGAAAAAAAAATATACATCAATCGGTTAAATAGTTATCGCAATTTAAACGTGAGCGCAAAAAAAGTTCCATTTCCCCAAAATTCGGCCGGCTCCCGCGCATTTTTTAGTATGCAAATCTGCGGACCTATATGTGTTAATAAAGCACACACATATTCCAATCTATAAAACATAAATTAAAATTTCAACTTTTGTAATTTGTTTTTTGCAAAATGTAGGTTATTTTGATTCAAATCATAATTCAAATTGATTCATTGTTCAGAGTGTTACATTTTCCATCAGCTGTCTTTTTAATTATGCAAAACATACTATTTCCTAAATGAGCGATATTGAGTTAGGTGTGCAGCTAGGGTAATTCAAGTCTAAGGAATCGACTGGTCCTACTAGTTTTAATATAAAATGTCTAAAACACTGTCGTTTTCAAATTGGAAATCATATTTTTATGCAAATGTTATTTTGTTTGTGTTATTCGTTATAGTATTTGACTGTACTGAAAAATTCAAGTTTTGGAAATAGTACGTTTTGCATTATAACCCCACAATTATGAAGGCAGCTATAGTCGGGGCTGGCTCAAAGATATCTGCGCCTGTGCGCGAGAAATTTTTTTTTGGCTCTTTGAATTTCCGAATCTGCCATGCCTATGTGCTCCGCACTCTTTGCACCCGCCATGAGCTGGCCCCTGATCATAGTGCACAATAATTCTTTATAAAAAACAACATTAATAATTGTAATCAAAAGAAATTGGAAACTAATTGGACTAAAAGTCTTCTTAAACCCGTAATGCTCGAAATAACTCGAAAGAGCGTTGCGAGATACACTTACTATACTATGTCGATATCTCAATTTAGCCACAATTGACATAGTGTAGCTTACCTTCCCATGTGCAAAGTTGAATATGCTCGCAATGAGTGAAATCGGTCTTATTTGTGTTTTATTCCTATAAATTCTAAGTATGCATTAAATTTCAGACCTTTTCTGGACTTCAAACCGGTATCGGGATCTTTTGAAGTGAATCCTCCGTACTGCGAAGAGTTGTTAGAAGCGACAGTGAGACACATGGAGCGCTTATTAGCTGACTCTGCCGAACCCTTGAGTTTCATCGTCTTCCTTCCCGAGTGGAGAGACCAGCCTCCCAACGCACTTCTCAAACTCGAGGCTTCACATTTTAAAAGAAAACAGGTTGTCGTTCCGGCTTTTGAACACGAATACCGCCACGGATATCAGCACGTCATGACAAAGTGAGAAGTTACAAATTTATTTAATATATGCAAATCTGATATAATTTTATTCATTTTTTTTAACCGTGTCCGTTGAACCCAGCGTTGGGCATATGAACCCTTTGTTGTAACTCAAAAGAAGTTTGCTTGTTAAGCAGTCTCTCAACCTCTCATTTTCAAACAGAATTGCAGGATGGTTCTAAAAAAGGGCTAGTGCTTAGCTTATCGCTCATTTCTTATTTAGAGATCAGGTGGATGGGAAGAAATGTAAACATCATAGGCATCCATCCATGCCTTTGAACACAAATCCAAAAATCAATGTTTGAAAATGTTTCATCTGGGATTCAATCCAGTGTACACCGCGAACTTCCAAGAGTATTGGACTAGACTATTTATGTTTCACCGCACATTATGTTAAATTTATATTGGAATAATTTATAAATGTAATAGGAGAACAGACGCCTGAGGAAAAATAAAAAAAACTCCACACGCATGTATAAAACACACCAATATTTGGCTATCCAGAAAACTTATGTTGTATTGACAGTGTAAACGGCTATATAAATATTGTTGTAAGCTAGCATCAGATATTTCACTGTGTTAATAATGCTGAAAAAAAAATAATCCTACATTTTATATGTATCTTTACAGGTCAGAAATTCACTTTCGTTCTGCTCACGGCACATTAGTGGTGTGGTTGCAAAACGCATCAGGGCACAGTCGATGGGGACCCACAGAGGAGAGAGTCGAGGCTCTTCTGGACGCATGGCGACCCGGAAGGGAAAGAGAGAGAGACCGAAGAGAACTTCTCAGTCCCCCGCCTGCGCCTGCGCCTCTTCCTCTACCCCTTCCTGTCGCAAACGCCCCCAACCTTGTCCCTATGGGGGGGGCCGCTAACCTTCCGCCGCCCAATGCTCCTTCGCCTGGGGTCACGTGATCTCACCATCCGCTTGCCCAATAACGATCAATTCATTGTCCCGACACTCGCATCGCCTTCTTTAACCGTTTCGGTGACTGACTGACGACTCGATCTATTCCGGTCGATTCGAACGGGAACAATCCGACGGCGGTGATGTGACAACTGAGAACTATATCGGAAGTGACTGACTATAAAAACTGCGGAGGAAAATTATCCCGGTGCCGCCGTTCACAAGGTTTGCCGCGGAATAAAAATGTAATATAAAACTAGTAAAATTCATAAAATCAGTAGATCGGTGTTGAAACTCTCGGTTTTGGGTTATGTTCAGGCTGCGTTTCGGACACTGCTTTCTGATTAGCTAGCAGCGATCTCCCGCCCGCGTTTCTTTTGATGTTTTATAACTAGTTCTAAAATCTCTTTATTTCTGTATCATTAAACAATTACTGACGGTCCGGGCTGAGGTTAAAAATCCGGTACAGTGCGAATATGATTGTTATTATTAAGGGACCTGACAGACCAAAACTAACTCATTGCCCTCGTTAGATTGGCTAGATAAAAATCAGACAGTCGGATATTGTATTTTAAAATCAAAAAAAAAGTTTACTGTGAAATAAGTTACTAAGTTTAGACGTTGAAGTTTTTTTTGTTTTTAGATATAAAATTTATCTGGATATTTACGTGTAATAGTGGCAGTGACGCATTTTACGCCGGTCAAGTTATAGTCGTTCGAATTAACGTTTAGAGGAATATTTTTATATTCTTGTAAAGTTATTGTTCATGTATAAAATATGTCTAATTCACTTTTGTCTCTTGTTAAATTGGTTTACACTTTTTTATAACGATAGCATGTTTACTATTTACTGCATGTGTCACCCTCTGTTGGATGAGAAAATGCGACAAATTATAATTTACTAAATTCAAAACACTGATGTGCAATATATTTCATCGCTTTAAAGTGCAGCTGAAAGTTTCGATATGAACTGCACAGAAATGCAGTAAATCTGATATAAATATATATTTTTTGTTCACCTGTATTCTATTATAAATAAAAATTGTTTACTATAAATATTTTTTGACAAAAATTACGCTAAGCAAAGTAAAAATATTAATATAATAAATTTTCTAAAATATTTATTCTGTATTTTGTATTGTTTGTTTTTTATATTGGTTCGATCTCATCGTCTCGCAATGTCAGTTTTATATTATAAAATAATTATAATATATTGTAAATATAATATATTTTTTAGAAATATTCTTTATCTTTTTTTATTTTTGTTATTTACGAGTTGTAAATCTACCTGTTGCTCGTCTCTCTGTTATCAAAAAATACTATTTCGTAAATATAAGTTTCTTTCAGAAATATTGATCAATTTTTTTTTACTTTCGAATCTACCAATATCTTTTTTAAAATGCTTCAATTTTCATGCACGACATTTCTTCTAAACTATTGGCACATCAAAAAGACGCAGTATGATTTCTAAGGGTATTTATCAATAAACTCATAAACCTCCAATGGCTTAAAACCACATTTTCAATGACTGCCTAGAATAGAAGGGCATGAAATAAATTATATGAAATCCTAATGGATAAATAATCTCACCTTCATTGTTCTCTTTGTCAAGTGTTCAAATATTATAGTCCTGTCACACGTTTGACATACTGCTCCCCGTGTCATCGCTGTCACATCATGGATTAGTTAATCTCACAACTAATATGCCTCTTACGAATCACAAGAAAAAATAATTGGAGGATAAAAAGCATCTGAACATGTCAAAACTTCTGGAACCATAGTCGTCATCTCTCCTCATTTGTTGCTAAGAAAAATGATCTCCAAGCTATTAATGATAATAAAAATCCTGTAAATTTCGACAAGGTTAAGCAAGTTTTATATATGAGGCTATTACTTGCAAACCTGGCTCATTCCAAAATGGTTGAAAAATAAAACTTTAAATTCATTTTATAAAGTAATATACATTTAAAAGTTTTTTTTAGTTCAAATTACTTTGGAATGATGTGTTGTATGTTTCAAGCCATTTTTAACTCTTAGAAGTCCTATGTCGAGCTGGACTCGACATTACAGGTTTGGCAATATTTTTTTATTTACTGATTTTTTTAATAATATAAGTTTTTTTTTCATCCAAATATTACCAAATACGCATTGTGCGTAAGATAAATTTTGCTATACTGAAACATTCAAAATGTTTTTTATTATAATCATACGATAATAAATTAATTAAAGACGAATTAATGTGAAAACATATTTCAATTAAAGACTGCAAAGGGTTAAGATTGCCTTCTAAAAATATTTTTTAAATGTGGATTTACTAAAAATCATTCATGGTTCACATTTCACCAATTTCGGAATGAGCTGGCCTTGCAAAATAATGGCCTCATTTATCGATGGGGTCAATTCAAAAACTTCTGATTAAATAATAATGTTTAATTGTTTTAAAAAAAATGTTTTGGGGCTTTCCTCGCAATCATTTTTCTTTTTTTTTCAAAGGGTCTTTAACAGGATGGCTGCCACAGACGAGATATCTCATCAAATTTTTCGTACTCAACACACCAGAGACAAGTTGATTTATCTTGTCAATAAATAATTTCAAATTATAGCCGGCGTGCTAGGTACAGACGTACTTCTTTCTATGGCAGCCAAAAGGTTAAAGAATGATAAATTTCCACTGTTTTACCATCAAAAGTGAGCAAAGGGGTTTTTCCGGTGTTTTATACGCTTATTTTATTGTTAATAACATTTTTTTTACAAAACTTCAATGCACCAAATAATGTTTAAAACTTAATGTGTTTTCAATTGCCAAATTTCTCTCCCAACTGATGCATATCAAAAACATTAATAGCTCTGTTCTTCTGCGTACTTCTGACGGTTTGCAAACTGTTTTCGAATTAGAATCGAATTGAATCGAAACAGTTTGCAAACACCGTCAGAAGAACAGAGCTTATGTATGTTTTGTTTCTGGAGGCTAGAAGGACCACAGAATATCAAAATAGTTAACTCTAATCAGTACTTTTCTGAAAAGGGAGGCAAATTCTCATTAAATATATTTGGTCGAGTAGGTTTATCATCATTTTTGAAAATGGCAAATCCATCTTTGCTCGGCAATTCTACATTATGCGGCTGACCGTATGTGGTACAGAAAGTAGTAAAAAATAATATTTTGATTGATCTCTTATAATATACCCTTTTTTTATCGAAATCTGGTGATTCTATAAGAGAAAGCCAGTTGTTGATTTACTGCAAGGTAACAGATAATCTACTCGATTCAAAAATGTACAATTGAAATGTAAAGCAGCATATTTACATGAAAATTGGAAAAAGGGCTATTAAAAAGTAAGGACTGCCGAGAGGCAATTAGAATATTCAAATATCGGTTAGATATGCGACAGATTAACCCAAACACCGAAAGGTAAACAATAAAAGATGCTTACATTAAACGCTACATAAAGAAGGGATCACGCAACATGTGCACCTGACGCTGCGTAAACATAATGTAGTAGGTACCAGCAGAGCGAATTTTCAGCACTGAACTTGTTTGGACTGATAAATTCTCAGTGCCATCACTCATTAGGTCAAAAAACTTATAACCCAATAAGAATCCAGCTTCCTCTTTCAAAAATTAAAAGGTACGTTGATATTAGAGAAAAGAAAAGATTCCGCAATTTTCGTACTCAAGGTATAAATAAGTATAATGCATAATAAATACCTGTACGTAAGTTAATTTAGTAATTATAGAAAGCAGGGGCGTATATTCACCGCACATCCTGAATATACGCCCGCAAAATTTAGAAAATAAATCGTTATAATTTAAGATTTCGACTGAAGGTGCTTGGTGGAATTTCAATATTAAATTTGAATCGTTCAAACTATGTAAATTCTCACAGATTTTGTCACTAACGACCCGGGTTTCGCCTTTCGGCATCTTCAGGCATTCAAGTGCACGGATGAACTTGAACTGACGCTTAGTAAATGAATGTTTCATTAGATCGTTCGAAAGATAGTTATATAATAACAAATGCAAAAGGATTATCGAAGATACCTTAAATGCACGTAGAGTAAACCCAATAGTAACAAAAGAGTTATTAATTATATTAGATGTTTGCGTTAACCAGAATTATTTTCAATTTAACAATAAAATTTATAAACAAACAGAAGGCCTTGCAATGGGAATCACCGTTGTTAGCTGAGTTTTATATGAACTATTTAGAAGATAAAATTTTTAGAAACAAAACAGAAGCCAAACCTATAGTCTATTGGTTCTGATACGTAGACGATATTCTTTGCCTGTTTAATGGAACAGATAGACAAATAACTAACTTTATAAATTCATTAGATAAAAATATTAAATTCACTCTAGAAGTCGGAGGCAAAAATATTAACTTTCTTGACCTAAATATAAACATTGAAAATCATTCTCACGAGTTTAAAATATTTCGGAAGCCAACATTCTCGGATGCTGTGATCCATAAAAATTCAATGCACCCATTTTCTTATAAACTAGCTGCTTTTCATTCAGAAATACATAGACTTGCGAGTGTTCCTTTAAACGAAATAAACTTTAATATCTAATTGAAAATCATCAAACAAATCGCCATAAACAATGGATACGATATGTCTCTTATAGACAATCTTTTATCAAAAAAACAAACTAAACTTGCAGAAAAAATGTTATTTAAAGGTATAGTGTCAAAGGACATAGATCATACTAGGTATGTGTAGAATCATTTATTTAGGAAATACAAGTCTTAAAATTAAAAAAACAGCTGGCTGATAGTGTTAGACCAGCTTTTTACTGTAAAAACTCTTTAGGCAAATTATTAGTTAATAATAAAGATAAAATACATTACTTAAATAAATCCGGGATTTATAAATTGCAATGCTCTTGTTGTACAAAGTTTTATATCGGCAAAACAGAAAGGACACTGAACATCCGAGTTTTAGAACATATGGCAGCCTTTAGATTGAAAAAAGACACGTCTACTTTTGCTAATCACTTAATTTCGGAAGGACACGTGTTCAATCAGGAACAAAGGATAAAAATGTTACACCCAAATACGGACAGTCAAAAGCTTTTTCCAGGAAATTTTGGAAATAAATAGAGCACAGCTGCATAGTCTTCCGATTTTAAATGAAATGTTAAACCTTCCGGCATCTCCACTTCTATACCCTATATAATCATAAAATCATATAACCATAAAACCTTTGCCGACAAACAAATAATATAATTCTTGAAACTACTTACTACTCAAATCTTTTGGCATTCCCATGAGCTTATCCTTTTCGCCAGCAATGGCTTTGGACTCAGTGATGCATTTATTTCTTATATAAACACGAAACTTTCATTTACTAAGCGTCAGTTCAAGTTCATCCGTGCACTTGAACGCCTGAAGATGTCGAAAGGCGAAACCCGGGTCGTTAGTGACAAAATCTGTGAGAATGTACATAGTTTGAACGATTCAAATTTAATAAATCGTTATATTTAAAATATATGTGTTGTGCGGTAGCATACCGTATTTGAAAAAGCGAGCGTTGTGCCCATCTGCATGACCTGCCTTCCCATACAACTGCATACAGTCGCGCAAACTAGGTACACGTAGAGTGGAGCGAATATGTTTATGCGCAACTTAAATGTCGAAAGGCGACCTTCTATTTACAGCACACATGTATGCCGTTCTCAACAATATAATGAATATGGGAGGAGAAAGAAAAATTTCAAAATTGAAGAAAATTTCATTTATTTAATTCTAAGTTGATAACAGTGAATTCTGATTAAGTACAGATTCATTAGTCTACCGATAATTATATAATCAACTAAGAGTACTTTGTTATTTACAAAATACTGGACACAAATTCAATAAGTGAAACTATTTACAAACGGAGATTCCTACATCTAGTGGACTATAACAATAAATTGTTGATTGAATTTTAGTTACACATGACATTTTTGATGCTTTCTTTATTATAAAACTAATGATACTTAATTAAATGTACATTTATCGAGATCTTATCACAGTCTTTTAAGACAAAACCAATGATTTAGACATTTAAATGCTGCACTCTCACCGCTAAAGCATTTTCCGCGTTTGTCAACTGATTATTTAATTTGAAAACACCTAGATTACGGAATTTACGGACATCAGTTCATCTAGGTATTCTCGTAAAATGTTGCAGTTTTAAACAGTGATACTGCACACATTCTTTTGATGCAATTGGGTTTCTTCATCATCGTGCATTTATAGATTCAAGATTGATAAAACAAGAATCCTCCGCAGTTGCAAAGCATGCGTTTCTATGCCGTTGACTGTGTCTTACAAGCTGTTCGATGTCACATTGACGACGAAGATCGAGGAGTTGACAAATAAATTATAAGTTACTATGGAAAACCTCAAGGTGCACGATATTTCACATATTTAACTGTCGAGATCTCCATCTATTATTAACAATATATAACTACTGGAGCACATTATCCAAGTTCCTGAAAACAAAAGATAATATACTATCCAGTGACCATGAAAAGTATAATAGTAATATTTATTATACATGCTAATACAAATTTCTCCAAACAGTACAGTAAAACCTCAAAATAACAGACCAATATGGGTTGGAGGGAGGTATCGGTACAAACCAAAAGTTCATAACATAATAAAGTAAGTTTTCTTAAACTGTTTTTTTTATTTATAGAGAAATATGACACAATACAATTCTATAGTTCATTAATTGATCAAAAATGGGATGTGGCTAACGTACATATGTGAAATCAGTCAGCGTGCTGTGTAATCACATATTTACTTATCATAAGCACATTATTTATTGGCTCTTGGACTTACGCATGAATACCAATCACGAGACGTTTTAGAATCAAGGTTTTACTGTACTGAAGTGCTCCAAATTTTTGGAAGTCAATACACAACATTCTTTTTTCATTATTCTTACATAAAAAAATACCTGCCATATTAAGTGAATTGCAGTAAACAAAACCAAAACAATTTCTTTTCATTGGCCATAGTAAAATCCAGGGCTGTGGATTTGGACTGTTTTAACTGAATTAGTGCTCGAAAAAAAACTAATAACTTAAGAGTCCTTTTAAAAAATAACTGTGTATTCAAATTGATATGGTAAAAAGTGGCGCTACCGCATGCTACTAAGCCTAAAAAGATAATTAAAGTTGTGTTTTAACCTTTAGAGGAGTGAATAATCTATACAGACCTTACTTTAATTAACTGCTTCTTCTTAACATGACAATTTTATGACTTTTTCTCAATGAATATATGTAATTCATACTTAGAGCGTATATATGCTTACAGACACTCCTGTGTTGAGTTAAAAGTACTTCTATACTCATTTACAGAAAAATGGCGCCGACGTACATGTACGTCCATACTCCTCTAAAGATTAAGCTACGGTCGGAGTTGCAGTCATCTTATTTCTCAACGACTCCACAGCCCTGGTAAAATCCAAACATTCTCACTTTCTTGAGACGACTTTGCAAAACGATCAGAGCATTATGAAATAATCGTTTGTTGTCAGTCTCAGACTAATGACACGAGCGTAACTCTAGATCCTGTCAGGCTTATCAGAGCTATAAGTGAAAGTTTATTAGCTGATGATTAAGCGGATAGCCACACACACTCGAGTATGACGATGACGAAAGCCAAGGTACGACTTTAACTCTAGCTGAATGACTCCATTTGACAGCATTTAAAAACTATGAATTTGAATAAGGCTTAACCAACTACATGTATCCAGAGAGTATTGAGCTTTTTTCATATGTAACAATACACACCTCACAGATTCTCACGCAAACCTTTTGATACATGTTATTTACCGTAAGTAACATAATACAAGAAAATGAAACAGTTATCCGACAACATATTGCCACTGAAATAATAAATGACAATATTGTGATAAATTAACACTATTAATCATTATTTTATTTCATGTCTTAATATTATAAACATTCTAATAATTTTAGAATTCTAATAATTATGTTAGAATTTCTTAGCATCTTTAGATTAGTAAATACTATATGAAGTGTTCATAGTTGTTGAAATAATGTCTCAGCAAAAAGAGGTATGAACAGTATTAATTAAAAAAGCTGATTTCGGTAAACATAACCGACAATACCGAATAATAGTTAAGTGCGAAAGTGTGAGTTGTTGTCGTCTCTGAAACGAGACATATTTCGTTATACATATGTGTTGACTTTTTCCCCGATTATTTCTTGAGAGAAGAACGATGCATAAACTTCATTAATAATCTTTGCATTCGGGGAAAGGGCCAAATGTTGCCTGTTGACACTTCTTTCATACGATTTACTCTAATAAGTATAGCTAAATATTAGATTTGGTAATGAAGCAACAGACAGTCTGGAAAAAGGTGGGATATTTATTTCAATCAGGACAGGTGTATTTACAATATTTTTTAACTATTCAACAATACAATCTATATTGTTTTCAATGACACCCAAATAAATACACTTTTTCATACTCAGATAACAGCACTAGGGTGACGAATCTTCCATAGAACAAAATACAATTCACTTCCTCTGTAAATGACGCACAGTTAGTTTTTCATTAATATTTGGGAATAACTCAGTTGCAGCGACATACTTAGTTGTGATATTAAACAATAATAATGTATTAACACAAATATAATATTTTATGTTATCATGTTGTTTAACATGAAAAATCATAGATACTTTGTTGTCAGACTATCTAAATATTATTATTTGTGTATAACTTTTTCCGGCACTGACAGAACAAAGGTGATATGTTTGCATTATTTATAACTCACTTACCAAAGCAGTACGTTACAATGCGCAATCGTTGAAAAACTATTGTAGTAACAGAAAGTGTCATTTTCTATCGATATGAGAGGTACCAGTTCACTGGTGAATTGGCATCTTTATATGTTATTAAGATAAAATCAATACAACGGTTACACAATTTAAAGGTTTTACATTGAGCGGTATTTTATAAATATGAAAACTGAGATGTTTAACAATAATACTTTAAAGTTTTTAATACTTTAAGAGTAAAATTAAAAATTAACTCTACAAGACCGTAAGAGTATAAAAATTACAGTTTGACAAAATAATCTAGTTTTACTCTCAGTCACAGAAAAGAGGGCGGTCGGCCGAGGCGACTTTACATACATTTCGAATCTTCGAGAAGGCACAGATGAATATATTCACATACGATACGAGTACGATTTCCCAATTGCATCTTATCATCAGGCCCCGTCGTCTTTTATCCATTGTTCACTCGCCCGTATACGATTACTAGATAAAAAGTTGGACTGCTCTCAAAATTTTATCTTCATTCAATCGTAAAAAATATTTTTAAAAGAAATCCATATTTAGCACTAGGAATATAAGCGACACAGCATAATGTTCAAATAATCATAAATTATTATTGTTTTCACGCACTACCTCACAGCTCCTGATTTGTTCAATTTACGTCACGAGTACATCGGTAATAATAATTACGTTTACGTTACAATTTGCAGAATAATTATTTGGCTTCAAATTTATCATACCCGACAACATATTATTTGCATTTTGTTCAAACGATAAAGCAGTAGCGCTCGCATATTAGATATCAAATTAAAAATTAGAATATATATACTGTAAATAGATATTATTTTCAACAAATTAATATGCTGCTAAAAAAAGATGTTGAAGCTCCGCAGTCCGAGCGCTGCAGAATAAAATAACCAAAGTTTTAACGAATCAGTACACATCTTCGTCCTCGTCCATAGCAAAATCGACTCCAGAGTCTGCGGCATAAATAGGACTGAAAATGAAGAAAACAAACGTATTATTAAAAATTCAATGTCAATTTGTTTAATGCCGTAGAGCAGTGATACACACCGCGTAGCCCGTGAGTGGCATGCAACCTAAAATGACATTTATTGTGACTAAGTACTACAATTAGTTTCCCAGAACTAGGGCTTTTCAAGAACGAAAAATATGTGTCACTGTGACGACAAAGAAGTTGTCTGTTCTTAGATTATTATTTTCATAACACGCATCTTAGTGTTGATTCTTCGAATGAGTTCGTCACACTTACACTCCATTTGCTTAGATATTATTCGCACATAATGCAGAGAAGATAAGGATTACCTGGGGCATTTGGTATGTAATTATTAAATAAAAATAATGCATTGTAAGTCAGACTCGGGTGAGATTATACCATAGTCTGCAAAACTTATAACCACTGCATTCTGTAAATAATTTATTAGAAAATGGATAACTGTCGCAGAGGAACATAGTGTTTATCGCAACACTTTTATGACTTTGATGTCTGTATTTTTGTGATTTTTGAAGAACGAGGCAATCATCAAAATACACTAGCAGTAACGCTTCCTGCAATGATCTCTCTTGACATTGAGTTATCTGTTAAAATTACAGTCGCATATCTGAGAAAAATCTTTTTAGATCATTCTCAAAGTGGACGATCAAACTAATGAAGTAAACAATCTCATCTTCAACTGATTTTACTATGCGGCTGACTAGTGCAACTAGACTATTTTATTAAAATAATAAATGAAAGTTAATTTAATTTGACCATCAATACTAGCACCTTCTTAAATGTAACAGTTAATGACTGCGCCGATGTCACACTATCGTTTCAACAGCAAACGATTATTAACCTAAAAATATATGTATGATTTATTTATTCAGTAACTATACGCGGCAAAAACTTACTTTATAGCTCTGCATGTAAAAAACACGATCCTTTTAAGTTTCCTATTGTATAGAAAATAGTTAAAGGACCACAGACAGCCGGGTTCTCCGAACGGATCCGATGCCAGGTCAGGATTGTAGCTGTATATGTCGCACTCCGCCATAACGATTTCGTCATCGACGGCCGCCCACAGAGGACCCCGCAGTCCTCTGTATTGCTCCCCGGCAACGGCACTCAAGTTTCCGTCCACCTGTTGCATTGCAAACTGTAAGGAGGGCTCCTTACTGAATTCGTGACTCTGAAAATAAAAAACAAAACAGATTCTATACTATCATATTAAAAAAATTTATAACAATCATTCACCGAGGTTCAGTTTTCTATGATTGCAAAGCTACTTATAATTCAAAGGTTAAAACAATATCAATGACAGAAATAACAGAACGTATCCTGCAGGAATTTATATATTATATTCATTAGATCTTAGGGTAGATGCATTAAATCTGTTGCAGTATATTATATACACTTGAGTACCATATCATCATGAGCATTATCTTCTTTGACCATATTCCCAAGCTCAGTATACGGTCTTCATCAGGTTCCATGATTCATTACCATAAAGCAGCACTTGCAGAATGCAAGCATCGAAAAAATTACATTTGGCTATAATCTAGTACAGCTCTGTGTCCCTGACAGTCTGCAGCTAATCCTCAGCAAATAACGAGCTCTTTCTTTGTGCTACCATCTTTCGGAATATGTACACCTAGATATCTAAAGCTGGCAGTTTGGTCACAAGTCACATTTGCTTGCATTTATTTTCAGACCAATGCGACCTGAGTAAATTCCCAACTTGTCAAAAGACCCTCGGGTGTCCTTTATAGATTTAAGATTTCGACTGAAGGTGCTTGGTGGAATTTCAATATTAAATTTGAATCGTTCAAACTATGTACATTCTCACAGATTTTGTCACTAACGACCCGGGTTTCGCCTTTCGGCATCTTCAGGCATTCAAGTGCACGGATGAACTTGAACTGCAAGTTCATTCGTGCACTTGAATGCCTGAAGATGCCGAAAGGCGAAACCCGGGTCGTTAGTGACAAAATCTGTGAGAATGTACATAGTTTGAACGATTCTTTATAGATTTGTCAAATATGACAGCATCATCGGCATATTCAAGGTATCCTTAAACCGGGAGCAAGCCTCGTCAGGTGGAATAAATTATACCAAATTTAATTACTCACTCTCGTTATTTGATTCATGTGTTATTTTATAAATGCCCGTATTTGAAGATTTTGATACAGAAAATCTGGGAAAAAAAGTATTTACCCTTGCATTGGAGAAATCATAATCGTGAAACGCGGAATTCAACGTGGCTATCAGATAGAATAGCGTCTTTCTTGAAATCGTGTCGCACAACATTCCTTCTTCGTCCCCGGACAAACTTCGGCTATAATAAATAAAAAGCATAATTTAGCATACCTACATTAAAAAATATATTTTTTTAGTTTAATCATTTGTCTAATAGACACGAATCACCATCATTGCTGCCCTTTAATTTTGGCACATGGTCTCATCACATTTAGTGTTTTAACCCACTTAATTTCTGATTTAAGATAATGAGGGTTTAGTTAGATTGGCTACAATGGGAACACTTGGCAATTGTTAGTTGACATTTAAATTATAAATAACTTTATCTATCTAAAAGAAAAGAATATCATTAAGAAAACTATTGTTTGTTTAGTAAAAATAAAATTTACATTATGTAAAACATTTTTACTTTACAAAAAATAGTAGCGTTTTTTCATATCCTCTGTGGAAAGGAAAAAGGACGTAACCCACAGTTTTTTCAAAACAACTTTTTTTTGATAATCACAATGTATCAAACTTGATACACATTCTGTCAAAAGGATGTAAGCTGCAAATGCCGAATTAGTATCTAAATTTAGCTTTTGAGTTTGAAAAAAGATGAGCTTGTGAAAATTTAAACCAAGAAGAAAGACTGAAAAAATAGTTTTTCCTAGACATTTTCTTTTATTAATATCAGATTATGTCAGTTAAACACCAGTTTAGAAGTCTCCGTGCACGTCAAGGATGTGTATATTTCATAATTTGCATATGGCCCAAAATCATCAAAACACATTTTTTGTGCCTCCTGTAAAATTTGATATGTGTGGGTCACGTCCTTTTTCCTTTCCACAGTCGATATATATACCGCTACATAAATGTATGTATGCGACACTACCAAGGTTCCGTCACCCGACAATTACTTTGCTTCCTCCCCTGACATTCTAACTTCAATGTTTCCTCTGATACACCTTGTGTGTATACCCTGAAAATGTTACAGGAGACTAGAATCTTATCAAATGGAAGATGTATGCAGGATCGATGCTCTCTGGCAGAATCACTTCAAACGTCTCTCAATAAGGAACCACCTATTTTTTTTTATTTCTGAGTTCCTTAAAAATCAAACCACCTCACCCACAATGCAAACATCTATTCTTAAAACTCATTATAAAAAAAATTCATCAGGTGCTATGATTTGCTACAATAAAGCATCACTGGTAGAATGCAAGCATTTTAAATATGCTTTTCGGTTTTACCTAAGTAGAGTTGTGTTTCTCAAACAGTCCGCATCGAATTTATTATCGCTCTAGCTATTCCTAGGTGAATAGTGAGCTCTCCAACCTAAGTGATTGTTAAAAAATATTACACAAACATTCAAACATTGAACATATCAATCAGAAATAAAGCGAGGGTGTTGCCAGGAATGATTTGATAAATTTACTCGACAGTATCAGTCCAGTGTGATAACTGTGTTTTTAAAAAAAATATCCTTGGATTATTTGCAAACTTAGAAAAATTCTTTTTTCAATCTTGTTGCGGTGTGAAGTCTTTCTGCTTTGAATCGCTTGGTACTAGTTAGTATTAAAGAATGGAGTTCAAAAACGATATCGCCAAACAGGCTTTGTTAAATTCGATATGAAAAAAAAATGCGGAGCACATGACATCACATCCACAAGCAGATTTGACATGTGGGTCAGAAACTGAATACACAAAAAATAATAAATAAATGAAAAATAATAATTTTATTGTTTCGGAAAAGGTTTATATATATATACATATGGGGCTGGGTCAAGTTCAATCGAAATAAGCAGCGCCCCAGCAGTTTTTATGAGCGATACATTACTGATTGGAATGCGTTGCTATGCAAAGGTCCATGAGCTGTTCAACTTTGGTATTTTTACGTATAGATTAGATTAATTGATCCATCTGCATTATCTCTCACTTTCTAGTATCCTATGACTTATCACATCACTTTGTTTTGACTTATCAAAATATGATTAGTAATGTATTTGCACTATCCAGAGCCATAGTTCCAACATTTTCCAGCCATGACACATGCAGGTTATTATTAAATATTACTGATGGATTCAGCAGTGATTTGATTTTTAGAAATACAAAAGATCCAGGTGTCCCAAATAGTGTTACAAACGTTAAAAAGGCTGCATCATAATTTATTTATTGATTTGGCATTTACTTGGTAGAACTCCATTATAGTAGAATAAAAATATCGACGTATTTTAGTTCTACAGTTTTTTATATTGATGAGTTGATAGCTATTTCGGCTTTCGCCATCGTCAGAACTATGTTTAAACTTATATATTGCTCAGCTACATATACTGGCTTCGAAGAGATACACAATGCATCAAGTTATTCACTCTAACATCCTAATTCAAATTATAATGATTATTACTCAGTTACTCAACCTCCCTTTTCTTCGAATAGAGTAGGGTTTGAACAGGACTAGTGGATAGTTTATCGCTCTCGCTGCGCCCTGTTAATTTTAGAATTGGAAAGGTGGGAGGGAATTTTTAGACATCATAAACATTGATGCCTTCGAACAGAAATCGATTGAAAAAATGCAGTTCGCACTGGGATTCGAAGCGTCACGGAAGCCAACGATGTTGACACTGCACTATGGTGCTGATTGCCAGTGAGAAAGTGCGCGATAGTGGCGCAGTGTTCTCTGATTGGCTTGTAAAATGGCCGCAATTTAATCCAATTGTACGAGGAATGATTATTTGTCCATTATACCGAAACTATGAGAAATATTACGTTTTTCATCGATGAAAATATACTATAGATGTCGATTAATATTTCTGGATACTTAAATATTATAGTCTATATTTATGGCCATAAATGGTATTTAAAAGGTGCCGCGTACGGACCTTGCTCCTCTATATTCTTAGCTGTGGTCAAAAGGTTACGGAAGAAAATGCGAAAATGCATGAAGATTTCGATTCATATCGACTGTGGAAAGGAAAAAGGACTTAACCCACACATATCAAATTTTACAGGAGGCGCTTAAAACGAGTTTTGATGATTTTGTGACATATGCAAATTATGAATTATACACAACCCTGAAGTGCACGGAGACTTCTAAACTGGTGTTTAATTGACATAATCTAATATTAATTAAAGAAATTGTCTAGGAAAAACTTTTATTTCAGTCTTTTTTCTTGGTTTTAGTTTTTTACAAGGTCATTTTTTCAAACTAAAAAGCTAAATTTAGATACTAATTCGGCATTTGCAGCTTGCATCCTTTTGATAGAACGTGTATCAAGTTTGATACATTGTGATTATCGAAAAAAACCTGTTTTGAAGAAACTGTGGGTTAAGTCCTTTTTCCTTTCCACAGTCGAATTATGAAAACTCAATTTTCTCATTTCTATCAATAATCCGATATCAAAAACAATAAAAGGCCTATATTGGCTTGTGAAATTGTTGAATTATTCTCTGACAACGACTTTACCTTATTTAATAATGCAATGGAGATCTAATTATAAGTGACGGTTGATCTAGTAATTATTATTGCTGATTTGTATGCAAAGTTCAGGTGAAAAATAAATTGTTAAAATTATGATGATTTTATAACAAAAACACCTGTGCGTATTATTATAACCAATACTCAGTCAATAAAGCAGAGCAGAAATTTGCTAAAAGGTAGATAACAGCTAGCTCAGTGACGGAAATGTATATAATTGAAGATATCTGTATATGGTAAACAGAAATACCTTCTTCCCAGTTCTCTCCTGTTACTTTACTGAAGAGGTAAGCAGTTAAAATCAAATACCAATTTTAGTAAAAAAAGCTGTATTCAAAATATCCCTTTAAGACGAGAGGTTTACTGCACGAAAAATTCAAAGGCTATGCGGGCCAATTCAACAAATGCACGGCCATCAAAGCAACTGACAGGAAAGGTGAGCCTTAATCGAGACATTTTTGGAAGTACTATAATATATGGAACGCAATAAAGAATATTGGAGATGGGTGGGCTGAAATACAAGAGTCAACAATAAAAGGTTCCCGAAAACAATTACAGCAGAATTAAGAATTAAGACAGCGTCCCGTCTAAGCATACAAACGATTAGTGATCTTATAAATTTTAAAGAAACTCCGGTAACTATCACATATGAAATAGTTCGCCTAATGAATGAACTAAACTTGGATGTCAACGATGAAAATCGATTGAATCTCACACGACCCCAATTATTAGAGTAAACATTAAGTTTGTTTCGTTATTATTATCCAACTGTTACTAACACTCGAGTACCGAAAGGTCGAAAATAGGCCCAGGCATATTTGCGTAATATTTGCATTGCATTTATTGAGGTACCATTGAAGAGTGCAATCAATATCAACTGGATATTATTGGTATTCAGCGAATGGTTGAAATAAGAAAAATTTTGCAATGCGAATGTACCCCGCGAGGAACTCAAGTTAAAGTTACAAATCAGTTTCAGCAATGATAACATAGCACATTTCAGTTAAAGACGAGTCATATTGCCATGAAAATTAATGTGTTGGAATAACCTGTATGAGCCACATCCCGGGGACATCCCGAGTGATGTTTGAGGCGGACTCAGCGCCTGAAGTTCATGGGGGGTCCCACCCTCCGAGGTGAACCTTTTATACAAGGCTTTGTCTCCTCCCGCCATTTTGCAGCTGTAGCTCTCTATTCTGCCGGATATCGTACTATCTCCGGTTTGAATAGACAGTGCATTGTTGATGGCCTCGAAGCGGCTGCTCTCTAGTAGTTTCATGGTTAATTCCGTCGTTCAACCAGTGAGTAAATAATAGCAAAAACACAATTGAAATTTAATTACATATAACTGGGATTAAGCAACTTCGTTGTGTTCTAACTATGTTTGTTGCAATAAAGTTTCTGAACATTGTCGTGGGGTGTATGAATATGCCTTTTCGTTTAGAGTGTATCAAACTTGCACTGGGGTAAAGTGATATTTGGCGTATATTTTCCACATATAAAAGATTTGATAACATCACAAAAGTAAATTGAAGTGTAGCAAAAGAATCTTTTGTAATTATGATAAGGGTTTACGGGATATTTATAAATAGTCCAAAGCTTGGCTTTGTTTCAAGGGCGAGTCCAAGTTATAACAGTTGACACAACAAACCGAGGGGTATATTACTGTTCAGAACCTTTTGAATGATTCATGATTGATATTTGAATTTCACGTTGCACAAATACTAAACCACTATTCAACCATTCACTATCTCACAAACGATATCAATATTCTTTTAAGAATACATTCACTTCAGCTGAAGAAAGCGGTGGACATATTTTTATTTACAATACACCAGTGTGGCAATACGGAAAAAAGTGGCCTCCAATGACAGCTATTTGTATATAAATAGTCGTAATCAATACAATATCGACTTTGGAAAGGAAAAATAACGTAACGCACACATAACAAATTTTACAGGAGTCACAAAAAACGTTTTTTGATGATTTTAGGCCAAAGGCAAATTATGAAATACATGTACACAAGATTGAAGTCCGTGGATACCGTTAAACTGGTTTTTAATTGTCTTTATCTGATATTTTTTTTTCTTGATAGCAATTTCCACATGCCCTTCTTTTTCAAACTTAGAAGCAAAATTTAGATACTAATTTCTCATTTTCAGCGTACATCCTGTTGATAGATCGTATATCAAGATGTATACAATCAGGGCTTCTCAATGGGGGGCCACAGCATGATCCAAAGGGGCCACAGATAATTTAGTTCTTGAGGGGAGCCACATTAAAGTTTTGGGGGGCCACGGGAAAATTATGCGAAGTCTGTAAATTGTTGTGTTTTAGAAATTGGGGAAGTGCATTTAGATAGATATTAGTATTATAAAGTACATTGAGATAGACATTTAGATCAGTGCTTCCCAACCTTTTTCGTTCCACGGCCCTCCTCAATTGTCTCCGTAACTCGTTTTTTTTTTTTAGCTCACCGAGGAATTTGAAATCTGCGATTTGGTATACTTTTTCCTCAGATTGTCCGATTTGATATACTTAAATATAGTACTTTATACTGAATTCCGCGGCTCCCGCAAGAAATCCTACGCCCCCCTGAGGGGCCACGGCCCACAGGTTGGGAAGCACTGATTTAGATAAATAGCTGCTTATGAACAATCCAATTGTCTATGCTAGCCGCTGACGTTTGGTTTTTTATCAACTTCTATTTTATCACGGTTTTGTATTTGTGTGGTTCTTGTTGCTACATTTTGTGCCAAAAAACTATTTCATAGTAATGTAATGCTACATTTATCGTAAACATCATACTGCACCTTAGGATACTATGAACATAAAAAGAACACCGGAAGAAAGATTATTTTAGTAAGCATTTATTTTGAACAGTGCTTCAAAACAGTCAGTAAATATTTCTAAAATGAGTGAAGTTAAAGAGGCATTAAAATGTGCCAGAAATGCGATCGACATAAAGGAATACCAAGAGGCAACCAAATTTTGCAAAATTGTTTTACAGAATGATAAAAATAATTACAGTGCCCTGATTATGTTAGGGGCCGCTTTGCAGGATGCAGACGAAGCGGCATTTGCATTTAAGAAAGCGATATCAATAAAAAAAGAAAAAATACTGGCATGGCAAGGTTTGGCAAATTTTTACGAAAGAAAGAAATCTCCGGAATGTCGAAATGAACTAATAAACATCTACGAGTTTATTCTTAAAACTGAAGAAGATGTCGGTAAATATTCTAATACTTGCAATAAAATGTTCGAACTCAGTCAGACGTCTAATGATATACTTAAGATTGCCGAAATATGCTTTGAACAGACTGTCAATTCAAACAGTGAAGAGAGGAAAAACGTTGTACGTCCAATCATTTTTAAAATGCTATTAAACAACCAGTCGTCTGCTTCAATAGAGTTGGTTAATTTTTTCGAAAAATTGATTGCTGACTCCAATTTCAAAGATATTGATGATCAATTTTGCATCAAATACTTAGATCTAGTACACAAATTGAGTGAATTTAAAGGCGTCTATGCTTCCTCATCTGGTATCCTGAAAGACCATATTACAACAAATATTAAAGAATGGATATGCAAAAAATACGTGGAAAATTTTGTTTTGAAGAATATCGGCGACTCTCCTTCTGAAATATCAACATATATTGAAGAACTACTCATACTCGATGGAAACTCTGAAATTGCCAGATTGACTAAAGCAGTTTTACTATATATTCAAAAAGATTATCTAAATGCATACAATAACGTTTACGTTGTTCAAGTTCATGGAAAGACTGATGTTTTAGTTTATATCGTTCTCGGCTTATGCTGCCTGCATCTTCAAAGGTGGTCCGAAGCTGAGAATATTTCCCAAAATCTACTATTAAATAGTGATGACTGTTTTACAATAACTATAAATAAAATACTTCTTGTAGCTCTCTCCTCACAGCAGAACGAAGAAAAATGCCAGCAAGCTTTCGAATTGCAAACTAAACTACTAACATCTCTTGGTAAATCTGAATATGTTCCGCTGATGAAAGCGTACCTCTTTGTAAATAATTTAAAGGAAGCTGAAGCGTGCCTGCTCCACCTGAAGGAGTCTGATGATTTCTTCGCTGTCAATGCAATGTTTCTATCTCGCACCAAAAAAATTGAAGAGGCTTTACAAATTTTAGAGACCAATAAAATCGATCACCCATCTTGTTGGCTCCAGTTAGGATTGTTGTATTCAAAACTTGATGAATATGAAAAGTCGTTGATGCCGCTTCTTCAGTCTGCTAGAATATTCCCATTCAACTTTGAAATATTCGTTTCATTGGGGGATTATTACAGCAAATTCAATATTAATTTGGAGAAAGCGAAAAAATGCTACCTGAAAGCGTTCACACTTAATCCGGAATGTTCAAAATCTGGAAAATGTCTTAGCAGTATTTACAGAAGCCTGCACAACTGGGCGGAAAACTACAATCTTTTGAAAAATTTAAGAGGATCGCACGGATCTTGGTCATGCCTCGAGTTCGGTCTTCATCACCTCGCCTTGAATGAATGGGATGAGGCTGTCGTTTATTTACGCATATTTTTACGATTGAATTCCAGCAATATTGAAGCTTGGGAGTTATTAGCTGATGCGTATTATTCCAGAGGATCATTCACATCGGCTTTGAAATGTTACAAAAAGGCTACAGAGCTAGACGATCAAAGAAAATATTCTTTAGTCCAAATCGGATCGATTCACTGTCTTCTCGGTGAATTCTCCGAGGCTCTTGTCACTTTTAAGACACTAAAAGATTTGAAATATTTGCCTGCGCTTAAGGGAATGGCCGAAGTTAAACTTTCGATGGCGAATGAAAAATTTTCTCAAAACCTTTACGGAAATTGCCGCGATAACGCCCAAGAAGCCATCGAGCTTGCCACATCGGCCATATTAATAGAAGGCCAATTCGTTTGCCTTTGGAAAATTTTATCCACCGCCGTATCGGTCATCGCCAAGCTTCCGTCCAAATACAAATGGTTGTATATTGATGGCAAATTTGTCGGGGATGAGAGTAAAAAGTTCAAAATGTTTAGCAAAGATGACGTTTACACATTGGCGATAAGATTCTTTTGCAGAACTATCAATCTAGCAACCGGCGATAAAAGCTTTCTGTACTATGATCTCGCATGTATTTATTTAGATTTTTATAAAGCATCGGGGAACGCTGAGATCATTCATAAAGCGTTTGCCGCAATTAAGAAATGTATCTCTATTGAAAAAAATGACTGGCAAAACTGGAATTTATTAGGAGTGATATGCATGTGTAAGGACATAAAGAAATACAGCCTCGGCCAGCACGCTCTCATAAAAGCCATAGAACTCGACTTCAGCAACGCCTTGCTTTGGAGTAATCTCGGCATATTGTACTTTTACTTGGGCAATATTGTTTTATCCAATAAGTCATTTCAGAAAGCGCAACAATTCGACCCTACATTTCTACAAAGTTGGATCGGTCAAGCTCTGATAGCCGAATCTGTCGGCCACGAAGAAGCGATGGATCTATTCCGACACTCTTCCCAATTAGGCTTCCACAAAGAGAGCAGTGTGGGATATGCCGAATGGGTTTGTAAAACGTTAATGAACTTGACGACCAAAATAGATTCTAAAGTAGAATACTCTATCAAAAATATGTTTGCAATACCGACGGCCTGCGACCTCATGACTTGGCTTAACGAGTACGACGCCATGGACGCATGCTCGCTAAACATATATGGAATACTGTTGGAGAAAATGGGTATCTTAAATAAAGCCGCTAACTTTTACGAAGAAGCCTTAAAATGTGTGGAAGATAATAATAGAGACACAGTGATGATTAATCTTGGAAGGGTTTACTTCCGCCTCAAAAGATACGAAGAGGCCATTTCCACTTATAAAAGTGTTTCTAAAACCAGTTTTCATGCTACAACAGGATTGGCGCTAGCTCTGTATAGATGTAATAAATGTCAAGATTCGTTTACTTTGTATAATACTGCACTGAAAACACTAACTCAGAATGACTATGAAAAATCAGACCTTCTCATCGCCATGGCAGGTATTATGGTTTGCAAATCTCAAGAGATAAACGATGCCAAAACGTTACTATTCCAAAGTATTCAAATTGACAAATCGACACCGCCTCTATCAGGATTGCTGGCAATTTACGCTTTAGGTATGCTTTACAAAGATTATGATCTTTCAAAGCTAGCAATGAATGAAATACTAAAACTGAAGCTCAGTAATAACCAATCTGTTTCTATCCCGTTTCTGAAATCTTACTTACTCTTGAAGTTCAATGATCCCCGAGGAGCTATTACCAATTTATCTAAACATGCTCACATTCGACCCGATGATTCCGCACTTTGGAAGTATATGTCGCAATTGTGTGTCTTAGAAACGTGTCTGAACCCCCGTGTCGCTAGCCAGAGCGCTCAGAAAGTAATTGTGTTAGGGCAATCCAAAACGGACGCTTGCAATACTTTAATTATAGCCAGTTTGGCTGAGTTGTTGCTCGGAAACTTTAAGAAGGGAAAGAGATTCGCGCAGAAAGCTTTACATCTGTATCCGGATAATGCTCAGAACTGGGCTGTTCTTTTGTCGATTCTGTTGCCAGATTGTGATAATTTAGGTTTAAAAAAATGGGCGTTGCTTATGATGACCTTTGTAAAAAATACTTTGTGTATCAATGAAAAATTTGTACAGTGGGTTAATTCGATTGAATTGTCCTTAAATTAAAAAAAATAATATGTAATCTTTTTATTTAAATTTATTAAAACTATTTTACCAACAAAGTATTTCTTTCTTATTCCCTAGAAATCACTGCATGCTGTGATTTATATAATTTTTTTTTTACTAAATTAATATTTTGATGCAGCTTATCTATATTTTCTCAATGCATATCGACTGTGGAAAGGAAAAAGGACGTAACCCACACATAGAAAATTTTACAGGAGACGCAAAAAAACATGTCTTGATGATTTTGGGCATATGCAAATTATGAAATATAAACATCCGTTCCAGTGCACGGAGACTTCAATATGCTGTTTAAATGACATAATCTAATATTAATTAAAGGAATTGCCTAGGAAAAACCTTTTTTTCAGTGTTTTTTCTTGGTTTCAATAATCACAAGATCATTTTTTTCAAACTTAAAAGCTTAATTTAGATACTAACGACGTTAGAACACTTAGAATGTGTATCAAGTTTGATACATTGTGATTATCGAAAAAAAAACTGGGTTACGTCCTTTTTCCTTTCCACGATCAATATGTAAATAATGAGAGGAAAATATGTATGTACTATAATGTAGTGAAACTATGAATATGTTGCTGAAATTTGCACCATACAACATACCAAATTCAGAGTGATAATATCCTACAAAATTAAATGTTTGTTAAATAAAAAACCATATAAAATTATAAGATACTTGCGGAGATAAAAAATATTGCTCAAAAAGGACATAGAAGTCAAAAATTACATGAATTACATATGTCCCTAAAAAAATGGAACACTAGTATTCACCCTGTAATTCTATTGCAAACCGTTCTAGAATCAGTAGCGGATTAAGTAATTGGGTAGCCCCAGGCTCAATATAATCTGGAGGCCCCGTTTTCGGATAAAAAAAATAGTCGCAAAGTTTATTCAAGATTTCTACATTTGTAATCTCTTCAAACCAAAGATATCTTATTATATAACTCAAATTTCGAAAGCATTCTAATCAAAGTAAGAAACCGAAAATTATTTATTCAACAAAAACAGTTTTGCGATTTTCTAAGAATGTCACACAAAATTAATATTGAAAACTAAATAAAAATGTGTTATTCTTGAGGACCCAAGCGCGCGCCTCATGCGCTTATGGGGTAATCCACCAAGGTCTAGAACAGTGGTTCTCATGTGCGGCCACCAGAGGATTTTGCTGCGGCCACCAACAGTTTCATAGTAAATCAAATAAAAAATGTATTTTTACAAATTCATTTGTAAAATTATTATTTTTTTAAATTGATTGAATGCACCTGACTTATCGAGCATTTAGTCGAGTTATTTACTCCAAATGACTCACAGAGGTATCATATTTATGTATATTATGTGAAAGATCATTCAGTGTAATGCACTTTATAAAAAATAAATATCGAAACCAGCTGACAGACGCAAACTTAGAAGCGGCGATGCGGCTTGCATTGGAAGAGAGAACTGTTGAACAATTTCCATTCGAATTGTTTTTAAATAAATAAATACCAATATATTTAAATAATGTATTTTATTGAATATAAATTCATCCTTTTTTTTAAGTAAATGCAACTGCTATTGTTATCACATTTGGTGCGGCCACGAGACATTTCCATAGGACCGCCGATGCTTATAATGCGGCCACAATGAAATCTAACGTGAGAACCACTGGTCTAGAATCAATTGTTTTATATTATGTCGTCTTCCTTGTCCGATAATATCAAAAGTAAGTATTTCTATGATGGTAGGTAATCATGTGCTTGGTGCTACAATTCAAAGGAGTGTGAAGATAAAAAGGGGAGGGTCAATAGTATAGAAGTAAATAAGAAAGTCCCAGAGCGCTAATGAATAAAAATAATATTGAGCACTAAGCCACATGATTCCCTTCTTTTTCAACGTTTCTTTAGCAGTTCAGAGTTTTCGAATAGCATTATCAATCAAAAGGTAGTTACAATTTGTGTAATATTTTGCAAGCTCCTTCCTGCCATAGACCAACGGTCGCCAACCAGTGGTCCGCAAAGTTATTGCAGTAACATAATTGGAGCCAAGAATCGGATAAATATTACTCATAATTAAACAATCGTCAGTAACATTTCATAAAAGGAAAAATGTCACTATCATAATCGTATTTTTTAAAAGTTTTAGGTTTGTTGGTTAGTGAAAAACCATATTGGCACGCGAGATTTAAAATGGTGATCTAGTTCATTGTACATTGTTCTGCAGCAAACTTTCAATTCCCTGATGGTTTTAAAATGAAACATGTGTTGAACATGGCATCCTTGAAAATTCGGCAATTCTTAGCGTATTCCATAAATTTTATTAATTACATATACGATAGAATATGTCACTAGGATTTTTTTTAAAAAAATTATATCAGATGTCAACGATGTGTGATAATTATTGCCTGTAAATAAGATTCAGAATTTATTTGCGACCAATAAAGTTCATAGAAAGCTTGAAAATATTTTTAATTGCGCATCATCATAAGTGTAAATATTTCAAACCAAATACGCTCCACCCCAACTACCAGGGTTTCCCAAAATATGTTCCGCGGAACACTGGTGTTCCACGAAACCTGAACAGGTGTTCCGCGAACAGCTACAAAATTTGAAAACAACTCTTTTGCAATATTTTCCGAAAACTTGGAAGAATGATTCTTGGGCATGGAATCCATTTTTCGTGACAACTTAACCAGTAGACTCAACCACAAGTGACTATGAAAATCTATTTGATTTAATCAGTGATTCTTATTTGAAACAAAAATACGAAGATCAGCCATTAAATGATTCCTTGGCGAGTTTATCAGAAGAGACCTCCAATGTGTCAAAATAATCTACTATTGTTTTACTTCTGATTTCTTCAAGATTCGGAGCCCCCAAGAGAGCGCCCCTTGCGCTTATGTGGTAGTCCACTTCTATTCACAGCAAAGAAACAAAGAAAACTCAGTAATAGGGTAAAAATATCAAAGTATTTTAGTTCTACAGTTTTTAATATATTTTATGCGTTGATAGCTATTTCGGCTTTCGCCATCGTCAGAACTAGTAAAGAAGTAGTTCTGACGATGGCGAAAGCCGAAATAGCTATCAACGCATAAAAATTATTAAAAACTGTAGAACTAAAACACTTTGATATTTTTACCCTATTATAATGAAGTTCTACCAAGTAAATGCCATGTCAATTAATAAAGAAAACTCAGCTTTGAGAATTGAAGTTATACCACTGTACCTATACTATTCTAGTTAGCGGGGGAGATTACAAACATCTGATATGTGAGATAAATCTCATCTCACACCGCAGTATGATTTATACCCCATGTCGCGTTCGAATGATATTATAATCATCTATATTTAAGTAAGACCGTAAAATATACGACTTTATTTTTTTATAATTCAGATGATATAAAATTTATCGATTACGTTATTAGTTATATGTAGGTCATTAAAATAATCAGGGCTGTGGAGTCGGAGTCGCGGTATTTTGGCCGGAGTCGGAGTCGTGAAAAATGAGTGGTTCAATTTTTTTTTGAAAAATATATTTAACGATGTGTATTTAAACAAAATATTCAAAAGTGTTAACATTTCATGCTTGGCTGACTATAGGTGATCTGATGGTATACATTTATATAAGTTAAAATGAAACTATTTAAAAAAAATCCTTGAAATAAATAATTGTTGAAAATAATAGTTTAAGGTTCACCAATAGCCAGAATTAATCATTGTTTGAAAAAATATATATTCTAACACAGCGCTTTCCAACCTGGGAGGCGTGGACTATTGCAAAGGGAGGCGCGAAGAGTCCAAAATATTTATTTACTCTTTATGACGTGTCTTTATTACTATATGAAATAAAGGATGGGGAGGCGCGAAGATATTTTTTTCTTCAAAGGGAGGCGCAGTAACATTAAGGTTGGAAACCACTGTTCTAAAAAATTAAACTTTGATTAATTAATTTAAGCTAACGCTTAAGTATTGCCTTGTCAAGTTTCGCGCGTCAAAATTTCAATATGGTGACTCCAAAATCTCTGGATGACATCATTTGATGATAAATTCAATATGTATTATCTGTGAGTGAACCTGAACTTTGATAAAAACATAAATGAATGCGCCGTCACTTAAAACATCGTTCAATATTTTTGGTCAAACTTGTGAACCTCGTAAACAGCTAATGTAGTACAACGGAGCTCCATGTAAACCTTTAAAATGGTAACTCAACAGATATTTTGATTCAGACAATCAAAAACGTTCTTTTTGTGTTTTTAAAAATATAATAAATCGAAAATAATACGGTTGCAATAATGTTACCAACAAAAAATACGCTTTTACAAATCATTGCTCAATCAGTTATTTCAAGTAAGAGATTATAATTTTTTCAGATTTGAACGCAAAACTCCCAATATCTAGCAAATGAGATCATGTACCTACATAAAAAAAATTACAATCAGACGCTATCAAAATGTCCTGGAATCAGCGGTGGGCTGCCAATACACTAACAGGGGGCTCACTTAATCTCAAAGCAATTCTCGGTGTTCTGGGGAAGGAGTGAATTTTTTATCACTCCTACGCATTTATATGCAATACTTAAATAAGCATTCAATTGATACTTAATACACTTATATTATGTAACAATACTTATAAATGTAAATTACTAAAAATGTACTACGTCAGAAATTGCAGTTATATACTAATTTGATCTGAGAATATTGTTTTCTCTTAAATTAACAAGGGGCTCACCGGCCATATTAAAAATTAACAAGGGGATCGCGCGAGCCCCCTCCAACCCACTCCTGCCTGGAATCGGCGACGTTATAAGAGAAGCTTCTCACATCAACGCACCTGTGCCAACTCCAAATATGATACGGGTGGTTTCTGTAAAAGTTATAGGTCGCGATTCTTGGTCTGCCGATCCTGGCCTGAAACTGGCCGGATTGTTCCTCTCACTGACAAATCAAGCCTTTCTGATTTTATAATCACAATAAAGGGAATTTTAGTTTAATGCAATTGTCTGTGATGGATGTATGGTCTTTAAGCTGACGATATTAATTACTTTCCGAGCATAAAAAAATTTACGAGTTTCACAAGTAATGTTGATGCTACTGTGCGAAGCAAATACATATCACAATAGGTGCGCAATATTTTAATGTTTTTATAATCACAATATTAAATTTGTTAGTCACTCTATCAGAATACTATCCATGTTACAGAAACATAAGCATTACATTTTTTACTATAAATATGTAAATATGTATTTTTCCGCCCTCCAGATTGATACAGGCAGTCGCCTGCTCCACCTACACGCAGCGCCGGCACTGAGTGGCGTAATTACAATATTAACTCACCATACACTTTACAGTTTTCACCTGTTATTATTTTCATTACAAATTAAAATGTCGCTGAAACCATGTTCGCTCACAAACTACAGCATCTATACTGCTTAAGAAGCTTATCTGAACAGATTCGTTATAAGAGAACTATTCGGTATTCAACCTCATTTTTATCGAAGAGAGTAAAGATCAAAGGATAGGGCTAATGGTTAGGAAATCACTCTCGTTACGCTCATTTTTAGGGTCGAATGGGTGGGAGATAATTTGAGACAACTCAGACATCTATGCTTTCGAACACAAATCCACATATTGTGTTATGTATATTCAACACCATAGCATACTATGTTTATTCTCTATGACATTCTATTTTCAAATGTTTATTTCTAGAATTAACCAATTGAAGTATGAAACATTAAGTTTAAAGAAAACAATTGCAACCTGTCGTCTCACTATTTTTTCTTCTGATTGATTTATAAAGTGTAAATTATTTTATCAGAATAAAGTTGAACCAACATATAAAAGTGTTTCAGTAAAAAATATAAACATAACAATTGATTGAAAAATCAATTTATGAAACTGTCCATATTTATGAAACAATTTAAGAAATTTGTATTTTGTATTATTTCCAAATTAAAATTTATGTTGCTTTCCTTGTGGAAAAAATATATTTTATTTATCTGTCTACCGCAGCCGAGAAAATTGTCGTATCCATTGTGTACCTATTTAAAGTAGACAAAATAGAAATGTACTTTAAAAGTGTCGTTCGCCGTAAGAATTGTTCACTCTCAATAATTGGTGGAAAGTCATTATATTAAAAACAATAAACTCCTTTGTACTAATTCCACATTTATTTAATACAATCACAGCCGGTTTCGCTCATTACAAGCATTTTAAAGTGATAAGAATATATTATATACATTTATACTGAAACAAGTAAAAAATGATCAAGGGCAATATATTAAAGATTTTTACTTGATTCAGTGTAAATAGTACTGTATTAATGTATATTCTTATCATTTGAAAATGCTCGTCATGAACGAAACCGGTCCTGGTTGTATTAAATAAATGTGAAGCTAGTACAAAAGGGTGTTTTATTTTTTGAAGATATCGTTAATACATAATTTTACATAGAAATTTTCGTCAATTAATTACTCCTAATAATTTTACTTGGTTCGGTATAAATAGCACTGTATTGTACATAATATTATATTCTTATCATTTGAAAATGCTCGTCATGAGCGAAATCGGTTCTGATCATATTTAATAAATGTAGAATTAGTACAAAAGAGGGTTTTCATTTTAAACGTAATATTTGTACTTAAACGTTCAGTTTTTTACATGTTGCGAAAATGAAGAATCTCATTTTTCCAATCTTCATAAACATAGGCAGGTACTTCGTTGTACAGCGAGGGATAGATTATTATTCTTGATGACTAATGTATGTAATGGAAATGAAATTAGTTGGTAGTTACATTCTTGTCCCGCAGGAACGCATTTCGACTCTAACAAAAGGGATACAAAATTCGTGTCTACAGCTTGCCATATATACGTAGGTGTGATGAGCGCTTGTCGTCAGATGCGGAGGCGTTTTAGCTGGAGACTGCCGCTAGCTGATGATGAAGTAATTTTGTTAGACACTAATCAATGCAACCGAGTTGTCTGCAGAAATGAAGCTACAAATAATTGTAATGTTACAGAAAAAGTTCTAGTTTATTGAGTAAAACAGATTTCTCAGATCTAAAATATATCTAGAATTGTTTATTTATTTATCATTGGTTGCCTGGCATTCTCGCAAAATTCTCGAGGAAACAGTCGCGAATGAGCGATTGCAGGTTAGAAAAACGATTCACGCTAGAATCTTATAAAATTATTCCCATAATAATTACATAAAGACGGCGAAGTGAGAGTTTTATCGAGACGCTTGGCATCCCCTGCGCTCGAGTTTGTTCTAAAACGGTCCCGAGAGAGCGGGTGAGGCGCATGTGATCTAAATTTAACAGATTTTTTAACTTTACATTATGAAGACCACAACATCCATTCCATTTTCTAGCTTCGCAGTGTTTTCCTCGGCTTCAATAATTCACATGTAACTTTATATTTAGTCGTTCAAAACATCTACTCTCGATTGTGTCAAGTAATTATAAGTTAAAAATAACGACTGATTCATAAGAAAACCCGAAGCGAGTGTACTAATCGTTCTTTGTGTAAACGCGAGTGTTTTGTGCAACACAATAAGAAAATGTCATTTTAACCTCTCACCTTATGTCTAACAATGATACGATTATTATTGTAATTCGCCTAAATACGGTACGAGCGTTTAAATAATACCGCGAACTGATGTATTTTTTTACGAAGCGGCAGAATTTCATCACTCGGTAGAGTAGGATTATCATTAGACCGCGAGTACAATGGACGGGAAAGAGAAGACATCGAACGGTACAAAAATGCAGTCGGAAAATGCCGCATATAAGGTTACAGACAAAAATAAAAATGTTCAAGATAAAAAGGAAAGTTTTAAAATCAACACCAATAGATTAATAGAACAGAGGCCTAGATCAACAGGTTTCCGAACTTTTCTCAATTGGTTCAAAAAAGTTGAAAATCTTCAAAGAACTGTGCAAGAAGAGAGCAGTTCTCTGTCGGATTCCTCGGACGATCACAGTTCGACGTCGAGTACCGCGACCGTAGCCAGTTTTTCATTTCTTCCCGCGAATAATTACAAACCTTACGGAGACGCTTCTCAGCCTGAAAAGTTCATCACTCCGGGTCCGTACACCGAAACCTATCACCGACTCATTTCAGAACGGAATCGCAGACGAAGCATGGACAAAAACCTCAGCCTGAGAAAGAAATACAGTCTTTACTCGAGTGGAACTCTCACCGGAAAATTAAAGTCGAGAGATGAAAATAATCCAGCCGATTCGGATGACGCAGTCAAGTTTTACGATACTTTCAGTTTGCCTACTATCGCTAAAAGTGGCAACAGTGATTTGAAAAAATACAGTGACAGCAGACGAACGGCCAGTTTATCATCGAGAGACTCCAAGACGGGAACTTCGTGTCACGTTAAAGGAAAGCGGAGAGCGCCACCCCCGCCGACGACTATGGAGTTCACGAAGTCGTATAGAAAAAAACGACAAGCTCCCAAGCCGCCGAGTCAAAACGCCAACGGCGATAGTGAAAATAAAATTTTGGAAAAAAAATGCGATGGCATAAAACTTAATATGTCCGATGATAGTAGTGAAAACATAGCCAAGAAAGACGTCAAAAAAGACGTCGAGAAAGTTCTCCATGTAGATTTAGAAAAATGCGTGTCCACCGTTCAATCAGAACTCTCACCGAAACCTTGGTACAAACGGCAAATAAGTGAAAACAAATCAAAAAGTAAAAGCAACAAAACAGACTCTTCGAGAAAAAAATCAAAACACGAATACCCCGAGGTCGGCTTCTTTAGATGCTCACGAATATTTGAAAATAAAAAAGTGACAAACAGTGATAAGAGTGAAGGGGATTTAAAACAAGAAAAAAGGGCATCCTGTCTTCTTCCTAACATTAGTGAATTGGACCGAGAAGCTGCTGAAATAATAAAACATCACAAGCAAGACGTTCAAAATAATTGGAATCAGCCCACTGAGGACAATGTCAGTTTTGTAAATAAGCCTTCCTCAGCGAGAGACCTCATTAACAAATTTAATGCCATAACAAACGCAACGAAGAATTCTTCCAGCTCTGCGAGTGCCATACCGCCCTGGGCTCCTGAACAGCAGAAAATATTTAATTCTCCGAATCAATTGAAAAAGAGCAATGAAGATATGAATGACCTGAACAGTAGAACAAACGATATCGAGTTTATAGACAAAGGTAAAACCCCAGAAAAAGATATGAAACCTGGTTACTTCAACAATATTTTGTATAAAAAAAATGAATCTGATAATAATAATACAGATAATTTAAAAAATGAGGATAAGTTTGGCAATAAGTCAAAGCACGATCATATTGATCCATTGAAAAAAGAAGACTTCTCTCAGTCTTTCCAAGCGGCAGTGTTTTCGGCACTTCCAGATTTAAACTATATTCCGACATCCGAGAAAGAAGATACAGAAAAAGTTGATTCAGAAATGAAACAAAAAGTAATTGATGCTCAAGAAAAAAAGAAGTTACGGGAATTATTGAAGGAAATGAAAAACTCTCTGCCAAAAAAGCCCAAACCGGAATTAAAGAAAGATTTAGCTGAAGAAGTGTCACCAATTTTCATAAAGAAGGATACAATAGTAGGTATTACCAGTGATGAATCTAAGCAGTCAGCTATAATAAATTCTGAAAGTGAAATCACAAATGTAAAATTGAATAAAGAACCTTCTCACAAGGAAGCCTTGATTATCGAAGATGTGCAGATAAAACTGGAAGCAAAATCGGGTGAACAAAGCAAGAATGGAATTGTAAACAAAAATTTACCAAGCAACGCAATTAAGACTCAAAATAGTCAACAGGAAATTTACGGGAATTCAAATAAAGTAAGTAGCTCTGCACAAACGGGTTGCATGGTTAAAAGGTATGATCAAATTTTAGGCCCCAGTAAGAAAACTGAAGTTAAGCCGGTCGCCCTTGTAACCGAAATTAAAGCAAACGCAGTTTACACAAATTTAGACGAGAGTAAAAGAACTTCTTCTATTGACGCTGTAAAAATATTCCAAAGTGATGAAAACACAAGAATACTACTCAAAGAGCTTGAAACTGCGATAGCTGAGGGCGACGATTCAATGGCAGCAAAATTAGCAAAAGATTTAGCAATATTGAAAGTCAACTGTTTGGTTATTGGCGCGCCTCATAAACCAACGCAGGACACAACCATCAAAAAGTGAGTTCATAAGCGTTATAGATCATAAAACAAAATTTGTTTTTATAGAATTCAATTATTTTTCTCAGCCTGACCGAAAAAATAATTTCATTCATCAAAATGAAAAGTGCATTATTAAACAAAATTTATTTTTTAGTTAGCACTATTCAATAAAAAGATAATTTCATCCATAATAATTATTGTTATTGTATCAAAAAAAATGTAAAAAAGAAATCATTGCACTTGAACGAAAAAATTGAGTTACCATTCCTAGCTAAGTGAAAACGCTACAGGACTTATGTTCCACTCGTTTCGAAGGTCAAGGGTTAGAATATCCAAAGGGAATGTTTCACACATTGATTTTTCAATCAGTTTATATATTTGTATCATGTAGTATAGATGTCTGATACGTTTCATTTTTTCCCATCTACTCCATATGATCATTAAATGGGATATAAAAAGAATGCTAAGCTAACAACTTATAATTCTATGCTTACCCTCTATAAGATAAGTTGAGCTACTAACATTGAAGCAGTTGTCACTACACCTTTTGTTTTAACAGACCATTAGTAAATTTGAATTGTTCAAACTATGTACATTCTCACAGATTTTGTCACTAACGACCCGGGTTTCGCCTTTCGGTATCTTCAGGCGTTCAAGTGCACGGATGAACTTGAACTGAAACATGAGCTTATCCTTTTCGCCAGCAATGGCTTTGAACTCAATGATACATTTATTTCTTATATAAACACGAAACATTCATTTACTAAACGTCAGTTCAAGTTCATCCGTGCACTTGAACGCCTGAAGATGTCGAAAGGCGAAACCCGGGTCGTTAGTGACAAAATCTGTGAGAATGTACAAAGTTTGAACAATTCAAATTTAATATTGAAATTCCACCAAGCACCTTCAGTCGAAATCTTAAATTAGACCATTAGTAATCAATATGCTCTGAATAGGTAACTGATATATTTTAGCAAAAAAAACTGTATACAAAGTAGATATCGTTATTTTGATGGTTATAAATGTTATTCATACCTATCGAGACTACAACAATTAAAAGTGTAATATAGCTTGTAAAGTAACTTAATTTTTTTTAACTATGACCATTATCATATATGAAGTAATTTAATAGTGGTTGTTACTTATTCATTTCATGTCACATTTTCCTCAAGGGATGAAAGACAGAATAGAGTAGAGTGGGACGTTATTTTAACTGGCTGATATTCAAACTTTACCCCGTTTTTTGACAGGCAACAGACTATATCGACTGTGGAAAGGAAAAAGGACGTAACCCTCAATTTTCCAAAACAGCTTTTTTTCGATAATCACAATGTATACAACTTGACACACATTCTATCATAAGGATGGAAACTGAAAATGCTGAACAAGTATCGAAATTTAGCTTTTAAGTTTGAAAAAGATGACCTTGTAAAAAATTAAAACCAAGAAAAAACACTGAAATAAAGGTTTTTCCGAGACAATTTCTTTAATTAATATTAGGTTATGTCAATTAAACACCAGTTTAGAAGTATCCGTGCACTTCAAGGTTGTGTATAATTCATAATTTGCATGTCACAAAATTATCAAAACACGTTTTTAGCGCCTCCTGTAAAATTTGACATGTGTGGGTTACGTCCTTTTTCCTTTCCACAGTCGATATATATACTTAGTCATATTATAGGAAAACATTGATTATTACAAAAACACATACAATGAATATATGTAAAAAAATGTGAGTTAACCGATTTTCAAAAATCTCTTCCAGGGTGCAAATTTATATTGAGGATCAGATATCCCATCAAGGGCCGATACCGTTGCGTGTCGATGAAAAGATGACGATAGCCGAGCTCAAAAGGAGAATTGAAAACGAGTTGCATATTCCCATACCGGTACAGAGATGGATCATAGGAAAACAACTCGCAACTGATGACAGTTTACAACTTCAACATTACAATGGCAAAGATTTCGATGTGCCATTATTCCTCTACGTAGTTGCACCAGGTAAGCTTCTCACCCTTACTGGTCAGAAAACAAAGAAAAATATGAGGACATTACTTTTATTACAAATTAAACTGATTTCATAACAGTTAAAGAATCGATATATACAAATATGAAAAAACTGTAACTAAAATTACGAAGGTCGTTTTGGGTTTTCACCATTTTGCGAATTTTTCTGCTTTTATCATATTTTTTCACAGTACACTTGCAACAGGCTGGCAGTGCACCAGTTAAGAACCACTAAACTAGACGCTATAACATTGTAAAGTTTATTGAAAAACCCCAATATAACAGACATCTATACCATGGACTTTGGATTTAATGAACAAAATTGAATATTATTAAAAAGCAGTAATTAGTATTCATGCACCTAAACACCACAGCCTGTCAGTTCACAGCTCCAACAGCTTAAACGCGTGCCAGCCGATTATTTGTTGTTGGCTAAGCCGACCCAGTTTTTTTTTTAAATCACACAACATTTTCAATTAATTTATAAAAACTTCAGTGAACCTGCCTATAAATCTATTGTGTAGTTTATTTTCTCAGTAAATAAGAATGAGGATTAAGAAAAACTGTTATTTCAATCAGTATTAATTTTTGACTTCCATAACACTGCATTTAGAAACCCACTAAATTGTCGAGGGTGTCGGCTTGAATCGCTGTTACTCGACCATCTTGAAGTGTATCAAGTCAGTCTCTATCATTCATTCTCGATTTTTTAATAGTTTGTTGATTCGAGGCAATGAAAATTTATGTTACAGTAGTAATATTATGTAAAGTTTTAAGAATACATTAATGTCTCAAATAACCAGAACTATAAATAATCTTTAATATAACTTTATTTCTATAATTTGTCTCTGTTTTACTCAGAATAAATGAATATAGTAGAAACTTGATATAGCGGACAACTGCGGGTGAGAGGGTGTCTGTTACGGTCGAAAGTCCATTGTTTAAAATTAGGTATTCAGAGCCAACTGCAATCATTTTTTGGGATTAATGTTCACATCTACATGACATGCCAATTTGATAATTGTCTTTTTTCAATATCTGAAACAATTTGCTTTGTTATGCTATATTTTTCACATATACCAGACATATACACTCCAAAATAAAATGTTGTCATTTATATTGAGGTTTTACTGTACATTAATCAAAACTCATTTACTAAGGAAATATATTAATGTTTAGAATTTAATTAACACTTTCTATAATTGGTTGTGAATTATATGAAATTTTTGTGCGTCATGTATTAATAAATATTTGATTGTGTCTATTTTAGAAAAGAAAGCTGAAGAAAAAGTTGAAATTGTAATCGAGGTGAAGAAGAATGTTAACGAAACAAAAGAAGTCACTAAGAAACTTGTAGCAACCATTGATGAAATTAAACCCCTCAATATAAAAATTGTTAAATCTGATGCAGGCACACAAAATGATGTGAAAATTGTTGAAAAGATTTTAAGTAAAAAATATCCAGCTCCTAAGGCAACAACGAACGTTGTCTTAAAGGATGTTATAAAAAATACTTGGATATGCACGGCTTGTACGCTGATCAATAGTTTGCTGAGCCCCTTGTGCAGTGCGTGTGGCTCAAAAAAATTAAACGTGTTTGATAAAGTAGAAAAGGTTGAATCGCCAAAGCCAGTGAAGAAAGAGGTTAAAAATCATTATTTACAACTGGTGAATCTAGACGGAGGCGACCTAGCTCCTAATGTAGAACAATTCGAGTGCCCGATTTGTTTTATGGACTGCCCTCCGCAAGCCGGCGTCTTGCTCAGAGACTGTCTTCATTCCTTTTGCAAAGAATGTCTCGCTAACACAGTCAAATACAGCGAGGAAGCTGAAATCAAATGCCCTTTTAGAGACAAGAATTATTATTGTGATAGTGTGATACAAGAGAGGGAAATAAAGGCGTTGGTCAACAAAGCTGTCTACGAGCAACACTTGGCCAAGTCTGTCGCATTTGCCGAGAACAAAATGAAAAATACTTTCCATTGCAAATCACCAGACTGCAAGGGTTGGTGTATATTCGAAGAGAATGTTAATGATTTCCGATGTCCTGTTTGCAAAAAAATAAATTGTCTTACTTGCCAGGTAATTTTTATGAAATGCTTTGATTTTTGAAATCTTCGAATCTCCTAAAACTACCAGACGTTTTTTTGATTAACAACAATGTTTGTTATTCAATTTGGATTTTTAAAATTCTTTTTGTGCCAGAAATCAAAATTTATTAGATTTATTGTATTTGTATAAAACTTGAAGACCCATAGACACAGTTACTCATATCTAACAATACTTGAAGGATTGCTTAACCTTTTGACCGCGGCTCGGATCCAGATCGGTTCAGATTGGGCTGCTATAGCAGTCAACCGCGGTCTAAGGGTTAATACCTTTGTAATATAATGTTTATATTAGACTGTAAAAAGGACATTTTGATATCAGATGATTTATATCTAATATATATTATGTTGTGAAAACTAATGTAAATGTTTTATTTAAGGCAATACACGAGGGCAAAAACTGTAAGGAATATCAAGATTTCTTAGTTAGCGAAGAAGCCTCCACTTCCAAGGAAGGGCAACAAACGAAAGCAATGTTGGACGAAATGGTGAGTCGAGGAGAGGCTCTCGTTTGTCCATCGTGCAATGTTATACTCATGAAAAAGTGGGGTTGCGACTGGTTACGTTGCTCCATGTGCAAAACGGAGATATGCTGGGTCACCAGAGGTCCCAGATGGGGTCCGGCGGGAAAAGGTGACAATTCTGGAGGATGTCAATGTGGAGTGAACGGAGTCAAGTGTCATCCGAAATGCAATTACTGCCATTAAAGTATGTTAGAGAGCTACCAATATAACTAGGAATCATATTTCAAATATGTATTGTCATTAGCTATAGTTTTATCAGAGTAATAAAAATTGAAATGTGAGTTTCTAATAATTCACATCTCACTTTATTCAGTCACCGTATCCTTTCAAGATATGAAGAACATGATCTCCAAGATTCTCTGCCACTCGTCAAGTCTCGCTTCTTGCTCATTTTATGCCGGCACTCCTTAGTCGGACCAAATGAATCTTGTAGCTGTCCACTGGGTAAATCTAAGCAAAGCTATGGATGGCAATTGAAATATTTCACCAGCTATAAATACATTGGAATGAATAATCTTTACTCAATTCGCATCGTTTTAAATCCAACAAACGGCGAGAATTTTCTATATTTGTAAGCAAAAAAGACTTTTAAACTGCTTTTAATCAAGTTTTAACTGTCCACTCCAATGGTTTCAATTATGAATTGAAATTACATGTGGACAATGTTGTAATTTTTACCTCTAGAAACATTGGAAGCATATCCTTTTTTAGTCACATTGTATTATAGTAATAATGAAAAGAATACTGCCATAAACTCTAATATTTATATCTGTCTCAGATTTTTTTAACAAGCTTACAAGCTGAAATGGAAATAGTCTTTTAAAACCAATATTTTAACTGATAAAATCTATCAAACTGATGTTTTTATTTCAGTTTTGACATACACACAACAAATCTGTAAACAGAAGAGATTGCGTTACTTTACAGCAATTCTAGTTGACATTATAGTTGGCTGATGTAAAAATGATTGCCTAATCGATCTAGAATGAAGAGTTAATAGACTTCTAAGAATATAATTATAGAACAATATTGATGTGGGAATGTGCAATTATATTATATATCTAGAGAGAATTCTTAATTGGTCTAGAAAATTAAATCAAAATGTGATAAGATTCGCTTCAGGAGGAAATACTTCATAATTAAACATATATTATCATTTATATCTAGGGCGTACTGATAGAATGCATTAAGGCAGCGATTTCCAAAGGGAGGCGCGAACAGTCCAAAATATTTATTTACCCTTTAAAACGTCTCTTTATTACTATATGAGATAAAGGATGGGGAGGCGCGAAGATATTCTTTTCTCCAAAGGGAGGCGTAGTAACATAAAGGTTGGAAACCGCTGCATTAAGGCATTAAATCTTTTTTATTTATTCACACCACTCATCTATACCAAATCGTTTGATACGCCAAAATGATTATTCTTCATAATGTACAAAAAATCTTTTCAATCACAATAAAATTTTCCCTGGGGAGTGTTTTGGAAAAAAAATGCTAAAAATTCAATCTTCTCAGATTTTTTTATGGCTTGATGCCTTCTGTCAGTACACCCTCGATAATTAAAACAGAATATTTTTTCAAAACTTAAATACATCAGAAATTGTTTATATGTAGAAATCATTTTTTGGTAACTTACCGTTAATTAACATGAAGTGTGAAAAATATAACTCTCGGTTTGCCGAACTTTTCTAAAGCGTCGTTCTTTAATTTAACACTCGGAGTACCAAAACGTCGAAAATAGGATCGAGGAGCGACGGGGTACAAAGTGACCCCAGACGAATTTGCATTGCATTTATTTATTGAGGTATCATTGAAGATTGCAATAAATACCAGCTAGAAATTATTGGTATATAGCGAATGGTTGAAATAAGAAGAAATTTGCAATGCGAATGCACCCAATAGGGACTCGAAGGTTAGGAACTGATTTAATTTGAGTCGAGCCATGAATCTAACTCCCTTCAAGCCAACATTGTCATACTAATGTAATCTGAAAAGATAGTCAATTAGTCAAAAGCGTGCCATTAATTTATTATGCCTTGGAAGTGAGTGAATAATATTTATACACCCTATCTATTATAAAACTTATTATATTTTTTCTACTTGTTTGTAAGCTTTAATGAATAAAAGAAATATTTTTCGCCATAATTATCTTTTATTACCACTAAATGAAAAAGAAGTATTTTATATCTGACCGCTATTATGGAAGCACAGCAGTAAAGAGTCAGCAAGATATGGGATACAATTTACTTTTTAGTTTACTGTCAATTATTGGTGGAAAATTATATAATATTACATAAAATTGTGATATTAGAAACTGATTTACCACACAAAATCAAACCAAGGTTTCACGATCAGACCTACCATTACGATCGGCTATCTCGTTGGACAAACACTAGGCTAATCTTAATAATAATATTTAGAAGATAGATAGACAAATATAGGATTTTTTGACATTGTTCTTATGGGTGTTTTACCAAACTATAAAAAATAAACAATACATGCAGGAAAAACTAATAATGCGAGAACGGTAGATCGAGGTTCCACTGTAGTTTCATGGGATTATTTTTTTAAAAATGGGAAAAACATGTATGTACTCTTAAAATTTTGAATTGCATTCCATTGATTGGTCATACAAAAAATATCAATGTAAAATTATAGGCAGAATAAGGGCCATAATGTACAGATGACATTGATTAAAAAATAATCATAAATGTTTTGTTTATCGAATATCCATTCTTGGTTCCAGTTTACTTTGAAGCATTTCATAATATATTGTCAGGTCCGTTGTCGAAAGGTCAATGTCGTTGACTTCGGTTGCTGTGCTCACAGGTTCAAATTCCGGCACAGTGGGTGAGGACCCACCCGCTTCGCTATGCAGATGAGAATATTAAAAAATCAATTATGTCTGTTTGTTTGAAATTGCCGATTTTGAAACTATCCTATAGTCAAACAAACAAGTGTTAATATATTAATGCCGTCAATAAATGGGAAACTGATAAAATAAAATCAAATATTTGTTTTTAAATTTTTAATTAAGAAACTTGAATTCAAAACAATACGATGAATATGTAAAACAAGTTTTCAAAAAAACTTTTTACTTGGTAAGTTTTTAGAAGTAATTTCAATGTACAATTAAATCTTTTATTTAACCCTATCATCTAAGCATGTTACTCAATGGTAAAATTGCATAAAGCTGCCATTTATTTTTCACGCCATAACCTTGACGTTATAAGGTGCAAAAATCTCACAATTGAAATCAAATTACATCAACTGATAACATTGAAACTGAAATCACAAAATTTTACATATTTACATGATTTTAGTTTCAGTCCAATTGACTTCAGGCCTTTAATTCTGTTAAGCCAGTTGTCAAAATGAATGAAAATTATCAACTTTGCACGATTCTGTGGGTGGAAGCGATATGCAATTTTACTACAACTTAATCTAAATTATTTTCTAATTAGGCACATTAGAATTTTAGGTTCATAATGTAAAATATTACTATACCATATCATTCCAATATCCTCGACAAGTTTAATTATAACTATTATTGAATGTTGAATATCATTATGATAAATGTCTTTTTAAATGAAGATGGAACGAATACAGCCGGTAACTATTTATCTCTCTGTATCTGTCAAACTACAGGCAAAATGTATATTGGATGTTTTCAAATGAATTATTTTCACAATCTTCATCAAAACAGACTCGACATGGGTAATATACAACATACGATAAAATAATAGTTAAATTTTATAAATTTCCAAATACCTTTGTGGAAATCTGGGTTCTAGCCCATTGCTTCACTTTAATTTCACTTCATAGGGGTCCAAAGCAACACCATTCAATCACACATATACCAAAAATTCTTTTAATAAAATCAAAGCACTGCAGTTAATAAATCGGTCAGTCTAGAATGATTATGTACATATTTTCTCTCACATAACTGAACACTTACAGGCAGACACCATATTTTTTTACGAGAAAGTGTCCAGAAAAAACTGAAGAGAATATAACCGGAGACCAAGGTAAATAAATGTATTCTACCTGTTACACTCGGCTTTAAGATAATTCACTTTTAAACAATTTCACCAAGTGATTACAGTTCATAAAATGTTAATCAACAATCTACCTAATAAGGCCTCGGTGGTCCGCCTCTCATCATGCCAGGAGGAGGTCCTCTCATAACAGGGGGTCCACCCATTCCGGGTCCCCCTCGGCCCATTCCACCCATGCCGGGGGGCATTCCCATCATTCCAGGAGGAGGGCCGCCCATCATTGCTGGACCCATACCTCGCATTTGAGGGGGAGCTGACAGCTGACCGCGTCCGCCCGGAGTCATGTGCTGCTGCGATGGACCGCCGACTCCTCTTACCGGCCCTTGCAGTCCAGCGGGCGCTCCGCCGACGTTCGCAGGCATACCTCTACCGGCCGCTCGGCCAACACCGGGACCCGGGGCCGCTCCGGGCATGGGTACCCTGGGCAAACCTTCCTCTGGAGGTGGCAATCCTTCTACGGCCATCGACACTATGTTCTCGCCGCGAAGCAAGATAAAACCCAACATTCTTTTTTCTTCGCGTTCGGCACTTTTGTTGTTCTTCGACTTGATTTTTCTGAACTCCTCACAATCTCCTAGTATCAGGTTCATATGTTTGTCGAATGCTTTAAAAGTGCCAATAAACGTTCTGGAATCTTGCAAAACTATTCGCACTCGATAGTTGATATGCTGCAGCATCTTATTGTTCTTTCCGATAGTCTGAAAAATAGTAAATATACATTAATTTAGAATCGTTCACAATACGTTTCCCGGTATCAATAGTTACCGGGTAAACAGAAATCTCAAATATCACAATAGATGCCATCTTCCGATATTATAGGTATTATGTAAGGATATTTGAACGATATTAACCATTTTGATGGCTCGATGAACACGGATTACAAATGTATATATAATTAATCTAGCCGCCAAACGGTATCTCAGACACTTTTGACGGCGGCTTCACCAGAGACAAACATCAGCATTGTTTATGTTCAGAGCATAGTCCATAGACATTTAATAAGTCTATGGATTGTTTTGTAAATTCAAGCAAACAAATTTCATGAAAAAATATAATAACTACATACTTACAAAAGTAATAAGCAATCAAACCTATACCTCAACATACTACTTTACACCTTCAAATGAATTTATTTACAATAAAGCTTCAGCGAAAACTAAGCTTTCGTTAATCTTAAATTTAGGTATGCACTTGTTCTTATTATTCTAATAATAATGCCAATGGCCGGCTTTAGAGACAAACGCTTTCACACGAGATTGGGTGATTATGTATGCTTTAAAACGAGAGACAAGATGCTTAAACGAGGTGTGTTAAGAGTTCTTTTTTGTTTAAAATAACATATTCAACCATCATTCAATTAAATTCATTTTTTTATCATAATACTCAACCATCTAATCGCATGTAAAAGCGCTGTGTGTAAATCCGGTCAGTGACGAATTATACCCCATGAGCGCATGAGATGATTTATAATTTAATTTTAAGATTAACTTGTATTTGAAGTTAAATTTTTGTGATATCACTAGGAGTGTTAGTGCTGAATAAATGGCAAAACGGTGGTATTTTTCACGCGGACAAAATCTTAGTTTGAGTCTTCAATGGTTTCAGGGCGTAATATATATATATTTTAAATATAACTTTTTAAATTTTAACGACAGCCATGTTAATTACAGTTTCTTAGTTTCTATGACGAAAATTTAACCCTAATCACAGTTATTTTAAATACGATCATATTCAGAACCAGATTTTGACTCTTAAGATGCAGAGTCGCAAAAGACGGGGATTTAGGGATGTTGATATGACAAATACCCAATGAAGTTTTTAGCTAATTGCCACCCCTAGACAGAGTTTTACCTAGAGCTGTTACTATTTTTCAAAATAAAAGGCATAAGAGTATAGTTTTTTCATTATTCCTATTCTAAGAGTACCATATACAAATGTAGAAAATTGAGTCCTCTACTAATCTACGTAATCATTTTTGTTCTTTTAAATTTGTCCCTTAAGTGCTATTATGACCCAGGTCATTTCCGCTCGCCTTTATTAATTTACGCCAAAGCTGAAGCCTATAGTGCTGCCATCGTTAATGCCATATTTAAAGAAGGTTTTTGTGATGTGAAGTTAACTACTGTATAACCACTGGTCATAATATTACTACTTTTTTTCTTTTTATCAAAGACACTGAGGCATCATATTTATTATATACCAAATTCGTGTGTCAAAAATATTTAGCCATTTTTGAAATGTGTTCTGTAATCATTAACCGCTTCCAAAGACTTGCCGCTCCTAGTCAACTGCCGACGCGCCTATGCCCACGGGACGTCCCTGCCAATACCTATCCTACAATAAACCATTGGCCATATCAAATGAGAAATTTCACGACCTGAAAGTACTTAATAAAACAGGTGTAATTCGTTAACAATACAACCAGTTTTAGAATCGCTTGGCAGCTCGTGATAATTCTGTAATCTGTGAAGAAATGCTAATTGAGTATGTTTTTATATAGTATGTGTGTACACTTTTTCCCTTTAGCTTTGTATATCATAAGTCTTCCTCTTCCTGGTCATAAAATCGATGATTATAAATACGTTATTATGAATGTTTTCAAAAAGTTTATATGTACACCTATTATCCCGGTATAAATTTTCAATTGATTTATGAATTTTTTGGAGGCATGGATTTCTGCGATATTCAAAATTCCCTCTTTCCAAATCCAAAAAAGCTAGTGTAGCAAAAGTGATCAGGTTTCCACTAGTTCGGCCCTACTCATATCCTGCTATCCCTACTCTTTTTGAAAAAAGGGTTTGACCAACTGAGTAATAAGTAGTTTTCGTTGAAAAAATCATTTGTCAAAATATATTGAATAATGAGTTTATACGCAACACATCGGGAGGAGAAATACCTTAAAAATAGCCCAATCATATAATTGTTTTACATATTATGTATACCTAAAAACTTTTTCCCCACGAACACAAAGGGGAAAAAAGTATTTCTATGCGTACAAAATAGATTCATTATAATCTATATAAGTTTTGCCAAACAGTCAAATAAATCTTGTAAATAAACTTATTTTCTCCACGCATTAGCTGATCACAAACTGCAATGATAAATTGACCACTTACTGGCAACACAACATTTTTAAAATAGTATTTTGTAATATAGATTATTGAAATAAAATTTTGTTTTTCAATTTATTACATAGCAAAATTATCATCCTTTATGTTTAAGATATTGAAGAACGTTTTGCAGCAAAAAAAAGTTTGTTTTACCTCTCTCCTGAAAAATCGACTTTTTTGCAAATACGTTGTTATGTTAATCGCCCAGCGATATGCCATGTATAAGAATTTGGAATATAGGAAATATTCATTCATATTCGAGGAAAAGAAAAATACACTAATTTCACATTAAATGATTTTTATTATAATATAAAACAATGACTTCATAAATAAAGTTATACATTCGATTCGAATGCTTCTTACAAAATAATATGTACACAGTAGGTATGTAGATGTTGACACCGAAAAATTCGAACTTAATTAAAGCATATTTTAGCATTCAGTAAATATAATTAATAATATACATAATAATGTAAGAATGTATGAAAGTTTTACACATATTTTGTTTATGCATTATGGAGGTAGCAGTGTTATACAAGCGTTTTCATTCGGCCATTCATTCGAACGAATTCTTCCTACAAGTTAAATTAATTTTTGAAAATCTTCAATGCACAAATTTGGAAATTATATTTTCAAGGCAACATACATTTAAATACAATGTGACAGAGATGCAAAATTTTATTTTTCACAATTGATTGAAATTATTTATTTATTATCCTCGAAGACAAGTCATCTATGCATAAAAAAATTGATGCGTCGATACATTTGCCAAATTACTATTTTACGTTATCAACTCGATTAGGTAATATTCTTTTTTTCGATCAGCTGCAAATGACTCCATGCTAACGTGCACCGTAAATTATTGCATGTCTAAATAATGAGTCACACAATACGCACAGCCGGTGTTAAAGGGACTTGATTCAAGTAAGTTGACCTAATGTAAGAGAGTTTTCGGTGGGAAAAAAACTTTCGACGCCAGAAATTAAACAATATAATACATACATAACAGACGAATTCAAAGTGACGCCTGCAAGATCACTAACAGTATTTATATCAACATCATTATATATCCATGATTTCTTTAATCACAAACGATGGCTCAGAATCTAATACAAACAATAAAAATATATAAAATGTATCAAATTCTTAATAACTACATTTTAATATAAATGTAAACAAAATCCGGCGAACCGGAATACGAACAGTCTTATTGAGTCAGCTCATTCACATATTAGCTGTGACTTTTTCTCTCGGAAACAATCAGTCTTTCACTTATGACGGCGACCGGGCGTCGAACCGAGGACGTCGGAGGGCCTCTTCGACGCCGACGCCGCCGGCGACGCAACGCATTCTCATTTTATTGCATCGGGAACTACTCACAATAATTATGGTACTTTGGCCTTTTCGGATAAAAAAGCGATATTCTTAAAAAAAAATACAACAAAGAAGTCGTAACACTACATAACGATAAACTTCAATAAACATTCGCATACGACTACAAAACACTACTTGCAACGTTATTGTTATCTTATGTCTTAACACGATTCAGTCTTAGGGCGCTAGCGACGGCGCTCACGACGCCCGCGCAAACTGAATGACCGAGTTCATTCTGATGGGAGCCGTTTCGATGGGCTTCAGATACATCTTCCGCTTTCTTAAAGGTAAGCTCAACATGTCTCTGTGGGAGAATCCGACCAAATCTAGAGCGTCTTCGGGTGACGACGAGCGCTCCGGGGTAGACCCGGGAGGGGTGAGGGCGCTGGCGTCTTCGGCGACGGCCAGGGCGGCCTCCACGCACTTAACGATGTTGCTGTCGGTCTCCAGGGCGGATCTGAATTCGGGGACCGGCCGAGGGGTGAAGTAGGCGTGATGTCTCATCACTGACAACTGTTCGTATGCGTAAGGGGTGCGTTCGATGGGAGGTGTTTCGATGGCGGCGGCGGCCGCCGCGGCCGCCAGGAGCGCGGGGTCCAGACCCGGCGGCGAAGCGCTCGGCGCGAGGTACATCTCGTGGCGGGCATCTTCGCGTGGCATGGAACGGTCGGTCGGTTCGCCCATATCGTCGGCGTGGCCTTTTATGTGAGCTTCCATTTCCTTCTTACTTTTAAAAGTGTCGTCGCAAATAGTACACTTGTAACACTTGGCGCCGTAATGTTGCACACGATGCAATTTAAGCACATGGTTGTAGCCGAAATCTCTGAAGCATATGTCGCAATGATACGGTTTCTCGCCGGTGTGGGTTCGCGAATGGACTTTTAACTGCTTAGAACAGGTGAAACCTTTCCCGCAGTCAGGAGCGGCGCAGCGGTAGGGCTTCTCGCCGGTGTGAGTCCGGAGATGTATGACGAGTTGACCGGACTGGATGAAGGTCTTCCCGCACACCGAACAGGCGTGAGGCCTCTCTCCTGTGTGTATGCGCATGTGGCGATGAAGCTTTCCGCTGTGCTCGAAAGCCCTCCCGCAAACCTCGCAGCGGTACGGTCGCTCCTTGGTGTGAATCCGTCGGTGCACTTGCAGGTTCTCTTTGACGCTGAACATTTTATGACAGAATTCGCACTCGAAGGGTCGCTCTCCCGTGTGCGTCCGGTAGTGGCGAACCAGTCTCGCGGGCACGGCGAACGTCTTGCGGCACACGTCGCAGCGGTAAGGATCGGCGCCGACCGGGCTGGTCGCTCCTCCGCCGGCGCCGGCGCCCGCGGACGCCGTCCCTCTACCGTGAGACCTCGCATGACTCGTGTGAGCGCTCTTCGTGGCGAAACTCATCCCGCACTGTTGGCAGTGGAAACGTGCCGGGACGATAGCGGGCGTCACGGCGGCCGCGACGGCCGTGCCGGCGGCTTCAGGCTTTCCTCCTTCAGCGGCGGCTTCCGCGCGCTCCGACGACGGCAGACCTGTGTAGTATGAGCCGACCATCTCGTTCATGCGACTCCAAATCTTTTCTGTAAAAATAAAAAAAAACACAAGTTATAACGGATTGCAATTGAAATAATCACTGCAAAACAAAACAATTAAAACAATCGAGACGGACCCTCGGCCGGAGGAGCTTCCTCGCGAGGCTGCATAAAAATATTTTTTATCCATTCTTTGTGTTGTTTTTCCCATAGTTCCTCCGACATTTCGACGAGCAGCGGAGGATGTCCGCGGAAACGAGCGTACGATCCGAGATGCGGCGGGTTTGTGACCGCGCGTCGAAGGCCGGGCTGAGGGCTAAACGAGGAGGCTACGAGGGCGACGGCCGCACACGTGGGGCGCCCGCTGCAGCGACACGTGCCGCGGCCTCTGCGAGCAGGTCAGTGCTGCGACTGCTGCGCTCGACCCCTCCTCCGCTCTCCTCTGACACGCGAACGATAAGCCTGCGGGTCGACGCAGCTACATAAGGGCATTATCGTAAACATGTCTAAAATTAAGATTACGCTGTAAAGATGCTGTTGCAGTCTTTCACCTTTCAAAAGGGTCATGCGAAAGATCCACTTTATTCATAGGGACGATAAATTTAATAAACGTCCTACATACTTCACAGGCTCTTCGTACTATATGAATATCATCAGACGCTTTAGAGCCGTAAAAAAAATAATATTGCTTTATCGTATCGTTATTTATATTCTGCCCAAATTAGGTCTAAACTCCTGCATTATTAAAAGTTTTGCTTTCATGGTAAATGAATTAAATGATTTCCGAAGCAAATTTTAATGCAATAAAAACTTTACATCGATTGCTCAAAAAACTGACTAAAGTATCCTATTTTTCAAATGACAATATGAAATCTATTGAGTAAATCAAATTGGTAAAAAGTAGAGAAATACAAATAAACTCCTAGTTCGATAGGTCAACATTTTCTGTCGCAAGTTGAGACAGTTGACCTGTATCGGCTTCCTTGGTTAAATACAAATTTAAACGGGACAATTTCGCTTTCAGAGGAAAGTGAACGCGTAGATACGTTTCGTACATCTACGTACAAGAGTATTCATATAGCGTAATGATATTGCGGTAGTGTCCTCCTTTCGACACAGACGCAATTCTATTCTATCGATTTTGCGAGGGTGGATGTGGGTGTAGCGTACAGCCTCCGGAACAAGGGCGCGGTGCGCGACGGGGTAGGCGGCAGCGGAGGGCGGAAGACCCGAGGTGAAAGTGATGCCCGCGCAGCCTCCTTGGAGGATTCCAGTGCCTCAATATAAAATTGCGCACTCGCACTATTTTTGGCGCGAGAACAGTGTGCTCTACAATTTCGCAAGAATGGGAGAAATCATCGTAAGCTGACTTACGTATTTATAAATCGAACGACAATTTATTTCAGAAATGAAATCATTAAAAGCAATGAAGAAAATTTACTAATCATATTATTGAAGATACCTGAGATTCTTCATGGCAATGAATAAAAGAGTATGTATTTATTTTTAAATATAGTGCCTTCCCACCAAGTATTGACAGTGAGTTGATTGGAAATTCAAAATAAAAAGGGCATACTGAAATGTTTGTAGGGTTTCCCACAAAGTTCATTCAGGCCACCGCTTGCTAGATCTGAATTAAGTAGATATCAAAACTGATATATTAACAAGTACAATGATAAAAAAAAATCAACTATTCTAATACTAAGCAACAAATATGAGGAGTTAAGGATCAAAAATGACCTTGGCAGAGAAAACACACACTTTTCCAATAAAAACATAGTTTTGATTATAATATCATATTTTAACGCATATTTACATGGAATCTACCGAGGTCTTTAGCGACGTTAAAAAGTAAATTATGTTATTTACAATCAGTACTCCAATATTACAGGGATATCTCATTTTTTCTCAAAACTGAATTTGAGCGTGTTTTATCCCAAGCTCCTCACATAATAGATAACATAAAATTGAGGAACATAACTTCTTTTTATGTTGTATACGAATATTATTGACGAGTTCATGACGTTACCATGACAACACTTATTATTCACAAATATCTATAATCCCGACCTAATGCAAACAAATGATTACAAAACAAAATGACACTACGTAGGTATATTATAGGAAACATACATATTTTTAATCGAGCTTTAACCTATAGCAAGATCAAAATAACACATATATATTTTAATTTGCTATTGAATAGTGTAATACTTATTATAAAATTGAATTTATATCAAACGATTTCGATAGCATTCGATAGCACGACATAAAGCATCATGTGTATGTTTATTACAAGTAAAAATGCATATTTATAATACGGCTCTCATCACGACACCTTTAACCAACGCCAACGGTGCTGGATTAAATTGCATTACGAACTAATATGTAAAATATGTGCAACAATAATGCGGTAAACCTTCATTGTCACATTTAAATATTATAATCTTGTAAAATGTCACTCGAAGTGCTATCTCCCATCATATTGCTATACCCAATAGAAACAACACTGACCGTCAAGTATCGATTGTAAACAATATTAAATTGATAAAACTATGTATTGTTTAATAATATTTAGCTCTATATTTTATAAATACTCATTATCTGTTATTAAAATATTTTTATAGGCATGGGTTGATCAATTGAAAAAGAATTGCGGCGAACTAAAACATAATAATGAGTTGTTTTCGAGAATCTATAATTATGCCAATCTCTTTGGTTTCCAATCTTTCCTTGTAGCTAGTGGCGCGGAGCTGTTAGTGAAATCATTGCTATTATTGAAATGTGTGCCACCAAGGCCGGGTTTCGCACATCCATTGACGTGCCCATCGTAATATGCACAGAGAAAATTGTACGCAATCATTTCAGTTCATATTGAATACCGTATCTCATTTTTTTAAATATAAAATTACAGGATTCGTGAGGTAATGTGGAATCTGTGATGGGAAGTTGGTACAAACGCATGTAAATATGTAATAAATTTGTATCCATGTCCGCTCTCAATGTGTAGCATATGGCCTCCAATGGAGGTATCTGAACAGAAGTTTTTTTACGAAAACTGTTTGTTACTCAGTCGCTCAATCTCACTTTTTTCAAAGTGAGTAGGAGGGAAGGAATGATAAGGTTAGAACAGGACTAGTGGTTGACTAATCGCTACACCCAGTTATTAATGGACCAGAAGCATGGGAGGGAAATAATGTGAATTGACATCACAAACACCCAGTCTTCGGTCACAACACAATCACGATCACAATCCGACCGGGAATCGAACCCAGACCTGCGTGACCGGTAGAGCAAGCTCAAGCAGGCGACGGTATGTAATAATACAGAAGAAAATATTTTGAAGAGCCCAAATACTAGTAAAAAATATCAGAAAAAAATGTTTGGATTAATATCACAGAACGAGAGTAAAACACTACAAAGCGGCAGTACCACCTGTTAACATTAATTAGGTTAATGCGTTCGATGAGCGAGCATTGTGTGTGAACTGTGTTGATCTGTGCTTTAAACAGATAAATCAAGAAAGGTTTTTCTATTGAAATGATGTTGAATCTCCGATAATAAAAAAACATACATAATTGTCTATGGTGTATTATTAAATTTAATATTTCAAATAAAAGAAGAATACATATCTGTCAAAACATGTAAATATACAGTTAAGAACACCAAAAATGATGTGAAGATGTTACGCCACTGCTGTTAATATAATAACGAGGTTATTTTTTTATTTGTGTATTGGTTATTCTGCGAGAAGAGTTGAGCTGTCAGATCGCGTCATTGCTATGGAAAAATTCGTCACTCGATTAATAACCGCAAAATATTTCCGATGGCCCACGAATTTTAACAAAATTGTTGTGAATTAACCTCTTCCATTTTTTAATTTTAATTTAAAGAAGAGGAACTTTTGTATCAGGCCATGTATTAATAGACAAAGCGTTATAATACAAAAATGTGTTACAACGATGTGCAATGTTCAAAAAATAATAAATTAAATATTGTATATTTCACTTTACAAAATAAATTAAAAACGAATAATGGGTTTCGATTTTGACATATCCTTTGAGTGTAATTTTATTATTAAACGATGGAAAATAACATGACCTATGTACACAACAAACATTTAGACAACCAAAATAATTCAAGTTATTAATCAAATACGGAATACAATCAGTTGTCGTCACAGTTTCCGAGTTAATGGCAATATTAATAGGCTAATGGGCGATTATGTCTATATTATCACCCTAAATTACATAATTATAACGTTAAAATCTGTATAATATAATGAAATATGTATATAAATTTAATGTGTATTTTTACTGTTAAAACTCAAAACTATTTGGAGAAAAAAATATATGATAATAAGGAAACCCCATAGTATATAATAATCTAAAAATGATTATATTGTTAAATGAGATACACGATATATTTATGTGAGTGTAGAGTTATTTAAAAATAGTTTTTAATTATGAAACTATTGTATTTGATCTGAGTATTTTTTTAGTATGACATTCGCCATTTTTCATAATAGCCAATGATTATTTAAAAATAGAATTCGATAAAAGATACTCTTAACAACTTTTATACAAGTGTGTGTATACATATCATAGTATTGACTGGTGTGCATTGTACATACTACGCATACAATAATATTGTATTGGAATGCGCAAGCGCGAAGTCCATGAACGCGAGAGCGCGAGCAAGCGATGGTGACGTCAAGAGGCGCTAGACGGCGGCTTAGCTGAGAAATTAGCCAGACCGACCGACGTGAGGGACCTCCACGTGTATATGCCGTTGAATCGCGGGCAGCGGGCAGCGACCTCTCCAATAGATGGTGTAGTGTCGCTGGCGTTCGCGAATTTTGGGGGAACAGAGCCGCGTGCAGCAAAAAATATCGCCAAATAGCTCTCGGTGCACTTGCAAAAAAATTGAGTATAGCGGTGCACCGTGGATTAAATTCAAAACGATATCGTCTCGAAAAATGCGAATGAATAATTTAAATGATGATAACGGCCGGAAAAATCATAATACTAACGTCGAAAATTGCAACATCCCATAGACAACAAATAGATTTTTGTTTTTGAGCCACATTTTCTCTTGTTTGAAACGAAAAATAAGCTAATGGTCCAATCTGATAATCTTTGAAATGGTATCTATGATTACATTTTGTATAATATAAAATATTAAATCTCATGCAAAATTAAAGGTTTCAGTAATACATATACATATGTATGTCTTAAAACTTAAAAGTGTAAAACGTAATCTAATACCTTTATTACAAACTAAAAAAAAGTTCGTTGTTCTACTACAATCGATCTACGGTATCATCAACATAAGTCATAATATAAATTATGTACTGTGTGTATAATAAATACAAAACAATAAATTTGATACGCGAGAAAAAATCTTATCCGATCTAGTTAGTGGTATAGGAATCAATAAGGCGTTCAATATTTTAATGAGAAAAAACCGCTTAGACTTGACACAACATGGATACTTATTCAAAAACAATAATATAATAATAAATTTATTATTGAAGTTTATACTGTGGCACATTTACCCTTCGTCCGCTACTGTTTTATATAGGGAAAATAATATTTATACAATTATTTATTTCTGTAAAATAATGACACCGGGATATTTTTTTCGATGCATAAAAACAATTTTTTAAATTAGCAATTAATTATTCGCAAAAAAAAACACCATAAGCGATTTCATAAATATTCATTATTTAGTTTACACAACTCAATTTTAATAACGTCTAAAAACCTTGATATTTAAATTGTACTTTCCAATACAAAATTTCTATGGAAAATTAACAGATTTTTCATTGATATTTTTTTATTTCAACAATTTTATTGTATGTTAATTATATTTTATTATTCTTAAAAGCCACCTACTTCGATAGAAGAAGAAATCTTGTTTTAAATCAATAAAAACGTTAAAAAATTAAGGATGTTTAGGATTTTGTAAATTTAAATTACCCTAAATATTATGTATCTTAATTTCATAGATAAAGCATGGCATTGAGATGGCTAAATATTATTTTAATATAAATATTGTTACACATTTATTCGTTTTGATTATGGTATCAGTATGTTACTGATCCAATGAGCATTGAAACTTATCCAGTATTTTTGGACACACTGTACTAATAGAATAATTCTTTTAAAAAAGCAACTTCAAGCACAAATATTAATAAATCTTACGCAAGGAACGATCAATATGAAATCAAGAAATATTTGCAAGAAATAATACCAAGAGAAAAAGAAGGGAATATTTACCGAAATGATTTTCCTTCCTAAATACGATGTTCAATCAATAGTATGTTGGCATAGGTTGAAAATAATTCGCTTGTTTCAAAGTTTCTCACTGCCGACACATCCGAACGACGAAAGTTTTGATACACTTTAATAAGATCACTTAAAACCTTTATATTTTTTCACTATATATATTGTAAAACTATTGTTTTTCATTTAAAATCTTCAGAAACATATTAACCCAACTGCCTAGGGTACCGCATTTCACCGTAGTGTTTACCTATATGAGGTTCGGGCTAGCGCCGAAACTGATCGGAAACACCCGAACGCGTGTCCGTTGTGTCTCTACGGACGGAGGTTCTATACAATGGCTGCCTCAAAGCACGTGGAGGTACTGCACGTAGTCTCGACGCAATTTTCATATACGACGAATATTGTACATGTGCGGAGGGCGCGTTGAATAAAACACTTCGGTAAAAGTTTGCGTTACGTATACAATAAATATTTTTTGAATAATTTCTGATTATAATTTGGCATCTCAACGTTTCGATATTTATTATCTATAACCGTAATTAATATTTGATTACTATGTTTATATATTAAACAATTTTAACAGATCTATCAATTTCACGAAGTCACTTTGAATCTTTATAAAAAATGTGCATTTAGATAAAATAACTTATGGTGACCAAAATGACTCATGATGTGTGATTATCTTCTTTTTGAGAACTTAATTGTATTTTCTCGGTGATATTTTATGCAGGCCTAAGTAGGAATTCACGCACATTCTACAAAACAAGCTTTAAAAAAAACAAAATGTGTACATTGCAGGGGTGGACTGGAAGGGGCTCGTAGGGGCTCGCTCGAGCCTTTTTTAAAATATTACGAAGGCCAGTGAGCCCCTTGTTAATCTAAAGCAAAACAATATTCTCAAATCAGATTAGTATATAACTGCAATTTCTAACTCACATATTATCTGTGATAGCTTATTATAAGCTTATTTAATATTATAAGTGTATTAAATAACAACAAGTTGCTTATTTAAGTATTACATGTAATTGCTTAGGAGTGATAAAAAATTCCCTTCTTCCCCAATACATCGAAAATTGCTTTATCATTAGGCGAGCCCATTGTAAACGTATTAGCAGCCCATCGCTGATACATTGTGTATTAATAAAAGAAAATAGCTAAATTAATCAAGATGCGAGATCGGAATGGATTTTTTACTCATTTAAATGAAATGATTGTGTTAAAGCATATGGTATTTTCAAATGAAAAAAATATATCATGTCATAAATAACTTTGATCTCGTTTCACTCATATGTATTTGACAAGACTACAAGTAGTTATTACGTCACTCTTATTAAATATTATGACATGAATAACAAACAAAATTTTCGAAACCTTTCAGTTTGCTTCCTAAAAAGGGTTTTAATTATAAAAATGGTTTAAATCTGATTGCATTCCAATGAAATGTGACATGCAGTTTTGACTTTTAGCAGCCTTTTAAAGATTTTAAACTATATGATAGGGGAAGTTTGTAATATAAAATTAGGATAATTGAAAATTCCCAAAAAAAAATCTCTGTCTCTTGTACTTAATCGATTTCTTCGATCGAGTCTGACATTTCTTATACAGCAAGTTTCAAGGTACTGGGTTCTTTGTAATGACGAGAATATTAATCTAAAACACATGCGTTCTCATTAACTGTTGCTGCCTAATTGCCTGCTGTGTGATTGTACTAATAAAGTCCATAAATAACAAAAAACGCTAAAATCGAAACGGAAAACGTCTGACCACCATCTGAATGCACAGACTTTTAATTGATCATCTCAGAGCTGTCGTTCAGAAGTTTTGCGTCCAATTGTCAAGACTTGAAAGATCGAGCTAGGAAACAACTTGCAGTTAGTTATTAGCTCTCTCATTTTTTTATAAATATAATGGATGTTAGCGGATTTAATATCAGAAATAAATAAATAAATTTCAATATGATTCCATAAAACGATTAAAAAATATATTTATAAAAAGGGAAATATTGTAGTGCGAATAACGAATACCCTTGCTTTAATAAGCGTTAAATACTCGACTAAGGGAAAGGTTAATTGAAATTGCATAGACACATAACCCACAATCTTTTTACATTATATAGCATGTAATGTAATTTTGAAAAAAAATGTTTGTTACTGTTTTGTTTGCATATTACTTTATTTTTCACGTCGAAAATTTCAGGGGAAATTGTTTCGCGGAGCTGGTTGCTTTTAGATATTTTATAGTTAAGAAAATCAGATCAATCAAACGGTTTCAGCTATATAGCTTAATACAAAACTGGCACCTTGCTGGATTATTATGTTACACTTGGCATAATTATATATCGACTGTGGAAAGGAAAAAGGACGTAACCCTCAATTTTCCAAAACAGCTTTTTTTCGATAATCACAATGTATACAACTTGACACACATTCTATCAAGAGGATGGAAGCTGAAAGTGCCAAATTAGTATCTAAATTTAGCTTTTAGGTTTGAAAAATATGACCTTGTAAAAAAATAAAACCAAGAAAAAACATTGAAATAAAGGTTTTTCTGAGACAATTTCTATAATTAATATTAGATTGTGTCAATTAAACACCAGTTTAGAAGTATCCGTGCACTTCAAGGTTGTGTATAATTCATAATTTGCATATGTCACAAAATCATCAAAACACGTTTTTAGCGCCTCCTGTTAAATTTGATATGTGTGGGTTACGTCCTTTTTCCTTTCCACAGTCGATATGCATTTACAATGATTTTCTTAACGATTTATCGGGAATTCAGCCTTGATTCAACTGATTTCTCGGTGGAACGTATATTTAATTATAAATGTATATTTATAACAATTACGTCCAAAGTAAAACATCGATGAAGGACCTGGCTTGGACATGTGCTGAGGATGCCACAAGAAAGCCTGAATTCTGCTTGTCTTTTCCACCAACCGAATGGATTCTGCCGTCGTGGAAGGCCACTGATAACCATCATAGGATTTACTCGGTGGAGCTACGGGATGCTGAATTACATGGGAGGAAGCAAGAAGACTGGCAGGAGACAGAGAATCTTGGAGGAATCATTTGGTGGCCATATGTTCCGACTAAGGAGCGGATATGGACAAAAAAAATATATGTGAATAATAGAATCATGTTTTTTAAATTTAATAGGTAAACATGTAACATTTATTTATTTTTGAAATGTTTATAAAATCAGAAAATCTGTTATTGTTCTTATATTCTAGCTACCAATGGTTTCGGCTTAATTTTCTCGTTTTCACACATATTAAATTAATTAAAATTTGATTGTTAAACGGAAAAAGTAGAAGATTATTTTAATGTATATTTTTGACAGTTCGATAATATCGGGTTGGGTGGTAGTTTTACACAGAAACGCACAATCAATGTTAGTGTTTTCAGAATAAATTGTTCAAAGATGAAAAAGAGAGTGGTCGTTGACCTGGGTAAGCTACACGTGGAAAAGTGAGACTACGTGTAGCGCCTCCCATGGCAGGGGCACGCGCGCTGGTGCACTGCCGCCGTATAACCTTCCCCAACACAGATAAAAGTCGCCGCAGACGACGGCCTGAGACAAGTTCATCCAAAGTCAAACGTTTCTATCTTTGTCACACGCCTCTCGTCCGACGCGACAAACAGAGAAATCATGCTATCCATACGCGGCTGCTCAATATTTTATTTATAGGGACCTATAAAAAACTCGTTTTAATATAATTATAAGTAAGTATATTAATATAAAACAATCAATATGATTTGATTAAATTTCAAAAACATTGAACTTCAATGATCCATTTTTGAAGCGTTGATTTCAGGGCTGTGGAGTCGTGTAAAAAAAGACGACTCCGACTCCGACTCTAGCTTTAAAATAATCAACGACTCCAACTCCGAGGAAATTTTTCATTTTTTTTATTTTAACTTATATACATATATGCTTACCATCAGATCATCTTTAGTCAGCCAAACATGAAATGTCAACACTTAGGACTATTTTGTTTGAATACACATCATTAAATATATTTTTCAAAAAGAATTTGAGCCGCTCATTTTTCACGCCCTCCACAGCCCTGATTGATTTTTTATTATACATATTGAAATGGGCGGTTTCAAATGAAGGTGTTTGATGAAAATACAATTTGGTTTATTGAACGAGTTGTTTTTTTTTGTAGAAATCCATTATAACAAAGATAAAAAAGTACCACTTGAATAAGAAAGCTACTTCGGCTACACGCTATCGTCAGAAGTATAGTTTTGTAATTTTTTTAAAACTAAATTCTTTGCTATGTTGAACTTTTTCAATCTTTTCATGTACTAGTTATTCAATCTATATTTGGTGTATGCATACTCGAACTAGGATGAGGAGCTGGTACACCATTTACTAGAATGTAGTTGATATTTCTAGCTTACTCATTTGCCCCTCCATAAAATGAACTATTCAATATCACTTGCTTGTCCTCTCCACGGCTTGCGTGTTTGCTTTAATTGGCTATCTTCACTATTTGATTCGTATGCAAAAAGTCTTTCATTTTAATGTATCCGTTTTAATTATTTTGTCTCACTTATGGAAAACGTTGCCATACCCATACGTATAAGTTATGTCAAGTTGAAATGATTCAATACTCATAATTCTTATTAGAGACTTAGCTTTAGACATTGAGACTTGAAGATTGATTCGTTGTCGAAAACGTAAAAACCCCGTTTTAAAAATTGAAAACTTTGGTTAATAAAGATCAAAGCCGGTTTCACTCAGGGTTATAAACTGATGCAATGCTTTTTTTAATGTTATACCTCTCTATCAAGAATTGACAATGAACACCTTAAATGTGAAGACTTTGGAACAATTTAACCACTTGACAGTTTTGCCCGAGCGTGACTCGGGCGCGGATTTACTTCGAACACTGACAAGCCCGAATCTCACTCGGGCGTTTTTATTTTAGACTTGCCAGGAATGTTTAACACGAGTCCCGTTCGGGCAGATAATATTTCGTATCACATATGACGTTTCACAATGATTTATTTACTGGTAGCGTAATACGATTTTATAAATTATTTCCGTTATATTTAAAATGTTGGTTCTGATAAAATGTAAAAAAATAATACTACAATGAAGAAAATTAGTATTTTTTTTTTAATTTCCATACAATTTTAAACTAAGTGTTGATTTATTCTGAAAAATAAATAAAAAAACGTAAATGTGTTTTTTATAATAAAATATTAAAAAATATTTGTCAATTTTAGACACTTTTTTCACCAAAATTCAACTGTTAAATGGTTAAAGAGCGATAATATAATATTTTTAGAAGTTTTACTTGTGAAAATGACAAAATGTTAGACATGGAGAACTTATTATGAATAAGAATGAATAAAAAACAGCTATTTAGATTTTAATTTCTTGTATGAAAGTGCTTGTTAAAATTATATTTTTTGAACTCTTTTTTCTCATTGAAGTAAACTTATCGATGAAATATTTGAATATTGTAGTATTTATATAAGGTAATCCCAGGAGGGCGCGAAGACTCACAGTAGAGTGGACGGGGTCGTGTTGTCAGATGCGAGGTTTTAAAAGTTTTCCACAGGGTCTATGACAAAAATCCTATGGGCACTTGATCAAATAGATTGGTGGGAAACGATATCTGATTGATCGATTTATCTTGCAGTCACATATGTATATGGATGATCTATTATCTAGCGCCAATAAGAACAAAGGAAATAGCATTAGATTTAGTGGAAAGTGCTACTAGTTTCAATGTGTTTGATAAAGCCCACAATGGCTACCTTGTTGATATTTTGCGATCAAATGGTTATTCACCCAGTCAAATGTTTGTGAAAACTTATTTTATATCGCTTAATGCTTTCATTTCTTAAATTTTTGTGTGCTATAATAGTATATACCCGTGTCAATAAATAAAATGTTAAATTTCTAGAATTTATTAAAATGGTATACATAATTTTGTTGTAAAATCTATAAAAGAGACCAGCAATGGAAATACTGTTCTTTATTTAAAATAGTCATAATTATAAAACAAAACGTATCTGTTGATCTTTCTATATCAAATCTTCTTCTTCTCTTCTTTGGCCATGTTCGCTCTCTATGTGGAGCATATGGCCGCCACGCGGCACTTTCACGTTTCCCTGTCTCCCGCCAATAGCTTTGCTTCCTCCCATGACATGCCAGCATCCCTCAGTTCCGCCGAGTACATCCTATGGATAGTACCCGACGGACGTCCGGGACGCCGGAATCCCACCTGTCGAAAGAAGAGGCAGGCAGGATTGAGGCTTTCTGGAGGCATCCGCAGCACGTGACCCAGCCAGTTCCAACGTCTCTCCATAAACACTGACGTGACGGGACGCTGTCTTGTACGCTCCCTTATCTCTGAATTCCTCACAAAATCAAACCACCTCACCCCCATTATAACCCATTACCAAATCACCATAGAGAATATCTATTGTCATTAAGAATAATACAAACTCATACATAATATGGCTACTAAATTTCATTTTTATTTTTACATCTCCCATTTGGCGCACACTGTTAATTGAAAATAATAATTATTATTTGAAATAAATTAAATTACATCATTATACTTAAGTCCGGAACGTATTTTAAAAGTAATATTTTTTCCTGATTTTGTTAATGGAAATGATTTTAAAATAATTGATGAAAGACTCTAATAGCTTATTATATCCCACTGGGAAACACAACAATATATTTAATTTAACAATTAGGTGATCATTAATATGTTAACAAGTGTAAGGATATTATGTTTTCTCATTGAAAAATTCATGGCGAAGCAGGAAATTGAATTGATGTTAAATGAAAACCCCTGCGTATAAGGCATGGCAAAGTCAAATTCTTCCATAGGATGACGGGCGGCCCAAAATGAACTATCTCACCCGAAAACCGAGCGCCGAAATGAGACGGCCATATTTCGATGGATTGCAATACACACATTGCTTGGCAAACATGTTTTTGGATACAGTATTTTGTTTTTTTCTTATTTTTATAAAAACCATCAAGTGTTACGAAAAAAACAATGACCAATTTTTTTCCAGTAATATTCACCTGCAAAAACAGCTCGCTAAATGTATCCAAAACCGATAGAAAAAAAACTCAACTCGAAAAAACAAACCGTCATCGATTAATCACCAACTGGCAATAGCTTTCGTAATGGGTAACACATGTTTGCATAATACATAATTATAATTTTGAAAATAGGGGCAAAGATCATTTTAAATCCCTGCCAAACAAGAAGACAAATAATTTTATGCATTGTAACCGATTGTGCATGAGGAATGTTTTTTTTTTATCTCAACATCATTCAAAATTTCAAATATTCTTTACAATATAATATGAATACAGGTACTACATACTATTATATTCAACCATAAAACACTACTAACTTACGAAATGCCACAAAAATAATACAACTCTCTAGGAAAATTATTTGCGAATAGGGAAATATTAAACAATCAAACATTGAAATCAATCAAACCGTTAATTTACGCGAATTTACTCTTAGTACCTACGAGAATTCGTCGCCAATTCCAAATTTGATCTATGATTTGCTCTAAGAACGAGCGATTTGACGACTTTTTATTGCGACTTTTACATGGGAACATATTCGTATTTCGTGTAAATATTTTTTCTTTCTTGATTGGTGATTCCCATTTTTGGATAGAAAAATAGTAGCATGTTACCGTAAAGCACAGTCAAAATAATATAATATTTAAATAAGTGTAATTTCAGATTTTTTACAGTCTTCAAGTATTCTATTATTATAACCAATAAACACAATCGTTGCTCACGTGACTAGATTTGCAGAAAATACCTGAATTCAAATTGATATTATTGACTCACCACATAAGTCTCATCGGATATGCCATATGTAATGATTGCCTTAGACAGCTTCACAAAAGGAAAATACATAATTGATTATGTTTCTGTAATTTGATTCGTTGTTATTCATTTAATAATTATAGTTAGCATGAATGAAGTGTTAATTAATTGAATGAAGGCATTCTTGGTTATTATTTTATAAAAAAATGCTCTTACGTTATTTATGAAATGCAGAATTTTTCTGCAGAAGTAGTATGTTTCCATCCTAGTTATAAACTGATTTTGTGTGTGTATATTATAATATCGACTGTAGAAAGGAAAAAGGACGTAACCCACACATATCAAATTTTACAGGAGGCGCTAAAAACGTGTTTTGATGATTTTGTGACATATGCAAATTATGAATTATACACAACCCTGAAGTGCACGGAGACTTCTAAACTGGTGTTAAATTGACATAATCTAATATGAATTAAAGAAATTGTCTAGGAAAAACCTTTATTTCAATCTTTTTTCTTGGTTTTAATTTTTTACAAGGTCATTTTTTCAATCTTAAAAGCTAAATTATGATACTAATTCGGCATTTGCAGCTTGCATCCTTTTGATAGAACGTGTATCAAGTTTGATACATTGTGATTATCGAAAAAAAGCTGTCTTGGAGAAACTGTGGGTTAAGTCCTTTTTGCTTTCCAAAGTCGATATGTACTACATACACCATACCCTTTCGAATAGCTTACCGCTTCGAAATTTGATGAAGCTTTTCTCTCCAATTTTATTGGAAATATGTTTTCTGTGTTTGGTTGATAATACAATTTAAACATCAAAATCAATGTTGCTAGTTTTGTACAATGCAATGACAATTGCCCAGGACTTTTCCCCAAGTAACGAGGTGGAATGGCGTTCCGGCACCTCTTTTCTCATGATTTTGAATGTTTCAAATCAATATTCGTTAAAAAAACAATTGGTTGTTTTTCTCACGTTGGGAGACACTGATCTATAGCTTTCTTACTGGATCTTTCATTGAACCTTCAATCTTTATATTGCAAATCAAAAACTTAATAGTTCACACTAGTTCAAGTTTTTGAAGAGATGAAACATATTTTTGGATCTTTTACAAATGTGGTGCAGCTGTTGTAGGCGATCTGCGTTTTTGCGTCTGAAATTCAAAAGCCATATTATAAATATCACTTCACATCAGGGACGTCCCGTGGGCATAGGCGAGTAGGCAGTTGCCTAGGGGCGGCAAGTCTTAAGGAGCGGCAAAGGATCAGTTTTTTAAAATGACTGAATATTTTTACCACACGAATTTGGTTTAGAATAAATATGATGCCTCAATGTCTTTGATAAAAAAAGTGCTGATAAAAAACATTTCCAATGCTAGTAATATTATGACCGATGCTTAAACAGTAGTTAAATTTATCACAAAAATCTTTTTTAAACATGACGTGTACCTATCTTAGCACTATAGGCAGCAGATAATGTTATTTGAAAAAAATATATTTAGAAAAATAGTAAAAACGCTATTTGAAGCTCTTCCTAGGGGCGGCACATAGCCTAGGAACGTCACGGCTTCACATTGATCAAGAATTGTGTTCCGGCATAATATTTTTTTGAAAAAGCACTCAACATACCTATTAACGTTTAAATGTGATCGCTATGCACAAATATGCCAAAATATTGCACCATTTTACGATGTCACCAATGTTTGCTCAAATAAATAATTATTGGCTATGGTTATGTGATTGATATTAACTATTGCCTAATAATAAAGTTACCACTAAGCAATTTGTGTTAAAAAATAAATAAATGGCAAACCGAATTGTTGTATGAAGTGAGTTTTTTTTATCTTTACCAGGGTTGTGAGCAGTGTTCCCTCTAAGTTGTGCGCGTGTGCGCGCGCACATGCATTGGAACAGAGCGCACAAAAGTTACACCAGCTATACCATTACCAGAATAAATTAGTTGTCATGATATAGTGTTGTTAATTATTTAACCACTTCGTTAAGTAGGTCTAAATACCGTTATGTGGAGCACAACATTTTTAATTTCCTTTCAAAGTTGCACAGTCAATGTATTTTGCGCACATGACCTACGGAAAATTAGAGGGAACATTGGTTGTGAGTAGGGATTCTGTGTCGAGACGTCCCGGGACTTGTCGGGTTTTTTTGCTGTTTTAAGTCACGGGACGTTTTTGGAAAATGTCCCGGGAATGCGCTTATAACATGTACATTTTAATTTTGAAAAAAAACAATTCTTGTGGTTAGAGAAACCCTAAAAAGGACTGATGTGTATTGAATGATACAGATATAAGAGGGGGTCCCCAAGAAAAACGGACACGGCATGGTCGGGACGTGACGTGACAAAGGTGGTTTTAACAAAATTAAGTATGCATATTTAAAGGGATCTGATGCAAAAACAGATGTTTGAGATTTATAATTACGTAGAAGTTTCAAATACCATGTGTTTATATATTGTAATACAACTATAACAAAAGCAAATTACAAGATATTAAAATTCAATGTTCATACCTGATGTTGTTTTATGCACATTTTTTTTCAATATTTCACAAAGGTACCAATGTCTCAATAGGACAAATAAGGTCTAAAAGCTGTATTGTGAAGTGACGGTCATAAATTTACTCCTGCCGGCGGCTTCATTGATATTTTTTCATTGAATATACCGTTATCATCCCTTCTTAATAAAAAGTAACCGTAAGCATTTCACACAACCATTACATAGGAAAAATAATAATTATGAAACATTGTATTAAAAAAACGCGATTTTTACTAGTGTGTACATACTTTCAAAAGGCGCCGAGTGTATTTAATACATAAATACATACATACATGCAAATATTTAATTTTAGTAAAATTATAATTTTATTGAAGGGGAAATAAAAGTCTCGAGTCCCGGGATGTCCCGGAACTTTGACTTTATCACGTCTCGAGTCCCGGGACTTTGAAAAACCCGAGACTTCAGAATCCCTATTTGTGAGTCTTGGAAAAAACCCACGAGTCCAACTTATTTTTTTCAGCTTTTACTTGACATTCATAGCTAAGTAAATATTGAAATAGTAACTGTCAAATGAAAAGTTGATAAAAATCAAAAGACAATATTCGTATTACTAGTAATATTTGATGTTGTTAACGTTTAATAAAATTTAAAAAAATAAAGAGCGTTTTGGTTGAGATGCGATTTTTTATTGAAAAAAATAGCAGGTCACTGCTTAAGTACACCACTGGCTCCCTGTTCATTTTTTACAGATAAATTTTATTGTAATATAATAATAAAGATTGTTTAAATCAACTGGTACTTTTTGAAAATCCCATCAAACTAGGTTTAATAAATTATAAGAATGTTTGTAAATAAGTAACTTAATATTTTTTCTTAAGTATAGGTGTCGCTGTAGACCGCTACACGCACCTTTAATGGACAAAAAAGAAACCAATGTTGAAACAATCCTAAAGGCATTTTTTTCTGTGTTTGGAAAAAAAAAACATCTACATTATATTATACAATGCTCAAAATATTTTTTTAAACTTATACCAACCAGGTGTTTATTTTTTACTTGGCGAAATAGAAATTTAATGACGTCAAATGTGGGTAATAAATGCATCGGTATACAATAAATTATGACCTGGCAATCAAAAATGCAACGCAACGTGTGTACAAAATATCATACTCTGGAAAAATTCACAACAACAAAACTCTTTGGATCAGTGGTTTCCAATATTTGTGTTACTACGCTTCCTTTTGGAGAAATAAATATCTTCGCGCCTCCCTATCCTTTATTTCAAATAGTTATAAAGACACGTTTTAAAGGGAAAATAGATATTTTGGCTGTTCGCGCCTCCCTTCGCAATAGTCCACGCCTCCCCGGTTGGAAATCGCTGCTTTAGATATTTCACTCGGTGGATTATTCTTAATATATTTAATTTCACTTTTCGAAGCCTTTTTTTAGCAAAGATAGCAAAGGATAAGAGAATATTCACGAAATATTAATAATTAATGTAACTATCGTAGATTCGAGTAAGAATTCGAATTGCAGGTTCATGAAATAATTTCCACCCAATTTGAAACATCCCTCGAGTTTAAAAGCCTGTATTTTATGCATAATAAAATGTTATTCAACTATGGTATTTATCCACAGAGTACAGATATATTATTTAACATAGTATTTGGTAGGGATACACTACGTACTTTCCATCCAATATTAGATTGCCACCCATTTAGATGCGCGCACAAATAAGTCGAATGAACTTTATTTGGGTCGTAGGGCAAAACCCTCTTACACGTGTTTATGGTACAGGTTTGCCATCGTAGCCCTGGCCCTTGTGACGTCACACACGGGTTCGTTGAGGCTCTTATGACGTGCCGATGGAGGCACGGGGCAAAGGGATATCGACAGCATTGGCGCGCACATGCCAGTTAGAAAAAAAAGGAAAATCGATTAAAAATGTTCATTGTAAATCATCGATCGTATCAGCAATTAACACATTCTTACATAGTTTTTGTATATCATGAGAAAGCTGTATTATGGTCAAGGATTTTCTTGTAAGTACACTTAATTCTCTTTTTTCCACTGATTCGAAACAACACGGTTTTATTAGAGGCATGGAAATTTTAATAAAGCGATTATTTTGCTGGGGAATTGCCAAAAATAATAAAAGAAAGTATAACATTTGTTAAACTGAATAAAGCCAGGGGTGGGCTAGAAGGGATCGTGCGAGCCCCTTGTTAAATTTTACTAAGGCCAGCGAGCCCCTTGTTAATTTAAGAGAAAAAATATTCTCCTGTAAAAACGTGTTTAAATCTGTTTCTCATAATAATTATCCACCATTGAAAGGCTCGTCAATTCTGGAACCTGTCAATATTGATACAACTCTAACCAAATCAAAAATGTTTTACTAAATCGTGAACAATTTTATTAAAAATAGCTATGTGACGATTTATGTACGTATATTCGAAATTTGGATTATTTTCAATATCGTAATAATGATATTTTTTTCATTTCCGGTATTTCGGTATTGAAAAAACACCATGAAGACCGGTGTTCCAATTTCGATACTACCAGTATTGCAATCTCTAATCAAACTAATCCAAATATTTGAAATTTCAAACATGCCTCATTGTTTACATAACATAATATGTGTTTTAGTTTAGTAATCGAAAATTCACAAGGCATATTTATTTTAGTCTCGTTTAATTTGTCAATAAAACGCACCAGCGAAACCTGTTTTATTACTTAAGTGTCTTTCAGTTTTATCATACAACCCCTTGCCCGAATTATTTAATTAAATCGAGGTTTTTTTTTAATGTCCGTAAAATCTTGTCAATCGTTTTGTCATCCCGCTTAGAAGGATGTGCGATGTAGCTATCCTGTGAGCACAATAATCGGACTGCAAGCCTGCAGGAACCGTCTTGCAGGACGGTAGCGATGCCTCTTTGCTCATAGGGCAAGGGGTAGTATTTTGTATTTTTATTTATATTCCTGGCATCGATTTGACGCCCCTATGCTCTTCCAGCGCCTCAGCGCCCAGGGCAATACCCATACTCGCCCTGCCGTCTTGTTATGATCACTAACTGGGAGCTCTGCTGACTGGTCACTCTTATGAAGAAAGTTAGGACTCTATTGAAAGAAATTCAAAGAAAAGCATGTTAACATAGCAAAACGTTTGGTAGCAGCACCATCAACTTACAGCTGAGATTTTGTTAATAATAAGAAGAAGAGTGCGTCCAATAAGATTAGAAATAATAATTAGTCATTAACTAATAACAGCTATCAATAAAAAAAAACAATGCCCAGCATTGAGACTAGCTTAGAGCTTGGGTGACTTATTCAATATATAAAATTCTTTTGCTTAAACATTTTTTTCTTAATAAAATATGATGAGCTTTGATACTTTCACGAATTTATCGTTTGATTAATCGGGATTCCACTGTTTACGATTTTACTGTTTTTCACAGATAACGTATGCACACAATGCTACATAAAATACTAACTTGAAAATAGTGTAATTTTTTTTCCTTGCTTAGTATTGTATTGACAGTTTTGCAATTAAATATAAAACATTAATTAATTTTTTCATATCTAAAGTGGGATTACATAACAGATAATAATAAAACCATAGTTAATGATGTATACCAGATATTCCAATATTATTTCGCAACATCGTAAGAGTGTTCAATTAATTACGTACATATTTTTTTCTCGCCACTAATTGTTAAACGAACTTTCATGTCCATCAATAGATAATATTTAAATTAACTGAGGGTGTGGATTGGCAGTCGTATAAAGTTGTCGTCTTTCACTCTTATCAATATATACCTTCCGTTTTACTTGAAAAGTCATTGACAGAAAAAAATCAATTTACCTTTTACAATACCTACATCGTGTTTTTCAGCAACTTTACACATCTCTGAAATAAACATTCTGTATTGTGCACAGTTTAAGAGATTTAGACGATAAGCCAAACCTACGCGAAATGGGCTTATTTTCAGCGATACTACGATCTATGCGTAGAAATGAAAAGTAGCGTGTCATCGCTTATTATACTTTTTTTTTTCTTTATGAATTCTCTAACCAATTGAACTTTTGCATATTTTTAAGTTATTTGAATATATGAATGTAAAAATTTTGTCCCAGTATTTTGTATTACAGGGCTGTGGATTCGGGTAAAAGAAAGACGACTCTGACTCCGAAGTGATTTTTTCAAATATGTCCGTTTAACTGACATATCTGTATACCAACAGATCACTCTAGTTACTGGAATAGGTTCTAATAGATTTCACCGATCAGTATGATGAATAGACAAATATTTTTTAAATACCTTTAAATTATTTTTCTCTGACTTCACCTCCGGAAAAACATTCGACTTCACGACTCCTAACTCCGACTCCACAGCCCTGGTATTAAGTAAGATGTATTATAATTTAAATACATGTTTTGGTTAACATTTCCGTGCATATGAATTCAGTCATGATTTAATTTAAAAACATATGTTCGACCATTTTAATGAATAAATTAAAGTGCCACTAATAAATTAAAGCACAGATACCTTAAAACTATTTTAAAACATATCAACGGCCATGTAGTTGTCAGTTGTGTAAATAAATAGATACAAAAATACAAACATTTATTCATAACCACTATTATCAGTAATACCAAGCCATTGTTGCGATTAAAAAACTGTTTCTGTGAATTTATTTATTTCTATTACGCGCTTAAAATTCCGTCCACCACTGATAACTCACAATTTCGTTTCCCAGGCGCAAGCAAAACACCAGGCGGCAGGAAAATTCTTCAGCTTCAGAGACTGATAACCTCTGGTACTTCGGAATGGGGTGGCGGTGGATATGCCGCCAGCCCTTCTCTCATATTTTAATCCTGGCGTGTCCCAGATTCGATCCATAACATTGAAAGTAAAACGTTCCTATTTCTAGTACATATAATGTTCTACAGAGCTGCTTTCTAAAAATGAATAAAATTATCTTTATCGTCGCTAATCGTTATATCGTGTTTTTATATCATATATTTAAATAGATATGTAATTAAAAATTCACGAATGCATTTCGATAAGATACGCAAATTATTTCATTCAAAATTACGCAAACGTCGATTGGCATTTATCTCTACACTGCAAAATATATTTACGTTATCAAAATATGTAATGTCAGAATGAAAATGTCACATAACATACTATCGCAGCATAAATTGTTCATTGGTGGACGAAAACAACGGATTATGCAGTTATTTATGTACTTCTAAAGGTTGTATTTCCTTTATGAATAACGTTTCTTTTGAAATGGGTAAAATATGTAGGACTCGCGGGTGGATCAAAAACATGCTCGATTTTTAAAAAAATCAGAAACATATTATGCTACATCCCCACTTATTGTTTCCAATTTAAAATGAATTGATATAAAATGTCTGGAAATAAAAAAGGATTTAAATAGAATAAAAATTTAAAAAAAGATATGGAAATTCGCAATTTTTATGTATATATAAGTTATCACATTTATGACTTCAAAATGTATACACGGAGGAAGGGACCCAGAAAACAATAATGTGGAGAATATGAATTTCGAATCAAGGCTGTTTCAACATGGTTTTTTATAAGAGGTCTGCTTGTTAATCATTTACGTAACCCCTTCCTTATTTGAAGAGCGTATGTAACATATACAAGGATATGGCTAAGTCAGAACTAGTTGTAAGTTAATCGCTATCGCCACGTTACATGTTTAGCATCACATGCGAGGAACGGAAATTCAGACAACACAAATATTAATACCTTGGAACATAAATCCATAAATCTTTTATGAAACTGTCCGAACTAAGATTCGAATCCGTAAGCACCGCAACTGAGGGCAAAGGCGTCGACCACTTACCCACGGAGTGGCAAGTCGTACAAATGTATAAATTTTCATGAACTTGTAAATATAGATGCACGCAGTGGGATCTTTTGTACATTTTTACTTCTTGTGATCATTTAACTATAAGAATTGTGAATTATCTTGAAGAATCGGTTGTCAGTGGAAGTGCGAAGAGCGCATGGATCAAGTCGAAGTGATGACTGAGCCCTACTAACCGATACATTGAAGGTCTGAGGATCGAAAGGGTTGGATGCAAGTTAATGATGTAGAGCTTTGAAATTGACCACGACAATGAAACATGACTATGACATTAAAAATAATAGCATGCAGCACATTATCAGTTATCCATTAAAATTATTATCTATTGACACGTGTATACACTTTACTAGTTAAATCGAATGCAGTCATTTAATTTTAATTGGACGCATGCGTTTGAATCTTTATAAGTTTGTTGTTCGGTAAGTTTTCTTTTTATTGAAATGATCAAATCACGTAAATCAAATTGCAATATTATAATATAATAAATACACAGTTAGATCGGGGCAGAATTTTGAAGGGCTGTAACAGTGTCATCGGCTATTTTTACAAGAGATTCTCGTCGGTGTGTAGGTATATAAATCGTCCTGCGTCCCCTATCACACTCTCACGTACTTGGAAACAAATCGGTAAATCAATTGAAAATTCTGTAGCCGAATAGGCCACAATCTGGGGCTTTTTTCTCTTCGGTGGTGTCGCCAATGGTTTAAATCTCTGAACGAAACGGAAAATTTGAAACATTGACTTTTCAATCGATGTTCAAAAACTATTTTGACATACAAATATAAGTTAAATATCATATTGCAACTTACACCAAGGCAAAAACTGTTAAATGAGGTATGCTATGAATATTATAATAACTTTTATATCGAGTTTGCAGTAAGGGTAAGACAAACATTATCGCATGTTTGTCTGCTAAACGTTTTTCTTCATTATTTTAGAAATCAGAAACAAATGCATTTTTTTTTTAAATTTCGAATCAAATTATAAAGTAAGGCTGGGTAGTTGACGAAGATAAATTTAACATTATGCACGTGTACGATGACTTCATAATCTATAATGTGCACACACTATAGAGATAGATAAGTGGCTTATTACGCCTCGGCCGGGAGAGGAAGAGGAAGCCGGTTCGGAGTCATAGGCTTTTATCGACAATAAAGTAACGAATACACGCGGAAGGGCATTGGCCCTTCGTATTTTGATGTTGATGTTTGGGCAGGCACCGGGCGGTCGGCACAAGCGCAGACGTGGAGCGCAAGCCGCGGAGGGAACTAGGGCGGCCCTGCTCTGTTGTCATGGTTGCGCCGACCCTTTGGGACTGCAGCGATCTGCCGACACGTGGCTGAGGACAAGGAACTTCTACACGTGGATTGCACTCGGCTGTTTCTGTTGGAATATAATGTAATTCTGTTCGCTACGCAAGTAGAAGTGATTTGGAGTCATTTCCGGATATTTTTGTGGTTGAGCTTGCTAGTATGATATTCATTATGGTACCTTATACCTACACACTTTATCACTATCAGTAGAATTATAATGCAATATGTATTTGTTTTAGTTATTGTATATGTACAGCCTCCATGGTTGAGAAATACTTACTATTAAGTACACTGTCAACTATCCGGGGTCACTGACTTACCCCTGTGCAGTGAGTAGGTTCTGGCGGATTTATTATACATACAAGGTAAAGAAATTGAGCCAACAAAGTTTAATTTTATATTAAAGACGAGTTTCCACAAATTTACCGCCGAACTCATCGAAAATAGAACAGTAACTATATTTTTCAAGCTGTCTGTTTCTTATAGAGCTAAAAAATTATATAGGTACATATTATAAGTATAAATTTTTGAACAATATCTATTGATAAAGCAATCATTAAGGTATACAGTAACAAGGTTTTTTTTCCAGTGATATTGATAACTTTGTCAGTATCGTGCAATCATCCAAACAACCTGTGCAAACTATAAAATCGCAGAAGTGGTGGAATGCACTGATAGTTAATAAAGCTCTAATATTGATGCAAATGTCTCATATCATATCATATCGTATTATATATTATCTCGTTGGGCATTTAAAATAGACAATTTATAAAATGTGACCACCATTTAAAGTATTAATAATTACTTTATAATTCAAATTCTGGATTTAAAATGTTATCGAAGTGTTAAAAAATTGGTGCCTAGTGTAAATTGGGTTGTATTAACAGATTTATACATTTCTTTATAAAATAATTGCAGTCAATAATTAAATTGAATACACATATCCTTACCGTTAATTTGTTCATTAATCTTGCAAAATGAGTAAAATCGGTTCAAATAGTTTCAAGATCGTTCATCTTTTTTTTTTTTAATCTATGTCCGCTCCCAAAATGGAGTATATGGCCACCTAATGGAGGTATCTCAACAGAAGTTTTTCTATGATAACCGTTTGTTACTCAGTTGCTCAACCTATCTTTTTCGAAGAGAGCAGTAAGGATAGAAAGATTGGGCTAGGACAGGACTAGTCAGTGGCGTAGCAAGGGGGGTGAGGCAGGGGCGGACCCCGGGCGGCACATTTTGAGACGGCATTTTCAAAAATAAATACAATATTTTTCGAGAAATTATATTTATACATAAAAAAAATAAGCCACCCGTGGTAAAAACTCCTAGTTCACAGTTAAAAAATAGTAGAAGGGATTAAAATCAAAAATAGAGGAAATATTGGGGGCGGCAGGACCACTTCCTACGACACTGGGACTAGTGATTTACTAATCGCGGTGGTGGGAGGGAATTTTGAACAGATATTGATAATTCGATTGACAAAATGCTGTTGACCGCAGCGGTGCCATGGACCCGATAAAATTAAATTAAATGAAAATGAATCTTGAAAATGCGTGACTCACATGTACTTATTTAATATATTGCATTTTTGCGATTTGAAACAAACTTTGTGTTATTTAGTGTATGTAATTATTTATTAAATATTTACAATAATCAATACTAAAAAAAATCCTAAAATAGATTTTACAAATTGCTGCTATAACACAAAAGCTTTATATTCGGCTCGATATTTGCTGCGTGACACCTGTATTTGCTCAAGGCACACCAGTGTGCCGCGGCCAGAGACAATTTAGCCGTGGCACACCGGTTGCAGAGGACTGGTCTAAATCATTTTATTTTTCACGGATACATTTTATTAAACTATGTTGTGAATGTAATCTAATGTTTCTTCTTCTTCTTGGGCTCAGTTTTTTTCAGAATACTTTTTGCCTTTGCTTTGAGCTTTTTACATGCTCTGTAACAGATTTCTTTCTTTTCGACGCTTCAGGACGACGCTTGACTACACAAACTTTTCCCATTCCATTTATATCACCAAATTTTATTCAGGAAATTCTGGCGTTTTGTCTTTTTGTTTTGTTTTGCATTTTGTTTTGCTGGCGTGTAAGGAGAGGAAGAAAAGCAATTAGTGGGAGACAGGGAAACATGGAAGTGCCACGTGGCGGCCATATGCTCTATATAGGGACCGAATATGGCCAAAGAAGAAGAGGATATGATTAATTAATCACTCGTTTTTAAATCTCAGTAAAAACATAAAATACATAATATGTTCATATAATTTATATGACATTCTTCATCTCAGAAATATTGTAAATGATTTCCTTTTTAATTTGGGACACAATTTCTAGTAAAAAGCTGCCACATATCTAATACATAGTCAAATTTTTTGGTAATTTATTATTTCAGCAATCATTGGATTTCATTCTAACCATCTGGCGAATGAAATAATAAGTTTAATGATTATTCCCAGTTAACCAAACCGGCTCAAAAATATTCTTACAGAAGTGCTAATGTTGAATCGTGAAAATAATCAACTTGCTATTATAGAATTTTGAAAACACTCATTTGATTTAGGCATGGCTTAAAATTCTACCCCACCCCACTGTCTGCTTATAAGATGAATAAGACAACGTTGCACCCTTGAATAGCAATTTATTTTATTAATCAATAAACTAGTTTTTCTATTACTTCAGTACCATTATTTTTAGAAGACGGTACTATATAACTGAAAAGAAACGATGACTGTCTTATTATAATATTTGAATTAATTTATTAATATGAGTTTTTGAATATGTGCTATGTTTTCAAAAGTAAGAGAAGCCAAAAATTTGTTGTCAAATTACACTATGAAAAAAAATCATATTCATAGGCATTTAGAAAAAAATATATATTTAAAAATAAATTGCCTTAATATTGGTATTTATTTTGTCATAATATAATAATATATTGTTATATTCACAATTGGTTTGTGCTGTTGTCAGAGAGGTTCGTCCGAGAATAAATAATCATTTACACTTTATTGAAAATATATCTTTTAAATATGGTTTTTGTTTTGGTTATTAAAAATAAAATTGTTTTGTCACTTTATAAATATTTTTTTGGTATAAATGTTTTTTCAACAACGTGAACACATAAAAGATATGTAAAATTTACCAACACTACATTCGTAAGAGATTAATTTTAGTTATTTTAATACAAATATAGGCAGTAAATTTCAGGTTCGATGATAATCGTATAAATTGAACTATAGACTAACTTCTCGTATGGCAATATCTGTCAAGTTAATATATATTGTCTCTGGTTAACTTTTATTTGTCAAAACGACGTTTCCAAAATAACCTATGTGTCTTCCCGTTTTGTGATTATATGTGACATACTCCTTTAGAAATGGGCGGAGGGGATCTGGTAAGTATTATTAATGGAATCGTCTTTACATAAATATTGATTTATATAATGTGAAGCCTTACCTGTCGAGGTAATGCTATATTATTACGTACGTATTTGTTTTTCGTAACATAAGTGTATATTTTTCAGAACACGAAGAAGTCTTGGCATCCTAATACAATCAAGAATCAAGAGCGGGTGTGGAAAGCGGAACAGGCACAAGCTCACGAAAAACAGCGTATTAATGATTTGCGCAAAGAGATTAATGATGAGCGGTCACGCGAAGACCTTACACATCATGGGCAGTCGTCAGGGGTGCTGGCTGAAAACCCCAACAAGAAAATGGATTGGATGTACAAGGTGAGAAATCCCCCAAACAGTGATATCAACCAATGATTATAATGCTGGGGATATCTTATATATCAATGGAAATAACACACTACGAAGGCGTAATTAATGTCAAACAACACTATTTACAACAGTGTAACTTTACAAGAAAAATAATTTAATGATATTGAACAACTATTAGTCTAGTCATCATATTGATTTGGTGAAATGTACTAGAATTATTCTAGTGACTAGAATGATCTGATACAGATATCACTTCCCTAAAGCAAAAGTGGGATACGTCAAAAATACTAGTTTCGAGATAATTGAACTCTAAGGTTTGTGCTGTACCTTTTAAATAGCGAACTATGGTTTTATTTAGTTTCTTTTACGGTTTATAATAAAAGATAATAGTAGGTTTTGGTATACTATTAGCTGTATCTACTTATTTTACTAATCTCGTTAATGCTTTGAAGTTACAGGTCAATATCAATAATTGTAAATGTAAGATTTTTCTTTTCAATGGGCCATTTTCTTTTAAAATTAAAATATTTCAGTGTTTCATTATAAAGGTTTACCTTTCAGCAATCGATTGGCATTCTTATCTTAAAATCGACTTTTTTCTATTTATCTCACTGTTGTTTTATAGTAGCGATATGTAAGTTAAACGGAAATGTTTGAAAAAATCAAGTCAGTTTTTAATTTAATGCTGGAGTCATATTTTTTTGAACCCTGATATAAATATGAAATTACGAATGGTAGAAGTAATTGCATTGCTATGCAATACAAAGTTTCTTACTATCCAGGATTTAACCAATATTGAATAAAGGTTTCATTTTGAAAAATAGCATTGTGAACAAAAAAAAACACTCCTGTGTAGATCAAGTTGATTGTCTTTCAGCCATTGAATATACACAGCTGCAGTTATGGCAGCTTGAATTAAATACAATTTTGTTTCAGCAACCGAATGAATCCATTGATCGAGAACAGTACCTGCTCGGTAAAGCAATCGACAAAACATTTGAAAAGATAGTGACTACCGAACAGGCCAATCAATCGTACGTCAAAGCGCCTCCTAAAAATCACGTAGAGCATGAATGTATTCCATTTTCAATCAGAAATCTGACAGGAAACTTAACCGCTCACGAAACCCAAGTGGATATGGCTCGAAAAATGTTGGAAGATCCTCTGGTGGCTATACGAAAGAGAGAACTCGAATCGAGAGCCCAATTATTACAAAATCCTGTCAAATTGAAAGAACTCACGATGCTTCTAAAAGAAGACCAAGTTAGTAAAACCATTACGTTTTTTTTTTATTCAAACCTTCAGATCGCATTTTATTTTACAATCTAAAACTAAAGGCCTTGACAGCCATTGAATTTTCTTGAAACAAAACATGTTTTACAGTACACATTTTGATAATGGAGATTATTGCATTTGATTGATGAAGTATTTTTAACAGAAATGTATGAATATACAATCATTCTGGACTTGATATTATAAAACCCAGTTGACAGTTATATCGCTACTGTTCTGGCAGAAGTTGGTAAGTAACAGATTGATAGTTCTGAGAAAACAGCAAATGAGAAATTTCAGCTTTTATGATGAAACGTTTTAGCATTGTTATTTTATGTTACAAAGATTATTATAATATCTAAATATAAATACATTAAAATCGATCTGACTGAAATAAGAGTTTAAAATAAGTAGACAGGAACAATTGACTATAAAAAATATTTTTTGTCAAACTGGTATAAGCAATGCACCGAATGAGTTATTCCAGGCAAAGAATTTATATTAAAGGATCTATTTGTATACTTAACTAATTTTTTAAAAGTTTTGTTACTTAATAACTTCTGCCAGAAAGATGACAATATTGAATTATGTAAATTTAATATTAATGATTATTTAATTCACAAAGTATCGAAGTATTTTTGATTTAGATTAATTAATAATTGTTTAATGCAAGCGACCCCTTCAATTTATTTTTTCTCTTTTAAAACAAAACAAATTTTACAATATTGAATATTCATATTCCTTCAATTTTACAAATGAGCCCTTGAGAAGTGAGCCAACTAGTAAAATGGTAAAATATTTTTCTTGGACTATTAATATTAAGTACAATCACATCTTTATTTGGTGTTTTTGTGGATTGCACATTTTAATTTTACGAAGATTACACTATTGCAATGTGTATTAACTGAGGCTACGTCACTTTTACGATACTTTAAGACGTGTAGAATATTACAACGCATCTTATATTTTTCTAAAGTACCACTTTGCTCACTTCACCTCTAATGGGCCCAAACGATAATTTTTACATTTTCGCCAGTTAAAAGGGACTTCTCATTGTAGTAAATAAACAGTTGTTGAGATTCAGCTTTTTTTTATTCTTATTTATTATTCTTTTTTTTTTATTATTTCAGGCATTGAGGAACAGTAGAAAGAAGAAAAGTAAGAAAAATAAAAAAGAACATTCCGATTTAGATAGTAAATTGGCTAAAAAACTGAAAAAGTTAAAAAATGTTCAGGATTGTGGGTTAGACTTAGACGATTTACTGTCTACAAAAGGCAAATCTAAAAAGAAGAAGAAAAAAAGTAAAAAGTCATCTGACACAGATTCAGATTCAGATAGTGACGATCATGCAAACAAAAGAAATCAAAGTAATCGGAGATATAAAAGGGATTCAAGTTCCGAGAAACACGAATTGTCCAAGAAAAAAAGGAAAAAGAATAAAAAGTCCGATACAGATTCTGACTCGGATTCCGATAACGATGATCACACAAATAAAAGTCACCAAAAGAATCGGAGATCTAAAAGAGATTCGAGTTTGGAAAAGCATGAGCTTACCAAAAAGAAGAAGAAGAAAAGTAAACATTCCGATTCTGATAATGATAAACATAGAAATAAAAGTCTTCAAAATGAAAAGAAGTCCAGACGCGGTGCTAACATTGAAAGAAATGATGAATCATATAGGGATAACAAAAATGGAAGCGGTGTAAGACATCGGAAACATGATGAAGAAAAATTGTCAAAAAATGATAGGAAACCCAATGATAGATCCAAAAGTGATATGTCAAATTTGGACATTAAAAAATCAAATTCTCACGTATCTTCTTCCCACAAAAGATCTTATGAACCTTCAAGAAGATATAATGACGATGATGATGATGATGAACCGCAAACTAAACATTACGGTTTAGTCAAAGCTGACGGTAGTCGAATTGAAATTACCAACAGTAAACAAGTAACGGAGCCTGTGAAAAAAACAGCCGAGGAAAAAAAGTGGGTCAAACCGAACAGAAGTAGATTGAACGAAAAAGAAATGGAAGAAAAACGCCAAGAGATGATGGAGAACGCCACCAAAAGGGACACGGAGAGGGAGAGGAATGTATCTTATTACAGAGATCAGGATAAGAAACGGGAAGACAGAGATAAGAGTGTAAAGTACAAGGACGATTTCGTAGAGAAGCATTTACGCGTGGCCGCAGATCACAGCAGCCTCGAGGGGAGAATAAAATCTAATATCTATAATATACAAAGATCAAACAGACACATGGATACTAATTTTGCTAAGCGATGAGAATCAAATCGTTTAATATATTTTTATGAAGGATGTGTTTAAAGGTTTAATAAAAATAAACAAATTTTAATGATAGATTATCATTCCTTTATTTCTCTATTTTTACTCATCATCACTCCGGACCCGCTTCCAACATGAATGCATCTAAAAGCATGAAATACTAGGTACATATATATAATATAAGTTATGATATATTCTATTCATATAGGATATTACTCTAAACATTTTATTCTAATAATAAATTTACCTAGTATGATATTACATTGGTTGACGTTATGTACATTTTTTATGATCTAATAGAAAAGTGTAAATTTTCTAACGCTTACAAAAATACATTTGATAGAAAATATAGAAAATATCTTGCTGACTCTCATTTGCCATTAAACCGATTGAAAATCACCCTTCCGTCGGCCGGTTTACAATCTTCTTTCTTCATAATAGTTTCCATTTTATCTGCTCACTCGTTATGGAGCAGGCAAATTTCTTATTCCAGAGGAATTTGCTCCTTGATTATCTAGAAATGATAAAATTATGTGTGAATTTATATACAATTGCTTATAAAATTTAAGTATGTTTCCTCTCTCAATATCGTCTGAAACGTTCAGATGAATCAGTTTTTATATTATAGTTAAATGTTTGTTAATAAAAGTGCAAGGAAATCCAACAATCAATTATCTGTAATTTGTTATTTGAATACCATAAAATTATACAAAATTAAGTCTTCAGGTTTCACAAAATTTCCTTTATTGGAAAACCGTCATCGTTGTGCAGCCTTCAATAAAGATTTAGATTTATAATTGAACAATTCGTTAGTTTGCAGTATGAATTTATTTTTAAATAATTTCTCTGCAAACTCTGCTCTGGCTTTATTTAAATGACCGAGACCTGCACCTTGTTTTTTAGAATGTGATGAAATTTGTATCAATATTATATATTAAGATTGAAGATTGTGTTGATTGTGAAGATCAACCAAAATACTACATTGAGTTAGTGAAAAAAGACTCATCAGCAAGCATTTATAATCGAGTGATAAATGTTTCACTTGGTACATTGTACCGTGGTATGCGCAAACAGATATTGAAAAATTCTGTCGGTCGTTCAACACAGGCAGCATTGTGCGACTGCTTTTTTAGCTCACAGAGGGTTCTTGATGGGTGTAATTTTTTTTACACATGATGGTGAGTCGAATAGAAATCAAATCTACATTGCAGATAATCGTTGACTTATCCCTGTATCCAAATACTCAACCGAACAGAAGAGGATAGATTGAGTGAGTGAAGATTCTGAATTTGCAACTCGACTGGTGCGTCACATGCATAAGATGTCATTATATTTCATTGGGAAATAATTGCATAGCTGAAATAAAATAAGGATCAACAGAAATTGTTATAAATGTTGGGTGTCTGAAATCTGCTGTCAGTTTGCTTTGGATTTCAGACGGAAGTGATAGATAGGGTTTCACAGAAAAACATGGATCAAGCGTACACAAAGCAATAAGGTATGTATTTAGTTATGAGTTTTATTCTACTCCGGCGTCATTAGTGTGGAGTACCTTGGCACACATTTCTGTGTAGATAGGGTCCGTATCCCACGGCCCGCGATCCGGCAGAGGGATGGCGCGTCGCCGTAGTTCCGCCACCATCTCGGTGATGTCCATTATGGGTAGAGGATCCACACCGTGGATTAGTGTCACCAGATACTCCACATAGTGAGCCCTAATCATAAGATATTTTCGAATTGCTGGTTACATTTTCAAAATATACCGAATTTTAGGGACCTTATAATTGTCTACGTGCTACGTTTTCGCGGCGTCTAATAACTTAAGCTTGATCGTGCGAGGATGACTTTATATCTTATTGCTTTGTTTGATGTGAGCTTAGAATTATTTTAGTAACTCAAGCTTTTCAAATCGATCAAACAGAAGAAATGTTTTTATAAAACCTGTAGGAGGCGGGTTCTGTATAAACCGTCGAGGCTACCGTACGGTTTCGGCGGTAATCTTATGTCGGCTCGTTTCACGATGGTCTCTAAGTCATCAGTACTTAGAATCGTTAAGGAATCCAACTCATTATATCGTATCACTCTACATAAATACTCTATGTAGTGATTCCTGAAAATTGATCATTTTGTAATTTTTCAAATGATATTACGACTTTTAGATAATTGAGACCTTGCTTGAATGTTTTGATAAAATTTAATACGCATGCAAGTAAATTGTTAATGTAGGCTCATATTCAAAACGTAATACAATAATCTAATAATAAGACATTAAAGCAAGGCTGTTCAACAATTTCATGATAAAATCACGACCACTCACACCAGAACTATTAGAATAATATTTCAGAAAACTTTTATCAGCTAGTAATTTAATAAAATTTCCAAAGAGTTAGATACTAAAGTCCACTGCAGTTAATGTTGAACTGCATGAATGCTTCATAAAGTAATCATAGAAATTACTTACAAACAATGCTCGGAATTATATCATTGTTTCTCACTGATGACAGTAAATTTCCAGTGTAAAATAATATATTTATCATAAAGAAATCAATATAATGTAGAATTAATAACTACTTCAACTCGAAACAATTCTCCGTATGAAGATTTTGCGAACATTTAAATTTATATGATAAATCTAAAAGGATGCTTTTTTTAATACGAAGGAAGACATATCATTTGAATACTCATCAATTTCAATTCAATCAAATTCAATTCATCAATCAATTCACAGGATTTTTCTACTCGCTTGATACATATAATATATCATCTTTTGTCAAATGTTTGCCTTATCTATCAATTGCAAAGTTTTCGAGATTTACCAGTGTTATTTGTTTATTCAAATACGATTAATATTACTTCTTAACAATCAAATTTTGACTGCATGTTTTTCCAGTCTCCTCAAGAATGATAGAGCGATGTATGGTTTATTTCACGAATCAATGTAATCTAACATACATCTAGTTGTGACTAATGTTCCCTCTAAGAGAAGAAGTTAGCTGTGCGGAAATTTCAAAGGCTGCGCGGACCGATCAAATATTAATTGAACAACTGTCTTGTAGTGCGCGCCAACCCGGAATGAGTGCGCGCACATGCATTATAACAGAGCGCGCAAAAGTTTCACCGGCTATACCACCACCAGAATAAATTAATTGCCATTATACAGTGTGGTTAATTATTGTCATTATAAAAAATAACCATTTCGTTAAGTATGTCTAAATACCGTTATGTGATGCACGAAATTTTTAATTTCCTTTCAAAGTTGCACAACCAATGTATTTTGCGCACACAATCTTTGGAAAATTAGAGGGAACATTGGTTGTGACCATCGCCACTGCCAATTATTATATGTTAAATAAAAAAAAAATTGAAACCTTACTTGCATAGTCCCGCTTGGTTTTTCCCAATATCCGAATTGCACACGCTATCAACTAAGCCGCCCGGGGTTTCTCTCTGAAGTTGAGTGGGACAGCGTGGAATTGAACTCGTACCTTGGTTATCAGCCACTCTTAAAGGAGTATCCGTCTTGAATTCTATGCTGTTTAGCTGTTAATGTAAAATAGTAACCATTTTTTCAATAACGAATGGCAAGGTTTATTGAGACCGAAGCAGTATATTATTCTACGATTAAAGCTGCTACGTACAATATCCTTTAGAGCAGTGCTTCCCAAAATTTTTCATACTACAGCCCCCTAAATCAGAAAAAAATAATCCGCGGCCCCACTGAATACAAAACATGTTCTGCGGCGGCCCCACTGAATACAAAACATGTTCTGCGGCGGCCCCCGGAGAAAACCTGCGGCCCTCAGTTTGGGAAGTACTGCTTTAGAGGTGTATGTACATGTACGTCGGCGCAATTTTTCTGCTAAGGAGTATGGACATAGTTTTGACTCAACACAGTAGTCTGTCTGTGAGCATAAATATTCATTCGAAAAAGTCACACAATTGTCATGTAAAAAAAAACCTGTAATGTAAAGTAAGGTCAGAATATATCTATTCACTCCTCTAAAGCAGTGTTTCCCAAACTTTTGACATATGTGTACTCCTTCTATACTTTTCGTAACGAGTACCCCTCGTCAAAAAAATGCATATATTTTCTTTAATAACAATCAAAATATATAAGCAGTTTGTTGCACCAGGCACAGCCAAAGCCCGGTGCAGCGTGTACCCCCACCAAACTATCCACATACCCCAGGGGGTACGCGTACCACACTTTGGTAAACACTGTTCTAAAGGATAATATTATAACTTCTGAGATTTTTCACTATGTAAACTGTGCTGAAATGATGAAATGTGTAATTTTGCTAGGCTATTAGAACTGTATTTAAAAAGTGAAAGATAGTTAAAGAAAATAGAATGTTATTACCTGTAGCAATGTCTGTAACTGGTTTGGTTCTTTATCCCTAAGATAAAAGAGACAGTTTCTGGGATGATGTGAATGCAGTCCTAAACGTGCACAGTAAGGGCTTAAGCCACATTTGGCTCCCATCATGAATGGCTTATCACAGCCGCAGCAGAATTCGTACTTGCATTGACTGCATGTAAAATGCATACAGCCTCCCCTGTAATAATACAAAAAATCAATCATTTATAAAAAAATATGAGAGTCGAAATGAACTTTCAATGCATGATGAATGGGCTTGAGGACAGACAGTGCCACATATTTCCCTTTTATTTAAAAATGCGCTGTCGTCATCTGTCACATTAAATGGCACATGCTCATGATCATAAAGTTTTATTTTCTCATGATACTCCCACAGCTCTTCTCGGCTCGCTCTTTATCCTCTCTCCGGCTCCTTCTCTCCCGTTCTCCTTTTAAGTAGATTTACTCAAAGAGGTAATTTTTATTCAATATCTATAACTGTTGGGTAAATGGGACCGTCTGTACATGTCTTTTGAGAAGTTCTTGTTTTCTTATAAGAGATAATTTTTATTAAAGATACAAAATGCATGCAAAAGTTGATAGTGTGTGTTTTTTGTGAGTGATTTCAGTTTCAAATTGAAGTTTGATCCATACCTTGAAAGATCGAATCTGAATTTGCACTTGGGGCAGTCGATACCGTGATCCTCTAGGTGTTTATTGACGCCTGCGACTTGAATATCTGGATCATTTGATTCCTTCCATTCGGCAAACTTTTCACAAGTTAGTCCATCATGTTGAGATTCCCACTAAAAATATATGAATTGCACAAAAATGAAACATGACCACAATGTTTAAATGATAAATCAATAAAATTATATATTAGGTAATAGTGAATTTGGGATTATTTAACATCGTTCTTATGTGTGTTCGGTCAGGACCAGCGGCGTAGCCACCTCATAGCAAAATCATGCACTGCATGAAGTCTCAGGGAAAAGGGGGGTCCAAATTTCTACAAACTCAATATAACAAATTGCGTGGGGGAGGTCTTGCGTAACATTTGCACGAGGGCTCAAAATTTCTAGCTACGCCACTAGTCGAGACTAAAAAATGAATGACACATGCGGGAATGATAGATTGGGTTTGGCTGCACTACAAAAATTGCCTGATATTGTTCACTTACGGGCTTCCTGCATAGCGCACACGTCATTGAACGACAGTCTGGACAAACTAATCTCTTTTGCCTGGGGTTGGCAATAAATCCGGAAGAGCACTGAAAGTGGAAAAAAATCAAGTTAGAATGGTAAGTTAGATTGGAAATTATGAAATCAATATTATTTAAAAAATAATAGGTATATATATATATATATATATAATCATTTTGAAAACTGGATTGATTTACATACCTCCACACACCATTTGAAGTTTGGGTCTTGCATAAGAGTTCTGTCTCTCAGTTTTCTCTGGAACAATTCATGGACATTTTCCTCGAGTATGTTCTTGAGAAGAATGTCAAGATTGGAAAAGTATTCCAGCACTTCGTCTTCGTTTTGCTCATGGAGCTCCGGAATCTTACAGAATGGGCAAATGCAATCAAAAATACTTCTATCTGTTATTTGAATTGTGAAATAGTTCTTGGAGCACTCCTTACAGCACCTATGAGTACATTTCAGCATCGATATCATCTGAGAATAAGAAAAATGAACATTAACAATAATTATGCAACAGATATTTAGCGCATGTGTATATTTTTGTCAATAAAATATCAATTATAACTCACTTCCTTCATTGGATATTTTCCTGTGCACAGTTCACATTCCTGCTGCAGATATGATATCGCAGCCTCTAGAGTAGTGCATTCGTTGGCCGCTTGAAGTGCCGTAAATTTATCAAACTTCATTTGGAAGAGCCCCACTGCCACTTCCGCTTGTTCCCACGACGGTACGATCCCTTCAGCCAGCAGCATTCTTATCTGGCGCTAGTGTTAAAGATCATCTTTGAGTTTACCATTATCTAACTCTACTATATTTAAAAAAATAAGATTTTTCTATGCCGCAAGTCAATAAAAATTATTCATACAAGAAGAATCAATGAATATTAATACTACGCTTAATAATGGCCTAATTATTTATTTTTTATTAACTGCAGTGCAAATTTAACTGACCTCTGGAGAATCTTCTTTGAAATTGATCGTTGAGAGATCAATACTCTTGCGTAACTTTTCCAAGAAGTGATCCTCGCTTTGATCACTCAACGGGTCGACCTCCATCTCAACCTTGATGACCTGAATCGGTTTCGGTGCCTCAGGTCTCTTCGGCTTCTTCTTCTTTACCTCGTCATCCGTTTCAGTGAAATAGTCATCGCTCAGACACGTTTCAACAAAATATGGTTTCAATTTCCTTTCGCTGTCATTGGTTGATTTGTCTTTTCCTTTTTCATTTTTGGTAGAAATTTTGGAGCTGGTTTCGGGACTGTCTTTTTTATTCGATCCTGACGAATTCGGTGACTGCTTAGAATTGACTGGGATGGGGATTTTGGCTGTTTTTTTATCAGTCGGCTTGACTATAGACACGTTTACTTTGTTGAATAAACCTTGTTGCAGCTTTTTGACGTGACCGCTTTGAAAGTTTCCAAACGGTAAAGATTTGTCAGCGAGCTCGGCTGTCTTCTTGATTTGATTTATTTTCGACGGCGCCTTCGATGTGTTCTTAGGTTGACTCGGTTGCTTTTCTAGCTTAGGTATTTGCGAAACAAAAGTCTTTGAATTTTTCCTCGGCTTCTTTTCTTCCACAAGAGCGCTGTCTGCGTTGACAGCCTCAGACAAACTCACTGACGGTAAATTGGATTCTAAGCTTTGGGATGAATTTGGTGGAGGCGTTATCGGAGGAGTAATAAGAATTTTACTGGAAGATGGGACATTATTTTTATGGATTGTATTTTCAATTACGATCGTTGTTTTAGTTTCTTTATTAGCCGAGCTGACAGTGGGACTTGGAACTTCAACATTATTATTAATATTAGACACATTTTGTATTTCGTCATTTGAGTTGTTTACAGTATCATCATTTGCATTACTGTTGTTATTATCATCTACATCAGCAATATTTTCAGTGTTTTTATCATTTACGATTCTTACAGAACTAACATTGGGAATATTTACAGTTTTGTCTACAGAATTTACTGAAGCGACTTCATTTTCTATATGTGATTCACTTGTTTCATTGTCTATTAAATTGTCAACATTGACTTCATTTAAATTATAATTTACTACCTCTGGAGTTGACTCTGCGACTTCAGACACATTAGTTTGCTTCTCTTCTTCTCTCGGAAGAATGACGTCTTGGAATGATTGCATATTATTCAGATTTTCTGTTATATCTTGAGATGCGGTAAGAACTGCAGAGCTCGCGTCCGGACGAGCTGAATTGTTCGAAAAAGTAAGATTTTTATTCGGTTTATCGATTGCATTTTCAGTTATACGATTCTCTGAAAGATCAGGTGAAACTGCTAACAGTTCTGTGTAATTGTTGACATGGACAGAAGCAGGGGAATCATTTATATTTTTAACCTGATCGGTTAAACTCTCTGCAAGCTTATCGAACATATTTAATTGCACTTCAGCGGCAGGGTCTTGTCCATCGCTTTCAGATGATGCTGAATACCGATCGGACTCGTCATTGGATTCATCCGATTCATCATTTTCATCGTTAGCGTCTCGTTCCACTTGTACGTTTTCGATAGGCAGTGCCGTCGATTGAACAGATTCGTTTTGATCTGGAGGGCTATCGGTGACTTCGGGAGTTTTCACCGAGTTGTTTCCCGCTCCGTTGTCATCGTCATCAGTGGAGGTATCGGAATCTGATTCCCCGGAGTTTAATTCACTGAAAGAATCGATAGACGATTCTCTGCTCTTCGGTTCGTGGACGCTTGAAGCTGGCATCGCTGAGGAATCGGTTTCGTTACCGTCATCCGATTTATCATATTCATCGGAAGATTCATCGTCAGACCGATTGTTGTCCGAGCTGTAAGAAGCGATGTCAGATTTGATTTCATCCCTCATTTGTTGAATTAATCTCTGAGTGTCTTCCATTATATTGAACAATTGCGGTTTCTTAGATGAATCCGTCATCAAATCGTCACTGTTACTGGTAATATTATGGGTACTGCTCGATGAGTCTGCAGCAATTGTAGACTTTCCAGGAGACATGTTTTCCTCCGTATTTACAGAATTTATGTTGCTTTGATTGAAATCGGAGTTTTCAATATTGTCTGTTGAATTATCAACTGTATCATTGGATAAATTACTATCTGCGCTGATCGCAGTTGAAGATTCTTCCGTATCAGGAACAATTATTGGGTTTTCGATTGATATATTAATATTTTCATTTACAACTGGAATAATTTCTTTTGCATCCAATGCATCGGTATTTGAAGTTACAGTTTCTGACTCATTCAGTGAAGATGGAAAATTTTCATCCACAACTTCTGCGGTATCAGGCACAGATGAAACGTTACTTTCAAAAAAATCCTCTACAACATCAGACACGGAAGGGAAGTCATCTTGAACAATGTCAGTATGCAGAGCACGAGGTAGACTCTCATTATAAGTGAAATTATTAATCACCGCATTGGGTTCAATAATGTTCTCTTGCAATACTGGGGTGCTCTCTCGTTGATTTGATGTGTTAGTATTTTTTTCAAGCATTTCATTCATCAGCTGATGGAATTCATTGTGAATCTGCGGCATGTCATCGAAATCAGATTTAGTATCGCCGTACTCAGATTCCGAATCACTTGTTTCATTGGTACCGACATCTTTCACCTGAACAATTTCTGCCTGTCCCAACTGTTTAATTTTCTCATTATTATCAGCGGTCGGAGCAGACACGGAGGCGGTCTGATCGGAAGTTGAAGTTTGCGAGTTAACAGTAGTATTATTAGCTTCATTTACTTTATAACTATTAATAGATTGCGATTGATTATGATTTTTTTGACTATTTTCAATTTGTCTATCATTCAAAGAACTATTATTATTTATTTCAGGTCGGTTGTGCGTTTGATCATTTCTAGAATCGTCGGCGACTTCATTTTTTGGAAACGTTTGATTGAAGTTTTGAGTAGGGAAAGTATCTACGGGATTGACATGAGAAGATTGTTGCGGCAATTTATCTGGAGATTCGGTCGGTTCATTTGATCGGGTCGGGTGATTGTTTTTTCCATCAACCTTTTCCATAATATTTCCGATATCTCTCAAAATGGGATTGCTTAAATTGTTCATGTTCGCTTTTTGAATGAGCTCTCTGAGGCTATCGAGCAAGAAAGTAGAAGACATTTCGTCGGGGGCATTTTGGGGCTCACGCTCCCCGGACGATTTAGAAGAGGACGGGGTGTCAGGTACCTGAATGGCCGATGAACCTTGATGTAATAAGATATTTTGGACACTTACCGATCGATCTGCTTTTACAGACGCTTCTTTGGCCAACGTTGCCTCGTCAGCGTAAGTCTTTATAAAATCTAGTAGTGTACTCGGACCTGACAACCCCACTGAAAGAGTAAGAGTACAAATAAAATTCACAATATTAATTCATGTTATCTTTAATCCATAATGATTCAGGTATTCAGGTATAGATATGAGAAAAGTAGCTTGAATCACTCTACAGAAGTTACTATTCATAAAATGGAAAAGTGAATAAAAAAGTTCCCTTCCATCACTTTTTATTACATTTATTTTTATTTTACATTAATATAGAAGACGCATATTCTTTTGCGATTTCATTAGTGGTTTTATAAATGTCTTATATTATCATAATTAGAAAGAATACAAGTACTTTTAACGATACCAAAATCTAAGAGGAGTATTTGAATAGTTTTCCTTATGCCAAATCTAAAAGAACAAGTTAAATTTGTGTAAATTATCAAATTGAAAAAAATACTATAATGTGTTGACTTACCACCCTCTGCATTTTGTCCGCTAGGAAGCGCTTTTGCAAGTCCTTCCTGAATTCCCATAGTAACTCCCGTATTGCCACTTTCATTTTCTGCACCCGAAGGTGGCCCCCAAATCCTCATCAGAAACGGCTTTAATTGCGTCTTACTTAATTCTAAAAAAGCCGCCTCAACATCCCCATGATGACCAGTCAAACATGTCAAAATTTCTTCCCTAGTAAACTTACCCCGCGATTGCAATTCTAGAAACTGTAAATTAAATAAATCTTATGTAAGTTCTTGGACACAGATGCATTTTCAAATCGTCGACAGTTATGACCGGTAGCATTATCGAATCTATCCATTATAAGGTAAATTTTTGAATAATTTGATCCGGTATTTTAATATAGGAATATAGTACGAAATACTAGAAAAATAATTGCATCATACTACTTGACAAGTGTAATACACTGTTTATAAAAAATAAAACATATTGTTTTATACTAATTCCACGATTATTATATGAAATGATCATGACCTATTTTGTTCAAAAGAAAAACAATAAAAAAAACAAAGCTATTTATATACTAATGTGTGACTAATGAGAAGGTATACAAAACAATTGGTTCAATTTCAATTAAATTATGAAAAAGTTACAGACTAATAGTATTAATAACAAAAAAATACTAAAACCACACAATAATAGTTATTTAGATATTTGTGCTCACCTTTTTTTGTCTCTGCTCAACACATTCAGCAACGGCTTGCCACACGCTGCCTTTGTGTTGCTTGAGAGCCTCTTTGGCCTCTATGTGAGAAATCGTGCCCACCGTGTTGTCTTTGCCTTCACGGCCGTAGTTTGTTGCGACAGTGAGTACAGTTTCAACCATTTGTGCCCAGTTTTCTTTAAGCCACGTTATTGGATTTCCTGTCGTGCTGCTCGTCATAGCTATCTGAAGTTCTTCTGCAGAGAAATTGTTAAGTTCAGCTTCCTGAAAAGAAATTACAAATGTGGTTAGAAAAAAATACTTGAGCGTGTGTCATTCAAAAGTCAATTGGATATTTTTAGTCACTTAACAAATGTTGTTTCTGATGGTACAGTAGAACCTCGATAATCCGGATTGTTCAAAATGAACACAAACAGATGGGGGTGTAATTAAAACATTCAAATGTATATAGCGGAAAGAGATTCTTCAATATTGCTCGCAGATGAAAATAGTAAAGAAACCGTTATCAGCTTCCACAAAAAAAAAAGAAATACTATATGGCAATAGAGAGCTGGAATTTTTTAGATGTGGCAATGAAAAGACCATTAGTAAGATCCAGCAACGCAGTAAAAAGTGACATAGCAGACGTAATAGCACAATTTTTTATGTGTGCTGAATGCGACGTAGAAGATGTCACCGTACGGTTAAATTGCGTTTGAAACGATTTTGCATTTTCAAATATTGAATGATATGAAGACAATAAAATACATATCTGCCTCAGAGGAACAAGATACAAAATCAAAGAAGATATTTGTGAGTGGGGAATGCTTTTCCTACACATTCTGAAGCTTTTCACTATTTATATGACGTCACGAAGCACAAAAAGAAAAGCAAGAAAGTACACAAAAGTCTTACGTATTTATGTGATTAAGCCAATATTTAAAATTTTGTAAAAGTAAATTTTTAAGCACTGTATGGTTTATATTGTAAGTAACAAAGTAATTCTTTTAATAGCAAAGTATTTTTATAATAATGATAGTGATGTCATACGAGGATCACAAAATATTAAAAAGATTATTTTAGCATTTTAAATATATACTGTGGAGGCCAGCATTGATTTTATATTTCAGTGGTTGGTGAAATTATGAACATGTCAATCATATTAGGCATACTTAAAAATCGACTAGAATTTTTAACACTGCTCAAATCAAGTTTTAGATTGTTTCAATAATGATAATTTAATAATAAGGTATTGCCGAATTCAGAATTTATCTAAATGACTCTCACAATGGGTGAGAGTTTTTAATGTCAATTGGAATCAACCCGAGAAAAAAAGGCATCATATATGGCAGGGATGGCGAACCTATGGCACGCATGCCCGAGGTGGCACGTTTGAGAATTTGAATGGCACGCAAACGATATCCAAGTTCAAAAAAACTATTTTTTAAGTTTAAAAAAAAAATTGATTAAAAAATTCGTGAATTATTAATTTATTTCGTTTTATTAATTTTCAAATGTTTACCAAGATAAACGACGATCGTTTAAAAAATCATTTTTTATTTTTTCTATTTTGTTAAAAAAATTTGTGCTTGGGCACGCCACAAAATCGAGAAATAATATTTGAGGATTTTTGGCACGCGGAGGTGCCCCGTGGCGGCCATATGCTCCACATAGGGAGCGAACATGAATAAATTTGACTAATAAAAGAAATGACTAGTTGGTTAGTTGTATAGAAATAAATCTTTTTTCTAAATATTCATTGCTTAATTTTATGTAAATTTTACTAAATGGCTGGCAATATAATAGAGTGATCAACGTTGTCGGCTTCGGCTACGGAGGCTACAGGCTCGAATCCCAGTAGGGACAGTTTTTATAATTGATTCTTCATTGATGTATATGGTCTAATTAGTTAGAGCTTGCTCTACCGATCAGGTGGATCTGGGCTCGATTCCCGGTAAGGTCAATGTCAAAAATTGGATTTTTTCAATTTTAATTTGAGATCTAAGACATGGGTGTTTGTGAAGTCAATTCTCCTTGAGTTAATCTCATGTGACTTTCAAAAATTCTAATCGAGTATATCTCGTATGATCTTTCAACTTCAAAATATTTGACACATTGGTGTAAGCTGTAATGTCAAATATTTTTTTAAAAAATAATATTTTTTTTTTTAAATAAAATGAAAAAATGTCTTGAATTCCTCCCTCCTACCCATCCTATACTATAAACCACTATTCATGTCGTAGCCCTATCCTTCTATTTCTATCAGTTTTGTTAAAATAAACTCCAGGAGTCTGTATGCTTCATACTGGGAGTGGACATGGTAAAAAAATCGCTGTATTTAGCCAAACGTTCCAATTAAGAAGAATCAAATGCATTTTTTGAATTACTCACTCGAAGTAATTTGACTAGCTCCATTCCCTGCGTTTTCATGACATCACTCTGTCTACGCTGCATGAACTGATCCATGACATAAGACCCGGGAACTTCTCTCGGTTGGGACTCTCCTCGGTATCCACTGTAATCACTCTAATAATCAAATGACATTAAAATTTAATGTATTTTCAAGCTTTTATTTACCATGAGCGCTTTTTGCTCATCGTTTGAGCATTTAAAATTGATAACCACACATGATCTTTATAACACAATACCTGTCTACTAAGTAACATTTTATAATAGTCATATTTATAATCATTTTATATGATAAAATACTTATATGTAGATATTTATGTATATAGTTAAAATATTCAAAATAAAACATATAATTATAGAGAAAATTCACTTTGAACCTGTCAGTTTATTTTGTTTCCATAGATATAATTCTAATTCTAATATAAAAGAAGTAAATGAAAATATGTTATTCAGTTCATTAATTTCATAAAAGAAATTCCTCAAAGATAATTATATCATAGCTATTTTTCTCTTTAATTAGAATAATAAATAAAAAAAAGCCAGCAGTGAAATCTTTCATGCATAAACACTTTTAGTAGATAATCACACTAAAGATTTTGTTCCTGAATATTCTCTACAAACTTTTCCCTGAGGGAAAGTGTAATGTTGAAGTTTCTGTGTTAGTTATAGTTATTGATTACGGTAATAAGTAATTGCAATTATCACAAATATTACGACAATTACTCAAATCCATTAGCATGCTGGCAGCATCTCAGATGATAAACTTATAAACTAATATTTAATGCAATTACTTATTATAATCATCGATAGATGTCACTATCACCAGTACTCATTCCTTTAAAATGAGCATTAATTTTATTATTAAGTTCACGTTTATTCAAAAGTCATATCACCCTTTGGTTTTGCATTAAAAAGGGGTCAACAAATGAAGGTCTCCAATTCTCCTGTCTGTACAAATCTGGTCGTCGCAGGTCCATTATGCTTCTGTATGCTGCAGGCACATCGGACGGAATACCAAAATTTGCAGCCAACATTGAATTTGAGCGGCTTCTCATGGGTCCCATGTGGCCCAGTCTCTTGGTATCGCGGTCGACAAAGTCTTCATAACCAGCATAAGGGCTCTCCTCTCTCGGAGGTGTTGTAGGAACACTCTAAAAACAGCATATATATTTTTATCTATGCATCTAAATGCATACTTATCGAAATTCTGGACATTGTAAATTTAAAGATGCCAAATTTTGTTTATAAATGAAATACGATACTCGATAGAATGACAGTATGAAAATATATTTTATGAAACATCCAGTCTTGTATTGAAAATGTAAATATATTTTTTTAGATTATGTACTGTTAGATGTCTAATTGGTGTTTTTTTGATTGTTTGTACAATATTAATGAAACTGAATGATTTTATATATAATTTGTAACATTTGAAAGACCACTCGAGTAGTGCAAATAAGCTGTGGCTAAAAACATTGCCTAGTCTGTTGCCGTTGACGGGTGTTTCGTTTACGATTTTTTTCCACCTGACTGATCTTAAAAATAGGGCTCAGTGACAGCAGTTAGCTATGCACTACTCCTCTCTTAGTCCCATCCTTTTATCCTTTCTCTCCCCAAAAAAGAGAGGTTGAGTGACTGAGTAACTACCAGTTCTAGAAGAACTTCTGTTGAGCTAATCTCCATAATGCTCAAAATTGGGAGCAGTCATGATAGTTAAAATGTTGTTTTTATCCATTTTAAGTGTTAATTCTACAGTTTTGTTTATTGTTTAAAAATTAAAAGTACAGTACATGACATTACAGCCGATGCCAATTCGCCATGCACTAATATAATGAGCTTTATTTGTAAAAACCGGTTGTTAGTTTGAGCTAGAGATTAAATTGTATTTCATCTATAATATTACACAAAAAATCTGTCTTTTAAGTATATGAAAGAGCTTACGGCATCTATACTTCATATATATAGAAGATATTTACCCGAGCATCACTGGAATATGACTGTCGACTCAGAGATCTTTCACTCTTTTGCGAATTGGTCCACTGGTCTGCGTCGTGTGGTTTTCTAGAGTTGTGCAATGAATTTGATCGTTTGAGAGGTTTATTGAATCTTTTTCTCGGTTTTGGCTGTTCTGTCGACTTTGTTTCGTGGTTTTCACTATCATCATTTGCATTTTGTTGTTCTACGGGTGGCTTCACATTTTCTAATACATCATACGTCTGTTAAAAACCATATGAAGAATGAACAGAATAGAACAATCTACTTACATATTATCATATTGTTAGTGTTGCGTTCATCTGTATGCAGATATTTCGTGAAAAAAGGCAATTAAAAAATATTAAAAGTAAAACTAATTGATCTTAACACACGTCTCTTTACTCAAAAGAATTCATTCAAATAGAAGAATACTCTTCTTGAAACAAGTAAACATACAGCAAACCCCAAAAACAATAAATATTTCAAGGCACTGACAAAAATGTTGACGGAGGATAAAAGAAATTATAAATATTTTCCTACTTATTGTTCTTCTGAAACATATTTGAAGTAAAAAAGTAGGGGCTAAAATCTTATTTTAAAAAAATATAGCAATCTGTAAGAATTCAAAACAACTGAATGATGTTATAGAAGACAAACTCACACAGTGCCGAAACAAATTAAACTAAAATAAAAGAAAATGCAAAAGTATACCTAAAATAATAATTATATTTCAGGGTTTTGCTGTATATTAATCCTATAATTATATACAATTTTAGGTTATTTACTCTTACAAACGCTGCTTATGACCTAATTTGAAAATAAATTTCAGTGATATATGATCAAAACTTATGATTTTGAAGTTATGTCTTAAGTACTGATGAAGTAAAACAATAAAAATACAACTGTGGAAATTGAATTTTTTATTTTATTGTTTTTTTTTCAATTGGCGTAAATTTTTGTTGAAGATTAATGTTTACCTGTGTTGAAATGCTTTGGGGCAAAGGAGACGTTCCGGTGGACGTTGTTTCCTTTTTTTCTGGTTCATCTGCTTGTGCTTGAGTCTCTGTTGTGCTCTGACGAGCTTTGACTTGTTTGACTTTAGCGGTTTCTGCCTCTTTTGGAGGGGACGGTCCGCAACCTGTCGAAACCTTAGCAGAGTTTGATTTTCGTTTAGAAATCCTGGTTCTGCTGACAATACTGCCTTCTGATATTTGAGAAGGCCTCTGGATTGATTCTTCAACGCTGTTCATATCCGACAGAGGTGTAGGCGACCTTCTTTGCTTCGGTAACTGTAATGACGAGTTTCTTCCGACACTTTCACCTACAAGTTTATTATACTTTTAATGGGCACTCTGCTATTTGGGCGGCTTTAAGTTTACTAAAACTCTTCCGTCGATAACCGTGCTAATCGCATCGCACGTTGCGATTATGGAAACATTATAAGCAAAGGCTTGCAAATTTCTATACATGATACAAAAAGAATATTTATCGATTAGTTTATGGCTTTTATTTGGAAGACTGCGGTTACAATATGCACACAAAATATCACACACACACACACATCTATTGGAATGAAGGTATCGAGGCGGATCGGTGAGCTACTTGGTGCCGGGCAAAAATGATATTTTTCTGAGCCTACCTCGTTTGGCCGCCCGCGAAACCGTTTCATCGTTAGAATCCGTATCCGGCGTCGCGTTTGGCGCCCTTCCTGGCGGCGTTGCCACTTTTTTCTTGGAATAGTGCTCCGCGTCGCTGTAATCATACACGCAACTCTCGCTGCTGGATAATTTTCGAGTCCTGGTAGGTTCTTCTTTTTTCGGAACGGCGGCCGTCGGAGCGGGCGGAGCTGTTGGTGTTTTGCAGCAAACATCGCAGACGCGGGTTCCTGCTGCGTTCACGTATGTGCAATATTCACATTCCCAAGAATGTTGCGGAGTGGGAGGCGGAGGTCCCTCGAGAGCGTCATCGATGACGGGCGCTTCCTCGTTCGCCGTACTTTTTCTATCAGATTCAATATCCGACGCTGGGTAGATATTTTTCTCTACCGCCTCTTTGATGACGGATGCTCGGCTTTTTGGCCTACGCTGATCAAAACTCATCATCGATGAAGACTTTCTCTCTGAAGAGTCACTCTCTCGTCTGAAGTTATTATTGTGATCTTCTATAGGCACATTTTTCACTTCCATAGCGGGATGATTGATCCTCGCAATATTTTCTCGGTGAAAATCACTTCCTTGAGATTGTTTGCGCCTGTCAGACCTATTGCTGCCTCGCCTTAAAGATCTTCGGTCGTCTTCCTCCTCGGAATTGTCTTCCTGTTCAATATTAGTTCTTCTGCTGACTCGGGACCTTCTCGATCTTATACTGGCTGTGGGTGATGCAGCTCTGGAATTTGCTCTGGAGTGTGATCTGCTGGGTAAGCCTCTACTTGCACCTATAAAGTAGTTATTATTTCAATTTTGTAGATGATATTTCTGTGCATGTCAAATTGGTAAATTATATAATTATAATAGTCATCGAATGGTGATATATGTAGAAAAATAAACAATTATTTATATACCTGGGAAAAGCTCACATAAAGATTTCCCTAGTTTTTCAAAAATGAAATTAATGAAATCTGATTTTTTGGGAGTAGCATGTCATTGTTCAGAATATTTGTTATTTCATTGAATAATGACCAGTTTTCTGTTAATCAATACTGTATAATAGTTTATTGTTTTATTTTAATAATAAAATCAATAATCCCATTATTAAATGTCTCATTCTTGATGTAACTGCAAGGCTAATAATGTTGTCAATAAGAGTAAAAATTTGATATTGAACTTCCGTCAAGCACCCTCTGTCGATATCATAAAAAATGAGAATATAAAAAATATTTTTTAATTTTATTCAACGCTTGAAAAATTACACACCATTGTGTTGGGGTGGTAGCATTGTCGGGGGATACATGGGAACTCCGCACCACGGATTCATCCAAACTTGCGGGTTGTACCCTTCGGGAGGCATATTGAGGCTCACGTTACTTCCATATCTGCCATTCCACGGCACCCAATCTGTCGGCGGCGGGCCAGTCATGTGATGTTGACAGCTCACGCAACCCAGCTGAGCCATCGACTGGGCCTAGAAATCCAAAATATCACATTTAGGTTGGTTTGTTGAAAATTTAATAAATTCATGTATGAAATTGAAAAATATCTAATCCTTCTGAATTACATATTTGCGTCTCTAGGCGTTAGAGACATTTTAAATTCATGCTAGTTTATTAAAAAAACAATAGTCTTATCATATGCCTAAAATATTATGTTACTATTAATTACCTGAACCATGGGATTAAAATGTTGGGGTTGAAAAGGTGGCGGTGACATTGCCCCGTTTGTATTGAGATCAAAGACTGAAGCGCTCATTGTCCCTCTTTTCATAGCTCTCTGTGAAAGTGGTGATCTCATGCCCTCCGGATGGTTGGTTGCGATTTGAAGTCTCGGATTTCCGTGGACAGACACATTGTCCTCCTCCATCGGTTGTGCGGGAGCGTTGATGGAATTTCTGTTGGACGCTGTGCTCCATCTCTCATTATTCCAATTGTTGTTTTCAACCATCTTAAATGATAAAGTGGAAAAAGATTATTCAAATTGGAAAAAAAGACATACATTTGGTGTAAAGAAGTTCGAAATAACAATAAAATGATAAATACAAACAGCAATTAAATTGATATTGAGTCTATTTAATTCAAAATGAAATAACAGTGACACTAGGTATTCCAGATGACTGTTTAAGTTATTCAATTTTAGTAGTTTTCACTGTGAAATAACATTTAATTTAATGCTAGAAAGCAACCAGGCCAGATAGTTTTTATTGTAAATCTTATTTACAGTATGTATCTAAGTCTGTCGCTTTGTTTAGTAAATATGAATGTACATACCTGATTTCTTGGAGCGTTGCCAGCTTGAATATTCATATTTGAAAAGTCCCTTGACAAATCAGGAGCTGTACCGCGCATCATTTCTTGGTGGCGTTTATATCTCTGCTGTAGAGCAGAGTTACTCTCTTTATTGTTAATTAAAGGCTTTGCAAAAACTTCTGATCCTCTCATTGCATCTGGAATGTTTGAAAAGTTTTAAGACTATTTTATTTTTTAACCAAGATAGCTTAAAGTTTATGCACACTAAAAATCCACAGTTTCCTTATAGTTTTCTTGTTGTATGACATTATTATAACTAAATGTAAAAGGGTTTCCTGCGCTATAATATGTTTACAGTCTCTGAGAGTATTCTTAAATATGGAGGGCATTCGATGAAAATTGACTCACTGTTGTTTTGATTTGTAGGGACGGCTGGTAGAGGTCTTGTCGCAATCCGCTGTAAAGAAGCTGTTCTGTCCATCATACTCTCAGTACTCATTTTTCTATTAAGGGTTCCTCCGAAATTATCATTTCGCGTCGGTACCTGTTCAAAAAGGCTTAATTTATCGACATATTTCAATCATGCATTTTTGGTAAGTATTATTAGGTCCTGGAAAACGAAACATTGATACAATACATGTTTATTATTATTATTTTAACATATTTATTCAAATAGTAACAATTTAAGAGTAAGAACATAGGAAACATTTATTTTATAGTAGAATACATCACTCAAGATTAATTGACTAGAAAATGATATCAATTGTTTAATGATATTTTAACGTTAGCGCGGTTATACAGTGGATCCCCGATTCATTGTTATTTAAGGGCCACAGTTGATCTGGGTAAACGATGAATGCTTGATAATTTAATACTGTTCTTGTTTGCCAGAACTATAAAAATAACAATAAATGTGGAAAAACTACGACAGATTGGGGTTCCACTGTAAAAATGTTTATTGAAAGTATGTTTATTATATATCTACAGAGCCGGGATGACGACTGCTCTGACACCCAACCTGAATGGTGACAAATGTGTCAACATTTCCAATTGATTAACACATTTACTGGAAGATGGACAATGATCTGATTGATTGACAAACTATTAAATATGAATAAGAGTCGAGAGGATAATAATATCTCCTTTGACACACTGCTTCAGACATTTTTCCCATCAATATAGAATGCAATAACTTTTCAATTCTATCAATCGTTTAAAGTAATATTTCAAATAATATTTTGAATCAACAGTGAAAACTTTATTTCATGCGTTACGCATTTATTTCTGTCCTGCAAACTGAAATATGTCACCCCGACTCTGTTTCTTTACAGTCGGTGGTCATCATAAATAACATCTGTTTTTTAATACTAAAATATATTCTCATTTTCTGACAATTTTGTACACAAAGGTTTTCATTCGGTTCCACACAGTTCACATATAACTTATTAACAAAAATGTGTAAGAAATAAAAGTAATGCTTTACTAAAAATCTTTATTTTGTCATAATTACAAGAAAACATTTCAATAGTTTTGTTAAAAAGTAAAAAACAGATTGAATACATTGTTATTATGATTGTGTTATTTTAAACAAGAAGTTTGAATAAAGCTTTGTAAGTAGAATTTTTATCTATTACACATTATAGTATTTTATATTACAGAAAATATTGTTTATCAAGCGGCGACAAGATGTACAGAATGGGCGCGCAATAAGCACAGTGTAGTGCATCATATTAGTGTACTGGAATTAAATAACTGGTAATTTATGCATCTTACGTAAATGTGGTCATCGCTTTATATTACAAACATAGTTGTCAATGTTAAGTGTTAAAAAATATCTACTTCGTTATTAATAAAAATTATCACAAAAATAAATTTATTTTCAGTACTTACAATAAATATCATGAAGCATAATAGTATGTTCACATATTATAAATTATTTTTTATAAATATACTAATGATAGATGAATAAAAATATGTATAACATTTGTATTATTATAATGATATTTTTATAAGGTATGCAAGTTAATAGGATATGTGTGGTGATCAATTATTGCCTATTTTTTAATCAGCCATGTCAAAAGCGTGGCACTCCTAGTTGGTTATAAATCAGTTATTTTGTTTATTTTTATCCAAAAAAGGCTGTATTTTTGTTCAACAAATATGTTGAGTAAAATATTATTCTACCAAATAAGAGTTATGTTTAGTTTAAAATGACATCTGTCATGTTTTGGTTCCTTTTTAAACATTGGTAGCATGTTGCCCTCAGCCTTATGTAGAATAGTTTAGGTGAGTAGTGTTTTTGACATGTCTGTTATAGATCCATAATTTTTATCTCTAAAGTAAATATCATTTTGTAAATAACATAATCTTTATGCTATCAGTAAATGTTGTAATTATTTCTCAATTTTCTTTATATTAATTTGATCAATAGGTACTTTACTGTTACTCTGAGGTCTGAGTGTTTTGTATTACACCGACAAAAAAATGTTTTAAGGATTAAATGAATGTTCACGATAGTATGCACGTATATGATACCTTATTTCGTCGGGGCGGCGGCACTGGCGCAGTAGTTACACCTTTAGGGGGCAAAGGGGGACGAACATTTTCTTGGTCAGGTTTACCCAAATTCTAAAAAAAAACATCATTGAAGAATTAAATATTTTGCAAAATGTTATATAAAAATGTTATGTGGAAGTTATAAAATGTTATCCGTTGTGTGATTCTAGTACCACTTGAATTTCCCTATTGCTAAAAATACATACTGGAATTGGGAAAACCCAGCCAACATCGTGTTTTAAGACACCCACTAACATATTTTGACAGTTTTGTAAATAAACAGTGTGGGCAGAAGGTCTAATACCGATTTTATGATATTTGCTTAAATTAGATGCTGAAAATTATATTTTTGTTACAAAGTTTATTTTCAATATCTTTAATTATTTAGTTTTTAAAAAGTAAAAATGGATTACTGTAAGTGTCATGTTGACGGTATTTTTTTAGTCTAAGGAACTTAATACTTCGGTGAAGCGAGATCATGAGATTATAATGAATTTTATATTAAAAATGAACTTCCATAAAGTTTCGACTGAATCCATCGAAAATAAAAGTTTTCAGGATACGTTCTTAAAATGTGGAATTTGTTTGAAACATCCATTGTTTCATCATTTTATATGCAAAAGAATCATTTTGTTAGAAACCGACATGAATATATCATTTTAGGGATTTGAAACTGTCTACACAGGTTTTCAATAAAAAACATATAAAACGTAATGGATGTTTTATACAATATTTAAAGTGGTCTTACAAGCTCAAAGTTCATAAATACATTTTATAATTTAAAGCACCCAGGGTCAGATGTTTTAGTACCAGTCCTGAATTTTAGGAATAGTTCCAGACTCTTAATATTGTTTTATTTTTTGATCATTATGTAAATGTATTTAATCATCAGAATTTCTATTTCAAGAAACACACTGTGAGTTAACAAGCTTTGGTGGGGTACTACACTTATACGCCTTCTTTCAACGATTGTTAATGCAAGTAATAAGTATTTTGTGCAATCAAAAAGAGTTGAACTTTATTTGAATGGTTAGACATGTAAATAATGACATACATTATGTATCAATTAAATAATTACCCGTCTCATGTGCGTTTGTCTCTTTGGATGTCTGTGATACATGTCATCGCAGGATGCGCAAAACTTCTGACTGCTGCAGTTTAGGCATGTCACTGTAGGTTCTGATGAACCACAAAGGTCACAGCGTTTCGCAGCATTCTTGTTTGCTGCATTTCCTAATGGGAGATAAACAAAAATGAGATGTTGTGAATTTCATAACTTAATAATGATCATTTTCGTAACGTGTTTAGGGCAGTCTTTAACCCTTCAAACCCTATTGAGATGCTGTGCTTGCAGATAAAAAGTCATTCTCAGGAACGGACACGTGCTCTGCACGCAAAAACAATGCCCTGTTTTATCTTCTATTTATGAGATCAATAGTTAAACGATTTTGTTCAAATAACTTGATTACTATAAAGAAGAGTTGTGATTATTTTTAATCGCATTTGATTTGATTCAAAAAAATTATCAATTGATAAATTGAACATTTTTTGAGCACTTGTGAACCAGCAGCCAAAGCTTTTGATAGTTACCGTTTAAGCAGTCAGTAATATTATCCAATTAAAAAATACTTGGCGATTACTGGTGTTAGGAAGTGATTGGCCCGAATGACACCAAAAAAATTTTATCTTTATAACATTACGATGTAGAAGCCAATTTTCTATATTTAATAAACTGACTGATAATAAACAATTTATACAAGGACGCCATTTCCCAACCGCCTTTTGATATTGTCTAAAATCATATAAATGACGAAGTCTTAGAAAATTCACATTTAGTGTTTGTGAACAGTTGAAGAAAGCCTGCAAAGATAAATTATCCGGATTGCTCAAACATAACACAAATTTTATGAATTTGCTGCTACGAACGTATTAGTGGCAAAATTTCTTCTACCAAATGTCACATCTGTAATAGAATCAATAGATCAGGGTGTAATAGAAACATTCAAACCCTTATATCGAAAACAGATGCGTTGATGATAGCTGATGAAAATAATGAAGAAACTCTTGTCAGTTTCCACAAGAAATTCCTATAATAGACATGGCTGCAGAGAGTTGGAATTCTTTAATTGAGTCAATGAAATCTACTTTACGCTACTTATGGCACTGTCTTTTGTAAGTAAACCATTAATAGCTGTTGTAAGCATTGTCACAGCAAACTCTTCATGTTTTCAAATATAACTAACCAGAAGGATTTAGGTTGGCATTCATATATTGTTGAGTTGGAAACTCGATGACTTCATAATCAGGCTCCAGCATTGGCGACTTGGGTGGTGGCGGTGGGCGGCGTTGGGCTCCGGGGGTGCGAGGGGTGTTGTCATTTGGTGGAGGCGGCGGTGGCGCAGCACTGGATCGATTGGATTCGACTACTTTCTGAAAATTTCCATATACACGAAACACCTATCAATGGATAGTGCTATAATTTATCATACCTAAGTTGTTTTTTTGTAGCTTACTTTTGTAGTTGTAGCTTATTGTTATAATTAAATTTAGTAAAGCCTCAGTAAAAAAACGATGTTATGTACAAATTTTGGGTTTATTTTATTTTATCCATGGTTGCTTATTTTAGAATTAATATGCCATCGTATCATATGAACATGACTTAATTGAAGGTACCATACTGTATGTAAAACATAATAAATATAAGGGTACCGAAAGTAATACACTCCAGCAGAATATTTTAGTTTGATCATTATGAGAAATCTAAATATAATTTATTTTCAACATCTTTTCATTCAAATTCTTATAATAAATTTACTTCACAGTTCTTTGGCAAATAATTAAAATTAATCATATTATCACTATCGAATTTGACTCATAGATGGCAGTACTGACGATATGTGAACTGATTTATTAAAAGTAGTTTGAAATATATACTGTAAGTCAGCGGCTTCCAACCTTAATGCTACTGCGCCTCCCTTTGAAGAAAAAAAAAAAACGCGCCTCCCCATCCTTTATTTCGTATAGTAATAAAGACACGTTTTAAAAGGTAAATATATATTTTGGACTGTTCGCGCCCCCCTTTGCAATAATCCACGCCTCCCAGGTTGGAAATCGCTGCTGTAAGTGGTATTATTATATTATTATTAAACAGTATAAACAAAGGCTTACTAGAAAATGAGAGAGAGATATACAATATATACCTTAAAAGCATGTTCCAGTGTTCCGATTTCAATAGAAATTATTGATGTAAAAAAAATATTAATTGAATGCATAAAAGAAAAATATTAATTTACCATCCACTGAGGCATGGCCCTCGGCATTCGAAATCGATTGTTGGCATTTGTCTCAGTGGCCATCGGCTGCCATTGGTCTTTTGGTTTCTGAAAACGGCATCGTTAATGCATGAATAATGGCATCGCAAATCATTATATATCATAGGTTTTTATCATTTGCTTATAACGTTATTTATTTTCCGCTGTATAGAAGAATACCTTTTTATAACAATTTGAACTGTCAGCTTGAACCATTTTTCTGCAAAAAGCATGTTTACAGGGGATGTAACAATATAATTTAAATTTGCTTATCTTGTCTTAAAGAAACGAAATTGTAGTAAAAATAAAAAAAAGCTGTGTTACTTATGTTAAATAGTTCTTTTTTTCCGTTATCAAAACACATATTCTTTGAAATGAAAAATCTTTAGAACCCATACTGAAGTCAAATAGAAAAGTTCTTACGTTTGTTTTTTAACAAGATTATCGTGACAGCAGTTATTACTTAAGGAATACAATTATTATGAGCACTCATTATATATTGAACACTGATTTACATCTTCAAAACTAATATTTCTAATGTAACAGTTTTTGCAAGAACAACAATAATATGCATAAGTATAGTTAATCCAATCTTATGAACAACTAATTGGTGCTGGAATGTTCAATCTATTAGATCATAGGTTCCCTACCCTTTTCGGGTGGCGACCCCTTTTTATAAAAGCCGTGTGACTAGCGACCCCCCCCCCAAGAATTTGAAATCCTCGATTTACTTTTTGCCTGGATTGTCTCCGAAGCTCCTTTTTTTTTTTTTAGCTTCACCGAGGAATTTGAAATCCTCGATTTGCTATATTGTTAAAATCTAAAAAAAATTGGCGACCCCCAGGATGGGAACCCGTGTATTAGATGGTTCAATATGTTTAGTTTAAGATGTTCCAGGTTTTATAATGCAACAAAATTCAGAGTCAACAACAGTAGTCAGAGTTGAACATGAAAATATATAGTAAAATTTTGATAAATTCGCTCTGTTACATTAGCGGATCTAAAAATTGTCCCAGGAGGGGGCCATTCAATTTGAAAATAAACATGATACATAAATAATAGCTGATTTAAAAATAATATGTCTGTAAAAAAATAGTCAATACATAAGTAAGTTTGTATTATATAAAACATATTAAACCAAACAATTAAAGAGCCCATTTTACAAGTTTTAATAAGCTAGAAAAATGGAAAATAAATTCTCCTCCGGGTGGGGGGGGGGGGTTTACAATTTCCAATTTGATTTGTAAAATGACTAAAATGTCCAATTTGGAGTGTAAAAACTATATCTCCCGAATCCTAAACCCGCCACTGTATAACAGGTTGTCACCTAGTTGAAAATAAACTCTCTCTTCTAACCTAGGTCTCATGTTCATTATTTATTTCGTAACTTAATGTGACGAGAAATGTAACATAAAAAATATTATTCTATTAAAAATAAAATTGATCATAACTTTTTGAAAAAGGTAAATAGTGAAAAAGAATAATTTAATAGTAAATAGTTTGCTTATATAAACATCATTATCGTTCAATTATCTCACATTTAGTGACATCACACTGAGGAAACATTTTGTCTTCAGTTGTGCATACGATATTATAATTCTAATAAATAAAAATATGAATTGCTTGTTAAAAATAAACTTTTTTTTAGAAATTATTCTTCGTACATTCTATCTATTCGTCTATTTTTTTATGTGAAACCTGAACAATTTGGTATTCAATTGAAAATTCTCCGGGAGAGAATTTAGGATACATATCGACTGTGGTAAGGGAAAAAGACGTAACCCACACATCAGTGGCGGCTGGTCAATGTGGCATTCGGTCATGCACCCCTTGTATATGCAGGGGCGGTTATATTTCATGAAATAATATTCAAACATAACATTTATACCATTCACTCATTTTAAATTATTCATGTATTTATTGTCTATAATAAATATTTTTTAAAATTAAAATTTTATTTTATTGAATTTAAAATGAGGGAATGGTATAAAAGATATTTTTAAATATTATTTCATGAAATATAGCCGCCCCTGCATATACAAGGGATGCATTGATCAAATGCAACATTGACCGGCCGCTACTGCCACACATATCAAATTTTACAGGAGACACAAAAAATGTATTTTGATGATTTTAGGCTAAAAGTAAATTATGAAATATACACAACCCTGAAGTGCACGGTGACTGATACACTTGTTTTTTTTATTGAATTAGCCTAATATCAATTTAATAAATTGTTTAAGAAAAACCTCTTTTTATGTCCCTTTTCCTGGTTGCAATTTTCACAAGCCTTTCTTTTTTCAAACTTAAAAGCTAAAATTAGAGTATAAAACGTGTGTCGAGTTGTATACATTGTGATTATCGAAAAAAAGCTGTTTTGGAAAAACTGAGGGTAACGTCCTTTTTCCTTTCCACAGTCGCTATGTTAACTGTTTTTCGGGCAGCTACGGCTTTGAAATAAGCTTCGTTTGTGAATCAAAATCAAATTGGAAATAATACATTGATGCTTACGAGGCTATTATGTATTCCTTAAGCTCGCATAGTGAATAACAACTTAATATTAATAAATAAAAAGATAGACCAATTAAAAATAGTGTGCAAAGATTAAAATATGGTACAGTCATTCTTTGGCATGGAATGTATTCAGCTTACGATATGGTCACAACTCACAACTCTGATGACATGCATGCTATTGCGATCTCGTGGGCTAGTTAAATTGTATGGTATTTATTTATTCTTGAATTTAAATTAAAGTCACGTCAGGAATTTTTTTGAAAACCTGAATTCGATAAACTTTGATTATCTCGATATTGTTAAATAACATATTGGATAATAAATGGACTTCATCCATTATCAAAAGCCTTATTATGCCATAGAGCAGTGTCTGCCAAACTTTTTTACTTTACGGCACACTGATGAATGGAACTAGTACTGCGGCACACCAAGATGCCGCAGATGATCTCCGAAACTCCTTTTTTTTTTGCTCACCGAGAAATTTGAAATCCTCGATTTGATAGCGTTTTGCTTTCGAAATCCTACATGACAAATATTTGTTTTTGAATAGGCGTTATTTAAAATTTACATTTTTAAGCGTCTTTCGCCGCGGCACACCTGAGACTTCTTGCGGCACACAGTTTGGCAGACACTGCCATAGAGTAATGTCATAGTATGCACCAAAGCTCTCGCAAATGTTGAAAATAGTAGAGAATATTAACTTATTTATTTAACTATCATGACAGACGTTTTATATTATTTTCCATGCATTTTTTAAAATCTATTCAATTGGTGACTTTTCTAGGTAACTACATCAATCGAGTATCATCATTTGATACAATTGTATAAATTATCTTAAAAATATAACACGTTTCTTTAATTTCGTAGGTTCAATCCTGTATAAGTATTTTTTTATTAATGACGTGATTATTTAAATCAACCCAGGTTCTTATTAATACGAATTTACATCAGGCTAAAGATCTTCCTCGAATAATTTTTTTGTCAGTTATACGTCCATTCAAAGGTAAGAATACTTATTTCCCCCGTTGTGTTGCAACTTGCAACCACATTCCACATCAAGGAAACTCCATTCAACGGAACTATTAAACGTTGCATTCATTTTAAAGAAGACGCTTGATGTAGTTATTTTTAAAGATTGCATAGAAATTAAGGACACAATATGTCACAATGAACAAGGATGTTTATCCACTTTAAAAAATGACAGACATTCCAAAGTGGTATATGATTACCACCACTCAAATTAGTAAACAGATGGAGTTGACGTCAATGTTATCTTTTCACCAAACAGCGTGCTTTCTTGTCAGATAAAATCTTAGAGAAGTTTGTCATTTAGCAATATGATACAATGCGTTACCTACCGCATAAGTTACTATGGTTTTATGTTGTTTTGACAGCCTTGAGCTATGTAATAAAACATTTGTAACAATACATAATACACTAACTTACGTTAGTTTCTTTATAATTGTTAAATCCTAGAATAATATAATACAGTTGACGAGACGTTTAATATTGAGAAGCAATCGCAGTTAAGTAAACTAACTTTAAATTATGATGAATATACTTGCGTATGTGATTTTGATTATAGGATATAAATTGATTATAGAGTGTTGGACGTTGATTTAAGGTTTAAAGAAGAGCACATTGTGTACAATTATTGTTTTAAATAACTTGGGATATGATAAATTAGACGCATAATATAATTTACATAATACAATGCATCGCTAAATAAAAAAGTCAAACGACTTAGCAAGCGATATAAATATATTCTTGCACGATTACGAATTATGACTTATACAACGATTCTTCCACTTTATTATCAATCCAAATTAACTTATTTTTATGATGATATGTCATGAGAGAAAAGGCTTAGTAAAGGCTTATTCTGAGAGTCTTTAAAATTGTTTGAAAATTCATTAGGCACTGTTGTGAAGATGATACAATACCACACGATTGCGAGTGAAAAACTCATGCATCACTGACATTTTTCAGTTTTAAATATAGAATAAAAAAAACACTAACACTCATCGCTGCAATTCAGGAGAAACGTTTCCCGGGTTGAATTCCTCAAAACGGAGAATTTATTTAAATTAAAATAACACAAAAATGACTAGAAGCACTCAAAACTTTGTAAACTGAACGGGTCACATGACAGCGGGAAACCTCCGAGGCGGCGGATTGTTAAGCGAAACGAAAATAGCGAAGAAACTTTACTCCCGGGAGAAAAGCTCCGCCGAGCGCAGGAGAGCTTTGGGCGGCGACGGCGACGGCAACTTTCGAGCGTCTACTGCCCGCGCGAACCGAAATAACGACGCCAGACGCCCACTGTCAATTCGCAGCGTCGTGGTCAACGTCTGAGACCCCGTTTATATTTCGCAGAAACTAATACGAGCGTCTTGCTTTAGTAGCTAAAAGTTGTGTCATATCGACTAAAGGGAATGGCTTGTTTTACATCAAACATTTAAAAGGACTGATAATAAAAACCAAGCTTGAACAATTGATTTATCGACAGAATTTTATATATAAATGGCAAATAAAATAATCTTTACCCGTCAAAAAAGCAGACCTCATGCTGTGAGCGTATTCCTTTCTTTGAATGTCGCTGTTCAGATTATACCCCTTTAAAACATTGGACAAAGAAAATCATCTCGTTAATATTTTACAGTATATTGTTTTTAGTGCGAAAAATGCGTCAATTGTATTGGGTAGTGGTTGTAATCGATGGTGTGAATCCCGATACTCGGTGCACTGGGTTTGAAGATTGGAATTTGACAGAAGAGGGTTGTCGAACCTGGATATGTAGACTCATTATGGAGAAGGCTAAAACCTGCCCAATGGCGTAGCTAGAAATTTGGGGGCTTCATCTAAACGTCACTTAATCTCCCTTCTTTTCGCTGGGCTCTCGTGCATTGAATGACTCTGATATGAAGTGGCTACGCTGCCGGTTCCGTCGTGATTCATATTTCAAGTATGTAACATAATAGCACGTTTGTACAGTGCAAAATAATTCTTTATATATATTTAAATGTACATATGACGACTTTCTCTTTTTTGATAAATTTATTATATAAAAATTTGGGCCCCCCTTTTCACTGGGACCTCATGCATTGCATGACTCTGCTATGAGGTACCTACGTCGCTTGACCTGCCACGGGATGTGGATTCAATCATGATGATCGTAGAATTTACATAAAATACTAACGTTTTAAAAGTAACTTATGCTAGTGAATTGCACTGATAAGTATCACGCACAGTGTGAACAGTCTTTGATTTTCAGATTGACGTCCACCACTAGTTTTTTTTCGTTTTAAATTGGTATTCAGTACATTTTTACAAACTCGTTAGATAAATATATTTAATCTTGGTAAATGCTTTTATCGACGTCGATATTACGAGTAGGTAGAAAGATATATATGGTTAAATTGACCTACTTTCCGAAAATATTTAGCCTATTGTTTCATCGTTTTTATTTTAACGATCGCGGATCAAAATCAATGGAAAGAATATTATTAATTTATAAACGTAAATGGTTATTTAACTTCTCTTGATAATGAATGCTTTGTTTGATCGTTAACTCAATTGAACGAATACTGATAAACCATCTCTTGTTTTAGATTTCCGGAAGATACACTTTTATTTCCGCGCGATTTCCACCGGCCTGAATATTCAGGACGTGTTAATTCTATTTTTGCTGTTGCATCAGTCGCGTTGCGTCAACAATGTGTTCTTGTGTGTTTATTATTTTAACGATATCTAAACGCAATCATCAATCATAACAAATTCACAGTAAGTAGCAATTGTCAACGTAATTTTAATCAGTTTACATCAATTTTATGTGGACGATTTTTGCTGTTAAAAATATTTTTCAAGCTAACGAAATAATATTTTACGTAAGCTGCAATCAAAACATGATAAACAAGTAAAAATCTTTTCTATTGTTGACAATGTTGTAATCGTGTTTTAACGTGTGCGTTTTTTTACTTTTAATATAACATTTTACGATTTAATAGTCGGCTACTATTTTGCATATATATATTTTTTTCAATTGTTTGTTATAAGCAAAATTCTACGTCAATATCATATTATTATATGCAAATATTTAACGAAATGTTTTATATTTACAACTGCTGCCACCTATGTATTGCGTATACGCGTTAAAATCATATTTTTCCATTCAAACCCCAGTGTATGATTATATTAATATAGCATAATATACCGGATTTGCAAGGTCTCTTATTCGATTTTTTTTCAAATTCGAATGTTTTAAAAAATTCGACCAAACTAGAAATATCTAAATTGATATTTTTGTTATTCCAATGGTTCTTTTTCCAAGTAGTAAAATAAGTTATTATTTTGATTTATTAATAATGAATTTCCACAAAGTTACCGCTGAATAAATATAATAGAAAAATAATAAATAGGTTATTTGTAACGAACTATACACATATTTCGAGTACATACTATTTGTAGGAAGGGTTTTCAACATCAAACGTTAAATGCGTCTGTTTGCGCCGTTTACAGTGTCACGAAGTGATGTATTTAATTAGAAATATTGATAAAAATAGCTGTTCATTCATTAGTTTTGTAGATTGATGAGTTTAAACGTGTCCAAAGTTTCTCTGAGACGTTGAGCTTTTGAAGCGTGATTATCTATTAATAATATAAGTCAGTCATTTCATCACATTTTAATATCAAACAAGTCTGTGCTTTCAATAATACTTTCATCGCGGTCATTATAAACAAAACACGCTGTCAATTAATTTATCATTGAATATCGAATCACATTAATTCGGCATGGCGCAACTATTTCAAGCGATGAATCGGTGGTTTAGGGTTGGTTCAAACACACCATCGTTTACAGTGAGACCATTTAAATCTGGCATTGTCTTTGATTAAAATAATATTTACACAGTTTTCAAAACAAAAAAAAGTTCTTGAGCTTTTTATGGAATTTTATATCCATGAGGAGAATATACATTTCAAAATTATGCTCTTTAATATAGACGCGTAACTTTTTAACTGTTTGGAATTTGTGTAAATTTATATTATTTCAATTATAATAATCAGAATATATCAAAGGGAATAAACATGGATCTCAAAATGTTTTGATTCTTTATTTTCAACTCTGAATGTGTTAACAAAGATAGTTAAAGATAGAAGTTAATAGAACTAAATGAGCTTTTTACATTACTAAAATTAATTAAGTGTTGGCTACAAGACAAATTTGTTTTTGTATGTGTTTTTGATTTTAGTATTTTTACATATTTTTTGAATTTTTTGAAGTAGAGCCACAAATATCTATCTGATTGTTCCGAATCTCGAATTTACTACGGGTGCAATTATAATTATTATAACTACCCTTAATATTATGATTTATAATCCAATCAAACCCTATTTACGGTATAATTTTTCACCATCTCAATTTCAATGATTCAATTATTACATACACTTAGTTGTTTAAAAATTTCATTCATGTCGGCCATTCTACTGGTATCTTTTCTTAGAATAAGTGTGAAAAAAGTAATACATTAATACACCCAGGACATCCGATTAAATTCAAACATTAAAATAAAATTAAACGCACTCTCCAAAGCGATGCCATTTTTAAGGATGTGACTACGTCGATCGATGACTATGAGATAAATGTACTGCAGTATTAAGACGCAAATTTCCTAATGCCTCTGTAATTGATTTCACAGTTGTAATATGATCCTATCTCTCCATATTACTAAAGGAGCACACAAAAGTACAAATATATCGGTAGATATTAAAATACGTACGTAATTCATAATTTTAAAACTTTCTTTTGCTGTCCAATTATGTAAAGGATGTAATAATTATTATTCACGTTATGTGTTAAAAATTTCACGCCGACCGACGAACCGAAAAAAATCACAGATGTGCCAATTAAAAACGATCTTTTATCTATTAAAAAATTATCTTATTATTTTCTATTCGATTTTGAAGCCATTTAGTGTTTTGAAGTGTGAATAATTAAAAACATGATTGATTAATATTTTATAGTCAAACATCTCAGTTAATTAAACAAAAGCAATCTTTGATTTCTCACTTATACTTATTTCGTTCATAAAAAATGAGATTTTTTTTAAATGGGCTAGTAACTTAGGTTACGTCTGTAAGGTGGTACAATGCCACTTTCAATTTGGTCACACACTTAGTTTTATTTTCGCTTTATTTATTTTTTTCCAGAGTTGTCAAGTTTTGAAAAAGTACTATTTTTATACTTTCGATGGTTTCGGCGGTAACTTTGTGGAAGTTCATTTTAATAGAAAATTTAAATTAACTTTGATTATTCCACGTATTGTGTAACTAACTGTGACACGTGTTTCGCCTCTTTCAGAGGCATCTTCAGACTTACTATCGCAAAGTTTGCTTAAGTAATGAAGCAAGATTGATTCTAACATTTTAAAATTATAAAATTACAAAATGGATTGGGTTTTTTTTTCCTTTTAAGAGGAGCAAGGAGGGGGGTGTAGAATCGAAATAAAGCAAACAGATAATGATACTAATTTTACTAATGAGTTGTAAACAATCAGAATGGGATTTTTCCTTTTTAATGGAAGCAAAGAGGGGATTATAAAATGCAAACAAATTTAATCATACTACTAATGACGTTAAACATTACAAACTATTAAAACTAATCATCTAGGTTTGTGATTACTCTATTAATTGGAAACAATTTGAGTAACGGGGAACCGCCTGTGCTATTAAGAATATTATTTAATAATATTTCTTTTTTGTTAAGAGTTTTATTAATTTCTAAAAATTCTAAGCTATTCATCTTTAAACCCTTTTTATTTACTCGGTGGAGTATTTCTAAATTACAAATCTGATTAAAATTATGATTATTTTCTATTAAATGATTGGCAAACTCAGAGAAATTGTTACTTTTTAGACATCTTATATGTTCTTTAATTCTAATATTAAAGTTTCTACCTGTCTGTCCAACATAAGACGCTTGACAGTCTCCACAAGAGAGTCGATATATACCACTCTGTGACGATGAATCTACGCGATCTTTACTGTTCAATAAAATTTTACCTAAATTATTTACTGTATAAAACGCGGGTTCTATATTGTCTGGCAAAAATTTAACTATCTTTGACGAGATGTCTCCTAAATAAATAATTCTACGCCAGTTTTTAATATTATCGTTTGCTTTCTTCTCTCCTGAAAAAATATTATTTACTATGAGTTGTTTAACTTGTTTACGTTTAAGTAAGTTAACTACTACGTCTGTGTTGTAACCATTATTTACAGCTATCTGTTTAATAATGTTTAACTCTAATTCAAAGTTGACTTTAGTGAGAGGGATGTTAACTAATCTATTAATCATTGCATGGAATGATGAGAGTTTTTGCGACCACGGGTGAATTGATTGATGGTGAATGACAACATCTGTATAAGTAGGCTTTCTGTAAATGGCAAATTCTAATCTGTTGCTATTATTTTTCTTTATTGTTATGTCAAGAAAATTTAAGGTTTTTTGTTGCTCGATTTCTAGTGTGAATTTAATATTTGTATGCAATGAATTTATATGACGTAAAAAGGTATCTAACTGTCTATCTGTTCCTGTCCAAATGCAAAAGATATCGTCTACATAACGATACCAAGTTTTTACATTTTTAAGTAACGTGTGATTTGACTTAAAGAGATTATTCTCAAAATAATCCATAAAAATATCCACGAGCAAAGGTGAAATAGGACCACCCATAGGTAATCCTACCGATTGTTTGTAAAATTTTTTATTAAACAAAAAATAGTTTTGTTCAATACAAATATTAAAAAGTCTAAGCATTTCTTTAACGACGTTGCTATTAATATCCGAAAAAGTTAAAATTTCGCTGACTATATTTTTGCACTCTTCCGTTGGTACGTTAGTAAATAAATTTGTTACGTCGAATGATACTAATTTACAATTACTAGTTAATTGTATGTCTTTGATTTTTTCTGTGAAGTCTATGCTATTCTTAACTGTATACTTCGGTTTAAACACGTTGTAAGAATTAAAAACGTCATTTAATTCACGGGCGATTTTGTAAGATGGAGAACTACAAAAAGATACCACGGGACGAATCGGTATCAAGGGTTTGTGTAATTTGGGTAAGCCAAATAATCTCGGAGCTTGTGGGTTTAAATTAATAACTTTATTTTTATTTAAGTAGAAAATGATAGGGCAGTTTTTGACACACGTTTTTACCTCATCTTGAAATTTGGATGTAGGATCCTTGTTAAGTAATTGGAAATGATCTCCTTTCGACAAGAAGTCTTCCACTTTCGATGTATAATCTAATGAGTTTAAAATTACTATGGAATTGCCTTTATCTGCTTTCGTCAGAGTAAGGTTTTCTCGACGTAAAATATCTTTGATATTTTTCGCCGTCCGCATATCGGAATTCGATGATTTCAATGAGTTTAAGTCTAATTCTTTTATTTGTTGGGCACAAATATGTTTAAAAGCAACTGGTTGTTTGAATAGAGCAACATCTAAATCTACTGCTAGATTTTCAACACATTTGTCTAACATACTGTTGGAGATGTTAAATTTAAGGCCTTTTGACAAAAGGTTCATTTCTGAGACACTGAATGTATGTGATGACAGGTTCTTAACACGATCAAAGAATTTATGAGAGCTAAAATGTCCTGACGTCTGTGTAACCGAAAACGTTTGGATTTTATGGGATTCGATCAAAACATCTAGTTTTTTATTTAATGTCAGTCTCTTTGCATGTGACAATTTGCTAGCTAGTGTTCTCACACTATCATCAAATATATCCCATTCAATTGGATGTAAAACATGTACTAACTCGGAGTGTAGAAACCATCGAAAGTATTAAAATAGCCAGTACGGCAAAAAAGGCGCTTTTATATCGTAAATTGTTTATTAAATACTCCATAATTTGTCAAAAAATCTTTTTTAATCAGAATTGTCTGAAAAATAAAGTCATTCCTAAATACATCAATTTAAATTTAAATTCAAAGTGCAAGAGTTTTGCGGCAAACAGTGCATTGGAATTCGCAAAAGTGAAGTGGTTGAAGGGTGAAGTGAAATCATTGTTTGTAGTGAGAGACAATATTAAGCTCAATTTAAAAATTTTACACTCCGAGTTAGTACATGTTTTACATCCAATTGAATGGGATATATTTGATGATAGTGTGAGAACACTAGCTAGCAAATTGTCACATGCAAAGAGACTGACATTAAATAAAAAACTAGATGTTTTGATCGAATCCCATAAAATCCAAACGTTTTCGGTTACACAGACGTCAGGACATTTTAGCTCTCATAAATTCTTTGATCGTGTTAAGAACCTGTCATCACATGCATTCAGTGTCTCAGAAATGAACCTTTTGTCAAAAGGCCTTAAATTTAACATCTCCAACAGTATGTTAGACAAATGTGTTGAAAATCTAGCAGTAGATTTAGATGTTGCTCTATTCAAACAACCAGTTGCTTTTAAACATATTTGTGCCCAACAAATAAAAGAATTAGACTTAAACTCATTGAAATCATCGAATTCCGATATGCGGACGGCGAAAAATATCAAAGATATTTTACGTCGAGAAAACCTTACTCTGACGAAAGCAGATAAAGGCAATTCCATAGTAATTTTAAACTCATTAGATTATACATCGAAAGTGGAAGACTTCTTGTCGAAAGGAGATCATTTCCAATTACTTAACAAGGATCCTACATCCAAATTTCAAGATGAGGTAAAAACGTGTGTCAAAAACTGCCCTATCATTTTCTACTTAAATAAAAATAAAGTTATTAATTTAAACCCACAAGCTCCGAGATTATTTGGCTTACCCAAATTACACAAACCCTTGATACCGATTCGTCCCGTGGTATCTTTTTGTAGTTCTCCATCTTACAAAATCGCCCGTGAATTAAATGACGTTTTTAATTCTTACAACGTGTTTAAACCGAAGTATACAGTTAAGAATAGCATAGACTTCACAGAAAAAATCAAAGACATACAATTAACTAGTAATTGTAAATTAGTATCATTCGACGTAACAAATTTATTTACTAACGTACCAACGGAAGAGTGCAAAAATATAGTCAGCGAAATTTTAACTTTTTCGGATATTAATAGCAACGTCGTTAAAGAAATGCTTAGACTTTTTAATATTTGTATTGAACAAAACTATTTTTTGTTTAATAAAAAATTTTACAAACAATCGGTAGGATTACCTATGGGTGGTCCTATTTCACCTTTGCTCGCGGATATTTTTATGGATTATTTTGAGAATAATCTCTTTAAGTCAAATCACACGTTACTTAAAAATGTAAAAACTTGGTATCGTTATGTAGACGATATCTTTTGCATTTGGACAGGAACAGATAGACAGTTAGATACCTTTTTACGTCATATAAATTCATTGCATACAAATATTAAATTCACACTAGAAATCGAGCAACAAAAAACCTTAAATTTTCTTGACATAACAATAAAGAAAAATAATAGCAACAGATTAGAATTTGCCATTTACAGAAAGCCTACTTATACAGATGTCGTCATTCACCATCAATCAATTCACCCGTGGTCGCAAAAACTCTCATCATTCCATGCAATGATTAATAGATTAGTTAACATCCCTCTCACTAAAGTCAACTTTGAATTAGAGTTAAACATTATTAAACAGATAGCTGTAAATAATGGTTACAACACAGACGTAGTAGTTAACTTACTTAAACGTAAACAAGTTAAACAACTCATAGTAAATAATATTTTTTCAGGAGAGAAGAAAGCAAACGATAATATTAAAAACTGGCGTAGAATTATTTATTTAGGAGACATCTCGTCAAAGATAGTTAAATTTTTGCCAGACAATATAGAACCCGCGTTTTATACAGTAAATAATTTAGGTAAAATTTTATTGAACAGTAAAGATCGCGTAGATTCATCGTCACAGAGTGGTATATATCGACTCTCTTGTGGAGACTGTCAAGCGTCTTATGTTGGACAGACAGGTAGAAACTTTAATATTAGAATTAAAGAACATATAAGATGTCTAAAAAGTAACAATTTCTCTGAGTTTGCCAATCATTTAATAGAAAATAATCATAATTTTAATCAGATTTGTAATTTAGAAATACTCCACCGAGTAAATAAAAAGGGTTTAAAGATGAATAGCTTAGAATTTTTAGAAATTAATAAAACTCTTAACAAAAAAGAAATATTATTAAATAATATTCTTAATAGCACAGGCGGTTCCCCGTTACTCAAATTGTTTCCAATTAATAGAGTAATCACAAACCTAGATGATTAGTTTAAATAGTTTGTAATGTTTAACGTCATTAGTAGTATGATTAAATTTGTTTGCATTTTATAATCCCCTCTTTGCTTCCATTAAAAAGGAAAAATCCCATTCTGATTGTTTACAACTCATTAGTAAAATTAGTATCATTATCTGTTTGCTTTATTTCGATTCTACACCCCCCTCCTTGCTCCTCTTAAAAGGAAAAAAAAAACCCAATCCATTTTGTAATTTTATAATTTTAAAATGTTAGAATCAATCTTGCTTCATTACTTAAGCAAACTTTGCGATAGTAAGTCTGAAGATGCCTCTGAAAGAGGCGAAACACGTGTCACAGTTAGTTACACAATACGTGGAATAATCAAAGTTAATTTAAATTTTCTATTACTATTTTTATTGTTAAATATAAATTCACTACTTTATATGTAAGTCAAAATTTACCTATGATGCCTTCGCCTCTCCTTCCAGGATGTAACAGAGGGTTGCAAATAAATCGGCTTAAGCTAAATGATCGCAAGTCTGTGACGAAACATAACTTCTACGAGTTGAAGTGTAGTCATTCACAAAGTGGTCAACGTTATTAAGCGTTCATCCGAGTCATGTGTAATGGCCACAGGTTTGAACTCCCGTATGAAGAAATTCAAAAAAATATTCCAACCGTTTTATGAACTTATTTTTTGAAGCCACGCATTTCTATGGTATTTATACACTCTCTCACTAATCCAATCCGAAAATGAGGCTTAATGAGAGAGAATACTTACCTACCTTGTACTCTTTTCTTATCTCCGTTTTTCTATATTAAACACCTTCGAAATTCTGCGACTGAATTAGCATTCGTAAAAACAATTTCTGTCAAGATGGTTCGTTAGCTTCATATCGACTTTGGAAAGGAAAAAGGACGTAGCCCACAGTTTTTTCCAAACAGCTTTTATTCGATAATCACTATGTATCAAACTTGATACACGTTATATCAAAAGGATGTAAGCTGCAAATGCCGAATTAGTATCTAAATTTAGCTTTTTAGTTTGAAAAAAGAGGAGCTTGTGATAATTGAAACCAATAATAAATAAATACTGAAAAAAAAGGTTTTTCCTAGAAAATTTATTTAATTCATATTAGATTATGTCAACTGAACACCAGTTTAGAAGTCTCTGTGTACTTGAAGGTTGTGTATAATTCATATGGCCCAAAATCATTTAAACACGTTTTTTGTGCCTCCTGTAATATTTGCTCATTTTTCCTTTCCACAGTCGATATTTTGAACGGACGAGATCGGAAAACAATCTTTTGGTGTATTTTTTTGTAGGGAGAATCAACATCAGTTTCTTAAGCGCAATGTGTGATGTTACGTGTGAGGTTACTTCAAAAAGAAAGAAATATAAGCTGGGAAATTTGCGACACATTATGTCTGGAGCGGAAAATGCGTGGGTGCTACGAGTGCAGTTCTCAGGTCGCGAATGCCATCGTCCTCTCCACACAGTGATGTGGAGTTTTCACCACAGCCGAGGCTTGCGAGTTCCGCCTAACTTTGCTACGCGTCTAATTCTGGACCGCGATATTTGAATGCGTGCCAAGATATACTCTTATTTTTTTTTATTTAGATACGCATCAGGGACGTAGTAAGATTCCTATATCAAATAAAAATAAAACAATTTATTGGAGTTTTCATTCTGAAATTTAAGCACACTTATAATCAACGATTACAAGTAAGTGCCATAATACATTTTTAGTCAATACTGTTATTTTAGCAGTAAACTAATATATATCGTTTTGTTTAAAATACTTACTAATAAAAAGAAAGTGGTGCTGGCCGTTATTTAAATTTAATTATTTGTTTTAAATTAGGACAACAATGTGGTTAATTAAACGTATCTAAGTAGGGGTTTGCAGACTTTCGATAAAATCTATGATAATATAGATAAAGAATCGGTAGGCGTAAATAAAATAATCATTTTTTCAGTAGTAAACACAGGATGAAAAAATTCCCTTGGTATACCTATTCTCTTTCTTCTTCAGATTTTTGTATGTATTAAATGTTTCTCAATTCCTGGACAATGAAAAATATCTTCATAAATAGTTTTTTAGATTGTCAAACTTTTCCTGCGATGAATTTTATTTCTCAGATCCATAATTTTTCAGAAACTTTGTTACTCAGTTGTTCAAACTCTCTTTTTCAAAGAGAGTAGAGATAGAAGGATAGCTAATCGCTCTCGCTACGCCCGTTTTTAGAATAGGATGGGTGAGAGGGAAGACATCACACACATCCATGCTTTTTGTCATAAATTCATAAATTAGTTGTAATTCAATTTATTAAAATAAAAAACTGTTCGTATTGGGATTCAAAACCTTGACCTTTGTTACCAAAGCCAACGATGTTGACCACTGACTACATAGCCCATTAAGAACCGTAATTATTTTGGCAAGATAACACATACAAATATAATCACTGAAGTTTTCAGCGATTTCGATGAATTCGGGTACTTGAATAATTAGCATTGGAAAGTTAAATTCCCATGCAGAGTGTAACGTTGAGGCTGTTCCTGGACTTTGACATCGTTGCAGCATAATAAGGAAATCCTGCTTCTCATAAATATGTCGTTATAAACAGTAGTAAAACAATAATAGCTTGTTTTGACACAATGTGGGAACTCTTCTATTCAATTTGCTCAGAAATCATTTAATAGCTTACCTAAGTTTTGATTTAAAATTGTTTTATTCAAAAATAAAACCATTTCCACGAAACATCCACAGGATACCTTCAGGTAAGCATAATAGTCGTCCTTGGTGATCAAATAATGTACGTATGTATACTTACTTGCCATACAGTATTTTTTGAAAGAAAATTATGAAAATACAACCGTCATCCAGAAAATTAATAACTTTAAATTGTGAATTGTAGTTTTTTCAAGCAAGCCCACTGAAGTTTGATAATAAGTAAGATTCCTTTTATACACCCTGTAAAATTTTCCAAACGCATTATTATTATGAAACGTGAGATTTCCGGAAAACAATTTTCTCCAGCAGTCGTAAAGTTTAACGACATCGTATTATTGGGTCGATTGCGAATGCTTGCATTTCCATTGCAACACAGAATTAATAATACTTAAATTAACGATTTCTGCTGAAATAAAATATCTGTAAAAAACCCTGGGTTGATATAAAATGAAATTTAATAAGTTTTTCGTTCCACTGATTGTTAAAAATTGTGAAAAGTTTGTATTTAAAAACCCCCAGCGTCCTGTAGATATAAAAATTCCCAATCTGCATTTTGTAATTTATAAGATAAAAATTAGAATCATTGTTTAGTTTATTCATATATAAACATACGATAGTTGGTTTGAACATGCTCGAAAATAGGCAAACCACTTGGAATAAAAATCAGTAGGATAAGAAAGTTATTAATTGAAATTTTATATTAAAAATGAATTCGTTATACATATAGCCTGAGCTATATTTTACATGCTTAGTTCACTGAAATGTCGGTCTTATTAAACATCTCGTAACTAGTTCAACTTCCTTCGTCGAGGGATAAACGTAAACATCTCGATGACGTGAAAGCTCTCTTCGGATTGTCAAAGACATGAATGACAGCGTTATTTTTTTCTCGTTTGCTGTAATTAGGAATTACATGACGGCATGTTCATAATGTTATGCGTTTTCAAGATAAATTTTACTAACGAAAAAACAACTGATATTTGAGTTCGGTGGATACTTTTTGGAAAATCGTTTTTAAAGTACAATCGAAATTCATAACTGAGGACTGTGACACATGCTTCGCCTTATGAAGACTTAAATGTATTGTAAGCTGTATCTCAATTCTTCTAAGTTTGCGTTAGAGTTTAAAAAAATCTTACGATAAATCAGCCTGCAGAGGCTTCGCAAATATGTAGGTGAATCACATAGTAACACAACAAATGAAAAAACTAAGTTCCCAACTTAGAATATATAAATCGTTAAAGGAATATAATTTATTATTCTCTAGGCGCATTCGCGTATTTTTTAAAACAATTTTTGATATTATTAATTCGCCTGGTTCACCTTCGTGTTATATTTAAAAAATGCCACGAAAAAAACATCCAGTCCGTAAAAATGAATCATTTTAGAGTTTACCCAAGGATAGATAGACGCGTGTATATTTTTTTTCACACCGAGAATTTTTCGCTTCGGATAATCTTAATCAATCGATAAATTGTTTATTACGCGCTTTAAACATTCACGCCTAAATAATAATATAACACATATCATTATTTTTAAAGGAATATCACGCACTGGGCTAAATCAGGTAACCGACAGAATGATATTACACGATTGCTTGCTTAGTACACGTTTGGTATTTTTTACAGTAAAAAACCGGACCCAGCTTTGCTTTTTATTTATTTGATAAATTATTCGTCACTCGTCGATGTCGTGTCTAGCGTTTAATTATTTAAAAATAATTAAACGCTGCAAAATGTTTGTTTAGTTTGTTGCGAAATGGCTTATTTCGCGAGTCCCGAGGCAGGCAATTTTTTGAACCCATACTAAAATAAATATTTTTTTTTCAATTGATTGAATTGGTAGAGCTCCATTGCAATACGGTAAAAAAATATCAAAGTAAATATTTATTTCTGACAATAGCATAAGGCGAAATAGTTATAAACTATATTTGTAAATATTGTAGAACTAAATACTTTTGATATTTTTTACCGTATTATTTTTTTTCAATTCACCAATATAAGAAATTTCATAAAATATTTAACAAATAAAAGCTTGCGAGGACTTTTCATCTACAGCTGTTTTAAGAAAAGAAATGTTATCAACGAACTGCTGAAGTCAATTTATATTCTAACTATAAACAAATTGATTCGTCTTTATTATTCTAACCAGTGATTTATAGATATACACAATTCGTTGATTTTGTGTTAAGACTGTAATATTATTGTCTGCTATGCTTTTCCTTGCGTCATCTACTCATAATATTTTACTACATTTGTATATACACATGTACCGAGTACCGAAAAACAAATATGTTTATTAGGCACAACAAGATCGTAAGCCATTCGGTTTAAAATAATATTACGAAAGTATCAAAATGCTAATAAAATAAAAATCTAAAGCTGACAATACTTACAATACCTGTAAATATAATATTACGCAATATATAATTATTACCTAGACACTAGTTTGGTTTAGCTAAAAATTAAAATAGATATGGTGCATTTCGAATTTGGGATAGTGACCTAATAAAAATATTACAAGTAATTCAGGGATGTAGAACTTCTTTTCTTGATTGGCAATTTTTTTATATTTGTATGAAACCTCGAGAAATGCTCTTGTGTTCATTTATTATATTGTTATATATTATTTGTGAATATATCAGTTCGAGTACGATAATAATTTACTACTACTGAGGTGATAGGATAACATTACTTGATGAATAGGTAAAAGTGAAAAAAAACATTTATTTAGTTTGAGAAAAGAGTAAAATATTATTTTATTTCAAATGTAAATAATCTTTTCCTTTATAAACTTCAGTGAAATCAGTTGAAAGAATACATGCATTGTAGATTTGTTTAAATGTATACGGTTTTCATTTTCAGCATATATACTTACGTCAATCGAATCATCCACTGCCGTCTTTCAAATGGGACTAAGATTTCCAAACGAAGAATTGAAAAAAAAAATGTTTAAGTGTATCAAGGAAATATTTGAAACCAGATTTTCAATGTTTTGACACTTATTATGAACTGTAGCGGATGTCCTCTCGTATTTATGTCTCTAATTTTAGTTTTTAGCCTTTTAGTAATATATTTCTTTAATATGCTCATTTATATATGTTTATCTCTGTTTTTATTGTTAAGTTCTTTGATGTACTTTTTCTAGTTAATTAAGATTTATATTTTTCCCTCAGTAGTTATGTAAATAATCATAGTTTACCACATACACCGTGGTAATAATTAATAAATATAATGACGATAAATACTGAAATAAAATTCCAATAGATTATTTTTTTTCAAAATGATGTTAAATCAGTCGCGAGTGAATGAAAGATTGTTAAACGAGATAAAAGAAATATGTCAAGGAAATAGAATGATAATTGATACATAGAATATTATTTAAAATTTCTATGACATTGTGGAGATTATTTACACAAGAGTCTATTCATGTTAAACAATAAATTATAAACAAGTGCATAACAGGATGCAATAAAGTGACAATGGATATAATTATTAAAATAGAAACAAAACTTTGTATGATATCCGCTATTTAAATTGCTAATATTGAGAAAAAATATACACACACATATGAAAACTATTTAAGGGGAAAAAGAGCAAAATAATGATTTAGACAAAAAAAGTGAGAAATTTATTTGAATTATTTCAAGTTTTATTTATGTAATCAACATGTTTGATAGCGAAATATGCGAAGAGAAATGAAATCTAAGAAATATTGTGTGATTTTTTAGAACCGAGAGATAAAATTTATAAATAATTTAATATAATACAATGTGAGTAAAAAACATGCACATTTAAAATTATCATTTAAATTATTATTTATATTAATTGAAAATTATTATAATTATAATACATGCAAAATGATGTAAATTGTCTATTTGACAACATACAAAATAATAATTATCGATTTACAAGCACATTTTTAAGGTGTTAACTATAAATGCTTGTTCGCTAATAAACTAAAAATTGGAACGGCATTACATATATTATAAAAATGTAGAATGATTTCTCGAATTGAAAGTGCTGATGATGAACAAAACCAAACCTGGTTAGTATATTTAAAAATTCTGGTTTATTACTTATTAAATTAATTAATTTTCAGAGAAAGAAGTATACACAAACATATTCTGACTGTTAACTTTTCTACAGGAGATTCCCTTGAAATAATTTTCTTCATAAAATTTAACATTATATTATAATATACCTAATATATTTTTAATATTTTGGAATACAGAGATTCATGCAAACTACGTTACATTGTAATGTTGACACTCGGAAGTGTATTTGTTAGTAATATTCGGACATTACAGCATGAATACTTTACCACGCACTGTCTGGCACGTTTCCGATAATATCGTGATTTTGCAGCTCACTTTTCACTTCGCCTGAAATTATGAAAATATATTATAATGAAATATACAACAAGCCAACAATATTTTCGTTAACGATCGAGTGTTTATATTCAAAGCGTTGCGACCTGTTTCAATGGACTCCAAGGGCTCGAACAGTTCCATATTTCGACAGTCAAAATCGGTCGCGTACGACGGAGGTCCCTGAGGATCCAGCAAATATTGCGGAGAGCTCAAATGTAAGCCTTCGCTGACTGAGCCGCTGCCTTCTGGTAATATTCAAAAGAGTCCACACATATTAATATAATGATAAGTATAGTGTGAAAAAAAAATTCTCTGTCGAAGAAATTGAATGTACATTTTCATAGTTCTACGCATCCTGCCATATTATTCCATGTGACAGCACAGCTGGGGGAAATATGTCGGGACGCCAGTCACTAGATTTAAAAACAGCTACGCTTATGTATTCATATGGATGTATGATAGCACACAAATTAGATTTCCATTAGCTTTTATTTGCATTGGTGATGGCCGGCTCGTGGTGTGCGCAAAGTATTCGGCGCACACAGGCGTCGCACTAAGATTTTAACACTATCCACTCATTCAGTTCTAGTTTTTCAAGGCGTCTCGCACACAGGCGCAGAAATCTTCGAACCGGCCCCGGATACGACTATCTTACCAGAGAATATTTATCATGCTGTTGAAAACATTACTCAAAGGATGCTCTTGGCATTGAAATTATGATGATCATATAATAAGAAAATCTGATCAAATTGTCGCATACGTTCAACATATGGCCAATCTTCCATCTTTGTGTATTGATAAAAAAATTGTATGTAAATACAAAATTAATCTTACATCTCAAGCATTTATCTAAGACTGTTTTATTATCTCTTTAATTCTTCGAAACGTGGCAAAATATTATAGTTTGAAGTATAGTGAAGTTTGAAGTATTCACAGTTCTGTTCACAGATTTGTTACTATTAAATTGTGTCATGATAAAGTTGGTGAACACGTCACTTAAAAAAAAACGACAGAAAGAATGATGAACGGAAAAGGAATGAATGTAAATGAGTGTGAATATTAAATTGATTAAAACACACGTCGCCCATACCTGTCTGTCGAGTGTTGTTCAGGATGGGATCTTTGACTGGCATTCGGGTCATGGGTTGCAAGAAAAAGTTTCTCGGATCGGACGCTTTAGCATTTTCAGGGTCTATTATTTTAAAGAGAGATTCACCTTCCTCCATAAATTCAACCGATGATGATTCAGTTCCAGTGGGAGCATTCGGTAGATAGGAATCTGCGACAGAGTGAAGAAAGCATATACTTATTAAGTTTGTCAGATACAGTTGAATATTTTGCATGAATCTTGAGTGATACATTTTTGAAATAGTGTAGTTTTGCACATACACAACGGAAAGTTGATCATATTATAATAAAATCATACAAAATGAGAGAAGATCAGTAGGACAGAACTAATTCTTCAAACAGGTTAGATAACTTTGGTTAAAAAAAATGTATCCGACTAATTTTGTGCATTTTTTGATTAGTAACATCACTTTTAAGAGATTAACTGTCAATACTTTATGTGGAAAGGTATAATATTTATAGAAATAAAACACAGTTATTTGTATTAGATCCACAATTTAATAAAATGATGAGGGCCACTTTCATTCAGTGAAAATTTTCAAGCGATACGATGTATTAGAAATAATAAAATATCTCGCGACATATTATGATAATTACTCAGCAATCATAACTATTGAATTTTAATAGTTTTTAATTTTATGCATTTGTCGCTAATGACCTGGGCTTTGCTTTTTGAGATCTTCAGTTATTCAAGCGCACAGATGAACTTGAACTGACAGTTAGTAAATAGTTTTTGTGATTGATTAATTTAATTCTTACGACAATAAGTTATTAAATAATACCCACCCGCTAAAAATCAGTAGATATTTACATGTTTTGACCTTTAATTGCCTTTTAGCGACGATCGGATGTAATAAGATATAAGAATTACATCAAGCGCCTTCGGTCGAAATCTTAAAATTAAGTCATATCTATTTTGATTGGAATATCGATAATTACTTTTATCAGCAGAACTCAGTTTTGAATATGCAGACGGTGGATGAACTGTAATCGAAAGATTTCCATCAGACTTCACTGTTGACTCAATAATAGCAACTAAAGGTATATACAGATGCAGCAGTCGGCTATTATTGTTATCAGAAATATTCTGCAAAATCAAATCACCTCATGAAAACGACCATATTGCACTCAGTTAAACTAAAATACACAGTTTGGTAACAAAAACTGATTCCACTGAGAAAATGAGAACGTTGTTCATATACACATATGCAAATTTTTATTACCGTTTGGCTCTTATTCGTGTCAGTATGTCCGAATACTATTTTCCCTCCGGATATCAAATCATGAGAAGAAACTGGCACCAGCATCTATCAAATAAATTAGTTAAGATTAGGAAATACGTGTCTAACATTGAGGTCTAAATTTTACAGTACGTTTAAAGTTACCTTACCCGATTCCCCTGTAATGATGGATAGTTTATATATTGTAAACAGGCCTATAAAGCCACTATTATTGATAAGAAAAACCTTTTGACGGACTCTCAGCTCTCTAGCGCTGTCGAGTGCTATTTTGTCATAATTATAAATAATTTATCAATTATGTAAGTGAAAAGGTATACGGCGACATCTATTGATAATAAAAATTGCTAAGTGACTTCATTGCAGTTTCGACTTAGCCACTGGCAAATAGCTAGTTTAGTTTTTTTTCATATTCAATTTCGATCCAATGTCATTTACCGCTTGTTGCAAGTTCACACAGGCTTCGACAACATCATTCTTGAATTTGCACTGACTTTGTAAATATTGCTTAAAGTCTTGTAAGTCTTTTTCAAGGGTGATGTTGAATAATAAGTACGCTAGTGCATCACCCTGTCCGAGACCATTGAAAGTGTGAATGTTCATTGAGAGCTCATTCTGGACCCTGACTTTACACTCGATATGTTTCATTGTATGCTTGATAAGACTTATGAGTTTGTTTAGTTTACGTATCATATTCAGCTATAGCTTTAAACAGAAATCTGATGGAATGAAGTACATTTATGTGTCTTCTGAAAACTTTTACTTTTTGAGATATCAGGTTGTGGAAAATTACTGCCGATATTTTGTATCCAATTCGACCTATGACCAAACGTCAGGAACCTATATCGATCGTAGGTCGAGGACTACCTGTATATATTTTTAAGATTATTATCACTCATTTTCTTAACATTTAATATTTATTACAGTAAGCCATGAATTTCTAATGAAAGCTGAAGAAAAAATTAAAAAGGTTTTTTGTGTTGATATTAATATATTCCTTTTTGTTAATATTTCATACAATACGAGATGAATCAATTTATTGAAAAAAAATAAGAGGTCACTGTTTAAGCATGCCGCTGGCTCATTGTCATTATAGAAAGTAAACTGTAGGGAGTGCTTTTATCGACTGGGATATTTTTTAGAATAGATTTTATCAACTGCACAAATGTTTGTTAATAAGTAACATAACAATTTTTCTTAAATAGATGTCTTTGTATACCTTTCCACTCACTCTTAAGATGTTAGTAATAGTTTGTGATAGTGGGGTTTATAGTAATATAAAACTATACATTAACTTACGTGTTTTCCTTTAGGTATATTGGCGGCATAAATTTTAACAAGAGCTGTCGGCTCACGGTCGTGTTTAAGTAGAGCAAAAGCTATTTTATTACTTTGTAATATTTCACCCATGCCAGTGGTCCTTATTTGGTTTATGATGTCTTCATAACTGTAATATTTAAAATATTGTTCTCGCGGCATAAATATTTTTGGGAAGCCAATTGTTTCAAAAGAATTTATTTATTTGTTTTCAAAATACAATGTTTCAATTGGGTCAAAATTTACCTGCTAACGGAAGGATTTTGTACAAGACTAAAGCTTTCCTGACCTGCTGCAGTCGGTCGGCTGTTAGTTTGATGCCCTGTAATAGATGTGTTTTGGGGGTCTCCATGTACCTGGATATACGAATTCAAAGAGTTACAATTCTTTTAAATAATAAGCTTAAAAGAATCCGACTCGATGTTATCATTTCTTAAAATTCATAACTAATCATAAATTATGCCTGCAGTATTATTTGAATCATTTAATTGCCATCGAGTAGTGGACAGTAGCAACAAATAGCAATTGGCCTTGAAGCATATTTAATATGGCCTCTATCAACACATTAAGATTTTTCATATTTCGGAAAATAGCAAGTACTACAGCAAATTGATGAATCTCCAGTGAACAGTAATATATAGATTGCGTCTGGTTAGTCTTTCTGTTTTTCACCAGTCAAGTTGAGCGAGTATTGAGTGCATCGGTCACTCATTGACTTACGGTAATGCATGTGAGACCACTATCATTTGATTATGGCAAAGTGTCATAATAAGATTTTTTTAATACAAGTTGCAAAGTACACATATGTGGTTATAAATAGATTTGAATGAAAGTTGTCTCACTTTATTTGGAAAAATTTTGTTACAGCGGCATTCGACATAAGCTTGGCATTTATAGTGCCCGTCTCATTAAACAGGTTTCCGTGCAATGCCGTAGAGCAGGGTTTCCCAAAACTTATTGTGCACTGGAACACTTCGCAAATCTAGAAATGTTACTGGAACACAATTTATTTTTTAGGTCAGGTAATTCAAAAAAGCAAAAATATTGAAAAAATATGTTATTAATCACTTGATAAATTATTTTTAAAACATGTTACATAAAAATATGAGTAAACAAAGCTCTTGGTGGTTGAAAACCTACGCTTGCACCTAGATATTTGACGTTTTAAACATCACTGGAGATTTACAATCACTTAATTTTGAATATGCTTAAACACTTATTTAGGTCCCACGGAACACCAGTGTTCCGCGGAACATAGATTGGGAAACCCTGCCGTAGAGAGTAAAAAATGATCATCAACTTTCAATTTGAATCTCGCAACATGCATGCTACTAAAAAAAATATCTCTAGATACGTATTGAACATTTTTAATATCTTAAGACCAGGTACTGAAATAACTTATTTTTGATTTAAGACATTCTCATTCATCCGAACTAAGACAAAAAAAAAACAATACATATCTCTAATACTGTGAATAAACAACGAAACCTTTTTCATGTGGCACGTCAGATTAGATTGTTGATTGAAGCCTTTATTGCATTGCACACAGCGGTAGGGCCTCTCGTTTGTATGACTGTACAAATGGTTGCGCAAATTCCCTAGAAATGAACAATCGGTTTTCAATATTTTAAGCGGTTAAATGTGTATTTAAAGAATATGAAGGCTGAAGCTGCTTTTACCTTTTTGGTGAAATCCTTTGTCGCATATGTGGCACTTGAAGGGTTTCTCATTGCAGTGAGTTTTACGATGTGAAATAAGTGTTGAAATACGATTGAATGTTTTATTGCAAATCTATAAACGTAAAGATGCATTAATTATCTTTTATCGAAACACGAAATTAAAATAATGTGTTTTAGTAATGTAAATTCCGGGGCTGTGGAGTCGAAGTCGCGGAGTCGCGGTATTTTGGCCGAAGTCGGAGTCGTGAAAAATGAGCGGCTTGATTTTTTTTTGAAAAATATATTTAATGATGTGTATTTAAACAAAATAGTCAAAAGTGTTAACATTTCATGCTTGGCTGACTAAAGATGATCTGATGGTATACATCATATATGGGCAACCACCGGCCCGCCGAGCTATTTTGTCCGGCCCTGAATCATCTCGGCGAAGTATTTGAGAAAGATATTAATAGTTCCAGGGAGGGATTAAATAATGGAGATGACACGAGCGCTTGCAGTGGCTTCACTCTACTAGTTCATGATCACCACCATATAAGAAATAACAATGTGTTTTATTTAATTTAATATTACTTTATTATGTTTAATAATTTGGTCCGGCCCTCGACTCAGAGACAGAATGATAATTTGGCCCCAGACTTAGGAAAGGTTGCCCATGCCTGGTATAAATATATATAAGTTAAAATGAAATTATTGAAAAATTTCCTCAGAGTTGGAGTCGTTAATTATTTTAAAGCTGGAGTCGGAGTCGTCAATTATTTTAAAGCTGGAGTCGGAGTCATCTTTTTTTCACGCGACTCCACAGCCCTGGTAAATTCAAAGTAGCAACGATGACTAGAGAGTGTAAACAAATTACTCGTGAATATTATGTATGAAAATCAATATTAAGCTATTATTTTCTATGACATGAATAAAATTATTTAACCATGCAGGTATGGGGTCTCTCATGTGAATGAATGGTTCGGTGTTGACTCAGAGTGGATAGTTGACGGAAGGACTTCCCGCATATATTGCAGTGATATTTGCGTTCATCGGTATGACCGGGCAGGTGTCTTTTCAGCATATACTTGTGTTGAAACTCACGTCCGCCTATACAATTTCACCAAGATAAGCTCAATAATTCAAATTCTACCCGACATATTTAATACATGCATTATACTGTGTTAAAAAATAAAACATCTTATTTTAGTAATTCCACTGTTCTTTATAAAGATTAAAACCAGTTTTGCGCAAGTCTTTTAGTTTAATTTAATTTAATACGTTTCCGCTTAGCGCACCTTTAAAAGTACTAACTGTTTATTTTGAAATCACATTATTATGTAGTTGAATTAATTAATGATTACTGACAGCAATAATTTCTACAACGTGCATTAAATTTGTATATTTATTTATTATCTACATGTGGGTAAGTGAAAATTATATTTGTAATGTATCCTGTTCTACAAGAATTGCCCATTAATACGTATCTCGGTTAGACAGCATATTCAACACATGCACATTCTATAGATACAATTTCGTTAAAATTTTTTGTGCTATTAATTTATTACAGGTCACCGGAATAAAGATGTTTATTTCTTTATATATAATACGAGTGGCTTTCAAGTGGTGGGCTGCTAATAGTTAGTTTGGAGGATCGAGATAGACATGCAGTTATAAAAAAGCATAATTATGTTTATAATATATTAATAATACTAACGTGGGGCTGTTATTTTTTTTTATTTAAATGTGTATAAGTTGAATATATAATTTGAATGAAAAATTATAGCTTTTCAAACATTTGTCATTTTTCTCTAAATTTTTTGACGCAGCCAATTTGTTAAAAGAAGTTATTGAAAAATGAGAATTTCTAAACATATGTTTAAAACTTAATCAATTTAATGAATTGGTTTATTTAAAAAAAGATGAATAAGGGATTATTTACCATTCTTATCATGTACAGGTACTATGAAAAAAAAAGTGATAAATGAGTGACAATTATGATAGCGAGAACAATATATCAGGGTTTCTATGCGTTAATTTAAATTTCGATAACTTTAGCAAAATGGAAAATTTTGGAAGAATGAAATCTGAAGTTGTTAATAATAAGTGTGTATATTTACATATGCTACATTCAAACACTTTGATCGCCAAGCCACCCTTATTGACCACTTTAACATAATGTTGTACAGTGTGGAGGTCTTCTTTGTCTACTTTTGTATTTGAGTCAGAGGTTGTCTCAATAGTAGCATGCTAGAATTAAGGCCACCAATGAGATGTCAGAAAATTCATATTTGTTTTTTAAAAGGAAACAATACAAGAAAAACAAAATTTGTTTAGTTGAGTTTTCAGAAAATCAATGCAAGTCAAAAGTTATTTAATAAAAGAATTTCAAATGTTGAGTATAAAATTGTTGTGCTTTTGTTATTATTCGGACTTACCTGCTGAGCATGTGGTGAATCATTCAGTGGATAAACATAATCTTCAAAATTAGGATCCATTTACATGTATTTCTGTTAGGCGGATATAATTATTATTGATTTCAAATGAAATCCTCATAAGAGAGTAAATATTTTTTCTCAATCGAAAACAAATGAATGACAGATATGTAACGACACAGACACCTGATTATTGAATTTGGAATAAAAGACATTCCTTTTTCAAAATCTGAACATATTCTGCATTCAATGAGTTCCATAGCATGGATGAGGTTAGGATTTGTGCTTATGGATTCAGTATTCAGTAATTTTAATGTATATTAAGTTTATTATACTTAAAAATAAATATTTACAATATTAAAAATATTAAAAAAATATATAATTAATAATTTCAATAACTGGAAAGTCTTACGATATCTTATACAGATAAAACTTTGATTTTTGTGATTAAGACAGACACTATAAACAGTATATTCATACTACATTATAATAAATTTCTGATGTTTAGTTTTCACATGAAAATAGATTTTAAAGCATTTTTATAATCAATTATATTTATATAATACTGACATTAACATAATTAATTTTTTTATCTTAAATACATAGATTTTATCATAAATACACTTGATTTGATAAGATTAATTAAAAATTTCGTTTCAGGTAAAATAAATATACACATACAGCTTGCAATAAATCTTTAAGTTGATATTTTATGTTAAATTGATAATTTTTTTCATTAACAGTTAACCTAAGAAATGTAAATTTCTGGCTCAATCAGTATATTTCTGAAATGCATTGCTGATTCTCATGTGTTATGATTTTATCATGTTTTATGTTTACGATGTAAAATATTATTGGATTGTAGCGAATCTTTGACTATCTTTATTTTGGACACCAAAATGACTGCCAACCAGGTTTGTGTAAGGCTTACTCAAATAGTTTAACAGTGAGAAATTCAGATTCTATGACAGTGAAATCTATTAATCGCCTATGCATATGAATGTACGTGATATGCACACTTTGACTGTACCATTCTGCGCTATCCCGTATCACAAATGCGCTTGAGAAAAAACAATATATCTCAAAACTACAAACTGTAATGAATACGCAAACATCCTAAAAACATGCGATTACAAATCTACACAAGTAGTTCTTCAAGGGCAAGTAAAGGTTGCGGTCGGTTCATTGACATTTCGTAATTCTCATACGTATGAGTATGACTAACATTGTATTTATAATCTTGACCGTAAAAAAAGTTGATTTTTTTACATACTTCTATGAAAGTTACCTGCAGGTAGGGCGGTTATTGGGATTTTTTTGCCAACATTTGTGTGATTGATGAAATCAATTATTTAGATTTTTACCATTGTCTGCTGATGAATTAATTCTTTGTTATAATTTTCCACAAACAGCCTACTACGAGCGGATATGGATTCAGTGACGTGCTTAAGCAGTGAACTATTTTTCTTCCAATAAATAAGTTCATCTCGACTAAGCTGTCATTTTTAATTTTGAAGATGAAACAAATTACATATGTAGATATCACTAAGCCTTTTTCAAAATTTTAGCACTCGCTATTTGGATACTTATTTATTAATTAATGTTTATTGAAAGTATTGGAAATTACTACACAGTTCTGGATACTTTGAGATGTGACACAGCACTTGATTTAAGCTAGGTTATTTCAGAATTTGAATAGAAGGTTCACCGTCACCGATGTAAGAGTATACAGAAAATTGTTTAGTAATATAAATTATATTTATTTATGGCACCTTGGAGAAATAAACTCATATCATTTAAATTATTTGCAATTCAATATTTGTTCTAAGCACAGTTCTAATATGACATCTAAGCCCTTTGCAATGTGGTCGGCGGTAAATGTGTGAACAATATCGGGCACATGTACAAAGAGAGTCTTCGAAGGGTCAATACTTAACGAAGTGTAATAAGTATATTCACACAAATACCTGAAAAAAAACAACATGTTATTTACTAACAGATAATACAAGATAATGAATATGATTCACAGATATGATTTATTATTTTAATCAACATTGCATGTTTGATAAGGTAAAAATTAAGAAAAAAATATTCAATTTTACATTTATTTTGGCTTCACGACTACCATATAGCTTTCAATTGCAATATGTATTTCTTGTGGAACTAAATACTATGTTTTAATCAAATAACCAAAGTATTAGTCAAATAAATCAATAAATGTGTAAACAGGTTAGTTCTAGTTTTGAGGTGCTCACACACAGACGCAGATATCCTAGAGCTGGCCCTAAATGCACAAGAACAGTAACATTACTTCTCTAAATAATGGGTTTCTGAACTTTTAAGTAAAAGAGCCACAATGACTGTTCCACAAAGTCAACAGTAGTCAAAGCCAACGAAAAAACAAAGCTACATAAAAAAGATTAATTATTATTTTTTTTAATCTCAGTCCACTCCCAATTTAGAGTATCTCCCTAGAGGCCTCCTAATAGAGGTATTTCAACAGAATTTTTCTACGAAAATTCTTGCGACTCAGTTGCTCATCCTCTCTTTTTTCGAAGAGAGTAGAGATAGAAAGGATAAGGTTAGGACAAGACTAGTGGTAAGGCTCTCGTATCGCCTCGTTATCTCAGGATTGAAAAGGGTGGGAGGGAATTTTTAGACACCGCAAATCTTTGGTGCCTTCGAACAGAAATCGATAAATGCGTTGAATAAATGCTGTTCGTACTGGGAATCGAGAAGCGGGAATCAAGCCAGTGAGGTGTGGCACGGAAGCTAACAATGTTGAGCGCTGTGCCGTGTATCCGAAAAATTTATTATTATGAAGTAATATTTTATTTTATGAGCATTAGCTTATTTAACACAGTAATTGTGTTTTTTTTATAGAAAATTCAATAATTTTATTTTATGAAAAAAAAAGACTGGATCCTTTATGCTTGATACCTATAGTTAGGTTATTACAGGTAAGATCTAGAGTAGAGACTCGAGAGCTTACTAATATGACGTGTTATTCAATAGATGTATTTGAGACAGCTCCTGCAAAAAAAAAAACAATTGAGAGCGATACATACCTTCCAGCGTTAGTCGAGGTGCATGCCGATGGTACAATATTTTTTTTATTGTATTTTTTACATATCGCTTGAACTTGAAGTCCACAGTCAATTTTTATTTTAGAATCTTGTGAGCATTGATTTTCACCATTGCACGGAAGATTTCCTTCACAATCAGGTCTAATGTAACTATCCTTCTGCGCAGTTGTTTCCAGTGTAATTTCTTTTGCATTTCCACTCACACCGACGTGTATGACTAGCTTAAAATTTTAAAAAAAGCTAAATTAGACAATGAATTATTTATCCGATTGAGATGAGATAAGGCTGAAAATTATAAAAATTGAAGGGAAAGTAAAAATTGATTTACCAATAATCATTTTCATGTTCTGTAAGCTTTATATAAAATCCATTCTAAATATTATTGTAAATTTATACAAAATGAAATATATATGAATAGAATATATATTTAGTGATTATGGCGTGGAGCATGTTATCCATATGGCTCATATAGCTTAAACTATTATTATTGTATTATTCTACACCCACCCGGTGGCAGGTTAAGCACTTGAGAGGCCCCAGGCGCAATACAACTTTGAGGCCCTGTATTTCGGATTACACAAAGGTGTTGCAAAATTACATGTAAAATAAAAATAAATATTGAGAACTGAATTCAAAATGAATGGGTAATGTCATTGGTTATGGGATAATCTGCCACTGCAAATTCGTTTTGAAGTCATGCTGATAATATCTTATCTCTAGATATTGATAATGTTATTTTCTAAATATATATTTCTGTTCTTCACTCCTTATTTATGTACTAAGCTTTTGTGTAGACACCGGTTCTTCGTACACTCCCCGACCCTCAAAGACCACTGTCGGGTATTATGATGATAAAAATAACTACTTTGTAGTTTGTAGTAATATTAAAAGATATAAAAGAACGTATTTTAAGTGGTTGACAAACCTTAGGATTGTGCTTCTTCCACAAATCGGGAACTACTTCATCGACTGTTTTGTAAACGACTGGTATTTCAACGCAAATAATTTCAATTCCATACGTTTTTTCTATTTTAGCTTTTGATATCCTCTGAACACTTTCCCAACTGGCATTTACCGTATGTTCACCAAACGGACCAAACCCTGTTATTAAAATCACGGGCCTTGAATCCATAGTTTAAAATTGTATTTCAATGAACGATCCGAAGTTAGTATATTATCTATGGATATGATCTGACAGACGTCAGGTTGATATTTCGCAACAGCTGATTTGTGTGAAAATGGAGTTTGCCAGCTAGCTTAATTTATTTTACCGTCTCCGTTCAATTTCCTTAGTGAAAAAGTTTATAAGTCATTTCTATACATACTAAAAAATATATTTTATACTTAGCTTATATCTTTTATTTAAGAAATTGTAACACATTGAAATTCTTATAAATTCAGATATAACTATTGCTATAATAGGGAAATATTGTTCCTGACCCTCACAAAACATCTTTGATTGGTGACTTTCTTGCAAAATCTGCCACAATTACTTAAATTATTTTATATAATGTTTGTATGTATAATGTATAATAATCATTTAAATAAATAAATTGTACATTACGTTCATATTTTTAAAATACTTCTTCTTCTAGTATTGTATTATTTATAATAATTAAGACACGTGACAATCAACGCATATTGTACCTCGACTAATAAAGTTGAAAGTCTAATATTTTATTAAATATACCATATAAAAAATTGAAACATATTATTATTGAATAATATGTGATCCTGCGTTTAAAGAAGTAAATACTGGTGACACTAAGTAAAATCATGCAATGTGATGACTGCTTTGAATCCTGTTAAAGTGCCTTTATTGTATTCGTTAAAAGTACGTTTCGGTTTCCATAAATTTTATCCAAACACAGAGCGATAAATATGTATTAAATGCCCTTCAGAGGACCATCCGTACCTTCACCGTAAATGGTTAAGTTTTTGAAAATACTTCACGTAAATATGTTGGCGGAATCTTACTCGACCAAATGCTAAACGATGAGCAGAGACGAGTACTTGATAATAATTTGTACAGCTAATAACGAGTCAGATAATAGTAGTGAAAAGAAGGCATAGGAACCAACATTCAGCGGCGTAGGAAGGGGTCTTGCGGCCCAGGGAGGTCCTTGAATTTACCGCCCCCAATATTTTTTCCTTTTTTTAAATTAATTCTACCGTTTTTCAATATGAAAAATATTTTTTATACAGTTATGATTAATCAGTAAGTCACAAACCACTAATTAGAAGGAATAAATTTATAATAAATACATACATATAGCTCTCTTTAACTCTGTATTAAAAACATTTTTATTTGTTTTTACCTCTGAAAATTTCAATTCTTTTGCCACCTCCAACAAGTACATTTTGTCAGTAAGTGTCACATGACACAAATAAATAGTAGAATACAAATAAGCCGAAAAAAACACAGTGAAAGGGATACAGTTTACATGGGTTCTGTATACATACCGATATTTATTTCCTTATTACTTTCAAATTTTTCGTTTTAATTTGTTGAAAATGCCGCCCCGAAAAATGTGCCACCCGTTCCGCCCCCGCTGCACCCTCTTGCTACGCCACTGCCAACATTCAAAGCTAAAATAATTCAAGTATTAAAAATGTCAACACAGATGGTATTTTTTTTTTTGACAAAGCTAGACAATTTAAAAATAAATTGAGATTGAAGAATCGCACAGTACATCTCAGTACTCTCAGCTCAATTCATACAGTCTTCTAACTCACCGTTTTGCATTGCTTGTGAAAATACTCAAACTAACAAAGAATAATGTAATCCAACAACTTTGGTCAAGAGTTATTTTGACCAAACAAGAATCTTCGGCAGCTGTAGCACCATTAGCGGGATCCACGACAGCGATCACCCTCTCGTACAAGAGATTTTTTCTGAGTGTTGTAGATTGGTGCCCTAATAAACGTGTGTCCTTTGAATAGGCGTAACATTATTCATTTATTTGCGTGATTGAGTTATTCTATTTTCTCCTCTAAGCTAAGAAGATTCTCCCTGTCCCTATTTTCCAACCCCAAGTGTGAACGTAAAAAGGTAAAACAGGTGCTCGAGTTGTATGGCACATCTGAGATCATCAACAAAAAAAAAAATGGCGCATACTTTGCAAAAAGTCGGCCACCACTAAATAAATTCAATAGAATGTTTTTTTTTTTTTAATATAATGCCTTTCCATGAAAGATTAAAGGTGAAAAATAAGTTTGCAAAAATAACGATTTTGAAAACGGAATCTATAAAACTAAAAATGAATATATCAAACGGAAGTAAGTGTTTTGACGTCAAAATCGTTATTTATTTTATAAGCTAACAAACTACATCGCATCCTCAAAAGAACAGAGAAAAGGGGGTAATAGATTTTGTGATAGATAACGCGAGCATCTTCAGTCGTTTATTATAAGCGGTGGTGAAGTAGAATATAGAAATGCATAACTATGTTATGACCTTGGGAAAGTTTAATCTTGATGCGTATCTGGTGTTCTAATGCACCGTTGACAAAAACGCTGCAGACCAGGCACATAGTATAATTTCATACGGTGTCAAGAAAATAATGACCCCTCTGTTCGGTCTCTAGATTTAAAATTATTTTGGAGGGTTCCGGGAAATGGAGTCAGGGGTCGGTGGGATGCGCGAATAGTTGCGGCGCCGCGGCGTCCTACCCTAAGTGTGTCGCATGAAAATCTTGCTTCGGTGATGTTCTATGCAAAATAAATATATTATGTTGGTTTATCATCAAGCTGTGTAGTTTTCTCATACATTAATAAAGATATGTCATGTTTGAGTTTAATTTTAACGTTTTTGAGCTTGTTGCAATAACGTGACATGGCCAGTGGCGGATTAACCTATAAGCAAACGAGGCGCGCACTTGGGGCCTCCGAATCTGAGGGCCCTCAAAAATAGCTTATATTACACATATTTTAATATAAATTTATGATTTTACATGGAATTTTCTGACGTATTTATGTCATCCGAAAAACAGGGCCTCCATTTTTTTGCATCCGGGGCCTCACATCTGCTTAATCCGCCACTAGACATGGCGCTTCTTTGCAATCTTAGATAAAACCTCATGTTTCACATGTAGGATGTCTGGACTCTAGACTGGCAAAATTTTGTTAAATGTTTGTAATCAAACGCAAAAGTGACGAAAAATGAAAATATTACCATGTCCACTCCCTTCGTGGAACATATGGACTCTTTACTAAGCCTGTTTCAAATTATGTTGTTCTACAAGAACTGCTTAGTATTCAGTCACTCACTCTCCATTCTTCAGAAAGAATAAGGAAAAGATAAGAATAGTGGTTAGTTAATCACGAAGGAAGATATTAAGGATAAAATTCATAATTAAACATTCACACCTACATGCGGGAAAAAGGCGTTTTTTTTCTAAAAATCATCAGCACCAACTATGAATAGTGTTAACCAGTGTTCTTCAACCTTTTTACATCCACGCCGTTAAAAATTGGAAAAATATTTGGCGGACTGGCGTCGACCGAATGCATTTATATTAACCTACAGTCAGTTCTCAACTTACTATTATTCGCGCGGACCGGTAATAAGCTATTGTAGACCGGTATCGGTCCGTGGACCACATATTAAAGAACATCGGTGTAAGCTGTAGATTGTGTACCTACGCAGGACAGACTTTGGGATTACTGCGTCTGTGTGCGAGGCCTACTAAAACTAGAACTAAAATCTTAGTGCGGCGAACACGTTGCACACACCACGAGCCGGTCCTGTACCCAGTGGTGTAAAAAGAGATTCTGCTACCCGGGGCGGTCCTTGAATTTGCCGCCCCCAACATTTCCACTAATTTTGTTTTCAAATCACTTCTATTTTGTATCTATGAACTATGAGCTAGCCTAATTTTTTTATTTATAAATAAAATTTCTCGAAAAATATAGTAGATATTTTTGAAAATGCTGCCTCCAAAATTGCACCCCCTTGCTACGCCACTGCCTGTACCTACTGTATAAGCTCGCATTGATATTATTCACCGAGACGTATAGAGCCCTTGGAGTGCTTAAACGTAAAAAATATTTAGAGATATGATTGTAACGCAATTAATATACATTTTTGTGAATTATAATTTACAAGGGAACAATTTGCTTATCACGTGCCACACAACAATTTTGCGGTTTGGTATTTTGTTTGGTTATTCAAATGGATAACGATTTACTTACTTACTTAAATGTCGAACAGATTAAATTTACAATGTTGAATGTCACGTAAATTGTTTATTTACCAATATTTTTTATTTATGAAAACTTCAATCTTTTTCAATAAATTTATTTTTAGTATCTTTTCATTCAGTGCGTATATTACATTCGACTGTGGAAAGGCAAAAGAACGTAACCCACGCATAGCAAATATTACAGGAGGCACAAAAAACGTGTTTTGATGATTTTGTGCCATATGCAAATTATGAAATATACACCAACTTGAAGTGCACGGAAACTCCTGAAAAACCTGTTTTTCAGTCTTTTTACCTGATTGCAATTTTCAAATGTCCTTTTTTTTCAAACTTAAAAGCTAAATTTAAATGCCGATTACTAATTCAACATTTGCAGCTTACATCCTTTTGATATAACGTGTATTAGGTTTGATACATTGTGATTATCGAAAAAAGCTGTTTTGAAAAAAACTGTTGGTGACGTCCTTTTTCCTTTCCACAGTCGATATGTATATTATATTGCTATACATTTTGTTAGAGAAGTATGCTCGTAAATAAAGAATTTTATTACCAAATTATTAACATGTTAATTTGTAAGCTCTTGACTTGCTTATGCATTGACTTTTTTATTAAAACAAAAAAAAAGATTAGTTGAAAAGCTTACATCTTACAGCTTACATCCATGTCTGCTCACAATGTAGTCTATTGCCTCCTAGAGGTGGTATAAAACAAAAGATTTTCTATGAGAACTTTTTGTTACTGTATTGCTCAATCTCCCCTTTTCAAAGAGAGTGGGGCTAGTGGTTAACCCTTTCCTTACTTTGCAAAAATGCACGCGCTCCTGATCTCGTGATTTTTTTTGCATAGTAAGGAAAAGGTTAACTAATCGTTCTCGCTACATCCCGTTGTTTTAGGAAAGGAAAGACGTTTTATGATGCATGTAAAGTTTTCGTCAAAAATAAAAATTAAATTATTGATTCATGGCCCCCATGCCCCCCCCCCCCCCAACGTGGATCCGCCAATGCTGAACAAAAATCCAATAAACTGTCGCTCTTGAAAATGGCAACCGAAGCTAACGACGTTGACCACTCGACCAAAATTTATTTCATGGGCATTCATTTGCCCGCTATTGATTATTCCTTTGGTGACTTAATACATTACCCAAATAACTATTTAACAATAATTATTATGAAGAAAAATATTCCATAATCTATATACATATATATAAAATGAATGTTTGCTTGTCCCGTATGCGTTCCTATACAATTCATTCGATTGCGATAAAACTGGTGAGTCGCTGGATGCCCGCAAAGGTTTGTGAATCAGTAGAGCCAGAGGTGGGCTGCCAATACGTTAAAAATGGTGCTCGCTTTATATCCAAGCAATTCTCGGTGTTCTGGGGTTCTTTCCAAAATCACTTCAATAAAAACAATTAAAACAAGAACACTTTCTTTTTATGAAAGGCATTGCAACGCATGCCAAGTGATCGCTAGTTTTAATATAAAGATTATCTGAAATGAAAACTAATATGTAACAATATTAAAATATAATTAACTTTAATAAGCTGCTATAAGTTATAAGTATTTGATAATATTGTAAAAACTCACTCGAAACGTTATCGTAGCAAGGCTTTCGAGGTTCCGTCCCAGTTTCTGTATATGGGCAATGCAGTCTTTATCGCGTTGTCGTAGAGTGCGCGTCTACGCAAAGCTTTCCCGTAGAGCTAATGTCAAAAATTTGGACTGTATCCGTCGTAAGTAATTCAATAATATTTACATCAATATGTTGCACCAGTGAATGCTCTCTATATTATTTAAATTATTCGATACATTATAAATTATCTTCCAGATGTGTTAATATTACAGAGTATTTGCGTTGTGTTCCGCATAATAATATTTGGAAAACGTAGTGATGTATTGAACGTGACCTAGTGTTTGCGATTTCATATATAATATTTAGATCCAGGAAATAAGTTATCAGTTATCTGATACGTGTGATGATATATAAAGCTATAAGTTTTTATCCACGGATCGATAATTTATGGTGATTAACTTAAAACGTATTCCGGGTTATAAATAACATCGTTAATTGCCGTTATGTTATGATGGAGATGTGTATTATTATATTTATCACCCCTATTTTTTTCACTCAGCAGTGGCGTAATTAAAACGGAGGAGGATTTCACAATTAATAAATCAGCATTTCGATATTATTATCTTTTCGTATTACCTTCGTATTATTTTACTTCTGCATTTAAAAGACATACGTAAACATTGTTTCCTTGTTCTGATATATAAAAGATTGCTTCTTGGGAATGAATATCTTTATGTAAGTTAAATAAAGATTGTTTTAGTAAAAATATAACTGTTGAGTATGATGAATTCACGTGAATCTAATTATAATATTAATATTTAAAGAGTTGTTACATTAAACATACAATTTAATATTTTAATATTTTCTGATGTCATTTAAAGACAATTTTAGTTTTTATGATTTCAATAACGAATACGTCGTGCCAACGAAGAAAAGTTGAAGGATAGTATTTGTATTGTTTTTTAAAATCAATGTTTATTGATAATCTTCAAGACAGCGGTAGGAAATCCGCTGCACTTGTATGGCCACTTCAATATATAATAAATAAGGTAAATTTTGCACAATTGATTAAATGACGCATCTAAAAGCAAAAATCAAAGAGTACAAATTTTGTCAAAATGTAAGCAAATATGTACATCCAGTGCTCTTATTTGGCGCGCTAGGCAGCGATTATCGGCGCGCCCCCTTTTTAACAAATCGTACTATTTTTTTTTGAAATAATAAAATCAAAATATATTGGGATCATAGAAATATTTTTTTATATATCCATGTCCGCTCCCAATATGAAGCACATGGTATCATAATGGAGATATCTTGACAGAAGTTTTTCTACGTGAACTGTTCGTTACTAAGTCGCTCAACACCTCTTTTTAAAATTATATAGAATACGATACATAATTAAAACGAACAAATACAAACGTCAACATAAAATAAACCTTTTTATTAGAGTATATAAAAATAATTTGAATACTCCATTTATGCGCCCTCTAATGGTTTGCGCCCTATGCGGATACTTATTTTGCCTGTATGGTGGCGTCGGCCCTGTGTACATCCTATACAATAAATTATTTCTCAACCGTAAAACACATAAATGTAAAGAATCTTACTAATATTTATAAGTGGGCATAACACTTTTTGTTTTTAAACGTGTCATATATCTATTGCCTCAAGTATAAATTGAATACGCCACTGCAGTGGCGTAGCAAGGGGGCGCGGAGCGGGCGGACCGCCCCGGGCGGCATTTTCTAAAATAAGCAGAAAATTTTAAAAGTGATTGATATGTATGCAGAACCAATGTCAGCTCTACGCCTTTCACTTTTGTTCTTCCTCTAATTTGTGCTCTGTTACACTCACTGGAAAAATGTACTATTTTGGAAGCGGCAGTCGGAGTCGTAAGTTTTTTCCGACTACGATAAGGATTTTAGCTCCACACCTATGCTTTTAATAAAATTTTAACTGTCAGATAAAATAGATGTTGATAATGTTACTAACGACTTTTGCGAAGAGAAAATCCAGAAATTATATTTCCAATATGTTTTTTTGCCTAATGTTATGTTTATAAAATAAAATATAGTACTTCTTCTTGTGAATTAATTTACAACTTTAAATTCATTTACTTATTTTTGAAATGAATACTAATAATGACAACAATATTTTACCATTTTCCTCCAAACATAATAGAAAAATACCATTGCCTAATAATTTTTTTGACACACAAACTTCCTGCCCTCCAATTTGATTTTACAATATTAGAAAAAAAAATCAAAAGAAAATATGAACAAAATACAATATTTTTCGAGAAAATTATATTTATAGATAAAACAAATTAAGCCACCAGTAGTATAATCTCATTGTTAAAAAAAATAGTAGAATTGATTTTAAAAAAATGAAGACATTTTTGGGGGGGGGGCGGCAAATTCATAAACCGCTCCATATTTAGATATTATATTGTGATATGCCCAATATGTTTTATGATGGAACACTCGTAAATGCGAAATTATTTTCGGATCGGGAGCGAATGCGCGTTGGTATGTATTGAATTTCATGCGTTTGGATTATTGCAGCAGACAATCTGCACTCCCACTTCCGGCTCACTGAAATAACTGTACGTATCACATGAAATATGGTGGACCTCATGATGAATTCCAAAGAGGAGACCAACGGAGAGCAAATCAAGCGAATAATGGGACGAACTCAAGGGATTCTCAAGTCTCGGATGTTGAGTTTTTTGGGAAACAGCTCCGATATTATAACTGGAATATCGAATAAGGTAAATTACACTGAATAATTAAAACTCCTATCTGTCTAACCTACTTCCAAACCACAAATGATAACGAAATTGTTTCACTAACGTTGAAAACCCGTTGGAATAAAGATATAAAAAAACTTCCAGTTCGTGAATTCCATTAGACCAGGGATTGTGAAGAAGCAACCGTGTTGTAAATTATTACGAAAATGATATTGTTTAATGGTATGATTTATGAATGACCCAAAGGAAATTTTACCGTATAGTAAGAAAGAGAAAATGCCACGGAAAAAAAATAATATCAGATAAGTGTTGTTGATCGTATGCTACGAATTTTATATCCGAAGCGCAAAAATCATTCGAATATGGAGTCTTGCAGTTGCCATTTTTCGCAAATTCAGTTTCTTTACAAGACTATAATTTATTCATTCCATAATCATGAGAGTCATAATTATGACTTGAATACTTGAATACTTGAATGCTTGAATGCTTGAATGCTTGAATGACTTGATTCAATTGAATATTTATGTTTTGGATGTAGAGAATGTTATTACGGATCCCATATTTGAATAAACAATAAAACCACTACAACCAGAGTCAGATTTACCTATATAACGTAATTTACTATACTATCGATTTTTTATTATTTAATTGCATGCACGGTGTACCGCAACACTGCGGGCAAGAACGGAATTATTATACATTTCCATATTGTGATAGTTATACCAGTAGTCTTCAACCACTGGTCCAACTGCTTCAAATACTGGACCACGAAAAAGGTTTTATTTCTGAACAAATGCTATACAATATGATCATGTTTTTGGAACATAAGATTACACTCACGATATATACGTTTTACGAAAAACGGTGTAAAAATTAAAATATACAATTCACGGAAACATTTTATTTGAAAAAAGACAAATATTGTGAACTAGAACAGTGCTGCCCAACCTTTTTCATGCCACGGACTCCTAAATCTGAAAAAAATAATCTGCGGACCCCCGATTTTTTTTTATTTCACATGTTCATATTTTATCACAAAGAATGTTGAAAGAATGAAAATTTTCGCGGACCTCCGTGAAAAGCCTGCGGACCCCAGGTTGGGAAGCACTGATCTAGAAAATCGTTAAAAAAAGATAATAATGAATACTCGATAAGTAAGTTACCAAAAATGTTATTAATAAAATAAAATACTATTCATCGCTATTTGATTGTATACAGAGACTGTTATAAAACGGACATAAATTGTTTTTATCGCTAGAAATGTTTAGAAACATTGTGGAATAAAAAAAAATTCATATGATTTTTTTAAAGTCTTTAATTCCTAACTAACTTCATTGTAAATGTAATGAAAATAATGTTACTATTTATTTCTGTAAAAAAATCATACAACAATTCAGTAAATTCGTTTTACTGGATGCAGTTTAATTGTCGTTTAATGCTTTTGATTTTATTAAGTGAATTGTGATATTTTAAATTATATTCATTGGTGTAGTGCGAACTAAAAAAGTCTGGGATCGTTGAAACTCATGTTTTTTATATTTACGTAAAAATAAACATTTATCACAAAATTGTCAAAAGTCTAGATAAAAGGGTGGGACCCCTGACCCCACGTGCCTTGCACACCACTGATTATATTATAAAATTCCTGGATTTAGACTTACCTTTGAACTTATTGTTAGTGACCTCTCTAACTTAATTTTCTTTGATGCAATTGCAAATTAGTATCATTTATTTGTAAGAGGTATCAAACATTTTAATTACATTCAATATAGTGTCACGTATTCATATTTTGTATCATTATCTGTAAACTAGTTTCATATTTCTATTACCAATTGTTTGTTACACCCTTAATAGTTTACTTGGTTTACTATAAATAACCCTGTATATTCTTATCAATTGAAAATAGTCACGATGAGCGAAACCGGTTCTGATCATATTAAATAAATGCGGAATTAGTACAAAAGAGTGTTTTATTTTTGGAATATAAAGTCTTTCCACCGAGTATTGAAAGTGAACACCTTAAAAGTTTCCAACAATGCTATTATAAAAATTAATTTATGCTTTATATTGCAGTTGGAATCAGCTCTGAGTATGAGTGAATCGTCATCGTCTTATTCCACAGAGGAATGCTTGAGTGAGCGAGATTTAGCAGTCAACCAAACAGATTTGACAAGCCCAAAAGGTGGTTCACTCGCTGCCATGCGTAAATTGCACACTTTGCCCACACTCGGGCTCACATTTGAAGACAGGGAAGCACTTGCAAAGCACAAACGCAAACACCAGTAAGAGTAAACATCTTTCAATCTTTTAATGAAACATGTTTTAGTGGTATTTTAGTTGAAATTGTTAGAATTATATTGCATATCTAATATACGTGTTCAAGTTAGTGATATGTTTTGTAGATAAGCACTGTATTCATAAATTTCCAAATATTACTACTGACAATCAGCAATATTGTTTTAATTATTGTTCTGACACTAATACCTGTAATACTCAATATCCATGGAAATAATTATTCTATGCCAAATGAATGTTACGCATTGGATGTAAATGTATTCAAGTATAACATGTATTTATTGATAAGTTAGATAATTCAGTATGCCATCATTATTTTTTGTACTGGCAGACAACATAATATTATTAAATTGTAGAACATGCAAGAAAAACTAGTTAAACGCTCTTTATGAGAATAGAAAATTAATGATATTATTAAATATGAAAAGTTAAAAAAAAGCATTTAGATCTATGGCAGAGCCTGCAACTGAGCGACAATCGCCGTCCTTTTCTACTGTAAGTGTCCACAGGTTCAAATCCAAGTGCAGACAGTTTCATAAATTGATTTTGATTCAACGGCATGTATATCTGTAATGTGCAATTTTCTCCCATCACCTATCCCAGGGGTTGGAAAACCGAGTGACTTTACGTAGAAGATTGCGGCTCTTCAATACATCAACACTTAAACTTTTCACATGTTTTAGTCTAAAGAAACATTTATATATTGCATATTTATGTCTTTTTGATACCTTTGCTATATTGTTTTCTTGACAACTTGGCACATTTCATTTGAAAATCTGCTGAACCCTGACCTATATGATCCTGATAATAGGGTATAACGAGAGCGGTTAGCAAACTAATACATAGTGCTTTTTCTTTCTTCAAGAATAATACACTGAATAACAATTAACTTATGTAGAATAAGTCCTGTTGAGGTGCTGTATCATGAGTCTATACGGTCCACACTGAGAGCATATATGGCTGGTTTTTTTTATTTCATACTCTTTGCTCTAATAAAGAGATCAGGCGAATCCGGTTTCAAGTCCCAGTAAAACTAATTAAATTATAAGTTTTGGACATGAGAGTTTGTGATGTCATCTTATCCTCAAGTTGATCTCGAATAGAAAAAATGTCATCTAGTTCATCTTCTATGTTTTTCCATATTTGGAGCAATGGCATAATTAACATAATGCCAAATATTATATTATTTAATAAGAAAAAAAGCATTTAGCTTGCATGAGACTACATTTATATTTATATATAAAACATATTTGCTGACCAATATTTGAGTGGACTACATTCTAAGACAGATTCACATTTCACCTAATATCTAAGATATTTGCTAACTGTAAGTTTTATATAGAACTTATCACCACCAGTTTTTATGTATGTGCCTGTGATCAGTGTCCTGTAACTTGTATAAGAATTATCGCAATCAATACATCAGGAACCTTGGTATTAAAAATGAATATTTTTGTCATTAACCTTCGGTTACCTATAGGGTGCATTCGCATTGCAAAGTTTTTCTTATTTCAACCATTCCCTAAAAACCAATAATATCTAATAAAAATAATAAAACATTTTTAGTACTTTTTCCACATAAAATTTATTAGATCAGGACCGGTTTCGCTCATCGCGAGCATTATCAACTGATAAGAAAAATACAAAAACAGTGATATTTATACAAATTTAAATTGAAATAAAAAGGTGTAAGCAACTATTAACAATTTAAAGGATTAGCAAATTACATTATAATTACACAAAATTAAAATGCTTAACACCCATAACAATTAAAAACTCATCATCAAAGAATAATAAATCTAAGTGGCAAACGATATCAATTATAAACACAATTAAAATTTGGGAAATTTTTACACAAAGTGAAACACTACATTACTAAAGTAAATATCCTAATGATGATTTGGTGTTTTTCCCGTTTCCAAGCAATGATGTAAAATTACATTATAATTACACAAAATTAAATTTTAATTGTTATGGGTGTTAAGCATTTTAATTTTGTGTAATTATAATGTAATTTGCTAATCCTTTAAATTGTTAATAGTTGCTTACACCTTTTTATTTCAATTTAAATTTGTATAAATATCACTGTTTTTGTATTTTTCTTATCAGTTGATAATGCTCGCGATGAGCGAAACCGGTCCTGATCTAATAAATTTTATGTGGAAAAAGTACTAAAAATGTTTTATTATTTTTATTATAATGCCATTCCACCAAGTATTGACAGTGAACACCTTAAAAGTGATCAATAATATCTAGTTGATGTTTATTGCAATCCACAATGATACATACCTTAATCAATGCAATGCAAACATTACACAAATTTATCTGGGGGTCATTTTGTACCCCTCCAACAAATCATTATTATTTTAATGCAATTGTATGTAACTTTATTGATATAGTATAGTGTGCAACTCTTACTAAAATATACTTTTTTTATGATGTATGTACATTCATAAATAATCTATTTTCTGAAGAATACTATTGACTTCAAGTAGTAGATAGGCGTGATGGTCATCAAGCATTCCTGAAGGAGAACTATCTCAAAATAAAACATACTTATTTTTTAACAGGGATGCAGATGATTGGTATGTCAAAGGTCACAGTGAAGAATCTACAGCAGGCAGATGTGATGATGCCATTCCTCATGATGACGATGGCGACAAAGATAGCTTGAAATGCGAAGGAAGTACCGATATAGACAGAGAACTATCATCTTTACATCTGTCTCAGTCTATTGACAGCAATATAGAATGTAGTCTAGTAGCTACAGGACCGGATCCGTATGATAAATTAAAAATAAAGCAAGGTGATAACCAAAAGATTGCTTAGATCAAATTTGACATTAATGTATTGTTACACTTATTTTAATAACATATTATTTTTCTGAATGTTTTAGATATCCCAAGTAGTGGATCTGCAAGTGATTTGGATGGGTACGGTCCCAGTACAAGTATTGATTCATCTGATAAAGATGGAAAAAAATATTGGGTGAGATCAGGTAACAATATGAACATGGTAATAAAAGATGGGTACAATATATATTATATTTTAAATACTATAGCTAATAAAAGGATACATGTACAGCATCCAGAATCTCAGTCAGAGTTGGAATCGAGAAGATATGTTGCTTTGGGTGGATTCAGAGTTGGAGTCATATAAAACAGGTGGCTTCAGCTCTCTTTTCAAAATTAAAATAAATTAAAAAAAGATATTACAGATATGCATTTTGGAAGATATTAAAAAACATGCCAAGGAAAAATTTCACATCTTCATAAAATCAATGTTTGATCATTTATAGCTTTCAGAGCTAAGTTAAGGTTTTTTTTCCAACTCCACAATCTTGGTCAAAATTCAAATAGAGTAAGTAATTCCTTTATAAAGCAAATTTCCGCATACAAGAAGACATGGTTTAAAAACCGAATTACTAAAATTTTATCCTCCATCATATTATAATATATTTATATGCATTATTTTCCAGTATTTTTCTTTTCTACACATATCGTTTTAAATGAGTATTTGTTTGATAATATTTTCAGGTTCAGAAGGCTCTGTTCAGTCATGGGCTTCCAGTTTGAGTTTAGACAGTCAATCGGATGAAGCCAGTGTAGAATTCATGAGACATTTTGTGGCACACCTATTTAAAGACAGCCAATCGATTCAGTTAGAGCAAAAATCTAAATTCGGGCTTCTCTGTCAAGTGAGTGGAGATATGTAACAGCGTGCATGAATTAGTAAAATGTTGTGTTTTAAAATGTTCATATTGTTTGTAAAACTTATAGAATATGTTTTTTAGAACGAAACCGGTAGACTCTGGTTTTCTAGATTTGTTAATGCACAACGGGGCCGATCGAAGAGGGTCAACGAGACAACGTTCTACTCGCTAATTCAGTATTTTGCAATAGTACTTTTTGAATGTGCCGAAGCTGATGATTTTTCACCAGCAAAGTCGTTGATGAATATGTGCTTTACATTTTACTTGGAAGGTAAAAAAATGTTTTATTTCGAAGGAGTGAAATGTAACTCAAGTAGAATGTCATCAATCAGTTAAGTTCGACCTCACTGTCATGTCATTATTTCATAACATATATGCAACCATCTCAGTGAAATCTCGCTACGACCTACATCAACGTTCATTGTTCTATATTACACAACACAATCGATACTTACTTATTTTAAGTGTGTAGAGTTTGAAGGTATATTGTGCACTGTAGCTTTTAGTTAATGTCGGGTCACGCACAGCAAGTACGATCTGTAACATACCGTATCGCCTTTCATGAAAGTATTTGTTCTCTATCGATATAGCATTGCAGGTGTTAGCAATTGTAGATAAATGTAATAAATGCTTTGACAACAGTAATTTACTAATATGCAAATTGCAATTGTTATATAAAAGAAACACAACTGGCTTGTATCAACCAAAAAGCACTCTTTAACTCTAGGTTGGATGTTTATGATAATTGTTTACATATTCTGCACATCTTTTTATTTATTTATATGCACATGAAATATTTGATGAATGTTTTATTGAGATTTCACTTAATCATAATAATGATACATTATTATGACGCTTTTTATCAAAATAAAGAATACATAAAGCTATCATATTGAATATTATTTTAAATAAATATTTAACTATCCTATTCTTATAGCGTTGTTACATTTTTAGTCGAGGTACCGGGTTGTGAGCCTTACAAAGAGTATTTGTACACATACCTGAGAGATCAACCGATTTGGCATTCGCTCCGATTTTGGAACGCTGCGTTCTTTGATGCACTGCAATGTGAAAGAGTTCACAGGCCTATTGCGACTAAAGATGATGTCACTTCAAATAATATGGAAGCATTTTTTGATGACAAGCAGTATCAGGAGAATATAACCTTTGGACAATTAGGGTGAGCTACAGAAAATGAAAATAGGAAAAAAATGCAAAAAATAAATAATACACCTATTATAATTTGTGTAATAAAATATTATATTATAATAGACAACTGTAATTGGTTTCCCTTGCACCCATGATATAGAATATTTTGATGAAGTAAGAAATATTTACTAATGTGCAAGTAATAATCAGTAGCAATGATCAAAACAACTTTAAAAGATTCTTAATCTCTAGAAATTTTAGTAATTTAAAATTGTGAATTATAAAACAATCATTTAATACTGTGAGGAGCTGCAGCCTCATAACCTTTACGCATGAAGTACCATTGATTGAAAGTAACCTAGGATTGATTTTCAATATAATGAGATTTTGTTTTTACAGAACGTTTACCTACAATATGCATGCCTTTGGATTAAGCAGAGAACTTTGTACAGAATTTTTGAGGAAACAATGCATCATTGCTAATTTAAGCAAAGGTATATGACCTTAAATAACTTACTAAATACTTTTAAGGTGTTCAATGTCAGTTCTTGATGAAAAGGCACTATAATAAATAAAAAAAATAACGCTTTTCGTAAATATTTCACATTATTTATTATGATTAGGACCAATTTCGCTCATCTTAGCTTTGATCAGTTTATAATGCCCACAACGAGTAAAACTGGTCATGATCAAAATAGATAATGTGAAATAAGAACAAGAAATGGCTTACTTTTTTGACTTATTAAATAAATGATAAATAGAAATGTTCACTTATTAATTTATCAGTGGCGGTTCCTGAAGTAAAATCTTGGGTGGGCTAGAGGAAAGTTTAGCATTGTATACTATTTATGAAATTGTGTATTTTTCCACTTCACCTTATACATTAATCTACAAGCAAATAAACAAATGCTACGACATTACTGCAAAGCATAAATCACTATATAATAAAATCAATGCTAATGTAAGTAAAAAATAATAACCTTAAATTCGTCTCTTTCAAAGTGAAATAACAAGTACAAACAGCAAATAAGAGCTGTCACTAAGAGTCGATACCTGTCACTTTCATACAATACAATGCTATTGGTATTTGTGTTTGAATGTATGGGTGGGTCATGGGCAAATTCAATTTAGCCCCCAACGAATGTCAAGAGCTTGATAATTTGACGCACAGTTGTGTGAGTTTGATGACGTTTCCGTACATACAAATACAACAAAATCTAATCGTGCTTGATTGCGCCTTGGGCTTGAAATATCCAGCCCCTGAGCCGTTAATACGTAGGTGTTTCCAGACTGACGTCACGTTGCCTGTTCTCTATGAAGTATTTATAGGGTTATTGTTTTTTTTTATGCCGGCTCAGTTTAAAATTGTAATACAAAAACCAAACGAGAATATTATTGTAGGTAGACATAGCATTGTCTTATATTGACAGAGGAAAATCAAAACAAAGATATTGTATTCATTTGGGAAAGGTTTATTTATTTTATTTATTTATTTTGTTCAGCGGCCGAATTGCTGTTCATTTTTATTCAGCCATCTAAAGTTTTGGGTGAAAAATGCAGGTCGGGCTTAGACCACCTAGCCTAATTTATATAACTTATTAAATATACTTTTTCAACCATTTATCAATAAATGCCATACATTAATATATTGTACTAAGGTGTTCTTTTTAAAAACTATATATTAAGCAGCTACTTAAAATGATCTTAGTTATTGACTAATTGTAATGTTTTATGCAGCAGTAATGTTTGAATTTAATTTCTTCCAGAACAAGAAAAAATGTTACGAGACAACGTTGAAAGAATGTATAAAGAGACAGACCCTTGGAGAGTGTGAAGATGCCAGCAATTGATCATCTTAGCATTCCTATGTAAAAATAATGTGATAATACGGGGCTATTTTAAAGAAATCTAATAAATTTATTGAATTTTATTTTCATATAGGTGAAATTTAAAAACAAATAATAGTTATTATCTAAAAATACAAAAAAATGACTTTTTCTTATAATATTATGGCATTATTTGAAATGTGATAAAAATGTGATCTGGAGATAAAAATAGCATTCTTGATGGAAGCAATAGATGATTGACAATAAAGAGTTGGTTTTGGAAACACAACATGACTTTTATTTAGAAATACATATTGTATGACGTTTGTCAATATTAATGGAAGCATTGGCTGGTAGATGAATGCATTTTTTTAGGTCTGATCCATTCAAGTTGCGTTATTTTGTGTCTAACCTTTCTTGTCGAATCCGCAGAGCAATGGTCAACGTCGTTGGCTTCTGTGACGGATCACGATCAATTAATTGAATGATCCTACTAACAAGTAACAGCAATCAGGTTAACATACAAGGTGTGATCAGGAAGGCACCAAGCAAGGACTTAAGGTAGAGATGGAAAACCTTGGGCCTTTAGCTACTCTAGAGCGGCTTTTTGACTGATGCTATTTTTTTTATTTTATAAATAAATCTGTGTAATTTTTCATAAATACACAATTTTCCAGTTCAATATAAATTCTCTTAGAACATAAAATTTAAAATGAACATTTCTCCCAGATAGCGATGGTCATTAACGAGCAGAATTATATATGTGAGTAATTTGGAGAATACGCAATTGTTGCTAACTTATCAATTGTGGAATACGATGAAAGTTTTACCGATTTTGAAATAGCACTGAAATTGGCGTTTCAGCCTCACCTAGTTGATATCAACGAGGGACCTAAAAATCTACAGATAAAAATTGATTGAGATCTCAGTGGATGATATTTTAAAATCATTGCTTATTACTAAAAAAATATCCGATTGATATATGGAAAACTGCCGTAGAATACCACGTTTTCGACAACATGCAGAAAAATGCTTTCTTGCTTGTCAACAACTAGTGCTATGAATCTTCATTTTCATGCACTTTCATGCATTTTTACACAAATAAAGACACAATTACGATCACAGATAACTGATACACATTTAGAAGATCAACTGAAATTGCAAATCACTTTTAGGGTGTTCATTGTCTATACTTGGTGGAAAGGCATTATATTTCAAAAAAAGCACAATATTTATTTGTAATACTTCCACTTTTGTTTTAGCAAGATCAGGAGCGGTTGAGCGAAACCGGTCCTGATCTTGATAAAATAAAAGTGGAAGTAGTACAAAGGAATATTGTGTTTTTTTTTAATAAAATGAAACTGAAAACTTTTTCTGCGAGAACTGTTTTATTACTCAGTTGCTCAACCTCTCTTTTCCAAAGAGAGTAGTAGGGATAGAAAGATAAGGCTCGGACAAGACTACAGTGGAACCTCGATTCTACGTTTTTCAAGGGAATGAAATGCGAGACAAAACTATTTATGAAAAATATTCAACGAAAACGGTCAATCGGGATAATATTTGTGACGGGACCAAAATATTTAAAAGATAGATCGAGGAAAACGGTAAATCAGGGAACGATTAATGCGGGATTATTTATCATTGTTCTTATGGGTGTTTGGCCGGGACTATGAAAAATCAACTATCCATGCGGGAAAAGGAACAATGCGAGAACGGTAGATCGGGGTTCCACTGTAGTGGTTAATTAATTGCTCTTGCTACGCCCAGTTATTCAAGGATCGGAAGAGTGAGAAGGATTTTTTCTTCTTCTTCTTTGACCATAATTGCTCCCTTTGTGGAGCATATGGCTACCATGCGGCACCTCCGTGTTTCGCTGTCTCCCGCCAATTGCTTTGCTTCCTACCATAACATACCAGCGTCCCTCAGTTCTGCTGAGTACATCTTATGGATAGTACCCGATGGTCGTCCAGGATGCCGGAATCCTACCGGTCGGAAGAAGAGGCATGCTGGATTAAGGTTTTCTGGAGGCATCCACAGCACGTGACCCAGCCAGTTCCAACATCTCTCCACTGACGTGACGGGGCGCTGTCTTGCACGTTCCCTAATCTCCGAATTCTTCACGAAATCAAACCACCTCACCCCCATTATCCGACACAAGCATCTGTTCTCAAAGCTCAGTATACAATTTGTAGACAAACACCCATGCCTTCGAACAGAAATCGATCGAAAAAATGCTGTTCGTAATGGGACTCGAACCGTTGAGATCCGACACGGAAGCCAACAATGCTAACCGCTGCGCCATAGGACCCGACTGCAAACGTCTATGCTTGAGCCAAATATTCAAATTCTTTACATCAGAAAGCAGACACAAATCAGTCATTAAAGGTTGGTAAACAGGAACAAATATTTTTGGAAGTTTTAAAAATCGAAATAAAAATAAGAATAGTTGGATTAAAAGTATTCCGATCATAAAATTAATATTTAATAAAATAATAATAATGTTGCCGAAAGATGTCGAAAGGCGTAACATGGGTCGCTAGTGACAAAACTTGTGTGAATGTTCATAATTAGAATGATTTATGCTTTTAATCGAATTGTCATTATTTCTTCATATATGGATAAAAAACATATATATCTATATTTTTTGCCAGTCGCATTATTTTTATTATTTGTTGCAAATTACCAAAAAAAAATAAAAAGGTTAATATTTATACACAAATCTGTAGCCGTAAATTATTGAGCGTAAAATTACATTTCGGCGAAATTCCCTTCCTGGAATTAACGTCAGTAGAGTGAGACATGTCTACAAATTGCAAGTAATAGCTTATTTTTATAAATAATGGAAACTAAAAATGATATTTAAATTTTTAACTATGCATTGTTAGATTATAAAAAAATATTCACTTCCTGAAATATTATTTGATATTCTTCGCAGATTTTTTAAAAAATATTTTTGTTTGTAGTAAAAATAATCAAAACATACAAAAAATCCTAATTTTGTAAAAATTAACTCACTACTCAAAAAGTTTATATATGTACTGTTTCATCTTTTTTTCTCGAGCTAATATTGGAGAGGGTGGGCACAGAAATTATTCAACTTAACCCTTTAGCCGCCAACGTCGAAGTATTCAATACACATGCGACTCACGAGTGAGACGATGGCATACAAAGTTTCACGAGTCAAAAAAGGTTGAGAAACGCTGATCTAAAATACGAAAAAATGCTATTCTTAGAAATGGATGAAGTGCATTAGAAAAACATTTTGTATCAAGCGACACACACTTATGCACATCATAAAGTAAAATTAATTAATAAAAACTATTAATATAATGCCTTTCCACCAAGTATCGACAGTGAACACCCTAAAAGTGGTAAAATTTATTGTTTAAAAAATGTTATCCATGTACGAAATTATTTTGTTTTTTAAATAATTTGTAAAAAAAAGTTTTTTTAAGTTTCTCTTCACTTCTTAAGTATATTTTTTTTTAACAGATGTCACTAAATATCAACATATCTAAATTTAAATTTTGAAACACGTAGCACTCCGTGGCTCGTTGATAGCGAACAATCCAGAAAAAACGAGATTTTTCGTGACCCGTTAATTGAATAATAGATAAAGAAGTTTATTAGATAGATTGTACGAAGGAAATTTATATTTAAACAATAATAGGATATTATCTGTAGTGTCTGTGCTGTAAAATTACAAGCTAAAAAATATTTTCACAGAGCTCGCTATTTTATACCAGCGAATGTGAACATTTGCTATTTTGCGATAAGTATTTAATTTTTACAAAATGATATCTTTAACGCAAATGTACTATAATTTATTTCGAAGGATAATTGTAATTTCATTGTTGAGGTAAATAATTTTTACATTTAAATATTTTCTAACATCTGCGCACTAGGTTCTAAGTTATTGATCATTTGACTCTACAAACCTATACTGTATTTCTCGTGACGTAGACATCACGCCACTTTCCTTATACGAAATCGCGTGTTTTGATTGGACAACTTTCGAGGTGGATGTTCAAAATACATCGCTGTAGCGGGTTCTCTTGTGCAACAAAATCTCTCAAGCAATTGTTTATTTTGTGAAAACAGTGACAACCGGCGTTCAAGAAATCAGATTTCTTCTTTGATGACAAGGATTTATCTGAGATTACTTTGAATCAGGTACATTATTTTGCACTTCAAATTACTACATATAAGCCGATAGAAAGTGTTCCATTCCTAACCTCAATATTTCAAAAGTGGAATAGTCAAATAATTTCTATTTCATATATTATTTACATGCAAACAATTCAAAAAAAGAACGCCCAGTTTTGAGTACACGATTTGACAGGTCTTGTTAGCTTTTTTTGTATTCTCAAATTAAACCAAAATTATAAAGTAGTAATTTGTATAACCTACGCATGTTACACGTACCTTAAATTTACTGTTTGTTACTTGTATAATAAAACATTTATTCACGGTTATATCCTATTTTCAACGAATTGAGTCGCTAATGAATCGGTTAGTCATCGAATGTCGAATATGACTAATTAATACTTGCGAAGTACATAGTGGTTCCATAAAAAAATGTGTTACTACAAACTGTACTTATTACAGATTCAATCTCCCTCTATGATTCTTGCCAGTGCTATATGGACAAAACTATGGATTATTTAGAATAAACAAGTAGAACATATACGGTATGAAATCACATGTTTTACAGTAATTAATAGTACAACCACATACTAGTGTTTATTCAATTGTAGTGTCACTATAGAATAAATCGAATTAATATATTACCGCTCATCAATCATATTACCCCATTAATAGCATTTATTATGCATAAATAATTTAATTGGAAAGGTCTCGTGTCTAATACGGAAATTTGCCGGTTCCTAATCAATATTTGCGTACTGGGTTAAATTGATGTAGTTGATCGAAGTGTTTCTCAAAATAATTTATTATATTACAATTGCCGCTAAAAGGGATATTCGTAGAAGAAAATATCGACAAATTTATTAGCTTTTTGGGTTTCATTGTTCAAATGTGGTTGTATTAAAAAAATAACAGCTGCTGGAAGGCATAATCTTTATAACCTCAACAGACAATATGACAATTTCAGCGGATATATAAAGCAGTTTATTGCTACAACGTTTTCGAGTTAAATAGTACGAAAGTTTCATGTTAATTTAAATGTATTGATTTGATGATGGAAACATTAATTTTATCACTTTTAAGGTGTTCACTGTCAATACTTGGTGGAATGGCATTATAATAAAAATAATAAAACATTTTTAGTACTTTTTCCACATAAAATTTATTAGATCAGGACCGGTTTCGCTCATGATGAGCATTGTCAACTGATAAGAAAAACAATAAAACAGTGATATTTATACAAATTTTAAGTGATAAAAACAAGGTATGACAAGCAATTGGTATTACAACTTTTGCTAGGTTGTAATACCAATTGCTTGTCATACCTTGTTTTTATCACTTAAAATTTGTATAAATATCACTGTTTTATTGTTTTTCTTATCAGTTGACAATGCTCATCATGAGCGAAACCGGTCCTGATCTAATAAATTTTATGTGGAAAAAGTACTAAAAATGTTTTATTATTTTTATTAACATTAATTTTAGTTGTTATTATTCTAATTAAATTGGTACATTCATTATTACATTTAAGTCGCGTATCGTTTTTGATCGAGTAATATGGAATAAGCGGTTTAGAGCCTCGTCGTTTAGTGGATTGTGCGACAGCTGTTAGTAGGTAATGATTTTTAGGCAGTTTTTTCTGTTTTGATAAAAATATTATAGAATAGTTTCACGTTTGAACTGCCGTTATTATTATGTCCTTCTCTTTACCTCGGTGTCACAATATGTAATATAACATGATGTGTGAAATTAATGCAATGGATGCGCAATATAGCAATTTTGATTGATATTGATGAGCCATATATATTTTGTTTGTAAACATTGATTTATACAGGCATTGTGATTCAAGGCCTTTCAAGATTGATTTGACAGTCATTTGTCCAAGGTCACGAGTAATAAAGCAGATTTGTTTTTATTTCTGCTCTCGGCTAACCTCACGGTGTCTCTTTATCTACAATCGGCATAAGTGTACCTATTTATTAAAACCGGTTTGACCGAAGGTGGTAGGGCACACTGTTTACCTCTAATGCGCAACGACGAGCTTAATTTGTAGAACGCGTAAGTCGGTACAATGTGCCCATTAACGTCAGGGAACCTATTATTTAAATCGTACATTGAAATGTCATACGGAAATTTTGCTATTTCCGGTGATTATGTTAACGGATGTATTTTCCAAACAAATTCTCTAGATAATATTTATAATTGAAAGATAAAGTAAGGCTTCTTGTCAGTAGGATTATGCTTTTTAGTGAGGTGTGAGGTTGAAATTTTAAGACCAAAAGTGTGACAACATATTCGCAAAGGTATATAGGGTGACTGTTCATATAGTCAGCCGTGTCCAGTAGTCAGCCTTTTAACTTAAACATGAATAATAGTGTTAAGACTGAAAAAAAACAAATTAAATATCTGTCGGTAGTTAACCGCGTGAAGATGTATATTTGAACTCAACTGACTTCTAAAAGTTAATGTCTATGAAAGTTAATGTCTAAGTACTGATTTTTGGTGGCCGAGTACTGGATTTTGGCCATTATTTTGGAAAACTGTCCTTATTTTATGTGTGGAAAGATATTATCCGTTTTTATTTTCACTTAATTACATTATTTGGTACATGTTTTATAAAATACCAGTGGAAAAAACATATTCATTTTTCATTAACCTTTAAACGCCCAGCGGTCCCGTACGGGACCAGTGATTATGGTACATTTCGCTATCGTATTACACTGATTTATGATAATAGTATTCAAAATATGAATATTAGCTTACATAAATGATGACTTTGAGATACCGATCCATAATTTTATTTTCAGTTTCGATATATATTTTCAATATTTTTGGCATATTGAGTAACATTAACATCTGCGTTACAAGGTCGACTCTTGAAATATGCGTTGTGTTAGGCGGACCGTAATACATCAGCTTTATCCACACCATACAAAATATTTCAATGGGGATACAGATCTCTTTCCATACTAAGAAAGTTCTCTATTTTTTGTAATTTTTGTAATGGCTTAATTTTTTTAAGTTTTGTCTATTTTTTATCGTTTTAATTCCTTAAATGTGAAAAATTGTAAATAAAGCTTTTGTTAATTGTAAGAAATCTGTGCTAATGCTTTTTATTTTACTCACATAGGCTGACTAGTTTTAGAGATATAATTATTTTTATAAAAGCTACGGGTCATGCAAATATGTCGCAAAAAGTCCACGGGCGTTTAAAGGTTAATTCAGTATATCTTTCGAAAAACACCCGTCCCTTAACTGGGCGACTACTGGAAAAATCGCCCTATACATATTATAGACCAATACACATAGGAACTTGTTCATTTCTTAAGCTAGGGACCTTTAGCACTCTAAAAAACAATCCGCCAAGTCTTGGTAACTGCCTCCGAAACTATCTTAGGCATTATAAGTGAACATGCGCATAGCGTCGTTACTAGGGCATCCAATCCCGGGATCCCGTTCAATTTTCTGATCCCGAAATTCCGGGATTTAGATGGCCGCGATCCCGGGATTTCGGGATTGAGAAATTTTAAGGAAAACCCGATAATTTACACGAAATTGGTAAATCGGCGAGCTAAAAAAAAAACGAGGTTTTGCGAGATTCTGGGGAAAAGTATACCAAATCGGAGATTTCAAATTCCTCGGTGAGCTAAAAAAAAAAAAAACTAGTTTCGGTGAGATTCTGGGAAAAAGTATACCAAATCGGAGATTTCGAATTCCTCGGTGAGCTAAAAAAAAAAACGAGTTTCTGTGAGAATCTGGGAAAAAGTATAACGAATTGAGGATTTCATATTTCTCGGTAAGAAAATCACAATCCCGGGATCCCGAAATCCCGGGATTGGATACCCTAGTTGTTACGCCACGGAAAACGTCTATGTACTAGTTATCAAACACGACTGTGTCGGGTGGTGGTGGAACAATTTCAATCAATGACATTATTTTTAAAAGGGCCATATTTGTGTGTCGGTTATTAGGTCCATATATTTGCTGTAAAAAATAGTAAAGGCAATAACGCATAACCTTACTTCCATTATGTCATTTTCCAAGATCAAGGTCCCCTTTTGACCGTGTCATACATGTGCACGGTCAACGATGCCCGTATTTAATTTACTATTACAAGAATTAGTAATATTCCATTTATGGTAATTATTTTAAAATGCTGTTGCTTTTATGTTATATGTTAAGTATATACAACTAGACATTTGAGGAGCAAACATTCAAAAAGTGTTTTGTCACAAATTTTGAAAAATGGCGTTTTATATCAATTCTGATAGCCCATAATAAAACCTATGAATGGAAATCAAAATTAGTGTTCAAAAAGGTTTTTTTTCATATTTTAATGAAATCATAAAGTTGACACATTCATACAAACCGTCACTTTTGCAACACTTAAATCATCATTTTCTAAGCTTTGTATTTGTGTGACAAAACACTTTTTGAATGTTTGCTCCTCATTTATTAGCCATTTCGATTCTTTATTCGCCATAATTAATATATGTTCATCCCGTTATTACACAATTTATTTCGATACTTGGCTATATACAATATTTAGAGTCTCTGTAGGGCTATTCCCGCGTGCATGGTACTTATTTTGAACGGTCTGAAATACCCAACACTATCACGTTTTGAATATACAAACCGTCTAAGACAGTAGAGGGGAACCTGCGGCCTTTTGGCTACTCTGATGCGGCCTTTTGACTTGATCAAAATATTCACTTTGATCAAAAAATTATACGAAAGCGTTTGGAAAAAGAGCGTAATCAACCTATTATATGTTCGACAGTCAAAAAAAAGGGATGGCGGTTTTAAGTTTTCTTTACTGCGGTCTTATGTTGAATCAGATTAATGAATGTGGCCTTATGAAATGAAAAGGTTTCCCACCCCTCGTCTTAGACAATCTCGTGTTGGTTATTTCAGATGGTCCAAAATAAGAACTATGCGCTTGGATATAGCACTACTGGTTGATCGTCGTCTGTGATGTTGAATGAGAACAATGTTTATGGATAATGTGTAGGACTATATCTTCAAGCTTGATGAGTGCTGTAAGGATTTTCTTGATGCAAGATATTCACAATATTTTGAGAAGTCCTTATTGTTCTTCCAAAGCGCTTTTGGGCTGAACGGTTCAGCTTCCTTCGGTGTTTCGTCCCATTGATTTTCATCCTCGAGTAGTACCCAATGCCTGGCACGCTTCACGATAAGTTTAGCATACAATCCCATCGATTCTTTAGAGGTATTTGAATCTTGTAGGACTTCTAACTTTGGCAGCAACAGTTGTAAGTTGTAACAATAAAAATTGCCGGAGTGCACATTGTAGACAAGGCCAAGTGCGTCACCAGAATGAATGCTGTCATTTCAGTCAACAATTTCACTTTGCTTCGTTGGTTGACAACTTCTTTTGCTTGCTTTAGGTTTTTGCTCATTGTGAGCATTGTCAACTGATGACCAGTTGACAATGCTTGCAATGAGCGAAATCGGTCCTAAGCTTTTAAATAAAGTGGAATAAAGTACAAAGGAATTTTGCATGTATAACATTTTGACACATCGCAATATAATAATGTCACTGCTGTTTTTGATGGTTTGGCCAGACGATCTTGAAAATTGTCTTCGCTAAAGTAAATAAGTCGCCCGTTTTTCAGGTGCACATCGAGATGTGCGGCTGAGGGATATCGTGTGTGAATCTTTTGATAATACGAATGCATCGTGAGAAATTATTATCTGTCACATGTACCTATATTGTTTTATAATATATTTGGTTGCTAGGTGACGTAAAAACAGTTTCGAGTTGTTGTAACAATACCGAGTGACGATTGCCACTCGAGGTGATGTACGAAATACCGTAGGAAGTAGCATCATAGAGTTGAATTGAAAGTTCGTTAATAGTTGAAAATAGCACAGTTTACCTAGCAATGGAAACCAGAATGACGTGAAAATTTCAAGTCGCTTCTGTTTACCGTTTGGATGGAGTTCTTGCTACGGACTTGCAACCATTATTTCTGTTTTTTCCTTAACTATTTATTGTGTGTGTAAATTGATTAATACTACCCGATATTATTCTTTCCAAAGAGGGAAGACCCCCGCGGTCTGTTGCATTGAAAATAATGGACTGGTTTGTGAATTTATTTTTTATTATCAGAAAGCATATTATGAATTTATTTGATTCTGAAATAATTTGAAATATTATTGATATCAAAAAAGTCACCAGGACTACAGTTAAACGATTTTTTCATAGCTTATCTGTATATACTATCTTTTCAACTTTATCTCACCTAATCCATCACATTAAAAAAAAAGAATTAATGTAATTTTTATATGATAACCCTCAATTAAAGTTATAACTGTAAAATGTTATTATTTGAGTTCCAAAAATTAAACTGTGCACTGGTCCCAATTTTAAATGATGCGGGGGGCATACAGTAAGCGCCAGAATTATTTCAGCTGGCTCGTATACGCATCGTATATTTTATTATTTTAACCCGTTGGACTGTCTACGCACATAACATTTATCTTCATATATTTTTTCCACCGCTTGAACATTTATTTACATTCTAAATTTGCACGTCTCGAATGAACATTACGTATTTATCTACTTGAAGCGGCAACTAGCAGTGTTTGAACAATGTTTGTCGGTTCTCGAAATCAGTATTTTTACGTGCGCAAACAAATTTATTAAAAAGCGTTTGCCGTCAAGTTGTACTGAAACATTTTTCTTGTATACCGGTGCGAGCCGGTAAAATAAACATTGGCGAATAACGGCGCTCAACACTTCGGTAAATTTACTAAATTCACAGAATGCGATTGACCGAAATTTGTGTTTTAAAATCGACGGAAGAAATAATTGTACGTCGGTAAATATATTTATTGCCGCACTCGAAGCATCCCCCACAGCTGATTGATAGCAAGAATCACGACAAAGTACAATGTTTTTGTTAGCACTTTTGGTGAGGCTTTACGCTTAGGATACTTTTAAATCGATTCATAGGCAATATCCGACAGTCTTTCGAAATGAAAAATACTACAATAGAAGACCATATTGATGACGAATGAACGGTACAATGCAGTATCTTTGAGAGCAACCGAGTATGCGGCCGACAGAGCGAACTCGGCCGAATACAAACCAAAAATCTGAACGCGACGCACGTAATTTGACCGAGCGATCCGACGAGTGATTTTATTGGTGCGAGTGAATAGCAACCGTCTCTGTTTCCTCGGCCGAGACGATATCCCCAACCCCATGCAGGACGCCTTCTCTTACGTTTTCGGTGTGTCAAAACAGGGATTTGACGAATGTTTTTGAATCGAACGAAACGCACGTGAAAATTAACTGAATCGTTAAAAACTGTCAATGCATTTGGCCTATTTAATTGGACTAAACGAGTTAACTATATATGAGGAGCAAACAATCAAAAAGTGTTTTGTCACACAAATACAAAGCTTGGAAAATGATGATTTAAGTGTTGCAAAAGTGACGGTTTGTATGAAGGTGTCAACTTTATGATTTAATTTGAATATGAAAAAAAACCGTTTTTAACACTAATTTTGATTTCCATTCATAGGTTTTATTACGAGCTATCATAATTGATATAAAACGCCATTTTCAAAATTTGTGACAAAACACTTTTTGAATGTTTGCTCCTCATATATTTTGTTGTTGTTATGAAAACATGCGATTTATGTACTTATATTTGAACATAATCTTCATATTATCTATAATCTACGATTGTTAATGATGGATTATTATTAAATAATTTCGTAATTTTTTATCTCCAGCTTTGAGATAGTGTATCTATACGCTTATTTCGAATAATTTGAAAGTGACCTTTTTTGTCACGAATGGTAAAGGAACATATTATTCAATTTATGTGTCCAATGAAGGTTCATATCTAAAATATGACATTGGGTATCATTGTCTGAATTGTTTTTCGTTTTGTTGGAATTTAAATGAAACCGTGTAGGAGTTTTTTTTTGTCAAGAATATCATGTTGCTTATTAGTTCAAATGCCTCACGAATTCAGCAATGTAAATGAGATGATTGCTGTCCCTGTCAACTAGCAGAGGCGTATCAATCGAGTAAACCTATTAGCACAAACGAATTTATTATAGATGACCGACTCGCTTACATGTTCGATGTTCTCCAGGTCAGTGTGTTGTACACACATCTCTACCAAACGTGGAAACAGATTAATTCGAATATAAATGCACGCTTAATAAAACTGACTAAGAATCATTGGTCATTTTTTTTTTAAATTTTCTGGGTTAAACCAGGGACGCGTAACCTGCGTCCCATTTGCTTTTTTTGGCCCTCGAATGTTTTATTTGAAAATTAAAATTAAGTACAAATTTGTTTTAAGTAAATAATCAACACTAATAAATGCAAACAAGGTTTTTTCGTTGATAACTCAGAATAAATCGGTTCAATATTTATCAAAACTGATAAATATTGAATTCGATAATGTAAGTCTTTTCTAAAGAAGTAATTAAAAAATAATAAAGACAAATATCGCATTAATGAACAAGATTTTTCTTTTGTAAATAATTACACCCAATCATCTTTTGCACGATTTCGTTTATCTATATTCACTGCATCTTTATAAAGTCTGTTACATTAAACGTATCCCCGCTTTAAAAGAGGATTGAGTGTACTCCAACTTTCATTTTTCTTTGCGGCTCGCTCGAAGAAAAAGGTTGTGCATGCCAGGCTTAGATTAAATATAAAAGTGTGTCTAATTTAAGGATACATTAACAAATAAGTCATTGCCATGAAAACGTGTGTCCATTGAAATTCGGAAGTTGATTTTTTGTTAAATGAAGGTATTTTATTTATTAAGTGATTAGAAAATGAAATCGCCCTTTGGCGATTGAAACGTAAACAGGAACAAGATAGATTATTTTTAGTGTGTACAACTCAACAGCCAACCACGGTCATATTCATTAATAAGTACATAATTGTTTATCGTTATGAAACTCAGCGGGGTTTAACTTAACACGTCATTGGTTACTTTGATCTTTAAAAGGTCATCAAAGCCTTTTAACTTTAAAATACAGATACACTGATAATAGTTGTCAATCGGTGAAGTGCAATCGCATGCATCTTAAAACAACTTGATAATCGATAATTCGTTGTACAAGCTAGAAATACCTTAACTATAAAATCTATTTATTAAACATATCGATGAAATGATCGATTAGTTCAATTACTGGCCACATCGCATGTTATAAACATTGTATCAAACAAAAAAGAAACTGCCATTCTTTTTTTTGAATTATCAGTTATATGGTGTATGTATGTAGGTTACTCAATCGAATTATAATTAATTAATTCAAAATTGTTGATACTAAATATGTCTAACAATTGCATAATATCTACTCGATTATCAATAAAAAAATACATTTAAAATAAATATTTTATAATATATCGGTAATCGATCTTAAATAAATAAATACCATTATGTATTCATGTTTTAAAAAACTCAAAATAATATATTATTAAGTTATTATTCATAAGTATTCAACTCGCGCGTCATTTGATCTGTAGTGGTAAGTACATTTAAAACAGGGATGCACAACCTGCGGCCCGTTTGTTTTTTGTTGCTCTTGAATGTTTCATCTTAAAATATACATATTTTAAAAGTAAATCGTTGATGAAGCTGAATAAATCGGTCCATAGAAATGTATTATATAATTTTAAAAAAATATGAAAACAAAGATCACAATATCTTTTGAATTACAAAAACATGTATATTTAACAATAAAAACAGTTTTTTTTTAATAAGTACAACCAATCCTTTGCACGGTTTCGATATAACACGGTCAAATATAATGCAACCTATCTCTCATTAACTATATTCACTTCATCTTTTTTCACGGCTGTTTTACGTGTAACGGTATCTCCCGTGTAAAAAAAAGAATTGAGCGTTCTTTAAATTTCACTTTTCCTTGCGGCCCGAAACGTCATAATCCGTTTCTACGCGGCCCGATTGGCGGCCGTTGAAAAATTAACCATTATTTTCATCCTGTATTAATTTCTCATAATCACATAGGACTTATTAGTGTGTTTAATATTGATAGGTATCACATAGTTAGTCAATTTTTCCTGGGACAATCCTAGCACAGAACTGAAAAACGCAAAACGTTCATTACGCTACGGGAAACGATCTGTTGGACACAGATGCATAGGTATCACATAGTACATATTGAATTTTGCTATAACTTTGTATTTCTCTATTATTTTGAAACGAGGTAAATTGTAGAATGTGAAGAAAAAATCGACGCACTGAACTATGTACATGCATAACTCATTTTCTTCAAAAACGTTACATGGTATCACATAGTACATATTGAATTTGTCTATAACTTTGTATTTATCTATTATTTTGAAACAAGATAAAATGTAGAATTTGAAGTAAAAATCGAAGCATTGAACTACATGCATAACAACTCATTTTCGACAAAAACGTCACATAGGATCAATTAAATGTGCAGCGTCGAAACTGTCTTATAATGTCGTGTCGACTCCATGCATTGTTTTAAGTGTTTATGTAAGTACAAGCAACTGTTTCATCCGTGCTTCCTGTACAACATTCCGATTAATATTCGTTACAAGCAAACAATGTGCGTGCTAAGTTCATCGATATACTCATTTTGCACCTCTGAGTTTATTAAAATACCACACAATGGACTTTGAAGTTTTCCAACGAAGCGAAAAACCTTTCAATTACAATGCCTGTCGCTCGTCTAAAAATCTAAGACTCGTTTTTAAACATGTGAAACGAAATTGTTGAATATAATTTAAGATTTCGACTGAAGGTGCTTGGTGGAATTTCAATGTTAAATTTGAATCGTTCAAACTATGTACATTCTCACAAATTTTGTCACTAACGACCCGGGTTTCGCCTTTCGGCATCTTCAGGCATTCAAGTGCACGGATGAACTTGAACTGACGCTTAGCAAATAAATACGAAATAAATACTTAGCAAATAAGCACGAAACTTTTATTTGCTAAGCGTCAGTTCAAGTTCATCCGTGCACTTGAATGCCTGAAGATGCCGAAAGGCGAAACCCGGGTCGTTAGTGACAAAATTTGTGAGAATGTACATAGTTTGAACGATTCAAATTTTGAAATTGTTGAAGATGATGTGGGGTAACCTTGGAGAACATACATACATGAGTAGTGATGTTTTGTGTATCTAGTGGTTTTTTTTTATCACTTAAGCACAACGCAGAAATAAACTATTTGGCGCAGGACTAAATCATGCCGTAATTGTCTTGTATTAGCAATAAATTATATTTCCTGTATTTTGCGTTTTTTTTTATTACACTTCCAGACCACATCCTACAGAATTGTCCGAATTGTCGGTGTTATTTTACAACTATAATTTAAATCTTTTATTTTTTCTGTCGATGAATATTGAAGCGCTTTGCGATGACGTTAAAGTCTTCTTGCATTTTTTTTGTCACGTTGCATAACGACGTGATATTTTTGCTTTGATGTGAGCCTCTAATGTGAGTGTGGTATCTTTGAAAAATTGACTGATTACAACTTAAAATTTACCGTATATTCCGAATCAACAGAAGTTCAACTGTTTTTTCATAAGCGTAATCATTGTATTGCCACGCACTGACGTAATAAGTACACACAGTCGTAAGTAATTTCACAAACCGCAGAGACAATAGATTATTTTCAACACATGACAGGCCGTTGGGTAGCGTGTATTTTGATGAATTAAAACAAATTGAAAAATATTGTCTGCCATATTAACTATTTTATCAATATAAAATATCTTCGTTAATTGATATATTATATAACCAACGGGTGATTTTAGTCGTTAGTCATTCATATTTACTGGTCGACGGCTGTCCGCCGAGGACAATCCCTTGACCGCAGATCGCCTTGTTACCATCAACGCCTGTATATGCATTCTCATAAAAATATATAGAATGCACTAACGAGGCTACTCAAGATATTCAGCAGCTGCAAACAGAGTAATGTTACATTCCAAAAAGATTGTTTTAATCATCGGATTATGCATTTATGTCATTGACTGATTTGTCATTCTAGTATCGAAATTTCCATAGTTTTCTTTGAGGAAATAGACATTCTCCGGTGGAATTATAACATGAGTTCCGTTGAGTCTCTAGCGGGGTACGTTCACATTGAAAAAAAATAATATTTCCTATTATTTTTGGGCCAAGCGGTGGATCAGCTCCGACTCTTGCATTTAAGTCCCCCATCACGATCACACGGTCTCTGTAAGGGATTGTGGGTATTGTGGATAGAGAGTCATATAATGATTCTTTTGCCTGTGTGTCGGCGGCTTCTTCGGTTGGAGCATGACACTGGAGGACAGTTACCAACCATCAGTCGTCCGGAAGGGGGCTCGTATCAGTTGTTCTGAGATGGGTTCCCCTTTTGACAAGGCAGCGGGCTGCCCTCCTCATTTAAAATTTCTTATATCAATAATATCTAGCTGAAATTTATTGTAGTCTTCAATGATACCTCAATAAATGCAATGCAAATACTGCGCAAATTTGTCTATGGTCATTTTGTACGCCGTCGCTTCTCGATCTTACTTTCGACGTTTCGGTTCTTGAGTGTTAATGATCAGTTATTGATATTCAATATAAAGACTAGCTGTAAGCCCGTTCCCCAGCAACGTGAGATTTTTGTTGCATAGTATTAATTTTTATTTTATTTTATGTTATTTTATTTTATGGTATTTTATTTTATTTTATTTTATTTTATTTTATTTTATTTTATTTTATTTTATTTTATTTTATTTTATTTTATTTTATTTTATTTTATTTTATTTTATTTTATTTTATTTCATTTAATTTTTATTTATTTTATTTTATTTTTATAGTTAGCAGAAATTTCGTAAATTATTTAATATTTGGAATAATGTTCAAGTTTGCTAACAACCATTTTTCGTAGAAGCAGAAATTTCGTAAATTATTTAATATTTGAAATAATGTTTGAGTTTGCTAACAACCATTTTTCGTAGTAGCAGAAATTTCGTAAATTATTTAATATTTGGAATAATGTTTAAGTTTGCTAACAACCATTTTTCGTAATAGCAGAAATTTCGTAAATTATTATATTTTGGAATAACTTTTAAGTTTGCTAACAACCATTTTTCGTAGTAGCCGAAATTTCGTAAATTATTTAATTTTTGGAATAATGTTCAAGTTTGCTAACAACCATTTTTCGTAGGAGCCGAAATTTCGTAAATTATTTAATATTTGGAATAATGTTCAAGTTTGCTATCATTTTTCGTAGTAGCAGAAATTTCGTAAATTATTTAATATTTGGAATAATGTTCAAGTTTGCTAACAACCATTTTTCGTAGGAGCCGAAATTTCGTAAATTATTTAATTTTTGGAATAATGTTCAAGTTTGCTAACAACCATTTTTCGTAGGAGCCGAAATTTCGTAAATTATTTAATATTTGAAATAATGTTTGAGTTTGCTAACAACCATTTTTCGTAGTAGCAGAAATTTCGTAAATTATTTAATATTTGGAATAATGTTTAAGTTTGCTAACAACCATTTTTCGTAATAGCAGAAATTTCGTAAATTATTATATTTTGGAATAACTTTTAAGTTTGCTAACAACCATTTTTCGTAGTAGCCGAAATTTCGTAAATTATTTAATTTTTGGAATAATGTTCAAGTTTGCTAACAACCATTTTTCGTAGGAGCAGAAATTTCGTAAATTATTTAATATTTAGAATAATGTTCAAGTTTGCTAACAACCATTTTTCGTAGGAGCAGAAATTGCGTAAATTATTCAATATTTGGAATAATGTTCAAGTTTGCTAACAACCATTTTTCGTAGTAGCCGAAATTTCGTAAATTATTTAATATTTGAAATAATGTTTGAGTTTGCTAACAACCATTTTTCGTAGGAGCAGAAATTTCGTGAATTATTTAATATTTGAAATAATGTTTGAGTTTGCTAACAACCATTTTTCGCAGTAGCAGAAATTTCGTAAATTATTTAATATTTGGAATAATGTTTCAGTTTGCTAACAACCATTTTTCGTAGTAGCCGAAATTTCGTAAATTATTATATTTTGGAATAACTTTTAAGTTTGCTAACAACCATTTTTCGTAGTAGCAGAAATTTCGTAAATTATTTAATATTTGGAATAACGTTTAAGTTTACTAACAACCATTTTTCGTAGTAGCAGAAATAGACGTTGTAAATTTTTTAATTGTGATTATTTTATCGAATATTAATATATAGGTATTTATTTTTTGAAAAACTTATCACGCTTATCAATCGGATTTTATTATTTTCATACGATCAAGATGTACTGTGTTTAAAAAAAAATGTTATAAACAAAAAAAAAAAACGTTTAAGGTTAGACTCGAACCACTGACCATCAGCTTACGAATCTGGCGCTCTGCCTTTTGGGTAGAGCAGAATTAAATCTACGTGCGAAAATTAGAACATATATGTTTTGCTTCAAATAAAAAACAAAAGTTTCAAAATTCGAACGTAATTCAATATATATAATGTTATTTTATCGTATCGTATCGTTGTTTGTTTACCCGAGTGGTAAAGCTCTCAACTCATAATTCAAGGACCGTGTTTCGAATCCAGACCAAGATGCTTTTTTGTATGAGAATTCAATTTTTCAGCGATTTGATATGTTCCATCAAATAAAAGTATATAATGACGTCATCGAAAAGGTAGGAATAAAAAATGGCGACATCGAGGCTGGTGAGGGGGAGGGGGAGGAGGAGAGGAAATCGAGGAAAATCATAAGTAACAGTGTATATTGGAAAAATATGTCTTAAGTATGAATAAAAAGTGACAGCGCGGCTTGGCAGGAGGAGGAGGGGGAGGGGCAGGGGGAGGGGAAATTGAGGACATCTTACACTCAGACGGACATTATCGGCTATTAATATATAGATAGCGCTGCGTGGTGTTGCTGTTAAAGACAGATTTTACAGTATTATTGAGAAAATCAATTGCTTTCTACCATTACAACTACGCGAACAATCAAAATTAGTTTTCAATGCGAAATTGAAATTACGAAAATTGCTACGGTTTTATCCATTGTCGAAATACTATAAAATATGTATGAATCATCTATATATTAATAGCCGATAATGTCCGTCTGAGTGTAAGGACGTCCTCGACCTTCCAGTCTCCACTTTTTTAAATAAAATAAAATCTATAATAATCACTTTTTACTTTTCACTTTTCACAAATGTGTGCGTACTGATGTCATCGGGTCTTTTTCTTCTTTTACGAAATTTATTTGTTGGCGTATTTGAAAATTATTTGAATAAAATATATATACTACGAAAAATGATTGTTAGCAAACGTGAACATTATTCCAAAAATTCAATAATTTGCAATTTAAAAACTGCAGGGCTGTCGATATATGCACCGAGGTCGATTTATGGTACTATGAAAAATGATTGTTAGCAAACTTGAACATTATTCCAAAGATTTAATAATTTACGAAATTTCTGTTACTACGAAAAATGGTTGTTAGCAAACTTGAACATTATTCCAAATATTAAATAATTTACGAAATTTCTGCTCCTACGAAAAATGGTTGTTAGCAAACTTGAACATTATTCCAAAGATTTAATAATTTACGAAATTTCTGCTACTACGAAAAATGGTTGTTAGCAAACTTGAACATTATTCCAAATATTAAATAATTTACAATTAAAAAACTGCAGGGCTGTCGATATATGCGCAAAATTAAATAATTTACGAAATTTCTGCTCCTACGAAAAATGGTTGTTAGCAAACTTGGACATTATTCCAAATATTAAATAATTTACGAAATTTCTGCTCCAACGAAAAATGGTTGTTAGCAAACTTGAACATTATTCCAAAAATTCAATAATTTACGAAATTTCTGCTACTACGAAAAATGGTTGTTAGCAAACTTCAACATTATTCCAAAAATTCAATAATTTACGAAATTTCTGCTACTACGAAAAATGGTTGTTAAACTTTATTCCAAAAATTGAATATTTTACGAAATTTATGCTATTACGAAAAATGGTTGTTAGCAAACTTAAACATTATTCCAAATATTAAATAATTTACGAAATTTATGCTACTACGAAAAATGGTTGTTAAACATTATTCCAAAAATTCAATAATTTACGAAATTTCTGCTACTACGAAAAATGGTTGTTAGCAAACTTGGACATTATTCCAAATATTAAATAATTTACGAAATTTCTGCTCCTACGAAAAATGGTTGTTAGCAAACTTGAACATTATTCCAAAGATTTAATAATTTACGAAATTTCTGCTACTACGAAAAATGGTTGTTAGCAAACTTCAACATTATTCCAAAAATTCAATAATTTACGAAATTTCTGCTACTACGAAAAATGGCTGTTAGCAAACTTGGACATTATTCCAAATATTAAATAATTTACGAAATTTCTGCTCCTACGAAAAATGGTTGTTAGCAAACTTGAACATTATTCCAAAGATTTAATAATTTACGAAATTTCTGCTACTACGAAAAATGGTTGTTAGCAAACTTCAACATTATTCCAAAAATTCAATAATTTACGAAATTTCTGCTCCTACGAAAAATGGTTGTTAGCAAACTTAAACTTTATTCCAAAAATTAAATAATTTACGAAATTTATGCTACTACGAAAAATGGTTGTTAGCAAACTTAAACATTATTCTAAAAATTAAATATTTTACGAAATTTCTGCTACTACGAAAAATGGTTGTTAGCAAACTTGAACATTATTCCAAATATTAAATAATTTACGAAATTTCTGCTCCTACGAAAAATGGTTGTTAGCAAACTTAAACTTTATTCCAAAAATTCAATAATTTACGAAATTTCTGCTCCTACGAAAAATGGTTGTTAGCAAACTTAAACTTTATACCAAAAATTGAATATTTTACGAAATTTATGCTACTACGAAAAATGGTTGTTAGCAAACTTAAAAATTATTCCAAAAATTAAATATTTTACGAAATTTATGCTCCTACGAAAAATGGTTGTTAGCAAACTTGAACATTATTCCAAAAATTCAATAATTTACGAAATTCCTGCTACTACGAAAAATGGTTGTTAGCAAACTTGAACATTATTCCAAAAATTCAATAATTTACGAAATTTCTGCTACTACGAAAAATGGTTGTTAGCAAACTTAAACTTTATTCCAAAAATTCAATAATTTACGAAATTTCGGCTACTACGAAAAATGGTTGTTAGCAAACTTAAACTTTATTCCAAAAATTGAATATTTTACGAAATTTATGCTACTACGAAAAATGGTTGTTAGCAAACTTGAACATTATTCCAAATATTAAATAATTTACGAAATTTCTGCTCCTACGAAAAATGGTTGTTAGCAAACTTGAACATTATTCCAAAAATTCAATAATTTACGAAATTTCTGCTACTACGAAAAATGGTTGTTAGCAAACTTAAACTTTATTCCAAAAATTCAATAATTTACGAAATTTCGGCTACTACGAAAAATGGTTGTTAGCAAACTTAAACTTTATTCCAAAAATTGAATATTTTACGAAATTTATGCTACTACGAAAAATGGTTGTTAGCAAACTTAAAAATTATTCCAAAAATTAAATATTTTACGAAATTTATGCTACTACGAAAAATGGTTGTTAGCAAACTTTTTTTTTATTCCAAAAATTCAATAATTCACGAAATTTCTGCTCCTACGAAAAATGGTTGTTAGCAAACTTGAAAATTATTCCAAAAATTAAATATTTTACGAAATTTATGCTACTACGAAAAATGGTTGTTAGCAAACTTGAACATTATTCCAAATATTACATAATTTACGAAATTTCTGCTCCTACGAAAAATGGTTGTCAGCAAACTTGAACATTATTCCAAAAATTCAATAATTTACGAAATTTCTGCTACTACGAAAAATGGTTGTTAGCAAACTTAAACTTTATTCCAAAAAATCAATAATTTACGAAATTTCGGCTAACTATAAAAATAAAATAAATTAAAATAAAATAAAATAAAATAAAATAAAATAAAATAAAATAAAATAAAATAAAATAACATAAAATAAAATAAAATAAAATAAAATAAAACAAAATAAAATAAAATAAAATAAAATAAAATAAAATAACATGGAATAAAATAAAATAAAATAAAATATAATATAATAAAATAAAATAAAATAACATAAAATAAAATAAAATTAAATTAAATTAAATACCATAAAATAAAATAACATAAAATTAAATTAAATTAAATACTATGCAACAAAAATCTCACGTTGCTGGGCAACGGGCTTACAGCTAGTTTGTTTTAATAAGTTGGGGGTAACATAGCTCGTTGAATTAGACCATTTTTCCATTCCGTATTCATTAAATTGGGTGGAAATGGATTCCAGTTTGATTAAAAGTGGAGCAGAGAAATGTGTTTGCCAGTGTGTCCTGATAACATGGCGTATTATCGACCATCTAAATACATATATATTAGGTATATTGTACGTCTATCGGCGCTCAAAGAAAATTGATGGGTGTGGGAAAACGGCTTTTGCGGATATCGTCCCTACTTTAAGCCTCGTTTAGATCGACACAGTACGCGGACGAGAGAGTGAACTCGGCCTAATATAAAACAATCTGTACGCAACGTACGGGATTTGGCCGGGTTTAGGCCCTTTTTTCAATCCAAGCGCTGACACAGTAATGTAAAATTAAAACGTATTTCCTTGAGTAACCATTTTATGTTCTGAATGGGGATTGGATGGTCAAAAAATACGTCTTACTTTAGGATAATATTGATTTAAACTTTTGCTTAAAATGTCCAAAAGGGGAGATGTACTTAGAAATCCGCCTCATGCTTTTTTGTGTTATTGATTATACAGTAATGTCTAGGAACAGTTTTGAAAAACCTTTTGATGTCGGTGTATCAACATTTAAAAAAAAAACCAAACCTAACCCTGGTGCCGTGTGACATCTCGAATTATCCATAATTTTGTGATATAATTACTTATTTCATAAAAACAAAAAAACTATTTAATTGTCTTTTTGTTTTTGAATTTTACTTTTGTTTTTGCTACTCATTAAATGTCGTTCGACTTCGTTTATTTGTTATAATATTATTATAATATCGAAAAGAAGGCCGAGAAGAACTGTTAATAAACCAATCACAGGGCGCAAAAGGTTTCCGGTTATGGTTACAAGCACTCAAACAATCTTGTTCATAGTGGCACTCGAGTTGTCAAACGCTTGGGTTTTTGTGCGTTGCTATTCCCGCATCCGTGACACTAATTTTGAACGGTGAAATACCCAACACAATCACGTCTTGAGGATTTCAGACCGCCCAAAATAAGTGTATGCGCGCAGGAATAGCACCGCTGATGTGTGAGAAAATGATGCGTGCCGTAGGTTCGCCATCACCGCTATAGACAGACTTTCGAATAATAACACTATGCAGAGGAGAGATACATGGTTGAATTGAATTGCGTGGGTTTATTGAAAGCCTCAAACATTTTTAGCATTCCGGTCCAGTTTTATTATTTTATGCGGAAAGGTCTTTATATTTATGATTCACCAGGAAACCGGAGACATCCGCGTCATGCCATATTGTTTATTTTTTTTCCTTGTTAAAACGCCTACTCAAGCGAATTTTTCATTCATTCTAATGACATTTTCAATACGGCGTTACAATAGTATTAATCAGCAATCGATTTAGCTAATGTTGTTGGTGTGTCATTTCTAAATACCTCCACGTTTTCAGGCCAATCAAAAGGTAGCGGGGAGTTCTGATATTCAAACAGACTACTCTAGTACAGGGTTTCCCAAACTATGTATGTTCCGTGGAACACTTCTGCATATTAAAAGGCGAGTGATGGTAATCGTCCTAGACAGTGGTGTAGTGGTAAATAAGTAGGTACCAGGTCGATAATTGATTTCTTCCCTATTTTTAATATCCTTCCGAAGTTAAAAAACGACAACCGACACCACTGGTCCTAGATGTTTATGACGTCAAGTAATTAGATACAGGTGGGGATTTTTAGTAGAAATTCGATACGGCAATACAAATTCTGCCAACTTTCTATTGCCGAGGGATGAGGAATTTATTTTTCTCAATACGTGCGCATGACGATTTCTGGGATAAGAATATGTTTTCCGTGACAGTAAAATCAGTAGTTTTAAACGAAAATGATTATGAAAACCTCATTGATTTAATATGTGAGTCTGATGGTGGACAAAAATACAGCTATTAAAAGATTTCTGGACGATTTTGTAATTAGATTACCCCAATAAGCAAGCAATTTTTGTTTTACTTTCGTTTTTATTTATGCGAAGCAGGACTTTCTTATGCTGCAACGAAGTCCAAGTGCAAGAACAAGCTCGATGCCACATCAGATATTGTCACATAAAGATTCAACTTGCCAAAATTGTGCCCTAAAATCATTAAACTTTCCTATTCAAGGACTCGTCATCAAAGTCATTACAGATTTATTTACTCATTTTTGTTTTACATATAATGTTTAACATTTATTTTTTTACTTTTATGAATTATTACCCAACCCAAATAATAAGTGTTTCATTAAAATTTCCGGTTTGTGTGTGTTTTATTGCAGAAAATGTTTGGGAAACCTTGCTCGAGTATATAAACGGTATCGGCAACAAAAGCTATACATACGTAGTTTCTATACATTTTTAATGCGAAAATTGAACTAATTCATTCAATTGAATGCAAAATGATTTGAACATAATAAAAACTACTGTGTAAGATATTAAAAAATAAAATACTTTTCTAAAAACTAATTCCACATTTTTATAAAGATCATGACTGGTTTCCCTAATCACAAGCTTTAGCAATCAGTTTATTTATATTTAAAAAGTGTGGAATGAGTAAAATAAGTTTTTTATTTTATCATAACGCCGTTCCTCCAAGAATTGACAGTGAACATCTTATAAATGATTAATAAACTCGACATTATTTAAACAGTAACTAAACTGAAGGAATGCTATATTTTTACACGAATTATTTGTTGCAACATGATTTCCAGAAACAAAAAAAAACACAGAAGCGGATAGCTGATTTCCTACGAACAAAAAACTTAACAACACAAGACAGCAATAACAAACAAAAAGCGTCATTAGATCGTAACACACAAGACGTTTCAAAAATTTCTAGCGATGAATGTCTAGTCCGGGCGCGGGGAACCTGCGGCCATCTGGCCAATTCTGTAATTCTGTAAAAACCAAATCCCTAATTTTGTATGAGATTCACTCCCCCAATTACACGGTCCCGACTTGTCAATGGGGGTTTTACTCTATTAGTAAATAACAAATATGACGTTGAGTAAACACATAATAAAAACGTAATATTGTGTAGAACTTTTATGAGTGTATTTATTACTTCCCCTGACATCGATAAAACATCGTTTTGGAAGTGCACCAATTATTGAAATACTAAATAATATCTTATTTTTCTAGTTGGCGAGAACATGTTCGTCGATGAAAATGAATCGTAAGTATTTTTGAATTGTTTATTTATTAACAAGTCACAGTATTTGTAACTAAGGATTAAAGTTACAGTACATATTACCGACATCGTATTCGTGTTGTTTTGAAAATGCATTTTTTTTTATTTTGAAAATTAATGCTTAGAAGTCATCACGTTTTTTATTAAAAAATGTTCAAAAATGAATTAAACCACGGGTTCCCAACTTGGGGGGTCGCTAAGGTTTTCCTGGGGGGTCGCCAATTTTTTTTTAGATTTTAACAATTTAGCAAATTGAAGATTTCAAATCCCTCGGTGAGCTAAAAAAAAAGGAGCTTCGGAGACAATCCGGGCAAAAAGAAAATCGACGATTTCAAATTCCTGGGGGGGGGTCACTAGTCACACGGCTTTTATAAAAAGGGGTCGCCACAACGAAAAACGTTGGGAACCTATGAATTAAACAATTTGAAATCTGATAAGAGTTAGATAATAAACAGATTCCAGATTTTATGACCCTTTGTATTACTATCTGAAACCTGTTTGAGAAAATCACCCGTTTATGATTAATACATGTTCAAAAAATATAATGCATATTTGTACTAATTCCACTTTTATTTAAAAATATCAGGACCGGTCTCGTTCATGAAGAGTATTGTCAACTGATAATGCTTGTCATGAGCGAAACCGGTGCTGATTTTTTAAAAATAAAAGTGGAATTAGTACAAATATATATTTTATTTTTTTAATATAATGCTTTTCCACTAAGTATTGACAGTGAACACCCTAAAAGTGATTACATATTTATATATTTTAATGACAGTGTTTTGTATGAAATATCGATATACCGATTATCATGTCCGATTTACCAATCCCCTATTTGTCGTATTCTATTTTAAACTTCGCCTAGAGGCGGCACATTGCCTAGAAATGTCACTGAGCACACCGGTATCTTCAGGATGGGTTATTAGTCCTCCAGTCTAAATGATTGCAATGTCTTTTAATAAACAGTTTTTTTTTAATCGTAAATAAGTTAATTGCGTTAATTTGGCGTTTAATCTAGTATTCTTTACATATTTTGTCAAACTGTTTTATTTTCGTATCTTTCTCAATTTGTGATTGTTTATTTATTGTTCCTCGGCGTTCATTCACGTCACATGGCGATTGGCATGTACTTCGGAGGCGTGGCGCATGAGAACCAAAATAAACTCTGGAATGCACGCCAAAATTTTGCAACGCAACGGGATTCCATTATTATTAGACAAAAAGTGAAATTATCTGGTAAGAACGGGCAGCGAATCGACCAAGCGTACCACGTTATTGTAAATTTTAAAATAGTTATATTATATTGGTAGGTAATATTTACATATAATATGTTGCTATAACAATAAAACATCTATTATATTAAACTTTTAATTTTTATGAACAAATAACTAATGTATAGAAAATTGTTTATTGATTTGGCGTTTACTTGGTAGAACTCCATTATGATAGGGTAAAAATATCAACGTATTTTAGTTCTACAGTTTTTTTATATTTATGAGTTGATAGCTATTTCGGCTTTCGCCATTGTCAGAACTATGCTTAAACTTGCATTTTGCTCAGTTATATATACTGGCTCCGAAGAGATACACAATGCATCATGTTATTCACTCTAACATCGTAATTCAAATTATAATTACAATATTACACTTATTGAACGTGATTCTAGTGTTTCAAAGAATGATAAGCAATCTGGGGTTTTTAAAACATTAATTAATGTTTTTAATTTTTTTAAACCATGTCCGCTCCCAATGTGGAGCATATGGACTCCTAATGGAGTTTATCTCAACAGAAGTGTTTCTACGAGAACTGCTTGTTACTCAGTTGCTCAACCTCTCTTTTTCCAAAGAGAGTAGGTATAGAAGGATAGGGCTAGGACAGGATTAGTGGTAAGCTAATCGCTCTCGATACGCCCCGTTCATAGGATAGGATGGTTGAGAGGGGGGAGTTCAAGACATCACATACATTCATGCCTTTGAACAGAAATTCATAAATCGATTGAAAAATCAATTTATAAAACTGTCCGTACCGGGATTTGAACCCGGGCCCTCCGTAGCCGAAGCCAACGACGTTGACCACTCGACCACACAGGCGGTGTTTGGCGGCGAATGTTTTAAATAGCTGAGCAAAATGTAAGTTTAAGTATAGTTCTGACGATGGCGAAAGCCGAAATAGCTATCAACTCATAAATATATAAAAAAAACTGTAGAACTAAAATACGTTGATATTTTTACCCTATTATAGAAAATAGAATAAGACTTTTCCATGATGTCAGACTGACTGTCTTACGTGATATGTCGACCACAATAAAAATACGCACATGCATAATATTTAATTTATTGCTGCGATTTAATTAACTATGACTATGCAATGCGGGAAATGTGTTGGTTGGTTTTTTATTACAACCCGAACTACCCACTTCCTCAACGATGTGATTAGGTTCATTATTGATTTTTTACGAAAAACATTTAAATATGAATCCGAAGACATTTTATTATTACACTTAGATTAATTGATAATAATTTTAATCGAGTCGTTAATCATCTTTGTTTGTGGATGTAAAAATAAATAGCCTTTTAAGTAATCCCTGCTTAAGCACGTAGTCCATAAATAATGATTCTGTGTCGAGACAACCCGTGAATAAATTCCAGAGCAATCGACGCTTTTTGTCAGTCACGGCTGCCTGGGACATTTATATAAAACAACCCGAGACTTGCTAACTTTATAATGAAATGTGTGTAGAGTAGATTTTGTTCATTCAAAGCAAAGTTTGAGAATCTATTTACTTGTAGAATCCTGAATTTAGAATCCTTTTATTTTTAATGAAATATGACCATTGTGCGTACGTGTGATAGATGCTAGTTTGCGAAAATAACTATAAACTTAATGATCGGATGTAGTATTTTTAAAAAGAGATGGTTTCATTGAAAAAATCAAACGTCATGTGTTTAAAAAATCAATGTTTTTATTTAAAATACAATATTATGGTATTTTTAATATTTAACTTAAAATTTGCATGAGTTGTTAAGTGGGTACCGAAGGAGCTTAAGATTAGAGAGAAAACAGTACATTAATTAGCATTGGTTTGTTATTTGAGTTATGAACAGGATAATTGGACCACAGCCTCTAAATAAAAATATCAAAAGGCTATTATGACTCTAAATTTAACTTTATATATTATTAATTTTACTACGTTAGTTATTTATATTTAACAGCTAATTTTTACCGTTAAAGTGAAAAAAAGTAACACAATGATTGGAAAAAATTAACAACTCAGAAAATAGATAAACCGAAAGTTTTTATTTTAGATGTGTATTTTATCGAAACATAATTTCAAAACAGTTTTTATTGTTTTGTTTTAAAAAAAACGTACATATTATTCATAAAGAATGCTGTTGTACTTCATGTATAGAAATTATTCGTTGAAATATTTTTTTTTAGTTTATATTACTGAGGTCTCGGGTCGCGAGAATTTTCCGGGACTAGAAAACAGGGCTGTGGAGTCGGAGAAGTGAAAAATGAGCGGCTCGAAACATTTAAAAAATAATAATGATGTGAATTCAAATCACAATAGTCCATACTGCACGCTTGGCTGATTAAAGATGATCTGATGGAATACACATCGAATGTGGAAAGGAAAAAGGACGTAACCCACACATACCAAATTTTACAGGAGGCACAAAAAACGTGTTTTGATGATTTTGGGCCATATATAAATCATGAAATATACACTAACTTGAAGTGCACGGAGACTTCTAAACTGGTGTTTAATTGACATAATCTAATATGAATTAAAGAAATTGACTAGAAAATATCTTTTTTTCAGTCATTTTTCTTGGTTTGAATTTTCACAAGCCCATCTTTTTTCAAACTTAAAAGTTAAATTTAGATACTAATTCGGCATTTGCAGCTTATATCCTTTTGATAGAACGTGTACCAAGTTGGATACACTGTGATTATCGAAAAAAAACTGTAGGTAACGTCGGAGTCGTCTTTTTTACACGACTGAACAGTCCTGCTAGAAAAAATACGGAAACTTCAGAACCCCTATCCATAAACGATAGACCGAATTACTCTTTTCGGAGTAAAATTAATTTAAATATTAATTGGATTTTGTTGCTTTCCTTTTGTTAGAGAGTATGCGTGTGTATTGATATCCGGATGTATTGATTTAAACGCTGAATTTTCTTAAATAGGCGTCGAGCTGTTGTCGTTTTTGTGAATCATACCATATCGAATGACAATGAACTTGACTGTCTTCCGATAGTCATGTAAAGTTCATTGTTTTGTAGATAATATTAAAATATGTCAATATTAAATAAGATTGATTGAATGATTGGTGTCAATGTCATTATAAAAAAATATGTTAAATTATTAATATATTCAAATATCTCTTAAAAGTAATTTCGATAGTAGGTAAGGCATTTCTTCTATTTTACATAACAGCAATTCTATGCTCACTCAGTAAGTTAATTTATACATTTAATTGAATATTAAAATATAGGTCTTAATATTACAACGGAGTGGGGGTTTTCTCATTTACATGTCGTTGTAGGGTATGGCGATAATAAAAAGACGTTTTTCTAAACGAATTGCTACAAATAAATATGTCACTGAATTCATTTAAATGTTAAATTGTTAGACCATTGTCTCAAAACTTTTAAGTCTTGAGAGTCAGACTGACTCCTCTACTAAGTCCCAAGGGTCAAGACCTAGCTAGTTCATCATACCAAGATACGGATACCGAGCATTTCCCTGCATTAGACAGTGGGTTGGGAACCACCATCCGTTTGTCAGCGGTTTCCAAATTTGGGGGTTTCTTTTTTTTTTACCTTGTATACTTTATTGCTTTGTGAATTACATCTGTGATATACTGAAATTTGAACGTCCAGTAGAATCCAGGGCTGTGGAGTCGGAGCCGAGAGTTGGAGTTGTGGAGTCGCGGTGTTTTGACCGGAGTCGTGAAAAACGAACGACTCAAACCCATTTAAAAAAATATATATTTGATAATGTGTATTCAAATCACAATAGTACAAAGTGTTGACATTGTACGCTTGACTGACTAAAGATGATCTGATGGAATAAATACGTCACATTACGTTACGTCGGAGTCGTCTTTTTTTACACGCCTCCACAGCCCTGGTACAATCATATAACAGAAACTAGAGTCACAGTTCCACCACAATGTTAACCACTTGAATACCAAACGGACACAGGTGTCTGGAAAATATGCAAGCGAACACGTATGTCAAAGACATTTAAAAAATCAAATACTTTGTATTCTAATAGAATATAAGCAATATTTTGATGAATATGTGTAGTGCCATCTATACCGAGTCAATATAGGTTTTTAAAATATCGAATTCGAAGGAATATTAGGCAAAATTATTTGTCTCAAAAACACGCAGTATCTGTGGGACATATTAATGATTTATTTGCGCGGTATTCAAACGGTTAATCATATAAGGAAAGTAGTGAAAAGATATGGAAGCTAAATACTTCTGTATAATGCAATGTGCGTCGGTAACTTCGTAAAAAGTGATACAAAGAGTGTTTGATGTAAAAGAGGAAATTGTTGTGGTGAAAACCACTAGGAAATTCACCTTATTACCGTTGACATAAAGCTCGGAGACACCCTCGTCTTAATCACAGAGTGTATTTTTTGACTATTTTTTATGTACATACAATTTGTAAGTGTATTTAATTGAAGTTTCTTGAATGCGGCCTTAATAAATTGCAAATAGATCTAAATATTGTAGATGTTTTATTTTATCTCATCTCAGTATTTGTTGCTAGCCGAAATTGTAACGAGATATTTTATATCATTGTATACAAATAGCACCAATCAATATGAGCGTCGGGTATCGATTAAATAATTAATTGGATTAACCTCATTATCTCCGGGTTCATCCAGTTCGCTTTCAGCGATAAATAATAATTTTTGTTTAGTCTGTGTAATTTTTTCAAGTGCATATTATTGTTTTTCATCAGCGAAGATAAGTAATGATAGATAAATTACTAGGATTATGTAGCGATAGACGGTGATTTACGAACACGCCGCGGATACCGAGTAGCGCGTGCGTCGCTAATCTTTGATATCGCGGGGTCCAAGGTTTGCTCGATAGGCGAAGGAAAACATAACTCTTCGACCGGTGAACGATCAGGAAATTATGACAGGTTTTTAAGTGTGCACAGTGTGCTGGACTGTGGACTCTACAAACTAGTTATTGTCGACGGACAATCTCGCCATTGAATGACAGAATTAAATTACTAACTAATCACTTTTTTTAAGTCACTTATTTTTAAGACGTACCCATAAAAATCCAACACTCTTTCGGTAGATATTTATTTTCTTATAATTATTTCTCATGGCCATCTGTAATTACAAAAACTGACAGTTTTGTAATTATTTATGTGAATATTTCTTCAATGATAAATACATAAATTTAGAAATACAGTAGAATCCGGATAGATGACGGCGATATAACGTTGTACTAAACGGATTTATTTTCTTACTAGTTTATACGAAAACTAAATTGGAGGTTTTGCATCTATGTCGCTAAAAATGATTGGTACTATTTCTACTATACATCAATATATAATGTTTCCTAGACTAGTGAAAATAATATCACCTATTTTGTTGTGTAAACCGTTTGTACCCTTTATATTAATAAAGGGTACAAACGGTTTACTAGATGTAATACCTCATTCGTGCAATTAAAAGCGTTAAGGTGCAAAAAAGGTGAAACACAGAATAGTGTACCAATTTTAAACGATTCAAATTGTTACTTATTTGAAGCTTGGTGTTCGATTTCCGCGATGGGTACCTATTAGAAAAATCTAAATCATCTTATTCAACCATCGTAATTTTGAATACTTTATCTTTTCTGTATTTAATACTATGAATAATAACTCTTTGTAATCGGGACATTACGTTATAACGAGGCCGATGCATTTGGACGATGGTGGACGAAGGAAGAAGAAGGAATGACTGAAGTAAGATGATGTGGCCTCAGATGACCGGGTGGCTTGTTGACAACCAGGCTCTACTAAAATATTTGTCAGTGCAAACAAATATAATGTTTTATTCGAGGGCAAGCTGGTTTTTGCGTGCTTTAAGTTTGTTTGCATCTTCATCCGGACTATAGGTTCGTATAGTAAATTTATTAAAAAGCATCGTATTTCAGGTATCACAGAGTTTACCGTTCTAAACTGTTAATGCAGCAAAGAAGCTATAAACTTTCTGCTTAATATAAATATCTGGGCTGTGAAGCAGAATTCGGCAAGTCCACATTTTTCATAAATGCTTTTTTGGTGTCATTTTCTAATGAGACTTACTATTTACATTTTGCGAAATCCAGAAAGTCCAAAAACGCTCTACTTTTCAAAATAAATCTTAAATTTATGCAATTAGACTTTATACTCAGTGTTTCTCAACCTTTTAGGGCCCGTGGCCACTTTTGAGTGTCTTTATTTTGCTGTGGCCCCCATACCGTTGTTTTGTTTTCCCATAGAAATCCAATTTCAAAAACACAGGAATTTGCGGATTTTCCCAAATGGACTAACAGCGTGGTAGACGTTTTTTTTAATTCTTCCAAGAATCTTCGAATCCAAAATCTCAGGAATTAACAAATTTGCCCAAGTGTGCTGTGGCTCTCCAAAACAAAAATAAATCTCTGCGGCCCCCTTGGAATACGCTGTGGCCCCCCGCTGAGAAACCCCGGTCTAGCTAGAAGAAGAATGCAGCAGATTGACGTGCTGTGCTTCTAAAATTTGACGAGCATATGAAATATGTTGGAATTATTGAATTCGGCCACTTAAATTTCAAACGATATAAAAAATGAATTTATAGTAAGTACATGAATACCTAGCTAGCTATCCAGTTCAACTATTGAAAATTGCTCCCTTGAAAATTTCACTTTTGTGACTTGTCCGCATTCTGCTTCTCAGCCCTAGATATATTCTAAGATTCTGATAGTTCTACTAGCTACGAGAATTGTTTAGCACTGCTGATTCGAGAATCTCTATCGGTAGTAACGTATTATCTGATCAGCATAGGGTCAGCAGGTATCACCTCGAAAGAGATAAATAAATAATATATTTAATATGATACTTGTGTTTTAATATGCCATGTGGCCGACTGACCGCAGCATTATCAAACGCTTCTTATCGTCCCGGTTGACCGTTGCGTCGACCGGTCAATGGATTTTGATTTCGTTCTGTTTTATCGATAAAATAACTGGCTCGGTTGTGCCATTACCGGATTGGCTCCGAAGAGCACTCGACTTACCTTTGACACCACTGAAAACCTAAACGGGCTCTCAACGATTTCAATTTCCTCGTTCAACTTTGGACTCCTTACTTTCGTTATCGGAATTTTGATGATGATTTGAAATTTACTCAGTAAAACATTAATTTATACGCTGTTTTGACACGCAAACAATTGAACTGATTCGCAAATCACGCATGAATAATCAATTCTTTGCAATGAGCGCATGAGTAACATATTTCAAACGAAGACATCACCGCCTAAGCATCAGACAGTTGCACGTCGAAATTAATGGTTTCGAGATAATTGAATCCGTAGATTTTAGATGTATAATTTATGTAGTATGTCACAATTAGGGATTCTGAAGTCTCGGGGTTTTCAAAGTCCCGGGACTCGAGGCGTGATAAAGTCAAAGTCTTTACTTTTATTTCCCCTTCAATTACATGATAATTTTATTAAAATTAAATATTCGCATGTTTGTATGTATTTATGTATTACATGCACTCGACGCCTTTTGAAATAATGCACTAGTAAAAATCGCATTTTTATTAATACAATGTTTAATAATTATTATTTTTCTTATGTAATGGATGTGTGCAATGCTTACGGTTAATTTTAACTAAGAAGGGATGATATATAACGGTACATGTAATGAAAAAATATCAATGAAGCCGCCTTTAGGAGTAAATTTATGACCGTATTTTTACAATACAGCTTTTAGACCTTTTAGTCCTATTGAGACATTGGTACCTTTGTGAGGTATGAACATTTAATTTAAATATTTTATAATTTGCTTTTGCTACTGTTATATTACAATATATAAACACATGGTATTTGAAACTTCTACGAAATTATAAATCCCAAACATCTGTTTTTCTATCAGATCCCTTTTATATATGGATACTTTTAATTTTGTTAAAACCCCGGGTAAGTGTCACGTCACGACCATGTCGTGTCCGTTTTTCTTGGGCTCCCCTCTTATACCTGCTTTTATTCAATACACATCAGTTCTTTTGAGGGTTTCTTAACCACAAGAATTGTTTTTTTCAAATTTAAAATGTACATCAAAATTAAAAAGTCACAATTCCCGGGACATTTTCCAAAAAAGTCCCGGGACTTAAGACAGCAAAAAACCCGAAAAGTCCCGGGACGTCTCGACACAGAATCTCTAGTCACAATGTTACTGATCATTAATTCATTAGTTTTCTTTTTTCAATGATAATATTTTTAGTTTTATAATGTCATGTATGATCATTACAAGCACCAGAGGTTTTTTGTGTTTTGTATAGGCGATAAATTCTAAAAGCAATTCATCGGAAAAAAAAATCTCGAAGCTTAAAGATATACCTTTTCCATTTCAATAATATAAATTATATATGATAGATTCCATCTGACAATATTTGAACCATGCGTTAGTTACTGGTACCAAACTAATTGAATGGTAAAATGTGTCATCTTAACAAAAACCACAATATGTCCACACAATAACACACATTGATGTCATTATTCGCATCCCACACCATGTCTCGCATACATTGCACTAGGGCAGTGTTTCCTAAACTTTCGACATGTGTGTACCCCTTTTATATTTTTTCGTTACACCATAGTACCCCTCGTCAAAAAAACAATGTTTGTAATGGAAAAAGTAAGCTGCATGTTGCAACATGCAGCTTGCCCCCGCGGTACCTCCACCAGACGCTTCGCGGAACAACTTGCGGAAAACACTGCATTAGGGTATCCAATACCGTACCCTTTTTGTGATCCCGGGATTAAAAATTCAACATAAAATCGTGTATAAATTGGGATTCGGGATTGAGAAAATTTTTAGTCGGCGATTTTGAAATCCCGTAATTTTTCAAACAATTTCATGTCGTTTTCAAAAACCCAGAAATTTTAGGATTTCTCAAAATTACCAACGCGAGAGATTCTTTTTAAGCTCTTCTAAGAATTTTCTAATCCAAAATACCAGGAATTTACGGATTTCCCAAATGAACAGCGCGACACTTTTTTTTTAGCTTTTCCAAGTTTCATGTTCTCAATCCCGGGATTAGTACTGTCGCAATTCCAGGATTTTGGGATCACAGAATTGGGCGGGATCCCGGGATTGGATACCCTACATTGCATACATAGTTAAATATTCACTATGCACATACATGACTTGTATCCTTTTTTTATCATGGTACATTATCATGGCTATTATGCTCTTGAATTTCTCATAGTTATTTGATTTGATATTCGAATCGGTTTTCCGAAAATGTTACAATATCCATGAAGAAACCAAGAATATGTTTTATGTTGTAACATTTTCGCTAGTTATTCTTTGCGCTGTCCCGAGTGATTGATTGAAATTTTTCATTGAATATATTTTATCCTAAAGAAAATAGACAACACATGATCTATGAACTACTTTCCATTCAAAATAAATGGAGCACAAGTCGGTCTATTTCTGTCCGGTACTATATATTTTTTGATTATGTGCAAACCATTTCATGGTTACGTCTTTTAGGCAATTTGCCAATATCACCATGTTTTCATCAGGGACGCCGGATGCAACAGCTTTCGCCGGCATCAATAATAACACAAATATCGATTGTCAAATTCAAAAGAACGTTTTTGGCGAAAAATCGCTATTTGGCCTGTTATAACTATGCCATTCTCAACGTATCTAAATATCACTTTTTTGATGTTCACTGTCAATTATTCTTGGTAGAAACGCATTATTTATATTTAAAAATAAAACATGGTTTTACTAATCACGAGAATTATAAATTGATTGATATTAATGTAATTTAAAAAACAGTAGTTTTTATGCAACAAGAATTTATTTATCATGTTGCCTTTTGTGGCCCAGTTGGATAGAGCTTGTTCTCCGACCACGCAGGTCTGGGTTCGATTCCTGGTCAGATCACAGTGAATTTGAGAATTATTCAATTCAAAGTTGTGACCGAAGACTGGGTGTTTGTGATCTCAATTCGCACTATTTCTTCTCCCATCCTTCTGATTCTTCAATAACTGTGTGTAGCAATAGCGATTAGTCAACCACTAGTCCTGTTCTAGCCTTATCCATCTTTCTCTACTACTCACTTTAAAACAAAGTAAGATTAAGCGACTGAGTAACAAACAGTTCTCGTAAAAAAAAAATATGTTGAGATACATCCATTAGGAGGCCATATGCTTCACATTGGGAGCGGACATGGTTTAAAAATACATGTTTGTCATGTACGACATTAAAAAAAACATACTAATGGCTGTCCCGCTAAATGACAACTTCAGACTTGCGACTATACAATTCCCTCCATCACCCGCCACGGCTGTACATCAGTGTCCAACAGACGTTCTCTTGGGGTAACGAACATTATGCGTTGTTCAGTTGTGTGCTAGGATTGTCTCTGACTTACACTATGGTATGCGAAAAATGTCCCTGTTAAAATATTCGAAGTTTCTACGAGTGTATCTCGATTCTTTCTCCGTTTGAAGCCTCAAATTTAGTAAAAACTAAGAAGATTGCCCAGTAGCTACCAAGTCAGCGTGGCCTGTAGGTCCGACCGCCGGTCCGACTGATTTCATTAAATCCTCCCGTTCATTATTCGTCATAGAACAATCTTAGAGGATGTGATCAACATCGTGCCACATATGCTTGAGCTGCAAAGAGCTTGGCAGCGAAACTGTCGTGTCCTGAAATGAATTGGTTAGTCCAACGGGAGGGGGCAAGTCCCCGTGTTACCTCCATCCGCCGTTTGACAGAGGGAAAGAATTATAATTACGACTTCCTTTCTGTGATCCATCCCACCGCTTATGCCAGGCGTTCATAGCGTATTCGCAAGCAGTTGGTGGCTTATTGTACGTACTGATTTCGAGCAATGTTTGGGTTGTTTTCAATGCAAATCGAAAATCACACATTAGAAAATATAATCCCAAAAATGGTCACCTCATATAAATTATTTTTTCGAGACAATTTATTTCATGACGCTTTCCAGATTAGTCAGAGAATTGTGACTGTAGGTAGTTTTGGATTTTTTTTTATCCTCGATATTATCACCAAACTCCTGCATGTGTTATGCTGTTTGTATCATGACATTCCTCCTGGGATTAAGGGACGGTCTACAATATTCAAATCATTACATATTATACATATCAGTGCATCCGTTATCTTGTTCCCGTTAATCGAAAAATCGCATTTCCTGCAATTAATCCACCCACACGTCATGAACCTCGGTGCAATGTGCAGTCAAGTAATCATTTCGCTTCTGGGTCGTGGTGTATTGATATTGTCACGTGATGTGTGGGTGATATCGTTCGGCCCATTGATTTTGATATCGCTATCAACGATCGTACTTTGTCTCGGCGTTTGAAGAAATCCTGATGAGAGATAAACTGACGCTACTGCCTACAACCGCGTTAGTTGGGCGAAATTAAATTTTGATCGTCAAAGACCTACGCGGAAGTGACGTCTCCACGAAATATTGTCGCCATACTTATCACTGTAAGTACATATATCGACATTTATTGAATTTAAATTTGATGTAATATATATAACATCATGCATCCCGCTTCAAATCGGCCAGTTTTTTTTTGTATAAATACATGCCAAAATTCGGTTATCTTCTTAGTGATAGTCATCAATTATCAAACCTCGTTGACAGACACCAAGAGACAAGGAGAAATGTCGAATCATTTATATTGTAAAATGTAATTAATAAGATTATCAAAAATACTTTGATAAATATTATATGGCCAAAGATTAGTATTTTATCGAATCATAAGTATTTCATATTACTGTAAAGTTTACCGGCTATACGGACCAAACTGGCAGGCGCCAACAGCTTAAAATATTTCATTACTCTTTAAAACGTGTCTTTATTATTGTATGAAATACAGGATGGGGAGGCGCGAAAATATTTCTTTTCAAATGGAGGCATAGTTAACACCAAGTTTGGAAACCACTGCCGCAAAGGAACGACACAGTAACCTAAACATACTTGCGTTTGTCTTGATTAAATATATATGTATAAATAATGAGTTGAGACATTTTTCTTGACCGCAGAGTTTTCCTTTCGAAAGTTTTGGAGCCCTTATAAATTGTCTGCTTTGTATATTACCAGATCGTTATTACCCGGCTTCGTCTGAGATAGATTTAAGCTGAATCGTTATTCTTCAATACTTTGCTATATCCAATATTTTTAGTCCCTGATTCATTTGGATAGTTTAAAACAATTGGGGATATTCTAAACGCAAGATATTTATATCTTCAGACATGCACTTCTTATTGTTCACTAAAAGCGCTTTACGTTGTTGGAGGTTTACACAGTAAGTAGATTGCTGCAAACATTGATCGACTTTGCTAAGTCAAATCCGAATGTGTAGTTTACTTTTATGTTTCGTTTCACTGACTGTCATTCTTTTGTTACTCTACTGTCACATCTCATTCGATACCATCGACGGTTCTGAGATCTTTAAAACAAGTTTCTGCAGTACACAGTGTAGACATGGCCAAGAGCGTCGCCAGATCGAATGCCGTCGTGTCTGTCTATAATTGTACCTTGCTTGCTTGCATCAACTGAAATCTTTGTTTTTTGAAACACTCCTTTTGATAGTGTCTTCCCATTTCCTTCCTTTCCCATCTATAATTTTGCAGAGTTGAACGAATTTGGTGTATTGGCCAGACAATCTTGCAAACTGGCTAAAATAAATATGTACGTTGTCTGTTTTTTTCGGATGCACATCAAGATGTGCGACTGTGGGATGTGCCGTGAATAGAAAATTTAAAAATACACCACACCACGCTTCTTCGTTGTTTGAAATATAGCGGCCTGAATGGTACTTAACAATTTCATCCATACCATTATTGCTGGAATGAGCAGCACAATATATAACTTAATGAGAAACCATGTTGGCATACTTGAGAATGTTCTTAATATGTTTTTCTTGTTGCGGAATTGAATGTTTATGTTAGTATTAAGCATTCAGAAGCAAAAGATTTGACGGATTGTTTTTCCGACATCGTCCTTTTTTATTTTCACATTTGCTGTCTACGTCTGTACTATTTTTGAGATGTATGTAAATTATAATATTTTTGGTTGCTAAGCGACTTCAACACAAACTGAGTTGTTATGACTCGTAATACAAAAGGGATAAATATCGGATAGTTGAGTTGAAAGTTGACTTAGAAATGGCATCCATAATGACGTGTGAAAAATTCAAGCTATTGTTCACCGTTTGAGGGGAGTTCTTGTGACGGACAGACAACCATACTTTCTGTTTTATATTATAAATCAAAATAGTATGCCATGTGCCAGTATGTTGTGTTCATGTTTTATAGTGTGTAGACACATATCTATGATGGTTGTGACAGTAGAGTAACAAAAGAATGACAGTCAGTGAAACGAAACATAAAAGTAAACTACACATTCGGATTTGACTTAGCAAAGTCGATCAATGTTTGCAGCAATCTACTTACTGTGTAAACCTCCAACAACGTAAAGCGCTTTTAGTGAACAATAAGAAGTGCATGTCTGAAGATATAAATATCTTGCGTTTAGAATATCCCCAATTGTTTTAAACTATCCAAATGAATCAGGGACTAAAAATATTGGATATAGCAAAGTATTGAAGAATAACGATTCAGCTTAAATCTATCTCAGACGAAGCCGGGTAATAACGATCTGGTAATATACAAAGCAGACAATTTATAAGGGCTCCAAAACTTTCGAAAGGAAAACTCTGCGGTCAAGAAAAATGTCTCAACTCATTATTTATACATATATATTTAATCAAGACAAACGCAAGTATGTTTAGGTTACTGTGTCGTTCCTTTGCGGCAGTGGTTTCCAAACTTGGTGTTAACTATGCCTCCATTTGAAAAGAAATATTTTCGCGCCTCCCCATCCTGTATTTCATACAATAATAAAGACACGTTTTAAAGAGTAATGAAATATTTTAAGCTGTTGGCGCCTGCCAGTTTGGTCCGTATAGCCGGTAAACTTTACAGTAATATGAAATACTTATGATTCGATAAAATACTAATCTTTGGCCATATAATATTTATCAAAGTATTTTTGATAATCTTATTAATTACATTTTACAATATAAATGATTCGACATTTCTCCTTGTCTCTTGGTGTCTGTCAACGAGGTTTGATAATTGATGACTATCACTAAGAAGATAACCGAATTTTGGCATGTATTTATACAAAAAAAAACTGGCCGATTTGAAGCGGGATGCATGATGTTATATATATTACATCAAATTTAAATTCAATAAATGTCGATATATGTACTTACAGTGATAAGTATGGCGACAATATTTCGTGGAGACGTCACTTCCGCGTAGGTCTTTGACGATCAAAATTTAATTTCGCCCAACTAACGCGGTTGTAGGCAGTAGCGTCAGTTTATCTCTCATCAGGATTTCTTCAAACGCCGAGACAAAGTACGATCGTTGATAGCGATATCAAAATCAATGGGCCGAACGATATCACCCACACATCACGTGACAATATCAATACACCACGACCCAGAAGCGAAATGATTACTTGACTGCACATTGCACCGAGGTTCATGACGTGTGGGTGGATTAATTGCAGGAAATGCGATTTTTCGATTAACGGGAACAAGATAACGGATGCACTGATATGTATAATATGTAATGATTTGAATATTGTAGACCGTCCCTTAATCCCAGGAGGAATGTCATGATACAAACAGCATAACACATGCAGGAGTTTGGTGATAATATCGAGGATAAAAAAAAATCCAAAACTACCTACAGTCACAATTCTCTGACTAATCTGGAAAGCGTCATGAAATAAATTGTCTCGAAAAAATAATTTATATGAGGTGACCATTTTTGGGATTATATTTTCTAATGTGTGATTTTCGATTTGCATTGAAAACAACCCAAACATTGCTCGAAATCAGTACGTACAATAAGCCACCAACTGCTTGCGAATACGCTATGAACGCCTGGCATAAGCGGTGGGATGGATCACAGAAAGGAAGTCGTAATTATAATTCTTTCCCTCTGTCAAACGGCGGATGGAGGTAACACGGGGACTTGCCCCCTCCCGTTGGACTAACCAATTCATTTCAGGACACGACAGTTTCGCTGCCAAGCTCTTTGCAGCTCAAGCATATGTGGCACGATGTTGATCACATCCTCTAAGATTGTTCTATGACGAATAATGAACGGGAGGATTTAATGAAATCAGTCGGACCGGCGGTCGGACCTACAGGCCACGCTGACTTGGTAGCTACTGGGCAATCTTCTTAGTTTTTACTAAATTTGAGGCTTCAAACGGAGAAAGAATCGAGATACACTCGTAGAAACTTCGAATATTTTAACAGGGACATTTTTCGCATACCATAGTGTAAGTCAGAGACAATCCTAGCACACAACTGAACAACGCATAATGTTCGTTACCCCAAGAGAACGTCTGTTGGACACTGATGTACAGCCGTGGCGGGTGATGGAGGGAATTGTATAGTCGCAAGTCTGAAGTTGTCATTTAGCGGGACAGCCATTAGTATGTTTTTTTTAATGTCGTACATGACAAACATGTATTTTTAAACCATGTCCGCTCCCAATGTGAAGCATATGGCCTCCTAATGGATGTATCTCAACATATTTTTTTTTTACGAGAACTGTTTGTTACTCAGTCGCTTAATCTTACTTTGTTTTAAAGTGAGTAGTAGAGAAAGATGGATAAGGCTAGAACAGGACTAGTGGTTGACTAATCGCTATTGCTACACACAGTTATTGAAGAATCAGAAGGATGGGAGAAGAAATAGTGCGAATTGAGATCACAAACACCCAGTCTTCGGTCACAACTTTGAATTGAATAATTCTCAAATTCACTGTGATCTGACCAGGAATCGAACCCAGACCTGCGTGGTCGGAGAACAAGCTCTATCCAACTGGGCCACAAAAGGCAACATGATAAATAAATTCTTGTTGCATAAAAACTACTGTTTTTTAAATTACATTAATATCAATCAATTTATAATTCTCGTGATTAGTAAAACCATGTTTTATTTTTAAATATAAATAATGCGTTTCTACCAAGAATAATTGACAGTGAACATCAAAAAAGTGATATTTAGATACGTTGAGAATGGCATAGTTATAACAGGCCAAATAGCGATTTTTCGCCAAAAACGTTCTTTTGAATTTGACAATCGATATTTGTGTTATTATTGATGCCGGCGAAAGCTGTTGCATCCGGCGTCCCTGATGAAAACATGGTGATATTGGCAAATTGCCTAAAAGACGTAACCATGAAATGGTTTGCACATAATCAAAAAATATATAGTACCGGACAGAAATAGACCGACTTGTGCTCCATTTATTTTGAATGGAAAGTAGTTCATAGATCATGTGTTGTCTATTTTCTTTAGGATAAAATATATTCAATGAAAAATTTCAATCAATCACTCGGGACAGCGCAAAGAATAACTAGCGAAAATGTTACAACATAAAACATATTCTTGGTTTCTTCATGGATATTGTAACATTTTCGGAAAACCGATTCGAATATCAAATCAAATAACTATGAGAAATTCAAGAGCATAATAGCCATGATAATGTACCATGATAAAAAAAGGATACAAGTCATGTATGTGCATAGTGAATATTTAACTATGTATGCAATGTAGGGTATCCAATCCCGGGATCCCGCCCAATTCTGTGATCCCAAAATCCTGGAATTGCGACAGTACTAATCCCGGGATTGAGAACATGAAACTTGGAAAAGCTAAAAAAAAAGTGTCGCGCTGTTCATTTGGGAAATCCGTAAATTCCTGGTATTTTGGATTAGAAAATTCTTAGAAGAGCTTAAAAAGAATCTCTCGCGTTGGTAATTTTGAGAAATCCTAAAATTTCTGGGTTTTTGAAAACGACATGAAATTGTTTGAAAAATTACGGGATTTCAAAATCGCCGACTAAAAATTTTCTCAATCCCGAATCCCAATTTATACACGATTTTATGTTGAATTTTTAATCCCGGGATCACAAAAAGGGTACGGTATTGGATACCCTAATGCAGTGTTTTCCGCAAGTTGTTCCGCGAAGCGTCTGGTGGAGGTACCGCGGGGGCAAGCTGCATGTTGCAACATGCAGCTTACTTTTTCCATTACAAACATTGTTTTTTTGACGAGGGGTACTATGGTGTAACGAAAAAATATAAAAGGGGTACACACATGTCGAAAGTTTAGGAAACACTGCCCTAGTGCAATGTATGCGAGACATGGTGTGGGATGCGAATAATGACATCAATGTGTGTTATTGTGTGGACATATTGTGGTTTTTGTTAAGATGACACATTTTACCATTCAATTAGTTTGGTACCAGTAACTAACGCATGGTTCAAATATTGTCAGATGGAATCTATCATATATAATTTATATTATTGAAATGGAAAAGGTATATCTTTAAGCTTCGAGATTTTTTTTTCCGATGAATTGCTTTTAGAATTTATCGCCTATACAACCAACCCAGCGTTTCCCAAACATTCCCCCCCGCGAACCGGTTATTTTAATATTTCTCCTTCGTGACCCACTAAAATTGTTATGGCCAATGCTACCGGCCTATTGGTAAAATAAAACAGTATATTTATGTCCATACAATCTTTATATGTTATAATACAAAATAATGAACTCTGATAAACTTAAATAGAAATCAAATTTACCAATAATTTATTATTGAGAGGTATTACGAAATTATATAGTAAATATACAGATTTATTTTAGGAAATTGGCGACCCGGCATTTAGCTTTCTGCGACCCAGTACCGGGTCGCGACCCATAATTTGGGAAAGGCTAAGCTATTTATTTGTAAACTTAAAAAAATATATTTAATACAGATTCAATAGACATACGATATTTAGATTTTGCGCACGCAGCGGCGATATTAATTTTTCATTATTTTGAAATACTAACCGAATAACGCTGTCTAATCTACAATATAAAACAGAAATTATGTCTGTCTGCCCGTCACAGGAACTCACTACTCCCGATCGGTAAACAGTAGCTTAAACTCTCGACACGTCATTCTGAATGTCATTTCTAGGTCAACTGCACTTGTTAGAATCAAATAAATTCATATGTTTTCCTCTGACATAACAATTCATATAACTGATTAACAAGTGTATTATTTTCAATGCAACAGATAGCGAGAGCCCCCCTCTTTGGAAATAATTATATTGAGTATTATTAATCAATTTACACATCACGCACCCATAGTTTCATTTTTATTTATTTATTTATTTATTCAATTAACATTGTACAAGGTTGACAAATTATAAATTTAAAACTTTTACAATGGAGAAAAAAAATAGTATAATTTAATATTAAAAGCAGTAAAAAAAAAGTGGCAAGGAAGTCAACTGAGTAAGATCCGACGAACTCTACTTTAATACATAAAAAATAGTATTCGTCGGAACTCACCCACGTCTACGTGGAATATGTCGACATCCGAAGCAATATTATTGAACACCGTTAAAGCTCTCCCCAGTGGCATCCCCATTGGCAGGCTGGTTCTACACCTTGGGAGAACAAACAATTCATGTCCACGATTTCTCAAAAAATAATCAGGAACATTTAGATTCACATTCTCAAGAATGGTGGAATTCTCATTTTGGCCTCGTATAAGTCGAAAGAAATATATGGCCAGATATATTTCTCTTCGAACGTTCAAGCTATTAAAGTTAAGCATGCCTAAGAGAAAGTCAGTTGGATAAAGCCATGGGTAATATCCATACACCCTCATATAGAGAAGTCTCAAAAATTTTTTCTGAATCCTCTCCACCATAAGGGTATATTTCGAGCATCTTGGAGCCCAAACAATTGACCCACTCTCAAGTCTGCTTCGAACCAAAGCGTTGTACATTAATATTAGAATTTTAACTCCCGAAAAGGCTCTGGTGGTACGGATGATAAAGCCCAACATTTGCAATGCTTTTTTGCAAGTAATCTTAATGTGATTATTGAATGTTAGTTTGCTCTCAAATTGTACGCCAAGATCTTTGACTGATGAAATTCGCGAGAGAATTCGGCCATTCATTGAATAACGGAAAAATAACACTCGCGACCTTCTTGTAAAGGATAAAAGATTGCATTTATCAATATTGAAATCGATTTTGTTACACCGCCCCCAATCTATTATATTATCTATATCAGACTGAAGACGATGACAATCATCTAAGGTGACAACCTTCAAAAAAAGTTTCAAATCATCAGCGAATAACAAGAACATAGAATTTTTAATAACGTTTGCTATATCATTTATGAAAATAGTGAACAGCAATGGCCCCAGGTTTGAACCCTGCGGAACACCAGAGTACGTGCAAAACGGCATTGATTCGAAAAGCCCATACGATACGTATTGTTTTCTGTTCCTAAAATAACTACCAAAAAGCCTAACAAAACCGTCAGACAAACCGATCAATTGGAGTTTTTCCAAAAGAATGTCATGATCGACCCTGTCAAATGCCTTCGAGAAATCATTGTAAGAACAGTCAACTTGCAGTCCTTTATCTAACGCCGTCGACACGTAATCCGTAAACACCATCAAGTTTGTGTCGGTTGATCTTCCGACTCTGAACCCATGCTGCTCATTAATTATAAATGGTTCAATCCTTTTTAAAATCATATGATGCATAATCATCTCAAGAACTTTAGCTGGCGCTGAGAGAACAGCCACCGGTCTATAATTTTCCACTGATGATTCTGCGCCATTCTTAAAAATTGGTGTAATCTTAGATATTTTCCATATTTCAGGGAAAATGCCCGATTTCATAACGAGATTAAATATATAACACAAAGGACTTTTGATGAGGTCAATACATCCTTTTAAAAAACATGTAGGCACCCTGTCGGGACCAAGCGAGCGGGTATTTTTAAGTTTTTTGGTAAAAAAAATTAAATCTGATTCATCGATTTGCATGGCATCAATGCATTGGGCACCATTTGTACGACTTTTCAAAATTGATTCAATATTAAGACGTGGTATATCATTTGAGTATACAGATCTGAAATGGCCAGCAAATGCTTCTGCCACCCCTAGACCTGCCACTTCATGACCCTTCCAATTCATTGTCTCAGCGAATCCACCATCGTTTCTAATAGATTTGATATAATTCCAGAAAAAAATTGGATTTTCGCATATACAATCTTCCATCCTTTTCAAATATGTTCGGTAGGCTAACCGAATATTTTGTCTCAGCTTAGATCGACAACTACTAAAAATTTGATAGTCTCGAGGACTCTTAGAAGCCTTCCAGGCTTTATGATATAAATGCTTTATTTTAATGTCCCCGATAATCTTTCCAGAAAACCACCTCGGATATCGCCTTATACCACGACATGGTGACTTCCTTGTGAAACATATATCAAAAATATTATATAAAGACACGTAAAAATGATTAACCGCCTCATTCACATCACAATATTCATAAAGCTCACTCCAGTCCACTTCACTCATTAAAGAGTAGAGCTTTCCAAAGTCTCCGTTCTCAAAATTCCACCCCCTCCACAGATTAGTATCATGCGAGGGTAATTTGTTATGAGAGGTGTGAGCCTTATGAACATCATATAGAAAAACTAAAGAAGGGTGATATATATCCTCCCGCACAAGCGGGGACATACACCGTGAAATTAAAAAACTACTGTTACTAAAAATCTTGTCTAATAGTCCACCGTTGTAGTTGAATACTAATTAATATCGCCGCTGCGTGCGCAAAATCTAAATATCGTATGTCTATTGAATCTGTATTAAATATATTTTTTTAAGTTTACAAATAAATAGCTTAGCCTTTCCCAAATTATGGGTCGCGACCCGGTACTGGGTCGCAGAAAGCTAAATGCCGGGTCGCCAATTTCCTAAAATAAATCTGTATATTTACTATATAATTTCGTAATACCTCTCAATAATAAATTATTGGTAAATTTGATTTCTATTTAAGTTTATCAGAGTTCATTATTTTGTATTATAACATATAAAGATTGTATGGACATAAATATACTGTTTTATTTTACCAATAGGCCGGTAGCATTGGCCATAACAAATTTAGTGGGTCACGAAGGAGAAATATTAAAATAACCGGTTCGCGGGGGGGAATGTTTGGGAAACGCTGGGTTGGTTGATTTTAAGTATGAACATATAAGTTTCATGAAAAGATTTTTTTTGACTATTTTGGTTACACTTATACCTTTAGCAGAAAATATATTTCTTTAGATAGCCGGGTTTGATTTTTAGTGACTCAATTGTGTTTATTATTTTATTGTATATTACACGGGTCATTCGATATAGGTTCAGTTCATCAAGCAGTGTGTCAATAATTAATGGATTGTTATATCAAGGGTCATTTCGTGATACAGTTTCAATTATTTTCTTCGTTTTATCACTGCATATCGCATTTAAATCTCGTGTGACTCGCTAGCCGCGACTCAAAGATTACTTGTGAGGATATAGTCCAACGGCGTCGAATCGTTCAGGGTTATCACATATGTGAATATTTTTTTTGTATACCACACTGCACAATATACGCACACATATTTCATGTTGAAGAGTCGATTAGTTGTATTGTATTTATCTTCGAAATCAATAATTGATTCTCTGGTAGCGACCGAGATATCTCAAAACAATTGAAAATGAATTCAACTTTTAAACAAAAGCAAGTTTCACGAATTATTGAAGAGCGAAATATAAATAACCTATTGTTACACGGGACTTCAAAATCAAGAGAGAAAAACAGAAATCACTCTTTACACTTTATTGTCATTTTGGCTTTTATATAATCGACAGATTTTCTTGTCTTTTTATTATTAACACCGGTAGTATTTTATAATAGTGTATAATTATATTAGTCCTTTTATTTTGTTTTTTTGTACGATTTTTACATAAGAATTAAAAGGTTTTTTAAAGTTTAAGCGATTCATTCGTACACGAATTCTCCGCCCATCAATTGATGGACGGTCAATTAATTTATATTTAATTAATTATAGCGAATCATTAATTTATAAATAATTCAAAAATTATATAACGAAATGGAGAATAGAGCGAAAAACACGTTTATATACAGGCAGTCCTCGACTTATAACCGAAACACGTCCGTGAAATTTGGTCTTAAATTACTACACCGGTATTTTCATCTGCTACAGCTTAAATATATTTTAATGAAGATTTTTTTAGCGTCTGCACTTTATTACCGGAAACCAAACTGATTGAAGAGCAGCACAAGCAAAATCATGAAAAAAAACAGATCGGGCAACATATTGTGTGCGCTTAACGAAATTGTCAGCATAATGATTTGAAGATTAAAAAAAAACCATTCATATGATCAGCTGTTATACAGTAAAATCCGGATAGAACATTATGTAATTAAGTCGTACTATCCGGACGTCACACTAAACGAATTTACTTTCATAGTAATTTGCTTGAAAACCAAACTTGAAGTTGTGCATCTACGTCGTTAAACATTGTTAGTCGTTGTAAGCGATGTCGTCATAAACGGATTTTTATGAATATTAAATTTTTATAACAGTAATTTTCCTTAAAAAATAAAATAGCATCTATGAGTATATTTCAAGATCATATTATTCTCCTAGCTTCCATCCTTACCTTCGGTAACGAGAAGTTTCGCGCTGACTTACAACCAATTATCGATTAACATATTATGAAGTACTCCACATTTGTATCATGTATAGTTATTAATTATTACGTGTAGACGTTATATTTATATAACTAAAAAAAAAAAGAATTAATCAATAATTTAACTGGAGACGTCACGATTATCTGTATTCCGTTTGTTTTTTGTTACACTCAATTTTAACGTCGTTTTATTTCAGTTTTTAAAAAAGTAGACCTTGATACCATTATTTGATAATTTATGAATAAGTCCGAATCAGAATTTTTAAGCAAGGCATTATTTCATTAATACCGTTCCAGTACGAACACTTAATTTGAAACGAATTGTGATTCATATTAATTAATGTGTCGTAGATTTTATGGTCGTTTCGTGCTACTTTTTGAGTTGGTCCGACTATCATAATTCATTAAAGTTATGAATGAAATGAATAATAATATCGCAAAAATATTATTTGTAATCATTAATGTTTTTAATTGTTACAATGTGTATAAAATGTACAATGCAGAAGTATTTTTTTTTGTCCTTTCCGTATTGATGTTTGTCTTTGTTTATGAGGTTGGCACATCTATAATCTACTGACAATTATTGTTACTACTTGATTAATGTAACCGCATCGATGCATTATTAAACATTTTATTTATTCATAGATTCTAGTTAGTTGCCTTGTTCTACGAGAACTGCTTGTTACTCATTCCCCAACATTTCTTTGAAAGAAAGTAAGGATAGAAAGATAGCGATACGACAGGGCTGCTTGCGGTTAACTAATCGCTTTCGCTATGCGTCACTTTAAATTTCAGATGGGTGAGAAGGAATTTTACTTTAGTTGGTCTCATGCAAACAAATCCACATTCTTTTTGTTTACGAACATCAGTATAATTAGAAGGATTTTATTATATGTACTTGTTATTTATTGTTTAAAAATCAAAAGTACAGTACATGATATTACAGCTGACGCCAATCTGCCATGTACTTGACAAATATAATTAAAATAAAAAACAACACATACATCAAAATACAAAGTTAAGAAATAAAAAAGTAAAACCTAACAGTTCACAAATACGGTTACTGAAAATGTCCAGTTCTCTAGGCAATGAGTTGATCAGTCGAACAGCCCTTGGAACTGGTGGCTCGTATAAATGCATTGGAACTGGTGATACGTCCTACGCGAGGAACAGGTTTTTAGAAACATTTTTTTTTGTTATAGTTTCGCCCATGTAATAATAAATTGGGAGCCTGTATGTGTATAGTCGTAATAATTTCAGGGTTATTAGCTCGTCCCTTAAGAAGAAGAGAAAAATGCTTAAACATGAAAACGATCTTCGAGCTTCAAGAGAGTGAAATCATAGCATACCTTAAATAAATTTGGTGGGGTAGTATTCCTTTAAGGAATTATCAAAGGGAAAGAAATAATAATATCTTAGAAATTATTCTTTGATCAATTACAGTGGAACCCCGATCTACCGTTCTCGCATTGTTCGTTTTCCCGCATTAATCGTTTATTTTTCATAGTCCCGGCCAAACACCCATAAGAACAATGTTAAATAATCCCGCATTAATCGTTCCCCGATTTACCGTTTTCCTCGATCTATCGTTTAAATATTTTGGTCCCGTCACAAATATTATCCCGATTGACCGTTTTCGTTGAATATTTCTTATAAATAGTCTTGCCTTGTTTCGTTTTGCGTTTTTTTCAGTGGAGCCACGATCTTCCGTTCTCGCTATCTTCTTTTTTTTGCATGGATCGTTTACTTTTTACTTGACTAAGACTACGTAATAACAATGTTTAATAATTCCACGTTAATCATTCCCCGATTTACCGATTTCTTCGATCTATCATCTAAATATTATCATCCTGTCCTAATTACGATCCCGATTGACTATTTTTGTTGATAATTTCTTTTTAACTCATAAATCGTCTTACATTGCATCTGGTTGCGCGAATTTTTCCAACTCAAAAGTCAAAACTAAAACGCCTAAATAAAGAAAACTAGAACTCTTGCTGAGAAACTGAAAACAATTCAAGGCGTTGAAAAAAAGTTATATAGCAAAAAAACTTATAAAAGTACGGGTGTTTGAAGGGTGGGTGTCTGTCAAAATGTAAGTACCCAACTGCGAATAGGCAACTTAGTATTTATTAATTAAGCAATTAAAGAATAAATTTATATATTCTTTAATAAAAAAGTGAATTAATATATGATTTGGTTGAAAATTAAACACTTTTTGGTATTATTTGAAGATTTCCCGCATTATCGGTTTCCCGCATTATTCGTTGATTTTTTCCGGTCCCTTGAAAAACGTAGAATCGGGGTTTCACTGTATTTGTTATGGGACGCCGATTACTGTTTCTGTTTGTGCGCTATATTTCAATCCCGTGCGGCAGCCCTGCACAACTGATAACACAAAAAACTTCATTTCGCGTAACCTCCCTACCTACAATCAGCGGCGATTCGGTGGAATCTGTGAGACGCCGTTTATCAAGCGGCAGTACCCGGACCGGGTTAACAGTGCAACCTCGTGTCTCCTGAATCCGACTGGCGATAACAGTGCGAAATTGGCCAAGTCAATTTCCTTAAGTTTTATTCATTTCCCAGACCGAACGGGGAAAACCATCTGATCGCGGGTTTTTAAGTTATAAAAGTGCTACTATTCAATTGTTAAGATGTACGTCGACGTGTCTACGTAAGTCCAAAGCTACATGTATTAATATTATTTTTCTTTTTATATTATATAACTACATATTTCGTTCGAGTATTATTGTATTTGATTAATTCTTAAATCAACTCGTATCTTAAGCCATAGGAATAAATATAATACTAGCAGTTAAAATTTTATACTGTCTTTTAACGATATTTAATTTAACATGTTCGATGGATTCGGTTTTAACTAAAATTATAGTTGATTACTTTGTTATTCTTTTTGTCACTAATTGTGGGGTTATAATGCAAAACGTACTATTTCCAAAATGAGCGGTATTGAGTTAGGTATGTAGATAGGATGATTCAAGCCTAAGGAATCGACTGATCCTATTAGTTTTAATATAAAATGTCTGTCGTTTTCAAATTGGTAATCATATTTTAATGCAAGTGTGTTTTTGTTATTCGTTATAGTATTTGACTCTACTGAAAAGATTGAGTTTTGGAAATAGTACGTTATTTACTTATAACACCACAATTGTGACATGCGCTTTGAAAAAAATCTCGAGACTTCAGACGAATCACGTGCCACAAAAAGTAACAAACCTAACGGAATAGCAAAGTTATCGTTTTTTTTTAATTATTATTATCAAACATAGTTTTTAAAAATATTATTGTCACCTCGCTCGTTTCGCGGCCGGGTTATATTTGGAGTCGCAAAATTGAAAATATCTCAATGCCGTCATTGAAAAAGTTTTTTATGCGTATCTATCATTTCGTCTGCCAAGAATTTTATATAGTCCCGTTGTGTGTTTTTCGAATTTTACAAGCTACCTAATAGATAAACATCGCAACAAATTTTGAATAATGTGGCTTGCAGCGAAATATTAAGAAAATACTCATGCCGCATTCAGTGCATCGGTCATATTAATTCACAAAATGAAACCTATGCAAGCATCTATTTAAAAAAAAATACCAACTCATTGATTGTTGTAACACTAGCATATACAAATGAAAGGCGTAAACAGGTTTTTTAAGAAGTAAATAAAGAAGAAATACAATACGTTTTAGTATGAAAAGTTATCATATTCAAGTGATAAAAGATAACAGAGGAGCTTGGGATTAAACACGCTCAAATCTACGTTCTGAGAAAAATGAGATGTCGCTAGTTCTGATTCATTTAATTAACGTTGCTTAAAACGAAGGTAGTTTCCCATGTAATTGAGGGTCAAACATTAATTATCAACTGGCCAAGTTTTATAAGAAAAGTGTCTTTTTTTTTTTCTATTCGAGAAAAAGTGGATCTGGTCATTTACTATCCCATACTACCTACGCGAGTATCAATTATTTTCGACCCAAACTATCTAAAAACTGCATGCGCAATATCTAAAATATAGATTGTAAGTAGTAAACTAAACATTAATCTCAAAAAAAAAAATTGTAATAAAAGCAAGAGTCTCATGCTTTACCAACTGAGATAGCCCCCTCTCGCCCATCGTATCCTATGAACGAGAGCGTATCGAGAGCGATTAGATAACCAGCAGTCCTTTCCTAGCCCTACCCTTCTATTCCTACTCTCTTTAGAAAAAGAGAGGTTGAGCAACTGAGTAACAAACAGTTCTCGTAGAAACACTCCTGTTGAGATAAACTCCATTAGGAGTCCATATGCTCCACATTGGGAGCGGACATTGTTTTTAAAAAAGCAAGGTATGTCATGTCAAGTAAATCGATTGGATAATGTACTAAAAAATTTAAACGTAGGACGACAACGACAAATATCACAAATTTTCAGTGGGATCTAAATAAATCGCAATCGTTGTTTTTAAATAGGTGTGTAAAAAATCTATTTTTTTCTTCCAGAGTGTTACATATTTTATTATTATTGTCATAGAAACATTACGTAATAAAAAAAAGTTGTATTTTAGGAAAACGCAAGGAAAGTGCATTGATAAATTATTACGAAAAATATTTCGTTGTCTTTCAACAACATGTTGCAAGCATTTTGGCAGCACCAGTCACTTTTGTACATAAATCTGTTCGCACCTATAATGCCCAAGTTCGGATCAAGTTTTTCAATTAGCGGGCTACTAAACATTATTAGTTTGTTTGCCATAAACATTACGAAGATTGGAAAAGCAACTAATATTACCGCGCCGAAGGATGAATATTATTTTTTTGAGCTTCTAACGAGACGAGTCAATTAACTAGTAAGTTGAGAAGAAACGTCTACATTTTGAAATATTGTCTAGGTAATGGGCATAACGCTATATTATAGTGTGGTACGTTTTAAATATTTTTGTATATCAAAATAAACTGGTTTAATTTAGTTTCTGACCGATACGAAAATTAAACTTGACCTCTGCTATTTTTACTTCGTTAAGTCATGATTCATTTGTCAACGTCGTTTCAATTTTATATTGATTACATATTTTGAATGCGTTCGAAAGTTCGTGGAAATTCATTTTAAATACAAAATTGTAATTGAAAATTTTTTGTCTCGTCATATGGCAGGTGTTTCGTTCGTTTATATCAGCGGTCGGGGAACTTTTTTAACCATTGTCCCAAAATAATTTTTCGTAAGTCGATATTACCCCCTCATTTTGAAAAGGAGACAATCAATGTAAATTCAAATTAAACATTTTTTATTGAATTAATTTACACGGAGAATAAAAAAAATGCATGAAAATAGTATGTATGTAATAGTCAAACAAAATAAAATTCTCATATTAGAACAAACAAACTTTAATTGAAAACTTTCCCCCTTCAGGTTTTGGAGAAATGATGCTGCTTCATGCTTGATACAATAACTTCAAAATTGGGTCTTTTTGATGTAAGGGCAATTTGAGTAGAGTCTTCGGCCCTTAATCGATTTCTGTTCTTCGTTTTTTTATGTTCATTAGAGTGGAAAAGCCTTCTTCCTTATTACCCACAAAAAAATCATTTTTACCCCGGTTCCCCGACCGCTGGTTTATATGCAGTCTGGTAAGATTTGTGGTATGAACGATGTTTTCACGGAACAGAACATTATAAATCCGTTATTTACATTAGCGACTGTATCATTTTTTTTCATCTTTAAGTACCTACCTATATGTTGCAAGTTACTTATTTCGATTATTTCCGTCGAAGTATTATCTATTTTATCGACGTTACAGTCTTTATTTAATCTAAGTATTTAATTACTTTTAATTCTTGTTAAATAGGCATTATAAGTAGTAATAAATCACAAGCATTATCAAACCGGTTTTGATATTTATTAAAAAATGTGGGGTTGGAACAAACTGTTATATTTTTTTAAATGCTCGTCGTGCAGTTGCTCGGTTGACAATACTCGTGTTGAACGAAACCGGTAATGATATTTACTTTAAAAAATGACAATTAGTATTTACGAAAAGTGTTTTATTATTGAGATCAGTTTAATATGTATCAATGCGCTAATACGCAGAATAGAAACAACTGTATTGACCATATAATAAATTTCAGATAGTTTGCTAAAAAATAGCTATGTATGTAATACATAGTTGTGAGTGAATTGAACCTGTGGAAGTTAGTCAACTTTAGTATATGTTAAATTCTATGTCATAATAAAAATAATAATTATTAAATTTAATAAAAATAATAATAATTATTATTTTTATTATAATGCCATTCCACCAAGTATTGACAGTGAACACCTTAAAAGTGTTCTATGTCATAGTTGTTTATTTTTAAAGCAATGTCAAGGTACTTTAGATACGTTTTCGCGCTTTGACTTCTAGATTAAATTAAATTTAATCATGCAAATAATTACTATGACGAACGAAGGTGTCAAATAATTGCCGATTGGCGGCTGCACAATATGTGCAAAAATGATGGATGCTTTGACTGAATATTAAATTTTATTATTTAATTAAGATTGCAGGTAAGCGCGATGTTGATGCAATGCTTGCTATCTTATCTTGTTTGTCATTCGCAAAAAAAATGACTTGATGATTCGGATTTAATTATAAGAAATTATATGAGTATTGCTGGTTATTTGTTTTTTTTTTATTCATACACAAAACAATAATCCTATTTCGTGCTATTCATTTTTTTATCGTTTACTTCGTGGGGCGCAAAAAAATAATTAACATTCCGTTTTATAAATATATATAATAAAAATCAGGATCAGTTTTTCTTGTCAGTTAAACCTTAAAGGCTTTATTTATATCTCTTTTATTCTAATGAACTTGGAAAATTCTTATTGTGTTCTCTACAATAGCGTTTCGTTGTTATTCTTACTGAAATTTACCTTTCTCTTGCTGTACGATTATTTTAATTGGTTGCTTTAATAAACATAATTAAAATGTTTTTTATTTATTTATAAATATTCTTCAAACGATAAGAACGCGTGGCCTTATTAATGTGTCATTGTCTAGCGTGGAATTATTTGATAACAGTAGCATTAAGTCTGAAACTGAGAAAATCTTTTTAATTTACGTAATAATTATCAACGTTGAGGAAAACGTACAGTATTAAAATAATTGCCCACCTTTTGCCGTCGCCACTGTCACTCATTGAATACCTCGTCCGTCGCCGGCCATTGCTGCTGCTCACACGCTGGTCCATTATTCAGTATCAAAAGTTGTTAAGGATTGATCGTTATAACACAGTAACCGTATTGCAGTAACTACGTACTGAACGATGGGCTTGCTTGTGGCCTAGCCGCCGATGCGAATGGGCACTAAGAAGCATTAACTGAATTTACCATAAAGCATACATTTGATTTAAAATTGATTCCTGTCATACAATTTAATCAATTTTAGACTGTTCAATGTCAATACTCTGAGAAAAGGCATTATATTGAAAAAATAAAATATACATTTGTACTAACTGCTACTTTTATATATTAAGATCGGGACCGGCTTCGCTCATGACGTGAATTATCAACTGATGACATAATACAATTTTGGTGTTATTCCGTCCAAACGTCCAGTTTGAAACGAGTTTATGGATTTTTTGATTCTCATGGCGCTACTGCAACAGTTACGCGACCATCGTTGGGCGACCGCTGCTCTAGTAAACGTTAGCGGTTGAAATAATTGTCTATCCGCAATGGCCTTTGTTTATGTTTGTGTTCTCTGAGAATTATTCCAAATAAACATATATTTCGATTCATAAGTTTGCCATGCCTAAAAAATAAATGCAAAATCTTCGACAGCGTAGTTTTTCTTTTACAATGTAATAGTTTTATATCTTTATTCCGTGTATTTATTTTTTTATGTATTGGCACTTGAAATATTGTAGCCATGGCATGTTTCTTTAATTGCGTCGTGGTTTTTTTTCGCTCATAATATATTTTGTATAATAAACTTTGCAGGTAATATTTACCTTCGCAATACACATACTATTATTATTAGAATTGCTTTGGACGTATTCCACAAGTTAGACTGACTCTTTGATAAAGTACCGTTTACCTACCACGTTAAATACCTGTAGACTAATGGATGGATATAAGCAGCTTAGTCAAAAGATTGAAATTTTGTTTTACGTTTATAAAAAATATGCTATGCAAAATAGTATTATGGCTTGCGACTTCATGACTGTGTATGATATCTTGTTTTGACAAAATTATTTGTCTTTAGCCCTAGATATTATGTTATGTTTCTGCTATGTCGTGCCTTGGTGAGCAATATGTATTATTTATGCCTGTAGAATGTAATGAAAGCATTTCTTTGCGTCCAGGTTAGCCGAGGAAATAACATTGTACAATATAAAGCTACACATAAATTGTCTTATGTAGTTTTACTCATTGTCTGCACCGAGTGTTTATTTATATCACTGCTACAAGTTAGTTACGTACCGATTTCTGCCAATTCAATAGTAACCGCATATCGAAATCACGCAATCTCCCCCTGTCTAGGTAAATATATACTTATCGTGTGTTTATCGAAAAAAATACAATGATATAATATGTAAGAAAAATCCACTGAGATATAGATAGTAGATTAATAATTATCGATAGCGTCAGGCAAAGGTTGAAATGACAGATTACAATATTAGATGCAGATTGTTTCGATAAATATACAGTTTTGGCCGAAATTTATAACGTCTTGATTTCGAATGCAGATGATGTTTGAATGTGTTTCCAATATCACCATGGCGACGCATTGGCCATCAATTTATTTACATACCACCGGATGACGCCCAGTGGCAGACATTGCCATGTTGCCTGATGGCAAGTGGAAGTATTTCCTGAAATTCACGCCAAATCAGTAATTAATAGACGTAAGTTTTCCGATGTAAACATTGATTATTGTGAACATTCTCAATTTCTGCAACGTTGAAGGTCATATGATGCGAATTTATTTTACTTATATTCAAAGTTATTTGTGATTTGATTTTTTCAAGTTCTAAAATCAATTAATAAATATATTAACTTTGATAATTTGAAGTTGTCTTGTAGTATAATCTCTCCGAAACTAGGATGGTAAACATAAGGAAACTCGATTTTAATCTATAGAAAGATCAAATATTCATACATTACGATCGATTGAATTAGTACTTCAGTGATAAAGTATTCAAAAAATGCTCCTATGACAGATACATTTTTTGTTAAAGCATCAGTTATTCCTTTGTTTTATTGGTAACAAATGTGACTTATCGATACCGCTTTAAACTATCCCATGATCAGGGCCGGTGCCACCATACAGGCGAAATAGGCAACCGCCTAGGGCGCAAACCATTAGGGGGCGCATAAATGGAGTATGAAAATTATTTTTATGTTCTCAAATAATAAAAAAATAGAAGTAAATTTTATTTTATTTTGTATTTTTCGTTGTAGCTATGTATCGTATTCTATATGATTCGAAAAAGAGAGGTTGAGCTACCAAGTAACAAGCAGTTCACGGAGAAAAACTTCTGTTGAGATACAGCCATTAGGAGGCCATATGATCCACACTAGGAGCGGATATGGATATATATATAAATATATATATATATATAAATCTAATGATCGTGAATTGTTTTTCTTTTATTATTTCGAAAAAAAATGGGATGATTTTTTACAAAGGGGCACGCCAATGACCTTTGCCTAGGGCGTCAAATAGCCTCGCGCCTGAACTGCCCATGATTGTAATTCAAAACGCAATCGAGTTGGGTTATTTATTTTTAAAAATAAGCCCCGAATAATCACAGTTAATATATTAATCTGTACATAAGAGTATAATAAATATTATATCAACGATGGCTGCGCTGTCGTAATAATATTTAGTATTTTAAGTAAACAAATGCGTGATTGATTACTCTTCCGCCCGTAACCACTCGATATTTCGTAACTTTTTCCAGTGAAAAACAAGTGCTTGAGAAGGATTACCGTTTTTCAAATATTATTTACCTAGATATTAGCTAATCGCAGTCAATCGGTTAATTCTGCGGATTATGAAATCAAACGGGCAATGAATGCGCTGACGGGATGTAACTACCGTCAATTTAACAAACGCAAATTTATCTTCGAAATGGCTAGACTTTCTTCGCCGACGCGTGAAATTGTGGGCATATCGTTTGTTATCCAGGTCGTGTTCTGTTGAACGGAAGCTGGCAAATTTACATGTAATGGCTTAAACCCACTTTGTGTTGTATGTCCGTAGTAATTTTCATCCTACGAATATAATATTCAGCCGAGCTTTTGGTTGAATTCTATCTAGAATACGATTAATATCTGGCTGATACACTTTTTTGTCCAATGAACTGCAAAAAATAAAAATAAACGTAGAATTGATTTGCCCTTCATTTTATATTATTACATCGTTATACAATAAGAAACTGTTCTCGATACATACCTAGCCTTGATATGGTTTTTTTTATGAAACCTGGTTTCTATAACATAGTATGGGTTTTGCACCTATTTGATTTATATGACTTCATACTCGTGTGTGTGTGTGTGTGCCCGTTGTATTGTAGTTTTATAATATTCTCGGTATGATTATTATACCAATTAAACATGATATAACACATAGGTTCCCAACCTTTAACGGGTGGCGACCCCTTTTTTAAAAGCCATGTGACTAAGCGACCCCCCGAGGAATTTGAAATTCTCGATTTGGTACACTTTTTCGTTATTTTGTTGTTCAAATCCAAAATCGAAAAAAGTTGGCGACCCCCCTGAAAACCCCTCGCGACCCACTTGAGGGTCGCGACCCCCAGGTTGGGAACCCGTGATATAACAGAATAATAATTATTTTATATATGTGCTAAATTATGTATTGCACCGTTGGTGTGTCTCCAATGGCGAATTATCCCATTAACATATAATTGTAATTCAGTTTTAAATATTTATTTTACATTGAATTTGGGGAGACTTTTTATGCTATCGAAAACAGAACCTCCAATTTGTATTGCGTCTGGGGTCTCCCAAGTGATTAATCCGCCAATGGGTGTCTACCATTACTCGATTGCTTGTTACGACTATTCAAAACCAATATAAAGTATTTGATGACTAAAATGTATCAATATTTGGATTGTTTATATTGTATCTACATATGTTTAAATTCTATGAAACTATTCATATACGTATACCTACTTAAAAAACAAACCAGGTCGGCTTATTTCAAGACTAAATATGTAATAATGATGGACAACAATGTATTGAAAAAATGAAATAACAAATTCTGTGTGTATTTATATTGTATTATGTTTATGAAATATGTCGGAAGTTGACGTAGATACTAAAATAAGACAACCGTCCATTACTATTTATTTGGTTCTACTTTTTATTACATGACGTCTTGAATACCAACATCAGTATTTCTATTCTATGTCCATTCACCTCCGTTAATTCATAATTTGACACTGTCGCGTTTCAATACAGTGGGACATTATATTGTTTTCGGCTTTATTGTCATCATACATGTTATCATGACAGGTGTAATAAATAACTCACGAATTAAAATTGTAACCAACTTCTGACTGTAAAATGACGTAACAGAGAAACGCGGCAAACTGTCATTAGCCGCGTCGCAACGTTACGAATTTACTTTTACACCTACGGCAAAGATTTGACGTAATTTTTCACGGTAGTTTAAAAAATGCAAATTAAAGTTATGTTAAAAATATTTATAATATTGTAGCACACCGCTTATTAACTATTTGATTTATTTTTACCAAGTTAAATATCTGATAACAATCCGTCATCGTCGATTGGCATCTGTAGATAAGAAGGTCTCGAAGTTTATATCTGGATTTTTTTTTCATAGCCAATCAGAAGTTTTATTCATTTTATTTGATGACTGAAAACTTGGTAAATATTTTTATTTATTTATTTAATTAACATTGCACAAGGTTGACAAATTATAAATTTAAAACTTTTACAATGAAGAAAAAAAAATAGTACAATTTAATATTAAAAGCATGATATGCTTTACTACATTCTAAACTTCTTTAATCTGAAAATTTACTCAATATTACCTTATATAACAATGCAGCTGTGTAGGAAATTTAATTACAAATAGGAAAATGCCAAATTATCATACATGGAAATCGGGGAAACAAATAATTTATGCGGAATACGAATACAATTTCAATATGAAAAAGCCCACATAACATGTTAAATGAAAATTCATAGAACAACCATAGAGCAAATTTTAAATCAATATTGGTTGAATCAAGTTATTGTCCTCGATATCCCGTTTTGTTGGATATGTCACTAATTTAAATGTGGTTTTATTTACAGGGTGGAGAGTGTTTGGGTGTCGACCGCCATCGGCGCAATAAGGGCCTTCGTTTTCTTCTGTGATATAATTACATTCCCAGTCCACTTAGTATTACAGCGGCCATGGCAAAAGAGGGCTATGTCAAGAAGAGTAAAAGTGAGTTGCAATGCAATATCTTTTAAACTATTAAAAATATGAAATTAGAGATTTTGTTTTTCCAATGCTAGTGTGAATCCTTCTTGGTACCTGATCTGCTGCACTTAAGTATATCCTCTGTGGGGACGTTGCTAAACATTATATTCAATACTATCTTCAAAAGGATATCATCTGACGTGCCAAGCGCATAATTATGTATGTGTTTAGGCGCGTCTTAAGCAACCAACATGTTAACTCTCTTTAAACTTGTAGATTTATAAAAATACATTTTCAATCATATTTAAAGCATGTTACTTTTGTTTATTTACAGGCTCGGCCTGTGGAGCAAGACGAAAAGTCTATCACAGTCCGAAGTGTGTCAAAACCTTTGGGGACTCACGTCTGGCTTCTCCAAGAGAAGGTGGACACCATGGACAAAATGCTCAGAGCAGTTGTCAAAGCTTTCGGCGAGAGGCGTTGTCTTGGTACCCGTCAAATTTTAAACGAAGAAGATGAAGTACAACCTAACGGAAGAGTCTTTAAAAAGGTGCATATAAACAAAATTAAACTTCTAAATAGAAACCAGTGCTAGCTTGCCATTTTGACATTCTATAACACAATTTCTATCCTTCTAGTACAACATGGGTGACTATAGGTGGAAGACGTTCAATGATGTGGAGCAGCTGTCTAGGTTTTTTGGTAACGGATTGAGAGAACTTGGAAATAAACCTAGGGAAAATATTGTTATTTTCGCCGAGACTCGGTACGAATGGATGATTGCAGCTCACGGGTGCTTCAAACAGAGCATACCAGGTTGGTCTATGTCATATTTATTATACCTATCTATTACATATCTTTAACAAGTTTGTCAATGATTCGAAAGTCATATTTAAATAATATTCCTGTGTGACCATTATTATAATTAATCTGCCTTTTTATTTTTGTGAAAGAGCCAAAGGATCAGTTTATCATATTAAATCAAAACTGGTTTTGGCAACTTGGAAATATATTAAAATGTATTGTTATCTGGCACAAGAACTCTTTATTTTATATAGTCGAAGGTATAGTCTATTTAAATTTCATCTAATTGTGTGAATAATTTGGATGAATATAAAGTTTCTCTATTACATGAAATAATAGCTTAAAATATTTTTAATTCCAGTCGTTACTATTTATGCAACATTGGGTGATGAAGCTATCGCTCACGGTGTCAACGAGACCGAAGTGACCACCATCATCACCACTCACGATCTCCTACCCAAATTTAGAAACGTTCTCGCCAATACTCCCAAAGTGAAAACCCTCATCTACATAGAAGATCAAATCAAGCCGACAGACGTCTCGGGATTTAAAGAAGGCATTCAGATCATCTCCTACCAGGAAGTTCTCCAAAAGGGAAAATCTTCTACTATTGGTTAGCTACATTTAATACAAAGACCTGGAAATAGTTTTTGTTTACCAGATATTGATTTGTCATCATAATTGAGTGCCTTATTATCAAAGCCTGCTGTGGCCCAGTCGGTTAGAGCTTGCTCTACCGATCACGCAGGTCTGGGTTTGATTCCCGGTCTGATCTCAGTGAATTTTTGAGAATTATTCAATTCAAAGTTGTGATCGAAGACTGGGTGTTTGTGATGTCAATTCATATTATTTCCTCTCCCATCCTTCTGATCCTTTAATAACTGGGTGTAGCAATAGCGATTAGCCAACCACTAGTTCTGTTCTAGCCTTATCCTTCTTTCCCTACTACTCACTTTGAAAAAAGTGAGGTTGAGCGACTGAGTAACAAACAGTTCTCGTAGAAAAAACTTCTGTTGAGATACCTCCATTAGGTGGCCATATGCTACATATTAGGAGCGGACATAGATTAAAATTATCAAAACTTACTTAAGTATACAAACCAAATTGTTGGCAAAGTGCAACAAACTGCTGTGGGCTTATTTAATGAAAAAAATTACAAGAAACATTTGGAATCTGTAGGAAAGAATATTATATGATAAAACCTCTATTTTTCCATGCCCGAAATTCACTTTTTACTAGCATTGATGAGATACTATGTAAAATCTATAATTGTTGGTAGAAAGGCATTATTTTTAAAAGTAAGACAACATCGATTATAAGATTTATTCCAAATTCAGAGACACAAAAATAAGAAAATCATACATTTTATTATAATTGAGAAAATACCTTCACATAATTGATTTTAACTAGTTTAATAGAATCTATTTTGAAGCTAGTACATAATTGTTTATTTCACTGTAACATTTAAAGATTGTGGTATTTGATAGTTTTACACATTTTATGTGATTTATCTTCCAGTATCTGTACCTCCCAGCCCGAAGGACACGGCTATCATCATGTACACGTCTGGCTCGACTGGCATTCCGAAAGGCGTCATCTTATCGCACAATAATCTCCTCAGCACAATGAAGTCTTTCGCAGATGCAGTTCCTATTCGCCCCGATGACGTTCTGATGGGCTTCTTACCGTTAGCACATGTTTTTGAATTGTTAGCAGAGAGTTTATGTTTGCTTACTGGTGAGATATCTACTTAATAATATTAGGCAATAATAAAATGTCAAAAATCTTGCTCGACACCTTCTTTATTAATTTTGTCATTAATTGTTTTCTGAATATAACTTTGCGTATTCTCAAAATCTGTTAAAATATTTATACTGCTTCTAATTGAAGTCGTAAATCATTTTTTTTTATCTCGACTATAATATTACTGAAAGAGTTTATCTACTGAGGTTTCTATTGAAATTATCCTTAGTTTTTACTTAAACTCAATTAATAGTTCATTATATACTTTATAGTAGAAGAATTAGCTTATTAGTGCATTTATAACAAAAAAGTGGTGCAGTTTTAATGAATGACACATAAATAAATTCATTCATATGCATATCGTGAGATATTTTAAAAACCATCTTTGAAATCTGATATGCACCAACTGGTGCATGCTGACTGGTGATTTATGGGTAGAAGTGAAATATGAACAAAACCAAAGCAATAAATTATAATATGTACATATAACAAATCCATTCATTGATATCTATCTGCAAGTAGTAAACAATTTTTTTCGGAAGGTTAGTGTTTATAAAAAAAAAGGGGGTCGTTCTAGGCTAATGAATCATCCATAGCAGAAACATCACCAAATATATCAGCTGACATTGGGTTCATTTTTTAATGGATTTCATAATAGAAAATTTGACTTCATATTTTTTTAAATACAATGAATCAAAGTGTTTTTTTTATGTAAACTTGTACTGACCATCTAAGCCTATACTTATCTAAAATCAGTAAGAGTAAGCGAAATACATATATATATTTTTTGATATTAGTTTAATTCATAACTTTCTAAACAGATGACGTATCTTCAATGTTTACTTGTTTTAATGAGCATGGAATGATTGGTGTCTCGCCGATTCCGGCAAATCCTAGACAGAATTTTCCGAGACCAGCCTTTAAAGTGTTATTTAACATATTTTTATTATTAAAAGATAAATCAGTCGATTGGACACTGATAGTGTTGAATATGTTCATTACATCCTTGTTCTTTTTAATATAGTAACTTTTTATGTCTAAATTAAATAGGTATATTTATATATTGCCAAATTATGATTAAATTTACTTAATAAGCCACATATTTTTCTACACCATAAAATACCTACTAAAATATAAAACAAAATTTTAAAATTGTATAATTTCCTTATTGACTAAGATCTTTTTCTAACCTAGGAATTATATGTTATCTTAATCTCATTTTCAGGTGTACCTATTGGCTATTCTACCCCGTTGACCATGATTGATAGTTCAAGTAAAATAAAGCTAGGAACGAAAGGCGATGCCACCATTCTCAAGCCAACTTGTTTGACAACAGTACCGGTAAGCTAGAGAATTTATGAATCCAGTAAAAATAGCTAAAAGATTCATAATTCAACTGAATACGTATTAAAATTATCATTTCCTGTTTCAGCTCATCATGGATAGGATATCCAAAGGAATAACGGAAAAGGTTTCCAAAGGAGGTCCATTCGCGAACGCTTTCTTCCGTTGGGCTTACGTATACAAAGAAAAGTGGATGAAGCGCGGATACGACACCCCGATCCTCAACAGATTGATCTTCAGCAAATCCTCAAGCGTCTTGGGCGGAAAACTGAGGCTGATGATTTCCGGCGGAGCTCCTCTCGCCCCCGACACCCACACCCAAATCAAGATCTGCCTTTGCTGCAACGTAGTCTCCGGATATGGTCTCACCGAAACCACCTCGTCTGCGACGGTCATGGACAGCTATGACAGGTCGACGGGTCGCGTCGGCGCCCCCAACACCACTTGTGATATTAAACTCGTCAATTGGGAGGAAGGAAATTACCGAGTGACGAATAAGCCTTATCCCCAAGGAGAAATAATCATCGGAGGTAAATATTAGTTCATGTTACCATTTTCCCGGTCATGTTGTCGGGTGGACAGTGTCATAAATTTAATTATGGATTTTTTCAAATGCATGGTGACAGGCCCTTTTCCCCGCGTGAAAAGTTGTAGGAAAATTAGCTTTCCTGTAGGTTCACCTAAGATGGAATAGAGGAGAAAGGGTAGTTCTAAAGTTTGCAAAGATCAAAATCCGTTACACAAAGGACAAGGTTTATTAAGAACGAAATATTGTAACAGAGCAATACAAATTAACACTTACACATAATCTTACACATTTCGCAATTAATTAAATAAAGTGAAATGACAACAAAAAAAAATAATCTTAAGGTTCCATTAAGATCACCTCACAAGGTATATAACATTGAATTTATTTCACCACCGCGTGTTTACTCGTAAGGAATCGATTATTGAAAGTTAAATTATTTACATTTATGACTAATTCTTAAGCGTCTAATAAGATGAATAGCTGCTGCCCACGTGGTCTGGCATGTCTTAAAATTAAATGAATTTACTTCCACGACCCACTTGCCGATCCCAACACCCCTTCGGACGCCACTGGTCCGGCAATAGATTTAGCCCTCTCGGGAAACAAATAAATCTTACTACCTTACATAGAAAACAAAATAATTCTCACTGCTTAGTGACCTTACTCCCTAAAAATTCTTACAGCCTAAGTGAATCGCAAAGATTCCCGGCTTTACATGAGATCGTCAAGGGCGAATTAAAAAAAAACAGCTACTCAAATACGTATTATTCCCCCGTCGGGGGGGGGGGGGGGGGGATAAACAATAACAAAGAAACAATACGATGAGAAAATCCGCGATGGTGAAACGTATAACCTTAAACAAAACAGATAAACAAACACAGTATATGGGTTAGGCACAGATACACAATAAACAATGTATTAAAAAAAATATATATATAATAATATTTCAAATTAGTAAAGTATTTATAAATAAACTTCTTACGGATCCTGGGGACCTCTCCAGATCGACGCCGACGTAATTGGAGATAGTGATATTTAGTTTAAATTAATTATATTGACGATAAATTCTCACCAAGTTTGTATTACTATCGGCGTGACCTAAGAGGCCCCCAGCGATTCCTCAAGACCTGCGGCTGTTGGTGTCCCAAAAAGAAGTGGCCGAATAATCTATTTTTAAAATCAATTATTGGCAACCAAGCGGGGCAGGAGAAAAGAGGGGGAGCGGGCGAATTATTGTGTTTTTAAGGGAGGGGGTAGCGTCCCGCATCAAAACATCCGTAAGGTGGCTCCTTCGAGCGCTTAATACTTGAACTATGTCTAAATACCATTTCCAAGAAATTACTTCATGTTCCTAAATTTTAGAAAGCGGGCACGGTTCCCAGATGTTATTCTGCTTATTTGCCGTTGGTCGCTTCGATTTGAAAAAATACTTTAGTCGTACAACCTACCGCCACTAAGTTGAGCGGTGACCACTTTATAAAATATTTTGGCCAAAGTAGATAAAAATATTATACGCGATTTTACGAATTGATTGCGAGCTGCCCTTAGGAGGCGGGCAAGGAGGTCAAGGCACCTACAAAATGAAGTAGTGTCAATGAGGATGTCCTATATTTATAAATTTATCTTGCACCCATCCGATCCTAAAAACGGAACGATTTCCTTTCCTCACCCCAATGTTTTTCCTTAACAATAATGAGTTAAGAGATTCTTTACCTGGAACAATTAAGATAGTAATAAATAACCAAAAAAAGTATTTATTTGTATAGGAAATTATTATTAATGCTGGTTTAAAGGCAGGCAATTGTCCCCGTATATTAATCTATTCTCTTATTTGTGTCAGATTGGCATTGAAGCATCTTTATTTTGATCTTATAATCATCTATGTTGCATAAAATAGCGATACTGGAGACTTTTTATTCTAAAAGGTGAAATTTTTACTTATCAACTTTTGCCAGAACAGTGACAATATTCTCTACAATAGGAGTAAATATGGTTTAAAAAATATGTTGCTGCCCTTGCAAGATCGATTGGAGTTTGAGATAGAAAATTACCAGATCCGGCTTTTCTTGAATAGAGAAAAACACACTTTTCTTATAAAAACAGTTCATTTTTTAATACTTAATTGCATGGAAACTGCGAGGTTTTCAGGGATTTTAAAAATTAAATTTTGTTTTTTTTAATCCGTACTCCAATATTATAGCAATATCTCATTTATTCTCAGAACTGGATCCGTATGTGTTTGATCCCGAGCTCCTCTCCTCGGTCAATATTATATGTTGATACTTGTCAAGATGCAGCATATTCTCCTTTGCCAGTAACACGTCAAACAATATTTTTTAATTTGTTCAGATCGTGGTATTTTTTGCTTAATCGTAATTGAATTTTTCCAAGTTTCACTAATTTGAAAATATCATTGTACTCGCAGGTGATTCGGTATCAGACGGATATTATAAACTTCCCGGTAAATCCCAAGATGACTTTATTGAAAGTGATGGCAAACGTTGGTTCAAAACTGGTGATGTTGGTGAAATACACGACGACGGCTGCATAAAAATCATTGGTACGTATGTTTGAACGTGAACTATATGATATTTCTTGGAAGAAAATTATCTTCATTTTGTACTGTTTAAATTGTCTAAACGTGTTCTACTTTTAACAGATCGCAAGAAGGACCTAGTCAAACTTCAGGCCGGCGAATATGTAAGTTTGGGTAAGGTTGAAGCCGAATTGAAGACATGCCCGATCGTTGAAAACATTTGCGTATACGGCGACTCCACCAAAACATACACAGTCGCATTAGTAGTGCCCAATCAAAAACTAATTGAGGAACTAGCAGCTAAGATTGGATTATCCCTGGACTTTGAGCAAATTTGTGAAAGTCCTAAAATGGAAAAAGCTGTTTTAAAGGAATTGGCTGATCACGCTAAGAAATGTAAGTTTATACAACAATTCTTTTCTTACAGATGGAGTCGATTGGAAGTTAAAGCTTGTCTCTAGAGAAGCCTGAAAATAATGTCAAGTAATTCAGATCTTTTACTTGGTATTTTAAATTTCCAACAATGCACATTTCTTGAAAAGCATTATAATCTATTTTTGTTTGACAGTAGTAAAAATAATCAATATATTTAATCAAGTAATCAAAATATGATTTCATCTAGGCGCCTGAAATTATATGGGAATAGTTTTTGTGAAGGGATGCTATTTATTTTATATGTAAAAAAATGTGATATTTATGTTTTCGATCAGTTGTTTCATATCTATTTTCTTCCCCTTCAGGCAAATTGGAGAGGTTTGAAGTACCCACGGCCGTGAAGCTGTGCTCCGAAGTGTGGTCTCCGGACATGGGATTGGTGACGGCCGCTTTCAAGTTGAAACGAAAAGACATCCAAGAGCGGTATCAAGGCGACATCAATCGCATGTACGCCTCCTGAAAATAAACAATCAGCATGTTCGCTCGTGGAAAGCTGTGCGAGACGCATTTAAAAGTCGATATAACGAACAGTATTTCATTATCTTGCGAGATGAGCTATCCGCTCAGAAAACTGCCGGCCCAGTCGAATTGAAACGCAATATTGTTAAGTTATTTGTGAAGTGTGCGTGGTATGCGGCGTAATATGGAGGAAGATGTTTGTTTGACGGTGAACGACGTGGTTATTACTTACTTTAAAATTAAAATGTATAAGATTATTAAGGTTACGTGAAGAGAACTCAATGATAAATGGTGCTAAATCAAAAAAAAAGTATTTTCAAAGATGTTTTCATAATGATGAGCTAAATTACTTATGTTATTTTAACGGAATCAATTAAAACAGATTTTGCTAACCTTGTTCAAAATTCCATGATATATGATTATTTGTTTTCGAATTAGTGTTGCACAGGTACTTTTCACAATTCACTGTTTTTTTTTTTTTAACTCCTTTGTAGTGTATGCGTTTTTTGTGTAAATTTTATACGAGTTATATATAATATTTTTCCATAATTATTTTATTTATTAAAATTCTGCTCATTTTAGCAATAGATAGATAAATTATTGTTAAACACTCGTTCATAATATCTATCACCCTGTCGTCTGTTTCGGTGGCGAGTGTGTGTTGAATTTGATGTATGCTTAAAAATACTTACTATGTTTACTTAGAAAAATGATACATTTTGTTTTGCGTTGGCTTATTTTTTATTACTGTAAATATATCATAATCGAGCCAAATTATTGTTGTTTTGGTAGTTTAAGACTGATTTTTGATTATTAATTTGCACGCCCGACCCTGTGATTATTTTATTAACATATCGATATGTTACACATTAAAATTCTAGGCTTACGGTCGGGGTTTCTACATAATATAAAGGCACTATGTATATTACCATCGGCGCTAGCCGACCGGTGCAATAAATAAGTTATTCTGTTTTTTTTTCTATTTATTATCTAGTTTTCATCTGTGAGAACTGTGGCAGATTCCCAAATGAATATTTCCACTCATATTCCGACGAATGTGTATATTTATATAAAATACTTTTTGTATTTATATAATTGCTAAATTTGCGCTGTGAGGAAACGGGGAATAAATGTTATAAATAAATATATATAATTGAATACTGAATCAAATGTTTTATTTTCAACATTATACATGTCTTCCTGAACAGCCTTTCGATAGATAATAAAGAAAAAAAAAAGGAAATATTTCCTTCTAAAAAGTACACCGCATTATCGCAATTGTTATCTGTTAGTTTGATAAAAAATTTAATTATAAAGGCAGAATGGGTTTTACAGTTGTAAAAAGAGAAAAATCATAGTTAAGCATCGCTGATAGTTTATTCTCATAATTTTATACTAGAAAGCCAGTTAGTTGATACCCATTTTTAAGATGGTCAATAAGTTGTTGAACACAAAGAAATGGTGAAGAAAATTCAGTCACTTTGCCATAGAGGTTGATAGACCGTGGCCATCGCAAAAGTTCAACAGTCTATTTACCTACAGTAATAATATTCATTCATACTTTTAAGCAAGTCAAACCGTAACGAATGCGCAGCGTAAAGGTTTAATGGTTTTTTGCCATTCCGCACAAAAGTGATACTCGGCTGTCCAATTCATAAACAAAATAATTGAACTAGAACAGAGATGAAAGAAAATCACTCCTCAAAGTTGCCGGGAGCAGCTCTCATTTTGCACAGATACCGTAGCTGCAGCATGGTGACTTCGTCTTTTCTGAATCTGACTACTCCGTCTTGATTGTCTATAGAGAGCAGTAGACCGACAGCCTCCCGGTTCTCTCCCATAATGACCTTGACAGTGTCGCCCCGCTGCGGGACAATGGGTTCCAAGTGTTCGCAGTCAACGCTCACCACCCTGCCCTCCAATGGTAAGAAGACTGAGCACATTCCTCCCGAGATCGATCGGATGACCACAGTTTGACCGATGAGGCCGCTGTCTTCGTGCGAATCTCTCACCCGGACTTCGATGTCTGTGGTGTGCCAGTCCCCGAGCGACTCGAGGCCGGCTCCCGGAGTGGCAGGGTTATACGGAGAGCGAGGAGCCGCTCCAGGAGAGTACCCGACCGGGCTGGGAGTTCCCAGGTAGCCTGCAGGATATGCGGTGGGGCTAGGACTCTGCTGGTAAGGGCTATAGGAGTGATCTGATCCGTACATAGTTCCCGGAGTCTGAGGTGTGTAGGGTCCGCCGGCTCGGTATCCCGGTGCACCGGGATCATATCCTGGACCCGGAGACGCATCGTCCAAGCCGTATGAGTCGCGATCACCGCCACGAGCTGGCGTGTTGGTGACATTGGGGTCCCAGGCGCCTTGCCCGGGTGTTCGACTGCCATCGTGGGATGGAGTAGCGGATCCATAATGCGGCGTTCTGGAGCCAGCCTCGTAAGAAGGTGTCTGGGCTCCATGCATGGGGGTCTTGTTGCCGGTTTCCCGATAGTGTGGAGTGGCTGAACCGAAAGCAGGAGTCCTTCCAGGTGTCCGGTTGTAAGAAGAGAAGCCGCCATCTTTGGTGGGCGCTCCCACGTTGGTGATATGGTCTCTGTTAACAGAGATGGTTTGGCACTGGGTGTGGAGTTCCACTCTGGCTGTGCTTTCCGTGGCATCCTTGACAATTCCCACGTTTCCTTTGTAAGGCCCACTGGTAATCTTGATAGTGATACCGATGATTTCTCTATCACGGGTTACCCTTGAGCCTCCGCGTCCGCCACCACCCCTTCCTCTATTTCCACCGCCGCCACGTCCCGAAGGATGTGCAGGCGATTGAATACGCGGTGACATGAATCCGGGCCCCCCTACACCACCACTAGCGTTTGCAGCTCGATTTCCTCCGGCAAGCTGAAGATGTCTCGTCTTGCATACAAATATACCCCCATTATCCAAGTACATTCGTGACTGCAGGAAAGCAAAGTTTCTGTATAGATGCTTGATCTCTCCATCTCTCCCCGAATGTGGACCGTCGACAACTTTTACTATATCTCTGTTTTGAATGTTGTTGGCTTCTGAATCTAGAGCGACTGTGAAACGATTCTCCCTCTTTTTCTGAAGCGCTTGAGGTTTACATTCAATGACTTTTCCTTGCATGCCTAAAACATGGAAGTTTTCTTTTTCTAATCGCACAATTACACCAACAGTCTGAGGATCCAGTTGAACCATATCTCCCCATTGGAAACGTCCGAGAGAGTCCACCCCGGTGGCCATGTCTGAGCACAACTGCAAGTCTCGAGGAAGAACCTCAAGCTCGTGCATTGTGAGATCGGAAACCAGCACAGCCCGGTGCGGTTCCACTCTGACTATCAGGCCGGTGTCTCCTTCATATCTCCCAGCCAGTACCTTCACATGGTCACCCTGTTTAAAGTGCTTTCGCAGTTCATTAGCCTTGAAAACCAAAGCGTCTTTTAAGGCTTCGTGTTTAGGCATCACTGTTATCATAGAACCGTCGATAGCAACTATCCGGGCTTGTAAATTAGCCAAATCACCAGAAGACACCTCAACGTTGTCTCCCATGGAGAAAGAGTGGAGACTGGACGGATCGTCTTTAGCGGGTGCTGCCAATTCAATATCGATACCCTCTGGCTGCTCCTCGAATCTCTCCAACTCGGTGAGGGTAGGTTTGACACCCTCTGATAAGACAGCTGACATTGTAAAATTTTTGTAAAGAAACCCTTTTCGAGAGTAGCGATTTCCTTCAAATATAAGAAAGTCTCCGTCGGAGGTGACTTCTCCGCCGATGGACCGAATGGCTTCTGGATCGAAAGGTTTAGCGGCAGGTCGTCTTTTTTTCTTACGCTTGAGGGCATCCGAATCACTCTGCGTGGTCCTAAGAGCGCCTCTCAAGCGAGTGTAGTCAATGCGGGGTAGAAGTTTTAGATGAACCTGATTTTGAGCCAGGTCTACATAATCAACCTGAGCGATGTCGTCCCGGTAGAGACCGCGCTTAAGCCTAACCCATTGTTTTGACTTTAGACCGGACTGTTCCTTGACCACTCGGAGGACATCTGTCATTTCTTTGATGGGGACCATCTCCTGCTTGTAGTAACCCATTCGAAGGTTACCAACATTTGTGATGGAGGCTTTGACGAATGTCTGCTTGTAAGATTCAATGTAGACATAACCTTTGACGCCTTCAGGCGCAATAACAGACTTGATCTTGAGAGGTTCCTCAGAAAACTGATACGCGATGAACTTTCTCATGAGCAACAAAACGGTAGCTCGCTCCTCTCCTATCCTGCATTTCACCATCCACAGATTGGGGTCTTTGATGCCAGGCAGCAGAGTCTGTTGAGTGATCTCATCCGACATCTCTTCACCTCCATCGCCGAAATGGCGGGCCGCAGCTGATTCGTCGGCATATTTGTTACGGAGGTATTCTTCAATTTCCTCCTCTCTTTGTGAATCCCAGAGGGAGGTTCCGCGACGTCTTCCTTCAATTTCCCTAGCTGTGGGTCCCAATTCATCCACTTCGTTTCCAACGATTCCCATTTCTTGGGCACCTTCTTCCCATTCTTCATCTTCATCAACTTCGTCATCAACCTAAAGATTTAAAAAAATAATTTTAAGCAACTTAAATTTAAAAATCTGTATCAAATAATTGATAGCATTCATTTGCTTTTATATCTTTAAAACATAGATTATTTACCTCAGCTTCATCAATGATGAATCCACCGAATCTGTCATTTTTCTTTTTTTTCCTTGGTCTGTCATCATCCTCTTCTTCTTCCTCATCGTATTCAGAATCTAAATCTTCCCCTTCAGGCTCTTGTTCATCCTAAAAGTTAACCATCGATAAGTGGAATTTAAAAAATATACTGTATTCAGAAATATTAAAATCTTAAATATTATTTAGATGTCCAATAAAAAATGATTCATTTATTGCAAATTCACTTCCGACTCTCAGGCATTAAAAAAAAAAATTCAAAGTGTCTCAGCCACTGAAGCATAATTATTTGATTATTTTTTTAAACTTGACTAATAAAGAAGGAATGATTGGGATCCAGTTAGTTCTGTTAGCTTTGTTTGGGCAATGTCACAAATGTTTTTAAAATTCAATGTTCAAACATATTAAAACATTTTTAATTTAAGCAGAATAGTTTGTGGTTTCATTTGACATACCTCAACTTGCTCGTCTCCAGATGCCTCTTTTGCTTCATCATCTTTTCCACTTTTGTCAGACCCAGCTGATTTCGATCTAAAAAAAAAATATATCGAAGAAAGTAAGTATTGTCTGGGATACAGTTAGTCAACAATGAAGAGGGGTTGAGCAACTGAGTAACAAGCAGTTCTCGTAGAAACACTTCTGTTGAGATAAACTCCATTTGGAGACCATATGCTCCACATTGAGAGCGGACATAGTAAAAAAAAAAAAGTAGTGAATATCCCGCACACAGACAGACGCCCAGCTATGAGTGTATAGCCTGGCATGTGTTGAATACACAGACGCTAGCCAACATTTGACTGTATGCGCGGCACAGACGACCGTCTCTTATTAACGACAATGGAATGCGACTGTGGAATTGGGGGATTTGCGGCGAATATTTCAAGCCAGCGCGTAATTCGGGGTAGTGTAAGTGGGGGTTCCACTGTATAATGACTTATATTTCTATCAATAATTACGAGAGAAAAATTCCTATTTGGATATTTATAGAAAACCTACAAAGTAATATAAATTTATTATAAAGTCTGATTTGTGGTTACTACATATTGAAAAAATTAAATTAGTTGAATTTGCTCCCGTAATTTCTCAACGATGAGACAAACATATAAAGTGTCAAATGGGATAAAAAAAGATATGATGAATAATATAGTGCAAACGAGGTACGATAATTCGATTGTTATGAGTTGAGGTGTAAGGTACTTCTTTTGAGGCATTTATTTTGTGAAATACAGTAAATTAAATGGGTGAGAAAGAGGTTTGAGGTACTAGGTAAAAATTGACCGATACCCTATGTTTGAACGGTGTGGTACATCGATTCCATACCAAATGTTTACAACAAATATTGTCCAGACGGGGTGGAATTAGGATTGTGGACCCTCAGGTTAAATCAAAAAATTTACATAAGACAGAATTCCTCTTTAACGGGAAGATGTTTGAACAAAAATATCAAGAGATTTTTGACTACTTTGTACAGAAAGATACAAAGAACTACTCGATTAAAAAAATAGCAAAAAAAAGAAATGGAAAATATGCTTAGGATAATGTATCCTGCTTGATATATGAACGAATGCATTTATGACCTACACGAACTGGCTGATCTGTCTCTGCAAACGCTATATTAGTCAAGTGGCTAATGCGAAGACATTTTAACAGCTAACAGATATTTTAATATTGTCGGGTTAACATAAGGAAGGATTTCACGGGAGTTAATTATTATTGCAGGGAAATTAAATTAATGAAAACCGGTTAATTAAAAAAATACATAGTGTGTATCGCTAGTGCTAGATATATTCAAATAAGTGTAGCGGATTTAAACTATGTTGATGACACGGCAGAGGACATCGTACGTCAAGATTTTGACGTTTGGTTACATACCGAGAACGTGATCGCGATCTGCTCCGAGAGACCGAACGAGACCTGGAAGCGACACTTCTGGATGCAGACCGGCTTCCAGATTTCGATCTCGATCTTGATCGAGACCCAGAAGCAGAACGTGAACGATTTGACTGGGCAGAACGATTTGACTGCCTGGACTGCACCGACCGAACAGAATGTCTGGAACGGTTCGAACCGACACTTACGGCATCCGAACCACTACCAGAAAAGTTACTGTCTTCGGAGTCCGACATTTTACTATCAGTCTTTTAAACACTCAGGTAGAAATAAAATCCACAAAATCCATTTCAATTTCGATTAATACAAAAAGAGCAATCAAAGACAAATCTACTTAAGGAAATTATACTACTTATGTATATTGTCTATGTTATGAAGTTTTAAAGCTGAGCATAGAGATTAGTCTATGGCATAGAGTATGCAATATAGCATAATAGTTGATGTCTAACTGAAGAAACGAAACGTAACGTAAATACAAATTTTTGGTGACCAACTTAAACTGAAAGTCATGAATTTAAAGTCTTCTGTCAGTGAGAAGCCTTTGTCCTACACACAATCCAATAATCTTATCTAAGTAAATAAATTGTATTATAATTTAAATATAAATAAATTGTATTTTTTAGGTTTGAACTAATACCACACTAATTCATAATAATTATGATCGATAATAATTATAGCAATACTTGTTAAATTACGGTAGTATCGTACGGTTGGCCGCTACAACAAAATTCAAAATGATATGTTTATTTAAAACTTGTACATACGCAATTTGTGGACAATGAATTTAAATTAACAGATTCAAAGTAGACAATAATATTATTTACTCTGAATGTCTCTACAATAACACAAATCAACATAGTTATGAATTGAAACAAATAAGAAACGATTTTGTTTCGCACACAAAATGCAAAAGGTAATTGATAAATAATATAAGTATTATCGAGAAATTGGAAAAAATGACATTTTATAATCGTCACTTACAATTTATTATGTTTGATGTGATTGTACATGAGTCAGAGATGGTAAGAGGGAAACTGAATGGAATAAAATAGCGGTACTACCTATGATATATTAAAGATCTGGCACTTTAACCTGTTATTAAACCGTTTTGGTGAATACTATTGTCGCCCTCTATAGTTCACGTTGGTAAGAGCATGGCTCTACTCAGAAATAATTGACTCTGCTGTCTCAAATAAGTATGAAAAAATCTAGTCAAGATTAAGCTTCAAATAATTCAAAGAAAGCTTCATATAATGAATATGGACAGAGCATGTGTGCGGGGCGATCCGTTTATTAATACAACGGAAAAAAGCACCTGGCTAATTAACAAGAACCTGTGTTGTAAATGAGATTTAGTCTATGGTAGTTGTCGTCGATCTACTACTCTCTGATGATCTGTGTCTCTGATGTCTATGATAATACTATTCATCCTGACAAATTGATTGTGTCAAACGCAGTCAAACGAAGGAAGTCTGCCAGCTTTACGAAGCCGGTATTTATCTTGCTCCTATGGCCACTAAAAAAAATATGGTAGAACCTAAAAAGGACGAAGGGTCACCCGAGGTATAATATATTTTACTACACGATATTGATTTATATGCTTTTCTCATATTATTTGACATTGTTCAGTGACACGTCAGTGCTTCTTACATGTGGATACAATCCGTAATTTAAAAAATGCTATGTTTATATGACGTGTTTTAGCCAATGCAACCCACTGAAGATTTTCTATCGAATGATTATTTGTTAAATTGACCTTATTTACCGTGTAAGTTCTTATATGGTACTTAAATTGATTAATATTATTTAGTGATATTTATTGATTTTTTATTTACAATATTGATTTCTAAAATTTGGAATAAATTATCAATAACCATATCTCTGATACGAATATTTCACAACTTTTTACAAGTAAATAAGCCAATACACCATAGTATGAAAAGAATAAAGTGACAATATAGTGTATCTTATAGTGACTAAAACAATGGGTCGAAAAAAGAAAATTCCACAGCCATATATTTATGGAGTAAAAGTGAATTTGTAAGCTTTTATCTGATTTTTTTAAACTATGTTTGGTTCCACTGTTAAGCATCTCAATGGAACTCATGTAACAAGTGTTTGCAAGTTAGTTACTCTACTTTTTCTTTGAAGAGGGCAATACAACAAAGATGACGTTAGGAAAGCACTGATAATTATTGATCACTACATTTCATATTGCTTCAAGACTGGATGGGCGGCTTGAAAGCCTTGTCGATTTCCATGCCTCTAGACACAAATTAATCAAACGTTTTTTTATTTTATTTTGGGATTTGCGTCTCAATTACATCATTTTTTTTTTTTTACTGAAAAGCGATATATTGATTTCTTACAATTTATTAAATACTCTATAAATACCCTAACTCAGTAACCTTTATGTTACTACGTCTCCCTTCTAAAAATAAAATAGCCTCCCCATCTTTTATTTCATGTAATAATAAAGACTCATTCTAAAGAGTAAATAAATATTTTAAATTGTTCGCGCCTCCCAGGCTGAAACTGTGCCCTAACTCCAAATTTTCTATGGATGCCTAGTCTCGTATAGGGGGGGTTTCTTTAGCGTGGTCCCGAAATCGGCGCTATCGTAGAGTTGATTGTATTTCAACTAGATAGTATATTTATTTTTGTGGCTCCTAATAATAGGACGCTCCATACATGTGCCTCACGTGCTTATGGGGTAATCCGCCATTGTTGACGGGAAATGAAAAGCTTATGATTATTAACCCGAGTAATTTTCTGTTCATTACAGATTTTCAAAGTCAATAAATGGGATGGATCTGCTGTGAAAAATGCATTGGATGACGCAGTTAAAGATGTAAATATGTTATTTTTTTATTGATATACCATAGTTAATTTTGCAAGCTATGTTTTTGATTAATTTAAAGTGTCATCTGACAGTTATAACGATCCCTAATTCTTTAAGGTGTTGAAGACAGAGCTAGCATGTGAAGAAAACTTTGCTTTAATGGACGGCAGACTGGTCCTATGTGGTTTGGCTGTAGGCGTAGCGCTCTATGCATTACTCTGGGATTACCTATATCCGTTTCCACAATCTAGGTATCTATAATCATGAATTTATGTCCATAATTGATTACTTAGAAATTACTTTACAAAATGAATCTATTCTATCTGTTCATAACAATGAACAAAATCAAAACGTTGACACAGCCCTGTATGTGAAAAATAAACAAACATTAGATTTTTATTGTCATCTTAATGATTTTAACTGTTGTGGTGGAAAATCATTATGATTGTTAAAATGAGAAACAGTTAATACTCTAATAATTTTTTTAATATGAATATAACTGGTTTTGCTTTGGGATATTATTCTGAATATGCTTCTTGAAAAAAGCGAAACATATATAAAATTTAGTATAACATAACAGATTAACACTTTATATGTGAGTGACGGAAAATTCTGTTTTGGGTCGCCTGTGCGTTATTGGCAAGACACGGACCATTCCTTGCTTCTAAGTAAATATTGAAGCTACATCATCTGTTAAGGAAGATTCATTCTATTTCTCTTTCTCTCAGTAAAATGCTCAGTTCAATTCTGCCATTTTAAAAAAAAATTTAGCTGTCTGAATACTTTCAAATAAAATTACTATTATTCATTTTGTACAAATTATTCGCATTATCCGTTAAAGGTTATGCAATATCAGCTGATATATTTTTTGATGTTTCTGCCTGTACATTCAGGCATGCACCTGACGAGTGTAAAAGGAGTTTATTTTTAAAATTCAAATAATTATCTTGTTATTATGAAACATGTACTTTTGAATATAACTATATTTATGTGTCGCCTTAAAACTAGGTCACCTTTTTTTATAAAGGGACCTATTAGTTGATCAGCCTAAGGTCAAGTGTACAATTAAGATATACATTTATTTTAAATAAAAACTATTGTAATTTTGGTATGATTCTCAGCATAATTGGATTCTTTGGTAATATTTGAGTAAAAATTAAAAAAAAACATTGAATTATGACTTAAATGTAGGCGCTGTAAATATTTTGATAATATACTATAAAATTTTGGGAATTTGCAAAAAATAGCCTAGTGTGTGTAGTTAAATAATTAGGCATAAATTTATGAACTTCATAAATATCATAAATATTATATACCCTATATAAATATAATCATAAAACCTTTTCCGACAAACAAAATAAATATAATCCTTAAAACTACTCACTACTCAAATCTGTGGGCATTCCCATCGGCTTATCCTTTTCGCCAGCAATAGCTTTAAACTCAGTGATGCATTTATTTATTATATAAACACGAAACATTCATTTGCTAAGCGTCAGTTCAAGTTCATCCGTGCACATGAACGCCCGAAGATGCCGAAAGGCGAAACCCGGGTCGTTAGTGACAAAATCTGTGTGAATGTACATAATTTGAACGATTCAAATTTAATATTGAAATTCCACCAAGCACCTTCAGTCGAAATCTTAAATTCATCAATTTAATACTTTCAATGGTTTCAGCGGTAACTTTGTGGAAGTTCATTTTAATAGAAAATTTAATTTATTATTTTTATTGTTGTGCAATTATTTTTGTTTTGTTTTTGTTATGAAAAAAACAGATTTTAATTTTGGTTTATTTCTGTTTCAGGCTAGTATTGATTATCTGCGTATCTTCATATTTTGTTCTGATGGGAATTCTAACATTATACACAACATTTAAAGAAAAGGGAATTTTTGTAGTGGTTAAGGAATCAACCGGCAACACCCACAGAATGTGGGAAGCCAGTTCGTACATGAAAAAGTAAGTTAAGCATATGTATATACATACTGAAGCGTTAAGACCACATTTCTGAAATGTGGTCTTAACGCCGTCCTACATCCTCTCTATCACCTGATGGCCAGGGTGTGGGACGGTGAGCGTTGTCCTAGGGACTGGGTGGACGGTGAGGTGTTAGCACTCCACAAAAAAGGTGATCCCCTCAGCTGTAACAATTACCGAGGCATAACTCTTCTCAGTATTCCTGGGAAGGTAATGGCACACATTCTCTTGGCGAGAATAAGAGGTCCCATTATGAAAATACTTAGGAAAAATCGAGCGGGCTTCCTCCCTGGAAGGTCGTGTGCGGACCAAATACACAATCTTCGATGTCTCCTCCAGCAGAGCAATGAATTTAACAGTGCTCTTGCTTGTTGTTTCGTCGACTATGAGAAGGCATTTGATAGTCCGCACAGACCCTCTTTGTGGAAGATACTGGATGCCTACGGGATTCCGCCAAAGATTGTGGCCATTATCAAATCCTTACATGAGAATAGTGCATGTTGTGTGAGAATCGGTGACTCAAATACCGAATGGTTCGGGGTCACTACCGGAGTGAGACAGGGGTGCGTTCTTGCACCGTTCCTGTTTATTATTATCCTTGACTTCATACTTCGCAGGTCAATTCCGCCTGATCGAGGTGTAGCTGTTGGTCCCGGTCTGAAGCTGTATGACCTTGAATATGCCGATGATGCTGTAATATTCGATAAATCCATTGAGGGCATCCAGGAGACTATTGATGGGTTAGGAACTAACTCAGGTCGCATTGGTCTAAAAATTAATACTAGTAAGACCAATGTGATGTGTAACCAAACCTGTCATGACTCTGATAGGACCCTTACCAGCGCGGGACAGATCATCGAGAGGGTTGACAGCTTCAGATACCTCGGCGTACATATCCCCGAAGACGGTAGTACAAAAAACGAGCTCGCCATTCGTTTAGGAATGGCTGGAGCCACATTCAACTCAATGCGGACTGTCTGGGACACACAGCTGTACTCGATTAAAACCAAATGCCACTTGTTCAACGCTTGCATTCTGCCGGTAATGCTTTACGGTTGCGAATCATGGCACCTGACGAAGACTCAGAAAAACCGTATACTGAGCTTCGAGAACAGATGCTTGCGTCGGATAATGGGGGTGAGGTGGTTTGATTTTGTGAGGAATTCAGAGATAAGGGAGCGTACAAGACAGCGTCCCGTCACGTCAGTGGTTATGGAGAGACGTTGGAACTGGCTGGGTCACGTGCTGCGGATGCCTCCGGAAAGCCTCAATCCTGCCTGCCTCTTCTTTCAACCGGTGGGATTCCGGCGTCCTGGACGTCCGTCGGGTACTATCCATAGGATGTACTCGGCGGAACTGAGGGATGCTGGCATGTCATGGGAGGAAGCAAAGCTATTGGCGGGAGACAGGGAAACATGGAGGTGCCGCGTGGCGGCCATATGCTCCACATAGGGAGCGAACATGGCCAAAGAAGAAAGAAGAATATACATACACATAATTGGGCTCACAAGTTTCCGGAACAAACGTAATATTATACCAAGTATTCGTGTATTAAAATAAACGGTGGTTCTATTGGGGAAAAAAAAATATGGAAAAATTACTGGGTAATTACGTGGAAGTTTATTCAATGTGACAGTTTTAAGCAAATCACTGTCTATGCTTTGTTTTCAAGATCCAATCCTTGTATTATTTTTTTATAGAAAAAATGAGTTGCCTACAATCATTTTCCAAAAATCAAGTTTTGAGAAAAATTCACGAGTGCACTATTTTTTTGTAATTATAATAAAAAATAAGTGTTTTGATTCTAAGCTTCTCAAATATATGTAGATTATCTTTTGTTGGGTATTTTTATTTTATTCATATTTTTATTTTCCCCGTGAATTCGCATTGCTTTTATTATTAAAATGATTTGTTTTAGGTACGATGACAAGTATCAGCTCGTTTTGAACATGTATGATCCCAAAACAGGGAGCACCCGGGAAGCTTTCTTCGTTAAATCGGTTGCCAATTTCATCGACACCGACGGCGCTCTCGTTCAACATTTAATCGAAAACGAAGTGGTAAAATTGTGGAACTCACTCTCTTCAGACAAAAAGGATAAATAGATGTTGTGTTTTGTGTGATAAAATTTATTCTTAAGATTCAGTTTTCTATTTCCGATTTCAATTTACTACACTGTTGCACTGTTGCAATAAAAATAACAATTGCACTGTTGCAATAAAAACAATGTAATTATACAATATGAATTGAGGAAAGGTTTTTTTTATTTTTACTTGATATATTATTTGTTTCTACAATTTACTATGCAACTCCTAATTGTTTTGGTATTATCAAAGTCAAAATGATAATACCATTAGCCAGTGGCGGTCGGTCAATGTGGCATTGGATCAATGCACCCCTTTATATGGCGGTTATATTTCATGAAATAATATTCAAACACAACATTTATACTATTCACTCATTTTAAATTCTTCATGTATTTATTATCTTTAATAAAATGTTCTAAAATATTTATTATAGACAATAAATACATGAAGAATTTTACAGTTTCATGTAGAGGCTATAATCATTTGATATAATATGGTTTTGACAAAGGTATTGAACAAGGTTTGCTTCTATGCGAAAGTTTACAAATTCATACCACTAGTGTGAGTATAAACATAAACTACATGAATGGTTTTATAAATGGACACGGACACATGAAACACTATAATACTTCAAATATCATATTTTAGAGATTCCGCCTTGTTCCTTGTATTCTTCATAAAAGGTTCCAAGACTAAATGAGGGGGCTATTTCCAAAGTGAACCTATTCCACTGCCTGACAAAATGCGTAGAAAAGGAGAGAAATCAATTTCAAAATTAGTGTTAACATATTTTTCAAAATTCCAAATCGACCAATGGTAAAATGTATTTACTATGGTGTCAGTTAAACATTCAATTCAATTCAAAATAGCTTATTGGATTTCAATACAATTTGCAACAGGAATAACAAAAAAATATTTAAAATCAAACCCTTAAACAGTTTTTTTGACATTTGACAACAATTGTTAATTAATATGTAATATATTCACTTTTGAAATACCCCCCCAAATAAAGTAAGAAAATGTGCCCATTAATTATGGTTGTTGAAAGGTGGCAATCAGTGTAAGAAGCTCACTATTGGACTGGAAAATGGTGGAGCCACATTAACCACAATACAGGGAATGTCTTATTAGTTGTAATCACTTCTACCAGGTGTCGTTTATTCAATGTTCCCTTTCTGATGCTGTTGCGTTACAGTAATGGTAAATTGAGCTTAAAAACAAATAGTTCCGGCAAAATCTCAGAATTCGTCTGTTTGATTCTGTCAGGAATTCAAAGATAAGAGAGCACAATGGGTAATCCTTTATATCAACCATGAATATTTAAAAAAAACCGTGATAGTCCTTGTTTGAGCACATACTTCAGATATCTCAAGGAATCCTGTCCGTTGGAGTGTTCTAGAACAATGTTTCTTAATGTTTTTACGTCTGCGGACCACCAAAAAATCAAATAATGTTTTGCGGAACACCAATATAAGCTTTTATAAATGGATACTAACTAATTTTGAACTGCAGAAAATTTTTGCAGACTACCCAAAAATCTTCACGGACCACCGGTTAAGAAGCAGTGTTCTAAAAGTTTGCTAAATACCAGGCTGTAGTTTATAGTCTGAGTAACATGATGCTGGCGTAACCCGGAAAGAATTAAGAAAAGTAGAATACTCTGAATAAGCAGCTGACATGGTAAAAGAAGATGGAGTACAAATATATTGTTATAAATTAGATATTGAGTACAAATATGCTGCAGTTTTGCAAACAATCATTGTAAAAAAAAAATATCTGAGCATATATATGCTTTAAGTGTGAATTACATGTATTCATTGGAAAAAAGTCACAATTTTCATGTGTAAAAAAGCTGGAAAAGTAAAGTAAGATGAGGATAAATAAATTATCCCCTCTAAAGTTGCTAACAATTCTGCTTATAAATAAATTTCAGTTGGATCCAAGTAATCCACTGTTTATAAAAAAACATTTGACCAAATGGATATCAGCAGAAATGGCAACTGGACTATGTTTATTGCTCGTAGACAGCGCACATTCAGGTTTCAGTGAATTCAATAGAATTTTTGATACCAGCAGGTTGAATGTACTCCTCTGTTCAAAATTCAAGTGTTGCTAATGAAAGCCATCCATTCCAGCATTAATTTACGGTGGGGATGTCATTTCAGTATTTTTTTGGGCAAAAGATTCGTACTTTGCTGTTTTTTTTTCTATTATTATTTTATTTTAAGTCTATATGAGGAGCTTGGGATCAAAGACGCTCAAATTCAGTTTTTACAAAAAATGCGATATCGTTTTAATAGTTGAGTACTGATTCAAAAGAACAGAATTTATTTTTCAACGTCAGTAAAAACGTAGTTTTCATCCAATTAAGTACCAGACCTTATAGACAAAACTGTTTTTATAAGAGAATTGTGTTTTTGTCTGTTTATGTAAAAGTGGATCTGTTCATTTTTGATCCCAAGCTCATATGTGCAAGCCAATGAAGCAAGGGATGAATGTGTATATCTTTAAATTGAGGGCAAGTTCAAGTCAGTTAAAGTTCATCCATGCACTTGAACCAGAGATATATGACTTAAACGCATGAAGGTGCCGAAAGGCGAAACCCGGTTCGTTAATGAAAAAACTTGTGTGAATTTGAACGATTCAAATTTAACATTAAAATTCCACCAAGCACCTTCAGTCAAAATTTTAGATTTTATTAAGGGCTATTTGGATAAAAAAAAATGAATTTATAATTGTTTGAATAAAACAACACAGATATAAGGTTGATTCTTGTTAATAATCGGCGTAAAAAACTGGAAAGTCTACTTCCTTTGATGTAAAGGTTTATCCATAGTATTAGTTCGTGGCGATCATACCGCAATATAATTTTTCATGAATGTATAGTTAATTATGATAAGCGCTGTTAATATCAAATGTTGCACCTTTTATCGGATACACAAACACTTTTTTTTATTTAAATTTAAAAAAAACATGAAAAACTATTTTATTAGTCTATGGTCTTGATAGTAACGTTTAGCCTTATTGCTTTTAATGGCCGTATATTTTTAATTTAAAAAAGTATATTTGACAGCCGTGATTCTAGCACAGCACACATTCATAAATCCCATATGTGTATTATGTAATACCTCAATCTATATACACATTCATCTCCCTGCATTTGTGTTGTCGACCAGCGAGCGGTGAGTCAGTTATTTCGGTCGGGACATTTCTTTGGCGGATATCAACCTCTCGTAATTACGAAATTACATTTACAGTAGATTCACAGTAGTGCGCGTGTCGTACTTCATGTAGTTTTAAGTGTTTCATTTGTTCTGTGCATCTAAATCAGGTATACATAATTTGTAATAACTTGTTGAATATTTGTTTATTTCATGCGCTCATTTGAAATGAAAATTCGTGTAATTTTTTTATTGTCCGCATACATATTCTATTAATTTGATCGCACCTTCCGAAAGATAGTTTAAAATATGTTAAGTGATTGATGTGTTACTATGTATATTACAAACTACATGCGAAAACAATACGCAATTAAGCAAAATATATTTTGTTAGTTGTTTTTCCCCACAGTTCATCATTTAGACAATGAACTATTTTTTTAATATAAGGTAAATTATATTTATATTTTTGGAATTATTTGTAATTGACGAATACATATTACTAACATAGTCTGGTAAAACTACCTACTTTTTGCTCTTTATTTTTATTAATCGCGAAATTAATTAACTGTTGTCTAGTTAGTTGTATGTATAGTATAAAATTACCACAGTAACTACTCGGAGATTGGACATTATTTCGAAATTAATAATAAATAATCTACAATTTTTACAAAACTCTTCTTAATTTAAGTATGTACCTATTATAGAGCCATATAATATTTAAAAAATAGTATCGCACTTAACGTTTGCTTTAATTATATAAAGGTTGTATATTTTTTACATTCAGTTTTTATCTCTTAAAACCACTATATTCAATTTGTTCACATTAATTGCATACATAAGACATATTATTATGTAAATAACATGCCATCGTATTTTCCTATAACATTAAACGACCTTGCTGCTCCACGGAAATGAATCTTTGCAGGGTTGCCAAAAACCCTTTATCACCGAAAGAGAACGGTGTTATTGTTTTTTTAGTGGTTGAATATAATTTAAATTTCTCTCTGTAGGTTCATAGATTGGCTATTCTATTTTGTTCATATTTTTAACAATATAATTTTTTTGAAAATGTACTGTATTCAGATTGCTGGTAATTATCAGAATATTCGTAACTACATTAAATATTGTAATGTAACAATGAGAAAATCATAGTCTTTGATTTCAACTATTGAAAATGAAACCCGCAATGGCTTCAAAACTTCGAGTGACTAATATCATACGAGTGAACGACTGAGGACCACTAATTATGACATACCTACTGTCTTCAGTGGTGTAGTGGGGCGGCGGCACGTGGGGTCAGCACTCTGAACACTTTTTTTTTCTAAGGTTTTGGAAATTTTGCGATAATTGTTTATGTTTACGTAAATATAAAAAAAATATTTTTTGTATCAATGTTTTGGGAGAACGATTTGTTGAAAAGGTTAGCCACCAGCTACACCAGTGTTTCCCATCCTGGGGTCCGCGAAAATTTTCATTCTTTCAACATTATTTGTGATAAAATATGAACATATGACCATGAAGTATTTTTGGTTTTTGCTATTATTCAGCAAGCCTCTGAGAAGTGCAGTAATTTTTGTTTTGTCTACTCGTTATTTTAATTAAATAAAAAAACACTAAAAGTATAAGGTTTAAGATTATAAATGAAAAATCTTTCCGACACACTATTGAATAATCTGATATTAAATTCTTACGATTGACGCGTTTTAATTGATTGTCAAGTTGCATTGTTATCAGAACCCTGTTTGCTGCAGTGGTTGCTTGCAGTCTCGTACCTAGTTCAGATCGCAGGAGTGTTTGGTTGGTTTAATGGAAATTTCTTTTAAAATACGTTTCAATATTAGTAATAATTGTGAAGTTGTCTTGGTAGTAGTCTAAAAATAATAACTTTAATTATAAGCAACTCGTTTGTTAATATTAAAAGTCTACTTTTCACCAAAGAAGTCTTTGGCATTTCTATTTTCTCTACGTTTCTTTATAGCGTGTCGGTTACTATTAATGTATTCAAGAAATTTCCGCAGTACTGCATTATGAAACAAAGCGTAACTTTCAACGTCGATTTCAAGTAGACGTAGGTATTATTATTCGTCACTTCTAAGTAGGGAATCCAATCCCGAGCCAAAATGTTGATCCCGGGATTTCGGGATTAGAACTTTTCGATCCCGGGATCCCGGGACAGGTCCCGGGATCAGTACATTTTTTTAAGAAATAAAAATTGGTAATATTGGTGAAAAATAAATTTAAAAATTTATTCTATATTATATAACTGCTTTAGCTGTGGGCTGTTAGCTGTTTTTCAATTACTATTAAAAAAAATATGCGCCATTATTATTAAACGAACTTAATATGCATTTTTTTACCATTTCCGCTCCTAGTATGGAGCATATGGACTCCTAATGGAGTTTATCTCTACGAGAATTGCTTGTTACTCAGTTGCTCAACCTCTCCTTTTCGAAAGAGAGTAGGAATATAAGGAAAGGGCTAAGACAGGACTAGTGGTTAGCTAGTCGCTCTCGATACGCATCGTTCATGGGATAAGATGGGTGGGAGGAAGGAATTCAAGACATCACATACATCCATGCCTTTGAACATAAATTCATAAATCGATTGAGAAAACAATTTATTAAACTGCCCGTACTGGGATTCGAACCCGTGCCCTCTGTAGCGGTAGCCAACGACGTTGACCACTCGACCACACAGGCGGCAAATATGTAATATGCATACATTATGTAAAAATACGCAGTATAACCTAAAATAATTAATGTCGACAGCTAAAAAAGTATCTACCAACTTCAGACTGCAAGAGCGAAGATTTCTAAAATCTTCATGTACATAAGATTTGTCTGGTATCAAAAGCAGAGCTGTTCCACACATTACGTATCGAACAGTACGGTTTCATTGTGCAAAGAACCAGTAAAATATATTTTTATATTTACCATATCCGGCGACAAGTGCTTTTGTAGTAAGATCATTTTTATAGTGAAAATAATAAGAACATTCAATAGGAATAGTCAGAGTGAGAATAGATTTTCAACTCTTGAAATAATATTAATGTAGCAAACGCGCGCTACTGATATTTATCATACTGTTCGCATAGAAAGCTGACCGAAATATGTTTTAGTTGACACGTGTTTTATTACATAATTGATACACTTAAAACAAACATTGCCATCGATATCTGATAACATTCATTATAGTGTTGAAAACAAAGGTACCGAAAAAAATATTATCGTCAAATGCATTCAAATATAAAAATGTGTTGATGAAAGTAAATATGGCATGGCATAAAATTACCTCATCTTTTGCGATAACTCTAGCAGTAAATCTAATCGCAAAGAATTTAAATTGGGCATCGTTTATTGCATATGTGTGAACTGCCGACTTGAAAGCCAACACGTTTCTGTATTAAAATCAATCCCGTAAATTTCGGGGTTATGTCTTCTAATCCCGGGATTGAAATGTATCGAAAACTGTACGGGATCCCAGGATTGGATTCCCTACTTATAAGGTGTCATATCATGTAAATGTCAACACTTGGTGGAAAGGCATATTTAAAAAAAAACTCTTTTGTACTAATTACAACATTAAGACCGGCTTTGCATTTTCAACTGATGAAAACTCAGCTACCCTCAAGCGGCAAAATAATACCACTTCTTTGATTTATATCCATACACAGTGGCGGATTATCTTATAAGCAAATGAGGCGCGCGCTTGGGGCCTCCAAATTGTAGGGGCCTCAATAATAGCTTATATAATTTAACCCATATTACACTTTAGGTTCAGATTTTTATATATTTTTACTATTATAGTTGCACTTCAGACACAAACAGAGCCTCCAAATTTTATTGCTCTTGGGGCCTCCCATGTGCTTAATCTGCTACTGTCCATACAATTTAATTCACCAAGTGCCTCCATGTCTATCTCGACTTGCTACTACGGTTTTAATATAAGTAAAGGGATGTTTACCATTTATATAATTTATTAGCGAAACGCAAACAATCGTACATTATTCTTCTTCTTTCTTCTTTGGCCATGTTCGCTCCCTATGTAGAGCATATGGCCGCCACGTGGCACCTACATGTTTCCCTGTCTCCCGCTAATTGCTTTGCTTCCTCCTATGACATGCCAGCATCCCTCAGTTCCGCCGAGTACATCCAATGGATAGTAGCCGACGGAAGTCCGGGGCGCCGGAATCCCACCGGTCGAAAGAAGAGGCAGGCAGGATTGAGGCTTTCCGGAGGCATCCGCAGCACGTGACCCAGCCAGTTCCAACATTTCTCCATAACCACTAACGTGACGGGACGCTCCCTTATCTCTGAACTCCTCACAAAATCAAACCCAACAAATCGTACATTATTAAATATGTTTTAATTTGCACAGTGCTGGTTAGGGATTTCTGATGACTCATCAATGCTCGTTAATTAAAGAAAAGCATACTTTCATAGTTGATTAGCTAGTTTTATGAGTTAAATTTAGGACTGTTGTCAAATAAATAATATAAACGACACTTTACGTTACAAAAATTGTTAAAATCTATCAATAAATGGTTTTTTGGTAATTGTATTTATTGCCTTTGTTTACAAATTTAAAATTGATCACTGCCAATGATAAAACAATCTTAGTGTACACACCTTCTTGATACACGTCGTTGCCTAGTCCTTGGAGTCACTTTCGTAGCCTAGTTGTACAGATTCATTCGACAAGTCGGCGTAGGCTTAGCTGATATTATGCAACGAGACGTACGTGCTGATAGAATATGAGCATCGCAGAGGTCACCTACATCGTTACGGTGATACCTAAATTGGGTACAAAAGCAAATTAACTAAAATCTGTAAAATGTATGTAGTAGTTATTAACTGTGTTCATTCAACAGTCTGCTAGAAAAATCAGCTAGAGAAGCATTGTACTTTCAAGAATTGATAGCAAAATTCTCCGATGTCAATAATCAATAGGACTCATAGTGTTTAGTGATTCGCAGAGGAGTTTTCATATAAAGCAGTGTTTCCTAAATGATGGGCCGCAGAAAGCAAAATGCCGGGTCACCAATTTCCTCAGTAAGTGCTGATAAATTTCTTTGGGAATGTCAAGAAATTCAACGAAATACACTGTAAGAATAGTAGGAAGCCGTAACGAGTGGTTGTGGGAAGTGTTCCCACTAACCTGTGCGCGTGTGCGAGCGCGCGCATATGCATTAGAACAGAGCGCACAAAAGTTACACCAGCTATACCATTACCAGAATAAATTAATTGTTATTATGTAGTGTTGTTGATTAATGTCATTATAAAAATTAGCCATTTCCTTGAGTAGACCTAAATACCGTTATGTGGCGCACAAATTTTTTAATTTCCTTTTAAAGTTGCACAGCCAATGTATTTTGCGCACATAACCTTCGGAAAATTAGAGGGAACATTAGAGGGAAAATTAGAGGTAGTGGGTACAACGTTGAGTTAGTACCCTAGGGAATCTTTAAAAAATATAATATATTTGTCGATGACTTCACTATGGATTACTAGATTACAATATGTTATTAACTAAATTATTAACGTATTACAATAATAGACCAACAACATCTTTTTTGTCCCTTTACCTTCCACAAAGCATTCACGTTGGGACATTTCAAAGCTGTAAAATTTCAAATGTATGCATAGATAAGTAAAATTAAATATATTTGAAATTAATGTTAGTATTATATCAAATTTCAAAATCAAACACAATAGGTCTCAGGACTTTTGGCCGCGATTGATTTGTTGGGCGGCCCTGATATATTATGTTGCCATCTTCACTGTACAGATTTATTATAATGTATGCAATATGCTAGGTACAGGATACAGCTAATGGAATATTAATTTTACAACACTGCAGGCTGTGTAGTTAACGACTTCATTTATTGACGTTACAAACGAAACTACGTTGTGATTTGCAGCAAAGAAAAAAATCGTTTTTGAAGGATCAAAGAAAAAAATGCAAGAGAAAAGTGAATTGGTGGGACAGATATTTTTTTATTTCATATTTAAAATATCAGACAAATTGGTTTGGTTCATATTTCTGTGTTGTTTATATAAAACTCTTTCTGTTCATTATCCACTTGAATACCAAGCGGGCACGGGTGTCCGGAACATATGCAAGCGAACACGGATGTCCGAGACATTTAAAACATCAAATACTTGGTATTCTAATAGAATATAAGCAATATTTTGATGAATGTGTGTAGTGCCATCTATACTGAGTCAATAAAGGTTTTTAAAAAATCGAATTCGAGTGTATATTAGGCAAAATTTATTTTTCTAAAAAACACGCAGTATCTCTGGGACATATTAATGATTTATTTGCGCTGTATTCAAACGGTTAAATTCACTTCAATGTTTGGTCGTGTATGTCAGTACTTGCCAACCTTTTTCATGCCACGGACCCCTAAATCTCAAAACAATAATATGCGGACCCCAAAAAAAATATATTTCACATGTTCATACATTATCACAAAAAATGTTGAAAGAATGAAAATTTTCCCGGACCCCCGCGAAAAACCTGCGGATCTCAGGTTGGGAAGCGGTGGTGTATGTCACCAAAGTTGGTAAAATAGCTCTGAACGCCGGCAACTCGTAAATGTTCATAATTTAAAGAAAATGTTGAATATTTCAGTTGAAAATATCAGGTATTAAAAACCTACAAGTGGAATGTACTAAAATTTAACGGGACTGCATAAGTTGCATTAAAAAAGCGGGAAAACCTGAATTCCGGATATGTTGTAGTGGGGTTTAACTGCATTATGAAGTGTGTTGGCTTGGTCGGGCTCGAAAAATTTAATTTCATATCAATTATTCACGACCACCTTGAAGATATTTGTTTTCTGTCTCGTTGCATACAAAAGATTGATTTTTTGCATTCTTTTAAAGAGATGTGTTCAACTGTAATCAACCCTTAAACTCCTGCTTAGTGCATCCCTGTGTATTAGTGGAGTATTTAGCTTATTTTCCTTATGCGAATCGCGATTATTTACCAAGCCTGGACATTAAATATTCGAATAGGAATAATAGTCAAATAGTTGAACAATGTCGCAATGGTGCGATTGTTTTTTTTTTGTTTCTCACAGTTTTAAAGTTATAAAACATGAAATGAAATACTATCAATGTTGCCAAAGAAAACAGTAAAACAAAATTACTATAAGAAATTGTGCCTGACTGAAGGTCAATACAAATTTCTAAATGGTATGCGTTGAGACGATTTTTGGCTGATGCCTTTGAAAACGATTTTTATACTCGAAGTATAAGAGATAACGAAAAAACCATGGACCAAGAAATATTAAAGATCGGGATTGACTATGTAGTGAGCATTTTTAAAACGCCCACGGGCTCGAATACTGAAACAGTCGGTTTCACAAATTGATTTATGGATTTCTGATCGATGGTATGGATTTCTGTTATGTTCAAAATGCCCTACCATTCATCCGATCATTTTTTAGTGAGTTAGCGAGTATGCAGGAATGTTCTATGTGTCACATAAAACACTTCTGCATACATTTTTTTTTTGGTACTTAGTGTCGTTTTTATTTCCTGTTTTCATATCGGCTGTGGAAAGGAAAAAAAGACGTTACCCACACATAGCAAATTTTACATGAGACACAAGAAATGTGTTTTGATGATTTTGGGTCATATGGAAATTATGAAATATACACGACCTGGAAGTGCACGGAGACTTCCGAACCGGAGTTTAATTGACATCATCTAATATTTATTAAAGAAATTGTCTCGGAAAACCTTTTTTTCAGTCGTTTTTCTTGGTTTAAATTTTCACAAGCTCATCTTTTTTCAAACTTAAAAGCTAAATTTAGATACTTATTTGGCATTTGCAGCTTACATTCTTTTGATAGAACGTGTATCAAGTTTGATACATTGTGATTATCGAAATAAAGCTGTTTTGAAAAAACTGTGGGCTACGTCCTTTCTCCTTTCCACAGTCGATATTATAATCACCGTTTATTTCGATACATTTCTTGGAACAGCTTATCAAATTTTGTATACTAAAAAAAATAATCATAAATTAACAACGTTCTTGATATTTCGTCCTTGTTACGCTGGAAGGAAACACGATAAAATGGTGATAGTCACTAGTCAGCTACGGGTTAAGACCATTGAATGTTGTCGTTTAAGTTCATTGAATGTTTTTCCACCAAAGATCAGTGACAACATTTTACCTATCGTCCGCGTTCTGGCGAAAATGTTATTAATTACTTATGCCACAATCTGTATTCCTTCGAGCTATATGGTCATAGGTCTCATAAAACATATGAAGTCATTGAAATTAAAATTCTCTTAAAAAATGCACAAAAAACATGATTATTTTTTTTAACGAATTAAAAATAGCATGTGTTTCCGAATTATCATTCCGCCAGATATTTAAATAAAACAAAATATTCGCTGAACGTCTACTGCGACCCGTTCTGAGTATGAAATTATTCTCATAAAACAGGGATCGTCAACCTCTGAGTGCAAATGAGTATGATAATTTCGAATTTTTTCGAGAGAAACTGGAAAAGGAAACGTTGACCTTAGGGCTTCCAAACCGGTTTAAACCGAAACCGGTTAACCGGTTTATCGCCTGTTTTTGAAAAAACCCGAAAACCGGTTTATTTCCTTCGGTTAACCGCGTTTTATCAAAAATACTCTTCTTGTTTTTCATTGTTTTTTTTACAAAAGAAAAATGTTTTACAATGAATTTATTGCGTAATATAGGAAACAATTCTAAAAAATTGTCTAAACATTGGATGTCTTGTCTTATCCAGGTGATATGCTTAAAAAATGAATGCATTTAAACATCGTTCTTTGGGTGACTTTATAATCAAGCTCTATTTTTTTTATATGATGAATATTTTTTTATCATAAAATATTTTTTCACATGTTATATAATAGTAATTGTTACATATATTGCCTTCTGTATTCTAGTTGTAAGTTTCATGTTCTAGTATCGTTATTTTGCCATGGCAATCAGGTTGGTAACTAGAGTCCCATTAAGATAAATATCGTTTTCTTGTTTGAAATTATAGTATAAGCTGTTATGCAAAATATTGAAAAAAAATTTTTTTTTTTGCACACCCGCCTCATCAAAATATATGATATTTCGGTTTAAACCGGTTACCCAGTTTATTTGTCAGAATAAAACCGAAAACCGGTTAATTTTTAAGTCCGGTTAATTGGAAGCCCTAGTTGACCTTATACAGGAACGTCACGTGGCCATAGGAGAGTCCGAGGGAGCGGCAAATGTTCACAGAATACATTTTAAAATGGCTAAATATTTTTGACACACGAATTTGGAATACAATAAATATGATGCTTAATGTCTTTGAAAAAAAATATTGCAAATGGAGTTAACTTTATCGCAAAAATCTTCTTTAAATATGACATGCCGATGACGGCAGTTTTGGCGTAAATTAATAAAGGCAAGCGGAAATTTGAATTCTCTACTCAAATACGTAATAAAAAAACGCCTTTAGAATCCAAGTCATTTCCGCCCGCCTTTATTACTGTATACCAATTGACATTTTTTATCAAATACATTGATCCATCATATTAGTGTCTCAAAAATATTAGGGCATTTAAAAAAATATTCTATGATCATCTGCGGCTCCCGAGGACTTGCCATTCCTAGGCAACTGCCTACTCGCCTATGTCCACGTGAAGTCCCTGTTTGACATATATAAAACATGTAGCGACAAATACTACGAGAGTTAATTGATTTGTTTTATTTAAACATGTTACAATTTCATAATGCAAATAATTATTTTTATGACCATAAAATTATTTGGTCCACGCGACTAAAATTATGAATTTTGTGATCCGTGAGGTCCAAGAAATTGATGACCGCTGTTTTAAATAGTTTTTTTTTTCAAATTTTATATTTCATTAGTGGATCGTGAGGTGCGGTTTGTCGAGCCCTGTCCTAGACATAATATTACGTCAGTTTTAAATACAAATATGTATACACTGAGGCAGGCATCACAAAGTGTGTCCCGTAATATTTATACTCAATCTACATATTGTTATTTTTCTTTGTTTTTACGGAATATTACAAATTATGTTTAAAACATAAATCCTCTTGCAAAAATTAAATGGTTCAACATTTTGATATTTATTAAATATGCTCATCAAATGACTTTTTTACTTTGAATGTAGGTATATTTGTGAAAAAAATCTATAATGGACATAAACAGTGGAGTAGGCAGGAATCTTGCCTCCCGGAGCGGTCATTGAATTTTCCACCCCAAAAATGTGCCTCCCGGGGCGGTCCGCCCCTGCCGCAACCCCTTTGCTACGCTACTGAACATAAATTAATCAAACGAGTCAAAATTAACAAAAAAACATAATGTAACCGTTGGCATATTGTATTCACACAGTTGCAGGATTAGATTTCAAACAAATAATAGCATAAATTACACGTTAAAAAATAGTTAATAATAATGTATATTTAGTATAAATATATACAACGTTTTCTAAAAGCATAAAATATTTACAAAAAGTGTCACCCGCCAAACATTTTAGATTTCAAAAAAAAGCTGTAAAAAAAGTTTGTGAACCCCTGTGCTTAAGCAATATTGTCGTCATAGTATTCCTAGAACCCTGGTCTATGTCATATACATAATTAAATACCATGACAATAAAAAATATATGTATGGTTTGCACATGCAGTGTGCTCGTGATATTCTAAAGTGCCATCTTATCTTACCATATTTATTCACTTTATTGCCTCATGATCAGATTATCACAAATCTTTATAACTCAGCCAAATGTAACCAGTGGTGGGCTAACAATATAGGGACTCACTTTATCTTAAATACGAAAGATGGGGTGGATGGGGTGGATTGAAATTGATTCGCATACCATTTCTTCTAAAAAATGCGAAAGGACGCTTATCGCTCTTAGCGTTGTCATACAGTGACGATAGTTTTACTTAAAATCTAAAGTGAAACAATAACCAACAATTTATTGTTTTAATGAAAAATATGTTTTAGTATTTTTTACGCCGTGCCGTGATTTTCCCCTAATCGTCCTAAACTTTTTTTATGCGATTCTGTGTATATTTTAATTCGCTGTTTCAAAGTTATGCGGATTTTCAAATTCATAGAACGTATTCCCATTTTTTTCTATGGAAGTCGAGTCTTTTTTTATGTCATATGTCGTGGAACGTATCTACCGCGTAAAAAGAGGATTGACTGTATTGAAATAACTGAACATTTTAGGCCCATTGTATAAAATTCAAACCATCAGGGAATACAGTATTCTCGCATTAATCTTAGATGTATCCGTCAGGCTGTAAATTTAAACTTTAAAATGTACATATATGGCCCCTCTCCTTGTGTATATTCAGTGGCGGATTAGTGATTACCTCTTGAGCTCACGAGGCGCGCTCTTAGGGTCTCTTAATCTTAGGGGCATCAAAATAGCTTATATTATAAATGACATGTAGTTTAAATTCTGTCTTCAATATTTATTTATTTGTTTGACATGGAATTTTGCGACGCTTTTATTTTATCCAAAAAACAGGGTATCCAAATTTTAATGCGCATGAGGCCTCCTAAGAGTCACAAGGGCTTAATCCCCCGTCCAAGTTGTATTCTATGATTCTTAAGTGAAAATGTATTTTTCTGTACGTCTCTTGACCGATAAGCCATCACTCGAGTTTTTCTGAGATTATTTGCAGAAAGAGCCACAATGCCCGATACATTTATTGCGCTTTCATCACACTTGTTGAGGCAAATGCATCTGAATGATTGCATTATTAGCAGTTGAAATCTTCCTGCCAATTCTATTTCGGCTTCCGCTAGCTGCATTAATGCATTCGGCTGCAAGTCTAGGCAAAGGTTGAATTCGTACGTTGGGCGGACCGATAATTAAATGTAGGATTGCCCTCTTAACCCCTAACCCGCTTTTTGTAATGAAAAAGTAATGTCCATTAAGACATCACGAGTTCATCTAATTCAACCTTACCTTATACTGTATGAAATACAACTACTTCAAAATTCTTCGTAATTTAATATTTTACGCGCAGTGTCGGTCCTGAGTCATTGGCCGCCCGTACTGAATACCACTTTTTCTTATTTCGTTAAAATAAAATTTTGGCATCATACAAAAATGTTGGTTCTTTACACTGGATTGGATAAAAAAATATTTTCATTTAATAAATGAGTAAAGAACAACATAAATATCTACACAATTTATAACGTAGGCATTGATTCTTATTTATAACTTATTAATGAGAAAAGAGCGGGATATTTTTGTTTCTACCAAGTGTGATAACGGATTAGAAACGATCTTACGATAGAGTTTGTGTGAAGATGTTTCTCAGCGTAGCGAAACACGCTAATAACGCAACCAATGATGACAATTTTTATTTTATATTTAGAATGAAATATATACAAAAATACACCGAAGAAAACAAAAATTATGAAATTTAATAAGAATTTAAATTTATCATAAAATTTCCGTTTTCACACTACCTTTTTTTGTTTCAGATTCAAAAACTTTTGACTTTTCATGCTCGCTAGCAAGTCTTTTTTTCTTGCCACTGTTTTTACAGTGTTATCGTTCCACAAATTCATGTTTTGTGTAACATCAAGACCGCACCCTTGAACGACCGCCCTCGAGCCACGCACGCGTTCGCCCTCCGTCGCGGCCGGCCCAGATTACTTGTCATAAAATAGTACAATCATAATAAATAGCTACTAAACAATTAAACCGAAAGATTTTTTTAGTTATAAACTATTTTGATATATTATCGCCTTGGTGGTGACCTACCTATTTCACATTTCTAAACTACTATTATAATGGATATTATTGAAATTTGAACATTTTTAGTCTTACTTAATACACATGTTATAAACGATGCTAATATCATCATATTTTCACAACTCACTATAAAAATAACAGGATTTACAAATTGAATGTAGGTGAACAGTTACAAGTTACGAAAGAAGTGAGTTTGATCTTCTGACAAATACACCAAACTCTTTTTTTATACGGTGTTTTTGTGGAATGTATCTACCGTGCAAAAAAGAGTTGAGTGTATAAAAAAGCCGTTCTTTATGAAAATATTACCACCATAAAATTTAGTGTACTAAAATAGTTAGGTCGAATGAAAACGGCTGCCCATCTATAAAACCTAGAAACTGCTTTTTTTAGAAATTCCGTTGTCAATATGTCATAAAATATTTACATTTCTGTAAAAATTGCATGTGTAATTAGTGCAGATATACTTACACGTTTTTTTTTGTCATTTCGAAGATTAAGTGTAAAGAAAGGTTTTCGAATTATGACATACATACATAAAGTGCCACGACAATAGACTAGTACCAGTGGCGGATTATTCCATAAGCGCACGGGGCGCGCGCTTGGGGCCTCCGAATCTGAAGGGCCTCAAAAATAATTTATTTATACATGACCCGTATGTTTTTAATTCAGTTTACAAAATATTTATTTTTATTGTACGTGTACAGCTAATTATTTAGGTCGGGTATTTTATAAAAAAATATGTTGTGAAATCACTTATTATTTATTAGTTGATTATTTTTAAAACACGTAAAAAAATGAGTAAGCAACGCTTTTACTGATTTAAAATCTCCACCTTTTCCTAGATATTTGACGTCTTAAACATCAGTGGAGATATATCATCACTTTAATATGAAGTAGGTAGAAGATACATAAATGTGTTGGAGCATATCGACTGTGGAAAGGAAAAAGGACTTAACCCTCAATTTTCCAAAACAACTTTTTTTCGATAATCGCAATGTATACAACTTGACACACATTCTTTCAAAAGAATGGAAGCTGAAAATGCCGAATAAGTATCTAAATTTGGCTTTTAAGTTTGAAAAAGATGACCTTGTACAAAATTAAAACCAAGAAAAAACACTGAAATAAAGGGTTTTCCGAGAAAATTTCTTTAATTAATATTAGGTTATGTCAATTAAACACCAGTTTAGAAGTATCCGTGCACTTCAAGGTTGTGTATAATTCATAATTTGCATATGTCACAAAATCATCAAAACACGTTTTTAGCGCCTCCTGTAAAATTTGATATGTGTGGGTTACGTCCTTTTTCCTTTCCACAGTCGATATATAACCAGTCCAAATTTTTGCGGGACATACTTTGGGAAGCCCTGGAATAGTATGTCACGACTTCGTTATGATTCGTTAAAAAAACAAATAAAAATCGCCATGACATTTTAAAATTGCGCAGTAGGATCAGTTGCATTAAAGCAGCGATTTCCAACCTGGGAGGCGCGAACAATTTAAAATATTTATTTTCCCCTTAAAACGTGTCTTTATTACTATATGAAGTAGAGGATAGGGAGGCGCGAGGATATGTTTTTCTTCAAAGGGAGGCGCAGTAACATAAATGTTGGAAACCACTGCATTCAATTATTATGTTTTCGACCACTACTTGTTATTGTCATACATGTATGTTATTTACTATAATACATTGGAATCATTAGGTAATCTTTTTTGACTACTTTCTTTACGATAAATGTACCAAATTTATTTATATGTTATGACAATTCAGTATGCGTCGTTCAATTGAGTTCCGGGTTTATTTTTAAATATGTTTGTATATTTCAAGGCCCTGGTGGCTACCATGTGCTTAATCCGCCACTGACTTATGGTGTGTCGCGAAAATTTGGGGCAAACATTTATGTGCCGCGGGAGAGAAAAGATTGCGGAGTATTGTCCTAAACCAATGGTTTCTAAACTTTACGTTACTACGGGTTCCTTTAAAAAATAAACTTTGCGCCTCCCCATCTTTTATTTCATATAATAGAAACGTTTTAAATTGTTGAAAAATATATCTATACAAAAAAAACTAGAATCACAATTGATAGAATAATAACAAGGTTTTTTTTAAATATAATAACATATTTTTTTATTACTGAATTGTTTTTACGATGGGTGTGGTTGTTAATTATAAGCATGGTAAACACATTGGGAACAATGAGGCAAGGGTCATTTGTAACTTTTTATGTTACTAACCTGGTTTGATATTTGGTTGTCATTGCAGCCAGTGCCGAAAATCATGATAATTCTACCAATTTTTCTTTTTAAATGGTTGCCAGCCCTAGGCTCAGCCTCTTGATCAGGCGTTGGGATCCTGCGGCCTTTTGGCTACTCTAGTGCGGCTTTCTGGCCAATTCTGTAATTCTGTACATTTATGTAAATTCCTGATATATTCTGACCGTAAATTCCCGTTTCCTACCAAAAATTCCCTAGTCAATGATAACTGCGGCCTTATGTCGAATCATAAAAATGAATGCGGCCTTAAGAGAAGAAAAGGTTCCCCACCCCTGATCTTGATTATCGACTCATGTAGTCTGTATCCACGAAAAGTTGGAGGAATCAATATCTTTGATATAATTTGAATAGTGCAGTACCAAAAGATATGTGTATTGATAAAAAGGTTTTTGTTTGATTCAATATTGACTTCTGTCCAAAAGACTGAAAACATGTCCAACTCATTTTTTGTAAATTTGATTTCCATATCTTCAATTTTTTATGTATTTGCAAACAAATGGGTTGAAACACGCCACCTAATAAATTAATAGGTAAAAAAATAATAGGAATTAACTGTACACAAACTTCAAAACAAACAATGTTTAAAATATGCATCCTTTCACCGATGTCTTGCTGTGACGTTGCGATATACCAGTTTAGTTATTTATGTATACATGTTATGCTAAAAAAATGACATTTCTGTTCATTTAGTCGCGCCTCCCAGTTTGGAAATCGGTGTCCTAAACAGTATGCATCGGAATGCGGCTGCAGCTATTCCTAGGCTAATATCGAGTTCCTTCTTTTTTCCGTCATCTTTTGTATTTTGCTCTTCACTAAGAATCCATAAAAAAAAGTGCGAAAACTATATCGACGATTGTCATGTTGTTATTACGTCTACAGTCTGCGTCACTTTCGCGCCAAAATTCCGTGTTTACAAAAAACTACCGCAAAAATGTATCCATACCAATCTCTCCAATATCTCCAATCCCGGGATTCAATCTTGTGATCCCGAAATCCCGGGATTTCGGGATTGAGAATTTTTTAGCAAATCCCGAAAATTTATAGTATTTTGGATTTGGAAGGGCTAAAAAAAAGTATAGGGATTTAGGATTTAAAAAAAAAACGAGTTACGGAGAGATTTCGGGGAAAAGTATAGGGATTTGAGATTTTCAATTTCCTCGGTGAGCTAAAAAAGATTCACCAAAACTTTTCTCAAATTATACACGATTTCATGTCGAGTAACCAATCCCGGGATCCAGGGATCCCGGGATTGAAACTTAATCAATTCCGAAATCCCGGGATCACAAAACGGCTCCGCGATTGGATACCCTAATAGACAATAATTATTATCATAATTCGTTTATTGTACTAGGCAACATAATATTTGTAATCGAGACCGGGAGCACCTGGCTGATTGGACTTCGTTTCCCGTTGATAAAAAAATCGTTACAATGCCGGCGGTTACAAAAACTGTTAATCGGTGCGTATCTACCTACAGCTAAATATTAAAAAATGCTGGCATTGTCTAGCTAAAAATAATATACATATACCAGTGGCAGTCTGTCATATAGCACAGTGAATATTTTGCATCGTTAAGATTTGTGTCCGTGCATCAATAGTATTAATTGTTGATATACTGTGTCTTACCGATCTCTTTTTACGCGGGCTTCATTTGCACGTTGTGTAACGGCGCGTGTCTATAAACTCAGGTAATGACCAATCCCGGGGGAAAAAATCCAATCTCGAAACCTCGTGGTCAGAAAAACGGTCCAGGAGTGGATGAAATTATTAATGGTCTGGAAATTATCAAAATATATGGTAGTAAATCGTAAAAAAATGATGTTGTAGTGAATCCCGAAATCGTCGAAATCCCGGGATCAGTATTAAGACGATCCGGGATTACGGGATTGCCAAATTGGTCGGGATCCCGGGAATGGATACTCTAGTTCTGATCGAGTACAACCTTGATTGCCAGTCTTTCCGCTTTGAGTTAAAGGTTGCTCCAGCTATTCATAATCAGATCTTGAGCTATTTACGCAGATTCCTCTCTCGTGATGTGTGAGCCCAAATACCCGAAGCCGTCGACTCTCTCTATGTTTTTCTTTAGTGTGGGTCTGGACAGGCACTGTTCAGTGGTGTAGTGCCGACTAAAATATCTCTGGGAGCACTAATTAATTATAATATTTTAATTCTTTTTAACCGAAGTGATCCAATTTCCACACCAACAAGTTTCCAACAACACGTTCTTCCAATACAAATATTAATGTATTACACATGTATTATTAGTGTATTGAATCACTTAAAATATGTAACACTATGCAATTTACTGTAAAATTATAAATGTAAATGGCTTAAAATGTACTGCTGTGTATACTGAAGCTGTCGTAGATAATATATGTCAGAAATTGCAGTTATATACTAATTTGATCTGAGGATATTGTTTTATCTTAAATTAACAAGGGGATCGCGCGAGCCCCTTGCAGCCCACCCATGGCTCGCGAAAAAAATATAAAAAAAGTATTTTAGAAAGTGCAGTGCCCAATGCGGTTGCCTCTCAATTTTTATTAGGGGGTGGCAATGGCCGTCATGGCTATCCCCCCGGATCCGCCAATGGTCTGCGGTAACCATTAAACGTTGTTAACCCTTTCCACTCCAAAGGTTTTTCAAAAAAATTCCACCAGCAATTTTTAGTGAATTTGCACATAAAAAGATATTGATGTTATAAATAAATAATACAGTTTTGAAAAAAAAATATGAGGATTTCTTACACATGATGTCAACTTACTAATCTGTCAACAACCAAACCTAAAAAAAACTAAAACCATCCACTAGCCCCACAATCTTTGAAAAAAATATTCACAAAAAGACAAATAACTTTCAAACCGTTTGACTGAGCAAATCGAAAAATATCACAGCCGGACAACATATTTTTACGTAACCTCGGCGCGAGAACATCTGCCTTTGTTCCGTCGCTGCATTCTTCGCTTGCACCCCCAAAATATTCCATTCTATTGTTTACGCCAGGTAGTTGTCGCAAAGCGTCCCAACTTTCTAACATTCACTAATTGCTCGACAAATCACGTATTTCGAATGTGTATTCAAGAAAAATATAGAAAAAATTCCTTCACACAAAAATAATCAAATCAAAATATGTAACCGATCATGTCGAGTGACACTCGACATTGGAGTGGAAAGGGTTAAACGTCACCGCACGCCACTGGTGTATACGGCTATATGTATTTTACTTGTGTGAACGCCGGTTCGATTTTGGAGATTATCCAATTTTCGTGTAACAGCATACTAGGAAACAATTCGAAATATTATTGTTACGTCATTTCGTATCTATGATGTCATAGTAGAACATGACTGAAGGCCAAATCTACTCGAAGAGTCTGCCTTCATTCGTAGTAGGTGCATAATTATTTCATATCTGGTACAGTTAATTAGTTTTTTTTGCTTTAACAGGTCACGGCCATCTTTTTTTTTCTTGTTTATGTTTGATATATTTATCAGCGACGAAATTCATAATATTACAGCTTAAATAAAAAAAAACAGTCAAAATTATAAATTTCCTCGACATTCATAACATATTTAAATAAAAATGTCATAATATTGTATTTTTAAACCGAGAAAATGTTTGTATGTTTAGCAAGGTCAGTTTGTTGATATTTATTTTACAAGGTATGGACAAGTTACATTGAGTAGTGACATCTATCGATGAGAATAATTGGTTGATTGAATTGACTTTTATTCGGTGGAACTCCATTATACTATTGCTTAAAAATCAAAGTATTGAGTTCTACTAGAATTATAGGACTGGTTGATAGCCATTTCGGTTTTTAACCGTCATCAGATCTAGTAACAAGTTAAGAACTTTTCTTCAGACCGTAATAGCTATCAACCAAATCCTATAATTCTCGTAAAACTAAATACATTGATATAATTTAAGATTTCAACTGAAGGTGCTTGGTGGGGGTCTGAAGATGCCGAAAGGCGAATCCCGGGTCGTTAGTGCAGTGACGTTCCTAGGCTATGTGCCGCCCCTAGGCAGAGCCTTAAAATAGTGTTCATTTTTATTTCATCATTACCTATTAATCTAGGAATACATATACAAATATAGAAGGCCGAATCCTTAACGCACCTACGTACTCAAACAAATGTTTTGTTTCTTATTCCATTTTGGTTTCAGATGATTTATAATATATATTGACAAAGATCCTTACTAATAAATATGATCCAAAAGTACATATTATTGTTCAATAATTATGACAAAAAAACTATTGCCTTCACTACGTATCATAAAAAATAATGTAAATTTAAAATGCACTTATACAATAAGTATCCGTTCTTGGTTTGGTATTTTTCTTATCAAAGACATTGAGGAATTACATTTATTCTAAGCCAAATTCGTGTAATATTAAGCCATTTAAAAAAAATCTGTGATCATTTGCCGCTCCCTAGTACTTGCGGCCCCTCGGCAACTGCTTACTCGCCTATGCCCTCGGGACGTCCCTGCGCTAGCGACAAAATTTGTGTGAATGTACATAATTTGAACGATTCAAATTTAAATACAGTAAAACCCCCATTTATATTATATTCGGGACCGTGTAATTGGAGGTGTGAATCTCATACAAAATTAGGGATTTGGTTTTTTTTTCCGCGGAAAACGCAAAACTAAGATTTCCGAAATATTTAGTTTTCGTAGTAGTAAATATCCCGCACACAGACAGACGCCCAGCTATGCGTGTATAGCCTGGCACGTGTTTAATACACAGACGCTAGCCAACTTTTGACTGTATGCGTGGCACAGACGACCGTCTCTTAGTAACGACAATGTAATGCGACCGTGCAATTGAGAGATTTGCGGTGAATATTTCAAGCCAGAGCGTAATTCGGGTAGTGTTATTGGGGGTTCCACTGTATTTTGAATCTAGGTCCACGTTGTATGATGCTGGTAAAAATAGTATTTAGAAAATACATAACTTTTTATCATCAATGGATTCAGGAATAACTTTGTGGAAGTTATTGAATAATTTTATATGTATATTTTTAATTGCGTCTTTTATTTATATTTTTGCACAATCACGATTAACCCTTTGCAAGTCTTTAATTGAAATATGTTTTCACATTAACTCGTCTTTAATTAATTTATTATCGTATAATTATAATAAAAAACATTTTGACTGTTGCGCACAATGCGTATTGGTAATATTTGGATGAAAAAAAAACTTATATTATTAAAAAAATCAGTAAATAAAAAAACATTGCCAAATCTGTAATGTCGAGTCCAGCTCGACATAGGACTTCTAAGAGTTAAGTTACATATATTCTTACGCTGCATATCCCTACAAGATTTAAAAATGATTACCTTCTTATTGTATAGCAGTATCTTCTTACAGTCATAATTAAATATTTACATTCTGTATTGAGGTATAAATTTTTGTTGCAGTTAGCAGAGTATGTCGGGGCGGTGGCGAAAGCTAACCGCGGGAGGCGTAGGTGCTGCTGCAGGCGCTGCCCTCGTCGCTCACCTCTTTGCCGGAGATGATACGGTTACAGTAAGTCTCGTCATTATTGAAAAAATGCCACTTGTGTTTAAAATCACAAAATATTATAATATAATCCGATCAATCTGATGCAATTTACACAGTTTTATATTTCTGAGTGCAAGATAGTGAGCCAACAAAAACATGCTTTATTAATAAGATGCCAGTTTTATATTTATATTTTTCGACTATAATTGAGTTCTATGTTGGGTTCTATGGCGCGGCGGTTAGCATTTTTGGCTTCCAAGCCGGATCTCACAGATTCCAGTCCCAGTACAAACAGCATTTTTCGATCTATCTAGATCTATCTGTATTGTTTTCGTAGGTACACTGAATTTACACTATGTAGTCGATTTGGAACCCAAAGAAGATACAGCTGATGGCTCATGGTATACATTTTTATCGTTTCAGAGGAATGTTCCAGCAGTTTACGCTGCTACGACAAAACCTCCTAAGAGACCGCTGCCTCCGAGATCGGATCAGCTGAAATCTCTTCAGACGGGAGACATTTTTGATGTCCTCATCATCGGGGGAGGCGCCACCGGAGCAGGATGCGCCTTAGATGCTGCTACCAGAGGTGAATCTTTTGCATGGATGTTGGTATACTTTCACATATTGCCGAACCTAAAAAGACTATGGATTGATATAACTAAAAATGCCAGATAAGATTTTGAACATGAAGCCGTATATTAACAATTATTGTAAGCTTTAGGTATTCGAAAGGTCGAGTTTGAAATCATAGAACATTTGGTATAATAAGGTTGAATAAAAAATGTGTCTTTTGAAAGATGCCATACAATAGAAATATAGTTTATTTTCTTTAATACCTCGTCATGTCTGGTTTAGAAGTTTTTGAACTGCAAAATGAATAATTCATACCAAATCATATCACCCAAAGCATCTTTCAGAAAAATAAAAAAATGGACGCATGAGTTTCGATGAGTTGTTTGTTAGGTATTAATCATTGGTCTATTTTTTAATGGGTAATGTAGGAAGTATGAAACAATATAAACAACGATGCATTGCTACACGCCGTTATTTTAGGATTGGAATGGTGTGGGGGGGATTTTTAGAAATCACAAACAACCCTGCCTTTGAACTGATCGATTGAAAAAAATGCTGTTCGTATTGGGATTCGAACCCGTGAGGTACGGCATGGAAGGCAACGTCGTCGACTGCTGTGCTATGGAACCCGAAATCATGTCATTATTCAGTGCTTTTGTGGATTGCATAATTTAATTTTAGGGAGAAACAGTATTGCAGTGTGTATTTCCTAAGCCCATTTTCACCATACTTTAAAACATGTAAGATATTATAACATATCTTACTCATATTTTCCTAAAATACCACTTGGCTCACTTCACTTCTCAATGGCTCAATCTATAAAATCATCACATTAACTTGTAAAGCTTGAGATTCAAACCATGAATTACAGAATGTACGCCGAAAGCATCACCAATAAAAAAAACTGATAATGCGCAATATTGTGTTAAATTTATTTGCAATATAAACTAATCATTTCTTAGAGTATTGAACCATGCTATATTTTGCATAACAATATCCAAGAATCGAGATATTGGTGAAGGTCAATGCTGTAATCAATTTCTCCATTCAGCGTCAGAAGATAATGTGCAGTGTGTTGATAATTTGTCACATGAATTTAGTAATTGAAGTAACATTGTTTTATATTACCACTGCTTAGAATATTCTGTATTGATTTCAATGTAACGTAATTTATATACTTTGTCGAAATGATGTCGAAACTCTGTAAAGGACAATTCAAAAAATATTTGTTTTATAAAATTGCTGGATGATATTTATCAGTGCATTAATTTTATTCATTATATAAGCAAAACTTTGCATTTCAAAATTCTTTCGACCTCTTTTGCGGTGTCATTTACAATGCAAAATTCTTCTTATTTCAACCATTCACAGAATACCAATAATAGGCTAGCTGATATTTATTGTGCTCTTCAATGATACCTAAATAAACGCAATGCAAATTTGTCTGTAGTTATTTTGTACCTTCATTGCTTCTAGTGGGGTAGATGGTGTTTTCAATGTTGACTAAAATATGAAAATGTGGAAGGTTGAAACACTGTATATACAATATTACTATGAAAAATATTTTATCTTCTGGTCAAAATAGCATATTTGACCTCTTATGTTGACCTCTGTGTTTATTAAATATTTTTCTTGTGCAGGTCTGAAGACCGCGCTGGTGGAAGCTGATGATTTCGCTAGCGGAACCAGCAGTCGTAGTACAAAATTGATTCATGGCGGCGTTCGTTATCTTCAAAAGGCCATCATGCAACTGGATATAGAACAATACAAGATGGTGAAGGAAGCGCTGCACGAGAGAGCCAATATGTTGGCGTCCGCTCCGCATCTCACCCACCCCTTGCCTATTATGCTGCCCGTGTACCAGTCAGTATGATTATTTGAAATCCCGAAACTTCCTCCGTTGGCTTTCATTTTTATCGTTACGCTTCATCTCAATTAGTGTTTTACAGCAGTGTTCCTCAACCTTTTAACATCCGCGGACCCGTAAAAATTGGAAAAAATATTTCTCGGACCGGCATCACCGTGTAGACCGGATACACATATTTACGTATAGTCAGTTTTCGACTTGCGACTATTCGCGGACCGGCAATAAACTCTTGCGGACCAGTGCCGGTCCACGGACCATAGGTTGAAGAACACTGTTTTACAGTATTCAATTTAAAAAAAACAGTCTAATTTATTAAATATTAAAAAAAAAATATTCACTCGAAATAAATCAATTGAACAAGTTGTCGATTGGTGTCATGGCTTTAAATTGCAAATGCAATATGCACGCATAAAACATAATATGTGTTCAAACAATAAAACACTTATTTGTACTAATTCCACATTTATTTAATATGATAAATATCTATCTGTGTTGTTTCCTATGGATTTGGCGGTTGCTTTGTGGAAATACATTGCCAATGTCAAAGTTTTTGCTGCGTACATTGTTTTTTGTTAATCATTTGAAAAACAATATAATTCAACTTCTTAGTTCCACAGTTGCAACATTTATACAATCTATGTCTCATTAGCCACAAGTTTTAATTAGTCACGTAATATTTACATCAAAATTCATACTTATCACTTTAAAGATAAAACACAGGAACTAAATAAATAATCACTGCTTAAAAACAAATGAACATTAAATTGAATGCACAAACAAATGAAAAAACAAATTATGAATGTTTTGAAAATAGAACCAAATTTCGAATTTTCTACAGGATTCTTTTTATTTATTCATTGCAGATGGTGGCAAGTGCCTTATTTCTGGTTTGGAATAAAAATGTACGATTTTGTGGCCGGCGATAGAAACGTAAAGAGCTCCTATTACCTCTCGAAGAAGAACGCCTTAGAATTGTTCCCCATGCTCAAAGGAGACAAGCTTTGCGGAGGAATCGTCTATTATGATGGTAAATATTATCGACAATATTCGTATTTTTCACTAGAGACTCTCCAATTAAATCGGGCACCTACCTTAATTTTTATTCGTGCTTCGGTTTGATTTAGTCTGTGTGAAACAAGACCGTTTTTCAAAACAATAATAGTTCAACTTGTTGAAGTCAGTTTATCATACGTTGCAATATGCTCTTTCAAAAGCCTTGCTTTTTTTAACGTATACTATTTCATATTATTATAATATGCAGTCTAAAACCCGCCTAAAGAGAAGTTTCTTATAGCGTATATAGTAGTCCCCCCTATAGCATAGGGGGGTCGACTGTAATACAATTTTATATAAAAATAATAAAGATTATTGTTATTAAACAACATATCATTATGTAAACTTCCAATATAATGATAGATAATTAATTGATAATAAAAAAAAAACAAATATAAAAATGTAAATAAACCTATGTATATATAATATCATTTGATAGTTTTAGCTAGTTCTTTCAAACATATGTAGTATGCGATGTATAAATAAATATTTTGGGATTTTGGGATACGGTTATTTCAACAGAATTCACTGTTTTTTTAATCTGTCAAGTATAACATAATTGTGTCATTAGTGCCGAAATGACATTATCACAAATGCCGCACGACTTGCATAACCGATAAGAGTGAAAAGAGAATGTCGGAATATCAGTCAATGCAAGCGGTCATAACGTATATATGGGCACATTGGCAAAGATGCATGCCAAATCTCTCTCAAATGTTTGACAATTTCTAGTATTATGCCGCCTGTGTGGTCGAGTGGTCAAAGTCGTTGGCTACCGCTACGGAGGTCACGGGTTCGAATCCCAGTATGGGCAGTTTTATAAATTGATTTTTCAATCGATTTATGAATTTCTGTTCAAAGGCATGGATGTATGTGATGTCTTAAATTCCCTCCTTCCACCCATCCTATCCTATGAACGGAGCGTATCGAGAGCGATTAGCTAACCACTAGTCCTATCCTAGCCCTTTCCTTCTATTCCTAATCTCTCTGGAAAAAGAGAGGTTGAGCAACTGAGTAACGAGCAGTTCTCGTAGAAACACTTCTGTTGAGATAAACTCCATTAGGAGTCCATATGCTCCACACTGGGAGCGGAAAAGTATTATATTTCTATGGAAGAGGACCTTTATGCATACCTTACATATTTAATAGAAGTTTTCTATAAATAGCAATGTGAATTTGATTTTCCGTTTATGCCAAGTTGTATTTTTATAAAATCAGAAAGGTAAAAGATTTTCTTCACTTATGAAGATATGTATCATTACTATATTAATTATCAATTAACATGATTTCCATTTATCGTAAGCCGTGCTATATAATGATATCTGATATAACCACGATGACCACGATGTGTGAAAGAAAAACTTCAAGTGTGACGATTTCCGGTATATTTACAAATCAACTCGAGATTGTTGTTCTGATAATGAGTTCGTTTATCAACACGTATAAATGTACACATTCTGGGTTAATGGCAATTGAATTTGCATAGCGCATGCTCATATTATCTAAACCAGGGGTTCACAAAATGTGTCCCGTGTGACTTTTTAATGTGTAAATTTTTATTGTTTACCCAATGTTTTCTAAAGCCAGAAAATATTTGCAATATAGGGGTGGTCTGCCAATTTTATTTTAATTCAAAATTGTCTCTTTGACAAAAGTTTGTGAACCCCTGATCCAGACGATAAACAACATTCTGTGACATATCGAACAGGTTAAATGAATACAGTTCATTATACATAATAAATAAAACCACTGTTTGTAGTTACACATAAATATTATTATTGCATCGCCTATAAGTTATTCTTTCTTCTTTCCTATCAACTTCGAAGAAGATGTTTAACCCATTTTTACCCAGTGCTCCAATATTGGAACATTCAGTATTTTTACTTCCACTCAATTATGCATGACGCAATAAAAGTTGAGATTGTATCAGTCTCAATCAGTCTACAGCTAGGGCTAAGCGTAGGGATCGTTTTGTGTATTTTTTCAGGTTTGAACCTGTCGGAGCGAGTGTTTTTTTATTTGCATCAATTATGGGCAAATTCGGGCAAAAATGGGTTAAAACAGGGCTGTAGAATCAGACTGTTTTTACAAGTCGGAGAAAAACTAACGACTCCTTTTTTTGATTTTTTGTGTCTACAAGTCAAAAGTGGCGCCACTGCATAGTATTAAGCCTTAAAAAATATTAGAAGTCCGACCTCATAAAAAACAATTAAAATATTGATTGAATTGGCATTTACTTGGAAGAACTCCATTGTACTACGGTAAAAAACAGCAAAGTATTCAGTTCCACAATTTTTTCAATTTCAGTTGATAGCTATTTCAGATCTTCTGATAGTTCCGATGAAAGCTATTTTTTACTGTAGTACAATTAAACTATTTAATATATCAATAACATTTTTTTAGATTACAAAAAATCGGGGAAGAATTTCTCAATTCTTAATCGAGATAATGAGACAAAATACTTGAATGATGAATTCACATCTTCGTTCGCCTAGGAAGAAGTTGTAATCTCTAAATGATTCAATATTATTTAGCCAAATATATTTGAAAATAAGCCTATTCGTGGTATTGATTGGTGAATAGTGACTAGAAGTATGTACTAGAAGAAAGGAAATGATTGAAAAAATTTCAGTCTATTTCAGGGGAAAAAGATGGTTTGCACATTTTCAGGAGTCGTGTATTAATTTGAAGTCGTAGTGAGCTTTTTTTATCGACTCTACAAGTCGACGCCCTGGTTTTGAAGAACATTCATTATTCACAGTACTGGCAACGAGTCGAAGAGAACTTTGTTGAATTAATTAATGTGACGTTCAGAACAAATGTTATATTTTTATTTTAACACAAATTTGTGTATCAATCAGGTCAACAAGATGACGCACGGATGAACTTAGCAATTGCATTGACGGCCACTCGGCACGGAGCGACAGTCGCCAATCACGTATCCGTCTTAAAGCTACACAAGACTGCCGGCAAACTCAGCGGGGCTAGATTGAAGGTGAGCCAGTTTATTCATCATTGTTTTTTTTTAACTAATGTTCTGATATGATTAACAACCGTGTTCCGAGAGTTGATTTTAATAAAATGAAGATGAAAGTGATGAAGGGTAGAAAACAACAGTCATATTTATATTTACTTCCAAACAGCAAAGTGGACAGAATGTAAAGCAGTGAACCAGGAGAGTTTATTGTTTTTGTCATATTTAATAATTTCTTTTGTCTTGTTTTATTGTATTTACGGAGTGGTGATCGCTTTTGGTTTTTGGAAGTTTGTCCTATTCAATTGCGCAGGTACGTGTTCGTATCGCCAAATAGATATATTTATAAATTGATCTTCAAATGCAATTCAGATTAAAAGTATGAGTGTTTGTACTGTTTAAGCATGTACGGCTCAAGCTTCATCGTTCTATCCTTTTACACTCTGGAAATGACCGTTTCACATCTAAATTAAAACCAGTTCTCGTAATAATATTTAATTGATAATAGATGCTAAATTGTTTTGTGTTTTGGTGGTCAGGTTTGTAACTATCTTTCACTCACTCAATGACATATTACTACACATGGCTTGTTGCTACACTTTGAATAAATTTCTCACTATAATTCTTTCATCTCAAATATAATACGTCATCAGTGTCTTCATCAATTCGCTTGTCAGGTAATCAACAACTCATCGTGTAACATCTTCTACTGAAAGAATAATCATTGTATCTAATGTATCTCATTTACAGTACATAATAAAAGTCTCTTGTAAATTTCCATTGCCGATTATATTAATACCTTTTATTATTTCTAATATTCAATGTAATTTATATAGATGTCTAGCTTGGCTGAATTGAAATCTAATGCTGCTAGCGCTCGACAATACAATACGTCAGCAATAAAACAATACCCACATTTTTCTTCTATTTCAGGATGAACTGTCGGGCAAAGAATGGGATATTCAAGCGAAATCGGTAATCAACGCCACAGGACCATTTACAGATTCAATCAGAAAGATGGACGATCCCACAGTCAAAGAAATTTGCTGTCCATCTTCAGGTGTTCATATTGTCCTTCCTGGTTATTACAGGTATTAAAATGCAGATATTTTTTTGGTTATTCGCCAGTTTACAGCAATCAATGGTGTAAGCCAGGGGTTACGAACTCCGTGCCCACGGCCGCCCGTTTATGTTTCGGAGATATTCCGTTTGTTTCTATATGTTCCTATTTCGGAGATATTTTGGGGAAAAAGTATCGGGAATTGAAAATTTCAAATTAAAAAAAATTCTACAGCTTTTCAGTTAAGATTACCAAATGCAGATTAAAAACTGTAGAACTAAAATACTTTGATATTTTTAATCTGTTATAATGGAGTTCTACCAAGTAAATGCCAAATCAATTAATAATTACCAAATGTCCATGTTTTTTGATAAATGCGTCACCTATAAATTTTTTAATGTTTTTGGTGAATTTTGTTAATTAGGACTTTACAAATTTTTGGTTTATTATGTGGTACTGCTTGGCAATGATGCATTATATCTCATGTTTTTTTTTCAGTCCTGAACAAATGGGATTGCTTGATCCGTCCACATCCGACGGCCGTGTTATTTTCTTCCTTCCCTGGCTTCGGCAGACTATCGCTGGAACAACTGATCTTCCGTGCAAAATCACGCACAACCCTAAACCGACAGAAGATGAAATCATGTTCATTCTTCAGGAAGTCAAGAATTATCTCAATCCCGATGTTGAAGGTATTGGATTAGAAACTTATGCAAGATTTTGATTGTTTTATTGATAGTAATTCTTTTCTTTGATTACACCTCACCTTATTTAACTTTGCATTGCTATTATATTTATAATTAATATTATCGATAAAATGAAAATGTATAATATAAGGTTATAAAATCATACAAATATCCCTGGTTCAACATCCTTATAAATATGTTACAATAAATACAAATTTTGCTGTTTTTCTTTTAATCAAAAGTATTAATGTTAAACAATGTACATTTCAGTTCGTCGGGGAGATGTACTGTCAGCATGGAGCGGCATCCGACCTCTGGTGTCCGATCCCAATAAGGGAGACACTCAGTCACTGGCCCGTAATCACATTGTCCACGTCAGTCCGGCAGGGCTTGTTACCATCGCCGGAGGAAAGTGGACCACTTACAGGGCAATGGCCTCCGAAGCTGTCGATGCTGCCATAGAATGTAAGAATTTTAAATCCAGATTTATTACTTTCGATGGTTTCGGCGGTAACTTTGTGGAAGTTCATTTTAATAGAAAATTTAAATTAACTTTGATTATTCCACGTATAGTAAGTCTGAAGATGCCTCTGAAAGTAATTCTGAACTCTGAACTAATTATGCAATTAAAAATTGCATTTGTTTTACCCATCTTGAAAACTGGAATAGAAATATTAATAGTCATCAAATCTAAACTAAAAGAATCTTAGATTGATGATTAAGATTTATTGTAGAGAATTTTCTATTTAAAATGTTAATTAAAAGTATATTTTTCGTTGTTTTTGTTCATTTCCTTTCAAATGTCAGATTCAAAGTATATCTACGCCATGTTTGATATTCCGTTCACTTTTCAAATAATATTCTGTTTCTGCGAAATCTATTGATTGTATATAACAGTACGATATAAATAATTTCATAATCAACGCCGTTTGTTACAGCCGTTATGTATACGGTTTTGTACTCTTGATCTCACTATTATTGCAGCTTGTATAAAACCGTAATGTATAAATTCGTTTTATCACAATATTTTTCAGATCAGTTTCCGTATACTGTTTTATACTACTGAATATTCGAATACTGTCCAACTGGTGAATTTTGTGTGACGGTGATGCGCGCGCATCTTAAAATTTCACTCTCATCATTTTTACGTAACGCGCCTAAAGAAGTATAACTTCAAAATAAATCAAACATGAGCAATTTTTATGCTATTCGAAATCAACTCGAGGAGAACAGACATTGTAACATGTTGTAATTTTTTTTAAAATTTGGTATTGACCTTCCTATATTTGAACCGAATATCGAACTACCTGACCTCTAGGCTAGAACTTTTACCTCTGATCAACAGAGGTTGATGATGCTAGTTTCAGAAGTTCAACTAGTGACTTCATCAGGTAGTTGTCCTTCCAATAACTAATTATTCCATCATTCTTTTCATGAAATTCGATCAGTCTTAATTGTATTTTTTTATAAGAAAATATATTATAAATTTTATTGCCATAAAGATGCAACCTCTTAATGCACAATGAAATTTATATCCAATCTTCTTTGGTTTGGAGCATTTGTCCACCATATGGTGGCTCCATTGATCGTAAATCTTATTGATGCTCACCAGAGACCTTACAGGACTTTTTTGTCCATAATATATATGTCATAATAAATAAAATATAATAATAACCGTGAGCATATTTTTTATATCATTATAAAGCCGCCAAGCTGAATCCGCTGTACAAAGAATGTCAAACTGATGGATTCCTGATTGAAGGAGCACATGGATGGACACCAACAATGTACATTAGATTGGTGCAAGATTTTGGACTGGAATGCGAGGTAAAAATAAAAAAAAATACAGTTTTAAAGTAAAGTAAGTTTATGTGGAAAAAGTACTAAAAATGTTTTATTATTTTTATTATAATGCCATTCCACCAAGTATTGACAGTGAACACCTTAAAAGTGAACAGTTTTAAAGATTTAAAATAGTGTTGCAATATGAAATCAGGCAATTATTTTGAGATAAGCTCGTTTATTTCTAAGCTAGTTTATCCGAGTTCTTCTGGAGGGTAATGTCAATAATGCTAAGAAACACTGGTTGTAAGTAAATAATGATGAGTGTAATGTTGCATTTTTTAAGATAAGCGAATTAACCAACAAACAGCAGTGCAATATTAATCTTATCAATAGAATATAAAAATTCCTGAGAATTTTTGCAAATTTATAAGTGTCCTATTATCTGTAAATAATGAAATACTTTGCTGTTTAAATTTAATTCACTTTTCCACCACACATCACAAATAATTATTAATACAAGCAATGACATTGGCGACGATTGGCTAAATCCATATTACTATTAATTTTCTAGTATATAAAACGTTTGAATACCGCGCAAATAAATCATTAATAATACATATGTCCCAGATACCTCATGTTTTTGAGGGGAATAATTTTGCTTAATATACACTCGAATTCGATATTTTAAAAACCTATATTGACTCAGTATAGATACTACACTTATTCATCAAAATATTGCTTATATTCCATTGGAATACAAAGTATTTGATTTCTTAAATTTCTTTCGACATCCGTCTCCGCTTGGAATTCAAGTGGTTAAATAATAATATAGAGAAATTATATTTTGCTTAGAATGCCTTTCAAATAAGTGAAACGCATCACACAAAAACACAATAACAGAGTTATTAATTTCTATCAAATCGGCTTAGTGTATCAAGTATTCTTTTGATTTATAGGTGGCTCAACACTTGGCTATGTCGTACGGCGATCGCGCATTTGCTGTTGCAAAGATGGCTGCTTTAACCGGCAAACGTTGGCCGATCATTGGACGTAAAGTACACCAGGAGTTCCCCTATATTGATGCTGAAGTTAGGTATTGTAAACTATGATATCAAATATACACAATAATTATTAACGTTCTACCTTAAATCTCACAAAAGAAAAGTCTCACAGCTGTTTGAGACCTGTAAGTCTATTTGCTTCACAATTTGAGTAAATGGTTTAGAAATATCACTTCTGGAATAAAATGTTAACGTCATCATTTTTAGTGAAAGAACAATTTGTCAATGATAACCTTGCTACATTTCATTTGTAAACATTGTTTCAAAACTCACAATCTGTGTTACAGACAGTCAGATAAATATATATGTTGTTGTAGTGTCTTGTAATGTAGCTTTGTAATTAAAATTCCAGGTACGGTGTTCGTGAATATGCCTGCACAGCCATCGATATGATTGCCAGACGTCTTCGTCTCGCTTTCTTGAACGTTCAAGCAGCCCAAGAAGCTCTTCCGGGCATTATTGACATCATGGCTGAAGAACTCAAGTGGTCCAATGATGAGAAAAAGGTATAAATTTTGTATTTGTACTCTATCAGCAATATCCTCATAAATTCATTGCCGGTCCCGTAGGCTTTTCTGACTTAGTTTCACGGTTAAGAGTTCATATCCTTGAATGGATACTTTCACACATGGATATTGTTCACTTCAGATCCAGTAAACAAAGGTATCAGAGTCATAAATATGCAAGAGAAAAGTCGATGTAAAGAGCGAATTGAAAAACACTATTTCAAAATCTATGATGGATGATATTGAATGTGTTGTTTATGTCTTTAGAAACAAGAAAAAGAGGCCACCGAGTTTCTTCAAAATGAAATGGGACAGATGGTGAACCGCGCCAGTCGAGATAAGATTCCCATCAACCTCACCAAAGACGAGATCCAGTTGTACATCAAACGATTCCAGATCATCGATAAGGACAGGAAGGGATACGTTTCAATCAATGATATCAGAAGAGGTCTCAAGGTATTCACTTGTCCACAAATAAAATACAAAATAACAAAAGGATGTCGTCGACACGTATTGTACTTTCGTTTTGGCAATTGCTAAAGTTATCCCACTCTCTTTTTATTTGCACTGACAAGTAAGATTTATGAATCTACGAAAAGTATTATGTATGTTTTTTTTTTAATATTTAAATTTATTGCCATTATAGTTGTGCCAGTATAAAAATAAATAATCGAAATCTCTGTGTCATTTGTATGGTCACATTTTTTTAAGCATGATAATAATATTGTTTAAAGTGGCAGTCAAATATGCTCTAAGGGGAAGGATTGTGGAATATATCACAAAATTTGATTTATTTTTTGATTTATTTGATGAGAAAATTACTAGATTACAAGTTTTTTTATGTTACTCAAAATTTTAAGTGAGGGAAAAGATTTTATAATGAAATGTCACTTTGTAGGTTGGGGTTACCAAAAAACTTTGTGTAGTGTCATTTTTGGATAACCTTGTCAACCATGGTTATCAATTGACCAAGCTGTTTAGACTTTTGAATAGTTGCAGAATAAAAATATTAACATAGGAATTATTTAGCTGAGAAGAGGATCCAATTCACCTGTGCTATCGGTATGAAGGTTCGATTACTTCGCAGGATTCAGCAGATGTGTCAGAGTGCAAGATATTTCAGTGTATGCTTATTATCTAAATTAAAATTGCCTTGCAAAATCTTTTAGGAGATGGGAATGACATTCAAAGAAGATGAAATGCATTTCCTATTAAGCAACATTAATACTACGTATAACGGACGGATGGAGTTGTCTGATTACTTCCAGGTAACAAATTCGCTTCGGGGAAAGGGGGCTGTGAATGTCGCTGTTTTGTCATCATTTTGTCATAGAGCTTCGTCAATTACAATGAAAACATCAGAATTTTTTATTATAACGCTTTTCGTGAATATTAAAACGTGTTGACGCATGTGGCTTGTAAAAATCTAACTGAAAAAAATGATTGGTTTATTGACGACTTAAATTTTTTACTAAATTAGATTTGCTATGAAATCGAAATTGATTAATTCTTAGTCACTTAAATAATTACTTGGGATAACTTCATTATATGGTTTCTGTTGATTAAAGTTGATTATATAGATATATGCTTGTAAATTCTTCTATTCACAGTATATTTGGCAATTTGAATCGTTCAAATTTAATATTGAAATTCCACCAAGCACCTTCAGTCGAAATCTTAATTGTATTTTTGGCATATTAATATTCGAGTAATATTGTATCTAATTCTTGAAATTTTGTGTGAGTTTTGACGGCTTGACAGAGGAAGGGTTTATAACTTGATTTTAATATTGATCAGACTAGTTACGCTCCTGAATCGCGTCTTTACAGTGTTAGGCGCGAAGGTAATAAACCTGTGCTCGTCCACATCCTCGGAGATGTTTCTACGGAAGCAATATAATACGAATATTGTGCTGTTTTCATTGCGTTGTGGGCTTCGAAATGTCACCGTATAATAACACTGCGGGCAGAGTTTGTATTACATTGTATAAAATTGTGTTTCACAGAGCTCCGGGGAAGAAGTTCCTGGTGAAGAATTACACGAGATTCTTAAAGAAATCGACACAAATATGAACGGACAAGTAGAATTGGACGAATATCTACAGGTTAAATTCAAGACTTACCCCCAATCATAATTTTACTTTTTTTGCTCGTTATATACTAATTTTGGTAGATTTTCTTTTATATATTTTGTTAAATCATTTATGATATAAATTTTTATGCGTGCCGAAATTGCTTTCAATGATATTTGTGACTTATGCATGAATCTTTTTACCTAATGCTTTCTTGTGAAGTTTATTTTGTAACCAAAATTCTCTTGATGTTTATTTGACAGATACCTAAGTAAATAGTTTTCGTTGTAACCGGTTGCTGAACGTCATTGATCTGCAATGCATTTATTGAAAAAGATTAGATGCTATATATATGTTACGTTGAATCTGTGAAATTCTTATTATATGAAATAGGCAAATGACTGCTGATGGTATGAATTGGAATTCTTAAAGTATCAACATGAATGATTGAATAAGTCATTTTGACAGTTTAAGAATTTAACTTGATTTTTTTATTATCAAGTTTAATATAAATGTTTTAACTGTTTCACATTGCGTAAATCACGACTGAACATTTGGCTATTTCATGTACGAAGCAAAAAGCTTACACTTTTCATGAATACGTAAATTTTTTCCTATTTCACAGATTTGATGTAACAACTTGCAAAAGTAATGCCGTGTGTTGTGCACATGAAATGAATGACGAGGTTTAAAGTTACAATATTTTAGAATTTAAATTATCATAATTATTGATTGAACGGCGAAAGAAAGTTGAATGTAAATCATCTGTAAATTATTTATTTTTTTACACGAAACTGCCTGTGATCTCCGATTAAATCGTTTTTGTCATAGATAGTAAGACACTGTAACTTGTTGAACTCATTTATAACTAACTATATTCTATGTTAGTTTTTTAATTATTTAAATCAGATTGGATTAGCTTTAGATAGCTGCTTTTTACTTAGTTGCTAGACATCTCTTTTCCAGAGAAAGTTTGGATAGGATAGGGGTGGGATAGGACTAGTGGTTAGTCAATCGCTCTCACTACGCCATGTTTTTTAGGATTAGGATTTTTTAGGATTTTACAGATTGTGTGGTAGGGATTTTAGGTATGACAGAAATCCATAAATCAGTTTATGAAACTTCCAAAAGCCGGAATCCAAACTTTTGAGATCTGGAAACTAAACCAACAGTGTTGACCACGGACCTCAAATTTTTTCCGATCATGATGACAAAGTTTTTTTATTAAAATATTAGTATTTTTCATTGCTCATTGCGCTTGATCTATATTAGCTTGCTTCGCCTCCTCGTTACAACCCACAAACGGAGTGTAAATCCTGTTGATTAGAGCAGTGCTTCCCAACCATTTTCATTCCACGGACCCCTAAATTTGAAAATAATAATCTACGGATCCCCAATTTTTTTTTATTTTTCATGTTCATATTTTATCACAAAGAATGTTGAAAGAATGAAAATTTTCGCAAACCCCAAGTAAGAAAGCACTGGATTAGAGTTCGAAAATATTTATCAACCCTGTTATGACATAGTATGTAGACAACTGATGAGATTTTGCACTGTATAATTTAAAACTTTCATGCTAGCATTGGCCAATAACACCAGTATTAAAAGCACTTTTGATTCTTGCATGTTCCTCAGGTAGGTTTATAGATTTAATATATTTTGCCATTGTCATGCTTCTTCTAATATTGGTTTAAGTCTGTGATCTAACACGCTTTATATATACAGTGGAACCCCCAATTACACTACCCCGAATTATGCGCTGGCTTGAAATATTCGCCGCAAATCCCCCAATTGAACGGTCGACTTCCATTCTCGTTGCTACAAGACGGTCGTCTGTGCGGCGCATACAGTCAAATGTCGGCTAGCGTCAGTGTATTGAACACGTGTCAGGCCATTTTATCACTTAGTAACTAAATATTTCGTCTATATTTTATTTTTTTTTGCAAAACTAAGGGAAATCTATGTTTTGCATTTTTCACGGAAAAAACAAAATCCCTAATTTTGTACGAGATTCACTCCCCCAATTACACATTACCCTGAATTACACTGTTCCGACTTTAGCGTAAATGGGGGTTTTACTGTACTTTTAATTCTTACATGTTCTACAGGCAGGTTTATAGATTGAATATATTTTGCCATCATCATGCTTCTTCTAATATTGGTTTAAGTCTGTGATCTAACACGCTTTATATAATATATAGGGTATCGGGTGTATTGGTTATTATAACATTACATTTTATCATTGTATGCAATTTTGTATTCATCGAAGAAACTTTTAAAAGTATTGTATGTAACCACTAATGATTATTATTATCTGGATACCCTTGAATAGTCTGGAGACGCTTGTTAAAGCATATATCCTTACGATAATTATTGCAAGCTTAATAAAATGTACTTGAATGCATTGTTTGAATTGTCTTTGAATTCAATGCCTTTTTTTTATTACTTAAAGGCTATTTACGGTCAATTAAAATTTTCAGGGTTGTAATGTAAGAACCACTTCGGTTTTAACTATAAAATACAGCAAAGAACATATGAACCCTTGAGAAGTGAAGTGAGATAAGTAGTAAAATCATACAACTTTTTTATATGACTTATACAATCGTGTCTTTATTTGGTATTTTGGCGGATTGCATGTTTTTATTTACTGAGCTCACTTCACTTTGATTATACTTTAAGATATTTAGAGTATTGTAACTTATGTAACTTGTTTTTTTCCTTCAAATACCACTTGGCTCACTTCACCTCTCAGGGGCTCATATAATTTTTAATTAAATAAAATATATATTGATCTATAATAGGGTTCTTAAACCAAAGTAATCAATATTTTTTTTGGCCAAAGAATTCACATTTACCACCGTTACAGTGAACTAACTAATCTTATATTCCGATAGATGATGTCCGCCATCAAGTCAGGTCACGTAGCGTACTCCAGATTTGCTCGAATGGCCGAGATGGAAGAAGCTCACCACGAGAAAGAGAGCCTCCTCAAGAAGATATCGGTCGAACGAAGCGGAGGCGGCCTTTAAGAAAATACCCTTATATTATATAATTTAGCCAATGATTTTTACCAACATTACGAAGCTATCTAAAAGACACATTTTCTATACACGAGAGATTAAATATTCATCTTGAGGTTTATTTATTATACCCGTAATTAAATATCCGAATGATTGTCGATGATTTTTAAAATAAAATATATATGTACAGTTTATTATGTAAAATTTTCGATTGAGCCAACATGATTTTTATAATTGAGCTGTGATCAAAATTATTTTTCCTATGTATTTTGTAGATTTTGTATTAATACATTAAAATACATTGAAATTTATATGAATCTGTTATCACAGCTTTTTGTCCAATGTGTGATATGTGTCAAAAGTTTAAGAATTCTCACATTTTTTATAAGTATAAAATAATATATTTTCCAAATTTTTATAAAACATTACTATAAATAAGAAATTTTAATCACGAATTTACATAATTAAAATTGATACCATTCATATGATATAAACATCGAGTACCTTTGCCTAGTGTGCGTTTTGAATATTTTGTTTAGAACAATCATTTTAATGAACTATCCTTTGACACTGTCATATTAATTGAAAACTTAGGATAACCATTAAAATAGATTTTTCATAATTACGACATTTCTGAAGACTGCATGTATAAAATAATACATATTATTCATCTTTAATATCGCCATGTATTTATTTTTCCTCTTATTTATTATTTATCGTAAGCACACTTTTTTATGATTGTTCCTTGCAACACTCAGCTGAACAAACGATTTTGTATGCTCAAAGAACATGCTTAAAATACAAGAAATATATGTTTGGCATTGATAAGATTATTTTGGTGCTATTAATGATTAATTGTATTTCTTTTCTGTAGCTACAAATCTTACATTACACCAGTATTACCAATTGTACACATAAAATAAATGTTTTTGACATTTCATCAGTTTTTTTATTTTAATCCTTCTCTTTTGTTGTGTTAAATATTTGCTCGACTAGAAAACGTTCCTGAACAATTTATAGTTTAAAATTTTTAAATTTAAAACATTTAGCATTACAGCTAATGATAACCGAAGCACTAAATATTTAGAAACTTTTAAAGTCACTAGTGATCAATTCAACGAACAAGGAGACATCACAAAGATCCATGATGCCCCGAAATCTCAAATATAATATTGAAAATACCCAAATTTTACAGACCTTATTGAGAATTGAACCTAGACCGGCATCTTGAGAAGTCAGTTCAAGTTCATCTTCTTGCACTTCAACGCCTTGATTAATATGATTATAATGATAAAAGTATAAATAATAGGAAGGTAAGACATTTTATGACAAAATGTGACGACGGTGGTCTAAAAAAGCGAGTGAATCGTTATTTTCATATACAATGAAGAAAGCAAAAGGCTTAACAGTAGCATTTTTCATTTAATATTATATATAGGTAAAAATTAAGAAAATTATTAACGCAGACAGATTGATTTCTACAGAGTTAGTAATTATTTTTTTATTTAACTTTTTTTTTTTCAATATAATGCCAATGCCAAAATACTTTATATGAGATAAACTTGGTGAGAATTTTTATAAGTCACTCGAGACAAGAGAGATCACAAACATCCATGCCGAAGATATAAAATTTTAATTAAAAAAAAAATCCCTTGGAATTGCCGCCTGATTGATAAGGCAAAAGGTCATTCCAACGAAACAGCATAGGGTGGCAGTAACGCATCTTATGTTCACCTCTACAACAGCAGACTTTTAAAGACTGCAGGCAGCGAGGACTAGAGCATCCAATCGAGGACTCTTTGTGATCCCAGGATTTCAGATTTCTACAATTTTTAATCTCAGGATATATTATTTAGCATAATTTCATGTTTTACTTTTTTATTTAGCTTAGATATTTTTAATATAAGAAAAAAACAATATCTGGAATTACAGCAAACGGCTAAGGCTTTTTTTTAATCACATGAGATACAATTAAATGGTTATTGGTCATCGAGAAGAAACATCCAAGATCTCAAATTAAGATTATTTTTATTTGATGTTAAATTTGCCGGGACTTGAACCCAGACCCACCTTATCGTTAGAGTAAAGCTCCTACCACTAGACCACAGGAGCTGATAAAAAAATGTATATTTTAAAATCAATTTTTATCCATTATTGGCTGCAATTGGTTAAAGTCAGAGCCGGCTCGTGGCGTGTGCGAAAAGTGCGGCGTACATAGGCGCACAGGCGCCGCAATAAAATTTTAGAACCATCCACTCTATTAGTTTATGTTGTGAGAGGCGCCGCACACAGGTGCAGAAATCCTCTCGCTGGCACTGGTTAAAATAATAAAAAAATGAGTAGTGAAGATTTTTTAATTAAAAAAAAGAGAAAAAGAGAAAGAGTTCTATATTTTCATGCAGTATTTTTTGAGTAGTTTTAACATTAAATATCAATTTATTACTGGCGGGATACCGCTGATTAGGTATAAAATTGGAATTGATTGATAGCGACAGAAATTCGTAAAAAAAAGTCTGCTCTTGTCTACGGTAGGAACAAAATACGAGAGGGAGTCTTTCAAAATTTAAAGCAAAATTTAAGAAAAAGATACAGTGCCGGCGCTACATGCAAGGCGACCAAAACAATGACTCCTAAGATAATTTTATAATTAGAACGAAAGAATACAATCTTGCCTTAAGCGGCTAAATGTCTAGCGCCGGCCCTGAAACGGTATATAAAGTATGCTCGGAAACGCGTCTTTGACTGCAAGCCCAAATAGATTAATTATTGGTTTCAATTATAATAATCGATTTACAACTCGAGTTCAGACTTTCGTTCATTAGTGATATATTGCAGATTAAGAACCTGTGGTTGAAGTACATTTGAGAAATTAGGCTTCCATTTTTTATCAATCACTGATGCAGTAGCGTAGCAAGGGGGGGGGGGTGCGGTTGGGGCGGACCGCCCCGGGCGAAACATTTTTGAGGGCGGTATTTTAAAAAATAAATACAATATTTGCGAGAAATTGTATTTATACATTTGTGGTAAAAACTCCACATTCATAGTGTATAAATAGTTTAAGTGAATTCAAGGATTGCCCCGGGCGGCAGGACCCCTTCCTACTCCACTGCACTGATGTTCAGCGGTTCCGGGATTATCTGTCCGAAAACGACATTTGCTAAGAGGCTTGTAAAAGATATGACGCTAGGGCTTGTCTGTTTTCGAAAACCGGGTTTGAAAACCCGTCGTTTCAAAGCTTAATTTGCGATGTTCGAAACCCGGTCTTTTTCAACTTAGTAATCCGGTTTAAAATAACATAATTTTTTTTATAATTTAAAATAAAGCGTTCATTTTTTTATTTGAAACTGCTGTGTTTACAAATAGAACAAGATGAAATATGTAGTTGAATATTCCGTATTCAGTATACATCAATGAATGCGCTGAAAAGTTAATTTTGAAAATAATTTTGCTGAGCATTTCGACTTAATACTATATACACTTCTCTAGTTCATAAAACTATTTTTTTTACCATGTCCGCTCCCAATGTGGAGCATATGGACTCCTAATGGAGTTTATCTCTGGAGCTCAGTTGCTCAACCTCTCTTTTTCCAAAGAGAGTAGGAATAGAAGGATAGGGTTAGGACAGGACTAGTGGTTAGCTAATCGCTCTCGATACGCCCCGTTCATAGGATAGGATGGGTGGGAGGGGGGAATTCAAGATATCACATTCACCCATGCCTTTGAACAGAAATTCATAAATCTATTGAAAAATCAATTTATAAAACTGCCCGTACTGGGATTTGAACCCGTGACCTCCGTAGCCGAAGCCAACGATGTTGACCACTCGACCACACAGGCGGCAAAAATTAAATACCACACAATAAAGGCCGAATATTAAACAACAAAACATTGATCTTTTATTCATTGAATTAAGAACTATACACCCAACATCCATTACATAGGGAAAATGTATTAGGAAATTTCAATAGCCAAATTAGGTTATCACTGGACTGGCGGTCGATCAGTGGAAGTTTTGTATTTTGTAGAAACACATTTCATATAAGAGAAACACCGAATAAAATGAAACTACTTTTTCAACCGGTTTCTTTACAATTACGTTTTTTTGTATAAGCCCTAAATGTTACCCTCTAAATTGAAAATAAAGCGATCGTTTAAGTTCAATTAAGTGCTCCGACATAATCAAATTTAGTGCTCGCTTAGAAATTGACTGAGATAAGTTTCTGATTTCAATATGATTAAATAACTACTAAAATGCCACTACGTTTTTTTAAAATAAGCAAATCATTTTTCAAGCAATTCAAATCTCATTTCACTCTGATCATTTTTTTTTTGCGTAAAAGTTATATTTGAGATTAGTCATAAGAAATTGGGAGCAGCAGAACCGATGTGTACTCTTACAGGGTCGGCTTTAATTTTTTCTGGTATAGTCCAGAAAAATTGTGGCGGAAATTATTGACAATAGTATTTTTTTGATAATTTACGAACCGGAATAAAAATTGTGTTTCTTGCGTGAGACTCGTGCTACTTTGCGGATTTCACGAGCAGGTAGGCGGCTACGGTGTATTTCGGATAAACTCGGGCCCTGCATGACTGGATGACGAATTTGCACCCCCGGACGATCGAAATTGTGAAATAAGTGTGCAATTTTTATTTTTTATATATTGTTTAAATTTTTTATTTTATTATTTTCTCTAGCATCCTCCCTGGTCGAAACAGACACGTAAACGTCTATCAATATGTCATTGATTTTTTACAGTTAAGCAGCAAATAAATACACTTGATAAAACGACGTATACTTGGTAACTCTACAACACCACAGTACCCCCCCACCCTTTTCATAATGCCAATGTTAATAAAAACACAACATTCCTTTGTACTTTATTCCACTTTATTTAAAAGGTCAGGACCGGTTTCACTTATTGCGAGCATTGTTATGTATACACAACATTATAGCATAGAGTACTATGTTAAAATATCTATGACAACTTATTGTAACAATAAACCAATATCGATATCCAATTCCTTCTTCAAATCTAGCCAGTTACAATCGAGAGTTCAAATCGAAACGTCTTACTACGAAGTAGACACTTCTCGACTAGGGCATCCAATCCCGTTCAATTTTCTAACCGATTGACACGGCCGCGATCCCGGGATTTCGGGATTGAGAAATTTTGAGCAAATCCCGAAAATTGACACGAAATTGGCAAATTCAAGATTTCAAATTCCTCGGTGAGCTAGAAAAAAAAAACGAGGTTCTGTGAGAATCGGGGAAAAGTATAGCGAATTGAGGATTTCAAATTCCTCGATGAAAAAATCTCAATCCCGGGATTGAAAATTAATCAATCCCGAAATTCCGGGATTGGAAAATGGCTCCGGGGTTGGATACCTTATTCTCGACGTTCGATATTATTTTGATTAATAAGATTAAGTGATTTCTTCAACTGAATGAGCTGTCAGTTGTCTATTCTCGCAATGAGCGAAACCGGTCCTGACCTTTTAAATAAAGTGGGATAAAGTACACAGGAATATTGTGTTTTTATTGATATAATGCCTTTCCACCAAGTATTGACAGTCAACACCCTAAAAGTGAATAATGTCAATGCGTTCATTATTTTCGAAGGCATCTTATAGTCGTCGATTCCGCAAAATGCAGAATGGAATACATAAGGCTTCGTCTCGGAGGCTCGATGTAGATCGTAGAATATAGATACTTTGATTGGGAGTGTTAAGGAAATTAGCGTAAGGCGGAGTGAGTAGGCGGGGCGGAGGCGTGTCGGAGGGCAGGAAACGAGGACAGGAGTCTGGGAAGGGGGCGGGAAGGCCACCCTCCTGGACATCGCCAGGAAAGCTCCGGTTCAAAAGTTTACTAGGCAGGGGGAAAAACTCACCCCTCCGAGAAATACAATGATTCCTAGGTCCTCCTGAGAGTGCTAAGCCGCTCCCCCATTTAAAAATCATTCGAGTTCGTTTTATATTCTTTAGTCAGAAAGGGTTTTCATTTCATCTTGTTTCGCTATTATTAATAATTTTGTTTTCGAATTATAATACATTTGAATTTTCATAAACTAGTCAAAATTGACTTAAAAGGCCTGGGTTCCGTCGACCGATAAAGACTCTCGAATAAATATTTCAACCATTGGCGGATCCAGAAATTGTCCAAGGAAGGGGCCATTAAATTCGAATCATACAAAAATAATACATTAAAAAATAGATGATTTAAAAATAATATATCTATATAAAAGTAGTCGATACATAATTAAGTATGTATTCTATAAAACATCGTAAACTAAACAATTAAAGATCCCATTTCACAATAAAGTTTTAATAAAGTAGAACAATGAAGAAAAAAATCTCCTCAGGAGGAGGCCATGGCCCCCATGCCCCCCCTCATTGGATCCGCCAATGATTTAAACGGTGGTTATTTTTTAGAGATTTCATAAGTAAAGTTAGAAATAAAAACATTGAGATGACTTTGTATGGCAAATTGCGAAATCCCATTTTATACAACAGTGAGGACAGATTACCCACAACTCGCACATATAAATAATTATTTGATTGCAAAAGGATTTCAATAGGTGCCAGGAAAACACTTTTTTTCGATAACAAATCTACTAAGACTACAAATCAATACAAATAACAATGCACCAGTAACACCCATGTCTTCAAACGTTGAATGGAAAAAAATAACATTTGATATTGACAATGCTTGGTGTCTGGACCATTTTGATCGCTTAGTGTAGCAACTACAGCTGATCTAAAAATGTCAATATTAAATTTATTTATTATTTATGGCGTTAAATTTAATGTTCAAATCGTCATAATGTTCAATAAACAAAAAGGGGTGACGACAATCTTTCTTTCACTTTTTTTTTAAATAATCCCTACATAACCTGTTTTATGTAAACATGATACGCGAACTACCCATAACGATTTTATTATATATCACATGCGGCATATACAGAAAGGGTTGGCCTGAAAGACTGCCATGGCCATGACTTACAGGGGTCATTTCAGTTTTTTCATTGTTATTTTTTTATATCGTATATATGTGAAAGCCAATGCAGCAAGGAATACATGAATATTTCTTAAAATGATATAATCGATAATATATCGAGAGAATGATCGTTTAGTGCAGGGACGGTGAAGCTTTTAATTTCTAAAGGCCACATTCATTTATCTGATTCAACATACGGCCGCAGTAAAGAAAACGTTGACACACCCCACTTTTTTCCGACTGTCGAATATAATATAATGGGTTAATTACGCTCTTTTTCCCAACGCTTGCGTATAATTTTTTGATCAAAGTGAATATTTTTATCAAGTCAAGAAGCCGCATCAGAGTAGCTAAGAATCCGCAGGTTACCTTCCACTGGTTTAGTGTACTAAAAAGAGTTAAAAACAAAAACGTCTTAAATGGTGGCACATTTGTCATGAAACAAATTTGTGTATCGCTCATACATTATAATATTATATGTATACATTAGCGGATCTAGGGGAGAGGCCATGGAGGCCAGCCCCCCCCCTCTAAGGAGAATTTATTTTCTATTTTTATAATTTATTAAAACTTTGTTGTGAAATAGGCTCTTTAATTGTTTAGTTTACTATGATTTATAGAATACATACTTAATTATGTATCATGTTTATTTGATTCAAATCGAATGGCCCCCTCTTGGGACAATTTCTGGATCCGCCACTGTATATATATCTGGACTAATATATCGATTTTTTCAATGAAAATATGTAATAATACCACATGAAAAAAGCCGGACCTTTGGCCGAGTGGTTGACCTCGTTGGATTCGGTGACGATTCTCGCAGATTCGATTACGGATAATTTAAATAAATCGATTTTTAATCGCTTTGTGTACTTGTGTTCGGATGCATTGATTTCTCTGCTGTAAAAAATGGCCCTGCCCTAGCCCCATACTTCTATACCAATGGCGGATTGAGCACACGAGATGCCCAGGCGCAATACAATTTGGAGACCCTGTTTTTCGGATATCATAAAAACGCTAGAAAATCCCATGTCAAATAAAATAAATACATGTTAAAATCTAAGCAAAATATATATGAGATATATAATGTGAGATATTTTTGAAGGCCCTAAAATTCGGAGGCTCCAAGCGCGCGCCTCATTTGCTTATAGGTTAATCCGCCACTTTTCTATCATTATTATGTTTAAAAGAGAAGATGAAAGATTTAGTAACAATCTGTTTGAATTAACCTCAAATAGAGGCTTAAACGCTCAAAATTGGGAGAGGACATGGCTTTGAAAAAACTCTCGGGAAGCTTTTATTTGCAAAGTATTTTCTGACATTATAAAAAATGTAATACTTTCTTGCCAAAATTCAAAATATTCAATGGGACAGGAGATCGAAAAATACGCGTGTTTGGGTCTACATTTTATCTGAAAGGCCCTGAGCAACGTTCCCTCTAATTTTTCTATTGTGTGTGTGGACCATCAATTTGAGTGCACTTAAAAAGTGTGCACAAATGTAAAAATTTGGTGAAACAAACTTATTTTTACAATATTTCTATGTGCAGCCTTGTGCGTTGATGGAAAAATGTATGCGGGAACATTTTGGGAGGTGTGCGCGCACACACGCGCACACCTTAGCGGGAACATTGGCCCTGAGTATAAATAAGTATGATACCTAATAAATTAACCATGTTCGCTCCCAATGTGGAGCATATATCTTAGTAGAGCTTATATATTATCTAGGACAGGACTAGTGGTTAACTCATCGCTCTCGCTTTGACTTGTTTTTAGGATCGGTTGATAAGGAAAGAGTTACAGACAGTGGCGAGATGGGTCTGAAATATTGGTTACTAGGAGTCAAAAGGGCCCACCTACGGCAAAAATAAATACTAAATATATAAGAACATATAACTGAGCCCATTTGCCATCGGGCAACCTGGCAATGTGGCAAGTCCGCCACTGATCAGACAGTGGCGGATCAAGCAGATGAGAGGCCCCAGCCGCAATACAATTTGGAGGCCTTGTTTTTCGTATAAAATAATAAAAATATATTAAAATCTGACATTTACCACTCCACCACGGAGCCAACAAATATTTAAAAAAATAAAGATACCGTTCGAGCGAGTGTATTTTTTGTAAAATCGAATGTTTGTTAATAAATAAATTATAACTGGAAATGCAATAATTGCCGCCTGTGTGGTCGAGTGGTCAATGTCGTTGGCTTCGGCTACGGAGGTCACGGGTTCGAATCCCAGTACGGAGAGTTTTATAAATTGATTTTTCAATCGATTTATGAATTTATGCTCGAAGGCATGGATGTATGTGATTTGTTGAATTCCCCCCTCTCACCCATCCTATCCTATAAACGGGGCGTATCGAGAGCGATTAGATAACCACTAGTCCTGTCCTAGCCATATACTACTATTCCTACCCTCTTCGGAAAAAGAGAGGTTGAGCAACTGAGTAACAAGCAGTTCTCGTAGAAACACTTCTGTTGAGATAAACTCCATTAAGAGTCCATATGCTCCACATTGGGAGTGGACATGGTTTAAAAAAATGCAATAATATTATCCATTGCATTAAAAGTATACATACATTTATAATCACCGTTTTAGTTAAGTATTGAAAATTAATGTTTATTATGAAGATTGATTTGTCTCTTGAATCCCTATTTTTTTTAAAAATAATTTATAGGAAACTCTCAAACTTCAGTGGATGGCTTGAATAAACATCAACGCCCCTCGCAGTCCACACCCCACGGGTGATTTATGGGTTGATTATTTATTCACTTTGGCGGGAATTCCAAGAGTACCAACTATAATACATTTTCATCCCTATTTATTTCACATGCAAGGCGTTAAGAAAATTTCGTGATTTGATGGGGGCGGCAACATGAAGGTAGAATAAAGAAAATGTATTTACTTATATTGCAGTATTAGTTTTCGTATCGAGACTATATCGACTGTGGAAAGGAAAAAGGACGTAACCCTCAATTTTCCAAAACAGATTTTTTTCGATAATCACAATGTATATAACTTGACACACATTCCATCAAAAGGATGGAAGCTGAAAATGCCGAACTAGTATCTATATTTAGCTTTTAAGTTTGAAAAAAATGACCTTGTATAAAATTAAAACCAAGAAAAAACACTGAAATAAAGGTTTTTCCGAGACAATTTCTATAAACAATATTAGGTTATGTCAATTAAACACCATTTTAGAAGTATCCGTGCACTTCAAGGTTGTGTATAATTCATAATTTGTATATGTCACAAAATCATCAAAACACGTTTTTAGCGCCTCCTGTAAAATTTAATATGTGTGGGTTACGTCCTTTTTCCTTTCCACAGTCGATATGAAAATGCACACTTGGTAGGCCGGTAAATATTGTACAGTAAGTTCATTTTTGAGATGTCATCAATCTAGATTGTCCAGTTCACCTGTCAGACAGATCCAGAAAACCTGTTTGAATGGTCACCATTAATCAAGTATTATTCGTCTACGCCCGAGATTTATATATTTTATTAATTATTACCAGATTTTCAGAATAATTAGATACTCGGGTCGGGTTCAAAGACATTCGTGTGATAAACAGGGCTGTGGAATCGGAATCGGGAGTCGTGGAGTCGGGGTTTTTGTCCGGAGTCGGAAAAATATTACGACTAGAAAAAGCGGTGGGCTGCTTATAAGCTAACAAGGGGCTCGCTTAGTATTAAAGCAATTCTTGGTGTTCTGGGGAAGGAGTGAATTTTTTTTATCACTCCTATGGAATTATATGCAATACAAATAAATACACAAAGAATTTAAAATGAGTGAATGGTATAAATGTTATGTTTGAATATTATTTTAAGAAATATAACCGCCCCTGCATATACAACGGGTGCATTGATCCAATGCCACATTGACCAGCCGCCACTGTATATATATATATATATATAAGCAGGGGTGGGCTGGATGGGGCTCGGAGGGGCTCGCGCGAACCCCTTGTTAAATTTTGCTAAGGTCGGCGATTGTTAATTTACGAAAAAACAATATTCTCAGATCAAATGAGTATATAACTGCAATTTTTAACTAACAATATTATCCAAAAGCTTCAATATAAACAGTAGTACATTTTTAGTCATTTACAATTAATAAGATTAAGCGAGCCCCTTGTTAACGTATTGGCAGCCCGCCGGTGTATATAAGGCGTTTTCTTTATTGTAAGCTAATACTTCGACAGATCGAATAAGATGTTTTGATAACGATGTGAAATAAAATCAATGATTTTTAAAGCAATTGAGACGCGACATTGTTGAGTTGTCAGTTTTTGAACGGCTATAAAACTGACGCATTCGACTTGTGACGTCACACGTCAGCATGTAGCGGGTGTGTCCGTAAGTTTTCCGCGGGGTGTCCCAAAAAAAGCGGGAGGGTTCGCTGGATAGAGTTGGGACGTATTGCAATCGAGAGGCGGTGGGCGAAACGAATTCGAAGTAGATCTACTTAATACATAGTCGAGGCAACACAGTGCCCCCATCTGACAGAATACATGGCACCGATTAAGAATTTATTACACTAGCGGGGCTCAAGTATGTCTCCCTGCTTTATTTAATTGATAAACATAATGCAAGATAAAAATGGTGATACGAAATAATTTTGCAATAAAGTAAAAAAAGCTATTTCGGCTTTACGCCACTACCGAAACTATTTTTGAATATCTACAAATCGACTGTGGAAAGGAAAAAGCACGTAACCCACAGTTTTTTTCATCGATAATCGCAATGTATCCAACTTGATAGACGTTCTATCAAAAGAACGTAAGCTGCAAATGCCGAATTATTAGTATATAAATTTAACTTTTAAGTTTGAAAAAAGTTGGGCCTGTCAAAATTGCAAACAGTAGAATAGACTTAAAAAAAGGTTATTCTTAAACAATTTATTAAATTATTTTTAGATTATGTCAATTAAACAATCCTGTAAAATTTTGTATGTGTGGGTTACGTACTTTTTCCTTTCCACAGTCGATATATAGATGTAAATAGTTTATCTAGTCGAGTACGTGGTACAGTGGTCAACGTCGGAAGCTTTGGTTACGGGACTCACGGGTTCGAATCCCAGTCTCAGCAGTTTCATAAATTTGGTACTGACTGAATAAATGAACTGAGATTTTCAAAATAGCTATCAACCAATAAATAAATTCCCGTTGATTTAAATACTTTGATATTTTAACATTATTTATAGTAAAGTTCTACGAAGGAAATGTTAATTTAATCAATAAATAAGTAATATTTATTTTTAATTCATGGCGTAGAAAATTCACCATAAATACCACATAATTTATTGTGAAGTTCATTTTACATTTGAAACCATTCTTATTAATCCATGTCCGCTCCCAATGTGTTGCGTATGGCCTCCTTATCGAGATATTTTTCTACTAGAATTGCTTGTCACTCACCCCTTTCTTTTCTAAGAGAGAATGGATAGAAAGGATAACCTAGTGGTCAACTAATCGCTCTCGCTGCGTGACGTTATTTAGAATTGGGAGTTAGAAGATTTTTTTCAGACATCACAAACATCAATGCCTTCGAACAGAAGCCTATACATCGATAAATCATGTATGAGTTTTAAATCGTACACATTAAAACGCTTTGAATAAACGTATGTACCAATATGAAATTTGAATTGGTTCACTAAGAGAGAAAGAAATATTCAAGGTGGTGTGACAAAACAAATGATTAGGTAGGTACATGCACATTATATTTATACTTAATCGGAGCATATCGCTTCTAGTTCTACATGGCCTTGCTTTAAATACTCTATTCATTTGATAATGTAAAAATCGTAAGAATCGTGTAAAAATCGTGGAAGATGTTGGTCACACTAGGCATCAACATTTCAATTTAAATAAACAATGAAGGTAGGAATGAAGATGATTCTTCATAACTCCTACTGCACGCCCATAAGTTTATTATGATATTGATAAGCGCTGCAAGCAGTGGCATAACTACAATGGCGCGGGGGTCGGGTGGATCTCCATAAATATATTTAAATCAAAATAATTAAGTCGAAAATAAAATCTACCCTGCCTGTCTTTCTACCAACTGGATAGAACCTGTTGGAAGCCACTGACCATACATTGCAGTGGCGTAGCTAGAGAGGGGGGGGGGTGGTGTATTTTCGAAAATAAATACAACAATTTTCGAAAAATTATATTTTTACATGAAAAAAATTAAGCCACCTGTAGTTAAAACTCTTAGCTCATAATAAAAAAATAATAAAAGTGATTAAAAACAAAAATAGAGGAAATATTGGGGGCGGCAAATTCAAGGACCGACCCGGGCGGACCCCTTCCTACGACACTGATGCATTGGATGCTCTCGGAGAAGCTAAGGGATGCTGGGATGATTTGGGACAAAGCAAAGAGACTGGTGGGGGATAGACTATCTCGGAGGGCACGTGTGGTGGCTATATGCCCCGAATAGGGAGCGGATATGGTTTAAAAAATCGATAACCTAACTAGTAAAGTCTTACCATGTTTAACGAAAATTCTCAAAAATCATAAGAGGCTTTTGGTAACATTTGCATGCGGGCTAAATGTAAAAATAAATATCCCTAACTAATTAACTTTTTACACAAATATCCATTGGCGTTGATTAAATTGATGTAAGATTTTTGAGGTCAACTTTTTGTCTAATTATAGGCAATAAAGGTAAAATAAATTCGTATAAAAAAATTGAAATGTGTCATTGTTCATCGATAAAACCGCAAGACATGTAGTTGTTTATTACAAGAGATACAACTTTACTACTACGCTACTAACAGCTGACGAGAATAAACCACATGAGGTACGATAAAGCCGCGGGCAAGGGAAGGGCAACTCGGTTCACATCTGCCCCCTACCAATAGTACCTCGGCGAGATATTTGAGGCCACACAACGACTTCGTATTTTATCTTTCGCCGCTAAAATATTACTTTCCTGTAAAAAATAGTCCGCAGCAAACGAAAAAAAAGCTATTTATTTAAAAAATAAATACGTGAAACGATGTAAATAATTTTTATTGTTTTAGTGGTGTATTTATTTTTTTTAAATATTTTATTTCTACGCTTAAAAGTGAGAATTTGTCAGCGGAGTAATAAAAGCCGAGAGTTAACGAACTTGAAACTCGGCCGCAGTCGGCGACTCACCGCTCACCACGCGTTTACGAACGTTCCGCAGTGTCGCGCTTTGGCTGTGTCCCGTTTAGTGAAATCATGTTGAACAAAGAAGTTATAATATTCGTAGTGAACCGAAAATCATGTCGACTGACTCAGTGAAATTGGAGTCGGAGTATATTAAATTGGAGAAAAGTGGCAAAGTAAGTACCGGGTGCGTGGTTTAAGGGCCTTTTTTCGTTTTGACGCCTTCGACATTGCGATCTGTTTTGCGCAGGGGAGAGGCGGGGCAAAAGGAGTAACTGGCTTTTGGGGCAAGGCTTGTGACGCGCGAGAGGTAGACACTGTGGATCTTGACTACTCCCTTTCAAAATCATAACTGATCGGTACGATCCTATACTTATCTATTTTGATTTGCACGGATGTTGTGTTTGTGAAGTGTTTTTTTTAATCATATTTTCTAAAGTCTATTTTCAACGGACGAACCATTAACGGTTGCAAAGAATAAAACAATATCCAGTGATTTACTGAAAGGTCGATTGCTTTACTGTGAATATAATGAAGATGTGAAAGTTTGACAGTCAAACGAAATAAACAAAACATTTTGGTTCAATGTTTTCTAGAAGTACCGACTTCACCGACAAGTTTTCTCCGCAATTTTTCGGTATTTGGTGATGTATTTTTTTTATTGAATACAAAGATTTTTTTCCGAAATTGTGAATCATTGGACGTTTTTCTTACAAAAAAGCTTTTTTAATGCAGGCAGTTGTGCGTCGTATTAGTTACGTAATACAATTCAGCATCGTGGCGGGCGCGCTGACTTTAAAAATAAATTGTTAAAAACTTTGTATAACAGTACATACTTGAAAATAGTTGTATCGCGAATTAAATTTATTTAAACAGTGACGGTCAGAGGAAAAATAACAATAATGCAGAAGTTTGTTTGCAGAATGCATTAACTTCAGATGTGTCGTGTTTTTCTTGGAAAATTTGGACGAAAAACTTGGGATAATTTCCCAAGTTTTATATTTGGCGGGTTCCCGCGACTTTGATGGGAGTGCCGATTGTTCTGGTTGGCTTTCGTTAACTGCTCGGGTAGGGCGCGGTCACTAAATGCGAGCAGAAGCACATCGCCGAGGCCTCTCCCTTCGTGAATAGGCGTGTCGAGATTGCATCAAATTTCTAAATTGGGAGGTGGATGTCGTGTGTGCTGGCAAAATAAACACTATCACTCGATCGGAATGATAAACTCCGCTATCATGAGTGTTAAGACGCGTCTGTCGCCGCCTTTCAAGTGCACAGGTTTTTGACAGTCAATCGTTACGAAACAATCCAATTTAAAAGCTGTGTTTTTCGCGGACTCATTGATTCATAATATTTCACAATTACGATAAAAACAGGCAAGATTTATTATAACACAATAAGCTAAGCTTCACTCAAAATATTTACCACAATAACACGCGATCTATTTTGACCTGTATTGTCCTTTTGACTGTTCACGTATGAAACCGAAATCATCAGTATTTCAGTTTCATTCCGATGCAACTTCGATTCTTTTCCAACTTATGAACACACTGTTTTTGGACAAGAAAATGAAATCGTTTAAATTATAACTTCATGCAAGAGATTTTCACCGTAAAATGTTTATATTTTACTTCACGATCACTAACGTCACTTTGACACATATAATTCGGAACTGTCAAACTTGTTTATTCTTCCCCTCGCGATAGTTTCTGTAAACAGTCTTATCTGTCAAATAACACAACGAACATCATACATAATATTGTATAAACATATGTCGATTATATGAACATTGGTTTAAATTAGGAACGTATTCCATATTCATCAAATAATTTTAACACCATACAATATTATCTGTGTGCACTTTCCAGTTTCCGATGATCTACATAACCTATATGCGCGATGTGTTTTTGTATAACACCGTTAGTTGTATCCAATGAGATTAATATCTTCATCTTATTTCGTATAATCGATGACTATAGTTCAGAATAATAGAATGTTTAACAAAAAATGGTGTGCTATGATATTTATATTTAGATGTTATTTTGCGATGAAATGTCTTCTTGAATAACAATCAATGACAACCTGTACTTACGCTGCTTTGTTTGCATGTCGTGTATTATGTCACAGATATATCCATAATAATATCATATACTGTCCCATTCTGGCAAGATATCACAAGTCGTGATTTATAGACAAACAGTAAAAACATCTATGTCAAAATTTGTACAAATATAATACATTTCAAGTAAAATAGAAACTTTAAATTCATGTATTAAGTATAGCTTTGATACATTCACAGCTATTCGTTGCTCAAAAGTAATATTACTGATAATTTTTTTACCATTACAACAGTGATATCCAAAAAAAATACAATAACGTTTCGTAGTGTAATTTTAGTTAAAAACCGTGTTTTTCTGTATTGATAATTCAAAATTAAACAATCTCTGATCAGAATACACTTAAAGAAAAAAATCTACACATTAGTCTTCTATATAATTCCTAAAAATATTGATTTTATAATAATTTATTGGTGTTCAATTCTGCCAGGAATCGCAAGTAGCTCCATCACCGTTGGCACTATTAGCAGCTACTTGCAGTAAGATTGGACCGAGTGCCGCTGCTGCTCAGATGGCACCCGGAAGTAATGTGCAACAGCAACAACAGCAGCAGCAAGTTCAGCAACAGCAAGTTCAACAACAGCAAGTTCAGCAACAGCTTCAGCAACAACAGGCCCAGCAACAACAGGCCCAGCAACAAGCTCAGCAACAGCAACAAGCCCAGCAACAGGCCCAGCAGCAGGCCCAGCAGCAGGCTCAACAGCAGGCCCAGCAACAAGCTCAACAAGTTCAACAACAGCAGCAACATGATGTAAACTCATCCCCAGAATTGAAAGAGACCACTGTACACTATACTATATCAGGTAAGTGATTTTTTAGAAACAAACCTTTTATCCTGGATGCAATAGTTTAGTGCTTAAAGTTCCCATATAATCTACCTAGTCTGAGTACGTATATTGATTTTTTAATTCATATATCAGTTGCCCGGATGCAAAACCTGGTATTGTGTTGTAAACGTAAAAAAATAACAAACAAGATGATTGATTTTCAACGCTAGCAATAATTAAATTTAACCAATGCCAGAGAATATTCATAACATTCAATTTACGTTACTGATTTAAAGCTCAAATAAGGCAGAATTATTTACTCACTACTTTGATCGAGTACTTGATTGATATGATTTTAACTGAACCTAATGGACAAAGTATTAGTAGTTATGCAAAATTACCGAAATACTTACTTACCTCTAAAATATGTTAACTGATTAATGCAGGACAGCAAGTCAGTAACTCTGGGGGCAACGATGGCGCCACCACGATACAAATGGCCCCCATGACACTGCATTCCCAGCCTCCGCAGCTGGTTCAACTTTCACAACCTCAGCAGCAGGTTCGGGTCATTAGCTCTGCCCTCGTACATCAACTGCAGGCGCAGGGTCTCACTGTAAGTATTGAATACACTTGAAAGTATCTTATTTGATGTGCATTGTGAAAAAAATAATTAACATTCAATTTCTTGTTTCTTGTTACTTGTTACAGGGAAACGAACTTAATGCTGCGATAGCTAGTGTTGCGCAGCTGCAGCCTCAACAGCCTCAGGTAAATCCATTATAAATGTAATTCTAAGTATTACATGCAAATTTCCATGCGACATTTTACTCTATCGTTGATATTTTTTCAGGTGATATCCCTACAGCAATTGCAGCATATGTTCCCGGGCAGCGTAGGCGTAGGAGAGAGCGTCCAAGTATCGCAGGGAGGTGGCCAGGTCGGAGGCGGGGGCGGCGGCGGCGGAGGAGGGTCCAACGTGTCCAATCAAAATGCACCGAAACATCCTGTCACCTTCACCCAGCAGCAGCCTCATATTTTATCAGTTCATCCTCTTCATCCTCAACTACTGCAGGTATTTCTAGTTATTGAGAATCTTTATTCACAGTTGGTATATTTGGTATAAGTGTCTTGTTTACGCACACTGTAGATACTTTTTAAGTTTGAAAATTCTTCTTCGGGTAGTCTTTGAAACAATTCATTGTATTCTTATTAATATGTTTTCTTTTTTGTCCATTAAAGCAACAGGGAAATATGTACAGTCCGTGCGTGATGCAGGGCGGCCAAACAATGCAAGGTATGCAAGGTATACAAGGCGTACAGAGCGTACAAGGGATGCAGGCTGTCACTGTTGATGGACAAGAAGCTCTTTTTATTCCGGCTTCAATGAATCAGGTATTTTACATTATATTATATTTGTGCGCATTTAAAATTTAATCAAGTTTCTTTTGTACAACAGTGTACCTTTGATAAAAAATTAAATATTCATATGTTTCTCTTTACTAGTATAGAATAGTTGTATCTGTTTTGCTTGATTTTTTGTCCAGCATACGATAAGTTCATGTTTACTGATAACTACCCCATCGGTAGTGTGCTCAGTGATTGAGCCAGCAGTGGAAACATCCAGAGGTCACAGGAACAAGGCGGTGCTGGTAGATTTAAAGTTTCGTTTACTGCTTCTGAGTTCTAAGACATATGTTCGACAAAAGCGGTCATTCAAAATAAACTTTGTGACCAACCGTAAAATATTAAGACAATACATTAGTGAAAATAAAAGTGTGATTATTTATCAATTCTTATTGGACTTTAAAAAAATAATGACAAATACCAGAAAAAGATGAAAGTGAGAACCGTAGACCAGGTTCCACTGTATATTATAACATCCATTAAACAATATTAAAATGCAAGGCTCCGATTGTGTTAAAAAAAGAACCAAAGAGAGGAGGTACTTTTGGTGTATCAGCTTCAGGTTTACCTGCGAGTGATTGGTGAAAGCCTGCAGTGTAGCCATAAGAATGTTCAAGACATGTTGAAATGAATTATCAATTAAAACTAACCACAGTGTCTTTGAATTTTAGAATGTCGGTATGGGCGGTGTGGGTATGATGGGCGGCCAGTTGATAAGAGCGCCGACTGTTTTACCTGCTGGACTTTTGCAAAATCTAGTACATCTTCCATCAGGTAATGATTGTTTTAGTCGATAATAAATCATACTTCATCCTGTGTAATTACTGTGGTCGTTGGCTGTATTTATATTGTGAAATTGCAATTCTGCTTACTTTTTTTGATAACAAAATCGATTTTTAACTCATTATTCTGTCATAAGGTGCGGGCTAATCTATTTCACACCTCTCTTTTGCTATATATCCAATTTAAAATGAATGCTTTATTAACCGTTTTAGGGCTAAACGTTTTTAAACAATAAACTGTGTATTAAATATTCCAAGTATAATGTCAAATTAAAATTTAATCCCAGTATATACATACGTAAATGGTCACAGATGTAGGTTGCATTATCTATACGAAAAGACATAGACACGTCCATGAATATGTTTCTGAAAATGTATTTCCAAAAGCTAGTTTTCTATTTTTTATTTTTTTTGAAAGATTATCTTTAGTGTTTACATTGTTTAATAAAAATATACTAAACTTTTTGTTAAGCTGTTCTGTGCCGTGCGAGATAAGTATGGCCGTACACGGAGGGCCGTGATTTTCTTTCAAAAAATAAAACCTAATAAATATGTACTTTTTGGACATATATTAATAGTACATCACAAACACTTACCATATAAATACACGATGGGTCATTTCCGCCATCATTTATCCAAAAACGTTTCAAAAACGAAAATTACCGCCACGTTAGCATAGCCCTGCTAGCGACAAATTTGAACACAGTGAAAAAAGCTCTTTTTAAAATCGATCTAATATAGATTACAAAACAATATCTTTGAAGTTTAAGTATCACAATATGATTACAAGAGATGTCACTATATGTATGATATTTTAAAATTATTAAATACGTTTCTTGTGGCCTTTATACCGCGTCTCAAGTACTGTGTGTAAACACATTTTGTATGATCGGCCCTACGAGCACGAAACTGTATGGCACGTTAACACGTCCGTGGCAGAGAACCGGTTAATATTAAAAATTTAATTATAAGGGAAGCTTGTTGAAATCATAATTTTAAACTTTTTAGAAACGAAAAATCAATGGCTGATTGGTAATTATTCAAGGGGTTAAAAATATCATAGTTATCGCATGGTTTAATTTACCAGTGTCAACACAAATTGTAATTATTGGACTGTAAATGTTTCATTATATAATATTACAACGCGAGTCGATAGATTTTTCTTGTATTTCACCTGGTAACATTTTATTTTAAGGCATGCACGCTCTCCATTTTTATTGTTTTTTTTATTGTCAAGGATCATAATCAACTAATGTCTGTTATTTTTCTTTTTTTATCCTCTACTTATTCATCCTTCATTATCATTTATCCCGCTTTTGAATGTGGAGGTGACCCCGCAGGAATGGAAAACCAAATGACCATCACAATCCCTGGCACTAATATAACCATCCCCATTTCGAGCTTGGGGTCTAACCACGGGGGCGGAAATCCCAATCAGGCCACCATCACCGTTCCGAGCTCCAACGGGAACGTGTCCGGCCAGAGCTCCTTTACGTTTTCCTCCGCCAACCTCTCGATCCCTAACGCCCTCACCCCGAACCAGAATGCGTCGTTCACAATATCGGGGGCTAGCCTAAACTCCGCTCAGAACGTTAAACCGACTGTTCTTCAAAAGGTTTTGGAAAACAGCAAAAAAAATGGCACATCTACTCCTTCGATCAAAAATGAGAAGCAAATTCAAAGTAGTCCAATGCAAGGTTTGTAATCCCCCGCTTTTTTATAACCGTGCATCAATTTCTTGAAAACATACAACAGAATTAATTATCATGCAGTTAATATTACAGTCGAACTTGGTTATTACGAGAAAGATGGGACCGAATGAATTTGCTCGTTATGAGCATTACTAGTTATATCAGAGAATAGGTATTTCTAAATGCTTACAAACATACCCATCACATGAAGACATGAAGTATGCGTGTATACTTTTTCAATGTTGTCGGCTGAAACATCAATTAGGTACTACAAAGTGAACAATAAATGTAATCCGATCCCGGTGGCATATCGGTCTATTTAACTGCCCGGTCGGATTTTATTGCATGTAGTCGAAAATGCTGTTTTGAAACGATCGACATAACAGTTTTAAGAAAATTTTTGATGATGTATTTGCTCGGTATGCCCGAGAAGTAGCTCGTTATAAAAGTGAATAAATATATGAAGAAAACCATAAACTAAAATGCCAATGAACGTTTCCTCATTACATCCGAGATCTCGCTATTTCCGTGATCCTAATAACCGAGTTTGATTGTATAAGTTTTTAAATAACTGTTGTTTTTTTGGAATGTTTTCATGCGAAAATAATAACAGTGCAAAATTCATTGCTTTAAATGAGTCCTTTACTTTTGGTTGAAGTGTTGCGTTCAAAATAAACTATTTTTTAATAAGCATAGTTTGTAGAAGAGATTCATTTTAGTGATAGTATTTGATTTCTCATCAGTGATGCGTATTTGCATATTTTTTAAAATTCATCTTTAGCGATATCATGGTTGGGAAAGTGCTCCGCTCTTTCAGAATTGGGTATTATTTTTCAGTTATAAGTACATGTGCGTGTACAGTTAAAACTTGCAGAAGAAACAGTTCACTTGTGTCAATATTTTAACTAATAACAGTTCCGTGAAATTTTGATAGTATTGTCGGGGAACAAAAAGAAATACAACCCTTAAATATGCATTATTACAGTTGGACAGTCTACTTGTATTATAATACTACACAATTATTATCTCATTATCTTCTACACATAGATACTATGAAAAACATGATAATACCTAGTGGTGTTGGTCTTCGTGCTATATACTGTCCTCTGCACATCCTTCTATGTCATCTTTTGTTACATTTTTGTTGACATTTCAAACCCTATTTCATTTAATTATATGTTGCTTTTGACTTAACATTTTCCCAGAATTGGCAAGAGTTTTTTTTATTCATTGTTACATAAACAACATAATAAAGGTGAAAAATAGGATATATTTAATTGTATGATATTTCATCTTACATACTATAACAAACGTTATAACAAAATTGATAAACATACCGAGCAATATGTAGGTCAAAGCGTCCAGCTGCAACGCGCGGGAGGCGGTCAGGGAGGTCCGGGAGCCACCCAGGGTCTGGTTCAAGTGTCCGCGGGCGGTCTTCTCCAGCAGGCGAGCGTGCCTGTTCAAGTTCCGATCTCTACCTCCAACGGACAGACCGTCTACCAAACTGTACACTTTCCGATACAAGCATTCGCCCAGTCCCCCCACTCTCAAATGGTTCCCAATCAGATGCAGATCATACCGCAGCTGGCTCAGGTTATAAAATATTATTTACTTATTGAATATAAATATTGCATTCTCAATTTCATAAAGTAGAAGAAATCAAAAATAAAATATGATTGATATATAAGATCTAAATAGATTTTTTAATAGACATGTTGGTCTGTGGGATTCATAATTTATGGGAGTTTAGTGGTCTGTGAGGTTCGTAAGTTTGCCAACTACTGGTCTAGTCGGTAAGAACTTTGACCCGGTGATCGGGCAGGTCTGGGTTCAAGTGCCAGTAAAGTCAATATAAAATTTGAGATCTTAGACATTCGTGATGTCTCTCCTCATTTAGTTGATCTCGAGTGACTTATGAAATTATCATTGAGCTTATCTCCTACGATATTCCAATCTCAATATATTTGGCGAACTGGCATTAGCTGTAATTCCAAATGTATAGAATAGAAAAAAACTGCGGTGAACCCTTTCGCATTTTGAATAAATTCTTCAGAAACAAACAATTTTTATCCTACTTAATTATAAGTTATACAATAATAAACAATCTCATGTTTGTCTTTTAAATTCGGTAAATACGACCAAAAGTATAGTTTACGGGTTTAACCGTGATGTTATGTAAAGAGCAATAAATTTTAAAATAATGTTTATACTTACTGACAAAATTTAATTTTTTCACTTTAGATGCAACAGCAGCCCCAGATGGCGAATTTGATCACCCCTTCGGGACAAATCCAACAGATTCAACTCTCATCCATTGCAAATTTGCAGGTAAGCTTTCTGCCATCTGCATCAATGTGACATCTATAGAAACAAAGACTCTTGTTGTTTTGTTCAAATAACTTTGCAATATACGAAATACAATATTGTAGACTTTAGCTGTACGTATTATACTGCATTTATAAATACAAATTCAACACGAAATTTTAGCTTCAATCCACATACTTTTTCTTTGTCGAGTCTTTGTGTTTATTGACATAATAATATTCATTTGTTTATGATCTACTATTTCATTTGATACTACTGTTCGTACAAGATGGCATTATAAAATATCACAAAATGAACATTGGATATGACAAAGAATTATATTCTCTTTATAAAATTAAGAAACAACTCATTTACTAACAAAATAGTATAAGTGTGCTTGTGTTGTTTGCAAACTAACACGGGGGGGGGTGTGGTGTGGGATAACTTTCAGACAAACGGTGGCTCTCAGCAGGGAAATGTCGGAGTACAGGGAAACGCTAACGGACCGACCACCATTACACTTCAGGTCGGACTTTAACAATGCTCGCTTTTGTCTGTCTTGTAAAATGTTTCTGTAGACTGTTGTCAGTGGAACACCCGAGCATTGTGATCATGTAAATTTTGTTCAATTAGAAAAGTAAAGTTAAATATTCTAATCAACGATAGCCTCTGGATTTATTCTTCGTTGTTATAAATGCTTTGATTAAAATTTGATTCACAACCTAAATCTTTAGTTTGTTTAACAATGCTATATCAATATTGAAATTTCAATTCAAATGACGTAAGAAGAATAAAGTTTTACATACTAAGGCAAATTATTTATTTGACATTGTTGGGTATAAATATAGGCACTGCCTACCCAAAACCAGCAAGCTACGACTTCCATGGGGGACTCCGGGAACGGACAGCAAACGATAAACATATCCTCGCCCAACGGCCCACACGTCACCGTCATTCCGACTAACTCAACAAATGTTCGTACAGGAAATATTCTTCAGGTATCTTCTATGGTGATCATTGTGGGCTAGTGTATTAGACTGTATTGCTTATTTTTACTTTTGCACAGCTACTTCGTTGAGCTTTTGTTGTTTTCATTTCTAAAATAAGAAATATGTTTATTATTTAATAATCATATTGAAAAATTTCACCGTTTATGTCTGCAATTGAGCAGTGTGTTTGAATTGAGATCTCACGACATTTGAAATCTTAGAGGTATTTTTATTAGTCGTTATATATTGGGGCTGGATCGCTTCAATTTTTTTTACAGTGGAACCTTTATCTGTTGTTTCTAAAGGAACTATTTAAATCTGAGTATCCCGAGTATGGCACGGGGGCTTCAGGGGGTGGTTTAAGAATAATTATTCAAATGTTCTGGTGTTCAAATTTTGTGATAGCTTGTTGCAATATTATTATAAGTAAAATTAATCAAAATAGCAGCATCTGCCGTAGAGTCGAAAAGAATTGTGTTCAAACCGTCGCCATATCTGTATACTTTGCATTTAGAGACATGGAGAATTCTCATGTTTGCATTTTGAATGCATTCAAATTACCATATAATAATGAATATAAGGCGACTTCCATTTTTCCTATCTGCTAATTGGAAAAAAACTTTCATCCCATAACCTTCAATTGGAATCTTGATGAATTTGCTCTTTTCAAGCTTCTCGTGTTTCAATATGGTATTCATAATTCTTTGGGGACACAAACATATGTAAAGCGTAACACAATAAAAAAATAACTTCCGAAAATTGTCTTGCGCGGGTAATGTGTAAATATGTCCATCTCGTTAGTCACGCGGAAGTGAATGAAGTGTATCCTACTTTGCTGGAGATTCGAATATAAGCTAACTGTCCTATTTTCGTGTCGAGGCCATACGGTATTTTGCTGTCAAGGCAAATACAGAATTACATTGTGACATTCAAGTCTATTACCATTGCCTATAAGAGTTTGAAGATATTCTTGCAATGTAAATTCTAAATTTGTTACCAATCAATAGTTTGTTTAAGGGTTAAGACCTTTTTCAGAAAACAAAAATAAAATTGGTTGAATTATGTGCCAGCAACGAGCTTAAGTTAAATCTTTTCAGAAAAAACACAACTTTTCAGATGTTAACTGATTCAAACTTTAAACAATAGCTTCAGGTTCCATTGTATTATCTCAGTTTTACATTATATAAACGCACCGTTCCTGTATTCATCCAAATATACGACAGCCTCAAATATCTGGTCAGTATATTACTTATGAATCAGAAGAAGAACGATAAACGATAAACAAAGGTTTTATTTTAATGCACAACAAACAACTTTACTTTATGTTTGGATGAATACAGTGTATCTGAACTGTATGAATGTCTATATTGTATTTATTCAGTATATTAAATGTTCGAATTGAAAATCGTCTATTGAAACTATTTGTTTATCTTTCTTTTGGCACTACTTCAAAATATCAATCGTACTGTTTACTTCTTTATAGTCAACACGTAATCGAAATAAAACTGAGGAATGATATAAGTACACAAATTTGACCTCGTATTTAAAGCCCACAATGAGCATGCCTCTTTATGAAAGAGGAAGGAACAACATGTGTCTTTATTCGCAAGCTGAGCAGCTTGACTGTCTGATTCACGCCAAATTAAACATTCCTCATTGGCTGTTGGGACCGCTCCGAACATTCTCATATTGTGAAGGGTGGGCCAAATCTAATAGCGGATTGTTGCTACCGAATTATATTAATTTGATTTTGCGTATCATTATTGAAATAGTGCAAGCATTAACTGTTTAGTTATCAGGTACCCGTTCGGTGAATTTGAGAATTTTAAGCTCAAAACTGCGAACTGGCCTAATTTCATTATAAATTGATAGATAAATACTTTGTACTTACGGTAATAATGTTGGTTTAAGTTTCTTTTAAGAGTTTTTGTACAGTCGTAGTTGGATAATGTTGTAAAAGTAATTTGAATTTGAATACTTGTGTTAGTGTCTACGAAACCTGGTTGCCTGAAATATATTGCAGCGAGATTATTCTGTCAGTAGTTGTAATGACTTTTTATCGTTGTTTTAATTTGATCACCATATTTTTGTTGTAAATGTGTATCAAAAATCAGTATGCATGTTTATGGTTTAAACATTTTTTTTATTATGATTGTATTTTCCAATTATTATAACGTAAATATTCCTCGACAACACCAACTCATAGTGGTCTTAAAATTTACGCTTCATTTTAAATCTCGAAATTGTAAGTGGTAGAGAACTGTTTCATGAAATGCGAATCACGATTGGTTAAATATGTTGAATTGTAAAATTTGTCAACTAAATGCATAATTACACCCATTTCTTGAAAATAATGGTGTGTCTAAAGTTTCAACAAACTTTTAATGTTTCAATTTGTTTTCACTATTGAACTGAAATTGGTGCAAAAATATTTTTATAAAGAAATACTTTTAAAAAACGTTAAATCTTTTTTCACATTAAAACTTTTAAGTAAATCTTTGTACGGTTTAATAATTGACAATAAGTGACTTTTAAACTATTCTAGTTCTGCATTTAATTGACGTATTGTTTATTTGTAAAATAATTGCATGGATTTTTTTTAGTACATATATCTATTTATGTATTAATTTTGATTTTATGTATAGATACCAACGCTGCAGTCCTTTCCGATTCATAATATCCCCGGTCTGGGAAACGTCCAAGTGATACCGGCGAGCGCACTAGGACAGTTGGGTCAGCTGGGGCAGTTGGGGCAGCTGCAGCAGATCTCTCAGATGGGCCAAGTGACCGCTCTGCAGCAGCAGCAAACTCAGCATCCTGCCGCCCAGATTATCGGTTCGCTCATTTTTCTTACCATATACGTTAACCCGTTTGGATTATATTCTATGTTTTATTTTATCCAGCTTTTCCTCGCCATCATATATGCAAACACCGCATATTGATAAATGTGTTTTTTATAAATTTTGGTGGTCCATGAAAAGTTCAATGAAAATACATTTATATTGTGATGAATTAATTTTATTGTAAACATAATTATTTCATAAACTGTTAATTAATGACTCACCTCATAATATTCGCTCTCCACTCGTGCTGACACGTACACTCTCTCTGACAGGGTATAGTGCGCAAGCGCAGTGTAGTGCTGTGCGTTAAAGACACAAATCTAGATAAATATATGTTATTATGTATTGGGTATTTATTTTTAAGAAACTTATATCATTAAGCGTTATTATTATTATTTTTTATCCATGTCCGCTCCCAATGTGGAGCATATTGCCTTCCTATTTGGAGGTATCTCAACAGAAATTTTCTACGAGAACTGCTTGTAGCTCGACCTCTCTTTTTTTTCAAAGAGATTGGTGGAGAAAGAAGGATTAGCCTAGGACATTACTAGTGGTTAACTAATCGCTCTCGCTAAACCCAGTTATTAAAGGATTTGAAGGGCGGGAATAAGCATTATATTCCATCGAAAATAGATATCGTAAAGTTATTATAATATATTATTATTATAATAAATAATAAGATTGTTTTGCATACCAGCGGTCGGTAAAGTGTGGTCCGCGAGAAAATTTTGCTGGTCTGTAGAGAAATTTGACATTATTTTAATCATTGATTCTTCATCCGAAGACACTCTCAAAGCTAAATTTCATTCATCCTTATCAAGACCTCAGTTTTGGCTTTCTATAGAAAGTGAATACCCTTTGCTTAGTCAAGAGGCGATGAAAATTCTAATTTCACATTTCTAAGTCACACCAATCAAAACACGGTATCGATTTCGGGTTGAAATACATTCAGTTCTTCGTCTTGCAGTTACATCATTGGAGCCGAATATAAATTTTATCATTTCAAATATCCAGGAACATATATCACATTAAAAATGAATAAAGCTTTTATAATTTGATTATAATTAATAGTTTTATTTTATGAATTAGATGCATTTTTAGACGTGTTTGATCACTTTTATTTCAATATATAATATTTAATACAAAAGTCGAATTGGTGGTTCGCTGGATTAAAATTGTGAATTTAGTGGTCCGTGATCCAACAAGTTTACCGACCGCTGTAATACACTATTTCAACAAAGCATTTTTTTGGGCTTACACTATTTTCATTAAGTTTCATTTTGTTCAGTTTTAATGCTCCCCTATAATGTAAAAATGTTAGTTATCTGTAATAAATTTTAACAAGAATCTGGATTACAAGTGCATAGTCAAGTTCCGACCAGCGAATTACTGCACTTGGAACTTCAAGCCCGCTTTGGTAATGTGATGCTAACACCCTAAACTGAGTTTTATGTTTTGGGGTCTGTATAAAATAAAATTGTAATAATTTCCAAATAGAATCGATATTTTGCTAAAAAAATATTTTTCTTTTATGGCAATAATAATGCAGAAATCCATCGGTAAAACAGTTCCCTTATTTCTCGGTCGGTATAAGGCTTGTCAAAAGCTGTAGTAGGCGGCTGATATTTCGTTTACTATGTTTTAGCGTACATTTTCAACCAGGGTTACATTCTATGACATGGATTTCCATCTTTGCAAGTCGTTACAAAATTAAGAATGTAACTTATTAATTATCTTGACATTTAAATCGAGATTTTTGAAATCCCGAAATGTCAAACTATGGAGATTTCACAATATTTAACTGTGGTTAAATATCGTAATATTGTAATATATCATCGAAAAAGTTCTTATAATAGTTTATTATCATGTCGGATCGGTCTCCGCGAAAGAAATCAGCTACGAAACACTACGAATTTATTACTAGTCGGAAAATCAAAAAAGCGATGTTCGAAAACCCAATACTAGGAACTGTCAGAAAAATTAAAAGAGAAAAATTGGATACCCCAGTCGTTGACGCCGGTCTTGCAAGCGGCAGTGGGCTCGTTTTATCGTGTAGGCCTTTCAAACATCTAGGTAAATAAAAAGTATTGATTTCTGTTTGAGGATGTTAGGTATTATTCAAAATAAAATTGTCTTTTTGTATTTTTTTGACATTAATCTTCGGGTTTCTGTGGGGTGCATTCGTATTGAAAAATTCTTCTTATTTTCAACCATTCGCTAAATATCTAGTTGATATTTATTGTAATCTACAATGATACCTCAATCAATGCAATGCAATCATTAAGCAAATTTGTCTTGGGTCACTATGTACCCCACCGGTCCTCAGTCTGGCTGTTAAATTGAGAGATTACTTTTTTTTTTTACCATGTCCGCTCCTAATGTGGAGCATATGGAGTCCTAATAGAGTTAATCTCAACAGAAGTGTTTATACGAGAACTGCTCGTTACTCGGTTGCTCAACCTCTATTTTTCCAAAGAGAGTAGAAATAGAAGGATAGGGCTAGGGCAGGACTAGTGGTTAGCTAATCGCTCCCGATACGCCCCGTTCATAGGATAGGATGGGTGAGAGGGGGGAGTTTAAGACACCGCATACATCCATGCCTTCGAATAGAAATTCATAAATCGATTGAAAAATCAATTTACAAAACTGTCCATACTGGGATTCGAACCCGTGACCTCCGTAACCGAAGCCAACGATGTTGACCACTCGACCGCACAGGCGGTATATTTTAATACTGTTTATTAAGTAGATTTTGGTAAACACATTTTATAAAGTATACGAGCTGCCTGATAGAATCTGCAGTTATTAGATGGATTTCATGTATGCACACCTTTGGAAAATACATATTACATTGGCAGTGTGTATATAGTAGGAGTATACGCCAATCTTAATTAACGCTATTGAGTTTACTGTACGTTTTGCACTGCCCAGTAAACATTCAAATCTTCCTTGTGTAATATTGTTTATTCTGGTTCTACTATTTGATATTTTCTCGTCAATTACTTGAGAGATCGTAGAGTGTTCAATAGAGGAGTCAGCGGAAGATAACATCGGTTGGTTTGCTTCGTTCCAGGGCAGCAGATACAGCAGGACCCACTAGACCCGGGCAAGTGGCAGGTGGTGGGAGTGGGGGTGGGGGGCGCAGGGGCCGCGGGCGGGGCCTCGCCCGAACAGCCTCCCCCTCCCCCTTCAGCAAACACCCCCACGCACACCAGCACGGGAATCCCCACTCACATCTTGGCTAACAATGGGCAGCCGCAGATGGTCAAGAAGCGAATCGTCAGGGTCGCCTGCTCTTGTCCTAATTGTGTTCAAGGCGATAGGTATGTTTTTTTTTATTTTACGTTGGTCATTTTTTCAGTCAGTTACAGTTGTAAAAAGTTTTCGAATACGTATATATCTTCAATTTTTGTCTATATAGCAGGAATACGTATTCCATTGTGAGAGTATTTAGTAACCTTTGTCTTGTAACTGTATTTCACCGGATTGGTGACAGAATGTCACACTGCATAAGTAAACTCTCGAATATTGCCAATATTATTATTACATACAAAGGTTGTCAAGTTATTGAACGCTGTAGAATCTTGATCTATCATTTACTATTTGACTAGTAAAAATTAAAGGTTAATATGTGGAATTTTTAAAATATAATCAGTAAAAAATATTTCTATGCTTATTATATACCGACATATTGAGTGATATTATTGTGTCAAATATTCAGATCTGTCAAATAATAGGCATCGAAAGCCCAAATATTCAACAAAATGACGAACCATTATATGAAAACAGAATTGCATGTAAATTTATAGCTATCTTTAAAGTGCTCTGATTTATAAGATACAGTAAATAAATATGTACCTGAATCAAAAAATCTCGCCTCACAAACCATATTTACTGGTCCTTTTCTGTATAAGTAAATTAAGTGCATGACTCTTTTTTTATCCTTGTATTTTCTTTGCAGCCGAGCAATGTAAATATCGATTATGACATCTGTTTTGTAATGGAAAATAATAGAAAACAAAATTATTCAGCCTCTGAAATTAAAAATAAAACACATCTAATTTTATGACTTGCAACTTTAATCCGTTTACACATTTTCCCTATTATGACTCTGAGGTGAAAACAAATGTTTTGTGCACTACTTACTAAGCTAAAATCTAACTTTTTGTGTTGTATAATAACTATCGTTTATTTTTCAAAATTTAACCAAACCCTGTAGCCTCATATGCAAATGAAAGCATCGTGATAGTTTTTTTTTTAGTAATAATTTACAAAACTTGTCTCGAATTTAGACCTTACTAGTGTGCATTTACTTATGAATTCATTCGAGCTTCATCCGTCAAATTTTCTTTGGTGTGAAGATTTCATAACGGTAATCGAATAATCCAATGACGAGAGTTGCAATAGATGTTTTCTCATTATTGTAATTGTATTCGAATCCACTGTTTAAGAGCTCAGAACTGCAAGCTTTTAATGAAGCAATCTGTAATTTTGAACAGTAACATGCAAAGTATTATCTATCCATAAATGAATAGGGTAATATTCTAAATGCGCTCATGAGTTAGTATATTTATTGTGGGTATCAATTACACTTGCATGTTGTAATTTATAATAAGGTTCAAGATTTTGGGTGATTTAAATTAATATTCTTTACCTCAGCTTGCGCCGTCTTGTTTTGAAATATTTTTTTAAATAAATTCTGCAGTACTCATCGTTGTCCGTAAGAATTCAATCGAAAATGCTCGAGTTCGAAATCCCAAGTAATTGTTTATCATGATTCATTGTAGCGTTTGACGAATGCGAAATGCTTGAAATGCTTCTTTTGCATTTATAGAGACGCGGGCAATCGGAAAAAGCAGCACATCTGCCATGTGTCGGGGTGTAATAAGGTGTATGGTAAAACGTCACACTTGCGGGCTCACCTTCGCTGGCATACGGGGGAAAGGCCATTCATTTGCAATTGGCTCTTCTGCGGAAAAAGGTGTGTTGGCTTCCTTCTCAAAATTGATATATTTCATCATATCTTCAAAAATAATTCATTGATCTGGAATTGGTATATTTGTCTCTGTGTATCGCCACACTGGCCTGTGAAAAAGAACAAAGCTATTGATTTTCGTTGGAAGTTCACACATTGACATTTACATAACTTTGCTTCTATTCAATGCTTCGCTTGCTATTTATCCATCTAACGGTGAAATATGATTTTGTCATTTAACATTGGTTTGGACTATTACCATTCGACTTGGTGTATTTATATTATACATTTACATTCCTGTACATAAAAGTATTCATATACTCCATTCACATATAAAATTTATAACACACAAGACCGGTTTCGGTCGTCGAGTTCCAACCCCAATGTGAAAATAATTCTGTATAATTTTGCTTTTGTTTTGTTTTTATAAGCACCCTTCAAATTGATTTGAAAAAGTGTGAAATTTGAATCTGGAATAATCTGTCAGTTGAATATATTTTTTTTTTATTGTAATTATTGTAGTTGTTCTAAATAAAGTCAAAAATTAATAATTTTGTCATTCCGCTGGTCGTGTTACTAATTGTGACACATGTTTCGTAACTAACTGTTGTAGTATTTTTATATCATAAATCATATATTTTTCAAAATGCTTTAAATAAAAATCTTAATAACTTTTTTAAGTTGTTGATTGTGGAATATTGAACTTATCGGACGAGTTGAAGTTTTGAAAGTAAAAAAAAATAAAGACGCATTCTCCAGACATTGCTAACCTTCTAACCCTAAATTAATAAACATTTCCTTTGGTGTGAATATTGTATAATTGTAAATATCTTAAGGCTTAATCGTTTTTGTCTTTGTTGCATGGAAGCCTTCCGATTAGCGTTCACTCGCAAGCTTTACGTTGTATGATGTTAAACATGATCACGCATCACCTTCCACTCGAAAGTCATAAGCTTCATGCTTTACCGATGTCACGTCACGTTGTCAATATTACTATTCAAAAATTAAATTAAAAATTTATTAACTATTATATAATTTAGTTCAGCCGACATGAAGTTGTTTCATTTATTTTTTAATGGAAAACGTGTTATATTCCTGTGATGTCAATTTTAGATTTACCCGATCTGATGAGCTTCAACGGCACCGGCGGACCCACACCGGTGAGAAAAGGTTCGAATGTCCCGAATGCAATAAAAAATTCATGCGAAGCGATCATCTTTCAAAACACATCAGAACCCACCAAAGAAGTCGAATCATTGTAAGTGTACTCGGTCCTCCCGAAATATAATATTTTTATTTGCAGTCTGCTCTGTGTTCAAAGTACGTGGCCATCACACGGTCATTTTAGCATCCTGCAGCTCTGCTGAGTGCGTCCTGTGGATGTTAATCGGCCACATACCAGATAACTAAATCCATCTAATTGCCCGTTACTCATAGTATTCTTGTGCTTTGAATAATTTAATCTGTAACGCATACATTGAATAAGTGGCACTCGTTTCTAAACGAGTACAACCGTAAGTGCCAGGCTCATTGAGTTGAAAGTAACTCCGGGTTATCACTAATACTATATCGTTGGTATACTCTCAGTAATTGGTTAACTTGAGTTAACTCTTGCGGCTCGGAGACTAGAAAAATACTTGTCAGCCGATGGGGGTCTTTTTTGACCCCAGTGGTTTTCTCATTATTGGCCTTATTCTTATGAATTTCAAAAAAAAAAATAGTCCAAGGGCTTAAAAATATCTCTTTGCATCATTCCTCATAATTTTTTTTATAAAAATCTGTAGTTTTTTAATAAATAATCATATTTTAAGTTGCGCGTAAAAAAGACGTCATGTCAGCACACATATGAATTGACTACTGAAGAGTGTCTCAGCGTTCCAAATTATCATACGAACAATCGTTATCGCGGGCGCTAATCAGCTGATAAGCGTTATCGCGTATTTATATAAACTACAAAAGGTCCAAAAAACTATGATATAAGAATACCTTAATTATAAACATTGTATCACCCATATTAAAATAGATATTTACGAAAATGTTGGTATTGGGGTCGCATTTCTTGAGCTTAGAAACAGAAAAGTTAAGAATGCAGATCGATAGATTTAAACACGCTATATCGTCTTAGAAATCACAAGCGAAACAAAGACAAGCTCACTCATACTATTTTAATTTATTTTGTTATTCAATGACGTAATGTGAACCGAGTCAATTTTGTTGGCAGTTATTACTGCCGCTTTTTAGCCGTACAGATTTCTTATTTCTACAGCTACCCAAAGACAATAAGATTACATTTTGGTCAACTGTTGTTTATTCATTTGTCTTATTGATATTCATAAAAGTCAATTATTTCAAAAGAAGGTTTTTTGACTTAACATTTTCTGGCAGTATAGTATACCTATGATATATCCAATTGTATCAATCCAGACATTAGTCGGATTTCTTTAGTGGTACCCTGATATTGATTGATTTACTAGGTTGTCAAATGTTTCACATATGAGTGAGGAAGATATTTTCCTGCGGAAGCTTTTACCGACTGTGATTAAAGATCTAAAAATATGTGATAAAAAAATTTGTCCGTATTTATCACCGATGATTGTATGACATCTTCTTAAAAAATATTAATTTGTTGAATGTTCTTTTTATCCAGGAGAGCGCAACCTCCACACAATCGGTATCGTCCGATAGCAACGACAGCTGCGATGATAAAATGATGATCACTTTGCATACGGAGGTCGAAATTGACGAACCGGACCAGTTACCCGATTCCGCAGACAACGCTACTCTTTCCGGTTAATCCCTCAACGTGGAGAACACACTCTGCTATTTCCATTGACACTGTTAGCCCGGAGCGCATTGTGATTAGTGACCCGAGTGACTCGCATATTAGTTAATGACTCCCACGAGAGATCTGTGCCTTATTTTAGTGAACGACTATTTCATTTACCCTACGAATTATTGTTTCGATATCCCGATGATCGTTATCCACTATAAGTTGTATTATAGGACATCTCATGTTTTCTGACATCCGTGTTCTTATCCGATAAGTATTTTTATTTAAATGTCTATATTGCTAACAGTGAGTACCTGATCTGCGCTAAACCTGCAATTTTTGGATGTTTATATTTTATCGTCTTGCGCCTTGCCGGAACTTGACACTGCATATTTATTTAAAATTTCTAAGCAAAATTATATATTACAATATAGTGAATAAATAATGTTTTCATCGACTGCTGTGAAGAAATCTCTCTGTACTTATTTGTGCAAACTCGTATCTCAAAATGTTTAAGTTTTCAGTATGATAGAAAAACACGTTTCACTCAAAATTTTCTTTGATAACATTCAAAAAGTATTTTTAGATGTCGTAGAAGAGTTGATAAAGCATCTACTAAAACAAGTTTCGCCTTCTATCCAAGAAAATTTTAGGTAAGACAGTTTTTTTCATCACTCTGAAACCGAGATACGAGGTTCACATATCTCAGTAACGGTATGTTTGGTCTTTTACGTAGCTTTACGGAGCCAATAATTTGTGCAAGTCGTCTTTTACAACATTTATTTATTCGTATACATTTTATTGTTGAAATTGCACCTGTATTAATATCGTCATTGGAGTTATATTTTGTCGTATGTGACATCTTCATTGCTTCAAAAAGTGTAGTCCAGTGGTGCACAAGCTTTTTGAGAAAAGGGCCAATTTATCCATTTAAAATTTTTCGCGGGCCGCAAAGGGTAAAAGTGAAAAAAAATATTGATATATTACACTAGATGAGATTTAAATTTTATATTTTATTTTTAATTTAATAATTGCATAATTTTATCGGCAACTTCGATCCTTTTCCGCTCCACATTACGTGCAGATTTGCACGATGGAACTTACAGAGATTTCTGACACTGCATACTGGCAGCAAGCATTTTGATGTCGGGTTCAATGTTTGTGGTTGCTATCCTTAGTACAGCACTGAGATTATCATTGTTCAAGCGGTTTCTGTGTTGAGACTTATTTAGTTTTAATACGGAAAATGCTTGCTCGCAAATGTAGGTGCTTCCAAAAAGACTTGCACAAAGCGCAGCCTTTTTACGTAGGGTAGGAAACTGCTCTTCGGGGAGATATTTATAAAAACTTTGCAGATCCCCTTCCTGATATTTCGATCTCAATTGATCGTTGTTCTGCAAATCGATCAACTCTAGTTGCAATGATGAATCGGCCTCATTGATGGATACTGAGAAGGGGTTGGCAAATGTCTTAAACAAGTATCGGTCACGATTAAAATCACAAAATCTCCTTTGAAAAGATTCTTGAATTCGGATTATGTGGCTAGCATACTTCTGGCTGGAATCAATGCCATGTAAAGAAAACATTTCTTTGCATTGCGAAAAGTGACACAATTTATTTTCATTCATCTGTAAATGAAACAATTTAAGTTTTTCTTGGAAGGCTGATATATTGTTTGCCATGTCTGAAATATAATGATTTTTTCCCTGCAATCGAAGATTCAGATCATTAAGATGTGTTGTAATATCTGTCAGAAATGCTAAGTCACACAGCCATTGAGGATCTTCCAAGACATCGATCGACTTTCCTTTATTGACAAGGAAAATTTTGATTTCATTTAAAAGTAACATAAATCTAGTCAAAACCTTGCCTCTGCTTAGCCAACGAACTTCGCAGTAGTACAACAAGTCCTTATATTCAGCATCGATTTCATCAAGAAAGGTTTTGAACTGTCGGTGATTAAGTCCGTTAGATTTAATGTAGTTAACTGTGTGCACTACAGTGGCCATTATATTTTCAAATCCCAAATCTTTTCCAACCAGATTTTGTTGGTGTATAATGCAGTGATATTTAATTAGTGAGTTTTCGTGGCCAAGCTCACGCAAATGTTTTTCGAGAAGGGACACCATCCCATTATTTGCCCCAATCATTGCCGGTGCTCCATCTGTAGTTATTCCGCAAAGTTTGGATAAATCCAATTTCATTTTAGTCGTGCTTTGAAGGATGCCTTGCAGCAGATCAGAACCTCTGGTCTGTCCATTCATGGAATGCAGAGAGACGAGTTCTTCGTAAATTTCAAATTCTGACGTCACACCTCGAGCAAATATGCTCATTTGAGCGGTAGAAGTAATGTCAGTGGACTCATCTGCAGCCAGTGAAAAATATACGAATTTTTTGGATATTTCTAAAAATTTCGACGCAATGTTGTCTCCAATATCTATGATACGACGTTGCACAGTCATTCGAGTAAGATGCACTGACTCAAAATTCTTCACGCAATTCGCACAGCAAAGTTTTTGAGATGCGGTTATTAAACACTTCTTCACAAAGTCTCCATCAGTAAAAGGTCTCGATGTCTTTGCTATTAACTGAGAAATATTAAAACTCACTTCAGTTACTGCTTTTGATGTATCGGCTGATTTGATAAAAAAAGTTTGCTGAGCCGATAAGGATTTTAGTAAAGATGCAATTTTTTGTTTACGAAGTTCTCCCTTAAACTTTTCGTCAAATTCTTTATGTTTCATTTGATAGTGGCGATTTAGATTATATTCCTTCGGTACTCCAATAATTTGTTCACATATCAAACATATAATTTTTTTTTTATATTCAATAAAACAGTACTTGTCCGTCCATTGTTCTTGGAAAATTCTATTTTCTTCTTCGATTCTTCTTCGTTTTTTAGTGTTTTCTGCCATTATAAATAAATGGGGAGAAAATTAGTTCAGACACAATTAATTTGTTAGAAAAAAATAAAAGTTTATAAAGAACTTTATACGCGCACTATTCCACACGCACACAAAAAATGTTTCACAATCAAACTGTATTTTTCTGTCAAGATAATCGATAAATCAGTATACGATTTTTATAAATATTTATACATATTAATATTATATATTTTCATTATTTGCGGAGATTTTTTAATATCGATACACAAACGTCATGCACTGACAAAAATCCTGAAGAACTAACAATACAATCCGTGTGTTGAAAACAATAATCTAAAAATAGACTGCACCTGCATCGCAAACGATATGACTCATTTAAAAAAAATGAATTTCGGTCACAAAATTATATCCATGTAAATACAATCATATTAAATAATAAAAAATAACGTTGATTTTTTTATATATCGTTGCTACTGCATAATTTGTTCACATGTCGAATACTATTTTTTATCATATTTAATGAAAAATTTGTTGATGAAGTATTTGTTATTTTGGGCCGCAAAAATATCCATTTCGGGCCGCATGCGGCCCGCGGGCCGCATTTGTGCATCACTGGTGTAGTCGGTAGTTTGAAACGTATAGTATAATATTCAATTGCTTCGTACGATGACTTCTATGCGACTATTTTTATAAAGTATCAAATTGTGTTTTTTCTCTCTTTCCGTAGTATGCGACAAAAAAATATTGGACTAAACTTAAAACGTTTTTGAATGCAATCTATTTTTGTGATCGCAATTAAATTGTATGAAATATTCACAACTTGCTTGCGTTATATATTCGGTGGGTCTGATAAAATATTTTTTGCAATAAGAATAAGAAGCTTATAGAAAAAGTGATGATCACGAAACACTATTCATATCCATGTTTGTTCATACTCATTCGCGAGGATGTGTAATTCGATACTCTTGGAGATATTAAAGACAAATAATACTTCAAAAATTACGAGTCTCATCTTATGACGAAATAGAATTGTGATGACAATATCTGCAGTGGTGGTGGCATGAATTAGGAACTCGCTGTGTCTATTTTAACCGAGTGAATAAATTATTTCATTGTAATGCCTGTATTTACCTACATTGTAAATAGTTATTTATTATCCTTGTTTATAGTGAATGCTAGAGTGACCAAATGTGTATATATATATTACTAAGAGACCCTTGTAAAAGATGACGCCTCTCAGTTAAATTATGTCATTGTTTGAAGTTAATATATACGAGGAAAGATGTTTTTATTGAATATAGAGAAATTTGACGACTAACCATTTCACTTTCTAGTCTCGCATAGTTCAATCTTATTATTGATTAAAATATTGTGACAAGCGAATCGGGTCGGTGACAATCAAATCGGTGATGAATCTTATTTTGAGATAATTGTAAAGAATAAATATATTCTGAATGAAACAATGTCGGCTTTGACATAATATTTTCTGTACTTCGAATGATTGCGATGGATTTTATTGAACATAATAAAAATGCTTTTACAATTTGTATCTATTCATTTTCAGGTTTAATCCGAGTCAAAACAATTATCATAATTATAAAAGTCAGTAAAAATAATTGTCAGTTTCCCAAGTTTTACTTGCATTCAATCGTTGAACTGTTTTTCAAAAATTTATTGTTATTTGTAAATTAATTAATCTTAGGAGATTCTTAGATAAATTTTAATTTCAAATACAATTGTATGGTGGGATTTGCCTTGTTCTATTTGCGGATTCATTGATAGCCTTTCTTTCATTATTAATGTCATTCAATCTGATTGTTGTGTCTGACCATGTGAACTGAAAAATGGAGACCACATAACAACCAAAAATTACCTTAATAAACAAGTGAATTTGAATTTCATTCGTTGTTGATTCTCAAAAAAAAAAACGATCAATGTTTGTTTCTTTAATGTTGACGTAAATTGCCATTTGCAGTGTAGCCATTCATAGTTTCTGCTAACCTAGCAAATGTTATCCTAATTTTTGTCAATTAAAACAGTTTACATGTCATCTTGAATTAATAAATTACTAAAAAGTAAAGAATGTCATGTACAATAATTGAACTTTAAATATATTTATGATCATCCAATTTATAATAAAAACATTTATCAAAGAATATCCACAGTACGATGGAATAGAGTCGACCGATTTCTGTCAATTTCATTTCTTAAGTTGATTCAAATGATATGTATCTTTCAAAATTTTGGTTGCAATGCAAATTAAATAAGAAATGAAGTTTCTCTTTCATGTTATTTGAATTTAGAAAATACTATTTTTGTTTTAGATGTTTGTCGCCACCTGTTGGCAAATGTAATAATGATTAATGAGGGTTTTAAGATTAATAATGTAATGCTCAAAATATGTTATGAATGCTTATTTATTACGATCACTAAACGATTCATTAATATTCATTCCTTCTGTTAAAATATTTATATCAAATCGTAGAATGAAAGTCAATTATTTCAATCATCGATATAATAAAGATTTAAAGCTCTTTATGTATAAATAATTTAACTTCACATTTGATGATTGATTTTAAAAAATTTACTCGCAGTATTTGATAATTGATACCATTAGATATCTTGACAACCGCTTCTAGCATTGAAAGTGCACAGTATTTATTTCATTTAGATTAACGCATTATTTATTTGCTGCGCCTCTTTTTGAATTTTGTTTCGATATCTTTTATAAATTATTTCATCATTGCTGAAGATCAATGAATGAATACACCCTTCGCTGTTATTCCTGCGTAATTGAATACAGTTTTATGAATTACGTTATTATTATCGAAGAAAGCAATACGTGCCAAATGATTAAATTCTAGCATATTTCATATGAAGGAATGATATGAAATAGAGCTATAAATCTCAAGCCGTTGAGTTTTTTCAGGAATAATTTTTAACAGTAACCCTTTTTGATTTATTCTTCGATAGGATCCGAAAATGTAGGTAATAAGGTAGAAGAATGAAATAATATTTCGACATAACACACACACACACAGTGCCATATAACATGCACAATTTCGATGGTAATACAAATGTTCATGTGATTATAACTTACTATTTAGAAATATTTATAAACCAATGTAAATAATAATTGTTTTTAGTTGTAAATTGTATAGGATATAACAACTTTACATTAGATAATGTATATTTGAAGAAAATAAATATTTTTATAAGAAATGAATATTTTTTACATAAGCTGTTGTTTTTTATTTCAATATAAACCTGCGTCTCTCAGTGTGTAGAAACATCGACTGTGGAAAGGAAAAAGAACGTAACCCACACATAGCAAATTTTACAGGAGGCACGAAAAACGTGTTTTGATGATTTTCGGCCATGTGCCAATTATGAAATACATATACGCAACCTTGACTTGCCACGGAGACTTCTAAACTGGTGTTTAATTGACATAATATTGCTTAAAGAAATTGTCTAGGAAAAACCTTTTTTTCAGTCTTTTATATTGGTTTCGATTTTCACAAGCTCATCTTTTTTCAAACTCAAAAGCTAAATTTATATACTAATTCGGCATTTGCAGCTTACATCCTTTTGATAGAACGTGTATCAACTTTGATACATTGTGATTATTGAAAAAAAGCTGTTTTAAACAAACTGTGGGTTACGTCCTTTTTCCTTTCCACACTTGATATGAATTCATATCAGTGGTATATCAGCGAAAACTGCTGTTATTCAATTGTTCAGTTACCCTCTATTTTTTGGAATACGCACCACTAGGACAGGACTGACGCTCCGTTTTTAGAATCAGTTTTTATATCAAGAAAACTTCATAGAATCTCCCCTTTGTGAATTATGAATTTGGTTTTCGTTTTATGTGATTACACAGTATTTTTCAATGAGAAATAATCATTACAACTTTTGAAGTAGCAGGGTTTCCCAAACTATGTTCCGCGGAATACTGGTGTTCCACGAAAATTTGGAATGGTAATCTACGCTGCAAGACAAATTTAAACATCTACTTTATATTAAAAATCGAGTGATGATGAATCTCCATTGATGTTTAAAACGTCAAATATCTTGGTACAGGTGAAGATTTTGAATCATTAACTTTTCCGGTTCTAAGCTCAAGAAATGTGACCCCAATACCAACATTTTCTTAAATATCTATTTTAATATGGGTGATACAATGTTTATAATTAAGGTATTCTTATATCATAGTTTTTTGAACCTTTTGTAGTTTATATAAGTATGCGATAACGCGATTACGCTATCAGGCGATAAGCACCCGCGATAACGATCGTTTGTAAGATAGCTGAGAACACTCGTCAGTTGTCAATTCATATGTGTGCTGGGATGACGTCTTTTTTACGCGCAACTTAAAATATGATTATTTATTAAAAAACCACGGATTTTTATAAAAAAAATGTATGAGGAATGATGCAGAGATATTTTAAAGCTCTTAGACTATTTTTTTTTTGAAATTAATAAGAATAAGGCCAATAATGAAGAAACCACTGGGGTCAAAAAAGACCCCATCGGCAGAGACGTATTTTTCTAGTCTCCGAGCCGCGAGAGTTTTAAGAGTTTTATTTGCTTATATGTTTTTGTAACAAATAATTAATTAATAAATAATAAGTAATAACATATATTTTTACAATTATGAATTACCCGACATAAAAAAATAGGCTGTGTTCCCAATATTTACAGATTTGCGAAGTGTTCCATTGTACAATAAGTTTAGGTGAGATTTTTTTATCCATCTCCGCTCCCAATATGAAGCATATAGCTTTCTAATGGAGGTATCTTAACAGATGTTTTACTACGAGAACTTTTTGTTAATCAGTCGATCAACCTCTGATTTTCAAAAAGTGAAGTAGGGATAGAAGGATAAAGCTAGGACAGAAATAGTGGTTAACTAATCGCTCTCGCTAATTCCAGAGGGAAGGAAAATTTTCAATATCACATAAACCCATGTCTTAAAATCGATAAATCGTAAATAAATGCGTAATTATTTCATTTGCCACAAAGTATTGTAGTTTGAATTTTATAGCGTAATAATTAAAAAAAAGCTTCTAAATGTAAACATCGCCATGTTGTTAGATAATCTGACCATCTCGGTCTGCCCATCCGATTATTTTAATAATTTACAGTCCTGTTAAACATTGGCGGATTACCCCATAAGCGCAAGAGGCGCGCGCTTGAGGTCTCCAAATTTTAGGGGCCTCAAAAATAGCATAAATTATATAAATCCTTATATTTTAGTTTCAGTTTTCAATATTCATTAGTATTCAACGAAGAGTTTTGCAACACTTCTATGTTATTCGACAAACAGGGCCTCCAAAATTTATTACGGCTTGGGCCTACAAAGTGCTTAATTCGCCACTGGTGTTAAATCAAAGACAATACAAGCTGTAGGTATGATGTGTGCGTATTATTTTCTCATGCTGACAGCATAATCAAAGACAATACAGCATAATATCATTACCCAATGTCTTAATATGGCAAAATAATCTGAAGAGGATTCCACGCATGGAAAAAAAAAACAATCCGAGGTTCAGGGCCAACGTGCCCTAATCATGATTGTTCGTTGTGTGACCGAGCACAGAGCGAGCGGTGAGCAGAACACTCCGACTCGAGTACCACCGTGAGACGAGTCGCGATCATTCTAATCGCGGTAATTAGTTCTGAGAGTAGCGATATGGAAAATAAGAATACGACGAGCGAGCGGTTCGCTGCTTGTCGGTTCGTTCACCTGCGAGAAAGGAAGTAATGAGCCATATTTTGTGGTCTGTGCTCACCGCGCCACATCCAACGTGGATTCGTTCCTTGTCTCTTATCCGTCAACTTTCTTCTTTAAAATAACAACCATGCCCCGATTTACACGGTCGATTTAGGGTTTACAATACCAGACGGCGGTGACGGATTACCCTATAAGCCAGCGATTTCCAACCTGGGAGGCGTGGACTACTACAAAGGGAGGCGCGAACAGTCCAAAATATTTATTTACCCTTTAAAACGTGTCTTTATTACTATATGAAATAAAGAATGAGGAGGCGCGAAGATAGTTTTTTATTCAAAGGGAGGCGTAGCAACATAAAGGTTGAAAACCACTGCTATAAGCAGATGAGGCGCGCGTTTGGGGGCCTGTGAATCTTATGGGCATCAAAAATGATTTTTATTATATAATCTTGCTTAATTAAACTTGGCCGGATAGACACAGGGGCACCCACAAGTAGCGTGATGCAGGATGCTGATCACATCCCCTGGGATTGCCATCTCATGAATAATGAACGGGAACAATTCATTAAGTCGGTCGGATCCATCGGCCACGTCAACTTGGTAATTATGAAGGCAAACTACTGAGCATTCAGTAAATTTGCGGCGCCATACGGAAAAAGAGTAGATTAACACTCCTAGTACTTTCATACATTTTTATAGGGCATTTTTTCGCACACTCAAGTGAAAGCCTTGAAGTCTTGATCAATTGTTCCCGAGACAATCCTAGCACAAAATTGAATAACGCATAACGTCTGTTGGACACAGATGTATGACCGTTGCGGGTGATGGAGGGAGTTGCATAACCTATATACTTTTTGTTAAGATTTTTTATTATTTTACATGAAACTTTTGACGTTCTTATGTTATCCGAAAATCAGGGCCTCCACATTGTATTGCACCGGGGGCCTCTCATGTGCTTAATCCGCCACTATCAGACAGATATATCAGTGCCGGTATTTCAGTTTTTTCATTATCGGTGAACGGATTCTTCTGGACAAGTATTTCCCGAACTAGAAGTCTCCATACATCGATCATTCTAGTTTTTCACTCGATTTTTTTCTGAATTAAGAAAGTAAAATAGGAGGTATTATTTATTTGTTTAATATTCTTGAATTAAAACAGGAATAATCGGTTTGCGGAGTTTTCCTGTATGAAGAATTCGTGATATAGCAAATATCAATATGTAATAGTTTTACTAAGATAGAACGAGCGAGAAACTAAAAAAAGTTGACCATATTTATGTTTGCTGTTTCTACAAAAAAAACTACCCCATCTCCGTGGTCGAGTGACCGAAGACGCTGGCCTCCGTTACGGTGCTCGAATTCTAGCAGGGAAAATTTCATAACTTGATATTTAAATTGATTATTGTATTCATATTGAAATGCATATATGTCTGAAATTTCCTCCCATTCGTCTGATCCTAAAACCGGAGTTTAGTAAGTACGGTGTAAAGAGAAGCTCTCGTATAAAAATATTTTGAGGCAATCTCCATAAGAGGATCATATGCTCCACACTAGGGCGGACACGGTCGAAAAAATACTGAATACCGGTTGAAAAAAAACTATTTTATAAGCAGACAACATAAATTATATACACAGATACATATGTGAATAATTAAAAATAGATTTATATTAGAAATAAAAAATCAATAGTGATTTGACTGTCACACGATAAGAAAATTAATAACAAAACTTCAGACAGGTACTATTAGAGATATTCAGTGATACAGAACTTTTAACATAGTTGCCGCTTTCACTGTTTTAAATTAAGTGGCTTAGCTTAAATGATACTACCAGAAATGAATGGACTTACATAAATGATTTTGTAGTTAGATACATATCTTTACAAGTTCAATGTCACTCATGAGAACTGCTGTGTACTGATTTTAGGGAGGATCCCTGAGGTTGGCTGATGATGACAACATACGATATGAAGAACGTAATAATACCTAATAATATGAGCCTGTCATTTTGTATTTAAAAAGAGATTAGAGGAGTACTGCGTAACTAATGTTTTTTAAAAAGTTCTTTAAAATCACAAATAGTTATTTACTTTTCATGAAGCACAGCAATTATTATTTGTAATGCCGTCACCGTAGGAAAAAAAACACGAAATTCATAAGATAATCATAATTATTGTTGGTAAATACGCATTTATGCTAATGTAGATATTTGTGTTTTTATTTTACAAGTGAAATAAATACATTTTTGTTGATGAATTATACTTTTGTCTTATGGAGGATAAAGAAAATGCACATTATTGATTGTAAATATACAAAGCCAATAATCGTATATGACAGTTGTTTTGGATATTTCATTAATCATTTATCTAAGTATTTCGATTTGTAGAGTAATCAAAGCTTTATATAATATAGCCCAATAAATCAACTTCAATATTTATATCATTTATAAAAATCCATATTTGGGAAACGGTAATCTACTCTATCATCCGAGAATTGTTTAATATTTTTTGTAATGTTTTAAATTAAACTTGCCATGATAAGTTTTCACTTTTTATCAATGAAGTGTCGCCAAAGAGTAGCAAACATTTTGCAAAAATAGGATCAGCTGGTAGTCAATATATTACAATTATTATAAAATAATTATGAATTTATTTATTAATACTCACCAATGAGTATGTTTTTCCAACTAGCGCCAATTCGCCCGACGGGTAATTACTGTACCATTTTCTTGGTTAATTTATAGGTGGATCAATTATGTAACTAGTGTTTTCTTTGAACCATGAACAAGGCGGTATTTATCTATTTAACTGTAGAGGTATAGATAAGTAATTGCTATCGTTGATAAAATATTTTATTGGGATAGACATACGTGGTAAGTTCTTCTTCGAGACGAACTCAATATAAAACCTCATCCCAAAATTTATCATATTATAGTTGAACATCAAATAATCAACGCTGTTTTGAGTCATTCGCTAATTTAATTCGTGGTGACAGCGAGATTTCTTAATTAAATTATTTTGCTGACCCTTTTGCTTTTGATTTTTTTTTTTTTTTTTTTTTTTTTTTACCATGTCCGCTCCCAATGTGGAGCATATGGACTCCTAATGGAGTTTATCTCAACAGAAGTGTTTCTACGAGAACTGCTTGTTACTCAGTTGCTCAACCTCTCTTTTTCCAAAGAGAGTAGGGATAGAAGGATAGGGCTAGGACAGGATTAGTGGTAAGCTAATCGCTCTCGATACGCCCCGTTTATAAGATAGTATGGGTGAGAGGGGGGAATTCAAGACATCACATACATCCATGCCTTTGAACAGAAATTCATAAATCAATTGAAAAATCAATTTTATAAAACTGTCCGTACCGGGATTTGAACCCGGGCCCTCTGTAGCCGAAGCCAACACCGTTGACCACTCGACCACACAGGCGGAGTGCATTCTTACTGTGTTATTTTTAAATAATGGTTTCCAATAGCCAATTATGTTGTAGCAAAGGTAATTAATAAAAAATCCTTTATGATCAAGAGTAATTTTTCCGTGGAAACACATTGAGTTATTTATTTCAAATAAGAGAATTACGTAAATACTTGATGAAGATGACTTAATTTGTAAAATATTATACATGTACTTAAAAACGTATGTAAAATAGCAAAAGTAAATGATATAAAACAATATGAGCAGTGATTGATACCAACAAAAAATCTCAAAATGTCAGTAACTGGAGATGACCACATTCGTTTTGCCACGTCACATTTAGTGTATTTGATTAAGCTGTAAGACAAATAAATATATTCTTAATAACTGTTCCCGACATTAAAGAATAGTATGCTATGATGTAGTATCCATATCCATCTAAAAAGGTGTTTAAAGAAAAGTAAATCGGCCACTCAAACTCGTTTTTACTAATAAGTTTCAGTTCCAGTGACTTAGAAAGTATGAAAATTTAACAGACATCCATATTTTGCGGCTCTATTTTCTAAATAAATTAAGAATTCGATTCAACTATTGTTAGCGTCAACAAGATGACACGATGTTAAGATAGAAAGGTTAAAATTCGAAGGTAGCACGTTAAGAAAAGAGTTCAAATATTTGATGATTTTTTTAAAATTTGTTTGTAATATGTACATAATATTTGTACTCTACAGGCTGCTTTTAATTTTTACATGTAGCGGTAAATCTGGAGGCGGCCAACTTACTGTCTAACAAAGTTTATACGGGAATTTTATATCTAGGGCGCAACAAAAAAAAATCTTGTCTGGGGTGGCCAAATGTTTAGCGCCTACCTTGGTGATCAATCAATCCCTCCCAATATGTAAACATTTGAAATTGACGTGAGCGTAGCAAAATCAACACTTATGGCACTTAACGTTTTACTAATAACTCCACTGCTTCAGATACTTTTTGAAGAATATATTCCTTATAACATCTTTAATGTTTCAAGTGTTTGGCAGGAAAATTCCGTAGCACTTGTTGCATTCAATATGGTATGCAGGAAGTTAAAAAAAGATTTAATTAATGGCAGAGCTTTTCTAAATTGAAATCCACCAGCTCTCGATTAGACGAAGCGAACTCTTTGAATGTTTTGTAAATTGCCTTAGTTGAAATGTATTGGAATTCGTACTACCATTCCAATTTTCGTAACGAAATGTGTGCGTAATGGGTAGGCGCTAGGTCAGTGGAAGGTAACCTGCGGCCTCTTGACTACTCTGATGCGGCCTTTTGTATTGATCAAAATATTCACTTTGATCAAAAAGCTATACACAAACGTTTGCAAAAAGAGCGTCATCAACCCATTATATTTAATTTGAATCGTTAAAATTATGTACATTCACACAGATTTTGTCACTAACAAATAACAAGATAGTTTCAAAATCTGTGTGAATGTACATAATTTGAACGATTCAAATTTGATATTGAAATTCCACCAAGCACCTTCAGTCGAAATCTTAAATTAAACCCATTATATGTTCGACAGTCAAAAAAGGGGGATCAACATTTTCTTTACTGCGGCCTTAGGTTGAATCAGATAAATCGATGTGGCGTTTAGAAATGAAAAGGCCTCAGGTAAGATTGTATTATTTTGTCCTAGTGATATAAAATTCCTTAGACGCTAGACATTTAGCCGCTTCTCCAGATTTACAGCTACAGTCTGGTGACCTGCTCCGCCTGCATTTAGCGCCGGCACTGCGTGCGTATATGCTCTTTTTACACCATAACGATGAGATTTGGATGAGACTGCATCGCTGTTTAGTCAGTTTTTGTTTGTCTTCTGAGAACGTCTTTTGAGAACTTCTCGAGTAACAGCGTCTCTCTGTCCTCGCAAATGAGTAGGTACTCCGCGTATTTGATACGGTGATTAGACGATAGCTGCGGTCCCTGGCATGCGCCAGTCTGTCCGCCTTGATAACAGAGTGAATTCTCGCGTTAATACTGCATCAGGTATTATCGGTCGTCACACGATGATTATACTCATCGGCTCATCGCAGTCTGCTGGTGCTGATAGTTGATGGCATCTTTACGTGATCTTCCGCGAGGTGATGCACGCGACCGGGGACACTTATCGCTCAGTGGTGATGGCAATAATTATGCTGTTTAACTGTGTGTGCTGGGCGCTGGTCACGATGTGTAAATATATCGAATTACATATTACATGACATCGTGTAATGTCATCGAACACGGGTGAAACGGGAGTTAATTCTCGAAATGTGTTGCAATAATTCAAAAAGCAAATATTCGAGACATAAATTATTCAAATATCGAATACTAATATAACTAAGTATTTCAATAAATTAGAAAAAATACCCTATTAATTCACAAATATATTTTTTAATTGGTTTGCAGTAAGTCGATTCTGTTATACCATTATGTAAATTTTTGTTTTTCGTTGATATCAGATCCAAAATTGTTGCATAGTTAATAATTTTTTCACCATTTAAAAAAGGACTAGCGTAGCAACATAAGACTTGGAAACCACTGTCCTAAGCCCATTAAAAATGACGATGATGACGGGATAAAAAAATCTTTCAAAGTATATTTGAGAAAAGCTAAGTAAAAGTATCACAGTATTTTTGTAAAGTACAATGTACAAAACCAGTTCCAAATAAGAAGCACGTACGCTCTGTGTTAGTAAATGGGACACATTTCTTCAAATTTCACCAAGACAACCTTCACAATACTCGGATCCTGATAATTGTAAATATTAAGATAAAATATCGCAGTTAAAAGATATATTGAAATAACTGTAAATCGATGAATTGAATTGAAACAAAAAATCTGTATAAGTCCCATTTTGGCGCTCCATTTGATCGAGCGCCCGGGACATATGCCATCCTCTACCCCACCTTATGTACGTTGGTGAGTAAGTGTTCCGTAACCGGTGTGGCGCGAGCCGATGCTGGGAGTCTCCAATTGAAGACAAAATAAAATAATTTATCTTCAAAGAATAATACAGAGAAGCAGAAATAATCATGCTTTGGTTGGAAGAGTATGCAAATATTCTAGCTATATTAATATTGATTACTTAGTAAATTTGAATCGTTCAAACTATGTACATTCTCACAGATTTTGTCACTAACGACCCGGGTTTCACCTTTCGGCATCTTCAGGCATTCAAGTGCACGGATGAACTTGAACTGACGCTTAGTAAATAAAAGTTTCGTGTTTATATAAGAAATAAATGCATCACTGTGTCCAAAGCCGTTGCTGGCGAAAAGGATAAGCTCATGGGAATGCCAACAGATTAACGAACAAATAAAAAACTCTAAATAAAATAAAATGTAATACTATTTATTATTATAAGAGTACATAAAAAAATATTTTAATAATACTTTTATGTGCCCTCTAATGGTTTTCGCCCTGGGCGGTTGCTTATTTCGCCTGTACGGTGGCCCCGGCCCTGACTATACGTTGTATAGAATATAATTTTAGATTGCTAGGTATAGGTATAATGTACCAACCCACAATTGCCTGGGGCTAATGAAATTCGCGTGGATATCTCATACTAGGTGTGTATAGAATGTACAGTAGCAGGAACAAAAGGAGGCGAATAATCTGTAAACACAGGTATTCCGATATCTATGAGCTAAATCTAAAAGTTACGACATCCGACGATATAGTTTGCCTTATCCAAGATAACGGAAAATGATTTCCAACGTGATATTTAGAATTTTTAATATTATTTGTATTGCATCCTACTTACGTAATTATTTTTTGTTCTTTTGTAAGATTTCCCGGAATTTTTTAATACCATCAGATGACGGTGAAGCTTCTCTCTAATCTGGGTTGTCATTTTTGTATTATAGAATGGCTCGTATTTAACCGGTTTGAATTTTAATACAGTTTCAGTCATAATTTTTATCACATTGGTCAGAATTTATATTAAATGGTCATAACATATCGGGCAGTGTACAGATGGCAGAAAAAATAACCACTTAAATACCAAGCGGACACAGGTGTCCGTAACATATGCAAGCGAACACGGATGTCCAAGACATTTAAAAAAATCAAATACTTGGTATTCTAATAAAATATAAGCATTATTTTGACGAATATGTGTAGTGCTATCTATACTGAGTCAATATAGGTTTTTAAAATATCGAATTCGAGTGTATATTAGAAAAAAATATTTTTCTCAAAAACACGCAGTATCTCTGGGACATATTAATGATTTACTTGCGCGGTATTCAAACGGTTAATTAATGGTCAGAGTTTATATAAATTAAAACCAAACCTAACCTAACCAAAATAGTCATAAATTCTGACCGTATAATATTTTTATTCTGACCAAAAATTTAATTTTATTCAGACCAAAAGTTTATTTGAATTCTGACCAAAAATTGATTTAAACTCTGACCATTTATAGAATTTCATTAATTTAAAAAGTGATCTGTAATAATCAATTCACCTCACAAATATACTTATTACACTAACAAAAGTCGAAGAACCAACTTCAATCTTGTTCACCAAGAACACCTTAGATGGGATTGTCCAAATACACTGGACTGGCACTTTTTCTTCTTCTGGAAAAGTGGTAAAAAAAACTGCTAATTTTCGATTGATTGTATTACATATATATTTTTATAATTTGTGGTATGGAAAAAATAGAATCTTTAAACTTTAACGGGTGAAAGTATTTGACACTCATTTTACGTAAAATATAAATGTTTTGATTTTTGAATATTTCTACTCAATGGCATTCAATTATTGTCATGATAAACATAAACATAAGTACACAAATAATAATTTAATGTTAAAGCTTAGAGCAAAAAGGCAATAACAGTGTAACTGAAGTTCAATTCTTTCTTTATTATTTAAGGAAATTGGATTTTTTTTATTAACAAACGGTTATGCACACCATATTCGAGATAAAAAGCCGTTCATGATTGATGATTAAAATAAAGAAATATATGGATATGTACTGGATACTTTAGTGATGCTCATTGCGAGCATTGTCAACTGATAAGAAATATAATTTAACAGTGCTATTTATACAAAAATAAATTGACATTGAAAAGAGTTTACAAATTACAGTAAAAGTGATCTAATTATACAAAGTCGGTCCTGACCTTTAAATAAAGCGGAATAAAATACAAAAGAATATTGGGTTTTTATTAATGGAATAACTAAATTGGTGGTTTTGTTGTACTAGTTTTCTAAAAAAGCAATTATTTGTAAAGGAAGCTTTTATTAATGCTGATTTAAAGGCAGGAAATTGTCCCGTCTATTATTAATTTTAAACTCTCATTTGTGTCAGATCGGCATTATTGCAAATTTAAAATGAACTTACATTTTATTAGTACCAATTCTGATTTGGTAATTTGTTTATTAATAAGACATTGAGGCATTGGCGGATCCAAGGGTTGAGATGGGGGGGAGGGGGGATGCGTGGGGGTCATGCCCCCTCCCGAGGAGATTTTTTTCTTAATTTTTCGACTTTATTAAAACTTAATTGTGAAATGGGATCTTTAATTGTTTGGCTTACGATGTTTTATAGAATACATACTTAATTATGTATTGACTACTTTTATATAGATATATTATTTTTACATCATCTATTTTTTAATATATTATTTTTGTATGACGTTTATTTTAGAATTGAATGGCCCCCTCCTTGGACAATTTCTGGATCCGCCAATGCATTGAGGCATCGTATTTATTCTGAACCAAATTTGTGTCAAAAATATTTAGTCATTTAAAAAAATCTGTGATCATTTGCCGCTCCCCAGGCCACTACCTAGTCGCCTATGCCCTCGGAACGCCCCTGAGCGAGGCCCTTGTTAACGTATTGGCGGTCCACCGCTGCAAACGGCGTTTAATAAAGTAAGTAGATATGCGGCCGAGAAATGAAGTACCTACATACATAATACGATTTTCGATAATGTTGTCAGACATTCAAGTGGATGAACTAAGTTGTCCGTTTCACGTGGCCGAGGTGAGCGAGGAGTCGGAATCGAGATCGGTAGATGGTAGATGTGGTCGCGAGGCGTGACGCCGGGTCGGCAGACGGACAGAAACGCGCCGGACCGCGCTTCCGGTAACAACACTTCTCGAAGACTCACTTCTCCAGCTTTGCAATGTGATGCATGGGGTAGCTTTTCTTGGCCATCGCCTTATTTCATGTCTAATAACTAACCGGAGTTTTTAAACATCGCACTTAAACATTTAAAAAAAAAAAAAATCGGATTTATACAAAGTTACCGTCGATTCATAATCGAACGCATTTAATTTATGACATATCACACTATGAAATGGCTGAAACTTTAATGCATTGAGAGCGTGAAGGGTCTAAGACAGGGGTCCCCAACTGGTGGGGAATCGTTGAATTACTAGATTATTCACATTTGGGGTGTTCACTGTCAATACTTACTTGGTGGAAAGGCATTATATTATGGGAACAAATTAAATGTTCAGAATTTAAATCAATTTTTGGTCAAATAAAAATATCAACTGTCAGAATAAATATATTATACGGTCAGGATATTTTACAACCATTTTGGTTAGGTTAGGTTAGGTTTTTTTTTTAAATTTCATTTAAATTATGACTAGTTTTTCTGACTGATATATTATGACCATTTAATATAAATTCTGACCGGAAAAATACGAACCTTATATGTTTTTTTTTTTTTTTTTTTAAACCATGTCCGCTCCCAATGTGGAGCATATAGACTCCTAATGGAGTTTATCTCAACAGAAGTGTTTCTACGAGAACTGCTTGTTACTCAGTTGCTTTATATGAATAAAAACATAATATTCCTTTGTACTTTATTCCACTTTATTTGTTTTTATTTGTAAAGTTATTTTAATACACTACGAATATGTATATTAATTCAAATATACCGTTTGAGTTGGACTATCTTGGGTAAGGGATAAATTTTATTCTGTACAGTAGTAAAATGAGAAAATGGAGCAAATATTTTTTATATTGTGAATATATTGACTAAAATCGGCAATGTATTAAAATATTAAAAAAAATAATGGACACACTGGAAAGGTTGACAAAGGGTTTCCGTGCTGTATTTTTCTAAAATGTTATCAGCTCCCGCCGTTGTGGAGTATATTGAATTCTGATTGGGCATTGACGTAAGAAGCGACAGCTGATTGAAATTCAGCTGATCAGTTTGTAATTTCAGAAATATAAAGAACAGAAAAAATGAAATAAAAAAACGACTTTAGATATTCAATATTTCGCATTCTGCAAAAGACCCACTATAATGGAAATCTATAAAAATATCAAACACTACAAACTCATGAAAATCGAAATTCAATTAACAATTTTTGAAAACATTCCCGCGTAACAACTCGTATGCGGCGACCAATATATTGTAATAACGCTATTGATTATAAAATATATTGACTGTGGTCATGAGATAACTACCGACACGATATGATTGTTTACTAATGTCAAATGAAACTAGTTTTAATGTTTTTACTAAAAGCGTGATCAAAAAAACCTCACGGTGTTTTTTTTTCAATTTTCATCTCAAAGCTGATGAAACAGACGAAGACTTATTACTTTCCCGTTTCATTAATTATAACTTTGAGATTTGTTCTGTTCGTTTTTTCAACGCTATGTGCATACTCCATAGAAATAATAATATACCTCCTTGAATGTTTTTCAGTAGATTATAGTATAAAATGCCAAACGTATAATCTCTATTGACGTGTGACATCGCTTTATGGTCATTGGTTTTGATTTTCAATTTCCGCGCAATCATCCGAGCAAAATGGCCGCCATGATATTAGACAGCTGAAACACCGACAGGTGAGCAATTTATATAGAAGTTGTAGTTTTAATGATATCAATAAGACATCCAGATTTATTCGTATGATGTCAATGCTTTTGGAATGAACAATTGGAAGAATCCAAAGATAGAATTTGTAGATGAAATGTTTTGAAATAAGTACTAATTTAATTTTTATATAAATGTCGTGTTAGTATTATTTCATTTTGTTTTACAAATGAAGGAATAAATCAAATCTAAAAATATCGTAGTGATATGTCATGATAGTAAAAAAATATATTTATTAGTGAAGCAACATTATTATTTTAATCGTTCCATTTTCAATTTAATCATTTCTACATGTCACTGACAGCTAGCAATACAATATTTTTTTGATACATTTACTGTTACTGTTTGTGAAAGAAAACGATCCCTCAGATTCAGAATAAATAAAAGACCAGTTGTTTTTGTAGTGGAGTGGGTAACGCTTTTGTTCCTAACTCGAACTTGAATCCCATGACAAACTTTGGATTTATATATTTGTAAAAATGACATGGTTATCTGTTTTCATTTCTTTCAATAACTCATTGTCCTTTCCTAACCCCGTTCTTCTATCCTTACTTTACCTTTGGCGTCTGAGTGAGAGTAAGAGAGTCTGAGTGACTAAATTAAACCCAGTTCTTGGAATACAACTCCTCAAACTGATCAAAATTAAAAGCGGATAGTTAAAATAATAATAAAAAAACATATAATTTTTTAATCAATGGTTGGTTTTGTTGCCGTTTATTTTCCCAGGTATGGTATATGACAATTTAAATATGTTTTATTGGTTTTTACTAATGCCACGATTCAAACTATTGCATTCTTAAGAATCATAAGTTTGAAAAATAATCTAAAAATCGTTGAGAGAGTGCTTTTCAACGGATTCGTGAGTTTCTGTAAATCTTTTTTTTTAATGCATAATAGTAGAATACGCGTATTTATCTATTTTAATTAATACATATTCATGAACGGGAAATGGATAGAGAAGCGTAAAAAATCTTAAACGATTTATATTTTATTAAAAAAAAATTCGAAAGATTTTTTTTCAATGTAAATAGTTAAGAAAATATAATATGGTCACATAAATATAACTGTTTTGCAGCTATTGATTTAAAAAACAGTTAGGTAGTTATGCAAAATGATAATCCTACGAAATCCGTTGAAAATTGTAAAAAGACCATCGATAAATAGCATATAATTTTGAAAGTTTACTGTTTTGCATGGGAAAAACACAAATTCCAGTTTGAATTTCGTTGCTTCTTTTGTGTGTGGTCATTTAACTTGAAAACCATCGACAAAAAAGTGTTTTCCGTTTCTTCTGTTTGTCTATCGAACCTTAGTATTATTTCCGAAATGGCCGGCAGAGCGATTTGACGTAAGACAATGGCGTCGAATGAAAATGATTGCTACGCTTGGTGAGGCGTGAAGGTGGGAACTTGACACATTGTTAATTTCATGGCCTCCCTGGTTTGGATTTTATTGTTTATCAGAGGCGCGCTTTCCGACCGGAATGGTAATTAAAATTTCAATCCTTAGTCTTGTAAGCGATATCATAAAAAATAAGAAAAAATGATTACCACTCCAATACCAACTACCAACATGAACCATAAATGTAATTTTGTAGTACTTTTAGAAATCAGTCTCAAACATGTCTTAGTGACATACAAAATATCATTCCAAAGTAATGTAAAACTAAAAATACTTTTAAAATGTACATTGTTTTTCAAAATGAAATTCATTTTTAAACCATTTTGGAATGAACCGTGTTTTCAAATAATATATATAGAATCGTATGCGATGAGAGCAAGAGATTTAAAAATAAAAAAAATATGGAAAAATCCAAATATAAATTGAATCTTTTTTTTGTTGACCATGTCCGCTTCTAATGTGGAGCATATGTAATTCGAATGGAATTTATCTCAACAGAAGTGCTTTTGCGATGACTGCTTGTTACTCAGTTGCTCAACCTCTCTTGTTTCAAACAGAGTAGGGATAGAAAGATAGGACTAGTGGATAGCTTATTGTTCTCGCTACGCCTGCTTGTTTTAGGATAGGATGGGTGGGAGGTGATTCAAGACATCACATACCTCGAAATCCACTAAAGCAATTGAATCTTACAGAAGAAATAGTTTATCTATAATAAATAAAGCGCTATGACAAACATAAAATATGAAAGATTCAAGAAAATGTAACAACATTTGAAATAATCCTTTCACAATTTTATAAAATGGTCAAGACCGGCTTCGTGCATTAATTAAGAGTAGGGGTGAAAGAGGTCAGTCGCTGGACGAACTCCGTACTAATCAATATAAAAAAAAATAAATAAATATTACTTATTGTTTTGTTGTAAATATAATATAATGTAATGATAGTTATCATCGTTTATATGATATCGACTGTGGAAAGAAAAAAAGACGTAACCCACACATGGAAAATTTTACAGGAGGCACAAAAAACGTGTTTTGATGATTTTGGGCCATATACAAATTATGAAATATACACAACCTTGCAGTGCACGGAGACTTCAAAAACTGATGTTTAATTGACACAATCTAATATTAATTAAAGAAATTGTCTAGGAAAAACCTTTTTTTTAGTATTTTTTCTGGGTTTCAATTTTTACAAGCTCATCTTTTTTCAAACATAAAAGCTAAATTTAGATACTTATTTGGCATTTGCAGCTTACATTCTTTTGATAGAACGTGTATCAAGTTTCATACATTGTGATTAAAAAAAAAGTCGTTTTCCTTTCCACAGTCGATTATATTATATAACATGCTAATTGATATTTTCAATATTCTATTATACTTATTTATTGTGTTTATGTATTTCCCATACAGAATTACAAAGACCAGGGATTTGGAAAGTCTTATGAATATGGGCTTAGAAATAATAAATTGAAATCCTTTTTTTATTCCATTGATTCCAGTTTCTAAGTTGTTTTATTTTTGTCTGAGTACGTCAATGACTTATGGCAATACTCGAATAATTTTAAGTTTGGAATTATTTTAAATTTCGAATGCGCGTGCCTTATTACAGCGCTTCCTGTCGGACAGGCCAGCAGCCACCAGAAAACAGCCGATTTGTTCACCAACCGTGAAATTAATGAGGTTTGACTTCAAATAATATAATTCGAAATGACCAGATTTATTTAACACAGATTCAGTAATTATTTGCCGAAAAAATCGCCCGACTGAAGCGGAGGAGAAAATAAGCAATTGCATTAACTGTATAAATTATTCGTCATAAATATTAAATCGACAGTGTCAAAAATCAATACCAATTAGCAATAGAAACTATTGCGATTTCATTTTCGGTACCGTAACCGAGTGGTCAATATTCAATTGTTAATGAGTTCAAATGCTCGAATGCAACATTTGGTATTAATCCGTTAAATCAGTGGTTTCCAACCTTTATGTTAATACGCCTCCCTTTGAAGAAAAAAATATCTTCGTGCCTTCCCATCCTTTATTTAATATAGTAACCAAGACACGTTTTAAACGATAAATAAATATTTTGGACTGTTCGCGCCTCCCAGGTTGAAAATCGTTGCGTTAAAAGATTGGAATCCAAACCTATAGATATATATGATACGTTTACACATTTTATTCCACTCTTTGTGATCTTAGCCCTTGTATTCATTCATTACCCCACGCGAAAAGATTAGTTGAATAAATGATTTACTACAAATTCTCGTTAAACATGTTCTGTTGATAAGTATTATCATGTGTCCAGGGCCGGTGCAAGGCGAAATAGGCAACCGCCTAGGGCGCAAACCATTAGGGAGCGCATAAATGGAGTACTTAAACTCTTTTTATATACTCTAATAATAATAAATAATAGTACGTTATATTTTATTTTGATGTTTGTATTTGTTCGTTATAATTATATAGCGTAATCTATATGATTCGATAAAGAGAGGTTGAGTGACTGAGTAACAAACAGTTTACGTAGAAAAACTACTGGAGTGAACATAGAATAATATTTTTTGTTTATAATGATCCCGAATTGTTTTTTTTCCCGAATTGCTTTTTGAAATGGGTAATTTTTTTAAAAAGGGGGTGCGACAATAACCGTTGCCTAGGGTTGCCTATTCTTACGTGGGCGAAACTATGACTAAAAACTTTTGTTTCTAAAAAAATTTTCCTCACGTAGGACACCAGTTCCAAGGGCCGTTCGACTGATCAACTCATTGCCTAGAGAACTGGACATTTTTAGTGACAGTATTTGTAAACTGTTTGTTAAATATTTTTTTTTTATTTCTTGATTTTGTATGTTGATTTTGAAGTAATATGTAGTTTTATTTTATATTTTGTCTCATTATATTTGTCAAGTGCTTGGCGAATTGGCGTCAGCTGTAATGTCATGTACTGTACTTTTCATTTTTTTAACAATAAATAATATAACCTCGCGCCGGTGCTGCATGTGTCAATACATGAGCGGATGTTTAAAAACATCGCTATTAACAATTCAATAAAACGTATATATACCTTTAATCCACGTCCGCTACCAATGTGGAGCATTTTGGTCTTCTAGTAGAGGTATCAGAGTAGAAGTTTTTCAACATTCATTTAACATGTCTTTTTCGAAGAAAGTAGACATAGAAAGGATGAGGTTAGAAAAAGACTAGTGGTTAAATAATTGCTTTTGCTACGCTTCGTTGTGGGTGAAGACATCACAAAATTCATGTATTTGCAACAAAAAAATATAAAACGATGAAAAAAATACGTTCGTACAGGAATTCGAGCCCGTGAGATTCGTCACGGTAGTCAAAAACTTTGACCCCTGCACCACGGATCGGGCAATGAAACATTAATCAAACAAATAGTTGGCCTATCAAAAAAAAATTCTAATAGTCAGTCGGTGAGAAATTCAGTAATCTCTCAGAAGGTTGCATGAGATGGTGAATATCAATTGTCGTTACCAGAAATTGATATTCAATGCAGCAATGATGGGTGTTTGCAGTTACTTGTTACACTTGACAATGATATTTTTTCCTCTGGAAATTATGTTTTATATCACACAAAAATATAAAAATATGTTCAAAAAACACTATTGGTTTTGTTAGTTGAGTCACCATTAATTAGATGAGGACATTGTGTTTTACACGTAAGATTTGGTTGGTGGGAACTATTGTTTTGTTTTTAACTCTATGGAGTTTTACCTGCGAATAGAACTGCGAAAAACAGGCAGTGATAAACTATAAAGTATTATATATGGCTTAAAAAATATTGTAGGGAGTTGTCAAAAAACCTTGACTATTTCAAAAGATTGTATGCGTTTTTTCATGTTATTACACAATAATAAATATATAATTTGACAGATGATCTTTTGATGTTAGTAACGAATTAGGTTTTAATTATGCATAATTTGAAGTAATTTTAAAACCTGAGCTCAAAAATTGTATTATTCATGAGTTAACTTCAAATAAAAATGCAGTTAAATTGGGATTAATTAAACTAAAGCAATAAATTAAACTTTGGACACCGCATTTTTTATAATTTAACGATAAGATAAATTAGATTAATGATTATAAAATAAGCATTGTTTCACGGTACCAAATTTTCTTATCGTGATTAAGACGGAGAAAATAAATTTTATATTTTTAAGAGAGTACAATCATCTGAAGACACAAAACGAAAAATGTCCAAATCTAACAAAACCTTCACGTTCAAAACTATCATAAAATGGAACAGATTGCATTCACTCTCGTGTATTAATTTGTATTTTACATTACGCATATGTAAATATATGCCAGAACAATGTCTTTCGTTGGATATCGAAGAGTTAGGTGGTTTTTTTTTTTAACTTTTTGAGACAGTTCCTTGTTACGTCAGCGGTCACGAAGAGACGTTTAATCTTTACATGCCATGTCTCCATAAAGTCTTAAACTTACAAATCTTGTCTTCCAAGCAGTGTGACTCCGAAACTGTTGGATACTATAAGTAGGAGTTACCCTGTGGAAATAAAATAAATCATGGTCAGTATTCCCTCTAAGCTGCGCGCGCGCGGGGTCGCGCACTAAAATTCAACCATTAACATAAGAATTAAAAAAATTGAAATAACCTTAACTAGGAGAAATAACCCAAAAAAAGAACATTGGGAAAATATAATAAGAATTGAATTTTACATATTATCAGAAAAATATATTTATTTAGTTGAAGTATATAGTATATGGATTAGTTGTAAGGAACGACGTGAACAATTACACAATTTTAAATAAACTTATAAAACATGTTAATACATAATTCCATTAGCGTCGGATTATTTTTTTTCGTTCTGCTTATTTCTTATTAATTTGTGCTTGATTTTATTATTTGAATTCGGTTATTTTATATGTTTTATTTTGATAAACACATTGATATAAATGATTAAATGATAATAACTCGAATTATACAAAAAATAACAAAAAAAAAACAACTTTTCGTATCAAATTTAATATTGATGTTTTTGCAAAGATATTTACATTATTCTTTCATTGTTTTATTGTAATGTTGAAACATTGTTTTAAGAATTTTACAATCAAATAATATTTTAATGAGACAGATGAGTGTAGATAAAATTTGCAGACAATTCACAATACAGTGAGTGCATTTGAATTACTGCCATAATTTTGAAACAGCACATATTTTTGGTATTGAGAAATCAATAATTACGTAAACTTGGTCTAATTAATTCTTTTTGTTTTAATCATGGAGTGGAACATGTACGTTTGATGAAAATATTAAGTACTGGTTGCTTTATCAATTAGTTTACATTCATCAAATAATAAATATTACATTTATATATATGAATGGAAGAGTTCGAATAAATAAACGAAAAAGACTCACTGATTCAAATCCCGGTAAACCTTACCTGCTAAGAAAGACTTGATATGTTAAGTTCCGGAAAAGAGTTTAAGTGATCATTCACTCATTCTTACTCTAAGATTTTATGTAACATTTTAATCAATCAAAAGTTATCATACAATCGTTCGCGTTGTACACATATGCAGTGGTTTTAGCACTATTAAAAAACACACGTCTTACCGCTGTTTTGTGACAGCCAATAAATATGTTTATACTAAAAACAGTGAAGTTATTATCTATAAAACGTAAACTTAGTAACGCAAATCTTTTATTCTCGTTATGTTATGCTACAACGCATGACATGTGTTTTACTTCTTTGGTGAGTATTTTTTTTTAATCATTTATACTTGAAAGATGTTCATTCTTGTCACAATATATTATATAATAACTATTGAAGAAGTTACATTAAAAAAATGGTAGGGTGAGATTTCAATCGAGACATGGTGAGAAGGCGGAGAGGACTCAACTCACTCAACCCTCTTGAATTTCACTCTCGAAAAATAATTGCAATGGAAAATAATAATGTGACTAGCTGTAAGCCCGTTGCCCAGCAACGTGAGATTTTTGTTGCATTATAGAAAAGTCATAAATTTACTGGCATGAACAATTGAATGCATATTTATTATTATATATGTATATAATCTAATAACACATATTTAATAAACTCCGTTTTTTTCCATAGGGTACTCAACGTTGTACCCACCACCACCCGCTACGGCTTCACACTCTTTTATAGGGTGTATTTCGTAGCGTATCAACGTTAGCTGTCAGCCCGTTGCCCTCAACGGAGTGGATTTTTGTTGCATTTTTAAATAGTCAGAAAATTTACTGGCGTGAAAAATAAATTGCAAACCTATTTATTGAATAAGCCAGAAAATCTTAACGTAATTAATTCTCTACATGGATTGTTTAAGAAATACACACAATTCACTAAAAGAACGAAAATACACCGGGATTGCAAAACAAAATATGCGAATAGCGGAAAATTCCGGGGACCTGAAGACAGAATTTTACTGAACTGTAAATAATCAAAAATTACGTCCAAACCAAATTTAATAAGATAAAAATTTCTGCTCAAAAGGTTAAAAAAAGAATTCGATCAATTGTAATAAAGATGTTATTATTTTATTTGTAGTTTTAGTATAAATAAAAAGGTAAAGTTTGCTTTACATATGTAAAAAATCTTTTTTTTTAATTAATTGCATATTTTATCAAAATGTATGAAAAAAAGGAAAAGTGTGATTTTATAAAATATCCATATCATAATAAAAATATTCGTAATGTATTTAAAATACTAAAAACTTAAGTAAAATGTCCAAAAGTATTCGACCTAAGATATTGCCAAAGTATGAAAAATTCCATAAAAATATTCAATATTTTGTCCAAAATGTATGAAAAATATCGTATTTTATATTTGCTTTACATATATAAAAAATATATATTTTTTTAAATTTTGATAAAATAAATATATTATAATTGAATATATTCATACAAATCATAATTGAGCAGTCCTGCAGTGCGGCCAAATCCAATATCGACAACCCTGCAAATGTTTCAAGTATACAAACAAATATTCGACCCAAGACATTGCCAAAGTATGAAAAATTTCAAAAAAATATTCAATATTTTGTCCAAAATGTATGAAAAATATCGTATTTTACATTTGCTTTACATATATAAAAAAATCTTTTTTTTTTTAAATTAATTGCATATTCTATCAAAATGTATGAAAAAAAGTCAAAATGTGATTCTATAACATATCCATATCATTATTAGAGTATGCGTAATGTATTTAAAATAATAAAAACCTATGTAAAATGTCCAAAAGTATTCGACCTAAGACATTGCCAAAGTATGAAAAATTCCATAAAAATATTCAATATTTTGTCCAAAATGTATGAAAAATATCGTATTTTATATTTGCTTTACATATATAAAAAATATATATTTTTTTAAATTTTGATAAAATAAATATATTATAATTGAATATATTCATACAATTCATAATTGAGCTGTCCTGCAGTGCTGCCAAATCCAATATCGACAACCCTGCAAATGTTTCAAGTATACAAACAAATATATTTCGAAAAAAGATAATTATTCAAATTCGTTTAGTGCAATGTTTCAAATACAGATGGCATTGTAGGTGCACTAAGAATGCACTTGCTTCTCTTGCTTTGAGTTTTTTAAATTAAAGAAACGTTTTACTGCACTAACTTCAACCGCAATGTGGAGCATTGGATATTAGCTCGAACGATGAGAATGAAAACTTGGGACCTGAGTTCGATCCCCAGCTTGACAGAGAATATTTTTGGTTAGTACGAAAATTAATTGTTTTTACATTTACATAATATCATGACTTCAAATATTCACATGTAGACGTCAGATAAAAATGAATGAATGGCGATAGCGGGCAGGGGTGGGGGGAAGAAGACCGTCTTTCTTGACGTCATCGAAAAGGTGAAATCGCGACATGTGGGGGAGGGGGAGGAGGAGAGGAAATCGAGGAAAATCATAAGTAACAGTGTATATTGGAAAAATATGTCTTAAGTATGAATAAAAAGTGACAGCGCGGCTTGGCAGGAGGAGGAGGGGGAGAGGCAGGGGGAGGGGAAATCGAGGACATCTTACACTCAGACAAACATACGGACATTATCGGCTATTAATATATAGTGACACGACTGAGTCCCGAGCAGTTAGACGAGAGACAGAGAAATCCGTCTCTCCCCATAACGTCTCGGTTTGGTGTGACGCAGTCAGTCTGTGACAATTTTTAGGAATTAAATATGGGAACAATCAAATTCAATTAAACAACGCTCGTGAACAGTAAAAGGTGGAAATCCACCGGTTTATTTATAATCAAAAAGGGTTTACAGTAAATTTCGATAATTCGGCTAGCCACACAGGAGTGCGCTCTAAATACATGTTAATATGTTTGTCATTCAGCGTGAAGCTCGCGAGCCGAGCCTCCTAGCACCGAATGACGGTCGACTTGCAGACCGGGCCTTTCAGTAGGTCCTTCGCCTGGACTGAGGGTCCCTAGTATTACAATATTTATGTTCCCTTACGGGGAGACATCTATGATTTGATATTTATAAGAGAGAGAAAAAAACAACATTCAGCATACCATTTCCTTAAATCTAATTTTCGCACTCGGCGTTTTCATAACAATTATTGAGTTAGTAGTGGGCAAATTTTATTTAGTCTTGTTTTTGAAGTTAAGATCTGCACACTCACTACGCGTGTACAGATCTGCTTAAAATTAATCCCTACGCTATTCTTATGAGTTGATATGGCCGTCATGCCGTACCATATATCTAACTTAGGGGTGCAGAACAAAATTAATATTTAACTAGCAAAGTCACAGTTCTCATGACTAATGATTGTCTTGGATTATTATCAATCAGTATGCACGCTAAGTCGTGTCATGCATTTAGTTTAGTTTATAATATTTAGTGAAAATTTACATACAAAGTTATGATTTCTTAATGTGAACGATTCTAATTCAATTCTTATTGGATTTGCTAATGCGACTTCGCAACGATTTGCGGGACTCCCACAGCAAGGAACCGAGGTCTGTACGTGAGGAGGATTTCCATATCCGCCCTCCCTTACTGTGTGCGTTCACTTCCAGTGACCGCAAGCCGTTTAGGCCGGAGCACATTTTATCGACGGCACTCTGAATACGAGTCCGTCCAACCGCCCGTTGGTCAATCGCATCAGCTAAATCTCCTATGAAGTTACTTACACTACGTGTTTAGATTTGTTCGAGTCTTAGGGAGGGTTGGCGGAGACCAGACCTCCGTCCGAGGTCGGCTCCAGGCACGGTGTCAGACCGCTTGAAGGCGTCGCTATCGAGTGACGTAATCCAACTGGACGAATTGGATTTTAGGTTTTACTATTGAGTGTCTGCCGAAACTTCGACAGACGTGGGTCCCAGACAAGTGCGTTTGTCTAGGCGGGCTATCTGCCCCCGGAATTACACGTCCACCGCGCCGTATCACTCGGATTCCCGTGAATCCGCAATGATAGTGCCTCCCTAGTACTCAATACAAAAAACACCCTCCGACGTCGACCTAGCTAAAATTAAACTAGTGCGAGGCCGGCGAAACCTGAGACCCTTTTTCGCACAAGTCCTCGGGGCTGTCTGATCCTTTATTACTTAGCTCCGCCGACCTTGCATCGTGAATCTATGGAAGGCGTGATGACAGCTCTTCCTGACGTCTCGAGACTAAGTGTCCCGCAGACTTGACCCCGCGACCTCTCAATGTTAACAAGTGACAAAATTTTGTCTGACATTACGTTATATTTAAATTGACTCGAATTATCACACCTCCCATAGTTCACCCTTATTACTAACATTTGCCGTTATGACGGCGGTGATCGATGATTATCGATGACAGATTACACAGGAAACAAAATACACAATCAGTTTAGAAACAAGAAAATACCTAACATAAAATAAACATACATTTTTATACAAGTCCTCAGCGTCGCTTGGTGTCGTTTGCTATTCGTGTTACTCAGATACTTTCGCCCTCAGAGAGGCATACATTATTGATTTTTCAATTATCATTACTAGGTGACGGACCTTTCTTTTTCTATTACAACTCAGGGTAGCTAATTATCGATGCGTGGGGCCCGCGACGTACCGCGGCGCGAACGCACGTAGTTTCGCTCGGCCGGGGCACTGCGCCCAATGAAGCGGCCAATTTGCCTAATAATTCGTAGTTGATTACGCTTCCCTAATGCGAAGTAGTTTCGACGTCGCCAAGAAATTAAGCCGTGACCATTTATAAAGGGTGTTTTTATTCATCCCTGTCCTCTGGCGACGGAGTTGGAAACTAAACTCAAACTAATTGAGACGTTGCAAAACAAAAGTAAATATCGCATTGTTTTTGCGAATTCTAGTTATACCCGTGGTCTCGTCACCGAATTGAAACAAACATACTAAAATTCAGGCCTTGCCAATATGGTTAAATATTGAAACAAACATAAAAAAAAATTCAGACCTTGCAAATATCATTAAGTATTGAAACAAACAAAACAATTCAGACCTTGCAAATATAATTAAATATTGCAACAAACAAAATTCAGACCTTGCAAATATAATTCAATATTGAAACAACAAAAGAAAATCGGACCTTGCAAAGATAATTAAATATTGAAACAAACGAAAAAATCGGACTTTGCAAATATAATTAACTATTGAAACAAACATAAAAAAAATCGGACCTTGCAAATATAATTAAATATTGACTTTTTCAACGATTCCTATTCTTAGTGTTTTACAACCGAAGTGATAACACACATGAAAATTCAGACATGGTCGCAAGATTAATACTGACTTTTCCACACTATCGTTAAGCCTATTTGGTGCACTCGAATTGAAAACAAACATAAATTTTTGACATGAAAAAAAATTGAATATTGGTTTCTTTAATCGTGGTTACATCTCCTGGTTTGTAATCGAATTGAAAACAAACATAAAATTTAGACATGAAAGAATTGAACTATTGATTTCTCGATTTGAAACCAACCAAAAGAAAATTCAGATATAGTAATAAAAAGTAAATATCGACTCTTTGCAAATCGTGATTATGCTGGTTGCCTTGTAACTGACTTGAAACCAACCACAAGAAAGATTTAGACGTCGCAAAACAAAGATTAACTATTGCACAATCGCAGAATAATTTATTATTCCTGGTTTCCGATACGGACTTGAAAACAAACGTGAAACGCTTAGGCGTTGCGAAAAGATTATTTATTGAACCATCGTAAAATATTTTATTATTCCCGTTGGCCGATACTGAATTTAGAACAAACGTCAAACGCGTAGATGTTGCAAAAACAGATTAATTATTATTCTACATTTCACGATTTTACGAAGACCAAACGTCGCTGAGGGTTACACTGGACCGAACGGAGAGCATCCTCCGTGCGAAGTCGGTCGACAAAATATTCACAGTATACAGTTAGACAGGGTACAACACACAATAAAATAAGACAATGAATTTAAATCAAAATTAGCATTCCCGTACTCTCCTCCGGCCGCTGTTATTGCCATTTCGAACAAGAAGTGACACACGATTTTACTAGGCTGTGTTTAGAAGAAACAACATTTAATACATGAAGGGGTCCTGTCGACACTTAATAAAGTGCGGCTAGGAACAAAGATTGGACCGCGATTTTACACGCGACTTTATTTCGATTCTCAGTGTCGAGATCGGGCAGGAAGCTACAGTTCTGGCCGCGGACCTTAGGTTAAAGAGTATTGACTCAGAAACAAAGATTGGACCGCGATTTTACACGCGACTTTATTTCGATTCTCAGTGTCGAGATCGGGCAGGAAGCTACAGTTCTGGCCGCGGACCTTAGGTTAAAGAGTATTGACTCAGAAACAATAGGCCGCGACATATTTATGCAACGTATAATAGTAGACGAACCTTTGGAAGTTCTCAGGAACCGGAGACAGCTTATCAGGAACAATTTCGGCAAACAAAACGGCTGGCGGCAAGCGATAACACAAGGCGGTAGCACAGAATTCAGCTCAGCTTTGCACAATGTTAACTATTCGAATTAATTGGTCAAGCTGAGAGAATTTCTGGCTGTATTTAATTAAAGATGTCGCGGCGGATAATATCGGCGGAAGAGAGCACGGGAGCAGAGTAACGCGTAGAAGTCGGTGAAGATTTGGTAACTTTTGCAAAACTGACCTGCCTTTTTGTAAAGGATTTGGTCCAGCTGCGTCCTCGGCCGGGGTCAAAAAAAACGGTTGACCCGAGCAAATCTGCTAACCTCAGCATCTGCGTCTCACGCCGATTGGCTAAGATGCTGACCTCCCGTGGCTCTGCCGAAATATCTCAAGATGGCGGCAACTGAGATTTTTCTAGAACAACGATTCCGCTGAGCGAAAATCGTCTCTAGTGATCTTAATATGACAGATAGAAAATCAGAAAAATCACTGTCGTGTCAGAATCAGTTTTCCGCGAAATATTGCTCTTACAAGCGATCTCATAGCTCGTTGCTGAAGCGAGTTATGAGAAAAAGAAGAAAAATTTTCCACCTGAGCGAGTCAGGTGTACCGGTTAATCAAAGCGGAGATGTCATCGTCCGCGAAAAAGTAATTACTGAATTGAGTCTGATTTTTATAAAAGCCTGAAATCGATTTAAGTGCAAATTTATGCTAAATATTTTCTATGGTGAAAGTTCCTGAAGGGATTTGGCTGAAAATTCGAAGGAACGTCCGCGATAGCCGTTCGCTTCCATGAAACTAAAATTTCCCACCTTCCCCTCGTGTGTTCGCGCTTCATATCATATTGAAATTTTGATTGACCGCGGTGGAGGGGAGGCCGCCTGCGATCGCACGTATGACCACGCGAACCTCCACGATTGGTCGGGCGGGGCGGGGCTTATTTTAGTATCGAACGGCAAACGCTACGCACCGAACGCGTTTCGAAATTTTGTCTCGCCAAAATGTATGGGGAAATCACAGTTTATTGAATTACTAATAAACCTGTTATCCGATTGCAATTTAATTTACAACACCGTTTCGGACCATCGCCTTTTACGGCTCGAAAAAAATTCGGCGCCGAAGCTCGGCTTGGGCGCCGGTTCCGCACGATTTTAATTGGCGCAGGTGAGGGCTTGATGGAGTCCAAACCGCGAACATGATTTTAATATTAGTTTATGCAGTGCATACTAGGACATGGCTAGTGTCGCAAAAACAAAAATTCTCAAACGAATTTTGTCCCTGACGACCCTGGTCGAGGTCGCCGCGGGATTCATTTGTTCGATCGCAATTGGAAATTGCGTCGATAGAATTCAGCGAAATTTCTTCAGGGGCTAGAACAGCTTATGCTAGGTGTACCTGTAAATTATGGGGAGCCTCCGTTGAGGAGGAAGAAAACGGCAAGCGCTTCCATTTCCCTCTCTCGCCGCACTCGACCGCTATTTCGGTCGAGCACCGCGCGCGAGCGAGAGACGGTATTTTTATTTGGCTTTGTGCTCCCACGTACTCACTTACAAAGCAGTGGGGTTTTCTGTGCACTCAATAATCCGCGGCAAGGCCCGCGGATTGCTAAATTCTTAATATTTGCTTACATTGGCGACTTTGTCCATTTGACCTTGAATAATCGAAAAATGATGTGATTAGTCTTTCTCTCTTCCTCATTATACCTATCAAGCTTTGCTAACAACCGTATAAGGAAATGCAAGTACAAATCATGCCAAAGGACCGTATCGTATCAATAGATTCATTATCCATAATAAACTAAATTTTAATTTATAATTTATTCAATTTAAAATTTGGTATTTACAAAGAAGGATTTTGTTTTGTCTTTTCTACTTGAAGTGATTTTTACTGTTTTTGGTTTTAGAGTTTTTTTTAAATTATTTTATAGTGATTGAAAATATATCTATCTGTGCACTGGCCAGCAGTGGCAGATTACCATACAAGCGAATGCACACATATACTTTTTATTAAATTTTGTGTATATTTTTATAACATTACGTGGATTTTTCTGACGTCCTTGTGTTATCCGAAAAACAGGGCCTCCAAATTGTATTGCTCCTGTGCTTAATCTGCCACTGCTGGGCAGGTAACTGAAGAGCTAATGGCTTTATTTTAATATTGATTTATAAAAAAAAAATATATACCATATCTAATGGTATATGATGCTTATTGTTTGGTATAAGAAAAATATTTTTTTACTAGGTGTGTCGTTAGCCGTTACCAACAGATTTTAAATATTACTATGACGTACAGTGAATACAAAACATAATTTACTCCACAAGTCTGGAACTAGAATAATAATTAGAACATCAAGTTACGCCATACATGTTCACTGAAATGAAATAAATGAACGTTTTAAAACCATGGCGTGAGAGCAGTGTCGTGCGTCCACTGGGTACCACAATAATATACGATACATGAAATTTATATAGAAAAAGTCAACAAGAAAAATATTGATAAAGGAGGCTACCCTCAATTGATTTGAAGCTCACTTAAATCAAACCAATTCTCGGTGTTCTGGAGTAGTAGTGAATTTTTGTATCACTTCTGTGCAATTATATGCAATCGATTGTTACTTAACCCTCCAAGGACGAGCGTCACCATATGGTCACACAAAACACCGTTGTCTATTGATCCCACTATTCATACTTTTTCTACCTGAATATCGTTGCTTTTGCTCATATTTGGTTAAGAAGGGTACGGACTACAGTAAGTCATCAGCCGTAGGAACAGGAACGGTCTCCAAAAGCACATGTGATTTTTTGAATTTCCGTTTTTTTTAATTTACTTTTTGAAACTGTTAGATATTTTTTTATAAAAACATAAAATTATTTACAGTTATTTTGCTAATATATTTGTTTTGAAATTATGTTGATCTAAAGAGGTCAAATTGTAAATATTTTTAAAAAAATCACGTTTAGCTATATTTCAACCCCGAATGTTTGCAAGCCCATACGGTCACTTTTGTCCTTACTACTGTCCGTACTCAATATTACACGGTAATAAAAGGATGAGCATGACCATATCGTCATGCGGGGTTTCTATACAACGACTTTGCGTTTTTTTTTTTTTTAATTTTGGATAGGAATAAAAGTTATCCGTGACTTCAATATGGCTTAGAAAATATTTTTTTTATCGGAAAAAAGCTCTCGTCTCTGGAGGGTACACTTATAATATGTAAGAATATGCAATTTACCGTAAACTTAACTACGTGTATCCTGAAGCTGTCGTAGATAGTATTATATATAAGACAGAAATTTCAGTTGTATTCTAATTTAATCTGAGAATATTGTTTTCTCTTAAATTAACAAGGGGCTCGCCAGCTTTAATAGAATTTAACAAGGGACTCTCGCGAGTCATTCCAAGCCCCCTCGAGCCCACCCCTGATCCACGGGCTTCACATTTTTTTTTAAAATTTGCGTACTTAGACTTTTACATACAACGTAAATAAAGCATTAGTTTCCAATCTTCCAATATACAATAACAGTCATTAAATGTGAAGTGTCAAATTGTTATGCTCAGGGAAAAACGATTTCTCTTAAAATTACTGAAAAGTGAATAGGCAAACAATTCATCGCTTTCTTAGAAACCATTTTTTGATATACCTAGTATACAATGGAGACCTTCCTTATTTACACAATGAAGATTTTCCATGGACTTGGTGGATATCTTGTTACAATTTGTTTTTAATAGAAAATAAATCAGTAGGTAAAAACCAAGTATTCTTTTATTCAATAACAAGCAACTTTGGTTGATATAAGTTTCTTTTTGTGTACATGCTTTTCTTTATAATAAGACATGTTTCTTTAATTGTGTGTTTTTGTTAAAGTGAGTGGAATGGCCGCTTGGATTAAAAAATAATGAATGTATTAGATGAAAGTATACACGCTGACTGAAACAATGATGGCAGTAGCAATTAGAGCATCCAATCCCACACCCTCTTTATGATCCCAAGATTTCGAGATTGACAATTTTTCCAATCCCGGGATTGAATATACAACATAAAATCGGGCATAAATTCGGGATGCACAAATTGTTGGTCGGCGATTTTGAAATGCGGAATTCCCAAAATGAAACGACGCGAGACCTTTTCAGGAAATTTTCAAGATTAAAGAAAATGGGACCTTTTATTATTAAGTCCCCTCGTCCAACTTTCTCAAATTTACTCATTTTCAAAATTGGACGAGATTCCGGGATTGGAGACCCTAGAGTAGTAATGTATTATATTTGTTATTGTTGCGTAGCATTTTGCATACACCTGTGCGCCACTGGCTGTGACCGTAGAGTAAGGTGCAATCACCTGTCCGTAAATCACTTTACTTACTACTACTGGATTGTAGGAGAGATAAAATATATGGTGACCATGAGGCACATCCAATAAGTCACGCATGGTGGTCAACGCAAAATAAATAAGGGGAATGAATATCGTGTCTTCGAGGAATTATGACGGTAACGCTTCGAGACTAGGGACATGACTTTCGTACAGGTTTTCATATGTTAACGTCCTATAGACATAAAGGGTGTTTTTTTAGAGGTTTAGTTTTCGAATCAACAACACATTTTCTAGCGACACCCAATTTTAATTTTGACAGCTGATTTGTGTTCAGTTCGGTTTGCCATAGCTACGTATATACATATTTTTTATAAGCGAAATGGCCGAATTTGGAAAAACGTACACATGCCATTATTAAAATGCCGTTATGTCCACAAAAAGGCGATGTTTGATCCGTTTTATAGGTTGGTGGAATCAGCGGTGCATATTTTTTCAAATAAATGATGCCAGCCAAAACGTGAAAAAATAATAACAAGAGCATTTTTGAAATTTGTTTCACATTAATAAACAAGCTATGGTAAATAAATTTCGACTTAAAAACGTTTTGTGCAATAAATACATAACATCTTATTCATTTGCAATGTAATAATTTAATGAGAAAACCTTGAAGTATACATAATTATTATGATGTTGAACATTTTTTGCCAATCATTTTCAATCCCAAAGAAGAACCTGATTGTTATTCAGGTGTTTAAACTCCCCTTTTCAGAGTTGGTATGAGTAGAAATATAAAGATAGGAAAGGAATGGTATCAAGCTTTTAACGAGATTCGTTTAGGGCAGTGATTCTCAACCTTTTTCATGCCACGGATCTCTAAGTCTCAAAACAATAATCTGCGGAACCCCGATTTTTTTTTATTTCACATGTTCATATATAATGTTGAATGAGTCCGCGAAAAACCTGCGGTCCCAGGTTGGGAAGTACTGGTTTAGGGGTTCGGACATCACTAACATTTAATACAATTTACATTTATATAACTGCATTTTATAATTTCCTTGAATTGTTTTGAAGTTTTATGCCGAACGAGACAAACGTGATAAGCATTTTTTTTGCTTTACTCGAGATCAACTCTAGCGGAAACGATACCAAATACACTCATTTCCTAAATTTCAAATTTCACTTGAAATAAAAAAAAACAAAATTTGGAAAAGAAAAAAGACGTAGCCCACAGTTTTTTCAAAGCAGCTTTTTTTCGATAATAAAAATGTATACAACTTGTTACACGTTATATCAAAAAGATGTAAGCCGCAAATGCCGAATTAGTATCTAAATTTAACTTTTATGTTTGAAAAAAGTTCGACCTGTCAAACTTGCAAACAGTAAAATAAACTTTAAAAACGTTATTCTTAAATAATTTATTAAATTATTATTAGGTTACGTCAATTAAACATTAGTTTACAAGTTTTCGTGCACTTCAAGTTTTTGTATATTACATAATTTGCCTATAGCCCAAAATCATTATAACAGTTTTTTTGCGCCTCCTGTAATATATTGGTATGTGTAGGTTACGTCCTTTTTCCTTTCCTCAGTCAATATTATAGTATACACCAAAACACGAAAGACGACGCAGATAATTAAGTTTGATGATTGCCTTTTCTTTTTGAAGTTTTTGGTTAGGTGCGCGTCTTATTTTCAATCATTTACTATGTAATAATTCATTTATAATAGTAAAAACACATAATTTAACCATTGTTTTAAAAAATCATTAAGTGCTTAAAATACTCCAACTTTGTTAAGCTTAGTGCTAGCGTCTCACCGAGTGTGACCAAACGCTTAAAAACTCCTACCCGAGGGTCCCCATTTATGGTTTGGAGAGTTCAAATCTTTTTTGTCTTTACGACAATGCTTTATAGTTGTTCGCTCTTTACTTCTCACTCTTCATTTATCTTATTTCCTGTATGGTTATATACAGGGGCTTGGAGAGACTTGCGTGAGCTTCTTGTTAATTTTTACTAAGCCCAGCGAGCCCCTTTTTATTAAACCTAAGAGAAAACAATATTCTCAAATTAAATAAGTACATAAATGCAATTTCTGACTTTTACATCATCTACGAAAACTTCAGTATACACATTAGTATATTTTTAGCTAATTAATTTTGCCGCCTATGTGGTCGAGAGGTCAACATCGTTGGCTACCGCTACGGAGGGCACGGGCTCGAATCCCAGTTCGAGCAGTTTTATAAATTGATTTTTCAATCGATTTATAAATTTCTGTTCAAAGGCATGGATGTATGTGATGTCTTGAATTCACCCATCCTATCCTATGAACAGGGCGTATCGAGAGCGATTAGCCAACCACTAGTCCTGTCCTAACCCTATCCTTCTATTCCTACTCTCTTTGGAAAAAGAGAGGTTGAGCATCTGTTGAGATAAACTCCGTTAGGGGTCCATATGCTCCATATTGGGAGCGGACATTTTCAGTTTTCAAAAACCAGTTTTTCTACAAAATTTGTGACTTTTTTTCAGAATTTTCCATAAACGAGTCGATAAAAAAAGGGACAGCAAATTTGTATCTTTTATTTGATGGCTTAAATACCATATGCCACACATCATTACCCAGCGAAAGGGTATTTTCGATTGAAATTTCAAGAAATTTTGTTACAAAACGGTCAGTGGACACTTGGCGTTTTCTTAAATCATGTTTTCTGATGAGTAACACCAAACTATTTCTTAATAAAAGCTTTTTTAATTGAATTATCCATTTTTTGTAAAACTTTACATTATTGACATTCGAAAACCGGTTTTTTCAAAAGTCGTTTTTTGTATAAGCCATAATCACAATTAACCGCGATAAATAAATCAAATGTTAAATCAAATAAAATTTTAATTTGATTTTACCACTCGAACATAGAGGCAAACAAATATTATTACGAAATATAAAATTAACAAATAAAATTATATACCTAATGAATGAATTCTGACGTGACTGTTTACAGCTGCGAGTCATAAAACCTCACGAAACCATAGTAATCATAATGTTTCGAAAGTATATGATTGCGGCGGCTCATAAAGGTAAATAGGCTTGATTTTATCAGAAGGTTACAGATGATTGAGCGTAAAAAGCTTCCCTTTATACAGTGGCGGATTACCCCATAAGCCCTGGAAGCGCGCGCTCCAAATCTTAGTGGCCTCAAAAACAGCATATACTACATAAAGCCAGTATAATATTTTCAATTCAGTCTTAGTAATTCGAAAAACAGGGCCTCCGAATTGCATTGCGACTGGGGACTTTCAAGTGCTTAATCCATCACTGTCTTAATAACGTCTAAAATAAAAATGCGGCGATAGACGACGGCTTGGTCATGGATTGTTGAGGAGACCAGAGAACCTGAATGCCGCCTGTTTTTTTCTTTCTATCGAATGGAGTATTTTCTATGTCGAGTGTTTTAATCGGATAATTTTTCATTATTGCAGCTTTGGAAATTTCACATTCAAAATACATATCACATCTCAGTATTGAAACAATATTGAAACAATCAACCCCTTCTGATTGCTCTCTTACACCAGTGCTTAACAAAAATTTTCATTCTACGGCCCTCTGAATCTGAAAACAAAAATCCGCGGCCCTCCTCAATACAAAACATGTTCTGCGGCGGCCCCCGGAGAAATTCCGCGGCCCCTAATCTGCGAAGCACTGTTTTACACTACTGTTTCGTAAATCACATCATATGAACTGATTGTTTGAGTATATTTAACATTTTTCGATCAGTTAATGGTATATAAGAATCAATATTATAACTTGATTTATATAAGAGTAGAATATAAGAATGAAGTAAGCAATAATGGCAGAGAAATATTAATTTTCATCAACATTATATTATCGTTTGATTTACACGCTAAAAACATGTATTTATTTGAGAAAAATGTTTATTAATTGAATCATTATATATTTAAAGTGAATTTTCTTAATGGAAGCTATTTAATTTTACACTGCGTGCGGGGGCGGGCTGGAGGGGGCTAAGAGGAGCTCTCGCGTGCCACTTGTTAGATTTAAAAAAATCAGATATTCTTAGATTAAATAAATACATATATATTTATTAAATACGACGGCTTAAGAATAAAGTTTAAAACAACAACTGATAGTCAGCAACATTATCAGTTGATGGTGCTCGTCGTGAGTGAAACCGATCCTGTTTAATAAAAAAGGAATTAGTACAAATAAGTATTTTATTTTTGAAATGTAATGCTCTTTCACCAAGTATTGACAATGAATACCCTAAAAGTGATTAAATAACATTCGATTGCTTTATTAGTAAAATTATGTACGGTTAAAAAATACGCTCCGTTAATAAAATCAGGCGAGCCCGTTGTTAACGTATTAGTAGCCCATCGCTGATAGTATAGTATATTATCGTAAATATTGTTAATCAAGTCAACAAATCTTTGATTTTATACCAATATTAATTGTGTAAATTCAACAACATAATAAACAAAAAACCTCATTAGATCCTAACATATGATGTTGATGTTGCAGAAATTTACAGCGATGAAAGCGATTTATATTCAGTCCCTCATAAAAGTCTTCGTTTATGGTCAAGTAGCGATGAATTATATATTTTTTTTCTTAATTTCAATACACGTTATGAACAGTGGTGGCCGGTCAATGTGGCATTCGACTAATGCACCCCTTGTTTATGCAAGGGTGGTTATATTTAAAAAATATATTTTATTGAATTTAAAATGAGGGAATGGTATAAATGTTATTGTTTAATATTATTTCATGAAATATAGCCGCCCCTGCATATACAAAGGGTGCATTGACCAAATGCCACATTGACCGGCCGCTACTGGTTATGAATAATAAATAATCTGTGTAATTTACTAAATGGGTTTTTATTGTGATCTTTTTACAATATTTTCTACCTTAAAATGTTATTTAAAAAAATAAAACAGTGTTTTAAATTAAAAGAACCAATCTTCAATTTTGTTATGAATTCACTTTTTTACACTGTTTTTGTTTGATGTGCTTATCATAAAATATCATTTAAGATTTTAATATATCAGATATATATATCAAACTTTAATCTTATGCTAGTGTGGACGTCCTGAAGTGATGTGTGATGGTTTTTAATAGCTGCAATATTAAGTGCAATATCCAATTGTAACATCCGTTGCTGGGTAAAGCAAAATAAAGTGTTTTTTTAACATGGTTTCTTGGGTTGTTATTGAAAAAGCAATAAAATTTTATATGATACGCAAGCGGATCTTATAAAGAAAAAACAATTTATAAAAAATATTGTTATTTTCACGAATAAAACTCACTCATCATTTAAATCTATGCTCTTTACTGATGGAATAGACATTTAGATAACTCATTCTCTTAGATAACTCTTCTATTCGATATTAAGTAAACTTTAGGGATTAAAATACCGGTATTACTGAAACCGGGATCCCGATATTCTTGGTGTTTTTTCAATACTGAAATACCGGTTTTTTAAATTTATCAAATTATTTTTTTTATTAAAATTGTTCGCAATGAATTCAAATATGTTTTGGCCTCTTAATGAACGTATCTCAACAGATTTTGTTTATACGAAAACTTTTTGTTAGTCAGTTGCTCTACCTCACTTTTTTTTAAAGTGAGTAAGTAGTAGGGAGAGAAAGATAAGGTTAAAACAGGACTAGTGGTTGACTAATCGCTATTGCTACACCCAGTTATTATTGAAGAATCAGAAGGATGGGAGGAGAGGAAATAATGTGAATTTGCATCACAAACACCCAGTCTTCGGTCACAACTTTGAATTGAATAATTCTCAAATTCAATGTGATCTGACCGGGAATCGAACCCAGACCTGCGTGATCGGTAGAGCAAGCTCTAACCATCTGGGCTATAGCAGGCGACAAAAAAATATTTTAAATCAGCCAAAAGTTTTGTCAATATTGTTGTTTCAGAATTGAATTTCAATTATGTATTATTTATTATTTTAAAAGTGTACGATATTAATCATCAAAGTCACCCATAAGTATATGGTAATATATTTTATAATGACGGTATTTTATTTGAAATATCGAAATACGGTCTGTAACGCAACAAGTAGAATAACAATGCTGTTCGTGGTGTATTTCCGCACGACCAATGTTTTAACTATCAGAATTTAAATCAGGGTTTAAGTTACACTCAAAAGCCTCGAAATAATTGAGAAAATATAACTATTTTTTAATGAAAATGAATATTCAAAAGGTGACGGCAGAGTTCGTTTGAAATAAGAGGTGTTAGCCGACATTTAGACACATTTAAAGATCTTACAGTGTGTACGATTGTCAAGATGCAGAGTTTATTGTATTTTTAATGCGATCTTCAATATGCGAAAAAGAATTCCCACATCTTGCAATCAACTTTAATCAGATTTGAGTTGCTTTTAATTCGAAACCATTCAGTGGCGCTCCGTGGGAGGTCAGTTGTCAATTGATATATGTAGTTAATCCTTAATAAGAATTATGCATTGTAGCATTCAGTCAACAAATAGTGAAAAACAAAATTGGCTCTCAGTATTATTTTTGGATTCGGCAGCAGTAGTTTTGTGATAGTTAATTTTTAATTAAAAAACAAATCTGATTAATTTGTTATTTCACTTGTTGTGATGCAAAATGTGACAGGTGTTTCGCCTCAATAGTGAAGCAATATTTGCTGAATAACTCTTTAAAATACACATTTTTTTGATTAAATTGTTAACTGTTTTAGATGATAATACTAACGCTGACCACAGCCGTTCCTGATTTTCATATAAAACAATTGGAATTAGTAAAAAAAAATGTGTTTTTTTTTTAAATATAAAACCCTTTCAACTAGAATTAACGGTTAACACCATAAAAGTTTTAAATACATATTTATAAAAGAGTATTTTTTTTGTGATTTCATACCTGATAATTATTGGTTCACCACTGGATATCAAGTTAATTCAAAACAACTTAAGTAATTCGGACTTCTAAAAGGTTCAAGCATCTTTCTCAAATGAATGCAGGCTTCTTTATCCATCTAATTGCGCATTGTAATAATCATCATCTCGTGGTTTTAATGAAACGTTTTTTAAGCAATCGCTTACAACTATTTGAAATTTGTAAATGCTAATATTTAAAAAATATTAATCTCTGTGGCCTAACCGTAAAAGCTCGGCATAGCGATTGTTATGCCCTACAGCCAATGCATGAAAAAATGATATTTTTTTCTTATTGAATAAAATAAATGTATAGCATATTGCAGCTAATAATAGTAAAGGTGCAAAATATTTTGATTTTTTTTAATTATTCAAAACAAACACTCAAGATCTTAAATGCCTATTAGACTGAGAAAAAATATATTTGATATATTTTACGGCGCTGAGACTTGAAACCAGACTCATCTAATCGCTAGTCCACATGTCTTACCACTAGACCAGGGATGGGGAACCTTTTAATTTCTAAATACCACATGCGCTTATCTGATTCAACATAAGGCAGCAATAAAGAAAACGTTGACACCCCCCTTTTTTGACTGTCGAACATATAATGGGTTGATTACGCTCTTTTCCCAAACGCTAGCGTATAATTTTGTGATCAAAGGGAATACTTTGATTAAGTCAAAAGGCCACATTAGAGTAGCTAAAAAGACGCAGACCACTGCACTAGACCAAAGGGGTTGACATGTCTGATGTCTGTTCTTCTCGAGTGACTTTGATAGATTTTCATTTTGTTTATTTTAAGTGATTTGCGAATCAAAAGATTTATTTTCGAATAAACAGTTCCTAAATAATTATGCCTACTTTGATAAATATTAAAAACATTCAATGAATAAGATAAAACACGTTTTCGATAAAACTCTTCGTTCTTTCATCAAACTCTTAACTAATGTTATGCTGAAAGCTCCTTATCGTTAAACTAAAGTTCTGTATCTTAATCTAAAAGTGAATCAAAAAAAATATCGTCTCTAAACGCTATTAAAGTATAATAATGTCAAGACAATATTAAAATATGTAGATAAAGAAATTTATGACAAAAATATTATTAAAGATACGTCAAATAAATTATTAATTTATTTCTTTTCAGATATGTCGCTGATGATGTACGACATGGGTGTCCAACCGGTATATCGCGATCGACCGGTCGATCCCAAAGCAAAATGTGGTCGATCCCGAAAGCTTCCGTGAATTTAGAAAAAAAATTATAATTTAAATACAAAATATACAAAAACACTAAATTTGAATTATTTTGTAAGCACAGACCTATCTAAAGATATGTATTTCGGATTTAAAATAAACATTTCTAAGTTTGAAGAAGGGAAAAAACTCTAAATAAATAATTTTCTTATAAGAATCATGCCAGAAGTCGATCGTGAGAAAACTTAAGATTGAAAAGTCGATCCCAGGGCAAAAAAGGTTGGACACCCTTGATGTACGACATGTTTAATATTCGTATGAGAAAAAATATCGCAAGTTTTTTGAAGATATATTTTTGTGGCAATAAACAGTACAATAACTAAGTATGCAAATTATATTAGTTTTAGACGTTGCATTTAATAAAAATATCTTAATGTATAAACACCTTACAGATACTTAATTTTTTATAAAAATAATAAAACATTTTTAGTACTTTTTCCACATAAAATTTACTGGATCAGGACCGGTTTCGCTCATGGTGAGCATTGTCAATCAAGTGAGATCAGATCAGTGACTTAATTTTTAATCTATAATAATACATTTCATATCATTGGATACATTTTAAAGATCACGGTTTGAATAATGACCGCTCGTTGAATGTTTCTTGGATACCGTTCGCCCAAAAATTTAGGTAACGTTACTAAAAGTTTAATTATGTTTGCCGTAATTAGTATTGAAATATGAGTTAGTCTGAAAATGCTTCTCAAAATGGCGAGCTACGTGAAATATTAGTTAAACTAACAGCGGACAAATAAATACATTTTAATTCAATATTAGTAATTATAGATAACACTCATTACCAATAATTAAGGTTGCGCTATTAAAGCTATGAATCCCAAAATGTATTGATTTAACAATATACGTATATATCATTTGTGTCATCCTTTCTTCTTCTATCAAGTCCAACTAATATAAACTATAATAGATAATGATTCGGTAACATTAAGTATAGCTAAGATTTTAAGTGACTCAATAATTATAGCTAAAAAAGCATAGTATGTTCAATCGATACGGCGATAGCTTTGTGGAGGTTAATTTTTAACAACATATTAAATTCGACAATTTTGTTACTCCATTTGTTGTGGTACAAATTGTATTGTGACTGACGAGATTTTCGCCTTTTAATAAGCAACATCAGACAAGACATCGCAAGGTTTACGAATAAACTGACGTCTCACAGTTCAATTTGTAGTGTAACAATTGGAGTGACTAAGTTATCAAAATATTTTTTTTTACTAGTTTTAGTTTTTACTAAATCAAAATATATATGTATACTATTCTTGACGGTAGTGTATCTATTGTTTGTTTACATGATGAACTTGAAAATAATTTTATTAAACTTGAATTCATATAACCGATGGAAACGCTATTGTGGAACGGTACCCTGCCATTACCACGCGGGACACCAGCGCGCTGATATTAGAATGCAGAATAAGACTATTTTAAATTGTAGGCTGCTCATTTAAAGAAATTTACTTTAATAAAATAAATTGTCTGCTTAAATTACATCGTATTTAAAATTAATTGGTACTTTAACAAACATTTAAGAAAATTTTATCGACTGGGGAAAAATAATATAATAAAAAAAAAAACACTTTTTATGGCTCTTTTTTCGTGTATTTGTATAAAGTTTTTTTTATTAAAATAAAATAAAATATTAGTATTGTACGCTAACGTCGGCGCGCTAATATCACACGCGCTAGCGTTGCCGCATTAATTAAAACATGTTTCTGATAATCTGTTTAGCCTTATATAAACAAATGAGAAAATTAATATCCTATCTTAGTTTTCATGATCAAAATTCATAATAATTATATACATAATATATAACGTGTTTTAAGGTATCCGTTGAAAAACATTGTATTTGCATCATTTTATGTTATTTGTACTATGATGGTTTCATTAAACAAATAAACAATATTGCAGATGGAAAGCATTGCTTAAGTTGATTTGTTATTTTATGGTATGTAAATACGATAGTTCATCGAATGTTATGCAGCGGTGAGCTGTCACTACGTTAACAAGGGACTCGCTCAATCTCGAAGCAATTCTCAGTGTTCTGAGGAAGGAGTAAATTTTATTATCACTCCTCTGCAATTATATGAAATACTTAAATAAGCAATCGATTGTTACTTAATACAATTATAATATGTAACAATGTGCAATTTACTGTAAACTTATCAATGTAAATAGCTAAAAATGTACCACTGTGTATACTGAAGCTGTCGTAGATAATATATCAATTAGAAATTACAGTTAAATACTATTTTTTTCTGAGAATATTGTTTTCTCATAAGTTAACAAAAGGCTTGTCGGCATTAGTAAAATTCAACAAGAGGCTCGCGCGAGCTCCTCTAAAACCCCCTCCAGCCCGCCCCTGAGTTTTGAATGCTTAGCCTAGTACAATTTAGCGAGTGTGAAATATTGTATTCGATTTGAATTCTGGCATACTGCAAAATGGTCCATTAGTCTTGTCGATTCAAAGCTATGAAGTAAATAATGCACGGATCTTCCGGAGACGTTTCGCTCTGCAGACGCTGGCGTGATGTACTCCGCTGAAGCACGCGCATCAAACCCAGCGGTTAACGAACTTTCATACAGTTACCTCCGTGAGAAGGGAACTATTAATCATTTTTATTTCAAAACCGAACCTCCGTCCACCAGTATTTGTATTGTATTAGTAAAATAAGAGGTCCATTCTCTATTCTGCATGCAGTGTTACCAATATAATAGTCTTTTGATAATTGTTATTGATACTTATTTAAAACATGCAGTTCGTGATGTTTTACGGCAGTGGTATTCAAAGTTTTTCGTTGAAAATGACTTGATCAAGATTTTGTGTCATGAATTTAAAAAGAAAATTAAGTGTGAAAAGCAAGTGAATGGTCCATAAATATTAAGATAAGACTGACTTTCTCTAAGGCATGGTAAACTTTAATAGTTTGAACGTTCGAAGAGAAATGTACATGGTCAAATATTTCTTTCGGCTTATACGAGGCCAAAATGAGAATTCCACCATTCTTGAGAACATGAATCTAAATGTTCCTGATTACTTTTTGAGAAATCGTGCACATGAATTGTTTGTTCTCCCAAGGTGTAGAAACCAGCCTGCCAATGGGGATGCCGCCGGGGAGAGATTTAACGGTGTTCAACAATATTGCTTCGGATGTCGACATATTACACGTAGACGTGAGTGAGATCCGACGAATACTATTTTTTATGTATTAAAGTAGAGTTCATCGGAGCTTACTCAGTTGACTTCCTTGCCTTTTTTATACTGCTTTTAATATTAAATTTTATTTTATTTTTTCTTCACTGTACAAGTTTAAAATTTATAATTTGTCAACCTTGTGCATTGTTAATTAAATAAATAAGTAAATAATGTAAATGTATTTTTGTAATTTTCCCCAGGTTCTATGCATTTTCTTCCAAACAATATAAGCATATTGAAAACAATAACGTATCATAATTAAATGGTATGAATCGTAGTATGTATAGAAATGAAAAGATCGATGAAAAATGTTTTGACACGCCTGGTGACTAAATTGTATATACAGTCGATCTCAGTTATCACGATCACAGAAATAGCGACATCTCGGGTATAATGAAGAAAAATTCGTAGACTAAAGTTTTATTTATTGTTTTCTCCATATTTTTTTTTCACTTTATAACGAGCTATTTATCGGGCATACCGAGCAAAAATATTGTCAAAAATTTGAAAAAACGAGAGTGAAAACAATGAAACAAGCATCAATTTAAAATTTCAAAAATGTAATGTGTGTAAAATATTTCAATTGTGTATTTTCGTTCGAATTGCAACTTTTTGTGTCATGTGACCGCTCCACACACTTAATGTAATCTTGTGATGGGTATGTTTGTAAGCATTTCAAAATACCCATTCTCTGATATAACGAGTAATGCTTGTAACGAGCAAATTCAGTCGGTCTCATCTTTCTCGTAAAAACCATGTTCGACTGTGTAAGTAGTCAATATAGTTAGGTCCATAGCGCAGTGTCAACGTCTACCGTGACGGATCTCAAGGGCTCGAATCCCATTGCGAACAGCATTTTTTCAATCGAATCGTCGATTTTTGTTCGAATGTATGAATGTTTATGATATCTAAAAATTCCTTCCCATTTTTCTGATCATAAATTAAAGAGGCATAGCGAGAGCGATTAGCGTAACATTAGTCCTGTCCTAACCCTATCGTTTCCATCTCCTCTCTCTTAGATAAATAGAGAAGGTGAACAAATGAGTAACGGTCAGTTCTCGTTGAAAACTTCTATTGAGATCAGGGTTGCCGGATTTCTAAAAACACAGATCGAGACATTCACTATTTCGAAGACTTTTATACATGTATACGTCGGGATTATAGAGGGACTTGCAATGCGGGACTCGGGATTTGTCGATTGAACTCGGGACAGTCCCGCTCAAATAGGGACGCCTGGCAACCCTGATTGAGATACTCTTATTAAGAAGCCATATATTCCGCATTGGGTGCTGATATGGATTTAAAAAAAACAATTATTCTCGTTGCATATGAGACACAGTTTACTATAAATATTAGTTTAAAAAAATCCATTAGTACGTTTTAGTAATACAATATGTAATATTAAATGGGGACACATTTTCTTTCCAGTACTAGAATCTAAGGATAATAAATCGGTTTTATAGGAAAATATACTTAATATATAAGAAATCACAAACTATATTTTAATACTAATAGTGATTAAGTTGGCAGTGCAGAAGTGCAGCATTTTTAAAACAATTTTTTGTAATATAAATTAAAAATTTCGTAGTGATGATAGAAAACTTAAAGAATCGCCACGTATATACTATTTTTTAAACTAATTTTCCTAGTTAAAAGTATAACGGAAATTCACAATATATTTGACTAAAGAATTATTGAATTTAGATTTCGATCGTTGTCATTTGTTTGCTTATTAAACAGTAATTTAGAATATGTACACGAAAAAAAGTTGTTTTAACAAATTAATTTGAATTAAATTAAATAAAAATCAATCTCACAATATATATAAAATACAATAAAACAAAATAACATTTATTTTGTATTAAGTAAGTATATGTATAAAAATATTAATTATTTTATGTATGTATATAAAAATTGGATACCAGATCATGGACGCCCTCAAGCCATAGACATTTCTTTGGCATATTTATGAAAAAAGTGCGGCTATTAAAAAAAAAATAACTGAAGAAATATTGTTAACCTTAAAGTTGCCGTAAAGTATTTGTATAAAGTGTAGCAGCACCAAACAAGCCTCCAATTTTTTTTCCATTAAACTTATAAAGCTCTATTTACATCGCCGTACGTCGTCAATGTTTGTTATCAGTAATTAATTATAACGTTTTCATCGCAATAATAAAAAAAAATATTCTAAATCATCCAAAGCAATAAAAATGAGTTTAAAGTAGAGCCCGTATAAACACGTACTTGGCTGGCCTGGCAAATTTGTAAATTTTGTTTGAGGCACACATAAGGTTAATGGAATTAAATAAATGTGTGCTGATTTTATTTACAATGAAAGATAAAATATCATTTTACGAATGACAAAATAATTTCTATGATTTAATAATTAAATATTTATATTCGACTGAATTTACGATGTCTGAAAATTACAGGATGACATGTTTTCGTTAGAAATATTTCTTACATGATACATCTCCATTAAGCCATCTAGATCTTAATATATTATTGAATAATGAATGACATTTCGCCTTTACATGTATCATGTATCGGTCTATACTGGTTGACAGTGTATTAATGTCCATTATGTAGCTATAGTGGGCCTAGTTGTTGGTAAAATATATTCCTACCAATCAAAAAGATGGTTCAAATATTTTACAAAATTAATAAAACATCTTAGAAAGTTAACGATGTCGTCGATTTAAAGCGTCACAATAAAATTGTATAGTTGATTAAAAAATCCAACATACCAAGTGATAAATTACGCTACCATCTGAATGATTTTATGCTTAATAGAAAATTAAAATTAACTTTGATTATTCCACGTATTGTGTTACTAACTGTGACACGTGTTTGCCTCTTTGCTTCCCTTAAAAAGGAAAAATCCCAATCTGATTGATTACAACTCATTAGTATAATTAGTATCATTATCTGTTTGTTTTATTTCGATTCTACACCCCCCTCCTTGCTCCTCTTAAAAGGAAAAAAACCCAAACCTCCATTTTGTAATTTTATAATTTTAAAATGTTAGAATCAATCTTGCTTCATTACTTAAGCAAACTTTGCGATAGTAAGTCTGAAGATGCCTCTGAAAGAGGCGAAACACGTGTCACAGTTAGTAACACAATACGTGGAATAATCAAAGTTAATTTAAATTTTCTATTAAAATGAACTTCCACAAAGTTACCGCCGAAACCATCGAAAGGATTTTATGCTTTTTGGATTATTTACAAGATGCAGGAGAATTGCAGTCTAGAAAAATTCTCATATGAGATAAACATCTACCTAAGCTTCAAAATGATATGATTTAGTACTTGTGTTACTGTAATAATCATCATTACCTGGTGTTCTATAATTGATGAAGGATCCCAATATTTTCATTCGGATTGACTAACAAAAACAGTTTGTCAATATTCCAAGTTTATAATTACGCATTAATTTTCCTTATTATTGTAACCATCCTTGGATGACACAATAAAACCATCCCAAATATATTTTCCTTTTCAAAAAATGTACTCAAAAACGTGTTTGGGTAATGCCCTTTAACCGACACCGGAAGTTAAACAGAAAATTTGTCATTTTTCAAACTAAAATTTCCTTCTTGTTGGTATTTATTTATTGATTATTACAATGTTTTTCTTGGAATTTTCTAGAATTTTGAGTAGCATACTTAGTTGTCCTTTATATTTTAAAGAAAGATTAACACAAGCAAAAATATTTTAAGAATACGTGGCGAATGAGAGTCATTGCACTCAACATTAATAAATATTATTCTTTTATTTTCTCATTAAAACTTAATACCTTCATTTAATTATTAAATCAATCCTTATATCGAATTTTTGTATCGTTCAAATTATGTACATTCACTCAAATTTGTTCACTTACGACCCAGGTTTCGCCTTTCGGCATCTTCAGGCGTTCAAGTGCACAGATGAACTTGAACTGACATAATTTGAACGATTCAAATTTAATATTGAAATTTCACCAAGCGAAATTCAGTCGAAATCTTAAAAAAAAAATCTTATATCCATGAGCGACTGGCTTACAAACCTCGATCTTTAAACAATTCCTGCTAACGTGTGTCATCATTACATATAATGCACACTCGAAAAAGTGCTTTGTTTTGTAAAGAAAACTGTTTCTCTTTTATTTAATTTATAGAGGGGATCTGAATTTGTGAATGACAACACTGAGCTCGAAATTCAAATTTGAAATCGATTCCTTCTACTGGAGAGTGTTTGTAATGTTGCCCTAACTGAATTTCCCCTGGAGTAGAACAAGTAAACAATTTACACGTCAAATTACAAATTGGAACGCAAGCGCATTTACGAACAAGGTCAAAACTTTTTGCTTCATTCTTTATGTAGTTGGTATAAAAATACAATGTAGATCAGTTTAACAAAGCTGTTCTATTTCACATGATGGTGTGTAAATTTATATTGTGTTATCGAATCATTTTGGTGTGGTCATATCTCACTCTCTGTGAATATGATTACAAATGTAATGTAATGACTCACCAACACTTGCGTAATATTCAGTTCTATTTCGTACTGTCTGTCGGTCGAGCAATCCTCTCTCCGATTGCTTCAAATAATAATTCTCCCAATAGCTGCAGCATTATAATGCTCGAATATTTTACGAGCGATTCCTGTGATATGACGTACTGCGGTAAAAGGCAATGTTCACAGCAAAATAGTTTACACAAATACTTTCAGAAATGCAATGCTTATACACTAGTGTACAATTTATAAAAAAAACTTCTTTTATGCATCTTTGAAGCTGTTGAAATTGGATTACAAGACAAAATCTATTATGTGAAGTTTGTGACAATTAGAATATTTTTTTGAGTATGAAAAAGTTGACACTGCTTCCGAGTAGGGATTCTGTGTCGAGACGTCCCGGGACAAAAGTCCCGGGACTTTTAAGTTTTTTTGCTGTCTTAAGTCCCGGGACATTTAACAACCAAGTCCCGGGACTTAAGACAGCCAAATTGTACATTTTTAATTTTGAAAAAACCATTCTAACAAATAAAAATTGGATGCAAGCAACCGCTAATGTGACCTAAAAAGTTAATTTTAAAGTTACATTGGTGTCTATCCACGGGATCAGTTTTGAAAGAAATGCATTATATTTAGGCTAAGGATTAAAGGCCGGGGTTTTAACAAAATTAAGTATGCATATATAACAGGAATCTTATAAAAGAAACAGCTGTTTGGATTTATAATTGTTGAAGTTTCAAATAACATCTATTTATATATTGTAATACAAAACAACCATTTTTAATGGGTAGAGAGAGACATGCAGAAATACAAAAAAAACGTGTTCGCTTACCTATTTTTGCAGCATGGGATAATCGCACAGAATTCTAAGAATTAATGGAACCAATAGTTATTTCTAGAAAATTATGTTATAAATCAAGGCGGCTTATAAATTTAAAGACTAATTGATTTTCGAAAAGAATACACGAAAGATTTTGACAAATGCTCCAAAACAATATTTTTGAAATACGGAGATAATTTACTACAACGTCTTTTCTCCGTGAAAAAAGATATCGAGGTATCTGAAGAAAATATCGATGATGAGAAAAATATTGCAGAACTGTCACTGGATTACAAAAAAACAAAAGATTTCTCCATTAAAAACTAAACGAATTTAATATTTTAAAATCAACTGGAGAACGGAAACAAAGATTATTTTTTATATATAACATTAAAGCAACATCGACTTACAATGAAGATGAGCAACAGCGTTTATTACAAAAATAAGAAATCGGCTGTCTGATTCGTCATTAAATTCATTATTATTTTTAAAAGCATATTTTGATAAGCAAGAATAAAATATTAACTTTTGTGTAAATAATACATACTATGTATGATTTGAGGTTGTGACTTTATTATTGAATTAATTTTATATTTTTATTATTAATAAATAAATGTGTTCAAAAGGTGTATTTTTTTTAATTAACGCATACTTTCGCCGCCCTTTTAAAGTACGCATGAAAAAAAATACGTCTAACTGCGTAAAAAATGCTAAAAAAAAATTAAAAAACGTTTGGGAGAAAGATATCTTCATTTATGTTATTAGAAATTTGTTTAAATCAATTCATAATCGTATTAAAAATATAACTGTAGCAAAAACAAATTAAAAATATTATAATTAAGTGTTTATACCTGATGTTGTTTTATTTACAAATGTTTTTCACTATTCTACAAAGTTACCAATGTCTCAATAGGACAAAAAAGGTATAAAAGTTGTATTGTGATTTGTGAAGTAACGGTCATAATTTTACCCAATTCATTGTTATTTTTTCAATACATGAACCGTTATCATCCCTTTTTAGTACATAAGTACATACAAATATTAAATTTTAATAAATTTATAATTTTATTAAAGGGGAAATAAAAGTCCCAAGTCCCGGGAAGTCCCGGGACTTTGACTTTATCACGTCTCGAGTCCCGGGACTTTGAAAAACCCGAGACTTCAGAATCCCTACTTCCGAGTGATTATCGCTTTTGAATGTTTATACCAGGGTTGGAGAACCTTTTCTTCTCTAAAGGCCGCATTCATTTTTCTGATTCGACATAAGGCCGCAGTAAACATTGACTAGGGAATCTTTGACCGGAAACAGAAATTTACGGTCAGAATATGTCAGGAATTTACATAAATTTATAGAATTACAGAATTGGCCAGAAGGCCGCACCAGAGAAGCCAAAAGGCTGCAGGTTCCCCCCGCCTGGTTTATACTATTCGCTGTTCGAATCAAATTTCATAAATTTTCAAAAAATATATTGAAACATAAATTGAATTTCACTGGTGCAACATTAATGGAGTCGTAGCAAGAGGTATTAACTACTATTTTTCTTAATCGTATTCTTCTTGAGCGACTTTAACAAAAAAAAACCTAAAAATTAACAGTTATTGTGTGCCACTTGTCAACACATCGAACTTTTGGATAATTTGTATTATTATGTTTAATATTCAATATTCTAATAAGGTTTTTTTACGAGAATTGCTTGTAATACAATTGCTCAATTTTTCTTTTTCTAAGAGAGTAGTAAGGGTAGACGGTTTAGGCTAGGACAGGACAGGTGGTCAACTAATCAGTGTCGTTACTCCTCTGACCTGGCTGATTAGCTGAGTATCTTCACGGGCTAGCTGAGTATTCTTATCAAAATAAGAAGCTTAAAAGTTACTTTTGACTTGACCAATTATCCTTATAAAGGACAGTTAAAAGAAAATAAGTTTGTAAATGCAATACAGTGTTGTGTTGTTTTAAAAACGTCAAATGACAGTATTTAAGTCTAATTTTACATTTAAAACGAATTTACACAAATTAAATACCGAATCCACCAAAAAGTATATTTGATTATTTGTGGGAACTAGAAAATTAAATTTTAATATTACGATTAAAATATACGTTTTTAACACGATAATTCGATTTCGTTGTTAATTAATATATCGTGTTTGATTAATTTTCTATTATACAAATACAATTAGAAATATCATAAAAACTTATTTTATTATTCGTTAATTTCCATTTTCCCGCCGTAAAATTATTGCTAGCTGCGTTTGTATTTAATTTAATTTGCAGTATAATTTAGTCATTCTTTTTTCTCATACTGTTACTTATTTTTTATCGAACCCCTAGAACTTGTTCACTTAATAGAACAAATTTTTTTTTTACGAGTTATGTATTTGTGCTAACACGATTATATGTCACTAAAAATACAGAACCGGATAGTGGACATCCTAATAACAACAAAATTAAACAACACTAGACAGTAATAATCAACAAAATACTTCATTAGATCAGGGTTTCCCAAACATATAGTGCAATGAAACACGGAAATGTTACCGAAACACATCTTATTTTTTAGGTCGGGTAATTCATAATCAAAAAAAAATATTGATAAAAATTGATGTTATTATATCACTTATTATGTATTGATTTAATATTTTTGAAATATGTTATGTAGAAATATGAGTAAACAATGGAGTGATTAAAAATTTCCGTCTGTATCACTCGATTTTTAATATGAAGTAGAAGATACTTAAATGTGTAACGGCGTATATGACCCATTTAGGTCCAACAGAACGCCAGTGTTCCGCGGAACATAGTTTGGGAAACCCTGCATTAGATCATAACAGATCAGACATTTATAGCGATTTATATCCAGCCCATCATAAAAGTCTGCGTACATAATCAAGTAACGATAAGTAGATTTATTCTAAATAATATGAATAATTAAATTTTGTATAATTTAATTGAATATTTTTTTACATGGTTTTTGTGGAACGTATCTCGTCGTCTTGGGTAAACAAGGTTTCACCTAAAAAAAACTGTGCCGTCGAAGCAATTTAAGATTTCAGAAGATATAGCTTTTTGAAGAAACGATATATTAGATTAAAAGTAAATTATTTAGATGTATTTATAGACAATAAATACATGAAGAATTTAAAATAAGTGAATGGTATAAATGTTATGTTTGAATATTATTTCATGAAATATAGTCGCCCCTGCCTATACAAAGGGTGCATTGATCCAATGCTACATTGACCGGCTACTACTGCATATGGTTTATCCAAAAACGATGATACCAAGTAAAAAAAGAGTTGAGAATATAGTTTCATGCATAGATTATATCTCATCACTGAGTCACACATCATAAGTAATATTAATCTTTTTTAGTAATTCAGTCTTGATATACCGTATGAAGTATGGTAATTATGTTAAAACAAATAGGTACGCAAATGAAGTTCATAATATATTGAAATTTCAGAATCGAAGAATTATTACACAAAAAGCTCTGAGAGAAAAGAATAAAGACTTATTAATGTCACACCCGCCACTGACATCTTGATTGCCGCCTGAGCTGATTTTATAAGTTTAGTGTTCCCCGACAATTTGCCGGCAGATTTTCAATCCTAGCTTTTAATTAGTTATACTCGATCATTTTTTTACGCGATACATTGGTTTCAGAAACTGACGCGTAAAAATAATCATATTGGTTTCATATAATTTAATAAATTGGTATTCAAAAAATTAAAATATCACGTAAAAAGTAACAAAAATAAATTAATAAATGAAAAACTAAAAATTTTCTCTTGAAATTCGCGCAAAAAAGTCTTTATTTAATAATTAAATACAGAAAGAAACATATACATATAAGATACATCTAGATACATGCATAATTGTATTAACTTTTTTATATTATATATCTCTTAATTGATTTGGCATTTACTTGGTAGAACTCCATTTATAACAGATTAAAATAACAAAGTATTTTAGCTCTACAGTTTTTAATAATTTTATTCGTTGATAGCTATTTCGGCTTACGCCATCGTCAGAACTGTCATAGTCATAGAACTGTCATAGAACTGTCATATAGAACATCGTCATAGTTCTGACGATGGCGTAAGCCGAAATAGCTATCAACGAATAAAATTATTAAAAACTGTAGAGCTAAAATACTTTGTTATTTTAATCTGTTATTATATATCTCGTTTGCGTATTTTTGAACGAAAGTGTTGAATTTTGACGTAATTTGTTTGATAAAATGCTGTTTTACCTAGATTCTGATCTGAGTCGATTATTATTACATTGGATTTGTTTTAATGATCTGACGGTTAGTTATTTCTCTTAACAATAACGGTCGGACATCTAGGGTGCATTTATTTAGTAGATTTAATACATATTCAGCTCTCTGTGTTTGGATAAAATTTATGGCCGAAACGTGCTATTTTACGAATTCAATAAATGTATTAAATCAAGGTTTTGCGAAATTTTACTGTTTTTTTTATGTAAATTTTTTTTTGGAAAGAAAAAATCGCGTAACAGCGTGTAAATTTCGGTAAAAAAAGAAACGGTGCCGTCTTTAAAAAATGCGTAAAAAAGCACTGGGTGTAGTATGTATACTTATAAATTAATTTTAATTGAAAAAAAAGTTTATTTATCGAAGATAACGTAATATATGAACTATATAAAAGTGAAATAAGCCATGCAGCAAAACTGATGTCGTGGATTGTATATTTCTATTTTATGAAGAAAACACGATTGCATTGAATATCGGCCAGCCAGAATTATCAAATTCACGTAGCTACTAATCGCTGTTTAAGAAGAGTTCTCGTGAGACAGACAAGTGTACTTTGTTTTATATTATAGATGCTGTGCACCAAGCAAATGGAATTCCTACTTAAAAGCAAATGATCTTCAGTATACTGTTTTTTTTAGACGAACTGTGTATGAATCCATTAGATATATGTTTTATATGCCTACCAGTTTATATTGACAGTGGTTACTTTATGTTTTCTTTGCTACGCTGGGTCGCTGAATCATAATTATGAATCACTTTACAGTGCCACTGCCTGTACCAGCTTGTTTGAATCGATATTTTATCTTTAACTTATTACAAAACCCTTCCAAGAAAGCCTTATTAGTTATTAGTGTTGCTTTCATTCATGAGACCCGGGGTATGTATACATATGTATTAAATCGAAACTTGAAATGACGTACAACAATTGTGATATGTATGTAATCTACGAACTGGTCAAATAATTTCTCTAGAAAGCCTTACACCGAAATTTATAAGACCCAGACACTCAAAACTATTTTATTATCCAATTTATAGGTGCTTTCATTTATTTTTTTATATAACACGCCGCACGAAATGTAAACAAAAAAACTCAGTCGCCTATTCAGAAAATTAAAATCAATTAAATTACAAAATGGTTTATTAATCATTTATTTTTAACTTCAGACAAACAATAAATTCCTTGTATGCATTTTGTGATGTCTCCAAATTCTCTCCCACCATTCTATTCCTACAATAACTGGGTTTAATAATAAGCGTGATAAATAATGAAGCAATAATAAGCGTGAGTGAATAGTTAACCACTAGTCCTGTCCTATCTCTATCTTTCTATCCCTACTCTCTTCGAGAGTTTGACAAACTGAGTAACAAGAAATACTCGTAGAAAAACTTTCGTTGAGATACCTTTGTTATGAGGCTATATTTTCCACATTGGGAGCGGACATGGAAAAAATCTTTAGTAAGAAAAATACCATTTGTTTAGTCTATAAAATCAATTTAAGAACATGTTTTTACAAAACAAATTAACATTAGGTTAATTGTTAAAATTGTACATTTACTGTCCTATTTTTATTTTTACATTAACGAAATTTCTCGAAACGACTTTTTCTTCATAAAAAAACATGTACGTATACTGAATTCCTAAACGACAGTTGTATATGGAAAACAAATGATTAATAAATAATCCAGTTAAATACTTCTTGGAAACCTGCTGAAGTCTTGCGCACGCCTTCCACTCTCCTAGAAGTGTGTGGCCCATAGTTTGGGAAGGACGGCAATGGTGGAACCTTACCTTTTCTCAGTATTTTTCATTACTTACTTACTAAGTATTTTTCAACTACTCGCATACATTGATGTTAAGGTAAAATGGTGTGATTTGTTTTTTTGCGTGTTTGAGATAAGACTAGATAACCATGAACACAAAAAAATATATTTTAAATTTAATCGATATGTTTTCTTCGTATTAAGCCCAAAATCTAAAAAGAAATGATTCAAATATCATTTATGTATACTTTTGCTTGCAGTGCTTAAGAGTTTTGTTCAATGGAAATAAATACAGCAAGAATACTGAGAGCATGTTTGGCGTAGATGGCTTTCATTACAAAAAAATAAGCAGAATTGTTAAACGTTTTTCACAAAATTATTTCATATTCAAAATATTTGACATTACAGCTAATATGTATACTTTTTAAATTGTCATACGAGATAAATTCTCGGAGATTTTTTTTTTGTAAATCACTTGAGATCAATTCGAGGATAATTGACTTTGCAAACGCCCACGCCTTTTTTATAAATTGTAAAAAGTCTTAACATGACATTGACCTTACCGGGAATCGAACCCAGACCCGCCTGATTGATAGAGCAACCTCTAACTAACAAGATCACACCGAACAATAATTTTATATAAATAAAAATATTGCATCTAGGTTAATAAAACAATTTAATGTATTTTTATATTTTCAATATATCCACCCCCAATGTAGACAATTTGAAATCGTTATAGAGCTTATCAGAGGTGGGCTACCAATACGTTAATAAGGAGCTCGCTTTATCTCATAGCAATTCTTGGTGTTCTGGGGGAGAAGTGATTTTTTATCACTCCTATGCAATTTTATGCAATACTTAAAAAAAAGTAATTGATTGTTACTTAATACACTTATAATATGTAACAATATGCAATTCACCGTAAACTTATCAATCTAAAAGGCTTAAAATGTACTACTGTGTATACTGAAGCTCTCGTAGATACTATATAAGTCAGAAATTGCAGTTATATACTAATTTAATCTGACAATATTGTTTTCTTTAAAATCAACAAAGGGATCGCCGGCCTTAGTGAAATTTAATAAGGGGCTCGATCGAACCCCTTCGAGCTCCTTCCAGCCCACTCCTGGAGCTTATCTCAAAAATAAGTTTTTTTACGAGATCTGTTTGTTACTCAATCTCTCTTTTTTTCGATGAGAGTACGAATTGGGTTGAGTAGGATTATTGGTAAGCTAAACACTCCCGTTTCATTCCGTTTGTAATATCGGATGTTTGGTAGCGAATTATTGGAAAGTATAAGAATGTATGTCGCCTGCTGTGGCCCAGTTGATTAGAGCTTGCTCTACCGATCACGCAGGTCTGGGTTCGACTCCCAGTAAGATCACAGTGAATTTGAGAATTATTCAATTCAAAGTTGTGAGTGTTTGTGACGTCGATTCACATTATTTCCTCTCCCGTCATTCTGATCCTTTAATAACTGGGTGTAGCAATGGCGATTAGTCAACCACTAGTCCTGTTCTGGCCTTATCCTTCTTCCTCTACTACTCACTTAGAAAACAAGTGAAGTTGAGTGACTGAGAAACAAGCAGTTCTCGTAAAAAAACTCCGTTAAAATGCCGTCATTAGGAAGCCTCCACATTGAGAACGGACATGAATTAGGAAAAAAAAAGGTTTGACAAGAGTTGTGTTCTGGCCAGGGCTGTGGAGTCGGAGTCGCGGAGTCGCGGTATTTTGGCCGGAGCCGGAGTTGGAGTCGTGAAAAATGAGCGGTTCGATTTTTTTTTGAAAACTATATTTAATGATGTATATTTAAACAAAATAGTCAAAAGTGTTAACATTTCATGCTTGGCTGACTAAAGATGATCTGATGGTATACATATCGACTGTGGAAAGGAAAAAGGACGTAACCCTCAATTTTCCAAAACAGCTTTTTTTCGATAATCACAATGTATACAGCTTGACACACATTCTATCAAAAGGATGGAAGCTGAAAGTGCCGAATTAGTATCTAAATTTAGCTTTTAGGTTTGAAAAATATGACCTTGTAAAAAAATAAAACCAAGAAAAAACATTGAAATAAAGGTTTTTCAGAGACAATTAATATTAGATTATGTCAATTAAACACCAGTTTAGAAGTATCCGTGCACTTCAAGGTTGTGTATAATTCATAATTTGCATATGTCACAAAATCATCAAAACACGTTTTTAGCGCTTCCTGTAAAATTTGATATGTGTGGGTTACGTCCTTTTTCCTTTCCACAGTCGATATGTATATATAAGTTAAAATGAAATTATTGAAAAATTTCCTCGGAGTTGGAGTCGTCTTTTTTTCACGCGACCCCACAGCCCTGGTTCTGGCACCGTTTAAAAAAAATATATATGTTAAGTAGGATTATTGGTAAGCCAAACACTCCCACTTCATTCCTTTTGTAGGATTGGATGGGTGGTAGGGAATTATTGAAAAGTATATGAATATATTAATTATGCACTCGCTCGTTACTCAGAAATGCTCGGTGAATTCCTTCAGTGCAACTTTGATTTGTCATTAGGTGGAAAATACAAATGCAAAATACATGGCGAATCGCGTGAGAAATGCGTAATAAATTATTACGATCGCTGATGAGACGTCACCATCAGTCATTTTCGAGTCTGACACATTACGCGAGAGGCAGGCTGGCAGCGGGCATCGGCTCTCTTGGCTCATACCTGGCTACCTGGCCTCCAGTAATTGCACCTAACGACCTTGGGTGCTGCTAATGATGCTGCGCCCCGTCGACATCTCAACATCAAATAATATTATTCCGTCAGAAACATAACCTGCAAATCAACGCGGTGTTAATCAAATAGACTGAGAGCACATTGCCAAGCGATGGGTAAAAGATGGAGCTCTCCGTTTAATTGTATATTGACGTCAAACGTATGCAAATCGATACATATTTTTATAAATTTTACTTAGAATACTATATTAAAATACGACTTGGTGTCTGTGGGAATCAAAGTCAAACTCAATCTTGTTCGGAAGGAAAAATAATTGTGTGTACTAATTATTCATCAGTTAAAATCTATTAGTGGAATGCTTAACATCATGGCTGTGGAGTCGGAGTCGTGAAAAATGAGCGGCTCGATTTTTTTTTGAAAATATATTTAATGATGTGTATTTAAACAAAAGTGATGGTATACATATATATAAGTTTAAATAAAATTATTGAAAAATTTCCTCGGAGTCGGAGTCGTTAATTATTTTAAAGCTGTAGTCGGAGTCGTCTTTTTTTCACGCGACTCCACAGCTCTGCTAAACATACGGTAAAACAATTTATATTTATTTCGGCTTATGCCATCGTCAGCACTATAATTCTGAGAATGAAATAAGCCGACATAGCTATAAACTGTTTTTAAATATTTTGAGAACTAAATACTTTGATAATTTTTACTCTATTATAATTGAGTTCTACCAAGTAAATGCCAATTCACTCAAGAATGCTTAACTTTACTCGACCTCGACTCGAAAAACAAGCGTATGTATAAAATCAGCTGTAAATGTATCTAAAAATGACAGTCAATACATTATTTAAAAAAAAACCCATAAAAACATTCTAAAAGTAATTATACAATTAAATTTGATAAATTAGTAAGTCCACAGATAGTGTAAAAACATGTAATACGTGCTTTGCTCCTTTGAGCAGTATCTTCAAAATACTTTATTAAGTTTTTTTTACAAATAAATAAAACAGTTATTCTTAATTTATAAATTGACAAATAGAGGTTAGGCTTATTCAAAATAATAATAAAATCCCTGTGCTATAAAAAAGTTATCTAATTTTATTATATATTATAACATAAATGAACTTTAACAAAGTTACAGCTGAATCCATGGCAAACGATCAAGCATATTTTACATATTTACGATAATAAAATAATTATAATTATGAAATTATTAAATATCCTAAGGACTGCTTTGCGGTTTATTGCAGTAAGTGAGAATATGAGAATTTTATATACATTCCTATTGTTTTTAAATTATAAATCTAATGCTATAAGTGCAGCAAATACTTCAGAGTCGGTATGAAAATTGCTGCACATGCTCTTGAAATATGTACATGATCACAAGACGTTGGAAATCTACGACTTGCGTTTAGGAATCTCGATTCTATTCGTTGGTCAAGGGATATCATAAACAACACTGCTAATAAAATATTATATATATATATATATTTAAAAAAAATCTGCATTCAATATTTTAGTTCCAGTAATGAGCACCAATTGTAATAAAAAAATATCAACGTCCTAATTTTGTACTTTGTTTATTTTTTATATGCATGGAATTCTTGCTCCGTTCTGGAAAATAATTTTAGATCCGAACGTTTTTAAGATATCGGTCTTGAATATTTTAGTTTCCGTCAAATACAACGAAACAATGTATAAATTAAGTAAACGTAGTGATCGAATAGAGAGTGATTATATACGGTTATTTTAAGAGAACTTTAATGAGTAATGCCTTTTAATAGATAGCATTATATAGAGCAGTGTTTCCTAACCTGGGGTCCGCAGGTTTTTTCATTCTTTCAACATCCTTTGTGATAAAGTATGAAAAATAAATTCAGAGGTCCGCAGATTATTGTTTTAAGATTTAGGGGTCCGTGGCATGAAAACGGTTGGGAAGCACTGATATAGAGGATATTTTTGGTATATATTACTAAAGGACTTCTTTTCGATATAATAATTTCTGTCCAGTGTTTTTATTATGAAATAAAGTATCTTCAACGATATGTATTATTCAATTCAAACGATAAGGTGAATTTCTCATACCAAATCACTTATCACACTAAATGAATTTCAAGGATAGAATAAAATACAAATAAGGTATAAGGTAACAAACTTTCTTTTATGGTATTAGCTATTGATTCTTGGCGGAAAGTTAAAGTATTTGAAAAATATGAGTTTCTTATACATAATATAGCATTTTTGTTTAAGAGAAACTACAGACACTGTCTTGTGATTGGTTTTGAAATAATTACAGTATTTTTTAACAATCAGAAAAATATAAATAATCAAAAGTTTCTTGTTGTATTGTCAAAATATTTGAAAATAAAACCTGCAATGAATTCAAAATTTAGAAAAGACAGACATTTTTTAATATTTCAAAATTCTTATTTTTAATATCGATACTGTAATAGCCCAAACATAATGTGACAAAATTGAACCACTTTGATTTTAATCACGCGCGAGCCCCTGGTTAGATTTTACCACGGGTCGGCGAGCCCCTTATTAAATTAATAGAAAACAATATTCTCAGATCAAATTAGTACATAACTGCAGTTTCTGACATATACTATCTACGACATCTTCCAGTATACACAGTAGTACATTTTTAGCCAATTACATTAATTAGTTTATGGTAAACTGCATACTGTTTCATATTTTAAGTGTATTAATTAAATAACAATCGTTTGTTTATTTAAAAGTATTGCATATAATTGCATATGACTGATCTTCAGGCGTTCAAGTTCATCCGTGACAAAATCTGTGAGAATGTACATAGTTTGAACGATTCAAATTTAGAATTAAGTATGTTAAATGAAAAATTACCAATATCGTTTTATTTCAAAAGCGAAAAGCGTGAGATATTCTAGATATTCAGCAATGTTGCATTAGTAAATAAATCTATGAGTGAATCAATAGTGTACTTCTTTATATACAAATCATTTATAATGTGAAGCTCACAATATTATCTTTTAGTTAGCGAACTATCTATTCTCCATAGAGATTCCGCGGTTAAGATTAGTACCTAGGACAACGCAGGAGAAGGCAGTTTTCGATGTTAGTCGGTCGGAAGAAGCAGTCATTAGGAGACATTGGCGGTCGACCTCGCTGTATGTGGTTACAGGTAACATACTTGCTTTCCAGGCTCGTCTCAGAAAAGGATAAACTATCACTTGATTTCACATTTGAGACTATAATATTGTAGTGAATTATGACGACTAAATACAAGTATTAGTAAATATAAGTAAATACAAGGAAACCAGTAAATGTAAAAGTATTATCATTTGATATTGTGTACAGTGCCTGTGTGGTCGAGTGGTCAACGTTGTTGGCTTCGGCTACGGAGGACCCGGGTTCAAATCCCGGTACGGACAGTTTTTATAAATTGATTTTTCAATCGATTTATGAATTTCTGTTCAAAGGCATGGGTGTATGTGATGTCTTGAATTCCCCCCTCTCACCCATCCTATCCTACGAACGGGGCGTATCGAGAGCGATTAGCTTACCACTAATCCTGTCCTAGCCCGTATCCTTCTATCCCTACTCTCTTTTTCCAAAGAGAGGTTGAGCAACTGAGTAACAAGCAGTTCTCGTAGAAACACTTCTGTTGAGATAAGCTCCATTAGGAGTCCATATGCTTCACATTGGGAGCGGACATGGTTTAAAAATTGTGTACAAAAATGAATACGAGATACAAACAAATGGCCCAACTAAAACCATGGTCATGGCTTATATTGGAATTGATAGTCAATGTATCACAAAAAAGAAGAATCCATCAGTAGATTGACGGCGATTGTTGACGCTGATGATGGTAGAAATAGTTATTGTAAAGAATGTATTGAATTTATTAATCGATGCCTTTATTACGACGCGCGAAGAATGTGCGGTTTGTCTGTTAATCTCCTCCGACAGATAATTTTAGTATGTTGTGTTAGTAAGAGAAACGTGGAGGCTAATAGAAGCGTGTCAAGAAATTAATCGGAATGCCATAAAAATATTATTATATCACGAGTTGGAATTTCACCCAAGATGTTTTATAGCACCATTATTGTTGTCAGATTAATAAGTTTCCTTAGACAAAATTTCTCTCACAGTATGAAGACTTCATCATTTATCTGAGTTCGAGTGAGTCAATAAATAAATACAAATTAACGTACTTTATACGTAGCATCCTAATGGAATAAGTGTTTCTACGAGAACTGCTTGTTACTCAGTAGCTCAAACTTCTCTTTTTCCAAAGAGAGTATTAATAGAAGGGTAGGGCTGGGAAAAGTCTAGGGTTTTTTGCCTAAATTCTGACATTAGAAAACCGGTTTTTTTAACTTCATAACCGGTTTAAAATATTTTTTTTATTATTTAAATAAAAACATTAATATTTTGACTTTTTTACTGGTTCTATTGTTTGATGCCTCAAATACCATATATCCCCCCACATCTTTACCCAGAGAGAAGTATTTTCGATATCAGGAAATTTTGTTACAATAATTATATCAAATTTGAATTGTTTGAATTTTGTACTTTTCCATGAGTTTTGTCGCTAAAGACCCGGGTTTCGCCTTTCGGCATCTTCAGGCATTCCAATTTAATAATTATATCATTCATTATTATCAATTTTTCGTAAATCCCGGTTTTTGAACAATATTGACATTCAAAAACGGGTTTTTTTTAAAATGTCAGTTATTGTATAAGCCCTATTTGAATCGGTCTTCCGGCTTCCTAAAACAATCGTCGTTTATTCAATTGCCGTTTTGAAAATAAACAAAAGGTGTTTCGATATTCCAAACGAAAAAAAACCGATTTAATGCAAACGATGTTTGTTTAAACATACAATTTTAAGGAGTGAATTCTTTATAAGCCGCCTGATGCCCAGATAGGGCTTTTTGTGCAGCTGGACTTATTCGTAAGAAGACTTGATCAAAATTGACAGATGCCAGCATTGCAGATGAACTAGGTGTGTCAGTGTTATGAACCTGGCGTATTACCCCATAAGCGCAAGAGGCGCGCATTTGTGACTTCAAAATAATTTACATATCTACTGTGGAAAGGAAAAAGGTCGTAACCCCACACATAGAAAATTTTACAGAAGGCACAAAAAAGCGTTTTGATAATTTTGGGCAATATGAAAATTATGAAATATACACAAACTTAAATTGCACGAAGACTTTTAAACTGGTGTTTAATTGATCCTTTTGATAAATCCTTTTGATAGAACGTGTATCAAGATTCATAAATTGTGATTATCGATAAAAGCTGTTTTTAAAAAACTGTAGATTACGTCCTTTTTCCTTTTCACAGTCGATATATTAAAAAAAACACTCATTTTGTGTGATCAGGATTAGCTTTTCCGGTTCTAAGCTCAAGAAATGCGACCCCAATACCCACATTTTCTTAAATATCTATTTTAATATGGGTGATATAATGTTTATGATTAAGGTATTCTTATATTATAGTTTTTTGGGCCTTTTGTAGTTTATATAAATACGCGATAACGCGATAAGCGATCGTTCGTAAGATAGCTGGGCAAGCTCGTCAGTTGCAATTTTATATGTGTGCTGAGATGACGTATTTTTTTACGCGCAACTTAAAATATGATCATTTATTAAAAAAAACACAGATTTTTACTAAAAAAATGTATGAGGAATGATGCAGAGAGATGTTATAAAGCCCTTAGAATTTTTTTTAAAATTCATAAGAATAATACCAATAATGAGGAAACCACTGGGGTCTTTAAGCAACCTCCATCAGCAGAGAAGTATTATTCTAGTCCCAGAGCCGCGAGAGTTAGTATCGAATTCAGTTTAGAATTAGTACAAATGAGTCTTTTTTTTATTTATATTTTCTTGCAATACCGGTTCCCTTTAATATAATACACTGATATAAGATCCAGTATTTTAATCGCTGCGCGTGAATATTATGTAGTGCGTAATTATTTTACGAGTGAAGTTTTAAAATTATAAAACGTACAATCAAACAACTCATTGCAATTTTAGTTTGTCGTGTTTTACTTAGAATTGTTACAAAAACTGATAAAGCCTATTATTTTACACACTCTTATCAGTGTAAATACACCTGGTGCCCTTAGCATAATTATTATCGACATACCTAACCATTTAAACGCGAAATGAAACGACTCAACGATTAACATGAATTTCAGCTTGTAAACTCATATCGTTGAATTCGCATAAAAGTAATTAAATATTAAACAAAATTTAAAAAATATAAAAAAATTTGATATATTTGTTATTTGAGTGATCGTATTAAAACCTCTTTAAGAAGCAAACACAAACGGAAAAAAGAAAAAAAAACCCACAAAAAGACGAAAGGGACATTGGGGCTAGGGCTTCCAATTAACCGGATTCTCCAACTAACCGGTTTTCAGTTTTTTTCTGGCAATAAAACCGGTAAACCGGCTTAAACCGAAATATAACGAATTTTGATTAAGTAGGTATGCAAAAAATTTTTTTTTGTGGAAATTTTTAAATACGTGTCCTAAATGCTCTAATTTTAATGAAAAATCGATATTTATCTAATAGATGGAACACAGAAGGCATTATACATATATATATATCAAATGTGGAAAAATATTTTATAATAAAATGTGTCAAATAAAAAAATAGAACTTGATAATAAAACTCATCAAAAGGAAGATTATTCAATAAAAGCATTTATTTTTTAAGCATATCGAGTAGACAGGACATCCAATGCTTATATTATGTCTCCACTCCCACTTCGAAGCATATAGACTCAAAAAAATATTTGTTAACGAGATCTGTTTGTTACTCAGTTGTTGTTGTTGCAAATTGTTTCCGCTTCTACGTAGTAAATTCATTGTAAAAGATTTTTTTTTTTTGAAAAAAAAAATGAAAAATAAGTAAACGAGTATTTTTGATAAAACGCGGTTAACCGAGTGAAATAAACCGGTTTTCGGTTTTTTTCAAACCATGCGATAAACCGGTTAACCAGTTTCGGTTTAAGCCGGTTTAGAAGCCCTAATTGGGGCCATGCACAGCACCCTAAAACAAATGTGAATGACACCAAGCAGTCTTCAGATACATAACACGTGTCACAATTTGTTACACAATCCGTGTAATAAAAAAAGTTATTTAATTTTATATTAAAATTGAATTTTCTCAAAGTTACAACCGAATCCATCGAAAATAACAATTTCATACACATTAACAGTGGCAGCCGGTCAATGTATGTGCACCCCTAGTATTTGCAGGGACGGCTATATTTCATGAAATAATATTCAAACATAACATTTATACCATTCACTCATTTTAAATTCTTCATGTATTTATTGTCTATAACATAAGGTCCAAACCTTTTTCGAGTGGCGACCTCTTTTTATAAAAGCCATGTGACCCGCATTTTTTTTCAATAAGGTAATTTTAGTTGACTGTAGTTTTAGTTTTGTTGTTCAAATCCAAAGTCGAAAAAATTGGCAATCCCCAAAAAGCCCTTCGCTACCGAAAATAAAATAACATTTTCTAAAATATTTATTATAGACAATAAATACATGAAGAATTTAAAATGAGTCAATGGTTTAAATCAGGCATGGGAAACCTTCCCTAGATCTGAGGCCAAATTATCATTCTGTCTCCGAGTCAAGGGCTGGACCAAATTATTTAACAGGATCAATAAAGTAATATTAAATTAAGCAAAGCACGTTGCTACTTCTTGTATATTTTTTTATTTGTATACTGAACGATATAATATTAATATTATAAACTGATATCAAAACTAATTGTGAAGATTGGCCTTGTACATGAATTGCAAGACTTTGCCGAGATGAATCAGGGCCGGACAGAATAGTTCGGCGGGCCGGTGGTTGCCCATATATGGTTTAAATGTTATGTTTGAATATTATTTCATGAAATATAACCGCCCCTGCATATACAAGTGGTGCATTGATCCAATGCCACATTGACTGGCCGCCACTGCCCATTTAGATATATGATACAAATCATTATTTAACGTTTAAGTATGTGATGTCTTGAATTCCCCCTCTCCCTTTCTATCCTATAAACGGTATGGAGAGCGACTAGATAACCAATAGTCTTGTTCTAGGCGTATCCTTCTATTCCTACTCTCTTTGGAAAAAAGAGAGGTTGAGCAACTGAGTAACAAGCAGTTTTCGTAGAAACACTTCTGTTGAGATAAACTACATTAGGAGTCCATATGCTCCACATTGGGAGCGGATATGGTAAAAATAAATAAATAAGCTGTGTTCCGGTAACATTTCCAGATTTGCGAAGTGTTCCGTTGCACAATAGGTTTGGGAATCCCTGGTGTAGGACGTGGGTACTACTGGTCACTTATATTTGAATCCCAAAATAATGACGCCAGAAGGCTTTTTTTAAAGAAATTATCAACAATTGATTTATTTAAACCATATTAAGAACAACAAGGTTTATATAAGTCAGTTTCCGTCAAGGTGGGATAATGACACTTATCAATTATTTTATGAAAGATATGTTCTAGCTAGAATATATTATTATTTTATCGAGAATTCGAGCTATTTTCACACGATCGTTATTAGAATTATACGACTTCTACAAACATTGTTCTCAGTTATAGGAATTTTCGTATATGTGATAATATTCCAAATGATTTTTCTTCCTGAAAAGCCTAATTATTGGACTGACAGTTTATTTGACAGAACTACATGAAAATTCGGTAATTTAAGAACGTATTTTAATTTTTTTATGGAACCAAATAAACTATAATTTTTCTTAAAATGAAAAGCTTACTAGTTGTTATAAATTATAATAAAGGCTGAAAAACACATTACGCTTATTTGAGTCACAGTTTTAAACGGATTAAAAAATAATAAAGTGGCTATTTTTTATATTATACTCAATAAATTTCCGTGCGTACTTCGTGTATTAAATTTAATGATTTTGCAGAGGCTTAACGAATCAATTAGCTGATACGTTTTGGTTCAGACATAATTTTAATAATTATATCTATTTCAGAGCGTCAGTAATAAGGTGATTGCCAACATCGTAGTAAACTGACCCAATTAGTGTTCAATTTTTCCATTGAAAATAAGGCAAGCCAATAGGGTTGTCCGGCGTCCGGACATAAACGGAATATCAGGAATTGGTGTTCCGATACTAGATACACTGTCGTAAGTTAAATAAAAGGGACAAAGATCAAATCAAAAATGTGACTCTAAGCTAATGAGATAAGTGTTGAATCTGTCAGCAGTAAAGGTAAATTGATGAATTTTTCATTTTAAAAGCTGCACTTTATTAGCACAGCAGTTTAGCCAAAAAAATGGTAACCTTTGATGAATATATGACTCACCTTGTTTAGTTATATTTCTTATTTACATTTTAAATATTATATAAAATCCCGATAAATGTTTTAAAAATCTAGCGGCCCTGAATGAACATCATTAAAATATTAATAATTGAAATAATATAATAATTATTAAAGATTTGACTGCTATAATAAATTTTAAATTGATAACTGTTATTTCTTGGTAGAATAAAAATAGCCAATTAGAAAGAGTAACAGTTTTTAATAAAACTTTTATAAATTAAATATGTTATAAAATCAATAGTGATGGAGGGGAGATTAAGTAAAGTAAGATTAACTTTTTTTTATTTTTAATATTTTAGTTTACTTGAAATTTTATTTGCACATGTTTATGTTTAATAAAAAAAACACTATGATTAACCGTCAATGTGCGCGTTATCAGTGTACACATCAATCACGTGCGAAAATTGTTATCATGTGCGCATTTGATGTAAAAGTTAAAGTCATGAAACCGCAACAAGGAAATCAATCCTTAACAGATTTAGAGACGTTTGGAATAACATTTTTTGGAATTTTGTTGAACGATTTCACGTATATATAATGGAGACGAAAGACATTACGAAATATTATATGAGAAAATCAACAATATTCGAGCTAAACTAAATAATGGATACGTAAACGACATAACTGGATATGATATTTTCGATGGATTCGGCGGTAATTTTGTGACAGTTATTGTTTAATACATGAAAATTAAATTTGATATTTTTCATAGTGCACAGGTTGTTCACGTGTGTTCTCTCTGTCAATACATGGTAAGAAGGCGTTATTTTAAAAAATGCAATTTTTTGTACTAATTCCACATTTATTGAATATGATCAGGACCGTTTTCGCTTATGACGACCATTTTCGGCTCATAAGATAGATATAGTGATATTTACACTGAACTAATAAATATGCAATCGACAATTGCACATTATTATCAGTTATTTTTAAAGATATTCAACATTATAATTATATTCAATTTCATATTTTGTATATTAATCTTTAAATTCCTTTCATATTTCTATTACCAATTATATGTTACATCCAGTGGTGTAGTGGGGCCAGGTCGGGCCAGGTCGGCGACCTGGCACCTGAAAATAAGGAAGGCACCCTGCCACCTTTTTGACTTTTAACTTAATTTTCAAGTACATACATATATTCGAAATGGTTTTTTTTATTCATTGAATTGTTAAAACTTGTGGTTTTTAACTTCGGACGGATATAAAAAAAATAAAAATAAGGAAGAAGTCAATGACCGACCTGGTACCTATTTATTTACTACCACACCACTGGTTAAATCCATAATAGTTTTACTTGGTTCAGTCAGGGGTGGGCTAGAGGGGGCTCGGAGGTGCTCGCGCGAGCCCTTAGTTAAATTTGAATGTGGCCGGCGAGCCCCTTGTTGATTTAAGACGAAACAATATTCTCAGATCAAATTGGTATATAACTGCATTTTCTGACATATAATTACACAGTAATACATTTTTAGCCATTAAGATTGATGAGTTTACGGTAAATTATATATCTTTACATATTATAAGTGTATTAAGTAACCATCGATTGCTAATTTAAGTGTTGCATATAATTGCATAGTTGTCATAAAAAAAAATCACTCCTCTCCCAGAACACCGTGGATTGCCTTGAGACTAAACGAGCCCCTTGTTAACGTATTGGCAGCCCACCGCTGGGTTCCGTGTAAATAACACTGTATTAATGTGTATTATTATCAGTTGAAAATGCTCGTCATGAGTGAAACCGGTCCTGATCATATTAAATAAATCTTGACTTAGAAGAAAAGAGTGTTTTATTTTTTAAATGCCCACAGGTTGTACAGCAAATTGTGATACGTGTTTCGCCCCGTTGAGAAAAACATCTTCTGACAAACAACGAAGTTATAATTAACTTATAAATTACAAAATGGGTATCGGGACTTTTTTCCTTTCTATTGGACGCAGAAGTTGCAAGACGACGCTTGTTGGTCTGGTCAAGTCACGACTTGTTCCGAAACACAACTCATCACATTTTGGAGTGACAATCTGGTGCGTGGAAATTACATTTCGTCACGACAAATGACTTAGCTAAGATAAAATAATATGATGAGTTATTGAAAATTTTCATAATAGCTAAGTGATAAGTACGAAAATGAGTAAATTGCAAAATATGATATTTTTATTGCTATCGAACTTATTTATCTAAAAAATATAACAAAATATGGAGTACAATTACGAGAAACTTTTCTCTTAGAGAAGTGCTTCCCAAAATTATATGTCACAGCCCAATCATTTACTCAGAGAAAGTGTTGGAAGCATTGTCTTAAAAAGTAAAATTCTATGCCAAATGCTGACACATTCAGTGTGCAGTGGCGGCCGGTCAATGTGGCATTGGATCAATGCACCCCTTGTATATGCAGGGGCGGTTATATTTCATGAAATAATATTCAAACACAACATTTAGACCATTCACTCATTTTAAATTCTTCATGTATTTATTGTCTAAAATAAAATAAAATGTTCTAAAATATATATTATAGACCACGGGTTCCCAACCTATGGGTGTTTAAGGGGTCGCCAATTTTTTTCGACTTTGGATTTGCCCTTTGAAAATGCCCTTTTCAATTGCATCAGGGCCGCGGGTCACATGGCTTTTATAAAAAGAGGTCGCCACCCGAAAAAGGTTGGGACCTATGATACAGACAATAAATACATGAAGAATTTAAACTGAGTGAATGGTATAAATGTTATGTTTGAATATTATTTTATGAAATATAACCGCCCCTGCATATACAAGGGGTGCATTGATCCAATGCCGCATTGACCGGCTGCCACTGTAGATTACTGATTTTGGAAAAATCTTAGCAAAAGCAAAACGATTAACTTTTTTGGGCCGCATAATAGTATTCTCGTTTTAGTATCATTACCCTCGAAATGCTGTTATGTTTCCGAACGCTCACTCTTTGCAATCATACCAATTGTAAGTAGATCATAAATTGAATAAACTTGATGTAAGATCGGAAACGGTGTCCGTTACAGGTGAGCTGAGCCGGCAGGTGGGCTGGTGGGGAGCGGCAGGAAATGCGGGGCGAGAGGAAGCACACCTGCGGGGGGAGGGGCGTCGGATTCGATGCCGGTATACCTGGCTGTACACTCACTCAGTGAATAGAGTGCAGCCGCCGCGTGAGGACGCTCTTGGAGCGTGCTCCGCTCGCACCGTAATCAAACAAAACTAATTACTCTTTCGAAAGCGGCAACAGTTGTTAATTACCATTCGCGGCGAGTGCATCTCCGTAATATCATTCATATTTTTAATAATTTACTCTTTTATGTTCGATTATGATTACACGAGGCCTTTTTTCGTTACTTCTGATCGCGGAGCAGCCTCGAACCAAGTACAGCCGCCGTCACAAGTCGACAGTTGCGGGTATAATACGTTCATCATAGCAACATGCTTTATTACTATCATGTAAGTGACGCATACATATATTCTTTTAATGTAATTGTTCTACCATTCATTTTGATGTCGTGGCTTCAAATTTGTCGGCAATGACATGCCATCACATCTAAAAATCATCTATTCCGGTGTCATATACTTGTTAAGTTGGTGAAATGTAGTACAACAACCGTGTATTTGCTTAAATAAAACACAACCGACACCTGTTGTCTGGGAAAGGCAGCGGTTAGAGGGGGGAAACAACCCTGACCCACGCTAACAATACCTGAAAGTTCGATTAACAATCTGCTTTTTTACACGGTAATTGTTTTACCTGATAAACACATAGCACTTAAACAAATAAATATTAATTGAAATACATTAAATTATTTCAAATATGATATTAATCAGAAATAAAATAAACAGACAGGGCCGGTTTCTCTAGACAACAAGTTATAATCCTTATTATTTCACACGGTTTGCTTTCCTACAAGTAAAATATATATTGTGTATGTTTTGAATACATGAAATGAAGGACGATTGTAAACTGAATATTTGAAACAAACGATTCCAAATAATCGTTAAATAGAAATATTCGAATATTTAATTATATTCGAATTATATAATGAAGTAAATTCATCATATTAGTAGTATATTAAATGTTTTTTTTAAAATTTTTAACCAGACATAAATTATCAACACATCATGGTTCTCGACACGTGTCTGCAGTGAGAATTATGGTGTTTTTTGTTAAATTTAATATTTACATCAAGTTATAATATGAAGTCGAATTTAAATTTTTATTAACCATATCATACAATAATAATCGAATTATTTTTCAAATATTCGAATATAAAATAACTAGATTTGTTCGAATAATCAATTGGAATCCCTATTTATAATAACACTCTTGTTTTAATTAACATACTTGCTGGAGTAATGTGTATAAACCATCTATATTATCTAAAATTTATCTTATTAATTTATTAGATTACGATTTTTACGAGAACTAACTTTACAAAGCCTGTCTGTCCAATATATTTGTATAACTAAGTATCACAATGATTGAAAAAAATCATGCTAAAACTTATATTATTTTAGTAGCTTTACAGAAAATATCGGATTGTGTAAAACAATCAAGCATACTTTAAGATATCACTGACTGTCGTCAGCTCAAGTTCATCCATGCATAACGACGAAGCCTGGGTCGTTATTGACGAAACTTGTGGAGATGTAGAAAATTTGAACGATTCAAATTTAACCAAGTACATATACAATTGCTATTTTAATATTTTTTGAGCAAAATATGACACTGTTTATTACTACGAATTATTTTACTTCCGGTGGATTTAGCGGTTAATTTATGGTTTATTTTAACTAATATTAAGTAAGTAATGTAATGTTTTAATCTCTCGAATTTGAATGATCAATCTTCCTTATTTTTTCCTTTTACCGACCAAACATGAACACGTTAAGTATTTGTTTTCAGATTCATTAATTCAGTCAGTCAAGAAAAATATATTATGTATCATCAGCAGTTGTAGTATCTAAATAAACTCTTGGTGAACTCATTGTTGTTCGATGATAATTTGTAGCCTTTACATACCTGTGCGCTGTGTGCGCAATTAGCCATCATGGCATCCACCTGTCGCTACGGTGCGGTGCAGTGCCGTTCGGCTGTAACGACGAGTGATTGTCACTTTGCACATTGTCCGTAACCCGACCCTCTTAGGCTACAAATGATATACAGACAGACAGACTAACTGTTCAGCTGTTGCGTACAGCTGACGGCAATGCATACAAAATTAATTATTATCACAGAATCTCGAATGATTATTTATATTTCATCATTTATACTTACAAAGATTATTTCATAAAAAAGATGTATAGATTTTTTATAAATTAAGTCAGCATTAACTTTTTAATATCGTCGGAATAATGTTAACATACGTTAAGTCTAAAAACTTTATTTTTAGATAATCGTAATTTTTGATGATAATGAAATTTACAGGCTCGTATTTTTCTGGTAAGAATAAATAGTCATAATTTAAATGAAATTCAAAATAAAACCTAACCTTACTTACTAACCAAAATTGTTATTAAATATTCTGAAAATTTAATTTGTTTCCAAATTTAAACGTTTCTATTTATAAGGTTATAATGCAAAACGTACTATTTCCAAAACTCGAACTTTTCAGTAGAGTCAAATTCTATAACGAATAGCACAAGCTTGCATAAAAATATGATTTCCAATTTGAAAACGACAGTGTTTTAGACATTTCATATTGAATTAATATGACCAGTCGATTTTTTAGGCTTGAATTACTCCATCTGCATACCTAACTCAATATCGCTCATTGTGGAAATAGTTTTGCATTATAGCCCCTCATTTAAGCATTACAGTTATAACTTATCATAATTGCACGTAATGAAATTTTATGATAATTTACAAATTTAATCTTCGGGTTCATATCGGGTACATTCGCATTGCAAAATTATTCTTATTATAACCATTCAATGATACCTCTATCAATGCAAAGCAAATTTGTCTGGGGTGACTTTGTACTCCATCGCTCCTCGATCCTATTTTTGACGTTAGACACGAGTGTTAATCTTAATATTGAAAAACGTGCATAATTATGTTATCTATGGTAAGGTCATTATTTTTTGCCATCAATAACTTCGATCTGAATTTAAATGCATTATTTGTAACGTCTTACGTACATTAAATAAGGCTACACTTTTATAGAAGATGAGTGTCTTCTATCTCACTGTCTTGATCAGGGATGGGGAACCTTTTCATTTATTAAAGCCACATTCATTTATTTGATTCGACATACGGCCGCAGTAAAGAAAGCGTTTACTTTTTTTAGATTGTCGAACATATATAATGGGTTGATTACGCTCTTTTACCAAACCCTTGCGAATAATTTTTTGATCAAAGTGAATATTTTGATCAAGTCAAAAGCCGCAGGTTTCCCTACATTGGTCTGGATCAATAATTCAAAACAGCATAGTTTTACACACGTTTTTTTTGTTAGTTTATCGACGATATGAGCACACAAAACATTAAGGTACTCTGAAACAACTATTTATTGTAGCCATTGCTTAAAAACACACGTGTATTATTGATACTGCCAACTGATATTCCTGGATAACTTAGCACGGTTAATTATTTCAAATTTTATACGCTTCCACGTGCTTTGTAAATATACCTGGTTTCAAATTGATAAATATTCAGGAACCATCTTTAAACGACGTGAAATATTGATCGTTTTAATATACGTATTCAAAACAAAGAAAAATGGCAATTGTCTGGAATAGCTATCAACAATATTATATAATTCTTATGGAATGAATGTCAATTTAAACAATCATCAATAATAATAATTATCAACTACTTTTCGACTTCGCATGGCCGTGTTATTCGAAACAGCTTACCGCGGTTAATTTTTTTTATTTTATTCTATTAATCAAGCAAATCATATTGCCGATTGAGTAAATCAATCGGTTATATTACAATTATTATATAAAATACATTTTACTAAAATAATAATAAATTATTTAATTTAATTTTATTTTATTTAAAAAAGTGGAGACTGGAAGGTGTGGAATCTGGTCGGACGGACATACGGAAATTATCGGCTATTAATATATAGATTATTGAAAAACGCATCCATTCTGAAAACCTGTTAATATTGATATAAATCAAAAAATATTAAATTTAGTCGCGAACAGTTTTAATAAAATATGTATGTAATGGTTTCTATACATTCGATTTTGGTTTGTTTTGTGTTTTTAAAACCGATATTTTTGAGTTGAAAAAATGCCACAAATATGAAGACACCGGCTCAAAAATTCATATGCAATATGATATCGTCATAAAATTCATTAATACTCTATCTATATAACGTATTTTGGATTTTTCAACGTGTTTCAGATTTTTCTTACAACATGGAAATATTTTCTATCTAATTATCAAATTAAATACTGTTATTATACACGTAAGTTTTGTTATAATAAATAACTATCAAAATATATATTTGCCCTTTTCTCTTTTAAATTTTCACTCAAAAAAGATATTTTTTTAAAACAGTAAATGATTTTATCAAATTGAAGATAGCTCATTTTTGTTTTGAATAATTCAATTGTTGATACTGGTTGATTGGACGATTCATTTGAATATTTTTGTAAAATAAGATTAATTAGCCAATATTAAATTAAAGTCAAATATATAAGTGTTCTTGTCAATAAAAAAAATAAAGTTTTAAAAATAAACGTCATTGGTTAATGTTAGTCCGAGATATTGTGACGTAATTCAAAAAAAGTAAATTGAATGATCTTTGCACAAAACATATAAAAAATTAAAATAGTCAACGAGTTAATTTTCGTTACAGAAAAAAACCATTTTTTAGCCTTCAGTGAAAAACGTTTAAACCCTTTTCCCTAACGGTAAATTCGCAAAGGTCAACGACCCGTCAATGATGTGCATAATTGGAGTGCAGAGGTAAAATGCAGAGGTCATAGATACTAAATAATTATAAAATATATAAAAGTCATTGACCCCTCAAAACATTTTTAAACACGATATTATTTTATTGTCTAAAAGCTATATATATGTATACATAATGTACTAGAAAAAACTTAATAGCCATAATCAGCAATCCCCCCCCTCTCGTTACCAAAGGATCATTAGTTGTGTACATACCGTCAAGCAAGGAACATAGTATTTATACTAGACAGAAAGTAAAAATTATTCAGTCTGACGATGACTTCGACGAAGACGTAACGCGTGCAAGTGTTCTTCGACAAAATAAATAAATTTATAAGTGATTTAAAATTGAGTGCTTTCGTCTGACCTTTGGATATAATTTCTTTTATTCGCCGGCCATCAATCATATAGTGCTTTAAACTTAAAAACAACATATTATAAATAATACAGTTATAAAATAAAGTTTAACGGTAGATAACGATATCTCTTTAATATTTTTACAAAATCTATATTCTTTATTTATTACTTCCGATCCTCGCACGTTACTTAGTACACTATCATCAAATATTTTATTTGATGATTCTAACTATACACTGAAACAGTTTTTTTTTGTGAAACTGTATCATTCTTTTTGCAAGTTCGTTAACACTGCTAGCCAAGTCAAATGCGCTTTAAGTTTGCGTGAAGTTAAATTTTCAAAACAAATTGATGCTAAATTTTATTCCCTTACATGTAGTTTTTAGATTTTATTGTACTGTAAACTTGTCATTCAATTCCTGCATTGTATTTCATTTCGAAAATACATTTTGAGATTCTTTAAATTAAACAACATTTATTATAAACCTCCAGTATTAAATCTCAATGGCCAGGCAACCAACGTTAACCACTTGTATTATTTCAAAATCGTCTGATCCATCAATATTGCATTACAGTTACAAGTTTTGTGAAGCTCTCTGTACCGAAGCAAAAAAGATTTGAAAGTAAACCTCAGAACCATTACTATGTCTTTTGATGGTTAGTAGCACGTAAAATACCTGTTATTTTGATTCGTGTCTCAGGTACTGATGTACTTAATTTGTATAGTACACATGTTGAGAAGATTGTTTCAGTGACTGCCTGTTTCGTAAATATTAAGCAGTATGTATAATGTAACGATTTATTTGTTTAAAAAATCAAGCGAAGTGGTCTTAATTAATTATATCATTGAATGTAGCCATAAAAAATATACGGAAAACTTCACAAAAAATAATAAAATACATATACAGGTGTTGTCTTTTATATATTTTTAATGTGACTAAATGTTTATGTTAATTAAAATTTGTTAACGAAAAAAGCCGTATTGATTTTGGAATGATGCACGTTTGAAGGTAAGCAATAAATATATTTTAAATACAAAACAACTTTTACCATAATTTACCTGTAATATAATATAAATTAAATCAACTGTCGATTACACTTCTCATAGAATAATGTGGTCAGAGAATTGAGAAATTTAACTTGTCCGCCATGTTTGTTTTAAGTGGAAAATAGCGCCAGTTTAAAGTCGTGTAAGTTTCCCATTTAACCAGATTATATGGTGAGAGCTTCATCTACTTAATACATCAATATAACAACAAAATACGAGTACATTTTGTATTTATGACTGCCACAAGAAAAGAATACATAATTATAACTTGTTGACTGTTTTACTGTTAGTGGAAATAAATTATAATAACTCATATATATTTTATATGTGCAAAAAAAAATAAAAATAATCTTTTGATTGAGCTGAGATTAACTTGGTAAAACGCTATTATATTTTTAATTCCATGTCTGCTCACGATGTAGAGCATATGGCCTCCTTGTGAAGATTCTCAACAGACTTTTTTCTACGAAAACTGTTACGCAGTAGCTCAACCTCTATTTTTTAAAGTGAGTAGCGATACAAGTAAAGAAGTAGTGGTTAGCTAATCTTTCTCACTACGCCTATTTAAAGGATTAGATGAGTAGAAGGGAGCTTAAAACATCACATACATCCATACCTGCGGACAGAAATCTATAAGTCGATTGAAAGTTAATCAATAAAAACTGTCTGTATTGGGATTTAAACCCGTGTTCTAAATCAACGACGTTGACACTAGACCACGCAGCCGGCTAACTACTACTACCACCGTATATCACCAGTTTTATAGATTCGGTAAACTTAGCTACGTTCAACGTTATAATTAAAAAAAATATAACTTTTCTGGAAAGTAAAATCTATGTAAAACTATGAATCTGATATTTTTTAGTATCACAGCGGTTTGAACTATAGAAAAGCATTTAAAAACAACCAAAATCTTTGAAATTCAATTCGTCTATTGCAATAAGTTTTACACATTTTATACGCCACAAGGTACATCTTTATTTAAAGATGTGTTTTCTGTCGTAATATAGTAATTTACATGTACCCAATTTATAACTTTACAGACATTAAAAAATACCAATATTAATATCCCAAGATGTGTCTTCATGTGTCATAAAAATTGATATGCGAATATTACACATGAGCTGGTAGTTTTCACGAGCTGTCATAATATGGCGGTTACTTGTGCCCAATATGTAACTTTCCTGACATGTTGTGATTCGTAGGTATTCGAACACGACTATGTTTCATTATGCGCCCCGATGACTAATGGCCGTTCCACATGGGAGGTTGTGTTTTGTTATAAAACTCGTCCATCAGACCTTTCGGTTTGATTTTGTTTGCTTTATCGCGGATCGTAAATTTTATTCACTAACTTAGCGGTCAGTTTTTGTAAATGATTTACGTATTGATAAAAAAAAAGTGTTTCATTGACATGATACATTGCGCGTGCGCCACGAGAAATCCCCATTTTCTTTCGTTATTAGTGCCAGATAATCTTCGTCAAGCCGTAACGTTTGTCATAGATACAAATACAAAAACTGTTGTTTCTAATGTAATTATAAATAATAACGTTACATCATTTAAATCAGTGATGCACACACCGTGGCCCGCAGGCCGCATGTGGCCCTTTTTGAATTTTGTGGCGGCCCATCAATCTTTTTCTCTACATATTTTTTTCACGTGAAACATTTATTTAATAAATGTAAGCAAACTTTTTCTTCAATGAAGGAGAATAAATCGGTTCATAGAAACAGGCCCTCAAATATTGTGTCAGATTAAAAGAAAATAGTTAAAAATTAGCAAAGACCAAGATCGCATTAACTTTTGAATTAACTATAAATGAAACATAAATATTTTACAGTGAAACGATTTTTAATGAGCATGTACTCACAATACTTTTTTTGAAAGGCTTATTTATTTTCACGTTTTCGAAATAACACGGCCAAAATAATGTAATGGAATCTATCAATCGTTTTACATGAAACGTATATATGCTCCGTGTAAAAAAGGACTAAGCGTACTTTAAATATTTTTTTCTTTGCGGCCCGAACCCACGAACACTAGTTTTATGTGGCCCGCTAGAAGGTAAAGGTTGTGCATCACTGATTGAACTATTCCAGTTACAGTTGTATTTGTTGTAATGAAAACTCTAATAATTCGTTTACAATTGGTCCTTCTAAAAGTGAAGTGAGTCACTAGTTGGCTAGTTAAAATGGTAAAAGTTTTTCTTGTAATTTAAAGTACAATCGCGTCTTTATTTGGTGTTTTGGTAGATTGTATTTTTTTTGTTTTATGGAGATTACACTATGGCAATGTGTATTAACTGGGGTTACTTCACTTTTACGATAATTATAATATGTAGAATATTACAACGCATCTCACGTCTTTTTGTAAAATACCACTTGGCTCACTTCACCTCTAATGGGACCACTTAATTTAATACAAATGATAATACTTTAACGCAGAACAATAATCAATTGTTGGTTGAAAGGCATGAAACGTCCGGTTTCACTTATTGCGAAAATTATTAACTGACTAATTCAAACAGGCATTGGCGGATTATCCCATAAGTGCAAGAAGCGCTCGCTTGGGGTCTCTAAATTTTAGGGGCCTCAAAATTAGCATAAATTATACAACTCCTTATATTTTAGTTTCAGTTTTCAATATTCATTATTAATCTACGAAGAGTTTTGCAACACTTCTATGTTATTCGAAAAACAGGGACTCCAAAATTTATTGCGCCTAGGGCCTCTAATGTGCTTAATCCGCATTGAGTGTTAATTATGGCTTAGTGTAAGAAAACGTCTGAAACTTATGTATCGATTATCATTTGAATAAAAAAAAAACGACGATACTGTTGATAAAAGTTTATAGCTTTTCATACTGTTTAATTAAACAAGTTATTTTTTTAGACTCAACTGATTTTTTCCCCCTTAAACTAATGACATATCAAATTAAAAACATTTAAAAAAAAGTGAAGCACTGTTTTCATATATATATTTATGTCGAAGCACCTGCAGCTTGGGATAAGTTGTGAAACAAGATTTATATCTCTTCACATCAATTCGATCGAAACTTTGTTAAATCATCGGCGATGTAGACGTCAACTCAAAAAAAGCTTGTCACATGTCCACTGCAATAAAAGAGTACACATTTGTCGATCAATTTTACTATTACGTCGTATAAATTTATTATTAGTCATTTTAGTAATTGATATCGTAATGATGATTCAGTGTACCGTTGTAATAGAAAAATCATAAAGCCTCGCTTTGAAAGAACAGTTTTATTAAATAAACTGTTCTGTAGTGTGGCTTGAAATTAATGAAAAGTTAACGGTATAAATCTACTTCATATCGATTCGGTGCCATTTCGTTCAATGTGAATAATAAAATGTATTAATCAACCGAACGATACCATTTTTATTAAATCTATTACCCTGCCTAATATTATAAAAGCATTAATAAATCCATTAATTGAACTATAGTGTATAAATGTAATGTGGTTTTTTTAACCATGTTTGCTTTAAATGCGTACTTTATCTTAACATATGTCTTCTGCAAGGATTGCTTAGTAAGCAGTTGCTAAACTTCCCTGTTTTAAGAGATTAAGCTTAGGATTTTACTAGAGATTAGCTAATCGATCCATAAGCTCCGCAACCGAAGTTATTTAAACGCTTAGCCTTTATTTTTCTAATATGATCAGGATGGGGTTAGAAAATTGCTAGCGGTTAGTTAGATAATCACTCTTTCTACTTCAACTTTAAAGTCCGGATGAGTAGAAAGGAATGTAAAAATCTGACGCAGCATTTCATTTGAATATAAATATCACATATGATATTTATTACTGGTTGTTTTCATCTTTCTTCGTTGAATTTGTAGTAAGCTGAATTTTCTTTCATTATTTTCGTTTTATTCATTCAACTACCAAATAACTACCCCCCCAAATGTTATTCCCCATGTATAATAATAATCATGTTGTTATTATATTATAAACATTACATTTATATCTTCGTTCGACTGTTCAATTAGTCAGTTATTATGACTATGAAAATAGAATTGACAGAGGCAAATATTGAATAAAATACCAGGAAAGTGTTTTATTTATGAATATTTATAATGTAAACACAATTAATAACGCGTGGAACAGGAAAGAGCAAAGTGGAAATAATTGAGACTTATAATCTACTGAGTTGTCACATATTTAACCGGGATAGTAAAAATATATTATTAAACCCTACAACATCACATTGTTGTATTTTATAGTTCGTTTGCAGGAAAAATAAATGAATATATTTATACTTGTTTATAATTAAACTTAGAGTTTTAATCAATGTTTTATTTTCGTTACATAATCGTCAATAGTAATTATTAAAATTGAAACAGCCATTAAAAATTCCTTCAATTGTGCTGATGCAAAGACGATTTCCTTCATTAGATTATTTTGTTTCTCGGATTTATTTTTTTCGTCTTTAAAAATTGAAAAACAAAAATTCAGAATACTGTTCGGGAAAAAAAAGTTTACATTTTTGAAAACCTATTTTGCTTTTTTTTTTTCTTTAAATGAAGTAATTTCTTGGTGATCATTTGTTTGAATAGTTGACGAAAAACGTTTCATTTAAAGTTCAAAGAAATAGTTTTTAAGCAATGAGGAGTGTCATGATCAACAAGAAGTTTATTAAAAATTGAGACATTTGACTATTCTGAAAGGACCGGTACCAGTTGCCTGAAGCCAGTAAAATCCCAAAATATCGAGACGTCTTGCAAACCACCCTTAAGCTGAAAAAGATTTAAATGAATAAGGTGTATTTTTTGTCGAATGTTAGAATTTTTTTCCCTTATTGAATGTTTTTGTTCGATAATATTTTTTATAAAGATTCTTATGTCATTGCAGCGAAAGCTATTTTCTCGTTTATTGATCAGTTTATATTATTTATGACTGTTTTGTGCAGAATGACAGAAACATTAATGATTGTATTTCAAGCGATTTTGCATTACTTCTTATCCTTTGTTAGCATTTATACAAAATCTTTAACATTATTGAAAACATACAATAAAAAATCATTTGTTTTACCAATTTCATTTTAAATATTATCCTGAAAGTGAAAAAAATATTATATATATATAAAGTACACTTTTTATTGCTTCGTTTCTTCTTAATTATAAAATCTACACGGTTATCATTATCGATCAATACATTATTTATGACGTCACACCATCGTTAAATTAATATTGTAGTACATTTCAAATTTTAGTTTATTAGTTATGGATATTGTTGTATTCGTGATTTTCGCTGTATATCAAGAACATATTTTTTATGCCTTGAACTCAAATAGTGTCAGAGAAAAAGTACTTAATTCAATCGATAGTATTTCAAAAACCGCTGAAATCTATTTAAGTTTTTATTAATTATATTTTGAAGAAAAACTTAAAATACACCAAAAGATGTTTTGTATATGTACAATATTTTTTTGTATTCAAAATGCTTCACAGTATGTGATCCTCCAAAATTACAAATCAGACTTACAACTATATCGACTTTGAAAAGGAAAAAGAACCTAACCCACAGTTTTTTCAAAACAGCTTTTTTTCGATAATCACAATGTATTCAACTTGATACACGTTCTATCAAAAGGATGTATGTTGCAAATGCTGAATTAGTATCTAAATTTAGCTTTTAATTTTGTAAAAAGATGGGCTTGTAAAAATTGAAACCAATAAGAAAGACTGGAAAAAGGTTTTTCCTAGACAATTTCTTAAACTAATATTAGATTATGTCAATTGAACACCAGTTTAGAAGTCTCCGTGCACTTCAAAGCTGTGTTTATTTCGTAATTTACATACGTCCGAAAATCATCAAAACACGTTTTTTGCGCCTCCTGTAAAATTTGCTATGTGTGTGTTACGTCCTTTTTCTTTTTCACAGTCGATATGTATTTGACTGGTGGATTATGTGTTGGTAAAAAAGTTTACAATTTGATTAGTATATATTTTTTTGTGTATCAATATGTAATAAATGAACGTTCAAATCGGAATTAGAAAGAAATTATTTACAACTTATTTTATTCCACATCATCTTAGAATTGTATTAAGTAATATAATATTTATTGAGATTCGACTGCCGAAAAGAATTGTCCAGATAATTAAGTATCGTAAAATTGATCCAGCTTTGGTTACATTAAAAATAATTATGATTAACGTCTCTTAAGGCAATCGATATTTACAGTGTCGAATTATTATGTTATAATAAGTAACGCTGTATCTAATCAGTAAAAGGGGGCGTTCGCGGGCCCGCGGGCAATATTTTACCAATAATAAATAACTGCCATTCAGTGCGTTTGTACGTAATATAGTAATATTATTAATAAATTGAAACAGTATTCAATTCGGCATCGGCATCTGGCACGCGATCTGGATGCAATATGACAGCGCGTCAGTTATTTTTTTTTGTTATTTTTCGTATTACGTGTATTGAAAATGATACATTAACATATAACCGTGAAATTAATTTGTGGATAAAAAACAGTTTATACTGAAACACCGAACACAAGTGAATAATTTGTATGCATCCAAATAAGCTCTTCGGTGATTTTATTTATAACTATATTTCTGCAATTGATATTATATATACAGTTGTTTACTGTATGTTTGGTATTATTATATTGAATAATATTAATTTGTAAATAAAACTAGATGATAAAATATAAATAATGTTATCTTATGTATCTCTTTGGGTTTATGTTAATTTTTATCGATATTTTTGGATAATTTATTAAAGTAAAAATGAGAGTTAATTTGTATTTAAAAAAATCATATGAAATATTATTTTGATTGGTGAGCTTAATTTAAAAAATAAACAAAATATCAGTTTTCTTTGTTGGTATTTTTCAATTTATTTTCGCAAATATTTTTTAAAAATTAAATACAATTCTATATTATATAAAATGTAGATGCACATTCGAATAATAAGACTGTGATGGTTTTTGGTACTTGTTGTAAAATCCATGCATCGGAATGACTCTGAAAAGGTTGTTATATAATATAAATGTATCGTTGATAATAATTAAGTTTTTGTTTGAATACTACGATCAAATATTAAAAATAATCGTACAAACGATAAATGACCAGAAATGAATGCTTGTACGTCTAATTTTATTATTCACATAACCTGTTTTATTTTTCTATTTCTGCACCGAATTTTTTTTTTACAAATAAGTGTGTTTTGCCACATGACAAAGATTTATATTTAAAAAAATGGTGAATTCGTATCCCAAAACAGGACAACAGTTTCATGATAACTTAGGTAAAAATATTGATTCAAACTATTATAATTCAACACACATATGAATTGACGAGAGTGAGAAATATTTACTGTTTTCCGTTATCTATGATTCGATAAGCAAGCGATAAATGGCATACGTATGCCAGAACGTTATACAGTAGTATTAAACAACGTTGAATACATTTTAAAATATATTTGAATGTCATATTGTATTCACTGTAAAAAAAGGATACTTTTCTGAAACGAAACGTCATGAAGTAAATTATATGTCCACTAAACACGACCGTTTATTAACTGTTTAAATCTCAAGATTTCGACTAACGAATGCCACTCATTTTAGTAACGTGCTACGCCGTAGGGCGTAGAGCTTTGTCTTTCGAATATTTGACAGTAAGCTCTTGACTGTGTAGACAACGCAGCATTCTATTTATTTTATGATCGATTTAAAGCAAGAAATTCAATTTATTTTTCAACTTAACTCAAGTATCATAATAACCGTTTGAATGTCAGTGATTTTTAATATAGTTTTTTTGATAATGCTTCGGTTACATAATAGATTAAAAAAGGTTTATTCAAGTGTCACGGCTTGATAAGATTGTGTAAATAGTGTTTGATAAAAGTTCATTCATTTTTAATTGAAATATTTACACTGTATATGAAACGTATATAAAAAAAAAACAGAAAGTTTCTTTCGGCTTCACTCTTTAATGTTATCTATGTAGGGTAAATAAATGAGAATATGCAACAAATATTCTTTTTGTATCGAGTGTTTTGACTAAATTGAAAGGAATTCAAAATATTAAAGAAAGTATGTGTCATCCATGCAGATTGATCACCAAACGTCCATGGTAAATAAAATTATGTCAATGTACGATGAGAATAATGTTTTTTTTACAAATTTTGGTATAAAACGTAGCAACAACTATTGAGTAAAAAAGATGGATTCATCCCAGATTTATTACAGTTATTGATGGCGAGAATAAATCAATTTGAAGAGTTCGGTTGTGCTGCTCTAAGATCAAGCTGGTGTCCAGATAATTGTGTGGTTGCTGAAAGATATTTCAGTAAATATAACATGACTTTTCATTCTATATTTTAATTAAATTTTGGTAGTTTTCTATTATTTTTGTTGTTGTTGTGCTATCTTTAAATTGTATGTATGTACGCTTATATAAATTTTGTTAAAATTCGTCGAAAATGCTTATTATTTGAAATTTAAGTCTAATAAAAATAGATACTTAAACATTTTTGCTGCTTTCAAACGTCAAAATGCAAAATGAAAATGCTAAAATTTATAAAAATAGTTGCTAAAAATACGTCTCTCAAGTGGTGAGCATAGGTATTTCTCTTTGTAATAATTTTCTGATTTATCTAAAACAACGTGTTTTTGTTAAGTGAGTATTGATAAATTTCCGTTGTTTATGCGAAACAAATTTGATTGGAAACGATAATATAAAAATAAGTTTTGAGTAATTCAATATATTGAATAATGTGCTCATTCACTTACAATTTAAAAACAACATATGTTATTGTGTAAACACAACAGTGTTTTTAGTTGGCCGAAAGTTTCAAAATGGTTCCGTAAACTAATTACTTAGTTAAATAAAACAAAAATAACGGAGAACATTGTTTCTATATTTTAAATTTATAGTGTGGTTGAATTGCTGTAGAAAATGTCTCTAGTGACTTAAGTGCATATTAACCGTTAAATTGATAAATTTCTCGAGTATAATAAAGTCCCCCGAGAAATTCGTCATCACATAGTAATTGCAAAATGTCTATGTCGATGGTATTGAAAAATAAATGCGTAAAATGACGAAATGTCAGGGAGCCAATTTCCATCCGATGATGAACGGTTAACGGACGGCCTGCGCAGCGTACGTATATTATGGTTACTTCCCGGAACAAACCGAGGTAGGGGCTAACGCTCCGTGGGCCCCCTCCCCGCCAGCAGTCGTTCACACCTGCCCCACCTGGGCGCTTTTTAGCATTTACCTGAGCCAGCTTACGATGAACGTCGGACAATAATGACAGTCTGGTTATAGCCCCCCGGCAGTGAGAACGGAGTGCCCGGTGGCGCCGCGTCGGTCGACTTCTTAATTTTTTATTATTGTGTAACGAAACGCGACTTGTAATTGAAATGGAATGATGACATTTCAGACCGCATCTAGCTCTAGCCTCAACGAAAATACTTCGCCCTAATCGTGTTTTGATTGCAAAGTCTTGTGGTGAGTACCCTATTCGATCTTTTTTATCAACCGAACTTTCGAATAGTCGACATGGTGTGTATTTCAAAACAGTTTTTTTTATATATATTACATTATACAGACAAACTAATAAATACGGTTCAAAAAAAGTTTAAATCTTTTTGCAGTGAAACTTACATCAAACACTCAATTCCTGGTGTTATCATTGTGGTAAAATAATAGATTCCTACTTTAGCTAAGAATAGCTGTATTTTTTATTATTTTTTAACTGTATCAGAACCGTTTTATTTAGTACCGATATTTTCAATATGTATTTATGTATATTGCGCACGTCAAACAATATCCGTTAGGTCATCTTAAATGATCTTCGTTATGTATCAATACCTTTTAATTCAGCCAAACTAAGGTCATTAATAAAGTGATAAAATACAGACGAATATCATGTTATTTTTAATTAATATTAAATAATTATTTTCAATATATATTCACATATAATATTTACTTTTTGAACCTAAGTTCTAATTCTCTGTCATAATGTCTTTTTTTACTTCACATTATTACATAAATTTATAAAACTGTCTTACCAAGAAATTGATTTAAGTGCTAGATTTTTACATGGATAGATCATTTAGTATGAACGGTGACGTCTTACATATCGACTGTGGAAAGGAAAAAGGTCGTAACCCACAGATTATTCAAAACAGTTTTTTTCGATAATCACAATAAATCAAACTTGATACACGTTCTGTAAAAAAGATGTAAGCTAAAATGCCAAATAAGTATCTAAATTTAAATTTTAAGTTTTAAAAAAGATGAGCTTGTAAAAATTGAAACCAAGAAAAAAGACTGAAAAAAAAGTTTTTCTTAATATTGGATTATGTCAATTAAACACCAGTTTAGAAGTCTCCGTGCACTTTCAGGTTGTGTATATTTCATAATTTGCATATAGCCCAAAATCATCAAAACACGTTTTTTGTGCCTCCTGTAAAATTTGCGGTTATGTCTGGTTTACGTCCTTTTTCCTTTCCACAGTTGATATGTTATTATTTGGGTCTCACGTTGAAATTAATGTTTCTTTTTGTAATAATACTATCAAACTAAAAAAGAACCATATTCATCCATATATGTTAAATTGGGAGACTAATATAATTTTTGAGAAAATCGTAAAAAAGCCACGGGGGCATAATTTTTTGTAGTTATGAAAAAAATATAAATAATCATGAATATTTATAGCAAATAAAAAGTAGCATTTTTTTATGATGCAAAATGTAGTATCACACCATGAAATATATTGATCGCCGATTGGTTCCATATAGCCTTATCATATTATTCATATAAAAATTTTAGCGTAAACACCGATAGTTATCTATAGCAATGGTTTTAACAGTGTTAAACATACATTTCAATACCTAACTATTGTTCGATATATGTAGCGATGCATTCAATTTTATTTTGGCATACTTATCTCAAAAATGGATATTATGAGTTTTGATACCAAACTCCTCAAATATTTTATAACTTTTTATTCAAAGTGTTTTTATTTATTTAAGATATATTAAAATGAGAAAAGGTTCACATTACATGTATTGTTTTGGACCTTTTCTCCTTATTATATTAAGGGTGCTCGAAACCTCTTAGTTGGCCAAGAAAATTATGGTAGCAAGACCCTTCATAATAACAGGTCGGCCTTCGTGCACAAGTAGTGAGAGTGTTTTACTAGTAATCGGGTGGGCCTGGGCTCAATTTCCAACAAAGTCAATATCACTTTTAGGGTGTTCACTGTCAATACTTATTGGAAAGGCATTATATTAATAAAAACACAATATTCTTTTGTATTTTATTGCTGTTGACAATGGTCGCAATGAGCGGAACCAGTCCTGACCTTTTAAATAAAATGGAATAAAGTACAAAGGAATATTGTGTTTTTATTAATAAAAGTCAATATCAAATAAAGATGTCTCCAATTTTGATTTAACCCTCCAGAGACGAGAGCTTTTTTCCGATAAAAAAAATATTTTCTAAGCCATATTGAAGTCACGGATAACTTTTATTCCTATCCAAAATTAAAAAAAAAAAACGCAAAGTCGTTGTATAGAAACCCCGCATGACTATATGGTCATGCGCATCCTTTTATTACCGTGTAATATTGAGTACGGACAGTAGTAAGGACAAAAGTGACCGTATGGGCTTGCAAACATTCGGGGTTGAAATATAGCTAAACGTGATTTTTTTTAAAATATTTACAATTTGACCTCTTTAGATCAACATAATTTCAAAACAAATATATTAGCAAAATAACTGTAAATAATTTTATGTTTTTATAAAAAAATATCTAACAGTTTCAAAAAGTAAATTAAAAAAAACGGAAATTCAAAAAATCACATGTGCTTTTGGAGACCGTTCCTGTTCCTACGGCTGATGACTAACTGTAGTCCGTACCCTTATTAACCAAATATGAGCAAAAGCAACGATATTCAGGTAGAAAAAGTATGAATAGTGGGATCAATAGACAACGGTGTTTTGTGTGACCATATGGTGACGCTCGTCCTTGGAGGGTTAATTAAGATCTTGAACATGGTTATTTATAACAATTGATCTCTATCTCTAAATTGATTTTATATTGTGAATTAAAAATATTGCTCATTGGCTGTAAGCTGTAACGATAAATATAAGTCGACATTTTTTTCCACATATAGCAGATCTAATAGAATTCCAGTTCATATAAGATTCCTCAACATACAATTTTAGGTATTGTTGACACCTTATTGTTAAGTTATAAAATATTTAACCCCCTAGAGTAAATTACGTCACATTAAACATTACATTTTTATATTCAGGAACGTACTCAAGAAGAATTTTATTCCGAGATTTTTCACGAAATTCCATGTTCCTTTTTTAATGAAACGTCATCATATGGACTGCCATTGAAAGGAAAAAAATATACGTGAATATTTTGCAACTAGTGAGTAATGTGACATTGATATGTATCAAAAAATGTGTAAAATAAACAGTAGATTAGATTAGTATACCGAGCGAAAATAACAGTTTGCTGCTTTTAATAAACATACAGAAAATTGCATTTGCATCTCGGCCATCTCGATTAACGCCAACAGTTACACAGAACCGAGAAAGCTTTGCGTTAGTTTGTTGTTTTTCGTAACCAAGATCAGTTACAAGTTAGACTCTTATTTATTTATACAAAGTTATACATTTATACACTTAATGAATATAAAACCGCCGTGAATATTCAATGGTATCATGCATATTTATGTGACGGATTTCCCACTACGATCAACCAATTAACGACGCTGCAACATCATTTGATTATACAGCGATTTTGTGTATAATTAGTCGTAGAATATTCATTCCTAAAATAAATATGAGTCAAATAATTTCAGTAATCAAACGTATTTTAGTCAATATTACTAAGATTACTATAATACACCTCGCCCTAAAATCAAACGATTTTCATTATGAAATGAAGATTATTTTCCGAACATACAGAACAAGTTAGAAGGGATTCTTTCGAGTTTTCTCTTAAATACTGTGTAGCATAGAATATGTTTTAATACGCTGACAGCAAATTTGATAGCTGATAGCTCAGTTTAGTTTGCCATTTCACCAAAATTGTCTCCCGCTGTGGCCTAGTTGGTTAGAGCTTGCTCTACCGATCAGGTGGGTCCGGGTTCGATTCCCGGTAAGGTCAATGTAAAATTGGATTTTTCTATATTTTAATTTGAGATCTAAGACATGGGTGTTTGTGAAGCCAATTCTCCTTAGTTAACTCATGTGACTTTCAAAAATTCTCATCTAGTATATCTCGTATGATCTTTCGACTTCAAAAATATTTGACGCATTGGCGTAAGCTGTAATGTCAAATATTTTTTTTTAAATAAAAAAAAAATTATGCAAATTTATTTCTTCAAAAACGATGTTGACCAGAACGTTACAGTCAACGGTGATCGCTATTGACCCATAACTGCTGATATTTGTCTTTCCCAATTGCATTAATGTGGAAGAGCTGTGGTTTTAACAAAACTAGATAAACAAATAGATTCAATTAAAAAATGGTTAGTGGAAAACTTACATTCAGAATATAATATGTCTGCCATGTATAATTTCAATTGATTAATTCTTTGTCAAATATCGCAGAAACATTATCCGAGCAGTGAGACCAGGTGATTTTTAAAAAAAGTGTATTTTAATTTCAATGGTTTTTTGTGTATCAGCTTTAATAATAACAGTTTTATTATTAAAGCTCAACAAATTATTTTATTTAAAATTTATATTGTATGGACAAAATATGTCAAAGATACAACAAATTATCTCATACCAATTTATTGTAAACAAAAAAAAAGATTTAGGATCTGTGTGCGTGCGTGTGTGTACATAATAATATGTTTACACTGTCATCTACATCAAAGTTTCGGAAATCTACATTTCGTTTAACGAAACGTTCCGAATTTGAAATCATTTAAATTGGAGCGAAATTTTGAGGCATAGACAAAAGTGATGTACCTTTGAACAGAGAGTATTAAAAGTTATGCCCATCATTTTAATTGGCTGTAAAACAAATCAATTAAGGTTCCTTCGCATGGCGTTTACATTAATTCCCACGATGTTTCGACTTTTATTATCCATCATTTGATTTAAGTTTCGAAACAGAGTCACCGTAATGGGTTTTAAAACACATGTATTCCGATTTCTGATATACTAACTAACTTTGATTGATTATACCTTCAAGTTAATGTGCGGTATGTACTTATCCATTTTTTACAACACGAAGCTTAATTTGTAGTCATTTCAAATTTAAACATGTTATATTGCTCAATTATTTATTCAACGCACTGCTTTGCAATAATATAATAGATGAGCCCTCGAGAGGTGAAGTGAGCCAACTAGTGAGCTTCGTGTCGGAAGTCAACGACGTTGAACACTGCGATATGTTAAATTTGTTCAATGGAATTTATGGAAATGTTTGCATTTCTCATTCTTATTTTGACTCCTATAATAAATACTCGATATTGAAAATTTTTTTTTCATCAATTATTTGTATTCTCGAAAAAAATATGTTGTGATTTTTAGTACCTCCTGTAAAATTTTGTTTGTGCACACAGAACTGAGTAATATAAGAATAGGTATACCCAAGATGTTTGAGTCACTCCTGTTGCATACTTTGATATAATTTATCGAGAAAATCATTCCACGGTTCTTACAAAATATAGTATGTTTTTAATTCCCGTTATTTATGAATCTTGGCACTATTTTGTTTTAATCATCCAACAATGTAATTTTAATACTTAATAATTATATGTATGTACTCGATTTATAAAACCTCTATTAAAATCAGTCAATACAAATCATTATTGTGCGTCAGATGGCAAACCTTGCCAGGTTTTCCCAATAGTCTTGTGAACATTAATTAGGTAGACGAGTTCAGTCTGACGTGTGTTTTAGCAATATTGTCAGGGTGTGCAAAACCGGTTATCGGTTTACCGGAATACCGGATTTGTAAAAAAACACACTTCCATAGATACGGTTTTTTTCAATTTGATTAAATTCATTGCTAATGAATTTATTATAAATAACTTTTAAATGGCCATTTATTATAACCTTAAACCTTAAAAGCTCTATAATGTATTTTATTGAAACAACTACTCATAATTAAAATACTTATTTTAATACGTTAATTTTATTTTTTAGTAGCTAATTCTATGAAACACTGTGTAGGATAATATAAAATAACTTAGATTATTTCACGTATTGTGCTACAAACTGTGACGTATTTTTAAAAACATTTATGTGTATACACTAAGATACGATTGAAAATACGCTGTCGTAAATGAAAACTACAAAAAGTTTATTTGTACTTTGGAGGTAAACTACACTGTCAAATTTGGCCGAATTAAAATATCGACATATTGTAGTATACGGTACTTTACAGTAAATATGGTAGAAAAACACCTTAAGTATAGAACAAATATTTCACAATACAAACAGTAAAAGAAAATTAGGGATTTTCGAACATAAACTTCATTAAATATTTTTGAAAATACGCTGTCGTAAATGAAAGCTACAATAAGTTTATATTAATCTGTACATTGGAGGTAAACTACGCTATGTCGAATTTGGCCGAATCAACATATCAACATATTGTACTATACGTTGCGACGCTCTTTACAGTAATTATTGTAGAAACACACCTTAAGTATAGAACAAATATTTCACAATACAAATAGTAAAAGAAAACTAAAGATTTTCGAATAGAAACTTCATTAATTATTTTTTCAGTAATATGGCATTACCGGTTGGGTTTGGCAAAGCCCTGCACTAACCGGTAAAGTAATATGTTTGAGTATGAATGTTTTTTTATCAGTGGTAGCAGTATTTTATGATTAAGCGTGTCTCCGAATGCTTAAAATAACGATTCTTATAAATCCCGACAATTATTTTTAAATATGACATTGCTGTATTCAACAAAAAATACATAAGAGTGAAGTAATAATAGTGTCGACGCACATGTGTGCTTTAATATTCATAGAATGCGGATGCAATTTATGTTTTTTTTTTTATACTTTGGATTTATCCACGTGTTACGAATTTTGACATTTGCTTTACAGTTCAAGACGTAAACTAGAAAATTAAGCAAACACTTCGATCATAATACACATCGAAAATTAAAATAAATAAGTCGAGAAGTTTAAGATCTTTGGCTGCTATCTACGACTGCGGCCTCAACAAGTTGGAATCGTCGTATGTAAATATATAGGCTTGAGCGGCTAAAGTTCTCATTACAACCAGTTCTCGTAATTCTTTTACCCCATTAAAAGTTCAGATGTTCCACGTTAGAAGCGGTTATGATATTTTTTCCATCTCAGTCAGTACCGTGCAATATCGAGATGCTGCGTTTTTCAAAGAACCCTTTAACACGTTGGATCCCGGAACCGTATTTTCATGTGATGCGCTATTCTTTCAAATATAACCATATTTATAGTATTTAGCAAAAAAAAATATAAAAGATTCAGTATAATCATTATATCAGATACTCAAATCATTCTTAATCAGTATTTCAATTATTACTTATATTAAAATAGTTACTGATCTTAACAACAGAAATTTAAGGATATCTCTCATAACGCATTTGATGCGTCCATTTGTCATTTTGAAACTCACATGATGGTGAATTCACCGAGTTATTTTCAATTATAAGTTAAGATATTCCACAAAAAAGGATGTCAAAAAACATTCCCTAAAAATATTTTGTTACTAATAGCAGCAGCAAAAAATAAATTAGCCCAATTGAACCTGCAAGGCAAAAAAGGGTTACGACTCGGTACATGTGCAAACATTGTAATATTGATTTTCATAGCAAAAAATTCTGGCAGTAATACTGGATTAATTATAGTATTTCAAACAACCACAAAAGGTTTCATTTGATTTGGTTTTGTGATTTCACAGTTATAGTACTTTTAGTAAGTCATTAAGAAAAATGCAATTCTTTAAAAATAAGCCGGGCACATGGGATAGTTTTACTTGATTTAGGCCGGGGTAGAGGTGGTTACATCGTTCAGACTTGGGCATACTTGCATACATGTAGTTTTTTTTCGATAATGAATAATCAACAAAGTTTTTTTTAAAAATTGCATTTCAACGAGGAATATATAAATAAAATTATGCGTGCTATATTTCGCTGTCGGTGTCCTATTTCTACAATGTGGTAATGTTGACACAATGGAATAATCTTTTCTATAGAAAAAAAAAATCATATGTACTATTGTGTTATATTTGTTTAAAAAATATTTATTCAAGTCAGCTAAAAAAAGTTACACAAATATTCCCTATAACACGATACCTTTCTGAGAAATAGTTTTATTGAATCAACTGCTGTTTTGATTTTTTTTTTTAAATATTTGCTGAATTGCAAAATATATTACAAATTCTGCTAAATGTATCGTAAAATAATAATAGTGAATTAAAAACAATTGAACTGCCAGTCAGCGTGGGGCCATACCAATTCGTATGAATTTGAAACAAGTATTAAGTACATTAAAACGAAATATGTATTATTCTATTAAATTAATTTATATCATATAGCTTATTATAATTAATATCACAAAGCATATAACTTATTGTAACTTAATTTGTATCAATATTTTGATAACGTTTAGGTAATAAAAATGAAACAAAATTTCATATACTAGGATTAAAACGTGTGACTGAAGTTGTTGAATGAAAAATTAAATTTATGATATTTATACATTATGTATTATAGACATCGACCGTGGAAAGGAAAAAGATTGAGAGAGTGGTGATTTTGGGCCAAAGGCTAATTATGAAATATACAAAACCTTGAACTGTATGGAGACTAATAAACTGGGTTTTAATACACTTTATCTGATAATAATTTAGTATATTTTTTTAAAATTAACCATTTTTAAGTCTTTTTCCTGATCACAAATTCAACAGGCCCTTCTTTTATCAAACTAAAAATCTAAATTTAGATACTAATTTGGCATTTTAAGCTTACGTCCCTTTGATAGACGGTGTATCAAGTTGTACATTTTGAATATCGAAAAAAACTGTGGGTCACGTCCTTTTTCCTTTCCACGGTCGATATCAATTATCATTATCTTGAAAAAAATTCGATAATTCTAGAAATATAAAGTAACGCTAGTTTGTAAAATGATGTTGATCTAGTTTAAGGACTCAAGCTTACAATCGAGACGAATTGTAAAATATGATTATTAACAGTTCATGAGAAACACTTTTCGCTAGCGGGGTCTATTTGTGTGAATATATGGCCGATAATTTCCGTGGACGTCCATCCGGCCCAATACACTAATAACTACGCTCAATTCTAATTGGATCTAATCCAGTTGGAACGATGAGAGACCCCTGATTAAAGAAAAGCATTTGCATGGATCGTGATCTCTGATTCTGTCGTGGCAAATAACAATGATCAATCCATCGTGAGCGTCTCCTCGCTCCGACCCGGCTAATTCGTACCCTGGTACATTTTTATTTGGCGATCTTTCCGAGTTCTGTGGGTTGCTTCTTCTCGGTGTAATTGCCGTGTCATGGAATCGACTCACGGTCGCTTCGTGGGTCACAGGTTCGCGACCTGGCCGGACCTAGTAATTTGAAGCTGCGGCACAGTGGTGGGCCGAGCTTTATGGGATCCGCAATAATGTTGGAATTTCTCAATCTGTCTATATTTAAACACTCAATCACAATCCTTTAAAATCGTTTTACTCACCGTACGTGAACTTTTATAGAAATTACTTAAAGTTTGTATATCTTAAGTCGTTAAAAATAATTTAGTCGCCTGCTGTGGCCCAGTTGGTTAGAGCTTGCTCTACCGATCACAAAGGTCTGAGTTCGATTCCCGGACAAATCACAGTGAATTTGAGAATTTTTAAATTCAAAGTTTATATCAAAAGGATGAAAGCTGTTTCTACCAGGGAAAGGTTTATGTTTAAATAATGTATTAAATTGAGCCTGCTGTAGCCCAGTTGGGTTGGAGCTTGCTCTACCGATCACGCAGGTCTGGGTTCGATTCCCGGTCAGATCACAGTGAATTTGAGAATTATTAAATTCAAAGTTGTGATCGAAGTGTTTGTGATGTCAATTTACATTATTTCCTCTCCTCCCATCCTTCTGATTTTTTATTAACTGGGTGTAGCAATAGCGATTAGTCAACCACTAGTCCTGTTTTAGCCTAATCCTTCTTTCCATACTACTCAGTTTGAAAATGTGAGGCTGAGCTAGTTTTCGTAGAAAAACTTTTGTTGAAATGCTTTTATTCAAATTGAAAAAACCGAAATAGCTATTACGGGAATTTACTTTGTATAAAAGCAACGAAGCACGCTATCTTAAGTACTATAATTGATCTGATTAATATTTTCTTAATTACATTTAAATATGTTATTATGCCACTTATTACATGTGATAATTTTTTAGAGTTGTCCTGTAAGAAGTTAAAGCATTCTTTAAATGACATATTAAACGTGTAATAATTATGTATTAGGTAATCCCGGAATTAATGTCGTTTTTTACAGTAAAACTCAAATTTGATTTTTTTAATTATTTATTATTTTTTTTAAACAAAGTAATTACCAGTGTTGTCCACGACTCTTTGCCATCTATTTTCAATATCTAAAGTAACTTTCTCATAAAAGGTCTTTGGTTTAGATTCGAAGAACTCCGAGAGACCAGATTTTAGTTCTTTAATATTGTCGAATTTTTTGTTCCTTAATTGCGTTTCTAAAGAACGAAAAAAGTGATAGTCACTTGGTGCCAAGTCCGGAGAATAGGGTGGATGCAATAAACATCCCAGCCAAGATCCTGGGCCTTTTTTCGTGTAATGTCGACAACGTGCTGACGGACATTGTCGTGCTTAAAAATAACATTCCTTCTATTCATAAGAGCAGGTCTAATTTCTTGTAATTTTGTGTTCAACTTGTCCATCTGATCACAATAAAGAGCTGCAGTAACAGTTTGTCCTTGTTTTAACACCTCATAATAAATCACACCTTTCTAATCCCACTACACTTTTGTATGGGATTTCAGTTAGTGCATGAGGAACCCAAATGCCTTCTTTTTGAACTTTCCCCAGTTTCTCTAGATAGCGATGAGTATTCGATCGTGATGTGCCGACCTTCTTGGATAATTGATCAATGGTCACCGTCGGATCTGCTTAAATTTCCACCTTAAGGCCTGCTTCATCCACTAGACTACGCCGTCCACTTCGAGGCTCATCTTTCAAATTGAGATTGCCCGATCAAAATTTTCTGAACCATCATTGGCACTTTCATATGTCCAGTATATCACCGTAAATCTCACAAATGGATTCCGTTGCTTCTGTTGCAGTTTTTTTTTTAATGAAAAAAAACCAGCATGCAGCTTCTTAAATGTGTTTCCAAAGGACACGTCTCTGCCATTTTTGTAGATGGGGTAGAATTGATTTTTTTTGTTTAAAAGAAAGGCAAAGAATCACAAAGAAGAGAAAAATAATAACGCATGTCTTTACTAGTCAACAGACCTAAACATACTGAGTCAAAGTTGCGTATTGAAAAAACGACATTAATTCCGGGATTACCTAATATATTAAAGGCAGCTTCCATAATGCATTAGAAAAGAAGATCTATTAATGTATTTGTTTGCAATCTATGATTTCTAATCAAAATATAAATTAATATTAATTATTTCTTTTCCATTTTTTGCAGGTGGTCATTTGCTTTGCTGGTGAAGGAGTATCGAATGAATAAACCGAAGAGGATCAAATGTTAAGTAAACATAATATTAAGTTTTATTTATTAAAAAAAAAAACAAAAGTGACAATGATAATGAGCGTTATTAGTTTATAGAGATTTTAAAATAATGTGTGAAAAAAATACAATTAAATATAATATTAAATCATGCTTAAAACTTTACTCATTCTACTTACGAGTCTGCGTTTGACGAGTTTTCATAAAAAAAATGGTCCGATTCCGTTAAAATATCCACGTGACGTCACTGTCTCCACGTGTGCGTGCTTTATGAAACGAGATCGTGGAATTGAGTTTGACTTTTGCCACGTGGGGAGTCCGCTGTGATCAACAGTCCTGAAAAGGGTTTTGTATTAAAGTTTTCAATAGCAAAAGTAAATGTCAAGACTTTTAAATATACATTGAATGTTTAGTACTTTAAACTAATGTATTAAGATGATAATATATTTGAAGCCTGTAAAAGTTTATGTAGGTTTTTGACATTTTGAAGGGTGGATATTTTATAACTCACATAAAAATTGACGCAATAATTATTAAATAAATCGAACGTTACTATATAAATAATAGTTCATATTATGTAAAAAACAACGTAAAATAATTAATACCAATAATGACGTTTCCTACTATAAATTACAAGAGTCAGCCTAAAATGTGGCCTAAAATAGGTATTTTTATTCCGCTTCAGTTTTATTATTCAAACGATATAATTAAGCCGTGATAGACACCATTATATATAAGAAATTTGTCAGAAACACCGAATGTGCATCACTGAATTCTTTAATTCAATTATATTGAATATTTATATATTGTATAACACAACGATTTGAGAACACTGTTTTTCTTCATTTAGCAAGGGGGTCGCGAGAGCCCTTCCAAGCTCACCCCAGGCTTTCCCTAATTATTGTTAGAAACCTCAACAAGTCAATGGTAGATAATGATATTTATTGGAAGTAATGAAATATTTAAATTTTATATAACTTTTAAAATTGTGCAGAAAATCATTTGTTAGATACAAATTTATATATGAAACAGAAAAATGATACTTTGTTCTCAGTATAGATACTTCAATCGTAAAAAAACTATTTATAGAAACAGCATCTATTAAAAAACGTTTAAAAATTTAAATCATTTTTATAATTTTAAGGATTTGGTGTTATATTTTTCTGCTGTTACATTATGTCATAAACAAACTATTTTTAGCAAATATTATTTAAATTATATATATTATTTTTTTTTTTTATTTGTTTCCATTAGCTTTTAATTGTACAAAATAGTGTACAATTGTAAGAGAACTACGGTCCTTCACTAATCTTCGATTCAAACATTGTTTCCAAAAAATCAATCACATTTTTCCCGTTATTCGGTTTATTGATAGTATTCTGAATCAAACAAAAATACTCTGTATTATTAAAAATATTATATTACAACAAATACATGTGTAAAAATTTACTGTTTTCTTGGTCAAAAATAATGCAAAATGGATGTGGCATCACCAAAAACTAGAATACTGACAAACTTGCCAACCTTTGTTTCTTTTCCATCTATTTATTATTATATATGAGTTGACATTATCTTTTCCGGTTCTAAGCTCAAGAAATGCTACCCCAATACCCACATTTTCTTAAATATCTATTTTAATATGGGTGATACAATGTTTATAATTAAGGTTTTCTTATATCATAGTTTTTTGGACCTTTTGTAGTTTATTTAAATACGCGATAACGCGATAAGCGATCGTTCGTAAGATAGCTGGGTAAACTCGTCAGTTGCAATTTCATATGTGTGCTGGGATGACGTCTTTTTTACGCGCAACTTAAAATATGATTATTTATTAAAAAAAAACACGGATTTTTATAAAAAAAAATGTATGAGGAATGATGCAGAGATATATTTTAAAGCCCTTAGACTATTTTTTTTTAAAATTCATAAGAATAAGGCCAATAATGAGGAAACCACTGGGGTCCCAAAACGAACCTCATCAGATGAGAAATATTTTTCTAGTCTACGAGCCGCGAGAGTTATAATCTCAAAATAATTAAATTAGCTGCTAATTTTGATTTGAAAATCAAAATTGATTCTGACCTTTTTATATTCGTAGATAAAAATAATTGTCGTTTTAAACAGCGTTAGAAGATTCTCAGAAAAAAACTGCTTAAAGTATAATAATACTACATGTTTGACAGACTATATTATATTCTTTTATAAATGAGGAGCAAACATTCAAAAAGTGTTTTGTCACACAAATAAAAAGCTTGGAAAATGATGATTTAAGTGTTGCAAAAGTGACGGTTTGTATGAATGTGTCAACTTTATGATTTAATTTTAATATGAAAAAAAACCATTTTGAACACTAATTTTGATTTCCATTCATAGGTTTTATTATGGGCTATCAGAATTGATATAAAACGCCATTTTTTAAAATTTGTGACAAAACACTTTTTGAATGTTTGCTCCTCATTAATATTGTCACATTATGATGTCATTTCCGTGAGCTTAATATATTTGGTAAAATATATAATATGTATCTTCCAGTTAGGATTTTGCTCTCTACTGACCGTATGGCTGTGTGTTATAGACATTGACATATATCCTGTTTACTAAATTCTAAAAGCTTAAAGATAAATTTCCTTAAATCGTTACTCCATTTTGTGAATGTAAATGATTTAAGGAATATTTTAATTGCTATGCTAAAAACCGAAAGATTGGATGGGAGTAGAATATTTATGCTACTAAATCAAACTCACTTGGTGGTATGTAATAACGACATTTAATTCCTTAGAAGAAATCTGTGGAAATTATTGAAATTGACTTGTACGCATTTAACCAGCCTCATTTTACACATCAATGTAAGTTACAATTTAATATATACTATAGCAATAAAGCATTATAATCAACTGAACAAATAAATTTCGCTTGCCCTCAAGACAAAAGATACTTAACCGAGCATAAAAAAGAAATAATACTTGCTTATTACTAGTTCCCTTACTAAACATACGATTACTTATCCGTTTTCTTCACATGGTTTTACTTCTGTGTCGATAAAGCAGGGAATGTCATAATCATAATCGCGGCCCCGGTCATTTTGTTTTAGTACTTTTTTTTGTAACCATATCCGCTCGCAATTTAGATATAATAAGCTCATAATATAACTTATATCAACACAAATGGTTTAATGAATACTAGTTTCTCTTGTCCTCTATTTTTGAAGACAGTAGGAATGGGCTAGGGCAGGATAAGTGAGTAGCTAATCGCTTTCGCTCTATCATAGATATCACAGAAATATAAATATATTAAAAAAACAATTCGTTAGCGTCCGTACGAAATACTCGAGCACCGCAATTGTTAGCCACTCAGCAACATGTTAGGTAATAATGAAAAACTGAATGCTTATTTTTCTATTTTTTCGGTTGTAGTTTTTACGGTATAAACAAAATGTTTCTTAAAATCATGCAAGAGCATACATACTATTTTATATTTGACACATTTTGTAAAGTAGTTTTGATTTCACGCAATCCTCAAAATAATTTCTTCATTGCTCATATATTTTCATAGCATTTATCACCCTCTTATAATTAATTAATATATATATATGTGTGTATTTATTGCTAATAATATTTAGTCCATATTTTTCAAATATGCATTTTTTCGTTTAATTAACTTAAAATTGATGAATAACGGAAAACAAAAAGCGGGCAATTTTCAGCATTTTTGATTGATTTGGCAGTAATTTTGCAGAAAATGATTTTTAATAGAAACAATGATATTTATTTTAATACATTGTCTATTTTTGTAAAGCAAAACACAACAACAAATATAATATTTACATAAAATGAATTGTAATATATAGCGTAAGCATTTATACCATGATAAGTTTCGTAATCACGAGAGCAAAACACATGCCAGGTCTTTTAAGTTTTCACTGTATATGTTACGCCGAATCGGTGAAATTACCTATTTCACGCATTCGGCAAAATTTCTGCCGACTGCGAAAATTCGACATAAAATCTTTTGCTTATTTCATACATTCAGCAAGGTAGATGGATAGTAACTATGTAGGTTGTCTATGACAATAGCGCTCTAGCGGTGTTTTTTTGCAACTAAACCAAATTTCATTTGATAGTATATAAAAGCATATTATTAATTAACTACAATGACGTTCATCTCTATAAAAATGCAAAAAACAGATTCAGCGTTATATATATATAATTGTATATTGAATTAATATTGGATATTATTGATATACCCTGATGCAACACAAATCTCCACCGCGTGTATTCGCTGTTCTTATATGTACGTGGTTACTGATTACTATTAGTAACTGGTATTTCTTCACGATAAGTTGGAGGAAGGCACAAGGTCCGATATGGAAACTGGGCTGGCTCACCAGACATCTTGTTTTTCACGAACGTCCGCTAGTGCTTTTTGCCGAGATCACCGTCACGTTCTGAGGCGTAAGATTTTGTTAACTATTCTATACCACGGTGATTTGTATAAAAATTGCTACCGAAAAATCACTTTAATAATAGGCCAAGATATAATTTGTATACATAAATGGAGTTAATAATAATTTGTTTTTCATCACATTTAGTATTCTTGATTCATGATGTAATGATATAATCTAATAGAATTATTATGCAAATATGTATATAAAGGATTGCAACCAGTAATGTAAAAATCATTAGAGCAAATTGGACGAAAAATTAGAATATTTGGATAAGTATTCCCTGACGAATTAATCAGTTGCAATATTTGTTTATAAATATCATAACCATTAAAGAAAACTAAATCATATGCACAAAATACTGTTTTTTATTAATAACTTTTTTGTTATTCAAATCAGAATACGACATTAAGAAAGACTAGCTCAGGGGTGGGGAACCTTTTAATTTATAAATGCTACATTCATTTATCTGATTCAGCATAAGGCCGCAGTAACGAAAACGATGACCTCCCGTTTTTTCAACTGTCGAACATATTATGGGTTTGATTACGCTTTTTTCCAAACGGTATGATTTTTTGATCAAAGTGAATATTTTGATCATGGCAAACGGCCGCATCATAGTATCCAAAAGGCCGCAGGTTTCCCTCCACTGGGCTAGCTGCTGCTGAAACTTTGAATTATGACCGGATCTTCATGACAATAAGTATGATTGTACAAAAAAATCTTTATTTATTAGGCGAACTTTCATTAATTAATTTTATTGTAATATATATATTATACATTATTACTGTTTTTTTTTTGTATTTTTAAAACCAGCGGTGCTTTTTTCGCATGCACACACTGATTTTGAACGATCTGAAATACGTTTTATTGCAGTATTGAAAAAACAGTCTAAATACTGCTAATCAGGTTCCGGTAATACAAATATTAAAATCATAATATATTATGAACTGAATCGTACGCGTAATTAGTTTTTTAATACAATGCATAAAATACTTAGCTTTTTTCCATATCAAAATTGCTGGTATTTTCATTGTTTTTCCACTGTTTTTTTTTCAACGACATCTATCCGGTGCCTTACTAAGTTGTTATACTACGAATTTTCGTGGAACACCTAATTTTTTATCCGTTGCTACGTGTTTTGACAATACCACTTGCGCTATCACCCTTTTTTGTTTATTACATTATAGTATAAATGACAATTATTGATGACGACTCCGTTTTATTCAGATACCTTTAACATTATTTGTGGCCATTCCTAATTCTTTGTGGTTATAGGCTTGATTATTTATATTATTCAATTGCTGTTATAATTTCACACCTTCTTGGAAAATATCGAAGACATACAATCAGACGACTTCGACGAATGAAGTATTCAAAATTTCGCAATCAAATCCTCATTTCCTGAAATTAGTAACGTATCACCTTATTTACGTCCAGTTCCTTCGCTCGTTATATTGATCATTTGTTTTTTCAATGACAACAAATTCTTTGAATTCTATTCAACCATATGAATCACGCTTGGTTCAATTGTTAAGTTTATTCAACGGATCAATTGGTGTACTTTATCTATTTTATTCACTAATTTAGTGTTATCGAACATGTTTTTAATCAAAGAAGATTACGATAGTAAGTAAAACGTTATAGTCTGACAATATTCTTTGTTATTGATGCGTTTTGTATACACTGTAAATATTTTTTATTTTTTATACCCATATCTAAATAATATGTAAATATATTTATCCTTTGGTAAATATTTACAGTATGCTAAGTCATAATGATTGATATTACCAAAAAAATGTAAGCCAACCGGATTATTTTTTAAATTGTTAATTAAACTATATAACGTAACTTATAATTTATTTAGTATTTAATTATTTACACCGAGTTTGTCAATTGCTTAAAAGCTGTATCAGACAATATTTATTAATAAAACAGTGAGTACTACTGTTTTTTAATATTGTTGCTAAATTTACTGTTTATTTAATCGTATTTTTTTAGAAATAAATTAATGATAATAATAAAAACGATGATTGTCGTATTCTTCCTATCAGAAATAATATTTAAGCACTAACTTTCACGATTTTTATTTTTAATGTATGATGTAATTATTTGAAATGATCAATGTTTCAAATGAATCAAAAATGATTTACTGAATAGCCAAATATAGCGTATTCGTATTGACTCAACAAAATGCAGCAAAATTACAAGTGTAAATATTAAAACAGTTACACGTGTTTATTTCTTCATACATACACAGTTGGAAGGTGCTAAGCATTCTTTATTTATAAATTATTGTATGAACTATTTTAATCACTTTATAAATAATTGTGAATAAATAATTGCTGCTTAAAAAATCTTTTTGTTTACATTTTTAGTATTTTAAAAAAAAAAATCTAAATGGCTGTAAGAATGATAATTTCAATGACAAGCTTTAAAATTCCATAAAGAAACAATGTTGAAAACGGGGCTAAATCTAAGAATTGCGGGAGTGTCTTTTTATGTTTTCAAATTGAAGCTATGTATTTTATGATTTTTCAATCAAAGTACTGAATACATTTAATTGGTATGTAAGTAATTTCACTAAATAATCATCTGTATGTGTGGTATATTATATTTTTTTAATAGATTGCTTATACATGGAGTAATTCAATAACGAACAGAGTAGGGTCAAAATATCTACAGCCTTAGATATATTATATATTTGAAAAGTCACTGCGAAAAGCATAGATTTTCGTCCTTAATTTAAGTTGAATTCATAATATGTTTACTGTATTATGTGATCGAATATTGATGGTGAAAATAGATTGATTAATTATACATGCCAATGGCCTACATACGATCAATAATCATATTACGTAAATACACAATAAAATTACGTAGTTCGTCAGAGTGTTAACGCGATATTAATAAATATGACTTTTGATTTCAAGCATGGCCCGCAGTTTTTTTATATTTACTTAAAAATATAACGTATTTAAATATATTTTTTAAATAAAATGACAATTAAAACTGGGAGATATTTTGAATGTTTAATTCTGACAACTAAATAGTACAAATTTGTATTCGAATTTTAATATATTAATAGATTAGATAGAGAAATGATTTTAAAATATAAAAAAAAAGTGTTTTCACATATTACCGGACTAAATCAGGACTTAATTAAGCGATCACGTTAAAGTTTTGGCAAAGCGTATTAAATATTAATATAATATTATTAAATCCTAGCATCTGAGATCATGGACTTCGGTGTTTGTGATGTATTTTAGTTTAACATATTTAACACATCAGTTATAAGTTAAAAACCGAATATTTCCATGAATATATTATATAAAAAAATAGTTAAAAAATAATGTTGGTTAAAGTATATAGCTAATATATCTACGTAAAAACGGATCATTCAAAATGTCTTCGTTTGTTTTATAATAAAATCGCAATGCATATTTATAACAAAGAAATCTAATTTTGAATTAAAAATAGAATCAGAATGAAATAAATGAATCTCGAATTGCTTTAAAAATACATATTTCCATCATACAATAATGAATGAATGGCGTGACGTTATGATAATAAATTTATAAATGCAGTAATCATAAAAACACATATCAGCAATTAGGTTATCAAGAAAACCCCAAAACAATACAAACTTGTAAAATATATTATTCAATATGTTGAAATTAGCTTGTTAGTATTTGACATTTGTCGTCATTTTCAATTTATTGTATTCTCATTTTGAATACTTTTTGAAGAATCGGTCGATGTTCCAAATTTAAAATAGCTTATGTCAAAATTGTACAACGGTTGTCAAATAAAATACTACACTATAACATAGTTTTTTAAAACAACTTGATTTATGTTTTTATTTGACGAGTTTTTTTATCAGAGATCAAATAGAAAAGATATTAAAAATTACAAATCAAATATGGAATTTATTAATTTTATGGCAGATCAACTTGTAAAAGGGGAATCCATTGTGATGGATAATAATGATATTAGAAATGTGAACGAGTGTGTACGGTGTACGCTTTGTTGCGCGTTGGTTGTATCCGGCGGGCCGATTGACGTATTAACGTTTAAAAAAATACAGGTCTGCAGTGATGTAACGAAATCACGTGACCGATGAATCATAACATGCTCAGCAATTTTTTCCTGAGACAAACTCGTACGCAAGATGCTAAATTTTTGACCAGTTGATATTTTGTTTTTAATTCGACACCTGTTGTAAAGTGTTAATCGAAAACACCTTCTTTGAAATATCATTATTATTTTATTTACACATATTGACATTTATTCATTACGAGAAACCGTATTATATTGTAGATTGAATTATTTTTTAATTCAATATTAGAATCCCATTATAATACGCGTACAATGGATATTAAAGAATAATTGAGGTGGGCTAAAAGCAAAGGTAACAAACAATCTTGAAAAAATATTTTTTTCAATCATGTATGCAGAATCAGAGAGCTAAGAAATTTTCGGTTTGTGAACATCAGTTCAGATTTTCTACTGAAATATCAATTTCAGTAGAAAATCTATTTTCATTCCATATAAAATCGTTTTTTTGAAATTCGCTTTAGAAACAAATTCAGCTTCTTCACTCTAAACGTTTTTTCGAATACAAAAAATCACGTGACAAAACGTTTGCTTGGCACATTTTTGACGAATCCATTGTGGATCACAATATTCTACTTAAAGGTATAGCAGACATAGATAAAATTAATTAGAAATATTTTTTTAATTTTTTTTACGTTTTTATCAAAATGAATTCCGTGGTAAATTGCTGTGTTTGTTTTTGACCACCTCAATTAATTTAAAATCATTTTTTACGATTATTATTATTTTGTTTCTAAGAAATTAGTAAATTTGAAATAAGCGTAAATTCAATGATACTTAGGTTTGCTTATCCTTTTATCCCTAATCTCTTCGACTACCACTCTTACAATCCTAAAAGAGCGGGGCGCAGTGAGAGCGATTAGTAAAGCATTAGTCCTGTCCTATAATTATATCTCTACTCGCTAGAAGTTGAGCAACTAATTGTCACGCAGTTCTCGTAAAAAAACTTCTATTGAGATACCTTCATTAAAAGGTCGTATACTGCATTTTAGGAGCGGACATGGATTAAAAAATATTGGGTAAATAGCTAAATATCATAAATATATTATTGACAGAAATGTATGATGGTGTAGAAGGTTGAAATCATCTTGACGCTCACGGATAAATTTATTATAGGTACATGTTTTAATGATTGAACCAAATATTTGAAATGATAGTTTGAACCACGCGTGTGTACGATAAATTATTTGTAGTCATAAATATTTAAAAGATTATTTTAGTTAGTACGATTTTGAATTTATCGATCGTTGCGACATCTTTTTTTCATCTGATACATCAATAAAAATTGATAAACACGTTTTAATTGATAGTGAATAAAATCTTTAAAATATGACTAACATTAGAAAATGAATAAAACCCCGGTTTGAATCCGCTTTTGAGTGAGATGTTATCGGACATTTTTTTTTACAGCGGATATCGATATATTTATATTTAATGACTAACGCCACTAAAGCGATACTTGATTAATAATCTAATATGACACCATAATGACGATTTTTGGCTCTCAAAAAGAAAGACGTCACGGATTTCCTCGGTTACGCGTTTTTTATTTGTTTTGATTTACGTAGTCACTAAACTGGTTTGACTCTCGTAGTAGAGATACCGAAGCACAAATCAAATATATTTATAGGTTGCCAGAATGAATAAATACCCTAATTTGGCCATTTATCTTAGCGATGGTAATTTAAAACTTTAATGTTGGTGTAAAACCTAAGATAGTTTAATTTGAAATTTATTGAGTAGTTACGAAACTCATTATGTACAGCATCAATAACTCAATTTAAAAAAAGGAATATTTATTTATTAGTTTTTAACTCTGAGAAAATCTCGTGTAAAAAAACTTCATGAATGATTTAATACTAGTTTGTAAACTATTAAATTTGAATAATTTTCATTCAGTAAAATGATAAAACATGTGTTTTAAAGTTGATCGAGTAACAAAGTAATTGATAGTTTGGTGAATTGTAATTTTATACTTCACTCGTGACTTAAGTCTACATTTACTTTTACCCATGATTTGTATTAAATGGCTTAGCCATAGAAAACAGAGATTCTTTCAAGGGCTGGATCCTTTGAAATATTGAATACATTTTATTTTATCAACGGGTTAGTTACAATAATTGAAAAAACTTTGAAATTGCATCAAAAATTATGTGATAGCATATTATTCATTATCCGTCCATTAAAATATAATAAATCCTTAAAATAAAATTTAACCATTTCTTAGTGAATCAATGATAAAAAAAATATATTAAAAATAACTAAGGATTTCAATTATATACTCGATATTCGATAATTTTTTGGTATTCGAATACTATTTGTTCGTAATAATAATTTATGTTAATCCACCACGTACTGTTTCGTGTAATATAAAATCTAATTAATTTTGTTTTAAATATACTTAATAATACTCATTTAAGACACGTGCTGACGAATGTCAATAATTAATACATCTTGCCAAAACTATGAAAAAAAAAACATGAAAATGAATTTATGATGAAATTCGAATATCTAACTGTTTATAACAAATATTGAGCATTTTTATTTCACATTTATTTCATATATAAACGCGAAGTATTCATTTACTAAGCGTCAGTTCTAGTTCATCCGTGCACTTGAACGCCTGTAGATGCCGAAAGGCGAAACCTGTGTCATTAGTGACAACATATGTGTGAATGTAAATAATTTGAACGATTCAAATTTAATATTGAAATGTCCACCAAGCATCTTCAGTCGAAATCTTAAACTGTTAGTTTTAATATAAAATGTCTACAAGACTGTCGTTTTCAAATTGGAAACCATATTTTTATACAAATGTTTTTTGTTTGGGTTATTTGTTGTAGTATTTGACTCACGTTTTGCATTATAACCCCAAGATTGTGAAGATACAAAATTGAACTACTTCAATTGAATAAAAAAAACTGTTTTTTTTTTTTTATATTGAGTCAAATTCAAAATTAGGATGTTTCGCTGGCGTGTCGGATTTTTTGTTGTTGTAGTTGATCAAAATCTGTTGCAAAAAAATCCGTCATTGTGTGGTTTTTTATTAGCGTAGGCCGGTGAACAAACACTGTCGTACTACGTCAAAACCGGTTCCACTCGCTGTTCATACTATGACGGTGATCAAAATGTACATAAATTATTGGAAATTAGTGTTTCTCGCAAAAAAACCCCGCGTAATATTCAATCAATATTGACAGCGTGATTTATTAATTAGTTTAAACAAACTCATCAATTACATTGACTCCTTATTACTTAACGGGAAACTAAAATTATTTTTTCTTATTTATGGATATTTTTTATTGGCTATTGCTTTATTAAAGTAGACATAAATTAACTCAGCGTAGTTTATTGTTTTTTAATTGAATTAGTCCACAAACGAAGTATCGTAAACATAATTAGATTATTTTTATTTATATATTTTTTATATTGGATTTTTTCCTTCAATTTCTACGTCGAATTATAAAATGTATTACTAAGATATCATTACAAATTTTATAGCTGAGGAGTATAATATTGTAATTCACATTTTTCAAAAATCAAATTCTATGAAAATCACAGGAGCACAATTTTTCGTAATTATATATTTTTTTTAAATTTAGGATTTCGACTTACGGGAAATTTGCATTGTGGAATTTTAATATTTTATTTGAATCTTTCAGTTCAAGTTCATCCGTACACTTGAACGCTCGAAATGTCGAAATGCGAAACCCGGGTCGTTAGTGACAAAACCTGTGTGACAAATTTAAATTTAAAAAAAGTTATAAATTAGCGAATATTTATCGCAAGTGAAAAATAAAAGTTTCTTAAGATGCGAAAGTCATTTACAAATGTGTGCTTAGACTCCGATAATGATATTTGATAGTGGTTTAAACATCAATTTTTAAAACTCAACTATTTTTTCAAATATATGATGTAATGCAATTTTTTGTCATATTCATCTGAAAAATATCAAAAATAGATTTTATGAGTTATGATACCAAGCTCCTCATTTGCCACACCATTTTAGATTTGGGAAAATTACAGAAGAATCAATTGAAAAAATCAACATTTCATAGTGACCATGCGAAACTTTGCTTAACTGGATGTTTGCCACAGACGAGACAGCTCCTCAAATTCTGCTCAACACACCAGAGACGAGTTATCTTGTCAATACCTAATTTAATTAATAATTGCAAATTATAGCCGGCGTGATAGGTAAAGACGTACTTTTTCTACGGCAGCCAAAAGGTTAATGATTTATATGCATTGCCGTTGTAGAGATCGATAGATTTAATCATTAGCGTTGCTGCATATTAATCTAGAGCGTAAAATGTTTTTTTAAGTAAATTGTGTAAGTGACTTCAAGAATAAATTTGCAGTAAAACCGAGTAATGACCGGTTTAGGAGTTGTCAAAGTATAGTGGCGCGCATCGTTCTGACGGAAGCGTCTGTCGCTTGTTGGTAAGTATTGTGCCGTCGTCGCAACGGATGCCTTCTTCGTGGAATCATCGGGTCAGCACTGTCTCCCATACACAGGAAATGGCACTGGAAGAATTCACGGGCTTATGATGACGTCCCGTGGTCTCTTAGTGGCATCACTGGTGTACTGGGAGTGCTCTACAAACCTAAAAACAAGATGATGCAAAATACTGAAGAAAATATCACCACGATTACTAGGGATTACAATAAAATATTCGAACATGTATTGTATTTCAGTATGTTAAATTTGGTTATATGAAAAAACGAAATACTCATTCTAGAATGTCTAGATTTTATTATTTGTAATATTAGAGAAGAAAAAATACACATACATAATTAAAATTATGTATCAAATATAATTATGTTTTGACATGTTCATGATTAAAATTATGCATTAACGTGTCTTAATCTTGCTACAACTATTTTTAGTTGCTTACATTTATTGTAAGCTTTTGAAATAATGTGCACAAACCGTTACGATTCATATTATATTAATATGAAAAATAGTAAATACAACAGTCCTTATCAATTTTTTACATCAAAAAATTATGAGATTTATTATTTATAATGTGTTAACTAATATCATATATTAATTTATTATTTTCTTTTACGCTTTAAAAATGATGATAAACATTTTTTGAATATTCAAAAGTTTTAATATTCGGTCGGTATTCGAATAATTTATTTTACGAATATTTGGAATCCCTAGTGGCTTAAGGAATTTATGTGTTGTGTAAACCCGATGTTTATATTTATTATAAGTTTGTAGCGTTTGTGTAGGTATAAAATATGATATTAAAGTTGATATTTAAATAAGCTTTCAAAAGTTTTAGTATAGTAGCCGAGCTATGACGCATATTGCAACATGTTTTTTTAATACATGCAAGATTATTGTATCACTTCTTAGAAGAATAAAAAAAATGATGAAATTTTGAAGTAATTATATTTAAATTATGTGTAGTGAAATGAGAATAATACTAGAAAGTATAATTTGTTTGATTTGGGGCGATGACTATAAATGAAGTCACACAATTTTGGTTATTTTAGTCATTATTAATTTATTCCTAGCTAAAAGATTACTATCTTAAATTATTTATCTTTTTATTTAAGACAACTTGTGAATAATCTTAAAATGTAGACATGATAAAGTGTCCAGTATCAAACACGGTCAAATTTTTAACGATGTACACTTTTTTTATTAACTCTTGTATGGTTTTTTATGACCTAAAACTCAATATATGAGGAGCTCAATTTCAAAACCTACCCAAAGAGCATTTTTTTTCAAATTATGATGCCAACTTGTTCTCTATTTCAATATTTACACAATAAATAAATTTCTGATTTCAAAACATCTTTAAATACAGAGAAAACGTATTTTAAAAAACGTGTTTAGTCTCAAAACCTACTCAAATCCAAAAAGCACACAGCAGTGTTTTGCACTTAGCCAACAATTTTAGTTTTTGGAGTTAGGCTTTGAAGCTAAGGCGCTCATATGTTTAATTTTCTAAATTGGAATACCAATGTTAAAAAACACACTTTAAATAAAAAATGATTTTACTATCAAAACTGGCAAGCCCAAAGGCATCTTGTTACCATAGTGGTCGAATCATTGATAGCTAATTAGCTCGCAGGGTTTCAATCAGCTGACTGAATGTCATTTAGTATTTTGTATGGAATGTTAGAGCTCGACGTTCAATGAGGTGACATTTATTGCTATTTAGTGTTATTAAAGTTAATTCGCATTAAAATGTTGTTGAAAATTTATCAAACAAATGGCTCTCCTGGAAAATAAAGTGTAACTGATTTTAGCATACTTGATAATGGACGTCGCTTGCTGAATTGAAAATTTATAGTTTTGAATTATGTTTTACAGTAATAATTAAAACTAAGCTTAAACAAGATGTATGGCAGCGGTCGGAAAACTTTTTGGGCTCACGGACCACTAAATTTACAATTTTAGTCAAGCGGACCACCGTGTTAAATATTACATATTGAAATAAAAGTGATCAAATGCGTCTAAAACTACTCATCAGATTACTATTCTGCCAATCTAAAAAAAATAATGTTTTTAAATTTGAATCGCTTAAATTATGTACATTCACACAAGTTGTGCCGCTAACGACCCAGGTTTAGCCTTTCGGTATTTTCAGGCGTTCGAGTGCACGGACGAACTTGAACGCTCAAGCGTATTATTGAAATTCCACCAAGGACCTTCAGTCGAAATCTTAAATTAATATTTTTAAATTCAAAAAACTTGAAAATATACGCAGCCTTAAAGGTAGTGAATTATATGGTATGGTATGAATGTATATGGTATTCTATTATATGGTGTGGGTGATTGTTTCGAAATTATCCGAATTACCCGTATCGGATTGAAATATTATATATTCAATATGAAATACAACGTAATATAATATTTATTTTGTCATGTCACTGGTTAAAATAACTTGTTGCTAGCAAATGAGGCTGTACTGGATTCATTCCCACAGGTAAGGTCTATAATAAAATTATGTTCACTCACCTAAACAATTAATCATATCTATATAATTACGGTCACTCATTTCTTAGACCCGCGTTTGATATTCGTGGCGCCTAGATATATCTGGATGGAAACGTATGTACGATTACATTTAATACATAATAATAGATATGATGTTACCTTGCCCAATATCAATTCATGGAAGTGAAATTTTATCAAAGTATTTAATTTATAACAACAGTATTCGGATACAAAATAAATAATATTAAATTAAATAAACCTTTTTTTTAAATTAGAAAAATATTTGGCATTACAGCTAGTGACAATGCGCCAAATAATTAAATGTCGAAAGATGATACGAGAAAAACTTGGTGAGAATTTTATTGTAAGTCACTTGTGATCAATTCGTAGTAAATTGACATCACAAACACCCAAGTCTTAGTTAGGTCTCAAATTTAATGAATCTAAATTTGACATTGGCTTAATCTGGAATCGAACCCAGACCCACCTGGTCGTTAAAACAAACTCCAACCAACTAGACCACAGCGGGTGACAGAATACAAATGCAGTAGTGTAAAAAAAAAAGAAATAAAAAAAAAAGTGTTTGACATTACTGCAAATAATTAACTAAGGATCAAATAATTAAACCATATGATATAAGTTCACTACTCACTTTGAAAAAAAAGTGAGGTTGAGCCACTGAGTAACAAACAGTTCTCGTAGAAAAAACTTCTGTTGAGATACCTTCACTAGGAGGCCATATGCTCTACATTGGGAGCGGACATGGATTAAAAAAAAAAACAAATAATTAACCCGCTCGGTATCAAGCCGACATAAAATGACGTTTTGTTAAAGATGTCAAATTAAAATAGAATACGTTTAAATTTTATATTGATCTGGAGTTGAACCTTGTACCCAGACCCACTTGATCGATAAGGTAAAGCTCTTACTACTAGACCACAGTGGCCGACTAGTAAGTTTTTGTTGACTTTAATTTATTTTTATGTTTTAATCATTTAATTATTATGAAAATCCATTATAATAGATTCAAATCGGAAACATTACGAATACGGCTATACAATCATGTCGTAGTTCTTGCAAGAAAGTAACTTATAAAAGTTATGAAACATGCGGATTCATAATGGAGCGATTGTCTTGTTGGGCGAAGTCAAAGCGAGCGCGAATGGAACACGGCTTAAAGCGAATCAACATATCAAACAAACTGATCGTGAAGTGATGTTTGTTATGTGGTTACTATAGCGACGGAGACCATTTCGCTTTGATTTTGTCCATGGATGACGTACAGTAACCCGAGAACATCACGACCTTTCCGATCCCGGGATTTCGGGATTGGAGAGCCTACCCGAGACACCCAAAACGCCACGTCACAAAATTCGTTTAGCTCTGCAAGCTTTCATACGTTTGTATGCAAGTTTGCAGCGCTTAACGAATTTGCTAAGAACTTGGCGTTTTGTGACCTTCGGGTTAGTTTCTCTCCGAGAGGGTGTGGATAAAAGCATGGCGATATGAAAGCACTAGCTGGTATCTTATTGTTATATCTGTGACTAGTTTTGAAGAAATAATATGAGATGAAATAAGTCCTGGCCGAGAAAGAGTGATCACGGACTGCAATGCATTTCGCTTTCTTCTATAAATTGATCGGAAATGATTTCAAGTCTGTGAAGACGCAATCGAATATGACAAATGCATAAAAACGACTAGTTTCAGTGGCGGATTAAGCACATTGTAGGCCCTGTTTTACGGATAACATAGAAACGTTAGAAAATTCCGACTAAATTAGTAAAAATATATAAAAATCTGAACCAAAAGTATATGGGTTATATTATATAAGCTATTTTTGAGGCCCTTAAAATTCAAGCACGCGCCTCATTTGCTATAAGATAATCCGCCACTGATTTGTTTACTAAAAACCATAATAAGTAACTTGAATTGAAGAAAATCAAGATTTTATTTAATAGTTTAAAAACCCTATCACGATTTTGAATAGTGCTTTCAATACCTGTCAGACATTGATCAATTTTGTTCATAGTTTATTCGCTTGAATTAAATTTCAATGTTATTAACAGCATGCAGAATATTTTCTGATTGAACAGATTTATAACTGTCATCATGGTGTCGTATGAAGTGAGAAAACAAGGTATGCGGTACACGCAGTCTCGTCGCCCTTTGATTGAAATAAACTGATTGCTATGGTTGTCAAACTTCTATGACAGGTTCATTATGAAAAGTTTCTTATCGATTCAATTACAGATGTAAACTTGACATAGAGTTTTTGATCGAAGCTTCATAAATGGTGAACGTTTCGAAACTGAATTTAAATATCGCTGAGATTTGGTTGTATATATTGCACACAAAACTTAAGACGTAATTGAGATATTTATTGAATGAATTGTCATTTACTTGGTAGAACTCTATTGTTATTGGGTAAAATAAGCAACGTATTTAGTTCTACAGTTTTTATTACATTAGTTAACAGCTATTTCGGCGTGTGCCATCGTCAGAACAATGTTTAAACGTACTATATATACTGGCTCAAAGGAGATATACAATGCATCTTGTTATTTACTCTAACATACTGATTCATATTACAATTATAGTATTATATTTATTAAATATGACAAGAAGCAATATGGGATTTTTCAAAGTAAATTTGAGATATTTATATTAGTAATTATTTTAAGGTGGCCGATGATGTGTACAATGAGAAAAAGATTATATAAGAATATTTATTTACTAACCTAACTTCTACGATCCGTTTTGTAGAAATTAGAGAAATTAATAAAAATATATACCTACCCATTGGATACTCCAATCAAATATTCGAATATATTCGGTTATTTGTTGATATTCGAATATTTCATTTATTATTCAATTTTTACTTCTAAAAATGTCACTCAGCGTTGTGTTATTATATTTTGATTTTTTTTTGTTTATCTTACAAAAATGTTTATTTAAATTTTATTGTAAAAATGCAGCAAATAAACACACTGATATTCATTTCTTGGCACGTTTCGAGTCAACTCTACTACATTCTACTCATATTTTTTTTATATAGAGTTGTCCACACGGATGTCCTTCAATATAAAAAATAAGCGTATCCCAATTTTAGTTGAAAAATAATGATTACCTATCTTTAAAACCATATTGTTTAATTCAAAAAAGTGTTTTGTATTTTTTCGTAACTCTCACTGTTTTTACTGAATACCTAAATCAGGGTTTCTCAACCGCAGTCCAGAGCACGTTTCAAGAAAGCCACAGAGAAAATATTATTTTAGGGTAGCCACATCACAGTTTTGGGGGGCCACGGTCACCCTAAATACAATTGAAATAACATTTAGTATTCGAACAAGGCAGTCATTGAATTCATAATAACACTGTAAGTAAATTAGCTTTAAAAAACAACAAAAAACCGTTCATTTATTGGTATTGAGATTAAAAATGAACCACGGACTCAAAAATGTTGAGAAATTTTGATCTAAAGCATGATACACCGATATAAGCAGTTTCTTTCTTTAAAGTGAAAACATTCCCATACAAAAAATTCATTATAGTATTAGCTGTTCGTGGATTTGAACTGTGGTAATCGCAAATATTGTCCACTCGGTATCTTACTTATTCCAAAACTAGACAGCCTTCTCCCAGTTATTTATTAAGTCTTTCCATCAAAGAATAATTTTATATTCAATTAATTCATGAATTATTAATATGAAGTTTTGTTTTTTTTTTTACTTTCGATGGATTCGCCTATAACTTTGTGGAAGTTCATTTTATTATAAATTCCAAAATAACTAAGATTATTCCACGTATTGCGCTACAAACTGAGTCTCAAACAGACAATCTTTCTTTCACAACTGCTTGCTTGAGTACGATTTTTTTTAATTTTACTATTCTGATATATTATAAAAATAAAAATAAAAACGGGGGGCAAGGATGATAGAAAACAAACAAAAAATAATGAAACTACAAATGACATTTACATTACTAAATTATCAACTAATGAGTTGCATCATTTAGGAAGGGTTAAACCCAGGGCTGTGGAGTCGGAGTCGTGAAAAATGAGCGGCTCGATTTTTTTTTGAAAAATATATTTAATGATGTGTATTTAATCATGCTTGGCTGACTAAAGATGATCTGATAGTATACATATGTATAAGTTAAAATGAAATTATTTAAAAAAAAACCTCGGAGTCGTCTTTTTTTCACGCGAATCCACAGCCCTGGTTAAACCATTGGAAATAAATTTAGCGGTGGCGAACAACCTATCCTATTTAAGATATTGTTTAATAATAGTTCTTTATTGTTAATACTTTTATTTATTTCTAAAAATTCTAAGCTATTCATTTTTAAACTTTTTTTATTTACTCGATGGAGTACATATTTTGTTTTTTTATTTGTCTCATGTTGAGAGCCAACTTTTCCTAGTAGTAATCATCATTCGATAGCTTCTTGGTATATGAGTGAGATTCACATCGTTCAGGTATTCAAGTTACCTGTGTTTCGCAATTATCATTTCTCACCGTGACTCAAAGATGTCGACTTGATTATACTAATCAAGAGTTCCATCGTCGTCGATGTCTTCATATAAAATGTGACGTATAACAAACTTACAAAAGAGGATCGACTATCGAGTACTCACCATGAATTGAAAATACGATGTATTCATGAAAGAAGAATATTTCTTTGTTGTTTTTGTTATTATTTTTTTTTACAACAATATGTTTTTTGATATTTTATTGATTATTTCTGGTAAAACAAACAGTGATTAAATCAGGGCTGTGGAGTCGTGTAAAAAAAGACGACTCCGACTCTGAGAAAAATTTTCAATAATTTAATTTTAACTTATATATATGTATACCATCAGATCATGTTTAGTCAGCCAAGCATGAAATGTCAACACTTTGGACTATCTTGTTTGAATACACATAATTAAATATATTTTTCAAAAAAAGTTGAGCCGCTCATTTTTCACGACTCCGACTCCGGTCAAAATACCGCAACTCCGCGACTCCGACTCCACAGCTATAGATTAAATATACGTTTCTATTGGGTAATTTATTTATAATAGTTAAATAATTGCTCTTGTATCAAGTTTACCTGCGAGAATATTTATCTAAACAAATTTAATGAAAAATATTTACTACGTATCAATAATAATCAATTCCGTAATCAAACGGAAGTATTTTTACTTATTAAATAATAATTTCTGAAGCTAAATCAAAAATAGCAGTTAAAGCAAAAGGGTGCTTGATGTGTTTATTAAAATTAACATTATTTTAAGTAAGTACAAATAGGGCTTCAAATCGAATATTCGAATGTATTCGTTTCTTTTCTGACATTATTTGTTAATAATTTCAAACATAAATGGGTTGAATTTGAATCGTTAGAATTATGTACATTCACACAAGTTTTTTCACTAACGAACAGAGTTTCACCTTTCGGCATCTTCTGTCGTTCAAGTGCACTGATGAACTTGAACTGTCAGTTCAAGTTCATCTATTTAATTATGATCAAATTTAATATTGAAATTCCACCAAGCACCTTCAGTCGAAATCTTAAATTATAAATAGGTTGACAAAAATTTTACGTATATTGAAAAAAATAAAATACCGACTAAGGGATATGATAAATACAAGTATTTAAATAACTATTTATTTAAAAATACATAATAGTAAAAGTAAAAACACCTTACAACTGTTTGTTGTGAAAGTATAATTATACTAAAATCAGATTGAAACGCCATAAGCAATCAAGTATAAAAAAACTCGAGCTTCGAATCCTAAGATAGTATGTTTTTTTACAATTTATTGTCAAGTTGTAATTTGTGGAGCAGTTTTTGAGCACTCGACTATTTTAGAAAGGCAATAAAAGAAAATGCATATTTGCCACGCTCACGTAAAACATTTATTTTTTACACTAAGGGTGTTCATTTTTACATGATTTTTCAATTATTTTATTTTTCGTAAAGAATTAAATATAATTTATTGCAAATTATCACTATACTTTGACTTGAGTACTAATTTTGCGATTATTCAAAAATATTATTACAAAGTCACACAAAATGGATTTACTCACAAAAAGTGTTTACTAAATATTTTTTTTGTCAGACGAGGACAATAATAGTAATTCTATCTAGTTTTTAAAACGTATTACATGCTAACAGGTGAAGCTCAATATCTAGTCAGACACTGTTTTTCATTACATTGCCTTTCTAAATTAATTGACAGCTAAAAATCTTTGACCTGAGTTTTTTTGATATAATTTTGTAGGTTCATAAAATGTTCGCTTTGTTAAAAATATTTCCACATGTTCTTAAAAATGCGCTGTAGGTTTAAAAGAAAGCAATCGTAAACGTATTTCTTTAGTTACCTTATTCAAATGTTTTATTTATGCAATTTAGTTGATTCTGGCACACCTCATTTGTGAAGGCATCACGTAGTCAATTTTTATTTCACCGCAAGAGTTTACAGTCATTGCTTCAGTTTTTCGCAAGCAAGCCGCAATTTTTTCATTTTTATTTTCGCGCTTGAAAAAAAACACACTTTTCGGTTGACAAAGTAGTGCTGGTTGCGTGACGGCCGAGCAGTGGCGTGCGCAAATAATTACACACGACGATTATTTTATTATAAATAAACATGACACGTCTTGGGACACAGAGAAAATTATAAGCAATTAATTTCATTCTTCGCGGCTGTAAAATATAAAACGTCATTAAATAGACAAGAAAGTTTTCAGTAAATAAATCTTCACAAAGACAATATTTATTCATTTTTAAATAAAAAAAAAAACGTTTTGCTATTTTGATAAACCGTTTCCGTTCCTAAATTGGTGTATATGCACTATTGAAAATAAGTGAATCGGTCATTATTTTACATACTCACTCTTACGTCAATTTACACTAAAAACAAGTTTAATTAAAACACAGATGAATGATGTTAGGGAAGTGCTTGATGCTATTTTATTAACTACTATATGCTCCATTTCCAGGTTTGGTAGGATACGATAAAAATATTATGCAATTTATGACAAATCCAAGTACCAACATAAATCCAATCCCAATACTTGAAAAAAAATAGTTATGCCGCTTTTTAAACGAGACAATTTTAAAGAATATTTTTGTGTACCTCAAAGCATACGATCTAGTATAAAAATCAATTTTATAATTGGTGGTAGAAAAAAACTAAAAAAAAAAAAACAAAGTTCCAAAACAACAAATGAAAGAGTACATTTAAAATGGCGCTGTTTCACTAAAACAGTTAATTAAGTACAAATTTGCAACAGAAATAACAAAAAAATATTTAACATTAACACCGTAACATGAGCAGCAAATAACAGTTAAACGTAAACAGTTATTTCACATTTGCCAAAAAAATGTTTTAGTGGAAAAGGTTTACTTTGGAAATACGCCCCTTAAATATGGGTTGAGTATTAATTAAATAATTATGAATAATTTTACTGTTAAGTAAGCCATTAGAATAAAGGTACATAAAAATTAACTTTACAAAAAAGGTATGTGCGATAAAAAATTCAAAAAAAATGGTATATTGCAGAGGTCAACGTTTTGTATGACGTAGCTCTCAATCGATCTAAATTGATGTTTTATGGGTTATTTGAAATGTATGATTGAATTTAAATCATCAAAAAGTGATTTTTGGCAATCCATTAGGAGTGAGGCTTAAATTGGAACCCGGGTAAAATTGGAACCCGCACTTTTTAAACGGACTGAAAACCGAATATTTGATTTCTCCATATTAAATATATGATGCTACATTTTCCGGATATCATTATATTTCGCATCACCCCTTTTAGAGATTAAGTGAATCTGGAATTAATTAATAGACGAAGACCCTTGAATTTTTTTTATTGCTCGATATTTATTTACTTTATTTCAACGACAAGTGAACGCATATATTTTATTGCTAACAATTTGTCATACAAAATCCATTTTCTATAAAATATGAAACACTGGATGCATTGACATTTGAGAAATATTGCTTTTTAGAATTTTTTTTTTTTTAAGTATATTAATCATTATTCTTTATTGTTTTGAAAAATATTTGCGTACATGAATATTTAAATCTTAATCTCTTAAAGTTTTTAATTAAACACAATTGTAATCAAATACTATCTCACTTCACTAAACTAAACTCACTAAACATTATCGAATATGTTTATATATATATTATAATTATACTTCTATAGTCGTATATTATAAATTTTAAATATGACTCAGTATATTACGATAGTTGACAAAATTACCCGAAACTGAACCGAGTAAGTACCCGGATTGTTTATGAAAAACTACTCGAGAACCAGGTATTTCGATGCCCTAGGTAAGAGAATATGCACTCTGATTTCACTAGTATTCTAAGAGTACCACAAGAAAAACGATGAAGAATGATTTGAAAATGTGTTGTTACATAATATTGTCTAGCATTCCACATAGATTTGCATTATTAAATATTTTTATTATAGCATTTCCATTTAAGCCACAGAAGAGATTCATTTGTTCCACCATTTTGAATGACATGCCATTCAAAATGGTGGACCAAGCGTCAATGGCGTCCTTGTTTAGTCGTCGTAGTAGTTGCCTCATTAAGTCATTCAAACGAGATGTTATTTTTCCATCGTCGTTGTCATTCAAATGTAAGCATATCCATACATTATTCCGTTGTGAATAAAAACAAAAATTTACGATACGAGCATAGATATAGTATGATTTCAGAACGTCACTGTATTTTCGCTTCCGCAGTGTATTTTGCTTCGGCATATCGAATTATCAGTTCAACGACCTGTTTTTGTGTTGTATCTATCGATTCACTTTTTATCTCTGGCGCAACGTGTTGTCGCTCATATTTATTTATAAGGGTGACAAATACACGACTACTGAATATTATACCACTAAACATGGCGGGCGCTTCGTGTACAAGAGTAGCCTAAAAGCAAAAACCGATATATTTACGTTTAAATATAAAGCGCAAACAACGTATTACGTAATTAAGCATTTCGACTGAAGGTGCTTGATGGAATTTCAATATCAAATTTGAATTGTTGGCGACAAAACTCATGGAAAAGTACAAAATTCAAACAATTCAAATTTAACGTTTTACGTGCTTAAATTATTATTTTTATGAACAGTTTATTTCATCAAATGTACTATGCCTGTTTCTGTAGCCAATTAACCCAACTGCATATAATATAAGCGAAAGAAAATTGAACATAACGACATTGAAATTATCGTTTTACGATTCATTTTATTAATATATCGGTTCTTGCGTTATTGCATGCGACAAAATTATAACATATTTGTCGTGTGCTTTTGTCAGTTTTTGAAAGATATTGATATGATATTATGTGAAATCATTTAAGTATTACTTTCAATTTTGGTAAATTTTTTTGATTTTTGATTCTAGACGCCTCGTTTACCAATTTTTATTCCGTTTTATACTGCCAACTAGGAAGTAGCGTAGAAAAGGTAATTGAAACGATAGACATGTAATATTAATATATTGTAACATGTATTATTAATATAAGTCGGTTAAGCATTAATAAAGTCATTTCAATACATTTAACATATATATATGTATAATTATAAAAAAACATAAATAATAATTAATGTTTATATCAGTAATAAAATACATTATATTAAAATTAAGGTATATAAATTTAATTGAAAGATATTAAGGCATCGGAAAAAATAAGTTATGTCGATAATGCAATGCCGAAATAGCTATCAACTGTATTTTATAATTCTTGTTAACCACTTTTAGAGTGTTCACTGTTAACATTTGGTGGAAAAGCATTATATTAAAAAAATAAAGTATACATTTGTACTAATTCAACTTATATTTAAAAAGGTCAGGACCGGTTTCGCTCTGGAAAATCATTATCAAAAGCAGTTGACAGTGTTCGTTACGAGCGAAATCGGCCATGACTTTTTTTTTTTTAAATAAAAGTAAAATTAGTAAAAATACATATTTTTAATTTGAATTATTGTTAACCTAAATCATTTTTAAAATGTATTGTAACAGAGCATCATTTAGTAAATACTAAAATAAAAATACATTCCTTTTCATCAAAGCCAATTAGAAGCCAATTCGTGTACATTTGCTACAGTGAATGTCGTTTTACTAGACGCTATATATATCGACTTTGGAAAGGAAAAAGGATGTAACCCACAAATGGAAAATTTACAGGAGGCACAAAAAACGTGTTTTGACGATTTTCGGCCATATGAAAATTATGAATTAAACATAAAATTGAAGTGCATGGAGACTTCTAAACTGGTTTTTAATTAACATAATCTAATATTAATAAAAGGTTGTCTAGAAAAAACCTTTATTTCACTCTTTTTTCTTGGTTTTAATTTTTTACAAGGTCATCTTTTTCAAACTTAAAAACTAAATTTAGATACTAATTCGGCATTTGCAGCTTGCATCCTTTTGTAAGGACGTGTATCAAGTTTGATACATTGTAATTATCACAAAAAACTGTTTTTAAAAAACTGTGGGTTACGGTCCTTTTTCCTTTCCATGGTCGATATATATTATTTGTAAAAATGGCAGATATTCCGAATTGCGTTTATTCACACAACTATTGTTTTAATTGCATTGCATATCAAATGGTTTTCTCAGAATATATTGTAATACATGTAAATGTACCAAGCATTCGTTCACAATGAAAACTGTTTAGCCAAATCGGTGCATTGCTAAAGAGACTAACGAACTTAGCTTATTAAAATTTCACTGATTTATACTTCGATCTTTTTCATTGTTATTAAAATACGTGTATCGTTAAAACGAGAACAATTCAGATAAAACGTAATCTAAGAAATAAAAAAAAGTTTGTCACAATATTTTATTATTAAATTTTGCGTTGTTTTATTTGCAATATGAATAATTATTATGAAGGTTAAGATTGAGTGAAAGGGTTCAGCAATGCCATCTATTAATGAGAACAATAAATAATTATTAAATAATAAAACATTTAATTGTCGAAAAAATCTGCTTAGACACGACACTGGCTTATTGTACATTAAATACAATACAATGTTTGTGGAATTGTATATCAAGATATGCATTTATCAACGATGATGTTTTTAAAATTATATCTAACCTAACATTTTTTCTATTTAATAGAAATCGCTGTGTACTTTTAGACTCAATCTAAAATAACAAAACTTCTTTTCAAAATCAAATTGAATAAATTATGAATGCCCAATAAAATCTTATTAGAATATACCGATGGCCTACTGCAAAAAATGTATAAGTGCATTAAAAAGTTTCATTTTTAGACATTCCACTTCTTCACTTGATCATTTTTTGTGTACGCTGATGCTAACAAGCTGCTAAAATATATTTCGTGAGAATATCATGCTGATAAAATATAAACGAAATAATGATTGTAAGACATAATTTGCTATAAAAATATAATCACCTAGAAATGTTGTAAATAGATTGTTGTGTATTTTTACAACAAAACCTCACCATAGCTTTTAAAAATGGTGAAAAATATTATAAAGCGATTTTCCCAGGCTACAAATGTTTTTTTTACATTTTCCTCTTCTACAATAATGCAATAATATTCATAATCAAAGGAGCTTAATTTACTCCTGTTGATTTGAATTTAAATGATTCAATTATATATTTATTGCAACACAGTGTTTCAAAGTCGTAGATGTTCAATTTGCCATACTTTTCTCCCTCCACCCATACAGTTTTATCATCGTTGGCGTAGCAAATTTCTAACGTGTCTAAAGTTTTCTTCCATATCCGTGAGTGCCTCAGAAGCAATTGCCTAATATTTGGTGGCGGGTGCTGAATGTGCAGAAAATCAATTCCATCAGTTAAACGAAGAACTTTTATGCCTTGAGGTCAGCACTTTGTTAACTACCGAAAACGATCAATTGGCATTCTTATTATAATAGTTGCGCTACTCGGTTTCGAATATATTTCATTTTTTTCCATACCGCTTCCTATACGGAGAATATGGTCATCACGTAGTTCCTTCAAGGTTCTCTATCTCCGCCAGTTTTTTTGTTTCCTCCTAGGTGTTCCCAGTGTTTCGTAGTTCCACTGAGTACACCCTGTGGATAGTCATCAGTAGCCTTCCACGACGTCGGGATCCATCTGGTTGCTAGAAGAGACAGGCAGAGTTCAGACTCTCTTGAGGCATTCGCAGCGCCTTTGCAAGTCAGGTCCATCGTCGCTTTTTTATTTTGGACATAATATAAAGCTGGTTAGTCCGCTTTTTAATCTCCGTGTTCCTGCGGTTTTTTTTATTTCAAACACAAACGGAGAATAATAGTGAACACCATTCGAAGAGCAATGCGTTTAGTTTTCAAAGATCGTTGTAAAATTAAATCAATTACTAATTTTTGCCTACCGAATCTTGCTTATCGGAAATGAAGTAGTTCACGTTTAAAATGTTTATCTTACTGTAAAAAAAATATCTTTTTGACAGCAGCCATGAACAATTTATGCAAACTTTCTAACTGTATAATATAGTCGAAGAGGTATGTGCATATTTTTATACATGCCTTTCTTTGTTTCGCTTTACCACATAAGGCTTAGCTAAGCACCAACTTTCTTGCTCAAAGATTCTGTGAGCTGAAGTTTTTGTATTGGATAACTTAAATAAAACTCTTTACGAGTAATTATTGTCAACAACGGAAATGTCGAATGACCGAGAGAAAATTTCCTTACATACTCGAATAGTACACACTATAACGGTGTCTTCATAAACATTTAACGCATTTTGCGTCATTTGTCGCTGAAAAACCGTCTTTGGAAAAATCAGGATTCCTAAGGTTGGTAAGAGAAAGGCATAGCTATACAAAATATTACAAATTTTATACCACAAAACCTGAAGTACACCAAAAAGTGTTTTTAGGTAGTTAAATGTTGTTTATTGCTTATACGTGATAAATTACATATTTTGAGTTTCAGTGGCGAAGATTTGCCATTAAAGGTAAGCGATGGGCATTTTTTTTTGTTTTTCTAATAAAACTAATATTTTAGTGTTTTGACTGATCATTTCATTTCATCGGATGTGCGATATATGCAAAAGCAAATTTTTCAGAACGAGAATCGCTGATTATGTCTAACAATTCTATCAATTCGTCTACTTGAAAAATGGGCCGTAAGTGATGAAAATGATATAAACCATTCTTCTTATATTTATACTACTATCGATATCATATTGAGTGGCTGACACTCAAAATTAATTATATTTGAGGAAAATATGATACTTTTTGATATGGTGTACAGGTTCAATTGTATTTTATTTTAATCATCTCTATATAAGATAATTTATGCCATTACAGCTGACGCCGATGCGCCATGAAAAAAATTAATTAAGGACGTAATTTGTTGTAACTTAAATGATTTAAACATAATTGATAGAATAGAATAGAGAAAAAAGTGTATGATTTGAATACAAATTCAGATTAAAAAAAAAAAAGAATTACACGTTTTTTTTTTAATTAGTCGAACAGCCCTTGTCTATGGCGACTGACGCGAAGAAAAAGTTTTGAGAAAAAACAAATATTATCCACAATGATGAAAGTATAAATTGAGCAAAAAAGGTTTGGATACCCTGGTCTTCGTGTTCTAAGAAAGTATAATATGTATAGTAAAATGCTGTTTATTCATAGTTCCTATGAAATATTCAACAATGTTTGGAAAATCATGTAGTTCTAAATAAACTTTGTAATATCGTCGTCAGATTTGCGCAGTTTGCCTGATTTTTACGCCAAAATAATTGAAATATTATATGAATCAGTAAATGCAGGTATAATTTGGCACTGGCATATAATGAAATAATAAAAAAATATTTTAAAAAAATGAACTTATGTGTCAGAAGCAGTGGATTACAAGCCCCGTGGCCGGCGGAGCGTATCGCCAGGCGATTCAGTGGCGTGCAGATTATACTAAGCAAACTTTACCTCCTCTAACATATTCTTATCGCAATACAACAAGTAAAACTATCGTATCTATTATTTTACGCTCTCACATGCAGAAAATCGTAAGTATGAATCAAAAGTGTTTTTTACCGCTGATGGCTCAATTTTATTTGTAGAAAATAACTTAATACAGGTAATTCATATCAACTTTGGAAAGGAAAAAGGATGTAACCTACACATATTTTTTTTACAGGAGACATTAAAAACGTGATTTGATGATTTTGAGCTAAAGGCAAATTATGAAATATACATAACATTGAAGTGTACGGATTAACTGGTTTATAATTGAACTTACCTAATATTAATTAAATTGATTTTTCAAAAAAATCTTTTTTCGTGATTGAAATTTTCATAAGCCTTTATTTTTTCAAACTTAAAAGTTAAATTAAGATACTTATTCGACATTTTCAGCTAAAATCCTTTTGATCAAACGTGTATCAAGTTGAATACATTGTGTACGTTGAGAAAAGTGTGGGTAATGTCATTTTTCTTTTCCACAGTCGATATTTAAGAGGTTTCCATCATGATAATTTAAAAAAATGTAAAATGCAGAATATTTGAGAGGCTCAAAAGAAAATCAGCCCAAGCCCAAAACCAGAGTTTGGGTATTTTTTTTCTTAGTAAGCAATCAAACAACATTATTTTTCTACATACAAAAGACTATTTATATTTAAAAAAGTAATTTTCACATTTTAAAATAGATGTTTTAAGACATCACTGTCAAGTTTTCTCAATCAATACATAAATGACACACGTCACGAATGTCATTTATTAAACAAGATAAATGAACCAAACGGCGCATTGTCTTGAATAACACGTGATGAAGATGGAAAATGATTAAGTGGACATTTCAAATATCGAAAAAACCAAAAAGGCGAAAAAAGTTGGTTGAGCCGATTGTCTCTTCCACAATTATGGAATGGCTAATGAACACATTTTCACCAAGTATTTTTTTATAATAAAAAAAAATATTTGGCACTACGGCTAACGCCAATGCGCCAAATATTTTAAAGTTGAAAGATCATACGAGAAAAACTCGATGAGAATTTTATTGTAAGTCACTCGAGATCAACTCAAGGTAAATTAAAATAAACAAAACACAAACACGTCTCAAATAGAAATTGAAAAATCTAAATTTGACATTGACCTTACCGGGAATCGAACTTAGACCCGCCTGGTCGGTAGAGCAAGGTTTAACCCAGCGGTTTCTAACCTTTATGTTACTGCGCCTCCCTTTGAAGAGAAAAATATCTTCGCGCCTCCCCATTCTTTACTTTATGTAGTAATAAAGACACTTTTAAAGGGTAAATAAATATGTTGGACTGTTCGCGTCTCCCTTTGCAATAGTCCACGCCTCCCAGGTTGGAGATCGCTGCTCTAACCAATTAGACCACAGCGGGTGACAAAATGTATTATTGAGTATTGGCGAGTATTGACAGTGAACACATTAAAAGTAATAATAAACATTAATAATAATAAAAAACAAATTTACCAATCGAAGAATTTTGTCCATCAGAATTATTTTTAAATTAGTTTGTTGCAAAAGAGCTGTGTTTTTGCTATATTAAAAAACTTTTTACCTTGTAAAGTATCTTGAATGAAAAAAAATATTATCTTCGACAGGTAGTATCTCAATTTGTAATGATAAAATTGACATTTGCTTTATCTGGTTAGTTTTTTTGAAAACTTTCAAATGAAAATACAATACGATAATAATTCGAAATTTGGCTTCCGTATTGCTTGACCATTCAGTCGTGGATCATTTGGTCTTTTAAGAGTAATTAGGTACAAATAATAATGGCTACGTGACCATTTGTCGAAGTCATCAGAAGCTGAAGCGCATGTCCATATTATTTATCAAATGATCATTGGATAGAATTATTATTATTGTCTACCTTCCTTTAGTAATAAAAAATCTACGCTACTGAATTGGCAGCTTCCTATTTGACAACCCAAGAAACGTGATCGATGATTTCGTTAAGACAGGCATTCAATACGATGTTGTCTATACATACTGACAACTGTCATAGATTGGTTAAGAAAATCGGACATATAATACAATATCGAACATTCTTTTATTTTCCTTTTTTTACGATCGTAATTTCTGTCGGAGTGGCTGATGTAATAATCTTATTGTCTTTTACTTTTCTTATTTTCCACGTGAATCACATGACTCGGCTCGTCTTACAATCAAATTACTATCAGTAAAGATACGTGTATCTCAAGAAAAATGTGTTATATGTTTTTAATTTAACACGAATTATTGTATCTTATTCTTTCTTTCGAATGTCAATACTTAGTTTTGGTTCTACGTTGGAACGTATTTTCGCATAAGTGTATACTCCAAAATTTTAACAGTATTTATGTATGTTTTCTAAAACCAAAGAATTAGAAAAATATACATAACTTTTTGACAGCTAGAAAAAGTATCGATCAGCCATCTATCTATATATATATATATATAATAATGTTTGTTTGCTTGTCCCGTATGCGTTCCTATACCGTTCATCAGATTGCAATAAAGCTTTGGTGAGTCGTTGTGCGGACGCCCTCAAAGGTTTCTGAATTAGTAGAGTCAGCGGTGGTCTGCCAATACGGTAACAACGAGGCTCGCTTTATATCAAAACAATTCTCGGTGTTCTGGGGAAGCAGTGAGTTTTTTTTTATTATTCCTATGCAATTATATGCAATACTATATTGTGTATCAAAAAGTATTTTAATAAATACAATTAAAACTAGAACACTTTCTTTCTTTCAGTAGCATTGAAACGCATGCCGGGTACTCGCTAGTTATAAATACAGAATAAACAACTTGAGATACTTATGTAATCTCATAAGATTTCAAATTCAATGATATTTTATTTTTATTTAATGATGAAAAATACTTCTGAATTGATATTTGCTAGTAACTTTGTATAATATCAATTCTGCCAGAATGCTGTTTTGCGTTTTTTTAAGCGATGCGATTTTAAATCGCCCGCTTAAACTGCTTATCGTATAACTCCACTTTTCCAATAAGGAATAGAAATAAAGAGATTTATCAGAATCACGTAGCTACCACAAAAATACACTTATTTACCCTTTTACTTACAAATAAAAGTATCAAAGTGTATTTTGAAGTTGTAAAATTCCACTCAATGGTTAAGTCGTAAGTCGCTTTCAATCTTCTGAAATCATCTTAGGGTGTTCACTATCAAATACTTGTAGGAAAGGCATTATATTAATAAAAACACAATATTCCTTTGTGCTTTATTCAACTTTATTCAAAAGGTCGGGACGGTTTTTATTTCAATTTATTTTTGTATAAATAGTACTGTTCAATTATATTTCTTCTCAGATGACAATGCTCGCAATGAGCGAAACCTTTCTTACTTTTTAAATCAAGTGAAATAATGTACAAAGGAATATTGTGTTTTCATTAATATCTTCTGAATGCTAAGCTTAAGTGAAGTTAACTGGTCAGCAGATTAGACAGTTAATATCGACTGTGGAAAGGAAAAAGGACGTAACCCACACATATCAAATTTTGCAGGAGGCGCTAAAAACGTGTTTTGATGATTTTGTGACATATCCAAATTATGAATTATACACAACCTTGAAGTGCACGGAGACTTCTAAACTGGTGTTTAATTGACATAATCTAATATAAATTCAAGATGTTGTGTAGCAAAAACCTTTTTTTCAGTCTTGTTTCTTGGTTTTAATTTTTTACAAGGTCATCTTTTTCAAACTTTAAAGCTAAATTTAGACACTAATTCGGCATTTGCAGCTTGCATCCTTTTGATACAACGTGTATCAAGTTTGATACATTGTGATTATCGAAAAAAACTGTGGGTTACGTCCTTTTTCCTTTCCACAGTCGATATGCAAATAGATCAGTTCATTGTGATCTGACTGTACAGACGCACCATTCGGCTGTATGGCTTGCCCTGTGCCTAGACCAAACTGACGTTGCTTGCAGGCTGTGCCACGCCGCGTGTCATTACGCCGGCCACAAAAGCGGCCCGGAAATTTGCCACTAATTGCAATTCTTTTATTTCTTTTGACCCCTTTATAAGTTTTATTCTTAGTCCGCGGTTGCATTCCTCCCGCATAAAGATTATCAGTAGCGTACAGCACATAGACGCGGAAACGCTCTACCTGCAGTATCCATCTAGGGTAGTATTTAATAAAATCTTGCAATAGATTCCTTCTTGGGGTCTTAATTACGCCATCGTGATTAACACTGAGCTCTAGGTCTGCTGGATTATAGAACTGAGTCACCAATTAAAAAAAATTACGTAGTCAATTTTATTTTGTTTTGACACATAAAGATATTAACCAGGGATCTGGAGCAACCACTTTTTGAGTTGTTAAGTTCCAGCTTTGCTCCGACACCTAAATACTTGCTCCAGCTCCGCTCCAGATCCCTAATTTTAATGAGGTAGACCACGCAGATATAATAAAATTGAGGTTATACATCGCTTGCTTAGGTTTTCTCTCGTATCAAATGATACCAGGGTTAAAAAAAACATAAAATATTATAGAATTTATCATAAATTGAAAATACATTTTAAAAAACGTTTAACTTTTAAATTTTCAATAACACTAAAATATATTTATATCGGAGCAATGGAGCAATATAATTTTCCATGCTCCGGCCAAAAACTTTTTGCAACGCGCTCCGCTCGAGATCCATGATATTAACAAAAAATCAAATCAATCAATCAAATTATGCTACCGATAATTTCACAATTATGCTACCGATCTATTGTATATTACAAAGATCAACATGCGAGAAATTATTCAAATAACTATATTAAACATTAGGAGTTGATATTACTCATGTCCAACTGAATACACGATATGTTTTTAAATATATATGATATTACTATCAATAATGATAAATTGCGAATATTTGATCAAGATTTTATGAATAACATATAAAAACGTCATTAGCTTATTGATATTTGTTTTCAAGTTCAATATCATTTTTTTATTTCATCATTCAAGATTTCGGGCATCATTATTTAAAATATACCTGGCACATTAGCTGTAGTGCTGAATATTTTTTCAATGCCAAGTAATAATTGTTTCTACATTTGTTAGATGCCGCTGATAAAGAATCTATTTAATTGAAATAAATAAGGTTTCGATTATTCAATCAATCGTAAGGGAAAAAGAGCCTTCTATCAACGGGGTCGAAATAATATTGTACAGTAATCATCTACTGCAGAATTTGTTACATAACTAATTGCCAGTAGCGTGCTCAAACAAGTGTACATTTTATAAGAAGTAACACAAGAGGAAAATGGACATTTTAAATTAAATCTGTTTTTAGAATTAAATGATTTCATAAATTTGATATTCCTTACTGATAACATTTAGTGGAAAAGTAAAATGAAAACATCACCGGTTTTATTTATTTATATATCCGTATTATATTTATTTTTGAAGACGTAATATTATTAAAAATAACTTATTAAAACTAATATGTATCATGCTCTCTAAAACATGTGTAGAGTTTTAAGTAGCAAAACCATTTTGATTCATCACTTTTAGGGTGTTCACTGTCAATCACTTGGTGGAAAGGCATTATATTAATAAAAACACAATAATCCTTTGTACTTCATTCCACTTTATTTAATATGTCAGGACCGGTTTCGCTCATTGCGAGCATCAGTTGACAATGCTCGCAATGAGCGAAACCGGTCCTGACATATTAAATAAAGTGGAATGAAGTACAAAGGATTATTGTGTTTTTATTAACATTTTGATTAACTATTTTTTTCCGTATCCGCTATAACACATGGTTCCTCCAAGATCTACTTGCCAGTCTTTTTGGTTTGTCCCAGCTCATTCCCGAGTTCCGTAGCTCCACTGAGTACATCCTGTAAATTATCATCATTGACCTTTCACGATCTTGGGATCCATCCGGTTGGTAGAAAAGACAGGCATGGTTCAAGAAGCATCCGCAGTTCATGTCCAAGCCAGGTCCATCGTCGCTTTATTAAAACACTTAATAATTAAACATACTTACTAGCCAAGCAAATTAGTTCAAATAAAAATCATCAGATGTGAAGTATTATATTATTATGTAGTTGTATTTGTTATGTTAAATATGATTATTTTAATTTTTCACTATATATTTTGTTGGTATAGATTTGAATATTTGACCCATCGTGTTTTTTTTTAATCCACGTCCACTCCCAATGTGGAGCGTATGTGTAATATGGAGCGTAACAGTGCTATTTTAAAAAAAAACTTATTACAAAATTTATACTATATAAATTATATTTATTATCAGTTGACAATGCTCGGCATGAGCGAAACCAGTCCAAAACTTTTTAAATAAAGTGGAAACACAGTACAAAGGAATATTGTGTTTTGATTGATCAAATAATGTACTAGAAGGAAAGAAAATGATCGACTTAAAATCATTTTAAGAGAGGATTCTTTCACTATTTTTGTTTGATCGATTCCAGTGTTGAAGTTGTGTTTTAATTTAAAGTCAGAGTCGGAGTCGTTTTTAAGGAATTCACAAGCCTTATCGATACGAAGCATATTAGTCATTTTTTTCCTTAACAGCGAGTCAATCCACTTCAACTTGTAGATGTTAATAATGTGGTATTTTTTTTTGTTTCTGTAACCGCCTTAATCCAAGCCCTAGTACGCTACTGACGATAGCCGATACTTTTTTAGTTTCATTTTTAGCGTTATTATCTTTTTGTCGAGAGGCTGTTGTCACAGTCGTGGGCCATTAACGGCCAGCGCGAATAATACGAGGCTTTGTCGCCCGAGAGGTTTTCTCGAAGGCTTTTTTTACACCGCGGCTAATGTATTCAACAGAACGCGATGCCTTTTCAGGTTTAGTTGATATTTCAAATAGAAGACGTGACGTGATGCTTGAAGATATACGTATATAGGGCTTACATGTAAAGCTTACTAATCTTTCGGTATGTTATATGCACTTCGTTCAATTCAAAACGATTAACATTATTTCGTAAAGATATCTTTTCTAGAACTGGCATTTGACCCACTGGTGTTGGTTAATTTACGACGGAAAACATTGCTCATTTACAATTAATCTAATTTATAAAAAATGAGTGTTTGTTTTTTCGTACTTTATGCGTTGTCAAACTTTTTGCTTGCACTTTCGGGAAGGTTATAGGCACAGTAAAATTAGCTTACGGTAGGTCTTATATATAAAAATCAATGTTTGTATGTCTGCCATACAGTTAATTTTGACAACGTATATATTTTGCACTTGCGCGAATGTTATAGTTCATTTAAATTACAATAGGTGGCGAGTGAGTCGTACCATAGACAATCGGCAGCAAACGTCAAACATGGACTTCAATAAACACAATTAAAACAAAAATACTTTCTTTCTTTGAGTCGCATTGGAACGCTTGCCGGGAACCGATTAGTACTAAAATAAAAAAAAAACACATTAAAAGAAAAGGTTGTACCTAAATTGTTACTTATAAGTGATATGTACACTAGTGAGGTCTGCAGTACGAGTCAGTTAAGGTAGCCAATTGTAAAAAAAATGTTTAGCGATCAAAAATTGTGTGACATACAATTTTTGACATGAAGCACAATAAAACGTTTTATAAAGTTTTTTGGTAAAATATGAAATATGCACAACCTTGAAATGGACGAAGGCTAATAAACTGGTGTTTAATTGACTCAACCTTATATTTATTAAATGAATTTTATAAGAAAATCCTTTTTGTAAGACCTATTTTTTCAAACATAAAAGCTAAATTTAGTTACTTATTCTAAGTTTACATTTTACGTCCATTTGATAGAATGTGTATGAATTACATTTTGATAATTGGAGAAAGCTGTTTTGAAAAACAGTGTTGCATCCTTTTGCTTTTCTATAATCGACATGCTTTCTTATTTAAATGAAATAATGCAGGGGTGGGATGGAGGGGGCTCGGAGGGGCTCACGAGAGCCTTTTGTTAGATTTGACTTCGGTCGGCGAGCCCCTTGTTAATTTAAAAGAAAAAAAAATTCTCAGATCAAATTAGTACATAACTGCAATTTATGACATATATATTATCTACGACAGCTTCAATATACACAGTAGTAAATTTTTAGCCATTTACATTAATTAGTTTATGGTAAACTGCATATTGTTTCATATTTTAACTGTATTAAGTAACAATCGTTTGCTTATTGAAGTATTGCATATAATTGCATAGGAGTGATAAATTGCTTTGAGATTAAGCGAGCCCCTTGCTAACGTATTGGCAGCCCACCACTGAAACAATGTGTGTTTGTATATATAATGTAAACAATCTTCATTTATTTACGAAAAAAAAATGTGCGAAATCTCTATGGAAATATAACCGAGACGGTTGTTAAATAATAATCAAACATTTTTAAGATAACAAAAAAAACTAAGCAAATGGCTAATTGCCAAATTATTCAAATATTGAATTACATAATTTTATTGCACGAAGAAAATTGAATCGGTTTGGCATGACGTTCAATTGTTTAAAAATATTCATTGCACATGCGGAGTTCGAATAGCTACGCGATTGTATAAATTTCGTACAGCAAATGGTGACACACATACATATGTGATCAGATAATGGCCACTTCAATTTGGACTTTGTTTTATGACTCAGGGTAATAATTTATTTGCCGTGTGAGTCGCTGCTTGCTCTTCGTTTTATTATTTTTAGGTAAATTACAGGTGATTAAAACAATATAAGTTATGTAATGTTGTATTGTAATTGTTGTGTTATTTTAGAAATTTCGGCTAAAATGTCAGTTGACTGATTGAGGAATCCAAGTATTCGAATATCGATTATTCGAATAAGTAAAATACATATCGACTGTGGAAAGGGAAAAGGACATAACCCAAAGAATTTCAAAAGAGGTTTTTTTCGATAATCACAATGTATCAAATTTGATACACGTTCTATCAAAAGGATGCAGGCTGCAAATGCCGAATTAATATCTAAATTTAGCTTTTAAGTTTGAAAAAGATGACCTTGTAAAAATTAAACCCAAGAAAAAACACTGAAATAAAGGTTTTTCCGAGACAATTTCTGTAATTAATATTAGATTATGTCAATTAAACACCAGTTTAGAAGTATCCGTACACTTCAAGGTTGTGTATAATTCATAATTTGCATATGTCTCAAAATCATCAAAACACGTTTTTAGCGCCTCCTTTAAAATTTGATATGTGTGGGTAAGGTCCTTTTTCCTTTCCACAGTCGATATTAATTTTGATGGATTCGGTGGTAACTTTGTGGAAGTTAGCTTTAATATAAAATTAAAATAACGTATTGTGCTACAAACAGCGATTAAAAACTATCTTAAAAAGGACCGGTTGCTCGCCACTGCTAAATTTATTTCCAATGGGCTTAACCCTTCCTAATTGATGCAATTCATTTTGTAACGTAAATGTCATTTGTAGTATCATGATTGTTTGTTTGTTTTTCTGTCCTCCCCTCTTTACTTTCCGTTTTTATTATTATAATATGTCAGTATAGTAAAATTAAAATCATTCGTACTTAAACAAGTATTTGTGAAAGTAAAATTGTCTGAGAATGCCTCTGAAAGAGGCGAAACACGTGTCACAGTTTGTAGCACAATACGTGGAATAATCTAAGTTATTTTTAATATTATATTAAAACACATATTTATTTTTTTGCCATGTTCTCTTCCAATGTGGACAACTGGTTGTTACTGATTCGCTTAACTTTTCTTGAGAGTAGGAACAGAAGGATATGACTGGGAGAGAACTAATGGTTAGCTAATCGCTATAGCAACGCCCCGTTTATTTATGATATGATAGGTGGGAGGGAGAGTTCAAAACATCACATTCATTCATGCTTTCAATAAATCTATAAAAGCTGTCCGTGCTGGTATTCGAACCCATGTCCTCTTTGTTTTAAACCAACAGCGTTGCCAGTCGACTGCGTCGCCAGTGTAAGTAATCATACAATGTGTAAAATTCATTTTGGCCAGTCTAATTAATTGTTATTACATATTATTTGGCAGCGCCGGCGCTAGACATTTAGCCGCCCCAGGCAAGATTGTATTTTCCACCCTTTTTATAAAATGACATTAGGTGCTTAAGCATTTAGCCGCCTCTCTAGATTTACTGCTACGGGCCGTCGCCTGCACCGCATACGCATAGCCCCGACACTGCTAGTTTCCAGCACGTGTCTGAAAACAAAATAGATTAAAATCAAGATATGACGATAGCCAAATGACATTTGAAAAAAATAATGTTTGGAGATTGGAATACAAAAAAAATGCCAAATGAATTTAAATATTGGATAAGAATAGTACTGACGTCATAAGTACAAATACAGCTAACGGCGAATAGAAAAATTCAAGCAGTTAAACATAAGCTGCGATTTGAACTGCAGTATTTTTTTAGTGTTTTATTGGCTACTTTGGTTAGAAAAGTAAAACAAATAAAAATATTTCACATGTACGTGAATGTTTCATTTCTTAAAAAATATGCCTTTCAGCATTTTAATTAGCACAGCAATGTACAGCAACTAGAGCAGCCCGCGAACCGAGTACTACAAGGTTAGATATGGACAGCTGCAACAAAAAAGATATGGGCATTTGAAATTTTGAATGCTTGTATTTTGAAAATTGTGAATGTTTCCAAGTTTATTTTTTATTGTATATATCAATGATAGTACTGGCATGATATAACTATTAATAAAATATTGTTAAAAATAATTCTTCATAGTTAATTAGAAATACCATCTGAAATTCAAACAAACCGCTGGTGCTACAAGGTTCTAACTGAAATTTGTATGAAAGCACGGGTGATTCAAAAAACAGACTTACCTACTTACGGAAGATATTTAATGTGAACATTATTATTGGAGAAAATATATAAAAAAATGGAGGATAAATAGGAAAAGGAGTTTTTATTTTTTTCGTAATTTGTGTTTGATATGATCACAAGTATTATCATGGTACTGTCATGTTTCTTGAAATGCGAAAATTTTAATCTGATAATTTGAATCTGCCGTTTACTCAGAACTATCAATTTGTTACTTACCAACTTCTGCCAGAACAGTGGTGATATTTTTTACAGGTTCATTCTCGATGTGAAGCATATTATAGAATTCTAGAGGGAGTCTAAACAGGATGTGCTGGAAGAAAACTGGAAGTAAGTCAGTCGCTCAACCTCTCTTTTCAGAAACTAGAAGAATACAAGAATTTTGTTATAAAATGACAAGCAATTAGTTAAGCGTATTTTTACGAGCTATTTTAAGGTTTTTAATGTGCGAAGGGACGAAAATATCACATACATGTGGTTTTGATTCAAATTCAAAAATTTGAAGAATGATTTTATGAAAGTGTTTATTTCAAGATACGATAGATTCAAGTCTTTAGTGCAGGCACGGGCAAACCGAGGCCCGCCGCGTATCTCAATTATGAACCTAAATAAAAACTTAACGATTAAACATCACCGATGAACATTTACAAGCAATTTCAAAAATCTCAACTGCAAAATTTGCACCTGAATTTAAAAAAAATTAAAAGACGTAAATCAGTTCCATTAATTTCATTACATTGTTTTTTTTTTCATGATAACAAATAATGTACATATAAAAATGGTATTTTACTTGCGGCCCGCCGCTCATTTTGAATTCCAGAATTTGGCCCTCCATCTGAAATGTTTGCCCCCCCCTGCTTTCGTGTTACAACTCGGTAACGACACAATTGTTAATAAAATAATGTTGTTGGCGAAATAATATATTTATCATATTTTTTGTTGTTTATTACATTGAAAGTGACCTTTGTCATAGTTTCTATCATTGACGTTTTTGTTATTTAATTTCCAACGCATGATATTATCCAATTAAATAGAGTTGCATTGAATAATTTTGTATGGAATTAGTACATTTATATTTAAAATTAAGTTTATGTTTCAATTTTTTTATTAATAGAGACAATGATAGCTAGCTTTAGTATCCAAATTCATTCAGCATTATAGGTATTTTTAAAACATCCCAGATGAGTTAAGCACTCTATATTATTATAAAATGTATCTGTGAAAAATGAACAGGGAGACAGTGGTGTGCATAAGTAATGACCTCCTATATTTGTCAATAAAAAATCGCATCTCTGTCAAAGCACACTATTTATTTTTGAAAAATTTATTAAACGTCACAAAATCGAATATGTAAATTGATACTAACGTTGAATTTTTATTTATTTCAAGCTTTTATTGGATATTCGTAGTTAATTTAATGTTGAAATAGTAACTAACTGTCAAATGGAAAATTAAAAATATGTATTTAATTTTGTTACGTGAAATAATTTTTTCAAAAAAAAAATAGTGCATTTTGGTTGAGATGCGAATTTTATTGAAAAAAATAGGAGGTCACTGCTTAAGCACGCCACTAGGTTCATATTTATTTTTTACAGATAAATTATATCACAATATAATAATTAGAAATGCACAACTCAACTGGGATGTTTTCAAAATACCTATTAGGCTAGATTCTATCAATTATACGAATGTTTGTAAATAAAACTTTTAATAATTTGTCTTAATTGTAGGTTTTGCTACTACACCCATCATTAAATAATGCTATCATCATTGAAACCGTTTTATGTTGTAATAATAAAATAGCCGCCTGTGTGGTCGAGTGGTCAGCGTCGTTGGGTTCGGCTACGGAGGCCACGGATTCGAATCCCAGTACGGACAGTTTTATAAATTGATTTTTCAATCGATTTATGAATTTCTGTTCGAAGGCATGGATGTATGTGATGTCTTGAAATCCCCCCTCCCACCCATCCTATCCTATGAACGGAGCGTATAGAGAGCGATTAACCAACCACTAGTCCTGTCCTAGCCCTATCCTTCTATTCCTCCTCCCTTAGGAAAAAGAGAGGTTGAGCAACTGAGTAACAAGCAGTTCTCGTAGAAACACTTCTGTTAAGATAAACTCCATTAGGAGTTCATATGCTCCACATTGGGAGCGAACATGGTGAAAAAATAAATAAAAAAATAGCCGTATTGCGCGTTTTCAAAATTGGAAAAAGCCCAAATAAATCCTAGTATTGACTGTGGAGTCGTGTAAAAAAAAGATTAATTCGACTCTGACTTCGAAGAAATATTTCAATAATTTCATATGTATTCTATCAGAACATCTTTAGTCAGCCAAGCATGCAATGTCAACACTATGGACTATTGTGGTTTGAATACACATTTTTTTAATAAACTGTCTCGAGCCGCTCGTTTTTCACGACTCCGACTCTGATTTTCACTCCAACTCCGAATCCACAGCCCTGGTATTTACTAATATTCTATGGTCAAGATGAACGAATAGAAATCATGTGATAATGTTAACAATATTATCTAGAATTACCCCTGACGTTTCATCACACCGACAAAGAGATACGACACTAGCTCATCAGAGTCATCTAGCGGACGCAGAGTGAGTTAGAAATGTAATATGAAATTATGAAACAATGAGATTAGCCATTATCATTCATAATGTGGGTATTATGTTGAAAACGGAGCATGGGCCAATTAGAAACGTAGAATAATAATTCTCTGGGAATGCTGCGGAGGCGACCGACCGCCGGGAGCGTGCGACCAGGGAAACTGAGGTTCACGGAAGTAGCTAACTTCACTTCAAGTGCGGACTGAGACAGTTCCAGGGTCTTAGAAAAACAACAAAACACGACGCTTTTGTTGCCTGATTTTTCTTGGTCGATCGCCTGCTCTCTCGCTGATGCATGTCTCTGTACCTACGTAATGCAGGAGTGGATTGAATTGATAATGTATTTGGTTCGACAACATTATCTTGATTTAACTCAAAATATTCTTATGTATTCCTACGTGAATCATCACAACTTTCCCAATTACTTTTCGTAAAAATTGATTCTTCTGACCAGCTAGCTGTAAATATGTACTTACAAAAATGTACAGAAATTGTGATTTTTAAGGATATGTTTTTTTAACCATTTTCCCAAGGGAGGTATCTCAACAGAAGTTTTTCTACGAGAACTGTTTGTTACTCAGTTGCTCAACCTCTCTTTTTTCAAAGAGAGTAGAAATATAAGGATAGGGCTAGGAAAGGACAAGTGGTAAGCTAATTGCTCTCGATACACCCCGTTCATAGGATAGGATGGGAGGGAGGGGGGAATTCAAGACATCACATACATCTATGCCTTCGAACAGAAATACATAAATCGATTTATAAATCTGTCTGTACTGGGATAATTAGTCATCCATAAATAATTGATAATCATAATATTTCCTAATTTTAAAAATTCTTTTCTATATGAACCACTGAAAAGTGAAATAAGCCAAGTAGCAAAACGCACTTTTTTATTGCACTTTTAAGTACAAATGCGTCTTTTCTAAGGGGAACAAAATAAATGGTCAGAGTATAAAATCATTTTTTTGTCAGAAAAAAATTATTATACGGTCAGATTTTAAAACCATTTTGGTTAGGTTAGATTTTTTAAAAATTTCATTTAAATTATGACTATTTTATATGAAATCTGACCATTAATTATTTATTCTGCCCCCTGTACACTTACCGATATATTATAACCATTTAATATAAATTGACCAATGTAATATAAATTTAGACCAATGTGATAAAAATTATGACTGAAACTGTATTCAAATTTAGACCATTTAAATACGAGTCTTTACTAAGTGTTTTATTTTAATTTTATGGAGGCAACACAATTGCAGTGTATATTTTTAAAGCTTACTTTAATTTAGCGAGATTTTAAGGTATGTAGAACATTATTAAGTATCTAACACATGTATTCCTAAAATACCAGTTGGCTCACTTCACTCCTTAGGTGCTTAATTGTAGACGATGCAAGCTTTTTTTAGCTGTTAGCTCGAATTCATCCGTGCAGTTAAATGCCTGAATTTAACAAAAGCTTAACCTAAGTACTTAGTGACAAAACTTATGGTAGTTTACAGAATTTAAACGATTCAAATTTGTTATTAATTGCCCATTAAGCGTCTTTTTTTTTTAAAAAAAAGTCCACTCCCAATGTGGAGCATATGGCCTCCTAATGGAGGTATCTCAACATAACTTTTTTCTACGAAAACTGTTTGTTAATCAGTCGCTCAACCTCACTTTTTCAAAGTGAGTAGTAGGGAAAGAAGGATAAGGCTAGAACATGATTAGTGGTTGACTAATCGCTATCACTATACCAAGCTACTAAAGGATCAGAAGGATGGGAGGAGAGAAATAATGTGTATTTACATCACAGACACCCAGTCTTCAATCACAACATTGAATTGAATAATTCTCAAATTCAATGTGATCTGACCGGGATTCGAACTCAGACCAGCGTCTTCAGTCGATTATATATCAAATTATTATAAATTGTGTTTTTTGTATGACCATCATTTCTTTTTGCCAAGCAATGGCAGTTGTTATTGCTCAAGTGATTCATACAAGCTAAAATGTAAAAAAATATGTTAAAACATAAAATGTGTATTAGCACTGTTTCATTGATGCTGCTTACTATGCTTAGAAACACTTCAACATCAAACGCGGTCTTCCAGTCGCTCGTAGAATCATTTATGCTTGATCGTGACTATTGTAATATCTACACATTTTTTCAATTTCAAGATTTCATAATTCCACTGTCTGAAAAAAAATAATAATCTCGACAATTAAAATGCACTCGCTATTAACGTGTTCCCTATTAAAACTTGGAGAAAAGGCATTATTTAAAAAAAATAAAACACAATTTTGTACAACATCCACATTGATGTAAAATCAAAACGGTTTTACTCATGAGAATTTTCTAGTGTCAAGAATATATGAAAGGAAATTTACACTATAACAATAGAAATATACCATCTTTTTTTTCATTAATATTTTTTTGTTACATACTTGGCTAAGTACAAATTACTCTGTACAATGACAGATTATGCACGTGATAGGTCCCAGGCGCAATTAAATTTAAAAGCCCTTCAGTTCTTTCGGATAACATAAATAAGTCAGAAAATTCGATTTAAAATAATAAAAATTTGTACAAACATTACACGGGTTATATAATGTAAGCCACTTTTGAGGGCCCTAAGATTCGGAAGCCCTAAGTGCGCTTTTTCGTTTATAGGGTTATCCGCGACTGACTCTGTATAAATATATCTTCTTATTTGTTGACAATACTACTGATGAGAAAGACCAGTCTTGATTCTATTAAATAAATGTTAAATTAGTAAAAAGATGTGTTTTATTTTTTGAATATTTTTTTACGATCTCGAGATTTAATCTGTATTTATTTTGAATATCGTGAATCTTAATTAAGATAGTAATATTATATCAACTGTGGAAAGTAAGGAGGACGTAGCCCACACATAACATATTATACAGAAAACACAAAAAACGTTTTTTGATGATTTTCAAACAAATTTTTACAGGCTCTTCTTTTTAGAAACTTGAAAGCTTAAAATACATACTAATTCAGCATTTTCAGCTTACATCCTTTTGTATGTTACATCAAGTTCTTGTAATTTAAGATTTTGACTAGAGGTGCTATATCAAGTTGTATACATTGTGATAATCGAAAAGACTGGTTTGGAAAGACTGTCCATTACTTCAATTTGCCTTTCCACAGTCGATATACAATATTAATCAAATATTTTATTTACATATCCTCTCTATTTTTAAGTAAATGTTTTTATCAGTAGGATTTTTTATAATCAGACTAAAACTGTAGTTTTTCCGAATACCATAAAAAATATAATACATGCACTATAGAATGTTGTCATGATAAAATACTGATTCGGCGCTGTGAACGCGTTAAAATTATTGGTGTGATGATCTCAAATGCCAACATTTAACAGCTTCTTACCTTGCACGTGTTTTCATGCGAGTTTAGTGTTGATCGATGTTACCTAGAAACTACAATACTAAGCTATTTCCAAGTAACTCTTAATAAAAGAACTCACTTGGTCCGTGGATAATTTACTTCGTGCAATGTAAATTTGTTGTATACACATTGAAAATACAAATAAAAATAAATTTAATTTCATAGATAACATGTACAGTTCGAACACGATACAAAATTTTCGTAGAAATCGATAAAACCCTAAGTACATTGATAAACTCGATAGTAATGATTCTTTTTAAATCATGAAAATCCGTTTGGTATAAATTTTTGGGTTGTTAATAAACACTTTTAATCTCTGCTCCATAAATGATAAACGTAACCCACATATATACAATTTTACAGGAGGCGCAAAAACTTGTGTTGATGATTTTCGGCCATATGCAAATTATGAAATATACACAACGTTGAAGTGCACGGAGACTTCTAAACTGGTGTTTAATTGTAATATAATCTAACATTAATTTAATCTAACATTAATTGTAACATAATCTAACATTAATTTAAAAAATTGTCTAGGAAAAATCTTTATTTCAGTCTTTTTTCATACTTTTAATTTTTTACAATATCATCTTTTTCAAACTTAAACGCTAAATTTAGATACTAATTCGGCATTTGCAGCTTGCATCCGTTTGATAGAGAGTGTATCAAGTTTGATACATTGCGATTATCGAAAAAAAACTGTGGGTAAAGTCCTTTTTCCTTTCCACAGTTGATATATTATGTTATTTTAGGTCCTTAACGTACATTTGAGTTGCAGGATTTGAATGCCGAAATATTTGGACACCACAGTGAAACTCCTAACATTAGACCAAAGCGGCCGGCAGTCGAATAAGAACATTTAATTGTGTTTTATTTTTAAAGTCCCGTTTTCCTACTGAACTCCGTATGCCCTGCTTGAAGAACTGACATGATTGCTATTAATCAGGGCTGGGAAGTCATTAAAAACAACACGGCTCCGAATTTGCTTCCAATTTTTAAAACGAATTTTTTTTTTAAATTCTTGGTTTTCACATTCATGATGGTAGGTATTGTTGAATTTATTAGATCAAAATGTAGGCATTATTAGACATAGTTAACAAGAGTGTTATGCGCAAAATAAATGGCAGAGATAGAAGCACATCATCTTTCTGATCTGCGTATATTCATTTTGAACCAGTGGCGGATTACCTTATTATAAAATGAGGCACGCGGATGGGGCCTCAAAATTTTAATAGCCTCAACAATAGCTTAGATTTTTACTATTTTACTTGGAATTTTCTTTAATCCTATCCGAAAAACAGAGCATCCAAATTTTATTGCACCTGGGTCCTCTCGTGTGATTAATTCGCCACTGTTGTGACATAAGTGCCCTTCAAGTTTATTGATTCTAGCATTGATTTTAGCCAAAGGTATGGTTGTTTGTGATGTCAAAAATTCTCTACTATTAGTCATAAGATATGCGATTAAAAAAATGGGTGTAGCGAAGTTTTCAGCTTACCAAAGCCATATTCTTATATTCTTACTCTCTAAAAATGAGGTTGAGCAACTAAGTCACTAGCAGTTCTCATAGAAAAAATTCTGTTGAGATAAAGTCCTTTGGGATTGTAAATGCTGTACATTTTAAATGATTAAAAAAAACATCAATACGATGAGCGAACACTTTATTTTAATTTATTACTAGCCGGTTCCCGGCAAGCGTTGAAATGCATATCAAATTAAGTGTTTGTGTTTTAATTGTGTTTATTGAAGTGCATGTTTTCTTTTTCTGTCTGTTTGACGTTTGCTGCCGATTTGGTACGACACACGCGCCACCTACTGTAATTTAATTGTACTACGCCTATAACCTTCACGCAAGTTGCGTGAACGGCAGACATACAAACATTTTTTTTATATATAAGACCTTTTTTTAAAAAAAAATCTATGTCCGCTCCCAATGCATATTGTGGAGCATATTGCCTCCTAATTAAGGTATCTTAACAGGAGTTTATTCTACGAGAACTGTTTGTTACTCAGTCGCCCAACATCACTTTTTTCAAAGTGAGTAGTAGGGAAAGAAGGATAAGGCTAGAACAGGACTAGTGATTGGCTAATCGCTTTCTACGCCCAATTATTAGAGGAACAGAAGGATGGTAGGAGAGGAAATTATGTGAATTGACATCACAAAAACCCAGTCTTCGGTCACAACTTTGAATTGAAGAATTCTTAAATTCACTGTGATCTGACCGGTAATCGAACCCAGACCTGCGTGATCGGTAGAGCAAGCTCTAACCCACTGGGCCACTGCATGCCTACTGTAAGTTAATTTTAATATGCCTATAGCCTTCCCGAAAGTGCATGCAAAATTTTTGTCAAAGTTTTATTGTAATCGAAAGAGCGGTGTGCAGCGCATAGAGTACGAACAAACAAACATTAATTTTTATATATATATTAGATAAGTCACATGGATTTTAAGACTCCGACTCCGACTCCACAGCCCTGATATTCAAGTATGGATACGTGTGTATCGCTGTGTTTATTCTGCCTAACCTTGGCGAGATGTGAGCATATTCGTGATGTATCGAAATGGCTGATACAGTTACCATCTGCTGTCTTTGGGATGAAGTTTGGCCACCTTGTGTTACTGCTAATGGCCGTCTTTTTTGTCCGTCAGATTTGTAAAGAGAATATGGCGATGCATGTTGCGTGTACATCAGTGGCGAGCGTTGGTTTTTTGAAACTGGGAGATGTTTTCGAATGCAAAGTCACTGTAACGAAAAGCAGTAGAAACACAACACGTAACAAAACAAAAAATACTTAGTCGATGTAAAAAATAAGCACTTTTATGACTTGAATTTGAAAACAGACTATTTACTTTAGAATAACTATACATATATGAACGCTCTGGAAACAATGACGGTAGTCTCCAAATTTTGTCAAAAATCAGTAAAATATGTCATCATGGCTGGCAATTCTGCATACAGTAGTAAATTCAATTAAAAAAAAAGGATTTAAATTGAGTTACAAAAACGGCAGCTTACATACTCTTACATACTTGTACAACAAACACGACAGTTTTTCAACGGATTTCATAAAACAATTTAAATTGTTTGAATTTTGTACTTTTCCATGAGTTTTTTTGCTAACGACCCGGCTTTCGCCTTTCGGCATAGTAAGATAATACAAATAAAGATGTTTAATATTACCTTTTTAATATATTTAAAATATGTTTTAGTTTATTTGCCAATATTTAAGAATTATAAAAACTGCCGCATTTGTTTCCCGAGCTCTCATATAATTATTGAAAAAATAAGAAAGTCCTATATAGAAAATATTACATTTTACCATTTTGAAAATAGTCTATTATAATTGTCTGGAGTTAATGTTTGACTTTTAAAACAAGAGATGATTTATAGAGAGATTCATTCTCAACAAAAAAAAAACACGTAGTCAATAAACAAATTTTATAATAAAAATATACTTTATTATAATATCTATTGAAGAAACAATAAAAATATAAATATAAACCCTATACAATTCCTTGAATCAGAAATATTTGAAAGCATATATTTCTGTCATGTATAAATTTCCTTTGATTTGTCCTGGTCTAAAAACGAGGCATAGCAAAAGCTTATTTTACTCTAGAGCCATACTTCTTACTCTGTTAAAAACAAGAGATTCAGCGACTGAATTACAACCAGTTCACGCAAAATAAGTTTTGATGACATACTTCACATTGGTAGCAGACGTGGTTGAAGAAAATACTACTTGTCTTTTGCAAACAGAGAGATTGGGTAACTGACTTATGTTAAAATATTGTAAATGAACTCGATAACATTAATATTTTCAGACGCAGCATGGTTTTGAATTAAGAATCACGGTGTATTATAGTGTTTTTAAGAAAAGAAAAAAAACGTTTTTCCCACAGACTATTTCCATTTCCTTTTGGAAATTTTCATAGATGCACAGCTACTAAATGCGTCTATGGTCGACCGCCACTGGTGTACATCTATCTTTCTTTCCATGTTTTATTATATCTATCCGTGTTTGTTGTATTGTGATCAGCGATCGCGGTCAGTGGCTTCGGAAAGGTTACATCATCATTTTTTAAGTTTAAAATTTGTCACTAAAGTCAATTAAATAAACATTATAGTAAAAAAAACTTGTGTTTACTCTGAAATTAGATACTGCAACCGTTAACAACTATTTCGGCTACGGATTCCTTAGCAGACTTTATAATGTTTGATAGAACATTTTCATTCCACGTCAACTATTCAATGTTTTTAAGAAACGGTTGGCTTAGTCTTTTTGCCTTTCTACAGTCGATATAATATGTATATACAATCCGAATATAACCTCATAGAACCACTGATCAATAGTGCTTTTTTTACTATACTATCATGTTTGGGGATATATTAAATCAAAAAGCTATTCATAACAGATTAAAATAACAAAGTATTTTAGCTCTACAATACTTTGTTATTTTAATCTGTTATAAATGGAGTTCTACCAAGTAAATGCCAAATCAATTAATAAAAAGCTATTCAATACCTGTTCAAACGTGAATTTTCGCAAATTTATTTCTTCCTATATATTTTTGTAAAAGTAAAACGCTGATTTGTTTCGGTGAAAGAGAACAACGAACATCACATTGATGGTAACAAATTTAAAAATAAAATTGTACAGTAACATTGTTTTTCATACGATTACAGTAAAATGTATTTATATAGAGTGTTTTATTTTTATAATAAAATATTAAGTTTTGAACAAATCATTTAACCATATTCACTTCCAATGTAGAGTAAATAAACTATTTTAGAGTTATATGGTAAAAATATCAACGTATTTAGTTATACAGTTTTTTATAATATCAGTTAATGGCTATTTCTGCGTGCACCATCGTCAGAATTAGCGTGTTTTAGAGTTTATCTCAATAAAACTTTTTCGACGAGAATGGTTAGTTAATTAGACTATCAACCTTGATTTTTAAGTTAAAGTAATGATAACAGTGTTATTATACAGTTAAGACAGGACTAGTGGTGAGTTAATTGTTCTCACCAAAAAAAGATTCATGAAAAGTGAAAATTATATTATAAATGCTGTATATATTGTTACTAAATTGATCTATTGTAGCCGTTAACATTTTTTTTTAATATAATGAAAACAATGATTTTTTTAATAGAAATATGCATGTAAGTATTTTAAAGAAAAGCTTGAATAATTTAACATTTAAACTGAAAGTGTTTTATGAAATTTCAATATGACACGATTAAAATATTTCCCGAGCGTCAGCTTAAGTTCACCCGTGCACTTGAATGCATGAAGATGCCGAAAGACGAAACCGAGTTTGTTAGTGACAAAGCGTGTGGAAATGTACAAATACCGATTCAAATTAAGAAGCTTAGATATCTCAAAACATAAGCGAGGTTTTTTTTCATATTATATTAAACTAACGGAATTTATACTCTTTAGCTGCAAGACTATCGCGAATGTCAAGAACTGATATATCAATTACCAAAAGGCATACCGTGAGTCTATTTTGAATAAAACTTCGACATTCATTGGACTTTGGCAGGGATAATAAATCTGCTGGAATACGAAATTAATAATTTTGATCGATATTTAAATATTTCGTCTATCAAATAGTAGCCAAACATTTTCACTATATGTACTCATCTTTCCAATTATAAATATTCAAAATTACATAAACGAAGCACATTTATGTTACTGTATTTAAATGTGTATGTCATGCAATTTTAAGAGTTTGACAAATAGATTGATCTTCATAAATATTAACGTCTTTTTAATTTGAGATTGCTAATAAAAAATATATTACAGTAATGACAATAATCAGCAAACTAAATGTTAGTTGAAATCGGTTATCCTAAATTTTTCTGTGCGCTTTAAATTAAGAGATGTAACTCAGCGGTGGGCTGCCAATACGTTAACAAGGGGCTCTGTTAATCTCAAAGCAATTTTCAGTGTTCTGGGGAAGAAATGTTTTTTTTTATCACTCCTATGCAATTAAATGCAATACTGAAATAAGCAATCGATTGTTACTTAATACAGTTATTACGTGTAATAATATTCAATTTACCGTAAACTTATCAATCTAAATGGCTAAACATATACTACCTTGTATACTGAAACTGTTTTAGATAATATATAAGACAGAAATTGCAGTTATATACTAATTTGATCTAAGAATATTGTTTTCTCTTAAATTAAAAAGGGACTCGCCGGCCTTAATAAAAATTAGCAAGGTGCTCGCGCAAGCTCCTCCAGCACCCTCCCGACCACCCCTGTACTTAAATGTGTATGTCATGCAATCTTTAGAGTTTGATTGAATAGATCAGTGGCGGTTCTAGGTACTGGGCTGGGTGGGCTAAGCCCGACCTGCATTTTTCACCCAAAACTTTAGATGGCTGAATAAAAATGAACAGCAATTCGGCCGCTGAACAAAATAAATAAATTTATAAGCGTAACTAACCTTTCCCAAATGAATATAATATCTTTGTTTAAATTTTCCTCTGTCAATATAAAACAATGGCATGTCTACCTACAATAATATTCTCGATTGTTTTGTATTACAATTTTAAGCTGAGCCGGCATAAAAAAAAACAATAACCCTATAAATAATTCATAGAGAACATTCAACGTGACGTCAGTCTGGCAACACCTATGTATTAAAGTTTCAGGGGCTAAAGCTTTCCAGCCCGCAATCATAGACAATATTTCTTTACACTGGAACGCAATCTGGCACGATTCGATTTTGTTTGTATTTGTATGTACGAAAACGTCATCAAACTCACAGGACTGTGTTTCAAATTTACTGGCTTCTGTCATTCATCGGGGGCTAAATTGGAATTAGTCCATGGCCCATACAAAAATACCAATATCTTTGTATTTTATGAATGTGACAGGTATCGAATCTCAGTGTCAGTTCTGTATTGCTTTTTTTACTTGTTATTTCACTTTGAAAGAGACAAATTTAAGGTCACGTATTATTATTTCTTACTTACATTAGCATTGATTGTATTATATAGTAATTTATGCTTTGCAGTAGTGTCATAGTATTTGTTAATTTGCTTGTAGATTAATGTATAAGATGAAGTGGAAGCATGCAAAATTTCGTAAATAGTATACAATGCTATGCTTTTCTCTAGCCCACCCAAGATTTCAGGTCAGGAACCGCCACTGGAATAGATCTATATTTATAAATTGTTGCGACTATCTCAATTTGAGATTACTAATTAACAATATATTACCGCAATGACAATAATCTAAAGATAATGAAATTGATAACCCTAAATTCTTCTGTGCGCTTTATATAAAAAATATGTAACTATAATATTACAGCCCTTGAAAATTTTATTTAAGTACTTGAATTACATCCACGAGACATTGTTTGGATTAGCATTGTCGGATCCAAGGGGATGACTATGATGACTATGGCCACCCCCATGAGAAGAGTATTCAGGCAACTTTCCTCTTTATCTGTATTTGTAATAATTGATATATTAAGTTTTGTTATGTGTGTGTATAAATAAATATAAATAAAATCGATATATGATTGACGAAAAAACATTTATTTATCGATTTAGGATCTATATACAGTAAAACCCCATTTACACTAAAGTCGGGACCGTGTAATTGGGAGTAATGTAATTGGGGGAGTGAATCTCATACAAAATTAGGCATTTGGTGTTTTGCACGAAAAATGCAAAACTAAGATTTCCCTTAGTTTTGAAAAAAAAAATATGGACGAAATATTTAGTTACTAAGTGATAAAATGAAAAGCGCGCAACACATAAACAGTCACCCGGCTATACGTGCATAGCCTGGCACGTGCTAAATTCACGGACGCTATCCAACATTTGACTGTATGCGCCTCACAGACGACCGTCTCGTAGCATCGACCGTTCAATTGGGTGATTTGCGGCGAATATTTCAAGCCAGCGCGTAATTCGGGGTAGTGTAATTGAGGGTTCCACTGTATTTAAAATAGAATGGCCACCTGTCATACATACTGTGTCTCCTGTAAAATTGGTTGTGTGTGGGTTACGTACTTTTACCTTTCCACAGTCGATTTATATTCCACAGTATTATTTATCAACAAAAAAAATGTGCGACGCTTTCATGTTGTGACACTTTTTTGGGTTCTTAACGTTGAGTTGACAATCCATGTCAAAATCAAAGTGATTCTCGCTGGATTGTGAAGTCGCGTGAGATTTTCTCGCGGTAAAGTTGATAACAATCTGCCTTCGTCAGCCATGAGAAGTTGAGGAGCATGCTCCGAACAGTGTATTTATATTATCATTACCAATGCACACGATCAGTGTCGGATCGAGGAATTTCGGCAATTTCAGTAAAATTATTTCATTGGAAAGGATTAAGTAGAATCGCATATTGTATATTAAAAAAACAATAATGCTCAAACAATGTATAAAACAAACTTTTTGTGAAACACTCATACTGTTATTTTAAAAAAAAACCAATATTCATTTGTATTATTACTTCCGCTTTTATTACGCAGGATCAATACCGGTTTCACTCATATAGAGCATTATCAGCTGATAATTAATAAAATTGAACAGTGTTATTTATAAAAAAAACAAAATTAAATAAAACGATGTAATAAAATTTTTTGGGGTTATAATGCAAAACTTACTATTTCCAAAATGAGCGATATTGAGTTAGGTATGCAGATAAGGTAATTCAAGCATGAGGAATCGACTGATCATATTAGTTTTAATCTTAAATGTCTATAAGACTGTCGTCTTTAAATTGGAAATCATATTTTTATGCAAATGTTATTTTGTTTGTGTTATTCGTTATAATATTTGACTCTACTGAGAAGTTCGAGTTTTGGAAATAGTACGTTTTGCATTATAACACCACAATTTGTAATGAAAAGAATTTACAAATTAAAGTATAAAAAATGAATCAGTATGAATATTGTATTTTTTTAATGTAATGCCTTTCCACCAAGTATTGACAGTGAACACCCTAAAAGTGATTGATAATGTTATGTTGTTATTTATAAGGAAAATCAAGCATATGGTTTGTAGTTAGTATGGAAAACTCTAGAACGAATCACTGAAGAATAACACTAGAATATTTAATCAGTGCGTTGCCAAAGACGACAACCATAAACAATAATGAGTTTGAGTTGCCATATATAAATGAGGATTATTTATTAGATTTTATTAGAATTTTTGTGTGGTGACAATTGTATTTATAAACAATATTAAAAAAAAAAATTGCACGTTTTAAAATATTTTTTACCATTTGACAGCTTACGTGTGTAGTATTTTTAAATTAGCTATTTTAATTCTAAGTATACGATATATTTTTCTATATCAGTACATCGTGTGACATATTTAAGAATTTCAATCATGATACGGCGCTGTTACAATAGTCGGAAGAGGAAGAAGAAGGGGAGGAAGAGTGAGTATTCGAACTGTATAATTTGGTACACCTACTTTGTTATTCTGGGAAACTGAATCAACAGTAAGTACCTTCATCATATGTGGATTATAACCATCATTAAAAAGACATACACCATTTGTATGAAACAGTCATATCCCTTCTGTGATGAAATCGAAGGTCGCTTTTTTACATCTTTTGTTTGGCTTCGTTTGTTTTGCGTTGCGAAATTTGAAAGCAAATTTTGAACAACTTTCTCACTTACATCGATTTGAACTTAACATACATACTGGGGTTAGTTATTTGTACAATATTTTAATGTTTCCGACATGAAGCGAGAGGTATTTAATTTGTGAAATCCCATTAGAATACGTTTGGTCGATTGATGAAATGACATTTAGTGTATCACAATTCTCTCACTAGATGTCACCTGAAAACACGTGACTTATAAATTGTCTAAACAACCGCCAAAATGAAAATTCTCACAATGTTTACTCCCAATATGGAGCATATAATCTCGTAAAGGAAGAGTTTTTTCTACGAGAACGGTTTGTAACTTAGTCTCTTTATCCATATTTTCCGACGAGAGTTAGTGATTAACTAATCGCTTTCGTTATGTCTCGCTTATTTTAGGATTGGAAAGGTGGGAAGGGAATTTTTCGAACATCACAAACGCTTATGTCTTCGAACGTGAATCGATTGAGCTCGATTGCTACTCGAGTCCGTGAGATACGCAACAGAAGCCAACGAATTTGATCACTAAGCCACTTATCTGGCAAATAATGTTACCGGTCTACATGACTACTGTAAGAGAATCACTCATACCGTCTGAATATAATAACTGAGGGGGGAGGGGGGTCATATGCATTGAGGTCTAGAAGTGTGAACAATAAAATTTGTGCTCAAAATTAGTAAACTAGATAAGCGTACTCTGTGTATTTTTATGAGATTCTTAATATTTTACTCGCAGAAATCATCACCATGGGTACCATCAAGTATCCAAATTAAATATTGTTGACAAAACACATCAATTATAATAAAAAGTTTTCTTTGCAGAAAAAAAGCATTTTTTCAGCCCTCCATCGTACAATCAAAAATCAATTTAATTACTATTAGACTTTGATCAAGTTAACTTTTATTTTTACTACTGATTATTATAGATTTGTACTATATGATCTTTGTAATAATAGCGGAAAGTAATTTTTATACAAATATTGTTATTAAAGTTTTTCTATTTCAACCACTGTCAAGCAGTGGTGGATCCAGAAATTTTCAAAAGAGGGGGCCATTCGATTTGAAAATAAACATGATACATAAATAATACATTAAAAAATAGATGATTTTAAAATAATATATCTATATAAAAATAGTCAATACCAAATTAAGTATGTATTCTATAAAACATAGTAAGCTAAACAATTTAAGAGCACGTTTCACAATAAAATTTTAATTAATTAGAGAAATGAAAAATAAATTATTCTAAGGGGGGGGGGGGGGGCATGGCCTCTATGGCCACATCCTTGGATCCGCCAATGCCGTCAAGTGACAGATGAAAAAGTCTATTGCAAGCTTACGTGACTTTTTATTTACCCTTTTAGCACAAAACCAACGGAAAATAATAATATATTAATTTATGAAAGTCGTCGTTTAAATGTACACTATTTCTAAACGGGTTGAACGAATACTCCTATTGAATATGGTCAAACAAGAAATTCTTTTGTGTGTGTTGGAAGGTCATTTTTACCCACGCTGCTTGAATGAATGGATCTTATCATCTGCCCCATACATGACGTAATCAACGATTACATACTAACTAGAATATGAAAAAATGTACGAATTAAAAACTATTTATGAGCCTCTAATTAGAGCACTGGAATCGTTCCTTTTTGGAGAATAATGACTTATTATTATAATTGAAGAAAAATACATACCAGGTTCAACGATGATACTATTGTATACAATTTAATGACCCTAAGACAAACTCATATGTTAATAAGACTAAATATAGCACGGTGAATCAAAAAATCCTTATTTTTTTTGTACATTTTCCGTTCCTAATGTAGAGCATATCATATGGACACATAATAGAACACCTCAACAGAATCGCACTAATGGGATTTGATTTTTATTCTGTCTTACTATTTCTTTTTTTCAGAGTAAGAAAAAATACAAAGGTGAGTCAAAGATTAAGTTAGCTAATCACTCTTACTATGCCTCATTTTTAGGGGATATATAAATTACTGACGTCCATATATCTGAATATAAATTTAAAAAAACTTATGTATAGTTAATTCACAAAACTGTCGTGATATTTGAAGTCGTAGACACCGCCATCTCAAACCACGGCGTTGGTCACTTGGATATGAGGGAATTATTTGCAAACACGGCTTCATTGCAAAGTGGTTAAAAAATGAAACTTGAATTTTATTTTGAAAAAAAATATACATTTTAAAAGTATTTTTAGTTTTACATTACTTTGTTATGATATTTTTTATTTAATCAAGCCATGTATGTGGCCAATTTCTAAAAATACTTTCAAAATATATTTTTATCTACTAAATACGTTCATGTTCATGTTTTAACAATTTTGGAGTGAGCCAGGTTTGCAAATAATAGCCTCGTACGAGACTTGCATTAAAAAATAATTAAACACATTGATTCATTGAATTTGAATTAATAGGGTGAAAACAAAATTTCAGTGAAAAAAGGACGATGAGCTGTTCAAATATTTTTGCCCAATACGTGATTAAGTACATAAAAAATATTACTAAGAGATCACATTGTGTGATGCGAGAAATATAAAGTAATCTACATGCCATGTAAAAGGACTTGAATAGAAACTTGAATTCAGAGCTTTCTTTACCAAGAGAGGTGCAAAGAACTTGGTGTGAACAATTGAAGAAAGACAGTATTTATCTATTTACCAAAAAAATGTATACTATTTAACTTTCAATGGTTGCTAAGCAATTAGTCTTTGTCACTTGTGTTTGTTTATGATAGATGAATTATTATATTATTGTAGTTATTTAACTGAAGATTTATTATTAACAAGCGATCATGATCGATATTTCATAGTCTATCTAATAAAACGCTAAGCCGATTCACGTTTGTAAATGGTGTATAAAATGATTCGTCCGGGAAATGGCGTGGAAGTAATTTGTTTTCTGAATCGAATCAACGAATCTGAGTCGAAACACAAAAGAGTTCGCGCCTCATTTCGAGATGTTCCATTTCCATTCCACGCTAAGAGATTTTTTTAATTTGTGCGGAGCTATTCTCACGGTGTTACGAAATGCTGTAATTGATCCAATGGCGCACGAATCCTCTCAATGATACTTTCGAATGATCAAGATTTGATTCATCATAAAACAACCATGTCTATTTCTGATGTAATAAAGCATATGGATTGATAGAGTATCTAGAAATAAGTTGTCTTATAAGTGAACTTGTACGTCACTTTTTCGGAGAAGACAGGGATGCAAGAATGTAGTTGGGAAAGGAACAAATCGGGTATTTCTGTATCGTATTTCTTTATATTATTATACCAGTGATGGGCTTCCAATACGTTAACAATGGGTTCATCTAATCCCAAAGCAATTCTCTGTGTTCTGGGGAACGAGGGAATTTTTCTACCACTCCTAGACACTTATATGCAATACTTAAATAAGCAATAATTTTTACTTAATACACTTATAACATATATAAATATAGAATTTACTGTAAACTTATCATGTAAATGGCTAAAAATGTACTTATATATTGAAGCTGTCGTAGATTATATATACGTCAGAAATTGCAGTTATATACTTATTTGATCAGAGAATATTGTTTTCTTTTAAATTAACAAATAACTCGCCGGTCTTCGTAAAATTTAGCAAGGGGCTCGCACGAGCCCTTCCGAGCCCCCTCCAGCCCACCCTTGCATTATACACAAAATAACATAACATATCAATAGCTCTATTGTGTAATACGCTTTTACAGTAATATATATAACACTTTAGCATAAATAAATAGTTAATTATAGTCTTAGGACGCCAATGCTCAAATCAACTTACTCTCAATTCCATGAAGTGCAGATAAAACAAAACCATTTGAACCGTTTGGATCTATTTAAATTGATTGTAAATTTATTTTGATCAAAACACATGGTTACCATGAAATTATTTTATTTAAATGGTAGCTGTAACTAATAATCTGTAATTAGTAAATTGACAAAATAAATAGAATCAATCAAAGTCGATTTAATTTAGTAAATGAGTCGCCCTACGATGTTACTATAGCGTTAAGAATAAATTAATATTTACCGCACTGCAGCAATATTTACATATTTCTGGTTATTTTTTTTCACGGGGGTACAAATTTTGGCTGTTTAAAGCTTTACATGGGGAAAATAATTAATCAAAACCATTTACACATACTATCAATAAAAACAAGTGTTAAACTATTATCAGAAATTATTCGTCATGCGACTGATTTCGTTGTAGTTGTAAATTTATAAATTTATTTAAAATAATTTATGTAGTAGTAATACAATACAGGAAAAATGAAAATCGTGGTGATTTTTTCATTGGAACAGATAACGTACGAAGGTTTGGAAAAATGTTTTTCCTTAGAACACCTACGTTATTATTGCTAACACAAAATGGACATCGCTATAGAAGATTTTGTTTCATAATTATGCATATGAGACATATTTTTTTAAATGTATTATGAAATAAATAACTTATTAAATAAATAAAATCATTATTACTGTAAATGGAAAAAATTACAAGAACGATTATTAATAAAACGTTTCATCTCAAATGAATCAACGTTATGCTTAGGGATCGCAATGCTGGTATAACCGAAATCGGGATTTAAGTATTTCAGCTGTTTTTCCAACGTTAAAGATGATGATAATTCAAAATACCAAATGACTGTTCAATCAACAGACGCGGTATCTAAAAGAACTTTTCTGCAGCTGAATTAGTTTGCACGAAGATTTGATTAATTGATGAAACCAACTTTTTTAATGTCATATTTTATTTAACATCAAGTATCAAAAAATAAATGTTGAGTTATTCTTCCAGTATTGTAGTATAATTTGGCCATATTTTGTTTCAACCACGTTCACTCTCAATATGGATAAGATAAATTTTTATCCATGCCCGCTTCAAATGTGGAGCAATTGACCTCCAAATAGAGTTATCTCAACATAATTTATTTTCTCTCATTTTTTATGAGAACTTTAGGGATAGAATGATAGGTCTAAGATAGGACAATTGGTTAACGAATCGTTCTTGCTACGCCTTGTTTTTTTGATGTTGGAAGGTTGGGAGGGAAAATTTAGACATCACAAACACCCATGCCTTCGAACAGAAATCGATTGAAAAAGGGCTGTTCGTACAGTGACTTGAACCTGTGAGATCTGTCACGAAAGTTAACGACGTTGACTGATAAATATAACGACCGTGGAAAGGAAAAAAGACGTAACCCACAGATTATTAAAAACAACTTTTTTCGATAATCATAATGTATACAACTTGATACACGTTCTATCAAAATAATGTAAGCTGCAAATGGCGAATTAGTATCTAAATTTAATTTTTAAGTTAGAAAAAGTTTAATCTGTCAAAATGGCAAACAGTAAAATAGACTTAAAAAGGCTATTCTTAAAAAATTTATCAAATTATTATGTCAATTAAATGCCAGTTTACAATTATTCGTACATTTCAAGTTTGTGTATATTACATAATTTGCCTATGGCCCAAAATCATCATAACAGGTTTTTTGCGTCTCCTGTAACACTTTGGTATCTGTAGGTTAAGTTCTTTTTCCTTTCCACAGTCGATTTGTTACAACAAAACCGTCGAGATGAGAAATAATGAAGTAAGTAATAACTGCAAAAACTCGAAAAAAATACTAGCTTCTACTATTTTCATAGCATCAAAGTGTTGGGAGAGAGTTCTTAGCATAACAGTCACATAAATGATACCTTGACAAAAATAAACAAATCGATAAAAAAAAACAATTTTTAAATCTGTCTGCATTGGGATTAAGGTCCGTTAGCATCGTAGCCAACGACGTTGACCACTCTGCTAGTGGCCGACTATTATTGTAGTACCGGTATTAAATATGTAATACCGAATAACTGATATTGGTATATTTGAGTGGTATAGCTATCCCTAGTCATGTCACATTAATGAGTTGCCGCGTCGTGACACGCCAGCAGACATTTCTAAATTCCATTTCATCCTTTCTGTGCCTTTACAAATTATAACATTGTGATTATAAATCTAACAATTAACTTTTTGTTGCATAAATACAACCAGTGGCGGCCGGTCAATGTGGCATTGGATCAATGCACCCATTTTATATATATTTCATGAAATAATATTCAAAGATAATAGACAATAAATACATGAAGAATTTAAAATGAGTGAATGGTATAAATGTTATGTTTGAGTATTATTTCATGAAATATAACCGCTCTTGTATATACAAGGAGTGCATTGATCCAATGCCAAATTGACCAGCCGCTACTGAATACAGCTACTGCTCTATTAAGCAAAGGTATTTTATTTTGATTTTACAGCAAAAAACGTGTTACTATCAAAAAACTATGAATGGTTCGAAACTTCGAATCGATATTTGTGTATTTGTATTCAAGTGATGTTTTCATTCTTTCTGATACACACTGTATCCTTAAGTCAGGGCGAATTTTTTTTCTTTATCCTTAGACCCTGTTAGAATTGTTGACCGATCGGCAAACAACCAGTGCTCGTTTAAAGTACTTCCGTTGAATTGTTGTATTATACTTCGCATTGGTAGCGAAATCAACACCGTTAATACTAAAAAAATATTTGATATAAGATATTCCCTGTAAATAATTAATAACACAGAAAAATACATTCGGGAATCAATCGAGCGGACAAGCAGGAAACGCATTTTTCTCCCACAATAAAACATTATTTTATTTGCTCGATATAACATTTTCGATAGATTTGACATTAATTTTGTAAGAAATTATTTTTAATATAAAATTGGTTGAGTAACTAAATATGACAAGTCATCGGTTTCTTTGCGAAGCATCTTTAAACAACTATAAATATATTATTTCAAATAATATAGTATATGCTACGTAGTAATATGAGATTCGGTAGTTTTTCTTTGTTTATTAGTTGTATGTATAATATGATTATTTAACATTTTTTTTAAATATGAATATAGTTGACTCGCGTTTCACTATATATATTCTAAAACTTCTTTAAATTCCCTGAATAATAAGTACTGAAGTCTACAAAGATAATGATACCGTAAACTAAATTCATAACAATATATAATTATAATATTATATTTTGCGTAAGGTCGGAGGACTTTTGAATTAAAACAGTTTCGTACTTCTAATTGTAAGTTTAATTAATTTTCTTAACTCAATTTAAATACAATATGAATATACGTTTCTATTATATATCGACTGTGGAAAGGAAAAAATACGTAACTCACACATATCAAATTTTACAAGAGACACAACAAATAAATTTTGATGATTTTGGGCCAGAAGCAAATTATGAAATATACACAACCTTGAAATGCATGCAGACTGATGAACATTTTTTTAATTGTCTTTATCTAATATTAATTTAATTAATTTATAAAACAACCTTTTTTCATGATCGCAATTTTCGCAGGCCCTTATTTTTTCAAACTTAAAAGCTAAATTCAGATACTTATTCACCATTTTCAGCTAACATCATGTTAATAGAATGTGTATCAAGTTGTATAAATTGTGATTATCGAAAAATGTGTGGGTTACGTGCTTTTTCCTTTCCACAGTCGATATGAAGAACTGGCCCTCTGCAGTAAGGCATAATCCAGGAAGAATAATTATGTTATCTCGTATATACAATGGTAAAGTAAGAGGCGTATGCGGATGGATCATTAGGTTTCCCTGCCCTGTTCAGCCAGTTTAATGGTAACCTGGTAAGGATGGAGAAGAAGTTAACAATAATTGTATCATGTGTAAATAATTGCTTTTGATTGAAATTAAAATTTAAAAAAAAATGATAAATATTGAAATCTATTTATTTATGTGCTCGCTGCCTTATTTTGCGAAATATTTATTTTGGTCCGATTAGCGGTATATTTATAATGATTGTTTTTTTTATAAATTTCGAATTTACACATTGACAAGCTTAACTTCTCTTCCAGAGATGTAAGCATAAGTTGTTGTGGTAGAGTTGGTACTCAGTAAAGACAACTTTCGATTGCATCCACATCTTATTTTTTGAGTAAGCAGGATAATGACCCTGAATTTTACTCATTTATTACCAATATGTTTGTAAATATATGAAAATGTAGATGTGGACATTTTAGCGCCGTTATACTGGAATGCGTCGCAAAAAGATACCATTCGGTCTCGTATGTAAAGTATTTTTTTTATTGACGTGCTAATTTTAAAAATATATACATCTAGCTTTAGGTAAAAGCTAAGGTATCCAATCCCGGATCCTTTTTCTAATCCCGGGATTTCAAGATTGACTAATTTTCAATAGTTATATTTTCCGGGATATGGCACTTAACGTAAAATCGTGTATAATTTGAAAGTTTTTGTAAGTCGTTTTTTTTTTAGCCCAGCGAGGAATTTGAAATCCTCGATTTGATATACTTTTCTCCAGATTATCTCCGAAACTCGTTATTTTTTAGCTCACCGAGAAATTTGAAATCCTCGATTTGCTATAATTTTTCCCATGATTATTTCCGAAACTCGATTTTCAGCTCTTCCAATTCCAAAATTGAAATAATTTTCGGGATTTTCTCAAAATTTCTTAATCCAAAAATCCCGAGATCTCGGCCATATCAGTTCCGGGATAAGAAAATTGGACGGGATCCCGGATCCTGAGATTGGATGCCCTAGTTTTAGCCAACAATGGTTATCAAGCTACCCGTAGTTTCAGTATATATTAAAAAATCAAAAAATTCTCTTTTATAAAATATCGTATTATTAAATTCAACGACACCCCCTTCTTTAAGAAAATGTTTGATTTCGTCTTATTTCTTGTACATCTATGATCGTTTATTAGTCAGTCGTTTACAGATGATAAAGATTGCACGTGGACGAATTTTTGTTGTTGGCAATCAATATTAAATATATCATGTTATGTTTCTTCCTGTCTGCCTGTCTTGTGTGTAAATAAAAACTTTTTTATTACTTGTTTCAAGAGGTGAGAGTTTCTTTGTATGCTGGACTCAGTCAAGGGCTTGTGTGCCAAAATTGACCGTTATAATGTAAATCTCTTATTGGTTCTCTTCTAGACATTGTAGGAAGATTCATTCGTATGTACTAATCTCGTTGTGCAACGTTTAGCAATCGACCCACGTGCTCGTCGCTTTGTTATTTGAACAGTTATATCAAAAACAGAGATGTAGCTGAATTTATAAATTTAAGTATGAAATAAAGAGTAATTTACGTTTTATTAAACTCAAAGTGATAAGACTATGTTATTTCATATCAGAGACATGATCTCAACAAGAAAAATATTTTTTCAAGCTGAATTAATCATGTGCTAAACTTCTAAGTGAAAAGCTGAATATATTCGTGTCATTAATATTTATAAATAAAATCGTTTTTGAATAACCTAAAAGACTGCTATAAAAAAGGTGCACTTATTAAAACATTAATTACGATGAACACAAATACAGATTCTTCTCCTACCCCTATCTTTTACCTTATACCCAGTGGCAGATTAATCACTTTGGAGGCCCCAGGCAAATACATCTTGGAGGCCCTGTTTTTCGAATGACTTAAAAGTGCTGCAAAACTCTCAAAATAATAATTAATTTTGAAAATTTAAATTAAAATATAATAATGATGCTATCTTTGAGGCCCCAAGTTTTGGAGGCCCCAAGATTTATTTTATATTTTAAATGAGCTCAATTATTTATTTAAAAAAAAACTTGTAAATTATTCCACATTATTTATCAATTTACCTTCGAAAGCATAGTTGTTTGTGATGTCTAAATATTCTTTCTAACCTTTCCTTATCCATCAAAACAGTACTTTACATACTTTGTTGTCGGTTATTTATGTACACTTTTATTTATCTATGGTAGAAATGGATTTGTAGAAAAATATCATTGTACAAAAATGGCACACAGAGTATGTTTGAATATTTTAAATCACTTCTCATTTCTCAACACTTTATTTCCCGGTCCGGATCTGGCGAACGAAGCCGCAGGCGAGCGTGACTTTGGCTATTTTGAAGAGAGATTGCTCTCGCGTTTCGGTCTTAGTACCAGCTCTGCAACCATTTCAAGTGAATGAACGACTGGCGTTTCAACAACTCTAATTTATCAAAGTAATTTTTATTAATGGGTCAAATCCTTTTATATAATATTTCAGTCAAAAAATATTTAAATTCGTAAAAAAAATAATTTATGACCTCGGTGACGTAATACTTATACTTTAATCAAAAAATTTAACAACGTTCCACCACACGAAGACTTATAAATGAAAATTATGTTCAAAGGCATTGATGTTTGTAACTATTACATTCCTCACCACCCCTCCGATTCTAGATTCGGTTATTCCAGGGGTGGGGAACCGTTTCTTCTCTAAAGGCCGCAGTAAACATTGACTAGGGAATCTTTGGCCAGAAAAAAAATCATACCAATTTGTGACATCGAATATTCCAAGAATTTACGGATTTACCCAAATTAGTAGCGTGGCACCTTTTTTTTTAAAGTCTTCCAGGCATTTTCAAATCCAAAATCTACGAATTTACAAAAATTTACAGAATTGGCCAAAAGGTCGCACCGGGGTAGCCAAAATGCTGCAGGTTCCCCCCGCCTGGGTTATTCTATTAATTATGCCCTTGAATAATTCTTCGATCATCAATTTATGACGCTGGATGATTAAAATCAACTAGTGGGGTAGAATAACTTCTCTTGAGATGATCCACAAATGAGGCAGACGTAGTTGAGAACAAAATGGTTAATCTTAACCATCTTATGGATTATTAACTGAGACTTGAGATTAGTTAAAAACGTGAAGATAGTTCTTTAAGTAATGTAGTAGAACATATGCCATAATAAGTTTTACAAAAGGTGGATAAATAAAGTAAATTATTTCTTGTGAAAATGTTTTTTTCCATAAAAATCGTTAAATCTATGAATAAGAGAAAGATGCACTTAATAAGCTGGACGATACACATTAAGTTGAAGCGATAAACTAAATTATTGCGTTTTATGACAGAAATTGTTATTAATATAAATAAATAAATTCAAACTTAATTAATCAAGCCAATGAAATCGGCATAAATAATTTCTATTTCGCCATTAAATTAAAATAAACAATATTGGTGTTGAAATAAAATTTAAACGGCTTAATTTACTTTGGTGATAATTCGTTTCGAAACCGAACGAAAAACGCTGTTTTCTAAAAAACAATCCGGTTGATTTTGCATTGTTTTTATCGTTGATAATAATATCGAAGCGGATGTTTTCGCAGCGAATTTATTTAAAATACGATTTAAAAAAATCTTTTAATGGTTGGTGTTTTTGTAATATTTCATTTGTGCACAAATTGGTCCCACTAAAGTTATCTCTACGTGTTTTTTTAGGGTAAATTAATTGAGAAAAATATGTCGTCAACTAAAACCGTTTATATTATATATGATGTTATAGAATGTACGATATTTTACTCTCCCTGTGTAATAAAATTTCTTGTACGGCTGATGGAAGGCATTGAAAATAGTACAATGTATTTGGATAGAAATCTTTATATCAATGTATTAACAGGCCAATCCGTTGATTCAAACCCTTGACTTCGTAAACGAATATGATAAAAGCCTTGCGCAGCGAGGTCTTACTCAATCATGAAAGTATCTTGTCAAATTATCAGTCAGAAAGTTATTCAATGAAATGCTAAATTAAAATAAAACATACATTTTTATAAATTACTAGCCGGTTCCCGGCAAGCGTTGCAATGCCTCTCAAAGAAAGAAAGTGTTTGTGTTTTAATTGGGTTTATTGAAGTACATGTTTTCTTTTATTTTATGTTTCTTGCCGATTGTCTATGGTACGACACACGCGCCACCTACTGTAAGTTAATTTTACTATAGGCTTCGCGCAAGTGCAAGCATACGTTGTCAAAATGAACTGTATGACAGACATATAAACATTCATTTTTATATATAAGACCTACTGTAAGTTAATTTTACTATGCCTATAACCTTTCCGAAAGTGCAAGCAAAAAGTTTGTCAAAGTTTTATTGGAATCGGATGAGCGGTGTGGCAACGCATACAATACGAGCAAACAAACATTCATCTTTATATATTAGTGATTCGTCATAAATTAAATGCCAGTATTTTCAGTATCATTTTACCATCAAAGTATAACGTCGAGGGAGTTGTGCTTATTTTCACAATTGTTACCTCAAACTTTTGTCTAAGTCTTAAATAATATTTAATTTTACTTATGTACATTGTTAAAAACAATTATTCACTTGAAAATAGTTCTTGTTAAAGTGAAGGTAATCCAAATGTCCGGGAAGAAGGGTCTCGTAGACCTAGGGTTATATATTTGACATGCTTCCTCTGACGCCTTTCCGACCGTACATGAGTGACCGACAATATTCGACAATACTTTAACTTGACCCTACTACAAAAATAAAATATCTTAACATTTCAGAATACAATTATTATTCCAATATTGCTTATTATATATTGAAGTAAGTTTAGGTTAGGCTAAATCAGAAAAATATGGAATTTGTACTTCATTACTTCTATCATAATATTGTAAGGAATCCATTGTCTAAAATAAGACATCTGCCACTTTGGACTAAGTATTCTGTATTCAGGTTTTATGAGACAGTTATGAATTTAAATAGCGTCAATGGGAAAGTAAACCGTCGATCAGCCCAGAAGCCTTTTCACGGACAAGTCAATTATGCTACGGCGCATGAGAATTTTCGAAAAACGTCATTAATGCATGACAATCATTATTACTGACTGGAGATGATTCAAACGTAAACGTGACTTATTTTTTTGATAGAAATATCTATGCTCAACTGAGCTTTTGTATAAACATAATAGTTTCAGTAATATAATACTTATAATGACGTCATTTATATTTGATTTTACAACAGTTTAAAGGAAAGCTTTTGATAGTTTTGTTGATATATCATTTTGAATAAAGTTCATTTAAATTAACATTGATTATTCCACGTATTGTGTTACTAACTGTGACACGTGTTTCGCCTCTTTCAGAGGCATCTTCAGACTAACTATCGCAAAGTTTGCTTAAGTAATGAAGCAAGATTGATTCTAACATTTTAAAATTATGAAATTACAAAATGGAGTTTGGGTTTTTTCCTTTTAAAAGGAGCAAGGAGGGGGGTGTAGAATCGAAATAAAGCAAACAAATAATGATAATAATGAGTTGCAATCAATCAGATTGAGATTTTTCCTTTTTAAGGGAAGCAAAGAAGGGATTATAAAAATCGAAACAAAGCAAATAAATATAATCATACTACTAATGACGTTAAACATTTCAAACTATTAAACTAATTAGCTGCAATCAATCAGATAGGTTGGTGATTACTCTATTAATTGGAAACAATGTGAGTAGTGGCAAACCACCTGTCCTATTTAGAATATTATTTAATAATATTTCTTTTTTGTTAAGAGTTTTATTAATTTCTAAAAATTCTAAGCTATTCATCTTTAAAACCTTTTTATTTAATTAAATTAAATTAATTAAATTAAATAAGTTAATCAAAATTTTCTATTAAAATGAACTTCCACAAAGTTACCACCGAAGCCATCGAAAGTATTACCCTATGTTTATAAATGTAAATGGCCAAACATGTACTACTGTATATTGAAGCTGTCGTAGATAATATATACGACAGAAATTGAAGTTATATACTAATTTGATCTCAAAATATTGTTTTCTCTTAAATTAACAAGGGTCTCGCCGTCCTTAGTAAAATTTAACAAGGGGCTCGCTCCGAGCCACCTCTAGTCCACCCCTGATCCTGTAGTAATAAATAAATACATTGGTTCAAATGCTATTGTTTCTCACATAGTATATTAAATACACAGATTCAAATATATCTACATTTATACACCGATCTTAACTTCTGTATAAAGTATAAACAATATTTTTATTGATAGATATCTGGAGCCACACTTAATTAATTGGATGCACCCATTTGCCTGCAACTGAGCTATGACCAATTTGCCAAACAACATAAAATATTTTATCGTGAAATGGATAGATGTAGCTTAATGTGCATGAAAATTAGACCTGGATTTTAATCCATATCTTTATTTGAATCAAGTTGTAATAAACCAAACTATATATGAGGCACCGAGTTGCTAAACCCGCTTAAGTATTGAGTAAATCAAGGTTTAAGTGTTTTCAAAGTTATTTAATATCTCCTGGGATACAAATAAAACCTCTTTTTTTTTAAAAAAAAAGTCCATGTCCGCTCCCAATGTAGAGCATATGGCCTCCTAATGGAGGTATCTCAACATTAGTCATCTAAAAAAACTCCTTCCCCAAAACACCGAAAACTACTTTGAAATTAAGCGAGCCCTTGTTAACGTGTTGGCAGCCCACCGATGTTTGCAGGATTGTATCATTAACTATTTTTTTTTCTTAGTTCAGTACATACAGTTATCAAGCGACAGACACGAACAGAGATGATAAATCATCACATTTTCAAAACTGAATTATTACGGAATTCACTTTCTACGCATTTGTTGTTGCGAAAGGAATTGAGGTTATAAGGTAATCATAACGTAGTAAAGTAAAGAGAGTATATGGCTTCCTAATTGAGGCATTTAAACAGATTTATTTACGAGGAATGCTTGTTATTCAGTCAGCGGTGGGCTGCCAATACGTTTACAAGGGAGCTCGCTTTACATCAAAGCGATTCTCGGTGTTCTGGAGAAGCAATGAGCAATTTATCACTCCGATTGAATTACATGCAATACTTAAATAATCAATCGATTTTTACTTGGTGCACCTATTTCGTGTAACAATATCCAATTTACCGTAAACTTATTAATGTAAATGGCCAAAAATGTACTATTGTGTATACTGAAGCTGTTCTAGATAAAATATAAGTCAGAAATTGCAGTGGTGTACTCATTTGATCTGATAATATTGTAATAAAAATAATAAAACATTTTTAGTACTTTTTCCACATAAAATTTATTAGATCAGGACCGGTTTCGCTCATGATGAGCATTGTCAACTGATAAGAAAAACAATAAAACAGTGATATTTATACAAAAGTTAAGTGATAAAAACAAGGTATGACAAACAATTGGTATTACAACCTACCAAAAGAATTGAAGCAAAATACAAGGAAAATAAACTATAAATAAAAAGTTGAAGACCACTTAGCAATGAAACTATTATGACAAATCCAATTAGGTATGAATTATCATTACCAAAGTAAAAACCAACACTTAGTGTATATAATAAATAAATCTTAATGTCTGTCAACCAACCAATGCTCATCATGAGCGAAACCGGTCCTGATCTAATAAATTTTATGTGAAAAAGTACTAAAATGTTTTATTATTTTTATTATAATGCCATTCCACCAAGTATTGACAGTGAACACCTTAAAAGTGATTGATAATATTGTATTCTCTAAAATTAACAAGGAGCTCGCGCGAGCCCCTTCGAGCCCCCTCCAGCCCACCCATGTATTCAGTTGCTCAACCTCTCTTTTTTTCGAAGAGAGTAAGAATATAAGAATAAGCCTAGGACAGGATTAGTGATAAACCAATCGCTCTAGCTTTTTCCTGTTAATTTAAAGATTGATGGAATGGAATTCAGGTAATTTTTTTTAGTCAAGTACATAGGAGAAACTCTACATATTTTCTATCTAGCATAGTTTTTTCAATTGACTCTTTTAATGTGGAAAAAACATAATTTTCTTTCAATAAGAATTGAAACTTTTTCGCTAAGTGTAACTCCTAGGGAACGCAGATCGCAAACTAATTATGTGTCATCTCTTCAAAAACTTGAAATAGTGTATTAAATTTGAATCGTTCAAATTATGTACACTCACAAAAATTTTGTCACTAACGACCCGGGTTTCGACTTTCGGCATCTTCATGCGTTCATATGCACGGATGAACTTGAACTGAAAATTTATGTGAATGTACATAATTTGAACGATTTAAATTTAATATTGAAATTCCATCAAGCACCTTCAGTCGAAATTTTAAATAATAGTGCATTAAGTTTATGATTTGCTGAATGAAGATTGAAGGATCAATGAAAAATTCAAAAAGAAGGTTAAGGGATCAGTGTTAACCCTGCATATACATATCGACTGTGGGAAGGAAAAAAGACGTAACCCATAGCTTATTTTCGATAATCACAATGTTAAATTTACTTGATACACGTTCTATCAAAAGAATGTAAGCTGCAAATGCAGAATTAGTATCTTAATTTAGCTTTTAAGTTTGAAAAAAGATGGGCTTGTGAAAATTAAAACCAAGAAAAAAGATTGAAAAAAAGGTTTTTACTACACAATTTCTTAAATTAATATCAGATTATGTCAATTAAACACCAGTTTAGAAGTCTCCGTGCACTTCAACGTTGTGTATATTTCATAATTTGCATATGGCCGAAAATCATCAACATACGTTTTTTTTTTGCCTCCTGTAAAATTTGATATGTGTGGGTTACGTCCTCTTTCCTTTCCTCAGTCGATATATATACGTGGACTATGAAACAATTACAACAGGTAATTTCGTAGGGATAAAACATCCCTTTAAAAATCATACATAAACCGACCGAGCAAGAAACGAATACAAAAATCTAAATGGTAATAATATTCACGCAGTGTTGGTCATGCTATCGTGCCAGAATGGTTACGCGGTGTTTTTAATTAGCCTATTAAACTAATTTTAATAAATAAATAATAATATTGCTTAGGTTTTAGATCATGGTTAGCATTCGTATGAAATATTCATGATTATATGATGATATTGCAACGGTTTTATGTAAATTTTTATTTGGTCTGTCCGGTTTCAGTGCGTAAAAAAAAATATTTTAAAAAAATCATTAGTGGATTAGTTACTAAGGCTAAATACACAGTTCTCTGAAGGGTAGTATGAATTGGGTGCCATGTACAATAGTTGTAAATGTCATTCGTGAGAATAATTAATCCCAACTATTCACTTGGTAAAGACTTTATCGTTTTAGACCGAGAGCAGTTTTGCTCGACGACCCACCATAGATTTTATGTTTCATCTAAAATGAATAAACTATTTAAGAACGAACTTAGCCTCTCTAAAATTACTCTCTTTGGTTGACTTCCTTTTGTACTGTATGTGTATATGCATGTATGCGCATGTGTGCGTATATGTATGGATATAGTATAAAGGGAAGCATATAGAATGTGATTCGCAAATTAATGCATATGGAGTCCCCGAGAACTGGCTTCACTACAGATTTCGTACCTCTGTAGCGATCACACCCTTCTGTCAGCACCGATTGCAAGGGAATACAGTTTTCCAAAACATTAGCGATGAAGAAGACTCGAAGAAATTTGACGCTAACGCGCCCTGGTGCTTAAGGCGCCATAAATTAGACATCCAAAAAAAGGCTGCCAAATAAATTTTGCTGCAACATTATTGGTAATCCTAACCCAACGATAAAAGAATTAATTGACGATAACATAGACCAGTGTCTCCTAAACTATGTTCCACGGAACACTGGTGTTCCGTGGGACCTAAATAGTTGTTCCGCGAAAATTTGGAATGGTATACGCTGCAACACATTTAAGCATCTCCTACTTCATATTTAAAATCGAGTGAATGTTTAAAACGTCAAATATCTAGGTATAGGCGGAGATTTTTAATCATTAAGAATTTCTTGAAGAATTTCTTCTCGGGACATTTCTGGCAAAATTTTGAACACGACTAACGTTGTTACGCTACGGAATACACCCTATAAAAAGAGTGTGAAGCCGTAGCGGGTGGTGGTGGGTACAACGTTGAGTACCCTAGGGAATTAAAAAAAAAAAAAAAATCATTAAGAGCTTTATTTACTCACGTTTTTATGTATCATGTTTTAAAAATAATTAATATAATAAATAGTGTAAAAATAAATATAATGAATTACCCGAGCTAAAAAATAAGCTGTGTTCCGGTAACATTTACAGATTTACGAAATGTTCCATTGCACATAGACTATCCTCATACATACAATCCTACGTACGAAAGATCTTTTTGCACAAGCCCCCCCCCCCCCAAACTCCCATTACCACCACTACTTATTTATTTTGTCTGGTTGACGACGTTGAACCCCGAAGAGATGAAAAGGAGACCGATCACAACTAATAAGGATCATACAGGCACTGTTGAAGAAGAAAAAAAAATAGAGCAAGAACTCTTCTATTTGTAAAATATTAAAGACACCAGCAGCTTAAAATACAATGTCTTTCCGTCAAAAATTGACAGTTGGACAAAAAATGAAAATTGTGTGCGGTAACTACTAAAATATAGGTAGATTTATAGATCAGATTTACTCGGCGGTTGTGTTAATGTGTAGGTCTCAGTGAAATAATTGAAATTGTTACGCATAGTGCCCGAATGATTGTATCATTATAGGAATATTTAGTTTTGATTTCAGACCTTATCAGGCATCATTAATCACAGGTTCTTGTGAAACGCCTTGAACGGTGACCTGGCATGTGGGCCTAGATGCGCCATATCACTCCCACGTGTACCACCAAATCCATTGAGACATAGATCACGTGTTTAAGGGACGTTCAATATAAGTATAACTGCGTAGAAACTGTATGAATCTTCAGATATATACATATCTATTATATATTGTCGCCTTCCAACCTACGACCCAATTTTTAATTGCCGGTAGAGTCTGAAATAACAATTGAAAAACTTTTTTAAGAAAGCTTTATTGTAAATTATTGAAAATCTTAAAAAAAAATCAAGCGGCCATGCGTCAAGTCGAAAAACATGTTATTACAGTGGCAATAATAAATTCGCCGCCTGCTGTGACCCAGTTGGTTAGAGCTTGCTCTACCGATCACGCAGGTCTGGGTTTGATTCCCGGTAAGATCACAGTGAATTTGAGAATTATTCAATTCAAAGTTGTGATTGAAGACTGGGTGTTTGTAATGTAAATTCACATTACTTCCTCCCCTCCCATCTTTCTGATCCTTCAATAACTGGGTGTAGCAATAGCGATTAGTCAACCACTAGTTCTGTTCTAGTGTTATCCTTCTTTCCCTACTACTCATTTTGAAAAAAGTGAGGTTGAGCGACTGATTAACAAACAGTTCTAGTAGAAAAAACTTTTGCTGAGATACCTCCATTAGGATGCCATATGCTCCACATTGGGAGCGGACTTGGATAAAAAAAAAATAATTATATATTTGCAGAGATTCAAAAGAGTGCAGTTAGTAATAGATACGCATAAAATATTATTTCTAGTCCAATCAGGGGTCTGTGCCCGAGTCGAAACGATTTTTGATTTTAATCATAGAATTATATTCACATTTAATTCTTGGTGAAAAGCCATTATATTAAAATAGTACACACACAGTAACATTTTTATGTACTATTTTTTTTATAAAATATCAGAACTGACTTCATTTATTTGTAATGATATTATTAATTATGTTATGAAAAATCCCTCTTGATAATCTGTTAAAATATCACTTATTATGGGTAAATATGACATTGAAAATTGCACTACTCAACAAAAGCATACACTGCAATGAAGCAGAATATGTTAGATAATGAAAAAAACCTAGAATATTTGATGTAGGTTTTGTCTCTCTTGATTTCTGTTATTTGCACCTTCATTTGAAACAAACTATCAGATGAAACTTAGTGATATAATATTTAACTTTCCTCGTTGAATCGAATAAACTGTAATATTATAACATTGCTCGTAATCAATCAATCGAATATTTCTTTTGGTTGTGTGTGGGAGATTTCGTTTAATGGCGACAAAATAACTAGCAAATAACTAGCAAATTATTAACAAAACCTTAATTAATTCTCAACCCAATCAATTCGTATAATGATTAAAAGTACCTAAAATAAGTTAGAAAGACCAAGGAATAACAATCAATACGAAAAAGAAAATTATACAGCTACAGCGCTGTACAACTTATGTCCTTGAAATATATCGATGGTGCTGAATGGTTTCATTTTGTGAGGTTTTCAATGTATTTTTTAGAAGGGGTAGCAATCACAGAATTATTGATTCTTTTAGAGTTGTCTTTCTACATCTTGGTATGAGTTTTTCTTCAAGTTTTCTCCGTATAGATACATAACTGCGTTTCCAAAAGAGTAAGTATAAAGTCATAATAAACAATCACATAAAAGAGTTTTAGTTTTTGGATAACAGATGGATATTATGGATATTTATTGAAGAATCAATGGAATGTAAATACACAAGATGCTATTATTCTGAGCAATGTTACATGAACTCTGATTACATTGGTCAATGATATGATAATATCATTGACCAATGTAATCGCGATAGCGTGAACAAAAAATAGTATGTAAATACAGTGTATGTAAAACTTCCTAAGGTTAAATTTATATATTTGTATATCGACTGTGGAAAGGAAAAAAGACATAACCCTCAGTTTTTTCAAAACAGCTTTTTTTCAATAATCACAACTTGATACACGCTCTATTAAAAGAATGTAAGCTGAAAATGACTAATTAGTTTATAAATTTAGCTTTCAAGTTTGAAAAAAATAGGGTCTGTCAAAAACAGGAAAAAATACTAAAAATATTCAATAAATATTAGATAAAATCAATTAAAAACCAATTTATCGTTCTCCAAGTACTTCAAGGTTGTGTATATTTCATAATTTGCCTTTGGCCGAAGAACACCTAAAAACGTTTTTCTGTCTCCTGTAAAATTTGGTGTGTGTGGGTGACGTCCTTTTTCCTTTCCACAGTCGTCGATATGTATATAAAAATGCCTAGGTAGCAAAGACTAAGAGTATGTATTATAACATGTTGTGAGTATATTTATCTAATGATAGAAATTAAGATGTCCGCATGGAATTATTGGAGGATAAGTTCAAGATATTAAGTATAATCTTCATTGACAAACTCTATGAACGATTCCACTTAAGGTTTGACTTTACTAAAATATCTTTCCGTAATATATATTATATTTTTAGATAACAGTGCTTACGTGTTCAAATCCTAGTGCAGGCATAAGATTTCAATCGATTTAAGTATTTGTGTTCGAAGCCACGAGAATGTTTGCAGTTTCTGAATTTCCCTCAACCCATATGATCTCTCAAGTTGAATATACAAGTAACAAGTAGTTATTGATGAAAACTTATTTTGGGATAATCTCAGGAGTATTTATGCTCAATATTGAAGAGTAAACATTGAACAGAAGTGTTAACTTCAAGCATTTTGATGTACCAATGTCTGATGTCCCATTTCGTCATTTTGCATTACGGTAACGCATAATGACGAAATGGACTTGCTTTAATAGAAAATTTAAATTAACTTTGATTATTCCACGTATCGTGTGTATCAATACGTGGAATAATCAAAGTTAATTTAAATTTTCTATTAAAATGAACTTCCACAAAGTTACCGCCGAAACCATCGAAAGGACTTGCTTTAATTATTACAAAATAGAAAATGTATAAACATCGATATCAATTTATTATTATTGTAATTGAAGAAGAAACTATTATGACCGCCAAGAGTCGAAACATATCACAAATGATTAAATTTATTGATACTACTGTATTTTGATAAATAAATCGTGAATTAGTTATTTACCTTTAAATTCTCTTAATAACCGTTAAGATTTACTGGAAGAATGATTATTACAATTTTGAAATAGTACCGCCAGGCATGACAATAAACTGTAAAGGTTATTTGAATAAAAATACGATTTGAAGGTACCTGTTAACCGTGTCGACAGCGATTAAATAAATAATAATATGCGGACCAATAGTTTGTCATACCTGATCGATCATTTCCTCGGTAAAAATAATTATTCTACTGTGAAGTTGGCACTGCTGAATTTAAAATACGACCACGAACATTTCGTCAAAAGATGTTTGCAAAATATTAATCAATTTAACAATAATTATTAAGGATTCAGGTACAATAGAAGAACAAAATCCTCTTCAAAAAATTATCAAGCTTTTGTGTTCAAAAGTTGAAGTGTGTCGAATAAACTCGTTTTTACCAATTATGCTGCCAATCACGAGTGCATGAATTCCTTATATAGATATCATCTTGACAAAAGTTATTTTTCTAGTACTAGCTGTTAGTCAGTTTACTAAATTTCTTCGGAAAGGCTGACGCAAGACAAATGAGATTAGGAGCTGTATAATAGTTTGCTAATCACTCTTGAGTTAAGTTAAAAAGGGTAGGTTGAACATGTTAACGTCATTAGATAAGAATAGATAAAACGATTAAAAGCTTAAATCGATGGCTGCCACAGACGAGATATCTCGTCAAATTTGTCAGGCTCAACTCACCCGAGACGAGCTATTTTGTCAAGAACTAATTAAATTAGTAGTTGCAAATTATAGCCGGCGTGCTAGGTAATTACTATTAATTATCTACGGCAGGTAAAAAGCTAATTTGCTATTCCACGACTGCGTAAATGAGTAGATGAAGCTAAATATAATTATAAATTTAAAACAGGGTTGGAGTACCACGTATGTGATTTAATCGATGGGAATATTTGAGAATATTATAAAAAAATAGGCAATTTTTTATTATTTTAAAGTAATAATTGAAAAAAGCAAGACCACTTCAAGTTAAAATTTTGACCGCTTAATATTTAATTTCAGACTCAACTTTAAAAGTGGGCTTGCTTTTAAAAATAAATAGTTCTATTTTGTAACCCCATTAATACACTTTTCAAAATTATTGTAAAACAGTTCAATTAATTTCATCTGACACCTAATTATAACATGTTTTAATATCAATTAAATATTGTCTGTTTTTTTTCACAGCTGGAACTAAAGTATTGACATAAAAAGAATTACATTGCCAATCTACAAGTGTAAAATAAAGCACGATGATATTTTGTATCTGTCTTATAAGTCAGAATTAAATATTTTATGTTGGTATATATCATATAAATAATGTACTGATGTACAAATATCCAATGTTGTAATAACTAGAATTCCAGTGGATCACAATACTTGCTATCATATATTTTTTTAACTCAATAAAATACTGTTCACTAAACTATTAAATAAACATTTATACCTCAATTATATCAAATATATTATAAGTAACATATATACGATACAATGTATTATCAAGCTTATGTTTAACGGAAATATGCGTGTTTAAAATAACATTCGTGTGACGAACTGTGTGACTAAGTATTCTCTTAACCTTTACGTAACCAGCAAACTATAATGATCGAATAATTTGAACATTATTCACTGAAAGGTTAAAAATAATTATTGCATTATTTTTCCGTTGTCTCAGTGCGCAAAGCAAATTCAAATAATTCAATTTTTATATTCACACTTGCCTGCTTAAAAAGGGCTACGGTATTAAATAATTCAGGGTCTTGAAGTCATTAAGGCGTTACGATAAAAACACAGTTATTTATTTTATCAATATTCATGAGAAATGTGTTTGCAAAATGGCGTGCTTTTTCAACCACAACGTGATGAAGAATGAGTAATTTTTTTTTTTATAACCATTATACAAATAAAATCGATAGTTCATTATTCCTCACTTAAATTAATCTGGGTAAAACAGATTATGCTGATAGTAGTATATTATGAAAGGCATTAGTTGACTCATAGAAACAAGCGGAGCATGTGTGAGAGAATGACATGTATTTGAAGTTTTTTCAGTAATTCATAACAATTTGATATAGCGTTTAAACAGAAATTGTATTACGAAAATTGTTTCTTATTCTGTCGTTCAAGATTTCTCTTTCCAAGGTGTTGGTATTAAGGTATGAAGGCTGGAAGAGGACTTGCTGTCACCTTATTGATCTCCATACGCCTCTATGAATTTGTATTCTGGTTATAGTTTAATTGCTTATGGGTTTTATATTTTGGCGAGGTCAACAATCAACATGAATTTATTTCTATCTGGTTTATTCAATAATATGTAATTCAAATATATTTCAAGGTGAAAAAAAATGTTTAACAATATATAGAAACAGTCAACCACGTGGAATGAGTGCATTATTATTTTCCCTCAGTCTTGAGATGGCGCTCTCCAAGCAAGTAACGTGGAATGCCCAGCTCTGAACAATGCTGCACGACCAGAACAGTTCCGGTCCGCTGGCCGGTTTCCGGTTCACTCCACACCCTCCATACCTTGCGCCTCATCAGGGGAACCTGTCTCCCACTTAGAACCACTTGTTTGACTTCAAATAATGCACTTGCAAAGGTGCACTTGTTCGTTATTTATTGCATCCCTATTGTAAACGTATTCAATAAGAAAATGTTTGCATAAAGTAAACAAGATTGAATATACTTTGACGTATAAGATAAATAATTTTGAGTAAATATAATTAAGTATTTTAGCACATAGTTCAAAATATACATACATATTAAAATGAACTATTTGGCTGATTCAACAGATGAAATATAAATCTCAATGGTGAAAAACCATAACATAAAAAAATACTTTTTGGCAATAATTCCTTTTTTAAATGATTGAGCAAGTCATATTCTCTTTCTATTTTTCTTTTAAGCACAACAGTGCATGGTTAAAAGACAGGTCTCGTGCAGCTCTGCATCGGACCAATAATATGAGGAATACATTTTTCTTTTGATCGCATTTTGTTATGGAAGGCGGCCGTGAAAATGCGACTGCATACATATAACGGGTGGTGGTGGGATAATCAACAACCAACTTGCTAAAGATCAGGACTGATTTCGCTCTTACAACTGTGAGTCTATAAAATGTCACAATACTTTTCAGATGAATGTAGTTGTTTTCAATAATAGAGACAAATACCGAAAATAAAATCGTTTAAATAGTAGTTTATACCGTTATTTACTTCACTTAGCGGGCTTCAATATTATTTGGAGTTGCGGTCGAGGGTTTGAATTACCTAATGTACACTTAAGTACTTATTTTACTTTAAAAGATTCGAATCCAATTGATTTGGTGTATGTGGCGTGTTTCACATTCACATTTCGGCCCATGTAATGAAACTTAGAGGGTAAAATTCGCTCACTACCTAGTTTATTACCGAATCCGCCCCTGAAAAGATAGATATGTTGAGCTACTTACTTGAAAGCAAAAAACCTTTAAAAACTATGTTTAAAATTTTTCGTTAGAAGTTATTATACCAGTTTTGCACCTTTGAGATCACAAATTAGTTGCTACATGGATAGAATAAATTGAAAAACCAAAAAATCTACACTGATTGTGGGGCAATATTATTGCTTATGTGCAGGTGTTATTTATTAGGAAAAATAATTACTCGTCTTTTTGTTGTTGGTATGGAAAACTCTAGAAAGAATGACCGAAATGAATAAAATACTTCCCAATCAGCGCGTTGCCAAGGGCAACAACCATAAATAATAATGCGTTTTTCGAGAAGAGCGATTCATAAAGACGCTTAAAGCCAGTATGTATATAAATATATTAGTACATTATTATGCCGTCATTCTTTGTCATTGGTGGAATATTACTTCATACCTTTCTTCGTTTTCTTTATCATATCATATTACAATTGTTTTTTTTTTAAAACCATGTCCGCTCCCAATGTGGAGCATATGGACTCCTAATGGAGTTTATCTCAACAGAAGTGTTTCTACGAGAACTGCTTGTTACTCAGTTGCTCAACCTCTCTTTTTCCAAAGAGAGTTGGGATAGAAGGATTGGGCTAGGACAGGATTAGTGGTAAGCTAATCGCTGTCGATGCGCCCCGTTCATAGGATGGGAAAGGTGAGAGGGGGGAATTCAAGACATCACATACATCCATGCCTTTGAACAGAAATTCATAAATCGATTGAAAAATCAATTTATAAAACTGTCTGTACCGGGATTTGAACCCGGGCCCTCTGTAGCCGAAGCCAACACTGTTGACCACTCGACCACACAGGCGACAATTGTATTTACTACGCTAAAATTGTTGGCAGTTGCCTAGGGGCGGCAATTCCCCAGGAGCGGCAAATGATAACATACATTTTTGAAATGCTTAAATATTTTTGACACACGAATTTGGCTTAGAATAAATATGATGCTATTTACTTGTATTTGGTTAAAAAAATATATTTTCAATAGTGATAATATTATATACAGTACTTACTTAACTTTACCTCAATTTTTTTCTTTAAATATGACTTTTACCGATGGCAATAGTAAGGGCGATATTTTAAATTGTGCCTAGGGCGGCACATAGCCTAGGAACATCACTGGTTAAATGCTATGGAATCTTCAAATATAATGATATACAACAGAAACTTTTAATATGTCAAAAGTCTAGAAATCTTTAATATTATATGTTTTTTGTAAATAATGTATGTTAAATGGTTTTATCACGGTAAAAATAAAATCACAATATGTCTTCACTATTATGCTTTCCACGGTAGTTCATTTTGATTTTCAAAAAATGATCTTTTATGAAATGCTCGCTTATTCGTCTTATCGTTCCAGATTTTTTCTGAAGACACGTTTGTTTGCACGAAAAATAAATTATTGATAAATATAAGTGCACTAGTAAAAAAGTGCATTTAGAGATAAATACAATATTATTCAAATCATTCTTTAACAATGCCACTTCTAAAAATGGTTTTAGCAGTAAATTGAGGTTTAACAATAAAGATTTACAGTAGTTGGTTCCGCAAAAAATCCAATGAAAAAGTGTAGCCATCGTTAAATATAAACATAAATGTTACCCGAAACGAGATGAGATATTTATATTTAGAACTGAGTGATTGCCATATTGTTGTACGAGAAATCAATTTGAAAGATGTCATTTGATTTTGTATCATCAAAAGTGTTGGTTTTAAGATAAAGTAATTTATTAGTTTTTTAATTAGGTATATTAGAATAAACCGTGAAAAATATGAAAGAATACATTTCATTGTAAAGATAATGAAAAATAAACGAATACATATCACGTAGATGTAATTTATCGACGTGTGTTTATTGGAGGTCGGTTTGCAAGTGTCACTTAATTTATTGTTTGATTGAGGAGGGACTTGTTCAATACAAGCATCCGTGATATAATAGTGGTATTTGTATTTGATTGATATATTATCACTGACAGATTTAATTATAAACACTTAATTCTTCTTCTTTTTTCCTATATGATGTAAATTTTTTTATTGTTAGAAATATAAATGTGTATAAATATAAATTTCAGAATCTTCATGGCTGTCGATTTCGTAAAAGTATACATACTACATGGAAGCAGTTGAAACTGTTAACTTAACATTAAGTTATTATCTTTAGTAATGTAGTATTTTAGATCACTTTGTTAACAATTTCAGAAATTATAATTATAATTTAGCTTTATTAATCTTTGATATTTTTTTAATTATACGTTAGATGTGTTAATTTTTTTAATTTTGTGTAATTATAAAATCACTTCTACTGTATTTTGAAAATTATTTTCAATGTCAATTGTAGTTAACACCTTTTCAATTCATTTTTTTTTTGTATCAGTTGATAACGGTCGCCATGAGCGAAACCGTTCGTGACCTTTTCAAATAAAGTGGAAATAAAGTACAAAGGAATATTGTGTTTTCTTTACATAAAACTTTTCCACAAAGTATTGACATTGAACACCCTAAAAGTAATATAAATGTGACATGCTTAAAGCCATGATTGATCAACATGCCAATTACAGTAGTATTCTGAAAATGTACATGTCAGAATTGCATTGTGAAAACACATGTAATTTTTATAGAAAAGCGTATAATTTTTTAATGCATTATACCAATTATTTTTTTTTTATTCTTTAAACTTCGACTCAAAAGTTAGAAAATCCTAAATACTCGAATAGAGCTAGGTGTAAATACTCGAATACCTCAAACGAAAATACTTATAAATGGAGACAGAAATCTGCCGATTTCTGTATTCTGTAATATGTTGACAAATTATTCCAATAGATCGCGGGTAATCGTATCGAAGGGATCGAGCCCCGAAGCTGAGATTCCTTTTTTGTCATGGGGGAAAGTTTCCCAAAGTGTGGTGCCGGCGGCGTTGGAGGTGCGTGCGAGAATTCCAGTAGCCCCACTGCGGCGCTAATGTATCACAATCACAATACTGACCGTCATGCGCGAAGTGATCGGAAACATTTTTATCATGCAGATTTTGTTGAAGTTAAGAGTCACATAATATGAAAAAAAAAATGAAATTAATCGTACATGAATCCTTCCGCTTAATCCTCATTAGTTAGCCTAAATCAGGGGTGGGCTGGAGAGGGCTCGTGTGGCCCCCTTCTCAAATTTAGCTTTTGCTGATGAGCTACTTGATAATTTAGGAAAAAAACAATATTCTCAGATTAAATCAGTACTTAAATGAAATTTATGATTTGCAATACGTGTAGATTAAACTTTTCCGCCACGGCGGATTACCAGTGTACGGATACACAGGATATTTAATATCACTTAAAAGAAATGATTGTCACATTCTCTTTTTTTCTTTCCATCTTTTTCTTTAAGCACAGCAGTGCATATTTAAAAGATAGGTCCCGTGCAGCTCTGTATCAGACCAAATAATTTAATTATTTTATTTTCATGATTTTAAGGCAGCCGTGAAAGTTCGGCTGCATACACATAACGGATGGTGAAGGGATACTCAACAACCATATGTACATATCGACTGTGGAAAGGAAAAAGGACGAAACCCACAGTTTTTTCAAAACAGCTTTTATTCGATAACCACAATGTATCAAACTTGATACACGTTCTGTCAAAAGGACGTAAGCTGCAAATGCCAAATAAGTATCTTAATTCAGCTTTTAAGATTGAAAAATGATGAGCTTGTGAAAATTTAAGCCAAAAAAAAGACTACTGAAAAACAGGTTTTTCTTAGACAATTTCTTTGATTAATATTAGAATATGTCAATTAAACACCAGTTTGGAAGTCTCCGTGCACTTCAAGGTTGTGTATATTTCATAATTTGCATATGGCCCAAAATCATAAAAACACGCTTTTTGTGCCTCCTGTAAAATTTTCTATGTGTGGGTTACGTCATTTTTAATTCCGCAGTTGATATATATTAGTTTCCAGGAAAAAACAACTTTTCAAAGCAATATAAAAATAAAATTATGCCAATATTAATGAAATAATAAAAATGCAGGCAAAGGGTGGCGGAACGCCATTCCACTGCGTTGCATGAGTGAAAAGCCCTGTATATATATATACTACGCCTGCTGTGGCCCGGTTGCTTAGAGCTTCCTCTACCGATCACGCAGGTCTGTGTTTGATTCCCGGTAAGATCATAGTGAATTTGAGAATTATTCAATTCAAAGTTGTGATCGAAGACTGGGTGTTTGTAATGTCAATTCACAATATTTCCTCTCCTCCCATCTTTCTGATCTTTCAACAACTGGGTGTAGCAATAGCGATTAGTTGAACACTTACCCTGTTCTGGTCTTATCCTTCTTTCCCTACATTGCAAAAAGTGAGGTTGAGCGACTGAGTAACCAACAGTTGTTGTAGAAAAAACTTTTGTTGAGATACCTCCATAAGGAAGCCATATGCTCCACATTAGGAGCAGACATGGATAAAAATATATATTTATACACTACACCCGGTTATTAAAGAATCGGAAGGGTTGGTAGGAAATTTTCAGACACCCCAAATCTTATGTAAATATTATTATGTACTTTCGAATAGACTTGTCACGTGCGCCAAACAAACCTTCTCATATTGTTCGTGTGTCGCGTGTGACGCGAGCCGCTGGTTGGGCACCTACGCTCATCGGTTGCTACCGTTGTGGACGGGCCATTGTAAAAAAGCTAATCGAAATATTCGGTAGCCGCGATGTAAATTGGGCATGCATCAATGGCTCTCTGTGAGAACGACCGGCGCCGCCCCCGCCCTCCGCCGCCCTGGTCGCCGGCAGCACGTCCCGGGTCTGGGACCTCGGCCTCGCCGCAAGATCAGGGGTCCCGTGACGCTACAAATTCTTCAGCACTCCGAGACGAACGGATCCTCGAGAATTCCTGGACATCTTTTCAAAAAGACTGAAAAGAACTTCGTCTTGTTTCACTTCTACGGCAAGATCGAATGTTATATTTCGATGTGCAGTAGGAGAACATATTATTAAATTTACGATACATAATTTAATCGAAAATAAGTGGCGTGTTAGAGTAAAATTGCTTTAATTATTTATAACATTATTATAAAAGTTTTCGTTTCCCTGAAAAGGTTAAGTGCTAAGGATACCCTTAGCTAATACTAACGAGTTAATAAACTCAAACTATAACTTTTATGTAGTATAATAACCGATTATTTCGATGTATTTAAATTGTGATAGTTAAGAAAATATAAAAGCCATACACTCTGCCACCTATAGCCGCAAAATTTTCTCAGTTATGGAGTGCAATACCGGTATTGCCAACATCGGGATTCCGGTATTTTTGCTTTTCAATACCGCTTTAAAAAATTAAAACATCTGGTATGTCGGTATTTTTTATTTATTTAAATAACAGTGTACCTTTATTTTGCCAGATTTTTTTCGTATTTTTTTTTTAATTCATGATCGCTCCTAATGTCGAGCATTTGGCCTCCTAATGGAGGTATCTCAACAGAAGTTTTTTTCTACGAGAACTGTTGGTTATTCAGTCGCTCAACCTCACTTTTTTTCAATGTAGGGAAAGAAGGATAAGACCAGAACAGGGTTAGTGTTCAACTAATCGCTATTGCTACACCCAGTTTTTGAAGGATCAGAGAGATGGGAGAAGAGAAAATAATGTGAATTGACATTACAAACACCCAGTCTTCGATCACAACATTGAATTGAATAATTCTCAAACCTCACCTTTTGTCTTCAAAGTGAGTAGTAGGGAAGGAAGGATAACGTTAGAACAGAACTAGTGGTTAACTTATCGCTATTGCTACCCAGTTATTAAAGGATTAGAAGGATGGGAAGAATTGACATCACAAACACCCAGTCTTAGGTCGCAACTTTGAATTGAATAATTTTTAAATTCACTTTGATCTTACCGGGAATCGAACCCAGACCTGTGTGATCGGTAGAGCAAGCTCTTACCAACTGGGCCACAGCAGGCGATATAAAAATACAATTCGATCTAACTTCTGATGGACTATTAATTTATTTTAAATTATTTTTTTGAAACCATGTGTACTCTTAATTTAATTTGTTTTAATAGTTTAAGTCAGTGGAAGGAAACCTGCGGCCTCTTAGCTACTCTGATGCGGCCTTTCGACTTGATCAAAATATTCACTTAGGTCAAAAAATTATACACAAGCGTTTGGAAAAGAGCGTAATCAACCCATCATATGTTCGACAGTCGAAAAAAAAGGGGGGTGTCAACGTTTTCTTAAATACGACGTTTCATTAAATAAATCCACGTATTTGAATGCAACTAAAATACATAAAAAAAATCGATTGAAAGAACAGATTTATCCAACTGGACTGTACTGTGGTTTGAATCCAATACAGTAATTTAACAATAAAAAGCCAGAAATTATTTGAAAATCATCACCAAAATTTGTGACAATTTTATAACTGTGAGAATTGAAATCGTTTATTGAACACGAATGGCTTGATTCAGACCAGTTTTGATTCCAGTAATTAAAAAATATAATAAAAGTATTTTATGACATTGCTGAACACGTGTTATTATTTTGGACCTCGCGTAATTGCAAAAAAAAAACATTATTATTTGACAAGTCACCATTTCCTTTGCGCCGAACGTTTGTTCTACGTATATTATTTTTCATTCATCTTTCGTTGTTCTGACCATAGTGCTATACGTGCGGAAATGTTTTTTTGTTTATTTGATTTACGAATGAAGTCTGGAAAATAATGCTGCATTGAATAATATAATGCGATAAAAAATGGCGAAGAAATGATTCAGAGGATTATTATTATTTTATTTAAAATAAACGTTTTTATATATATTGTATCATGCCATTATACTGTCAATATATTTTAATATTGAAGACCAGAGAGAGACTCAAAAATCAAAATGTTCTGTTTTAATAAATCTATGATGAGGTTCAATATTTTCTCTTTTAATTTTTCTTATAAATTCTTCTCCATGAATTTTAAAAAAATGAGAATTATCTTCAAACTTACTAACGTAAGGTTATTTTTAAATAAAAAAAAACATTTTCCTTTACAGTTATGCTTATGCGTTGAAGTTGAAAGATTATACGAGATATACTCGATGAGAATATTTGTAAGTTACATGAGATTAACTCAAGGATAATTTAAGTCACAAACACCCATATCTTAGATCTCAAATTTAAATTGAAAAAATCCAATTTTACATTGACCTTACCGGGAATCAGACTCAGACCCACGTGATCCACAGAGCAAGCTCTAACCAACTAGACCACAGCGGGCGACAAAATATTGACATTTCTATAAAGTACATAATAGATGTTAGGGCTTCTTTTTTCTACTGGACGGAGATAGGAGTTTTACAAACAATGATAGAACAAATGACAAATTAATTACTGGTGTTTTAAAATTTTTATCAAATAAGAAATAAATTTAACAGTGGTGAGCAATCTGTCACATCTAAAATGTTTATTATAAATGATTCATTACTGTTAATGATTTTATCGATTTAAATATTATAGAACATATCAGTGGAATAGCAAAATTATCAAGTCGGTCATATATCACGCATGAATGAATGTATATCAACAAAATGACTCAAATTTACTCCCCCTGAGGGATGACGCAGCGTTGTAAGACCGCGACTGGGTGGATGGAGTGTCACATAGCCTGCGAGGTCAGTGACTGACCTAGGAGGGCGGAAGATTGAGTAGATTGGACGAAAAAATGGTCGAACCGTCATAAGTCGAGGACTACCTGTATATTAAAGTTACCACGGAATGCTTTTTTTTTTTAAATACAACGATAGTTAAGAATCACAACTGCTATCCATTTTTTAAATTCCGCGGTTCTACTATTTAATTTTATTAATTTGTTACTAAAAACCAGAGCAGAGTCGTAGAGACGATTGCTTCTTCCTGAATTGTAATCTGAACTCTGACCATTAAAAAAAATAGTCTATTCATCATATTGGTTGTGTGAACTGATGACTTTCTGATCATTATAGTAACTGAAAGAATTTGATGGTATGCATAATATAATATATCGACTGTGGAAAGAAAAAAAGACGCAACACATAGTTTTTTTCGATAATCACAATGTATCGAACTTGATAAAAAATAGATGTTAGCTGCAAATGCCGAATTAGTATCTAAATTTAACTTTTAAGTTTGAAAAAAAGATGAGATTGTGAAAATTTAAACCAATAATGGAGACTGAAAAAAAGGTTTTTCCTAGAAAATTTCTTGAATAAATATTAGATTATGTCAATTAAACACCAGTTAAGAAGTCTCCGTGCACTTCAAGTTTGTGTATATTTCATAATTTGTATATAGCCCAAAATCATCAAAACACGTTTTTAGTGCCTCCTGTAAAATTTGCTATGTGTGAGTTAGGTCCTTTTTCCTTTCCACAATCGATATGTAAGTTAAACGGAACTGAAATTGAAAAAAAAGTCCGTCTCGGTAATTCGGATAAATTTAATATATCACATACATCCGTGCCTTCGGACAGAAATCTAATGATTATTTTTTCAGTCGAAACTGTTTGTATTGGAAGCCTGTGAGTATCACAACTGAAGCTAACGATGTTAAACATTTGACCGCGGATGCGACTATAAAAAAATCTAGCCTATATTTAAGTAGGAGTTCATATTAAATTTTCAATCTAACATTTTGGGTATCATAAATCCGCCATTGCTTGAATTATTCATAGTTGGATGCTCAGGAGTGGTTATTCTCGTAAATAATTAATGGATGACGAGTCAATCTGATACCATGCTGACGATGGTATCGCCTTGGAAGAAGCATCCATAGAGCACATGTACTTGGTATACATGAGTAGATATCGCATTGTACAAATCTCAGCTAGAATTCATAATTTCTGTGGAATTACTTGACGTAATATGGCATGACAGCCAGAGCGAAGCGAAGTTCCTCCTTCTTAGCCAGAACAAAGTTTGTTTGATCTAATAGATATACAAATAGTTCTTTTAAGACAAAGAGAGTATATGAATAACAACATATTTAAATAATTTAAATGTAGTTTCGTTGTGGTAGATAATTTTAAATATACCCTCAATTAATTTTGGTTATTATAATTCTTGTGTTATAAATGTCACGTCGTATCTTGATGTTCGGTGTGTTTGTAAAAATACATGGACTGTGTTAAGAATGGATTAACATAATTATGTTAACCGTATCCACTTTAAAGCATATTTACTTATTATTATTATGGTATTTAAAGAGTTCAATATTTAACCAGAGTTGTAAGTCGTTTAAATTATCTTTTCAGAGAGACAATAAAAAGAAAGACAGTATTATGTAATACGAGTGGGTGATTAATCTCTCTTGTTTCATTGTATTAGATAAGTTTTAGGTAGGAGGCTACTAAAACATCACATTCATTTATGCATATAATATAAACCATAAATCTATTAATGGTTAAACAATCAGAGTATATATTCAATCATATCTAGAGTCGAGACCAGGGGTTACCAAAAATTTATAGAAAAATGGCCGGATATTAAGAAAATTGGAGGGCCTTTAGAAAAATACTGTTGTTGCTATCGTTATGAGAAATTTTACAAAATGAAAAAATCGATTTATCGATCTATGTTCGAAGGCATGAGTTTTTGTGATATTTAAAAATTTTCTCTCAACCTTCTTATATTAAAATAACGGCGAAGCGATGGCGATTAGATAACAACTAGACTTTTCCTTACACCAGGGTTTCCCAAACTTATTGTGAATTGGAACACTTCGAAAATCTGGAAATGTTACCGGAACACATCTTTTTTTGGGTCGGGTAATTCATAATTGTAAAAATTTATGTTATTTAATCACTCATTATTTTGGATGAATTAATTATTTTTAAAACATAAAAACATGAGTAAACAAAGTTCTTAGTGACTTAAAATCTTCGCCTGTACCTACAAATGTAGATATTTGACGTTTTAAACATCAGTGGAGATTTACCATCACTCGGTTTTTAATATGAAGTAGAAAATGTTTAAATGTGTTGCAGAGTTTAAAACCATTCCAAATTTTTGCGGAACACCTATTAAGGTCCCACGGAACACTAGTGTTCCTCGGAACATAGTTTGGGAAACCCTGCCTTACACAATCCTTCTATGCCTACTCGCTTCGAAAAGGTTAAACAAATGAGTAACAACCAGATCTCACACAAACACTTCTGTTAGAAGGCCATACTTTCCACACTAAGAACAAACATTAATTGATAATTATAAATATCAAAGGTTGGATAAAACATATTAGGATGGCCGTAGTTTGGTGACCTCTGGTCAAGACTTTAAATCATAGGTAGTAACCTTTCGGCTAAGGAACGGGGCAAACGGAACCACCGTAATATTGTGGTTTAAAGTTATTGAAAATATACGAGTTTTATTGTCATTAAGTAAGACCTCATGGCTTCTTAACCCTTTGCCCTCGTCACCAAATTTAGCGAGCATGCCCTGTACTCGGCTGTTTTTTTGCGGATTTTGTTATCGCGTTCTGGGATCTGACTTGATTGTCACGGTAAATTTTTAATAACACCGATACTCCCTCAAAAATTAAGCCTCTAATATTCGTTTATTTCACGTTTATATTTCGAAAAATGATTTTATTATCATATAAAATAACTTAGATTATTCCACGTATTATGCTACAAACTGTGACACGTGTTTCTGACACGTGATTTTATTATCATTTTTTTTTAATCCATGTCCTCTCCCGATGTGGAGCATATGGCCTCTTAATGGAGGTATCTCAACAGAAGTTTTTTCTACGAGAACTGTTTGTTACTCAGTCGCTCAATTTTTTTCAAAGTGAGTAGTAAGGAAAAAAGGATAATGCTACAACAGACTAGTGGTTGACTAACGCTACACCCAGTTATTAAAGGATCAGAAGGATAGGAGGAGAGTAAGTAATGTGGATTTACATCACAGACACCCAATCTTCGATCACAACTTTGAATTGAATTAATTTAAAATTCACTGTGATCTGACCGGGAATCGAACATAGACCTGCGTGACCGGTAGAGCAAGCTCTAACCAACTGGGCTACAGCAGGCGACTCATCATTACTAATGTAGATACAAAATTCTTTCTAGTATAGATTTCATTGATGATATACTTTGATTGATATTTACTGAATGTTTATATCAAAACTTAAATGTACCTAATTTTTATTTGGTATCTTTAATATATAAACGAGAAATTGACTGCAATTTGACAATGGCGATCAGTGTTTCAATGAAGACGTGGCATGATAAAAACAGATATGGCGTGGAATGATATGACGAGGAGTGAAGACGGTGGTGAGGTGGAAAGGAGTTGAAAAAGTGTGAGCTGGCGGATGTGGATGTGCGCCAGCGCGGAACGGATCTTCGTCAGGCTTCGTTGGCCCTCTGCCAAGACACCCGAAAGCCTGGCGTCCACGATACCATAAATGTATACTCTTAAAATAATCGACTGTTTGTTTGCAATATTAATTACACCTTACTAGATTTGAAAATAATTATGCGGGATTTTAAATTACGCTTTTTAAGTCGTTTAACCTTTTTTTACTTTTTTATTGGATAGGACAATTTTATGATAGGCTCCGGGGCAAAATTATATAAAGCAGATTTTTTTTTATACCATGTCCGCTCCCAATGTGGAGCATATGGACTCCTAATGGAGTTTATCTCAACAGAAGTGTTTCTACGAGAACTGCTTGTTACTCAGTTGCTCAACCTCTCTTTTTCCAAAGAGAGTAGGGATAGAAGGATAGGGGCTAGGACAGGATTAGTGGTAAGCTAATCGCTCTCGATACGCCCCGTTCGTAGGATAGGATGGGTGAAAGGGGGGAATTCAAGACATCACATACACCCATGCCTTTGAACAGAAATTCATAAATCGATTGAAAAATCAATTTATAAAAACTGTCCGTACCGGGATTTGAACCCGGGCCCTCCGTAGCCGAAGCCAACAACGTTGACCACTCGACCACACAGACGACAGATATAGCCAACTTATTTGATAATCGAATTTTTCACTTTAAAAGTGAGTTACCCGCTTGAAATTTGTATATTGATTCAATAAATAAATTGGCCTTCTTTTATCCTTCATATAAAATTTATTTCCGAGATTTATAGATAAATAAAATTATGAATACGTCTTGTCTATGATTAGTCACCAATAATTAGCTCTGCTTAACTATCTTTATCAGCCATACTAAACCTTTTTTCATCTGATATTTCATATTATTAGCAATACGTAGATATGCCGTATAACAAAATATAGTGACATAACATAAATTATGTAAGTACACAAAAATACAAATGTATCCAAAATACTCATACCGTCATACGTATTGTTTGAAAAGGTGTATTGTTTTGGACCTCACATAAAATCTGTGTAAACCGCAGGTTGAGTATAGCTGATCTATATATATATAAAAACATATTTTTTTAATTTAAATTCTATATTTTTTTCTCTATAATTGGCTGTTAACACCATTCGAATCATTAAAGAAAAAAACATTAAAATTAGTACAGATTTATAAAAGTAATTAAATGATTGATTTAATACGCTGCCCGATTTAGTTCTTGTAATAAATTAGTAGCCAATGGCTTAAGTTTTAGTAATGACTATAAATATTGTTTATAGTGGACGCCAGGCCTAATGTGCGAGGGCGTCGCCCCTGCCGTTGCTTCCCACAAACTTGCCAACTGAAAAACAAGTGTTTTTTTTACTGAGATTCCGTCTTCGTCCGCCGAATCGTCGTTTTTGTGGCCAGCATAAAGCAGAAAATAACAAATTTTCGATCGATTATCGAAAAAGCATCGATTTTTATTTTATGCAGCATTTAAGTGAAAATGAGTTTCGACATCCATCGGCCAGCCATTGTACAATTATTGTGAAGTAAAGGTGAGAATGCGAGACAATTTTGGATGCATCGCAACTTCCTATTCAACACTGCATCATTTTGTACGAAACGGAGAAACATTTATACTCCTTTCTCTATTTATAAACTAAAACATACTTTATAGGACAGTTTCTCAACCGGGGGTCACAGCATGTCCCAAGAAAAAGAAAAAAAAATAGGGGAGCCATAGCGCACAGTTTTGGGGGCCATGGAAAAATCCATAAACTCCCAGGTTTTTAAAATCGGACAGCGACAAAACATTTTTAAATTCCGAGAAAAAGTTCAAAAAAAAAACGTCTCGAGTATTTCCATTTTGGGAAATCCGTAAATTCCTGGGTAAAATTCTGAAATCTGCCAGTGAGAAAAATGTTCAAAGAATTAAAAAATATTTTGGAATCTTGCAATCGCCGAGCCTCAAAAAAATTATTTGTATGGGTTGGGGGCACGGAAAATTACGAAGACTCAAAAGGGGGCATAACAGGCTGAGAAACTATGCTTTATAATACTAATTCCACATTTTTTGGTACAATCAGAACCTGATTTGTTTAACCGTTAAGCATTTTTAATTATCTCTTTAAAGAAGTGAAATGATCAAACTTTTCTATTGATCTTTAAAGTACAATCACGTCTTTACTTGGTGTTTTGGATGGTTAAATATGTTTATGTTATAGATAGCACTATTGTGTTCTTATTGAGCTCATTACACTTTTACGATACCTTTAAGACATATAAAAAAATAAAATACAACTAACTCATACTTTCCTAAAATACCACTACGCTCACTTCACCTCTCAGAAACTTAATTGATCCATAAATTGACAATTAACGTGCATGTTAATAATTTTTAAACTGTATTATGATATACATTAAATGTCGAAGTCTTGTCGCAGTGATTTTGTCTATGCTTAATATATCGACAGTGGAAAATAAAAAAGACGTAACCCACAGTTTTTTCAAAACAGTTTTTTTTCGATAGTCTCAATGCAACCAACTTGATACACGTTCTATCAAAAGGATGTAAGCTGAAAATGCCGAATTAGTATCTTAATTTAGCTTTTAAGTTTGAAAAAACATGAGCTTGTGAAAATTAAAACCAAGAAATAAATAATAATTAAAACCAAGAAATAAAGAAATAATAAAATAAATAAAAAAAATAAAAGTTTTTCCTAGACAATTTCTTAAATTAATATTAGTTTATGTCAATTCAACACCAGCTTAGAAGTCTCCGTGCACTTCAAGCTTGTGGATATTTCGTAATTTGCATATGGCCCAAAATCATCAAAACACTTTTTTGTGCCTCTTGTAAAATTTTCTATGTGTGGGTTACGTCCTTTTTCATTTCCACAGTCAATGTGGATCACGAATCCCTTGCCAAATGAGTTGTATATTAAACATGTGTAGCTCTCCTTAAAATTTCCAATTTTTCTTGTATGTTAGAGGATAGCTAACGATAAGTGTTCTTTTATAATAAACAAGTTTTCAATTAGTACCTATATTAAATGTTGCATTCAGCTGAGGTCTATTAAAAATGGTTTAGATTTGATTGTACGATGTGAAATTATAGCAAAACATTTATTCTCGTACCACTTCTACTGGCTTAGTTGGTAAATCAGGTATTAGACCTGACGGTTGATTGATCAGTTGACAATGCTTAATTGATAAACAAAACCGGTTGCCATCGATGTAAGTGGAAAGACCGCTACCTTAAGGGTGATTATGGTTTTAATCATCCTGCCGGAAAAGTCAATACGACTGCGTAGAGTTTACGAATAAATGTGAAGTACGTTTGAGGTGCTTTTGTGCCAGAATAATTTTTAATTGATTCATACATAAAACAAATTTTCTGACTTCTCACTGACATACTTGTTTCATTAAAGCAAATAAATTTTTAACTTTGAACATTCTTTGTTATACTTAAGCCGTCGTAGATAATATGTCAGAATGTACATCAAATGTACTGCGTTCTTAAATTCAATTATTATTTATATCAATACATTATATGACATTAATATATTAACAAAGGGCTCGCGCGAGCCCCTACGAGACCCCTCTAACCCACCCAGCGGAATATTTACAGGGTTGCTTTTATTATTGGTGATAAAAAATACTTTTAAGGTGTGCACTGTCAATGGAAAATCATTATATTCCTTCGCCTGATTACCGCGAATTTCTTTGAGAACGCGTTGCCGTTCTTTGATAACCCTTTAGCCCGTTGTTTACATATTGGTAGCTCACTGCCGAGTCGGATGTGTATATAGATTGATTAACTTGATTAGAATGTTGGCATTTCAGTATGAGAAAAGACATGCTATATGAAATTTGTCAAATTAAATGAACTTCACGTTTTCGTTGAATTTCAAATGAAAAACGAAATGATGTATAGAAACGTTTAAAATAATACTCTGTCCAAACTCAATCAATTTAGATAATATTTTATTAAATCTATATTGGAGAGATTGCCAAACGCCTAAATGTTTAATGTATATGCAATTCAAGTGTATATTTGATAGTGAATTGCAGCAAACAGGCGCAATACACTATAATACTAAAATATTATGATACATATCGCTTCTCCGAACAAAACAACGACGCTAATGAAATATTTAACAATTTTGAGTTAACTTTGACAAAAGTATTGGAATAGCTTTATTTACCAGATTTTATTTGTATATATAAATATATATATTTAGTATACGATTTTTTGAGTTACATCGAATTCGTTGATTTGAAGTCGATAGCCAACGAAATCGGCTATAACTACCAAAATAAATTGACAGATTTGAAAATGTTAGGATTTGTAAAAGAAAGCAGTGAATAATTTTATAAAACCACCTACAAACAAACGAATTGGGGAAAAGCTATTACATAAGGATTCAATTGTAACTTATATGTACGAAATAAAAACTAAATCAAGATCTTTGAAGAACTTATACATTTGTCAATAGTGTCATTGTTTTTCCGGAGAAGCGATATGTAGATAAAAAGAAAACTATGATTCATATTATATTTGATTTGCCATAAAAAAATATCGTTATAAAACCAGACTTTGCCTAGATTTATTTACTGTCATTTCATAAATTTAAATTTTCAAAATAAATAGTGTAGATATATTAATAAAAAAATATTTATATATAGCCTGATAGGGCAAAATCTTATACCACTGAAACTCTCATTTAAAAAAATAGAAATTTATAATAATATGATAGAAAACAATTCAATGTAAACAGTTTAAAATATCTAGTAGACTCATGTTAAAACGAGTTGGGTTCAATGCCAACAATGGGTGTTATTTCTTGTTATGGTGTTCGTATTATTTTTTTAATATTTATCGTGTGTAACATTGTGGAAGAAAACAATGATTCTTTTAATTAATTTAACATACAGAACAAGTCTCGGGCATATCTAAGCGTGGAGCATTAACTTTAACAGTGTTGAAATAGAATTATCATTCACCACATAAAACTACAAAAAGTTTGATAAAACATTAATGAACTATGTTTAAAGAAAATTGTAATTCTGTTTTTATAAGATAATAATAAAATCTCTCTAGAGAATGCTTAGTATTTTTATCCAGAAGTGTTACTGATCTTGATGTGTCGTCACTTTCAGGTTGGTATAAAATTAAATTTGAGTTAGTTATTATTATGTCAGTTATTGTTATGTTAAAAAAATCTCTTTGAGAGGCATCATCAGTTACCGTCGGTCGAATCCATCGAAAATACTTTCAGATTGGTTTGTTGAATGATTCTAATTTCAGTTTATGAAGGAATTTTGATTTACATATATCGACTGTGGAAAGAAAAAAGGAAGTAACCCACACATAGACAATTTTACAGGAGGCACAAAAAACGTGTTTTGATGATTTTGGGTCAAAGGCAAATTATGAAATATAAACAATCTTGAAATGCACGGAGACTTCTAAGCTGGTGTTTAATTGAAATAATCTAATATTAATTAAAGAAATTGTTTAGGGATAACCTTTTTTCAGTCTTTTTTCTTGGTTTCAATTTTCACAAGCTCATCCTTTTTCAAACATAAAAGCTAAATTTAGATACTAATTCGGCATTTGTAGCCTACACCATTTTGATAGAACGTGTATCAAGTTTGATACATTGTGTTTATAAAAAAAAGTTGTTTTTAATATACTATGGGTTACGTCCTTTTTCCTTTCCACAGTCGGTATGTTAATTAAAAAAAACATTTAGTGTAAAATATCGTTGATGGTTTTGAAAATAATAAATTTTTGGTGTTAAATTTGTGAATCACCAAGACAACAAAATTACACATTACTGCATAATTGACTCCAATTTTGGAGTTTTCAATCATTGTTGATGATTGATATTCTTACGATGAATCTTTCTCATTCTCGCGCGATTACATATGAGCGAGGATTAATGTACTTGCATCATGATTGCACCCGCGCACTTGGGTCGCGAAAAATTTATGCACACTTTCAGATGGGAATAATGAATTTCCACTAAAGATACTCATTTTTTTTTTAAATCCATGTCCGCTCTCAATGTGGAGTGTGGAACCTTATAATATAAGTATTTTAACAGATTTCTTCTACGAGCGTAGTAGAAATAGAAAGACAGGGCTAGGACAAGATTAGTGGTTAACTAGTCGCTCTCGTTTCTTCCAATTATCTAAAGGTTGGAAAGGAATATTTAGACATCAAAAACGCTGTGGCTGAGTGGTCAACGTTGTTGGCTTCGGTTACGGAGGTCATCAATCCCAGTACGGACAGTTTTATAAATTGATTTTTCAATCGATTTATGAATTTCTGTTCGAAGGCAATGGATGTATGTGATGTCTTGAATTCCCCCCTCCCACCCATCCTATCCTATAATCGGGGCGTATCTAGAGTGATTAGCTAACCACTAGTCGTGTCCTAGCCCTATCTTTCTATTCCTACTCTCTTTGGAAAAAGAGAGGTTGAGCAACTGAGTAACAAGCAGTTCTTGTAAAAACACTTATGTTGAGATAAACTCCACTAGGAGTCCATATGCTCCCCATTGGGAGCGGACGAAAAAAACGCCCATTTCTTCGAAAATAAATCGATAAATCTTTGAAAACAATGTTGGCCGTACTGGTTGGTACTCGAGCTTGTGAGATCTGTCTCGTAAGCCAACGACGTTGAACGCTGCGCCCCGAACAATTACCTATTGATACTGAAAAAGCAAAATGAAGTGATGTTTTTAGTTGAATTTTTGATGTCTAAGTGAGCCGGCCTAATTACGGCCCTGGTGTCCGGTTTCGGAAGGGTGAGCACTGATGAGCATTCGGTAATTATACATTTTTCTTTATTCAAGTTCACTCAACGTGCAAGTTAGTAGAGAAACAGACTGTAAAGAGAAATCTAGTACATCACAGAAATATTATTTTCTATAATACTTACGGCTTACTTTAATATTATAATAAAAAAAATGAAATTTTATTGGGATTTATTTAAAATTAAGTCTGCATGAGCCCTGAAACAGATAACGGAAAAATAAACCCTTTGCACCCTGTCATATTGATTGTTCTTCTAACCTAAATCTAACTTGTGAATATTTTCACCAGAATAGTTTCAGCATTTTTCCTCGAGGGATTGATAGATAAATGCAAGAATGGGCCATATATTTTAATGAAAATTGTACACGTAAATATCAATTCATAGACGTGGACTATTTCGGCTGTGGTCATTTTATGATTGCCATAATATTGACCGATAACAAAATAAACAATTTAATACATTACTTTTGTCACAACTGTCAGAAAGTATTACTTTGTTGCATATGCAAGAAAATCATAAGGACTACGATGAAACAAGCGCGGTTGCTATTAACACAATAAATAATGCTAAATTATGAATAATTATTTTACCTCAGGAAGGAAACATGTCTGTTATTGATTAAAGATACCGGAATACTTAGAACGTGCAGTATTTTACATAGCCATACATCGCTCAATTTGAGATCAATCATAAGCTCACGAGAAAATTTTCGATTTTTAATTCGATAGTTTATATTACAAAGTCAAAGTTAAATATGTATATCGATGGACCTACGTTTGACAACACGTCACCGACATTTTTTCATAAAATGAGTTATGCATATCATTTTCTTTGTTTTTTCAAGCTCTATTAAAATATTGACAAATAATTTTCATTAAAATTGTTCTAATGTTGGAAACACGTAACAGAAAAAAAAGCCCACCAAACTGCCAGAAGATAGTAAATGAGCTACATCGTTTTCTTACTATTTGAAAATAGGTGAGAAAAAATTCCAACATGTTTACTGCAACATTTTGTATTGGAGACTTGGAACTGTTCGTAACTAGATTTTATATTACAATTATGTATAATTTTTCTATTATTATATGGATTAAGTTCAACAGGTGTATTGAATTGATCAAAATACTTGAATTTTTTTTCTCGTATCATCGTAAAAGAAAAACAATTGTTTACTGTTATCAAACATTCTTGTTAATAAAAAGTTTATTTAATCGATTCTGATCGTAAAAGAAATGCCTAAGAGTGCATTTTTTTCTTAATGCCAGCACTGGATAAAAAATCTTAGACGTTTGATGTACAGTTGGGTTTTGGAATAAATTTGGTAAGTATGTATTAGGATTAGGGCATCCAATACCGGTTCCTATTTGTGATTCCGGTATTTTGGAATACGCAATCTTTTAATCCCAAATTTGATCATTTACTAAAATGTCATGTCTTATTTTTTTACGTATCCCTAATTTAAATGAAAAAAAATCTGGCATTACAGTTAACTTGACATCAATTCGAAGAGAAGAGATATCACCAACACCCGTATCAATAATCTAAAATTAAATTTGAAAAAATTCTTATCCCGCACTAAAAAAACATTTTGAAACTGATTTTTGTATCGATTGATTTTGGATTCGAAATTCTTTGCAGAGCTAAAAAAAAGGTCCCACGCTGTTCATTTGGGCAAATTTGTGAATTCCTGGGATTTTAGATTTGAGATTCTTGGAACAGCTAAAAAAAAGGTCCCACGCTGGAAAATTTGGGAAATCCGCAAATTCCTGGGTTTTTGAAATTAGATTTTTTATCGGTAGAAAAAAGAATGGTATGGGGGCCACAGAAAAATAGAGACACGCAAAAAGGGCCACGGGCCCATGAAGGTCGCAAAACACTGTTCTAAAAGACCACAACTATTCATATATTTATTATGTAGGTATTATAAAAAAATATGTACATAAACACACTGAAGATTGAGATTTTTAAAATTATTAAATATCATTGTAAATTACGAAGTATTTACATGTTATTTTTATACACGTTATATGAATCGTCTCAATACCGATCCTGGGATTCCGGGATCTCGGAATTGGAAGCCCTAATGTGTACCTGTGCAAAAACAAATATATTGTTAAATTTCAGACATCAGCATATGTATAAAGCGAACGCAATATTTATATGACAAAATATTAGTTGCGGTTATCGCATGGCGGATAATTCATTTGTCGGAGTATAGTCTGTACTTGGCATAAACAGGTTTTGGACGAGTAGGTAGAAAACCATGCGCCAAGTCAAGGATACTTATCCCTGAACGACTTCCATCTCCAACTTCCACTCGTGCGTTGAACCAGGAGTCGCCATTGTCTTGCAGATACTCTAAAGTGCCACAATTTTCCCACATTAATATTCTATTTGAAAATATATTATTCTCCGACTTAGGAATCCGAAGAATCGTGTTAAAACATTCACACGTTTTTACATTTCGTACACTGTGTCCAAAAATCTAGTTTATTCTAGAACACAATGTATGAGGCTATTATTTGCAAACCAGATTCATTTAAAAATTGCTGAAACATGAACCATAAATGTAGTTTAGTAGACAAAAATAAAATTTGGTAGCATTTTTAGAAATCAGTCTCAAACATGGCTTGATAATATACAAAATATCATTCTAAAGTAAGGTAAAACTAAAAATACTTTTAAAATGTACATTATTTTTGAAAATGAAATTCAAGATTTATTTTGTAACCGTTTTGAAATAAGCAGTCATATATATATATAATCATTATCGTCTTCCAGTGGCGGCCAGTCAATGTGGCGTTGGATTCATGAACATTTATACCATTCACTCATTTTAAATTCTTCATGTATTTATTGTCTATAATAAAGGATTTGAGGTTTCGATAAACTAAGTTATGTTTATGATAATTTGTTGATGTCCCCACTAAAATCAACAAGTAAACATATACATAATTGAAAGTATATTTTAAAAAATGTTTTCAAAATGCAGCAGTTTCTTGAACATCTTGTAGAAAGATCTTAATTTTGATTAAATTCTTTACGTTGTAACATGTGATCCTGAAAATAACTTTGAGCATGTCTCAACATGATTTTTCACTCAAAAAAATAATTAATAAGGTATACTCGTAAATTAATATTAATATTTATAATGTACGCAAACATTAAACTAGCACAATTTAATCAGAATACAATTAATATCACTTTTAAGGTGTTCACTGTCAATACTTGGTGGAATGGCATTATAATAAAAATAATAAAACATTTTATGTGAAAAAAGTACTAAAAATGTTTTATAATTTTTATTACAATTAATATCATTAGTAATCACCAATTCGAATTCACGTTTGCGAATCAAAATTGTCTTGAATTCTTCGTTAAGATGCGTTGTGAGTTGTGACCAATAATTTAATCCAATATAACAAATGTGATTAATTTATCTAGCGAATATATCAATGGAATGTCGTGGTGAAAATTACTTATTTTGAAGCCATGTTATTAGCCAACTATCCTTGTCCATAGCTCAGTTTTACAACCACTATCCAGACTTTTGGTAAATCTGTAATAGACAATCGTTTTCAACTTTACTTATCTAAGTATCTCGTGTGGGGACGGATCAGAGATCAAGTGCCAGTCACCATGCATCGATATCTACTGATGCAGCGGTGGGCTGCCAATACGGTAACAAGGGGCTCGCGAAATATTATAGCTATTCCAGTGGCGTAGCAAAGGGGGTGAGGCAAGGGCGGACTACCCCGGAGGGCACATTTTTGGGGGTGGCATTTTAAAAAATAAATACAATATTAAATTTGAATCGTTCAAACTATGTACATTCTCACAAATTTTGTCACTAACGACCCGGGTTTCGCCTTTCGGCATCTTCAGGCATTCAAGTGCACGGATGAACTTGAACTGACGCTTAGCAAATAAAAGTTTCGTGCTTATATAAGATACAAATGCATCACTGAGTCCAAAGCCATTGCTGGCGAAAAGGATGAGCTCATGGGAATGCCAACAGATTTGTGTAGTAAGCAGTTTCAAGAATTATATAATCTGTTTGTCGGCAAAGGTTTTATGATTATATGATTTTATGGTTATATAGGGTATAGAAGAGGAGATGTGGGAAAATTTGTTATTTCGTTTAAAATCGGAAGACTTTGCAACTGTGCTTTATTGATTTCTAAAATTTCTTGGAAAAAGAGCTTATGACTGTCCGTATTTGGGTGTAACATTTTTATCCCTTGTTCCTGATTGAACACGTGTCCTTCCGAAATTAAGTGATTAGCAAAAGTAGACGTGTCTTTTTTCAATCTAAAGGCTGCCATATGTTCTAAAACTCGGATTTCAATGTTCTTTCTGTTTTGCCGATATAAAACTTTGTACAACAAGAGCATTGCAATCTATAAATCCCGGATTTATTTAAGTAATGTATTTTATCTTTATTATTAATTAATAATTTGCCTAAAGAGTTTTTACAGTAAAAAGCAGGTCTAACACTATCAGCTAGCTGTTTTTTAATTTTGAGACTTGTATTTCCTAAAAAAATGATTCTACGCCAATACCTAGTATGATCTATGTCCTTTGACACTATACCTTTAAATAACATTTTTTCTGCAAGTTTAGCTTGTTTTTTTGATAAAAGATTGTCTATAAGAGACATATCGTATCCATTGTTTATGGCGATTTGTTTGATGATTTTCAATTCAATATTAAAGTTTATTTCGTTTAAAGGAACACTCACAAGTCTATGTATTTCTGAATGAAAAGCGGCTAGTTTATAAGAAAATGGGTGCATTGAATTTTTATGGATTACAGTGTCAGAGAATGTTGGCTTCCGAAATATTTTAAACTCGTGAGAATGATTTTCAATGTTAATATTTAAGTCAAGAAAGTTAATATTTTTGCCTCCGACTTCTAGAGTAAATTTAATATTTTTATCTAATGAATTTATAAAGTTATGAAAGTGAGTTATTTGTCTATCTGTTCCATTAAACAGGCAAAGAATATCGTCTACATATCGGAACCAATAGACTATAGGTTTGGCTTCTGTTTTGTTTCTAAAAATTGTATCTTCTAAATAGTTCATATAAAACTCAGCTAACAACGGTGATAGGCAGTTTCCCATTGCAAGGCCTTCTGTTTGTTTATAAATTGTATTGTTAAATTGGAAATAGTTCTGGTCAACGCAAACGTCTAATATATTTAATAACTCTTTTGTTACTATTGGGTTTACTCTACGTGCATTTAAGGTATCTTCGATAATCCTTTTGCATTTGTTGACTGGTACATTAGTAAATAAACTGACCACGTCAAATGAAATTAATTTTGAATTGCAAGGAATGATTTTATTTTTAAGTTTTTCAACTAATTCTAATGAATTTTTTACGCTATATGTCGGGTTGAATCCACTATGGTTACGAATGAGGGAGTTAGCTTTTTTCGATAATTTATAGAGTTTAAAATATTTCGGAAGCCAACATTCTCTGACACTGTAATCCATAAAAATTCAATGCACCCATTTTCTTATAAACTAGCCGCTTTTCATTCAGAAATACATAGACTTGTGAGTGTTCCTTTAAACGAAATAAACTTTAATATTGAATTGAAAATCATCAAACAAATCGCCATAAACAATGGATACGATATGTCTCTTATAGACAATCTTTTATCAAAAAAACAAGCTAAACTTGCAGAAAAAATGTTATTTAAAGGTATAGTGTCAAAGGACATAGATCATACTAGGTATTGGCGTAGAATCATTTTTTTAGGAAATACAAGTCTCAAAATTAAAAAACAGCTAGCTGATAGTGTTAGACCTGCTTTTTACTGTAAAAACTCTTTAGGCAAATTATTAATTAATAATAAAGATAAAATACATTACTTAAATAAATCCGGGATTTATAGATTGCAATGCTCTTGTTGTACAAAGTTTTATATCGGCAAAACAGAAAGAACATTGAAATCCGAGTTTTAGAACATATGGCAGCCTTTAGATTGAAAAAAGACACGTCTACTTTTGCTAATCACTTAATTTCGGAAGGACACGTGTTCAATCAGGAACAAGGGATAAAAATGTTACACCCAAATACGGACAGTCATAAGCTCTTTTTCCAAGAAATTTTAGAAATCAATAAAGCACAGTTGCAAAGTCTTCCGATTTTAAACGAAATAACAAATTTTCCCACATCTCCTCTTCTATACCCTATATAACCATAAAATCATATAATCATAAAACCTTTGCCGACAAACAGATTATATAATTCTTGAAACTGCTTACTACACAAATCTGTTGGCATTCCCATGAGCTCATCCTTTTCGCCAGCAATGGCTTTGGACTCAGTGATGCATTTGTATCTTATATAAGCACGAAACTTTTATTTGCTAAGCGTCAGTTCAAGTTCATCCGTGCACTTGAATGCCTGAAGATGCCGAAAGGCGAAACCCGGGTCGTTAGTGACAAAATTTGTGAGAATGTACATAGTTTGAACGATTCAAATTTAATATTGAAATTCCACCAAGCACCTTCAGTCGAAATCTTAAATTAAATACAATATTGTTCGAAAAATTATATTTATACATAAAAAAATTAAGCCACCTGTAGTAAAAATTCTAAGTTACTAGATAAAAAATAGTATAAAATAGTAAAGTGATTGAAAAACAAAATTAGAAGAAATATTGGGGGCGAGAAATTCAAGGTTCGCCCCGGGCGACAGTACCCCTTCCTACACCACTGAGATATTCGTGATATTCTGGGGAAGGTGTGAATTTATTTATCACTCATATGCAATTCTACACAATAATTATTAAAGCTATCGAATTTTACTTTACACTCTTATATTTTGTAACAGTACGTAGTATTTCTTAGTTTAATCAATATCAATAGCTGAAAAATGTACGTCAGAAATCCAAAATATACATCACAACTGTTTTAATCTAAATATATTGCATATATATATATTATATAACGCAAAGATCTGAGAATAATGTTTTTCTAAGCTTAACAAGGAGCTCGCGCTTCCAGCCCACCCCTGTACTGATGGGAATTCTGAATGAGAAATAAAAGTATGTATTGTAATGACTCAAAAGGAAATATTGACGATGGTTCGGGAAGATTTAGCAATTACTAAAAGTAAATTGTACAATTATGTATCCTTTAAATACGTCCACCAAAATAGAAAGCTGCAAGAGATTATGTTTGTTTCATTATTAAATAATTATAATGGCTCTAGTTCGCTGTCCAAAATAGGACAATTGGAAGGCTGCAGATAGCCTAAAAACACTTGGCAAAGTAAACAGGAAAAGTGCTCGTGTCGCTTGCTATCTTCAATATTGTGGCTGACACGATTACAAGATGAAAGAATATTAAAAATATGTACATATATATATATTGACTTTGGAAAGGAAAAAGCGCGTAACCCACAGTTTTTTTCAAAACATCTTTTTTATGATAATCATGATGAATTAAACTCTATAAACGTTCTATCAAAAGGATGTATGCTGCAAATGCCAAATTAGTATCTAAATATAGCTTTTAAGTTTGAAAAATATGAGCTTGTAAAAAATTGAAACCAAGAAAAAAGACTAAATTAAAAGTTTTTCCTAGAAAATTTATTAAATTATGTCAACTGAACACCAGCTTAGAAGTCTACGTTCACTTAAAGTTTGTGTATAATTTATAATTTCCATATGGCTTAAAATCATGAAAATAGGTTTTTTTGCACCTCCTGTAAAATTTGATATGTGTGGGTTACGTCCTTTTTCTTTTCCACAATCGATATATTAACGAATGGATTCTAAGCGTTAGTTGTACTTTCCATTTCGACCATTTTACCTAAGAGTGGAATCAATAATGCACGGGCAAATCCATTAAATCCAAAATAAAATCGGGACATTCTTCATCGTTTACAAAAGAAGTTTTCGTCGTAATATAATGTTTGAGCTTGATAACTACTCTACTAAAAAATCTGTTTTTTTTTCAGCAAAACATAGTAACCATATTATTTTAGATATGATTATAAATGTATTTTTTTCTGCCGTGTATCGTTAGCAATATAATAAGCTGTAATAACGTAATTGCATCTGATTTTTTGTTATAATTATAAATACTTAGAGAACATTTACCGATGATGACTTTGCTTAAATCTGAAAGCTTCGAGTCCAAGTAAAATAATGAGGTTAAAGACCTATATTCTCAGATATTAAAAAAAATGGTATTCGAGCATAATAAACTATGCATTTGATATCTTCAAACCTCAAATGGACATCTTATAATATAATATATACAAATGACAATATTTTTATGAAGTAGATATCTGAGTTTTTGTATTGTATTATGCAAAAAAGTCTACTATGCAGTACACGAAGAGCAAACATTCAAAAAGTGATTTGTCACAAATTTTGAAAAATTAGTTCAGATATTCTATAATAAAATTTATTAATGTAAATTACAATTAGTGATAAAATATATTGTTTCCTATAAAAATTAAATCATAACATTGACACATTCAAGCAAACCGTGATTTCTCCAACATTCAAATCATCATTTCCCAAGCTCCGTATTTGTGTGACAAATAACTTTTTGAATGTTTGCTTCTCCATTAAATTCGATAAAGCGATGGGTATTTTTTGTAAAATATATAAATACTTCGATATTCTTCTTACGGCGACTCCTACTAAGTCATGAAAATGAGACACTCCAAATTACTAAATACTGAAATATAATATATGGAATAATCTAGAACATATACACAGTTTGGAAACTGCCAAAGGCATCACCAAAATAATAACATGACGTGCGCGAGCGGCAAATTGCACGAGTCTTACAAACTATTAATTAATATATTATGAATCCTCAGTCATCCTTGACTAAGTGAATATGAAATATATTTGACACAACGTCAGTTTTGGTTTAAAAATAGATTTTAGAAACATGTTACGAGCGGAAATTAAAGTCAATCAAATTAATACTGTGTTATGCATCTGGTTTAGTTTTGCATAATCGTCTTTTGCATTGACTTGAAATTCACCTCGCAAGCTTCAATGTAGAAACTTAAGTGGGGTCAATTTCATTGACTTTCGTTTCCCTGCTCATGATTTTTTCTCAAAATGAGTTACGTGGTTTGCAAACTGAGGCATTGATGTGCTACAATTAAGGAGTGGACATGGATCACTCGAATGGTATTAAATGACATGAAAAATCCTTGTTAAAATAAAGTAAATATATTAGTTTAAAAAAACGCAAATCGATTTTGCAAGGTGACAAAATATTATGTATGTACTCCTTTGGTTGATGAAAGAACTCTTTGTCAACGGAAAAGAATAATTTTAAAATAACGAAAATTACGCACGTTTACATTTTTGGTTAGAACTCACTCCAATCTCACATGTCAGACAGGAACTGGGTAAGTCAAATGAGCTTGACTGAAACATTAAACTGATTTTGTTTACGGAATATCCACAAAAAGTATTCGTATGGGGTATTCTGTACTTTTCTCATTCAATGACCTTAATTGAAAAAAAATAGATGGTCAGTTATTAATTAGAATAGGATTAATATTTTAAGCAATCTTCTTACATCTAGAAATAGCAATAGTCATGAAACTGAGAGTCCACTATACATGTTTCATTCGTTGTAGTTTTAGTAGATAAATCATGATAGGGAATAAAAATAATGCTACAACCAAACATGAAAATTCCAAAAACAATTTAATATTTAATACTAGCAACTCGAAGTCCATCCGAATGGAACATATTCTAAAATTCGAATCAAATAATCTAAGTTCATTTGTTTGCATTGTGTGACAACTTTCAAGATATACAATAACATCATTTATTATATGTAAGGTTTAAAAAAACATTATTAATCTTTGTTATTAGTACATTTAGTAACTTCATGGCGTCACTCAATAAATAATGACGACTATTTTCTATATTCAGGACTTGAAAAATGAAAAAGACCTCTCTTTGAAAACTGAAAAAATGTTATGTGAAATTGATGCTGTTTAAAAATCTGAAACATATTTCATGTTATATAAAATTATAATATCAAATTGAATTATATAAGAATGTTTATTGTAATACTATCGAGTAACGTATATACTTTAAGATTTATTGATGTCACCATTTGACCCGATTAAAAAGAAATATTTCGATTGCATAATTTAGTCATATAACGATGATATTGTATGAAACTTATCTTAGTTAAGGAAGCACGCTTTATAAATTAGACATTTGTTTTATATAACTTACATTTTTTAGATATGATGTTCTTGATATGTATATTATTTAATCAGTTTATTGTTTACTGTTATTACATGTTTGACGATTTGAGAAGACATAATTGGCTTAAGATTATGAAAAATGTATGATTTTAAAATGTTTCCAGTGAAAAGCATTTCGGTATATCTACAAAAGTTGTTTTGGATATAAGTCATGTTGATCAACCTCTTTAAGAAAATGTAAGAGAAGGTAAGAGAAAAAGGCGGGGTTAAAAGTGATTAGTAGTTAGTTACCTTATTGCTTTATATGTGTCCGTTTGTAAGTTTGGATATAAGATAAGTTGGAGGGATAAAAATTTAAAGGCTTGCATCCTTTTTGAAAAAAAGAAAATCTACTTATACACATGTCTACATTAAATTACTTTTATTGTGTTAACTGTCAAATGTTAATTTTTGGTGGACAGGCATTATATTATATTATTTTTTATAGAAATCAAGCACGAGATTTTTTGTAGTTTGTACCAAATTGGAGATTTCAAATTCCTCGGTGAGCTAAAAAAAAAAACGAGTTTCTGTGAGAATCCAAGGAAAAAGTATAGCGAATTGAGGATTTCAAATTCCTCGGTGAGAAAGTCTCAATCCCGGGATTCAAAATTAATCAATCCCGAAATCCCGGGACTGGAAAAAGGCTCCGGGATTGGATACCCTAGTAAGTACCTATGGAATATTTCATTCAGAAAACATATTCCCTTGGCGACTGCTCTGTCGTCTTGATCATTTTGAATCAAATTGTTATACTCTACTGACTACACATTACTTAATTAATTATTATCACACACAATATTATGTCATATAACTCACAATTAGAAGAAAAAAATAGCGAGTTGTGTATTTTGTAAATATTAAATAAATTATATTGCCAGTTTCTTAGAGACCTTTTTCACCTGTAAGTAAATACAATTATGTACTGTATAACATCAATAATATTTTACTATTCTTACTGAATTGTTATTAAAATTTGTAAATCAACTCGTTTGGTTGATGTGTACCTTATATATGGATAAGTCATATTAATATTACTAGAAAAAATGAGTTTTAAAGGTTTTTTCTGGGGCCCCTTATATTATATGTGCGGGGTCCTTTTCTTACGAATATCAAGAGCAACGTTAAATCCAACTCTGTACTCTACGCACAAAGTATATTTATTTATTAGTGCTATCATCAAATTTTCGAGAAAAGTGAGTATAATCAACTATTTTGAAGTATAAAACTGGAGACGTAATACACACATTTAGCTGACAAAAGAATATTATTTTTGTAAAAATTCAAGTGTGCATTACAGTTAATAATGACAAATGAATCATTTGATATAACATTATAGCTTGCGTAACAAAAGACTCCTTCTAAATCATGACTGATTAACAAAAAAATATTTCTTGAGTTTACTGAATTACATTGTTGGATCTTCTTTCATGAATAGTATACACACATTTATTTGAGAAATAAAAGACACCAAAAAAATAATATTTGTATGCGCTTTTGTATAGCCACAATATTAATTAACAAGACGTATTAAAAACATTTTTGTCATGAAGAGTAGAGTATTAAAAAATATGCATTTTACACGTCTGTAATATATTTGATGTGAGTCAATTATCAATTCACAAAATAAATCCAATGGGCAGATTGGTGAAATGAAATACTGTTGGATCAAATTACGTATTTTCAATGGAACGGGGATCGGATAGATTTAAACTTATGTATTTAGTTTGTCCGTGAGGTTCTAAAGTTTGCCGACCGCTGGTATAGTGTATACCAGCTTATATGAAAAAGCTTCAGTTAGGTACATAATAGGATACTCGTGTAATAACAACCAAATGGTAAATGATTTTTTTACAAGCGTTTGTGTCTTGGGTCAAATTTGGTTAACTATTAATAATTATGACTTGGTGAAGGTATTTCTAATAACAATATTCCATTAACTTTTGAACACAAAATCAAAAACTGTTAAAAGCAAAAGTATAGACACTTTTTAAAATTTTGATCAATTGGCTTTTCGTACAAATTATATTGTCTGATATTTTTGAAATTATTCTCATTGAAGTAGCATGGTGAACTGAGCTTGTAATTATTTTCATGCGATTGGGCATCTAAAAAGTGAATAAAGTTGGGCGCAAAAGTTGAAATCTCGTGTAGCTTACGACATAATGATCAAACATAATTAAGATGTTTTATGACACTTTAATATTTTACATTTAGATTAAAGCTTAAACTCACATGATTAAAAATTGTCAACGAGAACTGTTTGTTTCTCAGACGTCTAACCTATCATTTTCTTCGAAGACAGTAAGGAGAGGAGAATAAGGACAGGGTAGGACTTGTGGTTAGATAATCGCTCTCATTACGTCTCGTTTTTAGAATTGAACGTTATTTATATATTCATTTGTCCTAATATAAACTGATTGAAATGTCCGTGGAATACAGAAGAAAACGACAGTTACAAGCCCGACAATATCACAATAGTATATAATATTATTATCTGACATAACATTATTACAGAAGGGGATGGAATTTCGAATTAGTGTAGACAGCGGTCAGTTCTCTTGAATAATCCTATAGCAGATATATCACAATGTCATTCCGTAGACGAGCAATAAAAAAGTACACGAGAATCATTTTACGTGGTCACTCAATTAAAGTGATACTGCTACGACAGAATGGCTTTAATTTAAATCGACCATTTCATGTCGACGCATGTTTGTTATACGAGGGTTAAATAACGTTTGCAGTTCTTTGTGACTGGCTTTCCCACGCGTTTAATTCTGATTTAATATAATTATGCTGTGTTAAATTTAATTCATTGAGATTCCCCAATCAAAACCTTGAAGAAAGATAATGTGGATACAAATAGTTATTCTGCACCCACCCCAGAAACAAAATTTTGCAGCATCCACATATTTTCTCAGTGTGATTGTATTTTGGCCAGAAGAAAAGTAATTTATCACATTCTACAACTATTGTGAAATATTGATTACGTAAAATTGTCAATCTTCGTATTACCTCTTCTTTACCACAAGAGTAGAACTCCAATCTATCGTTTCCCGTATTTATCGTTATTTTTTTATTCCCCATCGCAAACCATTTATCACAACAGCTAAGATTCATTATCTTCCCACATTCGTTGTTTTTTTAATGGCTTTTATAAAACAATGAAGCGGTTTTCATGGTTGTTATATTAAAAAAAGCAAAGTCGATCAAAATTAAGAATATATGTATTCTAGGTGATTTATCTGAAATAATGCGATTTAACAGATCAAAATAAACGTTTTTGTTCTTTTTGTCTAGATTTTTTTTCAATATTTAACTAATTTCTACGTTGGAATCGGTGGTGGGCTGCCAGTATATTGAGCTCGCTTTATCCCAAAACAATTGAGGAGCAAACATTCAAAAGGTGTTTTGTCACAAATTTTGAAAAATGGCTTTTTATATCAATTCTGATAGCCCATAATAAAACCTATGAATGGAAATCAAAATTAGTGTTCAAAAAGGTTTTTTTTCATATTAAAATGAAATCATAAAGTTGACACATTCATACAAACCGTCACTTTTGCTACACTTAAATCATCATTTTCCAAGCTTTGTATTTGTGTGACAAAACACTTTTTGAATGTTTGCTCCTCAATTCTCGCTGATTTGGGGAAGGAGTGATTTTTTTATCAGTCCTATGCAATTAATTATATGAAATACTTAATAACCGATAGATTTTTACTAAATACACTTATAATATGTGATATGCAATTTACCGTAAAAATGTACTACTTTGTATACTGAAGCTGTCTTCGATAATATATAAGTCAGAAATTGAAGTTATATACTTATTTGATCTGAAAATATTGTTATCTCTTAACAAGGGTCCCGCGAGCCCCTCCGAGCCCCCTCCAGCCCTCCCCTGGTTGGAACTGGTATTTCGAATAAGAAATGGCCAATGTTTAAATGAATGAAAGTAAAGTAAAATGATAAGTAGAATTTAATTGATTATTAGAAAATGTCACATAGGTCACTTTGAGATACGGAGTGACCGATTAATTGAACCTAAGTGAGGACATCGCCTTGTTCTCTGTGTACAGTTGTGAATTAATTCCGTCTGCTGAGGAGAACAAAAAAACCCACAAACATTACTTGAATTAAGTTTTATAAGAAAAGTGGAAATAAAATGTTGTCAAAAAGTGATGTGAATCTACCATTTCAAGAATAAAGGTTCTACATTTAATACAAATAATTCTTTACGGTAAACATAGTCTATTGAATAATTGAGTGATTTTATTAATACATTTTTTTTAAATTGAGTGTACTTATGAATATTGATTATTTATCAAACAATTAACTGTATGGTTGATAAAAGACTCAAAAGGGTGTGTAAATGAATATGATAATTAACTAAGTACCTTTAATATTAAGTGATTATTTATTTAATTGAGGGCCTTTGATTCAAAACTCCAAAAACCAAAATGTTGGCAAAGTGAAAAAAACTGCTGTGGGCTTTTTGGATTTGAGTAGGGCATCCAATTCCGGGATTGACACGGCCGCGATCCCGGGATTTCGGGATTGAGAAATTTTGAGTAAATCCCGAAAGTTGACACAAAATTGGCAAATTCAAGATTTCAAATTCTTCGGTGAGCTAAAAAAAAACGATGTTCTGCGACAATCTGGGAAAAAGTATAGCAAATCGGGTATTCCAAATTCCTCGGTGAGCTAAAAAAAAAAACGAGGTTCTGCGAGAATTGGGGAAAAAGTATACCAAATCGGGGATTTAAAATTCCTCAGTGAGCTTAAAAAAAAAACGAGGTTCTGTCTTCAAAAATCAAAAACGGTCTTTAGGTAGGTTTTGCAATTGAGGTCTTCAATTTGTATTGTTATCGTTTTGTATAAATATTAAGTAGCCAGGGATTTGAAAATTTAAAATTTTACCGGGAATTATCGGTAATGGGGCCTCCGAATAATAAGGGCAACAAAATAGCATATATTATATTTTCAATTTAGTTTTAGTAATTCGAAAAACATTACCTCCAAACTTGATTGCGCTTGGGGTCTCTCAAGTGCCTAATTCGTGACTGCCTCAATTATTATAATGCCACTGATGTTTTTAACGAAGTAGCATACCAATATTTTATAAAGCGAATTATCTCATAACGAGTGTTTTTGACATGTAAAAAAATGTTTATTTATCTATAAATACTGACATTATCAGGTTAATGCATTTATTTTGTGAATATTAGTAAATATAGTTTTTTCACCCAATTAATAGCTAATCAAATGTTATCATTTTAATAATTTGTAAAGTAGGTCGCATTTAACAAAATTGACAAACACTTAAAATACTGCAACGATAAAATAGATCAACAACGACTTTCAATCAACCTTTGACACAAACAAAACATCACAATTGTTGCATAAGATGATGCTAGCAGGCATTGGCGGATCCAGAAATTGTCCAAGGAGGGGGCCATTCCATTCGAAAAAAAACATCATACAAAAATAATAAATTAAAAAATTGATGATTTAAAATTAATATATCTATATAAAAGTAGTCAATACATAATCAAGTATGTATTCTATAAAACATCGTAAACTAACAATTAAAGATCCCATTTCACAATAAAGTAGACAAATGAAGAAAAAAATCTCCTCAGGAGGAGGCCATCCCCCCCCCCCCCCTTGGATCCGACAATGCTAGCAGGCAATGGTCTTAACCAATCATATACAAGCGTGATTTGAGCCGAGAATATTGTCAAAAAAATCTACGATATTATTTTTGAATTTAACTGTTTATAGTTTTAAAACATTTCAGATCATTTAACATCAATATCTTTTATAGGAATCTTGATTCCCACAAAACATTATTGGTATTGCTTAAAATATTTTTATATATTTAAGAAGCCAAAGAATATTCTAGATTCAGATAATTTTATCTAATCAATCTTATCATTTCCTTTTTATAATTATGAAATGGTATTTTATTACATATCAATTCGTATTTTTAATATATTCCCCTGCATACGAAGCGAATAAAATAAACAAAAACTTGATGTTTTAAATATTGATTGAAGTAGTAATCATTAATTTTTTTAAATGGTAAGTTTTATTGCAACTAGGAATACCGGTAGTTGGGGTATCCAATCCCGGATTCTTTTTGTGATCCCGGAACTTCGGGATCGACAATTTTTCCAATCCCAGGAATGAACATTCAACAAGAAATCGTGTATAAATTTGGGATTGAGAACTTTTTTCTCGGTCATTTTGAAATCCTGGGATTTTTCAAACATTTTTTTTTCGATTTCAAAAATTTCAGGAATTTGAGGAATTCCCAAAATGAAAACACACGAAATCCTTTTTTAAACTTTTTAGCAAAACCCCAGGAATTTACGGAATTGCCAAAACGCGGGACCTTTTTTTTTATCCCGGGATTAGTACCATCATAATCCCGTGATTGGAGGCCCTACCAGATGCACCGAAATTAGGATGCCGGTATTAATCGTCTTTTATCGTAACCGAAATACCGGTTTTGAAAACGTAAAACATGGTACAATTTCAGTATAAAAATTAACCAAAAATCGAACTCTAATTTAATTATTTTACATCCGTTAAGTGTTAGAATTGATGAGCCCTTCAATGATGTATTATTCTTTTAAGTAACCGTAAGTTATTTATGAAAATCACCCGTTTACGAAGATGACATATTTTTTACGACGGTATTTTATATAAAATACAAAAATATCGATTTCGTTTTACTCACCCGGTACTACAATCTCAATTGGTCGTATTTTTTACTTTATCTAAACGTTTTTTGTAATACGGGTATTGATATATTCGTCCGATGTGCACATACATACACAGCAGTCCCTGGTTGCAAAGAAGTGATACAATAAAAATCTAATTGATACTAAATTATAATATTCTCAAAAATGTTTAGTTTGAAGAATATGTCAAGGAATACTCTCACAAACTATCGTCATACTAATATGATCTATTATTATATGTAAATAAACATCTAACGGCATAATTAATAATGTTCTTTTGCAATGTAACTGGAGTACTTTGTTATGACTAAATGTTGATTTATTCATAGCTTAAAATAACTTTTAATCGTATGCAATACTAACGTATCAATGTGGTAACCTTTTAAACCCCACTTGCTTACATGTACGTGATTCCTTTAAAAGTATCACTCACCAGTGTCACGCCGGTACGTCGCGACGTTTCGTCGATAATAATTGATACATGTAATAGGTAAACGATCGGTTTTAGTAAGTTTTGACAATTTATATTGTATAATATTTTAAAGTTTTAAAAACTGATAACATAAAGGGACGGCATATAAACTATTATTATTCTATAAATGTTTCATATTGAAAAAAAAATATAATTTAATGAACAAATAAATAAATCATTGCTGTTTTGTTATCTTTCTACACTAAAAACTCTAAAAAATATATATTAATACAGAGAAATTTAATTGGTAAAATTTTCATAATTTTTAAGATCGTTTGTAAATTAAGTCAGACATTTTTACCTACTTTATGTTTTATAATGATATATTTTTTAAACCTTTTTATAAAAACGTTCTTTTTTTATTATTCATTATAAATTTATGAAATGACATTCGTTGACCCCGTTTGATTCAATATTTTGTGAATTTCGAGATGTCACATTTTTGATAACTCACACCCTATCATTACGGTCTTCAGATTGGTTGTTCAAAAGCGCCAAATATCAATTATAAAAGTAAAATAGATTGTACGTTGATTTAAAGAATACAAGCATATTTGTCACTGGAAATTTTCATTACCGTATCTTGATTTACTTATCGTAAATAGCTTTGTTTCATAAAGATCTTTGTTTAATGGAATAGTTAATCATTAATTTGTACAAAATTTGTTTTATGTGTCATATTTGGATTCATAGGCGTGCCATTTCTGATCAGTGACATTTTCAGAACTCGTTTAAGACATTTAAAACAGCGATGTTGCATGGCCTGATAGAAAAAGTGTAGTGGACAATTGTTTGAATCGTAGTGGATTAATGACCAAGAGTCAAAGCAACGCTTGTACCCGGCGCGCTTGGACAGTTATGTGGATCCTGGGGGGTTCTGGTTTGTTTGTGTTCGTTCTACTTGTTGTGCATAGAAATGCAGGAGCAGCGCGCGAGAGAAGAGAGGCACCTCTACCTGCGACCGTAGATGTGGATCCATCACCTCATGCTTTTACAACCCACAGGTATAATAAATAAATTTAATTTTTTAAGGTAATAACCTTAGCCGTTATCCGGGACAATGTTGAGTGTTTGCTCCAAACAGAATTTGTTGGGTCCATGGTGCAGCGATCAACATCGTTGGCTTCTTTGACAGATCTAAGGGGTTGAAGTCCCAGTGCGAACATAATTTTTCAATTGTTTTAATGATTTCTGTTCGAAGGCACGGTTGAGAGTGATGTCTAAAAATTCCCTTGCACTCTTCTAATCCTAAAATAGCGGAGTGAAGCGAGTGCGATTAGTTGACCACTAACCCTGTCTTAGCTCTATCGTTCTATACCAAGGATCGGTAAACTTTCAAGTGAGAAGAGCCAAGTTGTAAAGGAAAAAAGATACCAAATAAATAGATGAATTTTTAGGGTAAAAAAACGTGATAATTTCAAGAGATGATGTTGAGTTGATGTCTGCATGCGGCTGCAATATGCGCGAGCTGTGGTTTGCCGACACCTGTTCTATCCCTACTCTCTTCGAAAAAGAAAGATTATACAACAGAGTAAGAAACAGTTCTTGTCAAAAATACTTCTCTTGAGTTGAGATACCTTGATTAGAAAGCCATATCTAATTCCAATCCTTTAACAACTGGGCGTAGCAAGAGTGATTAGCTAACCGCTAGTCCTATCCTAACCTTATCCCTCTATCCCTACTACTCTCTTTGAAAAAAGTGAAGTTGAGCGATTGAGTAACAAACAGTTCTCATAGAAAAAAAAACTTTTGCTAAGACACCGCCATCAGAAGCGGACTTGAATAAGAAAAGAATATATATTTAAGGGCGTCGTTTCAGCATTTTCCAGATGCGAGCAAAAGTTACTATTTTTATTTCGCTGATACCAGACTTTGGCATCCTTGAAAAATAGAAAACGCTCTCCCTCAACTTCCTCCCTCGTCAAATGATGTCCCTGATTATAATTGGGTTTTTACAGTGGATTAAAATAAAATTGTTGTGTTTCAACAAACTGAAATATTTATAAATATAAATATACATTACGGTTTTGCTTTTTTCTGGTCATATAATACAATTAATATCTTGCTATTCCTCATTCATTATGACAGCGAAACATTTATTGTTATAACCATAGGCGGTCATTTGATGGAACTTAAATTATTATTATGTGATGTCGTTATTACAGGCTACCGACAGATGACCGTTTCATGTGTTCGGTAGGAAATGGCCACGTTGCCACGGATGTATTCAGCTCCACTGTCTACATGAACGGATTGTACAACGGAGAGAAGGGCGAGAGTCACAGGGCTAGAATTCCAGCCTGGTACAATGTCCGACTTAACTCCACCCTGAACGGGACTCCTCCGCGTGGAGTTTTCACGCTCGATACTGACGCCGGAGCCTTCTTTGTGAGGGTCGAAAGAGAGTGGTCGACTGTTGAGCAGAGGATTTACGCGCATCGCTTTTATACGAGAGCTATTATTAACCAAATTTTGATAGAAGCAAAGCACCGAGCTAGTGAGTACAAATACAACTTTCAATCAGCTTTATTTTAAAAACAACATAATCTTTACTTTTTCATTCACATTAGTAAAGTATTTAAGTTTATTTTATAAAAAAGGTATTGCTGTGCGCAGCTCATCAACAATATGTGTCATTAAAAGCATTATGTATAAACAATATAATGCAAGGTTTTTCAAACTCTCGATGCAAAAGAGTTGTATATAAATATATACTACGGTTAAAAAAATCAATGTGCATAAATATATTTTGCATGTTAAGTTAACATATTTGAATTAATTTACGATTTTGTGGTGAGTAAATAATATATTTCTAAAATGTAAACATATAGAAATATTTAGAAAAAAATCCTTATCAGTTATTCGGTTTCTTTATACGATTCATGGATACAATTGTTTGTTTCTTTTTTATAACAACTGGAAGACATTGTAAATGTTTTGTTGAAATTTTGAATGGCTATAAAACTATAAAATGCTGGTTTTATTTTCATATTCAATATTATTGAAGAGCGGTGGTTTGATGACCCCCACCTTAATGTGTTAACCCGTAACATGCCATCTTAAAAAAATCACGTTCCCTGCTATGATGGCATCTCAGTTTCACTGTTTATTGACAGTATTTAAACCTAAGTTAGAAGCTAAAAAATAATTTAAAAAATGTATATATGCTTGAAAATATATTCTAGGTGTAATTTTCACCCTCATTTTATTTATAAGTGCTTAAAATGCTTGAATGATTTAATGGCTCAACTAGCTCAGAACGCATCATGAGCATGGAGGTGTTAATGAAAAAGTGATATTTAGTTATTTGTGTACCCATTTGCGTCATAAAGATATCATATTAGGATTGAATGAACTTCTTATTTATACAAAACAAATAAATTAATTAATATTAACAACAAAACAAAATACTGTGTTGCTAGTTTTTACTAATTTTGCAAATGAAAGATATACATGTTTGAATACTTTGAATAGCTTTGAGTAATCATGTATTTCAGATACTACATATTTATCGAAACTCAAATTAATAAATATTTTATATTTAAAAATGTAAGTAATGTCTTGAAATCTATTAAAGAAATGTTTTGCAATAGGTCTATAATCTCAAGATTGATGTTTTGTTTGTGATTATAGACTGAAAATACATTTCGAAATAAATCTTAGAATGCTTATGCCATTTTTACCATGCAAAAAATTACTGAGTATCCCACTTCAACGGTGGCCAATGTACTGACATTGAACACCCTAAAAGTGATATGAAATCTGTCAAACTTAAATAATAAAATGATGTAGCAAATTGACTTACTGATTGTCTAACAATTACGAGACATGAAATATTTTTTTTGTTTGTTAATTAACGTGAACTTATTAAAGACCCACTAATTATTTTAATTTTCTGTTTCTGGTTAAGGGATTGGGGATATTGAATATATATTTGTAGAATCAATATGAATTTGAATATTGTAGCCCTAAAACAAATAAACATATGAAAAAATTATCTGGCATTTAATATTATCTGTGAAAATATCATTCAGTAGTCAGTATAAGTTGTGGATACCTGAGTGAAACGCTTTGTTTTGCTAGATTGTTTAAACACAAAAATGAAAAATGCCTTTTTTTAATCAAAGATAGCTAGTATATGAATAACGTACCGAGTAGTTTCATTTACAGCTGACTGGAGAGATCATCTTGCTCGCTACGTCGATCTGAGCTTTCTACCCGGGGCAGATAGCAAAGATATTGAATTTGAGACCCCTATGGTTCTTAAGGTAGAAAACAGAGTCCTTTTCTCTGCCTGCGGCAAGACCATGGTCGTGGAGGACAAGAATTATCAGGAAGAAAGATCTGAAGTTTGCGCATATTGGACATATGTTCCCGCGAGATTGGTTGTTCCAAGGAGAGGGAAAGTTTTGCATACTTTCGTGATGACTGTCGACAAAAACAAAGAAGTTGCCTTGAAAGAAATGACTGATGGTAAATATTTATTTATATCAATGAAAAATAAATTGCTGAGATTATCTTACAATTAAAAATAGAATTTACGTGGATTTATGCCATTTTAGTTGAGAACAATTATTAGTCAATTAAAAAATTCAAGTCACTGTTTATGGACACCGTAAGAAATAGTGTTACTGGCATTAACGCTTCAGCATTTCTTTAACCCTTAACTGCTCACTTTCACTGCCCAGATGCCGAGCACAATATATTCTGTACGGTATAAGCAGTCAACGAGTTAAAGGCATGTTCGTTTTACATGTTACAACAGTACAAAAATTTAGACGTTTGTGAAATTTTCCAAATAATTATCGAAAACAGAACTTTCATACATATGATTACACTGACATCTGTTAAATTTCTAAAAGCTTTTATTATACAAACTGTCACTAAAGATTTTTTTTGGGCCGCGGATTACCCCATAAGAAATTGGATCTTTAAAATAGGATTTATTTTACAACACCAATATAATATTTTGAGTTCAGTTTTATTAATTCTATAAACAGGGCCTCCAAATTCGATTGGGCCTGGGGCCTTCTATGTGCTTAATCTGTTACTGATTACAATAGTTAAATAATGTTGAAAGAGTCATTCCTTGTGTTTCTAAATTTGTGTTTTGTTGAAGATGACATTAGTTTTACAGGAAATAGGTGACCAGCTTTTCTCTAAACACAAAAAAGAGTGGAAAGGCTGTCATAGACGTGGAAAAATAACAATTGGAGGAAATAACAATTTGGTACGATAAGATAGCTATAAAATATATTATCAAGAGTATGAAAATGTTTGATCTATTACAACTTTACAAATTCATTGTTGTTTTTCAGGCCAAAATTGTGAACGGTGTTTGGTATTATTTACTGAGCTCATTACCATCCTTTCATACCAATCAACCAGAGGGAATGTTTTATGGTTTGAGTCCTGGAGGTTTGTCAAGGGGTGGTCTTTTGAAAGATTACGAAGGTATATGAATTTTGATTGATTTATAAAACAAGACAGTTTTTTTTATTTAATCATGATTATTCTACAATTATGATATACTATTTTTTACCTTTTTAACTATGGTGGTGTTTTAAATATTTAACGTATGGTTAAAACCATTCACCGAAATATACACTAATCATCCATTTTTAAGATATTTAACATTCGATTGCAGTCCTATGGAGAGAAATACAGAGATTTTTATTATATTGACATTTATTTCACAACTTCATTGAACATCTTTTCATTTGTTTTAATGACAACAATGATAAAAGTCTTAAAACCAGTGTCAATATTTTGTTAGAAAAGAGCTATCATGTCCCTGATTGGATTATGTGTTATATTATGTGAGAATGATTTCAATGTATAATTATTTTATTTTTATGAGGATCAAATTTAAACTGAAAATTATCTGCTAATTAATTAATTAATTTAATCCAATTATATGTGTATTTGTTTGATTCATAGGTCACAATTTTTGGGATACCGAGCTATGGATGTTCCCGTCGATTCTCTTAATGTATCCTGACTATGCCGACACTTTGCTGCGATATAGATTTGCAATGGCTTCAACTGCCACAGATTTGGCACGGGAAACCAAAAATAAAGGACTCAGGTGCAGACACATTTAGATTCATAACCTTTATTTTTTAAATAACACTGCTTATCCATTACAAAGTGTACGCTGAATCCAAGTAATTGGCTCTTTTATAAAACGCATAAGTTCATAAAAAAGTTATACCACCTAATTTTTAATTGCCGGTAGAATCTGAAATAGCAATTCAAAAACTTTTTTAAGAAAGCTTTATTGTAAATTATTGAGTATCTTCAAAAAACAAAATAAGCAGCCATGCGTCAAGTCGAAAAACATGTAGTTACAGTGGCAACAATAAATTCATTTTCCATGACAGCTATTGATATCACCATTTAAATTTTCTTTGCTTTGTTTAGATTTCCGTGGGAGAGCGCTTTTACTGGCCAAGAAGTGACACAACCGTGCTGTCCAGAGGTGGCCGATTTCGAGCATCATATTTCAGGATGTATTGCTTTTGCTGCTAGACAGTATTTGGCAGTTACTGGAAATGACACGTGGCTCAGGGTAGGTTATCAAGAAATAATTATTCCAAAAACGTTCTCCTTTCATTCAACCCTCCATAATACAAATAGTGTTTGGAAGTTTGAATTAACTTTAACCTAACCTGAGCTCACCTAATCCTAACAAAATATACAGTTGATATCACGATTGCTACAACTGTTCATTGGGTTAGGTAAATTCTTCATTTTGTAATAATTTAGTATCCTGAAGACGTTAGGCTTATTTTAAATATTAATTTAAAGAAAATACTTACCATTCTGCGTGAGAATGCAAATTTTTTTCCATATTGTATTATTTCTGCTTCTAAGTCAGCAAGTCAATAAGATGCATAAGTTCTTTCAATAAAAAAAATGGGGACCATTCAAATCTTTGTCAACTGTTGTCAAAGTTACTCTTTAAATTCTGCATTAATGTCACACCATCGAGCTAATTAATATTTTTTCAAATTTCCCTTGTAAATACAAAAATAGTGTATAAAATTGATGACTTTATTATTTTCTGGCTATGAGTTTGGTCTCATTAAAAGGATCTTTGGTCTAACTCTATTTTTAGATTATTAGCTATAATGTTATACTTCTCAAAGAGGACAAACATGTGTCACGATAGTGAAATAACAAAGTTATCAATTTTAGAAATTATTAACGGCAAAGTTTCTACCGAATCCATTAATGATAAAATATTTTATTCTATTTCAGGACGGAGGGTGTGCGTTGATTATGGGTATTGCTGACTTTTGGTTTTCAAGGAGTAACTATAATGACACCACTAGATACTATGACATTAACAGTAAGTGATAGATATATTTAATTGTTCTTCAATAACTATATTCATTATTGGAAATTTTATCAAGCGCTTAAGTCAATTCTAAAAACTGCAGAGTAAGTTATTAGTTACAGAATTGTTGAAAATGCTCTCAACGAGCGAAGCTATAAAATAATAGTATAACGTTGTAAAATAATAACAAAAATGTGGTTAATTTGTATAATAATTTCTTTCCCCAAGAATTGACAGTTTACACATTAAAAATGATATCTTCCAGATGTAATGGGTCCAGATGAAGACCATGTGAATGTAACAAACTCAGTTTTCACAAATGTTGTTGCTGGATTCTCCCTTTACTTGGCTCAGTAAGTATTGTTTCTAGCTAATCAATTATGACAAAAAATATTCCCTGATTAATTGGAATGAAAATAGATAACTTTCTTAACAGTAAGTTAATCACACTTTTGTAAAAATAAAAGGTTAAACAAGCTTATTGTCGGGCTTAAAATCTATGTCAGCAAAAAGTGTCGGAAATTATTGAGTGAGTTTTGATAATGCAGACATTTATATTAAAGGATTGGAATTAATATAATAATGATCAAGAAAACAATAAAAAGTTTCAGGCCATTCTAATTCGGTTACAGGTTGCACGGTCAATGAATCAAATTCATGAATGCATTCATTTTTTAATTGGTTTTTTCAATTGTACCCTAAGAATGTCTGTGATATTTTTATTCTTTCCCGCACATCCTATTCGATATTTAAATTGGGGCGTAACAATGGATTAAGTACTAGTTAATTTGTCACTTTTTTCTATTGAAGGTATGTTTCCTGCTTATGTGGCTCTCGCCCTCCAGTTCGAGCAAAGTCTTGGGGAGACCTAGCGGCACGACTCGCTCTTCCAATGGATCCCGTCCTCAATTATCATCCACAGTTTTCAGGATATCAGAGACCTGACAGAATTAAGCAAGCAGACGTAGTACTCCTTGGATTTCCTTTACAATATTCAATGAACGAGTGAGTTCACTAATATTTATATTTGTTTATTTGTCTATCTATAAATATGGCTTATTATTTACATTAATGAATTGTTAAAGCTATGCAGTGATATGAGATATCGTTTGCCCTTGGAATGAGTGTTTTATAATTATATTCTATTTTAATGTCTGTACAGTATTTTTAATTTTTTTTTTTAAATATTTCATTGAATGTAAGTAAATCGCATATGGAACATAAATAATTATAATTTATTCTAATAACAATTAGACAATTCAATGGCAGGGATACATCAATAAATATTGTTGGAAAGTCTTGGACCAAGAGTCACTATATTTGTCTTATTAGTCTGTAACATGCAGCACACTGCTTGTGGATGATGAATGATGCAAAATGTCACAAGTGAAATAGAGTGTGAGTATTGAGCGAATGTTGACACTTGGTACTGCACCACATTTAAAGAATTACAAATGCTTTCATTAACCCTTCAGGGACATACGTCTAAAATATATTTTGAATGGCGTCTGATTCAAATTCAACGAATAACAGAATAAGCCGCAGATGAGCAAATAAATAGATATACAAATTGATTTTTCATTTCTGCAAACATTTCTGATGACATTCTGCGCAAATAATTTTAAAACAGTGGTTGTCAAATTTTTTATTTAAAGTTATTACTCACAGACTTGTGGTTTATCGCTGCTATATAGTAAAACTAATAAGTTCCGAACACAGTATTGAATTTGAATTTTTTTACCATTTTGAATATAACTTGAATATTTTATAGATTTAGAATGTGTCCAATTGAGATAGTCTTTCAAAACCTTTTTTTGGATTCTAAAAATTACGATAAAATGTATATCTAACCACAAGTTCAATCTAATATTAATAATAATTGAAGTTATTTAAATGAAACCGGTGAAGTTGTGGCATTATAAATAGACATCAAAACAGAGCATTTTTTGGCGAGCTGTACGTGTACCATCCCTGCTTGAAGGGTTAAAAGTGAGATTGAATACAGTTTGAACTAGCTGCATGAGACCTAGCCATTATTTACCATACATGCATATCTCATCAATATTGATTAAGTATCACTTAAAAATACAATAAAAGTTGCTCTGCCTTTATGTAGGTCAACACGAGCTAACGATTTAGCCTATTACGAACGAGTTACCAGAGAAACTGGGCCAGCAATGACGTGGAGTATGCATGCTGTGGGCCATTTGCGACTGGGGGACTATGAGAATGCTGCATCACTCTTTATGAAGAGTTACCAAGGATACGTGAGAGAACCGTTCAAGGTATATCAATAGATTAATCTACATGTAGTATAGAAGTTTTAGTTTTAATAATTATTAAAAAACACAAGTTCTGAAAAAAATAGATATAATGTAATGTCACAACAAAATAATAGTATTTAAAAAAAAATCAAAACTATACAAAGATTTTTAGATTGATTATAAATTGTCCATTTTGAGAGGGCGCTAGTGTCACAGGAGTAATGTTGTCGTACTAGCTACTTAACCTGTTATGTCGTTATTAATTAGAATAATTGATTTTTGACAGTTGCCAATTATACAGAATTGTCGTACTTTAAAAATAACACTTTGTACATTCTCATGAATTGTTATCAAAATACTTGACGTTGCCCATCGTATTTATTTGAAAAGACTTATCAGACAACTCAAAGTCCTAGATTGACAATTTTAGTTCTGAATTTTGCCAACGACCAAGTTATAATATATGAACGCTCTTAATGTGAAGCATATGATCTCCCAATGAAGATTATCTTAACAAAAGTTGTCCTTGAAGAACTTTTTGTAACTTTGTTTGGTCAACCTTGCTTTTTTGGAAAGAGTAAAAATGGAAGATTATGCCTAGAACTAGTGGTTATTTGTTAGCTTATCATTCTTGCTAAGCACCATTTTTAGGACTTGATAGTTGAGAGGGAATTGAGACATCACAGTCATCCATGCCTTTGAGAACAAATCAATTTATGAAACTGAATCAATAACTAACCTTTATTTATTTATTTTATATCAATCATTATCAGGTGTGGACAGAATATCGTAAACCTCGAATTGGCGCTGTAAATTTCTTGACAGGAATGGGTGGTTTTCTTCAAGCCATCATATTTGGGTACGCCGGCTTTCATATACATTTGGACAAACTTGAAATAGTAAGACCGCAACTTCTGCCGCAGTCAACACGGTTAAAAATAGATGGTAATTATTACATTTTATATTAATTATTACATTAAATATAATCTTAATTCCAATTTTTTTAATAAAATGAATGATTCTTATTTAGAGAGTATGGACTATTTCGCTCAAACCACCTTTTCATAGATGATATGGATAGAATATTTACATCACTAGAATTATTGTATACATCCAAAATATTGTGATATTTTTTTCAGGATTCAAATATTTGGGAACGAGTTTAGTTCTGGATATTAACACCTCAAATACCACGCTGAAGGTCATTTCTGTCAATGAGATTGAACCTTTGGTTATTATTATAAGAAATACAAGAATTTCACTCAAAGAAGGAACAAGAGGTTTGCTATATTTATTTATTTTTAATCTATGCTCGCTCCCATTGTGGATCATATGGCCTTCTAATGAAGGTATCTCAACAGAACTTTTTTCTATGAGAACTGTTTGTTACTCATTTGTTCAACCTAATTGCTCTCACCACGCTCCGTTATATAAGGATTGGAGGGGAGAGAGGGAATATTTAGACATTACAAACATCCACACTTTCAAACAGAAATCGATTAGTAAAATGGTGTTTGTACTGGGATTTGAACCCGTGAGATCCGTCACAGAAGCCAACGATGTTGATCACTGCGCTGCGGACCCGGCAGATATAATTTATAGAATGTATTATTGAAATAAGTAGCAGATATGTCCTCTTTATTGCAATTTCAAAGGTTTGTTGACTATGTTTTGGGTACATGCTGGTTGAATTGATTTCTTATGAATTTGATTGTTTTTTATTTCATTTTATTTCAGTAAATTTATTTGGAGATGGTCCATTCGAAATTCGAAAAGAAGCAGCCAATAAATGTCCTTTACCTCTAGATCTCATTGGTCAAAAGCGTGGGAAAATTCCACCGATATCTCCATGACAGCGGAAACATTCTTTACAGATTTCCAAAAATGGAAATAGACTATTTCAACGACCAGTGACATGTACGCCTCATTCACTTACACCATTTATATACTAGGCAATGTAATGATTGAATGATTTCTGACGAAAATAATTGTCCTATAATTAGAAATTGATGTTATTCAAGTTGGAGTTCTATTATAATTATTAAAAATATATTTATTATACCTGAATCATAATGTTTTTTACTATGACATTGAAATTGATTGCTTTTACCATATCCATTACAGGTTATAATAGTTCATTTAATACTATCATTTAAAAGACAGCAGACGAGGAGTGCGTCTAAGGGTTCGAATGGGTCTTTAAAATTATACTACAGTAGTTTTGTGTTTTCTGGGTAACTAAAAGATACTGACAGGAAATCGTGGAGTTGCCACATTGTGGTCATACACTCCACATAGGGAGTGGATAAAGTTAGGTCAATGATGAAAATTTTTATAATTATCAATGTAAGCAAATATATCGCAGCAGGTGGTATACGTAATCAAATTTAATGATAGATTTAAGATCTCTTTACAAAAGAGATAAGGCAAATAAATAAATACTTATCAAAGATTATGATAAGTAAATATTATATAATTTTATCAAAGAATTATACTTACTTAATTTTATTAAAGCAGGTGACATGAATACATAAACTTTTATCATTTTTCTGTTTATTGTAAAATATTTTATTTGTGTCTTTATTTTTTTTTAATTGTTCATTTCAAATGTGGGTCAATCAAAAAATACAATCATTACCTAGCTCGGCTCCACCAGCCCCAGAATTTGATGTATTTCACAGTGATCAAAACTGGGTCCAATCCTTCTGGCCACAACTGTGGAATAAGTACAAAAAAAAATCACTTTTAGAGAGTACACTGTCAATGCCTATTTGGTGGAAAGGTATTATATTCAAACAATAAAATATTTATTTAACCTTTTCCCAATCACAAAAAAAACATTGAATTCTTTCACTAAATATACATGTTTTATAAATATAATACATGTGTTTGGTGTTCGATGTGGTGGTTATTAAGATCTGGACCGGTTAACTCATGACGCACATTGATGACAAAAGTATAATTAGTACAAATGAGTATTTAAATAATTAGGTTTGTTTTTATGAAAAGAAGTTCACGAATCTCATCCATAAAAATATTTATATCAATAATTTTTATGAAAACATAATGCCACAAAATTACATTTATATCTATGATGATGGGTCATCACTGGAAATGTTAAAAAATAAGATTAGTTTATAAGTAGAAACAGATAATAAAAAAACTAAGCAGATAAACATATATATAGAAATCCAATTACGATAGTAATCCAGTGAGTGTATGACATAGCTGAATAAAAGTCTCGTGTATGGTCATTATCTGTTGATTGAATTAAGATCCCTAAAATGAAGTTACTTTGGTGGTTTGGAATTATTAGTGCAATATTACTTGTGCAAAGTGTTTCCTCTGATATTAGAGTGGATGATATCAACACGTCTAAGTTTGCATTTACAACGAAAAGGTAATTGAAATATTATGCTTATCATTAAATTAAGATGAACATTGTCACTTACCATTATATTTCCATAGCAATTATACTTCCAAAATTATAATCCTTTATATAAAATTGCCTACCCATTTCGTCCGATTCTTAATACAGGGAGAGCAATAATTATTATCTTACTAATTTGTCTTATCTTAGCCCTACCTTATATCCTTAAGTATTCAATAATCGGGAGCTTAAGTGACTAAATAACTTCTGTTGAGATGTTTCTATTAGAAGTCCATATGCTTCACTTTGTGAACTAAATACTTAGCTATTTTTTGATGTATCTTGGATTGTATTTTGTTGAACATCAATGGCCCTTTAGGTGAACAAATTTTTCTGATCACCATTGCTGAAAATGAAAGCTTCAGTTCCATACTAGTGTTGTACTGTTATTAATTGCTTAAATATCAATTTTAGCTGCTTATTGTTAATACATCATAATATGAAAAAGTAACTAAGTACACATCTCATCACTTTCAGATTATTTTTGGTGAAAGCAATTTCAAAGTTTGGTGTGTAAAGCACTATTTTTTTGGAAATATTTTCATTTTGCTGCAGTAATATAATGTTTTTCCCATATATATAATGTCTATTTTATGTCTCGCTTATTAAAAAATAAAAAAAAATGCATCATAATACCAAAGACATTCGATGAATTAATCCTAGTACAGTAGAATCCGATAGAACATTGGTTGAGGGACCAACGACGTCATGTCATACTAACTTGCTGTTGCACTAAGCGGATTTACTTTCATAGTAATTTTAACAAAAACCAAACATGAAGTTTTGCATCTATGTCACTAAAACGTTTGGTCGTTGCAAGCTATGTCGTTATAAACAGATTCTATTGTACATATGTATATGATATTTCTTAACATTATATTTCATATAACGTTGCTTATTATGCTAACCAATGTTATCTTATTTCTAGATCAATTTTAATTAACATTTTTTTTCTAAATTTATTAGCTTGCCAGTTGATGGCAGATATATGTGCTCAATTGGAAACGGGCACATTGCTACTGATGTCTTCAGCACAACCATTTATATGAACGGTCTGTACAATGGTGAACGCGGAAAAAGCCACAGAGCTAAAATTCCTGCATGGAATAACATAAGGGTAGCAAGTATACCTTCCATGCATAATGCCACGACAAATTATACTTTGGACACTGCAGCCGGAGCATTCATTATGAGAATGGAAGCGCCAAAATTTTCGCTGCAGCAGAGGCTATACGCTCACAGGTTCTACACTAGAGCTTTGATCAATGAAATAGTCATTGAGACTCCTTCAGGTGTGCTGATCTGATTATTTTATCAACATATTAGAAGTGTGTTAGAAATATGACATTTTAAAGCATTGACAACTCGTAACTCGAGTACTAGAAGGTTCTATGTAAATAAAAATGACGAAACAGAAGTGACAATGCGGCAGTCTTCCGAGTACAATTATTGGTATACATTGTTATTTTTGTTTAGTCAAAAATATTCACATAGAACCTTGTAGTACTCGGGTCGCGAACTGTCACTGTTTTAGTCAGTTATTGACAAAAACCTCTACCAGAAGGAAAAAAAGCTTAATAACAAATTACTTTATTCAGCACAAAAAATATTACTAGCTGCCAAAAACAATTAAATTGAATATAAGTACTTTACTGTGTTGATGAAAACCAATAAATCAAAAGGCATTAAGAATTCTATGATATAAAAAGCAAATAGGAGATATACGTTTATCTTATTCATTCAGTATTTTTTTGTAAATATTAAATGTCATTACATATTCTGGTAATAAATTTATTCGCCATATTATCTACAGCTAATGGTGAAGAAAACATTGGAATCGCTTGGATAAGAGGTGAAGATGGAGATGATATTACTTTGGGAGACGTTGAGATACTGACGATTAATGGTAGACGTCTTTATGAATCCTGTGGAAAAACAAAAGCAGTCGAAGATAAAAGATATCAAAAGAAAGAATCCACCATTTGCTGGTTCACCACTGCAGTTTCTGAATATATAACTGTGACTGGTGGACAGAAACTTCTGTACACCCACGTCATGACTTTGGATTCCAAGCGAGAGGTGGCACTTAAGGAAATGAAAGACGGTAAGATAAAGAATTATTTTATTTCATAAATCTCAGCAATAGTTTGTAGAGTAGACTGAGCTTTACTGAGACAGTCTTGACTTCACTGCTGTATTGGTTTCAGTTTTGGCAGAAATTGATGACAATCTGTACAAAAAACATGTTAATGAATGGGAAAAATTACAAAAGCAAGGAAATATTGAAATTTTCGGAAATGTCAAATTGGTAAGAGAAAATTTGATTACTTTATTGCTTGTGTAGGTACATATGTGTATTGGCTTGATTTTGTTATTTAATTGGCATATTAAAAGCTAAATCATAATTATTGATAAAGTCGTACAATCATTTTCTTTAAGCATTTATATATTTCTCAAACTTTTTTAATCAAATTGTATTGAGTAAAATCTAATGAATAATCGTTTCTCTGTTTTCAGGCTAAAGTCGTGAATGGAATGTGGTATTACTTAATGAGCTCTCTACCATCTTTGAGTACTAATCAAGAACCAAGCCCTTTCCGAGGACTGAGCCCTGGTGGACTATCCAGAGGTGGACTGTTTATAGATTTTCAAGGTAACTCCTCGGTATGGTAGAGTGATATTTTAGTAATCACGTACTGTACTAAATTAATGCATGGACTAATTCCAAGGAAAAAACTTTTGAAATGCAAATAAAACTTTTGATTGAGTTTAATTTTTTAACAAATAATAACAATCTGTCGAATAACAAAGTTGTTACATTTAATTTTATATTAAATATAAAGCACACGCGTAGTTTATTTTTATCGCATAACATAAAATTATGAAAAAAATGTATGTATTCTCAATCTCTACATCTCAGTCTATATTTGAAGGGCATAACTATTGGGATACCGAAACCTGGATGTTTCCACCAATTCTGATGCTTCAACCAAATCTGGCAAAACAGCTGCTACAGTACAGGATTGATAATTACGGTCCGGCAAAAGATTTGGCAATTCTATCAAAGCATAAAGGTATCAGGTAAATTGTGTAAAGTAATTATAGGGAGATAAAACATACATAATACGTATGAATAATAAGACTTATTCTACTCTCATATCTTCTCCATTTTTTTAACTTTTTTGTGTGGATACAGAATCCAGTTGTCCCTAAGATAAGACTGTATTTGGTTGTTGGATGGATTAGCATCCATCCAACAACATCCATTGTGATTTTTTTTTATAAATATATAAATATGTATCAAAAAATTCCTTAATTATTCTGTGAATTATGTTTTTTTTTGTAGTAATATATTTCTCAACCATTTAAAATATTAAATGAAGGGCGGGGAGGCACGAAGACTATTTTTAGGGAGGCATAGTAACATAAAGTTTAGAAACCACTAGCGTAAACTGATTTTCTTTATTTGAATCGTCTCGATATAATAGTGTCACACTGCTTTCTTTTTTAGCAGATAGAGATTTTTGTGATTATATTTTTTATGAATTAATAAATATACTTTAACTGAATAACTCAGTCATGTTTTTTTTTTACAATAATAATATTTTGACGGAAGTGGGATATACATATATCTCTGAATTTAAAGTTTATAAGAATTCCAATGTTAATTAGGATATGTCCTTACCCCAAGGTTTCCCTGGGAAAGTGCATTCACTGGTGCTGAAGTTACTCCTGATTGCTGCCCAGAAATCGTTAATTTCGGACATCACATAACTGCAGGCATTGCTTTTGCAGCTCGTCAGTATATTTCAATGACTGGAGACGATGACTGGTTAAAGGTTCTTATTTAATTCTGTTTGATAAATCAACCTTTTATGTTTTGACACCACATCATGATAATTAGAGTTTTGACATTGTTGGAAAAATAAGTTTATGCTTCGTTAGGTAAGTCTAAGAAGTGAGTGTTTTATTTTATTTTCCTTGAGACATGCCAGCGTTCAATTGTTAAACAGTAACAATAACAAAATAATAAAGCAACGAAATCATCATGTTACATTCCTGTATAATTACAGAAAAGAGGGTGCAATCTTACAAGAAGTATTGCAGAATTTTGGGCTTCAAGAGTTGACTTCAACAGCAAGACTGGATTTTACGACATCAATAGTAAGAATTGGTTTATGTTATTTATAGTTTAAATCATTTTTTTCTATTTGAGAACAGTAATCTTCATTTTATGCAAAGATTATTCTCCACAAATTCTGCATAATATAATAATATATTTGATTGTATTTTAGATGTGATAGGGCCAGATGAAAGTCGTACCAATACTACTAATTCAGTGTTTACAAATGTACTTGCTGGATACGCCCTTTATTTAGGCGAGTAAGTGTGAATTTATTATTTTAAAATATAAACAACATATAACTATATTGTTTTATAGATAAATTGACATAATTTGATTAACCTTATTATGGATTAGTTTTTTTAATAACGAAAATACAAATAGTGTTATTGTAGTCTGTAGATAATCCAAAACCACCGTATTCAATATTTTCAACACCATTCAACGCATTATACATTATACAGACCTAGAACAGATAATAATGAATCCAATCTTACAGCTATGCAATTTTGTCATTGAAGCCTGTCAAAGGGCATAATATAAACACGAAAACGTGTAAGTTAATATTCTTTTCATAAAAACCATGAGATATGTTTTAGATTATTTTGCTACCCATAATTCTTGCAAAGGGCCCACTTTATGTTGTGGGTAAAATTGACAATTTTGAATCATTCTACATACATACTCCAGTGAAATACGCATTTTGTTGTTGAAACGTTTTTGTATTACTATCCCATCAATCATGTCTGCTCCATGGTGAAATGGTCTACGAAGTAGGCTTTAGTTGCGGTGCTCATGTACTAGAATCCCACTATTTTTTTTTTAAATAAAATAATCTGAATTTAGTTTATATTGACTGCATTCTCTCCATATTGATGACTGTTTTAATGTTGAAGGTATACTTCATGTCTTTGTAAACAATCTACTCCTCAAAATCCATCATGGGCAAAGATAGCATCGCATATTGCCCTTCCCTATGACAGTGTTCTGAACTATCATCCACAATATGAAGGGTATAAGAGACCGACCATGATCATGCAAGCGGATGCTGTCCTTCTTGGCTTCCCATTATTTTATGAAATGAATGTGTAAGTATCACGAAATTGTCGTAAAGTTTCACCAGAAAAAAAAATAGTCTGTAATATAATGCCCACCCAATTTAAAACAATCAAAAGAGTAACATTTGAATATTTTTATTTATTTGCACTACTTTTTCTAAAAGTATGTACACCTTTGTCATGAGTGTAAATCATGACATTTTGAATTTGTAAACGATTTTTTTTTTCTAGAAGCTTGCTTGCAAAAATCTTTTACAATCTTTTACAATTGATTGTAAAAGATTTTTGCAAGCAAGCTTTTAGAAAAAAAAAATCGTTTACAAATTCAAAATGTCATGATTTACACTCATGACAAAGGTGTACATACTTTTATAATTATAAATCATTATTTCTATTCCTACTGACAGTATTATGATTGACAGATGAGAAACTTATTAATTTTGTCTGCAATGGGACATCTCATTATATTTTGAAAATACGTGGAATAAAACTAAGTCCTTTTTTTTTAATTAAGATCAACAGATCAGTTTTTTATACGTCTTTTGTAGTATTAATATTGTTTATTTTCAACATCTAATTGCTTATTTCATTTTAAATTTTTCAGAAAAACCAGGGAAAATGATCTGTTATATTACGAGAGTGTAACTCGAGTGAGTGGTCCCGCCACGACTTGGAGTATGCATACAGTAGGACACTTACGTTTGGGAAATTATGATCAGGCTGCTCGGCTCTTTAATGGAAGTTATCAACCTTATGTCCGAGACCCATTCAAAGTAATTGGCTTATATTTAGGGTCGCCAGGCGTCCTGATTAACCGGGACTGTCACCGGTTTTGACGCCCAAATGTCCTGGTTCACGACTCACGCTGATTACTTGGGGAAATTGGTAATCGAAAGTCTTGGAAGAGCTAAAAAAAACGAGTCACGCTGGTATTTTGGGCAAATCGGTAAATTCCTGGATTTTTGGATTCGAAAGTCTTGGACAAATTCGGCAAATCAGACAAATGTCCCGGTTTGACTTGCAAGAAATCTCTCAACCCTACTTATATTAAACTTGATTAAAATAAATAATGCCAATATGAACAATCAGCTATTTGTTGGTAATATAATATTTTGATAATTGGCAACGTTAATTTTTACAATCATTTATAGGCTGTTTCAATCGGTTTCTCAAAAGAAAAATCCAGTTTATTTCTAAAAAAATATTAAAGAATATAAATTTAGAATTTAATAAAATATTTAATTGATATTAGATATGGACTACAGCTAAAGAGCCCCAAATTGGTTCGGTCAATTTTATAACTGGAATGGGAGGATTTCTTCAAGCCATCATGTTTGGCTATGCAGGAATCGGGATACATCTTGACAGGTTGGAATTTGTAAAGCCGAAGTTGCTTCCAGGAACAACAATGTTGAAAATAAATGGTAATATATTCTAATTTATTTCATATTATTCAAATTACACACTTAACGGGAGATACACAAAATAGCACCATTTCCACTAAGCTGTGTTTGTTAAAAATCAAATAGTTTGGTTGGAAGTTTAGATGAGTGAATGGTCAATGTAAATAATTACTATGCAAATGAACTGATCTAGTGTTGATTGTCAGCTATTGGTAAAAAGACCTATTTAATGCCTTTTTCCGGTTGCACAATTTTATTAAAGAATCAGGACCAATTTCACTCATTTTTCTGTTGACTGTACTACAAATAAATTCATTATTATTCAGGGAGTCAGTTGTTGAGATAAATTCTCTGGCTGATTTGTTTCAACTTCAATGATACATTTAAATTTTTAATAAATAGTTATTGCTCCTTTTTTATTTAAGGAATCAAATACTTGGGAGCCACACTGGACATGGAAATTAACAGCGTCAATACATCTTTGAAAGTTGCAGATATTGATGAAAACCGACCGTTGATTTTGATCAGAGATAATACTTCCAAAAATCTTGTGAAAAATATGTTAGGTAAAATATTTTTTCTTTTTTTATTGTTCCAGTTTATTTAATCAAATAAGATTCAATTTTACTTTGAGTGTGGGACAATATAGTCATCTGATGTCACTAACTGTATTCAAATGAAGTTTGAGTGTCCAATTAACCGGTTTTCTGCAACGGACGTGTTAACGCGCCATACAGTTTCGTGCCCGTAGGGCCGATCATACAAAATGTGCATTTTAGAGGCCACAAGAAATGTGACATCTCTTGGAATTATAGTGTGATACTTAAACTTCAAAGATATTTTTTTGTAATCTATAATACATCGATTTTAAAAAGAGCTTTTTTGTTGTGTTAAAATTTGTCGCCAGCAGAGCCATGCTATTGGGCGGTAATTTTCGTTTTTGAAACGTTTTTGGATAAATGATGGCGGAAATGACCCATCTTGTATTTATATAGTAAGTTTTTGTGATGTACTACTTATTAATATATGTCCAAAAAGTACCTATTTATTAGGTTTTATTTTTTGAAAGAAAATCACGGCCCTCCGTACACGGCCATATTAATACCGCACGGCACAGAAGAGGTTAAGGATTCTCTTCTAGAGTTTGTTTATACAATTAATTCTTTTCAATGTCCCAAGAAGCTATCATATCGAAATTGAGGGTTAACTTACAAAGGTATAGGTGACGGCATAAAGAAGCTTATAGGAAAATTGTGGATTTCTGTTCGTTAGGATAGCAACATCTTTGATGAAAAATCGCAAATTATGAGACAAATAGTTTTTCACAAAATTTACATTTTCAATGCAAGGTTTTTTACCCGAAAAATGATGAATTTTGTGAGCCATAAAATTTAATGAAATCAATTTTGTTTTCAGTTGTACTCTCAAAAGACGGAACAAACAAAATCAAAAGCGCATCACCAAACAAATGTCCAGTTCCATCTGATAAAATTGGGCAGGCTTAGCAAGGATAGCTTGAACGTTTATTCTCGAAAGCAATGTATGATGTAAATGTTGATTTATTTTAAAATGACATTTTATATTTACGCTTATTTGAATAAAAGATACCACGATGAATTTAAAAAAATGTTTCACTTATACGCACAGAGTTGGGTGTCACTTAACCACTAGTCCTATTATTATTCTTCTATCCCTACTACTCTCTTTTGAAAAAGAGAGGTTGAGCGACTGATTAACAAACAGTTATCATAGAAAATAAATCTGTTGAGATATCTCCATTAGGAGGCCATATGCTCCACATTTGGAGCGTACATGTATAAATATATATATATATATAACTAGCTGCATTGAAATTCTTGACTATTTAACTAATGATTGACAATATTCTTTGGTGTATAGGTACAAAAAATTTAAATATGCATTTAAAATACCACAATCGTGCATTTATTGTAGTTATTTGCCTTATAAAACTTACTCGCTTACTCGCTTAGCTTAGTTGAAGTGGTTTTCAGTCGTATTTGTTCAATACGACTTGTCCTAGTCATATCGTTTCTATCCTTAGTCTTAAAAAATTTAAAGCTTTTTTGTTTAAGCTCAATGTTTTTTGCCACCATCATAGAAAAAAAGGGGGAAAATATCATGAATAAATAATTAAATAAAAAATTAGACATTATTTCTATTCCTTTAGGAAAATAGGTGATCTTATAGAAAGGTCTATTTTGTTATTGACTATTTTGACAGTGGGAAAAAAGAAAAAATAAAACACAAGTTTACACATATATGTTTTTACACATAGTTTAAATATAAACAAAACAACAACAAAAAATAGTAAATCCAGGTCAGGCAAAATTCAATAACTGCTTGTTTAAAAAAAACCGTAATGTAATCTGTCAACTTGGCCATAGTTTAAAGGTCCCTGGTATATGTTAAGCAAAGAGTCAGTTACTATTACTATATGAGTTTTGCACAATTGTGTGTATTAAAGAGTATTTTTATTTGGTTATCGATTTTTGCCATTACTGCAACAAATATAATTATATAAAAAGAATATTTGTTATAATCATCGAAAGTTATTTTTTTCAGTTATCGTCTTCCACTTGAAATTGAATGGTGACATTAGGTCAAAAATGATTAAAAGTTGAATTAGATCCACAAACTCGCAATAAAATCATTTACATATATTGTAGAAAACAATACACTTTTTACACAGTTGACTAGAATCTAGATAATAGACTATCAAAGCATAACACTTGGAATATAAAATTTATGGAATTGCAGCATTTTTAAATCGTAAGAGAGCAAGATATTTTCAAAAGATACAGTTCAAAAATGCAATAGAGACATTGAATGAAATAAAATAAATCTTATTGTTCAAAAACGTTCACGGATGATTCATGTTATCATTCCATGATTTTTTTAAATATTACATGAATATGTGAAAATATATGATCATATTGAAATATATATAATAAATATACTAAAAAATGTCACATCTAGATAGCAAGATTTTATCATTAGGTTGTTATCAACACTGAAAATAATTATGCCACATTATCTAAAAAATATATGATAACATAGTGGTAACAAAAATACATTTATAAACAGTGTGATTAACAATGTTTCCACTATCTTACACTATGCAGCAAATGAAATAATATTTAAAATGCACACATCAGAAATTAAATTAGAATTGGAAAAACATATTAAAAATATAAGTACATGAAATAAATTATGATTTACATACCATTGTGGTTTAATATGTACTGGCCACTTCTAATATGTTGTCAGCCTAGAGCAGTCTTTAACAAAGATTTTGTAAGGATAAACTAGTGAGGCTAACAGTTATGCTAATTGTGTCACCAAAAATAACCATCCACAAAGTAATAATGTTTAACATATTTTTAGGGTCTCCTATAAACTAGAGATGTGTACTTCGGGCTGACAGCATATTTTTATTGAAAAGAAAGATATTTAATAAATACATGTTATTCTGATAAGAATGTATGAATAAGTCTACAGCAGCTATTTCCAACCTGGGAGGCGTCGACTATTGCAAAGGAAGGCGCGAACAGTCCAAAATATTTATTTACCCTTGAAAATGCATATTTACTACTACAATAGAACCTTGATTATCCGGACTAATTGGGGATGAAGGTAGTCCGGATAAGGAAAAATCCGGATAATCGAAAAAATCATAATTTACACGGAATGACATGTACAATCTGTGTAAATAATTTTTATTTGTCTAAATCAGGGTGGGGAACCTTTTATTCTCTAAAGGCCGCATTTATTTTTCTGATTCGACATAAGACCACAGTACACATTGACTAGGGAATCTTTGGCCGGAAACAGGACTTTACGGATAGAATATGTCAGGAATTTACGAATTTACATACATTTACAGAATTACAAAATTACAGAATACGCACCAGAGTAGCCAAAAGGCCGCAGGTTCCCCACGCCTGGTCTAGATTAACACAAAGCTTTAGTATTAAATTATTTTTTATCAAGAAATTCATTTATTAGGTTTTGTTTAAATAAGCTAGCTGTTCTTTTTGAAGCTTCCAGATCGCGAATACTTTTAAGACATATAATTTATCCTGAGATACACTTTTCTTGGCTCTTAAACCACTTCATGGCGACATCTAAGCACTCAAAATCCTTAGAATGAGCAGGACCAATATTTCTTTCTTTGCATATCTCTTTTTTGTCTTCTTGATCTTGCTGAGACAAATATTTTCTAAATTACTTTCACATCATTCAAAATTTGAAATCTAAGATCGTTCGCATCAAAATTTAACCACTTGGTAACATATTCTTAGACACATTCAGTAAATATTGAAATTTGTGCTATTGCTTCTATAATGTCTCTTATAACAATTTTTAGTGTGTTACTTGAACTTTCTAATAGTCATTTCAAGAATTTGTTCCATGATTTTTTTCACTGTTGACAAATCTAAGAAATTCCAACTCACAGAAATTTTAACGTAAACATGTTATCGATCTGGTTTAAACATTCTATTGATAACTTTTAAGGTGTTCACTGTCAATACTTGGTGGAATGGCATTATAATAAAAATAATAAAACATTTTTAGTACTTTTTCCACATAAAATTTATTAGATCAGGACCGGTTTCGCTCATCGCGAGCATTATCAACTGATAAGAAAAATACAAAAACAGTGATATTTATACAAATTTAAATTGAAATAAAAAGGTGTAAGCAACTATTAACAATTTAAAGGATTAGCAAATTACATTATAATTACACAAAATTAAAATGCTTAACACCCATAACAATTAAAAACTCATCATCAAAGAATAATAAATCTAAGTGGCAAACGATATCAATTATAAACACAATTAAAATTTGGGAAATTTTTACACAAAGTGAAACACTACATTACTAAAGTAAATATCCTAATGATGATTTGGTGTTTTTCCCGTTTCCAAGCAATGATGTACTTCAACAAAATCGGCAGTAATGAAGATTCTGAAAAAGACATTTTTAAAAACCATATCAATTCTTACAAAAGGAATAAATTTTGAAAAACATATAAATAATATAGAAGAGCAGTTAACATAGGTTAGAATTAGATTAATGAAACGGATATAATAAAGGTGATGATGCAAATACAACCTGTTCGTTTAATAAATTAGAGTTAGGTAAAAATTTTTGTCTATTTATTTCTAAGATCTCTTGTTTATCAAGTTTTAACGATTTATTGTTGACATGCAGGATTCTAAAGTTTTTAGAGATATCAAATGTATGCTTATTTAGGAACAAATGGTTCCCAAATGAAGATAATTCATTCCCTTTACGGGAGCAGGCTAGATGTTCTTTAAATCTGATATTAAAAGCTCTTCCCGTTTGACCAATATACCTGGCTCCACAAGAGTCGCAATCAATTAAATAAATGCCACTTTGGTTAAGAATATTAAGTTTATCTTTAGAATTTACTAAAATGCGTTGCAAGTTAAAAGAATTATAAAAAATGACATTAAAAAGGTTTTTGTTGAATTTTCTTGAAATCTTTTCTGAAACTCTACCCAGGTAGCTCAATTTCACTGTTTTTGTATTTTTCTTATCAGTTGATAATGCTCGCGATGAGCGAAACCGGTCCTGATCTAATAAATTTTATGTGGAAAAAGTACTAAAAATGTTTTATTATTTTTATTCTATTGATAGGCGAGATGATCGTTTAAAAATTTCACCATTCATCCTGGTTTTTTTCTGATGGTAATATTCAACCGGAAGATTTCTTCGATTTCAAACAACGCAAAACAACGAACAAAATGGTATTCACTCCATCACATATGTAAACAACGGTGGAATCAATTTGCCACGAGAAAAATAGCTCGTTGGCTATTATTCTTACTCCCTTTGCCTTATTTGACTCTATAGTTATTATGTTAGAAAATCTGTAACTGATATTTCTTTTTAGTATTTCTATAATATATTACAAATATTTTATTATCTCTTTTTATAGTTCATTTAAAATCGGAATCGATTTTTATTTTCAAATCCAATCCAATCTTTCAGCTATTTACTTCGCAGTAAATAAATATGGTTTTTTAGAACCCCTGATGAATAAATATATGCTTTCGAATTGAAGTTTTTTTCAAATCTTGAGTTATTTATAATTTTCCAAATTATTTCTCGAAACTATTGCTTATTTAAATCTATAAAACAATCTCCTAATAAATTTGAGTAACTATTTTTAGCCAAATAGAAATTTCCATCCAACTTTTAATGTGTTTTCGAATCGTTGCAAACATGCTAGAGATAATTAAAAATTGAATAACTTATTTTTTTTATTATATTTGTTAAATTATATCAAATAATATATCTATTTTAGAAATTAGACAAAAATTAAAAAAAAATATTTTGTATATATATAAATAATGTATAGTGTTCCTGCTGTACAGTATTATTCACATGTATAACCATTAATTAAAGCATGGGTGTCCAACCGGTAGATCGCCATCGACCGGTCGATTCCAAAGCAAAATTTGGTCGATACCGAAAGCTTCCGTGAATTTCTGAAAAAATATATAATTTAAATATAAAATATACAAAAACACTAAAATTGAATTATTTTTTAAGCACTTACCTATCTAATGATATGTATTTCGCATTTAACCCGTGACATGCCATGCTAGAAAATCACGTTTCCTGCCACGATGGCATCTCAGTTTCACTCATTATTGACAGTATTTAAACCTATTTTAGAAGCTAAAATATAATTTTTAAAATTTATTTTTGCTTGCAAATATATTCTAGGTATCATTTTCACCTTCTTTTTAATTATAAATGCTTTAATAAGGGCATAAAATCAGCTTTAATCAAATTCAAATATTTTAAATGCTCGATATTCAAAACTCGGCCTCAAAGCGATGTCTCAAGCATGTTTCATACGTGAAGGTCTAAAGATGAATGCAAAAATGTACCTTTTTGGTCATAAACTTGCCCCGCTGGGGCGGATGTAACGATAACCAAACATGAGTTGATTATACAGCTCTTTGAGAAGTTCAAAATATTATTTGGACTATCCCAAAAATATTTCGTCAATAAGAAGTCATATTTATTTATTGCATATTATATTATATAAAGAAAAAAGGAAAGATTGCAGAGTGTGTCGATATTTTATATTGATTTTAATTATACTACAAATTGTTGTTTTTAACATGAATACAATTTACCAATCAGATAAACGTTTATAGACTGTAAATATTTAGTGAAATATATATACAAGTAAAAAAAGTATCATTATTGACTTTTAAACTTTTTCCTTACAGGTTATTTGCTTATATGATAATATGTTTACACATCCTAATAATTATTCATGAGTTTTAAATAAAATATGAGTTCATTGAGTATCTCATCTTAAAATCTTTACTGAATATTTTATATTTAATATCACCGTTTAAAAAGATGATTAACTATAAATAGGTACATACATATATATTTAAATTAAATAAAAGCAACGAACTATTCAAACTATTCACCATGTCTTCATGTAATTACAATATGTTGGACTTTATTGAATATATTTATATTTTTCTCGTTGCAGTAAGTTTATTAGCATTAGAAAAAATATGTTTAGGAAATGAAGACTCAAAGCATAATAATATAATAAATAGTCATATAAATTTTGATTTATTGCCTTACTTAGCAATGTTTAAAAGTATGTTGTTTTTGAAGATGTCGGCAACTATTTACTGGAGGCGTAATTGTACTTTTCTGCAAACCAATAAACTTTTATTACCCAGTTTACAACATAAGTCACTAAAAGGTTTAACAACAATTTTTGCCTATAATAGCATGTTATTTCATGTAGTTTTTTCTCGCGACAATAAACAAAAATATTTGCTTTCGGTGCACATGTTAGCAAAAACGGCACACTCGACTTTTGGACACTTGTATAAGCACAAGGATGAAAAAAACTCTATTGTGTAAACCCACGAAAGTTTAAGCTTTTAGGTGTTAGGGTTTTTATATCGTCGTCTTTGTTTGACTTAAATGGATATTGGTAGGTCTCCCTCTAAGGTATTTGTGATGTCTTTGCTTCTCGCATATTACAATTTGTATATGTCTATCGCATTTTAGCATACAAATATCGATAAGTCATTTAGAGCAATACAATTGCAATGATTTTGTGCAAAAGACGTAATATTTTTGAATTTATTTATTTATATTTGGATGTAAAACTATTTTTTCTAGGAATACCTAAAATGATAAATAATTATTGACAATATTAAGAGAAATATTGAATGTTTTAATGACTCTACCGGCTATGCCTATACCATGGGCACGGAGGTGTTAAATAAACATTCCTAAGTTTGAAGAAAGAATATAGCCCTACTAAATAATATTTCTTATAAGAATCATGTTAGAAGTCGATCGCGAGAAAACTTAAGATTGAAAAGTCGATCCCAGGGCAAAAAATGTTGGACACCCTTGCATAAAGAATATGTGAGGCCCCAGGTACAAAAAAAATTGGAGGCCCTGTTTTACGGGTAACATAAAAACGTCAGAAAATATCAAGTAAATAGCAAGAATCTAAACAATAAGTAAATGGATTTTATTGAATAAGCTCTTTTTCAGCCCCCTAAGATTCGAAGGGCCCAATCACGCGCCTTTTCCCCCTGGGATTGACTTTTCAATCTTAAATTTTCCTGCGATCGACTTCTAACATGATTCGTATAAGAAATTGTATTAAGGCCTTTTTTCCCCATCTTCAAACTTTGAAATGTTTATTTTAAATGAAAAATACATATCATTAGATAAGTTTGTGCTTACAAAATTATTCAATTTTAGTATTTTTGTATATTTTATATTTAAATTATATATTTTTTCGAAATTCACCGAAGCTTTCGGGATCGACCGAATTTTGCTTAGAAATCGACCGGTCGATCGCGATCTACCGGTTGGACACCCATGTCTTATAATATATCACTTGAAGATTAAATTGGTTTTTATTAATCCTCAAATATCGAAATGTTCAACAACTCAGCGAATAATTCAAATATATCGCTAAGTTTTTCCAGAAGTACGAAAAGTTGTAAAGAATTCAAACATAATCGGTTTCACTGATCAGTTGAAACAGAAACGCAATCCTCATCAAAAACTGGGATCGTTAATATCTTAATAATATTTGTAATAAAAACACGAAATAAATTAGAAATTGTACATTTACATAGTATAATGAAAATTAAATTTTGCAGTCAGAAGAAGAAATTGATTTAGATGAAGTGTATAAATATATGGATAAGTTGAGTAATAAGGAACAACGTGAAAAACTATGAAAAATGGTAATTACTTTATTAGCGACTTATTATTTGTTTCATTCCGTTTATTTTTCAAAATTTTATTTTATTTAAAAAATGAATTCTGTTTCACGACTTAATCGAGTACACTTTATTTGATCCAGTTTATTAATTAAAACAATAAAATAAATTTTGATTTCAACTATGTTTTTTATTTATTATGATGTTTTATTTTACCATGCATTTGAAAAAAAAAATATTAAATGGTAATAATTTCAATTATGGAAAAAAATTATGAAAATTTGCCGCACACTTGTAGAATTGGCCTGCTCATCTCTTAAATTTTCCGCGCAGCTAACTCTTCGGCTTAGAGGGAACGTTGGTTACAAGCAACTGTTGCATTCTGTCAGTCGATTTGTCAATCAAACAACTATATTCATAAGGAATCAATTGTAATCATCAGTCACGTTTTTTTTTTTCATTTATAAGATGAATAGATTTCACAGTAAGTATGCAGACAAACAAATGAAAATGTGTAGTATAATTTGACAAACAGGCTTGATTATCATTAGAAGCTTTTTAACTCAAGGTTCAGATGTCACTGTTGTAAAATAAAAGAACCTTGAATTTGATTATTGTATCAGTAATTAATTACAAGTGAAATCTGAAAATATTTAAACATTATAAAGTTTGACAGACAAAACTTATCACAACTCCTAAAAAATATAAATTAAATTAGTAAATCCCACAATATCAATTAAAAATATCTTAATATAAAATAAACTACCTACTATAACTAAACAACATTAAATTGCATGTTTAAATTAACTTAATATATCTAACGAAGGTCATTTCTGTCAATGAGAATGAATCTTTGGTTATTATTATAAGAAATACAAGAATTTCACTCAAAGAAGGAACAAGAGGTTTGCTATATTTATTTATTTTTAATCTATGCTCGCTCCCATTGTGGATCATATGGCCTTCTAATGAAGGTATCTCAACAGAACTTTTTTCTATGAGAACTGTCTGTTACTCAGTCGTTCAACCTAATTGCTCTCACCACGCTCCGTTATATAAGGATTGGAGGGGAGAGAGGGAATATTTAGACATTACAAACATCCACACTTTCAAACAGAAATCGATTAATAAAATACTGTTTGTACTGGGATTTGAACCCGTGAGATCCGTCACAGAAGCCAACGATGTTGACCACTGCGCTGCGGACCCGGCAGATATAATTTATAGAATGTATTATTGAAATAAGTAGCAGATATGTCCTCTTTATTGCAATTTCAAAGGTTTGTTGACTATGTTTTGGGTACATGCTGGTTGAATTGATTTCTTATGAATTTGATTGTTTTTTTTTTTTATTTTATTTCAGTAAATTTATTTGGAGATGGTCCATTCGAAATTCGAAAAGAAGCAGCCAATAAATGTCCTTTACCTCTAGATCTCGTTGGTCAAAAGCGTGGGAAAATTCCACCGATATCTCCATGACAGCGGAAAAATTCTCTACAGATTTCCAAAAATGGAAATAGACTATTTCAACGACCAGTGACATGTACGCCTCATTCACTTACACCATTTATATACAAGGCAATATAATGATTGAATGATTTCTGACGAAAATAATTATCCTATAATTAGAAATTGATGTTATTCAAGTTGGAGTTCTTTTATAATTATTAAAAATATATTTATTATACCTGAATCATAATGTTTTTTACTATGACATTGAAATTGATTACTTTTACCATATCCATTACAGGTTATAATAGTCCATTTAATACTGTCATTTAAAAGACAGCAGACGAGGAGTGCGTCTTAGGGTTCGGATGGGTCTTTAAAATTATACTACAGTAGTTTTGGATAGTGGATAAAGTTAGGTCAATGATGAAATTTTTTTTATTTATCATTGTAAGCAAATATATCGCAGCAGATGGTATACGTAATCAAATTTAAGATCTCGTTACAAAAGAGATAAGGCAAACTAATAAATACTTATCAAAGATTATGATAAGTAAATATTATATAATTTTATCAAAGAATTATACTTACTTACTTTTATTAACCCTCCAAGGACGAGCGTGACCATGTGGTCACAGTAAACACCTTTGTCTATTGATCCCACTATTCATCCTTTTTCTACCTGAATATCGTTGCTTTCACTCATATTTGGTTAAGAATGGTACAGACGACAGTTAGTCATCAGCCGTGGGGACAGAAACGACATCCAAAAGCACATGTGATTTTTTGAATTACCGTTTTTTTTAATTTACTTTTTGAAACTGTCGGTTATTTTTTTTTATCAAAACAATTTCTTTTGCTAATATATTTGTATTGAAATTATGTTGATCTAAAGAGGGCAAATTGTAAATATTTTTAAAAAATTCACGTTTAGCTATATTTCAACCCCGAATGTTTGCGAGCCCAAACAGTCACTTTTGTCCGTACTCAATATTACACGGTAATAAAAGGATGAGCATGACCATATAGTCATGCGGGGTTTTTATACAACGACTTTGCGTTTTTTTTTTTTTAATTTTGCATAGGAATAAAAGTTATTCGTGATTTCAATATGGCTTAGAAAATATTTTTTTTATCGGAAAAAACTCCGTCTCTGGAGGGTTAAAGCAGGTGACGTGAATACATAAACTTTTATCATTTTTCTGATTTTTCTGTTTATTGTAAAATATTTTATTTGTGTCTTTATTTTTTTTTAATTGTTCATTTCAAATGTGGGTCAAACAAAAAATACAATCATTATCCAGCTCGGCTCCACCAGCCCCAGAATTTGATGTATTTTACAGTGATCAAAACTGGGTCCAATCTTTTGCTACAACTGTGGAATAAGTACAAAAAAATATCACTTTTAGAGAGTACACTGTCAATACCTATTTGGTGGAAAGGTATTATATTCAAACAATAAAATATTTATTTAACCTTTTCCCAATCACGCCCGAGTATACTCGGATATTGAAAGTCGTTAAAACGGACTACACGAGATAACTTGGGTAAATTCTATTAAAAAAAAACATTGAATTCTTTCACTAAATATACATGTTTTATAAATATAATACATGTGTTTGGTGTTCGATGTGGTGGTAATTAAGATCTGGACCGGTTAACTCATGACGCACATTGATGTCAAAAGTATAATTAGTACAAATGAGTATTTAAATAATTAGGTTTGTTTTTATGAAAAGAAGTTCACGAATCACATCCATAAAAATATTTGTATCAATAATTTTTTATGAAAACATAATGCCACAAAATTACATTTATATCTATGATGATGGGTCATCACTGGAAATGTTAAAAAATAAGATTAGTTTATAAGTAGAAACAGATAATAAAAAAACTAAGCAGATAAACATATATATAGAAATCCAATTGCGATAGTAATCTAGTGAGTGTATGACATAGCTGAATAGAGGATTTTTTTTTTTTAATAAAAGTCTCGTGTATGGTCATTGTCTGTTGACCCCTAAAGATCCCTAAAATGAAGTTACTTTGGTGCTTTGGAATTGTAATTGCAATATTACTTGTGCAAAGTGTTTCCTCTGATATTAAAGTGGATGATATCAACACATCTGAGTTTGAATTTACAACGGAAAGGTAATTGAAATATTATGCTTATCAATAAATTAAGATGAACATTGTCACTTACCAATATATTTCCAAAATGATTATACTTCCAAAATTATATTCCTTTATATAAAATTACCTACACATTTCATCCGATTCTTAATACAGGGACAGCAATAATTATTATCTTAATAATTTGTCCTACCGTTTTTTGTTTTTCACCATGTCTGCTCCCAATGTGGAGCAAATGGACTCCTAATGGAGTTTATCTCAACAGATGTGTTTCTACGAGAACTGCTTGTTACTCAGTTGCTCAACCTCTCTTTTTCCAAAGAGATTAGGAATAGAAGGATATGGCTAGGATAGGACTAGTGGTTAGCTAATCGTTCTCGATACGCCCCGTTCATAGGATAGTATGGGTGGGAGGGAGGAAGTCAAGACATCACATACATCCATACCTTCGAACAGAGATTCATAAATCGATTGAAAATCAATTTATAAAACTGTCCGTACCGGGATTCGAACCCGTAACCGAAGCCAACGACGTTGACCACTTTACCGCACAGGCAGCAAGGCGTCTAAGCTCTACCTTATATCCTCGAATATTTAATAATCGGGGCTTAAGTGACTAAATAACTTCTGTTGAGATGTTTCTATTAGAAGTCCATATGCTTCACTTTGTGAACTAAATACTTTGCTATTTTTTGACGTAACTTGGATATTAGAGTGGATGATATCAACAGTCTGAGTTTGCATTTACAAAGAAAAAGTAATTGAAATATTATGCTTATCATTAAATTAAGATGAACTTTGTCACTTACCATTATATTTCCATAGCAATTATAATTATAATCCTTTATATAAAATTGCCTACCCATTCTTAATCCGATTCTTAATACAGGCAAAGCAATAATTATTATCTTACTAATTTGTCTTATCTTAGCCCTACCTTATATCCTTGAGTATTCAATAATCGGGAGCTTAAGTGACTGAATAACTTCTGTTGAGATGTTTCTATTAGAAGTCCATATGCTTCACTTTGTGAACTAAATACTTTGCTATTTTTTGACGTAACTTGGATTGTATTTTGTTGAACATCAATGACCCTTTAGGTGAACAAATTTTTCTGATTACCATTGCTGAAAATGAAAGCTTCAGTTCTATACTAATGTTGTACTGTTATTAATTGCTTAAATATCAATTTTAGCTGCTTATTGTTTATACATCATAATATTAAAAAGTAACTACACATCTCATCACTTTCAGATTATTTTTGGTGAAAGCATTTTCAAAGTTGGTGCGTCATTAAAGAATAGATAAAAAGGAGTATTGTTTTTGTTTGGAAATATTTTCATTTTGTTGCAGTAATATCATAGTAATATTTTTGTCTACGCTTGGAAAAAATAAATAAACTGTATCATAGTACCAATGTCATTCGGTGAATTAATACTAGTACAGTAGAATCCGGATAGAACATTGGTCGAGGGACCAACGACATCATGTCAAACTTACTGGATGTTGCACTAAGCGGATTTACTTTCATATTATGTTAGTTTCGCATCTATGTCACTAAAATGGTTGGTCGTTGCAAGCTATGTTGTTATAAACAGATTCTACTGTACATATATGATATTTCTGAACGTAATATTTCATATAACGTTGCTTATTATTTCTAGACTAAATTAAACTTCACCTTTTTTTCAAAATTTATTAGCTTGCCAGTTGATGACAGATATATGTGCTCAATTGGAAACGGGCACATTGCTACTGATGTCTTCAGCACAACCATTTATATGAATGGTCTGTACAATGGCGAACACGGAGAAAGCCACAGAGCTAAAATTCCTGGATGGAATAACATAAGGGTAGCAAGTATACCTTCCATGCATAATGCCACAACAAACTATACTTTGGACACTGCAGCCGGAGCATTCATTATGAGAATGGAGGCGCCAAAATTTTCACTGCAGCAGAGGCTATACGCTCACAGGTTCTACACCAGAGCTTTGATCAATGAAATAGTCGTTGAGACTCCTGCAGGTGTGCTGATCTGATTATTTTATCAACATATTAGAAGTGTGTGTTAGAAATATGACATTTTAAAGCATTGACAACCCGCAACCCGATTACTACAAGGTTCTATGTAAAAAAAAATGTTGAAACAGAAGTAACAATGCGGCAGTCTTCCGAGTACAATTATTGGTATACATTGTTATTTTTGTTTAGTCAAAATTATTCACATAGAACCTTGTAGTACTCGGGTCGCGAACTGTCACTGTTTTAGTCAGTTATTGACAAACACCTCTACCAGAAGGAAAAAAAGCTTAATAACAAATTACTTTATTCAGCACAAAAAATATTACTAGCTGCCAAAAACAATTAAATTGAATATAAGTACTTTACTGTGTTGATGAAAACCAATAAATCAAAAGGCATTAAGAATGCTATGATATAAAAAGCAAATAGGAGATATACGTTTATCTTATTCATTCAGTATTTTTTTGTAAATATTAAATGTCATTACATATTCTGGTAATAAATTTATTCGCCATATTATCTACAGCTAATGGTGAAGAAAACATTGGAATCGATTGGATAAGAGATGAAGATGGAGATGATATTAGTTTCGGAAGAATCTATATACTGGTGGTTAATGGTAGACGTCTTTTTGAATCCTGTGGAAAAACGAAAGCAGTCGAAGATAAAAGATATCAAAAGGAAGACTCCACCATTTGCTGGTTCACCACTGCAGTTTCTGAATATATAACTGTGACTGGTGGACAGAAACTTCTGTACACCCACGTCATGACTTTGGATTCCAACCGAGAGGTGGCACTTAAGGAAATGAAAAATGGTAAAATATAGAATTATTTTATTTCATAAATCTCGGCAATAGTTTGTAGAGTAGACTGAGCTTTACTGTGACAGTCTTGACTTCACTGCTGTATTGGTTTCAGTTTTGGCCGAAATTGATGACAATCTGTACAAAAAACATGTTAATGAATGGGAAAAATTACAAAAGCAAGGAAATATTGAAATTGTCGGAAATGTCAAATTGGTAGGAGAAAATTTGATTACTTTATTGCTTGTGTAGGTACATATGTGTATTGGCTTGATTTTGTTATTTAATTGGCATATTAAAAGCTAAATCATAATTATTGATAAAGTCGTACAGTCATTTTCTTTAAGCATTTATATATTTCTCAAACTTTTTTAATCAAATTGTATTGAGTAAAATTTAATGAATAATCGTTTCTCTGTTTTCAGGCTAAAGTCGTGAATGGAATGTGGTATTACTTAATGAGCTCTCTACCATCTTTGACTACTAATCAAGAACCAAGCCCTTTCCGAGGACTGAGCCCTGGTGGACTATCCAGAGGTGGACTGTTAATGGATTATCAAGGTAACTCCTCGGTATGGTAGAGTGATATTTTAGTAATCACGTACTGTACTAAATTAATGCATGGACTAATTCCAAAGAAAAAACTTTTGAAATGCAAATAAAACTTTTGTTTGAGTTTATTTTTTAAGAAATAATAACAATCTGTCGAATAACAAAGTTGTTACATTTAATTTTATATTAACACATTGGTTACGGATGACTCGCATACGAGTCTTTTCGCTGGTCCGACTGATGCGTTGAAATATATACATCCAATGCGACAAATGTTTTAGATTCTCTATAGAGATGGCGTAACAAATGTTTGATGCATCATTTAAAAAATAAAATAATAAAATATATGCAAAAATATTTTTTTTATTCGGTGATTTCGGCTATGAAAAATTAGTAGACAGTTAAAATATGACTTAAAAAAATAGGCCGCCAAAATATAAGCAATTAATTGTAGGTTAAAAATAAACTTTTATCTTTTCTAATTTTGTTTTGAAATAAACAGGAGCAAATGTATATTTGGCTTGTTATTTATTACGTTTTTGATGAAATATATAATTCTATGCCAAATACCCTATTTTCTATATTAAAAAATACAAAAGTTGAGTATCGCTAATAAAAGAGGGCTAAAATATATAAAGTATTATGCCACAAAGTGTTGTACAACTGGTGTCCAATTTATTTTTTAATGTCAAATAGTTTTAAAGTTATACCCTTTTTTCGAAAGTACCTAATTTTTTGAAAAATTTCGCAAAAATACCCCTATGCGAATGAGTTAAAGATAAAGCACACGCATAGTTCATTTTTATCGCATAACATAAAATTATGAAAAATAATGTATGTATTCTCAATCTCTACATCTCAGTCTATATTTTTGAAGGGCATAACTTTTGGGATACCGAAACCTGGATGTTTCCACCAATTCTGATGCTTCAACCGGATCTGGCAAAACAGCTGCTACAGTACAGGATTGATAATTACGGTCCGGCCAAAGATTTGGCAATTCTATCAAAGCATGAAGGTATCAGGTAAATTGAGTAAAGTAATTTTAGGGACCTAAAACATTCATAATGCGTATGAATATTAAGACTTAAATAAAACACAATTCTACTTATATTCCAACAAAATAAGTCTCTTTGCTTACCAAGGGATTTGTCGAAATATCTGCGAAAAATATCATAGGGTTTTTTGGCAGTCTCTAATGTGTCGGGAGAAACATCATATCTTCTCCATTTTTTTTAACTTAAAAAAAATTGTCACAGTTTAAAAACAATATGCGAAATAGGATTCAAAGAAAAAAAAATAGTAAGAAAACTCAAAAATACCAACAAAAAAAAAATAGTTTTTTCGAGTACAAGGATAGTTTGGTGCTGCACTATTCAAATGATATCAAAGATCTTGATTTTTTCCGAGGATACAGCATCCAGCTGTCCCTAAGATAATGCTGTATGCTAATCCATCCAACAACATCCATCGTGATTTTTTTTTATAAATATATAAATATGTTTCAAAAAATTCCTTCATTATTCTGTGAATTATGTTTTTTTTTGTAGTCATATGTTTCTCAACCATTTAAAATATAAAATGAAGGGTAGGGAGGCACGAAGACTATTTTTTAAGGAGGCATAGTAACATAAAGCTTGGAAACCACTAGCGTAAACTGATTTTCTTTATTTGAATAATTTTGATATAATAGTGTCACAGTGTATAGCAGTGCTTTCTTTTTTAGCAGATGGAGATTTTTTGTGATTATATTTTTTATGAATTAATAAATATACTTTAACTGAATAACTCAGTCATGTTTTTTTTTTAACAATAATACTATTTAGACGGAAGTGGGATATACATATATCTCTGAATTTAATGTTTATAAGAATTCCAATTTTAATCAGGATATGTCCTTACCCCAAGGTTTCCCTGGGAAAGTGCATTCACTGGAGCTGAAGTTACTCCTGATTGCTGCCCAGAAGTCGTTGATTTCGAACATCACATAACTGCATGCATTGCCTTTGCAGCTCGTCAGTATATTTCAATGACTGGAGACGATGACTGGTTAAAGGTTCTTATTTAATTCTTTTTGATAAATCAACCTTTTATGTATTGATACCACATCATGATAATTAGAGTTTTGACATCGTTGGAAAAATATGTTTATGCTTCGTTAGGTAAGCCTAAGAAGTGAGTGTATTATTTTATTTTCCTTGCCAGCGTTCAATTGTTAAATAGTAACAATAAGAAAATAATAAAGCAACAAAATCAATATGTAACATTCCTGTATAATTACAGAAAAGTGGATGCAATCTTACAAGAAGTATTGCAGAATTTTGGGCTTCAAGAGTTGACTTCAACAGCCAGACTGGATTTTACGACATCAATAGTAAGAATTGGTTTATGTTATTTATATTTTAAATCATTTTTTTCTATTTGAGTACAGTAATCTTCATTCCCTGAAAAGATTATTCTCCACAAATTCTGCATAATATAATAATATATTTGATTGTATTTTAGATGTGATGGGGCCAGATGAAGATCATCCCAATATTACTAATTCAGTGTTTACAAATGTAGTTGCTGGATACGCACTTTATTTAGGCGAGTAAGTGTGAATTTATAATTTAAAAATATAAAAAATATATTGTAAACATACTAGAATCCCAGTAGTAGAAGTAGGGATTTCCGTTTAAAGACAGGGATGTCTGCGATGCTTAAAAATATCCCTCCCACCCATCTGACCCTTTTTACAGTGAATAGCGAGAGCGATTAGCTAACCATGTGGCATAGCCCTATCTTTCCATATCTACTCTCTTCAAAAAAGAGGATTGAGCAACTGAAGAACAAGCTGTTCTCATAGAAAAACTCCATTTGGAGCTGACCGTTTTACAAAAAAACTCCCGTAAAAATATAATAACTATTAAGTACGTAGCTGTGTTTTTTTTTTTTAATAATATTTTTTTTAAATAAGAATTTAGTTTATATTGACTACATTCTCCATATTAATGACCGTTATTATGTTGAAGGTATACTTCATGTCTTTGTGAAGAAACTACTCCTCAAAATCCATCATGGGCAGAGATAGCATCGCAGATTGCCCTTCCCTATGACAGTGTTCTGAACTATCATCCACAGTATGAAGGATATGAGAGACCGACCATGATCAAGCAAGCGGATGCTGTCCTTCTTGGCTTCCCATTATTTTATGAAATGAATGAGTAAGTATAATTAAGTATTTCGACTGAGGGTGCTTGATGGAATTTCAAAATCAAATTTGAATTGTTTGAATTTTGTACTTTTCCATGAGTTTTTTCGCTAACAACCCGGGTTTCGCCTTTCGGCATCATCAGGCATTCCAAGTGCACGGATGTACTTGAACTGACGCGTAGTAAACAGTTTTTATCGCTTATATACAAATTATAAGTAGATCACTAAGTTAAAAGGCTATTAAAATGTAAATTAGCGAAAATTGAATGTATACATGTTACCAATTTACTACACTGCAATCTATAGAGCCCAGTTTTGTTTTTATAATTTATAACATATTTATTATTTATCAATAATTTACCTATAAAGTTCTTACAATAAAAAGCCTGTCTAACACTTTCTGAGAGCTGCTTCTTTATCTTTAAACTGGTGTGTCCTATGTAATTAATTCTACGCCAAAACCTAATATCACCTGAGTCTTTTGTTATTAATCCCTAGTGTAAGATTTGTTGTGCTAGCTTAATACGTTTTTTATATAAAAGATTGTCTATAAGAGACATATCATAACCATTGTTAATGGCGATTTGTTTGATGATTTTTAATTCAAGTTCAAAATTTAATTTATTCAAGGGAATACTGACAAGTCTGTAAATTTCGGAATGAAATGCAGCTAATTTGTACGACATCTGAAAAAGTCGGTTTACGAAAAATCGTGAAATTGTGGGTATCGTTTTTAATGTCTATAGTAAGGTCAAGAAAGTTTATTTTCTTTCCTCCGACTTCCAGGGTGAATTGAATATTATCATCTAATGAGTTTATAAAGTTATGGAATTTGGTGATTTGTCTATCGGTTCCGTTAAATAAACAAATAATATCATCTACATATCGGAACCAATAAACTATTGGTTTGACTTCAATGTTATGACTAAATATGATTTTCTCTAAATGGTTCATATAGAATTCACTAATATGCCGGTTAACAAATGTAAAAGGATCATCGAAGATGCCTTAAATTTTAGTAGAGTCAATCCAGTGATCACTTCGGAATTACTCAATATTTTGGACGTTTGCGTGGACCAGAATTACTTTCAATTTAATAATAAGCTCTATAAACAGTCTGACGGCCTTGCAATGGGAAACTGTCTGTCACCTCTTTTAGCTGAATTCTAGATTGACAGATGAGAAACTTATTAATTTTGTCTGCGATGGGACATCTCATTATATTTTGAAAATACGTGGAATAAAACTAAGTCCTTTTCTTTGAATTAAGATCAATAGATTAGTTTTTTATACGTCTTTTGTAGTATTAATAGTATGTTTATTTCCAACATCTAATTGCTTATTTCATTTTGATTTTTTCAGAACAACTAGGGAAAATGATCTGTTATATTACGAGAATGTAACTCGAGTGAATGGTCCTGCCATGACTTGGAGTATGCATACAGTAGGACACTTACATTTGGGAAATGATGATCAGGCTGCTCGGCTCTTTAATAGAAGTTATCAACCTTATGTCCGAGACCCATTCAAAGTAATTGGCTTCTATTAAACTTGCTTTAGAATAAACAATACTAATATGAACAATCAGCTATTTGTTGGCAATATAATATTTTGAAAATTGGCAACGTTTATTTTTACAATTACTTATAGACTGTTTCAATCGGCTTCTCAAAAGAAAAAATCCAGTTTATTTTTCAAAAATTATTGAAGAATATAATTTTAGAATTTAATAAAATATTTAATTGATATTAGATATGGACTGAAGCCATAGAGCCCGAAATTGGTGCGGTCAATTTTATAACTGGAATGGGAGGATTTCTTCAAGCCATCATGTTTGGCTATGCAGGAATCGGGATACATCTTGACAGGTTGGAATTTGTAAAGCCGCAGTTGCTTCCAGGAACAACAATGTTGAAAATAAATGGTAATATATTCTAATTTATTTCATATTATTCAAAGTACACACATAACCAGAGATACGAAAAATAGCATTATTTCCACTGAGCTGTTTTTGTTAAAAAAAACAAATAGTTTGATTGGAGGTTTAGATGAGTGAATGATCAATACAAATAATTACTATGTAAACGAACTGATCTAGTGTTAGAAAAGACATATGTAATGCCTTTTTCTGGTTACACAATTTTATCAAAGAATCAGGACCAGTTTCACTCATTTTTACTAAATCATGAAACAGTTAACTTGTAAGTTAACTCTTCCGTTGCATGTTTAATTTATTAGATACAAAAATACTCACAATGTGTGAATTCAACCCTGATTCTTTGATAAAATTGTGGTATTAGTGAAATAAAATTTGTTTCAATTCAGTCAATACGGGTAACTTTGACCATCGATCTAACATTATCCCACTACAAGAGAAAAGGTTTCAAATTATGCTGTTATAATGTTATGGTCATACCATTGCCTGTTTATTTCTCAGCTTAGCAATGGTATTGTGTAGCCCTTTGGAGGTAAAGATATGAATTATAATATATCATATTTTATATACAGTAAAACCCCCATTTACACTATATTCGGGACCGTGTAATTGGGGGTGTGAATGTCATACAAAATAAGGGATTTGATTTTTTCCCGCGGAAAACGCAAAACTAAGATTTCCCTTAGTTTTACAAAAAAAACTGTATGCGAAGCACAGACGACCGTCTCTTAGTAACGGCAATGGAATGCGAATATTTCAAGCCGGCGCGTAATTCGGGGTAGTGTAATTGGGGGTTCCACTGTATTGTGGAATTTTGTCAGCTGTCAGTTGGGTATCTATGATATTTTAAAAAATTTGGGTTGGCAATATTTTTAATCTGTTTTCCTATTCTATAAAAAATGCGTTCTATGCTTTTTAGCCTATGATTATGTATAAAATACACAAAGTCATAGAGAAAAGTTGCAAAGACCTTAAAATTCTTGAGATTATAGTAATTATAGTGATATGGGGTAAAAACTTTTGTCCACACTGTTTTATTTGAATATATTTATTAGCATAGAAATATTTCCAAAAAGGTTTTGTGAAATGAAAACGCTGATACTCATCTTTATCAAAATTTTATAAAAATACAAAAAACCCTCAGAGCTGCGCCAAAGTTACCCTCGTTGACTGTACTACAAATAAATTGACTATTATTCAAGGAGTCAGTTGTTGAGATAAATTCTCTGGCCGATTTGTTTCAACTTCAATGATACATTTAACTTTTTAATCTATATATTAATAGTCGATAAAATAATCACAAATATTCACAATTCACAAATAATCACAAATGTGTGCGTACTGATGTCCTCGGGTCTTTTTCTTCTTCTAAGAAATGTATTTATTAGCGTATTTGAAAATTAGTTGAATAATATATATATGTGTCGCCTGTGTGGTCGAGTGGTCAACGGTGTTGGCTTTGGCTACAGAGGGCCCGGGTTCAAATCCCGGTACGGACAGTTTTATAAATTGATTTTTCCATTGATTTATGTTTTTTGTTCAATGGCATGGATGTATGTGATGTCTTGAATTCCCCCCTCTCACCTTCCCTATCCTATGAACGGGGCGTATCGACAGCGATTAGCTTACCACTAATCCTGTCCTAGCCCTATCCTTCTATCCCTACTCTCTTTGGAAAAAGAGAGGTTGAGCAACTAAGTAACAAGTAGTTCTCGTAGAAACACTTCCATATGCTCCACATTGGGAGCGGACATGGTTTGAAAAAAAATAAATATATATATACTATGAAAAATGATTGTTAGCAAACTTGTACATTATTCCAAAGATTTAATAATTTACGAAATTTCTGCGACTACGAAAAATGATTGTTAGCAAATTTAAACATTATTCCAAAAATTAAGTAATTTACGAGGTCTATTTTTGCTACTACGAAAAATGGTTGTTAGCAAACTTAAACATTATTCCAAAAACTAATTAATTTACAATTTAAATACTGCAGGGCAGGGCTGTCGATATATGCCCCGAGATATATTTCTTTTACTATCAGAATTTCTGGCTTATTCAATAAATAGGTTTGTAATTTATTTTTCACACCAGTAAATTTTCTGACTACTTAAAAATGCAACAAAATCCCCCCCCCCCCCCCCGTTGAGGTCAACGGGCTTACAGCTAGTAAATAGTTATTGCTCCTTTTTTATTTAAGGAATCAAATACTTGGGAGCCACACTGGACATGGAAATTAACAGCGTCAATACATCTTTGACAGTTGCAGATATTGATGAAAACAGACCGTTGATTTTGATCAGAGATAATACTTCCAAAAATCTTGTAAAAAATATGTTAGGTAAAATATATTTTCTTTTTTTATTGTCACTAACCGTATTCAAATGAAGTTTGAGTGTCTAATTAACCGGTTCTCTGCCACGGACGTGTTGACGTGCCATACAGTTTGGTGCCCATACTATATGTACATGTTTACACGCAGTACTTGAGACTTGTTTTAGAGGCCACAAGAAATGTGACATCTCTTGGAATTATAGTGTGATACTTAAACTTCAAAGATATTGTTTTGTAATCTATAATACATCGATTTTAAAAAGAGCTTTTTCGTTGTGTTAAAATTTGTCGCCAGCAGAGCCATGCTATTGGGCGGTAATTTTCGTTTTTGAAACGTTTTTGGATAAATGATGGCGGAAACGACCCATCGTGTATTTACATGGTAAGTGTTTGTGATGTACTAGTAATATATGTCCAAAAAGTACATATTTATTAGGTTTTATTTTTTGAAAGAAAATCACGGCCCTCCGTGCACGGCCATATTAACTCTCGCGGCTCGGAGACTAGAAAAATACTTAGCAGGCGATGGGGGTCTTTTTTGACCCCAGTGGTTTCCTCATTATTGGCCTTATTCTTATGAATTTCAAAAAAAAAAATAGTCTACGGGCTTTAAAATATCTCTCTGCATCTTTCCTCATAATTTTTTTTATAAAAATCTGTGGTTTTTTTAATAAATAATCATATTTTAAGTTGCGCGTAAAAAAGACGTCATGTCAGCACACATATGAATTGACTACTGAAGAGTGTCTCAGCGTTCCAAATTATCATACGAACAATCGTTATCGCGGGCGCTAATCAGCTGATAAGCGTTATCGCGTACTTATATAAACTACAAAAGGTCCAAAAAACTATGATATAAGAATACCTTAATTATAAACATTGTATCACCCATATTAAAATAGATATTTATGAAAATGTTGGTATTGGGGTCGCATTTCTTGAGCTTAGAAACGGAAAAGTTAATACCGCACGGCACAGAAGAGGTTAAGGATTCTCTGCTAGAGTTTGTTTATACGATTAATTCTTTTCAATGTCCCAAGAAGCTATCATATCGAAATTGAGGGTTAACTTACAAAGGTATAGGTGATGGCGTAAAGAAGCTTATAGGAAAATTGTGGATTTCTGTTCGTTAGGATAGCAACATCTTTGATTAAAAATCGCAAATTATGAGACAAATAGTTTTGCACAAAATTTTCATTTTCAATGCAAGGTTTTTTACCTGAAAAATGATGAACTTTGTGAGCCATAAAATTTAATGAAATCAATTTTGTTTTCAGTTGTACTCTCAAAAGACGGAACAAACAAAATCAAAAGCGCATCACCAAACAAATGTCCAGTTCCATCTGATAAAATTGGGCAGGCTAAGCAAGGATAACTTGAACGTTTATTCTTGAAAGCAATAATATATGATGTAAATGTTGATTTATTTTAAAATGTCGTTTTATATTTACGGTTATTTGAATAAAAGATACCACGATGAATTTAAAAAAATGTTTCACTTAAATATACGCACAGCGTTGGGTGTCGGGTCACGGCGCAACAGTTCGCGCTGTGGGCCTCCGTGCCGGACCTCACTCGGAATTTTTTCAATTGATTTATCGATTTCTGTTTGAAGGCATGGGTGTTTGTGATGTCCTAATTTCCCTTCCACCTTTCCAGAGCTATTAGTAAGCCACTAGTCCTATTATTATTCTTCTATCCCTACTACTCTCTTTTGAAAAAGAGAGGTTGAGCGACTGATTAACAAACAGTTATCATAGAAAATAAATCTGTTGAGATATCTCCATTAAGAGGCCATATGCTCCACATTGGGAGCGTACATGTATAAAAATATATATATAACTAGCTGCATTGAAATTCTTGACCATTTTAACTAATGATTGACTATATTCATATGACAATACAGTCAGTTCTCAACTTACGACGGGGTTCCGTTCCACCACCTAGGACGTAGGTCGAAATGGTCGTAAGTCGAATTTTATACAAAAATATAATGAAATGATAGACATAGAAAGTGTGTGGTACGTTAGTGTTATTTATTTCACAATATGTACTATACTATAGTGATATACGTGTATTTATAATATAATAATAATACATAATATATATTTACAAAGTTATTCTGTGGTATTTTCATCATCTGTGCTAATATCCATAGGTGTCTCAGTGATTGTAGTAATAGAGTTAGTTTTTTCCAGGGCTGTGGAGTCCCGTGAAAAAAAGACGACTCCGACTCCAGCTTTAAAATAATTATGTTATGACTACAACTCCGACTCTGAGGATTTTTTTAATAATTTCATTTAAACTTATATATATATATATGTATACCATCAGATCATCTTTAGTCAGCCAAGCATGAAATTTTAACACTTAGTGTATTCAATTATAAAATTTCGTAAAATTTTAAGATATTGACGGAGCACCGACGACTTTCTGTTAATTTTTCCCTGTAACGATTTTCATTCACAACCTGTCGTTGGCTTTCTAACAGTGTCCAAGACATCTTATTACGACTTGTTGTTAGTTAAACTTCAATACAAATTTCTAATCTCTAACCTAAGCTGTGTCGTTTCTACTGAATCGTATGTGTAAGCTTTAACATAGACTTTAACACGGCAGTGTGGCACGGATCGTGATAAAATACTTACACATTATATTATCCAACCCTTATGCTTTTTCTTCAGATTTAAATTTATTTTTATTATTTAACGTGGAATTTTCTGACGTTTTTATGTTGTCCGAACAACAGGGCCTCCAAATTGTATTGCGCCTGGGAGCTCCTATGTGATTAATCCACCACTGGTCGTAACACTCACAGTCAATCTTTGGTGAACTTTTGGTTGATGGAATCAGTCTTTAAAAATCATGCCGGCCAAAACGTCACAGTCAATAGAGAGGACTACAGATGTTTACTAGACTTTTCAATCCTTTCTATAATTATATTTTACTCAGGACGTAAAAATTGTTACCATTTTATTTATTTTGACATTTGATTTTACTTATTTTAATATTTACTAAATGTATTCTTCCGCCGACCCCTGGGGGCCCGTACGAACCACTGATCTAGTTCTTTTGATTTTTTTCTGTAGCATGTTCCTTCTCAATTTCAATCAAATCTTGATTTGTGAGCTCTTCAACATCATTTTTTAAAAGTTGAATTATATCTTCACTGTCAACTTCCAGATTAAGTTTTTTAACAAATTGTAGAATGATATTCGTTACTTCTCCTACTTCATTTTCTCTATTGAAATTCATATTATTATTACGTTTTAATAGTTTGTTCCATATGCCATACATACATGATGTCGATACATTTGACCATCCTTCTGAGATATTTTTAATTGCTTGAAAAAAGTTACAGTTTTTCCAAAATTCTCTCAATGTCTGGTCTTTTTATATTGCTTTGATTGCTTGAGCAAAAGCAGTTCTTAAATAATTTATTGTCGAATTTTTATTTTATATTTTAATTTTGGTCTCCGTCGTAAGTCCAAATGATCGTAAGTCGAGGTGGTCGTAAGTCGAGAACTGACTGTATAGTAAATACATGTTATTCTGATAAGAATGTGTGAATAAGTCTACAGCAGCTATTTCCAACCTGGGAGGCGTCGGCTATTGCAAAAGAAGGCGCGAACAGTCCAAAATATTTATTTACCCTTGAAAATGCATCTTTACTACTACAGTAGAACCTCGATTATCCGGACTAATTGGGGATGAAGGTAGTCCGGATAAGGAAAAATCCGGATAATCGAAAAAATCATAATTTACACGGAATGACATGTACAATCTGTGTAAATAATTTTTAGTTGTCTAGATGAGGGTGGGGAACTTTTTATTCTCTAAAGGCCGCATTTATTTTTCTGATTCGACATAAGGCCGCAGTACACACAGGAAACAGGACTTTATGGTTAAAATATGTCAGGAATTTACGAATTTACATACATTTACAGAATTACAAAATTACAGAATTAGCCAGAAGGCCGCACCAGAGTAGCTAAAAGGCCGCAGGTTCCCCACGCCTGGTCTAGATTAACACAAAGCTTTAGTATTAAATTATTTTTTATCAATAAATTCATTTATTAGGTTTTGTTTAAATAAGCCAGCTGTTCTTTTTGAAGCTGCCAGATCGCGAATACTTTTAAGACATAATTTATCCTGAGATACACTCTTCTTGGCTCTTTAACCACTTCATGGCGACATCTAAGCACTCAAAATCCTTAGAATGAGCAGGACCAATATTTCTTTCTTTGCATATCTCTTTTTTGTCTTCTTGATCTTGCTGAGACAAATATTTTCTAAATTACTTTCACATCATTCAAAATTTGAAATCCAAGATCGATCGCATCAAAATTTAACCACTTGGTAACATATTCTTAGACACATTCAGTAAATATTGAAATTTGTGCTATTGCTTCTATAATGTCTCTTATAACAATTTTTAGTGTGTTACTTGAACTTTCTAATAGTCTTTTCAAGAATTTGTTCCATGATTTTTTCACTGTTGACAAATCTAAGAAATTCCAACTCTAAGAAATTTTAACGTAAACCTGTCATCGATCTGGTTAAAACATTCTAATGATAGGCGAGATGATGCATTATCTAGCAATAATAATGTTTTTCCTCTTATCTATGCAGTTTTGATATTTTTTACTTTTGGAATGATCTGTTTTTCATAACATCGTTTAAAAATTTCACCATTCATCCTGGTTTTTTTCTGATGGTAATATTCAACCGGAAGATTTCTTCGATTTCAAACAACGCAAAACAACGAACAAAATGGTATTCACTCCATCACATATGTAAACAACGGTGGAATCAATTTGCCACGAGAAAAATAGCAAATTCGTAAAAAAATGTTCCGGAAAACAATCCGGATAATTGAAAATCCGGATAATCAAGGTTCTACTGTATATGAAATGAAGGATGAGGAGGCGCGAAGATATTTTTTCTTCAAGCATAACAGTGCAGTAACATAAAGGTTGGAAGCCACTGGTCTACAGCATACAGGAGAAAGTCACTTAATGTAAAATAGTATAAAGTTCAAAATAATTGTTTGAATATTAATTTGTAATCAATCTAAAACTCACATATTCTATTAAAAAAATTGATTTAATTAATTAATGATGGACATTTTTTTCCAGACAACTATTATGTTCAAAAAACACAAATTGTTGTTCAAGTACTTTTTTATGAAAATCGGTCACTTCCTTTTGTATGATGACGATTGAATTAATTACTATCAAGGTAATATATATTTTATTAAGAATTTTATATATACAAGGATTTAATAATTTTACATTCGCTTTCGACTGACTTTAATTTATATCAATAATTTGATATCCAATTGTAAAACAGTCATCCGCCATTTGAACAGACACAGTTATATTCAGTTTGATTTCTCATATTTTGTACTGTATGATTTAAAAAAAGGATCATTACAATTGATTTTTTAGCTGACTGCAACTCTTTCAATTATGGCGATTCACACTGATCGTTCTCAATTGATTCGAAAGATTCACTAAATTTGGTTACAAGGAACTGTTGCATTCTGTTAGTCGATTTGTCAATCAAACAACTATATTCATAAGGAATCTATTGTAAAACATCAGTCACGTTTTTTTTCATTAAAGCAGGTGACATTAATACATAAACTTTTATGATTTTTCTGTTTATTGTAAAATATTTTATTTGTGTCTTTATTTTTTTTAAATTATTCATTTCAAATGTGGGTTAATCAAACAATACAATCATTACCCACAATTCTTGATGGGAAAGCATTACATTTATAAAAATACCTCAAATTTTGCTGAAAATTTATCAATTTTACTAAAACATCTGAACTGGTTATACTCATTGCAAGCATAGTTAATTAAATCACCATCTGACGTACCAGTCCTCGCAAAAATAATCAACCGATTAGAAGTGTTTCAATATTTAAGGCAAGAATTAACCACCAGTGTCACCTGTAATGCCCACGAATGAGAACTAGTACCACCACAAAAACAAAACAAAAACCAAAGACCACCCACCCCCTTACGCCCTGGTAAATCCAGGACACTACACGGGAAAAGCAACATCAAAATACGCCAGATGAAAGGGAAATTGGAGCTCGGCTCCACCAGCCCCAGAATTTGATGTATTTCACAGTGATCAAAACTGGGTCCAATCCTTTGCTACAACTGTGGAATAAGTACAAAAAAATATCACTTTTAGAGAGTTCACTGTCAATACCTATTTGGTGGAAAGGTATTATATTCAAACAATAAAATATTTATTTAATTTTATCCCAATCACACCCGTATACTCGGGTATTGAAAGTCGTTAAACGGACACCACGAGATAACTCAAGCAAATTCTATTAAAAAAAAACAATGAATTCTTTCACTAAATATACATGTTTTATAAATATAACAAACACATATGTTTGGTGTTCGAGCATAATAAAAAATATATGATCCTTTTTGGAACATTTGTTGAAATCAATTGGACCGGAAAGTGGTTATTAAGATCTGGACCGGTTTACTTATGACGAGCATTATCAGTTGATATATATAAAAGGGGAAATAGTATTTAATTTTTTGAACAAATAATTAGGTTTTGTTTTTATGAAAAAAAGTTCACGAATCTCATCCATAAAAATATTTGTATTAACTTTTCCGTTTCTAAGCTCAAGAAATGCGACCCCAATACCAACATTTTCGTAAATATCTATTTTAATATGGGTGATACAATGTTTATAATTAAGGTATTCTTATATCATAGTTTTTTGGACCTTTTTTAGTTCATATAAATACGCGATAACGCTTATCAGGTGATTAGCGCCCGCGATAACGATTGTTCGTATGATAACTTGGAACGCTGAGAACACTCATCAGTAGTCAATTCATATGTGTGCTGGCATGACGTCTTTTTTACGCGCAACATACAATATAATTATTTATTAAAAAAACACAGATTTTTATAAAAAAATGTATGAGGAATGATGCAAAGAGATATTTTTAAGCCCTTGGACTATTTTTTTTTTTGAAATTCATAAGAATAAGGCCAATAATGAGGAAACCACTGGGGTCAAAAAAGATCCCCATCGGCTGACAAGTATTTTTCTAGTCTCCGAGCCGCAAGAGTTAATAATGTTTATGAAAACATGAAGCCACACAATAACATTTATATCTATGATGATGGGTCATCACTGGAAATGTTAAAAAATAAGATTAGTTTATAAGTAGAAACAGATAATAAAAAAACTAAGCAGATAAACATATATATAGAAATCCAGTTGCGATAGTAATCTAGTGTGTGTATGACATAGCTGAATAAAAGTCTCGTGTATGGTCATTGTCTGTTGATTGAATTAAGATCCCTAAAATGAAGTTACTTTGGCACTTTGGAATTGTAATTGCAATATTACTTGTGCAAAGTGTTTCCTCTGATATTAGAGTGGATGATATCAACACGTCTGAGTTTGAATTTACAACGGAAAGGTAATTAAAATATTATGCTTATCATTAAATTAAGATGAACATTGTCACTTACCATTATATTTCCATAACAATTATACTTCCAAAATTATAATCCTTTATATAAAATTACCTACCCATATCATCTGATTCTTAATACAGGGAGAGCAATAATTATTATCTTACTAATTTGTATTATCTTAGCCCTACCTTATATCCTTGAGTATTCAATAATCAGGAGCTTACGTGACTAAATAACTTCTGTTGAGATGTTTCTATTAGAAGTCCATATGCTTCACTTTGTGAACTAAATACTTTGCTATTTTTTGCTGTAACTTGGATTGTATTTTGTTGAACATCAATGGCCCTTTAGGTGAACTAATTTTTCTGATCGCAGTTGCTAAAAATGAAAGCTTCAGTTCCATACTAGTGTTGTACTGTTATTAATTGCTTAAATATCAATTTTAGCTGCTTATTGTTAATACAGCATAATATGAAAAAGTAACTACACACCTCATCACTTTCAGGTTATTTTTGATGAAACAATTTCAAAGTTGGTGTGTCATTAAAGAATAGATAAAAAGGATAAGCATTAATTTTTTTTTGGAAATATTTTCATTTTGCTGCAGTAATATAATGTTTTTGTCTACGCTTAGAAAAAAATAAATAAACTGCATCATAATACCAATGTCATTCGGTGAATTAATACTAGTACAGTAGAATCCGGATAGAACATTGGTCGAGGGACCAACGACATCATGTCATACTAACTGGATGTCGCACTAAGCGGATTTACTTTCATATTATGTTAGTTTCGCATCTATGTCACTAAAACGGTTGGTCGTTGCAAGCTATGTCGTTATAAACAGATTCTACTGTACATATATGATATTTCTGAACATAATATTTCATATAACGTTGCTTATTATGCTAACCAAAGTCTCAATCTTATTTCTAGACTAAATTTAACTTCACCTTTTTTTTCAAAATTTATCAGCTTGCCAGTTGATGACAGATATATGTGCTCAATTGGAAACGGGCACATTGCTACTGATGTCTTCAGCACAACCATTTATATGAACGGTCTGTACAATGGTGAACATGGAGAAAGCCACAGAGCTAAAATTCCTGCATGGAATAACATAAGGGTAGCAAGTATACCTTCCATGCATAATGCCACGACAAATTATACCTTGGACACTGCAGCCGGAGCATTCATTATGAGAATGGAGGCGCCAAAATTTTCACTGCAGCAGAGGCTATACGCTCACAGGTTCTACACTAGAGCTTTGATCAATGAAATAGTCGTTGAGACTCCTGCAGGTATGCTGATCTGATTATTTTATCAACACATTAGAAGTGTGTGTTAGAAATACGACATTTTAAAGCATTGACAACTCGCGACCCGAGTACTACAAGGTTCTATGTAAAAAAAAATGACGAAACAGAATTAACATTGCGGGAGTCTTCCGAGTACAATTATTGGTATACATTGTTATTTTTGTTTAGTCAAAATTATTCACATAGAACCTTGTAGTACTCGGGTCGCAAACTGTCACTGTTTTAGTCAGTTATTGACAAAAACCTCTACCAGAAGTAAAAAAAGCTTAATAACAAATTACTTTATTCAGCACAATATTTTTTATCATCACTATTAATTACTAGCTGCCAAAAACAATTAAATTGAATATAAGTGCCGCCTGTGTGGTCGAGTGGTCAACGGTGTTGGCTTCGGCTACAGAGGGCCCGGGTTCAAATCCAGGTACGGACAGTTTTATAAATTGATTTTTCAATCGATTTATGAATTTCTGTTCAAAGGCATGGATGTATGTGATGTCTTGAATTCCCCCCTCTCACCTTTCCTATCCTATGAACGGGTCGTATCGACAGCGATTAGCTTACCACTAATCCTGTCCTAGCCCAATTCTTCTATCCCTACTCTCTTTGGAAAAAGAGAGGTTGAGCAACTGAGTAACAAGCAGTTCTCGTAGAAACACTTCTGTTGAGATAAACTCCATTAGGAGTCCATATGCTCCACATTGGGAGTGGACATGGTTTAAAAAAAAAAATAAGTACTTTACTGTGTTGATGAAAACCAATAAATCAAAAGGCATTAAGAATGCTATGATATAAAAATCAAATAGGGGATATATGTTTATCTTATTCATTCAGTATTTTTTGTAAATATTAAACGTCATTACATATTCTGGTAATAAATTTATTCGCTACTATTCGTTATTATCTACAGCTAATGGTGAAGAAAACATTGGAACCGCTTGGATAAATGGTGAAGAAAGCGATGATATTACTTTCGAAAACCTCAAGACTCTGATGATTAATGGTAAACTTATTTATGAATCCTGCGGGAAAACAAAAGCCGTCGAAAATAAAAGATATCAAAAGGAAGAATCCACCATTTGCTGGTTCACCACTGCAGTTTCTGAATATATAACTGTGACTGGTGGACAGAAACTTCTGTACACCCACGTCATGACTTTGGATTCCAACCGAGAGGTGGCACTTAAGGAAATGAAAAATGGTAAGATATAGAATTATTTTATTTCATAAATCTCGGCAATAGTTTGTAGAGTAGACTGAGCTTTACTGAGACAGTCTTGACTTCACTGCTGTATTGGTTTCAGTTTTGGCAGAAATTGATGACAATCTGTACAAAAAACATGTTAATGAATGGGAAAAATTACAAAAGCAAGGAAATATTGAAATTGTCGGAAATGTCAAATTGGTAAGAGAAAATTTGATTACTTTATTCTTTGTGTAGGAACATGTGTATTGGTTTGATTTTGTTATTTAATTGGCATATTAAAAGCTAAATCATAATTATTGATAAAGTCGTACAGTCATTGTTTTTTCTTTAAGCATTTATATATTTCTCAAACTTTTTTAATCAAATTGTATTGAGTAAAATTTAATGAATAATCGTTTCTCTGTTTTCAGGCTAAAGTCGTGAATGGAATGTGGTATTACTTAATGAGCTCTCTACCATCTTTGACTACTAATCAAGAACCAAGCCCTTTCCGAGGACTGAGCCCTGGTGGACTATCCAGAGGTGGACTGTTAATGGATTATCAAGGTAACTCCTCGGTATGGTAGAGTGATATTTAAGTAATCACGTACTGTACTAAATTAATGCATGGACTAATTCCAAGGAAAAAACTTTTGAAATGCAAATAAAACTTTTGATAACAATAACAACCTGTCGAATAACAAAGTTGTTACATTTAATTTTATATTAAATATAGAGCACACGCATAGTTTATTTGTATCGCATAACATATGCAATTATGAAAAATAATGTATGTATTCTCAATCTCTACATCTCAGTCTATATTTGAAGGGCATAACTTTTGGGATACCGAAACCTGGATGTATCCACCGATTCTGATGCTTCAACCGGATCTGGCAAAACAGCTGCTACAGTACAGGATTGATAATTACGGTCCGGCAAAAGATTTGGCAATTCTATCAAAGCATGAAGGTATCAGGTAAATTGTGTAAAGTAATTATAGGGACCTAAAACATACATAATACGTATGAATAATTAGACTTAAATAAAACACAATTCTACTTATATTCCAACAAAATAAGTCTCTTTGCTTACCAAGAGATTTGCCGAAATATGTGCGAAAAATATCATAGGTTTTTTTGACAATCTCTAATGTGTCGGGAGAAACATCATATCTTCTCCATTTTTTTAACTTAAAAAAAAATGTCACAGTTTAAAAACAATATGCGAAATAGGATTCAAAGAAAAAAAAATAGTAAGAAAACTCAAAAATAAAAACAAAAAAAAAATAGTTTTTTCGAGTACAAGGATAGTTTGGTTCTGCACAATGATATCAAAGATCTTGATTTTTTCCGTGGATACAGAATCCTGTTGTCCCTAAGATAATGCTAATCCATCCAACAACATCCATTGTGATTTTTTTTTATAAATATATAAATATGTTTCAAAAAATTCCTTCATTATTCTGTGAATTATGTTTTTTTTTGTAGTAATATATTTCTCAACCATTTAAAATATAAAATGAAGGGTAGGGAGGCACGAAGACTATTTTTTAAGGAGGCATAGTAACATAAAGCTTGGAAACCACTAGCGTAAACTGATTTTCTTTATTTGAATAATTTTGATATAATAGTGTCACAGTGTATAGCAGTGCTTTCTTTTTTAGCAGATGAAGATATTTTATGAATTAATAAATATACTTTGACTGAATAACTCAGTCAAGTTTTTTTTTAACAATAATACTATTTAGACGGGAGTGGAATATACATATATCTCTGAATTTAAAGTTTATAAGAGTTCCAATGTTAATTAGGATATGTCCTTACCCCAAGGTTTCCCTGGGAAAGTGCATTCACTGGAGCTGAAGTTACTCCTGATTGCTGCCCAGAAGTCGTTGATTTCGAACATCACATAACTGCATGCATTGCCTTTGCAGCTCGTCAGTATATTTCAATGACTGGAGACGATGACTGGTTAAAGGTTCTTATTTAATTCTTTTTGATAAATCAACCTTTTATGTCTTGATAACCACATCATTATAATTAGAGTTTTGACATCGTTGGAAAAATAAGTTTATGCTTCGTTAGGTAAGCCTAAGAAGTGAGTGTATTATTTTATTTTCCTTGAGACATGCCAGAGTTCAATTGTTAAACAGTAACAATAACAAAATCAATATGTAACATTCCTGTATAATTACAGAAAAGTGGATGCAATCTTACAAGAAGTATTGCAGAATTTTGGGCTTCAAGAGTTGACTTCAACAGCCAGACTGGATTTTACGACATCAATAGTAAGAATTGGTTTATGTTGTTTTTAGTTTAAATCGTTTTTTGCTATTTGAGTACAGTAATCTTCATTCCCCGAAAAAATTATTCTCCACAAATTCTGCATAATGTAATAATATATTTGATTGTATTTTAGATGTGATGGGGCCAGATGAAGATCATCCCAATATTACTAATTCAGTGTTTACAAATGTAGTTGCTGGATACGCACTTTATTTAGGCGAGTAAGTGTGAATTTATAATATAAAAATATAAAAAATATATTGTAAACATATTGCATAGTGAGAGCGATTAGCTAACCTTGTGTCATAGCCCTATCTTTCCATACATGCTCTCTTCAAAAAAGAGGATTGAGCAACTGAGGAACAAGCTGTTCTCATAGAAAAACTCCATTTGGAGCTGACCGTTTTACAAAAAAACTCCCGTAAAAATATAATAATAACTATTAAGTACGTAACTGTGTTTTTTTTTTTTTAATTTAATTTATATTGACTACATTCTCCATATTAATGACCGTTATTATGTTGAAGGTATACTTCATGTCTTTGTGAAGAAACTACTCCTGAAAATCCATCATGGGCAGAAATAGCATCACAGATTGCCCTTCCCTATGACAGTGTTCTGAACTATCATCCACAGTATGAAGAATATGAGAGACCAACCGTGATCAAGCAAGCGGATGCTGTCCTTCTTGGCTTCCCATTATTTTATGAAATGAATGAGTAAGTATCACGAAATTGTCATAAAGTTTCACCAGAAAAAAGAATAGTCTTTAATATAATGCCCACCCAATTTAAAACAATCAAAAGAGTGACATTTGAATATTTTTATTTATTTGCACTAGTTTTCCTAAAAGTATGTACACCTTTGTCATGAGTGTAAATCATGACATTTTGAATTGTAAATGAAAATGTTTTTCTAGATGCTTGCTTACAAAAATCTTCTACAATCAATGTTATAATAATTATAAATCATTATTTCTATTCCTACTGACAGCATTATGATTGACTGATGAGAAACTTACCAAAACATATTGATTTTTTCAGGGATGGGATAACTCATTATATTTTGAAAATTTTGGAATAAAACTAAGTCCTTTTCTTTGAATTGAGATCAACAGATTAGTTTTTTATACGTCTTTTGTAGTATTAATAATATATTTATTTCCAACATCTAATTGCTTATTTCATTTTGATTTTTTCAGAACAACTAGGGAAAATGATCTGTTATATTACGAGAATGTAACTAGAGTGAATGGTCCTGCCATGACTTGGAGTATGCATACAGTAGGACACTTACATTTGGGAAATGATGATCAGGCTGCTCGGCTCTTTAATAGAAGTTATCAACCTTATGTCCGAGACCCATTCAAAGTAATTGGCTTCTATTAAACTTGCTTTAGAATAAACAATACTAATATGAACAATCAGCTATTTGTTGGTAATATAATATTTTGATAATTGGCAACGTTAATTTTTACAATCATTTATAGGCTGTTTCAATCGGCTTCTCAAAAGAAAAAATCCAGTTTATTTTTCAAAAATTATTGAAGAATATAATTTTAGAATTTAATAAAATATTTAATTAATATTAGATATGGACTGAAGCCATAGAGCCCGAAATTGGTGCGGTCAATTTTATAACTGGAATGGGAGGATTTCTTCAAGCTATCATGTTTGGCTATGCAGGAATCGGGATACATCTTGACAGGTTGGAATTTGTAAAGCCGCAGTTGCTTCCAGGAACAACAATGTTGAAAATAAATGGTAATATATTTTAATTTATTTCATATTATTCAAAGTACACACATGACCAGAGATACAAAAAATAGCATTATTTCCACTGAGCTGTTTTTGTTAAAAAAAACAAATAGTTTGGTTGCAGGTTTAGATGAGTGAATGATCAATACAAATAATTACTATGTAAACGAACTGATCTAGTGCTGATTGTCAGTTATTGGTGAAAAGACATATTTAATGCCATTTTTTGGTTACACAATTTTATCAAAGAATCAGGACCAGTTTCACTCATTTTTACTAAATCATGAAACACTTGTAAGTTAACTCTTCCGTTGCATGTTTAATTTATTAGATACAAAAATACTCACAATGTGTGAATTCAACCCTGATTCTTTGATAAAATTTTGGTATTAGTGAAATAAAATTTGTTTCAATTCAGTCAATACGGGTAACTTTGACCATCGATCTAACATTATCCCACTACAAGAGAAAAGGTTTCAAATTATGCTGTTATAATGTTATGGTCATACCATTGCCTGTTTATTTCTCAGCTTAGCAATGGTATTGTGTAGCCCTTTGGAGGTAAAGATATGAATTATAATGTATCATATTTTATATATTGTGGAATTTTGTCAGCTGTCAGTTGGGTATCTATGATATTTTTAAAAAATTCGGTTGGCAACATTTTTAATTTGTTTTGCTATTCTAAAAAAAATGCGTTCTATGCTTTTTAGCCTACGATTATGTATAAAATACACAAAGTCATAGAGAAAAGTTACAAAGACCTTAAAATTCTTGAGATTATAGTAATTGTAGTGATATGGGGTAAAAACTTTGGTCCACACTGTTTTATTTGAATTTATATATTAGCATAGAAATATTTCCAAAAAGGTTTTGTGAAATGAAAACGGTGATACTCATCTTTATCAAATAATAGCACATAAAAGTAATGGCGATTTATAAAAATTCAAAAAACCCTCAGAGCTGCGCCAAAGTTACCCGCGTTGACTGTACTACAAATAAATTCATTATTATTCAGGGAGTCAGTTGTTGAGATAAATTCTCTGGCCGATTTGTTTCAACTTCAATAATACATTTAACTTTTTAATAAATAGTTATTGCGCCTTTTTTATTTAAGGAATCAAATACTTGGGAGCCACACTGGACATGGAAATTAACAGCGTCAATACATCTTTGACAGTTGCAGATATTGATGAAAACAGACCGTTGATTTTGATCAGAGATAATACTTCCATAAATCTTGTGAAAAATATGATAGGTAAAATATTTTTTCTTTTTTTATTGTTACGGTATAAATAACGAAATATTTTTCAGTACATCGCCTCTGTTTTCCATTTTGGCCGCGCGGCCAAAATGGAAAACAGAGGCGATGTACTGAAAAATATTTCGTATTTCGCATAATTTATCAGTGTTCTTCGTAATAATGTGTGGTTTTAACACGATTATCAAGTTCTCAAAAAATAACTTTAAATCGTGGCGTTGTTTTTAGCGTAGTTGTGAAGTTTTTCGCCGCAGTAGTCGACGTGCTACTATATGACATATTTACCATAAAATTTAATGAAATCAATTTTGTTTTCAGTTGTACTCTCAAAAGACGGAACAAATAAAATCAAAAGCGCATCACCAAACGAATGTCCAGTTCCATCTGATAAAATTGGACAGGCTAAGCAAGGATAGCTTGAACGTTTATTCTCGAAAGCAAAGTTATAATATACGATGTATATGTAGATTTATTTTAAAATACCATTTTATATTTACGCTTATTTGAATAAAAGATACCACGATGAATTTAAAAAAATGTTTCACTTAAATATATGCACAGAGTTGGGTGTCGGGTCACGGCGCAACAGTTAGAGCTGTGGGCCTTCGTGCTAGAACCTCACCCGGAGTTTTTTCATTTGATTTATCGATTTCTGTTTGAAGGCATGGGTGTTTGTGATGTCCTAATTTCCCTTCCACCTTTCCAGAGCTATTAGTTAACCACTAGTCCTATTATTATTCTTCTATCCCTACTACTCTCTTTTGAAAAAGAGAGGTTGAGCGACTGACTAACAAACAGTTATCATGGAAAATAAATCTGTTGAGATATCTCCATTAGACATTATTTCTATTCCTTTAGGAAAATAGGCGATCTTATAGAAAGGTCTATTTTGTTATTAACTATTCTGAGAGTTGGAAAAAAGAAAAAATAAAACACAGATTTGTTTTTACACATAGTTTAATATAAACAAAACAACAATAAAAAATAGTACATCCAGGTCAGGCAAAAGTCAATAACTGCTAGTTTAAAAAAAACGTAATGCAATCTGTCAACTTGGCCATGTTAAGCAAAGAGTCAGTTACTATTACTGATGAGTTTTGCACAATTGTGTGTATTAAAGAGTATTTTATTAGGTTATCGATTTTTGCCATTACTGCAACAAATATAATTATTATATAAAAAGAATATTTGTTATAATCATTGAAAGTTATTTTATTTATTTATCGTTTTCCACTTGAATTTGAATGGTGACGTTAAGTCAAAGAATGATTTACTGTTGAATTAGATCCACAAACTCGCAATAAAATCATTTACATACATATGTATATTGTGGAAAACAAAATATACAATAATTATATATATATATATATATATAGACTTTTTAGACAGTTGACTAGAATCTAGCCAATAGACTATCAAAGCACAACACGTGAAATATAAAATTTATGGAATTGCAGCATTTTTAATTTGTCAGTAAGAGAGTGAGAAATTTTAACATTGAAATTTTAACAAAAGAAATAGAAACATTGACTGAAATAAAATAAATGTTATTGTTCAAAAATGTTCGTGGATGATTTATATTATCATTCCATGATTTTTTTAAATATTACATGAATATGTGAAAAGATACGATCATATTGATATATATATAATAAATATACTAAAAAATGTCACATCTAGATTGCAAGATTTTATCATTAGGTTGTTATCAACACTGAAAATATTAATGCCACAATATCTAAAAAATATATGATAACATAATGGTAACAAAAATGCATTTATAAACAGTGTGATTAACAATGTTTCCACTATCTTACACTATGCAGCAGATGGAATAATATTTAAACTGCACATATCAGAAATTAAATTAGAATTGGAAAAACATATGAAAATTATAAGTACATGAAATCAATTGTGATTTACATACCATTGTGGTTTAATATGTACTGGCCACTTATAATATGATGTCAGCCCAGAGCAGTCTTTAACAAAGATTGTGTAAGGATAAACTAGTGTGAGGCTAACAGTTATGCTAATTGTGTCACCAAAAATAACCATCCATAAAGTAATAATATTTAACATATTTATAGGTTCTCCTATAAACTAGAGATGTGTACTTTAGGCTGACAGCATATTTTTATTGAAAAGTAAGACATTTAATAAATACATGTTATTCTGATAAGAATGTATGAATAAGTCTACAGCAGCTATTTCCAACCTGGGAGGCGCGAACAGTCCAAAATATTTATTTACCCTTGAAAACGCATCTTTATTACTATATGAAATAAAGGATGGGGAAGATATTTTTCCTTCAAAGGGAGGCGCAGCAACATAAAGGTTGGAAACCACTGGTCTACAGCATACAGGAGAAAGTCACTTAATGTAAAATAGTATAAATTTCAAAATAATTGTTTTAACAGCTTAATGACCGCACGTTTTTTTATATAAAATTTCACCTGGCAAAATAAAATTTTGCGAATTTTGTAATTTTACTAAATTCACTATAATTTGTAAACAAATTGAGATATCTTTACAAAATTTAATTTTCTTAGCTTCCAGATACTTCGCCTATCCGCATATATGAGATCGCCGGCCAGCAACCTTTGTTTTTCAAAGACTCAAATACGCGTCCACGGTCGTTAAGCTGTTAATATTAAATTTGTAATCAATCTAAAACCTCACATATTCTATTAAAAATTGTTTTTTAATTAATTAATGTTGGACATTTTTTTCCAGACAACTATTTATTATGTTCAAAAAAACACAAATTGTCGTTGAAGTACTTTTTTATGAAAATGTACTCGGTCACTTCCTTTTGTATGATAACGATTGAATAATTACTATCAAGGTAATATATATTTTATTAAGAATTTTATATATACAAGGATTTAATAATTTTACATTCGCTTTTGACTGACTTAAAAAAAAATATAAAATTTGTGCAAAATAATTTGATATTTAAATCCAATTGTAAAACAGTCATATGCCATTTGAACAGACACAGTTATATTCAGTTTGATTTCTTATATTTTGTACTGTATGATTTAAAAAAAGGATCCTTACAATTGATTTTTTAGCTGACTGCAACTCTTTCAATTATGGCGATTCACACTGATCGTTCTCAATTGATTTGAGAGATTCACTAAATTTGGTTACAAGCAACTGTTGCATTCTGTCAGTCGATTTGTCAATCAAACAACTATATTCATAAGGAATCAATTGTAAAACATCGTGTGACGTATGATTTGACAAACAGGCTTGATTATTATTAGAAACTTTTTGACTCAAGTGAAAAAGTTCAGATGTAACTGCTGTAAAATATATGAACCTTAAATTTGTATCAGTAATTAATTATAAGTGAAATCTGGAAATATTTGACAATATTTAAAACATTATAAAGTTTGACAGATAAAACTTAACACAACTCTTGAAAAATATAAACTAAATTAGTAAATTCCACAATATCAATTAAAAATATCTTAACATAAAATAAACTACCTACTATAACTTAACACCATTAAATTGCAATGTTAAATGATCTTAACATATCTAACTATATGTTACGATACATGGAAGAAACAGTATACACAAGGAAAGATAATTTTTGTTAAATATTTACTAATATTATGTTTGGACTAGCCCTGCATATTATAATTTGGTGTAAGTAATCTGCGATATATAATATATAAGGCATATATATTTTTATTAATAAAAACAATAATCCTTTGTACTTCATTCCACTTTATTTAATATGTCAGGACCGGTTTCGCTCATTGCGAGCATTGTCAACTGATAAGAAATATAATTTAACAATGCTATTTATACAAAATTGAAAAGTTATACACAACAGTTGGCATTGAAAAGAAATTGCCAATTACATTAAAGTGATTCTAAAATAACACAAAATTAAAATGTTCAACACATCTAACATATAATTAAAAAGTCATCCCAGATTCATAAATTCAGAATGCGATTGAAAGTAATTACAAACATAATTAAAATTTGGGAAATTTTTGACAAAGTGATAAAATGCTACATTAATAAAGTGAATATGCTCAATGATAATAATATGCGCAATGAGCGAAACCGGTCCTGACATATTAAATAAAGTGGAATGAAGTACAAAGGATTATTGTTTTTATTAATATAATGCCTTTCCACCAAGTATTGACAGTGAACACCCTAAAAGTGATATATATTTTTATTGTATTATAATGTATGCATCATATATATTATAATAAACTTATAATTTTATTGATTAACAATTATAGCACCAAGAAATTTAAAATTACCCTTTTATAAAATAATTAAATTATTGTTTACCGTGAAAATAGTGTAATACATATATTCATGTTAATATTATTCGATACACTTATAGTGCACGAATTGTTCATCACCTCAATATTTTGTTATTCAGATATTTTAAATAAGTTCTAAAGAGGTAAAATAATTGTGATTTTTTAGATTTTTTACTCTAAATAACTGACCACTGTTAATAGACAGTATACAAAAATTAATTACTTCCCAATCGATGGTCTGCGGACCGGTGCTGGTATACAAACCATTTACGATCTGCGTATTCAAAATATCATTGTATATTAAGAAATGCGATTCTAAAGATTTATAATAGGTACGTTAAGAAATATAATTTAGTAGCTGTGATAAAGATACTTTTTAATCAATTTTGATAGCGCTTGAACATTGTGCACAAATGTGTCCATATGTATTTTTATTTGTTATATATATTATAATTATTATGGCAGTCTTTTTAATATCATGTCAAACATAATGCCATGGGAAATATAAGAATATAAGTCTAAAATATAAGGGAAGCCACGACGATTATTTCACGATTATTTTTATATGCTGAGTATAATATATCTTTGATGGTATTTTGTTTGCCAAAGATCTCATGGCACCATAATATTAGGTGCCAAATATAAAGTTGTAGACAGAGCTACAATAATAATACAAAAAGTTACAGTGACATACAGCATTATGATGAGGGATGTATATTTATTTAAATATAGTGTTGAATTTATGATCTTTGTCTAATATCCCACATCTTTGCTTGATTCTTTCTTTGATATTATCATTCCACTAATGTCAGTAAGAAAACCTTTATTCGGCCATTTTGAACTGTCAAAAAATGTAAAAAATTTATTACATGTTATCCTATATTATTCACTATAGACAAAATTTACTACCGTCATCTCATGTGGCTATATAAAAACGACTTTGAAAATCCTTTGAAATAGCTTCACCCTATACTTGGACTTGGAAATTGAGTAGTAGGTATATAAATTAGGAATGTTAGAAAAATGAGTAGGAATAAATATACAATAAGTTGATAAATTTAGTTCAAACAAAAAACTGTCTTACAGATTTGAAATTACATTCAATAATTACATGTAATATTTTCAAAACAAACTCACATGGATCTCTGATAAATTAACTGTAAACATATATGTTTTGACCCATTTGAGTATTCTAGATCAAATAAATATCAAGAATGTGTAAATTATTGAAAGCGATAGTAAATGTATTAAAAGAAATCATTCATATAAATTAGATATACATTTGTACCTCTAACACATAAGTTACTAGAGTTGGTGGATAATATTTTATATGCACCAAAATAATACTATGGAATTAAGTGATATAATAAAGGTTTTCAATGAGAATTTATTTAGAAGTTACAGTTCACACATATCATTTCAATGTCCCATTTTATAAACAATTGTGTTTTTATAATCACAATTTTTATCATCCATTATGTCGACTTGTTGACAGCATCCAATATATTAGAAAAAAAATACTCGTTAACCATTTTAAAGACAATTTGAATTAAAGCATATATGACATCCTATAAGCCTCCAAGATACAGATATTTATAATATTTAGCAATTTAATTGTACAGGCTCTTCTGAAAATTCAATTAAAAATTATTCTGGAATACATCTAATGCGTTGCCTATATAATAATGGTAACGATGTAATAAATAATGTGTTACTAATACTTGAACACCATAATAATTATTTTAATTGCTTTATTTACATGCAGTGAAATAGTTCTGAAAGCAAACTGAAATTAAATTAATGTACATAAAGTTTGAAGTATACAGTTTTTAAGTATTTTTTTAGGTGTGTTAATGAATTAACCATAACTTAATGTTATTCGTATAGTCTATCAATATTCGTATAGTAAGTGTCAATATTTATTTAAAATCACAAATCATGACGAGATAAAAATGAAATGTGAATGATAAAATATTACAAATAATTTTGAAATGAAAGTAGACTCGTTTGGCATATTAAAAATGACAGACACTAACGAATTTTGAATAATATTCTATCGAGCATAGAAGGAATCATTTTTTTTTCAAAATATCACAAGATTTTTTTTTAATCCAAAGATTTGATAATGTAAATTTTATCAAATGGTAAATTTTGAACACATTGAATTTAGCCTTAAATTTTGAATGATAAGAATAAAATATCCTAATTATTATAAAAGATGTAAATGTCATAAGTACCTCCTAAAATATTTGTACTATAAACATGTAATGGAAAATAGACACGGGAAGAATGATGAAAGTATTAGTACAGTAACCTACAATACGCTCCTCCCCATATAATACGATCGTATTTTTATTATTATTATTTAAATGTAACATTTATTTACATAAATATTCAGTTAATAATGCTATTTTAAATGCCTATGCATTGCAAGAATATATTTTAGTAGCTAACACGCCAAAGGAAAAAATCACAATAAGTAAGGAAATATTTTTCCCTTGTCTATGGATTTATGAAATTTTGTATAGGTTTCTAGTCTCCTATTGTACGGTTCCTATCTCTGTACTATAGGGGAGTCAACTATATTGATACTTATTTTGGTTAGCATATTACGGCTGTAGAATCAAGAAAATACTTTCAATTAAATTAAGTCAAGAATTCACTTAATATAACCCAATTTCAGAAATAGTTTATACCATGTCGACCCGAATACATAAAAAGTTTTTTTACAATGCAAAATTGATGTTGAATCATATATTCGTAGCTAAGTACGTGAATTTTTTTCTAGAAATTACTATATGGCAGTGCATTGAGTGAATGCTGTCAGCATTCACTCAATTCACTAGATACGCAGCCAGAGTGTATCTGTGTTGACTTGTGTGATCGATAAATCAAGGACAAATACATCTTGTAACTATTGGCAATAATTGGAAAATGGTATTGCCACTTGATAAATGTATGTCAATATGCGAAAGGAAAAGGGTGCTAAGTTTTAAATCAACACTTTTCAGGAAAGTAACTCAAAACAAGATATGGATTTATATGTACTTATGTGTGATGTTTCAATGTGAAATTTACTAATTCAATTGATATTTGGTCTTTTTTAACCATATGTGTATTATATATATAGCATATTGAATTAATCTTTCAATTTCATGAAACTTATCACAATATCATATACCTAATCAATTCTGACTTGATGTGTTATATAATTAGAAAATATGTATATTATATTTTATCACTTGTTAAGTATTTTTTGGTTGTTTAATTAAAGATATGGTGAAGAAATTAGATAATAATTTGAGATAATTTCTCTTTTTCATATGCATTATAATTTATTTTCAAAAGTTGCTTAGTAACATAATAATTTTAATTTAATGTGACTTTTTTTATCATACGACAGAATTTTAGATATCATTTTTCGAGGTGCTTTTTTTTGAGATTATGATTTTTAGAAAGTCTTCTATTAATTAAAATATAAGATAATTTGTTAATAAAAACAATAATCCTTTGTACTTCATTCCACTTTATTTAATATGTCAGGACCGGTTTCGCTCATTGCGAGCATTGTCAACTCAATGCTCGCAATGAGCGAAACCGGTCCTGACATATTAAATAAAGTGGAATGAAGTACAAAGGATTATTGTTTTTATTAATATAATGCCTTTCCACCAAGTATTGACAGTGAACACCCTAAAAAAGATAATTTGTGTCATATTTTCCACTGCTAAAAACACGAACAACCATCTGACAGGGAAATAGAGCGTAGCAAAGGCATAAGTAGATATAGATTATCTTGACTATGCTTTCTCTGGGTGTTCTAGTTAGTTTGACTTACAGGGAATCAGTGACGGATTACCCCAATAAGCGCACGATGGCTGCAATTTAAGAACTTCAAAAAAGCACATGTTTTAGCAATTCGAAAAGCAGGGCCTCCAAATTCGATTGCGCCTGGGGCCTCCCAGGTGCTTAATCCGTCACTGCCCAGGATAGTGCAGAAAGGCATACACCAGAAAGAATTATAAATATTCTCAGTTCTCACAAAAAATCTTCTGTAGAGATAAGTTCCATATGCTTAACATTGGGATGTGAAAATGTGGTTTGAAAAAAATAAATAAGCCCCTAGATAGGACTGAGACATTTTGATTGGAATAATTTTTAACAAAACAAATTGAAAGCTCAAAATTTTTATGACTTTCCGGAAAGTAGACTTAACATTTTTCACGACCAATAAAAACATATTAAAAACATGGGCATTGTTATAAAGAGAAACCGATACCTTTTCTTAAAATCAACATTTAAAAATTTAGATTGGCTTTGTTTTATTGGAGATGCGATGTAAAGACATTTTACTCTAGTAGTTACTCCAATTTTATGATATTATATCATCAACATTTTTTGACATGTACTCGGGTCGATATGATCTACTTATCTACATTATACGCATTATGGTAATTTTTTCGATATCACGTGAAATACACCTGCCTACTATCTATTAAACAGATTATCCCAGATCGAATCCTAGAATTTCTTCAAGGTCATAATTAAATAATTTAAAATCATTCACGTACATCTGGTAGAGTTTTGTAATTAATTCGAGAGGCAATGGAACATAGTACTTCTTCATCTTGGCTGCAGTTCCGGAAGTTCGAGTGTCTCTGGGAAAAGGTATGTGGGACGCGTTCACGGAGTGAAGGGCCAGAATAGAATCATCTAGGAGAGTTTCATATTTGCCTAAAAATATTTAAATAACATGCGTTTATTGATAACGAATGAGTGTAAATAATCGATTGCGGACATGTTGATTGAGATCAATGTGATGATAATATCAAAGTTTATTATTTATTTTATGATATGTAGAAAACTAGATCAAATAAATGCCGTACAAAAATGGTATTCTCATGTAGAGATAAACATGAGTTTATGTGTCGTCATGTTAACCATTCAAAAATGTTTATCACTGACATTTGACACTTGTAAAAACAAACATATTTTCAGTGAAAAAGTTGTAAATTAAATTTCTAGAAATTTTGCATCACCGTCAAAATATTTATAGCTTATGTTATACAACCTTCATTTCATGATTTCAAAACTTTACACATGTATTTGAGAAGATACCATTTTATTAATCAAACAGGCAAAGCAGCAATAACTCAATTATTTCTGTTATGATGCAATGCAACTTTATTACTCTTTGATGATCTTTTAATTACAAGTTAGAGATGTGAAACATTTTAATTTGTGTTAGTTTAGAGCAGGGGTGGGGAACCCATTATTCTCTAAAGGCCGCATTTATTTTTCTGATTCGACATAAGGCCGCAGTAAACATTGACTAGGGAATCTTTGGCCGAAAACAGGACTTTACGGTCAGAATATGACAGGAATTTAAGAATTTACATAAATTTACAGAATTACAGAATTGGCCAGAAGGCCGCACCAGAGTAGCCAAAAGGCTGCAAGTTCCCCACGCCTGGTTTAGAGTCTAATTCATAATTTCTACTGTAATTTGTAAAATTTTTTCAATGCCAATTGTTCATTACACCTCTTCATTTCAATTTGTTTTTGCATAAATAGCACTGTTAAATTCTATTTCTTATCAGTTGAAAATTCGCGCCATGAGCGAAACTGGTCCTGATCTTGATAAGTACAAAGAAATATTTTTTATCTAAATAAAAAATAATCTGTTTAAAAATTCACTGATATCATTTCTGTAATATTTATATGTGAAAAAATAACGATAATTCAATAAAAAAATATGAGAATGTACGATGTTGCTAATAAAGTGTTAAGATCTGGACTGGTTTTGCTCAGTGAGCATTATTATCTGATGCTCACAATCAGCAAAACCTCCTCCTCGCCTTAATAAATAATGAGAAATTAGTACAAAAAGTGTTTATTTCGTTAATATAATACCTTTCCACCAAGAGTTAACAGTAAATTAACAGTTTCCTAGCAAACAGAACCTTTAAAGTGGTTTGATAGGTGTTGTGTTGTGAAGTATGCCTGCGATTGCACTCACAACACTTTTGGCATAAATTACAAAGAGCGAGATCGCGTTTCTCAGCACCATAATGGTTGAAATGAATACCTAAATAAAACTATCAAAAGACTTACCTATTATAGAGTACTTTATTGCGCACGGATGGCAAAGTTTATCCATAGATTTCCAATGCTCATTTAAAGCATACGGGATGCTTTCTGAACTTGTCGCTGGAGAGCTGATGAACTCAATAAATTCTTTGAATGTAACGTCGTTTCCTAACAATGATGATGAATTAGATGCATTTGGACGGTATTTGCTGATTATCATACGGCCAACTCTTTGCTGGAATATGTTTTTAAAACAAAGTATCTTAATTATTTTAAATAAATTATCTCAATTATTGTGAGAAATAGACTTAAATTTGGAAGCAAGCCAATACTAGACATACAAACTATATAATACTCCATTTATTTATCAACACTTCATTTTAAATGTACGTGTTTAAAAGTTTGTAAATATACAATGTGTAGAAAATGATCTTTTTTGGTTATTACTATGTTGTTTGGTTATTACTATGTTGTACTAGGTTTAAATTATGAGAAATAAAGCAACTGAGACCTCCATTTCCAAAATTTACCTTGTCAATGCCCACTTTTTTTCAATGAAATAAAAGTAACAATGAGGCAGTCTTTCAAGCAGTGGCAGATTACCCCATGAGCGAATCAGACCCCTGGGTGGGGCCTCCGAATTTTATGGGCCTCAAAAATCACTTATATTATAATATTTTATTTTGTTTGCCTTATTATATCCAATATGTTTTTAGTTTGGATTTGAATATTTTTTTGTTATTTACATGGAATTTTGTGACGCTTTTATTTTATCAGAAAACGGGTGCCTCTAAATTTAATCGCACCTGGGGCCTCCCATTTGGTTAATCTGCCACTGCTTTCAAGTAACATTGATGGTATTCATTGTTACCCTTTTCAGTTCATTTGTTTTGTTTTAATTCTTGGATCGTGAAACGTTTAATATTTTTATGGTAACTGATATGGTTGGGCCAAAATTATATATGAATATTTACCTGAAAGTAGTGAGAGCTCGGTGAATCATCTTCAAGTTTGTTACGGTAAGCGGAAAGAACTCTCTCAAACGGATGCCGAACAAAAATTAGTTTAGTGTAATTTTCAAGAACATTATCCCTCTCCTCCTCTGATAAGTTTTCTAGTGTAGTGAACTGACCAGGGGAGTGAGCCAGGGTTGCAGGAACAGAAAGCACATTGGTGTTATTCCATTTACCGGATAAAATCAAGAATATTCGTTTCCAATTTGTGCAAGCAACCTATATGAGAAACGGAATATTATGATAGATGAAATAGCGTTTAACAATGGTAACCAAACCCTGAATTGAGTTTCAAATTTTCAAAGAACGAATAAGGAATACTATTATGATAGAATGGTGAATTAAGACATGATAAGTTACGAGAACTTTAGAACTGTTTTCTATTAACTAGTGCTTTCATTTAATTGAGAAATCTTAAGCTTGTCATTACATGCCATGAATTTTTTAATGACATAAGGTAAATGTACCAATTTGCGTCAGTGCACCAATTATCGGCAGCTTCGACAGAAATAGTGAAAAAACAATTGTAAACAAAAAGTCTCCAAAGTATACTGGGTGTGTAGAAACACCAATACAAACGTTCAGTCTTGTGTCAAGTGTTGATGGTAATAGTTCATAGTGAAAAATTTGTGCAGTTTGTTCCTTAAGTAAGTAAAATTTCTTACATTTATTCTTAAGAGTTTCTATATTGTTTTTTGAAATTTTAGGGACATGTAATGGTATTTTTTGTAATTTATGATGATTTTTCAACGTAAAAGAACACTAATATTATTAATTTAATCGTTAGTTAACATAAAAATCAAATAAATAAAAATGCCAGTATTTGGAACGCCTAGTTTTTTGTAATGCCCCAAATTTCGGCATGGCTGGAAGCAACTGGAAATGGCCAGAAAAGGACAACATCATTTGGTATGACCAAAAGGATATTTTGAAAATGATCCAGCCTCCTTCCCTTTTAAATAGTCGAGGATCCAATGCAAAAGGAGGATGAATAAAATTTCTTTAACTTAGTACTTATACCAAATGAATTTATTTGTGTTACTATTTAATATGAACTGAACTTACTATATTTTTATGTATACATTCTTATTTTTATTAAGTACATTCACTTAAGTATGTATACGAATTATATTTTTTGTTATGAACTTTTTCTTTATTTTATTGGAAATACAATGTATTTTTTTGACCAATAGTATTCATCATTCAATTGATTTTTATTTATATTATTATAACAATTATATTAGTACCAAAACTACGTATGCCGATAATACGAACACACTGTGCCGGAAATTGAAACAATTTTATTTTTTTCTTGCCGGTAATAGGAGCTCCTCTCAAAAAAGATAAAAACCGAAATTTCAAATAAAATTATAAAAATATCAATAAAATGATATTTTTTTATTATTTAAGACAACTCCCTTCAATTAAAATTTGAAAAATCTATAAAAGTTTACAAAAATATCACTAACCAAAGTCATTTCTTCCAATATCGTGCCGATAATTGGTACATTTACCTTACATACATTAAAAATTGGCTAAGTGTGTTTTTCTAAACTCTACTGTAGTTACAAAACATGTTAAAAACAATGTCTACAATGAAAATTACAATGTTTATCTTCGAAAATATCGAAATATTTTAAAGCAATTACAAAAAGTCTATTATCATAATCGTTATTTAATATGATCAAACACGGGAATCAAGGAAACTGATAATTTATGTGAATTATGTAGTAGCAGTATGAAAATATGTCACCATAAACAAATTATCCTATGGAACAAACCATTTCACAAAATATGGGGACTTTTTCATTCCGACAGTACATTCTTATTTTGTGTAAATTATCGGATTCTCTGATTCCCATGAATGGTAATTTGGCATTTTACTATATTTAATTAAATTTGCTACAGAACTGCATTGTTATTAGTGTCATTTTGGAAATTTTCGGGCAGAAAAATAGTAGCATGTTGTAAACCAAAATGGCTATATGCAATCTTGATGAACATGAGCAAACCTTGTAATATGTAATATACGGATGTCTATGTGTAATATATTGTTGAATAATGAAATTATTTTGCTGGTAAGCTTTAAGTTTATATTATATGAGTGTCATTTAGTACTCTATGCATCAAATTTTACGTATCTTGCGTTGAAAGTCATAATGTACTTATTGAAAATTTTATAATCATATTCAACGTTCCCTCTAAGCTGCGCGCATATGCGGCCTCGCAGCAGTTGGGAAGCCCCCGCGCACTCATTCTGGGTTGGCGCGCACTACAAGATAGTTGTTCAATTAATATTTGATCGGTCCACGCAGTCTTTGCGCAGCCTTTGAAATTTCCGCGCAGCTAACCTCTTGCCTTAGAGGGAACATTGGTCATATTTAAATATTCTTAATCCTTCTATGTCCAAGCAGCGCGATCGCGTTGCAAGCACAGGTACTTGTGTTAAATCATCCAAGCAGCGTGATTACGCTGCCAAAACCATGTTCCACTCTGATCTCCCTCAAGTTGTTTTAACACATGTTTTTATTAAACTTTTACCTTAATAATCTTCTACCAAAGAAGTTGGACTAGTGGTAGTAATTAGTTGCAAAATTATATTTCACACCGACAAACAAACCCGTGATATTATGTGTCACGCAAACAACCGGCGGTAACAAACGGTAGAGACGGTTGTTTTTTAGTTTAGTTGATTTTAAAAATACACATCAAATATTAAAACTTTTTAGTGGTTTATAATAATAGAAAATAGTTTGAAGATGTATTCTCCAATAAATATATCTGAAATAACTTTTTTTTTTTTTAAACCATGTCCGCTCCCAATGTGGAGCATATGGACTCCTAATGGAGTTTATCTCAACAGAAGTGTTTCTACGAGAACTGCTTGTTATTCAGTTGCTCAACCTCTCTTTTTCCAAAGAGAGTAGGGATATAAGGATTGGGCTAGGACAGGATTAGTGGTAAGCTAATCGCTGTCGATACGCCCCGTTCATAGGATAGGAAAGGTGAAAGGGGGGAATTCAAGACATCACATACATCCATACCTTTGAACAGAAATTCATAAATCGATTGAAAAATCAATTTATAAAACTGTCCGTACCGGGATTTGAACCCGGGCCCTCTGTAGCCGAAGCCAACACCGTTGACCACTCGACCACACAGGCGGCACTTACAATATAATAACTTTTTTTTGTTCAAATTTTTGTTAATTTCATGTTTGTGTATTTTTTAGGTTGTTCCAGTAAATTAAATTATTGTTTTATCTAAAGTATTATAAAAAAAATTTAAAATGAAAAAAAACAGAAATATAACTTTAAAAATTAGAAAGTTAAGACAATTCTTGTAAAACACCCAAAACTGCTTGGAAGTCAGTCCTCCAAAAAAAAGCTGGACTTAAAAGGGTTAAGTGGTATGACAGTTACCAAGGAAACACTAATGTCTGCTAGATTGCTGTTGTATAGTATGTTTATTCTGAATTATTCAATTTTAAAATGGAATTGAAAAGAATGCATATGAGACTACTTTAAGATATTTGTTAGTTATCATGTTGTTGTGTGCTCAATTTTACTATTCGACACATCTCTGGTGCCTTTGTTAATTCAGTAGCGCAGTTATCAATTAGAGATAACAATCATAATTATTTCTTACCTTTGGAACATAACAGTAAAGAAGTTTATGACTGTGATCCACTAATATATGTTTTAGTTTATCTGGGGTTAAATCATTTACAGTATAATTGGAATGATAATTATCACAAGTCATTTGAACATGCTCTAGTCTCGCTAGATTCGTTGACTGCGTTAACTCGAAAACATGATTCGTTGACGTCTCCGGAAAACCTGTCTCGCTGATATCATTCAAAGTGTACTCCAACTGACATATTCCAATCATGAAATACGTAAATAAAACAAGGATGATCTCGTAGCGAAACATGTTCTCCACCGAAACATTTATTGTGCAAAACGATGATTTATGATAAGGTGATCGAACATAATCTAAGGTCAACTAATTTATCAAGCGCATATTAATAATACACAAACACACGCGGGTCAATGTTATGCTGAGAGTATTAAATGCGGTGAATATTGAACATTGAACTGTGGTAATTGTGAATACCATTATTGTAAAAACATTAGACTATAAAAAAACTATTAGTTTTGCTCAAACTCTATAAACTGACACACATGTCAAACGCTTATACGTCATGTAAACAACGATATTACCATAATGTAAACCGTTATTTCCAGACTATAACGATTTTAATTAATTCCCTAAAGATTCCTTCTATATTTTTTAACATACGTTTCGATTGGTAATTTTTTACCGCATCTTAATAATACACATATGGTTTTCAATAAAACAATTTAGAAACAAGTGTCTTTAAAAACTTGAATACTCTTCAACTCACTTTTCTATTAGTTTTCTAGCGCAAAAGACCATTTTGACACTTACTCTAAGAATTATTTGAACAATTTCTATGTGTTTCGTTATAATAATCTATTATAGAGAGCTAAAATTTTGTTCATTACATAAAAACAATGCAAAATTTTGAGTAATGTACCTATTATATTGTAATTTATAAACTAGTCGAATTACCGTAGATTAAATCAATGTTTTTAATAAAAGTCCTCGTTATCTGAATCCCCGCAATTAAAAATTAGTAGAAAAATACTAATAGGATTTTTTCTGTAATTATATAGACAAGTAAGAAAATTGTCTATGGTCTAATCTGACAGCAGAAATATTTCGAATATCAATATCCATTGATTACTCCGAATTATTAGCATTTATGTACAGTGAAATAAATTACTTCTGTCGATATTTAATATTTTATTTATCGATTTCTGAAAGTGCTTAGCAGAAAAATCAGAAATGTCAATCAACCGATTGATTACAATGGATGTAATCAAAAATACCACTGCATCCCATACTGCTACCGTATTTCTTTTTCATGGCTCTGGTATTCATAACATTATTAAAAAATATTTTCCTATCATATTTTGAAAGATTACATTCTAAAGGAATCAAACTACAATACAAATCGCAGGTTATGCAACTCGCGTTTTAAAAATAACGTATGTCCCACTGTTGTAAAAAAGGCACATACTTATATTTCAGGATCAACGTCTAGGGAATTCAGATATGGAATAAAAGCTTTATTAAGAAGAGAATTCTCTTTCCCTCACATCAAGGTTGTTTTTCCAACTGCGCCTTTGCGGCCATACTCTCCCCTTGATGGTGACTTGAGTCATGTTTGGTTTGATCGGCTTGCTGTTGATTCATCTGTACCGGAGGATTTAGAATCGATTGAAGATATAGGAAAAGATATCAAACAATTAATCAAAGAGGAGAATGATAGGGGTATTCCGAGTAGCAGAATAATAGTTGGTGAGTTCAGTTATATGTTTTTGTTTAATATATAATATATCAGACGGAATATGTATTATTGATACATATTATAGTTGTTATTCCATTTCACGCTTTTAATAATGTTTAGAAGACGGCTGATCGAAAACGTGATACGTTACTTTATTTAAATCGATTTTTATCTAACATAATCTTTTTATTTGGCCATGCACTGAAAAAGTCTTGGAAAAAGTGCAAGATATTCCAATGAAAATCCCCAAAATAATATATATATTTTATAATTTTACTCTACAAAGCATATTGACGTCTTTTGAACAAAGACTTGATATTGAGAGAATCTCACTAGTAATTTATGTTAGCTTCAGTCAACATATGACTTGACATTTGTATTACTGGCCATTCCCAGGCTAACTGGCACTTGTTGCAAACCTCACCAAGATAACATGTCATGCACTGCTGCCATTATTTTTCTCACTGTAAAATACTTTTACTTCTTGTATTATCATTTGTAACATGTGTACCGTCACTTTAAATTATAATGTATTAATATAAATTCTCCAAAAGCACTTTGCCTCATTTCATGTTTATACATACGTTTTCAATTTTGAAATAAATAAAGGCGGTCATTCAATGGGCGGAGCATTAGCACTTTACACAGGATATAAATGGGACACATCCCTGGCTGGCGTGTTTTCCATTTCTGCATTCCTTAACAATGGATCCGATGTTTATAAAAATTTAGAAAAGAATCCTGGAAGCAGTAAGTTCTAAATTTATAATTCACAATTTTTGCTTAACGAATCATTTATTTTATCAATTTTATATTACGTATTCAACAGTCAATATAATCAGATAAACAAGTAAATAATGCATGAATTCAGAAATGAGTGCCTTATTTCAGCTCCAGAACTGCTTCAATACCACGGTGCTAAAGATGATCTCGTCCCATTAAAAGCTGCGAGAGACACTTTTCACCAACTCTCCTCACGCGGTGTTAAGGGTAATTTTATTGTGGACCCAGATACTGAGCATTATTGTTCTCCAAATGAACTATTAGGTGTTTATAAGTGGATTAATAGCAAACTTCCAGCAATATAAAAAGTATTCTGAACTTATAATTGTTTTAAAATATTTTGGGATTAATGGTGACATTTCCAAAGGATGTTTATTCTATGTTTGTGTTAAAATGATTGATTCATCTTTTTGGTTACAGTAATAATGTTAAAAAAATATTTTTTGCTACAATACTATGTGAAAATGTCAATATAAATTTACCGAAATGGGTGAATTAAAAAGTGTCAAATGTTAAGCATAACATTACAACACTATGCTGAAATATACTGCAGAACTTTTCTTCAATAATACCTTTTAGCAGAAATAATGCTACAGGGTGACGAAACGATCAATGTTTTAACAGTGATTTAATATTACACAGTGTGATTCATTGTTACAGTAGTATTTTGTTTCATCTATGTTACATCAGTGGCTAGCAACCTATTTAATAAAATGTGTTGCTTATTACAAAGCGGACTTTAAATCAATTTCGCAACAACAACATCACAATTTGCCTTATTCTATATAAAACTGTTCAATAAAAAAACACTCAGATTGATGTGCACTTATATTACTTTATTTTAATTGATGTTTACAGTGAATATGCACTCTTGTGCCCACAAGCACTGGGTTGCCAACCACTGATCTATATGCATATGATGATTTATAATGACTATTGAATCTCATCAGGTTTAAATGATAACATGTATAAATCTAAAAAAAGAACCAAAGAATATTATATTTAGATAAATTGAGATAGTGTTGATATGTATTTAATAATAAATTTTATACTAAAAAAAGACATTATTCAATCAAATAACGTCGTGTCTACTGAATTGTGCATACTAAACATAATAATCCTTTGAAAATACATTTTTGGATTTAATTTGCTCTAATGTCTGGCATTGAAGGATTCTGCAACAAAAAATATAGAACAAAATGTTTAGTATTAGGTTTGTTTTATTGTTACATTATTATTATCAAACACGCCCCTAGATAACCATAATACTGCTTTAATTTACCTTCAAATGTTGTATATACTCCACTTGATGTGGTTGCTTTATAATCGCAAATGCTTCCTCTGCAACATCTAATTCTCTATGCTCCCACGCCAACGCTGCCAAACATGCCCATAATGTTTCATCTTTGATAAGCCGGCATAACTGGAAGGAATTATTATACTGTTAAACAACTGGTCGCACTGCGTAACTAATCTTCGTATGCCAGCGTGAGATACAATTAATAGATCAAATTTGTGGTTCTCAAGAGGGTACGATTCATGATAATAATTTTTTTGTATCGGGTATTCCTTGAAAAATGTTATTTAAATATTCAAAAGGGTGATTAGGGTACTTAAAAAGAATTTATTGATCAGTTGCACTTATATTTCAAAGAAAAAGCGATGAAGTCAAACTCACGATTAGCAATGCTGCAATGGAAAAATTGTGCGCTTAAATTTCAGTGTTTTGTATTTTTTTTAAAATAATCTGGCATCGTTTTGGCACACCCTATACTCCTCCAGTGCCTAGAGTAATTCTATTCGCCAGCCTCTAGATACGGCTCTGATTAAACTAATAGCAATTGTAAAAACTAAGATATTTTCTACATAATTTACCAAGCAGAAATTTTTTACATGCCCTGAAAGGTGAGGCTTAGTTGCGTGGCATTCATTCTTCATCATTAAGGCATTAATTCCAGGTGGAAAGGAATTATATTTATAAAAATTAGACACTTTATGATGTTGGCTTCTGGTAGAGACAATAGCAATAAAGCCATTGCTTACCTTAAGGGCTTGCGTCCATTGATTAGCTGCTACTTTCTTGGCTAGTTGAGCGGGAAAGGGAGAAACGGCAACGTGCATAAGGGATCCATCTCCCCGACGAACTACCACTCTACCGTCTTCAACGCTGACCAACTTTGGATTTTTTCCTAAATCACTTTAGAAATGGTTTTGTTTAATTAAGCTGTTATGTATTTTAAGCACTGTTTTCTTTATAATTTGTGATTATATGAAAATTATGTACAAGTAGTCGATTTAAATTTCTTATTGTTACCGCCGACTTCATTGAAAATGTTTACCTTACTTCTCTGTGGATAGTAGTGAGTGAAAGAAATGCTGGGGCTCTCGGACAGCCAAAAATAGCTAGACGACCCTCTTGTATTGCAACTAAAATTGAAGCATCTTCACACCAAATTATTCCTCCGACCTGAACGGCTAAAAGATATTTAATGATTTATGACTGGAAATATCTAATACAAATAATAATATAATGGAAAGGTTTTCACATAAATATTAAAATATTTCTATTGTCATACCTAATTTGTGAAATTTTATCTTGCTCTCTTTGACCATAGCGACATAAAGATCTTTGTTAAAATCCAACAGAGCGAGCTGCCTCTCTCCCTGCGGGCCTGATTGGCTGAGAGATATTTCAGCTACAGACATAGAATGGCTTACAGATGTAACGGAGTGATCGTTTGAACTTCGAACCGATATTCCTGTCGGTAGATCGAATAAGTGGACAACTAAAAAGCAATGCTATATTTTAGAAGGAAACGTTCCCCTTTTAATTCCAGAATTTTGTGAGATCCAATGGGCAACGGAAGCACTAAAACAGTTGAAAAATGAAGTTACCTTTGGGATCGTTTTGATCAATTGCGGCCATCATGTCTGGGCCGAGACTTATAGCGTGTTTGGGTAAAGTGTCTAATTTCATTGATCCCCACCTTGGACTGGCAAGAAGACGTCCCAAATAACTATAGACATTAACGCTAGACCGTTCCACCAAGCAAAAACATCTGAATGAAAAAAAAACATCAACGGTCATGATTATAATATGATATAATGATGTTTCAATGCAGATTTTTTTTTAGCATGGTGAAAATGACCTTTCAGATAGGTGAATCATACATATAGATCCCTCTTTCATATCAAATATAACGGGCGTATTCCAGCTGTCTGAAGAATGTATGTAACACTGTTTGGCAGTGACTGCAATTAAATGCCCATGCGCCAAAGACATTTGAATGACGCGGTTAGGAAAATCCAACTGTTCCAGTGTGTCGTTGGCGATATCCTTGATGGAAATTGTTTTGCGTCCTGTTAATATGCAAGTGAAATTTTTCCAGTCCAATTGTCTGCAATAAAAGTAAAAATAATATTGATGTTTTTGAAAAGATTTTGGCTTAATGAGCCTCAAGAATTATTTACAATGAATGATATATTATTATTTAGAGAGTTAAACTGACAAGTGACAATATACCAAGGGACCTGTTCACAAATGATGTCACATGATTTTAGCTATTTGTTGACCCTCCTCTACCTACCTTCACATTTTATCACAAAATATTAGAATGCCTGTCTAAAAGGCGTCACATTTTGGAAAAGCTACGAAATTTTCCAAAACATCGAAAAGATTTCCAACCTCTTTCTCTTCACTTTTCGTCTCAAGCTGTCACTCTTTCGTCGAAACCCTACACCAGGGGTTACCAAACCTTTTGGACCTTAGAGCGCAATCTGAAATATTTGCAGGGTGGCGAGCACCACATTTTTTCAAAATCTCAAAACCCAGGAATTTACCGATTTCCCCTAAATATCTCTGAATTTCGTTTTTTTTTATAGCTCACCGAGGAATTTGAAATCCTCAATTCCCTATACTTTCACTGAGGAATTTGAAAATCTCAAAATAGTTCGAGGGCGCATTGGAATCGGTCGGTGGGCGCCATGTCGCCCGCGGTCACAGGGTTGGTAACCCCTGCCCTACACCTTTTTAAAAGTGACGTCATAATTAATAAAGATAAGTTGAATATGTACAAAGTTAACAGATTTAATTTTATATTTATAAAGTCATCTCCCAAAGGGAAAGATCTGAACCGATATTTAAATATTTATTGTTGAAGTGGTGACGAAACAGCATTGTACTGTTCAACTCTATAGCAGATATATGAGCTAATATAAACAAACGAAACACGTTAAATGCATGCCTGCACAAAATCCAAAACCTGTGACATAGGCGGTGTGAGCAGATAATATAGATAATCAGAAGTGTATAATAATTGCTAGCAAAATAAATACACAGCTATAGCTGACATGGGATCATTGCTGCATTATTGAGAAAATTTGTCAATTTTAAGCCACAGCTATTTAAAGAAATTCTCAAGTAAAAAGATTCAATTATCATAAATGAATGAACAAACTTTTGAATTATATGGGCGAATAAAACTTGTCCGTTTGCACAGGCTGCTGCAATTTGTGTGCCATCTCCCGACCAGACAATATCTTGTATGCCGCCAGTCGTCGGTCTCTCCAGGCAATGGGACCACTAAAATTAAACAGGGGTTCAAATAAAATAACAGATATTCAGAATACTCTCGTCGGAAGTCTGAAATATACATACCCCAGTGCAATCGCAGAGTTTCAAGAGATTATAACCAGAGATCGCAAACATGTCACCAGACGGAGACCAGCTCACCGACATGATTGGGCTATCGTGTCTGATACTGCATGAAAATTGCTGTCCAGATGCATCCCAAGTCTGAAAATGTATTTTCAATGCTTTGTTTAAAATGTATTGTATTGGAATCAAATAATAAGCAAACATTACACACAGTGCTGGCACTATGCGTAAGCGACTGTCTGTAGCGGTAAATCTGGAGAGGCGGACAATTGTCTCAGCATCTAAGGTAATTTTATAAATAGGGTGGAAAAATACAATCTCGCCTGGGGTGGCCAAATTTCTAGTGCCGGCCCTGATTACGGATAGTTTCATTTGAAGTAGGAACTCTTATACATTTTTATAACTAACCTTAAAGAGTCCATCTTCGCTCCCAGAGAGTAAAAGGTTATTATTAGAATTCCACGCCAGTGTCAAAATCAAGCCTTCGTGAGCTTTCCACTGAAAAAATTACAAACTGCTTGATCACAGCAATAAAATTTATACGACAGTTATTCATGATCAATTATAATGTGATTATTGATCATAGTAATTATAGTAAGTAATGAATAAATTCTGGGATGCCATTATGCATATCGGAGAATGACTAAAGGCAGAATTAAAATCTCAATTAGTTGCTTACTTGAACAGTTTTGGTGGTACCCTGGAGATGTGTAATGACCAATGTATTAGATTGGGCGTGAAGAATTGAAGAGCCTGTCGGTCCCCAAGCTGCACAATAAACAGGAACTCCGGCGTTAGCTAGCACAGAACGAGCTAGACCGCTCCTTGACCACACCCTTACCAAACCATCCTCCCCGGCTGAGATAATAAAATGAAAATATATTTTTATTTGTATTGTGAAATCATTCAAGAACCCTGTAATTATTTTTTGACTTTATCGAAAAATTAAAAAAAATTCAAATCTAGATTTTTTACTACATCTTTACCATCTGTTCGCGGAAAAGTGGTTATACAATATCCAGTCTGAGAAGAAACCGCAAAATTTACGGTCTAAATGTAAAATAAGATGCTAAAAAATTTAACCCTTCTTTTCCGTTATCAATTACCTTCCGATAACAAGAATGCCTGGCAACAGTGTTCCCTCTAAGCTGTGCGCTTGTGCGCGCGCACACAACTCGCCGAGCGCGCGCACATGCATTAGCACAGAGCGCACAAAAGTTACACCAATTATACCACCACCAGAATAAATTAATTGTCATCATAAAGTGTTGTTAATTATTGTCATTATAAAAAATGAACCATTTCATTAAGTAGGTCTAAATACCATACATAAATTTTGTGCGCCACATAACCTAAATACGTTATGTGGCGCACAAAATTTTTAATTTCCTTTAAAAGTTGCACAGCCAATGTATTTTGCGCACATAACCTTCGGAAAATTAGAGGGAACATTGCCTGGCAACTATTTTTTTTTGAATAATGCTATAAATAAATTATTTGCAAATGCTCTTTTATAAAGTGAACCGGCCCTGATACTCTGTATTTTGTAATTTTATATAAATAATAATTCTTGAAAAATTAGCTGTTATCACGTTACAAAAGTTTTTTTCAAATGAAACAGGTAATTTAGTGGCTTTTCATATTGGTACTGTTTTATATTGATTTATTAATAGTTCAACATCAGAAACTCTTTTTATATTGAATATGTGATGACAAATATAAAATATTGAATTAAAAAAAAAACATAGAATTAAGAAAGTTGTAATCAAAACAGTTTGGTGCATTTGTAGAAATATGTGCGAGGTACAACGAATATCCCTTAACCTGTCATAAATCCAGCACCGTCAGGACTCCAATGTCCTGCCAAACAGGCTCCTTGATGAGCACTCACCGATTTCTCAATGCGTCCATTCTGACTCATTATATGAAACCTTTAAAATCAAAAAAGCATTTTAAATTTGTCTAAATGTAATGAAACACATACGTATCACAACCAGTTTCGCTTGCGCTGTTGATATATGTGTGAATGTAGAAAGGGTAAGAAAATCGAGCATAAGCCTCAGTTTGTTTGGCAGTCACACGAGTGAAACACTAATAAACAAACAGTTGCGTAATATTAAAAGCGTTTTGTAACGGTAGTGTAGTGGTGTAGTGCTAGCTAAAAAAGTCTGGGAGCGCAGTAATATTTTAATGATTTCTAACTGCAGTGATCCAATTTCTGCACCAACAAGTTTCCAACGTTGTTCCGATTCATTATAACAAAAATCATTTTATTGTGTTTATGTAAAAATAAACATTTATCGTAAAATTTCCAAATTGTCAAGTGAAGGTGTGGGAGTGCTGATACCACGCACCTCCGCCCCACTACCCCACTGTAACGCATGCAGTATTTACGTAGAGAAAAGAAATTTGACAAAGCGATGTGAGTAAGGAAGTAGCTTTAGGAAAATAATATTACTATTTTTAAGGTGTTAACTGTCAATTTTAAAAATTAAAGCATTATTTTGTTTTACTAATTTCACATTTTAATGAAAGATATTGAAAAATGTGGAACCAGTACAATATAAGAATTTTATACAAAATGTAAAATAAATGTTTTCACCTTCCATCTGCAGTCGTTAGCAGTAAGTTTTCTTGGGACTGCTTTGTAGCACTTCCCATCCCTATTTTAGGAAACAAATGCAGCCCCGTTGGAAAAAAGGTGTCGGGTAAAGTGGCAACAGTAAACGTCTCTCCAGAAATGAGATTCCATTTGAGAAGGAGGTGATCATCCCTGCAAAATATTGTTTTGTAAATGTATAGTGTAATTATTGATAATCAAAAATAAAATATAAAGTAATTTCGATTTCTTGTTCAATTAAAAAAATCTTCCAATTAAAGTTTGACTTTGCTGCCTTCATTCTATTTGAGAAGTGAATTGATTTTGAAACAATTCTTGTTTTACCTCATTATTAAAAAAGTGTCTCTAAACCAGGGGTCACCTAACCTTTTGAGAAGCGGGCCGGATTGAACTTTTTAAAAACTGAGGGGACCGGACGATAAATAAATTCTTATTGGAACCCAATCAGAATAATATTTTATTTTATGTACTTACATAATAATTATAATGTAAAAAATGTAGTTTATATTGCTATTCATAATAGAAAATATTTATTATAATGAATAGGCATCTATTTATACGTAGGCCTACTTTATTTAATTAACAGTTCCAATTATTTAATTTATTTCTTTGCAAAGTTTTACAGTTTAACATATTGTATGGAATATGGATTGATGTTTATAATTTATTGAATAAGAATTAAAGCAATGAGAGAAGTACGTATATGTAAAAATGCACAAAAAAATACTTACAACATAATTTAATAAATATGTGTAAATTGTAATTAGTGCGAAATATGCAACTGTTTGGATGAACTTATTTCTTTTAATTTTGAGTTACCAACTTGCAAGAAGTTTTTAATGTGTAAATCAGTTATTCGTGGCCGATTTTTATATATTTTAGTTTTTTTTTAATGTTTAATCACATAAATATGGGTTACCAAAAGTTGATATTATTTTCCTAACATTGTTTTTTAGTTTGGGATAATTATTTTTTTTACTTTTTTGTAAAAAAAATGTTTTTTAATATCATTCGCTGGGAGATCCATCAATATATGGTTTTCCTTCTTCAGCTATAATTTGACAAGCTCGAAAACTTGCTTGAATTGTGTTTAAATTTTTATTACTGAAAACTAGCATATTTTTTGTTGACTGTTGACGTTTTCCTCCAGTTTTTTCTTTTGTTACTTTTCTAGAAATTAGTCATATTTCGTCCCATGTTTTGTAGTGTAGTGTTGTTTAAAATTTTACTCTTTAAAAAAATAAACCGTTGCACTGCAAATATGACATATGCATTTTCCTTTGTTTGGCACAAAAAATATCGAATTGACCACTGCTCATAAAATAGATGACACTCAACATCTAGTTTCCTTTTCTTTGAAATAATTATATTGGGGCAATAAAAGAAGTGCAATCGAAATACAACTGAATACTTTCGATTTGGGATATTATTTGGACATTTATATTGTTCTTTTTTGCCTGCAAAGAATTTGCCCTTCTTAGAATTTCATTAAATCAGAATATTCGATAAATTTTCGAGTAAACGAACATCTGGTCACCTCGCTTCCTTCACTATGAGTCCTCTACCAGATAGTTGTATCTCGTATCCCAATTGATGATTTGAAATAAATAGTTATCGTGTATTCACAACTAAATCATGAAAATTTATATTTCTTATATGAATAATTTCTATGCAAAAATCAGAACTTTTCGCAGGCCGGATGAAAATCTTCGGCGAGCCGTAGTTTGGTGACCGCTGCTCTAAGCTATTGTTCACAGGCTGGATTTCGCCCCCTGAAGATTTTTATCCCCCCCCCATTTTAATAATTTTATCAAATTCCTTAAAGGATTCCAACAAATATAATTTTTGGGGCATACGAAAAGTACCAAACTTTTTGAGAAATCGGCTGGATGATTTATTCAAAAACATTAGGAGACAGGACAAAAGTATTCTTGTTAGAGTCCTATTAGAATTCTAATATTGAATTCCCCAACGTACTCATTCATAGATTGATTTTTCAATCCATTTATTTATTGCGTAGAAAGCCTAATATTTACATTAAATTTGAATCGATCAAATTAAATATTGAAATTCTACCAAGCACCTTCAATCGAAATCTTAAATTTTTAAGTTCTTATAAAGTAGCATCAGTCCGCTGTTGAGTTGCTTCATAGGAAATCTAGATGTGTCTCGTTGGTAACGGAAAATCGTTTGTCGATAAGGCAATAATAGATGAAACGTGATATCACTGAATTGTGGAAACGAAAAAATGTTGATTCATCCAATTTTTTGCTTAGCAACCACAAAAAAAAAATAGTAATATTCGATCTTAATTAAATGTAGTCAACTCACCCACACGAGAACATCTCTTCAGTGCTATTCCAACCAACACAGGTGACGGCATTTTTATGCTTAGGTTCTAAAAAGTTAGATATTTTGAATTTCATATTTTCAGATGTTCACTTGACAACAATGAAAAAGTAAACAAATCGCTGTCAAGTTTGAATGAAGAATTATTGCTAGTACACTGAATATATTTTTTTTAACAAAATTTAAATGAAATACGTGCCTAATATTGTAAATTTACATGATATTTAAAAAATATGATCTTTCTGAAATAAATATTCGCAGAAAAAAAAATTTCCCCGAAATAATGATTCATAAAAAATCAATTTGTGGCCATTTGTAATTTTCATAATATATAATTATTTAATATTTGTAAAATATTTATCACTAATCCTTGACGATAACGCATTAAGCCGTTCATTTATTATAATAATAAATTATGTGTGAATTTTATTATGACAAATTTCAAAAAAAATAAAATAGGGTGTGGCTGTGTCATGAACACGGCCGTGTGCTGTACGTGAATATGTCTCGTAAAAGGTAATATTACGCCCCATTTTTACGTTCCCGGCACTGCTTGACTCGGTCTTATGGTGTTTTAATAGTACCAATCAATTGTTCTTGAAAAGCCCTTTCCAACCGTATACGATATTTGTATTTCGATTTGGCCTTTTGACGCGTATAGCCCGACATTATATATTTTTGATATATTTTTTTTATATTTTAACACCTATTTATAGTCACAGTCACAATATTGCACTAATGTTTAACTATAATTGATAGATTTTGTCAAGAGCTAACAATTGAAACTTGAACAAACATCGTTACTTATCTGAGTCAAAAGTTATAGTAAATAGAAATCTCGATACGCAGTAAAATTACCTCAAAATGGCGGCGCTTCCCCCATCGCCCCGCGCAATGTATTACAGTTTTTGCATAGCGCAATAAATTCTTTGATTCTTAAGTTATTCAGTGGTGCAATTAAATTTGGGATAGCAACGATAGATATTAAGCTGCAACACCGAACTGTATCCCCCGCTTTTGTTATTATTCGTTTTTTTGGATTGCCTCCATATGGAAGCAATTTTAAAAACGTATTCACGTCAAAAAAACACGCTGTACTTGATTTCGTTTTATAATCTTTATTTATTTGGTTACCAATACCTTATTCTGAAATATTTATGAAGTAATAAAATAATAATTTATGTCATGCAATTTGTTGGTACCTAATTAAAGATAACAATAATCTTAAATCTATACTTATTTTTTTCAATTATAATCATTAGTATTGTCTCTGATTATAATTAAAACATTGTTTTGTTGACTCATGAATAGCAACACCTGGAACGAACATGTGCTCATTCTAACCTTCCTTTATATGTCAGAATTTTGATAACTACGATTTTAAAATTCGGTCTTCTAGTGTTAATTAAGTTGAAAGCATCATAGTCTCATAATAAATCGCAGCTTAAGGATGGATGACGTTCCAGACTTAGTTAGCGACGAAGAGACTGTCGAATCTGAGTGGGACGAACCAGAAACCGAAAGCACGACAGTGGAATGCTTGTTTTGCAAAGACCTATTCCAGAACGTCGATAAAGGCTTTGAACACTGTAAAGATAAACATGCGTTCGACATATCCACATTGAAAATGAAACACACGATGGACCACCACTCTTATATTAAGATGATTACTTTTATCAGAACTATACAAGCGGATGCATCCACCATCGTGACAGCAGTCAAGCCGCTGTGGATGGATGACAAATATTCAAAGCCGGTGAGGCACGAAGAATGGCTGTTGTTCGACTTCGATTCCTTGAATGAGCATGTCGAAGTTCCCAAATCGACTTTCCATGCCAATGTCGAGAACGGAATAGTCACATTAACCGAGACACATTTTACAGAACTTCTTAAGACTATACAGTCACTCACGTCTCAGCTGAAAGAGTCTCACTATCTTCTAAGATTCGCGAAAGAAGACATGGAGATAATGAAGAACTCTATGCAGACACTCATGGATGACGGTGCAGGGGATAGCACTGGTAAAGTTGAAGCTGTACCGGATTGTGTTGCCAAAATGGACGTCGAGGACGATCAAGGATATTTCAATACATACGCTCATTTCAGCATTCATCACGATATGTTATTCGATAGAGTGAGAACCGAATCTTACGAGCATGCGATCGTTGAGAATACAAATATTTTCAAAGACAAGTGCGTTTTAGACTTAGGATGCGGAACTGGAATTCTGTCAATGTTTGCAGCGTCGGCCGGAGCCGCTAGCGTGATAGGAATCGATCAATCGGACATTATATATCACGCGATGGACATTGTCCGAGAGAACAATCTAGATGAGAAAATTAAATTGATCAAAGGAAGGTTGGAAGACACGAAGCTGCCTGAGAAAGCAGACGTAATTGTTTCCGAGTGGATGGGATATTTTCTGTTATTTGAAGGTATGCTAGATAGTGTTATTTATGCCAGAGACAACCATTTGAAACCAGGCGGACTTCTCCTGCCCAGTAATTGTAATATAAGTATCATCGGAAGCGGAGATATGGAAGCTCACAAGAAATTCATAGGCTGCTGGTCTGACGTGTACGGCTACAAAATGAACTGTATGAAAAGCGAAGCTATCCGAGAAGCCAGCATTGAAATTGCTGACCCCGCCCATTTGATAACTTCGACCGCTCAATTATGTGAAATAGACATTAATACGTGCACAGTGAACTCTGTAAACTTTTCATCGGAATTCAAGTTGGAAATATTGAAAGATGGAAGCTTAACATTTTTAGTGGGGTATTTCGATACACGTTTCGAATTACCGAATTATGTGTCTTTTTCTACCGGTCCTAATGCCACCCCCACCCATTGGAAACAGACATTGTTTTATTTGAGGGATCCCGTTCCCCTGAAAAAAGGTGACTTCCTTTCGGGGACCTTCACCTGCAGTAGAGATGCGAAAGACATTCGCGGAATTATTATCAATGTTACGATTTTAGGTAAAACTTACAAATATATTTTAAGTAAGTCGTGAGTGCTGTATTTAACATGAAAGATAATATTCAAATAAAACACCAAGAATATAAAAAAATGTTTTTATTTTACATTGATATAGTTTTATTTACATGATAAATACTTTGAATTACATCATAAATAATAATGGATAAACCTTATGGGCCAAATGAATTTTTATCAATGACTGATCGGATTCCCTATTTCATATTTAAATAATTTGTATGTGACATGTGGATGAATAGTATACTTTGAAACACAAAGTGGTTAAATTTAGGCCCTGGCGGTTGTAACCAATCCTCTCTTTTGTGAAAACAATTGACTAATTGTTGAGACGTTAACAGGATATGTTAGTTGGTCATTTGTCTAAAACTGTTTAATTAATAAAAACGAGTGTTTTCATCTAGAATATGATTTTGAAAAAAAACTTATTCAGTCTATACTGAACTATACAAATATATGAAATTTCTATATTATGAAACTTATGTTCCTATTCAATATTAATTTCTAGATACAGTGTTTTTGTGTGATGAATGACGTGTGGTAAGAATGTATACTTTTATGTTAACTAGACTAAAATCATTATTATTTTGTCTTCGTGACTTAAGAGTGAGTGGGCTTGTAGTCACAAATTTATTATTTATTTAGTTCTTGTGAATTATTGAAAATTTGCCCCATCATTAAGGGTTGAAAAAGTTACCTTATATTCTTTCATTATATACCTTTTTATGATACTCTAAAAACCGGAGTCACGTTTAGTTCTGTACTGTTGCAAGAATATGATTCTTTGATGTTCACTTGTGAAATTACATTTATTAATTATATGAATGTACATTCTGTGAATGTGTATCTATGTAATATTTAAATGAGTGATTATTAGACATGCATTTAGTTACAATATACTTAATGATTCTACAAACTACACTTGATAAAGCTATGTTCCCGGTCAGCTGTCGGTACCTAAACTAAACTACGCCATCTACCAACACATCATGTTACTATTTGGGCCGATTGGCATTTTTGGTTGGAGGTTAAGTACTCTACGTCGCTAATAATATCGGAGCCAGAAAAATATCCTTAAATCTATAACGGAAGGCCGAATAGAAATAGATGCGCTGATAGATAAAGTCAGTAAGAGTGGTCCCTCAAGCCAAAATACTAAATTATAATTACACAAACATTTAATAACACTAAAATTTAACAAATACAGAAAAATCCTAGAAGCCTAAAGATATGGAACCTAATAAAAACATTTGGACGGCACGTCTACGCAAATTCTACGAGGTTTTACACCTGTTTTATGAAATGAATCCATCCAATGTTATGAATGATTAGATTGTCAGAATAATCAGTTTAAGTAACTTGTCCTTAATAAGAACTCGTGTAAAGTTCTTGGTTATTTTATCAAGCAAATATTGAATTTCCTCTAAATTCGTGTGCAGGATAAAAGGATCCATTATCACTTTAAGTTAATCTGCTGGATAAATTAGATCAAGGAATACACCGTATTTCCTCAACAATAAGACGTACTCTAACAATAATAAGAAATAATGCAACACCACATCATCTACTACGCTATCAATTATAAGGCGTACCCCAAATTCAGAGACACTAAAATAGGAAAAAAAAATTGTCTTATAAACGAGAAAATACGGCAAGTGTATTGGTTGTACCGGAGACAAAAGTTCATTTTTATTCCTTTGGAGAGACCAACAAGTTTTGTTCCATGTTGAGTGTTGTGTAAATTGTATCCAAGTATAACTGGGTTGTATATTATTCATTACAAAATTAATAAACCCAAGCGTTGATAGGAAATACCAAATATATTTGTAATTCCTATTTCAACACTATTTTAGTTACGGTAAGAGCTGAAGACATGTAAATTAATATTACAACTCGGTATAGCTTTTACCCACATGAAGAGCTGTGAAGGAATACGTGAATGAAAAACAACTTTGACGAGCAGGATATCCTTTTGAAAATGATGTTAAGTTTCGGTAAATTATTTTTGTATTGATTCTGAGTATATGAGTTTACAAATTTACATATAAACCTATGATTCTCGCCTATGGTTGGCCTTATAATACAAATTTATGTGGGATCTAGTTGTCAAACTCTCACACGTATAATATTACTTATCTATGTCATGGCATTTGGCTTTATTTTCTAGAATGGTCATAAAGAAAATTATGTTTTTTCGAGCTAGCAATCAAGTACTTTTGATTTGTTGGCACATTTACGTTAGGTATATATATTCAATATTAAATAATCAATTAGGAAGCCAGAAAATCGATTGTAATTAACTTTTTTTATATTAATTTGGTGGACAATCAAATGCAATTTTTGAAATGCAGAGAGCTTTGTTTTATCGATAGCTGGTATAGTATCAAAATACTTTAAAATAAAGTGTGCTTTTGCCTTACTGACCCATAGTAATTAATGTTGCATATTTCTGATGAGCCTGGTATTAAAATGCTATAAGAAGTACACCGGTTGACAAATTAATATCATTATATTTTTAGAACAGAAACTTACAATACATGATGATTTATAAATTCACTCTTTAATGTAGAATATCTGTTATTCTCATGTTTCACAATTAATAAAATGAACTGAATTAAATGTGAAAAAAAACTCCTTACATTATTAACAATTTTGCCAAATGAAAGTATGGCTTGTTTACTTATGAAAATTTATCAACCCTGAAAAACTGTTGGTCATCAGCTCTTTTAGTGTGTTTTCAATACATTAAGAATATTACCAGTATTAAAACATTGAATTGAGCAAATTGAATCATCATTTTCCAATTCAATTATTCATCAATCAATCAATTTTGATTCAATTATATTTATCAGGTTCAACAATATACAAAATAATTTTTCGACAATTATCAGAGACATCATTTTAGCTTTTTTAAGCTGGCGAAACGAAAGTTGCCAGCTTGTTATTTCGTCTATATCTGCAAGCCAGTGCAGCAAGGTGTAAATGTATTTTTATTTAAATTCAGAAGAGGGAAATGACCTACCTGTTATTACTGTATTGAATTGAATGCTGTGAAGGTTTCTTTATTAACTGATAAGAAAAAATATACCCATTACCAATGTTCCCTCTAAGACGAGAGGTTAGCTGCGGGGAAAATTCAAAGGCTGGGGAGACAAATCCAACAAATGCGCGGCATAATTTTAATCTTTTTGCAAACATCAATAGGCTATATTTGATATAAAAAATAGTTTTCATTTGCTTTATTTCACATAATTAAAATTATTATTATTTAATAATTAAAACTAATGTGTATTAAAATAACAGGATTAATTTTTTAATAAAGTAAATAAAAAATAAGCAGAATGAAGCAAATAATCGATCGCTAATAAAGTTATTAACAAGTTTTATACATTTATTTGACATTAAATAGTTATATTAAATTCTTATTCTAAATCAATTTCTTGTTCTGATAATAGGTAAGATTCAATTCTTATTATAGTATCTAAATGTTTATTTTATAATTTATTTTCGGTAATAAGGGTTATTCTGATTTTAAAATTTATTAAATGAAAAGTTGTATTGGAGTGCGCGCCAACGCGCACCTTGAAACTGCTGCTCGGCCGCCCGCATAGAGGAAACATTGCCCATCGCATTCTTTGGTCGATATCTATTCTTCGTGTCACTTTCAATTCAGTTCAATATCGGTATCAGGCGACTTTGAATGACAATTAAATATATTATATGTCAAAGATGATCATTAAAATATCAGTAAAACACAAATTAATTACAAAAAACAATTATTATTAATATGCATTGCCAGAATGCGTTACATTTATTATACGAGTGAACATAGTCTTTATTGTAAAAATGCTTAAAACTGTAAGCGGCAATCGATTTACCCTGCAAAATTAAATAAAAGCATATCGTACAGAGAGATTATTAAAATTTTAGTTTTACCTCCTAAATATTAATAAATATTGGTGTCTAGTTGTGGGTTTAGAGGTTAATGATAATATTTTACTACAAAAAGATTTTTAATGCATATTTTTTTTGAATATTACAATAGTTTCATAGTAGGTTTACATTTTTGAATAGAAGTTTAAATATTGCCAGCGAGTCAATATTTTTTGTAACGAAAATATCCTCTTCAAATAAAGGCTTTATAAAATATGTGCATATTTTTTCGCAAGATTTCTCTAGTGTCCCACATTGGTCATAGAAATTGAATTTCAAAAAAACGAGATAATATACTTTTAATTTTCAATAAATGAATATTTTTTGTCAGTAGGTATGACTTAAAGCTTTATACCTCCATAAAGATATATTTTTTGAAAATATTTTACTAAGTATTGGTAACTTTTCATAATTTAAGTATGTTATAGATAAATATATATGAGGCTTGGAGGGAAATTTTGTGTTGAGTTTATTACAAGTATCAAAAAGTGTCAGATACATTATAAACACTGCAGACCTGCTGGTATAATAATTATTTAAATAGGTTAGTATTCATTTATAAAGCGTAGGTAGATTGCATCGATACTGTGATGCTATTTCTTAAGCTTCACCCTTTAAAATAGTCAATTAATCCCTATCGAGATATATCTCTAAAAACTTTACGAATACTGGAATACGATAATATGCGATCGGTAGCTGAAGAGTTAGTGAAGGACAGTCAACATCAAAATCTACATAATAAATATTAGAAATGTCATAAAATGTAAGTTATACTTGATCCATCTAATTTCGAAAAGCGTATGAATATTTTAAACTGAATCGAACATCCATCGGACGACTCTTTACTATATTAGCTAAGATTTTAAGGCGCAATGTAATTTTAATGATATAGTCTGAGTTACAAAGCTCGCCGATTCAAAGAAATACTCTAATTGTTTATTATACAACGTAGAGAGTACATGCTTATTGTATATTATATTTTATATATAGTATATTATTATATATACAGAGTTTAACTACATTTTGAATTATACTTTATTTAAAAAGCGTGTCGTAAATACTTAACGCTATAAATTGTGCGAAATCATGGCTTCTAATAAAATTACAAATTTATAACGAATGGACATGGGTACTCTTTTACGATAAGAAAGGAAAAAAATGTGTCTATAACAGAAACAAAACGAGCAATTTACACATAATTGTCATATCATTATTACGGTATCCTGTACACATACTATATACATCTCAGGATTTTATACAATTTGCTAAATAATGTGTTACAAAACACCGAATGAGTATTATTATTTCAGAATTTTATTTATTATTGATAATATTTTGGTTGTAAATCATTCTTCCGCAGCCGCAGGCGGGTCCTCCTCTGTCTGGGTTTGATTTTGTTGTGCGCGTATTTCTGCATCTGTAAAACATACAATAACAAATCCTTGATTCATTTTTTCAGTAACTTTCATTTTCATTTTAAATTCATTTTTATTTTAAAATAATTGATAACATTGTTTTTCCACTATTATTTTATCAGGTGCGATAAGTTTCGTTTCTTTGAGAAGCATCATTAAGTAAATAATCAGAATCAATGTCTACGCTATACTCAATCTTATGATAGAGTTAGTCTTAAGGTGCTTTTGAAAGATTCGCAAAAAGTATCAACGAACAAGCGGAATAACGAATTGATAGCTTTTAAAATAATATAAAAAATTTGCAAACAAGAAATATTTTTTACATTATTTTCTAATTCATGTATTTATGATATTTTTTTTACATCCATGATATATTGCAAATTTTTACTGTTGTACTAAGCGTAAAGGGAATAAATGATATTATAATTTTATTTGCAATACATATCGACTGTGGAAAGGAAAAAGGACGTAACCCTCAATTTTCCAAAACAGATTTTTTTCGATAATCACAATGTATACAACTTGACACACATTCTATCAAAAGGATGGAAGCTGAAAGTGCCGAATTAGTATCTAAATTTAGCTTTTAGGTTTGAAAAAGATGACCTTGTAAAAAAATAAAACCAAGAAAAAACGTTGAAATAAAAGTTTTTCGGAGACATTTTCTTTAATTAATATTAGATTATGTCAATTAAACACCGGTTTAGAAGTATCCGTGCACTTCAAGGTTGTGTATAATTCATAATTTGCATATGTCACAAAATCATCAAAACACGTTTTTAGCGCCTCCTGTAAAATTTGATATGTGTGAGTTACGTCCTTTTTCCTTTCCACAGTCGATATGTATAAAGCCACAATGGAACAAGAAAAGTCCGCGTTAGGGATGTAATCAACAATAGTTATAAAGGCCACGGCCCACAACAGAAAACTATTTGAATTTTATGTACTTTTAAGACTTTAAAGGAAATTTGCGGTGTCATACGGAGAGTGAGTATAGCTCAACCAATAGAAGCTTTTTGTTTATCTTGATGGATTGATTTTCTGCATACTTAAGTGCATGCCGCCTACTCTTGGTTGGCATTAGTTGATCCTAGAAATTTCTGGTCAAGAAAAAAAAGCTGTAGATACTCTTAACGATTGTTATGCCACTTGACACTGCTGTCTAAAATTAACGGATGGGAAAGCAGTGGTGGGTAGAGAAGGGCAAGTAAGTTTACATTCCCATTGTCCGGCTTTGACATACATCTAAAATAAACTTAACACCTTCTTCTACAGGAGATAGTATTTTGCATCGAGTACAGTATATTATTTGTATTCTATTGAATACAATTGCAGCTAATTTTGCAAAAATAATATACTATACTCGATGCTCATGAACGCGAATTTCATAACTAAAAGCTTATGATAATGGAATTCCACCGGGCAATCCAATCAACTAATATGGTAAATAATACTACAGCGCTGATGGAATGTGATTCTTGGTAAATTAGTTTCTAGATAAAACATACCTTTGGCAGCTTGCTCTTTCCATATTCTCTTGTTGTCTCCAAGACAAGTTGCCCATGGTTTCTTGATTTTGAATTTAGTTGGAGTCGCTAAAACAAATAACATAACATATAAAGACTTACAAATATTGTATGTTCTCTTAACGCAGTGTTTCCCAAAGTGTGGTACGCGTACCCCCTGGGGTACATGAAGAGTTTGGTGGGGGTACGCGATGCAGTGGGCTTTGGCTGCGCTTAGTGAAACAAACAGCTTATATATTTTAATTGTTATCCAAGTAAATGCATTTTTTACGAGGGGTACTCGGTGTTCCGAAAATTATAGAGGGGTCACACATATGTCAAAAGTTTGGGAAACACTGTATTAACGAATATAGAAGGAAGGATGGGAGGATGATATTTAACTAAGAATAAAATATATAATTACTGCAAATTTTTCAAAATTTTTTGCTAAGCAGAGAGTAATAAACAGAGCCGTGAAGTCAAATTTAGAAAAATCTTATGACTCAGACCTATTTATAAAATAAATAATAATATTCAAACCACAATAGTTCACAGTGTTGCTACTGCATGCTAGGCTGACTAAAGATGATCTGATGGTAAACATATACGTTTAAATTAAATGATTTTAAATTTATTTGGAGTTGGAGTCGTTTTTTATTACAAAGCTGGAGTCGGAGTCATTTTTTTGTTACGCGACTCCACAGCCCTGGTAATAAGTAATACATTATCATAATTAAGGTATCATTATTGAAGAATTATTTTACAGAAAAATGTAAGACGGCATAAGACAATAGGCTCTTGCTACTGTTTATTGTCCATTGTTCCATAGCTGTCGATAAAAAAATAGAGTTCCGCAAATAAAATTGGACATTTACACATTGAGTTGACCCCTTTGTTTTCAAATTGAATAGTTATTAGTAAGTGATGGGGAATAAAATTGATGTATGAAAAATACACATTTAAGTCGATATATATCAAATACTTTCTATGGCGGTAGGTAGACCAAACAGACTCATCTCCTTTGACACTTCAATGTAAGCACTCTGATCATACCATTTTTAGGTCTCGCTGGATCGGCATCTTCCTGTATTGGTTCATGCCCTCCGGGTGATCCTTGTGCTCCAGGTTGGTTTTTGCAGCCAGAATGAAGGGGTCCCAAGATGCACTCCATCATATCGGAGCAGACGCCCATGCTCGGCTCGACGATGAATTCTATGAAACCGATTTGTGACTGGGCCACCAAAGTGTTGTTGCGGTCGCACAGCGGGCTGAACGGGAGGCCCATTTCTTGTTCTTTGTCACCTTGGCGGAAGAATTCCTCGAGGAGCAGCATTGTCCACCGGTGGTGGATATCCCAGCGCTGTAATAAGAAAGAAAGAAACTAATATTAGACTTGACCGCATAGAGCATAGGTTCCCAACCTTTTCGGGTGGCGACCTCTTTTTATAAAAGCCATGTGACCTGCGACTCCGATGCAATTGAAAAGGGCATTTTTAATAAGGTAATTTTAATTGACTGTATAAGTAGGTGACCCATAGGTTGGGAGCCCGTGGTATAGAGTGATATGGCAGGAGGCTCGGAATTCCGTGTTTTTTTAAGAAAAGCTAATTAAATGGAGAAGTTAAAAAAGACGACACTCTCTAAAAATAAAACTTCTATTCACGAATCATCGATATTCAACTAGGGTATCCTTTCCCGGAGCCTTTTTGTAATCTCGGGATTTCGGGATTGACTTATTTTCCCGGGATCTCGGGATTGGGCACTCAACGTGAAATCGTGTATAATTTTGAAAGTTTTTGTGAGTCGTTTTTTTTTAGCTCGCCGAGGAATTTGAAATCCTCAATTTGCTATACTTTTCCCCAGTTTGTTTTTAACTCCCCAAACTCGTTTTTTTAGCTCTTCCAATTCCAAAATCCTATCAATTTTCGGGATTTGATCAAAATTTCTCAATCCCGAAATCCCGGGATCGCGACCATGTCAATCCCGGGATTTCGGGATCAGAAAATTGAACGGGATCCCGGGATTGGATGCCCTATATTCAACCAATAAAAGAGAAAACACATTATATCAGCGATTTCCAACCTGGGAGGCGTGGACTATTGCAAAGGAAGGCAAAAGGATTTATTTTTCCTATAAAACGTGTCTTTATTACTATATGCAATAAAGGATGAGGAGGCGCGAAGATATGTTTTATTCAAACGGAGGCGTAGTGGCATAAAGGTTGAAAGCCACTGCATTATATGGTTACCTATCATTAGCTTCGTAACGAGGGGTACATAGTTGCATTACTACCGCTTTCTTATGCTGCCTATATGGCATAGGCCAGGGATGGCGAACGAGGGACCCGCGGGTCACACAGTGACCCGCGTGAGAAATTATCTGACCCGCTTGAACTTTTAGAAATAAACTCTGAAAATGATGATGAAAAACGAGTTTATGTGACAATCTGGAAAAAAGTATACCAAATCGCGGATTTCAAATTCCTCGGTGAGCTAATCCCAATCCCGGGATCCCTATATGTGACCCGTGGAATGATTTTTAAAATTTTTAAAAATCAAATTTGACCCACTTGCGAAAAAGGTTCGCCATCCCTGGCATAGGCTAAAATTACATATTTATTATACCTCTTTGGAAAGCTAAAAACTGTGAGTCAAATCGAATTGTTTTTAAAACTTAATTGTTAGGCCTTGATATCAAAGTAAACGTTTTATCAATGAAATCCAGTGGCGGTTCTAAGTACTGAGCTAGGCGTTAACAGACGACCGCGTTAATAAAGAACATACTGTAATATATTTTAAACAGTAAGACCCAACTATGTAGAATATGATAATTATTTAACCCGCAACGTCAGCTTTGCTTTCAAAATAGAATTTTTTTGAAAAATGTTATGGACGGAAATTGGTGTTATGCATTTGATTTATTTATGCCAAATATATTATATAAATATATCACAAACCGTCACAGACGTAATCCATTTTTTTAAAAAATGAAATGATGTTGTTTTTTTTTGTAATTGATCAGATAAAAACTTATTTCTTGATTTAATAAGTAAAATATAATATTACATTATTCCTTCTCAAATCTAGTAGGCATGTGCAAAGTATTATTAGAGTTGTTGACCAGTCAAACTTTTGACTTAAGTAGTTAAAGAGTTTGAGGTTGAAGTAGTTTTCGAACAGTCTTAAGATTTTTCTTGTTTGGAAAACTGTTGTGTAAGTTTTGCATGTACAATAGTTTGTCGGAGTGGCTTTGCGATTGAACTAGGCATCTATCTATATGCTGAGTAGGCGAAGAGCCCGGGGCTTTCCCTTTTCATCCACCAGTTTCCTAGCGACGAACAGTTCACCATCGATCGGGTATTTCCCGGGAATCTATATCGTACGGTGAACAAAAATAATCAAGCTTGTTTTTCACTCTGTTTATATTTAGCAGTTTCCATACTGTCATGGCAACAAAATCGTGTGCCAATAATACGAATGGATCATAAACAAAATAATAGCGTGATTCACAGGAAAATTATCTTTTATTGTTTGATCAGAGACAATTTCGTCAATTATCCAATCCTGTTAAACACATACATTATTGTTTAAACATTTTACGCAAGTATGACAAATTAGCGAAAAAATACTTTTATCTATCGAAAAAGGCATTTCAACTTTGAAATCAATTCAATGTTCGTCAATATTTGTTTCCGAAATCGTAAATAAATCTGCGTTTGCCATCTGTGTGGCCGAGTGGTCAACGTCGTTGGCTTCGGTTACGGAGGAAACGGGTTCGAATCCCAGTACGGACAGTTTTATAAATTGAGTTTTTAATTGATTTATGAATTTCTGTTCGAAGGCATGGATGTATATTTTTTTTATATTTTTTAAAATTTTTAATTAAAAAAATATTTGACATTACAGCTTACGCCAATGCGTCAAATATTTTGAAGTTGAAAGATCATACGAGATATACTCGATGAGAATTTTTGAAAGTCACATGAGATTAACTCAAGGAGAATTGACTTCACAATGTGTATGTGATGTCTTGAATTCCCCCCTCCCACCCATCTTATCCTATGGACGGGTCGTATCGAGAGCGATTAGCTTACCACTAGTCCTGTCCTGGCCCTATCCTTATATTCCTACACTCTTTGGAAAAAGAGAGGGTGAGCAACTGAGTAACACGCAGTTCTCGTAGAAACACTTCTGTTGAGGTAAACTCTATTAGGAGTCCATATGCTCCACATTGGGAGCGAACATGGTAAAAATAAATAAAATCGTAAATCATACTGGTTTTATTAGGGTCGATGATACACATAAAAGCACTTAATCAAACACAATTCAACTATGCTCATTTATTAATGAAAAATTGCAATTTGCTAACTACCATACCCTTTATTCTTCCTGTGATTAAATAACCAAAGGGTTTAATTATAATTTAATCACCGTCAGCCATCGTTAGGTTTTGACTATTAAAGATACTTATTAATAAATATTTTTTTTTTGATCATTTTGCAGAGAGAATAACAAATCACACAAAAATGTCACAAAATAATCCATTTACGTTAGTTCCTATAACAATATATAATGGTTTATCAAGTGTATTAAAATTAATTCAACGCGCAATTTTATGGCTGCACGAAAAAATATTTACGCATCTACAGAAAATGGTGATCTGTCCATGTCGACACTGAAAATTATGCGTATTTGTTTCAAAGTTCATTTATTTTAATTTTTTTAAAAATAAGCCATTCCAATCATATCATCATGTTGCATCGTTAATAATTAATAATCCCCAGTGCTTGACGCATCGATTAATTAATTTTAATTGATGGGATAATTATAAACTGATAAATAAACTGTACAATAATTACTTTGTTCTAATTTGTACGACAATTTCTAAGGTATTTCCATTGATTTAACATTCGCTGGCGTCCGCTTTCTTCTATTGTGTTTCCGCTTTAATGTCCATTAAAGGTCCCATTATGGACGAACCAAAATGTCGATTATTCATAGATTTTATCGACAAAGAATATCGTAAAGGCTGGATTATGTGCCAACAGAATATAAATAATTATCCTTAATGGGGCCAAATTTGCATGACGGAGAGGCTCAATTTCTTCGTAAAGCTTTTCCAGGTCAAGCACGACGTCAGAATATTTTCAAGGAAGTAGTGAGAAACCAGACAAAGTAAAAGTGTTGTTATAATTCTGACGATGATGTGATACCGAAATTTGGCAATGCTTGTATTATTAATAGCATCGCTAATTTTTACACTATCATATAATGGATACCATTAAGTGCCATGTAAAAACATATCGACTGTGAAAAGGAGAAAAGACACAACCCACAGTTTTTCCAAAACAGCTTTTTTTCGATAATCACAATGTATCAAACTTGATACACGTTCTATCAAAAGGATGTAAAATAAAAATTTCAAATTAGTATCTAAATTTAGCTTTTAAGTTTAAAAATAGATGAGCCTGTGAAAATTTAAACCAAGAAAAAAGACTGAAAAAAAGTTTTTCCCAGATTTTTTTTTTAATTAATATTATATTATGTCTATTAAACACCAGTTTACAAATCTCCGTGCACTTCAAGGTTGTGTATATTATATAATTTTCATATGGCTCAAAATCATCAAAACACGTTTTTTGTGCCTCCTGTGAAATTTGCTATGTGTGGGTTACATCCTTTTTTCTTTCCACAGTCGATATATATCATAATATATCTGTAATATACTGGTTCTGTACCCTAAAATAGAAACTTGCATACATTGTTTTATGGATTTGTATCCAATGGCATGGGTGTTTATAAGGTTTTAATCCGTATTAACTACTAATTTGAGCTTTTCAGAGAGCGATTAGCCAACTACAATTCCTATTCCAACCTTATTGTTTTTTTTTATCTACCCTTTCATTCATTACCTTTAAAAGAAGAAAAAACTTTAAACTCACTGAGAACGGACAAGGTTATAAAAGAAAAAAAACAGTGTTAAAAAACAGGTAAAAAAAAGGTTGCAACACGTGCACTATGGTTTAGAACAGGCATGGCCAACCTGTGGCATAATTGAGAACTTTTTGAGGTACTTTTGACACCTCGAGAGAGATAAATTTCCAACATTAAAATAACTGGCAATGGGCATTACAGCAACGCTTAGGACTATAACTAATTCTCTTTGAATCGTTCTTTTCAAAACCAAATGCAGTAAAAACGAAGTGTCGCAACAAGTTGCTCGATGAAAATACGACCTATTAACTGCGATGCGCGTCGACTAAATAACCAGTTGATATGAAAAAGATATCAAAAAATACATATATAAAAAACAAGTATCACATCAATTATAAGGTAATAAAATATGTTTTCCTTTGCGGCCGTAAAACATTATAAATTGTTATTATGCGTCCCGCTAGAAAAAAAAGGTTGGATATACCTGGCCTAGAACTAAATTTGTCTGAAAGAGTAAATTTATAAAGTTCACTGGCATGCTCAGATGCTTGCGAATATTTAACATAGTAAAGAAGGATTATATTCCCGAGATCCAGTCTGCTTTTATTGTTTCTAAATACTCGTGATTGAAAACAAGAAATCCCGGAATTAAAATCTTATTGAGAAAGTATTAGTATAACTCTACAAACAATGTAAAAATATTTCATGTTTTTAAAGAGTGACGTAATGCATTTTTGAAGATTTTTTTTTTTGGACTGAACCATTGGAACTAATATATTTTTTTAAAATATAAAACATTTAAACGACTGCCCAAGCAATCAAATATTTATAAAAAAATAATATTCCTTTGTACTTTATTACACTTTATTTAAAAGGTCAAGACCGGTTTCGCTCATTGCGAGCATTGTCAACTGATAAGAAAAATATATAAACAGTGCTATTTATACACAAATAAATTGAAATAAAAGGTGTAAGCAACTATTAACAATGAAAAGGATTTACAAATTACGTTATAATTACACAAAATTAAAATGCCTAACACCTATAACATACAATTAAAAAATCATCAAAGACTAATAAATATAAGTGGCAAATGACGTCAATTATAAACCCAATTAAAATTTGGGAACCCAAATGTGGGAAAAAACCCAAAAAAAAATTATATGGAAAAAGTACTAAACATGTTTTATTATTTTTATTATAGTGCCATTCCACCAAGTATTGACAATGAACACCTTAAAAGTGACCTCTAACATATAATTAAAAATCATCAAAGATTAATAAATTTTTAGTGGTAACTGATGATAATTACAAACATAATTAAATTGTAAATTCTTTTCAATGTCAATAATTGTTGTTTACACATTTTTATTTCAATTTGTTTTTGTATAAATAGCACTGTTTATATATTTTTCTTATCAGTTGACAATGCTCGCAATGAGCGAAACCGGTCCTGACCTTTTAAATAAAGTGGGATAGCGTACAAAGGAATATTGTGTTTTTATTAACTCTCGCGGCTCGGAGACTAGAAAAATACTTCTCTGCCGATAGGGTTCGTTTAGGGACCCCAGTGGTTTCCTCATTATTGGCCTTATTCTTATGAATTTCAAAAGAAAATAGTCTAAGAGCTTTAAAATATCTCTCTGCATCATTCCTCATACATTTTTTTTATATAAAAATCCGTGGTTTTTAATAAATAATCATATTTTAAGTTGCGCGTAAAAAAGAAGTCATCCCAGCACACATATGAAATTGCAACTGACGAGTTTAGCCCAGCTATCCTACAAACGATCGCTTATCGCGTTATCGCGTATTTATATAAACTACAAACGGTCCAAAAAACTATGATATAAGAATACCTTAATTATAAACATTGTATCACCCATATTAAAATAGATATTTAAGAAAATGTGGGAATGGGGGTCGCATTTCTTGAGCTTAGAACCGGAAAAGTTAATATAATGCCTTTGCACCAAGTATTGACAGTGAAAACCCTAAAAGTAATCAAATATTTACTTCCCTAAAACGTTTGTCTGAGATAAAGGTAGTTTTCAAATACTATATAATAATATACTAGAATGCAATTCATAGTCGCTAGGGAATATACAGCTTAGTGCAATATTTAGTTAAGTGCACATCGCTCATCATTTCACCAACACCAACAGTTATTGACTAAATCATGATTGAACGCTTGCGGAAACTGTGTGTCAACTTGCCTATGTTTTACTTGTGATTCAATAGCAAACGGCAGTGAATCAGCAGTCACCATACGCCCTAAAGTTGCCTCCCTCGTTTATCGAATTATCCAAAAGTTACGAATCTTGAATCAGAATGACTATTTTTTTATTTTTAAGGATATAGGTTGTAGAATGTTGTCAATACCCGAAAAATCTACATACGCATTTCTAGATCCCCTCCGGCAACCTTTAAATTTCTCTATGAATTGCTTCTCTAAAATATGAATTATTTTTTATGGTAGTCGCCCTTGGAACGCGTTGATTGATGAGTCTTTTGTTATTTTGTTAAGTGATTCCTTCTAGAATTTTCGATATCAACCCCAAAAACGACGATTGCTTCATTTCATTAAAAATAACACCAACGTAGTTAAAGGGGACATTGGCATTGACCAGTGGCGGATTGGCGCTCGGGAGGCCCCAGGTGCAATAAAATTTGAGGCCCCGTTTTATTTGGATATCACAAAAGCGATATTAAAGTGCGAAATTCCGTGTCGAATAGAAATAAATATCGAAAACTGACTTACATATACAAAAGATACACTTAATATTTTATATTTTAAGCTCCAGGATTCGGAGGCTCCAAGTTCGCGTCTCATGTACTTATGGGGTGATCCGCCAGTGCTCCTCAAGTAGTTTTATGAATTTTTCAATACTTATGGATTGTATTATAATAAAACAGGGAGAAAACAATTTAAAATCGAAAAAAACAGTTTTTTTATGTTGATTAGCAACATAAAAAAGCTTAGCTGATTTTTTTTAAATTACTTAAACCAGGGTCGTAGACTTAAAAGTAAATAAACAAAGTTAGTAACGTCAGAGCTGTAGATATGCATTTGGAGTCGCCTAAAATTTTGTATGAATATGTATTCTTGTTATTTACAGTTGGATTCCAATCTATTGATATTGCATTGATCGTTTTTCTATATTTATAGTTATTTTTTTGATTGCTTCAGTCAAACACTCGTAAAAAGAACTTAAAATAATTTCACATAAATCATTATTCTATTTAGAGTTTTTCTACATCTATCGTTTTTGTTGTGCATTTGTAATTTACAATAAGTATACTAACTGACTGGTCGCATCATAAATAAGTTTAACTCGAAACTAAAATGCCCCTCATGAAGAAAGTTAAAATTCTAGCTCAGTGTTTTTCAACCTTTTTGGTTCCGTGGCTCCTTTTGAGTGTCTTTTTTTTCTGTGACCCCTATACCTGTTTTGTACTATTAAAGTATAAGTGTTAAGGAATTTTTGAACCCAAAACGAAAAGACGCGAGACTTTTGTTTAGCTCTTTTCAGACATCCGAATTTTTCCCGTGGCCCCCCAAAACTGTACAGTGACTTCCCTAAAAACAATCTCTGTGGCCCCCGTTGAGAAACCCTGCTCTCGCTCATAAAGAAGAAGTTGAAAGAAATCTATAAGAATAGCATGTTTGCACAGAAAACTTCTGGGGAAAAAACGTCTACAACCATCAACTCTCCACGGATGAGGGTAAGAAGAATGAGATCTTCAAGTTATTCACAATGATAATAAGAAAATGAAATCCAGTAAGCAGTCTAGTGTCAACGAATTTGACCAAATTATTATCACACGTGCACACGCGAGTTGCAATATTTTCATTCGTTGATCTTATATTGGTTACTAAAATGTTCTAGGAATGAAATACCTTGGCAGGATGCGCGATGTCACAGCAGTGGAGTACCAGTGATACGGCTTTGGACTTGTCGACGCTCGGTTCAGCCAACGAAAGCAGGTTCCTCATGTTCTTGAGTTGTTGGAAGTGGAACGACATGTCTGTAGCCAGGACCATGTCGATCACCAGCGTCCGAAACTCGCGAAACTCGTCGCGGGACAGGTTCTGAAGGATGTTGCATTCGTCTTCCTTCATGACCCTAAAAGAGAGATAGAAAATTATTGCTTGGATAAACCAGGAAGAAATAAAGCCTCAAAATGTGAAAATTGATTGTCAAATACAATATATCTTAACTCCGTAGTATTTTCGTACAATCGCTCACTTTTAAATAAGACGTTGTAGTAATATTATAAGTGAATAGCTGGTTTCCGGCAAGCGTTGCAATGCCACTCAAGGAAAAAAAATGTCTGGTTTTAATTGTGTTTATTGAAGTGCATGTTTTCTTTTTCTGTCTGTTTGACGATTGCTGCCGATTGTCTACGGTAAAACACACACGCCACCTACTGTAAGTTAATTGTACTATAAACTTCGCGCAAGTGCAAGCATACGTTGTCAAAATTAACTATATGGCAGGCATACAAACATTGATTTTTATATATCAGCAGTGGCAGATTAAGCACTTTGGAGGCCCCAAGCGCAATCACTTTTGGAGGCCCTGCTTTTTGAATAACATAAAAGTGCTGCAAACCTCTTCGTAGAATAATAATGAATATTGAAAACTGAAATTAAAATTTAAGTCTTTATATAATATATGCTAGCTTTGAGGCCCCCAAGATTTGGAGGCCCCAAGCGCGCGCCTTTTGCGCGTATGGGATAATCCGCCACTGTATATAAGACCTACTTGAAGTTATTTTACTATGCCTATAACCTTCCCGGAAGTGCAAGCAAAAAGTTTGTTAAAGTTTTGTTGCCATCGGATGAACGGTGTGGCAACGCATAAAGTACGAACAAACAAACATTTATTTTTACATATTAGATTATATGTTACATTAATATTTTTTAATAAAGACGAAGTATTTGTGACATTTAGTGATTGTTAAAATACACGCATCTTATTAAAAATTAATCTTAAAATTTTTAGTAGTTATTAGGAACGTACATTAGGTAAAAAAACATATTCTCGAATTGATAAATACATCAAGTTTAAAAATATATGAATGTAGGAAAGATTTTACTACGAATTAAAGTATTTGCGAACAAATATTTCCCAATGGAAAAAGAGCCAATGATAATTTTGAATTTACATAATAGACATACCTGAATGATGCACTTATGTGATGGTTTTCTAGTACAGCCCTGTCGTTGTATAGCAGGGCCGTATCCGAGCCGGACATGACGTGAAAATTGTTTGTAGTTCCAGTGTGCTCGAAGTCGTGGATGAGGGCCGCAACAAGCGTAGCAAATATTTCCAAATCGGTCAGCCAGTTCTGGAAACATACACAAAAATAAATGATTTTAACTCAATTTTAGCGCAACTTTATCATTTCGCATGCCGATTGTAAGCATCAGTTGCAGAATTTTGCGGTGAAAGTTTCGAAAATGAATTTTAACAAATTTTGCCTTGGGCGAAAAGTTGAATCGATTTTTTACCTCAGTACTACATTACAGTATGGTTGTTTTTCGTTGCCGGATATTCAGATTATTAATTATTATTAAGTAATAAATAAAAAGTATTGAAATCGTTATGAAGGCATAAATCACATGAAATCCTATTTTGTCCCAATAGTGTCAACTTGCGAAATAAACGACTTATTTTATTGTTCGTTTTAATAACAAAAAATAGACCTTTACATGAAATATTTAGATATTAATAACATATCTAAAACTCAACTTTAAAACTTAGATTAATAAATAATAATATGTGAATCTAGTAGGTAATAAGATGACGTTTTTAAGTTTCAATATTTTACTTTTATAATTGAGTTCTTATTCTAATTGAATGTGATGGAAAAATAATCATTGGAAATCAACACGGGGGCTTAGAATGGCAGGGGCCTAGCTACAAAAATGACTGTTTTAAGTTAGACTTGGTTTTTTTGGTACCATTATCATATTTATTGGCGAGGAAAAGCTTTATCTCGTACATATAACATTACCGTTGAGCATATTTACAAATAAATTACAATGCTAGAAGCACAAAGTTGATCACCCGTTGAACCTTTGTGAACTTAAAACTATGTTTTCGTCGATAGACTCATGTGATAGGATCACAGCTCTCAAATATTTAATTAGCAAAAACTTACAAATATCTAATGATTTTGTATTGAAGATTTTTATTATTTTAAATTGTAAAATCTCATTAATGGAGATCAATTAACAATTCCTAGATTTAAATAAATTGTTCTTTCTATTCATCTATAAGGGACAAAGCGTGTATTTAAAAACGTATACATTATCATTTAGTTATTCACGCAAATAAGACGTACAATGCATGACTTTTTCAAAACTGATTAAAAACAACACTCAATTTCATTTCATTAATTTTTATTTAAAATTTCTTGCCTATTATTCCAATTTATACGAATGTTCCTATGATCTTTTTAAAAACGTCCTTCTGTTGTTTTTCTGTTAAGATACCTCTATAAAAAGGCAATATGCTCCACATTGGGAGTGAACATGGCTTAAAAAATATATGATTTATGTAATTTGTAAGGTGATTTCATTTTTTTTAATAAGGTCGATGTTTCTGGCATTCCAAAACTTTTCTAAAAAAAATGAATATATTTTTATAGAAATGATACAAATAAAATCTGGTATAAAATATTATAGACTGGGGGTCAGATATTTAAAAAAAATCACACAATATAAACTAAAATGAGAATCAATTAAAATCACTTGAGATCGATTTGTAGATAAAAGTCAAGCAAAACACAAACTAGATCTAAAATTTAATTTGGAAATGTCTAAGTTTGACACAAACCCTGAGAGGGGGTGAGCACAGTAAGGCTCATACCAGTCATATTAAATAAGCGGGGACGTTAATTTTGTTGCCAATAGGAACGATGGGATATGTGTTAATGTATTTGTAAATTGTTGTCGTATAAAACGTGTGCATGTATGCATTGATGTTATTACTGTGTATGAATACGCTATAATAAAATAATAATTGTTTGTAGCGATATCGTAAAACGCCTTAAACGAAAAACATACAACCGAGTAGTTAATTTTTCGTGAAATGGTCTCGAATTTTTAACAGTTCCCTAGCAACACTAATGAAGTGCCTACTTTATTTTATGAGCGTGTTATTATGTTGCCAAAAAATACAAAACAAACTTTGGATTATAACTGGAAACATTTTTTACGAGACATAAAAACTGAAATCGGGAAAAATCACGCGAAAGCTCTCGTTCTGGAGACAAAGAGATAATGAAAGTTTGTTTCATTTTTATGAGCTTTGAAAGCTTCTATTATAGTAATCATTATTTTTATTACTCATGTTTCGTAAAAAAATATTATTTACACATTAATTTTCTTCATAAATGTCGTAGCAATGTACCGTTAAAATTAAATCATATTATTTTGTGGTTGCTACAGTCGAAAAAGTCATATTATGAATATAATATGAGCCCTCGAGAAGTGAAGTAAACCAAGTGGTAAAATGGTGACAATTTTCTATTGAAATTTTAAGTACAATCCAGTGGCGGTTCTAGGTACTGGGCTAGGTGGGCTAAGCCCGACCTGCATTTTTCACCCAAAACTTTAGATGGCTGAATAAAAATGAACAGCAATTCGGCCGCTGAACAAAATAAATACATTTATAAGCGTCACTAACCTTCCCCAAATGAATATAATATCTTTGTTTAAATTTTCCTCTATCAATATAAGACAATGGCATGTCTACCTACAATAATATTCTCGATTATTTTTTATTACAATTTTAACCTGAGCCGGCATAAAAAAAACAATAACCCTGTAAATAATTCATAGAGAACCTTCAACGTGACGCCAGTCTGGCAACACCTATGTACATGCTATTGGTCAGGGGCTACCGTTTTCCAGCCCAAAACCATAGACAATATTTCTTTACACTGGAACGCAATCTAGCACGATTCGATTTTGTTTGTATTTGTATGTACGGAAACGTCATCAAACACACAGGACTGTATTTCAAATTTACTGGCTTCTGTCATTCATCGGGGGCTAAATTGGAATTAGTCCATGGCCCATACAAACATACCAATATCTTTGTATTTTATGAAAGTGACAGGTATCGAATCTCAGTGACAGTTCTGTATTGCTTTTTTTACTTGTTATTTCACTTTGAAAGAGACAAATTTAAGGTCACGTATTATTATTTCTTACTTACATTAGCATTGATTGTATTATATAGTAATTGATGCTTTGCAGTAGTGTCGTAGTATTTGTTAATTTGCTTGTAGATTAATGTATAAGATGAAGTGGAAGCATGCAAAATTTCGTAAATAGTATACAATGCTATGCTTTTCTCTAGCCCACCCAAGATTTCAGGTCAGGAACCGCCACTGGTACAATCACTACTTTACTTTTGGTGGATTGCATATTTTTATTTTAGGAAGATAACGCTATTGCAGTGTGTATTAAAATACTCAGTTCACTTCACTTCACTTTTACGATGCTTTAAGACATGTGGAATATTATAACGTATCAAACTCAATTTTTACTAAAATACTACTTCGCGCACTTCATCTCTCATAGGCTTATATGTAATATTAAATTATGGTTGACTACTTTAAATGGTTGTGTATTTGAAAAGCAATTTCGGACACTCAATTGTTTTTTTTTTAAATATTTGCGATTGTAATAAAGGGAAGATACAAACACTACTAGTACTAGTTATAAAAAATCATGATGGTCTTGAATATTTGTCCGCGAAATTCAATTTACGGATCAAATAAATTACTTCTTTTGTCTAATTGCCAGTCATCCAAATTTCAATTTGAAATGTCTCCATAATAGTCTGGTTACCTTTTGTGTGGTTGTCGAAGCTCTGCCTTTATTATGTGCGGATCCGCATTAAGTACGGTTGGCCTCCTCTGATAAATAGTTGAATAAAGGCCAAATGCGACGGATAATACTACACATTTGACGGTTTGAAAATTATTTTAAAATGGATTCGACTTTGTACTATTTAATATATTCAGTTTTACTGTGTTCAGTTTCAATTCTTGCCGGAGTAGTATTGTTTAAAAAATGTAACATAATTCACATTGCTTGTAACAAGGAATGGTTTGACTTATCACGAGCATTATCATCGAATGAAAATATAAATTGATAAAGGGTTACTTATAAAAAATGATCATGCCTTATCATAGTTAAATATGTTGTATTATATATTGTAATAATAATAATATATGAAGTGTGTTCTTTCAAAATTATGATAAAAAAAGACAAACAAATTTGAAGTATGAAAATATAATAGAAAATAATAACGCTTATAATTGCCACTGCACTAAATTTTTTTATATTTTAAATGCTACGAGATAAGTTTGATGTGACTTTTTTTAAGTCACCCAAAATCAATTTGAGGAGAAATGACATCACAATCCCCCATGTCCAAGATTTCAAAATTAAATTTTAAAATGATATTTCACGTTGGCAATACTTGAAAGCGGACGCATTTGGTCACAGGAGTAAACTTCTTACTACTAAACTATAGACTCGGACGAAATGTAAAGCTTCTTCCTGATTCTGTAAAAAAATATAACCAAGACGCCTGTCCTGCGTCAGAGTGGTAAATGGTCTCGGCTTTTATCTCTACACGTTTGCCGTCACATATGTATGCTTTTATATACAAAAAAAATATATGAATAATCACGGATTGGAGTGTGTGATCGCAATACAAAAGAAACGGTAACATTTCGCTATGTCACATATTTCAAATGGTAAAAAGAATATATTTTTTCCGAATCATAAAACCGGCAAAGTATGTAAAGAATGTCAAATTAGTGTCAAAAAATTGTTATCTTCGTTTTGCGCTTATTTCATTTAAAAACGAACTAAAACTCATATGAATACATGAAACGTAATTTAAATTGACAGATGAGCTTTTTTCATAGTAGAAAAGTAGGGAAAACTCTTGGTTAATAAAAGAGGGCTCTATTTCAGGATATAAAGTTATTTTTAAAAAGGTTAAGCTGTTTTTATTTTTAAAGCTCGGTGTTTTTTTTACTGTGGTAACTTATTTTTAGATAAAAAATACTCGTTAGCTTTTTACTTAACAGTTTCCTTTCCTTCTTCAAAGGGATGTTTGTGACTGCGGTTGGAAACAGATTTTAAATAGAATATTTGCTGTCATGCGAACCCATATTATACTTGACAAAACTACCAGTAGAACTTAGCAGTTATGCATTGTTGAAATATTCACAAAGGGTAGTCATTATTAAGAATAATACATAAATTGTCTAGCATTAGTGTCTATATTAGCAACTATATTATTGTTCATTTGGTAACAAAGCATATAATAAGTGTCGTGGAAAATTTAATATATATAATACATACATCTAATGACCCTTTACAGCGGTTGTCTGAAGCTGTTGATCTTGGTATAAAATTTGTGTCCTCTTTCACGATTCATTTGCATAATATTTCTATTGCAATGCATACTAGCAAACTTCTTGTTTTTTTTTTTTAAATCCATGTGATAACTCCTTAAAAGAATATTAATACACTAAATTTCTTTAAAGAATGCTATGGAATGGAATGGAAAAAATGTTTTTTCGGCATTCAGAAAATTATTAACCATTGCAGATTATATAAAATTGAAGCAGAGAAATAAACGAACTCCTAATAGAATATTTAAATACTAAGAAATAACATTTCATAATTTTGAATTGCATATATTTTTCGACTACACCAAAGCACATACTATTAAATATAAAAGAAGTACATATCCTATATTTGTTTTCTCAAATCAACACAGCTTTTAAGCTCGGAGTCATCAAATATTAGAATCTGATTATACAATTGCGAGCTCATCACATTGGTTACTCCTGCTTAATGATATGATGTTCTATAATACTGCCCTTTAGGTAAACATGGATTGTGTTTTACGAAACTTGCAAAATAATTTTGCTCAAAGCATGCATACTTGTGGTGTGTAATTCAAGAGGGTAAAGTTTGTCATAATCTTATAATTTTAAAGTCTTAAAGTTTAAAATATCTTCAGTTTAAGGAGTTATAACATATTTTGATAATAAAATGATGGAATCCTTCAGTTCCACAGAGTTCTTTTAACCGCTTTAATCAGCTGATATTTAAAGCTTAGATAATATAAATTGACGCAATCTGTATTATTAAGTTTTAAAAAATTCACGAAGTCGTTGAAAGCGCATTTAATAACTGTTATGATTTCATCTTTTATTCTAAGGCTGTGAATCAGAAATATTTAATGGTCAAAACAAGGTCGTCTTCGTTATTTTCTTCAAATTCTAATTTTATTTGTCTATAACGATGTACATGTTTTACATTTAACGGCCACTTTTGTAATCGTCCCCAACGTTGGTGATTTTACTACTGTTTAAAAAAAAATGAATTGTTGATATCAGAGTTAGATTTGGAATCGAAACAAAAAATTCTCAATAAGAAGCTCTGATTCATTCAGAATTTTTTAGGTAAGATTAGGTAATTAAGATGTTCTGAGTAAACGATGAATTATAAACTATCTAATAAAATATTTTTTATGCCATATAAATAAAAAATACGTTTATAACCAGAGCAGTCTTAATATGATGCTAGAAAAATAGTTAAAAATATAATCATTTATAAAATATTATATTCAAAAGAAAGAGAGTTATAAAATAGTTAATGTGATTTATGTAGCCCGTAATGTTTATTAAAAAATAATCGATAGGGCGTCTCGATCAACTTAAACGAATAAAATCAACTCTTTTTTCTTAGTACTGAAAAGTACACACATTAAAAGATTTTTGAGACTCTCCAATTTTCAACGTTTCAAATTTATTTTTCTCTTTTATATCAAAGTATTTGCAAAATTCTCAAGTATCTTTAATTATATTAATTAAAATCCTCACTTATAATTTTCGAGAAACCTAAGCATAGAATCAAAACACTTCATTGTATATTTGAGATTTATCAGTCGAATAAAATTGTCTAATTAGCCGTTACTTTGTCTCTATTTAGCGAAGTAGCTATGATAAAAATGGAAATGAGATAAAAGGAAAAGGTTTTCGTTTAAAGAGTAATTTTAATATTGCTCTCAAGATAAAGGAGAAATAAATTGTCATCAAAGGTGGGCGCGTTTTGTTTGATGCTAGATATCGTTTGATTGATGTCTGCGCATTTAAATATCTTTTATAATAATATACAACCTGACAACACTAGTTACGAAAGCCATTACAAAACTTTGTGTCAATTATCATTGTCATCGTTAAAGCGTGAACTATCTGAGACTAACAATTGAATTGCTTAAACTGAATCGTAATATTTATTGTTTTTATTATCAGTATAACATATCTATAATAAATACACCATTATAAATAAACAGTCATCGTTAATTTACAAGAGATTATATTTAGGGCCTCCAATCCCGGAATCTCGTACAATTCTATGATCTCGAAATCCCGGGATTATGACAGCTCCAATCCCGGGATTGAGAAAATTAAAGAAAGTCGAGCGAGGGATAGAAAAAGGTTTCAAATTTTGGGTATTTCTGGGTTTTTCAAATTAAAATTTCTTGAAAAGATAAAATAAAGGTCTCACGTCGTTTCGTTTTAAGAAATTCGCGAAAATCCCAATATTTCAAAATCACCGAGATAAAATTTCTCAATCCCGGGATTACAAAAAAGAGTCTGGGATTGGATGCCCTAATTCTAACCGATTGTACATTTTTTTTTGTCAACTGTAAAGTAAGAAAGCGAGCTTAATAAGTCTGAATAATAACTTCAATACTGTTAACAATTAAATTTATGATAAAAAAAGTGAGTGAATATTAACATGAGATGAGAAGCGTCGCGCAAACGTAGTTACATTTAAATACGAATGGACGGCGTTTATTTTGAAAGCAACAGTAAATAGGGCTTAGGGTAAAAGGATAAGGCTAGGATTCGACTAATGGTGAGCTAATCGCTCTCTCTACGCCCCCTTATTGGAATAAGAAGGGTGGGAGGGGAAAAATAGAGACTTCACATACTTACATGTCTTCGAACAGAAATTTATAAATCGTTTTAAAAATCAATTAATAGATCACTTCTGAGATTCTAACCCGTGACCTCCGCAACCGAAGCACAACGACGTTGACTACTTGACCATGCAGAAATAGCCTGTATTAATGTATATGATATAAGTTGAAAATGCTTGTAATGAGCGAAACCGGTCCTGATCATTTAAAATAAATGTAGAATTTGTACAAATGTGTGTTTCATCCTTGGTTGATAAATGTTTTTTTGAACAAGCAAATAGATTTAAGCTAGCATATGCGGATATCGTATAAATAAAAATATATTTGTCGAAGTCAAATTTATTTGGAAAATTCTGCTTGCAAAGTAATTTTAGATAATTACAAAGCTGTTTTATTTCTTTTTTGTTCACCATAACTTTATATTCTCAATTAAAATTTTCTAGTGGCGGGAAGTAATTGTCTTGGTATTTAGGAAGAGAATTGTGGGCGTAACCACCAGTCGCTAATTATTATTTACTCGCTCAGTCTTCCGGCGTCATTAGGCGCCACTCTGTTGTCCCGTGACCCGGAAAGAGGCTATATCAAGCAAAGGAAACTCGTCACATTGACCGCTTCTCCGTTCTGGTAGACATGATGGGAGATGGGAGACTTCCGGACGGGGCCTGAAAACCTTCCGGCCCTCTTAAACATCCCTTTGAATGAAACTGTGTCGATTGAGCCTTGACATTTGAAGGGTTGTAATTTTATGACAGGCTTTCAAATTGGTCGTGGGATGATAAAGTAAAATAACTACCAATTATTTATTGTACGTAATTGGTATTGTTTAACATTTACAAATGATCCTTTACAAGTTACAATCATAATCATAATATGAACCCATTAGATGTGTAGTGAGCCAATTGGTATTTTAGAAAAAAAAATAAATGCGTTGTAATATTCTACACGTCTCAAAGTATCGTAAAAGTGAAGTAACCTCAGTTAATACACATTGCAGTAGTGTCATCTCCGTAAAATAAAAATATGCAATCCACCAAAACTGCAAGTAAATACTTGATTGTACCACATTAAAAGTCGTTTTACTATTTTACTAGTTGTCGAGTTCTTTGGCGCAGCGGTTAGCGTTGTGGGCTTCCGTTTCGGACTTCACGAGTTCGAGTCCCAGTACGAACACCAATTACCGACTTCTGTTTGAAAACGTGGGTGTTTATGATATCTAAAAATTCCCTACCAGCCTTTCCGATCCTTTAATAACTGAGTGTAACGAGAGCGATTAGTTTACCACTAGTCCTGTTCAAGCCTTATCTTACTATCCCTACTTACTCTTTTTAAATAAGAGATGTAACAAACATTTCTCGTAGAAAAACTTCTGTTGACATACTTCCATGAGGAGTCCATATATATGCTCTACATCGGGAGCGAACATGGTTTAAAAAATTTTCACTTCAGCGCTTGAGGGTCCATATTATAATGAATGTTTAGAAATGAATAAAGAAGAAATTTCTCAAATAAATACTTTTTTTATTAAATAACCTTTTAATTATTAGATGAGTAATGTAAAAGTAAAACAAGAATAAGTAGACAATATTACAAACGCTGTTTGTCTTTTAATACAGATTCATGTACGGCCAATATGTATACATATATTAAAATGAAATGATACGTTACGTGACTAGACCATTGAACTTCAATATTCAAACAATCGTCTATATGTATAGTTGATCTATGATATCTGGTTTATCTGTGATATTGTAAACTAAACTTCTTGATACTTTGATTATTTTATAATTTATAAAATTATTATTCCACTAGCTGTTTAATTAATAACAACACGTGTTTCTATACCTGAAAGACAATTCTGAAATTAAATATATCTTGCAAAATATTGAAGCCAGGTCTTTTGTGGTCAATTGATCAAAATCATTAGTTACGGTTGTAGTCCTCGCGGGCTCGAATGCGGGCAGCTTAATAATTTTTTTTTAAACCTATTTATGGGATTCTGTTTGAAAGCATGAATATCTGTGATGTCTAAAAATTCCCTCCTACTAATACATAGTTTCTCAACCTTTTTGAGCCAGTAACCTCTTTTGATTCTCATATTCCCCGTGGGGGGCCACGGGGCATAACAATGACAAATGAGTTTTTCAAATCTCGGAAATTGAAAGATTACAAAATAATTTTTAATTGCTCTTCCCGGATTTGACCGTGGTCCCTAAAACTGTACTGTGGCTCTCCTAAAATTATTTTTCCCCTGTGGCCCCCTTGGAACATGCTGTGACCCCCGCTTGAAAAACCGTGTTGGTAACTTGTCCAACCCCAAAAATGAGGCGTAACGGAAATAGTTAGCTAACTTCTGTCCTTTCCTAGCGATATGCTTATATTCCTACTCGCTTTGAAAAAAAGGAGATTGAGAAGTAAAGGAAGAAGCAGTACTTTCATAAAAAAATGATATTTAAATAAGTTTCGTAAGGAGTTAAATAAGTTTCACAATGCTCTACATTGGGAGCGAGCAAAGATATTATTTTACATATTAGTTGATTATAACTTTTATTTTTGGCTATTAAGTGTTAGAGATGGATTTGGAATTCAAAAGAGGTATATGAGAACTCACCACTACCATTTTTAATAACTTGTAAGCTGGGGATAATTCAAAGAAATACATTTGACAAGGGTTTTAATTAAACTACCTGAAAAGTCCTTTTTTTAATACTGCTAAGAAATATTTTAGAGATTATATTCTTACTTGAGATAAATATTACTGCATTCATGGTTTCACGTCGAACGATTTCGACTAATTCAATGTGTTATATTGTATTTATGAAGAAACACGATTTTGGACATTGCCCTCAACTATGAATATTGTGTTTTTCTTTCTGATTATAATGTGGATTATACACTCCTCATAAAGTAGTTTATTCTATCATATTCTTATGATTGTATCCTAAGCTTTTGTGATAAGTCGAGTACTGGATAACAATAAGTATGTATTTATGTTCGTTATAATTTAATGGGATGGATTCACATATCAAATAATATACGATACCTTTGTTTTAGAATAATGCTGTAGTTTTGTCATACAATTGTTGCATTGTACAGAAGAAGCATTGTGTACTATGGTTTATTTCGATGCAACAATTTGAATTCGAAATTACGTTCAACTATGCATAAGCAACGGGATTTTCGAATAAATCGATTTATATGGCCGCTGGTTCTGAATGCGTGCAGGGAATTTATGCAGACTTACTGTTATCCGCCTATAAACTATAAAATAGTATGCAGGTCTATGGAAATAAAAGAAATAGGTTTATGTAACTATTGAGCTTGCATTGCAACAACAGTTGAATAAATGTATTCGCGGCTGTACTAAATCACACTACTGTGAGTTTATTTTTTTAATATACACAACCATGAATTGCACGGTGACTGATAAACTGGTTTTTTTTATTGACTTAGTTTTATATTAATTTAATACATTTTTGAAGAAAAAACTTTTTTAAGTCATTTTTCCTGGTTGCAATTTTCACAAGCCTTTCGTTTTTCAAACTTAAAAGCTAGACTTAGATACTAATTTGGCATCTTCAGCTTCCATCCTTTTGATAGAACGTGTGTCGAGTTGTATACATTGTGATTATCGAAAGAAAGCTGTTTCGGAAAAATACTGAGGGTTACGTTCTTTTTCCTTTCCACAGTCGATATGCAATATAATTATATTAATAATGAAAAAATATGAAACTTTGAGATGAATAATTTTCTTTTGAGGTGTTTAATATCAAGTGAAAAAACATTATACTTAAAAAATTAAACAATACTTTGTACTAATTTCAGAATTACTAAATATGATCAGGACCAATTTCGCTCAAGAAGAGCATTTTCAACTAATAATCATCAATCAATCGTTCATGTGTTATGAAACATGAATGACTGTGATGTCTTTCGTCCTCTAATACTATCATAAACGGGAATTAACGAGACTACTTAGTTAAATATAACCACTTTTATAAGTATATCCATAACCTATCTAAAAAACGAAACTGACTAAGTTAAAGGTGGCTAACTGTCGTAAAATAACGTCTATTAAAATATGCTTCATCATGACTATATTTGCTTTATATTGAGAACGGACTTAAACCTAGAACAAAATACAATGAAAACTTAAAAATGATAGATTTCAATTTGACTTTTAAAACTTTTAAAGTGAAATGGAGTAAAATTTTATTGAAGTTCGTCTTCTGGAGAATAATCTTTTAGAAAACCATTCATTACCATAACGCCTCTATAAATCTATGCGATTAAAGTATAAATACAGTTTATTTCGACTTTAAATATTGTGTTTTAAGTTATTTATTATTTAATACTAGCAATGAGCTTTATAAAAATGCAAACTTAATACAAATCACATATATTTGCCTTTCCACTGACAATTACCACTAAAACCAATTAAAAAAATATTCATTTTTAATAAAGTGGTTTTAATTTTATTTTTTATCTTTTTAAGTACAATACGGAGGTTGGAGTTTTTTCATTTTAATACAAAATCATCTTACTGTTTCCTTTATGTAGAATGAAAAAATCTCTAACTCCATTTTGTAATTGATACGTTATGTATTAGAATCAATGTTTAGTTTATTAATACATATTATTTTACGATGGTAACTCTGAAGATTATTCCAAATAAAACGATACACGTGTCGTAAATCGTATCACAATCATGTATCACAAAAATAGTTATCAAATAAATCAAATTTCCCGCCGAACCCATCGAAAATATTAAACTGTATATGGCTTACCATCAAACCGGTTTGACAGAGCATGTAGTGTACGGTTTGCGCAACATCAGCTGCGTGCAGGTTATTGTGGTAAGGGTTACGATGTCGACAGTATCCCTCTTCTATCCTCGTCAGGAACGTCTCCAGAATTGATGGTGGAACCTAATAAACAAAAATTAAACGGTGATAATCATTGATATAACATTTGAGTCAATAGCAAAAGTTGGATACGGTTAACAAACATGTTGTGAAATGTGTAATTCATTTTCAATAAATAAATGTAGGATAAGATATTTTTTTCAGATTTAGGCTTATGTGTAACACACTCAACTGTTTTCAGAAAACTCTTCATGTCGAATACACCGTCAAAAATATTTTTATTTGAATAATGAATATATATATACATACATATCGAATATGGAAATGAAAAAAGACGTAACCCACAAATTTTACAGGAGGCGTAAAAAACGTGTTTTGAGGATTTTGTGACATATGCAAATTATGAATTATACACAACCTTGAAGTGCACGGAGACTTCTAAAATGGTGTTTAATTGACAAAACTTAATATCAATCAAAGAAATTGTCTCGAAAAAACCTTTATTTCAGTTTTTTTTCTTGGTTTTTAAATTTTTTACAAGGTCATCTTTTTCAAACACTAAAGCTAAATTTAGATACTTATTCGGCATTTTCAACTTCCATCCTTTTGATAGAATGTGTGTCAAGTTGTATACATTGTGATTATCGAAAAAAGCTGTTTTGGGAAATTGAGGGTTACGTCCTTTCTCCTTTCCACAGTCGATATATATACAGCATAATAAACGTTAGAAAAATAATGAAACCACAGTTCAACAGGTGTTTTTAAATTATATCATGTCCACTCCTAATGTGGAGCATAATACCTTCATACGGAAGTTTTTTACGAGGACTGATTGTTGCATTTTTTAAATCGATTTATCGATTTCTTTTCGAAGGCATGGATTTTTGTGATCTGGAAAAGATACCTCCCACCCTTTCAATCTTAAAATAACGAGACGTAGTGAGAGCGATTAGCTTGCTACTAGTCCTGTCTTTACCCTATAACAGAGTAACAACCAGTTCTACGAGAAAAACTTCTGTTGAGATACGTCTATTAAAAAGCCATATGCTCTACATTGAAATACAATAGAAAACGAAAACACTGCTGTATGATCTAAGCCTTTTTTAAAAGACATCACCAATCTCTTTATATTATAATTTAAGATATCTCAATTATTGTTATTTTAAATTGTATTTGTAGTTGAATTTTATCATTTTGAAAACTGATGTGATAATAGTTAAGCCAAATAGCTTATTTTTGTTTAGTTATCAGATTTCGACTGTGTTTAATTGAAATTTAATGGTAATGTTTAATTTACCGTAACTCATATATTATAAATGCTGGTATCTATCAACAGACTTTACACTATTCAATTATACAGAGTGATCAAAGCTCCAAAAAGATAAACCGAATCTATACTGAAGATAATATTATTATTATAGTAATAATAACAACTTTGATGTTATGAGACGTAATTAGATAACTGTATATACGTAGACAGTAAATATAAACCGTATGAACCACTGGATTTCAAGCTTTTTCGACTTAAAACCCCTATTATCCGTGACATCGATAATTTTGAAAATAGATAAATAAAAAGATGAAAATGATTGTTTGTATGACATAATTTTAAAACGAATGCGATGGTTAAAATTGTAAGTGTTTAAGTGTTTATTACATTTAGGGCTTCCAACCCGGCTTAAACCGAAACCGGTTACCCGGTTTATTGCCTGTTTTAAGAAAAACCGAAAACCGATTTATTTTGCACGGTTAACCGAGGTTTATTAACAACCTCTTTTCGCCTTTTGTACAATGGATTTTTATTCAACTTTTCATATGTTATGTCCGTGAAGCAGTGATCAATGTTGTTCACTTCCGTGACGTATCTCAAAGATTCAAGTAGCATTTTTTAATTAGAAGGCATGCGTGTTTGTAACTTAAATGTTCCCTCCTTCCATTCCAATCCTTAAATAACGGGGCTTCGAGAAAGCGATTCATTAAATTTTATTTCACTTCTAGCCCTATTCTTATATCCATGCTCACATCGAAAAAAGAAAAGCTGAGCAACAAGAAATTCTCGAAAAAAAACCTATGGATAAACTTTTGATTAACATTTGAAGTCCAGATGTCTCACATTGGAAGCGGACTTGTTAAAAATCTAAATTAATCTACTCTTTTATGCAACTTATTAGTTCATATTTAACCCCTTCTTCACTCAAATGTTTAAATTGTACACATACCTTCTAATCATTTACATTTCTCTGTATATATAATAAACAGTCGGCCTGAAATTCAGGTATTCCTCCCTTATAAAATTACGCATTGAATAATGCAATAATAGAAATATTGTAGTAGCGTTATATAATTGTCATGATTCACTCCCGTTTGCCTGATGTGTAACAAATACGTAGTTCAGGAGCGCGTGCTTTTTTTTGCATAGTAAGGAAAGGGTTATGTAAGGAAAATGCCCTAAATAATTTATTATTTTGGAACATTGATTTGTATGGTACAACAATTGGTTTTTTGAAAAAAATCCGATTTAAAAAGATTTCCCGGTTTATTTATTTAAAAAAAAAACCGAAAACCGGTTAGTTGCTTTGGACGGTTAATTGGATGCCCTAGTTACATTTAACTTCATGTAAATTTATTTATTTTCTTGAAATTTAGTCAGCTTCTGGTTAAGGCAAGAATGAATACAATAAACTAATGCTTAGTTTTGAAGTTAATGACGTGTGCGTTTTTAAAGCTGCATAGGGTTAGCACAAATAAAAACTTTGACCAAAAAATATTTTTAATATGTTACGACAAAAGTTATGCTATTATATGAATGTGTACGTAATAGTTTTCTGTTTTAGCAGACAACTTAATTAAGGGTCGCGACACATAGATTGGGAACCACAAGTTTAATATAAGTTTGTCTTATTTGATCGAAAGCTCACCTTAAATTTATGTATCATTCCATATCGATTGAGTAAATCATATCCTAGAAACTTGACGGGTTGGCTGTTGGCCGCTTCACTGAGGGCAAATACATCGAATGACCAGTCATCGAGTGTCTGAAACAAATACAACGTATCAAATAACAATATTGTTTCGTAGAAATATACACATTGGAAATAATTGCTATCGTTCTCACGAACACCGAAACGAACACGCAATTAAAATCCAATTAAAGACAAAAATTGTATACATTTCGTAATAAGCCATGCGAATGATGTATTAGGGACCAAAGGGAACGTAAAACAACCCTTCCTTTATTTCGTAAAAGACGTAGTTTTCACAACCGTTGTTTATATTCATTCATTTTAACTAATGCTCATCTATTTTATGTTGCATTATAAATTAGATAAAAGTATCATGTCATTTTTAATTAAATGATGTGTTGCATTACACGTTATCATGCTATTATAAATCGTTGTATGAACCGAAAAGATGTCAGGTAATTGATATGAATGAAAATTTGATTGCGCTTTAAAATTAGCTGAAGTTTCTTGTTCGAAAGATCCTGAACAATTGTATTATCAAGTATAAACATTTTTATTGTTTCTTCAAAATTCAGATGGGACTTTTACTATTAATAACCTTAAACAAACAACATTCGCCTTCTACGACGTCAAGCAATCAATGTGAGTAAATTTAATTTCACGTTAGAAGTCTCCGTTGGTGACAATATCTTGAGATTTCGATTGAATTGTAGTTATGATTCTAAGGATATAAAATCGAGCAATGAGAATTACATAAATTTATGTAACTGGACGCTGACATGAACGATAAAGTAGAAATTTAAAGTTTACAAATAATAAAATTTGTAAATTATAGTTTATTTGTTGATATAAGATATCTTTAATAATTATTATGATATAAGAATCTCTCGACTTCCTTGCGCTTGATTCTTTGAAACTTATTGTATTCAAATAATCCGTTTTGTTTAACATTTATTGGGTTCATTCTTCACTGAAGTAGAATAATTTTCCATTGAAATAATACATAATATTATGATCCATTCTAAGATTTCCAATCTAATGTCACTATCCTATTAAAATTGCTTGTTAAATCTACGACTCAGACGTCTTGATTTATGGATAATTTTATTGTAAGATGGGTTCAAAATAAGTCTTTATCTTTTCCATCGCAGTTTTCCAATAAACATGCAAAGTATTGAGTTTTCATAGGATTTCTTCACTTTAAGTCAGTGGTCGGCTAACTGCGGTTTTTTGCGTCCTTGAGTGTGGCCCTTCCACAAAATACCACATACAGTGCGATTGAAACTTCGTGTCCCACGCGCAGAAGTTAGTTTTCGGTCTTAAAACTTAGTTTGAAGAGGTAATTTCAGCGAACATACTTCAATCAGTTTGAGGACTTTTTAAGTAAAAAACAGCTTAGGAGTACTCTAACCAAGCTTATAACAATCTACCTAACTACATAAAAACTTCAAATTAAAAAAAAATGGCTCTCAAAAGAAATTAAAATCGTTGCATAGTTGGTATTTTTGCTCAGTTGACTAATGAATTGGCCAATCACTGCCCTAAGACATAGTGTAGGAAAAACACTTGAGAAGTTTCGTCTTTGAATAATTAACACAAATTCAATTTTTTCATAAAAAAACTCTCAATGTTTTTTATAGTAACGTCAAATGACATTATTAAAAACTTTCATCGTTTCAATAAAGAAAAAATTGATCAATTTTATATACATGAAATTAAAACGGGTAGTAAAATCATTTATTCCTCTATATTTAATAGTTTTTTTTCTATAAAATAAATCAAGCAATTTAATACCCAACGGATCACAGTAGATTAATCGTACGTAGCTGAGTACTTAATAATATTTGGATAAAACACGATTGATGCCCGTAGGTCGTTCAGTTTATTCATTTGAAATAATTTTGTTATGCTTAATTGACAATTATTGATGCTTCGTATGTCAGATTTGATTGAAAATGTGGGGGAAAATTCATTATTGATTATAAATTCCAACCGATATATTTATGAAAATAACTCGAACACACGAATAGATTGCGTCCTATTCAATATACTAAAAAAAATCGAGATTTGTTGGGATTTAAAAATAAATAATGAAGTTGGCGACATATAAAACATATAACAATATTGCTTTATTCTCTGCTAATATAAAAATTATGCAATATTATGTTTTTTTTTAGATCTCAATATGTTATGGTGATTTAACTGTTTGTAGACACATTACTATAAAATCATTTTTCGTAAAACTGTTGTTCCACAGGTGGCGTGTGTTTTAATTCTTTGGGAAAGATTTTCAGACAAGATATCGTAATGTTTAAGAATAACCTAAAAAAATTTGAAGACGCTTCCCAAAGAAGCGAAGCACGAATAACAATTTGTTATACAACCTGTAGAATAACAAAGTAATCGTTTTTATGGTTATGATTTATTGCTTTAAATAAATACATTATTGAGAAAATAATATAAGCTTATCATGATTATATTTTTTTTACATAGTCTTAGTAATTATTTAAATATAAATTGAATAAAACACATACCTTTAAAACTTTGACAACATCAGGTGGGAATTGCATCATGGCAGAGTTGGAGACACGCCTGTAAATGCGGTCAACGAAGATCCCCGCCCTGATGGCGTGGGCCACCGACCTGAACTTTGGTTTCTCATCAGCCTTGCGCCTAGCCGTGGCAAGTTGCCTGGTGAAGGTGGACGCCAGCCACTCCCGAACTTCAGGAGGGACGGCATCTGGCTGAACCTCGCTCAGTTCGTCGTCTTCGTCAGCAAGACGCCTGTTTTGTTTTCATCACGAGGGTGGGAAAAGACAAATAAATTTATTAGAAAAAAGTAAAACTACAAAAACAAAAGGGGTTTTTTTTGAATTGATATTTTTTTAATAAAACGTTGAAAGAACATATAAAATCATCTCATTCAAAATGGATCACCTGAATGTATTTTCTATTTTTAATTTTAAATATGCACGTTTATTAAAGCATTTCATGGCTTTGATATTACATTTCAATTAACCTTAACGTATGAACTGATATGTATAAAAGAATAAAGCATGTTAATAGTTATTATATCAATTTTAATGCTTATGTTAAAAGAAAAGAGACTGGGAAATGAAATAACCTACTTAAATAAACTCTAGTATTTATATCATAGATATATATTGAATACAATATGAATTCTATTTGTCTTTGACAAACTCATTTAAATTAGTAACGCGGGTATAAGTTACGTTTCAAGATAACGTCCATGTATGCTACGAAGCTGATACGTATCTACGCCGTGTGTCGTAGAGGCTTTCAAAAGGAAGAGACGTAGCACGGAAAACGACACGAGTTTAATACTGTAATGTTCTATTATAAATCACAGCAAAGTTTTCAGTCTAATGCTTGAGTATCTAACTATCGTTAAAAATCATGTGACGTCATGAGTTTAATGGATCTTAAGTATAGAGTTGACAGCTAACATTAAAAATATTGTAATGAATATGACTATCAACTCATTATTGAATATTACAATTTGTTACACGTACTTAAGGCTAAGCTTGAAAAAGATTTAAATGGAATCCTATTGAATTACTTGATATGTAACTAGCTATAATATAACCATATGCTTTTTCAATATTATATAACATTAAATATTTTTTTTTTTTAGTTTTAAAATTAGAAAAAAACATCAAGTACAATTTAACCATATTCTACTAAAGATTTTCAGCTGGCAGATGAGAAGTCTTACGATTTTCATGGCATGAAAACATTGTATTATGATGTATGATTTGGTGTATTTATTTTGTTAGCAATATTGTCTCAAAAGGTTATGAATGTTTATTTAGTATCGCATATCCTTGTTAAGGAGTGGCAAGATATTTACACTGTTTCGTCCGAAATATTGTCGGTTAGAAAGGTATTTGTCCCATCCACCCGAAAGCCTTTTCTGGACGGTTGACTGGGTTTATAGTTGTACGTTTAATATTATACAAAATATGTATGTATCAGTGGTTATGAATTTTAGGCGATTGAAGTGTATCACAACATGAATATTAGTAATATATTGTAAAATAAAATTTGATAACTTTGTTATTTATTCTACAGATTGTGTAACGGATAATGACACGTGTTTTGCCTATGTGAGAAACGTTTTTAGACAAACTATCGTAATATTATTTACGACTAAACTAGTTAAACCGTAAATGATCGTACAAAAGTTTGCTTGAAGATGATTCTCAAATAAGTGAAACAGGTGTCGCAACTTTTTACACAACCTGTTACATGACAAATTTAGCAAATTATTTTTTTTATAAAAAAATAAACTTCTACAAAGTTATCGCCGAATCCATCGAAAATATGAATAGTAAAATTAATTTATATATTATAAAATTTAGTGAAAATAGTTTTTTGAATGATTTTTTTACGGTTAAATAGTTGTTTCATTGTGTGCAAAGATGTTGATTCATATGATTTATTTTGTGGTATATTTCTATAAGGAAGTGAATCTGTTTAAAATAAACTTAAATAATGACTAAAAAAATTCGATATTTTTTCAGTATACAATAAAAAAGTTTTCAATATAAATCTAGATACTAAGTACGAAAATCTACTTTCGGTTATATTTGACCTATGAAATTTTACTTTGATGAAACTTTGTGGGGAATTGATGTGTGTGCGTGATTTGAGTAATATAACATCTAAACTTTGGAGATTATTAGATATATAAAGTTTTAAAACGTTATAAATTTACATTTTTGCAACATACCTTTTTATTATCTCATTGTTTTTCATGACACGATAAAAAAGTTTCCTCGAAATACTTTGTGTCCCTATTATATTGTTTTATTTACACTTTTTCTAAAAGTTTTCCTACATAAGCGGTCGTATTTTGAATAAAATATTGTTTTATACTTCGTTTGAAAGTTAAAAGCATCATTTTGAGAGCTTAAGTTGGTGTATTTTAATATTTCGTACGAAGAAATAATATGAATATCAAAGCAATAACTGTGTGTGTTTGAAAATATATAATAGTGTTTTACAAATGAATTAAATAAAAGAATCTTTGGGCTTAAAAAGTCATTCATAAAAAGCACATCTGATTTAATTTTAATATAACGAAAAACACAACATATTACAATACTTTAAACGCTTTGAATGATATAAGCCTAAAATTAAACCTAACCAATAAGAATTTACTAAAAAACAATGTAATGAAGCTGTTTTTGTTGCTTAGCAACGAAGTAATATTATTTTTGTTGAAATATTGCTTTTAAGGAATAAAGCTTCCTGTTCATTAATCATTATTTGATTCATTAATCTTCGCATAAAACTTTGAAAGGAAATAAATTAAGTTTAAAACTCGGGTCTATCAAAAGATGTCCACGGACAAAGTTGGATGTTATCATAGGCTCCACTGACAGCACAAAACCAGCAGATAATAATAATCTGAAGCATTGACATTTTTAATCATTCTATGGAGTGGTTAATGTACAGATTTTTTTTATTGTAGTACAATGATAAAGTTTTCATTAAATCCAATATTATAATATAAAAACTGCATTTTTGCTACTGTGAGACTCAATATGTCATATCAATCAAAATAAGTCCATTGCAATCGATCATAGTGCAACATATGAATTCGTTAAAAACAAAGCTTGTTAATAAATTATTTTTTGATATGCTTTTTTTCACAGTTTAATAGATACAGCCACGTTTGATCTTCATGGATAATTTTGCTGTCATTGGAATGATAAATAATAAAGTAAACTAACTTATTCGACAAGGATAATCTAATATTGTTAATAACTATTTTGATATCAAGGTATTGCCATAGCTACAATTAACGGAATATTTAATTTCAATATTTACATATATGTAGGTGGACGAAAATTCGCTTCAGAATTATACAAACGACGGTATGATAACTATAGTCAATAATTATCATGGAACTAAATTGTTATATTAAACTTTGTACTATTTGTGTTTTTTTCACAAATAGGAACCAAAACTTGCTTAAAAAGTGTCATGATTCGATTACCGAAACGTCGAAAAAAGGTTCGAGGAGCGATGGGATATAAAGTTATCCCAGACAAATTTGCGTAATATTTTCATTGCATTGATTGAGATATTACTGTAGATTACAATAAATATCAGCTAGCTATTATTGGTATTTAGTGAATGTTGACACCTCATAAGAACCCGAATGTTAATTTGAATGTAGTATAATATATTTAGAAGAATAATTGCATTCATATGCCTGAAACTCAGCGTATAATTATTAAGCAAACAAATAAATTTAGAAAACGTTTCTTTTTATTTGAGACATACGGAAAACAGAAATATATATATTGAAGAAAATGCAAATAACGTATTCCTAAATTTAAGGTTGAGCCTGAGATACGAAGTAAAAAAATACAACACTATAATATATTATAAATTGTGCTTTTTTTGTTAAATTTATTAAGAAAAGTGTATTCCGTATCATTTACGAATTTTCTTCTTAAAATAAAATATAGAATGAGCATATAGATAAAGGTATGATTTTTTGTGAAGTGAAATAGTTCAAATAAGTTGTGTTGAATATATTCTAAAAATTACCAAATTGTGGTGCTTCATTACTCAATATAAAAATGCACTCTAAAATAACTTACTTACCTTATAGCTTTTGAAGTTCCAAGACAATGTATCATTAGTGGCGTGTGAAAGAACTATTAAAATAAAAGTGCATTCTCGTATCATCTAAATGCAATTAATCTACTTTTATATTGTCTAAGAAATTCTATAAAATAACATACTACTTTCTATTAAAAATGAAAAATACCTACGTCTGCTAAAATAATTTTATTTTTAAAGTCATACTTTAACCATGACAACAATGGTAGAAAAATAAAACATCTTTGTTTATTGAATGTATACTTTTTGATATTTTATTTTTTAAACTATAGATAAATTATAATATATAAGGTTTAGCCTAACTTCATATGATAAATTGTGAATAATGATAATGTGTATTATAGAGTTCAATTGTAATATTGTTGCTAGATAAAATAAAACCAGCTAATCATACCACTAATAGCTTGTAAAAAAATAATGTAAAATCATTTTCTCAGAGGGATATTACCATGCTTTCAAAGATGTAAAACACACGTCAAATCTAGTAACATAACCAGTAAAAAAATTAAAATGACATTTTCTATTTTATGGAAAGTTAAATTTTCACAAAATTACAACCAAATTTATAGAAAATCTGAATGATTTTGTTATAACTAAAAAACGCAGATGTAAAGAAATCTATGTACTTTTAAGAATACATCATTGATTTTGAAGAAAATATTTAGGAGAATATTTTTACTTAACTTATAGTCAATAAATAAATACTTTATTTTATTGTTATTTATAAATTTTCAATTATAAAAATTCCTAGCTCTTGTTCAACCAGAAGTAACTAATTTACGATCGACACTTTTAACGTATTTTAAATTTTACCTAAGGCACGTATCAGGACTCTTGTCTGGTCTTGTCAAAAACGAGTTTGATACGCTTTAGTGTAGAGCTGGCAATTACGTATACAGATTTTTTTAAATAAGGCTGTAACATGTATATTTTGAAGATTTCAATGGAGTTTGTTACAAAAGCTACAGTTTACGTTGGCAAATATAGCAAACACGGCAGTTTTCAACAGATTTTACAAAACAATATAAATTATCTTAAAAAAAACATATATTTTATAAAAGAATTATCGGACGTAAAATTTACGTAAAAAAACGTTTTAATTGATTAGACAAAATTTAAGGAATACAAAAACTGCTGTAGGGCTCAGACCCTAGTACTATTTTCCATTTTCCATTATAAATTTAGGATTATTTTTTTACTAATAAGCGCGATTAAATATAAGAATATTCGCCCGATTATTTGAGCCACCGTTGATTATAATTTGTTTGTTTGAGAAAAGGAATTGTTTTATTTATTAGACGGTAAGACTAAATGTGTTTGGTAATGGAAGATGTTTTGCATACCATAAACGTATCTCATGAATATTTCCTCTTTGTTGATCATTAATCGGCCCCAAACAAATTGTGAAATTCCTTATTAGTCTTAGCAGCATTTAAAATTGTGTACTTTGGGAGTTTTGGAGAAAATATAGTATGTTTCTTCTAACAAATTGATATCAGAAATGTCACCATCAGAAATTTAGGTACCTGGTGAGAAAATTAACAATCGATTAAGTTAGACTTAGTTAAATATTTACGCACTTTCAAAATAAAAAGTATTGTCTGTATTTATATCCTCGAATGATTGAAATGATTCTATATAAATAATTAAATGATAAAAAAAATATTTCAAATTGGTTTCACCAGAAAACATTCTTGCAAATAAATTAGTAAGCTTGATTTTTTTATTTGAAACAAAATTATGTCGTGACTTAAAAAGTATTAAAACGTTATAATAGTAAACTAATTATTAATTCCAAGAATTGTTATTTATTAAACTAAATTTCAAGCATAATACTGTTTGTATAATTGATTGACTAACGAATTGAGGTACACGATAAACGGATTTACGGATTTTTAGTCTGGATAATCGATTCTACACTTTATAAGAGATGATCAATTCGTGTATATGAAAAAAAATACATGTTTATGGACCGATTTCGATTACGATTAACAGATTTGTGAATTAAAATGTCAAACTAAGTAGCATTTTGTGTATGGTATTCATGATATTTAATAAATGTCACTCTATCAGTAAATAAAAACACATTTATCTTAGATGTGGGAGAAGAAATACTGATAAAGGTTGCTAAAAAAAACAGAACACAGTCGTGGCAAACAGTGCATATGAATGTATTATCTAATATTTATTTAATTGCGTTTTAAAAAGTGGCAAACGGTAGAATTAGTACATATAATATAATAATTTATGTATTATTTACCTGATAATAAAATTGATAATATCAAATGCCACTGAATTGTAACCTGTGGCTGGTCTATCCATAGTCATGTGTGGTAGATTTTAAAATGTTTATTTCAGTTTTTTGTTGAAGATTATTCTGTTAATTCAATTTTTTCAGCTTTAGGTAAGAAATTGTAACACGTGTTTTCACATCTGTTATCTGAATATTACTGAAATAATTGAACGTCTAAATGTTCGTGTCGACCAAATTATTTGAGTGACAAAGAAATTGAAACAATGCCAGGAGTCTACATATCTGTATCTCTAAGGACAAAGAATTAAGTCTATTTGTAGTTTCAATTTATAATCAATAGAAGTAAAAGGTAGAATTGTATTTGTTCTTGATAATATGTATGAGCTATAAAACTCTAATCACGCTAGTCCATTGGGTGTTTGAGTAATGTCGAATGTACTTCCAACGACTCGGACGCCATGAAGTAGTTAATGGTAGAAGTATTTTATTATTGCGAAAGATACACAAGTAAAGTGTTTTTATTTCAGAGCCGTAAGAACAATGTATGTTTATTATTTTCCACAAAATTATCACAGACGATGTTGAAATAAAAGTAAAAAAATAAGTTTAATTTTGATGCTGTGGAGAATAGTCTAAAATAACAGGATGTTTCGTTACGTTTATGAAATAAGACAAAGTTATCAGTATGAATTACATTTCTGCTTCTTGAATGCCTAGATAGCCTATAGCTAAGCTACGTCATTCTTTTAGGTTGCAATGACTACGGGATTAATTTCCGATATGGGCACTTTCATAAATTGATAAATAAGTGGAATTAATGGATTTTTTTTGAAAAGCTAAATGATATGTTAATTTATTTTCATTCACTCAAACCTAAGACCAAGACAAATCGAAACAGATTTATTAACTACCGAGCCTATTTTTCTAAAAAAATGTTCAGTTATTTAATTATTACGAGTTTTTGTAGAGCAACTGTTGTTGATATGCTCCATAAAACATACAAATACTTTACAATAGTAGAGGAACGGTTATAGAAATTTTACTACAGTTGTGGGCCATTAAAATAGTGGAAAATGAAAATTTATACTGCGCTGCCAAGTAAAAACAGTGTTTTGAAAATAAGTATGAATAAATATTCCTCACTGAATTTAGATGTATTTTTATTAGATAAAAAAACTGTATTTTTTTATATTTCAATTAAAAGCATAAACTCAACATTTTATCCAGTTTTGGTAAGTGTTTATATTATATAATAAAACTGTTATACAACATGTAATTCAACAATTTTACATATGCTAAAAGAAAAGGTAGTATACAATTTAAAGTCTTCTAAAGTCATTGCATTTAAATCACAAATACTGCGTTTTTACTTATCAGGGCAGTATATTTATATAACATTTAAATAACAGCTGTTTGTATGATGTGAAGTATTCCCCTGATTTTCATGACTAAATTGTAGTAAATTATCAAATTTTATGAAAATATGTAAATTAATGTAAAATGTGTCAAATAAAGATACTAAGCTTTTTCATAGAACATTAACTAAATTAAGCAAAATATTCAAAAGAGTACTTACTGAAGGTATTATAAAACAATCTCTAAGTTTAAAAGTTTAATCTTTCTATTGTTTTCGTTCCTAGCCCGCATCACATGTCAGATGACTAGATTATTTTGATAAGCTACAATGGACTTAAATAAATGAATGAAGGTTAATTATTTTGAAAGCTTTGCAAATATGACAAAATAAATGCTAGACTGGATAAGTATTGTATTAAAATGTGCAGCTATGATATCCATTCATTCTTTTAGGTTAAATAAATGATATGTAAATGAAGGAGAAAAAAATATACTGTGTATGTTATTCAGTTTGTGGGCATCACTATATCATTTACTGGGTAGTTAACTGTTTTACTATACGGGGTGAAATAGTGGTTAGTGAGTGAGTTTTTTTAATGTTGGTATGTGTCCAAGAATAGAGTCATAATAATTCAACGGCACGATCGCGTGCACGCAATTCCTATGATATATTATGGCGATATATGGCAGGGTCAGTAAACAAATAACACGCGTGCCAAAGAAGAACTTTTGAAAAACGTGTAGGCACGTAAGCGATTTAAAAAAACAATTCTATTCAAGAATCTTTCGCAATTATTGCTCAATAAATCAAGATTTTTCTCCAAGATTCTTGCAATTCAGGGGTTTTAAAGAGACATAAGAATTCATTCTTTATTTACACAACTTTATGTCAGTCAATTTTCTCGATTTGAAAACATTCGACTGGCTTAGTCGGAAATATTAAATTATACATATAAATGAATAAAATCGTTTATTAGTCTAGTTTCATATGGGAACAGCAGTTTGTCGTTTTGCGAAATAATTAAAACTGATTTAGCTACAAACAAATTTTATAAATAATGTGGAATATATACTTCTCATTACTATGAGAACATTGAATATCAAAAAAAGTTGTGACATCAATATTACTAAATGATTTTTTAAATAATAAGCTTGGAAAAATTTGAAAATTATTTACTAATTTGGTATTCAAGAAATAGAATTACCGATGAATCCAGTCAAACATGACATCTAACATATATGGCTAAAATTGACGAAATTCGAACCAGACATAAAGTAGTTTAATGTCAAATTTACTAACAAAAATAATATTTATAAAACATTGTCTTGCATTCAGAATTAAATATGATATGTGTAATAAAGTGTATTGTTTTTTTTAATTCACACGTCAAAAAGTTGATTTGTAATAATTGTAGTTTCGTATTACGCGCAGAAAAAAAAGTTTGTCAACCCTGATCTATAATTAAGTTGTAGCGATCTGTATTTATTTGATTATTTGAAGTATATTGTATTAAAGCTATCAATCAAACATACAATTGTGCATTATCGATATTGTTGTATTTATTATATTATGCAGATGCTCGCAGTACCAAGTGTCAATATTTTCTCAACACACCTCTTTTATCTAAATCATCGTGCATTTTTTCCATGCTCAATGTTGTGCTGTGCGTTACACAAATATACAGAGCAGTCAAAATATAATATATCACAATACACACTTCTTTTTATTGGCAAGCAATATAACACTCAAAAATAAAAAGCCGTATTCGTAAACAAATTGAAAATTTTAACAATGTTCGGTAAAAAAACAATGTTTTTATATTTAAAAACTATAGTTTAATATTAATGTATTCCACTCAGATAATTGTTTTTTTTTCGATATTACGTCATCCTTGTTAAGATTAATTTTTTTTACCATGTCCGCTCCCAATGTTGAGCATATGGACTCCTAATGGAGTTTATCTCAACAGAAGTATTTATACAAGAACTGCTTGTTGCTAAACCTCTCTTTTTCCGATGAGAGTAGGAATATAAAGATAGGGCTAAGACAGGACTAGCAATTAGCTAATCGCTCACGATACGCCCCGTTCATAGTATAGGATGAGTGGGAGGGGTCAATTCAAGACATCACATTCATCCATGCCGTCGGACAGAAATTGATATATCGATTGAAAAATCAATTTATTAAACTGTCCGTACTAGAATTCGAGCCCGTGACCTCCGTAGCCGAGGCCAACAACGTTGACCACTCGACCACACAGGCGACTTTTTACTATTTATTTATACTTTATTATAATATATTAAACTAAAAAGAACGTTAGTTCTATTAGTTAGAAATTGTCATAGTCTTGAAATGGAAATTGTGTACTTATTACGTTCTGAAATGGTGCTCTTCAATTCATAAAAAAATTGATTGTCCAAAACAACTTATGTTTAATCCATCGCCAAACAAAAGCGGCCATAACGACTGGAGCTCTAAGTTGTTAGTTCATAAATATTGTGTAGTATCAAGTTTTGTAATTAGAAAAGCGAAGGGTAGTCGGTGGTGTTTGGTGGTGGTGTTTGGTGGTGTTTGGTGTGTGTGGCTTGTGGAGACACATCACGCCATTCTCTAATTAAACTAGACGGCGTCACTTTTATAATTGACAACAAAAATAATTCCTATTTTACCCACATACATGGTGATTATATTACATTATATTATGAAACATGATATTCATGCTATTATTTTATTCTGCAACTAATTAAATCAATTAAATAAAATATGTTAAAACTATTGATATGTTTATCATTAAAATACTTTAAAGGCTTTAAACAAAAAGTTTGTACATTATTATATAATCGTATAATTCAATCAAAGTTGCAATATTTTACGGAATATACTGAAATTGGTCTTCAAAGACTATTATATAAAAAATTAAGCTCACAAAACTGAATTTAAATGCATTATTGTGATAATGTTATGATCATACACTCTTAGTAATTCTATAAACAAAAACTACTATTTTTGTTATGTACCGCATTAAAAAATTCTGTTAATTGCTAAATATAATAAATTGAATTTTAATCGTACAAATTATGTACATATACACAAGTTTTGTCACAAACGATCCGGGTGCAGGCGTTCAAATGCACGGATGAACTTGAACTGATGTTTAGTAAATGAATGTATCGTTTTTATATAAAAAAAATAAATGTAACGCTTAGTGAAGCTTAAAGCAATAAAGTGATACTTTTATTTCTTATATAAACACGATACATTCATTTACTAAGCGTCAGTTCAAGTTCATCCGTGTACTTGAATGCCTGAAGATGCCGAAAAGTGAAACCCGGCTTGTTAATGAAAAAACTTGTGTGAATGTACATAATTTTAACGATTCAAATTTTAATATAATTATAATAAATTGCTTTCCTTAGAATTTGGCTTATAAATGCTGATTAGAAAAATAAGCTACAGATTGTGTAATAGAATTATAGAACTGATTTCCTTTCAGAAAGTTTTGGGTTGTGTTATGGTTATGCATTAAAAAGTTTATTCATTTGATTAGGACGTATAACGCAATTTAATAATATTTGCCATATTGAAAAGAATACGTGTTATGGAAGGGAAAGTTTATGGCAACGGATCACAAGGCGAGAGTGTATGTATTAATGATATTGTATACTTAGTGGCCTCATACGTGAATACGGAAAGGCTGCATCAACGTAGTACAAACAATAAGGCTTATTAGTGATACCACTAATAGAATATCAAGGTGTTTTCAAAGAGATATATTCATATAAATATATCTGTGTTGATTTCCTTTAAGCTAAGTGAGTCTAGAATTAGTACCAACGATAAAATACGGCTTAGAATGATATCAAATAGTTTTTTTGTTTTGCTGACCCAAACCTTATGTAGTTCTTTCAAATAATTCTGTGATTTTTATAAAATACTAGCTGGTTTCCACTGCCACTCAAAGAAAGAAAATGTTTGTGTTTTAATTGTGTTTATTGAAGTGAATGTTTTATTTTTCTGTTTGACGTTTGCTGCCGATTGTCTATGGAACAAAACACGCGCCACCTACTGTAAGTTAAATGTACTATAGCCTTCACGAAAGTGCAAGCATACGTTGTCAAAATGAACTGTATGACAGACATACAAAAAATTATTTTTATATATAAGACCTACTGTAAGTTAATTTTACTATGCTTATAACCTTTCAGGAAGTGCAAGAAAAAAGTTTGTGATTTTTTTATTGCAATCGGATGAGTGGTGTGGCAACGCATGAAGTACGAACAAACAAACATTCATTTTTATATATTAGATTCCATCGAATACAAAATATTTCTTTCTGGTTAGTATAAAATAAATTTTTCATTTAGAATGTTAAGATTTAAAGACATTCCACGTTTTTTTAACGATAAATACATCTAAAACTAAAATTTATTATGAATGTATAAAATATAAATAGTAAAAATTATAGTCAACTTCCATCACACTCAGTAACTCTCGTTATACTTAAAACAGCATAATAACTTACGAAGTCAGTGGTAATATACGATTTCTATTTTGATCAAACGTGCTATTTATTAACATCCTGTGTTAAATAATATTTTAAAACTATTGTATTGCGTGTCCTTTAATAAACAATTATTAAACTATCTGTTAATACAACATAATTACGAGAAAGTTTTAATTAGAAAGCTGCAAATTGGCCTATTATCACCTGCCTGCAGTTTTTCCTATACAATTTATTTTATTGTAAAAATTATAAATACCTTACATAATAATAGTGTAATTTTTTTCTTAATACACCAAAAGACTTAAACTATAGTAAATTCGTACAATTTTATACATACCTTGTTCAATAAATGTAAAAGTCCAGTCTTAGATTTACGTGAAATATAGTCATACAAAAACTTTACAGATATATTACACACCTAGGGTCGGCAAATCAAGGTCTACGTTTGCTTGGGCGTAGAACGTTGACTCTACGGATTAAAATTAACAAGAGAAACAAAGCTCTTAACGTAGTTTACACATTTTGTATAATCAACATTAAGAGATCTTACGTTTCATGTAATACAATTTGTATTAATATATTTTTTTAAAAATTCAAATGTATCATACAATAACACATTGCGATATTTTTTTTTATTTTATAATAATATGTAAATCAGAAGTTTCTAATTCTATGTAGGTTTGATCTTTCCAAAGAATTTACCGACCCTTTATGAAGCATATAAGCATTGTTTCTACGGAGTAATATAAAAACTTTTTCATAATATAAGAAAATCTGAAATAACTTAAGAACTTTGTACCATTCTTGAAAAAGTAAAATTAAAACAACAAATCGATTTTTTTGTTCGTATTTATTATTATGTACTAGTAAACTTACGTGCCTACTATCACTATCAATTTATAAATTTATAATAAAGCAGTATTTAAGACAAGTAAATATGATATTTTGTGTAACAAATCTTGTCTCATTGATGTAAATTAGGTATTGTTCAGATGATATTATACGATAAAATTTAGTATGTTATTTTTACTATTCTCCATTTTCCTACAAAGCTGCAAATAAAAAAAACATCGAACGCTTCTTGACTCACCCTCTCGTGCAGTTATAAAACAAAGCATAGCGAATATAATACCAGAAATTAATACTTTTAATACTTTTGCGTGCAAGCAACGTTAAACACATACGTAGAATATTGATATAACTTCCTTTTTGACGAAAGCTTTAGAGCTTTTATAATGAAAACACTAATTAGCAAAGAATGTTTGAGAACAATTTATTAGCAGAACTTTTGCCATTGGATAATTTAAAATATATTTACTTTCTTTGTATCAATAAAATATCTAAATTTGTACATTATTGAAGATAACCATGTTTAGCATTAATTATTTTTTTAAAACGAAACTGTATAATTGTACTTAATAAACCAATTGTTACGCGATATATGTAATGAAAAATAAATCGTTTATACATTTAATGAATTGTGTTTAAATTCGTGATGTGAAATATTCATTAAAGTTATATCCTTGATGGTAGTTTTCTTGTCAATTAATCTTACACCAATATAATAAACTATCTTGAAATGCATTTACAACTTTTACTAAAACGATAATGATTAAATCGAAAATTATTTTAAATATTGACTCGACATTGTTTGTTGAATTTATAGTATTTGGAAATGGTTTTACGAATAATGTATAACAATATATGTTAAACTTCAAGAAGGCAATAAAAATATCTTGGAAAACATCTTGAGCGAAAGCAAAACTTTACTTTTAAGTGCATTGCGCATAAGCTTAGCATTGATGTTATGTTTGAAATGTTACGTATACAACGACTTTAAAACCACAATGTATTATACAGTATCATAAAGTTCTTAAAATGAGATAAGAAAATCTAATAGTGCATGTTCAACTAAATCAATTTTAAGCGTATTTAGTTATTACTTTTCCGTAAACATTTTTTTATGACAAGAATATAAAATTTGTTTGTTACATATATGAAGCATAATCACCAGTTTTTATTTTGTTGCGTAAATACAAGATATTTTAGTTAAAGATAAAAAAATATACAATTCCTGCCTCTCTATACAATAAATTTTAATCTCTCATAAATTATATCTTGCTAACATAAACATTGTTTGAATATCGCTTAAGCTTTATAAACATCGCGACAGTATTACGCCATTTAAAAGAAAAAATACCAAATCCAAGTCTATGCTCTTCACATAAATTGTTATCATTTTTTTAAATAGAGTAGTTTGGTAAAATAAGCAAGCAGAATAAGTTTTTTAAGTATGAAAAAAATGTTTTATTTTCATCATACCGTTGAGAAATATATACTTGGTTCAGTTAGAACTTACTTTGTATTTGCTGTTCTGGTATGGTAACAAAAATCTTCTGTCACAGCCAAATATTATATTACGTGCCCAAATGCAAGCATTGTGGATTAAGTACTAATTCGAACTATTTGAAAACGTCATTAGAAATGTGTAGGGAGAGTGATATGTTCAGGAAGAAGAACACACTTTGAAACCCAATACGCCGTTTTCCTTACACTCCGTTTTTTTTGCTATATATGCAAATAAATATTTTTTATGACGGAATTGTCACAAAATAAAAATTTATGGTAATATTGACTAACTCAAAACGTTGATAAAAGACAACAGTCGTCAATCATCATTTCTCAAGCATCATTAATTGTTACAATGCAATACAACACAAATTAATAAAACTCCCCTCGCAGTATTGTATTGTCATATTCTTTGAAGGCTATTTACAGTTTTTTTTCCATAATAAGTTGGAAAGATTATTGGTAAGGGAAAGAATATTAAGTTTAAATAAAAACCGACAAAATCTTTTTGTTTCTTCGATTAGGCAGCTAAACGTGCTATTTTTTATTTGTTTTATATAATATGAACTGTTATTTTGTTTGTCGTAATTAATTCTGTACTCTATTCTGACCGAATGTACTTTCATCCAGTGGTAATATTCGTGTGTTTAACATTGCTTACAATATACTACACCTCTACCTCTTCTTGTGTTAAATACAAACAAACCAAAATAAATACTTAAATAAATACAAGCGGTGTCCAAATGGGACTCTCATAAACATTGACACACCTAAAGACGAGGGACGGAGCCGACTGCTGTCGCGGCACCACCGGTCTACAAATACCAACCAAAATGGCGTATCAAATATTATGATCTGGTGAGTACAACAATAAATTAATGATAACAATTAACACTGTGAACACGTATAGTATGATACATGTAACAATAAATAATGTTCATGTGATATTTCAATGTGAGGATAACTCTTTTTCGACTTTGATATACTATAATCAAATATATTCCGTTACATTTTTGTGTCATGATGTGTTAAGATATATTTTCACTTTTAATTTACATTAAAGATTTCTTGAAAGTATGGTAATTTTTGGATTTAGCAATAACTCACAGAATATAGGTTATAGTAGTATCAAAATAAATAAATGTCAAATATGTTGGAGAGTTATCCCACATTTAAAACTAAATTTAAATGTTGATTTTTCCATAAACAAAACAATGCGTTTGAATTTTTAGTTTAAGTTCATAATACACCTTAATCGATTTTGACTGTACGGTAGTTTTTTTATTGATGGAACAAAAAACATTTAAATGGTACACATATAAACGGAAATGCATTGGTAACGTATTCAGGCTCAAAATGCTGGGAAAATGTTCATGTATTCATATTCAATTTTATAAGAAGAGATTTTATTGGAATATTCTGTGTATACTTGTTTATTTTGTGATATCAAGTTACTGATAGGAAAGAATGGTAATTAATCAATCAATATGTAAATTGATTAGTAAAAAATGGTGTTTGTTTCTAATTAGCTGTGAATTATTTCGTTTATTTGTAATATAATGCTTAATTTTCATAATAGTATGTACTATGCTAAAACTATAATTCTATTTAATCCCTCTACACGATTACTCTTCACGTATGCACAATTTGAAAAAATATTTGGTAAATTAAATCGAAGAAAATGTATACATTAAGCAATAAGCTTGACAATTTTATATTATAAGTTTTCAACAAAAAAATATTCATAATAGCATAAAACGTTACATTAAAAAGGTTGATTGGCAAACAGCTTTAAAACACGTTATTTGAGAATCTATGGAAAATAGTTTTATAATTTATGCTTTATTTATATATACATTTTCACCAATTTTTAAGTGATATTCACCTTATATACCACCTTTAACTAAACTTCATTTTTATTAGGTGATTTTGATAAAAATTTAATTGTTTTCTAAAAATCTATATCTAAATGTTTATCGTTATAGATAAAAAATCTAGTTAGTCAAAATCTTCTTGCAATAATAAAAGTGTGCTAAGGTATAAAAAATGTAGTTTTATAAGTGTACCCTAGTTAAGTATTCCTAAAATATTAAACAGTGCAGCGTTTTAATCATTAACCCATGCTGAGAAGCTAATTCTTCAGAAAGGCAGGAGCGTTTAAAATGTCAGGTCTGGTGAGAAGAATTAGAATAATATTCATTGTTCAGCGAAAATTATTTAGATAATAATAACAACCAAAATCCAGTCATGTAGACAAAAACTGTACAAATAAAGAAACATATAACATTATGACAAAATAACAGTATATCGAAACCATGCTTTACGAAGGGCTGACAGATGAAAGTAAATAAAATAAAATGTAGCAAAAATTCTTGCATTAGTCACGTAAAACAGAAGTTATAGAAAGAAGAATAGTTGGCAATCTACGACAAGATGTCTCAAACTCGATCTCCACAGTAATGATCACGTCCAGCTTAACATAATTATATTTTACTATAGTTCCTAAGACAATAAACAATACTACTCGAATGAAATAGATATGAAAAATCAGTATCGAAGCCAAGGAACAGTGTCGACTAAATATAATGTACATCACAGTGATGGGAATTCGAAGATATGTAAAGAAAGCTTTCAATGACGGTATAATTTATTCGATAGAGAAACGTGCTAGTAGATAAACAAAAGAAGAGTAATGTCGACTCGACTGGATGGTAAAAGTTTTGAAGAGAAAGTGAAAACTTTTTCAATATCTTCAAAGTCCTGGCAGCATTCTCTTCGTATACCTATGTTATGCAAATCTCGGGCGAGATTCATCGTGGGGCGGGACTCTCGCGTAAAATAAATAATAATGGTATGCAGATGCGACATTGCACGGGCCGGTGTCGCAAAGATCGGTTGGTAAAGGAGGTAACTGGTAGAGTTTTTGGCGGAGACCTTGCCCAGACTGGGGTCCTAAGTCTTCGTTTCTGCACTGCGACTGTCGCCGCCGCAGGAGGGTGCTCTGCCGCTCCGCTTTCTGCCGGACCTGATCCTTCCCCCTCCCCCGCCCCATCCCTGTCCCTGTTATTCACAGCAATAACACTTGAGGGAATGTTTTGGAAAGAAGGCTTCTTCCACAGCACAACACATCAAATTACATACTACTGATAAACCATTCAAAATGGCAGTCAGCAAATCAGAGTTCACGTTAAAAAATATTTCATAATTAACAGTACAATAAACTGCTTTAAAATATATGTATTTATCTATTCGGGTTATTGAATAAACCATTTTATAAAATAAATAACAAAAAATTGAATTTTTGAATGTGCAGTACGCTTAGTAAAAAAACAATATAATTATACTAATTGATATGAGATAAGTATTGTATCAAATATAGATGTAATGAAATATTTACAACCATGTTTCATTTCGACGTTAATTTTAAATTCGTTAAAAGAAGAGTCCCTTTTATAAAATATTAAAAAAATAATCAAGCAGTGATTGTTCTCGAGATTCTCGCTGAAAATAAAAACTCAAATAAAAGCAAGATATTTTTTTGAATGCGGAGAATTGAAGTACTCGCGGATAACAGGGTAATGGAAGACACCAAAATTCTTCGGGCTACTTGAACCAATTAGCTCAGACTCTTCGATTAGTTCCAGGTATTTGACAACAGATAGCTGAAGGCATACATAACAGTCAGTCAAAACATATATTTATATATGGCAGTAGATATTAAATTTCAATGTATAATGGAGGATGTAATAACATGATATCGTCTTCTTTTCTACCTTTGTGCGTTGTTTTTTTATTGTTGATTCTATTATTACGACTACAAATAAACCGAATAATGAAATTCATTTGTTTTCCAAGTAAACATATTACTGGGATGTTATTTGAAGAAAACAAAGCTTTTCCAACAATTTAATTAAATATGTTCTTGAGATGATGCTTTAAAATGACAATGTTTGAGTATTTATTATTATTAAATAAAAATTATCTTTTTTTATAAACGAAAACAAAAAAAACAAACAATAAAAATTACCTGAAAAAAATGTTAGCATATCATCATGTTAGACTAGTCTTATGAAGCATTATTTTTATCTCATTTATATATTTAAATTGAAATAGAACTTACTTTGTTTCGTCTATAAAAACGGATTCTAGAACTCTTGCAGCATAGTTGAGGTTCTTTTGTAGAACTTCTGCAGGAATTTCACCACGATGAAGCTGACGCAAAAGGCATCGTAACCTGAAATGTAAAAAGTGACACAATTAGGAAAAATATATTCCGTTGCTTAAACAACAATTGATATTGAAAAGAATTTACAAAATTTAGTAGAAGTGATTCTATAATTACACTCAATTACTCTTTTAATTATACTTTATTATTCTAGGGAAATTTGTATTTTTTTTTTCAATTTCAATTGTTGTTTACAACTGTTGTTTTTGTATAAATAGCATTGTTAAATTATGTTTCTTATCAGTTGACAATGTTCGCCACGTGCAAAACCGTTCCTGACCTTTATAAATAAAGTGGAAATAAAGTACAAAGGAATATTGTGTTTTTTCTTAATATAACGCCTTTCCACCAAGTATTGAGAGTGAACACCCTAAAAGATATCAATTCACATTGATTTTAGCGGTATTTAACTAGATCGGATAACTCGCGAATTGCAATAGTAATCATTTATGCTTTATTTAAGTAAAACTATATGATAATGATTGATTTATTTAATTTATTAAATAATAAAATTGTTAAATGTCTATATGTAAGTCCATCACAATAGAGATAACGTATTTGTAAAGAAGAATATTATATTAGTGATATTTCTGTATATAGAGATTATTACTACACCATTGCAACTGTTGAATATATAATACACATACTATACAAAGTTACACCGTGACATTTTGACTCAACTCCTCTGTTTATTTAGGACAGCTTAAATATTTAAACACAAAAATAACCCTTTTGCTTTTCATTACTTTCGAGTCATGAAACGCTCACAATATCACTACTTCCTTTGGGTACACTGAATGTAAAAAAACCGTTTCGCATTTTTCCTAACCAAGTTTGCTTCTAATGGGAAGCAAGTGCCCTCCAAAAAGAACATTCAAGTACAAGTACGACCTCATTTTTTATTGATCCTCAATTATGTGTCTTTATATAAAGCAATACAACGAATAAAGCTACATATAATATTACTTGCAAACACAGCTTATTCCAAAATGGTTAAAAAATGAAACTTTAATTTCACTTTGAAAACAATGTACATTTTAAAAGTATTTTTAGTCTTACATTAATTTGGAATGATATTTTGGATGTTTTCAAGCTATGTTTGAGACTGATTTATAAAAATATTTTTATATTCTAAATTACATTCATGGATCATGTTTAAACAACATTGGAATGAGCTGGGTTTGGAAGTAATACCCTCATTATATGCTATGATGCTTCTCAAGTTAGTTTTTTTTTTATGAAAGATTTTCTAAACATACTTTTATTTTAAGAATCGTTGATAAACTTTAACGTTCTATGTCTTGGTGGCAACAATTCAACTCTGCCTAAAACATTAATTTATCAAACTCCAGTGGAGGGCTGGAGAATGCTCCCAGGGATTCGTGTGAACCCATCGTTAAATAAAAAAACAATATTCTCAGATATATGCTTAATGTAATATATTAATATGCATTGTAATTATATTAAAAAAACGCAGTGCATATATATTAATCTACGACGGTTTGAGTATATCGCTTAAAAAACTGAATTTGAGTGAGAATTAATCTCTCTTTTACTCTACACTCTTGTAATATAATGTAGGTTAATACATTTTTTAATCTATTGATTATTGTCTTACGGTACATTGCATGTTGTTATTAAATATAACTATTTTGATAACATTATTACACATTGTATAAGAGTAATAGAAACATCATTCCTTCCCAGATCACCGAAAATATCTTTGAGATTAAGCGAGGCCCTCGTTAATATTTCGGCAGCTCACCGCAGTCAAACTCGGCTTGAAAATTTATTACATGTTTTTTTTAAATATTGAAATGCGTTTATTTTTATATTGAGGTTCAATTACTAAAACAATTAAAAAATTAGTCGTAATTTCAAATTTATAAAAAGATAAATAAACGAAAGGTGAACGTCGTTAGCCTAGGTTACTGTGTGGGTTCAAACTCTGATATTTACAATTTCAAAAATTGTTTTTTCAATTGATACATGAACCGGTGCTTAATGAGATGGATGTTTTTTTTAATATCTAAATCCCCTCCCACCAGTACGACCCATAAAACTGTACGTAAAAAGAACGACTAGCTAACTACATGTCCCATCCTAGTCCTATCTTTTTATCCATACTCTCTAATAAAAATATAGATCAAGCGACTGAGTAACAAAGAGTTCTCGAAGAACAACATCTATAAGAGTCATTGAGGATATGGAATCCATATTATCCATAATCCGTATTGCAATCGGATATAATTACAAAAAAAAATTTCCAATAGGTTGTGGCTATTTAAAAACCTATTTAAATAAAACTATAATTAAATTTAGATCATTTGTGTTCCGTTTCTAAAGTATTGCGCAGGTTTAAAATTATACTTTTAAGACATTAAATATTTCTCTGGCTGTATCGTAGAGCTTTTATTTTCTAAATACTTAACCATAGAAAAAATTCGCTAACATAAATTTTTAAATTTCGTGAATAAATTAGTCCTGTCAAAAGATTTCTTGTTTTGGAATATTCAAAAAAGAAAATTCGCGAGCAACTAAACGAAGCTTACAATCACAGAAGGTTTTAAGTGAAAGTAATCTTTCGTCTCGCTTGTCATTGTATTCTTTAATCATCTCTAAGTGGTTTGTATCATTCAAATTTGAAATGAGTGTCGTTTATGGTCTTCTGATTTTGTAATGTTTTTCCGAGAAGTTTTTATATTTATAGTGCTACGTCTAAGCAAATAAAATAATAAATGTTGTATAATGGTGAGTGATATAGTGTCAAATGCTATACCTTAGTAAAATCATATAATGTATGATAATTGTATTTCTTATATTTAATAAAATGTAAATTAAAAAAAGCGAATTGGTTAAAATATAATTCTTTAAAAACAAGTTTTGATATATGATATTAAAAAATCGGATAAAACACAGCAGGTCAATTTTATTGCTGCTGCGATCCATATATATTTATGTGTCATAATACTAGCCGGCGTTGCAATGCCATTCAAAGAAAGAAAGTGCTTGTGTTTTAATTGTGTTTATTGAAGTGCATGTTTTTTTTCTGTCTGTTTGACGTTTGCTGTCAATTGTCTATGGTACGACACACGCACCATCTACTGTAAGTAAATTGCACTATAACCTTCGCGCAAGTGCAAGCGTACGTTGTTAAAATGAACTGTATGGCAGACATACAAAGATTTATTTTTATATATAAGACCTACTGTAAGTTAATTTTACTGCTTATAGCCTTCCCGAAAGTGTAAGCAAAAAGTTTGTCAAAGTTTTTTTTGCAATCGGATGAGCGGTGTTGCAACGCATAAATTGCGAACAAACAAACATTAGTTTTATATTGGAAGATTTTAATTGTATTGAAGAAAAGATCGAATAAGAGTAGAAAAAAAAACTTTACTGTATGTTAAAAATAAGAATAATAAAAGATTTTTAGTACTTTTTCCACATAAAATTTATTAGATCAGGACCGGTTTCGCTCATCGCGAGCATTATCAACTGATCAGTAATCAGTTGATAATGCTCGCGATGAGCGAAACCGGCCCTGATCTAATAAATTTTATGTGGAAAAAGTACTAAAAATCTTTTATTATTTTTATTATAATGCCTTTCCACCAAGTATTGACAGTAAACACCTTAAAAGTTTACTGTATGTATTTCACATTTTTTTTAAATATTGTGATACATCGCAAAATTTTCATTTTATAAATTTCATATATTTTAAAACCTTTGGAATAGTAGAAACGATAAATATTTTTTCCACCACGTTAGTTTTAATTATTTTTTTAGGTAATTTAAATTAGCCTGTTTTGAACAGGCCTAGATGATATAAATATAAAAAATACTGATCAATGTAAAAAATGCAATAAGTACCTTAGCGCAGCTTTATCGCAGGCATCTGGCGTATCCACTGGAGGCAGATTATCAGTAGCAAGATCCACCTGATCAAGAACCAAGTCTGACGGAGCGGAGATGCAACCGGGTGATGACGGTGCTCTTCCTAGCCGTTTTCCACTCGACCTTCTGACTATGGTCAATGATCCTTGTTCTGCAAAAAAAATAATTTATTGTGAAAAGTTTTTTCGCATTCAGAATCTCCAAAGATGATGGTGAACATGTGGGACACCTGAATAGTGGTTGTATTAATAAAACTTATTGTAGTTTAGTCACACTACCTGTTTTGCAAAGAATAAACATATACGGATAGGGTATAATAGTTAGCCATTCTACGCCCTGTTTACAGGATGGAGGTTGATAGGTTAAAATTAAAACATTGCAGGCATTTACACATTTTGATAGAAATATATGAACGAATTAAAAATTAAATATACCCAATGTATACAAATATTTTTTTTCACCCTTGACTCCACAACCGAGTAGGATCAAAGACTAACAGCATTACTCATTCCGTTATAAAAAAATATAATTTCTTACAATCACAAGAAACTCAGCTTAAAATTTCAGGGAATAAACAAGAAGAAAAGTCATGATGAATTTAACTATTAGTTAACGACATGAAATCCTTAAAGCAGGGGTCGGATAACTACGGCCCGATGATTATTTTCGATCTGGCCAAATTTAACTTGGGTCACAGAATATTTTGATCATAGGAAATCCCAGTAAAAAAACAATAATTATATTCTTCTCATTGGTAGAGGTTATCATTATGATGCTAAATTTTTTGTTCAACAGTGCAAAAATCTTTCCTGTTTCCATAATAAACTTTAATAAAAAAATGTAATATTTTATTAACGTGGCAGTATTCTCACTGCCCTGTGAAAAATAATGAACATATTTTTTTTATACATAATTAAACCTATTTTCATAAATATTCACGAGTTTGTTTTCTACCCCCCTCCCCGAATTATAAGTTTGCCGACCCCTATTTAAAGTATTAGTATATTCAGTTGATAAAGCTAGTAATTGATGACGTTGATAATGCTGGTTCTGATCAAATAAATTGGGAGTTAGTACAAATGTACATTTAATTTTATGTATATTAGAAGTACGGCTAATTTGACATATAATTATAGAACTATTGATAGTTCAAAAAAGTAAAATATTTATACATAGGAATTGTTTAAAAATTACAGATTATTTACAACAACTGTTTGTCAAATGTGTCTTTTATGAAAATTTTAGTTTATGGGAAACAGTGCTGCACGGAAATAAAATAACGTTGTCACTGTGTTTAACAGTAAGTATTATTTTAAAGGAACAACTAATTTTAATTGAAGAAAATATTATTTCAAGGAATGTCCGAGATAAAAACAATTAAAGGTTTAGATTTAATTATTTCTCACGGTTTTTTTTAAATATATATAATATCTACATAAAAAGTGTCAGGGAAAGAAAACTTAAGATTAAATTCGTTTAAGAAAGCATATGACGTTATTATGATGAAGACACCACGGAAATCCCCAGAAAACGCGTAAAAACAAATAAAAACTCTTTTCAAAGAAAGCCGTTTACAAAAGAAAAAGGTTATTGCTTATTTCAAATCCCTTTGGGATTTTCTTTCCTTCAATAACGATCCTCATGCTATACTTTCCTTAGAAGTATCTGTGCATGTTATTATTCCCGCGATGTATTATTTGCAGAAGTGGTTTTTTGAGATATGGAGAAGTCTGCTGGATGGAAAATTGCCCCCGAAGATTTTCTTAGTCGCGAATGGAACGCAAGAATATTGATAAACAGTTATTGGCTAGAGTTGAAAATAGATGTGTATTTGGATCAACGAAGTTAAACAAATTAGTGAGCAATCTTTTTCGACATCATTTAAAAATCATTGCAGAATTGAAAACATAATCATCTTTTACTATATTGTAATAGAATTCTACTTAGTAAAAAATCAATTGACATACATTTTTTTATACATTAAAAGAGTAAAAAATGTTCATTATACGTTGCAACAATTAAAAATATATATATATACATTATTTAACGAAAATAGTTGAACTATTTAATGTTATAAATAATAATAGTGATTTGAAAACTGTAGATTGCGGGTCCTGTGACGTAGAGGTTAGCGTTGTGGGCTTCCGTGCCAGACCTCACGGGTTTCGAGTCCCAGTGAGAACAGAATTTTTTTGATCGATTTATCGATTTCTGTTCGAAGACATGGGTGTTTAATATGTAACTCCTACCATTTACGATCATTTAACAATTGGGCGTAGCGAGAGCGATTACTTTACCATTACTCCTGTTCTAGCCTTATCCTTCTATCCCTACTACTATCTTTGAAAATAAGAAAGGTTGAGCGACAAACAGTTTTCGGAGAAAAAACTTCTGTTGAAATACCTCCATAAGGAGGCCATATACTCCAAAAGATTATTTTAATCTAATTTAAGAATTTTGTTCTAAATATTCATTAGAAAGTAAGAACAATTAAAATTATATTTTCAATATCTTTGGTCGATAGTAATATATGAATATATTAATAGCAATACTAAAACAGTAATTAAAAAACTTCTAGTAAAGTATATATTTAAAATTTGAGAAAAACAATTTTGACGACTACTGCGAGATGTTATTTTATACTTAAGATACAACAGTTGATAAAACCTTATAAAGGAAATGTTATAGTGTAACAAACCATATAAAATATAGAACATAGTTTGTGACCTCTCATAATTTAGCAATAAAGTTGATGGTCTTATAAAGTATTGATGATTTTATCAATCGTAAAAGATTATTATCTCGTCTCGCAAAGTAAAAATCCGAATGAGATTACGCGCTATGAAAGAAAGGCGTAGACGTTGAAAAAATCATACAAATAAATAAATGAATGATTTCGAAAGATATGCAGTAACAGTCAAAAAATGTATTTTGCAGAAGCAAAGAAAAATTAATTAATCACGTTCCATTGAAAACAGTAAACATAAGAAAACACCTCTTGTCTGCTGCCAACGCAGAGAAAATGGCCCTCTAATTTTTCTACGAGAGCTCTTTGTTTCTCAGTCGCTCAACTTTTCTTTTCGAAGATAGTAATATAAATAGAAGGGTAAGGATAAGACTGGATAAGTCGTTAGCTAATCGCTTTCGGTACACTCCGTTATTTAAAGATCTGAATTGTAGGACAGAGATTTTAGAACGAACTAACAATCATAAACACCCATACCTTCGAACAGAAATTGATAAATCGACTGAGAAAATACTGTTTGTACTGGTACTCAAACCCGTGAGATTTTCCATGGAATAAAAAAATACATACATTAAATTATTTCGATTTAGTTAAACACTGTTGAAAATATTGTGTGTATTATCAATCAGTAATAATTACAAAAAAAGTTTTTCAACAGTTAATTCTAAGTAATGTCTATATTTTTAGTATTTTTTAAATTGATTATTTAAAAAAATAATATAAATTTTTGTACTACTTATACATTTATAGTATTATTATGACCGGTTTTGCTCATAATAGCATTATCAACTGATAATCGTGATGTATCAAAACGGTGATATTTATAAAAATGAAAAAAGTAACAAGAAATGTGTTTTTAAAACATAATACCAATTAAAAGTTATAATAGAGTATATTCTTGAAAATATCAGCCTCGTCTAGATCTACAAGAGGGACAAGAGAGTGAGTTTTATGGTTTTTGTGGCAAAATTAGTAGCTGCATAAATAATATAAACGGCGGCAAAAATAGACGCTGTGGTCAATTTTTTGCGCTTAAAATATTTTGGCTAGTAATACAATTAAGGGAAAAGCAATAGTATTTGCTTTTTAGATTTATGTAACGGCTAAGAACGTTTAAGTTATATCGTTAAATTTAGAGTAGATACGTTCCCTTAAAAAATCACTCTAAAAGTATATTATATATTTCGAGTAACATTCTTCCAGATCCACCTCGTCTTATTTCTCTACACAAAGAAGCATTATAGCAGAAAAGTTCTCTCAGTGGACGTGAGAGGTCGTAAACTTATATGACGCGTGAAATATGTGTGCATGGGGAGCTGTTAAAACCTGAGTATAGTAAAAATCACGACCCTACTGTGGATAACCATGTTAATAACGTAAGCATTACTGATTGAGAAGTTAAAAGTGGACTACCTTATAAAATATGTATAGTAATATATACATCTGTAACTTTGTACGTAAGCATCTAGCTCAGGCATGCCCGAACCTTGGCCATATTGAATGTTTCGTGTGGTTCTTTCGAGGTTTTCAAACGTATATACATTTTGCATTTTTTTATTGGCAAAATACATTTTTTATTATTCCATGTCCGCTCCCAATGTGGAGCATACAACCTCCTTATGGAGGTGTCTCAACAGAAGTTTTTCTACGAGAATTGTTTGTTACTCAGTCGCTCGGCCCCACTTTTTTCAAAGTGCGTAGTAGAGAAAGAAGGATAAGGCTAGAGCACCACTAGTGGGTAATTAATCGCTATTGTTACACCCATTTATTAAAGGATCAGAAGGATGGGAGGAGAGGAAATAATGTTAATTGACATCACAAACACTCAGTCTTTGATCACAATTTTGAATTGAATAATTCTCAAATTCACTTTGATCTTACCGGTAATCGAACCCAGACCTGCGTGATCGGTAGAGCTTGTTCTAACCAACTGGGCCACAGCAGGTGACACAAGTCTAGTTTAAACTCCCCTTTTCCAAAGAGAGTAGTAGGGAAAGAAGGATAAAGCTAAGAGGTCAACTAATCGCTCTCGCTACACCCATTTGTTGAAGGATCGGAACCTAACCTAACCTAACCAACTGGGCAACAGCAGGCGAAGAAAATACATTTACAAAATATTATAATAAAAATAAATGATTTAGATATATTTTAAAATAATAAAATAATTTTGATTGTGAAGTTTTAAAAATATCGTATTATTATTAAGGTTAAAAATATTTATGTGTGGCTCATCAGAGTCATGCATTATTTTATGACCTATTATTTTATTGCATTACCAAGTAATTTCAGTTGGGCATCCCTGATCTAGTTAAACAAACACGGTTCTTCTTTATGATATTGCTAAGAAGTTAAAAGTATACGGAAAATTGATCGCGGACAATCTTTCATACAAATTTATTGTATTTGAATTACGTTATTAGCTCGAGATTCTTAAAATGTGCTGTAAATTACTTTTAATATCTTTTAGTTTTCCATTTTTTTTTACAATTCTTAATAAGAATATTTAAGTGATTTTAACCATAGACTGTCAGTTTATGTTTACAATATCGACTGTGGAAAGGAAAAAGGACGTAACCAGCGGTGAAGTGGTAAATAAATAGGTACCAGGTCGGTCATTGCTTTCTTCCCTATTTTAACAACTAAATCAATAAAAATAACGTTAAAATTAAGTTTCAAGTCAAAAAAGTGGTAGGGCAACGCCCTGGCTCATTTTCAGGTGCCAGGTCGCCGACCTGGCCCCACTACACCACTTGACGTAACCCAGACATAGAAAATTATACAGGAGGCACAAAAAACGTGTTTTTATGAATTTGAGCCATATGCAAATTATGAAATATACACAGCCTTGAAGTGTACGAAGACTACTAAACTGGTGTTTAATTGAAATATTCTAATATTAATTAAAGAAATTGTCAATTAAAATCCTTTCAAACTTAAAAGTTAAATTAAGATACTAATTCGGCATTTGCAGCTAACATCCTTTTTATAGAACGTGTATCAAGTTTGATACATTGTGTTTATCGAAAAAATGCTGTTTTGGAAAAACAGTGGGTTATATCTTTTTTCCTTTCCACAGTCGATATTATGATATATATTTTAGTAGGAAAAATATTTTTATTTTATGATTAAGTCAATCTCAGACGTTATCGAAACGATATTATGGTTTATAATTAATAACAAAATATAAACTTTGAATTGATACGAAATTGGATACTATAAAAAATGTGTTTTTTTATAAAAAAAATATGGCAGTGAAATGAAATTGGTAGGTATATAATTTGAAATATATGTATAAAGCTAATAAAGAAAAATAGAAGATGAGGAAAAAAACGAATTAAACTGGAATCTGAAAACGACAACTTGGAATAATATTTTTCTTTGAAATCCAATAAACGTAAATAATCTCGTCAAAGAAAAACCATTCCCAAAGAATATTTCTTTTATTTTTGTTGTTTGAAAAACAAAAATACGTTTTGTGTGAAGATTTCGTTGGCTTAAAATGGCATGTGTAAACACTGTCATGAAACATCGTTTGAATTGTCAATCACACATAAAATATATTTTTAGCAACTTTTTACTACCCATCTGAAAGAAGTGAAAAGTACAATGTTAATCTGAGAAAATGGCGAAGAGTTTACTGAAAGCTGTTTCAGTAAATGTCGTAAACCAGAAATGTTTCACAACATTTGACAGTATCTTTTATATATGTATATATATATATATATATATATAATAAAGTGTCAGAAAGTGACAATTCCGCACGGTAAAACATTTGAGTGACAGTATTAGATAAAATAGCACTGTAGAAATCAAGTAAAAAGTAATATTCTAATAAAATAAAAAATATCGATTTCTACAAGGGTTTTCCGATGTTTTAGATTAATATTAAGACCACTCAGTTGTCTGAATTAAGCTTCAATGGATTTATATTTGAGTTTGTATGAATAAATTTCGAAGGTGCCAGCATCTCAAATATATAAATATTTTAAAATAATTGACTCTTTAATTTACTCTTTGTTACGCGATTTTGTTTTGAAAAATTCTTTTACAGGAGAAATGGTGACCCTACGTTTAAAGAAATGATGAACTTGCGCTGAAAATTGTTTTAATACAATGCATTTATTTAGTTCGTTGAATAGCACGTTTCCAGGTTATAAATTTTACTACTGAGAGTTACTATGTCAAATAAATCTAGTCGTTCAAATATTTTAAATACAAAATAATGAATACGAACCGAAGACTTTTATGGTGATTTGCATGTATATTTGTTTTTCATTATATTTTTGTAATCAATAAAGAAATTAAATTTTATATGTAAAATAAAAATGTGTGAATTTGAAGAACAAATTTTGTTTATTCATACATTGTTGATACTTTTTACACGATATTTTGATTTCTGGAACCAATTTATCAAATTATATGAAAGTGATGGTTTTTTAACGCGCCACTTTCTAGAACGAATTTATCGCGTAAAAAGGATTCGTTGTATTCTGGAACATTGACGATCTCCTCAAATAAACTGTAATATATTTTAATATTTTCTGTAGCGCCAAATTTTTTCATTCTAAAAATAGGAATAGAAACAAAAATAGATTATTCAGTTGGTAGACATGTATATGCCGACCCAGAAGCCAATTGAGCTTAGCGCTCCGTAAGCGATTTGTCTTGTCTTTGACTGACAAGGGTTAAAATTGATTGTGAACCCGAGTGCTGAATTTGCCCAAAACAAAAAATATTTCAACAGTATTAAGGGTGAATGCGGATATTTTTCGCATCCGTCGTAGTTGTTATTCCACATTTAAAAACAACAAACGCATGCAAAGCTTCACATAGTCCGTCAATAATCAATTTGTTATTTTATATTGTTGTTGTACTATTCAGTACGTTTTGATAATTTTGATATCAAAAATGTTTATTTTTTGAGGAGTTCAATGTCAACTTTTGACAAAAAGACTGTATATTATTATACAAATCACTTTTTTTATTATTTGCACATATTTTTTTATTAGTATTAACAAAAAAGTATGATAGAATCTAGAAAAATAAGAATTTAAAAAAATCACAGTTGAGTTTTTTAAAAAAAAAAAATTATAAAAAAAATATTTGACATTACAGCTTACGCCAATGCGTCAAATATTTGAAAGATCATACGAGAGATACTCGATGAGAGTCACACGAGATTAGCTCAAGGAGAATTGACGTCACAAACACCCATGTCTTAGATCTCAATTGAAAAATTTTAAATATCCAATTTGACATTGACCTTACCGGGAATCGAACCCAGACCCACTCTATCAGTAGGGCAAGCTCTAACCAACTAGACCACAGTGGGCGAGTTAAACATTTCTGATTATTATATTTCAATAACATTTATCTGTAAAGAAATGAACAAGGAACAAGCGGCGCCCTTAAGCGGTGACCTCCTATTTTTTCAAATTAATAATCGCATCTCAACTAAAACGCACTATTTATTTTAAAATATATATATTAAACGTCATTTTTAACATAAACGGTATTGTAAATATCAATGCCAACTGTATTACCACAAAAATAAACAAGCTTCACAATACCGCTAATGGAAAACCGAACAACTCAAAATTGGTATGTTGGCATTTTGCTATTTCATAGAAAATACAGTCATTAATTTTCATTAAAGTAAAAAAAATATTAGAGCTGTTCGTATAAGCTTTCTGTTATATACTATAAGTATATTTTTTAACTATAACTTTATTTTTGGTATTAAATATTTCGGTAATATCATGCATTCATTATATACCGTGTAAAATAAACTACAAAGCATTTCACTCATCCTTTATCCTGCTAATTAATTGCGTTATCACTCTATTTTTTGATATAATACAAAGTGAGAAGTGTCACAGTACACTTTATATGATGTAACGTTTTCAAACAGGAATGTTAGAATTAGTTCTAAACTAAAGTTGGTAATCCAATAAACTATTTCAAATAATCGTATAAACCAATACGTGTTGAAATGCCCTTTGACAAAGATAAGAAGACAATACAATACTGTTTTTTTAAATCGTCTTAAACTTTATGCATGTTTTATTTGACTGGTAATAGATCTGTAATAAGACTTACGAATTTCGTATTTAAAAAAACTATTCAATCACGTGAGAGTTAAAGCAAAAACAAACATCAGGATTTGAGTTCGGGATTTTCTGAACGCAATTTACGACTATTACTGGTTAGCAAAGCTTTTTGAGGTTTTAAAGATATAATAATATATACATTTTATAATTTGGTATCCCTTAAATAAAAGCATTAATATTTACATGGTGATGGCCGAAAAGTCTTTTTTTTTAAACTTAAGAAAAACACAAAACAATATTTATTTATTCTAAAAAAGATAAATTTTGTAATGTAAAATTCTTGGGTACATCTAACACATAGAAAAATACTATAAATAAAAATATTGTGTTACAACAAAAGCTCTTAATTAATAAGCTCTAATTTTTATCTACAACATTGAACGGTTTTCATACTCCTACATAAAGTTAAAAGTTTTCACAAGTTATGCTATCAAGATTTCATCTTTAGACATCCCTGGGCCATCAAAAACACAAATTAACTTAAGCTTACAATGCTCCAAGGCAAAGTCTTAGATGCTACTAACAAAAAATATGTAAAGTTATATTTTTTATTTATTATCTCAAAATCTTTTGTCTTAATTAATTTCTCTGAATTTTTTTTAATGAAAATCTTTTTAAAATTTGCGCACATTGTAAATAAAAGTGAATAGTATTGTCATCAATTAAAGAAAAGCTATATTTATTTTTCAGTAGGATAAAAAAACAATACTCTGTTTAATTTTGTGCTATAGCATGAATTGGAAAAGATTAAATTTATCGGCTAAATAGGTATATATATTTTTTATCGATATTTTATTATTTTTGGCAGAATATGTATATAAAATACAAAAAATTGATAATACCATTTAAAGCTATACTAATAGTCTAAATAACTAAATTTTACATTATATACTTTATATTAGTTTTGTCTACTACTTCTACATGCGAAAAGTGTAATGAATTTTTAAAAATAACAACATCAACAAAAATACATTTTCTACAGCATACATTTCGATATTTAAATACAAAAAATGCGATATTTAATTTTGTTAAATTGATATTTTAATTATTAATTAATCTTTTCACTAGGAAGTCAGTGTAGTAGTTATTTATTTTATTGCAATCATCAATTTGTTATGCTAAAATTATTTTGTACCAACCAATTTTTCCGTGCTATTTTTTACAATGACCATTAAAGAGCTTATCAGACATAATGAAATAAAATGTATTGCAAGTATTTAACAGTACATAATATTTAAAAACTGAACCGGTTTCGTGCAGTTATGGTGAGAGTTTCTCACTCAACGAAATGTATGATATTTAACATGTTTTTTTTTATTACATCGTTAACATATTTTACGACACCAATATAATTTGATTCTTAAAACATAAAATACAATCTGGGTTGTTGTACTAATATAATACACTACGTGGATACAACTGGGCCAGTGCAGTGCGACCAAAGCAAACATCGTGAAAAAGTAGACGACACTCATGGGGCCTAGAACTGGGTGAGTGACTTACTGGCGAGCTGGCCGTTTCGGGCGACTCCGGCGGGCGGCGGCGACGGCAATGCCCCGTGTGGCGGTGGGGGCGGAGGGCCTCTCGAGGGCGGGGGCCCGCTGTCATCTCGAGCCACTCGCCTGTCGGGCGGACTTGCAACTATAAACAATGTAATTATTCTCAGTTAGTGTCTATTTACACTCTATTTATTGGAGAGGACGGGGTCGACTTGGTCTTTTCAATCGACCGACACCAGAGACAGCCGTATCGTTTAAAATAAATATAAAGTTATCGCAGACAGACTTTAACAATAGGGTTGAGACGAGTAACATGTACAAAAAAATAACTCATTATATTTAAATGAATTTTTCTATAACAAATTTTATCAAATACGATTATCGGATCAATTATTCTCTTATTTTCTTACTTAGGACTTTATTTCGTATTCATCCATTTGTGACCCTTAGTCGTCTTATAACAACAAACAACAAATAACAAAATACCTTGCAATATTATTTTTCGTAAGACAATGCTAAAAGTGTGCGAATAGAAAATAACAGGTGTTTGGTTTTTCCTCGACTGCTGACAAAGCCCAGACGCGGGCTAATGGTTTAGCGTAAAAAAATTGTCCGAAATGTTTATTAAGACCCGACAGCAGAATATCAGCCTCAAATAGTCAATCTCAATACCCTGATAATATGAATAATGGATATTTACTACCAGTCTCTTAGTTTTAAGCATGCCGACCGATTTCGGTGCACCCGCCTACTAATTTGGGCAAATCGTTATATTTCTGGGATTTTGGATTTCAAAACTTTTAGAACAGAAAAAATATAAGAGTCAAGCTGATAATTTGGGCAAATCAGTAAATTCTCTGACTTTCGGATTAAAAATTTCTTGGAAGAGCTAAAAAGATTTGAGCAAATCTTTAAATTCCTGGGTTATAAATAACTTTGAAAAAATGTGGTGCCCGCCGCCCTAACTTTAGAAAGCACTCTACGGTCCAAAAAGGTAGGTAACCCCTGAATTAGGTTTATTTACGCACACTTTAATGAAATATTATTGTACCTATCTACAAAATATGTACTGCGAGCACGAGGTTGGTAACCCCTGACCTAATTAATAAATTATCCAATTGCTTAAAAAATGATTTTTTGTAAAATATCCAATTCAATTTGTAAAATGTCCAATTTGGAGTGTAAAAATTGTATTTATATTCCTACAATACACCCATTAATGTTTTGGTTTATTCAGGAGGTAAAGGCTTTTACTATTAGGTATTAGGTATACAAAATTTCTCCAAACCATAAGTAATAAAGTAACTTATTATAATATATATTATTAAAATTTAAGCCTTGCTCGTAAATATAATTTATAAAAAATGTTATGCTTTTTTTAAAATGTATAGTTACTATTCAACTATACTACAACAACTTACTATTTACTGTTACGCAAAACAAAGATATCTGCTACGTGTATAAAAATTATCGTAACTTGGTAAAAATGATTTTCAGGTCATGTAAATTTAGCTACACAACAATGTACGCACGTTTTCTGGCATAATATTAAATTATTATTGTTATCTCTTATTAACATTAAATATGTTGAGTAATTATTTTAATTTAACTGTACTATTATAAGCGGTAAGATACACAGTGTAATTGAATTATATGTACCCTCTTGTATAATATAAAACCAGAGAATAAGAATCTTTGAGATCATAAATGGTTTCAAAAATAATAATTCATTTTTTATATTGCGTATATACCATTTGTGACATATTTTGATTCAGTAACGGGAAATATAATTAAAAATAATTCCTTTGCGTTTTGAATTTTTTTTTGTTTTGATTTGTGTTTAGTCTTTTGCGGTTCAAAAAAATTCATAAATCTTATATCAAATGATTGAAATCGGTAAAATAAAACAGTATTTGATGGTGTTCTTAAAGAAGCAAAGAACGTGTCACATTTTTTTAGACAACATGCTTAAGAATGAACTTATCAAATTTTATTTTATATTAAAAATGAACTTTTACAGTTACCGTAGAATCCAGATTTATTGTTTATGTGAGATAGAATTTCTTGCAAGTAAACTAATATATGTACAATATGTACAACCACATTAAGGAGTCCAATGTCAATACTCGGTGGAAAGGCATTATATTAAAAAAATATTTTATTATGATCAGGGCCGGTTTCGCTCATCTCGAGCAGTTTTAACTAATCAGTTGATTACGAATTACTTATGTAGATATATGAAGGCAGTATAACAGTTGTCATGGTAGCGTAGACGAGTAAACTTAAATTTTCAGTTTACGTTTATTCCTATATTCAAATGTGTCAAACGAAAAGCCTAGGTTGTAAATGATAACATATTTAAAACGGTTAAAGATTTGAATTTTTAAAATGTGATTTTAAACCATCATCAATCATTCTCAGTTAATATTATATAATAACAAAATTGTTATCTTATGCAGATAGAATCGAACTTACGAGGTAAGTGGAACCGACCCTGATCTTAAAATATAATGTTAAATATTTGCAAAGTATAATTGTGTTCTATAAAGTTCACCAAGCTATCACAGAAATTAACTAATATTATATTGCTACAATTGAAACAATTTTCCATATTTATATATTTTTATTAAGTCATGGCTGATATTATTTAGTATTTCAACTTGATAGTTTCCCTCTGCTCCTAAGTTTACGATCACTTTTTGAATTCCAGATTTGTGTAATAATATATAATTCTGAAATCATAATAAATTAACACTTATGTTAACATTTGACGTTGTAAGATAATATAATAATTGTGTAAATCAGGAAAACACTAACACGTGATATTATATTATATAAATGTGTGTGGGTATTAAGGTTTAGTTCTGAATATTTTTTTTTTCATGCACGTATTTTTTTCGATATTTTTATCAGTTCAATCATATTATGAAATTGTGTAATGATTATGACAAAAAGTGTTTTATTTAAGCCAGAAAAAATTTAATTCAGATACTTTGAAGAATGAAAATATTCTTTCGTCTTTTAAAATCATTACATATATTTATGTCAATTATTTACGCTGAATAATAATGTCGGAAATTTGACTTTGCGAATTTCAATTTCATCGCGAAAGGAAATAGAAACAGCAGGGAAGAATTTAATACTAAGAATATTAATATATTACGAGCAAAGGGTGGAGACTTATTATTCAATAATATAAAATAAGTGAAGAAAGCCGTTTATCAGTTTTCTCAAAAGTAAATTGTCTAGCAAAAGTTGTTTGTTACTAAATTTTCGGCTTAATTGAATTTCACTGTAAGCCATCGGAGTTAGGCTCTGTCCGAGGTTGAAATTGCTTCCGACACAAAGAAAGTGCACAAGATGTCGGATAAAATAATTAATAAAAGTTAAATGAAAAAAGTTTCACACTGAGCTTTCGCGAAAAAATGGCACCTCTGAAAATTCATTACACGAAATTGGACACCGCTTTAAGCCTACTTTATGAAGTGCTTATAAAATAAAATGCCCATTTAGTTACAACGTTTTTATAAACGCAGGTAGCCATATTTAAGCTATGTGACTATTTTTAAATAAACTCATCAGACGTATAGATTAAAAAAAAATATGTACGTATCATAAAACAAAGGTTGTAGTACCATTCTGCGAGATCAAAGACAATCAAAATACAAAAGCCTTCTGTGAAATAAAAAAAATGTTTGATATCAATATTGTTTCGTAAGTAAATAACAAACGTATTGCTTTTAAAGTTTTTGATATCAAATGTCAATGCAAATACCATATTTCTTTTTTCAACGCTGAGCTTGTAGCTGAATGATTATCACCTTCTTGGCTGCGGTGGTCATAGGTTTGAAGCATAGTACACACAATTTTTAGAATAAACTTTTTAGTTGATTAATGTAAATGTATGGATGATCTAAATCAGGGATTCTCAACCGCGAGCCCTGTGCCCCCCAGAGGGCCACAACGTGTTCCAAGGAGGCCAAAGAGCTTTTTTAGATTTGAAGAGCCACACCACAGCTTAGGGGGGCCACGGGCAAATTTCCCGAAATCCAAAAAAATTTGCAATTCCGCAAATTTCTAGGATTAAAAATCCTCGGAATAGCTAAAAAAATAAGGTTTCACGCTGGTTTTCTGGGCAAATCCGCAAATTCCTGAGATTTAGATTTTAAAATCTTTCGACAAGCTAAGAAAAAAAGGTCACACGCTCGCTAATTCGGAAATCCGCAAATTCCTTGAAGACCAACAAAATTCATGAAAAAAATCTTTTCAAAGGAGACAAAACTATGGTAAGGGGGCCACAGACAAATAAAGACGATGATGCCAGATGATGATAATATTTTTTCATTCCTAATAACTGGAAGTAGGCATCTACCAAAGTGATCGTTATTTTTAGAGAAAACGGTTATTTATGGTTAGGGTTGAGATATTAATTATTTATTACACAATCGTGAAATTTCGCAACAAATGTGTATTTTATTTAAGAGACTGCCTTCAGAATAGGGATTTCAGAATTTCCGTTTTTTATTATTTAACGGTTGATTCATTAGAAATATTAAATACTCGGCATTATTTTTTTTCTGTTTTAAGGTATCAATGATAATTTATTAATATTTAAAAAACGTTGAATAAAACACTTATAAAAGAACGCTAATTTAATTTAAGAATTTAATGAATAATGAATGCGTTTGTTCTTGTAGATTTTAGAAAAACTCTTGAAAATTCTTTTAATTAATTACGAACTCAAATGCAAACTTATTTAAAATGTAAGAAAACTCGTGATTTAGTAATAAGTCAATAGGAAAAATAATTGAATTTATTTCTCGTCTGTGTTAAAGGTTAAGTATATATATTTTTTTTCAAAAACGACTAAGGAGCGGTGGACTGGCTAAAACTAATTTGTATCTCCTTAGTCTATGCATGATACGTATATATTTTTTGATTAAAAGTGTTTTACAATGGTCAAGGATGATTAAATATTAGGTAAATATCAATATTCGATATTAAAATAATTTTATACTGAACCGGGCAACTATTTTATGATTGTCTTCGCTAATTTATAAAATAGGAAAATATTGATCATGCCAATTCATTACAAATGATTTTATCTTAAACACTTGAATCAAATTCCGTTAATTTATTATTTAACTGGCAAATTTGGTATTTCAATCATTATTTCATTTTGAGAAATTTAAAATAATATACCGTATTTTTTTAATAGTAGTAATTCTAAGCTTTTTGTGCGAAAGTGACAGATAAAAGGAGAAAAAAAATGTTAAACAAAGAAACTACATATTTTTTTTCATTATAAAGATTTATATCTACTCGCTAGTACTGCATACCAGCCCTTAACCGAAATAAGGGATACATATTCGATTATAGATTATTTCGTTACTTACAATTTGATTTAAATTCTTTTATGTATAAAAAAGAATCTGTTATAATTATTAGTTGATTTAAACGTATATATTATCTAATTATTATATAAGCGCAGATTACATTATTAAAATATAGTACGCTACGAACAGAATCTTTGCTTTAATAATTTGTGAAAAAAAAAAATCTTATTTCACATTGACAGCTGACAAAGTTTATCCACACAATATATACATTATGTTATAAACGTGATATATAAACAATTCTTTCGGCCTATTTAGTTTGAACTAGCTGTAAGCCCGTTGCCCAGCAACGTGAGATTTTTGTTGCATTGTGTTTTGTTGCATTGTATTTTATTTTATTTTACTTTATTTTATTTTATTTTATGTTATGTTATGTTATGTTGTGTTATTTTATTTTATTTTACTTTATTTTATTTTATTTTATTTTATGTTATGTTATGTTTTGTTATGTTGTGTTATTTTATTTTATTTTATTTTATTTTATCGAATTTTATTTTATTTTATTCTATTTTATTTTATTTTATGTTATTTTATTTTATTTTATTTTATTTTATATTATTTTATTTTATGTTATTTTATTTTATTTTATGTTCTTTTATTTTATTTTAATTTATTTTATTTTTATAGTAAGCAGAAATTTCGTAAATTATTTAATATTTGGAATAAAGTTTAAGTTTGCTTACAACCAACTTTTTCGTAGTAGCATAAATTTCGTAAAATAATTAATTTTTGGAATAATTTTTAAGTTTGCTAACAACCATTTTTCGTAGTAGCATAAATTTCGTAAAATATTCAATTTTTGGAATAAAGTTTAAGTTTGCTAACAACCATATTTCGTAGTAGCCGAAATTTCGTAAATTATTGACTTTTTGGAATAAAGTTTAAGTTTGCTAACAACCATTTTTCGTAGTAGCATAAATTTCGTAAAATATTCAATTTTTGGAATAAAGTTTAAGTTTGCTAACAACCATTTTTCGTAGTAGCCGAAATTTCGTAAATTATTGAATTTTTGGAATAAAGTTTAAGTTTGCTAACAACCATTTTTCGTAGTAGCAGAAATTTCGTAAATTATTGAATTTTTGGAATAATGTTCAAGTTTGCTAACAACCATTTTTCGTAGTAGCAGGAATTTCGTAAATTATTGAATTTTTGGAATAATGTTCAAGTTTGCTAACAACCATTTTTCGTAGGAGCAGAAATTTCATAAAATATTTAATTTTTGGAATAATTTTTAAGTTTGCTAACAACAATTTTTCGTAGTAGCATAAATTTCGTAAAATATTCAATTTTTGGAATAAAGTTTAAGTTTACTAACAACCATTTTTCATAGTAGCCGAAATTTCGTAAATTATTGAATTTTTGGAATAAAGTTTAAGTTTGCTAACAACCATTTTTCGTAGGAGCAGAAATTTCGTAAATTATTGAATTTTTGGAATAATGTTCAAGTTTGCTAACAACCATTTTTCGTAGTAGCATAAATTTCGTAAATTATTTAATATGTGGAATAATGTTCAAGTTTGCTAACAACCATTTTTCGTAGTAGCATAAATTTCGTAAAATATTCAATTTTTGGAATAAAGTTTAAGTTTGCTAACAACCATTTTTCGTAGTAGCAGAAATTTCGTAAATTATTGAATTTTTGGAATAATGTTCAAGTTTGCTAACAACCATTTTTCGTAGGAGCAGAAATTTCGTAAATTATTGAATTTTTGGAATAATGTCCAAGTTTGCTAACAACCATTTTTAGTAGGAGCAGAAATTTCGTAAATTATTGAATTTTTGGAATAATGTCCAAGTTTGCTAACAACCATTTTTCGTAGTAGCAGAAATTTCGTAAATTATTGAATTTTTGGAATAATGTTCAAGTTTGCTAACAACCATTTTTCGTTGGAGCAGAAATTTCGTAAATTATTTAATATTTGGAATAATGTCCAAGTTTGCTAACAACCATTTTTCGTAGTAGCAGAAATTTCGTAAAATATTTAATTTTTAGAATAATGTTTAAGTTTGCTAACAACCATTTTTCGTAGTAGCATAAATTTCGTAAATTATTTAATATGTGGAACAATGTTTAAGTTTGCTAACAACCATTTTTCGTAGTAGCATAAATTTCGTAAAATATTTAATTTTTGGAATAATGTTCAAGTTTGCTAACAATCATCTTTCGTAGTAGCAGAAATTTTGTAAATTACTTAATTTTTGGAATAATGTTTAAGTTTGCCAACAATTATTTTTCGGATTTTAAATTATTTAACAATTATTTCCAATAAAAATCAAAAGATCAAATCCAATTTTTCAATAAAAAATCAGTTGCACATTTTGTCCAAGTGTATGAAAAAAGCAAAATATTATTCTATGATATATCCATATCATAATTTGAATATTCTTAATGTATTAAAGAATTCTAACAGATTTTCAAGGTCAGACGTGAAATGATTCATCATTATGATTCAATTGATCAAATCCGCTCCAAAAAATATTAGTCTCACATCGACTCACACGATCAAACGATTCTTTCGATAGCCCTATAATCATAGTTTGCAATAGTCGAATTAAAGTCTTTGATTATTCGAATATTATGATGTATGGTGATACTATACTTTAGCTCTACACCAAGAAATATCAAATTTTCAAACGTGGCGATATCAGAACATTCACGCCCTGTTTAAAATAAGCCGCTTCCATTGGATAGAACAACATTTCAAAAATGTGCTGTTCAGAATAAATCGAAATCATTGGTCTGTACCTTACTGCGGACGTCCTTACAGACGGACCTTATCGGCTATTAATGTTAAGATTTATAGCATAATTCTTAAGTGCTGTTTTCTGTGGATTACCAATCTAAAAAAAAATATGTGTTCGTGCACATTCTTTGGATATCAACGAGTATTTCAAAGAGTTTGCCGTAAACTATTTATGGGATAGCAGGACACAATTCAATATAGACACATATATTAAACATTTTATTATAAAATCTGTGTTTTATTAGAGATTATATATTTTTGATTGATACAAGCAAATGGTGTAATCAGATAGAGTTATTTATATAGAAACCAATTATAAAAAATAGTATAAGTTTGAAGTATTCAAAAAATTAAATAGCCTTAACCAAAGTATGTGTAATAAGTTGAATATAAACTTTATTAGGCTACATATTTTCTATAGTTAATGACATTTTATGAATTTATCTCTATTAAAGCCGCTCGAGCTTCGGTAATTCCCCCTTTCATCTTACGATGTTCAACACTTTGACCACAATATACAAGCTGGAAATGTTATTATCTCATAAAGGGAGTGTGCGGCTCTAGATTCCAGGCTTTGTTTTTTATATTTGGGACACGTAGTGAACGTATCTCGATGGACGCCGCGACGCCGACGCTGTCCACTCGCAGCGGGGTTGCTTCATTTCAACGTCACGACGCCCCATATTTATTCCCTGGATAAAATGGTATCGTTCATGGAGGATTTTTTTTGAAAGTGCGATAACAGTGATGTAAGCTGTTTAAACCCACACTGGAGCGTCTAACACATAAACATAGGAACAAAAGCGTTCTATAAATGGTCATCCCATTTTTTAAATGAGTGTTTTTTGATCACTGCCTCTTATTCTAATTGTAATGAAATTTACTTACACAATAAAATCAGTTTTGAAAAAGAAATGTAATTTTGTAAACCGTTATTCTACATTAAAAAGTGGGAGTAGGTTCAAAATGTTTTTTCAAAAATGTCAAGCTTTTAAAATTATTTTTATTCTGCTTTACTATTAGTGATATATATATATTTTTTTTGATATCAAGTTTATGGAGTTTTAAGTACCAGGACAAGTTATCGTCAAATTTCTTCGAGTCTCCATCATCGCTGATGTTTTGAAAAGTTGTATTCCCTTACCATCGTTGCAGACGGAAAGGCGTGATTGCTATAGATGGAAGAAATCCCTAGTGAAGCCAGTTCACGGGGACCTCATATGCATTGATTTGCAAACACATACAGCCATAATAGTAATAGTTATATTGAAGTTGTGAAAGCTATTTTGTGACATATTTGCAATCATCATGCTTGTTTTTTAAGTGGTTTATTTACAAACTAATGATTATTTTCGGTCATTTCAAATATTAATGAACGATAAATTTTCACTATATCTTTTCACACCACAGAAATTCAATGAAATTATGACTGGGAAAGTGTTTGCAAAATTAACCATTTAAGTGTAATATTTTAAACGGCATTATTCCAACCACTAACAACAATGTGAATGCAACAAAGTTTTTGTTGTTAACACTCCATCACAGATGTTACGTTAAGTAACTTTATATTACGTGCATTTAAATGCAGCCACAGGTTATACAAATTATGCACATCATGGTTTTCTTTACATGTATTAGCCTTCAGTCGTCTAACAGTAAATCTCTGAGTCCAGTTTCAATGTAACACTTCCCAGTTGGACTATGATTAGCGATAACAAATTAGTAGCTTTACGTGTTAATTAATAATAATTCTCTGAGTGAGTATCAGGCAGCTCATTGAAAATACAGTGGAACATCAATCTACCGTTCTTGCATTATTCATTTACCCGCATAGATCACCTCAGAAAAAAAGCTCAGGAGAGAAAGGAATTGACATGGCAAAAAGCTCTGTTTAAATTTGAATGAAAACTGCAAATAAGCAACTAAGTATGTAATAAGCAATTTAAAAGTATACATATATATATATTCTTTAATAAAAAAAATGAATATGTTAACTATTGCGATCCCTTAAAAAACGTAGAATCAACGTTTCACTGTACATTAAATTCACATGAAAGTAAATAATTAAAATATTATACCTACTTCGAAAATTTCACCGTCACAATTTTGAAAGTAGAAAAATACATAGTTTTTCAACTTTTTGTAATATCAGAACATAATAAATCATTCTTCAAATAATCAAAATGATGATACATTAAAAGTGATGTTATGATTTGTGTTAAAATATTATAGATATATGATATAATGCCTTAAACAGTAAATGATAAAACATTTTTTCACACACAATGCTGTAAATGTACTTCCAGAAATTCTTAAGGGGGTTTTTAAAGCAAATATTGTTAAAAATACGAAGTGGAAAAATTCGCCCGTCAGGCTGATTTTTTCTGTGTACTTAAGAGTTTTGCAAAGTGTAAATATTGCCGAAACAAATTTTCGCTCGCTATTTGCATTTTCGTGAAAAAATATGTAGTAGATGTTCATTGGTTGGTGTTGACATAATAAAAAAAAACTTGCAAGGGGATTTGATTCATTTTTTTACTGTATACAAAACAATTGATCAAATAATATTTTTTATGAAATTGTGCAAACAATCGAGAATTCAATAAACAGTCATTGTTTCACTAGAAATTTCAAAATAAAATTTCAATGCTAATATTATGCATTTTGATTTATTAATCAATGCATTTATCGATAACGCATGTATACATTTTATAAGTGTTATTGAACTGGTGTTTGAGTGAGTTTTTGATATGTAGTGAAATGACCTGTATTTTCTGTATTAACTAGTTTGTTTAAATAATTGAGGAGCAAACATTCAAAAAGTGTTTTGTCACACAAATACAAAGCTTGGAAAATGATGATTTAAGTGTTGCAAAAGTGACTATTTGTATGAATGTGTCAACTTTATGATTTCATTTTAATATGAAAAAAAACCTTTTTGAACACTAATTTTGATTTCTATTCATAGGTTTTATTATGGGCTATCAGAATTGATATAAAACGCCATTTTTCAAAATTTGTGACAAAACACTTTTTGAATGTTTGCTCCTCAATTGTCTGTCCGCTACCAAACTGTAGCATATGAATAATTTATAGAGTGCTCCCATCCCCGATTTACGAAACAATAATAGTCTAATATATAAAAATGAATGTTTGTTTGTTCGTACTTTATACGTTGCCACACCGCTTATCCGATTGAAATTAAATTTTGACAAACTTTTTGCTTGCACTTCCGGAAAGATTATATGCATAGTAAAAATTAACTTATAGTAGGTTTTATATACAAAAATCAATGTTTGTATGTCTGCCATACAGTTCATTTTGACAACGTATGCTTGCATTTGCGCAGAGATTATAGTTACATTTTCTTTTTTTGAGTGGCATTGCAACGCTTGCCGGGAACCGGTTAGTATAATAAAAAAACATTTTTTTGCTAATATAAGATACTTCTCCTTTAAAAATGTTTTGTTATTTAAATAGAAATATTACGATTTCTTGAAATTAGTAAAATATAATGAATTGCTTTGTTCTTGAAAACATTACGGATGCTTTATAATTCACCGCAAACAGCTTTCGTAATTTATATCTCTGCTATTTTTTAAAGAATTAAAATATGGCTGCGAGTACTAGGCGCGTCAAAGAAGTGAAAAAATAAATAAGTACGTAAAAGTTTTTTGTGTACGAAGTTTCTCTAGCGTTTATATTTAAACGGAAGTAATATTGTTTTTCTATAGGTTTTAAAAACTCGAAACGAAAAGCAGATTTTCCATTTTAAGCGGGGAAGCGACTTCATTATTTTCATACATTTTCATTTCCTTTTGTAAAAACCTCGTGAATTATTTATGAGTCAGTTAATTGCCTGGTTTTCTATTGAAATTTTTCACTCGCAACGAAGCCTAAATCCTCACTGAAATCCTTTAAATTTTCTTGGTCACTAAATAAGATTTTTTTACACGCCGTCTACGTATAATAACTACTTTCTCTTTTTTCCTTCTTTCTTCCTTCCATCATAACTTGAACAAAATATCACTCGTCAAACAAAAACATTCAATACCATAAGTGTTAATTTTTAGTATCAGATAAAAATATAGGATTTAAAAATATTTCAAGTATAGTATATGACACAAATGATTGGCGTTCCAACTGCCTATTCTAGTAAAAATAATAAAACATTTTTAGTACTTTTTTTTTTTTTTTACATATTTTTTTGGATCAGGACCGGTTTCGCTCATGGTGAGCATTGTCAACTGATAAGAAATAAAATGAAAAAGTGATATTTATACAAAAGATAAGTAAGAAAAAGAAGGTGTGACAAACCATTGGTATTTCAACTAAGCAAATAAATTGAAGCACAATCCAAGAAAAATAACCTATAAATAAAAAGTTGAAGACCTTTCAGAAAGAAAAAAAGAAGTTACATTGTATTTCTTATCAGTTGACAATGCTCACCATGAGCGAAACCGGTCCTGATCCAATAAATTGTATGTGGGAAAAGTACTAAAAATGTTTTATTATTTTTATTATAATGCCATTCCACCAAGTATTGACAGTAAACACCTTAAAGTGTCTATTATGGGTTAAAAAACTTATTTTTTATTGCTAAAGCTTGCTTTTAGCATCAGTCATAGGCAATGGCAGTTCCAAGAGACGTCCGAATTTTTGATGGATTGAATAAAGAAGTGTGTGTATTCAACGTTGAGTTTTTTGTGTTATTTTTCCTTTTTGAGTGATAATAGAAACACTATTTTTAGCTTATTTTTCTCTGTTGTAAACAGTGTATAGTGATTATTTCAGCAACAAAGCAAGACTGAAACCAGTTTATTAAAACACAAAACTATGATATTAATGTAATAGAAAGAGTTTAATTTCTTCCGTATATTTTACAAAATTAAGCTTCTTTGAAAGTTTTTAGTATTTGTATTTTCAAAAAAGTTATCACACAGGTGCATCTGTACGTTTCGTCATTGTGTTGTACCGGTTATAATATTCACTTGCAGTGATAAAGAAACCCGTTTTCTCTGTGGCAGTTTGGAAAGGCCCTAGGGAAATTCGGGAGGCTCGCCGGCTAACTGAAGTTTTCACCTCGTAGATTCTACGCCCCGCTGACTGGAATCCCCCAAGGCGGGCCAAGATTTCCGGCCACCTCCTTTTACCCTAGCCCTGGGAGTCTAAACTTCCCTGCTCACGTGTTCGTGATTTTGGCGATGAAGGGAAGATTGTACAGAATGTTTTGTTTATTACTACGCAGGTAATAAAGGTTATTTATTTCGTATACGTAAGACAACCAAAATTACATGCGATGCAAAACGCATTGTAACATTTATCACTTTGATGTATTAGTATTGCTAGAATGATAATGTGACAGAAATCAAAACAAAAGAGATGTATTAATTAAAACTCACATCGCAAAATGACCAGTTTTTGTTAACTCTCATGTATTGTTTGTAAAAATAACATATTATTTTTACGATTCAAAACAATGTTGAAATAACAATTTCTGATATTTCCAACTGTTTTTCAACAAGTAATATTTATTATGTATACTTAAAACATAAATAATATTTTCATAACATCATCGGCTTAAATATACGTAATAACGCATTTCAAAATGATCGAAAGCGGTCATATTCGTTTAACATTTTAAATTATTCTTACTTAATATTTATTTCTAAGAAATTATCACTTCTTAATTGCATTTAATAAGAACAACTAAAAACTACCAAACGAAGAATTTTAATGACGATATACAATACTATGTAGTATTATTTTTTTCTGCCTCACAGCTAGTCATTTTTTTCCTGAATAATCATTAAAAAATCCACACGTTACATATTGGAAGCGGTCTTAAATGAATTCAAAGTATTATTTTTTGGTGTGAAACATCCTTTATCTTAATGAAAACGAAGTTTCTTAGACATTGACTTGGTGAATTATCTCAGTTTTCAGCTACGTTATTTTACGTCTCATTAACAAATTTTATCTTGCAATGAACCGAAAAAATAAAAAAAGATTATTTAACACAAAAAAATCATTTTAGGATTTTTTTATTCTGAATTTATTTTTCATCAGGTTATAATCAAGTGCTGACTGTCAAGGCCTGAATAAAAAAATAGAATAAACAAATAATAGTAAATATATATTGCTTTTTTACGAAAAATTTACAGTTATCCACCTCATCACGAGTCGTCAATATCGATTGGATTATTTTATAATACCGACCATATGCTGTTTTCTGAAACAAAACAAAGCAAAATATTATATATTATTTTTAATAATTACGATGTAATAGTAAATGCCTTCTTAGTCAGTATAAACATATCGACCGTGGAAAGGAAAAAGGACGTAACCCACAGTTTTTTCAAAACAGATAAACAGATAAACAGAGAAACAGAGAAACAGAAAAATATTAGATTATGTCAATTAAACACCAGTTTAAAAGTCTCCGTGCACTTCAAGGTTGTGTATAATTCATAATTTGGATATGGCCCAAAATCATCAAAACACGTTTTTTTGCGCCTCCTGTAAAATTTGATATGTGTGGGTTACGTCCTTTTTCCTTTCCACAGTCGATATAGTTAAACCAAATAAAACATGAATGTAGTTTTGACAATGGCGTCTTGCTGAATTAACTACTAATAACTGTGGAACTAAATTCTTTGTCGTTTTAAATTTTAAATATTTAATTTTATCTAAAGATATAATTTTATGTCGGGTCATATGGCGCAGCGGTTAGCGTGTCGGGCTTCCGTGCCGAACTTCACGGGCTCAAATCCCAGTACGAACAGCATATTTTCGATCGATCTATCTAACAAACAGTTCTCGTGAAAAAAAATCTGTTGAGATACCTCCATTAGGAGGCCATATGTTCCACATTGGGTGTGGACTTGGATAGAAAAAAATATAATTTTTAATAAATAATAAAAAAATACAACACTCAATTATTATGTTAGAAAACTGATTTCAAAAACTTTTCTCTTTGGAGAATGTACCTGACGTACGTAGACAAAATAATAGTCATTTGTCAAAAATAAATTATAGCGTTCGTTATGTTAAGTCTTTGAAAAATAAAATATAAAAGCGATCACTTTCAAATAGACAATATTATAGTCTAGACTTGAAATAGTAAAAGTTTTAAAATACGATTTTCAAAGATGATTGCTCTGGGACCGCTGGGTCAGAGTATTTTTTATATTATATAAATCATTTTAGTTTACAAAGGTACGCTTTCAAGATATTATGTCAAAAAAAACCTCCCCAATTTGAGAAAATACGCTTCCAACCCTCACTTAGCTTTTAATATGTCAAGAAGTGTGTCAAAATTGTTATTTTTATAAAACCACGCAAATTCAATACAAATAACTTAATATAACTTATAAGTGCAGTCGTCACCGTCTTTTCCTTCCGTTGCGGATCTCACGAGTTCCAATTCCAGTACGAACAGTATGCGTTCAATCGAAGTCAAAGGAGTTTCAGATGTCTGAAAATTATCTTACAATCATCCAATTCTAAAACTAACAGGACGTAGCAAGATCAATTAAATAACCACCAATCTTGTCTTAGCCTTATCCATATATTCATACTGTTGTCACAAAAGAGATTTTGAGCAACTGAACAACAAACAGATCTCGCAGATAAACTTTTGTACTCAACTAAGAAGCCATTTGCTCTACATTGCGAGCGGACAAGAATTTAAAAAAAATAGCAATAAAAATATCTATTTTTGATTATAGATGTACATACAATACTAAAGTCTAAACATAAATTTAATTCTATTTTTCAATAGTGAAACATTGGATAAAATTTTGAGTTCATAGAATATTTTGTATTAAATGTAATAAGCTAAATGTTTTTAATTATTCAGTAGGCTTCTAATCGGAAGCATTTAGACTAGTTTGGCTTTAAAAAAGAAAATGTTAGCTGGTTGTAGGCCATTTGTATGTTTTTTTAGAGTGGATGAATGAGAGGCTGGCGAGCAGGCACGAAAAAGCCACAAACCTCGCTTACTCAGGATAAAAATCGAATGAATAATTATTTTGGATTTAACCCATGATCGCGTAGCCAAGTAAATATAAACGTACAGGTCGAGAATCAGCTAGTAATTGCAATTTACAGTCTGATTGTGACCTGTAATGGCAATCAACAAGGACGAAGGAGCATGTATCAACAAGGATTTGTCGGTGCTTACGATATACCACGCTAACACGTGAGTATCAGTATATAGGATAACGCAAATATGAGATAACGTCACAGCCTATCTATTACGAATGTCTTTAAAAAAGAAAGGTCTACAATCTTGGAATTTATGCTATTGAGAAATATCTTACTACAATAATTTTTCTTTTAAATTGATAAATAAAGTCTTTCCAAAGTATATTTTACAAAACAGTACAAAAGTTCACAATAAATACAGTCAGTCCAGTGCTATTTTTTGAAGAAAAAAGGTACCGGAACTCTCTTGTTATCAAGCTTAAAACTAAATATATTTTTTCTTTACCATGTATGTTTCCAATATGGAGCATATGGCTTTCTAGTGGAGGTATCTAAACATGTTTTTTAGCAGCTAAGTAACGAACTACTTGTTACTTAGCTGCATGATCTTTTTTAAATAGAAGGATAGTACGATAGGACTTATGGTTGTCTAATCACTCTCGCCTTGCCCTGTTATTTTTTTGATTTTTCTCGGGGAGGGATATCTCAAGCACCCATGTCAACCCAACATAAATCGATTGTAAAAATGCTGTTCGTAATGGGATTCGAACCTGCGAGATTCATCACGGAAGATAACGAAGTTGACCACTGGGAATAAAATTGAATGGATAAACGTGTATGAACATTGATTTAAAACATTGAAAATACTGAGAAAAAAGGTTGTATGAGAAAAAAGCCCTGAATATCACAAAGTTAACTTTGACCTTTAAAAGGGTCGCAAGTTCTCCAAAATACAAGTGAAATTCAGTGTTGTGTAAAATCTTTCAGCGATTTTCATAAAAAATAGATTTTTATGAGAACATATGCAATTACTTCTTTATGTAATAACTCAATAAACAACACTTGAAATTATAACATTAAATAAACCAAGGTTACTGGTAAAGTGTCTTATTAAAGGCGTTATTGAAAAACACAAATAATATTAAATATCTCTCATTATAATGTGATGAAGGCACTGTTGGCGAAAACGGGAATTTATTTTATTGTTTTAAAAAAACTTTATTCGTTCAAATTGATTCAGTACTATACAAAGCTTTAGTCTTTTATACGCCATGTAAATAAATATGTATATATATGTATTACCATTGCCCAGAATGAAAGCTCTATAGTAAGGGTAGGAGACTTTTTCTTAGACGGCTACCCAATAAGTCTTTTATATTACATAAACCAATACAACTTCATTTTGCAGGGTGAGGATTTGGGGCTAAATCGAAATAAACTAATTGAAGAACATTCAAAATGGAGAAATTTCACACTTACACAGTTTAGAGGAAGTAATACGTGGCAAATAAATTCATTGGTTTCTTTATTCCACCAAAAGAGTTATTAAGTTGATAAATAAGAAATAGATTGAAAAGATCATTATGAGAATTTATCACTGTATAAATATAAACACGTTTTTATATTTTCTGGACGCGTAAACCATAGAAAACTTCTGCTTATGACAAGCATCATAAACAGCCTTTAGCTCAATATCCGTTCAGGAATTTGGATTCAAAGATGATAATTATTATTTTTTAAACGTTACCCATTCCCTTTGTGGGTATTAACTTGTAATGAAGAATTTCATCAGAACTGTCATTTTTTAGGTCAGTCACGCCGTCTTTGTTTTTCACAAAGGGGAAATGATTTCTTCCCACCCATCACAATTAAAATACCAGGACTTAGTGGGAGCACTAAGCACAAAACTTATCATGTCCTTGTTCTTTCTTTCTATTTTTACTATCAATGAAAAGAAAGAGGTTGATTAAGTGAGTAACAAGCAGTACCCAAAGAAAAACTTCTGTAAGACTACACTCCATCAGGAGACAAGTAGATAAAAGATAATAGCTTCATATAAAATCAGTTTTGTTTTCTTGTAAGGTATGGTCGTAAGTTAATCATGACGGTGAAATGGTGTTGTCACTAAATGATTTTTAAAATGAATATTATTTTTCTTAAACTTTTTAAAAATACCATTAAATGTAGTTATCCATTAAATGTCCTGTGGATCGTGTAATGCGATTTACATAAGACAGACGGTAGAAGCATATCAACACGTGCTAAAGAGCATATAAGATCTTTTAACAATACAAAATAAGACTCATAATTTGCAAACCATTTTTTGACCGAGTCTCATGACATGAGCTTAAGTTTATAGCCAACCGTTTTGCATCTTTGTCATAAGGATCAAAAATTAAATTTATTAGAACAACTTGAGATTAATAGGCATAAACAAAACATATTAAGCAAACAAACGATTATTAATCCATCACCGTCGTTAAAACCCCTAAATGTAATTAAAAATAAATATTAGTATAATTTATCCTAATTTACTTTGAAAAATCCCATATTGCTTATTGTTTTAAACAATAAAGCCATAGTTAATACATTTTATGTAATGTAATTAATAATAAATATCATTTTAATTTTATCCTAATTAATGTTGTAATAAATAAACCCAGATTGTTAATTGTTCTTTGAAACACTAGAATCACATTTGATAAGTGTAATATTGTAATTATAATTAGGATGTTAGAGTGAACTAGATGCATTGTGTATATCTTCGGAGCCAGTATATATAGCTGAGAAAAATGTAAGTTTTATCATAGTTCTGACGATGGCGCAAGCCGAAATAGCTATCAACGCATAAAATTATTAAAAAACTGTAGAACTAAAATACTTTGATATTTTTAATCTGTGATAATGGAGTTCTACCAAGTAAATGCCAAGTCAATTAATAAATTAAATGTAGTGTATATTTGCTTTGTATTTTGGTTTTTAGTGTTAAGTTAGTAAGTTAACATTGTAAGTTTAAGGTCTATACGAATATTTTATCACGTCGGGCGTTTTGCTGCTTGTTGAGAAACATTAACAGCGCCGCAAATTGAATTCTGCATAGTCACATGTATTCTCAGCGCAGAGAAGGAACGTGCTTCAAACTTTATGAAGCTTTAAGCTTTTGTGAGTAACAGTCAAATTCTTCCATGTATTATTACATTATAATACAGGAAAACTCTTCAATGTAGAGTTTTTAAGTATATTGAGTTATGCTTCTATGCAAAATGGAGGAAAATCTCAGAATTTGTAATATTAAAATTACTTTAATATCAAAAAAGCTTTTTAAGTCTACTTAAAATCGATTTCCTTTCAAAATATATTATTTATGAAATTTAAGCCACTTTTTTTATACACGTGAAGTATTTCAAATGAAATTATTGAAAGAGGGTTACTTCTATGTCGTTTAAAGACAAAACAGATATGAGGATCTCAATTTAAAAACCTACCTAAAGACCATTTTTGTTTTTTTTTTATATTTTGAAGCCTACTTGTACTCTATTTCAATACCTACAAAATACTATGTTATTATTTTCATTATAAAATTACAAGCTAAAAGTATAAAAATGTTTTGACAGGCAAACACTTCTATCTCTGATTAAGCCTAAAATATTTACGAAACGTTGTGTGATTACCACTGGTCATGATGTAAAGGTGTTTTCTTTCTATAGCTAACAGATTATAATGATGGAATTTGTACAAATGGTAAGTATCGAAAATAATATAAAATTATTAAGACTTGCTAACTATATTGTACCTATGTACTAATTTGATTATATTTGTGGTTGATTTGGTAAAATATGTTTTGCCCGACGGAGATAAACACGAAAGGTGTTATATTTCCAACACATTTATACTTGTGTAAATACCTGAACTAAGCACGAATATAACTCACAAAAGGTGAGTATTTAAAATATGCAAAAATTAATGATATAAATGTTTTTCAATTTAATTATTTATTTATTTATTATACAGTAATTATGGCACATCCTTGAGTATATTACAATTTGAGGTCAATTTTTCAAATGAAAAATTCAAAATAAAAATAGTTTAATATATGTAACAGCATTTTTTTAATGGCGACATTTTAACGGGTGAACACGTAGAAAAGTCAAGTAACAACTTACTATTGGTACTAACACCCTCTGTTTTGTACAGCTACTCAAAGCTAATCTTTGACACCTTTAACCACCGTTATTAACGAGAAAGGGTCGATAACGCATTCCTTAAAGTTAAATGCATAGAGTTTTGTAGTTGATGAGTATAATGTAGACACGCAGCGGTGTTACCGAAGTACGAACATATGTTTTCATATATTTTTTTAGTGTCGTGTTCTCGGAATGTCTTAGAGGTCTGCATGTGCCGAAATTTTACAAAATTACCCAGTTTGAGCCCGAATCTAATACCACACTTGTTACCCGATCCCGACCCGTAGCCCAGATTTATATTCCTCAGCCTGGAAAAAAAAAGATTACGAAATACACGACTCTCTATTTCTTACTTTACGAATTAAACAACTTTTCGTTACGAATAATATTACCGCATGGCTGACTTATGACATGAACATAGTCTGAAATATTTTTCTGAAGAAATAAATTCCATACCGGGCCCGGCCTGAGCCCGAATCTCAATTGTGCTTACCCGCCGAATGAGTGTAATATTATAATTGTAATTTGAATTAGGATGTTAGAGTGAATAACATGATGCATTGTGTATCTCTTCGGAGCCAGTATATATAACTGACTAATAAATTTAAAAACTGTAGACCTAATTACGTTGCTATTTTTGCCCTATTATAATGAAATTCTACCTAGTAAATACCGAGTCAATCAATTTATCATTTTAATTTCAAATATTCATCAAAATTTTAACGACTGTATGGATCTTTCTAATGTTTCCCCACGTTTGCATAATTGATAATATACAGATAAATTGGACTAAAAATATGATTTTTTCAGATATGATTGATTGAATTATCGCGATATGTAAATAACACAAGTGCCCGCTTGCTTGGATTTCAGTAGCGTCCATCAAATGAAAGAAAAATCGACATGTTAAGAAACATTGTTGAAAAATGTTCTCACTGCTTGTTAATCGTTAAAAAATGGCTGACGCGTAATACCAGATGTGTGACTCTTAGATTTCTCGCTTACCTGCTTCTTATCTTGTGATTTATGAAGCGATAAATAAAAAAGCAGAAAGCTTTAGACTATATACGTCCTTATAAAGAGAAACAAAGTTTCGGGATAGGACTGTGTCTCAGTGTTGTTATTTTTTTCTTTTGAAACATTTTTTTTTAAATATAAACGATAAATTATTTTTACGGAGAAAGTAACAAAATATATACTGTAAAAAGTAAAAAGATAACAAAGTCCTAATTTTGTTTATATCAAATATCGCTGCAACAATTAGTTAAGTTAAATGCTGAGAAATGAAAAATTATTGTATCAAAATTAATTAATTACTTTTTTTGTAAAACATTGATTTAAAATAAATTAACATTTTATAATATATTAATCTAAAATAAAGTAATGACAATTTCACTCTGAGATGAACTAAATTTATCATTCTCAACGGTAGAGCATCGCTCTTAAGACAATAAACAATCAATCGTCTCTCGTAAATATTAATGAGAAAAATTCATTGAAATAGAGAAATAAAATTTAAAAAAACATTGATCATTTTAAACAGCAGATAAAGTAGTATAAATTTTCCGTTTCACAAATGTACATTAAAATGAAAAATATGCATCGCGTAAATAGTTGAATTATTACGGAGAATTGAGTCTCATAGAAAATATAAAACAAAAAACATGGATTTCGCGTTCAAAATTTATATTCAAAGATAGTCGTGCTTGTGCAGCCAAAAAAAAAATGCTGGCGAATTTGTGTTTACCTCTTTTGCTGCGTGGTACATTTTATTTTCTTGCAAAATGTAGCATACTTTTCGCAAAATACTGGGAAAAGAGATTCATTAAAGCGTAACATTTTCTGAAAATTGTTGAGTTACTGAGTTGTATTATTTTTAATTCTCACATCTCTAGAGCCAAGCTTCAAAGGATAAAATAGTTCACCTTCTAATGGAAAAATAATCACATTAAAAAATATTTCATGTTTTGTTAAACATGGTACAAACAGAACTTTCATATATTCGTTAGAATGAAAGTTTAGTCAGTGAACATTTTGTACTTAGATTTATTTCATTCTTTTGTGGTTACGTCTAAAATCTATTTATAAAAGGTGCTTTGCTTATACGTTAGTAATCTCAAACATAAACATTATTAAGAGTACGTATATTGAAAGTACTGGAATTTACTTGGTAACAATCCATTTTAATAAGCATGATTTCAGTAATTATTAAAAAGTCGGGATGTTATATATACAGAAGAAACATATCGATATTTTTTTGTTTTGAACGTGTCCTTTGTCATGTCACAGTATATTTAACCACAGGCTATAAAAGCTTACAATATCACATACGGAAAATACAATATATGATTTCTATCATACCCATGCCTCAATGGTATTAATTTCAGTTTAATTAGGCTTTGATAGGTGCCTAAAGCTGTGTAGTATATAGATGTTATATGATATGTTGTTTTGTTATTTTATTGTAATATAATTATCCTTTGAGCGTTAGATTGTTAGCAAGCAGAATTAAAAAGAACACGGTGTGTTTATCAGAGCAGGCTTCACGAGAAATCACGAGAAAATCCATTGATTAGATAAGTTTGCACGTATAACTTCTGAGTTTATTATTTCAAATAAAAAAAGAGTAATTCAAATATAATGTATACACAATAAAATGTATATTTTTTTTCGTTGCCGCCTGTGTGTTCGAGTGGTCAACGTCATTAGCTTCGGTTACGGAGATCATGGGTTCGAATACCAGTATGGAAAGTTATATAAATTGATTTTTCAATCGATTTATGAATTTTTGTTCGAAGGCATAGATGTATGTGACGTCTTGAATTTCCCTCTCCCACTCATCTTATCCTATAAACGGGGCGTAGCGAGAGATTAACTAGCCACTAGTCCTGTCCTAGCCTTATCTTTCTACTCCTTATCTCTTTGGAAAAAGAGAGGTTGAGCAACTGAGTAACAAGCAGTTCTCGTAGAAACACTTCTGATAAGATAAACTCCATGGGGAGTCCATATACTTCAAATTGGGAGCGAACATGTTTAAAAAAAATCGTTGAAGTCAACTGTAAATTCTTGACTTTTAAGGTGTTCACTTTTGATTCTTTGCAATGAGATATTGTATTAAATAATAAAACCCATTTTTATTCTAATTCCACATGTTTTAAACAGATAACGACTAGTTTCATGAGCATTATCACATTTTATTTCAAACCAAATAACCTGGTGGGAAAATATTTGATAAATCGACAAAGTGTTGTTTAGTATGATGGTATATGTTAAATATTTATTTTGTATGCACATATATTTTAGATTTCACCTTTTATATTTTTTCTACACCCATGATTTGTTTTTACTCTAAACACGAGACACTAAGCGAATAAATAAAATAACAGTATATTTAAAACAACTCTCGTTTATAACTAAAACTAGTTAATAAAATCGCTTAGAAGTATAATAAATTAAGAGTAGAATGTGATTAAAAGAAATACATTCAAATATGATTTTTTTATTATCAATATTTCTTTTTAACTCTTAAAAACAGTTATTTTTTGTTATATATGTGCGGTGTTTTTTTACAGGTATGTTTTTAGAGTTAGCAACACTCTTTCCAGTGACAGTCAATAAAACAGTTGAAAGCTGATTCATGCTCAGTTTGGTTTGCCATTTTACCATAAATATACTTGACAAGACGCTTGCAAATTTATTTCTTTAAAAATTATGCTGGCCAGAATTTTATATATAGTAAATGGAGAGCGCTATAAATATATGATATATAATGGAATTTACGTGAAAGACCTGCCAAATTAGTTTCAGTTGTGCTTAGAAAACGACGCATATTAAGTGGCCGTTTTTGATAGAAATATAGCAAAGGGAAACACGTTTTATTTATTTAGTACTTCGACTGAAGGTGCTGGAAGATGGAAATTTAATGTAAAATTTGAATTATTTTGATTCTGTACACTTCCATAAATTTTGTCGATAACAACCCGGGTTTCACCCTTCGGCATCTTCTGGTTTTATCAAGTGAATGCACTTGAACTGACATAATCAAAACAATTCAAATATGTATTATTAAGATTTATTCAAAAATTGTCAGATGCCATAACATTGCAAAAAAGTCAACAGTCTAATTCTAATTCACATTCTAACCAATTTCATAGGACGCAATTTAAAAGTTTCCTGTTTTTATTTTTCCATTGTTTTCCGTTTTCCTTTCATAGTGGAACTGGCAGAGCTGCATCTACATAATGCTTCATCCAGGGTTGTCAGATTTCCAAAATCACAGACCGGGAAATCTTTGTTCAAACTATAAAGTAATAATAATACAAGAATTACGGGAGAATTGTAGAAATAATACAATATTCTTATTAAATAATATATGAAAATAAGTAAGTACATATTATGGCGTACAGAAGAGAAACTATAAGATATAACATACATGTATGTCAAATAATAATTTGCACGAATCAGTAGTTATTAAAATGTATTGATCAAATATAATTACATGAATAAAAAAATGGATAAGCCCAGACTTTTATTTTGTAATTTATAACCTATAACTTAAAAATTAGAATCAATTTTTAGCTTATTTGTAAACCTTGCGATGTAACGTCTAACAAAAGAGGCAAAACACATGTAACATTTTGTAACATATGTGGAGACATGACAAAGCTATCAAATTTAATTTTATATCACCTTCCACAATGCTACCGCCAAAAAAATAAAACAATACAGGAATTCAATTTTTATTTAAATTCAAAAATTATGCAATCTTAACAGTATTATTAAAAATCTTTATCCTAGCTTTTAGCTTGTTTTAAAATATTTTAGCTATTTTTGCCCGAAAAAAAAATCATTAAAGTCATAACAATTGTAAACAAAATTGTCAACAAAAATGAAGCTTTTTTTAGACATCAAATTTATGGAGTTTTAAGTACTAGGGCACATTAGCGTCAAAATTCTTCAAGTGTTCTTCATCGCTAATGCTTTGAAAATTTGTATTCCCTTAAAATCGCTGCTGACTGAATGGCGTGATCGCTACAAAGGTTAGAAATCCTTAGTGAAGCCAGTTCACGAGAACTCCATATGCATTCATTTGCAAATTACATCATATGTGCCTCTCTTCATACTTTATCCATACATGTACACACACATAAAATACACAAGGAAGTCAACTAAAGAAAGTCAAAAAATAAAGCCAGTCTCTTTAACTATATTCGTACGTTTTTTGTACATATACAGTTGAGATTTTCAGAGGTGATGCGGGAATCGGGATTTGTCTGTTAAACTCGGGATAGTCCCGCTCATATAGGGACGTTTGGAAACCCTGGCTTTATCTGACGCGGCGTCACGTTCCCTGGCTTTCGCGCACTTACACCGAACCACGCTTTAAAAATGCAGTCTTAACAATCTATTAAATCCCTTTGCGGATTTCCTGTTATATTGCTTCTTTAGAAACAACAAGAAAGATTGCGGATTGAATTTCAGCGCGTATCACATAACATAGAAACCATACTTCTATTACATGGCTAAATCTATGTAAATTTTACCTGGCCAGAGCATACAATTATTTTTACGAAGTTTTATTGCCAATGTCGTTAACTATGTCTTCACCAAAAAACAAGCATATTTACACATAGTTAAGCTGATCATAAAACAGGTTATTTGAAGAGAACTGACTGTCATTTTGTCTCTCAACCACTTGTAATAAGTAGGAATAGACCAGGGGTGGGGAACCGTTTCTTCTCTAAAGGCCGCATTCATTTTTATGATTCGACACGAAGGCCAGTAAACATTGACTAGGGAACTTTTGGCCGGATACAATTTCATGCCAATTTCCAAAGCCCAGAAATTTGCGGATTTTCCAAAATTACCAGCGTGGGACCTTTTTTTTTAGGTCTTTCAAGGATTTTGACATCGAAAATCCCAAGAATTTACGAAATTACAAAAAATACAGAATTAGAGAATTGGCCAGAAGGCCGCAGGTTCCTCACGCCTAACACGCAAAACATTAACAAATTGCTTTCAAATTTGAATCGTTGAAATTATGTACATTCATACAAGTTTTGTCACTAACGACCCGGGTTCCGCCTTTTGGCATCCTCAGGCGTTCAAGTTCACGGATGGACTTGAACTGAAGCGAATCCTGGGTCGTTAGTGACAAAATTTGTGTGAATGTACATAATTTGAACGATTTAAATTTAATATTGAAATTACACCAAGCCCCTTCAGTTGAAATCTTAAATTAATTGCTTTCACAACAGATCTATGTTTAGGATTGGCTGAGTGATTTGAGAATGATTTGACATTCAATCTAAGGTCCATAAATTGAATATTAATGTTTGCCCCGGGGCTTAATCCCAGAGTTATCAAAGAGCCCGACTTATGGCAAAAAATTATCACTCTTACCAAATCTTACACACTACGTGATGAGTTCATGAGGTATATTATGTATCAGATTAAAAATATTAAAGTATTTTAGTTCTACAGTTTTTAATAATTTTTATGCGTTGATGAATTAATGCGTTGATAAGTAAATAAATTTTATGTAATGTAATTAATAATAAATATCAGTTAAATTTTATCCTAATTAATGTTTTAAGAAATAAATCCAGATTGTTAATCGTTCTTTGAAACACTAGAATTACATTTAATAAGTATAATATTGTAATTATAATTAGGATGTTAGAGTGAATAACTTGATGCATTGTGTATCTATTCAGAGCCAGTATATAAGTTATAACATAAATATGAGTTTAAACATAGTTCTGACGATGGCGAAAGCCGAAGTAGCTATCGACGCATAAAAACTTTTAAAAACTGTAGAACTAAAATACTTTAATATTTCTAATCTGTTATAATGGAGTTCTACCAAGTAAATGCCAAATCAATTAATATATTATGTATGTTCACAGTATGCATGCAAACTAATGTCACCAGCGCTTGCTGCGCCTTTAACGTGTTTCGATAAAATTGAAGTTTTACAAAAATTATGAATATATTTTAATTTAAAAATAAAATGTCGAACGACCATTTTATTATCACTAGTATTTTTTTAGATTTGTTTTGATAGCGAATGAATTGGGTATTTCTTGAAAAATAATTAGTACCGAAATCAGACAATAAGTATTCATAATTATAATAAATATTTATGCTAATAGTTTTCAACGCGTAAATATTGTGGAAAAAATCAAATTACAAGATAGATAATTCACTCGAGACCAACTCGAGAAGAAAACACACCACAAACAACCATGTCTGAAATTTCGGATTCAATCTGAGAAAAACTATATTTGATATTGACCTTCCAGGTCCAGGATCGGCAAAGTTTTTATCACTAGAAAACAGATAACATATTATAATTAATATTTTCCGACGTAAAAAAAATATATTTTGTCGGACATGTTTAAAAAAACGTATTATTTAATTAAAAAAAATCTAGTGTATGTAAAAAATGAAACACTTTATTTTAAAAACGCATGTATTTTAGAGTAAAGTTTGAATATAACTGTTATTATTTTATTTGGAAAATACGCAGGCAGCTTAAAATTATTTTTAAACACTGAAAATCAAAAATTTTACATTCGCCACAGTGGATGTTTACTGAACAAATATATTAAAAAGAGATAAAAATGAAGCCTGTTAAACCTACATTATTAATGGCCAAAGGGGATTTAGGGGCCTAAGTCCTTTGATATTTTTGTTCATGCTTTTCTCTCTCCTTTTAATACAGACTACTCGAGTATTCAAGCGGTTATAAGTAGAGTTCATAAAATATTTACTCTACCGAATTTGAAGGATGATGAAATTCATCTATAAAGATTGTTCCGAAAAAAATCCGACGGCAATCACTTGAAGGAATATTTTAAATTTGGTTTTATTCAAAGTGACAATTCATTAAAAATTATGAAGAGGGACTGGGAAAATTACCATCAATTATTAAATAAAATAAAATATGGATTACTGATAATTCTGAGTAGAAATAAATTTCTAAGAATTGAAAACTCTTAAAGTAAATACGATCAGTTATAAGAATTAATAAAGTAATTGACATTAGCTATCAAACATAAATAGATCATCGAACAAAGATTGATAAATCAAATCGTACGTGCTTTTACACACAGTCAATATCATCGGAGTATAATGATTGTTATGATAACGTCATAATAATGTTGAAAAAATATAAAATTATTAATGACTATATTAGTTTGCTATTTTTGCTTTATTTTAATTGACTACTGCTGAATAAATGCCCGTACAGACAATTAACTATTTCTATATCAACAGTAGGGCATTCCGTTCCGGGATCCCGTTCAATTTTCTGATCCCGAAATTCCGGGATTGATACGGCTGCGATCCTGGAATTTTGGGATTGAGAAATCTTGACCAAATCCCAAAAATTGACACGAAATTGGCAAATCGAGAATTTCATATTCCTCGGTGAGCTAAAAAAAAACGAGGTTTTGTGATAATCTGGGAAAAAGTATACCAAATTGAGGATTTCAAATTCCTCGCTGTACCAGTCATGCATAACAGTCATAATAATCTAACCTTGTTAGAATAAAATAGTTTTTATTTTACTTGCAAACGTTTGATAGCAGTTAAACAACATATATTTCAGCAAACACTCTTGTAGCTGAGCCTTAACGATTTCAAAATTCTATTACATGTAAATGGAAATGTCATCTGACAAATTTGTTGATTTACCGCATGCCGAGCGTCACTGGGCGTTCTATTGACCCAATAATTATTAGAACCGGCGGCTATTTCCAAGTTTCTCTCGTGTAAAGTTAATTGTTAACCAGGTTTAACTAATTTCAAAGCTTTGGTAAATGTTTGAGTTATAAATTCACACTCCAACACAATATTTGTATTTTTTTTAGTACATAGTAATACGATTATTTAAATTACCTTATTGGATTGCTTGTATTTGTTAATGTTTGTTTGTCTCTTATGCGTTCTTATACCGCTCATCCGATTGAGATGAAACTTTGGTGAGTTGTTTTGCGGACGCCCGCAAAGGTTTCTGAATTAGTAAAGACAGCAGTGGGCTGCCAATACGTTAACAATGGGGCTCGCTTTATATCAAAGCAATTCTTGGTGTTCTGGGGAAGTAGTGAGTTTTTTTATCACTCTTATGCAATGCTCTGCAATACTTCATTGTGTATCCAAAAGCACTTTAACAAAAACAATTAAAACACGAACATTTTTTTTCTTTGAGTGGCATTGCAACGCATGCCGGGTTATCACTTGTGTTTGTTTGTTTGTCCCGTATGCGTACCTATACCGTTCATCCGATTGCGATAAAATTTTGTAAAGTTGTTGTGAGGGTGACCGCAAAGGTTTCTGAATTAGAAGAGCCAGCGGTGGACTGCCAACAGCTTAACAATGAGGCTCGCTTTATATCAAAGCAATTCTCGGCGTTTTTGGGAAGCAGTGAGTTTTTTTATCATTCCTATGCAATACTGTATTAAGTATCCAAAAGCACTTCAATAAACACAATTAAAACACGAAAATTTTCTTTCTTTGAGTGTAATTGCAACGCGCGCCGAGTACTCGCTAGTTTTTTTTATAAAAGGCAAGCTTTTTTGTAAACAATCGTTTTTAATGATTATTTTGATTATTTGAAAACAATACAGCCACCTAATATTTTTTTTATTATGTTAGTAAATTTGACTAAAAAAATCGCTTAAAAACAAATATATATATACATAAGACATAATTCCCACTAATAAACGCTTATATGTTATTAAACTAAATATAATTCATACGTAAAACAATGAAATCAAAAAAAAAATGGATTGAGCGGTATCTTATTTTCTAACACAACATCCTTTTTTTTTAATAAATCCTAACAAAAATTAGTCAAAAGATGCTTTTAAAAGAAGTGAAACGCTTAGTGAACCAATAAAATGTTTATGTTATCAATATTAGTTAAATGAAAAATATTCTGTGATTATTTAATAAATGAAAATAGCACAGTACTCTGAAACTGCTTTGACGACTGAATATTATGTTTAAATTAATTATAAAACCTACCCTTATTCGTTTTAATTTTACGAATTTCCACCGTATAATGAAGTTTTAATTGTATTTTAAAGAGAAGTTTATTTATAAATGTCATGTAATTTCATTTAGACGTTAAATCCTATCCAATAGAGAACCACAGCTTGAATATTTCACACTGAAAGCAGGGTATAGAGCAGGAATGGCGAACCTGTGGCACGCGTGGCATTTTGAGAATTTAGATGGCATGCGAACGATTTCCAAGTTAAAAAATAATATTTTTTTAGCTTAAAAAAATAAAATTTAATAAATAATCTTTGAATTATTAATTTATTCCGTTTTATTAATTTTTAAATGTTGTTGTTGTAATTGTAATTTTTAAGCTTGTAAATAAAATTCAGGGGAAAAAACATTTTTTATTTTTCTATTTTTTTACTGCTTGCACGCCATAAAATAAAGAAATAATATTTAAGGATTTTTGGCACGCGGACCCAAAGAGGTTCGCCATCCCTGGTATAGAGGCTTTCACGGAAATATGGTCACATGGATGTTTGATTGCGCTGCAATGCCGCCCCTTGCAATCCGTGTAGTCAGAAGCTTTATATATAATAGATACGTTAATAACTAATGAGGTGTGCATTTGACATCTTGCTGCTGTCTACCTTAAATCTATGTCTGTAGCTTCAACGATGGTAATGTTAATTGTATTCATTTTTATTCATTAACGAAAAATAAATAAAAAAAATCCAAATTTGAATCGTTCAAATTATATGTACATTCACACAAATTTTGTCACCAACGACCCGGGTTTCGCCATTCGACATCTTCAGGTGTCCAAGTGCACGGATGAACTTGAACTGACGTTTAGTCAATGAATGTATCGTGTTTATATAAGAAATAAATGTATCATTAAGCTTAAAGCCATTGCTGGCGAAAAGGATTAGCCCATGGGAATGCCTACAGATTTGAATGGTGAGTAATTACATTTATTTTTGTTTGTTGAAAAAGGTTTTATGATTATATTCAATTTCATATAGGGTATACAAATTTTCTAGTATTTTATATAGAATCGGCAGTAACTTTGTGAAAATTTAAATATATTTTATATGTAAATTAAAATTGATAATTTTGTTGTTCCTTGGGTTTGTTAAAAACTAATTAAGAGTTTTCCCCTCTCTGAGAAGCATATTCACACGAAGTTTTAAATGAAGGGTTGGTTGAAATTTTTAATTGAACCAATTTTGAAAAAAATACTTATTTTGAGAACGAATAAAACTTATTACAATATTATTGTCAATTTCTTGAAGTTTTTCACATTTTACAGACCATCAAATGGCGCTGTAAGGGCAGACGGGTTGTTAGTTTTTGAAGAATACATTTCATGTTTTAAGATAAAAAAAAAGTAAACCATATTTTAACTGTGTAAATAATTCCAAGTAAATCATTATAAAGATAAAGTGAATTATAAATTCAAATATCTTTTTCATAAATATTCTCAAGGTCAATATAATAAGCTACAGTTCATATAAATCATTTTCTTCGGCACATCCGTCTAACTGGTAAACAATTATTGTTTAATAAGGATGCTTAGGAAAAGCTCGCTCAATATTTAAGCTTTGTGCTCGAACGCCTTGTTCGAGAGCTTAATGGCAAATTGCCTCCTAAGCTCGTAATTTTGCAATTGCAATGTTTCTAATTGAATTCGATTTAGAAAAGGGTGTTGGGCGTTTGATTATTTCAACAAGAAGCGATTTCTATCATTCAGAATCCGATTTACTTAAATATAAATTACAGAATAATATGTGATGTAAGCAGTTACTTTAGTTGTAAAATATATTTAATGGGTACACAAAAAAGATAGAAACTAATGAATATTCAATTCATCAATGCACGTATTTTATTTGCTGATAGCAAAGTAAAATATTTAAATAACAAGTTTTGCGATTACATCTTAAATGAGTTAAATCAAGAAGTGCACGTGAAATAGATAGTGAATTTTCTAAAGATTCATAACGAAATAAACAAATTTTTAAATAATGGAAATGTATGACATGAAATAATTATCGTTCACAAAAATTGCTTTTCAAAAAAGTTAAATTAAATGACTAAATGCCGATCTTTCAGCTTACGAGAGACAAAAAGCTATTTTTGAAATAAGCCTGCCTAACTTCTCGTTAAACAAACATAAGAACTCGGATAAATCCCTACGGCGGTGCAATACTTCTTCTCTCAGGATTTTTTTACATGGCGCTTTTTATTTGTGTTAGTGATAACTTAATCAGTAAACTTAAACTTTGTTTTGTTTTATCGCACAATCATTAAGAATTGACGTTTAGAAGGATTTCAATAAGATCTCAATTTGACAGTACGAATAAACAGGAAAGGAGTGAGCTCTAATGGTTTATGTAGTACATACTTGGGTTATTAATTTGGGAACTGACAGTAAAAATAAATAAATATTGATTACTGATGAATAACAAAAAAATGATAAAAATATTGAATTTTTTACATTTAATGGTTTCAAATCTGAAGCATATGGACTTGTCATAAACGGCAACTGGTTGTTATTTAATCATTATTTTTTATCGTAGTGGATAAGGTAAGATATACAGAACTTAGAGAAAATATAGTTAATAATCACTTGCGAGGATCCAAAATAATAAATCGTGTTGCTTAAATTAGCCAAGAAGGAAACTTTCCAATATTGTTTAAAATTCACAAGCAATTGAATGTTAAAAAACAAAGATTTTGATCATCAATCGTGTAACAGAGCAAACGAAATTACAAATAACTAATCCCGATCACTAAACTATGTATACTTAAGTTAAGGTATAAGTAGGTAAGAAGTGTTAGAAGACCGTAACTTTAATGTATAAATCAGGTATTAAAAACGCTGGAGTTCAGCAATTGGTGTAGGAAGGCGTAAGACCGAGTGAAGCGGAAGAGACTATTTAATTCACTCCTGACTGTAGTGCTAGAAAAGAAGAAGAACTAGGTGAGGTAAAGTAAAAAACGATGTTTGTCGAGTCATGTGACAAACGAACGCAATTATTTTGTTATTGCATATAAATTTTTTATGTGATTTCATCTTTTATTAATAGAAAAGCTGTAAGTTTTATATAACTATCTCTTATTTTACTGCAAACAAACACACTAAACAGAACGGTCAAACAATATTGTTTTTTTTCATTTGAAAATTAATGAATTAATATCCGTCCAAATATTGAGCTTTTGGTCTATTATTAGAAGTACTTTAAAATAAGTTTTTCAACGAGAACTGTTTGTTAATCAGTTAACCAACCTCTCTTTTTCGACGAAAGTATGGATGGATGGATAAAGTCAAGACAGAACTAGTGGTTAACTAATCGCTCTCGATATGTCCTTTTAATTTTAGGATTAGTAGGGAGAAGAAAAAATTCATAGATACATTACAAACACGAATAGGAATTGATAAATCGATTAAAAAAATGCTGATTGCATTGGGACTCAAATCTATGAGATCCGTCACGGAAGTCAATGAAATTGACCACTATTCCAAAAACCCGATAGTCGTCTAGTACATAATTCAGCATAAAAATACGCGCTGCCCGGTTTTCATTACCGTTTACTCTTTGGTCGTCAAAGCCTTAGAGTAAAATTAATTCATAATAAATACAGTTCAGCATTTTCGATGAAAGTTAATTCATTGATATTGCAAAATACGATTTTTGTACGCATTCGTTTCATTGATTATATCGGATATGTTATTAAGCATCCCTTATTGTAAACATGACTCCACTTTTACTCCTACTTAATCAACCCCATACCACCCCAACACTCCACGTTTCCAATGGCAACAATACATGCATGCACCTCAGTGGCAGTGTTTTCAAAGCGAGACGAGCTTTGCACCGACATCAACACTGCTCTATCGTAGGTCGAAGTTCACTGAGAATCCAAACGTATTCATCAATAATAAAATAATTCGGTACCATCAGCTACAAATATTGATCCGCATTTCTGAATTTAGCTTTCAAGAAAATACTACTCTAAAAATAATGGGGCGTTAGATGGGATGCTAGAACATGATTAGTTAACCACTAATCATGTTCTAGCATCATATCATTATATTTTTACTACTCACTTCTTAAAAGAGAGGCTGATCAACTGACTAACAGATATGTCATGTAGATAAAAAAAAATGTGTTGATGTACCTCCATTAAGAGGCCCCTATGCACTACATTTGGAGCGGACTTGGATTAAAAAAATAAGATCTTATTAACTATCAATTTGAAATATTTTAAGCGAATATTTGATTATATATTGAATGCATTATTAATACAACCATAGCAGTAATTTTCATAACTTTTACTCATGTGCTAATGGTAGTCCTGATCAAAACCGTGATCTTATAAAAAAGTGTTTTTAAATTATTTTCGTGTTGGCCATATTTTTCTTACTATTCTTGAAGTATCTTTTTAAACTGTATCTAGCCTATAATGCGAGACATCAATTTTTAAGTATTTTTTTTTATTTCCATAGCGAGTAAAAAGATGATGAGTCTTTATTTACTTTTGTCGCATGTTTTTTACCTAAGTATTTAATCACTTAAGATTCTGTCAACAGAATGGGGAGAGCAGAAGAGAAATCCTTTGCTGATTATTTAAAAAATCTTGTTAGGAAATGTTTGTAATATTACTTTTAACCTGAAGAGTGTTCATTTAACTTACACTTATCTTTACATTAATAGCCGATAAAATAATCACAAATCACTTCGTAACATTTTGCTTTTCGCCCAATGATAACGCTTTATTTTGAACACCAAATTATTCGACCAATGCTAACTGTTTATTTTGAATAGCATATTTTTGAATTTGTCGTTCGTCCAATCGGAATGGACATTTTTGCATATTCAAAATTGAAATTTCCTGGCTTAGAACTGAAGCATCGTAATCATATTGAGAGAACTTTATTTGAAAGTTTGCATCGCTACGAAGTTTTTTAAATAAGCAAATATACTGATTCGATTTTTCGAAGCTATAATTATAGGACTGGGAGCTGATCTGACAGATTTTGATTAGTGTCATTGATTCGATTATTGGAAGGAATGATTATATTTTGCATCCGGCCTTGAAAATCTTTTTAATTTCTTTTATGCATTAGGAATATTCTGATGACGGTATGGATATTTTATAGAACTATATTTTGACTTTTATTTCAAAATCTTCTACTACGAAAAATAATTGTTAGCAAACTTAAAAATTATTTCGAAAATTAAATAATTTACAATTTAAATACTGCAGGGCTGTCGATATATGCCTCGAGGTCGATTTCTGCTACTACGAAAAATGATTGTTAGCAAACTTAAACATTATTCCAAAAATTAAATAATTTACAATTTTAATACTGCAGGACAGGGCTGTAGGTATATGCCCCGGGATATATTTCTTTTACTTTTAGACTTTCTGGATTATTCAATAAATAGGTTTGTAATTTATTTTTCACGCCAGTAAATTTTCTAACCACTTAAAAATGCAACGAAAATCCCCCCGTCGAGGTCGAGGGGCTTACAGCTAGTCTATGCTAATTTGATGTTATTAATCAACAACAAATTGTGTTAGTTTTAATATACTTAAAAGCTGAAGCATGTTACACTTAACATTTTGAAATACAAAACACGGCGCATAAAATGCATTATACGTTCACCTCTTATTCACTAACTTTGAGCAATTTATACGCTTTTTATCATTGCATATTGAAACATCATTTTATTGACGAATAGCAGAAAACAATATCAATTTTTATTTAAGAATAATTAAAATACTATCGGTTAATTCAAAAAATTATCGGTTCCCAAAACTTAAATTTAATTTTTTTATCAACAATTATTTTATAATAAAATCACTTACTTAACGCATGTAAAACAAATTACAGTTAGCATTTTTTTAAAACATAATTTCCCCAGTTTTTTTCCAAGACTAACGTTCTATAATACGAAATAAATAATAATTGATTTGTGTAATTAAAAATGAACTATTCTAATTATTTCTATTTATAATTAGTTTGCTCTTTCGCAGATAATTTGCATGTCCTAATTAACAGAATGATAAAAAATAATTCTTGCATGAATGCATCTCTCTCGTTTTCTTTGTTACACGTGACTCAATGTACAGCATACCTATAAAGATAGAGCATTCTCTCATGGACGACCAAGCGACTTCTTGACGATGAAAAACGTGAAGATAGTGTCAAGTGGCTAGGCGAGAAGCCGCTGTAGCTTATTAGCGTCTGAATGTTTTGTTACTTACTCTATCCTTATAAAAGTTAATGAGCAAAGCTCTAATGATGCTTGCAAGCTTTTGCTTCGCAGTTTTCGGATTAATTTGAGCGAGCAATAAGACCGCTTGTGATAGAATTATTCAACACTAGACTATTACTCTCATTTTTGTTTTTGTATTCTTCATTTTTGATAGAATAACCAAAAGGGTGTCTTAATGGAATATATGAAATACTGATACATTTGTTTTGTTTAATTATTTGACGTTCGGATTTAAGTGTTTCTATTCTAACTGTAAAATAGACAAAACTAAAATGAATATTTTAATAAAATTATCAAATCGCGAACGTTATCAGCTAACTGATAATGAAATAGTTAGTAGAACTATAGCGGTAGTATTTGTCACAACTAGAGCCTCCAATGTCGCCAACTCGTCCAACTTTCTGATCCCCTTATCCAGACATTGTGATAGTATTAATCTCGGAATTTTGGAATTGAGGACAAGAAGTGCGAAATTCTCAAAAAAAATGTTGAAAATGGGCAACCAGACAAAATTTTTGAATTTCGCGTGAGCTTAAAAAAATGTCACGTATTTTTTACTTTCAGGAATCCCGTAAATTTTGTGGTTATCAAAATCAGTCAGCGAGTATTTTTTTTTCAAAAATCCTCGCGAGAGCTAAAAAAAATTAATTGGATGAAAATTTTGGTTTCTCTATTTTTAAGCAATATTGCTTAACAATAGAGAAACCAAAAAAGCTGTTATTGTTCTTGTTCATAACATTTTGTACACAATTTATTTGAAAAATGGTGGTCTCATAAATCGACTAAAAATAGTAAAAAAATATTAACATCAATTTATTGGGATGCGTTTGAGAATTCATTCGAGACTAATCTTTTTATACGGAAACACTTCCACAACGCCTCGCTTGAAAGCTAAAGTGCACTTTAAACAATAAAATCAACCATGATGATATTTATAACTTCAAAACTTGCTTGAACTTGATACTTTGTTTGAATGCTAAAATTATTAAGTATGTTTTATTTATTTGTCAGTAAAACACAATCAAATAAAATCTTTATTTAAGTAATTAATATGAAATATTTATTTTAACAATGCAAATTATGACTGTATTGTATACGTAAATTTGATTCAAGTGATAAAGATAATTAATTTGCACAAATCAATTATTATTCCATGAGAAAGTAAACAACCATTTTTTTTTTAATTTTCTATATTAAAAAATATATTTCATTATATGATTAATTTACTAATATATTTTCACTTTCATATTGATGTTAGTGTTCATGATATTATTCTCGAACGAAAAAATTATGGCTGTTTTGTGATTGTATTATTAGATAGAAAATAATCATCTCTAATCTTTTTTAAATATTGAAAAATTACTAATATTGCTTATCAGAAGAAAATCTGTAGATATAAGATTGCGAATGAAACACTGATTATAAAAATTTTGATATATATATCTTATAACAATTTTGTTCATTATATCTCTTTCTTGAAAGCGTAAATGAATTATATTTTATTGGGTTTGCAAAAAATATAAAAGTGGTAAGTGAGTTTGATTATCTATAAGAAGTGTAAGGTTTTTTTAATATATAGTTAAATTAAATGGAGCTATGTTTTCTTTTACTAAATTTCAAGAAAATAGTGGTTGTTAAGAATTTAACATTTATCTATGCTAGTAACCAGTTTCTCATTATATTGGTGATTATTATACATCTTGGTACGGTTTATTTGTAAAGTTAACTCGTGATGTTGATATTTATTAATTCGTGTATGTGTATTCAATGCACACCATTTGCATTAGTAGTAGAGGTAGTAAATTTCAGAATCAGTGCTTGTTACAATAAGTTGATAGTTTCAAAAAGAAATATATGCTACTGTCTTCTTTATTATAATGACGTTCAAACGACTAAATGACTATTCAATCAATTTATTTATTACAGGGAACGATGCGTATCAAATACGGTAAGCTTTTGCTTATTCTTTTTTTACTGTCACCTTGAAGTATCTGCTTCAAGAGTGAATACAAGAGATGACGAAGATATTGAATGGTGAAAAACTACATTTTTTATCAAATATATGTACGATCTTTTATGGATTGTAATGCTGACGGAATAGGGGATTTGAAAGGTTTGATTTTTATACTTAATATTTAAGTTGTTAAAACTAAGTTAATGCATTTGTAATTTGCTGACATATACTATAATATAATCAGTTCAGCAGTTAGAAAAAACAATTAATTAATTATAAAAAAATCTTAAGATTTATCAGATTTGCATCTATTCATGCAAGCTTAATTTATTTAACGATTTAAATGGTATTTGAATTGTAGTAAGCTAGTCAGCCTGCTTTAATGCGTTTTTGAGAGACTGTTCAATGAATGTTCAGATCTACTAATAGGTTTTGCGTAGTAGCTTTATTAACGTTAAACAATCATGTTTGGTTGTCAAAAAGTATGTGGACATATCTAATGCCTTGTATATATTATATATTTTGAACATGACGACAGCAATCACTGATTTTTTAACGCGACAGCTTTATTTCGAATATAAACGATAATTTTAGAAAGAAGCAATATAACCTTAAATTAAAAAGATACTTTTCTCAGCTTACAGTGCTAAGTGGAATGTTTCCATATTAGCAAGTGAACAATCGTACCCAAATAGATTTTTTTTTAAAAAAAATTACAGTTATTCGTTAAATACATATGACATTTAAATTTGTTTCAGGAATCGAGATGAAATTAAGCTACCTTAGTGACAGTTTAGATGTTACACGCTGTCTTTCGTCATTGTATGATTCGCCTATCTTCGATTTTGGCAACGACGTATCTGATTTTTACAAAATACACCCCGACTATGGATCAATGGATGACTTTGAAGGAAAAAGGTATAATTTCACGCTGCTTACATGCTATAATCCATGCTGTTTTATTAAAACAACTAAAACAGAAAGAACACACAAGAAAACGTGTCTTCTTTCCTCAGTGATATAAACTTACTTTTGTTGATAATTCAAAAAATAATGTAATCATTTGTACTAATTTCACTTTTATTGAATATAATTAGAACCGGTTTTGCTCACGAGGGCCCTAATCATATTTAATAAAAGTGGAATTAGTAAAACTGTAATTTTTTTAGCAGATGTATTGACCGTGAACAAACTTAACGTGATTTTATTGATATAACTTATTTATTGCAGAAGAAGAAATAATTTTGGATCTTAATCCAAATCACGTCAGCATTGAACATAAATGGTTTCAGCAGTCATTAAATGCATCCAGTCCTTATGCGAATTGGTTTATTTGGGCAGATGGCGAAATTGATTCTAGTGGTTTTCTTAAGCCTCCGAACAATTGGGTATGTTGATTATTTAATTTAAAAAAAAAATGATAACTTTGTTATACCACACTTGGTAATTTTAATCCCAGTTTTTTAGTGAGTTTTTTACAATATTAATTATTTACTACGTCGCTAATCATAATACTAAATAATATTTTCGTATATTTTATTTAGTTGAGTGTTTATGGTGAATCGGCTTGGGAGTACAGATCTAAACGCAATAAATTTTATTTAAACCAATTCTTAAAAGAAGAAGCCGACCTTAATTACAGAAATCCAGTTGTTGTGGAGGAAATTAAGGTATTAGTTTTCATATTTGCATTATTATTGGTGCCTTAAGTATAATACAATATATAACAAACAGATAGCGATGTATGTGCCCCCAAGAGGTGAGTTAAGCCAACTAGTAAAATGGAAAAACTTTTTTATTCGACTTTTAAGTACAATCAGGTCTTTACTTAGAGTTTTGGTGGATTGTATATTTTTATTTTACGGAGATAACACTATTGCAATGTGTATGAACTGAGGTCATTTTACTTTTACGATACTTTAACACGTCTTAAAGTAACGTAAAAGTAAAATGACCTCAGTTCATTTTTTTTTTAACCATGTCCGTTTCCAATGTGGAGCATATGGACTCCTAATGGAGTTTATCTCAACATAAGTGTTTCTACGAGAACTGCTTGTTACTCAGTTGCTCAACCTCTCTTTTCTAAAGAGAGAAGGGATAGAAGGATAGGGCTATGACAGGATTAGTGGTAAGTTAATCGCTCTCGATACGCTCTAAATCAAAAAACACTGTAAGAATATTAACGCGTTTATGACATATTTTTATTACAGTTGAGAAATCACGACAGCTGGAGAGTGTTGTAGAGATTTGGAGCTGGTCTGGCCGATGGATTCAATATGTTATTGATAATACTTCCCGGAGTAACATTGCCTTATATGGTGAGTTTTAAATATTATCATATGCGAGAAGAAAAGATTGATAAGGCTTCGCAAAAAGTCACTTATAAAAGTCTGTTAATTCATGGAGAATTTAGTAGAAACTTTTAGACTTCAATTTATGGCCATTTATTAAATTGCTTATTATGTTAAAACGTAAATATATTGAAAGTTCTTTTAGCTGAAGACAATATAAATCGAGTAAATTTAAATAAGCACCATCCATAATTATCTTGACTTTACAAATGTATGTAAAAATGTGATTAAAGCGAGTAATTTACATTATTTTTAGATTAAATTTGTTGATTTCAATCAAAAATTTTCATCTAATATCATGATATGTTCACCATGTAAAGTAGCATTGATTGAAAGTCTCTGTTCGCGTTATGAAAAAAATATTTTGTGAATTTCAGATTGGATAAACACTATTAGCTTAAAAGTGCAGGTAAAATTGTCTACATATACTTTTAGTCAATTTTTCTTTCAATATAGGTTTTGAATAATAAAAAAGTGAGCAATTTACTTACTCATTAAATGTCGAGATTCTCCGTAGGAATTCAATTTACTTTACATTATTAGTAGATATTGTAAAGAAATCTTTTTTTTAGGGTGACGAGATTGGGATGACTAACAACGTCAACATAACATGGGAAGAGTCTGTAGATCCACATGCTTGCAACAGCCCAAAAGATTATCGAGAGAAGTCCAGAGATCCAGCAAGGACACCTTTCCAATGGGACGTCACACAAAATGCAGGTATTTAAATACAATGTTGAATATTTTTTCAATTAGGGTAGAAAAATTTGAAACATGCGAAAAAATTCATGAAACATCTCGTACACTGTCAAAAAAATAAAATGTATTCTGGATTTCCTCGATATTAAAAAGGCTATGATAGTACTTTGGGTAAAATAAATAATTTGAAAAAAAAATAACAAAAAGTTTAGCAACCACAAGATAAATCGCACAGTGGCGAAACCTATGACTGTGTTCTGAAACGAGACTTCATAATTCACTAGAAAATGTAAGTGAAAATGAAACTTTGATTATGGAATCAATAGATTATGGAATGTTGAAAAAATACATAATATCAGGAATACATATTTTTTTCGCCTCTTACTAAATTTACACGATATGTCTACATATGGTTGCGGATTTTGATAGTAGCATAATTGGAATGAGGTTTTTTTTGCGCGATGAAATTCTGTTTCTTCTCTGGTGAGAAGTAGTTGTGAGTGAAAAGGGTGAGGGGAAAGATTTGACGATTTGTGTGTTTCTGAAATCGAGAAATTCATAATATATTGAACAAAGATGAATCGGTAGAAATGATAAACAACTCGATCGTAATGATGAGACAGCGCTCATGTTTACTATAGAAACGTCAAATGAAGACGAGACAACATAATGATTGGAAAATATTTTTTTTATTGTGCAGTTTTGAATTTCAGAGAAAATAACGCAATTTTTATTCAAGATGTTTCCAACAATCTAGAAATGAATAAGAAACAATCTTTAAATATAAAAAATGAGTCATGGAAGTTAGGCCTACCTCGATCCACAATACTTTAAGTGAAATCAATCTTTGTGAACAAGTAGAATATTTCTAACAGTGATAATATACAACTGATTAAAAAGAAATGGTATTGTTAAATAATTGAGATGTGGAATTTAAGATGGTTAGACTGATTTAGATTTTAAAATATTTAACATTATCTACTGTATTTTTTTTTATAAACTGACATTATAAACTTTTTTTTATAATTTATGGAAGTTTTATGATTAATATTTTTTTTATACAATTTCCCGTAGAAATGTTCTCGATGACTATACCCTTCGAATTTAAAGAATACTTTGACGAACGAATTTACTGTGTATATCAAAGGACGAATTCACTTTTTCCCCATAATAGTTCATTTTAGATACGACAATAATTTGCCTCAAGAAATTTTAAATATCTCAGATAATGGCAATTAATAAAGATTTTTTTTTATAAATTTTAATTTAGCACGAGGGTAATGTTTTTGCTTGTTATTTCAAAAATAGTCGTTGCATTTATTATGGGTAAACATAGTAATTTTGAATATTTGTAAGTCATATTGAAACGGTTATATTATACATGACCCAATATTAATTTATTGTATGCTTTACAGTTTTATAGCATGATGTTCTTTTGTAAATGTTTTTAGAATTTTTTTGTGAAAACAAATGTTTTTGCAGGTAGTTCAACAGCATGGCTACCTGTAAATTCTAATTATTTACAAATCAATACATTAAACGATGAAAGCATAGACTGTCCCTGCCATTTATATATGTTTGAATGGTGCAATGTGTTGAATTTAATTTCCGAAACACTTAGGTATGGCACACGTAAAACAGTAGCAATCAACGATGAAGTCTTTGCATTTGTAAGGTAAGTTTTACGAAAATCGATATTAATTTCTGAAAGAAAAAACGTGATTTACTTTACGCAATTTAAAATTGGACCTCAGAAAGAAAAACTGCTGCGCTTTACTGTGCTTACACCATAGTGCCAGAAAAGTTGGGTCGTAGTCACGCTCGTATTTAAAAAAAATACTGGTGTATAGAATAGCATTGTATAGACGTATGAACTAGTTCGTGTAATACCATGGTCTTAGTGGTGTCGTGGAAGGAATAAAAAAATAAAACTCTATTTTGTAGTTATTTACAATTTTGCTCCATAACTATGAACATTTTTTTTTGTGAAATGCATGGAAACGAAAACAATTTTTAACAATAAAAGAATTTTACGAAACCATATAAATTATTTCAAGCAATGACACAAATAAAAATATGATTATTAATACTTAAAAACGTAAGTCCAATAAACGAATATTACAAAAGTGAAGAGGAAGCAAACAATTTTTTTTATTCATTCAGTTTGAATTATAACGGAATTTATGTAAATTAATTTCTCTTCTTTTCTATATAGTTTTGATGATTCTTTATTAAAATGCAGGATTTCAAAATTTTAAGTGATTTCTTGGCTTAGATAATAAAGTATTCTGCCCCAATTTTCCCCTCGAGCAGTATATATGTATACTTTTATTTCTATTAACTGATTGTTTGTGGTCGCTAATTATAATTAAGTCTTTGAATGCCATTTTTAGTAACCTTCCACACTTAATTATTTTTTAATGTGACTTTATTTGTCTTGTAAATAATCAATTAAAGTCTCAACTATTCCTATTTTGCATATAAATCTTTTTCACACTTCTAATACCAATTGTTTGAGACACTCTTATTAAACTTTCTAGTTTTCTTTTTAAAATAACTCGATATCATTATATATTATCAGTTGAAAATGCTTGTGATGAGTGAAACCGATATTGATCTTAATGAATAGTTGTGGGATAAGTACAAAAGAGTTGATTTCATGATACAGGGATCAAAGCCGTTAGCTTTCATTCTGGAAATAGAACGGGTTTAAATCCCAGTACGAAGGGCATTTTTTCAATCGATTTCTCTTCAAAAGTATGGATGTTTATGATTTTTGAAAATTCCTCCTCACCATTCCAATTCTAAAATAATGAGAAGTGATTAACCAACCACTAGTTCTGCCCTAGTTTTATTCTTACTAAAATCTTCTACTCTCGTTGAGATAAGAGAGGTTTAGCAACTGAGTTACAAGCAGTTATCGCTGAAAAACTTCATAAGAAGGTTATAGGCTTCACATTGAGAGCAGAAATTGGATAAAAAACAACAAAATATTGTTTTTTTATAAATAAAGTATAGACAGTGAAAACCTTGAGAGTGATTGAAGAATTACTGTCGACACTCAATTTTCTTGTTAAAGCAACGTGGTTTCTTTTAATATTTATGATTCTTACATGCCTATTATCTCTGGTTCTTTCACTGATTTGTCTTTAATCATATTTTTTTGAAAGGGAATATAAAGATGGTTCGAAATTTTTATTTGTCATGAACATGGAAAACAAAGCGCGAGTAGAAAACTTAAAAGTCTTCGATGGAATATCTGACAAATTTTCAGCGGTCGTAGTAGATGGACGTTCAGATAAGAAATTTATGTAAGGATACTATTGGATTTGTATAAATTTATGAAATGTCTATTGTAATAACTCAAGTTGTAAAATATATTTGAATACATATTAAAACTATATAAGTATTGATGTCTTTAAATAGTTTTCAACAAATGCTTCAAATAAACTTAAACTTTATTTGAATTACATTTTGATGATGAAACGAAAGTGTTTATATCTTCTATAAAGTTAAAAGTTACTATAAAGTTTTAAGCTATTTATTGGGTCTTTGGCGTGTCTCATTACTTATTTTTTTATTATAAAAAGTTACACGTTGAAAATAGGATTGAGAACCGGTAGGGTACAAAGTGACCCCAAAAAAATTTGCGTAATATTTGCATTGCATCGATTAAAGTATCATTGCGAATTACAATAAATGTCAACTAGATATTATTGGTATTTAGTAAACAGTCGAAATAATAAGAACTTTGAAACGCAAATGCAACCTATACTTAACCTATACCTAGGTACCCAAAGCTTAAAACAGCACAAATGTATTTATTATCTACCCATAATTAATTATGTTATTAGTTAAGATATATTTATATTTTTGTTTGTTTTAGGGACTATGTTAAAAAACAGTAAATTGAAACTGTTCAAAAACATTTTTTTATTTTTTCTATTTTTTACTGCTTGGGCACGCCTACACCTCCGAGAAATAATATTTGAAGGTTGTTGGCACTCGGACCTAAAAAGGTTCGCCATCCCTGTTCTATGATCTTGTTGAAAGAGGTTCCGACTTACTTACATAGCGGTGGAAAAATGACTGTAAATGTCTGTAATCCCGTTCTTTGTTAAATTAAATATATATAACCACAATTTTTACTACTTTGCAAGATGAAGAAAAAAAGTATTGAGAGTGATGCAAATTTAAAGACACTCATTGTTAAAAAATTGAAACAATGTAGACTTATCTATATATAAAAATGGTATTATACATATAGTATTTCTATAACATAGAATATTTTACGAAAGTACACTTTACAAATTACAATATAAAACAAAGTAAATTTTATTTTCTGTCACGAGAAAACAGTTAAATTATATTTTGTATTACCCTGAATCACACCATGACTTGTTTGTCGTTAAGAGGAACATTATCATAAAATGTGTGAATTATCATATGTATTCAGTGGCGGATTAAGCACATTGGAGGTCCCAAACGCGATAAATTTTTGAGGCCCTATTTTTCGAAAAATATAAAAATAGCAGTAAATTCCAAGACAAAAAGTAAATATATAAAAATCGGAACAAAAAGTGTATGGATTATAATGTATAAGCTATTTTTGAGGCCCCTAAAATACGGAGGTCCCAAGCGCGCGCCTCATTTGCCTATAGGATTATCCGCCACTGCATGTATTCATTACATTACAGCTCTTTGGATTCTTTTTGCCATGAAGTCATTAGTCAATTAAATTAAAGTAATGGAAATAAGAAGCAATAATTTTGTAAAACAAGTTAAAAAATGTAGATACATCATATACAAGTAAACATGTATTACTGCGAATAGACGAGAAGATTCTTAAAAAAATGATTTGATAAAATTGACAGTATTTATAGATACATAGATACTTAAAAAGAATAAATTAATAACAGTCATTAATGATAAATATTATCATAGGCGATGATGTAGTTAGATTATCAATATGTTCATTATAAATGAATACGAACGCATCAATTTCTATTCAGTTAAGGAATATCAAGTTATCCGACAGGTAAGCCGTTTTAAACTATTCTATTAAAATGAATTGGGATTACCATGGATTATCTTAAATATTTATAATGTATTATCAGTTGCATATTCTTCTTTGAGCAATTAAGCTTTAGTAAATATTGAATCAGTTCAGTTTTTTTAATAAAGTAAAAAAATAGTGTTACTAATCCATATTGCGTTGATGAAAATAAAATTTATTTTATTTGATGTATAAAAACAAACACATAAATATAAGTATTGATAGACACGTCTGAGTATAGCCCTAGTTATAAATATTGTAAGCAACAATAGATATGTAAAAAAAATATATAAAACGATACTGATCTTTGTAGTTTATTTGTCTTTATTTTGCATTTTTAAACTTTTTTATATTCTAAATTATAATCCGGGTATTGTTTTGCTGTGATTGTTTTTTAATGAATATAATATTCAAATTATTCAATTTTTGCTATTTAGTACATTTAAACAATATTTTATTTATTCAGTGACATTCCTAGGCATTGTGCCGCCCTTAGGCAGAGTTTTTTTAAGTGAATTTTTTCTAGGAATATATAATACATACATATATACAAATATAGAAGTTTGAATTCTTTATTATTTAACGAAGTCATTAAAAATTACTCGCGACTGGTGTTTTGCTTAAATTTGTGTCTTAAGAGCTTTAAAGTGTCATATTTTAAGGGAACAAATTAAATGGTCAGAATTTAATCATTTTTTGGTCGGAATAAAAATATTATACGGTCAGAATATTTAATAAAAAAATTGGTTAGGTTTTTTTAAAATTTCATTTAAATTATGACTCCTTATTCTGACCGATATATTATGACGATTTAAAATAAATTCTGACCAATGTAATATTAATTCTGACCGGAAAAATACTAGCCATATTTAACTTTTTCGCTGCCGTAGATAATTAATAGTAATTACCTAGCAGGCCGGCTATTAATTGTAACTATTAATTTAATTGGTTATTGACGAGATAACTCGTCTTTGGCCTGTTGAGCACAAAAAAATACGAGATATCTCGTCTGTGGCAACCATCGGGTTAAGACGATTTTCGCAATTAAGTTGAGTATTGTATAACCATTAGTCATAACATTATTCCCACTGAAAATGTATTTACGTAATGTAATGAAGATATCACGGGACCTCTTTGTATTAAATGATATTGCGTTAGTAAAAAAATATTCATATTTAAAAATATGTTATAGCACATAAATATATAAAAATATAACTTACATCGCTTTTAATCCGGTGTTATCTTTCCGGAAACACTTGTTCCGATCAATGATAAATATTTGTTTATCAAAATATAAATTGTGATCAATCAAGTGATCAAATAATGAATTCTTAATATACGTGTTTTTGTTTTTGATTTTTGATATATAGATTTTTTTTTTCATTATTTTATGTATTTTTTAGACGATAGAATGTGCCATAAAAATATATGACTTTTTTCCAAAACACGATTTTTTAGAATGTATACGTAAAAAAGGCAACGCATTCCGTTATTAAAATGATGGAAAAGCTGTTTTCTATATATTATACAATGTATCATTATTTTTTACGTTGGAATTTTTGTTACCAAATTGTCTAATAGAAATAAATTTGAAATGCCTTACTTTCTTTAAAAATACATGAACACATTCCTATTTGTACTTTATGACTCTCTGACAAAATGTGCTTGTTTTGTAGAAAAAATATGGTGTTTTTTCCATCAATTTTTAAAGGTAAAAAGGGGAGGGGTGAGGAGTGGCAAAACCTCTTGCTATGCCACTGGTTATTTTACTCGTTTACGGATATACTATGTATTGTAGTTATTTTAGCATATTCAACTCATTTTAAACTTTTAAGACCTGACGTTAACTTCCTTTTGCACACATATATAACATTACATAATTTTAAGTAAGTCATTCATCTTTTTTTGTCACAAGGTTATTTGCCGACCGAAAAAAAATATTACTTATCTACTCCTTTTTTATAAATTTTGTTCAAAATATGTGTAAAATTTGAATCGTTCAAATTATGTACATTCACACAAGTTTTTTCACAAACGACCCGGGTTTTGCCTTTCGGCATCTTCAGGCGTTCAAGTGCACGGATGAACTCAGTTAAAGTGAATGTACATAATTTAAACGATTCAAATTTAATGTTGAAGTTCCACTTCAGTCGACATCTTAAATTAGAAAATATATGTGTATAAACTATTTAATATACTAATAAAAATTGTGTGTTCAATTTAGTTTTTGAATTTGATTCTCGTGACCCAAATGTGTGTCAAGGAATGAATAAATTGTTGAAATACCAATTGAAAATGTAGCACTCGATTGTTCTATTTTAAGGAGTCAGTCAGTATGGGCGTCGTCAATTGGAGTGTAGTGGCGATTGCACTTTTAGCGAGTGCACACATTGTCAACTGCAGGCCAGAAGATAGTCGTCATGAAATGGATGTGCCTGAGAAGGACTGGTGGGAGAAGACTATATTTTATCAGATCTACCCTAGATCTTTCAAAGACAGCGATGGTGACGGTGTTGGAGATTTGAAAGGTACAATAATAATTTTCCAAGTTTTCAAGTGCTGTCCAAGTACTGTTCTTTTAATAACAAAATACCGGTCATAAAGTACAAAACACTGGTACACAAAATTTTGAAGTACGATTCTTAAAAGAATGTTTGTTGAAAAAGCGTTGAATGTAAGAATGACATTTATCTATAGCCGGAATTATTCTATAATTACGATGTTTATTATTTCAATAAATTCATTTTATTTAAAAAAAAAAAATTGAACTATTTATTCTAGGGCTGGGTAGTTTTTTTTAAATGTTAAAATGTCTCATATGTTTTCTATATTAAGATAAGAAAGTTATATAAAACTTCATAAAACCTTATTGAAGGAAACTAAATTATAAACTCTACATATGTGAATATGAGTACTATTAATTTATGGACTTCATTTTATATTCGCTTCATAGAGTAAGATCTTTTAACATAAGCTACCAAGAAAATAGCACGTAAGCTATTATCTGTATTTCCAGTTTCTACGTGAATAAATATGTGAATATTCGTAAGAGTATCTGTTTATCCATAAGAAATAGTCAATACTTATTTCTACAATTTATGTATGTATATCGACTGAGAAAAGGAAAAAGGACGTGACTCATAGTTTTTTCAAAACAGCTTTTTTCGATAATCACAGTCTATACAACTTTAAACAGTTCTATGAATAGGATGTAAGCTGAAAATGACTAAAAAAGAAAATCAGTATCTAAATTTAGTCTTTAAGTTTAAAAAAGTAGGCCTTGTAGAAATTGTGATCAAGAAAAAAGACTGAAAAAAGGGTTTCTTTGAAAAAAAAAATATCAGTCAATTCAAAACCAATTTATCAGTTTGCCTTTGGTCTAAAATCATCATAAAACGTTTTTTGTGTCTCCTGTATTTTTTTATGTGTGGGTTACGTCCTTTTTCTTTCCACAGTCGATATATTATTAAAAGCGCTAAAAATGTTTCGAAAAAAAAAATGTTTAGTTATAACAGTAAAGAAGATCAGATAAATATTACACGATACAGCACTGCTGATTAAATATTCGATAAAAACAATGTTTCACTATCTATCAAGATAAAGTTTATTTATATAGAAAAGTGTGACATAAAAACTTTATTTTGGAAACGATTAAAAATATTTAAACAGCTTCTGGTATATAAAAATGATTTTTATCAATGAGATTAATCAATCAAACGCCGCGACATTGAAAAGTGTCATGTAATATTTTGTCACATGTCTTATTGATCTAAAATAATATTAACACGTTAAATGGACCCGGTTGTAAAAATATTCAAACAACATTTTAATCAAAATATGTAAAGAAAATTGTCATTTGTAGAGACGATTATTTTTAAATTTTATCTATCTTCTTATTTCTGAATTCTTTTGTGTTGGAGTTTAATAACATTAAATTTGTAGTATTTAATTAAAAACTAAGTAAAGTAAACTGTTCATTTAATACAATTTTCAACATGTTTGATTAACATTCTTTGCTCAACATTTCCTTTTCATGTTGATATAACTATAGTACTTATTGTGTTTTATTATAAAAACTTTGATGCATTTTACTATTAGAATAATAATAATAAAAAAGAAATGTAGCTGAAACATAGATGCAATTTTTATGAGTTCATGAAAATCGTGAATCTTTATCATACATTTTGACTGTGGAAACGAAAAAGGGAGGTAACCCAAACATTTACAGGAGGCGTAAAAAACGTGTTTTGATGATTTTAGGTGTTATGCAAATTATGAATTATACACAACCTTAAAGTGCACGGAGACTTCTAAGCTGGTGTTTGATTAAAACAATCATATATTAATTAAAGAAATTGTCTAGGAAAAACTTTTATTTCGGTCTTTTTTCTTGATTTTAATTTTTTACAAGATCATTTTTTTTAAAACTTAAAAGCTTAATTTAAATACTAATTCGCCATTTGCGGCTTGCATCCTTTTGATAGAATGTATATTAAGTTTGATACATTGTGATTATCGAAAAAAACTGTGGGTTACGTCCTTTTTCCTTTCCACAGTCAATATGTACATACTTAAAAATAATAAAACACCTTTTTTGTACTTTTTTCACAATTTTCATGACAAGTATTTTCAACTGATAAGCTTTATATTTTTCTATAAACAATACCTTTCTACCGACCATTTATTTACATTTAATACCTTAAAAGCTCGTTTATATTATTTACTTTATTACTTATTATATATATAATACCTTATTTATTATTACTTTTTGTAAATATCATGAATAAAATCGATAAAATAACTGCTAATTGAATTTATATTCAAACGTTACATGATTATTGATTTTATTTTAGGAATCATCAGTAAATTAGACCACCTGAAGGATGCTGGCATTGGTGCGACTTGGTTGTCACCGATTTTCCGGTCACCAATGAAAGATTTTGGTTATGATATATCTGATTTTTATAGTATTCAAGAAGAGTATGGAACAATGGATGACTTCAAAACTTTAGTTGCCAAGACCAAAGAACTAGGTAAGTTATTTTTCTACTAATATGTTATGTGTTATACATCAAACATACAGTAGTTTATAATTAATACATTCAAAGCTTTTGGCATTTTTACATTATTCAATTTACGAAACGAATAATTTAGAAAACTATTACAACAGTGTCGTACATTTTGAGTGTCAAACAAAAACGTTAAAATTAGATTTTTCAATCGGCTTACAGATTTACTTTTAAATTTTTTTTTAATTTTCTGAGTTCTTTCACATAAGTCCAATCTTAAAAAACGGAATGTATTTAACAAGAAAATCAAAATTAAGCGGTCAAATAAACAAATTTTGAGTAACAAAGTTTTATATCGGCAAAACAGAAAGGACACTGAACATCCGAGTCTTAGAACATATGGCAGCCTTTAGATTGAAAAAAGACACGTCTACTTTTGCTAATCACTTAATTTCGGAAGGACACGTGTTCAATCAGGAACAAGGGATAAAAATGTTACACCCAAATACGTACAGTCATAAGCTCTTTTTCCAAGAAATTTTAGAAATCAACAAAGCACAGCTGCAAAGTCTTCCGATTTTAAATGAAATATTAAACTTTCCCGCATCTCCACTTCTATACCCTATATAATCATAAAACCTTTGCCGACAAACAAATAATATAATTCTTGAAACTACTTACTACTCAAATCTGTTGGCATTCCCATGAGCTCATCCTTTTCGCCAGCAATGGCTTTGGACTCAGTGATGCATTTATATCTTATATAAACACGAAACTTTCATTTACTAAACGTCAGTTCAAGTTCATCCGTGCACTTGAATGCCTGAAGATGCCGAAAGGCGAAACCCGGGTCGTTAGTGACAAAATATGTGAGAATGTACATAGTTTGAACGATTCAAATTTAACAAACCTATATCTAATCCTCGAAAAACATTGTTTATTGAGCTGCTTCATTTGATTTTTATATTTATCATCTATGTATATTAAATTAGATATACTATTAATTGTGTGAATATTTTAAAATAAATAAATATATAATCTTCTATTTATAATGCTTAGTTGTTGGAAAATGCCAACATGTCTTTTAAATGTTAATTTATACGTTATTTTATTATTGAGTCAAAATGGATTTTTGATTCGACCATTTCGTGTCGTTAGTTTCAGTGCAGTGCTTACTGGGTCAAATATCAGGACATGCAGTATTGATCAATGATTATTCAATTGATTAATGTATACGTGTGCGAAAGCATGCTCTGCTGATTTAAATTATTTTCCATCCATTCGATCTGAAAAGCGAGACTTAGCGAAGGCGATATGCTTACAACTTGTCTTTTCCAGACCATTCTTTGTGAATAGTATGATTTAAGCAACTGAGTAAAAGAAAGATAATTTTGAAAACATTTGCTGGGATATTTTTTATTAGGAGTCTATATGATGAGAAATAAATAAAATCTACATCTGCTACGACGCAATATTTTGTTTCGTCTAATCAAAGAAATAAAACGAAATAATGTTTAGTCTTGAAACTAATAAATTTTATCTGTTACACTGATTTTATTTTAAGCCGATAACATTTGTCAACCGAGAGGTAATCAAAAAGATCTTTGTGTATATTAAAATACAGGTAGATTTGATTAAAATATTGACGTTTTTAAATCTGATCAGCATTAAAATAGCAAAACCTGAGTCATTCGGTAAGCAACCAAGTGATATTTACAGTTGTGATTGAAATATAAGAATGATAGAAGGATTAAAAGGAATTATCAATTGATAAGAACTATGAGAAATGATAAAATATTTCGCATATGCTATAAATTGACTTTAATCTTTAAAGTGTTGTTGTTGGATTTAAGATGACTTGTTGGATTAAACGAAGAGTTATTAAAGATAATACGTAAATTTTTTTCGATATAATGTTTATGATTATTATTGCCGGAGAGATAACAATTTTATGATATATATCATTTATAAACATGATATTCTAATACCATCACTCTTCTCCATAAAGAAGATAACAATGAATAACAAATTTTATCTGTAAACAATCACTGATAACGTAGTAAAATTATATTAAAATTTCACTTCGACTATAAAAATGTTCGTTAAGACCAGTTAAATCTAATACAACTATTAGGGTGTTCACTGTCAATACTTTGTGGAAAGGCATTATATTAATAAAAACACAATTTTCCTTTTTACTTAATTCCACTTTATTAAATAGGTCAGGACCGGTTTCGCTTATTGCGAGCGAATTTCAATGCTCGCAATGAGCGATACCGGTCCTGACCTATTTAATAAAGTGGAATAAAGTACAAAAGAACATTGTGTTTTTATTAATCTAATACAACTATATAATATTTTTTATTTTCCTACATTTTTTGAGAATAAGCTGTCGTAGTTTACAAAATGTTATTTTGTAAACAGTGCCAACTTCCCGATGCAGATCATATAGACTTCAAATAAAACTTACATCGACAGAATAATTTGAATGAAAACTGTTTGTTATTTAGTTCCTCTACATCTCTTATTTGAAGAGGGTAGGGATAAAAATAGTGATATCACTAGCATCTATGAATTTAAACACAAATCCAAAGTTCGATCAATAATGGAACTTGAACCCACAAGCACCATAATGGAATTCAACAACATTGTGCACTCGGCATAATATCCAAATTTATTTAATTGCTCTTATTAAAATTATCGTTTATTAATTCATACCGACATCAATCTTTTGGTGTGGTAAATTTTTAAAGTATTAAAATAAGGTAAATCGTTCGTGAAAATATTTCTTAAAATTTGATTGCGAATGTCCAATTAAAAATATTGAGATTTTATGATCTTAACAATTAATGCTTTTTTAAGCAATGTTATACAACAAATAACGTACCCAAAATAATTCGTCCTAATACATTATATGGAAGAAAGCATATAATAGATTGCAGTGAAGTTGATTTATTGAATTATTCATTTAATATATCATTGTACTGCTCCCGTTTCTGCTCATTGTTAAATAGATGAGCATTTAGATATGCATTACCAAACTTAATACCAAAATGACTAAAATGATTAGGAATTATTTTTTACGAAAACTAATAACTCAACAAAGAGAAAAAAAACAGACCATTCGCTATTAAATCATTTTATGAATTTATTTATCAACACCTTTATTTATCAATAAATAAAATACTCATTTGTATTTATTCCACTTGATCATGAGAACCGGATTCGCTCGGGAAGAGCATTATCAGCTTATAATAGAATAAAATATTTCAGTGATATTTACATAAAACAATGTAACATTTTAAATTATTATGGAAAAAAATCCCATTTTATTAATACATTCGAATTCAAAATTACTCATGAGCGAAAGCGGTCTTGATATTATTGAACAAAAGTGTATTTAATAAAAATGAGTATTTTATATTTTGAATATTATGCTTTTCCACCAAGGATTGACAGTGAAATAGTTATAACACCGTAATTAAATCTCGTTTTAAAAGTAATAGAATCTTATATAAGGAAAAAAACTTTGTTTCCCGGTAGAAAGATTTCAACGTCAAAACAAAAATAAAAATTAAAAAGATTTGATAATTAAAAAGTATTTATAGATCGTGCATAATTCGTTTAAGCACCCCCTTTTTGGAAACGGAAATGAAAATATTGAAAACGCTTCTTTTTGCAATCTAATTTAAAAATATCATTTATCTATGAATTAAACTTCAATTTCCTTGTTATGATAAAAAAATCCTTCATTTAAATGATTGACATATTGATATAGAATATTAATATTTTGTGTATATTGATATAATAGTTTACTTAAAACACGTAGCACCAAAATGCGTTTACTTAAATATTGAGTAAAAATAAGTAATCTTTAATGATCTCAATCAAATCGGTTATTATACACAAAAAAAATCATACTACTTTTTGATTTAGCGATATTCTAATTATTTTTTACACATATAACGATAAAGAAACATAATTGATTATCTTAATAAAAACAATAATCCTTTGTACTTCATTCCACTTTATTTAATATGTCAGGACCGGTTTCGCTCATTGCGAGCATTGTCAACTGATAAGAAATATAATTTAACAATGCTATTTATACAAAATTGAAAAGTTATACACAACAGTTGGCATTGAAAAGAAATTGCCAATTACATTAAAGTGATTCTAAAATAACACAAAATTAAAATGTTCAACACAACTAACATATAATTAAAAAGTCATCCCAGATTCATAAATTCAGAATGCGATTGAAAGTAATTACAAACATAATTAAAATTTGGGAAATTTTTGACAAAGTGATAAAATGTTACAATAATAAAGTGAATATGCTTAATGATATGAATATGCTTAATGATAGTTTTATGTTTTCCCCGCTTCCAAGTAGTTGGTGTGTTCATTCTTTTCAATGCCAACTGTTGTGTATAACTTTTCAATTTTGTATAAATAGCATTGTTAAATTATATTTCTTATCAGTTGACAATGCTCGCAATGAGCGAAACCGGTCCTGACATATTAAATAAAGTGGAATGAAGTACAAAGGATTATTGTTTTTATTAATATAATGCCTTTCCACCAAGTATTGACAGTGAACACCCTAAAAGTAATTGATTATCTGTTTGTCATTAGATTTTAATAAAGGTTACTTACTACACAAGTAAACATCATACAAGATTTATAATTGCACACGGAAAATATGTCAAACCAGAATTTTCATGTAAGATTTTTTGTCCTAATTCAATGTTCAGAGCTTGAAAATTTATTGCCCTCTTTGTTTCAATTTTGCGCTGCTTTGTAAAGTAGACTGGTTTTTCTCAATTGAGTTGAGTTAGATAAATGAATGCCAATTTCCTTAAATATATCTTCAATTTATAAACAGATTTGAATTTAAGAGTATGTATTTATTTTGTATATTGTTTCTCTTTTCCTTCCGTTTAACTAACATTTCGTACGAAGATTTTCATTAAATAAATGAATTTAAAAAAATGATATCTAAAATATGAAAAAAAATGACGCATCTTTCAAAAAGATTTTCCTCTGTGTTTTTTTTAAATTGAAAATAGTATTCTGATTGCAATGTTGAATATAATTATTCATATAAAACATCGCTTATACGATACAATTGTATTTGAAAAATGTTTAAGCATACCTAATAAATAAATTTGAATCGTTCAAATTATGTACATTCACACAAGCTTTGTCACTAACGACCCGGGTTTCGCATTTCTGCATCTTCAGGCGTTCAAGTGCACGAATGTACTTGAACTGACGATTAACAAATGTGTGTATCGTGTTTAAATAATAAATAAATCTATCACAAAGCTTAAATCCATTGCTGACGAAAAGGATTAACACATGGGAATGCCAACAGATTTGAACGGTGGATAATTTTAAGAATTTTATTCATTTTTGTTTGTCGGAGAAATTTTATGATTATATTTTCTCCCATATAGGGTTATAAGAGTGGGAAATTAAACAGATTTGCCTGCTCATTCAAAATCCGTGCACTTACACGCCTGACGATACCGAAAGGCGAAACCCGGGTCGTTAGTGATAAAACTTGTGTGAATTTAAATAATTTGAACGATTCAAATTTATTATTTAAATTTCATCGAGCACCTTCAGTCGAAATATTAAGCCTAATAAATATAATTCCTAAATAATTTTCCATTTATTTGAATTATGATTTTTTGTTACATTTAGAAAACCGGTTTAAGACGAGTTTTATAAAATATTGTATTTTTCAAAAGTAAGTTTTTGTATGAGCCCTAATTCAAATATTTCTTTCAGGAATCAAACTTATCCTAGATTTTGTTCCTAATCATTCAAGTGACCAGTGTGAATGGTTTATTAAGTCTCAAAATGCATCAAGCGAATTCGCAGATTGGTATATCTGGGAAGATGGCAAAAAGGATGATACTGGTAAGGATATTGGACCTCCAAACAATTGGGTAAGGCTTCGTATAGCTGGTGTTTATATTATAATTATTTTATTACTTTAATCAATTATTTGTCAATTAAATATGATAATTGGTGCATATAAATTGAAAAAAACTGTTTTATCTTATTAATCAGTAATTATTCACGGAAAAGTTAAAATCATTGAATCGACTTGGTTAAATTTATGTTAACATGGGTATATCTAAATCTCGAATTCAAAATGATAAATTAACATTTGGATAAGAATTATCAAAATGTAATTTATAACATTTATATTTTTATCATTTTATTTGCATTTTTATGGTAATGTTGAAATAGTAAAATAAGATTAGAAAAGAATTAAAAACAACCATAAATATCATAAAAAAATAGAAAAAATACACACCCATTCGGTGATATGTAAACTCGGAGTCAGCCATTTATGACGACGCATATAGAAAAAAGGGTCTTTACTTTAATTGAGGGAATAACATTAATAGATAGTTGTATGTATGTAATTGAAAAGCTTTATTAAATATTGCTAAAATAAAATCATTTCGATTGCGGAAAGAAAAAAGGACGTAACCCACACATCACAAATTTTACAGGAGACACAAAAAACGTTTTTTGATGATTTTGGGCCAAAGTCAAACTGATAAATATACACAACCTTGAAGTGCACGGATACTTCTAAAGTGGTGTTAAATTGACATAATCTAGTATTAATTAAAGAAATTGTCTAAGAAAAACTTTTATTTCCGTCTTTTTTCTTGGTTTTAATTTTTTAAAAGGTCATTTTTCTTCAAACTAAAAAGATAAATTTAGATACTAATTCGGAATTTGCAGCTTACATCCTTCCGATAGAACGTGTATCATGTTTGATACATTGTGATTATTGAAAAAAGTTGTTTTGAAAAAACTGTGGGTTACATCCTTTTTCCTTTCCACAGTCGATATGTAATCTCGCAGTCAGCCATTTATAACGAAGCATATAGAAAAAAAGTGTCTTTAATAAAAATAATAAAACATTTTTAGTACTTTTTCCACATAAAATTTATTAGATCAGGACCGGTTTCGCTCATGATGAGCATTGTCAACTGATAAGAAAAACAATAAAACAGTGATATTTATACAAATTTTAAGTGATAAAAACAAGGTATGACAAACAATTGGTATTACAACCTAGCAAAAGAATTGAAGTAAAATACAAGGAAAATAAAAAGTTGAAGACCACTTAGAAATGAAACTATTATGACAAAAACCAATTAGGTATGAATTATCATTACCAAAGTAAAAACCAACAATTAGTGTATATAATAAATAAATCTTAATGTCTGTCATCTAAATTGAGTTTGGAAAATCCAGTAGAGTTTAATCCAGCAAAGTTGATTCCTGCGAAAAGAATAAAGGCAATATCAATTCTTACAAAATAAAATCAAACTGAGAAAATTAAAATTCTAAAGAAATAAAACAGTAAAAAAAAGGAAATATAATAGGCTAGAATTATGTTAATGAAACGGATATAACAAGGGTGATGATGCAAATACAAGCTGTTCATTTAATAAATTAGAATCCGGCAAGAATTTATGTCTATTTATTTCTAAAATCTCTTGTTTATCAAGTTTTAAAGATTTATTGTTAACATGCAGGATTTTAAAGTTTTTAGAGATATCAAATGTATGCTTATTTAGGAACAAATGGTTCCCAAATGAAGATAATTCATTCCCTTTACGTGAGCAGGCTAGATGTTCTTTAAATCTGATATTAAAAGCTCTTCCCGTTTGACCAATATACCTGGCTCCACAAGAATCACAATCAATTAAATATATGCCACTTTGGTTAAGAATGTTGAGTTTATCTTTAGAATTTACTAAAATGCGTTGTAAGTTAAAAGAATTATAAAAAGTGACATTAAAAAGGTTTTTGTTGAATTTCCTTGAAATCTTTTCTGAAACACTACCCAAGTAGCTCAATTTCACCCATTGTTTCTCAACAGCTGGTGCATTAATCACCAAACTAGAGCTTACATTTAGCAAAGCTAGTTTTTTGTGTTTTTTAAATAAAAGACGATCTATTAAATCCGAATCATAACCATTATTCAACGCAATTTGTTTTATCGTATTTAACTCAAGATCATAACTAGCTTTAGTCATCGGAATCAACAAGAGACGATGAATAAAGCAATGAAAGGTTGCTAATTTATGCGAGATATGATGTCTGGAAGAATTGTTAATGATGTTATCGCTGTATGAATCTTTTCTAAATATACTGAAACAATGCCGATTATTAATAATCTCGATCGTTAAATCCAAAAAGTTTATTTTATTCAACCCCAACTCCATTGTAAATTGAATATGCGGGTTAACGTTATTTATAAGTTTTAAGAATTGATTAAGTTGTCTCTCTGTACCTCCCCAAAGTACTAAGATGTCATCTACGTATCTATACCAGTAAATGACATTTCTAAAGAGATCAAAATTACTGATTTTAGATTCTAAAAAATCCATGAAAAAATCAGCTAAAATAGGAGACAAAGGGCTACCCATTGCCAACCCATTCAACTGTTGGTAAATTTTATCATTGAATTTAAAGAAGTTTTGGTCAATACAACAATTGACAATAGATTTAATATCATTAACTAACAAGGGATTAAGATTTTTACTATCTATAAAGTCTAAAAAAGCTAACTTTAACTCAGGTAAAGTGTCTTTACTTTAATTAACTTTGATAGATAGTTGTATGTATGTATTTGAAAAGCTTTAGTACATATTGCTAAAATAAAATCATTTGTAATTGCTTATTCTGATGTTACATATTATAAACAATCGCTATAATCTGAATTGGCTTAATAAACTAAGCATGTTGACCACAATAGTGTTCCATTGAACTAAGTAATACTACGTAATTTAAGATTTATGTATTTGATTTAAATGTATGAACCAAATCTAACGTTGCTTAAAATCTGATATTTTACGCCACTGTAATGTTTTGATTCATGTTATTTTTCAGGTTAGTGTATTTCGAAAATCTGCATGGACATATAACGAGAAACGAAACCAATATTATTTGCATCAATTTGCTTTGCAACAACCAGATCTTAATTACCGGAATCCTGAAGTTGTCGAAGAAATGAAGGTGCTCAAGAATTTTATAAAAGTTGTTAACCGTTAATATATTGTCTTTAAAAAATGGTATTTTAAAATCTAATAAATATGAGCCGAGGTAATTTTTAATACATATATTGTTGATTTAAGCCAGTCGTGAGGAACCTGCGGTCTTTTGGCTTCTCTGGTACGGATTTTTGTCTTGATCGGTCAATTCTGCTAATTTTTGTAAATTCGTAAATTCCTGAGATTTTGCAAGCTGGTAATTGTGGCAAATCATTAAATTCTTGGGATTTCGGATGTCAAAATCTTTGGAAGACCTAAAAAAATATTAAAAAAAGGTATCACGTTGGTAATTTTGGGAAATCCGCAAATTTCTGGGCTTTAGAAATTTGTATTAAGTTGTTTCCAGTCAAAGATTTCCTAGTCAATTCCCTGTCAATGTTTACTGCGACCTTATGTTGAATAAAACAAATGAATGCGGCCTTTAGATAAGAAAAGGTTCCAACCTCTGATTTAAACGATGAATGAATGCTCAACGTTTTTAATCGTTTTGAAATTGGATATCATATATTGTATTATGATTCTGTGTATCTGTCTGTTTTTGCAACTATGCGTGAATTTTACGTTAAAAATTTGGCTTCTTATTTTCATCATTTAATATAATAATTTCTCATAAATAGTATAGGAATAAAAATATTGTTTTCTGAGAAAATACATTTTTCAATAAAAGTAACATTCATATACGTGTCACTTTAACTGAATGCAATGTTTAAATGAAGATAATCAGCCTAAGATTATCCTTTAAACTATTGACATATTATATGAGCTCTTGAGACGTGAAGTGAGCCGACTAGTAAAATAGTAAAAAAAGTCTTTTAAATACAGTTACGTCTTTACTTTTAGTAATTTAGTTTTAGTGGATTAAATATATTTATTTTACATATATAACACAATTGTAATGTGTATTAACTGAGATTACTTCACTTTTACGATACTTTAAGACGTGTAGAATATTACAATGCATCTAAGCTAATTTTTTTTTTAAATACCACTTGACTTACTTCCCCTCTAATGAGCCCATATATAATAATTTTAATTGTTAATAGCATGCTCCCAGATGTAAAACAGAATTGTTGAAAAACACAATATTAGATAAAACAACACAATCAAATATTTGTTCTAAATGTCAAATAAATTCTTCATATAAAGTTTTATTCCTCAAATTTAACTCTGGTCTCTTTTTGTCATCTTCTTTTTTTGACAGACTCGGCTCGGTTTCTATGTATTTCATTCTCGTTCCTAGTACTTGCGACTTTATGTGTGACCTTTGGCAATGCGTGTGAAGTTATTATTTGTATAAAAGGTTCTTTAAGACACTTAGTTGCCTGCTGCGGCCCAGTTAGTTAAAGCGTGCTTTACCGATCACGCTCGTCTGGGTTCGATTCCCGGTAAGATCGCAGTGAATTTGAGAATTATTCAATTCAAAATTGTGATCGAAGATTGGGTGTTTGTGATGTCAATTTACATTATTTCCTCTCCTTCCATCTTTCTGATCCTTTAATAACTGGGTTTGGCAATAGCGATTAGTTAACCACTAGTCCTGCCTTATCCTTCTATCCCTACTACTCCCTTTGAAAAAAGTGATGTTGAGTGACTGATTTACCAAAACAACGTGTAATGTCTACTAAAAAATGACTTTACATATTTACAGGGTTTAATTGTATCCTCATTTTTAGAATGTTCTTCGATTCTGGCTTGAAAAAGGTGCCGCAGGTTTCAGAGTCGATGCCATAAACCATTTGTTTGAGGTAGATAAAAAAGACTTCGAAGGAAAATTTCCGGATGAACCCCTTTCCGGAAACCCAGGGCAAGGAAAAGACGACTATGGCTACGTTGATCATATTTACACGAAAGATTTGGTTGAAACCCAGTGGATGGTGTACGAATGGAGAAAAGTTCTCGAAGAGTTTACTGCCAAAGATAATTTAACCAGGTACCTATACATATTTACTCATCTTTGAATTTCACCTGTGCAGTAAAACAATGATCGCTTTGCGTTTATTGATTTAACATGTTATTATAATGTTTAATTAATTTAATTGTTTTCATCTAGAGTTATGATGACTGAGGCATACACCGATTTAAAAAACACTATGGGGTATTACGGAAACGGAACAAGTGAAGGATCCCACATGCCTTTTAACTTTGGACTTATCGCTGATTTAAATGATAAGTCTACGGCCAAAGATTTCAAATTTATTACAGATAGGTGGCTGACTTATATGCCAATGGGAAAAACAGCAAACTGGGTGGTAAGTTAAGGGTATGTTTGACTTAAATAGGTTTTCTTTAACAGTGTCCTCTTCGAATTTTTAGCATATTGATCGATCCGGACTATTTACATACATTTTAAAAAATGAAGATTTTGATTGTTTGAATTGATTATTAAAAAATATATATATATATCTTTTTAAAATAATGTTCACTATCGTTGCAAAGTATATAGACTCCTGATAGAGATTACCACAAAAACAGATTTTTTACGAGGACTGTTGTTACACCGTAGCTCAGCCTCTTTTTGTTGTATATAATAAGAATAACACAGCACTATGACATGTCTACTGGTTAGTGAATCGCTGTTCCTCTTTTTTTAGATCGGTAATCACGACCAATCCAGAGTTGGTACTCGCTATGGAGTGGATAGAATCGATGGAATGAACATGATGGTACTCCTATTGCCAGGAGCTGGAGTTACTTACAATGTTAGTCATTTTTTGTTTGTGATTAAGAAGCTGTAGAAACATCAGTTTTATTCAATCAAATAACTCGTAAATAAACTAAAAATCATTACACGATTTACTGTGTGTGTAATGTGGAATTTACCAATATAATATGTTTGCCTTATAACAATGGAGTGCTGTCAAGTAAATGTTAATGCAATCAATGACATACGTTCAATGTTAACTTTTTACCTCTCTCTTACTCTTTTTACCAAGAGCGTCCAATTTAAATTGACTTTGAATCCCTATTTTGACAACACTCCAGCAATATATGTAGAAACTGTACTTAAATATTCAAATACTAAAATGCATGGATAAAATATAAATTGAATAACATAAAATATTTTAAAAAGGGTGAAGAAATTGGAATGGTTAACACAGATATCACGTGGGAAGATACAGTTGATCCCCAAGCTTGTAATACAGATGATCCCATAAACTACTGGAAGTCGTCCAGGGATCCCGCCAGAACACCATTCCAGTGGAACGCTAAGAAAAACGCAGGTTTGAATTTGATTTTTTGAAACTATCTGAGTCAAGGTGTCCGTTCACTTAAAACTAGCGAGATTCCTTATAAAAGTTAATCTGTTTCACTGTTGATATTAAAATTAACTCAGTTTTAACCAATTCAAATTAGCTAAAGTTTAAACCATTGTTTGAACCATTGTAGTAACGAAGGATAGTCTGTGAAAGAATGAAAAAAACTGTGTTGTTTTTGTTAGACTCTTCTGAATAATTCAAAGTGAAACAATAAATAACAAAATCGCAAGATTCAGTTTCCTATGATAACGATTTCTGACTTAGAGATATGTTATTGAATTAAAAACGTTTTCAATTTTTGACTATTATTCATTCGCAGGTTTCACAGATGGCGACAAAACTTGGTTGCCAGTTAATCCAAAATACTCGGAGAATAACCTTGAAGCACAAAAGGCTACGAACAGAAGTCATTTTAGAATTTACCAAAATTGTGCCTCTCTAAGAGACTTCCACACAATCAGCCATGGAAAACTTGAGTCTGTTGCATTTAACGATGGAATATTTGCTTTCGTCAGGTAAATAATTGATTTCAATATTCATGATCAATATTTTTACAATTGTCAGAGCCTAAAAATATCACGTTTTTTACCTTCATTAGAATTGTAAACAAATAATGTCGATCACTGAAATCTTATATATAAAAATGTTTGTTTGTTCGTACTTTATGCGTTGCCGCACCGCTCATCCGATTGCAATACAACTTTGACAATTTTTTTGCTTGCACTTGCACTTCCAGGAAGGTTATAGGGATAGTAAAATTAACTTACAGTAGGTCTTATTCTTATACATAAAAATCAAAGTTTGTATGTCTGCCATACATTTCATTTTGACAACGTATGCTTGCACTTGCGCGAAAGTTATAGTACAATTAACTGAAAGTAGGTGGCGCGTGTGTTGTACCATAGGCAATCGTCAAACAGACAGAAAAAGAAAACATGCACTTCAATAAACACAATTAAAACACCAACACTTTCTTTCTTTGAGTGGCATTGCAACGCTTGCCGGGAACTAGCTAGTATCTTATATTAAAATAAGGTCAATGTAATAATAAAACATAATCAAGAAAATTACCTCCTAGATGCATTGCTGTTACATCATTTATGATAACAAGTCAACACCAAACATTTAAAAAAAATGTCTTATGTTTTAATTAAGTTTTTTTTAATTTGAGATGTTTAACCAAGTAAAATAGTTAAGTTATGTGAAGTATATGCGTATAAAGCTTTATTATAGTATGTTAATTCTAATATGACTATCTATTAAATCAAATTCTTATAAAACTAGATTCTTTGACATTTTTGGTATACTAAGAATAAGTTCTTCTTAGTCGATCCCAACTCAATCAACAATGATGTTTTGATTCAATAACAATAATTGGTTTACATCATTTATCAAACTTGATAATTGTGCTGAACACGGAGAAATAATATCAGGCAGTAGCTAACCATCCTTTTAGAGAGAATAACGACAGAAGGGTGGTTGGGTGGCGTTAGGACAAGACGAGTTAGCTAATCGATTTGTCTACAATGAAGTTAATGTTTCAAAATACGTTATTTAATGCTTCGTAACGTTTAATATTATATGTTTGCGGTAAAAAGATCAGAGTTACACTAACCATGTTGAAACCACCCTCTTTTACCGCAATAAAATTATTAATTAATATTTGAAAGTTAATGTAATGTTTATAAGTTTTTTACGCATTATTTGTTTTTGAAATAGGGCTAAATTTATCATAAACTGATTTTAATTAATACAAAATATCTTGGATACACAAACGAAAAGTAATGAGCGTTTGCGCATCACAAACATTTATTGAATTGCTAAAAAAAGTAAAATATAAATAAAATATCGTTAAGAATCATTTCTGTTCAGTGTTTGAAATATCTATTAAGTTGGAATCGTTACATTTTGTTTTATTAAATTGTGTTTTTGTTTAGAACGTTGGCAGAGCATGACTCATACGTGATTGTCATAAATCTGGTAGACCAAAAAGATGAAATTGACTTGAACTACTTTAGCAATATTGCTGAGGAATTGACTGTTGTTGAAAGAAGTATCAATTCAAAAAAAAATATTGAGTAAGTATTCATCATTCTATGTTTAAAATGATTGGATTTTTTAAAGCAGAATAAAGTATTTTTGTTTATAAACTCCTATAGCGTTTATGAACGATTATTATCAACAATCAATTTTTTCTATGATTAATTTTAAGATGTTATAAAAAACATTCAACAATTTTCCCTGCGTATTGAAAAATCGTTTTAATTCAAAATGTGATTCAAATCATAAGATATATATGTTGTAGGCAAGTTTGCAAATTATTCTAAATTTCAAATTATTTATGATGATCATTTAAATGAATAATTTTACTTATTAATATAGTGTGCTTGATCTTAAGTTCAATGATAATGATTACAACATTCAAATTTTGTAGACACTTATTTATTGTCGCTAACAACCCGCGTTTCGCATTTCTGTAAATTAAAGCACTGTACTTACACAGATGAACACGAAACGAAAAATGCAGTTCGAGTTTATCCGCTTAACGAAGTGTACAAAATAAAACAAATTATATTAAATTGGGATGTTATTCCATGTACTAATAAGTATTTTTTTTTATTTCCTAGTGATAAAATACCGTCAAAAACATTGAAGTTAGATGCATTTGAATCAGTTGTACTGAAATCCCCTTACAATGGAGCAGCTCAACTCGCCTCAGGATTTTTGCTGATGATTGCTTGTCTTCTTGTGAAATTTATTTAAGCTCTAAATAAAAAATGAATTTATCATATCCATCTGTTTTACTACAATTGTATTTTAAAAATATGTTTGTAAAACAAAATTTTACCAATTAAAGTTGATTTTAAGAACATAATTAAAAGAATACATTGTTGTTTACTTTTTGCTCCTCTATAACACTTTGCTTATACTTGATATACTTCAATGCAGACTGTTTGGGACACACAGCTGTACTCGATTGAAACAAAATGCCACTTGTTCAACGCTTGCATTCTGCCAGTGCTGCTTTACGGTTGGGAATCATGGCACCTGACGAAGTTTCGAGAACAGATGCTTGCGTCGGATAATTGGGGTGAGGTGGTTTGATTTTGTGAGGGATTCCGAGATAAAGGAACGTACAAGACAGCGCTTGTCTCGTCAGTGGTTATGGAGAGACATTGGAACTCGCTGGATCACGGACGTCCGTCGGGTACTATCCATAGGATGTACTCGGCGGAACTGAGGGATGCTGGCATGTCATGGTAGGAAGCAAAGCTATTGGCGGGAGACAGGGAAACATGGAGGTACAACGTGGTGGCCATATGCTCTACATAGGGAGCGAATATGGTCAAAGAAGAAGAAAAAGAATAACACGATAGGTGATGTCAATTTTTGTACATACATAGTTAAAAAGTTATAAATATGCATTTGGGGTAAAATAAAACACGTCTTTCAGGTGTAAGTGTTCATCTGAAAGTACTGTGCCTAAAATATTGTTTGTAAACTGCGTTTTGGTCGACCCAAAATATGATATATATAATAAAGAATGTTATTTTAATGTCGAACTTTGTCAATTGATATTGAAAGAACGGAGACATGTCTAGAAGATAGTTATGTTAATGGATATTGTTGAAATCTGGTCTAATATAGAAATATGTCACGAGAAAAGGCTTTTTTGAGAAAATTTTCCAAATAGCACGTAACCACGTCAACAATTTTTTTGATCAACTAAGTATTTTATACGCACGTTTAAACGCAAGTATTTTAAGTAAAAAATATCTGTTATCGTATTATACTTTTACATAACGAACAATTATTGTAATTTTTTTATTCACAGACAAAAATCAATTTTGAAAACACAAAAATACAAGTTTTCAATTCGAATCCATAAACTATAAATTACCAATTGCATACTACACAAACGAAGCATTCAAAAATAATACTTTTTTAAGATTAAATAAAATTCTCACGCACAACAAACTACTTAAATGCTTTTTGAATTTCAGATATAAACGGTCAATTAGATAAGAAGTTTGAATCGATCAAATTTTGTACATTCACACAAGTTTTGTCACTAACGAATGTACACAATTAAAAAAAATAGGTTTAATGTTAAAATGCCAACAAATACATCTAGTTATAATCTTAATAAAGCTGAGAAGTGTTTACCAATGTGAAAAAAATATTTAAAACATGTTTCATAAATAATGTTATAACATCATAAATTGTAATAATTAATACATTACGTCGTTAATACGTAAGATTAATTTAAACGTAATTTTTATATTTAATAACGAGCTTTTTTTATTCAACATAATAGTTATGTAGGGTAATTGTTTCATTTTAATTAAAATTTTCCATAACATATAACATTTTTTAAATAACATGCTCGACAAATATTTTTTAAAATCAGCCTTTTAAGCCACAGCATTTTTTTACGAAAGTCTTTCCGTTATTTTTTATTCGAACGAATTCGGTAAGGTAAGTGACCTATTTTATTTAATCCATTTAATTTCCACAGTTCGACAAACCTAGATTCAAAATATTTTTTTCTTACTAGGTCATATAGTAACCGAAATAAATTATTTTTATGGGAGTGAATTTGAAATGGATATTGCTAAAGTGGTCTGATGTTTTTGTATTGTTTTATTCAGTTGGCTGTGGTCGATTTAGTGATAAATATTGTACAACTGGTCATATAACACCAAGATTTTTAATCGATTTATAGAATTTTATCCGCATTATGTATTTATGTTTTTCACTAGAAAAATGAATTTCAGGTAATCAACTGACACTTTTTTTGACAATCAAGTAATATTTATTGAAATTAAATGGGTTTAACCCTTCCAAATTGAATCAAATCTAATCATTTTGTAATGTAAACTTCATTTGTAGTATCATTATTGTTTGTTTGTGTTATATACCCTCCTCCTTTACTTCCCGTTTTTATTTGTATAATATATCATGTTTGAATATTAAACTTAAAATGATTTGTACTTAAACGAGCTTTGTGAAAGTAAGATTGTGTGAAGATGCCTCTGAAAGAGGCGAAACACTTGTCACAGTTAGTAGCACAAATACGTGGAATAATCCAAGTATTATTTTGTCGTAGTCTAATTATCAATTTCTTCATGAAATGGTGATTTTAAAGACAAAGGAAGTACGGTTATTTTAATCAAGTGATTAAAAAAATATATTTTTTTAAATTATATAATATTGAAATAAACATTATTTAGATATTAACATTAAATTAAATATATACTTAATTATAATGTTTCATCATAGCTTCTTTTTTAGACAACATGCAGATTTTGTCTTTCTATTAGGTAACAATATTGTTTAGGTAATACAAGGAGAGAGAAAAGGTTCACTAGGAGTGAATTAGGAGGCCATAACGAAACGCGATAGCCGACCGCGTAATTGCCTATCCGGAAACCCCCGTCACCACCACAACCTACATCACCCCATCTCAATAAACTGGAATTCACTTTTTCTGCTCGTTGATAGATGGCTCAAGACAGCAGTAGTCAATTAACAAATAAATATTGTATTTTGAGACGTACATGGCAAAAAAGACATAAATTATTTTCGTTATAATAAACAAGAATTTGTTTTTTTTTTTTTAAATATAAAATTTCTTTATCACTCAATATCCGCTCCCAATGTGGGGTATATGGCTTCCTAATTAAAGTATTTCAACAGAAGTTTTTTTTATACGAAAACTGTTTGTTACTCAGTCGCTCAACCTCACATTTTTTTTCAAACTGAGTAGTAGGGAAAAAAGGATAAGGTTAGAATATGACTAGTGGTCAACTAATCGCTATTGCTACACCCAGTTATTAAAGGATCAGAAGGATGGGAGGAAAGCAAATAATGTGAATTGACATCACAAACACCCACTTTTCGATAACAACTTTGAATTGAATAATTCTCAAATTCACTGTGATCTTACTGGGAATCGAAACCAGACGTGCGTGATCGGTAGAGCAAGCTCTAACCAACTGGGCCACAGCTGGCGACAAAAGACAAGTTTAAACTCCCCTTTTCCAAAGAGAGTATTATGGATAGAAAGATAAAGCTAAGAGGTTAACTAATCGCTCTCGCTACGCCCATTTATTGAAGGTCAGAAGGGTAGAAGGAAATTTTTAGATATCACAGACACCCATGACTTCAAACAGAAACCGATAAATCTATCGAAAAAATTTTGTTCGTACTGGGAATCGAACCCGAGTGATTCGTCACGGAAGCCAACAACGCTAACCGCTGCGCTATAGGACCCGACAAATATAACATATCGGCATCATATGTAGATGTCGATATTTTTTTCTGTATGGTTGTGTGGTAAAGGGTTCGAGTATTTGAATGAAAATGTGATTTTTTAAATTGATGTATGCTCATCTCTGTTTTTCTGTTTTTTGCTTCTTTTCGATTCCTAAAAATTCCGTCATTATTATTTTACCTTTTCAAAACACAGATATTGAAACAGTAAATGCGTGAAGAATTTTGAGCGAGAACATTAACATTTACTAACTTTCATTGCAGTATATTTTGAGTCACTGAATTGGACACATTTATTATTCGGTTGTCTAATTTATTTATACAATTACATAACAATGAGTTAGTGATATTTTCATTTATTCTTATTATACATTGAACAGAAGACAATTAGTACTTTTTTAACATCAGCTGACAACATTAATCTGCTTTTACATAATTGTAAGGAGAGTGAACTGAAACTAGTTATTTATTTATAATATTTAAAAAATGGGTAATTATCCGACATTGAATATTTGCAGGTAACCAACAGGTTGACGCAGTTTTTTGATAGTTTTGTAGTATAAACGGTTAATTTTTTACAATTTGATAACATGCATGGCTGTCGATTTTGTTAAAGTACGCATATTTATTACTCGGAAACGGAAAAACCGGAAAAAATATCAACAAGCTATTTACTTTAGTAATGTAGCATTTTATATCACTTTGTTAAAAAAAATCAGATTTTTTTTGTAATTACCATCAGTCATCACTTAAAAATTTATTGATCTTTGATGATTTTTTCATTATATTTTAAAGGTGCTAAACATTTTAGCTATAGAGTCACTTATACTGACATTTGTAAATTCTTTTCATTGTCAATTATTGTTGTTTACACATTTTATTTCAATTATTTTTTGTATACATAGCACAGTTTATATATTTTTCTTATCAGTTGACAATGCTCGAAATGAGCGAAACTGGTATTCAAATGAGCATTTTACAAGTATTCAAATGAGCATTTTTATATTATTAAATATATGTTAATTATTATATGTAGAGCCAATGGCTACTAACTGCTGTCAGTAGGCGTTACTTTGCGGTGAAAGCGAGGCGACGGGGAAAAAGCTCGGGCGTAGTGTGCGTCGCGACGCGATGGGGACGCAAGGGACGTCGCGGCGCCATCGGAACTGAAGGAAACAAACATTATGTCGGTCGTATTTTACTCACACGCACTTCGATTGCACCTTCCCTGGCGTCTGTTTCTTTGCATAGGCAGCCTACGCTTCGAAACTTCTGTAGTATTTTTATGGTACGACATAATTCACTCGTTAAGATTGAAACTAGTTCTGAATAAATATTATCATTCTGTAAATACAGATATACAGATATGTAGGGTCATATGGCGCAGCGGTTAGCGTTGTGGGCTTCCGTGCTGGATCTAACGGGTTCGAGCCTTAATACGAACTGCATTTATCGACTTCTGTTCGAAGAGATGGATATTGATGATATCTAAAAACTCCCTTCCACCTTTTCCGATCCATTCATTAATGGGTGTAGAGAGAGTGATTAGTTTACCACTAGTCTTGTCCTAGACTTTTCTTTCTATACCTGCAACTCTTTTTGAAAAAGAAAGGTTGAGCGACTGAGTAACAAACAGTTATCGTAGAAAAAGTTCTGTTGAAATACCGATATTAGGGGGGCACATTGGGAGCGGACATGGATAAAAAATTCATATATAAGCATTTCTTTTTATTTAATGAATAATCGTTAGAAAAAAACGATAAATGAAACATTTTATACAGCTTAATCCACAGTCTGTAATGTTTAAAATTTTCAGTTAATATTTTCAACTAACTAAACGAAAAAAGCTTCGAGTCAGAGAGTTAAAAAGAATTTATTTAAAATTGAAAGATTCTATTCTGTTAAACTATAGTTTGGAAATATTAAATATAACTTAATATTTGGAGTTTAAATATTTTGTACAGCGATTTTTTTATATAAATAAAAGCTCTCATTTAAGACAAACTAAAATTATGAATTAATTTTCTTAATTAAAGAATAATAGTGCTAGTTAATAAACATTAAATTAAAAGCTTTGATCCTCGGTAGATTGGCAGTTCAAAAATGAATGCAAACAAGTTTACAGTTTTCAGTCTGCATTTGATTAAAACGTCAAGAGCGGCTCCGCTTAGAGATTGAGCATTTTCAGCTGATAAGCAAAACGGGTTCAGATGATTTAAGTAAATGTAGAATATGTTTTAACTAAGACAGACACAAATAAATAAAAATAAATTCGTGGCCTATATTCAAATAAATTGTTTTTTAAAAAATTGATCGAAAGAATGAATGATAATAATATGACTAATATCACGTTTTTTTTCAAAATATAACCAGATTAATTGAAGATTAAATAAAAATAATAAAACATTTTTATTATAATGCCATTCCACCAAGTTTTGACAGTGAACACCTTAAAAGTGATGAAGATTAAATATTTGAATTATCCAAAAACGATTCTAACATATTTAGACAAATTATTTACTCAATTGTTTTCATTCTTTAAAAACATATATGTTTACAAAGTGAAACCAGTTATTGAAATTTTTAATACCTTTTCACCAACGATCATCGGGTGTAGAACAAGAAGAACTCACCTGAAAAATAGAAAATAAAAAAAGATTAACTACTTTCCATGATTCACAACAAATAACATTTTATATGGATTTATGACATTGTATCGAGAAATTGAAGTTCCATATTAAAATATGTGTGACATTCTATAGTTGAGCGACACAAAAATTTCTCTAGAGATCATATGAGATTTTTACATTCGCAATGTTTCTTTCTTTACGGTTCATTCCGAATGATTTAATAAATTATCGTCAAGTTGATTTGATGTGCCTTAAAAATTCCAAATGTCTTTTAAATTGTAAGTAATTAATTAATACATATAATTATGTTTTAATTTTTTTATAAGAAATGATAATAAGATAGAGTTAAACAAAAGGGAAAAACCTGCAAATTTGTAGAATTAAGATATCGAAATCAAAAATTTGGACATGTTTTTAGATAAATATATGTAAATGTTATGAATGTACATGGTTATGTTAAAATGTTATTTATCCTTACATCACTTGTAAATTTAGCTTAACATATACTTTGAACATGATTCCTTCCATAACAAATACGATAACTTTTAGAGATTTTTTCTGTTAAGAAAATACAAAATAAAACAAAAATTCAGCTCGAATTTCAGTGTGGTCGCTTTATGAAACCGAAATTTGAGATATGTTGGACGAATTCTCATTCATAGCTTAAAATAATTTCAAACGTCAGTTGCTTCCTTTTTGTTAAATTCAACTCAATTGAACTTAAAATAAGTAACACAGCAAGTGAAAGAAAAAATAGATAGATTTAAATTTAGTAACTGTTCACCATCTGTTTTTAATAAAATTAAGAATGTTTTTCAAAAGAAAGATTATTATTTAATATTCCAAACGCCCTCATTTCTACAAACAAATAAAAATAATTCATTTAATGTAATACTCTAATAGAATTTTGCTTTATTGAAATTCTTGTCTGTCTATTCGGTGGACTTCTCCCCACAGCCCAAGTTTATGAATATATTAGTCCCAATTCTCATTCGTATTTACAGATGTACTGTTGAAAATATTTTGAATCTTATATAAGTAAAAAACCTGTTTTGCATTTTAGTTAGTTTTCCTTTTTTAATATAATAAGATACTCAGTTGTCACGTTATCTTTCGAAATTCAATAAACATGACGTGGGTAATATTTAAATTTCACTGAACTGTGAAGCTAGACGTGACGCACTTTATATATTCCAACAAAACAATTACCGAATGAATCAAAAATAATATACAATTATTATGTTGTACGTATAAACTATTAAATATAACGGTGAATGACGTTTGAAAGCAAAACATTATGCAGACTTATCAATGGCTGGTTTGATCCACGTTCTGTATTAAATGTCACGAAGAATGCGAGTAATAGAAAAAAATGGTAGAAAACATAAAGAATTTTAATCGAAATTTCATGAAGTTTATCAACATACAACTACTAGTTTTGTCATAGTAGAAAAAAAACGTCGTCAGATACTGACTTTCTGTTTCGTACTACGACGTGACGTTAAAACTTTTGATGGAATTCAAATATTAAGTCTTAATTATTAATAATTAAAAAATTATTATTTCAACAGACACTACAAAAAAATTCTACACTGCCTTGTTTTTTCATCAGCTTCTTTCCTGCTTATCTCAAAGTTTTTATTTAGTAAGGTTCAAATACTTATGAATTGTCCTTGTTGGAAATAAATAACGTTCAAGTATGCTTTTCTGCGTATACAAGCTCCAAAATAAAATTGTTATTGTTTCAGAAAAATACACTAATAGGCATCGTTACATTATTAATTCAAGATACGTTGTACATCATTATCTACAATATGCTTAAAGTATTTTTCTAATAATTTATTGCCAAATTATACGTGCTTGAAACAGAATATACATACTTAGATTGTGAACTTCAGAACGAAAATAATAAATTTTGCAAGCTACCATTATTTAGCAAAAGCACCGTCCAATTAAAATCGTTTCCTATCTATTATTCAAATATGATTTTGCAACAGATCCTTCGTATAATTGCCATGGTAACATATAATGGCTTGTGTCCAGTGGCTTACTGTATATCAGACAAAAAGTTTGTAAAACGAATCCAGCAGTTCATATGTAAATTTAAAAAGCTCACATATGTTATTTAAGAAGAATACAATTAAGCAAGCAAACACGAAAAAATCAATAAATGCTTCGATTTGAATTTGCTTGACTGTATTTTAATATTTTTACTGAAGACGCTTGATAGAATTTTTATATCAAATTTGCTATCATGTTTTTAGCTGATAAAACTGATCGTTTATTGGATTTTTAAGTATCGATTTTAAAAATTGAGATACTTAAAAAAAAGCTTTGAGCTGTATTCTTATCTACTAAGCCTTATGTATTGAAATCAATGTACAAACTTGCTGACTAAACGGTTCTGTCACTGCCGTTTATTTTCGTCTGTCTTATATCCATCGCTCAGCAATTAATTGCCTAAAATAATGATTGAGCTAAAATGTTTGTTCAATTTGGGCTTAGTACATAATGCAAACAAAGATCTTCGTTATAATATATTGTTTTTTGATGAAGATATCATTGAGCAATAAAGTAATGGCCATTTTGAATGTTGTTAAATTCTTTGTCAATGTTTACATAAGGTTCTTTTGAAATGACAAAATGGAATTAATTGAAAACGTATTTAATTTTATTATAGAGTTTTAGGCTCAATTTATATTGGCATCGTTATACTTAATTTGATAGAACCATTATTTAAAATTGTATCTTCTTTTAAAGCAGGCATACTCAAGTTTTTTTTTATTCCGGGCCGCATTCCGATTTTTGCTTCTCTACGTGAGCTTCTCTGCGGTCCACCCCGCAACATATTTATAGTAAACTGTGAATATAGCACATACTATACTGCATATATATGTATTTATGTATGATGTACAATGACGTCGCGACTAGCGACTGATTTGACGTAAAATACAGTCACTAGTCGAGCCGGCACGCCAGTACTGCGGTTTTTGCATGTAAAATATTTGGTGACTATAATTATTTTGGGCCGCACATAAGAGCTTACTGGGCCGCAGGTTGAGTATGGCTGTTTTAAAGTATATTATTATTTATTATAATGATAATATATATTGACTAATACTATATAATATTAAATCACGTACAAGTTTTTTTAAAGTATATTTACTAAATTATTTAAACATCATTTTATCTTTAAATATACCATTTTTAATTAAGAAATAGTCAAGAAAAAAATAATATTCAAATGCTACCGAAAGAAAAAATTGAATTTTAGGTCAAATCTAAGGAAAGGAATATTTTTTTTCTCCACTTAAATATTCAGCATAACTGATAAATATATTTTCCCATTTTCTTTGAATAGTAAAGCATTAAATTATGTAAATAAAACAAAAGTGTGTTTTTATTATCTACATATGTATGTTCACTCTCAATGTTTAGTATATGGTTCTCTTATAGAAGTATCTCAACAAAAGTTTTTCTACGATAACTGTTTGTTACTGTGAGTGAACCTCTTTTTTTTCTAAGAGAGTATGGATAGAATGGATAGGGCAAGAATTAAATTTCTAAAAAATATATTTATTTTTTTATTATCAAGTGCATTTGACGTCTTTATTTATTACGTATATATTTTACGTATATGCATGGTTTTTTTACCCAACCACAAAGTAATGTTAATCATTCAAAAGAATTATATAAAATACTCACCTATAACATACGAATAACCGTCTAGCGTCAGCACGCATTTGCGAGAACTACCTCCTGTGGATCTATGCCGAGCTGGTCTAGGAGGCGGAGTTCTAATTCCACTACCACAACCTCCCCCAGGATCACTGTTACACTTGTGCACCAGGTCTTTGCCCCTGATGCTGCTTAGGTTTGCATCACACACTCCCACAACCCTCGAATCACTTTCCGCCGAGTTCTGTCTGCTCGATTCCAGACTATTCGGAGTACTTCGACCGCTGTCCATCTTTCCAATTTCACTTTCCTTGACGGACTATTTGAGCTTTTTAAAAAGTGCATCTTTACCATCACACACAGCATGGTGTATCACTGAGTTGAATTTGTTTGTTGGTTATTATAACCTACATTTTATTTATCAACACTTTTAACATATTCGTCAACTGTCAAAAAATCCGTTTCAAAAATATTAGTCTCATAAAAGAACACACTGACTCGCACAGTCTAAATGAAGTGTGATAATATCACAATCAACTGTAAAAACAATAATTGTATGTTTTCTTAAACAAGAATTAATTTATATCTTTAAAACATTACCTTGGTACCATTAAAATTCTTGTATAATATTTAAGTCTTTTGTGAATATGTCTAAAAACTATTTTTTTATTTGTTAGCGAATAAAATTATTTCAGTTTAATATACTCTACTGCAGTGTTCCGCAAAAGAGTGTCCACGAGATACCTCTCAACATCAAAAATATTTGTTATTTTACATGATTTTTAATGTTCTATGGTAACAGCTGTTGCATTATTCCAACACATTTTCAAGGTGCTTGTTTTTTCCTTAAAATGTTTGTCTATTTTCTAATGCATATTAAGCTGTGGAAATAAATACAAAGTTTTTTACTCGAATACTGTTCCAGACAGTTTCTCGTGGGCTAAGAGAATTAAAGAATTTTTTAAACAATTCTCCCTTAAGCTTTGCGGCAAACAGTGTATTGTCGGAGCTAACTTTTTAACTTCTATCACGAGATTTCACAGTTAACAAATATTTTTTTCAATAAATATATTCGTTATTTTTTCTTCAATTACAATATACAGAATGCTGACACAAATCATATTTTTCGCATGAAAATACGCATAGTATGCAGAAACACGTCTATAAAATCAAAATAGATATTTGTTTATTTTTATTTGGAATCAAACATTATAATGTTTGTATTTTATGAGGAACATAATATAATAGGTTTTGCTTTGATTGGTATAAGCATCATTGCTAAACGCATGTAGTAAGCATAGTAATTTTGCATTTTATAAACTTGGTTTTGATAATCGAATATTTTTTTAAACTGATATAAAATTAGCAAACTCAGGATGTGATAATCTCTTTGCATAAACCATGTTAGTGCAATTGTCTTCTAAGCTTAGAGCATGAAGTGAAGAATCAATTAAAAAAAGTATTAAAAAAAGTAAATTCATTTGTTTTCTGTTTAAATGACTTGTATGTATTTAATTTTGCACTGCTTATATGTAATACTGTTCTAGTTATTTATAAGAAATTATTGAGTTTTTCAAGTTTTTTGTATAACACAATTTGTCTTTAAAAACAAAAATGTAAGTTTACATTTTTGTAAGATGTATTGATTTAATTATATTGTTATATTTGAACAAGTTATTTATGTATTTGAAACAAAAATATTCAACATGAATTTTATGTAAGCTGATATTTAAAATAAAGAAATTTTGGCAAAACGGTGACGAAATAATTTATTACTGCAACTTAAGTACGGACAAAACTGAGAACTTCTCGAAGCGTTTACTTGTTCTAAGTATACTTTGTTGGAAGCAGTGTTTAACTTAGCATAATCGCAGAACTGCATTCAGTTGCTTCCGACATAAATTATACGTCTGTTACAAAACTTTGCATCGGTCTTGAAGCACATTAAAATACCATGTAAAACATATTGCATTGCTAAACTCGCATTAAATAGTGTTATACAGTATTATAAAGTTCTCCTGCAGTTGTCCAACAAATTTATAATGTAGTTAAACCTTATCATTAGATTTCATATAAAAAAAATATTATAACATTATGAAACTTGACAAAAGCGGTATATATTAACTGTTATGTGGTTTGTGCAATTCGATATACATATAAGAGGCAAGTAAAAGTACATCGACTTGAATTAAATAACAAATTTAATAAATAATAAAAATACAAACTCTTAATTTGCAAAGTACCTCATGTAGTAACCATTTGTATACACATTTGGAGTAAAATTTTCTATCTCACCACTGCTATATTCTATTTGTCTATAAATATAATAACCTTTCGTAAAATAATTACAAATTGTTAAACCATCAAAATATTATGATTCTTAAAAATACCCACCATTTAAATCAGTTGGCATTCTTAGATAAAACATTTTAAAAAAGATCACATGTAATTTCAAAGATACACAAACACTGTAGGAATTTGCTTAAGTAGATATTTTCTCCAGCTAATTGAACGTCATTAAAATATAATCATTAGTAAAGCTTATTTATGTCGCCACCAACAGTTTTTAGCTTAGTGATAAAAAAATAAATTTCATATATGTAAACTTGTCTAAATGTATAAAATTTGAACGGTTCAAATTCAGTAATAAAATTCTACTCCGCGCTTTCAGTCGGTATCTTAAATTAAAACATATTCATACTTTGCTCTATCGACTAAATAAGGCAAAATATTGTCACAGTACTAGTAAACAATATTGAAAAACACAGGAAACACATTTTGATTCTATATGATATTGATCGGATGTATAATAGGTTGCAAATTTAGTCCGTAAGTATTCGACGTGGAACCGTGAACCCTTTTAAATGACTATTTTTAACGTTGTGAACTTCATAGCTATTTGCATAAGTTCCCCTCATATTCTCCGGGTTGGTAAATTGCCGTCTATTTTCAAACACGATAAGTGACTATCGGTCGCAGTAGATCTCCGGTCAGGGGTGTGTACACAAAAGAAACCAATACAAGCTACGTTCGAAACGGTCATCCGCAAGCTTTTTAACGTGGGGTAGAGACATTTGAACTTTTTTACGTTTTATCAATTCATTTGTTTATCTATAACTTTTATTTATTAATGTATTAATTTTGAACAGCGTGTGTTGTGCTGTGATTGTCATATTATATTGTTGAATAAAAACTTTGAGAAATTCTCCACAAATAATTATTTGAAAGTTTATTCGTATCAACAGTATTGCTTGTGATGGTAGGACAAATTAAAAAAAGACAAATCAATGTTTTAAGTAGAACTTCATTGGATAAAAAAATACTGTTTCAAATTCACTTACTGCTTAAATTATTTTTTAGCCAACAAAATATTTTACGATACGATAATGTACTTCTGAATTGTATTTTTTACTAGAACTTTGATGGTTTTTTTATTGGATTTTCAAATTATGAAAAGTTACTATTTTAAAGATGTATTGTACTAAAAATAAAACTTTTAGATATTTATCTAGCGGTGTAGTGATAACTAAAAGAATCTGGTAGCGCTGACTAATTATAATATTTAAATGCTCTCTAACCACAGTGATCTAATTTCCACACCAATAACTTTCCAACAAAACTTTCTTCCAATATATTTTATCGCTAAATTTTCAAAACGTCAAGAAAATGTTTAGGAGCGCCGACCCCACGCACCCCGCCTCACTACACCACTGTATCTAACCGATATATTAAGGTTAAAAGTCTTTATTTTTTTATATTTGAACTTGCGAATCATTGCTTTATGGCTACACAATCTGGAATAACAATATTATCATTTTTTATGAGCATAATAATTTTTCATACAATATATTTGCGGGGGACATATTATTAAAAAGGTTAATAAAAGTAGATGACCAGTCAAAAAACAATATTTTTCGGTATGATTCGCAGTTTTGATTTTTCTGCTCGCGATGGTTTTTCCATAATGAATATTTAAGGGTGGCGTGCTGGAAATAGCTTTAGGCTTCAACAGTCTGCATTAAATAAAGCTCGTAGGCCTAGGAATTGAAAGACAACATTGCATTGCGTGTTTGAGTATAATGCTAATGGCAAAAAGAAAATTTCTGCGATAAACTAAGTATGAATAACACACAATAGATAAAAATTGTAGGATTTTAATCAAAATAACTTTACTTACTGGTTTTAAATATTTTTTTTATGAAAAAGATATTTCAATTGTGTAACCATTTCGTAGTTTGACGAAGTAAATAAACTGTACTCTGAGATTTTAACAAAAATAAATAATTAGGTTAATGGAACCAAAAAGTGTTTTTTTTTTGGATGATTCCATTCTAAAATTGACTGCATATAAGTCATTAATTAATTAATATTTTTTTACTAGTCACAAAAAGCCTTATATTAAAAAATGAATGTATACTATTGTTCACTTTTAAGGTGTTTACTGTCAATACTTGGTGGAAAGGCATTACAATAAAAATAACAAAAGATTTTTAGTACTTTTTTCAGATAAAATTTATTAGATCAGGACCGGTTTCGCTCATCGCGAGCATTATCAACTGATAAGAAAAATGTTGATTTTGTTGAAGTACATCATTGCTTGGAAGCGGGAAAACACCAAATCATCATTAGGATATTTACTTTAGTAATGTAGTGTTTCACTTTGTTTAAAAATTTCCCAAATTTTAATTGTGTTTATAATTGACATCGTTTGCCACTTAGATTTATTATTTTTTGATGATGATTTTTAATTGTTATGGGTGTTAAGCATTTTAATTTTGTGTAATTATAATGTAATTCGTTAATCCCTTAAATTGTTATAGTTGCTTACACCTTTTTATTTCAATTTAAATTTTTATAAATATCACTGTTTATATATTTTTCTTCTTCTATAGGTAAATATTTCTTCACCGCTTTAACTTGATATTGATTGAATCGTTAAATTAAATAAATAATGGCAAAAAAATACAAAGAAATTAACGATTCAAATGTTCTTACAATCAAATAATTAGTGGTATCTACATACGTGTTCAAGTCTACAAACAATGTCAGTTAAACGTAAGAATAATTTTAACCATATTTTTTTTATTCATGACTTAAAGATTAAAAACCAATACTAAGATAAATAACCGATTAAATAAATCTGTAATTTATTTATCGATTTTTTCATTCAATCATAAACGCAGTAAACACCTCAAAATCAAAATCAAAGTCAAATATTTTTTTTAAATGGAATATTACAAAACGTAACGATGTTGAATTGTAAATATTTATTAAATATCATTCGAGGGATTCGTTTGAATTTGCTTTTGAAATGCTTTCCTTTGAAGAATAATGCATTTGGTCAGTAATTTTATGTATATTTTTACAAACTAGTATCTGTCACACGTACATATCTACGTGTAATAATTATATTTTAATGCATTAAAAGAATCATTGATTTTTTTATTTTCTTGCGCTTCAGATAAAACAGTTCTGAATGTATAGAATTTGTCCAGCTATGTTTGTTAATAATGGAAAAAAAAGTCTCAAGTCTTGCTTTATTTCAAACTTCCCGGAACCCGAGATTGGTGTAAAGCGTCGATTTCCCGAGAATTTATTTACAACTTGTCTATTCCTAGTTTAACGCGATATCAAAACTAAGCTTTATTGTAAGATGACATAATTACAACGATTCTCACTAAATCATCCAGCGGAAGATTAACGATCGACGTGGAAGGTATCGTATTTTGTAAACATCACGAGTTCAACTCTACTGAACCGTTTAAATGACAATTACCCGATAGTGGTCAATTTATAACAGAAAATGGCACACACGTATGTAGTAGTTGTTGTATAGTAAAATATTTTTACCCATCATATAAACTTTTTGATTTAGCTTTAGCACACAAACTGTAAATTCCGATACTTTCGATGGTTTCGGCGGTAACTTTGTGGAAGTTCATTTTAATAGAAAATTTAAATTAACTTTGATTATTCCACGTATTGTGTAACTAACTGTGACACGTGTTTCGCCTCTTTCAGAGGCATCTTCAGACTTACTATCGCAAAGTTTGCTTAAGTAATGAAGCAAGATTGATTCTAACAATTTAAAATTATAAAATTACAAAATGGATTGGGTTTTTTTTCCTTTTAAGAGGAGCAAGGAGGGGGGTGTAGAATCGAAATAAAGCAAACAGATAATGATACTAATTTTACTAATGAGTTGTAAACAATCAGAATGGGATTTTTCCTTTTTAATGGAAGCAAAGAGGGGATTATAAAATCGAAACAGTGCAAACAAATTTAATCATACTACTAATGACGTTAAACATTACAAACTATTAAAACTAATGAGCTGCAGTCAATCATCTAGGTTTGTGATTACTCTATTAATTGGAAACAATTTGAGTAACGGGGAACCGCCTGTGCTATTAAGAATATTATTTAATAATATTTCTTTTTTGTTAAGAGTTTTATTAATTTCTAAAAATTCTAAGCTATTCATCTTTAAACCCTTTTTATTTACTCGGTGGAGTATTTCTAAATTACAAATCTGATTAAAATTATGATTATTTTCTATTAAATGATTGGCACAGGCGGCACAGGCGGTTCCCCGTTGTTTTTTATTTATTACAGTTTGTAGTCCATCATTAAGTATATGGGAGTTTTACAAATACACCATACAGTAGTTGCTTAAATCAGTTGGATTATTTAAAATTGCTCGAACGATAGTTGGATTGTACACAACTGTAAGGGTATCTTAGAGTCAATATCTGGTAGGCCCTAAACCCTTTCTGCAGCACTATCGTTATTTATTGTTGTTGTGGTTTTTGCTTGATTTTAATGCTTAGTAACAAACAAAACAGATGTCTTTTTGACCTTGTTATAAAACCGTGGACCGAAATTGTAATAAAGCTGTAAGCATATTCCGATGGGGATTCACAATATGATTGTGTCCTAGTTTTCCTATAATACACACCCCACTGTGTGCATGCCGTGACGTCATACGAAGCTTTACACATGTGAAAAGTGTTATAGCTCTGTTTTCATAAATGTCACGAGAGTGCAGGATATATCATTCTTAATAGTAACATAAAAATAAAATATCTATTGAATAAAATATTGAGGTCAGCGGGTGCATTGATAAATCTTCATTATAAACGTGAGATAGATTTTATATTAAGCCCAAAATGTTGAAACATATTATATCTCCAGAACAAGCAGTTGTATGCGTTTAGATTTTATTTTTGTAAATTTAAATAACCTTTGAATATTCGCAACTTCTCTCTAATAAAATAATGATTTTTAATTCTTACTATTTTCGATGAATTCCGTGGTATCTTTGTGGAAGTTTATTTTTAATATAAAATTAAATTTGATTACTTTGTAAATCCATTCGTGTTACAAAATCTGACACGTGTTTCTCTAATCTTAGAAGCATCATCAAACATAACATCGCAAGGTTTAGAAATAAACAAAAAAATAGTTGTAATTCTTATGTTATAAATTACAAAACAGAAATCGGGGTTTTGTCAACTCAATTAATTTGATATATAAAAAAGTGTTTTCAGAATATCAAAGAATGTTCTATATGTATTTACCTAAAAACTTTACAAGTCATTTGTGTCAATTGAGAAAATAAATTAATAAGTAAAACTGTATAGTAAAATCGTTTTTTTTACCAGGCTCATCGTAAAAACAACACGATAAAATCTTCTTTTCAAAACGTATCGTTTATTATTCAATTATAGTGAGTGATCATATTCAAATTATTTAATCGTTTTATTAATTAATTAATTAAGGTTGACTGTGTTAGTTGTAATCTTCGGGTAGGTAGTTATTGTCTGTTAACAGCACTCCACACCTCGAACGAACTGAACTCATTTGACAAGTTGTAATTAACAAAGTTAAATGACTTTTTGTTGGCATTCCGCATAGAGAAGTTTCATTCTATTCAATAAGTTTTGCATCTCAAAAGCGTCTCCGTTGAATTGACGTTATCGTACAAAATCTATAATTGTTACGCACAACTCCGGGTGGATTTTATATTAAAAATTAGCGAATATGAGAAATATTCTGTTTGCAAAGCGAGGCCTTCGCGGATTGCGTATGAAAATTATTTTTCACAAAAATAAAGAATATCTAAGATGTATTTCAGCTTGAACAATGAAGAACAATGAAGAACAATGTGAAATTGAGAAAACGAATCATTTTTATTGTTATGTTTCATCAAATTGGTAATATGTATAAACTATGCGTTTTACGATATTTATAAAAAGTTTGTATAGGAAAATACCTTATTAAATTTAAGAACACTTTTTAATGACTATAATTTATTTATAAATACGGGTATATTTTTAACACCCTTTATCAAGGCTTATAACAATTTTAACTGATTACAAAATAAAAATCAAACTGAGGTATTTATTAGAGCCTCTCATCCAATAATCCTGGGAGTGGAAAAATAGTGAATTGCGAAATCCCGGGATTACAAAAAGGGTCCTGGGTTGGATGCTCTAGTATTGATATCAACAAATAAAAACAGAATAATTGAACGTATCATAAATAAATACGCAGTGTTTTCTAATTTAAAAAAATCATTTAACGAAAATTCTTGTTACGTATGGTGGTCGCTTTTTGAAATGTTTTCGAGTTTTTTTTAAAAACATCTTCTTGTTTCATGCATATTTTATTTTTTTAATTCTCTTCTTTTATCTTAAAAGTTAAATAATAAATAATCGTCGCTGAAGAGTTTTTTTAGTTATTTGTTCGAAGCATTCTATATAACCGATACAAAACCAAAAATGCTGCAGCATTACAATCATTGTGGATTTTAAATAATCATAGATTTAAATGAACGCGTAATTAAATATTTAAAACAAAATGATTTCCAATATCATTCTTACAAACAATTTTTTTCTTGATTAACCAAAACACTTTAATGAGAGACTGTAATATCTTGTTTTTTTGTATTATTTTATGTTTATCTTACGTTCGTTCTTTATAAAGCGAATACGTTTTCTTTGAAACATATTTTTCACACGTCAAAATTCCATTAACTCATGCTCTTGTACAAAAATCGTTTACGTATCTACTGTAAACTATTTGGATTTTTTCTTAAAGCAAAGAAAATCTTTAAGCAGTGCTTGATATACTTATACTCGATATTCCCAGTAAGAGTATGGCGGTGGATTTTGAAGTTGATATTAGCAACTTCTTAATTATATTATTAAAATATTAAACATAAAATATCATTTACTAGAAACGACGCAAAACATGCTCGAGACTATACATTGGTTTATACTTAATCAAATTTTACAAACATGGATAATGTTCACAAGATGGTTTACTAATGGTTTATTAAATGATATGAGAGCTGCATTTTACGTAGAAGTAAAACTTACTTAGCTCATCACGATATAATTATATTACACAAGATGCCACACAAATATTTATTGAATAGGATAGAGCAGGCGTGCCCAAACATTGGCCCACGTAGTCCTATTGAAGGTTTTGTGTTGCCTTTTTTTAGGTTCTTAAATAACTGAAAACGGCAATGATATATCTAAATTTTACGATCAATAATGGCTTTAAATATATGTTTTTTAACATATACGACAATGAATTTAATCAGAAACTACAAGGTAAAAATAAACTGATTACAGAATGTAAAAGCTTTTATAACAAAACTTAAGCGTTATGAAAAACAACTACTGATAAAGAATATAATTATTTTTTAACTATCAAATAAATTTCATAGTGACAGAAAAAAACTATTTAAAATATGCTAATAAAGTTAAAAAACTAATCAAAGCATTCGACGACAGATTTTAATTTATCCAAAAGCATATTTATAAAATCGAGCCGTGAATTTTTATTTATATTGAAAGTTTTCTCAATATGGCAATATTTACTGCCGGTATATTAAAGAAGGAAATGTAATTTTTCGATAGCATACGTCACGCATAGAAAATTGTCTCGCTGCGAGAGGTAATTTCGTTAATGTGATCTGCTTGTAAAGCACCATGTTGGGGAATTAGTAAAATGTTTTCATGGCTGGCTATTTGCAATAGACCTACTAACTTAAGCGCCGCTTTCGTGGCGACCTTTGCGTCATATGTTATTGTATCAGCTTTTACCCTATAGCTTTTTTTGTGCTTCTGTCCGTATGAAAATATTTGATAAAATTGTCATAATTGAAATGATAATAAATTATCAAAAATATTTTTACTGGATTTTTTACAATATTTTAAATATTAAATTAAATTTATTTCGATCCGCAGAACAGTGGAAGAGTTAGAAATTAATGTATGTTTGAAAATGTTATGAAACAGCTGTGTTTTTATTTTAGACACACCTAACTCCTTTGAAAGAAAATTCCTTATGCTACCGTCCATAATCATTCGACTGTGCTTTTATTAAATTTGAACGATTCAAATTTAATATTCAAATTCTACCAAGCACCTTCAGCCGAAATATGAAAAAAATGTACTTTTATTGTAGTCATACTTTAGTATATTTAGAGTACTTTGTAAAAATTCTCTATCCATTTATATAATCTTTTAAATTTTTCCAATTTCCACTCTAATTCACATGTCAACAATAATGAAATTAAATTGAAACATATTAGGTTATACTTGATTCTACAATTTAAGTTAATTTATATAAACATACTGAACTGTTTATCTTTTAAAAACATTTTTTCTTGTTCAAAACGTTTCAATTAATTGTACATATACCTTTATATATTGTTCTCGAAAAAAAGAAATTATTGATATTTTCGATGAATTCGTAGCTTTGTTAAAAGTTATTTTTAATACAAAATTAAATTTGATAACTATTTTTTTTTGTTATTCTACAACAAAGTAATCAATTGTAACTGTTTATTGAAATAACTATTAATCTCAAAGATACTTGCCATTATTGAAAAATTAATACAATCTACAACAAGTCTTGTTATGTTGCTCTTTTGAAAGATTTTAATGTTATTTATTATTGGTTAAATTTAGTTTTTGTGTCAGCATTTATAAAAATTATAAAATTTTAAAAAACATAGTTTTTTTAACCATATATTATATCATGATATTCTTTTTCCTTTAAATAAGTATTGCTTTGAAGCGTTGTAAAAGCTATGAAACTGTTTTACAAGAGTAGATAGTTACTTCTGCAGTATGTCGTATTGCGAGGTAATGCACGATTTAGGATAAGTGAATTTGTCGACTTTCTCAAAGAGGTATCTTGTTAACATGTATCGTGAGTGATGAGTTTCAAGAAGCTTCCACTCTCGCTGGTTTGCGTAATACAAAACACAACCGCAAAGCGATAGAGAGTATAAAAAAGAGTATTTGTTTTTGAACATTGGTATTTGTGTTTGATATTGATGGAATATGTGAAGTGAAAAGTGTTTGTGGTCTCCTTGAATATATTATAATTTGTTACAGTTATATCCATTTTGGTGAGTAAAAATAATTCAATTTTTATCGTACGAAACATACATGACATCGTGCATGTGGTTCTGGTGAAACCATATAAAAAAATATTAAATATTGGTAAACAATTAAGCGTTTGTTTACCCGAGTATCAAATATCGTCTTCTGATAATTTGGCGTACATAAAACGTCTAGCTTAAAACTAATCACTTGTTAATAACATAATTATCTCTTCTTCCTTACACACTACGTGAGTAAATTTGAAATTTTCATCTTCAGGCGTTACACGTATGAACTGAAACCGACAGTTTATTTAACGGCTACTGTCATTTAATATAAAGCGTGCATTCAAATTTTAATTCATTTAACGATTTGATATTCATGATAAAAAAATCGACATAATTATAAAAAAATCTGCAGTTTTGTGTTAATACAGACGATTATGAAAATCATGATTCATTAATTGGTTATGAGGATAATGGTGAAAACTTTAAGTGGTAGATTTTATTAGTTTGGTAAATACCAGATGACATATTTATTGATTGACTAATTAGAAATTTCTAACTATAAGAAAGCCATATTAGGAGCAAAGATAGTTCGAAAATAATTTAAGAAATACAGAAAAGGTGATGGTAATGTTTTTTTCTCTTAGTTGAAATGATTGTGATTGCACCATACTCAAAATACAATGCCCTTTTAAAACTGATTCTACAAAAAGATTCCAATTCATTTTTGACAAAATTTAATTTTCGTCGCTGTTTTACATTCGAGTATTAATTTAGAAGAGGATATAAAAAGTAGTACCTACCGGCGTGCTCAACATCTGATAAAAATTACTACCTTCCGATTCATTTGATAAGGCAAACCAGAGAACACAATTAACTCGCTGTGTGCGCAAAGATCCGCTGATAAGAAAGTCGTGCCTTGAATAAATTAACATTATCTTGCCGAAGAACATGTAACAAGATTGCCAATATTTTTTTCACAATTTTACCTGTTGTAAGCATCGTATTTGTTATCAGTGATGTGTATCTTAAGCAAGATATATGAATTGCTTCTGGTTTATGTGAACAAAATACGCATTGAAATAAGTTAAATGTACGATAAGGTTAAAGTACAAGTTTGCCAAATGAGATATTACATATATTTTTTAAATCTGAATGCTGAGTGGCTTTAGTTGCAGTTTTTTTCTGGTTCAAATCTAAGAGTGAACAGTTTATTACATTGATTTTTCAATTTTTTTATGCACCCTAAAAAGTAGCTTTCCGAAACCAATAAGCTAACTACTAGTTTTACCTTAATTTTATCTTTACACCCTCGTAAAAGCTCGAAATTGAAAATATAGCAGCTGAGTGACAAGCACTTTTTATAGTAAATCTTCTTTTGAGATAAATTCGTTTATATTATAAAAATACAGTTAACATTGACATCAGAAAAGATTCTACAATAATGTATTATATAAAGCCTTTATCATTTTCATTATAAAGCCAAATAGTAAATCCCATATTCGTTGCATCTCACTTAAAATTGAGGCCATTTTTTAATCGATTTATCGATTTTTGTTCGAAGGCGTGAATTTTTGTGATATTTGGAAATCCCTTCCACCTATTAAATCCTAAAATAACGGGGCTTAGCGAGAGTGGTTAGCCAACCAATAGTTATATCCTTTATATCCCTTAAGCTCATCTCAATAAAATAACATAAAAAGAGGTTGAGTAACTTCGTAACAAGCTGTTCTCGTATGAAGACTTTGGTTGAAATACCTCTATTAGGAGGCCATATGCTCCACATTGGTTACAAAAATGCATAAACAGCAAATCAAGATAAGTGACAGTGTGCTTTAAAGTTTTGAATTAATTTTAAAAGACGAAACTGAAACTTGGTGTGTAACTTAATATCAATACTAACGAACTTTCTTATGTTTCATTCGATTGTCACCATGAATTACTATGAGTTAATTTGAGATGAACAAAAGGATGTCAGGATTGGCAGTATAGCTAAAATATCTTCTGTATATATTTACTAGCCGATTCCCTGCAAGCGTTGCAATGCCACTCAAAGAAAGAAAGTGTTTTTGTTTTAATTGTGTTAATTGAAGTGCATGTTTTATTTTTTTGTCTGTTTGAGGTTTGCTGCCGATTACATATAGTAGGACACACGCGTCACCTACTGTAATTTAATTGTACTATAACCTTCGCGCAAGTGCAAGCATACGTTGTCAAAATGAAATGTATGGCAGACATACAAACTTTGATTTTTATGTATAAGAATAAGACCTACTGTAAGTTAATTTTACTATGCCTATAACTTCCCCGAAAGTGCAAGTGCAAGCAAAAAATTTGTCAACGTTGATGAGCGGTGTGGCAACGCATAAAGTACGAACAAAAAACATTCATTTTTATACATTAGATTTATAAACTAAAACAATGTCCTATTCCTGATAATATTTGTTGCCATAACGATCGTAATCGTACAGCTAGTACGAATTTATGGCACGTTACATTTTTGGTCAATAATATCATTTGTTACAATCGTACTCGCGCCATATATTATAATAGTTTGCTTGAGCGAACTACTTCAATGTGTCCCAGAGCCATAAACTTCACTGGAATATCAATCCATTTATCGGATTACTTATTAATTAGTGCTAATGGAGGAACAGTTGTATACTTAAATATAGATGTATGGTGTTATCTATCACCCAGCTGAATGTAGCTTTTTAGTACTTTACTACATATTGGATAATGGAAATTAGCCATCACTTCACAGGCTAAAATGAAAACGATTCTCTTTTTCATCTGTCTGAATATTTTTTATAGAGCGATGGATTTATAAGAATGGATTTTGAAGCTCGTTCTAGGTGTTTATTGTCAATTCTTCATGTAAAGAACACACACAATTTTCACGTATTAATCCCACATTACCAGGACCCGTTAGCGTTAAAGTTATTTGAGTGTCTTTAATCGCTAATGTTTTTTTTAGTTGTATTCCCTTACCATAGTTGCATACGGAAGGGCGTGATCGCTACAGAGGTAATAACTCCTTGTGAAGCCAGTTCACGGGGACTCCACATGCACTTATTTGCAAATCACATTCTATATTATACTTCCCTTCATACTACATCCGTACATGTACACAAACATGCGCATACATACATATACACATACAGTACACAAAGTTGTCAACCAAGGACAGTCTTTTTCATGATGCTAAGTTCGTTTTTAAGCAGTTTATTATTTTTAAAATCAAGACTAGCTCAGTTCATCACAAGTATTATCAGCTGATGACAAACATGACACACATGACAAACACAGATATGTTTATATATTACATTAATTCACGTTTTTAAAACGTCATTCGATATAGACGATGTCAATATCTGATGAATATATAATAACTCATTGAATATATATATATTTTAAATATTTTCTTGACACTCCATCCACATGCACAAAAATCCATGCGTTAATATAATCCTATTTTTTTTATCGTTGGAAATGTCGAATATTATAAACTGAAGCCATTTAATTTCATTTCATCAAACGATTCATTGATAATATTGTATCTATCTTCATTATTCATTTATGTAATAAATACTCTAATTAAAAACGGTAAGTGGTACAATGGATCAATGAAAAACAGTTAAAGTAACGTCATGTGAATGAATTGAGTGCATTATGCAATGCCATCACAACTACACGCTGAATGCATTTAATTAAATACATGCAACAAAACTCGCATTCACTGAGAACATCTTCATTAAGATAAAGATGCGCCTTTGGAGCCAGAGCTCAGGCAAGGACGACGTTCTTTGAAACAGTAATAATTTAATAATATTTGTCGTCATTCTAGTAGAAATTTCTTAGTATTATATATAAATTTTCAAAGCTACATTTCTTTACCGTAAACACATTTCTTTCCTACTTAATTTTGTATGCATTATATATTTTTATTCATTGAAAATCATGACAGTAAGTGGAATTGAAACTAATGTTATTTAACTATGCACTTGACAGTTATCAAACGGAAAATGGAACCAAAAAAACAGCAATTTACCTTATATTAACAGAGAGTTGATATACATATCGACTATGGAAAGGAAAAAGGACGTAACCACATGATCTGTAACACAAAAACGTGTTTTGATGATTTTGGGCCATTTTCAAATTATGAAATATACACAACCTTGAAGTGCACGGAAACTTCTTAACTGGTTTTTAATTGACATATTCTAATATTAATTAAAGAAATTGTCTAGGAAAAACCTTTATTTCAGTTTTTTTTCTTGGTTTTAATTTTTTACAAGCTCATCCTTTTACAAAAGCTTAATTTAGATACTAATTCGGCATTTGCAGATTGCGTCCTTTTGATAGAACGTGTATCAAGTTTGATACATTGTGATTATCGATGAAACCTTTTTCCTTTACACAGTCGATATATATCTACAAAGCTCATTTCTATTTTTTTTCATATCTTAAGACAATGAACAGTTTACTCATTTCCTCTTTCGGTCTGAGATCACAAAGTATTAGAAAAAAAATATATTACCTAATCGCTTTCTTTAATACCCCGGTTAAACTAAGTATTTGTGAAGCATAAAATGCATTCAAAGTTTAAAACGATTAATGATTATTAAATTTTCGCTAACTTAATTTAGTTCTCATTTACAACACATCAAAATATATAAAGAGAAGTGTTGAAATAAAGTATTTAAGACATTACATTTTGTTACTGGCTAAGAATCCTTGTTTATAAACTTATATAATTATTATTTTTTTTGTAAAATTACTTCAACTTTGATGTCGTTACACAAAAATTGAAATGCATTTGTTTATGTATTAAATGATTTACTTATCCAACGTTCAAACACAGCCATTATAATACTATACATAGTTGTACATTTAGTTTATTATTTTAAATTTGAAATTTAATTTATTAAATTTATTTTTCAAAGCAATATTGCAATATCATGGAATAAAAAAGTAATCACATTCACGTTGATTATAAATGAAGAAAAAAATCATTACTTGTCGATTGGATTTGATTGTAGTTATTACTATGATACATTGTTTACTGGGCGTGAGCATAAACAATAGAAAAAATAAACGAAATTTAGTCTATGATTAGTTTAGTTAATTAGTCGCGCTTTAATTATATTTAAATGCAAAGTCATTTCTAAATAAATATAATTTATGACAGTTTGAAAGCGAAATCAACGATATACACTTGACATCAAGTATACAATACCAAACAGTTCTTATTAATAATGTTTGAAGATTGGCAATATGAATAAGTTTAATTGATATGTAGAAAAATAAGAAGTCAATTTATTTAAATCATTAAAATCATAAAGAGTGTTCAAATAAAGCGTTTTTAAAGAAATTTATAAATCGATTAATGCAATTTGACAATACTAAGATAATAGTAATCTTCGAATGTAGAACAAAATCATACAGCAATTCAACAATTTTTTCGGAAATTTAATTTTAAAATTCAATTGAATCAGAAAAAAACTGATACTAAAATTTTCTTATGCAAAATAAAGGAAGAAAGTAAAAATTGAAATTTGTAAAATTTTAAAATGCCGCCTGTGTAGTCGAGTGGTTAAATGTTATGTTTGAATATTATTTCATGAAATATAACCGCCTCTGCATATACAAGGGGTGCATCAATATAATGCCATATTGACCGGCCGCCACTGGTCTATATGCTTAAAAAATATAACGTTTTATAAAGGAAGTCGTGTAAATAATGTTAAAAAATTTAGAATAACTTCAAACTAACATATTATCGAGTTTTCAAAAACAGAAACGGTGAACTTAATATTTAAAAAACCTATCCCACGGAATGACGCAATTTGAAGCGTTACCCCTAGGGTATCCAATCCCGAAGCCTTTTTCCAATCCCGGGATTTCGGGATTGAATTATTTTGAATCCCGGGATTGAGATTTTCTCACCGAGGAATTTGAAATCCTCAATTTGCTGTACTTTTTTCCAGAATCTCACAGAAACTCGTTTTTTTTTTTTTTAGCTCACCGAGGAATTTGAAATCTCCGATTTGCCAATTTCGTATAAATTTCGAGAATTTGCTAGAAATTTCTCAATCCCGAAGTCCCGGGATCGCGGCCATCTCAATCCCGGGAATTTCGGGATCAGAAAATTGAACGGGATCCCGGGATTGGATGCCCTAGTTACCCCCTTGAAACTGAACAAACATTGTAAATTAAAACTTTTGCCGGGTAAGTAGCCTAATTATTCACGAGGGGCGCTGTTAACTTAACCAGACCCAGAGGTTTTTGTGTAACCACACGCTTGTGTTATGTTAGGAAAACACGAAATGAAATCTTAAGGTTCCAAGAGTAGTCACCTACCCTTATAAGTAGTCCGATGGGATGGATTAATAATTCATTAAAGTAGAGTTTCGGTCCAGAGTTGTAACACATTAATTAATAATTATATTTGGTGTGTTTAAGCAGAGTAAGTAAGCGTTATTAGGTTTATTTAGTAACAACATTCAATTCGTTAAAAGTGAGTGTTTATTTGTTTTCCTTCAGTTTCATTTCAGATTTGAAGGAACCTTGAGCTGAATCATACATATGTCAAAACTATAAATAATAATGCATTATAAACGATTCTGTGTTCGAGTGATTAAAACCATTGGGCACTCTTTATATAAGGCTGAGTGCCTCTGATTGGACACTTTGACGAATTGTTTTTTTTTAAATAGTGGACGTTTGTCTCAAATTCTCTCCGAGCCATCAATGCTTTAAATCCTAGCATAGCAAAAGTGATAAGGTAACTATTATTTTTCTATCCTGATCATCCCCGCAAAAGAGAGATTGAGCTTCTAATTGAATTGATTGATTTGGTAGAACTACATTATAATAGCTGATGGCGAAAGCTGAAATAGCTATCAACTAATAAATATAAAAACTTTAGAATTAAATACGTTGCTATTTTTACCCTATTACTTCTAAATGAAAACTAGCTATTGAAAGGTTTTTTTCTGCCTACGATGTGTAAGAATATGCTTTCAGAAATCCGAAGACATCATGAAAACACACGATATATTGTTATATAGATATGTAATATTCTATTCAAGAAATAAAGATTACTTTTTTTTAATTTTTCATACATTTGAATTTTGATAATACGAGGGACAATAATCAACAATGATAAACACCATCAGTTATTATCACAAGACGATGATTTTCTTCTTCTTAGTGAGAAAGTGTATCGTAAATAAATTGAATACGAAAGAAAGCATTCCGTTGGATATTATTTGTATGGATGGAGGGATTTTTTTGATGAGTTCGTAAAGTTTCGGAAACGTGATTTATGTATCTCATAATATCTTTAACATTTTCTGTAAGTAAACCGCTTTCTCGTGATTTTTTTACTCATGATAAATTGAAAACACATCCATTTAAAAAAGCAATCTCGTGTTCAACTACTGACTACCTCGTACGGTACATTTCGTTTATTTATAGGTACCTGTCCTGTTTGCATGGAATTTTCAATCTGACGAAGAATTTTAAATTCCATCACGATCAAACGTTGCAATTCTACATTTATTAATATTATATTTCCAGAACGTTTTTCTCAGTGCTTTGTGTTTTTAACCCAAATTAATATTTATACAATGTCATCAAATCTTGCCAACTCAGTATATTTTGCAGCTATATAATTAAAATTGTTTTATAATTTAAAGAGTACATATTTGATACTAAATAAAAAATGAAACATTACTGTATCTATGGCCTGTACATGGACATGGTTTACGATTAAAAATCGTAAATTAAAATTTAGTATTAAAAAAATCCTATAGTTTTCCAATTGTATTCAACCTCGTGGTGTAAAATATCCGGGAAAATTATTTGTTTTTATACCGTCTGATATTAAAAATGAATAAAAAACTTTTTAGCTAACTGAGATAAAAACGAAGGGACTAATATTTGACGTTTTAAAAATTGTAATATAAAAAAATACGCAAAATATTTTGTATAATATGCTGTTGTGAATTCAATTCGGAGACGTAAGAATTGCTCTTCCCTTTTTTTTAATTTTAATCATGTCTAATCTCATTGTAAAGTATACGGACTCATAATGAACTTTATTTTAACATGTTTTTTCCAAAAGCACTGCTTGATTCACAGTTGCATAAAATTTTTTTTTTTGAAAGGACTAGGGGATAAAAACAAATAGAACCATAACAGGAAAAGTGGTAGGCTCATTGTTCTCGTGATACAATTTTTTAAAGTTCAGATAAGAGTCAGATAATTTCATATATCATACGCATACTTGCTCTCAAATAAAAATCAATACATTCATAAAAGCTGTTAATATTGGGATTTGAGCTCGCACGTAAGCACCGTAACTGTAGCCCACGACGTAACCACTCGACGACAGAATCGGCTGCATTTAAATTAATATAAAAATATAAGTTACGGCTTTCATAATCAATATTGCATATTTTTTTTTAAATCAGAGTCGGAGTCACGATTTTTTGTCAAATTTACAGCTCTGAAAAATGGCCACTTTCAAAACAATCGTTTTGTACAAATCCATTTAAATTACAAGCAAATCAATCGTTTTGTCGACCAACAGTGTATCGAAAATATGTCTTTTACGGCCAAATAGCACGGTAGAATAGATTTTTTAGTGACTGTCTTATAAATAATTATTTTTTGAACATCTACACAATAAAAAAATATTTATTACTAGTAATTGTATTTATATTTTAAGCAATTATCGTATTCTTTATTTTTACAAAAACATTAATTTATACATTATTAAATATAATGCCTGTTATCCATTTTCGTCGCGTCAGTAAATTATATTTATTTTTAAATAGATCAGCTCAGCTTAAAGAAATATATTGGCAATCCTGAAAACTACTGAAATATTCAGCCTTTTCTTCCTTTTATGCACATGAAGCGCTTTCACATTTCACTCCCGGTATATTATATATTTAGGTTTTCAGTAAATAGTTCATGGTTTTGTTTATCTATATTTTAAAACAAAATAAATAACACTATACCCAAACTTTACTTGAACATGAAATTTTGTTAGTCATATATTATAAAAAACATATTTAATTTTCCATGTATCATAAAATTATTAAAAATCTGATTATGTTAACTAAGAACGATGCTTTATTTTCTTTGACGTATCGTTAAAACGATCTTGATTTGTAGATCAGATATAACGTTAAAATTTAACATATTTAATATACTAAGCCAAGGATGAGCAACCTTTTCATTTCTAAATGCCACATTTTTTTATCTGTTTCAACATAAGGCCGCAGTAAAGAAAACTTTGACACCAACCCCCTTTTTTTTCGACTGTCGAACGTATAAAGGGTTGATTACGCTTTTTTCCAACAGCTTGAGTATTTTTTTTTTTGATCAAAGCAAATATTTTGATCAAATTAAAAGGCCACATCAGAGTAGTCAAAATGCCGCAGGTAAGGCTTCACTGTTATAGACCTTCCAACGAGTATTTAAAATCGCACGCAGGAATAGCACTGCAGGTTTTAATATCATATGCTTCTTTGATAGGGGAAAGAAGAAGATAGGCACAGCCAAATAAAAACAAAAAAAATGCTAATTTGCTAATTTAATATTTGCATAATTAAAACATCGTTAATAAATCTTAACATTCACTCAACAGTCATTCAAAATGTCAGTTCTACAAAATATGTTGTTCTATCTAGATTATTGATTTTTTAATAACCTAGACTTTACTGATATAAGAATCCACACAAAACTGCAATGATAAACGATGTTGTTGCCTTTTGTTTTTAAACTTTGTTGAGATGAAGTTTCTATGTTGATTGAATGCTTCCGTCTGCAGTCACGAACACCAGAATAAACACCGATGACGACAGCTGTTTCGTATTTCAAACCCATTCATCAAAATCGAATTAAGCATCACATGGATATGAGTGAATGCTTATATAAACGATCACTGAATCTAGGCTTTTTATTCAATTAAGACTCACATTTCATATGCTGTCAAATTTTATTGGTTTTCATCTTTGTAAGACATTTTCATTATTTATGCCGTTCAAAAAAATATGTTATCTCTATCATCGTCGGAAATCGTTTGCTTGGCTTAAAGGGTTGGTTTCACTTACTTGAGGGCACTAGAGGACTTGAGTGGGGTTGTAGAAGGTCAAGAGTAAGCAGAAGTATAGTAAGCTACTCAAAGAGAGAATTTTAGGTTTCTTCGTTGCGAGCAAAACAATGTTGCGAGATAACTTGAATTAAGGTATTATAATTTGGTTTCATATTTCATGTCTTAAGAAATGAATTTGCTGCTTCAATATAAAGTAAATTTTATTACTGTACAGATAATGTTCGCATCATTTTAAAAGCTCGTTTAGTTATAAAGAAAATTGGTAGGTGGCAAATAAAACTCACACACTAATTATAATAATGTTGTTATTAAAAAAATGTGTATATAAAAACAATTTAATGAAAATAAAGTGTATTGTCTCAATTTAAAAGTCTTGCCATGAAGATTATTTCTTTTGTACCGAGGAAAAAAAAAGTTTTCAGAGAGAATTGAATACAGTATGATCTTAAACTAAACGTTACTTTTACTGAGGAACGTTTTTGATCATTTTTATCGTTTGTTCAACGAAATAGTGTTGTATTTAGTTAATAAACTAATCTTTTATGACTATTTATGAATATGTGCCAATGGAAGTTTCAAATGTCACTACAAGTTTAATAGTTTATTTTCCAAGCGAATATTCTCTCCCCAACCGTCGTCAAACTTTATACTTTTTTTGTCTAGAACCCTCGATTTAAATAATTCTTCCTTCGTTAATATTAAATGAAAAAAAATTACAAATACTTGAACGACGGCTAAAATTTAGGTCCCCCTTTTTACAGCACTTAATTAAATTACTTTTACGATTTGAACTCTGCGTGACAATGATTTACAATGGTTTTTTTCACGAAAAAAACATTTTTTGATGTTGTTATAAACTATATATTTTTGCTACCTAATATAAGTATTAAAAATGAGGTTTAATGTTTTTTTAGCGAATGTGCTTAGTGTTTACAAATTTTTTTTTCTTATTTTTATTATGATCATTACAAACATAACTAAGGTGCGGTTTTGGTTCGAAGTGAGTATCTTTATATTTGACACACCTTGTCGAGTAATCAATTAGGAGGTCCAGTGACCTGAAGGAAAACACGTTGTATTCTGATGAAACAGATTATCTTGGAAACATATACACATAAATCTTCGTAGCGCAGACATTGACAGCCCATTTTTTTGTTTTATCTACCGGTACTAATGTATAATTTAAAATAAAACTGATTACGGTTCATTTCCTTACAAAAAAATCCAAAGCACTTGTTTGCCTCGCTGTGCAAACATTAAAATGTTTATAGATACGATGCAATGTTATCACGCCATAATCTTATAATACATAATCCGACTGTAGATTTTCTACTTATGGTTCATTACAAATTAAGCTGAAACTATAACGAAATGCGACGTTTCGTTTGATGCAGTCTCTCAACAAAACTACCTACCCTAAGTCGCAAGCTAATATCGTTTTAGGAGAGATTTAAACGGAAGCTTCAATTAATATAATTGCACCGTTTCCATAGGTTTAGATACGAAAATTTCGTGGCAGGAAAAATCCATAATTCATTCGATTTGTCAGCTATTCATTTTAAAGTAGTGTAATCGATCAAATCGAGATGTTTCCAAACGAAGTTTTATCGATTTGATTCATATTATTTTTTATAACATAACTATTTTGTCAAAATTTAACTACAAGTTAATAATATTATATTAAAAATAGTTAACCCTTTATTAAAAAGTGGTGAATTTTCGTCCTACAGCTGTTTAAATAAATACTCGTATAGTTAATTTACATTATTAATGTCAGCATCTTTTGAAACTGACGCTAATATTATTTAAAATTTAAAACCATAACCTAACACATTTTTCTCTGTCTTAATATCAATTGCGTTTAATTTGACATATGTACCTGTCTTCTGGACATATAATGAATATTGAATAGAAAATGTGTGGGTCTAAAATAAGATTATTTTTTATGAATACAATGCAGTGGCGTACCTTGAATTGAAAATTTGTTTCGTTATTGGAAACTAATTTCATATTTTATTATTCAAATTTTAATAGCTAATTTAAAAAAACGTTTTTTGTGACTTACTTACAGGCGATCGTTCAATTTCCCATATAAGTTTTTGTATACATAGACAATTATTTTGAAATCCAAATTAATTGAAAAGAAAATGCGCATTTTAATAAAAATTGCCGCCTGTGTGGTCGAGTGGTCAACGTTGTTGGCTTCGGCTACGGAGGGCCCGGGTTCAAATCCCGGTACGGTCAGTTTTATAAATTGATTTTTCAATCGATTTATGAATTTCTGTTCAAAGGCATGGATGTATGTGATGTCTTGAATTCCCCCCTCTCACCCATCCTATTCTATGAACAGGGCGCATCGAGAGCGATTAGCTTACCACTAATCCTGTCTTGGCCCTATCCTTCTATCCCTACTCTCTTTGGAAAAAGAGAGGTTGAGCAACTGAGTAACAAGCAGTTCTCGTAGAAACACTTCTGTTAAGATAAACTCCATTTGGAGTCCATATGCTCCACATTGGGAGCGGACATGGTTTAAAAAAATATATATATATATTTTTATAATTAAATGTAATCTGTTAAAACAGGTGAACTATTGTAAAAAAACCCCTACCTTCATTCTGTTATCAATAAGTTAATAATTATGATCAATAACCTTATGATAGTTTGTCTAAAGATGGTGTTTTAAATAAGGGAAACACGTTTCATAATTTGTAATCAGAAGAATAACAAAGTTATCAAATGAAATTTTATACAAAAGAAATGCATCTCTGAACAAATTTTCCATTTTATTCTGTTATTAATCTTGCTTTTAATCAATTTCCGCTTCTAAATCAGAGCATATGGTTTGTTAACGGATGTATCTCATTAGAAGCTTTTCTACGAGAACTTATTGTTCCTCAGTTAATCAACCTCTCATTTTCTTGAAAAGAGTAAAAAAAGAAAGGATTAGGTTATAAAAGAACTAGTGTTTAGTTAATTGACCCTTTTGTGCCCCTGTATTTTAGTCACAAACATCTTTTCCTTCGAATAGAAGACAGAATAAAAAAAATAAACTAAAAATGGTAGAAAATCTTATATTCTGTATCGAATATAAATCATAATTTTCACAGTGTTCACGACAGTCTGATACAAAAGATATATGTAACTATTTCAATCCTATTATAGCTGTTAAATTAAATTTACTGGTACATCATATTTTACGTCTGCTGGTTGTATTTATGTTCTGTCACTGAATTTGTCCAATTATTACCGAGACTAATCACTTTAGGTGAAGGCGTATTGAAAAAAAAGTAATTTAATACTCTGATGAATATTTATTATTGTCTCGCTCAGCCTACGCGAAACAATTGCCGATAAGAATGAAACCGCTACACTTGTATATGCTTTCATATGAGTTCTGACCCAATTTTTTGCTCCATAAATTAACCGCTAAGAAGCGTTTATTTAATATAGTGCCCATTGTTTAATTTTATAGAATCAAGAGGCTGGTTTTAATGTAATAATAGCCGGAGGCGTCGCACTGTAACAGAGATATATCGATCAAAAATAAATATAATTTTAGAGAGGTTTTTTTTATATCAATGAACATTTTGATATATTATATATATCTAATAAATATTATTATTGCAATGTAACTATAACGAATAAAATAACGATTTTTTTTGGATATCACATTTATGGAGCTTTAAATACCAATACGCGTAAGTGTCAATGTTCTTCAAGTCTCCTTTCAAGTTTTTGAAAAATTGAATTCCCTTACCATCGTTGCAGACGGAAGGGCGTGATCGTTACAGAGATAAGAAGTTCACGGGAACTCCGTATGCATTATTTTGCAAATCACATTCTTTATGCTTCCCCCCATACTATATCCGTACATATACACACACATGCGCATACATACATACACACAAGTACACAAATAACTCAACCAAAGAGAGCCATTTTCATGATGTTTTCATTTTGTTCTTAAATTATTAATTGTGGACGTATATTATATTTATTAGGAAAAAAACAATATTCCTTTGTACTTTTTTCCAATTTTATTTACCAAAATCAGAATCATTAAATATTAGTTAAGAGTCACAATTTAAAAATTCTTTTCAATGCCTATTGTTAATTAATCATTTTTATTTAATTTTGTTTTGTATAAATAACACTGTTAAATTGTATTTTTATCAGTTGATAGTGCTCATCATGGGCAAAACCGGTACTGATCTTGGTAAATAAAATATAAATAAGTACAAAGAAATACTTTGTTTTTCTAGCATTAATAATTAATTTATATTGGTGTACACCTTACAGCAGATAATTTTGATTCAAAATGAATTTGTCACTTGTGACTTTGTGAAGTATTATCTCACAAAATGAAGAGTTTTTAGCGCTTTGATTCTACATCCAACATACAAGATTGCTGTCTTTGCTTCTAGTCCCCTTAAATATTCTCTAAGTAATCAAAGGCTTAATTTTTAGCACTAAGCTAACACTATTGCTAAAAATTGACTACTGCGGTAGAAAATTAGTTATGCGTGAGATGTACAAGTTAATTGAATTGACCAAAAGCCGAGCTTAGAATTAATGAAACGCTAATATTTATATTCAAGTCTTTCCCTCAACAGATGGGATAGACATTTTCATTTGATGTTAACTAAATGAGTTTTTTTTTTGTTTGAAAATAGATGTATTGAATTAGGTTATCGGTGTTGATCCACTTAGAAATTACTATGAAAGGGACTTTCATTTTTTATCATTTTTTACACGCGCAGATAGTGTACAGATAGTAACAAACTATTACAAAATATTTCTAAAGAACTGGTTGTGATACCAAAATTTTGTTTCCAAGAATAGTTGAATGGTAATGCTGTTTACTTTTGATTATTTATCCTGAATAAAAAATACGAGTATTGTATCCATAGTATCACAATTATGGTAGCATATTTATTTATTGCATAAGGCAAATATTAATCTGTAGCGACACTATTATTAACAGCGGCCACGCGTTTTGAAATTGTATATCGTAAAAATGTCATATGAAATGATTAAGCTGATCATTAAAAATAGCATTTTTTTTATCTAAAGAGCCACAATAGAGAAAAGTGAAAAAACAAACAAATAAATAACTAAGATGTGAATTAAAACTGTTTTATTTAATCTGTAACAAGGTGTTTGGTATTTAATATTTTTATTAGGCTATACAATTTCTAAGAATACATTGTTATGTATACACAACATTAACCTCTGTGCTATGTTAATTCTCTACGACATAACTTGTAACAATAAACCTTTCAATGGACTAAATCAATATTCAATTCCTTTCTCTTCAGCTTTAATTGAGAGTTTAAATCGAAAGGCCGAACAGCTTAGTAGAAACTCCTCAATACTCACATCGATATTATTTTGATTTAATAAGATTTAAGCGATTTATTATAAAGTGTATAAGCTATGTTATAGAATAATGTTTAAACATTGAATTAAAAATTAATGATTTAGTAAAAATATATCCATAACAACATTACTGATAAAAAAAATTGTGAGTAGAATGATTATAATATAATCCGATTCTTTAATCTGCGCATTATACAAATTCTCATTCGATCGATCATATTTAATGATGTTACAAGACTTGAATGATTCGGCAATAGCTTTCTCACGGAGCTGTTGAATGAATTAATGGAATTGAATAAAAGAGAAAGGCGCATTTTTTTTATTAAATATATAATGACATCCAGAATAATGATCGCATAAAACCGTAACTATTATACTTAAGCGATTGCGTGGTATCATTATAGTAAATATTTATGTTTGCGATTTCATAATATTTTTTGTCTGTTCTGAGTCAGTCGATCCTATAACCTTGTTCATAAATGTAATGAATATTTTATGTTGTATTAGTATATAACATTTGAATTAGTTTTCGAATAAAAACATCATTTCATACTCTGTTATAATATGAAAATTATATTCCAGGAAACATTGTATTATGTTTTGCTTAATATGTTTAACGTTTATAAACCAACGTAAGTCAGTATCAGTGTTTACGGGTTTGAATCTCATAACCATCGGGGATATATTTTAACGCGTGAAATTCAAATTGAACAAACATATAATGTAATATAATGTGTACATAAAAAAATAATTAAATCATTGAATCACTTCAAGTTTATATTCTCCCTAGTGTTTGTACCACTTTAATGTTTTTCTTTTCAATCCTTGTATATAGCTCGAACACTTAAATTTCATGAAAAAGCTCACAAGAAAACTGAAAACACTTTACGAGAAAGCAGCCGGAAATAAGGACTTGAGTAAAACAACTTAAAATTGACTTACACCGGAAGCTTTCGAGTGTATACTTTCATCATTGCCAACAGTTAACGTTTTGTTATATCATCATATCTTTACAATTTTGACTTATATACGAGTTATACATCTTTGTATAACTTATTAATGTTTTAAAGAATCATCAAATAAACTAATTGTTCTAAAATAATAATCCCGATATTTAAAAAATGAATGTAATACATTTTTTATATTAAAAATTGGATGGGAGAGAAAGAAAAAACTTTAAGCATCACAGATGTCTTTGGACAGAAACATATTAATCGATTGAATATACATTTTACGAATCTGTTCGTAGTAGAATTTGAACACGTGAGCACAACAACGGAATCCAACAACGTTTACCAATCGACCATAGACCTATGCAGGTCATTAGTGGATAATTTGGTTTCATCAGGCACAAGGAAAAATGTATCAAGAATGATTGGTTGTCAAGAGAATTTATATATTTTTTACATAAACTTTTCGCATGCACTAGTCAATTTTTATATATTTAAAAGTAACATAATCTATCTATCTGATATTTTTTTCGCTTAATCAGTCATATTTAATTAATATTTCTCACAATGCACCATGTAAATAATAAACAATTACAAAAAATATCGAATGAATAAATCGATGAATGACATTGTTCAATATTATAACCAATCATTCAATTATCACTGTTTTTCGACATTAAATTGATTTGATGAGGTTTGAAATTATAAAGAAAATATCTTGATATTAAAAAAGTTAAACGAATCACAGTTTCTTGAGGGCTTTTTGTGCTGGCGTCGGAGGCGTTGCGACGCAGGCGAGGCAAGTCGACGGCCATTGTTTGCGAAGCAATCTTGTAAAAACATGACCGCAGGCACACAACCTCTTTCTAACCGCAAAACCACTCTGCAACAAAGGTGCAAAGATAGTTTATTCTGGATATTTTAAAGAAGGTATGATATTTCTGAATAGATTGGAAATATTATGTAAATATAAAAGAAACTTTTTCATATGTAGATATTTTTGTTAACCCTCACGGAAAAATACAATTTTCATTTGTATTACTTCCATTTGTATTTAAAAAGATCAGTACTAGTTTCGATCATGACGAGCATTATCAACTGATAATAAAATACTATTTTATAGTTGTTTATTTCTTCTTTTTTTATTTAATTTTGTTTTCTGTAAATAACACTGTAAAAGTGTATTTTATTATCAGTTGATAATGCTCGCAATGAGCGAAACCGGTCCTGAACTATTAAATAAAGTGGAATAAAGTACAAAGGAATATTTTATTTACATTAATATAATGCCTTTCTACTAAGTATTGACAGTGGACTCACTAAAACTGATACAAAGCGTTCGTATACATTTTTTTAATTCAGTCCAACCTTACCTTGCGTCTCGTCTGTTAAAGAGTAAAGAATAACATCTTTCATATACGTTTTAATTTAAAATTATTTAAATGAAATTCACCCAATTTATACTAGACGTTTAAAATTATATTCAAAGAATTTTACCACACACAACCACTTGTTAATAAAACCAGATCACGCAGTATTTTTATGGTCTCTTTCAAAGCTTAATCTTATAGTGTTACAAGTTGGCGAACTTAATCGAAAATAAACAAGATTTTGATAATTTTGTTATTCCACCGACTGTGTTTAAAATTTTGACTCATGATTTGCCTATTTGAGAAGTATCTTCAGAGAAGCTAATGTAAGGTTATTTATCAATTAAGTAAACATGAATTTAACAGTTATATCAGACAATGGAAGTTGGTTTTTTTTAAAGGTTAGATAAAAACAATAACGTAACTAATTACAAAATAATTACTCGTATGTAAAGGATGTGAATTTCAAGAAACTAAATTCGACGATGGTAAACCAAATGCTATATTTAAAATTTAATTTAGAATTGATTCATTTCTGTCAATGGTTTTATTATTTTCTAAAAACTTTTAACCGTTTATTATTTATTTTAAGTATTTCTATATTTTTATTTAAATTGCGATCATGTTATTTTTAATGTTTTTAACAAATCTCTGAAACAATATTACTATTCATATGAGAGGCGATAGATACCGCTCTGAGGTAAGAGTTTTTTTTATATGGTATATAATTATAATGAATTTACAATAGTTCAAAGATATTGTATTGTTTAAAGATATTATACTTGTACACTTAGTCATACGTATTTAACGTCACCTTCTGACCACTGTCACAACCTAGGAATGGACAGGATGTTATCGTTATTTTACGACTTACGTTCATATTAAGTTGGTAAGGATCCTTATAATTAAATTTGAATATCATTTTCTTAAAAATATTAAAAATACTATTTTTATTGCATCAGTGTATGACAAACAAAGACAAATTGGATGGATAAAATACATAACACAAGAGTGAAATATATAGTAAAGAAGTGCTTCTTGTAAGAAAGTTTTATCTTTCTACGGAAAGATAGAAGTGTCTTTAATTATTATTTACTTCGCCGTGACCTGTTTGAAAAACAACTCTTTTACCTTTTGAAAATGCTCTGAAGGTGTTTGTTCACGAATAAAAGTTTACTGTCCAAATTTTGTACGTCATTTTAGTCAGGTGGTAAGCATTTATTTGTTCCTATTTTGATTAGATTAAATTCAACAGAAAATAGTAAAATATAAAAAAAAACTAGCTCGCGTCAAAGTTTAGGATTAGTTTATAAACCCACTTCAAAGATATTTCAACAAGAGTAAAAATATAGTTAATTAAATTTTCGTACTAGATTAACAATACATTTAAATTGAATAAATAGATAGAATAATAATTCGTCTAGCAATTTAAATTACTTTTATTGGATAAAAGCACGTAAGCAAGAATTCCTATATTCTACCGCAATATAAACATTTGAAGGTATCACCAAGTCAATATTTATTTAATACAAAACAGTTAACAAGAACTCCATAATGTAACTTCTATTAACAAAAAACGCATATTTCTCTTATTCCTTGCTATTTATTTTTCTGAAATAAACTGATTGAGAGACTAACGAAATAACTTCACAGAAACTGATACTGTTAGTCTAATTCTTTTTTTAACGATGAGTGGTTTGCAAAATATGTGTCTCAAAATTATACATTTAAGGCCTGATTTAAATTTACTACACAAACTAATGTACTAACATAAAAACGAAAAATTAATTTATATTTTGCAAGAAAATACAGCACACACGATGTATTAAATCTCTCAAAAGAATATAAATTCAAACGTCACAGCAATGGTGAAAGCTGCATTAGACGGAAATAAACTTTCATTCTAAAACTTACAAAGATATTACTTCAGAGAAGGCTTAAGCAGTGCATATGAAATATTGCTTTGATTTGAAAAGCTACATACAGAAAATACACGGTGTATTCATTTGAATAAAGCAAATACATATTATTTGAATTACAAACATACGGAAAAAAGAGTTATTACGGATATCAAAATCAAAAAATAAACCTTAGGTTTACGATACAAAAAAATATACGAATATAACGTATAAATTATACAGTTTTAATTTAATGATTTATAAATAAAATTCTAGATAAACAAATAAGATTACTAGAATTTTAATCTTGTATCTCATTCATTTTAAATGAAAGAACTTAAATCATTTTTTTGTTAAAAACTGGATATCAATATATTTACAACAACCAATTTTGCGCAACTATTTACTAATGGTTAATATTATTTTTTAGATAAATGCTAAGGACAAATAAGTCTAATTGCTGTTCGATTTAATGTACATCTAAAGTACTGTCCTTTTTTATCAAAATGTTGACGTTTGATAACGATAATAGTAACATATGTTTACATAGGATTATTTTCTTTCCCTGATAGTGATTTATCAATTACATCATTCTATTTTCAGATAACAATGGAGGTGCAATGACGTCACAAAGCTTACGGTAAAAGAGATTACGATTTTCTTATCAATTTCACGAGGAATATACATGATTGATAATAGCAAATTATCAATAGTATCAATATTATTGATATGTTATCATGTTATTTTATACTGAGGACAAATTTAGACGTGCAACGTCAGTTTGTCCTTATTTTATATTTAAATAAAAACATTTTCCTATTATATGAAGATAATGTTTTTTTCAATAATGTAATGGGTAATTTTCCTATTGAGCTGGGGTAGGGCTGTAGAGAATCTGGGAGAACTACTTTGATTGTTGATCAAATTTACGTTAAACGGAAGGATTTACTTCAGTAGATATTGTTTTATAAAATATTTGATTTTTCTTGATGATATTATTATATTTTCGGATCCGTTGCGCAGTGGTCTACGTCGTTGGCTCCCACGACGGATTTCATCGGTTCAAGATTTTCGTTCGTAGGCATGGGTGTTTGTGATGTCTTAAAATTCCCTCCCACCATTCTAATACTAAAATAACGGCCCAGCAAAAGCGATTAGTTGACCACTAGTCTTATCCTAGCCTAATCCTTTTATAATAGAAAATTTAAATTAACTTTGATTATTCCACGTATTGTGTAACTAACTGTGACACGTGTTTCGCCTCATTCAGAGGCATCTTCAGACTTACTATCGCAAAGTTTGCTTAAGTAATGAAGCAAGATTGATTCTAACATTTTAAAATTATAAAATTACAAAACAAAGGAATCCTTTTATCCCTACTCGATTAAAAAAAAGTGAGGTACATCAACTGATTAAGAAGCAGTTCTCTCAGAAAAACTTATGTTAAGATTATCTCCAAAACTATTTCACATGCTTCACATTAGAAGCAGAAATGGATTGTTATTATTTTTATTTTGTATCTATTTTTTGAATATTTGAAATTTATAACCAATAAATATGGAGCGGAAATATCATATTTTTAACTACAGTAGAACCTCGATTATCCGGACTTCGATTAACCGGATTTTCGATTATCCGGATTGTTTTCCGGAACAGTTTTTTTACGAATTTGATAATTTTCTCTTGGCGAATTGATTCCACCGTTGTTTACATATGTGATGGAATGCATACTATTTTTTTCGTTGTTTGAAATCGAAGAAGTCTTCCGGTTTGATAATACCGTCAGAAAAAAACCAGGATAAATGCTGAAATTTTTTAAATCATTACAAAAGTAAAAAATATCAAAACTGCATAGATAAAAGAGGAAAAACATTATTATTGCTAGATAATGCATAATCTCGCCTATCAATAGAATGCTTAAACCACATCGATGAAATGTTTACGTTAAAATTTCTGAGAGTTGGAATTTTGGAAGTTGGAAGACAGTGAGAAAATCATGGAACAAATTCTTGAAAAGACTATCAGTTCAAGTAACACACCAGAAATTGTTATAAAAGACATTATAGAAGCAATAGCACAAATTTCAAAATGTACTGAATGTATCGAAGAATATGGTACCAAGTGGTTAAATTTTTATGCAAACGATCATGGATTTCAAATTTTGAATGATGTGGAAATATTAAGGAAATATTTGTCTCAGCAAGATCAATAAGACAAAGAAGAAATATTCAAAAAAAGAGATATTGGTCCTGCTCATTTAAAGGATTTTCAGTGATTAAATGTTGCCGTGAAGTGGTTTGAGAGCCAAGAAGGGTGTATCTCAGGATAATTTATATGTCTTAAAAGTATTCGCGATTTAACAGCTTCAAAAAAAACAGCTAGCTTATTTAAGCAAAAACTTATAAATGAATTTCTTGATAAAAAATAATTGAATAAAAATTATTTACACTGATTGTACGTCTTTCCGTGTAAATTATGTTTTTTTTTGATTACCCGGATTTTTCCTTATCCGGGCTACCTTCATCCCCAATTAGTCCGGATAATCGAGGTTCTACTGTATTTTAATTATTTTATTTTATTAACATTTTAACGTCATAACGCTATCAAATTAAAGTTTTGTTTATTGATAAAACCACGAAGATATGGAATGATGCAGAGAAAAAAAAATATCAATACAATTTAAGATTTCGACTGTAGGTGCTTCAAGGTGAAATCTCAATATTAAATTTGAATCGTTAAAATTCTGTACACTCACACAAGTTTTGTCACTAACCATGAGTTAATCCTTTTCGCCAGCAACGGCTTTAAAGTTAGTGATACATTTATTTATTATATAAACATTTTTTTTCTGGATATCAAATATATCTTTTTTATCATACAACCCGTGCCGCAAAAATATTTTTTTTCCAAACTATAGCCCTGGCGCCTTTGAATTGAAATTAATATTTAATAGCTTCTGAATTACAAAGTGCTAAAGAAAAGTTATTTTGAGTCAAACTTATGTTTTGTTTGAAAACAGGCATTGTCTGTTTTAGTACTTTGTCGCGTAATAATTTGTGTTTTGGTTTCTGTAAGTATCCTCTGAGTCGCTATTGTGTTTGTCAGCTTAATAATTTTACTGTAAATAAATTATCGGGTGGTTATTGAGAATTGTATCGAAATAAATTCATGACAAATTTTTCAAGTATGTTCTAACGTCTGTTTTAAAAAACTGTTAAGATAAGACTTTTTTACGATGTATATTTTTCGCTTAACGTTCATTATTGATTTTTTACGGTGCAAGAAGCTTTTCTATGTTCTTCTTTTTTCTGCTGCAGTTTGTTATATTAAATATTAATATTAAAAAATAATTAAAACTCGAAAAATGAGTTCACGAAAAATCTTATCTGACATAATATAAGATTTTGACTGAAGGTGCTTGTGTGAAAATTCAATATTAAATTTGAATCTTTCACATTATGTACAGTCAGTTCAAGTTTATCCATGCACTTGAACGTCTGAAAAAAGAACGGTTCGTTAGTGACAAAATTTGTGTGAATGCACATAATTTAAACGTTTCAAATTTATCTGACATAGTTAACAAATTAAATCAAACTTACGCCGAGTACACTTTTATTTACCACTTTTGTCTTGAGCGTTGTGATTTTGTAGCACTAAAAATAAAATTTGAATAATTGTGGGATGTTTGTTACACTTCAATATTTTCGCTCACCTAACCCCAGTTTTCCACTTACTTATAACTGCTTATTGATTGATTTGTCCATAACTGGTAAAACAACAATACGTGGCTAATCTTTATTCATATCATAATAAGAGTAAATGGATTTCTTAAAAGTAAATTCAGATTATATTGAATTATATATATGTAACCGATAGAAAAATTTTCAAATACGAAACGTTTTATCTCATTTTATTATGAAATAAAATTTGTCTTACGAGTCGAAGGTGGGATTGTCAATTTTTTTTATAACCAGAAATTGACATTACATATTCCTTACATGAATGTGAATGTTGAAAATTATCCAGATTTTACGGATAAAGAAAAAGATTTTTGCCGATGGCACAAAAGAACAGAAAACCCATAGATGGTGTTAGATAAAATCTGCCGTGTTAACTGAGTGATATTTATTGCGAATTCAAAATAATCGATCATTATTGCACCCTTCTTTTTTTAAAAATATTATAATTTTTTTGGTTCTTGCATATCAGATGTGTTTGATTTTTTGTAAAAAAAGTTTCATGTTTGTTCCAAGTATGACTTCAAAAAATAGATACGACAATTTTTGATAATAAGCAAGTATCCGTTAAATGCTTCGTTTACTAGTCAAGACAAGGGAATTATATTTATCCTTGAAGCTTAAACAAAACAATGAGATCAAGAACAAACGCTTTTTGTCTCGACATTTTGTTTGAATATCGCTTTTAAAAAGTAGGATAACAAAAGAAGCATTCTTTTTGAAGTGTAATTTCTGTACCCAAAGTACTAAAAGAGCTTTTATTCTTTGCTAAACGAATTCATCGCGATTTAAATAGTATGCAAAAGCTTTTTGAAGTAAATTAATTAGTTTTAATAATCAGTTTAAACATGATTCTTAAATAAAATAGATATTAACATTATTATTTCTAACGTCATGAAACAGAATTTTTTTAATAAGGAACATTTAAAACGGAATTTTAATCTTTAAAATTTCTGCTATATTGTAATTTAAAAAAACTAATGTGGATCATATAGCTTCCTGATGGAGGTATCTTAATATACATGTTTTTCTATGAAGACTGTTTGTTACTCAATCGCTCAAGCTCTCTTTTTCATAGGGATAGCAGTATAAAGCTAGGACAAGACTAGTGGTTAACTAATCGCTCGTGCTACGCCCAGTTGCTTAAAGATCGAGCAAAATGCTGTTATTACTGAGACTCAAGCCCGTAAAGTATGGCACAGAAGCACACAATGATAACCGCTGCACCATAGGACCCGACTTATGGTAAAAGTTACCATAATATTTTGATTCATGATATAAAGATTTTTTCACAAATTTCAGCAGTAGTTTTGATAATTTAATTATAATAAAAATAATAATAGGAAATATTATCTGAAAAGAAATAAGTATCTGTTTAGTAAATATTTTAAAATTAAATAAGAATCCGTTATAAAAAATACTAAATAACAATTTATTATGTGTACATACGTTTTATTTTCTGTGAGATAACTAGAGTACTGTAAAACTCATCAATTTGTAAGCAATCAGTGAACAAACAAAGAACAAATAAGAAATTCGTTTATAATTTTTAACTAGTAACTGTGTGAAAAAGAAGACTTTTCAATTTAAATGTAAATAAAAAAATATCAGAACATCGTTGTAGATTTAACTATAGATATTTCCTATTTCTTATTTCCACAATCTTTCCAATTACGGTTTGATATCAAATCTTTACATTGTTTCGTAATGGTCCAAATAATATGAAATTCGCCGAGAAATCTGTTTTTGACAGAAATATATCAGACATATGATTGTGACAAAGAAACACTACGATGTCAATAGAATTGATTGATTCTTTAAAAGGTTTCAGTCTCAGAAAAATACCGCCTATTGATGTTGCTTAGTAAATTTAATAGAACGTCAGAAGTTTTTCGCATTTTGCTGAAGCTTCCGACGCGATGACGTCACGTGGACGGCGTATTATTGTTGTTCAAACAATAATCAGGTGGCGCTGGTCGAGCGCAACCCCTAGTTGAAACTCAAGGAAAACGATGGCGAGGAAAAAAAAAAGTATTTTTTCTTTTCAGTCGTGAAACTCTGCCACAACTCCCATGAACGTAAAATTTCCACGAAACGTTCTGGTAATATTTTGTTTGACGATTAATTATGATGGAAAATTCTATTTTTCAACAAACTACATAAATAAATAAAAAAGTATAATTAATTGCCTATTCGAAGAACTTGTACGTTTACTGAGTATTCCGTAAGGTATTTATATTTATATTTAGATTAGGTTTTTTTTTATTGTATCTAATATAAAACAATGAATGTTTGTTTGTTTGTCCTTTATGCGTTGCTACACCGCTCATCTGATTGCAATAAACTTTGACAAACTTTTTACTAGCACTTTCGGAAAGGTTATAGGTATAGTAAAATTAACTTACAGTAGGTCTTATAAATAGAAATCAATGTTTGTATGTCTGCCATAGAGTTAATTTTGACAACTTATGCTTGCACTTACGCGAAGATTATAGTGCAATTAACATACAGTAGATGACGCGTGTGTCATATCATAGACAATCGGCAGCAAACTTCAAAGTCAAACAGACAGAAAAAGTAAACATGCACTTCAATAATCATAATTAAAACACAAACACTTTCTTTCTTTGAGTGGCATTGCAACGCTTATGCAACAGTTATGTATAATATTTTTTGATAACGCCTTGCTTTAATGCTGGGCAAAATAGATACAAATATAAACTACATCGTAATTTAAATAAGCCAATCACAATTGTTTTTGCAAATTTCTTCGTTTCCTCTTTCTACTAGCCGTTCTAAATATAATATAATATAAAGTTACATTGAGAATTTTATATAACGAATAAATAAGCTTATAGCTATATGTTTACTTACAAAGGTAAGTAAACAAGCTAATGATTATAAATTATAAAACACAACATCTTTCGATAAAAGAGTAACTCTAATATAAGAAAATCTTTTAAAACTGATTTTAAAAATTATTGTATATAAATTATCACATATCAGTGACAGTTAGGATTAATTTGACGACAAAATGGCTGAGGAATAAGGATTCTGTGTCGAGGCAATCCCCAGGAAAATTGACGCGCTTGACAGTCACAGTTCCCAGGACTTTTAAATAAAACAACCCAGGACTTGACAGTAGTCATTTTTTTTAAATCTTTGAAAATCTCTATACCTTGAGAACTTTTGTACATTTTGGAAAGCAATAAAAAACGTAGGAAATTTCAATATCTTTTGTTTATTCAACATAACATATTACCACATAGCATACAGTTAATGATCTAAAGTATATTTTTTTAGTGCATCGGTAAAATTAAAAGAATCCCCCAAACTATGTGTAATAAAAGCAATGTAACTTTTCACAATACACTCTTGTCATTTTTTGGAATATTTAACTAAAAACTGACGGTGTTCATGTATAGAAATATTTATAAATAACAAATATTACAGTACATTATCAGTACGCGAGAATTTCCCGGGACATCGAAATTTTGTGTATCGTGTCCCGGGACATAATATCTATGTTTAATATATATAATACTAGCTGACTCGGCATGCGTTGCAATTCCACTTAAAGAAAGAAAGTGTTATGTTTATTGAAGTTTTAATTATGTTTATTAAAGTGCTTTTGGATATATTTTGTTTTTTTGTATGGTGCGTATATGAAGAGATCTTAAGGTTTTTCAACGCGTGAGCAGGCCAAATACAGCTTTCCATGTGTGAAGCATGGGTTTTTAAAATTTAGTCCACACACTTGTAGCGATTGTCCAAATGCGATTTGCACCGAAAACTGCAAACATTTTAATTCTAATGGCCTATCTGTCGGAATTATTGGAATGCTTGGCAACAGTGCATCGTATCCTTTAAATTTTCCATTTAAAATTGAAGCTTAGATGATATTGTTCATTAATTTTTCACTGAAAGCTTGGTACCGTTGTAAAGTCGTGGATTTATATTTCGGAGAAGAATGATAGGTACGCCAATTTTTAGTGTTAAAACGTGCGGTAGCATGCCTGGCAAATCAAGTGAGTTTAAGAATTATGTTAGATAATTGACAACTTCGTCTTGATCAATTTATAGTATCGATGTACTTATACGTTGTTTCTTTGCCTGGTATTTCGTTTTGAATCTTGAAGTTGATGGCATTATTATCGTTGTTTTTGACTGCTAATATTACACCTTCACTGAGCCACTGATGATTTTTGTAATTCTGTGCGATATTTTAGAAAACTTTGTGCATCAATTCGCTTATGGTTCCTGTAATTTTACAGAAGCTTGGTGGCAATATCATACATTGTGTGGATTCATCGATTTCCATTTTTCCATTCCCAATTTCCGACAATTGTTTTTTGAAACGTTCAGCGGATGCGTCATATTGTAATTCTACACGCATATTAGCTTTCAAAGTCAATTTTTGCACATGTCACCATAAAACTGATGATTTGAGACATGCACTGTTCATTTCCTCTCAAATCTTTTGGTGTACATATAGTGAAGATTTTCCAATGCATTTTTGTGCGCCATAGTAAATTCATCCCATTTAATGAGTTGATATGATTAAAGTACTTCATCCATTCAGGATATTTTTTTGATATTGCATGTTGGTGTTCAAAGGCAATTTATTTGCTGAATGCGCTGTTTGATCACCATCCAAAAGATTTGCAGCAATTGCAGATGAAGCGATTGCCAATGCAATATTGTTTTGTGATACAACGTTTTGGCTTGTGATTGATTGCATGCATAATTCTGATCTAACAAGACAGTCAGAGAGTTCACGCTGTTCTTTTTGGGAAATCCGCAAATTTTTGTGTTTTTGAAGTTGACATAAAATTGTTCGAAATCCCAGTATTTCAAGATCGCCGAGAAAAAATGTTCTCAATCCCGTATCCCAATTTATACACAATTATTTATGTTGAATGTTCAATCCCGGGATAGAAAAAATTGTCAATCCGGAAATCCCAGGTTCACGAAAAGGGTCTAGGATTTGATACCAGTGGCAGCCGGTCAATATGGCATTCGATCAATGCACCCTTTGTGTATGCAGGGCGGTTATATTTCATGAAATAATATTCAAACAAAACATTTATACCATTCATTCATTTTACATTCTTCATGTATTTATTGTCTATAATAAATATTTTAGAAAAAAAGATTTTATTTAATTTTAAAATTTATTTCATTTTATTGACTTTAAAATGAGGGAATGGTATAAATGTTGTTTTTGAATATTAGTTTATGAAATATATTGATCAAATGCCACATTGACCGGCCGCTACTGTTTGATACCCTAGGTGAAATGTCAAAATATCTTTCAAAAATAATATATAGCTCTTGTAGAGCTGAATACATTATCGTTAGCAAAAGGATTTCATGTTTTTTTTATATATTATATTTGAAAAATCTTGCTTCTCAATCAACTGGTTAGACACCCTTGCCTTACGTGAATATGTATTTACAAAACTGACTGAACAAAGAAGTGTTCCACTATATAAATTTAATAGAAGCGAGTTAAGTGGAATGGTAAGATTAAGTTAAGCTTTATTTAAATGGTTCACAAGTAATCCGCGTTTAATGCCAGGACTCAAATTTGCTTTCAGTTCAAAGAGCTTTGGATACTTTTGAATTTCATTTTCACATTACATTCGGATATATTCAAAAAGCCAAGCATCCCTCCCGAGGCAATCGACGCATCATGAATAAATATTTTTCTAAATTGGAGGCTGAGAAAAAAGACGAAAAAAATATTACGCGAGGCCAAACCACGCGTCGCGCATGCCATCAGACCCGTAGGTGGATATGAATTTTATCAAATTATTTGTCAAAAAAGTTGAAAGTCTCGAAGAAAAAAAAAGTCGAAAACCTGCTTCACACAATTTCCCCCGAGGCGGCTAACAAGACGACGTGTGGCAGACTTTACTTGTTAATCGACAGTTCAGTTTGAATTCTCACACGACAAACTTTTGAGTTTCATATTTCAATTCTATAAAATTGGCAGATTTTTTCAATGCAGAATAATACTTGGTAATTGGTTGCTGGTAAACATTAAAACACCTGCCGCCTGTGTGTTCTAGTGGTCAACATCGTTGGCTTTGGTTACGGAGGTCACGGATTCGAATCCCAGTACGGACAGTTTTATAAATTGATTTTTCATTCGATTTATGAATTTCTGTTCGAAGGCATGGATGTATGTGACGTATTGAATTCCCCCCTCTCACCCATCCTACCCTATAAATGGGGCGTATTGAGAGCGATTAGCTGTCCTGTCCTAGCACAATCCTTCTATTCCTACTCTCTTTGGAAAATGAGAGGTTGAACAACTGATTAACAAGCAGTTCTTGTTCTCATTAGAAGTCCATATGTTCCACATTGTGAGCGGACATGGTAAAAAAAGTAAGAAACAATATATTTGTTGATACTTGGGTTTAGTTTCTCAAATAATTGTTATTAATTTAAATCTAATTATATAATACATACTATATAAATCTAATTATATTATATTATGCATTTTTTATGTTGGTAGTAAAAAAATATATTTTTAGTTTTATGTGTAAAATATGTATCACGCTTATATACGCAATACATCTTTTTAAATACGAAATAAAAGTCGATTCAAATTAATTACCTGAGAGTATTCAAAAGAAAATTTACGGAAAAGTCTAACATAACAAAAGTTACTATTCGTTGGTTCCTAATCATAACTTTGTATTTCATATATATTGATTTTTGGTGGAATGACATGAAGCGCATATAATCATGCTATGGAATGTACTTGTTTTTTTAAATATTAATTCATATCATAAATTATATGTATCGAACTGAGATCGGCGCTATGTGAGAATTAAAAAAAATCTTGATTTTATTTAAGTGTCAATCAAACGATAACGGTGTTTAAATTTGACACAGTTCAATCAAAGATAAAATAATACTTGAACGTATCGCAGTTATTAAATTGTGACTTATTTAGGCTCAGAAAAACATTTAACATAACATACAGATTACAGTCTGTTCACTTTATTACAACACTAAACGATCGTGTTTTAACACGGTGTAAAATATAAAACAAGAAGATTTATTCGTGAATGAAATTTTAAATTCTATAATTATTGATATCGTATTTAAGGTCAGCTCGTAGTGTGCCACGCACATAGACGCAGAAATTATCGGCCCAGCCCTGATCGTATTCATATAAAAAATTCAATTTATAAAAAAGGTTTTTAAAAGTTAAAAAAATCCTATCATAACGTTCAAAATACAAACGCCAAATATGTATTTTTTAAATGAAGCTATTTAACGATAAATATGTTATCGAATAAGTATTCCGAATATTTTTAATTCAACTCAGCTTTTATTATTATGATTCTCATTTAATTTGATTACAGAATAAAGTGACAGATGTAAGTAGCATTATGCGGTCAAAACGTTGTTAGTTATTTTACATGTGAAATGTTCCGTAAGATCTGTGACAAGTTATAAAAATAAATTGGATATGATTGTGGAATTACATGAGTAAAAAAACGAATTGATAATTCGCTTTCACAAATAATGGTACTCCAGATATAAAATAATATACGATTTTCTTTAAAAAGATAATGCTTGACGCAACCGCATCATAATGCTTTTACGATATTTCTAATTCTGTGGCCAAGGTTTTGAATATCCAAATAAAAACTGACATATGAGTTTTCTGGTATCAAAAGCAGAACTGTTCTATACATAATGAATGGAACAGTTCTGTTTTTGATACCAGATGACTCATATATTAGTTAATGAATGGATTTGATAAAAACACGTTAATATCTGCGACATTTTTTATCCTTTTCAAATCTACCCAATTTTAGGACGTATATAAGGCGATCAGCTATTAAATACTGCTCTTTTAACCTCACCCTTTTCTCCCTATCGCCTCTGAACAAGAAGAGTGAGTGATTGACTGTCAAGCCGTCGAAAACATTCTGTTAAAATAGTCTATTAGAAATTCAAATGTTTTTTACCACGAATGCACGATTTTTTTACAGGAATTTTCTATTTAACTTTTATTAATGTTCACTAAATTCCTCGCTTAATATAAACAGTTTCGCATAAACAAAGACAAATATACACGAAATATTACTCTCGAATATTGATAAACGCTGGCATTATAAAGTGTTTTAAGTGCCAAATCACTGAAATAACAACAAAAGATCTTTTTGAGATTTATTAAGAAGATATTATATATTGTGATACAACAAAAATTCTTGCATATTAAACATCATTAAAGTGGCATTGATTTGATTAAAAAAACACCTTTTTATCGAATACACCTATTTCAAAAGCAATGAATATAAAAGAAGAGAAATGCAGGAATAAATCACAAATTATAAATAAATATAGGGCTAATAGCCATTAAACTGCTAAAAAGAATTTTATTAATTACTTTTAAGGTGAGTACAGTCAATTCTTGGTGAACAGGCTTGGATTAAAAAAATATTTATTTTAGATCAAGACCGGTTACAAAAACAAAATATCTCGACAGCGATATTAAATTTCTTGGAACGAAAAAACCACTCGTTCATATTATATTCATAGTATTTTTGTCGCAATTCTTCTGCGGTACATAAACCTTACTTACAATTGGGGATTATTGTATTATGCATATTCCTTTTCAAATTCCTTCCACATATTATATCAACACTTTCGTTTATTATGTATTATATGGTTAGCATAACGTTATTAATACTTTTATATTTTTCTTCAAATACACACATCTATAAACTGCATACTTTAGTAAGTAGTAATGGTGAATTTATAGACTCTTCGTGCACGATTGCAAATGGCGTAAAGGAAGCCATTAAGCTGACGAAAACGTAATCCTTTGTGTAGACACGGAGTGTTAGTCTTATTACACCTTTAATACCCAAAACGCGTTCATCCTCTTAAAAAGGATGTATAATTGGTTTCAATAAAGATGATTTCTTACTACCAATTTCGCTAAGTACTTTTTCAGGGGTTTTTAATCTGATTAAAACCGTTTTTGATTATGTGAGTAACGAAAAGTACAGCGCTTTACAATACAGTAAAGCGGTTCTGCAAATATTTATGAAAGAGGATTTGTATTTTATGAATAACAGCACACATTTAACACAAAACTAAATCATTATTTTCTTAAAAAATATACGCCAAAATCGTTCAAACATTTATGTTTATTTTATTATATACTAGCCGGTCCCCGGCAAGCGTTGCAATGCTCCTCAAAGAAAGAAAGTGTTTGTATTTTTATTGTCTTTATTGAAGTGCATGTTTTCTTTTTCTGTCAGTTTGAAGTTTGACGTTTGCTGCCGATTCTATCGTACGATACACGCACCACCTACTGTAAGTTTATTGTACTATAACCTTCGCGCAAGTGCAAGCATACGTTGTCAAAATGAACTGTATGGCAGACATACAAACATTGATTTTTATACATAAGACCTACCGTAAGTTAATTTTACTATGCCTATATAACCTTCCCGAAAGAGCAGGCAAAAAGTTTGTCAAAATTTTATTGCAATCGGATGAGCGGTGTGGCAACGTATAAAGTACGAACAAACAAACATTCATTTCTATATATTGGATATTTATATACTTATAACGCAAACATTAAACTTTTTTATTTTATTTTTAACTTGCTAACTTACTTATTGTATGTTAGTTTTTTTTTACAAAACTTCAAATAGATTAATAGGCATCTGAAAGGAGGTCACTTATTTTGTAACAGCAATAATTACTGTATCGAGTATAATTGCTGTATCAGTTCTGTGTTACTACTTGAAGATATTTTTTAGAATGTTTTAATGTTATAATTCAGAATTTATCAAACAAGTCATGGTGAATTTTTTTTTTTTTAAATGAAAATATATTGAAAGGCTCCTTTTAATATTATGTTTAGTATTAACACGTCTGATATATCAATGTTTATAGTTAATATAAATACTCAATTTTATTTTATTTACTAATTATGTGAGCCAAAGCTATAAGATACTTCTATGTAATTTAATTAAGAATGCAATATGAAATGACTTAAGTTATTCCTCATATGTATATTATAATATAATTATATAAAAAATATATATATTTTAAAACATATGATACAGCTCGTTACTAACAATGACTAATCATTGTCCATTCTTTACTGATGATTTAATGATGTATGTTCTGCTCGTAAATATTAAAGTCTTATGTGAATGTTCTTAAGACACTTCTCATTAATAAATTATCAGTATTAGGTAGTTAATATCGACCGTGGAAAGGAAAACGGACATTACCCACAGTTTTTTTCGTTAATCACTATGTATCAAACATGATACACGTTCTATCAAAAGGATGAAAGCTACAAATGCCAAATTAGTATCTAAATTTAGCTATTAAGTTTGAAAAAAGATGAGCTTGTAAAAATTGAAACCAAGAAAAAAGATTGATTAATATTAGAATATGTCAATTAAACACCAGTTTGGAAGTCTCCGTCGACTTCCAGGTTGTTTATATTTCATAATTTGCATATGGCCCAAAACCATCAAAACACGTTTCTTGCCCCTCCTGTAAAATTTTCTATGTGTGGGTTACGCTTTTTTTCCTTTCTACAGTCGATATACATCGAACATTTTTTATGCATTTATCTCTGAACATATTAATTTACTATCTGAATCTTAAATTCATCGTTAAAGAAATCAAAAGTCTTTTTCTGACAGCACTATTTAAAAATATACAAAACAAAACTATTTCAACAGAGATGTTTCGCTCAGTGCTGTGCAGTATTTGTCGTATAGTATGTTTATATTTACCCAAGAGCAGTTATAATGAAAAGTTTACGATTTATACTATGAGTATGAATATTTGTATAGCCGGATTTTAAACAGAAGTTTCATGTTAGAATTAGCATTCTCAATTTCCTCGACTTAGCAGGAAGCCGCTGCGAGAAATATCATTTTGCTTCGGTTGCCATTAGTTGCTGCGCCTAGAGCCGTTTTTCATCCGTTCTATTAGTTTGTATTTATTTATTTTTTCTTACACCACCGTATGTATCTTTTACGTCAGTCAGCCATAGGTTTAGACTGATTTTTATAACCTCATTAGTCACAACGAAAGATTGAATAGAACCGTGCAAATCAATCTTTGGTATTAATTATCCGAAACAAATACTTTTAGTTATATCAAAAATATGATTTTACAACGTACTAACAATTTTATTTTGTATGGTTTCAATTTTTTACTCAAAAGTAAGATTATTATATAAACTTTTTGTTTTAGTTTATGTTATCAATGACTGTAAAAGATATGCATTTAATGATTCCCACACAGTTGCACCACACTTTTTGGGTGGTTTTCAATAACGTTCATGAAAAACATACGATTTAACGTTGTGTTTTGAAACATATATTGTAACCGTTTTGGCAAGAAAATTACTTAAATATACTAGTTTCATGTTAATTTATGTTGAGTATATTTTTGTAAATCATTCAAAGTTAAATAATTGATTAATTGAATAAGCATGGGCTTGGGAGAGCTAGACGTCGAGTAGGTTAACAAAATAATAATATAAATAGTATATCACTATGTTGATCACTTTTAGGATGTTCACTGTCGGATGGACTATCTTGGTGGATAGGCATTATATTAAAAAAATATATATTCCTTTGGACAATTTCTACTATTATTTAAGAGATCAAGACCGGTTTCACTCATTACGAGCATTATTTACTGATCTATTATGAGTAGACAATCTAAAAATATGAAATAATTAACGTCTTATTTTTACTTATTTAAATTTATCTCACAAGCAATATGCAATAAGTGGTTTATTGCCAAAGTTTAAACAGATAATTGAAAAAATAAAACTCGAGTTTAAAGATATACCAAATTTATTTATATATTTTTTCAGTGTCATAGTATTCGTTGTGCGCTTTTGATTAAGCCTTCATTGTAGCACACAATTTAATTAATATTATGATGTCAGTGACAATATTAATGGCGTATTTTATTCCCATATGAAATTGATCAATACTATATGCGGACACAGAAATATTAGTTTAGTATGTAATATAATTAATAATACTGTAAATAAATGCTTTTATGTCTTCATTAAGGATGAAATTAACGACCTATATGCGAGTCGTTAAAATTCCATATCATATTTATTTTTACTCCGTTGATATATATCGATTGTGGAAAGGAAAAAGGACGTAACCCTCAATTTTCAAAACAGCATTTTTTCAATAATCACAATGAATACAACTTGACACACATTCTATCAAAATAATGGAAGCTGAAAATGCCGAATTAGTATCAAAATTTAGCTTTTAAGTTTGAAAAAGATGACCTTGTAAAAAATCAAAACCAAGAAAAACACTGAAATAAAACATTTTCCGAGAAAATTTCTTTAATTAATATTAGATTATGTCAATTAAACACCAGTTTAGAAGTATCCGTGCACTTCAAGGTTGTGTACAATTCATAATTTGCATATGACACAAAATCATCAAAACACGTTTTTTGTCTCCTGTAAAATTTGCTATGTGTAGGTTACGTCCTTTTCCCTTTCCACAGTCGATATATATATATATATATAGGTACAGTTTAATATTTTTTTTTTGACATGAAAATTTATGTTATAATAGAAAAATGTATTGTACAAAAGAGTTCATAGTATAAAAACTTGTACGAGTTTTTGGAGAAAAAAAAGTGCATATAAATTATTAAAATACACTAGCTGTAAGTCCGTTGCCCAGCAACGTGAGATTTTTGTTGCATAGTATTTAATTTAATTTTTTTTTTTTTTTTTTTTTTATGTTATGTTATTTTATTATATTTTATTTTAGGTTATTTTAATTTATTTTATTTTTATAGTTTTTTCGTAGTAGCAGAAATTTCGTAAAATATTCAATTTTTGGAATAATGTTTAAGTTTGCTAACAACCGTTTTTCGTAGTAGCAGAAATTTCGTAAATTATTGAATTTTTGGAATAATGTTTAAGTTTGCTAACAACCATTTTTCGTAGTAGCAGAAATTTCGTAAAATATTTTATTTTTGAAATAATGTTTAAGTTTGCTAACAACCATTTTTTGTAGTAGCCGAAATTGCGTAAATTATTTAATTTTTGGAATAATGTTCAAGTTTGCTAACAACCATTTTTCGTAGGAGCAGAAATTGCGTAAATTATTTAATATTTGGAATAATGTTCAAGTTTGCTAAGAACCATTTTTCGTAGTAGCCGAAATTTCGTAAATTATTTAATTTTTGGAATAATGTTCAAGTTTGCTAACAACTATTTTTCGTAGGAGCAGAAATTGCGTAAATTATTTAATATTTGGAATAATGTTCAAGTTTGCTAACAACCATTTTTCGTAGGAGCAGAAATTTCGTAAATTATTTAATATTTAGGATAAAATGTTCAAGTTTGCTAACAACCATTTTTCGTAGGAGCAGAAATTGCGTAAGTTATTTAATATTTGGAATAATGTTCAAGTTTGCTAACAACCAAGTGTGCAAACAAATATATTTCGAAAAAAATGAGGACTCTGGGACTATATATCGACAGCCCTGCTAATGTTTCAAGTATCCAAACAAATATATTTCGTAGAAAAAGAAAAATATCTCATAAGTATTTGACATATTCTATTTTCAATTATTCAAATTCGTTTAGTGCAATGCTTCACTAACAGATGTCATTGTAAGGTCACTAAGAAATCACTTATATCTCTTAGTTTGAAATTTTTAAAGTAAGTAGACGTTCCACCTCACTAATTTTAATCGCTTAGTGGAACAATGAATATATGTTCAAACGATTAGAATGAAAAAGGGACATGGGTTCGATCCTCAGCTTGACAGAATATTTTTGGTCAGTACGAAAATTAATTGTTTTGTCATGACTTCAAATATTCACTAATAGACGTCAGAGAAAAATGAACGGATGGCGATAGCGGGCAGAGGGGTGGGGGAAGGGGACCGTCTTCAGGGGGAGGGGGAGGGGAAATCAGTGACAATCATGCAATCAAAACGGACATTATCGACTATTAATAAATAGAAGATGACACTGAACAAAATCACTGTCAAATCAGCTCCAAGCCCTATAATTATAGCTTCAAAAAATCGAATCAGTACATTTGATTATTTAAAAAACTTCGTAGCCATGCAAACTTTCAAATAAAGTTCTCTCAATATTATTACGATGCTTTAGTTCTAAGCCAGGAAATTTGAATTTTGAATATAAAAAGACGTCCATTCCAATTGGCCGAAAAAGTGTGGTGTTCAAAATAAAGCGCTATCATTGGGCGAAGTGGACATCAGTACGCACACATTTGTGAAAAGTGATTATTTTATCGGCTATTAATATATAGATTTTTTTTTTGGCATGACTGTGAAATAATAACAAGCTTTATCAAACCTTGTAGGAGGTATGTTTTTTGCGTTATTATAATATTTATTGAGAAAATCAAAATCACAGTAAAAAAAATACTGAACATAACAAAATAATAGTTTTTCTATGACAATATTATTGATAAAAGTTTGGCTCAAATCGAAGAATTTTACAATTAATTCGTTTCAATTTTTAATATTCACATTATAATAACAAAACATATAAATCTGATTTGATTCTTGAATGACTTGATTTTACGTAATCCAATAGCTTAGTAATTTATATTTTTTCAACATAACCAAAATTTGAAATAATTAACTTGGAATAATAATAAAAAGTTTTAATTCGATAATTAATTCATAATATTCGTAGTTCATAATTTATAACTTTCGGTTGTTCTATTAAATGTGTTTAGCACTCTCGGTTTTCAATTAGGAAACAAATATATTTGATTACCCGACCAAGTTTGCGTAGTGAGCAAACATTTTCAACAAATGTTGGAAGTCATGATCAGCTAAAAATTCTCATCTGTTGGCCCGATACAGTCTATGTAGTTGTATTATACAGGTGTTGAAAAAACGAGTTTAAAATTAGTAGTAAAAAGTTTGTTTCTTTATTTTTGTTGATAGTTATGAATTTCGTCTAAGAACTGGCAGTCGACACTATTCAATATTCTGTAATATGTAAGCATAGCAAATATGCAATATTATTTAAAAATAACTGTTAAAAGATTTCCAAATGAAATTTCTCTTAAGATGAGCCAAGTATTATAATATTCATTCAGCAACAAAAAACCTTATTGCTTTACATAATGCTCTTCGAAAATCTGTCGCAGTTGGTAACATACAATAAATAATTCAATGCCAAACAAACTGTTGAATAATTGAATCACATAACTCGCTTTTATCCTCCTCTCGTGGCGCTTATAGATATACCGCCATTGTTCCCCATCAAACGATTGAGGTCTTAGTGCACAAAGACTTGAAACAGTAACTTCGGAGTATTTGATCACTGAAAATCTCTGACTAGAAGATATTTCAGAAGTGAAATAACAATTACTCCTAAATGTATTACATTTTGGAAATTGTGGCCAATGTACACTTTAGTAAACTTTACGAAATAAAATAACCGATAAAATTTTCAAAAATTAAATATTCAGATCTTGTAACCGTTTGTAATGTTATTAAATAAATATGGAAGCAGCGAAAATGAATGACTTATTTTTGAAAGGAAACAACTTAAATGACCAGAATAAAAATATGAACGGTCAGAATAAAAATATATACGGTCAGAATATTTTATAACAATTTTGGTCAAGTTAGATTAGGTTTTTTTTTTAATTTCATTTAAATTATGACTACTTATTCTGACCGATATATAATGACCATTTAATATAAATTCTGACCGGAAAAATACGAGCCTTTTTGAAATATAATGTATTTTAACCAAGTATTATTGGCAGTGAACACATTAATGGTTTAAAATTTTCACTAAATAATATATTTTTTATAATTTAAAATTTCAATAGGAGATGCTTGGTGAAATTTCCATATTTAATTTGAAGCGTTCAAATTTTGTACATTCACATACATTTTGTCACGAGTTGGGTTTCGCCTTTCAGTATTTTCAGGCGTTCAAATGTACGGATGGACTTGAACTGACGTTTGTAACAAAACTTGAATGTACATAATTTAATTAATATATTGTTATAAAAATATTAAATTATCAAAAAATGCGTGCCTGAAGCCGAATAATTGTTAGAATTGTTCACGAGTTGTACTAATTGATTTTTTTCTAGATTTATTGATATATGTTCTAAGATATGCATTTCGGAATAATCCTTTTTTCACCCGTCCGTTTCTAAAAACAAGACGTAGCGAGAGTACAACCTTTTTATCCATTCTAAAAAAAAAGTAACGAAAGGTCTTGTAAAATAATTCATATTAAGATCCATCAACAGTCCCTAAGCTGTACAATTGATTTTATGCTATGATTATTACCAGAACTAGGTTTGGTTTGGAAAAGGCAGTGCTTATGCTGGAACTCACCAAATCACAAGGCAAAGCCATCATGAGTTCAAAAATACAAATACCTTTGACTTCTCCATTGTTCAATTTGATTTTAGTGTAGGACAGTGTTCTTCAACATTGTTACATCCGCAGACCGGTAACCAATACACATACGTACACATTACACACAGCCAGTTCTCGTTATACAACTATTTGGACTAACAATGGAGTATAAATTAGTAAAAAGTATTTTTTTTACCAGTTTCTAACAAATATTTTATAAAATATTATTTGGACGCAGGTGAACTATATAAATGTCATAATTGGGCGTGTTTATGCTGTCTATTGGATTTAAATTTTTAAGGTATTTAATATTTTTTTATTTGTATGAAATTCAACTTATGACCGTTTTGACTTACGTCCAATGTGGCGTAACTAGGGTATCCAATCCCGAAGCCTTTTTCCAATCCCGGGATTGGGATTTGCTCACCGAGGAATTTAAAATCCTCAATTTGCTATACTTTTTCCCAGATTATCACAAAACCTCGTTTTTTTTAGCTCACCGAGGAATATGAAATTCTCGATTTGCCAATTTCGTGTCAATTTTCGGGATTTGCTCAAAAATTCTCAATCCCGAACTCCCGGGATCGCAGCCGTATCAATCTCGGGATTTCGGGATCAGAAAATTGAACGGGATCCCGAATCCCGGGATTGGATGCCCTAGGCGTAACGGAACCAGTTGTAATTCGAGAATTGTCTGTACAACGTACTGTACGTGTTTGCTTTGGATAATGTGTTCAAAACGTAGCAATTGAAACATCTAGTCAATTTTACATATAATTTTATTCGCGAAAGCTAATAAAACTACTTTTCTTAAAAAACATGTGTTGTTGCGTTCAAATTATTTCATTTATAGTACAAAAGAGACATTCTAGTCGAAAATTTTTCGATAAAAAAAGTTATCGTGTACTGGCAATAAAATCTTGCGGACCGGTGCTGGTCCGTGGACCATAGGTTTAAGAACATTGGTTAATACTTTCGATGGTTTCGGCGGTAACTTTGTGGAAGTTCATTTTAATAGAAAATTTAAATTAACTTTGATTATTCCACGTATTGTGTAACTAACTGTGACACGTGTTTCGCCTCTTTCAGAGGCATCTTCAGACTTACTATCGCAAAGTTTGCTTAAGTAATGAAGCAAGATTGATTCTACAGAATCAATCTTGCTTCATTACTTAAGCAAACTTTGCGATAGTAAGTCTGAAGATGCCTCTGAAAGAGGCGAAACACGTGTCACAGTTAGTTACACAATACGTGGAATAATCAAAGTTAATTTAAATTTTCTATTAACATTGGTTAACATTATTCTTAATGTGGTACTGTGTACGCAGAGCATTGCAAAACTTGACAGGGAATTCGATAAATATCCATGATGATGGGATGCAGCATCGTCACAACGTGATATCGATTCCTCACACGACAATATAGATGCAAGCGGAGTCGAGTCAACAACAAAGGTAATATACTGCATTTACGGAAATTAACGATAAACTGCATAAGACTGCATTGTTATACTAGTTTACGAAGCAACTGAGTAACAAAATGCAAATAGTGATAGACAACGATACAGAAAGAAGAAAATAATTGTTCATCAATATAATATTTAAAAATAATGTTTAAGAAGCGATTACTTTTTAATTTTTCACTGTTTCTTTTACTGGAAAGACATTTTCTATAAAAATAAAATATAATGTTTACGATGAGCGAAGCCGGTCTTAATATATAAAACAAATTAAATGTATCGATTGATTAAATGAAGTTATCTCCTATATGATAAGAGGAAAGTGTTATGTTGCTCTTTTCTTTATACATTGTAATAAATAACATATACATGTTTTTTATACAATTAATTAAATTAATTAACAGCCTGTGATTAGGGATTTCTATCGAATATTGAAATTTTCAATATTCGAATACGTTCGTTTCTTTTTTATGATTGTATGTTTGAATATGCGATAAACTGTTTGAGTACTATTCGTTTACAAAAGAAATGTACGATATGTAAAATTATTGGATAAATTTAGCTAGTGTTTATCTCATGTTTAAAACTAGTAAATATAATATGTAGTAATAATTAATTAGTCTCACCAGAAATATGAGACAATAACGAATAAAGGTAATAAAATTTATATTCGTTGATATTGGAGTATATTTCAATGCTAGAAAGTTTTAAATTTCAAATATTGGATTTCAAAAAATATTTGGAATCTCTAGTCGTGATCCCGGAAACCGTATAATATTATTATCAGCGCGATCGAAATAATTATATTTAATTTTAATGCTCATAGACCATCGATCGTATTTTATTTAACAATGCTTAAGTAATTTTATGAAACTAAATAAAAGAAAATAGTTTTTATATTACTCGTATTATATTTTCTTTACGGTTGAAAATGATTAATTCAAAACGTCGTATTTACTGGTTTTAATATAATATAATAGCACAAGTGCACTTTAAAAATGACAAAGAATTTAAAATAATACTCATTTAAGAATAATGAACTGCTTTTAACACCGGAAACATCGCTGAAAGCTTTACTATGCTTACATATTCGCACTTACTTACTTTTTACTTGTATTCAACTTTAATGCTAATTCAATTGTGTTTTTTCCATATTTTTCATAAGTAACAGAGTGACAATTTTATTCTGAGTGATATGGCAACATTTTTTTTCAAAATCAAAATTTGTATACGTGGTGATTCTGGACGATATTATAATACGAGTCAATGTTTAACGTTAACGTATTTGTTTAATCAGATTCATACATGATCAAAACATCAACAAGTAAGAAAAAGATTGCCGGCTCTGTAGGAAGTGCTTGACGCTTGGTGTTCGTCTTATTGGATTACGGTGTTCACGGGTGCAAATCTTAGTACATAGAATTTCATTGAATTGATCATTCAGCTAATTGATGGATTTTTATTCAAATAAATTGATGACTACACTCCCTACTAGTAATTTGATTTTTAGAACAAAAGATAACGCAAGGCACTTCTTACCCCAAGGCATAGCGGCTGAATGTACATACAAACGTTAACGTGCTGTAGATAGTCCATATCCAAAACGAATGAGCGGATATGATTATGAAATTTGTTTGTTTTTTTCCATATTTTATAAATTAATGTAATTTATCGAGTAATTGTAAAAAATACAACATACTATTTATAGTTATGTGAAATCCTACTTCAAACCTGATAAAATTTTGTTAATGTTTTTGACTTTTGTACTATTGACATTAATTACAATGAATTTTGTATTGTTCCTAATTTTTAGATTTTCAAATATAAGAAAATATTAATAAGGTTAAACATTAAACAAAAAAATGACAAAAAACCTTGAATGCACAATGTATTTCATAATTTCTTGTCTGTCATATTCCGTGTACGAGCTCATAAAAGCAATTACGTACAGTTTTATAATTAAATCGGATAAGAGGATCATATTAAGCTCGGCTCTATTGTGTAAAACTTTATATTACTTCACTTTATATTTATTTCAAGAAGAAACGAGCTGTAGTTGCATTAACTTTAACGTTTTGAAACGCGACAAAGGGAAGTGGTGGTTTCTTAGAGAATATTTAGCAATCGTGTACTGAATAAAAACTGTCAGTTTGATTGAGTGCCACATGCTGCTATTGTAAACAAACGTTTAATGGAAAGATCATTTGGGCATCAATTGTCTTTGGATAATGGGTTTATATCACATGAAAGATTGATATAACGAGAAATTATTTAGTTGGCTTAAATTCGTTTCTTACTTGGATTGATATCAGTATTATGAAATAGTTTATAATTTAAGTTTCAACTGAAGGTGCTTGTTGAAATTATGATATTTAATTTGAATCGTTAAAATTTTCTACACTCCCACACGTTTTGTTACTAACGACCTGGTTTCAGGCGAAACCCGGGTCGTTAGTAAAGTATTAAGTGGTTGGTATTTTTTTCTGAATAATATCGTTATAATATATCGACCGACATGTCAATTAATGACGTTTGGCACTAAAACGACGATATAAAAACTTTATCTATAATATAATAGTAACACAAAACGGGATAGATTGTTACTGTAGGGTGATACACTTATTTTTTACAACAGTATTTAACACTTTTAAGGTGTTCACTGTCAATACTTGGTGGAATGGCATTATAATAAAAATAATAAAACATTTTTAGTACTTTTTCCACATAAAATTTATTAGATCAGGACCGGTTTCGCTCATGATGAGCATCAGTTGACAATGCTCATCATGAGCGAAACCGGTCCTGATCTAATAAATTTTATGTGGAAAAAGTACTAAAAATGTTTTATTATTTTTATTAACAGTATTTAAGGTTATTTCAAGAATGATTTACAAAAAAACAGCCATCTATCCAATATTGACCTTTATGAATTCGTTTTAAGAGCTTTTTTGAAGTGATCAGGTTAAATTATTTTTTATTTGAGATATTGCAACAAGACTATTCATGAATTCATATCTTCCGGAGATGATCGTGAGTGAGATACTTTTTTAACGTGGCTTTAAATTTCAAAATACTTGGCGTAATGGTAATGACATTTTTTTTTCATTTCTAAAATAAATGTTAAAATTTTGTAGATTCATACTAAGAATTCGTATAAAATGATAGCTTGAAGTAACATATTAAAATAGAACAGAGACAAACAGAGCTTAAAAATAGTTGGATTGGCTGTTGGCGGACGTGGAAAGCGGCACGTATTTCCCATCGGGTGTTCAATGAGGTGATATCAAATTAAGGGAATATTCGAGGTCAGTGTTCGAGAATCCAATCGTCAACACGTTTAACTATGCATAATATTATAGACAAGGCTTATAGCTATGTAATGGTCAAATTATATGGGACAATTCAACGCTCTAAGACCCAATTTGGCGTCGTACAGTTGGGCCGTCCTTTAGAAATATTTCTAAACAATATTGAATCCAAGATGGCTGCCAAATTTAATATCTCTTTGATGTTATAGTTGAAAATTATAATCTGCCTTTCATTATTGCCTCGCTTTAATAAGCATGTAAATAGTTATTTACAGGGGAAAATTGATAACTTTTTTATTTCACTCAGCATCTTTACAATTAAAGCTTCTTAAAGATGCAAAACACGTGCCTCTCCTAGTAACACATTAGTGTTATAAAACCAGTAGCTATTTTTAAGAAACGTTAGCTATTTTTATAAAACCAAATCTTCTTAATATATAAAAATGAATGTTTGCTTGTTCGTATTTTATGCGTTGCCACACCGCTCATCCGATTGCAATAAAACTTTGACAAACTTTTTTCTTGTACTTTTGGAAAGGTTATAGGCATAGTAAAATTAGCTTACAGTATGTCTCATATTTTAAAATCAACGTTTGTATGTTTGTCATACAGTTAATTTTGACAACGTATGTTTGCGCAAGTGCGCGAATGTTATAGTACAATTAACTTACAGTAGATGGATCGTATGTCGTGCCATATACAATCGGCAGCAAACGTCAAACATACAGAAAAAGAAAAGATGCACTTCAATAAACACAATTAAAACACAAACACTTTCTTTCTTTGAGTGGCATTGCAACACTTGTATTGCAAAATTTACTATCATCCAATAGCCAGCACTGCTTGGTTAGTACTTCATGAAATACAATTTTTACAAATTTTATATATTTTTTTTGTTGTTGTATAATACAAAACATCTTTTAAATAAGTAAATTCTTAGACTAATATGAATAATAATAATAAAAAATCTGGCGAGTCGAGAAAACTGTTGTAAATCACTCATTTGGGTAAATTTATTAATTTATTTATTACTGTTTGGTGTTATTCATCTTTATATTTTTGAAAAACTATCTTGAACAAATATGAATGAATAAATTAAATTATAGAAATTAAAAAGTGTGATTAACTTCACTGAATGGGAAACGCTATTTGACAAAAAAGGAGTTCTCGTTCCTTTCATTAGTGAAAAGGCATACAAGATTTTTTATTAGCCTTCCGCAATTGGGTCAATTGAATACGAGGATCATCATGAAAGAAGGCACAATTTTCATTATGAAATGATTTTTATATGAAAAATATTCATGGGAAAAGTTTATCTAAGCCGTTACTCATAATTTTTTTTTATCTTAAAACTGGATTTGGTTTTTTTGCTTCGGCAACCGAATTTAACTCTGAATCTTACAAGATTTAAAATCTTACATATTTTAAAATTTAGGGCGTTTACAGCTCTTTATCATAAATTACAACAACTTGTCTACGTAAAAAATATATTTAAATTACTAACCATTGATTTTCGGTAATCGATTTTTGTTGATTTACATACTTCAATGGTGGTATAAATATGAGGATTTTAAACGCTCTTCGTGCAGAACGATTAATTAATAGTATAAATAAAGTTTTCTAATAACAAAACTTTCCCCACACATTAACAAAACATTTAAGTGTTAAAAGTAAAGAAGTTTTATTTAATTTAACTTCTGAAAAGTGGTCGTCGTAGGAAATTCTACAAATCGCAAAGCAACATACTTTTTTTCTAGTAATTATAAACAGCGTCTGCTTTTCACAAATGGCGAACACAGCTTTGTTGAAAACAAAGTTACCTACTACACCTTGACGGTAAAAGGAAAAAATAATTCTTTTATTTAATTATGACCCAGCCGGAAGGAAAATAATTTAGCAAGGCAGAGAACATTTGGAAGTAAGCCTATATTTAAGCCGAAAAATACAGCAGTAGTTATGTATATTTCAAGAAAAATTTGGTACTTGAAAATTATAAGACAAAATTTTCGTAATTCAGTTTATTATTGCAGATGAATATTAAATAAATTGAAAATGTTTCGTAATCTTCATGGAATATAAATAATTCAAGTGGGTTTAAATTGGATAAGTATGCTTAATAAAAACTGTGTAAGAAGGTATGCAATGATCTAAAAAAATAAAAATGCAAAGGGCGATAAAGAAAGCGCAGTAAAATTCAAAGGAGATGCGAGTAAATTATAAAGTAGGTTTGAAGTTACTGATCATGATTACTGACCATGCTGTTGAAGCAAAATTGTATCCTTATTACTAATTATTGGTTTGTGACACATTATACGATGCTGATATCGTATTGTGAAAAAGGTATCCATATATGAAACTAACCTGTCCAAATTTGGTTGAGCACAGAGTTTCGTTGACTAAAACACTTCCAGAAGTACTTCCAATTTACTTAATTCCTCTGAGATCTCCCCTTCTTACAATGGTAATCACTAATTAGTGTCGTCCTTTCCTAATTTTGGTTTCCTGATCGTTTAGTATAATATAGCAGGTTGAAAACCTATGTTTGCAGCTGAAGATGTTATGATTATTTTAAATTTAAATTTTGATAAATGACGAGAGAAGTAAATTATGCAACTTTACTAGTCATATATCTTAAGAAATTATTCACTTAAATTAATTTTCTAGCATTGATAACTTCCAAAATTTGATAATTAACATAATAATATCTTTTAGGTATTATTGACGTTTTAACACAAAGAATTGTATTTAAATTTGATGCTTAGTAAATCAAATAAAAGTTATCTTGTACAGCAAGTTAAATACAAAATTAATGTTATGCCATAAAATATGAATACGTCAGTAGCATCGTATTTTACTGGGGTAGTCAGAAATAATTATTATTAACGTTATTATTTGTTCGTAATAAAGAAACCACAGTGAAACTACGTAAGCTATCAAGTTCGCACGAGTAGATGTATCAGATCGAAATAAATTAAATGCATCATTAGATATATTTAATGGTGCATTAAGTTTATTATTTTCTCTTGAGCTTCATAATAAGTACAGAAGTATCTTTATGACATGCATTGTATAAGACAACTACCCTTAGCAAACTGGTGCGACAAATTTCGAATCAAAATTAATACTGAAAAGAGTGCGGCAGTAATGTTTTTCAAGGGTTTTATTAGAAAACTTAATTTTGTTTTGCACAACGCAGAGATCAAGTGGTCCAATTCGGTAAAGTATCTTGGACTCTGCTGCAAAGCCAAAGTTGCACTTACAGAGCAAACTTACTCTCAAAAGCAAACTGCTCCTATAAGACACAGCAATTACTCGACCAATGTAGAATGTAAATAAAAATTTTCTATCCATTCCTATTACAAATATCAAGTTTTTTGATCATTTCAATAGGAATTGTAAGTCACTCGACTTCTCTTTTCAATTCGGGTATAGTAAGAAGAATAAGGTCGAGAAATAACTAAAGGCTAACTAATTGCTCTTGGCACGTCCCGCTTTCTGTATCGAAAATATTGGTGAAAGGGATTAAAATATTCACAAATATTTATCACTAAATATGTAGATTCATTGAATAATTGAGGCCACAAGTTGCAATCATGGCTCGTTAAAAAAATTTTAAAACATGTATGTAATTTAGTAAATAAATATAAAATTTGAAAGTATTTTTAGAAATCAGTTATGGCTTGATTACATACAACATATCATTCCAAAGTATTTTAAAACTAAAAATACTTTTAAAATGTACATATATTGTTTTACAAAATGAAATTCAATTATCATTTTTAACCACTTTGGAACGAACCGTGTTTGCAAATAATACCCTCAATTAATGTTTGAATGACATTAATTGAAAAAAAAACAGAATACTTAAATCTCTGCCAATTTTTGGTGAAGAGGAAATAAATATTTGAAAAAAAATAATTGTACTAAATTTGAATCGTTATAACTATGTACATTCTCACAGATTTTGTCACTAACGACCCGGGTTTCGCCTTTAGGCATCTTCAGGCGCTCAAGTGCACGGATAAACTTGAACTGACGCTTAGTAAATGAAAGTTTCGTGTTTATATAAGAATTAAATGCATCACTGAGTCCAAAGTCATTGCTGGCGAAAAGGATGAGCTCATGGGAATGCCCACAGATTTGAGTAGTAAGTAGTTTCAAGAATTATATTTATTTGTTTGTAGGCAAAGGTTTTATGATTATATTTATATATGGTATAACAGTGGAGATCCCGGAAGGTTTAATATTTCATTTAAAATCGGAAGACTATGCAGTTGTGTTATATTTATTTCCAAAATTTCCTGGAAAAAGAGCTTATGACTGTCCGTATTTGGGTGTAACATTTTTATCCCTTGTTCCTAATTGAACACGTGTCCTTCCGAAATTAGGTGATTAGCAAAAGTAGATGTGTCTTTTTTCAATCTAAAGGCTGCCATATGTTCTAAAACTCGGATGTTCAGTGTCCTTTCTGTTTTGCCGATATAAAACTTTGTATAACAAAAGCATTGCAATCTATAAATCCCGGATTTATTTAAGTAATGTATTTGATCTTTATTGTTAACTAACAATTTGCCTAAAGAGTTTTTACAGTAAAAAGCTGGTCTAACACTATCAGCTAGCTGTTTTTTTAATTTTAAGACTTGTATTTCCTAAATAAACTAATGCACCAGTCAAAAAATGCAAAAGGATTATCGAAGATACCTTAAATGCACGTAGAGTAAACCCAACAGTAACAAAAGAGTTATTAAATATATTAGATGTTTGCGTTGACCAGAATTATTTGCAATTTAACATAATAAATAATTTCGCGATCAGAGTATAGAATATGGTTTTAATCGTGAATTATAACTTTTAAGTTTATACAATTTATGAAATACCTAACCATATGTTAAAGATGATGTTAAGAATCCGTCCAATCCCAATATAAATCTTCTATGAACGCCTTAGATTCAAAACCTACTTAACTCCAAAAACCAAAATTGTTGGAAAATTGCAAAAAACTACTTTTTGGATTTGAGTAGGTTTTGAGACTAAACACGTTTTTGTAAATGCGTTTTCTCCGTATCTAGAAAGGTTTTGAAATCAAATTGATTGTGTAGATATTGAAATAGAGAACAATTTGGCATCAATATTTGAAAAAAATCAAAAATGGTCTTTAGGTAGGTTTTGAAATTGAAGTCCTCATATACCCTTTGTTCTTTCATGTAGAGTGTAGACTTTACCAAGAATGACTGGTTTTTGCTACTTAATTTTCCAGTCTAAATTTTTTTGTGAAAGTGTTTAATGAAACGGCACTCTTTAATTTATTAATTCAATAATTAATTTTATTAAGAGTATTTAAATAAATAAACAACTTATTTTTGAAAAGTGGTGATCACGAAATATTACGAACAAAACACTAAGAAGATCAATTCATATTTTTGTTAAATGGTTATTTTATAGTTTTAAAAATGTTATTGAAACGCATTTAAGTATATTGCTCGTAAAAGGCAGAAAAGTCATAAACCATCGTCAAAACAAAAAAACATCACGAATGACTATAAAAATCGTGTGATATAATGGCATATTTGAATATAACTTTTATTTTCATAAAAACAAATGCTGATAAGTCTTTTTTTTCTTGGGGAGAGGGTGGAAAATGTGAAGCTTTGACTTTTTGTTTGTCGAGCAATTTATTTTTCCATATAAACCCACACCGTATAAATATACATTTTCAGTTTCGAACCAATATGTCAAGAACCTTAGTTCAGTCGTTGAAGACTTTTATTGTAAATAATTTTATTTTTAAATTTATTTTGTAGTTGAAAACAATGAAAACTGTTTTTTTCAAGATGATAATAAATCGGTTGACCCTCCATCAGATTTCATGAATAAGCTTATTTGACGAATGTCTTCTATAATGTATGACTGCGTCAGTAAAAGATTACGCCTTTAAATACTTCATTTAATACAAAATGTACTTGAAAAATACAAAACATGATCAATTATTCACTTTAAAGATGTTACAAACTGTCAATTCTTGATGGAACTATTTTTTTGTACTTACTCTTCGCTCCATTTTGTACTAAATTGCAAGTTATGATCAGTACCAATTTTGCAAGTTTTATCACTTGGAAATGCTCGTCGTGACAGAAAATAATCTTAAACATAAAACTATGAAAATATAACAAAAAAATTGGGTTTTATGTATTTTTTAAAAGGAAACTCTACCATTTAAATGGAAGACTTTTTTAAGAATTTTTTTTTTTTTGTACTAATTCATAATAATCAATATCAGTAAGTTGATAATGCTCGTTAAAAGCGAATCTTTTTTGATATTTATGAAAAATGTGGAAACTATTACAAAAAAGTGCTTTGTTTTTTAATATAAATCACTTTTAGGGTGTTTACTGTCAGTACTTGATGGAAAGGCATTATATAAAGAAAAACTTTTAATTACCAAGATCAGGACCGGTTTCGCTCACGGCAAGCATTATTGACTGATAATAAATATAATTTAAAAGTGTTATTAACACTATATGTCAATCAGTTGATAATGCTCGCAACGAGCAAAACCGGTCCTGATCTTGGTCAATAAAAGTGACAACAAGTACAAAGAAATGTTTTGCTTCTTTTAATATATTAATATAAAGCCTTGTCACCTTGAATGACTTGACAATGAACATTTAATGAGTGACTTTTTTATACATGATAATATATCTTTTATTACATATTTTCTTCAACTCCAACGCTGCACCCTTGTCGAACAGTACTGTTCCATGCATACATTGAGAAATAATTAATATATTTGATACATGCACAATGAATGCGTTGTGGAAAAAATGGTGTATGCAGAATTTGCGACTGCGTATAAGCAACAAATGATGGAGAAATTGTCAATTTAGTAATACTTAACAAAAGGTTTTTAACCATTTTGTATTTTAATCTTCTTTCAATGTTTTTTAATCTGTTGTATTATATGATTTATCTGTAAAAGTAAGACTGTCGCCCAATCGTAGCAGTAACACTAACGTTACTAATGATGTTATTTTTATTTGGTGAAAATAGCATGATAAAGAATAGTCCATGTTGAATCGCACCTCTCATAAAACGGCTCGTATTTTTCCGGTCAGAATTTATATTTAATGGTAATAATATATCGCTCAGAATACAAAGTCATAATTTAAATGATATTAAAAAAACCTAACCTAACCTTACCAAAAAGGTTATAAAATATTCTGACCGTTCGTATATTTATTCTGACAAAAAAAAAATGATTTAAATTCTGACCACTTAATTTGTTACCTTATAAAATACACTATCGACGATTTTCAAAGATATATTATCATACAAAAAGATACAAATTTTAAGCTTTTTTAAAAATGTACAACGACGTATAAAGTGTCTTATACGAATTTAAATGAAAGTGATTTCACAATCGAACTCGTATTAATTTATTAATGATTATGTTATCGGTGTTACTAACGCGCTTAAAAAATTGACAGGGCAAAAAAGATAATATAATATTTATTTGAATAGGTCTTGTTAAAACCGTTGAATTAAAATGTCACGCATAATTTGCTGTCAGCTTAACAATTCCGTCGAAATTAATCCACGTTTAAAAAAACGTTTATTTTTCAACGCCGGTAAACACTTGTTGCGTTTTGTTTATTTTTATATAATGGCTACCAGAAATAACTTTTGCAACACATTTCGTTAAATGTATTAAAGCAATACGTAATTATTTATTCATGTCTATGTATAAAGGTAATTTAAAGTGTCAATTTTATGTACGTATGTATATGCGTTGATGAAAAAATAGAGAAATCGTACGAACTTTATCAGATTTCTACGACTGTTATATGGTTTTATCGGCTACTATTTTTAAGTGAAAATTAATTGTTTTTGTGATATTGTGAAAATTTCAGCTGTTTTAAAATGCTATGATTCCCTTGAGAAATGATTTCTTTTCATGGCTGTTAAAACATATACATGTTATAAGCTAATGCATTTTATGGTACCTTTACAAACCTTTAGACTTCAATGTTAAGAAAATATATAATTCTGTGTATCTCACAACCCTTTTATTGATATTTATCGATATTCAAACATCACATATTATGAAAACTGAAGCACTGAAACCATCACAATTAAGCTGCATAATTTTTCTAATCAACAATATGTTGAGGTTTCACAAATTGATATTACGCTCTCGCCACTCGAGCGTGTCACAACAAAACAAACACGATAAAAAGTCAAAATAGCGTCGCCGGAACAGATAACTGTGTCACGCGAGGCATCAAGATTAATAGCCCGGAAATAGGCTGAGACATTTGGAATCCTTATCGCCAGTGCGAAAGCTGGAGCGACACATATGGTCAACTCGCGAAACGGCACCGGAGCTTCGCCGACAACAATTCGACGCGATTCGCGGAATTAATTTAAGGGCGGGGAAAACTTCGCGCTCGAAAGCTTCGGAAAATCGCTTCCGGCGGGCGTTTGAATTCGGAATTCGACTGGTGCAGGAAAGCGATCGCGTCGGATAACGGCCGCTCGGTATGGCGGACCGCGCGTTACTGACTGCCCGAGTGAGGCTTTGGCTTAAACGAGCGCAGGGCAGGCTCTATTCTGTATTCTGCACCGTGTATTTCTTTCTCTTTGATTTAGCGACGTTAGCATAAATTTAAGACGAATGATGATTACCTCCAGCCGCGCGAGCCGCTCGTTCGCAGCTGACCTATTGAAACCGGATCATTTTTTTCGCCGGCGATTAACCGCGGCTGTTTACTATGACGACATATCCATGCGCGCTTGTAAATGCTCGAATAAAAAAATTAAGCTCAATTGTTATCTAACGTAAAATGTGCTCGAATCCTGTGTTTGGAGCTCAATGCGAACGAACCAATATCGATGACTATTAAAAGTAAAACACTCAGTTATCAGAGATGCAATAAAATTCTTCTAAAAATAATAGATTTTTTTTTATTAACAATAAAGAACTATTATTAAATAATACCTTAAATAGGATACGTTGTTCTCTACTGTTAAATTTATTTCCAATGGCTTAACCCTTCCTAATTGATGCAACTCATTAGTTAATCATTTAGTAATCTTAATGTCATTTTTATTACCATTATTGTTTGTTTGTTTTTCTATCATCCCTTCCTTGGCTCCCGTTTTTATTTTTATTTTTATAATATATCATAATAGTAAAATTAAAATCATTTGAACTTAAACAAGCATATTTGAAAGTAATATTGCCTGAGGATGCCTCTGAAAGAGGCGAAACACGTGTCACAGTTTGTAGTACAATACGTGGAATAATCTAAGTTATTTTATATTATAATGAACTTCCACAAAGCTAGCACCGAATCCATCGAAAGTATGATGTGTTATATTTGTGTGATGTTTTTATCTTTATGAATACATATTATGTTATATTTGTGTTTTTAACGTAATGTATTATATAATAAACATACGTCAGAGCTGGCTCATTTATTGTTAGAATTGTGATTTACCTTTTTTCTCCTTAAAAATATATTTTGAAACTCAATCCTTTTTTACGCAATATATTGGTTCCAGAAATTAATCCGTATAAGAAAATCGCCTAAAAGAAAAATATGGTTCCGAAAATAAAAATATCACGTTAAAAAGTATCACAAACGTATGAAAGGGTCAAATTTGATCTTAAAAAAGCGTTAATTGATCGATAAAGGTGTATTTAAAAAAAATCCTAGATTTCAGTTCCAGTATTTATAATTTTAAATTGCTTATTAAAATTAATATCGAAGAGATGATATCAAAATTAAATGTTAATAAAATAACTTTATTTAAACGACAAAGTTTTCAAAAATTGTGCCAGATTAATGGTATCAGTTTTTGTAATCATTTTGTTAAAGCTTCTTTGCAGAATTGAAACAAGTATAATATTTATATTTCTCCTTTTGCGTTTTCTGCTAAGAAAATGTAAATAATATTGCATCGTTAAAACATTCAGTAAAATTAATAATATTTCATTATAATAGTCAGAAAGTATTTATTCTGGCTTAGTAGCTTTCAATAATATTTAAAATGCCTTAAGTGTTTTTTTTGATTTTCATAATATATTAATTTGTACTAATACAAGATTTTTTCCGATCACTTTTTATTTTATCTAAAATGTAATGAAATTATTATATATATGTGTATTATCACATTCAAAAATTTGTACAGTAATAAGGCATTATCTTTCTAGTTCTGTGATGAATATATGGTCAGTAAAATAACAAATAATGCAGTTTTGTATTTCAGACACATTTTCCTTGTACCTTGTACAGCACTGCATATTTTCTGTATTATCTTTCACCTGCTTGAAAAACAACTTTATCCCGATACTTTAATGTAATGTTTGACCCATATTTGATATGCGACGCCTTCCATGATAAGTGGAAAGTCCACCATTTACCGTTAACCTGTGTATATAAATGATAAAGGGAAGAGAAAAGTTTTTGTTATAGTGACATCTGATTTGTTGAGAATGATTAATTTTGTAAAATTTGTATGAATTAGTTTTAAAACTACAGGAATATAATCCAGTAAGTTATGTTATAGATACTTTTAATGTGTTAATAAAAACAATAATCCTTTGTACTTCATTCCACTTTATTTAATATGTCAGGACCGGTTTCGCTCATTGCGAGCATTGTCAACTGATAAGAAATATAATTTAACAATGCTATTTATACAAAATTGAAAAGTTATATAATTTCATTATTTGTATAAATAGCATTGTTAAATTATATTTCTTATCAGTTGATAATGCTCGCAATGAGCGAAACCGGTCCTGACATATTAAATAAAGTGGAATGAAGTACAAAGGATTATTGTTTTTATTAATATAATGCCTTTCCACCAAGTATTGACAGTGAACACCCTAAAAGTGACTTTTAATGTGTTTGCTGTCGATGCTTGGTGAAAAGGCATTTCACAATAATTTACTAGTATCAAGACCTGACTGGTTTCGCTCATCACGAGCATATTCAGCCGTTTCATTAAAAAAAATGTAAGACTTATAAGACAAACAATCTATCGTAGTAGAAAAATGAAAAGAATTTAAAGATAATAACGCAACATATAAATAATTGTCTATAATTAAAATTTTTAATACGTAAAAGTTTATTAAACTGTAAGGTTTTCTATAAAAGGCTTTGTATTTAGATTTCTAAATGCTGCCCTAATACTTACAAAAAACATAAGTACATATTGTGAAAACGAAATAGTTTTTCATTACTTTTAATAGGTTTTAGTTGAAATAATAGTTTCTGATTATTTGCTATATATGCTCTTTTTAACAGTGTTTCCTTTCAATGTGACGAATGTGTACACTTTATGATACTCACCTCAACATACCCTTAACTAAATTAAATAATAAAATGAATATTTGCATTTATTCCAACATTTAAGAATATTAATAATTAAGTATTTCGACTGAGGGTGCTTGATGGAATTTCAATATCAAATTTGAATTGTTAGAATTGTTTGAATTTTGTACTTTTCCATGAGTTTTGTCGCTAACGACTCAGTTCAAGTACATCCGTGCACTTGGAATGCCTGAAGATGCCGAAAGGCGAAACCCGGGTCGTTAGCGACAAAAATCATGGAAAAGTACAAAATTCAAACAATTCAAATTTAAGAATATGTTCTTAAGTTGTTGAAATGGAAATCATTATTTCTTAATTTTAAAGCGTTTGAAAAAATACATTGAACTCATAGTTGTTTTGTTCATATGTTTGTTGAACAATTGAATAGGTTTTCTCATATCACTGTTTGTAACTTATTGAGTCAAGCGCATTAGTTTTGATTTAAATTTGACCTTTTGAGATGAGTTATGTCCCATTTTAACTCTTGATCCACTGCGATTATAGTTGGCATGTTCTGCAAAAATCACGTTTCGTGTAGTCTCCTAGCCTGAATTGAAATTAGTCGACATAAACCTTTTTGAGGCGTACCGGCTTATCTTGTCATTTAAACGAAATTTAATCGGGTAACTCAAAAAGGGCATGACTTCACTGAAAGTAATTATTATATTATGTTAAATAGCTAACGTTATGCAAAATTGCTAAAAAATATTTAATTATTTTTTAAATAAAGAGTCTTCTGATGTGCCAAACGTTAAGCTTGTAACGAAAAATGCTAAAAATATAAAAACAGTGAAAATATAAGAAGCAAACATATTGTATGACTTGTATGGTTGACGATACTATTCATTTGTATTAGCAAATGTACGAAGTGATTGCTATTTCCTAAGGCCAAATAAAGCTACTCAAATTAGCCAAGACTCACACCGGTCAGTAGAGATGCAATACAAATTTAAAAAAGAAGTTTTCATTCTTAAAAAAAATAACAGTTGATAGTAAATAAACAAACAATAAAATGTAGATTTCAATTCTTGTTGTATTTTTGATTTTTACCACTAATAAAAATCGATACAAGAAATGTTTCGGTTTTTTCCAAGACATGATAATTTCATTATTATCGATAATCCAGTACAAGTATTGTAACAAAAACATGTATTTTAAATAAAATCTTAGAATGTATTGCATTTGTGTTGATGAAATGTACAGTATACAATTTAAGATTAGAATATATGGGCCCATACGAATAAAAAAGAGCCAAGTGTTTTTTTTAGAAAAAAAAGTTAGATGCATTGTAATATTCTAAGCGTCTTAAAGTATCGTTAAAGTGAAATGAATTTAGTTAATACACATTGCAATAGTATAATCTCCGTAAAATAAGAATATGCCATCTACCAAAACACAAAATAGAGACGTGATTGTACTTAAAAGTCCAAGAAATAGGTTTTACTATTTTAATAGTTGCCTCACTTCACCTCTAGATAGCCTATATTTAATCATTGATTTTGCACAAATTAAGGATAGAAGTCATGCAAGTTAGATAAGAAAACGTTCGTATTACTGAAATACTTTAAAATGATGAATATTGAGAATATAATATAAAAATAACTAAAAATAGTAGTAAAGTTAAAATGTAGGATTTTGTTCAATTCTGCAACAACCAATGAATTGAATTTGGTATTTTTGAACATTTTTCTGTACGAGAAGATAATGATGATAATCAAGTTTACGTCATCGTTTTTCGAAGGAGCCTTTAATCTTCGCTCTGCCAAATGACGATTTCTAAAAGTTTTATTTTCTTAAATCGAATATTATTTCTTTTACTTTGACGGGCAGGATTTTATCTGGTATATCTCGTATCATATAAATCACATTAAATTAATACCGTTCTCAGAAAGTATTATTATATTGAGTTTGTTTGTTTATTCCTTAAACAAAGTAAAATGAAATATATATGATAAATTTACGAAAGAAAATCTCATTTTTTAAAAACGAATAATTTTTTAAAACTATCTTTTTGATTTATTTATGATATATATACATATATTTATAGATATTTTTTTATACTCATATCATAGTTGTATGATTTACTTTATAAAGGTTAGTATTAAATGTTAAATGAATTCTTTAGGTAGTGTTTTAATCTTGAAGAAAAACACGCGATGAGTGGAAAACATGAAACATTAAGAAGTCATGTGAACAAACCTTGTTTCTGTGTAACAGATAATTATATATTAATATATTTTTAATTTATAACTAACATTTTAACATAAAAAAAAATAACATAAAAATACCTACAATTTTCATAAAAGAAATTAGCAGGGCAATAGAATATGAAAAGTTTTCGACAACAGCATAAAATATTTTGTCTTTTCTGACAGTTTATAATTAGGATATTAGAATTTATTCATTTTTTCCATAGATTTTGTCGTTTTGTAATAATAAATTTAGGAACTGTTTAGAGAAATATGTCGCTGGAAAAGTCTTTTGATTTTTACATAATTTAATTTTTAAGTTTTGTATTAATAAAAAAACGATTTCTTTCCATATGGACTACTTATAAAGTACTAAAACTATTTGAAAGTATAAATATACTGGTTAAAAATATATTTTTCTAATGAATATTATTAAGTATTACTTGGTGAGGGTATCTAATAAATACACAATACTCTTATTTTTTACACAAATACTCGTGTGCTCATTAAATTAACGAAATAGCAACAAATGTTTAAAAAAAAGAACGCGTTGTACGCAAAAAATCTTTAAAACTAATTCATTTGTGCTATAATCAATTCTAAAGAGTATTGTTTTTTTTTATTATAGCAACACAAATACAACATTTTTCGTTTTTGGGGATGGTTGGTAACTATACCGGAAGTATAAATATATCCCACAAGATTGGCAAGAAAGCTATACGATACAATTGGTAATATGATTTATTTTGTATTTATACCACATTTCTATTATTCTGTCGAAAGATATCGTTGTGATATATTTTTATTGTTTATAATTTACTTAGCGGAAATGTTTGCTAGTTTTTTTTTGCATTTATATATCAACTGGCAAAAATTCATTTTCTTTACCCTTTTAGTGTAGAAAAGCGGACCATATTGGACATTACTTATACGACAAGCAAAAGCTCACGATGGAAAAAAGCTCTTGCAAAAATGATGAAAAAACGCACGAGCATGTGAGAACGATATATAGTTTTTATAAAGATTGAGTGCGCAATACTGGTACACTGAAAGCATCTGAACCATTGAGTAAATCTAAAATGAAGATAAACTTATGTTTTTTGTGTAGTGGCTTAATAAACCCTTATAAAAATTAGGTTTTTTCATCCCTAAGTCGATAGACGCTCTTTCGTGTATATAATTTTCACCAAATTTCTTTTAGGAATGTTATCATTTTCAAGTTTAAAGGATTTTTCTCTTTTTTATCAGGGGCGAGTTAATAATCCTGAAATTCTCAAGACTATTAACTTACATGCTCCCAATTTATTAACTATAACCAAAAACTTTTGTTTCTAAAAACTTGTTCCTCGCGTAAGATGTATGAGTCGCAAATCTAAGGGCCGTTCGATTAATCAACTCATTGCATAAAGAAGTAGACATTTTAAATAATAGTATTTGTGAATTGTTTGTTAGGTTTTTACTTTTTTATTTCTTGATTTTGTATATTTTGATGTATTATGTACTGTTTTTTTTCTTCATTATGTTTCTCAAATGCATGGTGAATTGACGTCAGCTGTAATGTCATGTACTGTACTGTAAACCATAAATAAATAATAAAAATGTCACATTTGATATTAAAATACATGTTGCGTTTTAATTCCCTTCCCTCTCCAATACAGCATATTAAAGTATTAGGGGACAAAAATGGCACCTTATTATTTAATTTTACCGATAATAGAGGTTATTACAATCGTGTTGTGTGCTTATTAAACAGCAATAATGAGACTCAATCCTCTTAAGATCATTTTTTTATTTATCATTTGAAAAACATATAAGCTTTATGTCTTCTCCTCTCCACATGTTAATCTTCGTTGCTTTGGTTGTGGTGTATAACACAATATTTTTTTATCAAATCAACTGGGAAAAATATACTTTGCAATTTAAAAATATAACTGTCGTATTAACGATACTATAAGACTAATCAATTATTAAAATTAAATATAAAAACTGGATGGTTGGAATCTCAATTAAAAATAGTATTTAGCGACCTGCGTTGTTAGATAGATAATGTATTTTATATAAGCGTGTAAAAATTCATATTGATGAATGCTTACTACTATGAAGAATGTCTTTTATATTATACAAGCCGGTTCCCGGCAAGCGTTGCAATGCCACTCAAAGAAAGAAAGTGTTTATGTTTTAATTGTGTTCATTGAAATGCATGTTTTCTTTTTCTGTCTGTTTGGCATTTGACATTTGCTGACGATTGTCTATGGTACGACACACGCGCCACCTACTGTAAGTTAATTGTACTATAACCTTCGCGCAAGTGCAAGCATTCGTTGTCAAAATGAACTGTATGGCAGACATACAAACATTGATTTTTATATAATAACCTTGCCGGAAGTGAAACCAAAAAGTTTGTCAAAGTTGTATTGCAATCCAATAAGCGGTGTGGCAACGCATGAAATACGAACAAAAAAACATTCATTTTTATAAATTAGATAAATACATATTTATTAAAGTCGTAATTAGAAAAAAAACTTAGCAGATACCGTGAAACCATTTTCTGAAATTAAGTTTAACATAATTGTCGTACCATAACACTGTTTTTTTATAGTAAAGGGATACATATTTAATAAGTTATAATAATCGTATTTTGTCAAATGCTGGTCATATACACCGCAACAAAATAATACTCATAAGTTGATAATAAAGTGGGGAAAGGCCAGTATATTTACCCTCGAGCAATCGCCAGTGGTTGTATAAAATATAGATAATCTTGTTACGAATTGCAATAAATAAAATCAAAATGATTATGGCGTTAGCTACCATTCAATAAAATAAAAGACACTAGAAAAGTAGGGTATTTTACCAAGACATCAATGTTCTAACCGATGATTCCATCCCTTAAAGAATCGCTTTTGTTGCCAATCCCTGTTAGCTATCAATGAAAAAAATATCTTATGTACAAAAAATATTCTTAGGGGTAAAAATTTATTCACTATCATGAATTTGCATTTTCTCGCGTAAAAAATGCAATAAGTGCATTATCCCGCATGGCTAGCAATAAATTCTAATGCAAATTAACTTTAATCTATGCGATAATTTACATACTTTGCGCTTTCAGAAAGTATTATATTCAACACATTAGTGCGTTCGCGGTGTCTGAGATGTATACGGAAATTTTCATATACACCTAATCCTTTGTTACACTATTTGATTTTACGCGATTTTTTGGACGGCGCCGTTACGTATTTTCATACATTTGCACAGCAAAAATAATATATCCGAAATATTTTAGCGATTTCGCTCGAAAAACGTTTGATCCCAAATCCCGTACGAAGTCTTTTATGATATATGACACTACGGATATGTGTTAATATACCATTTGATGTTTCTTTTCAAAGGTGCCTGACCCTCGCGAGAAAACTAAGGATAGGTAGGTATACGCGTCAACTCAATAAATAAAATTAGACCTGAAAACGGTTTGAAGGGCTGTTCCTGCACAAGAAGATGAAAATATGATTTGGACCCTTACGCCAAGCCCCTTTAAATAGCCGTGTGGAATAAATTCCCAATTATTTATTGATTGATGTCCTTACTCTTGTATATATTTTTTAAGGAAAAAAACGATTTTATTTGTTATCTTGCAGTGATTTTTCAAACATACTATAATCAAACGACTTCATATTATTTTTTGTTTGATTTATCCCAAAGAAAAAATTCAACACGTATCTTACTCGGAATAATTAACTGAGCTATTTTATTCCTGTGGTGAAATGATTTTTTTGTTCGGTCTACAATCGGTCAAATTTTTTAATTAAAACTATTTGAAGGTTATGTGCATCAAAAAAATACATATATAATTTAAGATGTTGACAGAACGTGCTTGGCGGAATTTCAATATGAAATTTGAATCGTTCAAGTTCATTCATGCACTTGAACTACTTAAGTTGTTAGTGACAAAACTTGTGTGAATGTACATATAATAATTTGAACGATTCAAATGAAAAATAGTATATATTTAATAAATACAAATTAGATTTGATCTTTATTTTGTTTTATCCATGTCCGCTCTCAATGTGCAGCATATGGTCTCTTAATGGAGGTATCTCAACAGATTTTTTTCTACGAGAACTGTTTGTTATTCAGTCGCTCAACCTCACTTTTTTGAAAGTAGGTAGTAGGGAAAGAATGATAAGGCTAGAACAGGACTAGTGGTTAACTAATCGATATTGCTACACCCAGTTAGTTATTAAAGGATCAGAAGGATGGGAGGAGAGGAAATAATGTGAATTTATATAACAAATACCCAGTCTTCGATCACAACTTTGAATTGAATAATTCTCAAATTCACTGTGATCTGACCGGGAATCGAATTCAGACCTGCGTGATCGGTAGAGCAAGCTGTAACCAACTGAGCCACAGCAGGCAGAAATTTAATCTTTACTAGATTCTAGCGGTTTTTTTTATATCGAGTTTAATTTCCTATCTGAAATTCGACGTTATTTTGCATACCAAATCACATTTTTTTCCCTACTAAACAATTTTATATTTCATTATTTTTAATTATTACGAAACTTTTATTAAAACCATTCAACTTCCGTTTAATATAAATTTATGTTTTTAATTATAATTAGGGATGTCATTTGAATAATTTAAATATCAATAAAAAGTTGATTAATTTATGTTTGGAATAACATAGACAAAATAAAAATACCGCAGACTTTTAATGATTATCTCAATTTTATCGTGACCTATATTCTTGTATTTTTTTGTGTTTAAATTCATACGCAGCGTATAAAAATTACCATCATTATAAATATTTTTGCATATGAAAAAAGCAGACAAAATAGGACTGGTTTTTCATAAACCACGTATACTCAGCTTTTCATCACAGTTTATTTTATCGGACAAACGTAGATAAATATAATTATTTCGGTCTTGTTTTATGAGTGAGTAAATAATTTTCAAAGAATACGTTTTCACACATTTTGGATATGAAATAGGTCAAGCGTGCAGCAATCTATTCTGTTTGTTTTGACGGAGTGAAACTAAATGATGCCATGTTCCATAGTTCCACTTACTATTCTTAAAATAATAATAATTTTCTTTTGCACACTACAATTTCCGTCCCGTTAATTTTAGTGTGCAGCGTAGTCAACTTTCTGTGCACCGGTTTCATCATTATTTGAAAGTACATGGTACAAATAAAAATACTATCCATATAACTGATTTGTACAATTTTATTAAAAAAATAATAACTTTGATATTCAAGTATTTAGTTAGGTCATGGTAAGAATTATTTTTAAACGGATTTCAGTTCTATATTACATACTAGCTTAACATTAACTACAGTTAATGCTAATGCGCCAAATATTTTATGATTTGAAGATCTTACGAGATAAATTCAAATATAATTTATATTGATAGGGTGCAATCAAGAGAGCTTCTCATATTTTTAGCAAATAATGGTAATTTATTAATAATTATTAGGTTGGTCAGTAAATATATTATTACCTTGATATTGTTTTATCTCAAATATGATCTTGTAGATATGAAAGTCCAAAACCATCAAACTTACAGAACAACTAACAAAATATGACAATTGGATAACATTGACTAATTTTGGCATACATTTGAATCGTTCAAATTATGTCACACAATATGCCGAAAGGCGTATCCCAGGTCGTTAGTGTCAAAACTTGTGTGGATGCACATAATTTGAACAATTCCAATTTGATATTGAAATTCCACCAGGAGCCTTCGATCGAAATCATAAATTAGGCATACATGTTTTTAAAGTTTTTAAAAACATGTTTTCTGACGGTATTTTTACACAGCATGGAAATTTACAATAGCTTTGTATAAATTTTGATTTGATTTAATTTGAAAATCAGCTCTGAAAATCGCCTAAAACTTTTCAATCTTTCCCGACCTTTTCACACTTTTGGACCGATTTTAATATTAAATTCGGATTAAAAAATATTTTCTACACTGATATAAAATTATGAAAGACAGTTAGAAACACTACTTTAAACACGGCATGTATATTATTTGTCTTAAGATACTGCTGATAAGGATAGATATTTTTTTTTGTTTTCAACGAGGTTACGGGACCCTTAAAAAAGGAAGAAAAGATATTATAATACATGGCCAAAGACAAATAGGAATACGTGTATTAATTGTGACTAAAAAAACATTGAAAGAAAATAGAATTTTTATTTTTATATACTGAAATAACACATAATTATAATTGGGACTAAATAATAATAAAACGCGTATTCAAAGCCGCTTTCAAACGGTTCCAGTTGTCATATTACATACATCGTTTGACAGAACGTGTCGAATTATGCAAATCTCCCTTTTATTAGAGCGCTCGCTTATTATTTTGGCTTTGTATTCTCTCACTAATAAGTTTTACTCGTACTAAATGCCGTCTAACCGGTTCTTAATAATTTAAAACATAATTATTACAGCAGTGATGTTGCGACAGCTTTATTAAAATTGATTAAGAAATATTTTAATCTGACATTTATCGCCATATTTTACATGATATCATCGCCGTCATGTACTGGTTTCTCTTTCAAACAGCTCTCTGCGCTGTAATTTATCATTATTTTTTTGCAAGTAAAATTAAAGTGTAAAATTTTCAAACGGGATAGAAGCACAGCCTTTATTTTGAATTCAATGCGTAATTAAGATTTAAAAAAAACTAAGAAGTAGTTCAATGGTATTTTAAAAACGACAGTGGACCAATTAAAAGCTTCTTAGGTGTAATTGAGCTTAGAAATTGCACAGTTATTTTCACACAAAAAACATGTGTACAATTAACAAATACAAGTCAATCTTTACGGTCTCAAAACTTTCTATCAACTGATTAAATAATCGGGTACGTACAGCAATGACTAACATCGTTAGCTTTCGTTACGGATCTCACGGGCTTGAATATCAGTAAGAACAGAATATTTTTCAATCAATTTATCGATTTCTGTTCGGAAGGTATGGATGTGTGTGGTGTCTAAAAAATAACTCCCATTCTGCCAATTCTAAAATAACGAGAGGCAGTGAGAGTGATTGGCCAACTAGTCCTGTCTAAGCTCTATTTTTTCTATTCATACTTTCTTTAAAAAAAGAGGTTGAGCAACTGAGTAACAAGCAAAACTTTTGTTGAGATACCTCCAATAGAAAACCATAAGCTCAACATTAAAAGCGGACATAATTTTTTTAAAAAATACTGCAAATTTTATACTGATATTTCTATACCAAATTTCAATTTGTATGAGTAATGATATCATTATGTAGATTAAAAAATTGTTTACCAGAAAAAACACATTCGCGAAATATTTTTTTTTTTAGGAAAACATATTGTTGTTGATTTGGATCATTTCAGGCGAAAATTGTGTTCAAGAAAACATCACCCCAGCTCAAAGAACACGTTGTCCTTGAGAGAAAATTTGGAAAAACAAAAAAGATTCTTACATGTTTTGCAGCATTTACATCAAAGCTGTCAATTTATTGTCAAATAAAACTAGAAATGGTATATTTTTCCAAGCCATTTTAACATAAGAAGCATAGTTTTTTTAAATGTAAAAGCAGTGTTTTCTGTGGACATAATATATATATATAATATCTTAAATCTAAAAAAACAATAAGTAGCCAAATTGTAGGCAAACAGCGACGATCTAATTAATCAGCTATACTTATCTTTAATAATACTAAATAAACACATACGTTATAAAATATGAATATTTATTTATAAAAAAAAATAGAAAGCTACTAGGTAAATAGAAATGATGTTTTATTTTTATAATTTAAAATTTTGACTGAAGATGCTTGGTGGAATTTTAATATTAAATTTTAACTAAAAGTTAGTTAGTGAGAAAATCTGTGTGAATGAATTCAAAATTTTATTTTTATATTGAATAAATTAACGTATAACTTTTTGGTTATCCAAGTAAGACAGAGTATTTCCCAAGAATTTAGTATTTAAGGTTATATTTTGATACCTTGCTTAGAGATAATGTGCATATTACATATGCTTATAACAGATTATAAGAGATGTTATCACTGTCTTGATGTACTTATATGCAATCTTAATAATGGTAAAACATATGAAGCAAAGTATTTTTTCTTCCTAAATTTTTATAATAAATACTTGAAAAAGATAAAATAGCGGTGTGTTATAAGAATTTTTAAAAACGGCCTAAAAGAAAAGAAAATATGCTCTCGCCTTTTAGCATAAATGTGAATTTAATGGCAGTAACAAGAGAAAATAATATAAAATTATCGTTCAATAATATAAGACATTTTATTACTTTAAAGGTTAACTATTACACAATGGATTCTACTGTATTTTGAAAAAATATTTTGTTTTAATTAAAATCATAACTGGAAGAAGCAAAGCAGCATCTTCGCTTATATTATAACCATTGTCTTTTTTTTATAAATCTAATCAAAATTATATTTAAATAAAAAAGCAATTTGCAAAACTTTACTGCGATGCTTATATAATAAAAAAAGGAGCGAGTCCTTTCTGCTAATGAGCTTTTTCATCAGTAAGAAATGCTGAGTGGTATCAGTTTTGACGATATTATGAAATTGTTTGCTGTTTTATTTGACATATTTTTTTACAAATACATACATATTATAAACAATAATGTGTAAAAAATATTTTTTCATTTGTGTATCTTTGCATGTATGTTTATTACTGCTGTATATCAGAGAAATTTAAATATTGTACATTGAGTATAATAAACTTCTCATTCAGTTACCTTTTGCCTTAAATTTAAATAATATACATTAATTTTTCGTATCTGCAGTTGAAAGATCAACATCTTCCTGTTCAGTCGTATGTCAACTGGATTGAATCTCAGTACGTGCTGGATTTTTCAATTGATTTATGGATTATGGACACTAAAACATTTGTGTCGAAACAACCCAAGTATAAATTCCTGGGAATTCGATGCTTTTTGCCAGTCTCAGTTCTCGGGACATAAACTTCGTCCATTTATTGTATACAATAAATAATGACAACTGAACGTGTGACAGATGATAGTTTGAAATGATAATCATACGAATCACTCGAATGGTGTGCAATAAAAAGTAATATTAATATATTACGAATTTATTTTAACGGTTGTCTTCCTTAGTATTGGTTGTCATTTGAATAATGAATAAATAAACAAATATCTATATTTTGTACGCACATTATGTTGTACATATATATTATGTATATAATATATAAAGAATGATACTGTACTTCAAGGGCTTAAATTTTTTTTCATAAACAAGTACTACGGTCTCGGGACGCGAGAATTCCCTGGGACACGACAATTGTATGTCTCGTGTCCCAGGACATGAAAAAAGCTGAGACTTCAGAATCTGTAATGGACACTTATAAGATCTTAAAAACGGGGCATGACGTGAGTGATTGTATTATATAACTCATAGACAGTGTTGTTATATTTCAATTTTCTTTATTTTATAAAAAAAAACATATCTACAGTGACTGAGCAACAAATCGTTTTTATAGAACCACTTTTGTGCTTCCATATTACTAAATTTTCTGCAGATTTGAAGCGTATAATGTTAAAAAAATACGTAATCATATTAATAAATAAAAAATAATGTCTTTAAATATCTGTAAGTAAATGTTATTTTATTGAAAAAATGCCCGTAACGTAATTTAATAATAATTATGCAAACAAATTACCAAACAATCACAGACAATTTTAAATTGAATACACTTTTATTATGACGGATAAATATGTATGAAAATAAAAACTGAATTCATCACTCGACGATATTTATCCTGATATCAAAACACTATATAAAGAAAAAAATAAAAATTGAATTTTGATTGGCAAAAGCGATTGAATAACAACGCATTATATTTCTTTAATAGAGTCTCCTGTATTGTATTTTCATCGGTATGTGTATTAGCAAAACAAATTGCCAAAATACAATAAACTCGCTGGGGGGTATTTAGGTGGAACATGCCCTAACAATAAACGTGTACTCATATACGGGTATTATAAGGAAAGGATACGGTTCCTCCAATGTTAATGTATTTTTTTTTTGCTAAAAAAAACTGAAACGCGTGAAGTGAATATCAAAGTGTAATTTAAGTGTAGGAAATCTTCGATTAACTAGTCATTTAAAATGATGAATCTGATGCCTTTTTATAAGCTTTTTCTTCACTAGCTTTGTTAGTCGCCAAGACGTGACGACCGAAAATCCTGTCGGGATGTTTTTTATAAGCTTTTTTTTTGGATAAATATTCATTTTAAAAAAATACAGATAAAACTAATTTCTTCCAAGTGAACAATTTATTTCATGACAGGATTTTTTCCTCTTTAAAAACTTTCTTTTTTATTTGATTATAGTTCGGCGTTCTAAATACAACACAGTAAAAAGGATTCAGATAGACTGCGTTCAAAGTTTTTGTTGCATAATGCTTGTGATATTGTTGTTATTTATTTTGATGTTGTTACTATTATAATATTATAAACACCCCTCGTTCACATTATGTTTTGAAACTGTCTGCTCCCAATGTGCGTAAATTGAGTTTATATCAACATAGATGTATCTCGAAGTGCTGCTTGTTGTGCAACCTTTCTTTTTCTAAGACAGTAAGAATATAAAAAAAATGGATAATAAAAGATTAGTAGTTTTTTTTTGAAATACAATGTGTAGAGATTATTTAAGACATCCATTGTTTCATACAAAAATCTGCAAATTGAAAGAAAACATAAACCATTTGACTACGGAGTTCCTAATATCAAAAAATTTCTATATACAAGTTATTTTTAATATGAATTCAATTTTTACATTTATCAGTTGATGGCGCGAATCAATTTGTATCCTTTAAAGTTGCAGAAAATAAATTCACAGATATAATCCATTGAGTAATATAGATTATTTTGTGTCTAGACGTTCTTTGTTACTAAAACTGTTACATAATACACCATGATATGGTAATCAATCTTCATACAATTGACAATTTACTCACTGGAAACTAAACTAATATAAGAATCAGTGTACATTATTATATTTGAAACAAAATTGTATGAAGAACGATAACAAAGTTATCAAAAAAAGCTTCATACTGCATTACTATGAGTGGTTTTCTATTTTGAGATGGTTAAATTCTTTATTTACTGCAAGCTTCATACAATTTTTCCACTTAAGAAGCAGGTGAATATAATATATGAACAATAAATTATTATCATTTATTAAAAACTTGTATTTTCAGCAAAACAAAAACACATAATTAGAAGTAAAAATAATTTCCGAAATTGTTCAACATTGTCAGGTGAATTTCATATTTAAAATGGCATTTTTCACTGTCAAAAGACAGAGAGGTATTTGTAATATTGTTGACAGACAGTTTTTAATAAATGTAAACTAATTCATGACAATATTTCTGTAAAACTTTACAGTTTAATAACTAAAGCTTTGCTTTTTGATTAAGACGTAACGTATTTAAGCTCTAGTAATATTGATATAAAACTTTTTATTCAACAACATATGTTATCATGGGAATCGATTGATCACTTGAGCGTACAGAATACAAATAATTCAAATTTGACATTAAATTTCCATCAAGCACCTTCAGTCGAAGCTTTAAATTATATTATGTTTTTTTGTTATTTAATCTAAAAACGGTTTCAATACGCTCAAGTTACATAAAGAACGATAATAATTACAACAAAACATAGTTTGTCCTCTAATAGAACTTCTGAAAGCTTTTTCGGGGATTTAGTGTTATAAATACTCTTAAGCAGCCGATTCCAATTTGTATACTCATTCAATAATACATGGGCGTAATATCTTGACAAAACAGTTCTCTTTATGCAAAATAATATGTGAATTGTTTGCGTAGATACAGTGTAGAGATCTCGGCACGAGCCGGGAGAGGCGTTGCCCGTAGTTACAAATAAAATCCCTGAAAAGGAATTCCTTTGAATGTTTTCTCGCTTTTATATTCTCCTCGGGCTATAAAGATGTACAGACGCAGAGATCTTCAATTTGCGGATCGTGTACCGGTATCCGTTAACGATGCCATTTTGTTGTTTTATTATTGTAAACATTGTTTCATCGTTGTTTCAGACAAAAGCATCAACAGTAAAATGATTCCAATACATATATTTGCAGTTGTAATTTTATGCTTTTCTCTTTTTACTTTCAATTGGTCTTTTTGAAGTTAAGATAAGTTTTTTTTTTTGATTTAATTTTAAATTATTCAGTAATATTTAAAAAAATAATGTGTGACTAAAATTTACCACAATAAAATGACTTCATATTAATGATTTTTTTTCAAATAAATCATTCGATTATTACAATAACTTTTATGAAATGCGATAAATAATCAAATATATTAAATTTTTGATATCGGCTGTGAAAAGAAAAAAAAACGTAGCCCACACATAAAATTTTTTACAGGAAACAAAAAACAATGATTTTGGGCCAAAAGAAAATTATGAAATATACACAACCTTAAAGTGCACGAAGACTAATAAATTGGTTTTAAATTGACTCAATTGATTTAACTAATTTTTTAAAAAAAATCTTCTTTAATGTCTTTTTTCATGACATTTATAAATTAACACTATTCGGTATTATTACACACATATTCGGCACTTTCAGCTAACATCTTTTTAATAGAACGTGTATAAGATTGTATACATTGTGATTATCGAAAAATCTGTTTTGAAAAAAACTGTGGGTTCCATCCTTTTTCCTTCCCACATTTCATATGATTAAAATTTTTGATGAATTGATATACAATTTGTTTTTTTTTGATTCTGTACTTTTTCTTAAGTTTTATCGATAACAACCCGGGTTTTGCCTATTGGTATCTTCAGGTTTTATCAAGTGCACGAATGCACGATTCTTTATACGATTTATAGTGTTTTTTAAACGAATGTTTATTTATTTTAAAAATCATACTTATCAACACAATATTTGTTAGTATTTCAATACTGTCTTAGATTATTATCAGAGCTACGGATATGTTGGAAACCTGCAATATACATATGTAGACATTTGGGGCGCTATAAAACTATTTTTCAAAACATCTTATTTGGCTTAATGAATGCTTCACGTTGCCATATAGACAACACCTCTTCCACCAGTCTACGCATGTAATTAAGTCATAACATAATTAAAGATTTTGACATGAACTACAAAGAAAGGATAATAGTTTGATATCATTATATCACAATTATGCAAACCTACTCAAAAACGACTGAGGAAAATTCTAAGTGATGAATTATATCTTAAGCTCAGCTGAGATGGTGTGGTCATGTGCAATTTATAACGCTAGAAAGACTTTCAAAGATTATTCTCAAAGCAATGCCTGATATCTGGATGACTTTTGCAAGGTCAAAGATTTGGTTAATTTATGGAAAAGTAATGTAGGCGAATCATGGAGGGGTCAACCACAAATTGAGCATCGATCTATTTTAAAGATTAAATGAAATTTAAATAAATAAACACTTTTTCATGATATTGAATTCATTTGAACATTTGTATGAAGCCTTATTCATTGTTTAATCTTAAGTCATTATTACAATTTTAGGCACACTTACACGCAATGACAGCCTTTTCTGTTGATATACTAGAGCTTTAAACAGATTTATATAAGTTATTAAAATAATTGTACGCTTGTCTAATAGCTATAGCTAAAAAACAAGATTTCTTTGTGTTTATATAAAATAACCCTCTATATGTATAGTCAAGTATGTGCTCGGTTACGCTTCGAAATCATCTACGCCGTAGCTCTACGAGTTTATGGCACCGTTATACGTTTAACGTATATAAATTAGATGCATACTTTATTGAGAACGTAGTAAGTTTACCTTTTTTCTCTGCCATAATGAATTAATATGTGTTGTATGTAAAATATTAAGTGAAATTCTAATTAATAGTCTAATAAAAGCTGAAAGAAGAATATTTCGTAAACATATATGACGAGCAAACATTCAAAAAGTGATTTGTCACACAAATACTGAGTTTGGGAAATAATTATTATTATTATTATTAAGAATATTAATAGCCGATAATGTCCGTCTGAGTGTAAGATGTCCTCGATTTCCCCTCCCCCTTCCCCTCCCCCTCCTCCTCCTGCCAAGCCGCGCTGTCACTTTTTATTCATACTTAAGACATATTTTTCCAATATACACTGTTACTTATGATTTTCCTCGATTTCCTCTCCTCCTCCCCCTCCCCCTCACCAGCCTCGATGTCGCCATTTTTTATTCCTACCTTTTCGATGACGTCATTATATACTATTATTTGATGGAACATATCAAATCGCTCAAAAATTGAATTCTCATACAAAAAAGCGCCTTGGTCTGGATTCGAAACACGGTCCTTGAATTATGAGTTGAGAGCTTTACCACTCGGGTAAACAAACAACGATACGATACGATAAAATAACATTATATATATTGAATTACGTTCGAATTTTGAAACTTTTGTTTTTTATTTGAAGCAAAACATATATGTTCTAATTTTCGCACGTAGATTTAATTCCGCTCTACCCAAAAGGCAGAGCGCCAGATTCGTAAGCTGATGGTCAGTGGTTCGAGTCTCTAAACTTAAACGTTTTTTTTTTTTGTTTATAACATTTTTTTTTAAACACAGTACATCTTGATCGTATGAAAATAATAAAATCCGATTGATAAGCGTGATAAGTTTTTCAAAAAATAAATACCTATATATTAATATTCGATAAAATAATCACAATTAAAAAATTTACAACGTCTATTTCTGCTACTACGAAAAATGGTTGTTAGCAAACTTAAACGTTATTCCAAATATTAAATAATTTACGAAATTTCTGCTACTACGAAAAATGGTTGTTAGCAAACTTTAAAGTTATTCCAAAATATAATAATTTACGAAATTTCGGCTACTACGAAAAATGGTTGTTAGCAAACTGAAACATTATTCCAAATATTAAATAATTTACGAAATTTCTGCTACTACGAAAAATGGTTGTTAGCAAACTCAAACATTATTTCAAATATTAAATAATTCACGAAATTTCTGCTCCTACGAAAAATGGTTGTTAGCAAACTCAAACATTATTTCAAATATTAAATAATTTACGAAATTTCGGCTACTACGAAAAATGGTTGTTAGCAAACTTGAACATTATTCCAAATATTGAATAGTTTACGCAATTTCTGCTCCTACGAAAAATGGTTGTTAGCAAACTTGAACTTTATTCCAAATATTAAATAATTTACGAAATTTCTGCTCCTACGAAAAATGGTTGTTAGCAAACTTGAACATTATTCCAAAAATTAAATAATTTACGAAATTTCGGCTACTACGAAAAATGGTTGTTAGCAAACTTGAACATTATTCCAAATATTAAATAATTTACGAAATTTCTGCTACTACGAAAAATGGTTGTTAGCAAACTCAAACATTATTTCAAATATTAAATAATTTACGAAATTTCTGCTTCTACGAAAAATGGTTGTAAGCAAACTTAAACATAATTCCAAAACTTAAATAATTTACGAAATTTCTGCTACTACGAAAAATGATTGATAGCAAACTTGAACATTATTCCAAATATTAAATAATTTACGAAATTTCGGCTACTACGAAAAATGGTTGTTAGCAAACTTAAAAGTTATTCCAAAATATAATAATTTACGAAATTTCTGCTCCTACGAAAAATGGTTGTTAGCAAACATAAACATTATTCCAAAAATTAAATAATTCACGATATTTCGGCTACTACGACAAATGGTTGTTAGCAAACTTAAACTTTATTCCAAAAATTTAATAATTTACGATATTTCGGCTACTACGAAAAATGGTTGTTAGCAAACATAAACTTTATTCCAAAAATTCAATAATTCACGAAATTTCTGCTACTACGAAAAATGGTTGTTAGCAAACTCAAACATTATTTCAAATATTAAATAATTCACGAAATTTCTGCTACTACGAAAAATGGTTGTTAGCAAACTCAAACTTTATTCCAAAAATTTAATAATTTACGATATTTCGGCTACTACGAAAAATGGTTGTTAGCAAACTTAAACTTTATTCCAAAAATTCAATAATTCACGAAATTTCTGCTACTACGAAAAATGGTTGTTAGCAAACTTGAACATTATTCCAAATATTAAATAATTTACTAAATTTCTGCTCCTACGAAAAATGGTTGTTAGCAAACTTGAACATTATTCCAAAAATTCAATAATTTACGATATTTCGGCTATTACGAAAAATGGTTGTTAGCAAACTTGAACATTATTCCAAAAATTCAATAATTTACGAAATTTCTGCTACTACGAAAAATGGTTGTTAGCAAACTTGAACATTATTCCAAATATTAAATAATTTACTAAATTTCTGCTCCTACGAAAAATGGTTGGTAGCAAACTTAAACATTATTCCAAAAATTGAATATTTTACGAAATTTATGCTTCTAAGAAAAATGGTTGTTAGCAAACTTAAACTTTATTCCAAAAATTCAATAATTCACGAAATTTCTGCTACTACGAAAAATGGTTGTTAGCAAACTTGAACATTATTCCAAATATTAAATAATTTACGAAATTTCTGCTACTACGAAAAATGGTTGTTAGCAAACTCAAACATTATTTCAAATATTAAATATTTTACGAAATTTCTGCTACTACGAAAAATGGTTGTTAGCAAACATAAACATTATTCCAAAAATTAAATAATTTACGAAATTTCTGCTAACTATAAAAATAAAATAAAATAAATAAAAAATTAATGAAATAAAATAAAATAAAATAAAATAAAATAAAATAAAATAAAATAAAATAAAATACCATAAAATAAAATAACATAAAATTAAATTAAAATTTATACTATACAACAAAAATCTCACGTTGCTGGGCAACGGGCTTACAGCTAGTTAAGATTTATTTTTAAATAAAAAAACTTTTTTTGAACACTGATTGTGATTTAAATAAATAGATTTTATTATGGACTACCAGAACTGAATTTGAACATCATCATCAGCATTATTTATGTTACGTTTTATTATTATTTTAAAGTATATACATTACAGTAATTTAAAAATACTATACATATTTAATTATTTTTTAAATTTAAAAATTAATCAAATAACATTATGCATTCCAAATGAAAATTGATTTTTTTAAAGTAACTGACGAACCGATTGAAAAATGATGTGTTTCACAACAATTTTCTTAATCATTGATAAATATACTTTAATGTTAAATTATGTTTTTGAATTCACATTCAAATTATTAGTCGACACAATTACTGGATAATAAAAAAATAAGCTTATAAGATGATAATATATTTTATTTTTTTAATTTGACATTACAGCTTACGCCAATGCGTCAAATATTTTGAAGTTGAAAGGTCATACGAGATATACTCAATGAAAATTTTTGTAAGTCACGTGAGATTAACTCAAGGAGAATTAACTTCACAAACACCCATGTCTTAAATCTCAAATTAAAATTGAAAAAATCCAATTTGACATTGACCTTACCGGGATTCAAACCCAGACCCACCTGATTGAAAGAGCAAGCTCTAACCAACTAGACCACATCGGGCGAAAATTTGCTTATATGCTTCATCAACAATTTAAATATCTCATTTATAAAACGTTTGCTTAGTAAATAATTCAAAACGAAATAAATATGGAAATGTCTACATGCTTGGATAATAAACGCTAAGAAATAAACTCAATTTATTCAGATTCAGAGATAAATCTTCACTACAAAATACACATGAACTGACCCCAGAAGTAAGCATTGGGATTTAAGGTAAGTAGTAAAATTTACTGGATTATTTGATACTCAATTAGCAGATTGTATCAGTGAAATTCGCCTCTAATCAGGTTAGAGTTATATCAGCATCACCTCGCTGGGATCTCAAATCTCTACTAAACTTACTAACTTTGAAGCTTTGATTTTACACATGAAATCACATGAGAGCATACTTGATGTTCGTTTCAATTTTGGATTTATTGACACTATAAAACAAAATGTATTCCATCAATTTACGGTTGCTGGAACCATTAAACTTTTTTATTGGGCGCTTTATTTACTAAACATGGTTTAACTTTTCGGATGGTTTGATCCAAAACGCTTTTTACCAGTTTTTCGTAAATTTTAAATAGATATAAATAAAAAGAACTGTTAACTGTTTGAAATATACGAGTAAAAATAAAAATCATTTGTCTACTATTGTATATTTTAAAAACTTGGATAAGTTGGAAAGACATTATATTCTATTGAAATCAAGTAAATTGTCTATGACGGTTGTCACAGTCAGACATTAACAAAATTAAACTATGGTAAACGCAGCCAATTAAGATATGTTATTACGTTAAGAATATTATTACTTGCTAAGAAATTTGAATGACTTAACATGTAAATTGATTCACCATCTGTTCTATTTGGAAAAAAATATTCCCTTTTGATCATACTGGTCTGGAAATGAGTCCCAGTAAGCTAAAACCAGATTTCAATTTAAATTTGAGTTCTAAGACATAAGTTTGTGTGATGTATCTTCTCCTTGAGTGGATCCTTATCCAATTGAAAAACATCTGGCGAATTTGTTGCTGCTGCTACACTTAATTTATAAACGATTTGTAGTAAAGTCTTTTCAATTGATTGAATGAATATTAAATTTAAAATAATGTATAATTACGACCACGTATTATAGTATATGTACTATTATTTTTAAATATTTTTTTATGCATGTCAAACCATTTTATTTTTTATCATACAATGTAATACAGTGTAATTTAAATTCCACCTAGTTGTTAATCATGATATTTCTATCATATTCTATGAACCTGATCAACTTAAAAAATAGCGATACAAAGAGATTTAATTAATAGAAACACAAGATTTTCTTATTTTTATAAAATATAATCAAAGCGATATTATCCATCTAATAGAGTCTGCATCAGTTAAAACTCGTCATTGTCTTTGAAAATCTGAAGTTTGCTCCACAGGTCATGAAATAGTTACTTTCAATAATTAGAAAAAAAATATTTTACTAGCAAAAATAAATAGTTATATAGTGTGTGTAGAATGAGCTTTGTTAAACAAGTATGCTAAAAATGCTCTTTTGTCTCGTTCTATTTTTATAAGTTCACAAATGTAAATTAACCAAAAAACTTTAAAAGATAATGACTTTACAGATTTGTAAGTTATCCACTTTTAGTTATAGTATAATAATGTTCTGCCATCAAAATAAAGTACAGTCCATTAATATAATTTAATTAACTATTTTGTTTTGTGAACCGTGTTTATGAATACGGTGTGATATTATGCTTAAGTAAACTTTCTATGCTTTATCGACAGGTATATAATATATATACATATATATCTTGACTATCTGAGCTGTTGAAATCTGTTGCCATGTGGTTTTGACACATTTAATTAAACGAAAATTTCCAAAATTATCAAATTTAAATAGGTGTACGTTTTGAAATTCTTGGAATTTCATTGAAACACAAACAGATGCCAAAAAGTGAACAAAGTTGGCCTTTCAACATAAAAACAACTTGAATCAGAAACACAGTTTGTTTGAAATAAATGAAAACGTTGAAAACATACATTTTGTATGCTTAATTTTTTAATTTAACTGTTTTCAACGTAATAAAAAGAGCACTTTTCAAATTACTAACAAGTTGGGTAATGTATCACACTTTTACTATTATCAGTATTTTATGCTGTAAATTTACGGCAAAAGACTGCATTCAAATATAAATTAAACAACGTTCTTTACTTAAGATAATAACGTTGATTCACAATAAGATTTTCAATAAACGATTGTGATAAGTTTGCGTAAAAGTTGAGTTACTTATACGAAAAAGTTTTGAGTAATAATTAATATTACTTCGTACAGTAGTTTGAATTATCTGACCAACTAATTTTTTTTATTTTAGAGTTGAAAAAATACTTAGGAAAAGCTAAATAAAATTGATTTTACTTGCATTTCTCTGAAGTGATGGACACGCTTAAAATGTGTTTAGACCGTAAAAACTTTAAATAAACTTTGCGAAATTCGGTTATGTATTAATGTATATGGTTAGTTTTTTCCTTTTTTTGTGTCGTTAAACGTAGTGATTGACTTAAAAATACTGAATTATGATTCACATTCTTAGACCACAAGGCATATTATGTTCACTTTTAGGGTGTTCACAGTCAATACTTGGTGTAAAGGCATTATATTAATAAAAACACAATATTCCTTTGTACTTTATTTCCACTATAATTAAAGAGGTGTTAAACATTTTATTTTTTTTAAATTATAGAATCACTTCTACTGTAATTTGAAAATTCTTTTCAATGTCAATTGTTGTTTACACCTTTTCATTTCAATTTGTTTTTGTATAAATAGCACTACTAAATTATATTTCTTATCAGTTGACAATGCTCGCCATGAGCGAAACCAGTCCTGACTTTTTTAAATAAAGTGGAAATAAAGTACAAAGGAGAATTGTATTTTTAATAGCATATTATATTATTGTGTAATTAATACCAGGTTAATAATTTTTTTTATGAAAAGTCTTATGGCATAAAGTAATGATGCAACGACTAAGAAAATGGCTTTCAATAAAGAGTTTTAGTTAATGATTTCATAATCCACTCTCAAAAGAAGCTTTGAGAAAATAGTGTTGCCTTTTTTCGATATGTGGATATATAACTTTGATTTCAAGTCTTATATGTAGATGGTTACTTATCTTGTATAATAAGCGCCACGACAGCGTCTTATAAACACCCCGAAGGGCAAGGCTTCCAATTAAAATATTTTCAGGTAGGTATTCGAGTTGGCGTTTATATTCAACCGCGTTGCCTTACGAATAACACGAGTGGGATTTTAGCGACAAGTAATTACGTTATTAAGATATATAATTGCCGAACGATTAATAAACCAAGCCACTCTCTGGCTTTCTCTTGTCGCGCAATATTTGCTCTGGTAATCTAATTGAATAATTTCCAGCTACAGACAAACACAAATTATCTAACAAATAATGATGAACAATTTCCAAACCACAACATTTTAATCACACTTTTCCGAAGATTTTTTTATCCATGCCTGCCCTGCGCCTAATCTGGATCATATTGTGGAGGTTTTTGACAAACTCTTGTGATAAACTTGTAGAATCCGTCAACATAAACAACATAGTGTTACCAAGTAATTATAAAAATGAAATAAAATCAAATTATAATCTATTTTGACGAAAATATTCGAGATATCACAGCACACATATTTGAAAAAGAGATCTCACTGTATCTCATATATAAAAATCAATGTTTATTTTTTCGTACTTTATGCGTTGCTACACCGCTCATCCAATTGCAATAAAACTTCGACAAAATTTTTGCTTGCACTTCCAGGAAGGTTGTAGGCATAGTAAAATTAATTTACAGTAACTTGTATATAAAAATCAATGTTTGTATGTCTGACATATAGCTCATTTCGATAACGTGTGCTTGCACTTGCGCGAAGGTTATAGTACAATTAATTTACAGTAAGTGGTACGTGTGTCGTACCGTGAAAAATCGGCAGCAAATGTCAAACGTCAAACTGACAGAAAAAGAAAATATGCACTTCAAACACTTTCTTTCTTTGAGTGGCATTGCTTGCCGGGAACCGGCTTGTTTATTATACATATAAATGCATTTAATTACTTTTTTTAAGTTGTGTTTTTGTCAAATATGCAAAACACAGTGAACTTTAGAGACTGTGTTTGAAAAACTGCTCTTTTTTGTACAATAAAAAGTAATATAAACGTATATAACACAATGAAAATTATACTATTTCACGTACAAACGTTTATTCTTAATATAATTTCAAAAATGCAAATGTAAATAAAGCATAAATTTATATTTAACCATGGTAAACACTTAACGTGTAGAAACTCTCGTTCATATAATCTTATAAATTCTTTCAATTCACTTTTCCTTCTTATATAAGTTACATAAATAGACAAATACTTCTCTGTGTTATCCAATATTTTGGCAAACTGAAGCAGCTCATCGACCCCATCGTCTCAATGGCTCTTTGGATTCCTCCCCAATTCACGGAAAGGGTAAGTAGCTAATTTTTATTTTTAGATGGAATGTAACCTTTCTGATAATCAATGATCTACAAATAACACCAATCAAGAGCCTTATAATGGGATTATTATAATGCAGTTTAAAATATGCGAAATATTTTCAATATCGTTTGACAATTGTGTTGCCCCATATTATAGAAACATCGAAAATTACGTGTTTTTTATTTGTATTTTTTAGAAATCATTTATTACATAATCTGATAACAAAAAATTAGACAAGACGATGTTTTGTACATTTTTTTCATAGCATTGGGAATATTAAAAACTTGCTTATGTTTAAAATAAATGTGTATTTTATATTAATAAAAACACAATAATCCTTTGTACTTCATTCCACTTTATTTAATATGTCAGGACCGGTTTCGCTCATTGCGAGCATTGTCAACTGACAGTTTGTCAACTTTGACAAATTGTCAGTTGACAACTTTGTTTGACAACTTGTCAGTTGACAATGCTCGCAATGAGCGAAACCGGTCCTGACATATTAAATAAAGTGGAATGAAGTACAAAGGATTATTGTGTTTTTATTAATATAATGCCTTTCCACCAAGTATTGACAGTGAACACCCTAAAGGTGTATTTTATATACTGATAAGAAATACTTCTGATGTTAACAACTTTTATTTTAATTAACTATGTAAAGATCATTAAAAAAACGAAATAAGCTTACTAACTTCAGTTATCTAATTATTCATAGTTAATAGTCAGTTAATTATTCATTAATATCTCTCGCGGCTCGGAGACTAGAAAAATACTTCTCATCCGATGGGGGTCGTTTAGGGACCCCAGTGGTTTCCTCATTATTGGCCTTATTCTTATGAATTTCAAAAAAAAATAGTCTAATTAAGGGCTTTAAAATATATCTCTGCATCATTCATTATACATTTTTTTTTATAAAAATCCGTGGTTTTTAATACATAATCATATTTTAAGTTGTGCGTAAAAAAGACGTCGTCCCAGCACACATATGAAATTGCAAATGACGAGTTTAGTCCAGCTATCTTACGAACGAATGCTTATCGCGATATCACATTATCGCGTTATCGCGTATTTATATAAACCACAAAAGGTCCAAAAAACTATGACATAAGAAAAACTTAACTATAAACATTGTATCACCCATATTAAAATAGATATTTACGAAAATGTGGGTATTGGGGTCACATTTCTTGAGCTTAGAACCGGAAAAGATATGAAAACGAAATTTTAGTATTATAGTAAAACAAACAAATAATTTGCGTAGTAACCATACCGATATTGACATTTGACTACCCACCTGATATCGATTGACCAATTATATATTATAAAATTGATTGCAACTCGGTGATTTTGATTGAATTAAAAAGTCTATTTTTTTAAAACGTGGTGACTTAATAATAGCTACATAAACAAAATGGATATTGCTGATAACCAATATATTATAAATTATGCTGTTGAAAAAAATATTAATGGTAAATATAATTTTAATGTCTATGCAAATATTAATATTTCATAATTACAATCTAAAATCATACTGGAGGTGTTCACAGCTTATTATCGTCTAAGCTGAACCAATCCATCCTTGTAAGACAAGTTTTCCAGGAAAGTGAGTCTAAAATTATAATCGCGTACGACAGCTTGTGATCTTGTCAAATAATAATCTAGCATCTGTTCATCATGATATACATATGTTATTTGCTACAAGGGTATTAATTAATATGTTAAAATACTGAATATCAAAGTAAAGTTTAATTTCAGATATATAATAGATATTACAATAAGTTCCCACTCAGATAATTAGCAATGCGAACGGTGATTTCTCAGATGGTAACTGGAAAATTTACCTGTTCTTTGGTTATTTTTTATATGTTTAATAACTAAGATATAATAATTAATACCCACGTCAAAAATACAAATATAATACAAGATATCAATGTATTTTAGTTACATTTTCTCGTCAGAACAACGCTTGAACAAACATACACTTTGTTAAATAGAAGAGATACACAATTTTATCTTCTCAACTTTTCTAACATAAAAATCCTTCTCAAAGACATTAACATTTTGTAAAATATCAATTGTAAACAATGTTATCAAATTTAATATAGGTAATATTCAAAATGAACTTCCGTAAAACTACCGCTGAATCCATATCTGTTAACATATATTGAAAAACACAGTTTAAAAAAAATGATCATATAAATTCTTTTCAACAACGTGGTCTTGAAAAGTTCTCGTAAACTTTCTCCGTCATGTCTTATGCTGTTTGAAATACACTCATAAAACTTAAAGAAAATTTTTGCTTTGTAGGTGGCTGAAGGTGTGCAAATTTTTTTCTTTCTGATATTGAATATACTGAACTATAAAAAGGAATTTTGAAACTATAAAATTGCATTCAAACTTATGGATATGGATGAGTTTTATTCCTTGGCACATATATCAAACATCGTATCTCGTCGATATTTTATATCAATATTATATAATTCATTCGGATTTTTTTAAATATACGAAATTATATTACAAATACAGAAGTTCGGAGAGTTACCCAGTAGACCAGGATGGTTAATGACTAATTACATATGCAAACTTAGCTGATGATACAGTATGAACCGCCGAATAACAATGTAAAAAAATTCTTGTACCGAATATTGCTTCGAATCTGTATGAATAATTTATAGCTGTTTACGATTTAATTAATTGTGTTCAAAAACATCAACTATATTAGGTATATAATATCTACCTGATCCATAATTGGCATAGGCATGAAAAGGAAACGCTTGAAAGTCAACGACAAAAGCTAACAGTAATTTTGAATACATTCCTTAACCTTTTTTCATTTTAAATATTTTTACTACAATGCAGCACACGATTTTTCCATTTTTATAGGTAAAATAAAACAGTTTCCACCTTGGTAAGTCATTGGTAAGTTTTGTACTCTTAAGTGGCAGCATAACGACGTGCTCAAGTCAAATAATACGCATTTAATCGATGTTCTCTAGTAAATTACGAATGGTAAACGCTAAATACATTTCGTTTTGGTAGCATAGATGGCATTACAAATATATAAAAATTTACTGTTTATTTTTCAATATATGTTGTGACGTAGCAATCCCTATAGCGGACAGTTAATGATAAATAGTTGTGGCATCGATAGTAATTGGAAGCGTCGAAGCACGTCAATACAGATGGATTTTATTGTATAGCGCCTATTGGAAATCGAGCGGTAGCTGTCAACTTGTATATCAAGTAAAAATTCACGTGCAGTCTACCCTGATTCGACGTCGTGGTAAACGTAAAAAATAATTTGTAATATATGCAAATGGAAATTTGAACAATGATAATTTTAAATATGTTTTCGATGAATTGATATTACTGTTGAACTAATTGATGCCAATTAGCAAAGTCGGAGATTTTTTTTTTTGAAATGGACTAGAAGAGAAAGGTGATGCTGAAGATTCTGCTCGTAAAAGTTTTGTATAAATTAAGTTATTATTTAAAAAAAAAATACCGCGCTATAATTGACTGTATTAAAGCTGTGTGACAACCAATCAACATTTGGGATCATTTAATAAACATTTTACAAATCTTATACGGAAGAATTATGTTGTATTGTTGCTCACTAGTCGTTAGTTGAATATAAGCGTTTAAAGCTCTAGCCTAGGCGTGGAGAACCTGCCCTAGCTGTAAACAAAAATGATGTTTTGTATATTTTTGAAACAAATCGAATCGAATAGTGTAAACTGTAGAAAAGACAATACATTTACAAAAAAAAGAACTGCGGTGCTATCCCCGTGCTTATACATTTATTTTGGACTGTCTGAAATATTCAACACGTGATTGAGTTAGACGGTTTGTATCCAACTAATTCTTTTGTTGTACGGTTTATTTTTACACTGTTCGGTCTTATATAATGGAACGTTACTTTAATTTCACTTTGAAAAATCTTTTCTTACGCGGTTTTTTGAACAGTTTGCATGGAACATATCCCCTGAGCAAAAAAGAAAAATATTGGGTCTACTAAAAACGTGATTGTGTTGGGAATTTCAGTTGTCTCAATTGCTTAGTTAAGTCGATTCTCATCATTAGGAAAAAACACAATATTCCTTTTTACTTAATATCCCCTTTATTTATCAAAATCAGGACCGGTTTCGCTCATGACGAGCATCGTCAACCGATAAGAAATATAACTTAGCAGTCATATTTATACAAAAAAAAAATCATTTCAATTGATCCTTTGGAATTGGTCTTGATCTTGATTAATAAAGTGGAAATTAAGTAAAAAGTAATATTGTATTTTTTATTAATATAATGCCTTTCTACCAAGTATTGTCAGTGAACACGTTCTCATCATATTTGATAAATGAAATAATAGCAATAAAGTCTATATATATAAAAGCATTTTTTCCAAGAGAGATTCATTATTTGGTAATTAGTTGATAGCTATTATATGTAGTTCTGACGATGGTGTAAAACCGCAATATCTATCAACTACTTATTAATTGATTTGGCATTTACTTGGTAGATCTCCATTTATAACAGATTAAAAATAACAAAGTATTTTAGTTCTACAGTTTTTAATAATTTTATTCGTTGATAGCTATTTCGGCTTGTGCCATCGTCATAACTATGTTTAAACTAATATTTTGCTCAGCTATATATACTGGCTCTGAAGAGATACACAATGCATCAAGTTATTCACTCTAACATCCTAATTATAATTACAATATTACATTTATCAAACTGTTCTACAAACTGCTCTATCAACTACCTTTTATTTTTTTTTGTATAAATTAGTACTTTGATATTTTTATACTATTAAAAAAGGGTTTTAACAATCAATTAAACCAAGAAATAAAGACAGTTTAATAATATAATATAATACCAGTAGAAATCATCTGGGGTGATTTTTGTTTTCGATGACTATTTTGATGTTTTTATTTTATTCTATTATCTTTCTTGGCATAACAGTCGGGTATCCATTGAAATGGCATAAATAGAAAATGTGATTGCGGCATTTACGTCAGTTTCACACTCTTGTAGCGGACTGACATTTAATTCTGTCAGTTCCATTGCCGCAAGCTTTAAGCGTGAACTTTCTGTAACACGGTTATAATTGCTGCTCCCAATCAAATACAATAAAAGGTCAACTATCGGTTGCTTCACCTGAATTCAAAAAATAATTAATCATTATTTTTTTGACGTATTGTATTTTCCTCTATTTTATATGTAACATTAATTAATACACCAACGGGGCGGGGTGGGTTATTCTCAAATTTATTAGTACATTGAAACATTTAAAGGGGGTCACTAATACACGACATTCGTCACATCAGTTAAAATAGTTGTAATAATTATAATACGGTTACACCAACTGAAGATGTGCATCATCACAAATACTCATGCTTTCAAACATACATCAATAAATCGATTGAAAAAATGTTTCTCGAACTAATTCAAACCCGTTAGACCCATCGCGGAAGACAACGAAGTTGACCGTTGCGCCACAGACACAAAAAATATATGGTGTCTAGATCAGTGGAGAGGAACCTGCGATCTCTTGGCTATTCTGGTGCGGCCTTTTGATTTGATCAAAACACTCACTTAGATCAAAAATTATACGCGTTTGGAAAAAGAGCGTAAAAAGCTTTGAAAAAAGGGGGGTGTCAGCGTGTTCTTTACTGCGGCCTTATGTTGAATCAGATAAATGAATGTGGCCTTTATAAATGTAAAGGTTCCCCACCACTGGTCTAGACCCTACGTAGAGATCGTCTTATGTTGTGTTCGGAGCGCAGTGGTCAACGGCTTCCGTGACGAATCTCATGGTTTCAAATACAAGAACGAAAAGCATTTTTTTTTCAAGTAAAACAATTTAATACAAATAATTACTTAAATACTAGTTCATAAATTTATGCCTGGGTGTGCCATTTAAGACAAAGCGACAATCATTTACTCAAAAAATGATAAATATAAACGAATAATTTTTAATTTAATACAAAAACCATTATTTGGTTATTATATTTACATACTCTTTCTTTACACACAGAGATTTATTTGCAAACATAAATTCTTTTCCGCTTTCAGATCTGAAAACGTTTTATTTGTTTACTAAAACAAATGGATTTTTTGGTGCTAGTGTCCTGAAAGATAAAATGTCACCTTATTACATTTGCAATGGCGATCGGAAGGCGAAATTTTATCAATAGACGCCTTCCCGAACGTAACTAAAGCCCAACGAGGAGGGAATTTATAGTGGAAGCCATTATTCGCCTCGTATTCTTTTAGGATGTTATCTTTGTATTGTTATTTGACATTATCCCTTGCTTGACCTACTGGAACACATGTTTCATTCTTTATTCCAAAAAATATTTGGATTCTCGGGTATATAATACAAAAAAACAAAAATATAAATTTTATCCGAAAAACTGATGTATTCCTAAAGATACATCGGATGAAAGAAATAATATAAACAAACAAATTATATTGCATGCGTGGTTTGGAAAAACATGTTTAAATATCTCTCTACTTCATCGATCTTTCTTTTTATGCAAAATATGACAAAATATTCTCATAAAAAAAAAATCAACGAATTGCGAAGAAGTGAATACGTACTAAACAACACCGAACTAGATTTTGTATTCAATATGTACTTGATAATAATGCCAAAATATTAAAAAGCGTAATTCATATGTTGGACAACACGTATTCAAATTATCAATAATTTCTTTCTTTCCTACCAAAAATTTACAGCTGAAACTTTAAAAAATATTATATATTTTCTCATTGCATAGAGAAGTGGACATTTTTAGTGACAGTATTTGCGAACTGTTTGTTAATTTTTACTATTTCATTTCCTGATTTTGTATGTTGATTTTGATGTATTATGTAATGTTTTTTTAAATTTTTTCTCATTATATTTGTCAAATGGATGGCGAATTGGCGTCAGCTGTAATGTCATGTACTATACTTTTTTTTTAAAACAATATATTATTATTATTATCAATAACACAAATTGATAATAATAATTCATGAGTAAAAAAGTTTATTGCTGGTCATTAAAAATATTATTTAAGAGTTATTTAAAATTGAATTTTTCACGAGAATATTCAACCACGCATTTTTTTTTACCCACAGATTAAAAAGTGTAAAATAGGTGTCCAGATCATCGTATTACTAAAACTAAATATTGTTTATAGAAAATGAAAACAAAATTTAAAACCATTTATTGTTATAAATAATACAATTCATAATTTTTAAATCAATTAAAAACGCAATGAAAAGCAAAGTATTAGTTTGCATAGGTAATATAGTGTGTTTTTAACAATTTTCATATTTCTCGTAACGAATAATGTAAATTTATCAGCATGGGAAGCAAAACTTTATTTGTGTAAAAATGTCCTTAAACGAATTATTTTTGTTTACTTTCACTCAGTTTTGATAAAAGGTAATGTTTGTTTTCCAGTCACGACTCGGCGCTTACAATTTCCTCGTAGAATTGTTGATTTGGGAAAATAACCAGAGATAACCGGTTTAGCCCTGTATTATTAAAATACAATTTCTGGTGACAATTAATATTTGGTAGGAATAAACTGATTCTTTAAACATAACTCAACAAAAGATTAGTGGAAAGTGATTATCATTTATGTTGTTCATAGCTCCGATCTTTAAATATTATGTGAATCTTAAACGTGATATTCAAAACGTAACTATGATGATCGCATTTTACGTAATTTAATGTTGAAAATTACTGAATGACATTTGATCTATTTGTTGAACTAACGTAAAATGTGAAATTAAGGCTTATTTTATGCATGCCAAAACATGATAAGCCTCATCGAAAAATAATAAATAATCTGTATTTTGAACAGCTGAAATTGCACTTGAATAATCTGATAAAATTGTGAAACTAGTGTATAATTATTGTGATTTATAAAAAAAAATACCAGTACCTTAAAACAAAAAGATAAAAGTTCAATATTAAATATTAAACAAATATGAAATTGACTTATATTTGACAAAACGAAATTTCTTAGTTTAGGTATAACAAAAAATGCGTATGAATTGCATACAGGTGCTGTATAAAAGTTATTAATTTATTGCCCGTCCTCCTATTTAAATACTTGTTTAGGCTTTATATTAACAAAACATAATATTTTCAATAATCGTCAAAGAATATTCAAGGTGTTAAGAAAAGTATGTATTTGCCTTTTGTTAGTTGCGCAAAAATATTTATTTTAGGATAACGTTTACATCGTGAAACTTGCACAACACAGCACCTGTGACAGGTGTGCTTACAGCTGATGGCTTGTGCACATTATGCAGTTATGTGACGTCATATATATGTACACATATATATATATATTCTGCATATTTGATAACAGTTTAAAAATAATCGCGTGCTGTTATAAATTCTCTTAAGACACGTGGTTTGTTTTAAATTGAGTATTATTTGACGCAGCCAAAAAACGAATGCTATAAAATGAATAATAAATATATATATATAAAAATGAATGTTTGTTTGTCCCGTATGCGTTCCTATACCGTTTATCTAATTGCGATAAAACTTTGGTGAGTCTTTGTGCAGACGCCCGCAAAGATTTCTGAATTAGTAAAGCCAGCGGTGGGCTGCCAATACGTTACCAATGGAGCTCGCTGTATATCAAAGCAATTCTCGGTGTTCCGGAGAAGCAGTGAGTTTTTTTTATCACCCCTTCGCAATTATATGCAATACTATATTGTGAATCAAAAAGCACTTCAATAGACAAATTTACATTCCGGGTACTCGCTAATATCTTATAAAATTCTTCAGTTAATCAATTAACGTATTTTTCTAAAGCGGTCATGTGAATTCTTATTTAGATTTTGGTAATATATATTTTTAAAAAATAGGCTTTCGTGGTTTGTATTCATGAGTTATTAGAGTTGTGTCAATTATCCGAAGTTTCAAAAGAATTGTAGGTATTATCCTTCGGCTGGTGTAAGAAGCCATACATACTAGTATTCACATGATACCTCGAAAATCAACAGTGATCCCGGGCTTCGTTCAAAGACTTTGCGCTAATTCTAATGTTCGTTCAGGTAATGATTGTATACAAATATTACTTCTTACAGAAATTCAAACTCATTGAAGACGTCATAATTCCATTTCATTAATATTTTTTTATTTTTATTTTTACAACTCAAAAATAGCGGAATCAACCGCAATGAGTTATGAAGTGTTGAATGATTAATACTTTTGTAACTGGAGTTTTCAACAAACAATAAGAGGACAATTATTAAAGACAATAGTATTAAAGTATTATTTAAGACAATAGTATTATTTAAGACAATAGTATTAAAAATTCGATTGAGTTAGTAAATAAAATTAAAGATATCTCAGTGCCTTTAAATTCTAAGCTTGCTTCTTTTGATGTAGTAAGTTTATTTACGAGTGTCCCTATACCTGAGTTAAAGTTAGCTTTTTTAGACTTTATAGATAGTAAAAATCTTAATCCCTTGTTAGTTAATGATATTAAATCTATTGTCAATTGTTGTATTGACCAAAACTTCTTTAAATTCAATGATAAAATTTACCAACAGTTGAATGGGTTGGCAATGGGTAGCCCTTTGTCTCCTATTTTAGCTGATTTTTTCATGGATTTTTTAGAATCTAAAATCAGTAATTTTGATCTCTTCAGAAATGTCATTTACTGGTATAGATACGTAGATGACATCTTAGTACTTTGGGGAGGTACAGAGAGACAACTTAATCAATTCTTAAAACTTATAAATAACGTTAACCCGCATATTCAATTTACAATGGAGTTGGGGTTGAATAAAATAAACTTTTTGGATTTAACGATCGAGATTATTAATAATCGGCATTGTTTCAGTATATTTAGAAAAGATTCATACAGCGATAACATCATTAACAATTCTTCCAGACATCATATCTCGCATAAATTAGCAACCTTTCATTGCTTTATTCATCGTCTCTTGTTGATTCCGATGACTAAAGCTAGTTATGATCTTGAGTTAAATACGATAAAACAAATTGCGTTGAATAATGGTTATGATTCGGATTTAATAGATCGTCTTTTATTTAAAAAACACAAAAAACTAGCTTTGCTAAATGTAAGCTCTAGTTTGGTGATTAATGCACCAGCTGTTGAGAAACAATGGGTGAAATTGAGCTACTTGGGTAGTGTTTCAGAAAAAATTTCAAGGAAATTCAACAAAAACCTTTTTAATGTCACTTTTTATAATTCTTTTAACTTACAACGCATTTTAGTAAATTCTAAAGATAAACTCAACATTCTTAACCAAAGTGGCATATATTTAATTGATTGTGATTCTTGTGGAGCTAGGTATATTGGTCAAACGGGAAGAGCTTTTAATATCAGATTTAAAGAACATCTAGCCTGCTCACGTAAAGGGAATGAATTATCTTCATTTGGGAACCATTTGTTCCTAAATAAGCAAACATTTGATATCTCTAAAAACTTTAAAATCCTGCATGTAAACAATAAATCTTTAAAACTTGATAAACAAGAGATCTTATAAATAAATAGACATAAATTCTTGCCGGACTCTAATTTATTAAATGAACAGCTTGTATTTGCATCATCACCCTTGTTATATCCGTTTCATTAACATAATTCTAGCCTATGTTAACTGCTCTTCTATATTATTTGTATGTTTTTCAAAATTTATTCCTTTTGTAAGAATTGATATGTTTTTAAAAATGTCTTTTTCAGAATCTTCATTACTGCTGATTTTGTTGAAGTACATCATTGCTTGAAAACGGGAAAAACACCAAATCATCATTAGGATATTTACTTTAGTAATGTAGTGTTTCACTTTGTGTAAAAATTTCCCAAATTTTAATTGTGTTTATAATTGATATCGTTTGCCACTTAGATTTATTATTCTTTGATGATGATTTTTTAATTGTTATGGGTGTTAAGCATTTTAATTTTGTGTAATTATAATGTAATTTGCTAATCCTTTAAATTGTTAATAGTTGCTTACACCTTTTTATTTCAATTTAATTTTGTATAAATATCACTGTTTATGTATTTTTCTTATCAGTTGATAATGCTCGCGATGAGCGAAACCGGTCCTGATCTAATAAATTTTATGTGGAAAAAGTACTAAAAATGTTTTATTATTTTTATTATATTGCCATTCCACCAAGTATTGACAGTGAACACCTTAAAAGTGAATAAGAGGACATTTAGAGCTCTTATTTGTGACGTATAATGACGTAATTTAAAAAAATGATATATACATATATTACATATGAATGTTTCAATTAAACATTTACTTCCTGATTTTTTTATTTTTTTTTCACTTGAAATGATAAAACTATCTACACATTAACACGTTGGATCCCGTAGCCGTGTTTTCACGCGATTCGCTATGCTTTCAAATAGAGCCATAATTGTGATATCTAGCAAAATGTTTTTTTAAAAGAATCAGTATAACCATAATAACAGATACTCAATTCATTCTTAATCAGTCTTTTTATTATAACTTTTATTAAAAATAATTACTTCATAGAAAATTTTAAATTAACTTTGATTATTCCACGTATTGTGTAACTAACTGTGACACGTGTTTCGCCTCTTTCAGAGGCATCTTCAGACTTACTATCGCAAAGTTTGCTTAAGTAATGAAGCAAGATTGATTCTAACATTTTAAAATTATCAGGTGGAGACTGTCAAGCGTCTTATGTTGGACAGACAGGTAGAAACTTTAATATTAGAATTAAAGAACATATAAGATGTCTAAAAAGTAACAATTTTTCTGAGTTTGCCAATCATTTAATAGAAAATAATCATAATTTTAATCAGATTTGTAATTTAGAAATACTCCACCGAGTAAATAAAAAGGGTTTAAAGATGAATAGCTTAGAATTTTTAGAAATTAATAAAACTCTTAACAAAAAAGAAATATTAATAAATAATATTCTTAATAGCACAGGCGGTTCCCCGTTACTTAAATTGTTTCCAATTAATAGAGTAATCACAAACCTAACTGATTGACTGCAGCTCATTAGTTTAATAGTTTGTAATGTTTAACGTCATTAGTAGTATGATTAAATTTGTTTGCACTGTTTCGATTTTATAATCCCCTCTTTGCTTCCCTTAAAAAGGAAAAATCCCATTCTGATTGTTTACAACTCATTAGTATAATTATTATCATTATCTGTTTGCTTTATTTCGATTCTAAACCCCCCTCCTTGCTCCTCTTAAAAGGAAAAAAACCCAATCCATTTTGTAATTTTATAATTTTAAAATGTTAGAATCAATCTTGCTTCATTACTTAAGCAAACTTTGCGATAGTAAGTCTGAAGATGCCTCTGAAAGAGGCGAAACACGTGTCACAGTTAGTTACACAATACTTGGAATAATCAAAGTTAATTTAAAATTTTCTATTAAAATGAACTTCCACAAAGTTACCGCCGAAACCATCGAAAGTAATAATTACTTCTTTTGTCAACCAAAATTTAAGGATATCATAACGCATTTGATGCGTCCATTTGTATTTTTAAAGATCACATGATGGTGCAGTCACCGAGTTAATTTTCAATTGTCAATTTAAATATTTCATGAAAAAGGATGTCAACAAGCATTTTTCAAAGTATTTTGAACCCAATTGAACCTGGAAGATGTGCGCCAAGCAAAAAAGGAGTAAGTCTCGATACACTTGCAAACATTGTAATTTGGCTTTCCATAGCAGAAAATTATGGCAATAGCACCATTGATACTTGAATAATCATAGTCTTTCAAGCAACCACAAAAGGTTTAATTGGATTTTACTTTGTGGTTTCTCAGTTATAGCACTTTAAGTAATTCTTAAAAAATAAGCCGGGCACACGGGATAGTTTTACCTAATTTAGGTCGGGGCTAAAAGTGTGAATAGAAGAATGTGATTGCAATACCGGACGAGTTAATCAAAATCGGTAATAAGGTATTTCATGTAAAATATCTTTATTATATAACTAATAGTTAATAAAGGATCATCGGTTATTAAAGGTTATTACAGAATTCAAGTGAAATGAATATTCGAAAAAAAAAACTCTTTTGAAAATCACGAAGTATTTGAAACAGTAACAGCAATACTAATTATGTTTTATTGTACAAAAGAAGGGAATGATACTTTATTGTGAAATTAATACTGCAATTTCCAAATACCCTTATTAATAGTTGTAAATTTAAAACGAATTACTTTATTCCAATCAACTTATATTTACGTTAGTGGTTTAAAATTTTTGTTTCATATTTTGAAATACATGTAAAATGATATTTAATTTATAGATGATTTTATTTTTTATCACAGTCAATCCATTAAAAGATTTTGTGTTGTAAAATAAATAATTCAATCGGGCTAATGGAAATATAGCGACTGAATTTATTATCTAAAAGCAATATTGATTTTTCATCACAATGCCAATTTGACCAGAAGATTAATTTGAAGAGCTTTTAAAAGCGGTCTGTAAAAGCTGTGATGTGAATTTTTAACACAACATTTTAAGCTGACCAGTAAAGTTTTAATGAGTAGTTGCTTAGGATTTTAATATTTTTAATTCAAATTTATGACAGCTAAAACGCAATTTTTAATTATGATATTCAGTAAATTTTGATAAACTTTACAACTTAAGCTGTCAATATTTAAACACATGGCATAATGAGTGATAAACATTTTTTAATTCCGTAAATAACTCTCTTTTAAGAGTTTGAGCAGCCGACTTACAGCAAGTTTTTGTAAAGTCCTTTCTGTAGAAGTATTTTTTAAGGAACTTTATATGCAAACAATTCAATTATTAAAAATGATTATATTCCCTACACAATTCAAGCAGTCAAGTCTTTTAAAAGAATTCAAGTTTAGTTAAGCAATGAGACAGAACAGAAAAATGCAAAAAATAAATAAAGCCCAATAATTTTTAGTTTTCATTGAAGTTAATTGGCTTTTTAATCACATGTTAATACACTTTAATAATTAAACTAATAATCTTTAAATGGTTTACCAAAGAACGTTGACAATGCTGACGTGTTGATCAAATAAATAAATAGTTAAAAAAGGAAAGACTGTTAAGACGTGATGTTATTACGAAAAATATTAATTGTACTGCTGCTGTCCTATTATTTATAAATTTGTCTGATACTTTAAACATATTATGCAAATATGTATGTATATACAGATGTTTTTGATTTATTTTGAAGGGCATTAATAATACTCCTTCGATATTCCGAAAAAGTCTTTAGAGAAATTCAAGAAGCAGATTACGTTTTCGTTTTCGCAAAATAAAATCGTTTTTATTTTAAGCCTACGGGGAAATGTTTTATTTCTAAATCTCAGATAAGTACTGGAAATGAGTTTCATAATTTTGGTTGCCTTTAAAGGCGATCAAAATGAAAATTTAACTTTCGTAATTGAAACCAAAGTAATAACACAAATAGCGATAAGATTTCAAGTATACTTTTTTTTCAAACATACTATCGACTTTAAAATGTAACAAAGTTTGTTTATTATACTTTCAACATTATTATTTTTTTATTAAAATTTATTAAATAACAAGAATTTAATTTTAATATTGACGAATTTTATCTATACACCCTTCATTAAAAGACGATATAAAGTGCTTTATTTATGAAAGAGAAAATTCACATATAGAATACAAATTAAATTCAAATAGATGGATTTATATAAGTTTTTGGTCAATAATAATTGTTTTATTGATATGTAACGAATAACTCAGAAAATGACAAAATATAGATTTTAACGTATTTCTAGAAAAAGCTAACATATAATGTCAAAACAAATGGTCGTTTGAGCTAAAACATATTATTGAAGCTTATAAAACATGAATGATTTTTATCGTATCGAGGCCCCCACTATCAATTAGTATAATTTTTGACAGATTATCGAAGTCTTGTGGTCGAATGATATAAGCTCTTCAACTTTTATGTTAAGTCTTGTTATGTTTTAATTAATTTTAAAAAGGTGTTTAACTTTTTAATATAGTAACCTTGGGAACTCTCAGATGAAGCGAGTGGTATTATCGATTCTTGAGCGTCAAGAACAGTCAAAAATCACAAATATCATCTTAAGCAAGTCTTGTGTCAAAATAGCAAAACTGATATACACTTTGATATTTAAAATTTATTACACTGTAATCAGAATGCTTATTATGTTATGTATATAGAATGAATTAGAATAATGCGGCGCGTTTATTTTGCTAGCAAGTTAATCCTATAACAAATTTACATAATAATAATTACAAGTTGTGTGAGCAGCATAGTTTGTGTTATTTCGCTTGTAATATGCCACTCAATGGTTGATAAGATCTTTACATCACAAAATCAAAGTAGATGAAACATATTTCTAGTCGTATATCATGATATGTTGAACGTATACTAAATTTGATGTACCAATTACAAAGGCTTGTTCTAAACACATTAATAAGCTTGACATGATGAAATGTGAGCCTACCACTTATTCTGACGTCGAGCTTAACGCTTAGACTGCTGGTTACAAAATACAAATAACATTAAGACTTAAATATGAAGTGTTAATAACTCTAAAATTTAACTGAAAAAACATGACCGGTTCAATTCAAAGTATTTTATTTTGTGATAATAAACTAATTATTTATTTTCTTTGTAATTATAATTTATAATTTTTCAATTTTTAAAAAAATATTTGACAACAGCTTACGCCAATGGGTCAAATATTTGAAAGTTTTTTAGATCACACGAGATATACTCGATGAGAAATTTTTGTAAGTCACATGATATTCACTCAAGGAGAATTGACGTCATGTCTTAGATCTCAATTGAAAAATTGAAAAAATCCAATTTGACATTGACCTTACCGGGAATCGAACCCAGACCCACCTAATCGGTAGAGCAAGCTCTAACCAACTAGACCACAGCGGGTGATTATATTGAATGAATAAAACACATAAGTCACTTTTAGGTGTTCACTGTCAAGTCTTGGTGAAAAGGCATTATATTAATAAAATAAAATATTAATTTAACAAATTTTGTTTTAATTACACTTATATTCGATATGATCAGGACTGGTACGTACTAGAGCCCCGCCCCCCCTGAGGAGAATTTATTTTCCATTTTTCCAATTTATTAAAACTCTATTGTGAAATGGGCTCATTAATTGTTTAGTTTGCTATGTTTTATAGTATACATAAGATAATTAATTATCTATTGACTATTTTTATACAGATATATTATTTTTAAATCATCTATTTTTTAATGTATTAGTTATGTATCATGTTTATTTTCAAATTGAATGGCCTCCTCCTGGGACAATTTCTGGATCCGCCAATGAGCATGACTTGTTTTGTTCATGACGAGCATTATCAAGTGAATTAGCACAAATTAGTGATTTATTTTTTGAAGATATTGTCTTTCCACTAAACATTGACAAAGAACATTTGAAAAGTGTCAAATAAAAATAGTTATTATAAATCATTTTTTATCAACAAAATAATTTATTTGATTATCGCAAAACGTCAAAATTTAACATATATATCATTATTGGATGGGGGAGGCTTCAATTATTAACATTCACTTGTATAATATATTGTGTAAAGAAAAACGTGCCCGAAACCAAAAATCGCAGCGTTTCAAAATTTAATTTGCATGTCGGTGTCTCTTAGAAGGCGTATGATATAATAATAACATGCTAAAAGGGATTGCTTGTCACTTGCGAGGGTCGGTCTCAAAAGGGTTATGAGACAGGAGACGAACGACGAGAGCGTGGAGACAGCCGTGCTCCAAAAGTAGTACAAAATAATAAGGTTGCTTTTGACAAGTGGCCCGCGACGCGCTTTGCCCACCGCTCACGCGAAGGCTTCACAGGAGTACCTAACCAATTTAATATTGTTCACTGTAAATCCTTTATGAAATGGGAATATTACATTATTATCAAAAGAGAAGGTTTCTTTGCAAAGAAATGTGATGGTGATATTTTTAGAACATTTAGGTAATAAGGGTTTGATTAACTAGTAAATTAGCAAATATGTAAGGTCTCGTTAGCTTAATCGTCAATAAGATAACTTCAATACTTGGTGGAAAGGCATTATATTAATAAAAACACAATATTCTTTTGTACTTTATTCCACTTTATTTAAAAGGTCAAGACCGTTTTTGCTCACTGCGAGCTTCATTTCACAATTCTCGCAATGAACGAAACCGGTTCTGACCTTTTAAATAAAGTGGATTAAATCACAAAGGCATATTGTGTTTTTATTAAGATAACTTCATTTTTATAATAATAAAAGCTTTAAATATCCTCTATTTTTTCTCTTTATATCTATATTGTCAGCTTTCTGCCAGAAATTGGTAAGTGAAAAAACCAAAACAAATGAGTTGAGCACGCATAGCTATTATTGTCTGGAATAACTCAGTTGGCGCATTGTACACCAGTGTAACAAAAAAAACATTTCTTTTGATAGGCAATTATTACTAGTACAATTATTACTAGGCTGGTGTAAAGGCAGATAATTTTGCCTGTTTATTAATTTAAAACATGTCCACGTAAGTGAATCTATAATTTGGTATTATTATTATACATGTAACATAAAATAGATCAAGTCCTATGGCGCTGCGGGTAAGGTTGTGGGCTTCCGTGCCGGATCTCACGGATTCGAATCCTAGTATGAACAGCATTTTTTAGATCGATTAATCGATTTCCGTTCGAAGATATCGGTGTTTGTAATGTCTAAAAATTCCCTCCCACTCTTCCAGTTCTTTAATAACTGGGCGTAGCGAGAGCGATTAGTTAATTACTGATTAATAGTCCTATTCTACCAGTGTCCTTCTATCCCTACCTTCCCTTCTAAACACCTGTTGAAACTCCCTTTGGATCTGGCGAGTCATACGTCCTACACGAGGAAGAAGTTAAAGAAACAATTTTTTTTGTTTATAATTTCGCCCACGCAAGAATAAATTGGAAGCATGTTAGTTAATAGTAATGAAAATTTCAGGATTATTAACTCGGCCCCGAAGAAGAATGAACAAAATGCTTTAAACTTGAAAACGATCTTCGAGCTTCAAGAGAGTGAAATGATAGCATTCCTAAAAGAAATTTGGTTAAAAGAAAGAAGTTTTTTCCAAATGCTGAAACTTTTTTTGTGCACCAACTTCTGCCAGAACAGTAACTATATTATAGAAACAAATAAATTAAATGTTCATGAATATCAATTTTAAAAACATACAACTCAGTATTCGCCTTAATTTAAATTCAGCTCACGTTGTAAATCTCGAAATCCAAAGCAATTCTGTTGTAAATCTTTCAAATGGCATCTCTATTCTATAAAGCGGAAAAAGAAATAATTGGTGTCCACAATAAATTCTCTTATTTAAATTTTTGCATGGATGGCATGATTCTCATTGTGTAATCGCAAAGACCGAAAAAACATGACGTTTTTTATATAATATTAATTGATTGTGTGTCTATAAAGCAATACGTGCATCCAATCAATAAATTTTCGTCAATGACAAAACTTTTTAGTTTGACAGTGGTGGAAAATAACGAAAGAGACTAAAAAAAATACGTATTTCACTGATGATGACAGCTTGTAGTAATGTCATTTTTTCATAACACAATTTACATATTATAGCATAATTATCCCTATAAACATAAAGCTTGATTTATTGACAACACGTGATTTCAAAAAGTGGTTTACGTAGATTACATAAATAGACGTGTAAAGTCTGCAGTGCCAGTAAAACATTCAAATTATTGAAATTTTTTCCTCTCAGAAAATCCTCAAACATTTTGTGCTATGGTATTATTACATTTGTATGAATGCTTATTATTCTTGATTATTACGAAAGCTTTTTTACCTCATTTACGATTCACTGCCACATCCTGACTCATTTTGGCTGCTGGTTTTGTATTTTTTGAGTTCCGGTCAGCATTAATAAAGTATGTATATTTTTTTATAACTTCTGTTTTGTTTTAACTTGTTATTGCCAAGTTAGTTAGCTATATAAAATTTGTAGAACTATTTTTACCTTTTATGAGATAGCAAATTACTAATAGGATTTTTAGTTTAAGATTTCGACTGAAGGTGCTTGGTGGAATTTCAATATTAAATTTGAATCGTTCAAACTATGTACATTCTCACAAATTTTGTCATTAACGACCCGGGTTTCGCCTTTCGCCGGGTTGACGCTTAGCGTCAGTTCAAGTTCATCCGTGCACTTGAATGCCTGAAGATGCCGAAAGGCGAAACCCGGGTCGTTAATGACAAAATTTGTGAGAATGTACATAGTTTGAACGATTCAAATTTAGGATTTTTAGTATTCTTTAAAACAATATAAGATTGATTTTTCCTATAGCTTTCAAAAAACTAGTACAGTTTTTACACTCCAAATTGGACATTTTACAAAAAAAACAATTAGAACAATTTTTAACCAATTTGATAATTTATTAATTAGGTATAATTACGCACATTTTCATGAAATACAGTTATAAATCAGTAGATTAAATTTATAAATGTTTCATATACATATTTCTATAATAATTACAGCAATTTGCATAATTGACGGATCCAATATGAGACTACAATGAAGACGAATTTCAAAGAATTATAAATATAAATACAAAAATAAACAAAAAATTATTAATTCCAAAAGTTTATATAATATATATGTCCAATTTGATTTGTAAAATGTCCAATTTGGAGTGTAAAAACTGTATGTTTAATAATATACAAAGTAGGTTAACGTTACAAAAAATCATATATACTCTATATATATATATAGAATTATGAATAATTTATTTTCATGTTATATTCTCAGAAAATAAAAATAAAAATCTTCTAGCAGCGATATACACAGAGGCGAATCTAGACGTAAAGCGGGTGGAGTGAGCACTATATCTTGAACTCTTTTAAAGATAATGTTCGGTGGCAAAGGATGCCACCCATGCAGAATTGGCCCCCGGGCAGTCAAGAAGGCGATCGCTGATCCGGAATATCTAGACATGACCTGAAACATAGCTACGAGGACTACGCCGATATCACTTCTGGAAATAATAGATTTTTGAAAAATGGGTAAAAACATTTTCGCTCTGTTTACTAAAGTAGTGTAATGGTCGTTACGCTACGTTGGTGAAAAATTCCCGCGTTAGTAAAGAATATACTGAAGCTTTTTTATTAGCAGTATATTTTTTATATTATATTTCATAAAGGCTGACTTATCGAGTCAATTCGGATCGCTTTGTTGATTTTAATATTCATCACATAAAGCGAAGAAATAAAATTGACGTATATTAACACGTTGAATACCGGAGCCGTGTTTTCACGTGATGCCATTTCAAATATAGCCATAATTGTGGTACTGGACAACATTTTATAGAAAAGATTCATTACAGCCATAATAGCAGATACTCAAATCGTTCTAAACAGAAATTAAATAATATAGCTTTTATCAAAAATTGGTTTTAACCTTTTAGCTGCCGTAGAAAAAAGTACGTTTTACCTAGCACGCCGGCTATAATTTGCAATTATTAATTCAATTAGTTATTGACGAGTTAACTCGTAACTGGCGTGTTGACCACGAAAAATTTTACGAGATATCTCGTCTGTGGCAGCCATCGAGTATACATAACGCATTTGATACCTTAATTTTCTATTCTGAAGGTCACATGATGGAGATGTCACCGATTATACTTCGAATTGTATTTTGAAGTATTCCACTAGCAACAGTAAAAAATAAATAGGATCTGTAGAATCTGCAATGTGTGTGCGCCAAGTAAAAAAAGACTCGGTACTGACAGTAAATGAATTTACAGTAAATACTGGCAATACTGTCATAAAAAGTTGAATAAATATAGTATTTTAAACAATCGTGGAAAGTTTCATTTGATTTGAATGATTAGTTTTTCAGTTAAAGCACATTTAGAAAGCCATTAAAAAATATGATTCTTTAAAAATAAGCCGGGCACACGAGATGATTTCGCCTATTTTGGGCCGGCGTCGAAAGAGTTAAATATACATCAAATAATATCATTTTCATTGAATACAGAAGACGTACATGTATCAAACATATTTTCACAAAATCGTTTTTCAAAATATGATATTGACAATTGTGAACGTTATTGCTGTCAAAGTGTTTAAGATAGACAAAAAGATTGTATCTTAAATTATTTATCGTTTTCCGGAGAGGCAAATGTTGAAGCTAGGAAATAACAAGATGTTAAATTATCCCTTTTTATGCCGAGTTCTTACAGTCGAATCACAAACGTTCATTTCTTTGGACACTTATCTATAAATCTATTAAAAAACATGTTTTGAAAGTTTCTTGGTTACATGTTCATTCTAGTAAGACGAATAATGATCACCCCTCGTTTATAGAACCGATAAAAAGGTTTTCTAATACATAACAATGAATGTTTCTTTGTTCGTATTTTATGCGTAACCACACCGCTAATCCTATTGCAATAAAACTTTGACAAACTTTTTGCTTGCACTTCCGGGAAGGTTATAGGCAAAGTAAAATTAACTTACATAGATCTTATATATAAAAATCATTTTTTGTAATTTTGACAACGTGTCCTCTCACTTGCGTGAAGGTTATAGTACAACTAACATACAGTAGGTGGCGCGTGTGTCGTACCATAGACAAACGGCAGCCAACGTCAAAATCACAAAAAGATGCATGCACTTCAATAAACACAATTAAAACACAAAACAAATCTTTCTTTGAGTAGCACTTCAATGCTTATCGGGAACCAGCTAGTAAATTATAATATTATATAAATAAAACAAAAGTACAATGTACAGTGCGAATAGTTTATGTTATCATGCAGAAAAAATAGCACCGTAGATTCGTATACAGATATGTGAGTAAGATATAGCTACCAATCTCAATGAAACATCTGTAAGAAATTATTCAACATTTATCTGAGACATTGGAGATGGCATAAGAGAGTATTATTGAAATGAAGTCGCAGCCGTTCAATAGAAAACGGATCCAAGAAAAGAAGTAATTTTAAAATCGCAAACGCTAAATATATTGGATGAAAATTTATATAATTTATAATATGTATTATCAAATGATTGTCAGTTAGAAACAACTTTGTAAATAAGCTACATATGTACCGTACAATGCAACACGATTTACCTGCCGCAAGGTAAATTTTCCAGTGACACTAGGTGTCCGCATTGTTTGCATTTCCGTTGAAAACAAAGTGCATTGTCATGTTGCCGTGTCAAAATCGCGTTGAAAATAATATCGGAAACTATTTTCGAGTCCTTAGACTGTTATTCGACTGATGGATTCATGTGACAAGATATTTCACTAGGAAAATATTTTACAAACAATAAATTAAAATATTTTAATGGGTATTATTTGATTTGAAGTATTTTAGTAAAATAGGTATATGTTTTTTTAAGTATAGTTTTTTAAAAAGCTGTCCATCGGGACTGAAATTGCTAAAATATAAAACCAAATATATTATCTATTTGTAAATTCAACATTTTTTTAAGCGAATATTTTCAAATTCATTATGTGTTTTAATCATAATAAAATTGGTCATGCATGACTGAAACTGATATAATATAATGCATTCTTAAACATAAAATGAAATAAAAAGCTTTGTTTAAAAATCGTATAGAATTACTAATTATGTCTGATTTTCGAAATATTAATTCTTTTTTATAAACAGTAGAAAAAATTTCGTTTTATTAAAATTGAAAATTTCAAAAGCTAGCAGCGGCACTAAATTAATTAACTGAAAAACGAACGTAATCGAGTGGTTAATTTATTCAATTAACATATTTTTCAAAAGCTGTCATTTTGGGCTAATTTTATATTAGAGCAGTGCTTCCCAAACTTTTCATTCCACGGCCCCCTAAATCTGAAAAAAATAGTCCGCGACCCTCCTCAATACAAAACATGTTCTGCGGAGACCTCCGGAGGAATTCCGAGAGGAATCGAGTAAATAACAAAAGGTTTAAGAGTAGCTTAGAATTTTTAGAAATAAATAAAAGTATTAACAATAAAGAAATATTATTTAATAATATCTTAAATAAAACAAGTTGTTCGCCACTGTTAATTTTTTTTATAAATTTATTTTCCAACGGTCTAACCCTTCCCAATTGATGCAACTCATTAGTTAATCATTTATTAACGTTAATGTCATTGTATTACCATTATTTATGTTATTTATTTTTATATCGGAATAGTAAAATTATAATCATTCGTACTTAAACAAGCATTTTTGAAAGTAAGATTGTCTGAGGATGCCTCTGAAAAGGGGCAAAACACGTGTCACAGTTTGTAGCACAGTATTTGTTCTCTTAATCAAAGTTATTTTATATAAAAATGAGCTTCCACAAAGTTACTGCCGAATCCATCGAAAGTACGAAAATATGCACAATTATTTAAACATTAACATGTGGAAGAATCTAATTATTCATTAAAATCGAAATACCCCTTTGAGCACACAGATTTAAAAAAATAGAATAAGCGAGAACGGGTGAATTATTAATTTATATTCACGCTTATTAAGCAATAATTTAATTATTAATGTTCAATCAAACATTTTTTAGTCTAAAAAAAGACAGCATAACATAAATTAAATATTTGGATAAAATATTTCCACATGAATTTCCGATATATTTCTATGTCTTCGTACAAACAAACAAAACAAAGCTATTACGCAGAATGCGAATAAATGCACGGAATAATTTGTTTTTGTCACTCAATCGAATAAATTGCAAAACAAAACATAAATAATTCAAACGCTCTGCATAAATTAGACAACTCGCTGCACTTGGAATTACAAACGATACGTTAGTTCAAATTATTTGCATAGATTGTCTGTTGTGTGGAGCGAATAAATAGATTAAGTTTAGTGGTTAAATACGTACAAACAGCTTGTAGATTGCAGGAATAGTTAGTTTTCCTTGCGAAACATAAACTCTACTATTCAACGAAGAGCTATTTCTTTCGTTTTTTTTTATTAATAATAAACAATTGTATCAAATTACGTATTTGAACATCGTCAATTTAAAACCCCCATTTACCCGAATGTTGGGACCGCGCGATTGGAGTCTGGTAATTGGGGGAGTGAATGTCATACAAAAATTAGAGGTTACGTTTTTTTTCGTTAAAAATGCAAAACTGCCAAAACTAAGAATAAATGAATAAAAATAAATGGACGAAATATTTAGTTTTCGTGTGGTAAAATGCATAGTGCTAGCCAACCTTTGACTGTATGCACCACACAGACAGCCGCCCGACTATGTATATAGCAGCAACGATATTGGAAAGCGAACGCGCAATTGTTGGTTTTTGGGGTTTGGGGGGTTTCACTGTTTATATTGTATTACATTGTATTTGACTTCTGATTTAAGAAAATTGTGAATAATGCAATTATGCCAGATTAAATTGCAGGATAAAAGTAGTCGTAGATACTTTAAAATTATAAAATTAAATCTGATTCAATTATGTGTTTTCCTATTTTTGTGAAACGCGAAGGAAATAAAAATATAAAAATAATAAGGATTGAAAAATGGGGTTAGATAAGAGTAGTGGTTAAATAACCGCGCTTGTAAAAAATATCTGAATCGCTGGAAAAACTTGTACATCGTGTAGACGTTTTCTTGGTCAATATTGTTGTTCGGTCGCGTACTCAGTTGGTCTAAACCAGACATAATCCACAACGAAGAATTTTGACGGGTTACACGACTTGGTAATTTCCAGCATTAAAATAGTAGACGTGGAAAGAGATAACTAAAAATATCACGTATCTTACAACCCTGTAATTCAAAAGAAAGTTAAAACCCGTAACCTTAATTAGACTTCTATAAATCGATGATAATCTTCAAGATATTTACATATTCCTTTGTTAACTGTTCGCGGCGAAATTTAAAATTCAGCCCATTTGGGACTGAACAGAATTTCCTTTCACCTCTAATAAATTATTCAATCATACGAATAACGAGCAAGCAATATTACGCAAGTAATACGTACTGCACAGCACAATATGTACATTTTGTATTGCAAATGTACCGCATATGCAAAGCTTTCGCCCTCAGGGGTTATGTTGTGGCCTATGGGGTGATCCTTCATCAGACATGTTATTGTCAAAGCATAAATATATTTTCTATGAATATCCGATGACACTTTATATATCAAGGGTGGGCTGTCAAAAGAGCGTGGTATGCAAAAAAATAATATATTAAAATTGACACTGTTCAATAAAGCATAGTCACATTTTAAATTTGTGATATATTATTAATTTATTTTTATAGTTGCTTAAGAAATATCAACACTATGTTCTAAAAAATCTTACTAGGTACCTATGTATATTAAAATAGTGTAAGTAAAGCTTTACGAAGATTTAATTTGTACATGCTATTTTAACCTTTTGAGAAATGTTGGTTTGAAAATCAAAGTGATTTCAACGTCAAAACATCGTGTGAAAACTTTTTGTACCGAAAGACTACGTTCAAATAAATTCTATAAGATATAATTAATATATTATAAACATTATTTTATAAATGAAGCATAACAAATGGCTTCCACGCAAAGGAGACTGACAAAGCCAAGGCTTTATAATTATAACATTACATTTTAATCAATTCCCAAAAAAGTAATACCATACTTGGGAATCAAATTAGTATTCTATTATAAAAAAGGATGGTGAGTGGTGACCGGTTTCATTTGATTGTGAATAATTACCAACTGAGAAAACTGGTCTTGGTCTTAAATAAATAATGTTTAATTCGTTCAAGAAAGTGTTTTAATTATTATTATATCGCTTTATCACCCAAAAATTGTCAATGATCAATAGCTCATACCTATGTACATATGTGATGAATTGAAAAAATCATAAAATTTACTTGTTTCTTTTAACAATATTACCCCGAAATTGCAATTCAAAATAATCCAAATATGTACACAAAAATAGCTGTTAAAAAACGCCAGCTACCAAAATATTCATTGTTTATCAAAAAAATGAAGCTGTTGCTTGACATTCATTGTAACACGTGTAGTTAATCAATAATATTTTATTGGCTATTTTGGATAAAATAAACGCTCATAGCCTATGGATAATTGAATAAATTATATATGATTTAATATTCATACTCACCTAAAGCAGGACATTTATGAAATAAAACCATCCAGCAGTGAAAATCGTTTCATCTTACCTGAAACAGAGAAAATTATTTGTTAAGAGTACATATACATTGTCGTGCCATCTATCAATTGCAGTATCTACTATATCAAAGTATGGGTGAGTTTCTTGGCTAAATAGCAAATTAGTTTACAGTTGTGAAGATAGATGTCACTGTAAGTAAGTTTATTTTATGCTGTACAAATTAAAATTTCTTCACTAAAATATAATAAACAATATTCAAAATGAAAACTTTATTTTTTATTACAAATACGATTCAATTTATCATTATATTATCTTTTGAAATAAAAAAATCAAAAATACCAGAATCCACAAGCAGGAATAAAGTAAGTAAATTTTACCAAACTCATTTTTTGCGAAAATGAAAAAAATATATTCATATTTTCGCAATAGCAGTTCGCATTTTCAGGCAGCGCACATTTTATCGTAAACGAATCGGAACTTATTTGGGAAGAAAGATCACTTCAAAGGTTCAGCGAAAACATTTTCAGAATATATTTTTAAACTTTGGTGTGCTCGTTATGAATGCAAAATAACAAGAAAAAAAAATAATAAAATACATACATACATTATGTTTGCATACCGTTTTTTTTTCCATAGGAGGTACTTATTTACGTAACTTATCATTTTATATAGAAGTTTTTATTATTTTATCGAACATATCGCGAGCTGAGCACTACAAGGTTCTAAGTGTCGACTTTTGGCCAAACTAAAGTAATAATGAGGCAGTTTTAAGCGTAGCATTATCTACATGCTGTATTAATATGAAGTCGAAATTTTGCAATTTTCCAATAAGACGTAGTTTTATGTGCGCGTCGCAAGATATCTGTGGTTTCAACTTTACGCCTGAAGATGCCGAAAGGCGAAACCCGGGTTGTTGGTGACAAAACTTGTGTGATTGGACATAGGTTGAATAATATCTTTTATATTTCGATAATTTTATTCCTGTATTTTTTTTCAATTATCTGATTTTGATCAATTATTTTTATTCTTTAACACAACGGTGCTTTTTTTACCATTATGATGTTTTGTATTCTTGCATTGTAATATTTTTACATTTAAAAATATTAACGTAGTACATCAATGATATCAAACACAAATTACGAACAAAAAAAATCCTTTCCTATTTATCCTCCATTTTTAAAATATATTTTCTCAAAAAATAATGATCACATTAGATATCTTCCATATAATTCTTTTTATTTTAATATATAAGCGTATGTCTGTTCTTTGAATCACCTGTGCTTTCATACAAATTTCACATTGTAGCACTGGCGGTTTGTTTGAATTTCAGATGGACAAGGTTCTAATTGAAGTTTAGGTATTTCTAATTAACTATAGCAATATGTAGCATACTATGTAGCAATATTTTATTAATAGTTATATCATGCCAGTATCCTCATCGATTAAAACAACCAAAAAGAAGCTTGGAAACATTTACAATTTTCAAAATACAAGCATTCAAAATTTCAAATGCCCATATCTTTTTTGGTGCAACTGTCCACATAGAACCCTGTAGCACTCGGCTCGCGATATGTTAATTTATCAATAAAATGAAAACATATCAATAAAGAAATGGTTGCATAATTGCATTAAAATCATTTGATAACATATTGTCAACAATTGTTAATACATATTAGAGATCCTTAAGCTGCATTTGTTTCGTGGTATTAATTATTTGATTAAGCCTCAATCATAACTATTACTATACAGCAAGCATAATAATATACATATTCACAACACGCTATTAGAAAATCGATAAATATTCTTGGGTCTATAGCACAGTGGTCAACGTTGTCGACTTCCATGCCTGACCCCACGGGTTCGTATTCCAGATCGAACAGCATTTTTTCAATCGATTTCCTGTTCCATGGCATGGATTTATGATGGCTAATTTCAAATTCTAAAATAATGGAGTGTACCACTAGTCCTGTCCTAACCCTATTATTTATATCATATCCCTACTATCTTTAAAAATAGAGAGGTTGAGCAACTGGCTAATAAGCAGTTCTCGTAGAAAAATTCTGCTGAGTTAATTTTATTTTGAGGTCATATGCTCCACATTAGAAGCGCACATGGGAACAAATAATAAAATAAAAAATAAAGCTGAGGAACTATCCCAAAATTCTCATTTATTTTAATATTATTTACGGTTTCGTTTAAAAATATATATTTATGTCAACTTAAGCTAGCTATACTCGACATGCGGCTCATTCAGGTTTGATGTGCTGCCCAAAACAATCATTGTCACCAAATGTTTTTTCAAACATCTGGTATTGCTTGCAAAACTTTACGCAACTGTATGAATATTTTGAATACATGTATATGTTTGTGCGATGTATAATACATATAATGTATAGTACGCAATATTTTAATGTAAACATAATGATTTTCGACGGCCTATGTAAAGTAGAAAAAACCGGCATGCGGCTGAGACGAGTTGAGTATCGCTGGCAAATATTTACTCATCCAACGTAAAAAGATTTTTTTTCAATTGCAAAGCAAATAATACTTAAATATTTTTTTATATCGGAGTTCTACCAAGAGCATTCGACACAATAGCGTTGTGTACACACAGGCGCTTTCACGCGCTTTTAGAAGGTTGGGCATGCTTTAAAAGTTTTAAGCACAAACAAAATGTATGTAAACAACATGTGTATGTAAAATTTATTTTTCGTTTACTGAACAAACACTTCCTAGCACGCTTAAAAACGAAAAAAAATGTCAACACGCTTCGTTTACGTTTACACATATTTTCTCTCGTTTTAAGGAATACATTTTACTCAAACGCAAGTGAACGCACATGTGTGTAAACCCTGCCAATGGAGTTCTTCATAGCGTAAGCAAAATTTAAAAAGTATAAATATTTCTTCAGAAAAAATATTCTATTGTAATTACATGATTTTATCAGGCGGCATACTTTGTTTTGAGAAACTATGTATTGAATAATGGGAGGAAGTAGGGGGTTAAAACTGAGTGTGAGACTCTTTTACAGTCATTTTTTGTAGCAGAATGTGGTAAGAGTATTTTGGCAAAACTTCAATTTATTATGTTACATAATATCAGACAAATCTTCATTTTTCTCCATTTATGACTAAGTGTTTTCTATAAAAAAAGAGTCACAAAATTAGTTGCGAGAAGACTTTATTTGCAGTTATTTATTGAAGACGTAAGAACTTTAGGTCTCTTTGTATACTAATTGTATCATTATATTTATAATATCTTCTTGTTTGCCTTAATTGAGATAGTTAAATGTTAATAGTTATACTCAAAGAGTCTGGAATATTAAATACAACTCATAAATCTTGGTCAATATTGGCCAAAACTTTATTCGTTGTCATTGTATGCAAATTAACGATCGTCGAATGGCATAGAAATCCTCCTTTCTAATGAATGAACAGGGCATGTGGCAAGGACAGTCGTTATCGACGGAATTGCCCTTGTGGCAAGGGCGTGCCAAATTAATTGCAATCGATGAGTAATTAGTAATTTAAGTGGGCCATATTAATTATAATTTACATTACCACCAGAGCTTACTCGGCCACCATACTGTGACGGAATCGATGAAAATCGTGGAACATTTTCACTTCATTCTGTAATGGTCGCTAATTGATCATTCTGATCAACTTTACACAAGCGATTTCAAATTAATTGAGTACTTATACGTGTTTAAGAACACACCAGACTTTGTCAAATCATCAAAACTGTATAAATGAAATAATGCATCACGTATTCAAACGACAAGACACACAGATTATGTCAGATATTGAACAGTTTTTAAAATAGATCATCCTGATTTTCTTTTTTGACGAAACTTAGATAAAACACAAATATACAGATGCTACTTTAAGCAAATATAGTAAAAAAAAGTATTAATAAGCTAAACAAACATTTGTTTATTAAAACTAAACAAATAATATAAATATAAAACTAAACAAATAAATATATAAGTTAAATAAACTAACTTGTTTTGAAACTTATAATAAAAACCTATTTTCATTTACGTTATTACTGAATTATATGGTATTCAACTAGGGCATCCAATCCCGGGATCCCGTTCAATTTTCTGATCCCGAAATTCCGGGATTGAGATGGCCGCGATCCCGGGATTTTGGGATTGAGAAATTTTGAGGAAGTTCCGTAAATTTACACGAAATTGGCAAATTCAAGATTTAAAATTTGAGATTCTAGGAAAAAGTATACCAAATCGGAGATTTCAAATTCCTCGGTGAGCTAAAAAAAAAACCGAGTTTCTGTGAGATTCCGGGAAAAAGTATAGCAAATCGGAAATTTCAAATTCCTCGGTGAGCTAAAAATAAAAACGAGTTTCCGTGAGATTCCGGGAAAAAGTATAGCAAATTGAGGATTTTAAATTCTTCGGTGAGAAAATCTCAATCTCGGGATCCTGGGATCCTGGGATTCAAAATAAATCAATCCCAAAATCCCGGAATTGGAAAAAGGCTCCGGGATTGGATACCATATATTCAACCCATAAATAGAAATAAAATTCTCAAATCTCATTAATAAATAACTGTTACATACTTTTATAACTTTTCAGGTGCTCATTATCAATACACGATCGAAAGGCATTTTATTAAAAAATATACCTTTTTAATGTACTTATTTCACAATTATTTATTATGATCAGGGACGGTTTTGCTCATCACGAGCATTTTCAACCGATAATAATAATATTTATACTAGACCAATTGAAATTTATAAAAGAGAAACAGATAATTGGTAATAGAAATTGTTGTTGCATTTTTAAACCATGTCCGCTCCCAATGTGGAGCATATGGACTCCTAATGGAGTTTATTTCAACAGAAGTGTTTCTACGAGAACTGCTTGTTACTCAGATGCTCAACCTCTCTTTTTCCAAAGAGAGTAGGGATAGAAGGATAGGGCTAGGACAGGATTAGTCGTAAGCTAATCACTCTCGATACGCCCCGTTCGTAGGATAAGATGGGTGAGAGGGGGGAATTCAAGACATCACATACATCCATGCCTTCGAACAAAAATTCATAAATTGATTGAAAAATCAATTTATAAAACTGTCCGTACTGGGTTTCAAACCAGTGACCTCCGTAGCCGAAACCAACTCGACCACACAAGCGGCATACATTTAAATAATGTTGGCGAAACCTTTTTTATTTAAAATATAATTAAACTTTATTTAAAAAATCTTGTGATACTTATTACTATTTTGAATGTATTATTGTTTTAAGGCAGAACTTAACGTATTGATAGCTTTAGAGGACGTCACTGATAGAATAGTCTTCAGAGACACGAATCCGGTAATTAAGGCATGTTCGAAGATGTACCAGCCTTAGGGAAGATTATGTTTTTATACCGTCGCCTTGTAAGGGGATCAAACGATTATATTAAATCACGATTGAACCGAGAGAAAATTTATGTTTGCCAAGCCAAAGAGGAGGAACTAAATCGTAAAGACACATAATGTATTACAAGTCTTTAGCATAGACTTTAAATTAGACAAAAAACAATAAATTAAAGCTTTTTCTGGAAGAAACGTTCTTATCGATGAAATCAGCCATTTAATCCACTGAATCCACTGTAGCTTTCATTCTAGTGCTTAGAATACTCAGCTAAAAGTTTTCATATAATTAATACGGAATTTTCAATTTAAACAAGTACTCACAAAGATTCTATAAATGTTGTATTCATCGTCAAATAATTTTAAAAAAGACTTGTGATAGATGTGAGAGATGTTTGTGTGATTAAAAACCAACACTTAGCAAAATCTTTGTAGACGAATCGTTAAATTTAATATTGTTTCTGCAAATCTCAAAATAGTTTCTAAGTGAGTTTTAATGGAAGGTTACCCCATTAATGTCAGGAAAGCTCCATGGGCGAAAAGCTCGGAGGCAGCGGAAGTGGCTTTGAGAGAGAAGTACTTAATGAAAGGCTAAGTTTCCATCAAAGAAGGCTCAATGCACACATTGGATCGATTTGAATAATCATTCTAAAGAGCACTGCAACTTTATTATATAAAAAATATCTGAATACAAAAGATTTTTTTAGTTTTGTTTCAAATCTTTCTGATTATTAAAACTACAAATTAAAAATAATTCTTTTATACCTTCCTTCCAATTTCTCTGTCGTTATGTGTGCTTATATTGTTTTTAAGAGGTGTTCAAGCGTTAATAACATTTACATTTTCGAGCATGATAGTGTATCAGAAGTTTGTACTTAAATCAATCCTTTTTGTAGGATCAGAGTTTTTAGATAATTTCCCACAAGTCAATTAGTATTGGCACTTTTATATCAGCATCTTGGGTTGGTTTGCAATTAATGCATATGGAGTCCCCATAAAATGGCTTCACTAGGGATTTCTAACTTCTGTATCGATCACGACCTTCCGTCTACAACGATGGTAAGGGAATACAACTTTTCAAAACATTAGCGATGAAGGGAACTCGAAGAGCTTTGACGCTAACGTGCCCTGGTACTTAAAGCTCCATAAATTTGATATCCAAAAAAATGCAATATTACTAATATGGTTTTTTGATGTACAGTTTATATACGTTAACGGTAGCTGATTGAAAGTAAATCAATTAAAAATTGCGTTACTTGAATTAGGTAAGTGAACTCTCTGACAAAAGCCAGTGGCAGTGGGTTAAGCATGAAGATTCTTTAAGATGGGAAAAAAACTCGGTAACATCAATGGAAGTATCTTACCACGGAACATATTTCAGCCGAATAACTTTCTCTGTATATAAATTACTCGGCTAGACCCTTAGAGCGCGTGCCAAGAATAAGGCTCCATATATAATAGAGATTTTTCTTCACAAATTCAAGGGTGACTTTACGTCACGTTCGTTAACTTCCAATTCGTACGCAAAGGACGGTGAAAGTTCGATGAAATTATAGATTCAGAGGATTCGGTATGTGGCGCGAATGGGTTTATCGACTCGATTAATTTCACTCGGATATAGTTCGAGAAATATAACTATACGCATACTGATAACTAGAGCAATGTTGAATCGGTGGTTGTAAAACCAACCAATATGATTTTTAAATTTAAGATTTCGACTGAAAGTTCTTTGTGGAATTTCAATATTACATTCACATAAGTTTTGACACAAACGAACCGGGCTTTGCCTTTCGGTATCTTCAGGCTTTCAAGTGGACGGATGAACTTGAACTAAATAAAGCACAACTGAAAAGCTTATCGATTTTGAATGAGCAGGTAAATCTGCCAGATTCCCCACTCTTATATACCCTATATGTGAGTAAATATAATCATTTTTTTTTTCGACAAATAATAATAAATATAATTCTTAAAATTACCCACCAATCAAATCTGTAGACATTCCCATGGGCAAATCATTTTTACCAGCAATGGGCTTTAAGCTTAGTGATACATTTATTTCGTATATAAACACGATACATTCATTTACTACGCGTCAGCTCAAGTTCATTCATGCACTTGAATAATATATATAATGCTTGCACTTGCAGCAAAAAAATCCATAATATATTCTTCCAAAATGTAATAAGCAATCTTTGATTAAAATTAAATTAAATTTTCTCCCAAATATTCAACGTAAGTACATAGTTGATATCAGTATTAAAACACATTTTCCCCACTGATTAGGCTTATAAATTGTAAACACAATTTGACGATAAAAAGTATTATCCAAATTTGTAAATTTACTAAAAAAGCTTATTTATTATAATGTTTTTGACGTTATTTGTGGATATTGGGTGTTTTTACAATCACCAATTCGATTTTGGCTATGGAAGTTTTTGGCATCTCATCTTCAAAGTAAATACGGAGATTTGGTGAAATTAAATTCGATGTGAAGTCATGTAAAACTCTCATACAGCTTAGGAGTCTACTTTTGGAAGTAATTATCGATTACTAAGTATTGTAAAATAAGTTAATATTTTTTTATTAACGTTAAGATTATATTTGACACATTTTTTAAAATTATTCTCAAATTACAGTGGTTAAGATATGAAACTAAAATAAAACTTCTTTTGATTGAACACATACTAATTAAAATTAACGAGATATAATATTGCTAACGACTTAGTTGATTTTGATAACACCATTTTTTCATTTCATGCTAAAAATAATCATCATTAAGGACCTTGTACACCTTTTTTGAAATATAAACACGTTTTATTGTAGTCATTATAGCGAAATATGTTTTCAACGTAATAAACAAAATACTTAACTAAATAAACCAATCACTTAGCTATACAATAAGCAGTACATTCATCCAATAACTGTATTTTTATTAGAACACAAAAAATGCATTCCGTTAACGTTACCAATTCATCAGAAATTGGTGCATTATATGATTATAAGATTTCGTCACCATCTCTCTTTGATAGTATTGTCATATATGAATAAATTGGTAAGTCCATAGTGATAATATGAATGTCATATATTAAAAGAAGAAACTTATCGGTTGATGTATTTAATCGAAATTTAATCTCTTATGTTTCAATTGAATAAAGTGAGAGCAAATGCTTAGATTTTAAGACATTGATAAAAAAAAATATCAACCGAGGCGTTACATAAAAAAATAATTTTAAAAAAACATTTACAGGTGTCATTGTCTTAGAATCTAAAGCTTGTTAAGTACCCTTAAAGTTGGATGGGTATTTATGAAGGAATTTTACTAGGCTTCTGAGAAGAGGTGATGTGTCAAGAAGACGTAAGATGTGGTTTCTGTTACGGTCTGGAGAACGACAAGCTTGGGGCCGCAAATAATGAAATAAACAGATCGATCGGCCGCAGCAAAACGCTCTACCTATCGCATGCGGTTCATTTCCAAACTTGGTGCTACGCCAAAAACGTTTGCTGAGCATCGATTCAAAAGCACCTCTCGCTACTTGATATCCGCCGTAGAGCCAACTACGCGCGGCGTAGAATCGGCTTATACACTTCCAGGGATCTCTACGAAAAGGTTTGTATAAGTTTAATTGAGTTTAAGCTCACAACAAAAGTTTTAAACTTTTTTATACGTAATACCGTACTATTAAAGACAAAGATAAATTGAAATCGTATTTACTTGTAAAGTGTAATGCAAACTAATGACATTTTTAATTATTAAATAAATATTAATCTATCATTGTTACTTAAACTAAGGTAATGTAATTATGCATGATCATTTAAATTTAAACTTATTTGAAGACTACTACATAGTCCCGTAGTTGTTATCGTTCCGGGAAACACATAAAGTCAATTTTTTAAAAATTTAATACTGTTTAACTAGATTGTATTGTGTATTTTTTCTAAGCATGTATATAAATCTAAGTTAGTGTAAACATAGTTCTGGCGAGAACATTAGCCAAAATAGCTATCAACTACACATATATAAGTTATGATTGTAGAACTAAAATAGATTGATATTTTTCACCTTATTAAGTACAATGTAATTTAACGTCAAGATTTTTCTATCGTTAATTGACTTCCGAAAAAGGAAAACGAGTGACAATACAGCAAGGGAAAATATTTGTCTCTATTCTTTAGTAAAAAAAAACTTGACAGATTAAGTAACATTATTTCATAGTTCGTCATATAAAATTGTATTACTGTAAAATAAAAAAGTAAAACGAAATAAAAAGTTTTAAATTAAATTGATATGCTTTCCTTGGCTCCCGGTAAATTGCTCGAATGGAAATTGCTCGAATAACAAGATAATCAATTTGTTTCCGTTTGTTCTGTCTTAGCCCTAGTTTTCTATGTTTTCTGGAAATATATAGAAACAGTTTGAGTACCTAATTAATAAGCAGTTCTCGTAGAAACACTTCTGTTGAGATAAACTCCATTAAAATATCATATGTTCCGCATTTGGAGCGAATACGGTTAAAATAAATACTGACGAAAATTATTTTTATATTTCACTCTCTTAACAAGTGTCACACAAGACAAAAATGAAATTCGTAAAAAAAGTCGTGAAAAATCGTTTAAATTACCAAAAATTTCGAATAATTTGTAATTCGAGCAATTTACCGGCTCCCGCTTTCCTTAACTAATAGTCATCAATAATATATAGGCGTGCATAATATATTATGATAAATATTTTTTCTTATTCTAAAGGAAGATTTCGAAATTTATTTAAAGTAGAAAGTTCAGCGTAAGACAGATAGAGAAATTGTATTCAATTAAAATAAATAAGTTCTCTCGTTTATGGATAAAAACGTGTTCATGTTTTAGTCATCTTATATGCGTAATAATACGAAATGTTACCATTATCGTGGTTCGTTTTATTATTTTACGTTCTTTTGTGTTCGAAAATGCCATCCATGAATCTTGTTCTTATGTTTTATTATTAAAAGCTTCAAAACAAAGCAAACTTTTTACGAGGTAATGTTGTTAACTTTACGCTTAACCTCCTTTAGAAAGAAGATTTATAGCACAGCCTGTTTTATTGTCACATTATTTCGTCGCCCTGTCCTTGTACCAGGACGTCTTATCCTTTCTGCTTATACTCTAGAATTTAATTTATCAAGGGATTATTAAATTTTATATTTTAAGTGGTCGAATAGAAGTACTCAAATTTGTCTCTAATTTTTTTTTTCTACCTGAAACCTTCAAAGCTAATTGTTTTACACAAAACCGTGAACAATATTATATTATTTTGCTTTAGGTTGTCACTCGTGATTGAAACTTGAGTAAAAAAAAGTTGTTATTTTTCATTGAATTTCATTTTAGTATGAAAAAGTTTTAAATATTGAATGAAATCTATATTCATGGAAAGCTAAGTAGATGTATTCATTAAAAGATATTTTGTAATTCTGACATTTTGACAGCTGTTTGTCAATTCAATAGCAAAACTTCAATACCTTTATACATTCGATGGATTCGGCGGTAACTTTCTGGAAGTTCATTTTAATATAAAATAACTTAGATTATTTCACGTATAGTGCTACAAGCTGTGACACGTGTTTTGACTCTTTCAGAGATTTTCTCAGAAAATATTACTTTCACAAATGCTTGTTTGAGTACGAATGATTTTAATTTTACTATTCTTATATATTATAAAAATAAAAATAAAAATGGGAGGTACGGAGCGGATGATAGAAAGAGCAAACAAAAAATAATGATAATACAAATGACATTAACGTTACAAAATGATTAACTAATGAGTTGCGTCAATAAAGAAAGCTTAAACCACTGGCAATAAATTTAGCTATGGCGAACAAACTTTCTTATTTAAAACATTATTTAATCATAGTTTTTTATTTTTTATATTTTTATTTGTTTCAAAAAATTCTAAACCATTCATTTTTAAACCTTTTAGAGATAAATTAAATTAAGACATACAATTATGCCTAGACGCATGTGACGCAGCGCAGTGCAACTCAGCGTAGCACAAGTTTCGTAATACACACGGAAGCATAGAGCTGCGTATGCTAATACGCAGGTATCCTAGGCTGCAATCCGTTGTCATCGCCGCACAGATTACTGCTTCATTCGTACAAGCTTGGACGCGTTCATACTAGTCTATGGACGTATTCTTTTAATTGCGCCGCGGAAATGACAGTTAATCTAATTGAATTTGTGTGAACTAAACTTTGTTTATACTTCTCATGTAGACTACTCTTAAAATACATTAAAATAGTTACTTACTGTGGAACAGTTTGTTATTCATTTGCACTTGCTTGACCAGTGATTTATCAATCTCAAATAGCGTTTTTTTTGAGCCAGCGCGGTTGCATATTTACTTTCTGCATATACAACTGTAATACAAGTTCCTTTATTTTAAATTTACGTCTTAGCTGCTTCTTTATTGATCGAAAATATTTGCATTTGTTTTGTAATTGTAGTCATGGCTTTAACTGCGAATGAAATTTATATGAAATTTCATATATTGTTTCTTGAAGAAAAAGTAAAGATCAAACAAAGAGGTTTTCTTAATCCAGATATTTTTATAACTTAATTGAGAATAAGCTATATCAAAATATCATAACAATTATTCATTATTCAGATAATTGTGAACTTTTGATATTCTAAATAAATTCCACCGCATCAATAAATATGTCAACAGCCTGCAGTCATTGATAAAAAAGTCGTTTAAATAATTTGTATACCAATATTTAAAATGGAAGCCAAACAAACGTGTACTTTCTGGAAAAGAATGGTTATGGGTAATGCGACTTCAAAGTTTATTTATATTTAGTACACGCCGTTGAAACGATAACTAGTAATTAATCCAAATGCCACGACACGCATTCAAGCAATTGCAGAATTGTTTCAAATCAAAGGATTAAACGTTGACGGTTCATTATAAGAACAGTTCCATTTAAATTAAATAAAATTAAAAAAATAAATCTAACAATTTGTTTTAGATAGAAAATAGATTTATGAAATATATCAATTATCTCAAATATGACTTAGAAAATCTAGATAATTCTCTCAATTAAATACTAGAGAATTTTTTCAAATGAGAAGCATTATAAAAGATAATGTGTTTTTGATATACCAATAAAAGACGATTTACTAAAACAACTGGCTAGTTCAACGATCAAATTACTTTTTCGTGGAACATTGATAAACGATATTATTTTAGGGTTTGTATCATTTAATAATAATGTAACGTTTTTAACGAAACAGTAAGTTATTTTAATTTTGGAAAACTGATACTCTAGTGTCATATTTTCATCGTCCTTGATTCCAAACATAATGTATACATCCATAACGTTTTTACACCAGGAATGCCTTATTTCCCGCAAACAATATTGAAATTTTTAATAGGCAAATAAATAATCTTGTTTTTTTAAAAACTTTATTTAACGATTTATTTTTAATGCCAAAAAAAATCGTAAAGACAATAAATTACATTTCCGTTTTGCTATAACTTGTTGTAATTTCAATTATTGTTTAGTTATACACACACATATATACATTTATAAGTCAAATAACTTACTTTTACGGTTGATATTTTCAAAGTGAAATAGAAATACATTGCATTGAAGGCTTTGAAATTTGCAATGTTCTCAAAAGGCTAGAAAAAAGACAATTTAAAATCTTCATCTCGGGGTTGAAAAAAAAAAGAAATTTGAATATAAATTTATTCAGATAGTAAATAGATTGAAACCTTGAAATTGCATTTTAGGTAACAAAAAGGACTCTTTTGCTTTTATATAAGGTAATCTCTTGTCTAATGTAAACTAATTTTCATTTTAAAATCGGAAATATCAAAAAACAATTGTAATAGAAATATCATAAATGTATTTACTAAGCAGCTTCTTTTCATGGAAGAAATACTAATTAATTATGACATTACGGTAGAAAGCAATACTCTTTAACTGATAAAAAAATATACACTACTTTTCAGATGAAGCTTTTATCGCATTCGGTTGAATAGCCGAAGTCACAGTTAAACTTTTATTGTCTTTTCAATAAACTTATGGATTTATTTCCAAAGCAATGAATATTTGAGATGTTTAACTCTCTTCAACATATTACTTACTGCTTTTGTAACAGCAGCAGCTTTCGTTAAAACACCTTATGTTAAGAAGCAGAAATATATTTTACATTGAAGATGAATGTGATGAAACTTTAAGCATGTCAAATGTTTTTGTATAAATAATAGTAAATCACAGCCTTCGGCATCAACATTAGCAACCAAATTGGTATTTAAAGAAATGAAATAAGATAAAATTAGTCTTCCATAAATTCGGAAGGAACTTTGTAGGAATTTATTTTAAATATCAAATGAGAGTATTAAAAAAGGTTACATTTAAAAAAAAATCTGATTGCTGTTTAGAATCATTTATTTGATACAACGTACACTAGGTAGTTGTTATTGGCAGTTGGTAAGTGATCATTGATTGTTTATAATCCTATTTGCTAATTTTATTATCAAATATTTACGAATTTCTTTTGAACTCAGAATACCTTGGTCATCGTATTTCAATTGTAAATTTTTTATTTCATTTCATTATAATTTAATGTATCATAACTTATTAATTATTCTTTAATTAATTATATTCTTTAATTATATTCTTTAACCAATTGCTTATTGGGTTGCTTACAAGTATGACTCAAATTTATATAAAAAAAAAACCTTGCTGCGATTAATATTTTTGTTACTTGATATTTCTTGTGATAAGTGAAGGCGATCCTGATCCTTATTAAAATTTTAGAATTAAATAAAAAAAGTTTACATTTTTGACTTTCTTATATGTGTGCTTTTCATTTTATATTGCGAGTTCAAATATGACGTTATAATACACTATATATTCAGTGCTTTCACAGCTTCCGCTGGCTTAAATTGTCTTTCCCAGCTGTTTCACTTTATAAATCCTCCAGCCGCCACGAGGGCATTTGATCCAACTGGGATTAAACTAGAAAATTTGTCGTGTATATTGTATGTACATTTATAAATAATGAAGCTTTAACGATAATATTACAGACTCTTACTTCAAATACGTGTTCTGTAATGTTAAGTAATGCAGTTTGAAGAGGTTTGCACAGAATGAGCTATAACTAATTGAACAGAACATTTTCCCTATAACCGAAATAATTATGTCATGTATGAAGCGTTGCTATTCACTATTGATATCTTAGATTATCAAATCCACATATTTTTTACAACCCTTACCACTTTTTATACGAAATAGTTTAATACAATTGAATATCGAGCAAACCGGCTTTACCTAACTTTTTTTTATAAAGTATTGTGCAGTATTTATAAATAACCTTTTTTTCATTACTTATTCCATAAATATATAATATTAATATTAAAAATAACATGTTTTATAGCAATGGCATCACGCACATAAATTAAATTGTACTTTTTAATTTTATAAGCGCATAATGTTACGTTGAATCAGAGTCAAACTCGAAGCAAGAATTTCGATTCTACACCCCCCTCCTTGCTCCTTTTAAAGGGAAAAAAACCCAAACCTCCATTTTGTAATTTTATAATTTTAAAATGTTAGAATCAATCTTGCTTCATTACTTAAGCAAACTTTGCGATAGTAAGTCTGAAGATGCCTCTGAAAGAGGCGAAACACGTGTCACAGTTAGTAACACAATACGTGGAATAATCAAAGTTAATTTAAATTTTCTATTAAAATGAACTTCCACAAAGTTACCGCCGAAACCATCGAAAGTATCGAAGCTCTGAATTAATAAACAAAAAAATACGGTTTTTAATTAACATGATCCAATATTCGAAACAATCTAAATATTTTAGATCTTTAGAAAACTATTACTCAACTCGTAGATATAGCTTGAAAATAAACTTTTTTTAAGAAACGTGTAAAACTTTACGCTTTATAAACCTGAAATAATATTTGTGCCGTTTTAAAAAAAATGGAATATCTTTAATAGTATGGCTATAATTAGGTAAAAATATATTTCATTGAAATAAACATTATTTTGTATTAACGACCTAAATTTTTATTTAATTTTCAGAAGAATCGAAAGTTTTTAGTTGAAGATCACAAGTGGTTGTTTAATTTAAGATTCACGAAAAAGAATTTCGTAACATCTTTTCACCTGTGATTTCGTGTGACTTTTTTATTATTACTCAGTATCAGGCGCATTTTTTTCGTTATTATTTTCAAGTGACAATAATGTTGAGAGAACAAGACAATAACGAAACTGGAAGAGTATTATGTAGTAAATATTTCAAATTTCTCAAGTAAGTACGGTCAAAATCATTACACAGATTGACACCCATGGATTAAAATGAATAATTACATTACTTGGAAAATAAAATCATTGTATTGAATGCCTCGGTTGAAAATTTCAACTCAAATAATACCAGGCATTCAAGTGCACGGATGAACTTGAACTGACGCTTAGTAAATGAAAGTTTCGTGTTTATATAAGATATAAATGCATCACTGAGTCCAAAGCCACTGCTGGCAAAAAGGATAAGCCCATGGGAATGCCAACAGATTTGACTAGTGAGCAGTTTCAAGAATTATATAATTTGTTTGTCGGCAAAGGTTTTATGATTATATGATTTTATGGTTATATAGGGTATAGAAGAGGAGATGTGGGAAAATTTGATATTTCGTTTGAAATCGGAAGATTTTGCAGCTGTGCTTTGTTGATTTCTAACATTTCTTGGAAAAAGAGCTTATGACTGTCCGTATTTGGGTGTAACATTTTTATCCCTTGTTCATGATTGAACACGTGTCCTTCCGATATTAAGTGATTAGCAAAAGTAGACGTGTCTTTTTTCAATCTAAAGGCTGCCATATGTTCTAAAACCCGGATGTTCAGTGTTCTTTCTGTTTTGCCGATATAAAACTTTGTACAACAAGAGCATTGCAATCTATTAATCCCGGATTTATTTAAGTAATGTATTTTATCTTTATTATTAACTAATAATTTGCCTAAAGAGTTTTTACAGTAAAAAGCAGGTCTTACACTATCAGCTAGCTGTTTTTTAATTTTAAGACTTGTATTTCCTAAAAAAATGATTCTACGCCAATACCTAGTATGATCTATGTCCTTTGACACTTTGGACTCAGTGATGCATTTATATCTTATATAAACACGAAACTTTCATTTACTAAGCGTCAGTTCAAGATCATCCGTGCACTTGAATGCCTGAAGATGCCGAAAGGCGAAACCCGGGCCGTTAATGACAAAATTTGTGAGAATGTACATAGTTTGAACGATTCAAATTTAATATTGAAATTCCACCAAGCACCTTCAGTCGAAATCTTAAATCAAATAATACCCTTTGTCACACTTATCAGCGGTTGTGCAATTCCATTTTGGTTACGGTGATATTTTATTTTAAAATAATGTAAATCACATATGCTAATCAATAAAACCATATTTTGTCTATAAATAAAGTTTTGTAGATTTTTTAAATAAAACATCTAAGATGCTTACTTTGAATCTTAAACCATAATTTTAATAGCAAACCAACTTTATGCTACTATCCGAACGTGAACGTATTTATATTATATAATAAATACATCGATTCAATAAGTTAACTTTGATCTTAATAAATGACAAAAAAACCGTAATTTCAATATTGTTGTACAAAACTCAGAATTAAACTAAAGAAATATAAATTATAATTTCAAATAACTCGTTTTAATAAAATAAATTGCATCCTAGAATAAATAGTAAATGCATCTAGAATAAATAGTAAAATACACTTTTTATGTTTATTATTTATCCAAGTTGCCATACGTTTAAGCAGTGCACAGTTATTCATGAATCAAAGCAGAGATGTATGCTGAAATACATACAATTTTTTTTGTCTGTATCTACCTATGTATCTATCATCTTTTTTCTTTTGTTGGATTTCATATCGACCCACAATTGGCAAAGTAACTTAAGGGACACAATTAGGTAAATTGTGTTTTCAACCAATAATTGTTAATAACCGCACTCAAGTAATTCCTTTTTCGAACATTAATATTAAAAATAACCTTATTCTGTAAAATTTATAAATTGTCGGTTATGATTTTCTGTCTATTACGGGTCGATATGTTGAAGTGATGCAATGAAGTTTGTCAAATTAATGTCACAATAACGGGAGGAGAAAACCAAGAAGACTAGATTGTTCTGCTTAAAGAAATTGGTACAACTATTAAGGACTTTAATATTTCATTAACGTGAGTTTTAGTCATTTTAAACATCCAATAAGAAAAATAAAACAATAAATTTGGACAAAAAGCGAATAAAAAAATAAATATTTTACACTCAAAATATGATTCTCAGATATTTAATTTAAAAATCAAAATTTATCTGGTTGTATTAAAATGTATTTAAATATTATAAAAATGCATTTAATAACGAAATATATGCTATGAACATATGCTGCAGCTACATCTAAAAAAGTAAAAATATAAGTACTAACTTAACCGGCGAATTCGTGACGGGCAGACTGAATCAATGAAATTGGATAAAATAATACCTGCGTGCGATTTTATGATTCGTCGAATATCTCCAAATCACGGAACGGATATTAAAAGTTTCACTCGGAGAGAAATATTCTCAAATCTTATTCGCGCCGACATTATTTTTGCTAAGCGAACTTTTGACGAGCTCGCAAAACCTATTAGGTGTTAGGAATCGTATAGAATTGCAGCGTAGTCAAATTTACGAGAATTGGAAGATTTTTAAAATTCAATTAGATAATAGACATTTATAATTTGCCCATTAGAGGCGAAGTGAGCCGAGTGGTATTTTAGGGAAAAAATAAGGTAGATGCTTTTTAATACTCTACACGTCTTTAAGTATCGTAAAGTGAAGTAACCTCTACACACTGCAATAGTGTTATCTCTGTAAAATAAAAATATACAATCCACTAAAACACACAAAGTAAAGACGTGATTGTACTTAGAAGACAAAGAAAAAGATTTACTGTTTACTAGTTGGTTTAATTCACCTCACAAGGGCTCATATTATAATAATTAACATTATATTTAAATCGATATAGAATGTATTAAGTTAATGTTATCAGTTTTACTTATAGAATACATTTGAAATGTTGTTTTTGTCCATTTTATAACCTTTTCGACCGTTATCTTTTCCATCTTTTTTAGAATAATTGTATTTCAAAAACAGCTTTCGATTTTTTTATTTATAATCTTTATGCAAACATAAATTTACTTATACATAATCATTTTTTGTATGGTACGAGCAATAAATTTATGATAAATTTGCAAAAATTGACATGAATAAGACTATTTTAAAAAGTTTATTTCTGCTTCAAGAAACTTTACTCAAAACCGTAACAACTTATTAATATATAATAGTACGTACTTAATGAAAAATTTACAGTTTTAATTAAAGTAAATAACTCATTTTAAAGATATACAACAAAAGTTAAATATATTAATGAATACTATCTTTTTTAAGATTTTATCGATATATCACATACATCTTCTTTCACAAAATATACCATATCGCTTTATAACGGAGTATTGTAATAGCTTTTTTTCAATAGGAAAATAAATTGGATGGCTGAATCAGAATTCTTTTTTTACCATACAATATTATAGATAGGGTGGAATGGGGTAGGGTGAAGTTATAGCGATTGGAGATCAGGTTGATTGCCAATCGCTGTGAAGATCACTTCAAGATGTGGATAATATAAGAAGTGTTAAGCAACATTGAGTACCATGAGTGTACACTTGTAAACCAGATTACAAATTAATTTAATGGATAATTAATATTAACAAATGCGTAAGAGTCTTTATAGAGAACTTTTGAAAATAATTTAAGTATTTAAGCTTATACAAATGCACGCTTAGAGCAAAAAGAATAGTACAACGTTGAAATCGAATAACTTAACAAAAAATTAATGATGTTAAATTTTCAATGATAAGAATCAAACTGGGCCTATGCAAAACAATGCCAGCAAGTGGACAATTTTATGTTCTAATATATTGTAAAATATCTTTGTCTAAAAATAAACAGTATATTCAAACAAATTAATTTGATGCTAATTGAAGAAACTTTTGCCATTTACTGTCTTTTTTATTTTAATTTAAGTAATTTTATTTACAAGCAGTGTAAAATTTTTATCGTTTCTTAAATTTCTAATAGCTCATATTTCATTTGAATGTCAATAATCTCTAACAGTTTAATAAAGGCTCAACATGGATTTTTTTAAAAAATCCAAGAATAACAGAGTTTTATTCGAACGATTTTCAATTTATATATTTATCAAAACATAGCTGCAAAACTTATGTGGTTTTATTATATGCACAATCTCAAATTATTATGAAACTTATCTTTGTTTTTCGTGTGGGAAAAATAATCAAACTGCTACTTGTATTATTTCGATCAATTTAATACAATACAAAATATTTTATTGTCTATCAGTTGAAAGATATCATAAAATACTTTTCAATGTAAAACTATGTAAAAAAATAACTCCTACATTCTTTAATAAAAATAAAAGGGTCGAATCTCTTTGGAGTGAGTTTTCTCAACTGATGAGACGTCATCATTGTTCAAAATTAGTGATTTTACTACGTATCAGTATATACTTTTAAGTGAATTATCGATTATTAATATAACCAAAATGATAAACGTATTATGTTGTATTAACATTCTTTTAAATAAATTTACATGGGTATTTTTTTACTTTTAGTAAACAACACAATAATTTTAATGTTTGTTTCAGTTACGTTATTTTAAGCTTATTTTGTTTGGTTGTTGTGACCTTTATATTGTTCAAATAATAATTAAAGCTTATTACTAGTTGAAGGATCTCAATTTTAATTCAGTTAATGTTTGTTTCAAATAACTTTTCGTACAGTTTTACCACTTATTTAAAAATGCTTGTTCAGTTATGCTTTTAAATATGTTTGAAATATTTTCTTTGCTGTTTTATTATGTCGTCAGTTTTCCAAAATAAACGTTCATCTTTTTGTGACTAAGCTATCACCACAAACTTTGCTGTGTTATTAAAACCTATCACAGCTATTATTAATGTGCATTTGCATACAATGTGAAATGAATTATGGCCATTCCTAGCGACTTTGTTTATGACATTTGGTAAACGGCGCGAAGTACTTAGTCACTATACCCCACAGTGAACAGAAATAAACACACAAGCACAATAATAATTATTATTTCCTTCTCATTCGTTATGGCAAATTATATCTAAAACAGTTAATGTGCTTATGAAAGATAGTTTGTTTGCTCGAGGAAAAGTCAATTGTGTATGTTTTAGAGTGCCCAAGAAATATCTATAAATATTACGGCATGGAACTGAATAACAGAAATAATGTTTTATTGAAAAGATAGTAATGCCATATTTATGAAAGGTTAGTAGGTTAGCTTAAAAAATTCTTCAAAATCATGATTAAGACGTTTTTTATCGTCTGAAACAAACGAAATTATATATTTGGTATACTTCAAATAAAATAACAATTGAATTAAGGTTATATTTATTAAGAGTATTGTATTTGATATTTCAGAAAAAGATCACGAAGTTAAAACTTTTAACATAATTAAAACTTCAATATATATATGATAATTATTTGAATTAATTAACCATTATTTTTTTTGAGTTAGATTCAATAGTTTTTGAGTTAGAGTTTGACTCGAATACCGAATGGTTCGGGGTCACAACCGGAGTGAGACAGGGGTGCGTACTTGCACCGTTCCTGTTTATTATTATCTTTGACTTCATACTTCGCAGGTCAATTCCGCCTGATCGAGGTGTATCTGTTGGTCCCGGTCTGAAGCTGTGTGAACTTGAATATGCCGATGATGCTGTCATATTCGATAAATCCATTAAGAGCATCCAGGAGACTATTGATGGGTTAGGAACTAACTCAGGTCGCACTGGTCTAAAAATTAATACTAGTAAGACCAATGTGATGTGTAACCAAACCTGTCATGACTCTGATAGGACCCTGACCAGCGCGGGACAGATCATCGAGTGGGTTGACAGCTTCAGATACCTCGGCGTACATATCCCCGAAGACGGTAGTACAAAAAACGAGCTCGCCATTCGTTTAGGAATGGCTGGAGCCACATTCAACTCAATGCGGACTGTCTGGGACACACAGCTGTACTCGATTAAAACTAAATACCACTTATTCAACGCTTGCATTCTGACGGTACTGCTTTACGGTTGTGAATCATAGCACCTGAAGAAGACTCGGAAAAACCGTATACTGAGCTTCGAGAACAGATGCTTGCGTCGGATAATGGGGGTGAAGTGGTTTGATTTTGTGAGGAATTCAGAGATAAGGGAGCGTACAAGACAGCGTCCCAACACTTTAGTGGTTATGGAGAGACGTTGGAACTGGCTGGGTTATATGTTGCGGATGCCTCCGGAAAGTCTCAATCCTGCCTGCCTCTTCTTTCGACCGGTGGGATTCTGGCGTCCCGGACGTCCGTCGCAAAGCAATTGGCGGGAGACAGGGAAACATGGAGGTGCATATGGTCCACATAGGGAGCGAACATGGCCAAAGAAGTAATAGGAAGAATATTTATCATTTAGTTTTTCTGACATGTCTAAGCTTATTTATTATAAGCCTTACTAGAAATATATGATTGTTTCAGTTAATATATTAAAGACAATTTGAAGAAAATTCGAGTGTTAAAAGCAAAAAATAATATTAAAAATTGTATTCATACTTTTTAAAAATAACCCTTCACTTATAATTTTATTTTATAAGGCTCACTGTCTTATCAGCATCTAATCTTGAATTAATCAATTAGGTATCTACTAATATTAAATAAATATTTTTTTGGCGTGTCGTTGAACTTGTTGAATTTTAATAATTTCTTTGGCCGTGACAATATCACAAATAAACTTTAAAAAAAAACTAAAAGCATTTGTTTTTTATGAATAGATTATCTACCGCCAACTGTATTCATCGGCAATTAAAACCACTATAATTTTTCATAGAAACGTCCCAATACATCTCTCTGTACGTTCTACTTGCACCCCTGTGTACTCTGGGGTGGAAACTAGCAGGTGCGGTCGTCTGATTACTTCGTTCAACCCCTCCAGCTCCACGAATCGGAAGTTGTTATAGGCCCAGGGATCGAAGTTTTATGTTACCTACCGTGGCGGAATTTTGCTATAAGCGATTCGGCATTATCAACTCGCCGTCAGACAGCCGAGATGGATTTTCAATAGTTAAAAGCTACGTCATTCTATAATTTCATTTTATTTTCTACGTTACCACATTTTCCACTAGATTTTGTTTATGTTGCTTTATTGATTCGTCATTAAAATAATCACTCAAGAGGTTAAACAATTAGTTTTCTATACTTTTACGGTAATTTATAGCAATCGAGTTTTTATAAAACTAGTAAAAAACTAAAAGGACCAGTGGTTTACCAATCCCTCTGGCTAAGTCCAGTTATTAAAGGGTCAGAAAGGGTGGGAGGGTACTTTTAGACATCAAAAATCCCATACCTTTCGAAATTAATAAACCTATTGAAAAAATGCTGTTCGTACTGGGACTCGAGCCCGTGAGATCCGACACGGGAGCCCACACCGCTAGCCGCTGCGCCATATGACCCGGCATTGACGGAAAATTGATACTTTAACTAAGATTATTTTTTAATTTATCCGTACATGGGATGAATGTTTACAAATTCGAAATGAATAATTCATTAATTTTAATCGTTTTGTAAAAAACTAAGAGATTTTCAAATGTCCACTAAAAACGCTGGAAAAGTGTTGGGTGTTTGAAATATAGTCCACGATGTATATACACTATTTGCAAAACCTGTATAATGTCGAGTCATCAAAATATTCACGACATACACGAACATTGCTTTCATGTATATAAATTGCCAGCGTAGCATCTCCGACCTAAAAATTGAACTACAGCTGAAAATCACTTGCAATATACCTTCAATGTAATATAAATCGATGTCCTATGAAACTGTAACCGTATTTTCGAAGCGAACGCGGCAGAAAAGCAATCAAGTGTTCTTTTTTCAAGATTTTTTAATCTACGATATCACAAGCGACATTTTTAAAAAAATACTGCTTACATAACATTAAAAAAATAAACAAAGTTTTAAAAATACATTCTACGTAAATTATAACGTTTTTCTAAGAAATACAATATTTTTATGAGTCTTGTTTTTATCTGATAAATTAAAATTTTTATACAAGAATTCAAAATGCTTCCTTCTTCTTTTTTACTAAACATATTCGCTCCCTATGTGGAGCATATGGCCGTCACGCGGTTCTTCCATGTTTCCCTGTCTTCTGACTATTGCTTTGCTTCTCTCCATTAAATTTCAGAATCCTTCAGTTCTGCCGAGTACATTCTATGGATAGTACCCAACGGTCGTCTAGGACGCCGGAATCTTTCTGGTTGGAAGAAAAGGCAGGCAGGATAAAGGGTTTCCGGAGGCATCCGCAGCACGTGACCCAGCCAGTCCCAATGCCTCTTTTTAACCACAGCCGCGACGGAACGCTGTCTTGTACGTTCTTTAATCTCCAAATTCCTGTCAAAATCAAACCCCCATTATTTGACGCAAGCGTCTGTTCTTGAGCTCAATATACGGTTTTTCTGAGTCTTTGTCAGGTGTCATGATTTGTTACCGTAAATAAGTGCTGGTAAAATGTAAGCGTTGAACAAATGTCGTTTGATTTTAATCTCGTACAGCTGTGAGTTAAATGTGACTCCAGCCATTCCTAGACGAATGGCGAGTTCCTTTCTTGTGTTACCGTCTTCCGGTATATGTACGCCATCTAAAACTGTCTGCTTTCTAGATGATATATCCCGCGATGGTCAGGTTCCTATCTGAGTCACGGCAGGTTTGGTTACACATCACATTAGTCTTACTTGTATTAATTTTTAGACCAATACGACTCACATATGTTTCTAACTCGTTGATAATCTCCTGGATACCCTTAACAGAATTGTCGTGTATGACGGCATTATCTGCATATTCAAAGTCACACAGCCTCAGACCGGGACCAACAGCTACACCTCAATCAGGCGGAATTGACTGGCGAAGTATGAAGTCAAAGATAAACATAAACGCTGCAAGAATGCAACCCTGTCGCACTACAGTCGTGACCTCAAACCACTCGATATTATCTAATAAATTACAAATAATATTTTTCCTAAACCCACTCCTTGCAATTTCATACAGTAGTTTAAAATGCTTCCACCGTTTTATAAACCAAATAAATAACATATTGCTTACATATCTACTGTAAAAAGGAAAAAGGACGTAGCCTGCAGATTTTTCAAAACAGCTTTTTTTCGATAAACACAATGTATACTACACACGTTACATAAAAAGGATGTAAACTGCAAATTATGAATAAGTATCTAAATTTAGTTTTCAAGTTTGAAAAAATATGGGCTTGTAAAAATTGAAACCAATAAAAAAGACGGAAAAAAGGTTTTTCCTAGTCAATTAAATACTAGTTTAGTAGTCTCCGTGCACTTCAAGGTTTTTTTTTTTTTATAATTTGCATGTGGCCGAAAATCTTCAAAAAACGTTTTTTGTACCTACTGTAAATTTTGCTTTGTGTAGGTAACGTCCTTTTTCCTTTCCACAGTCGATATGCTGAAGCTTTATTACTAAGCAATTTATTATTTTTATAATCCCTTAAGTCCATACGGACCAAGTAAATCAAGAATAGGTAATAATTAAATATAAACATTCGTAAAACAATATTCGAATGTTATTTATAGTTCTGTACTGCGGAGTACAGCTAGTTAAAAGGGTGTAAATTCGTAAAAGTGGTTTTGGGTATAAAAAGGACATGTGGTATAAAAGATAGAGAAAAATTACAGAAGTATATAACTATTACTAACACACTTTTAGTTCGTCACAAAGTTTCGACAGTCAAAAGGTTAGTGTAATTTCGTCGTAACACTCTTAACCATAACATACTTGTTTCTACGGCGTAACTAACAAACAATCTCAGAGAAGAGTCATGATATTTACACACTTCATTGTGATTGACAAAATATAAGTGAAATAAGAGACTGTTTTCAACTCAATACATTACTTCCTATCCAAATTAAGTCAAGTCAAACAAAGCCATATCTTCAAATATAGGTCAAGCGATTGAATAAATTTGAATCACTTAAATTATGTACATTCACACAAGTTTTCACTAACGACCCGGGATTTGCCTTTCGGCAACTTCATGCGTTCAAGTGCGGATGAACTTGAACTGACGTTTAGTAAATAAATTTAACGTGTTTATTTAAGAAATAAATGTATCACTAAATTTAAAGTCATTGCTGGCGAAACGGATTAACCCATGGGAATGCCTACAGATTTGAATGGTGAGTATTTTCAAGAATTATCTCATTTTGTTTGCTGGAAAATTTATAATTATATTTACTTATATTGAATGAAGTTAGTTTTTAATAAATCAATAAATGGATTTTGAGTGTTGCCATTAATTAATATGCGGCTTAAGTTCATCATTAATTTGGGTGCCGGTTTGATGATCGTTATCTCGACACAGTCCGTTAATGAGCCGGGGGAGCCATAAAACTTAATTATACGTGTCACCTACCAACGATCAAAGTTAACCCTCCGAATACGTCAGTGGCGTCCAAAAGATTCAGATTGCCATACTTTACGAGCGGTTTGTTTTGTAAACATTTTATAGCCGGATTATCAAAGTTTTTAAGACATACTAAAGTAAAACTTTAGTATACGTTAGGCTAAACAGTTTTTCATTTTTATTCGGTATCCATGTTTCTGTTTGATAACTATTACCTATCCTAATACTACATACATAAGTTCATGTTTTCGAATATCAAATTCAATACCGTGCGACATGTATCTCGATGATCAAGAACTATTTTTTGTCCTCTTAAGGTAAGTTATAAAGACTAACACGAATCTTAAAATTGACAATCTTTCAGCAGAGGAAAAAAAAGTTTTTATCAAGGTTAATACTTTCTGTTTTGTAATGACTTTCACAAAACAGTTATTTACACAAATTCGATTGTATATTTCAAGGCTGTCAAAATTATTATCATTAATACAAAAAATATCTGCGATAGGTTTTGTGTTGATTTTATGTTTTTGATAAATGATGTACATTTTAATTTCTTATTTATGTGTAGTTCTTGCGTGGATACGATTTTTGTTCGGTTCGGACTTCGGTTTCATGTTACAAACTGGGAATTCTCTTACGTTATTATAAATCATTTATTGTCTTCATTTCATTATATATACATAGACTAATGCTTCGTTAAATTCCAAAAGTGCTTGGAAACTTCCGTCACGCTACTGTAGCCTGAAAAAGATGCCTGCAGCTTTCCAAGTAGATTTACTTCACCTGCAAAGCGCCTGCAGATTTTCAACTGGGCAGTCTCATTAACAACATCAAGCACTAAACTTTACTATAGTTATACGCATAATATAAAATCAACATCTGCTGCATCATTTTTTTCTTTCTAACAACTTTACTCAAGTTTGTCTTATGAGCATTCGTAAAATTTTTGTCGTATTTCTTTTTCCATTACATTTACTTACGTTGTGCAAACTTATTCTGTATAGAATATTTCAACACACCGCAAAGGAATATAACGAAGGCCAAAGAGTGTTGACCCATTGACTACATTACCGTTCGATTATCATACGAATATTTTTGGATAGGCAAAAAGCTATTATAAGATTAAATTTAACATCTTTTTTACAATAAATAGCACGCGGATCTATTTTTATCCATGTCCGCTCCCAATGTGGAGCATATGGTCTCCTAATAAAGGTGTCTCAACAGAAGTTTTTTTTCTACTAGAACTACTTGTTACTCAGTCGCTCAACCTCTCTTTTCAAAGAGTGTAGTAGAAATAGAAGGATAAGGCTAGGACAGGACTAGTGTTTAACTAATCGCTCTCGCTACGCTCAGATGTTAAAAGATCGGAAATGATGGGAGTGACATCATAAACACCCATGCATTCGAGGTCTGGCACGGAAGCCCACAACGCTAACCGCTGCGCTATAGGACCCGACATCAGATCTTCTTATGCAAACAATATTCTTCTTTTTGATTAAAGATAGAGGTTAGCGAGAAAATTTGAATACGTTTCTATATCTAAAGCAAGCCGTTCTGGATCCTGATTTGTGAGGTAATCGAGTTATATGTTTGGATCGGCTTTAGTTATTTTTTTAAACTATAAATTTAAAAGAGTTGAGGTCACATGATAAGCATTTAAATAAGACAGAAATACGACACCCATAACAGAACATACATTTTAATTTTAGGGCTTAACTTTCAGAGGCAGAATTTCAAAAAAAAAAAAATCCCAATGTATATGCATACTAATATGGTTCTACATAATATATTAATTTTCCCAAAACAATGAAGCTCTGTTTCCTTTGTTTAATTTCTGCTAGGGTTTTTGTTAGATTTTCCAGAACAAAACTAGTCTTATTTTATGGCTTTTTTACGTTTTCAGTTGATAAAGGTTTATGTACAAAAAAATATTTTTTCGTTTCCAATTGTCAAGTTCGCGAGCAAACAGTGTGTAAGTTAGCAGATTTGTATTTAATATTGGTCTCAGCTTTTAATGTTGTTGTAGTCGTTATGGCTTTTGGATCAGTTTTTGATTTTAAGTTATGTATTTGAATAATTCAAACTTGAATAATTCATTTAAAAAAACCAAAAAAGTATAATTAAATATCAAAATATATTTTGCATCAAATTGTTGTCTGATTGCAGAATAGCACCTTAAAATGTAACCAGTTAGCCACAGTGATATTTATGGAATCAGTGGTATCAATTTACTAATACAATACTATTTTGCTTTGAAATTCTGATACAGGTTTGTGGTTTTGGCATATTTTGAAATGTGGTTTACCATATGCAATACTGACTTAACAAACGTTTTTGGCAAAGAAAGGGTAATGAAATAACGTGTTATGTGTAACTATCTATCAGATTTTCAAACTATTCCTAATCAATTTTGAACGATAAAAGTAGACTAAGAAATAGTTATTACGTTGTCGTTGGATAATATAAGAAAATTAAAAATAGTTAATCATTAAAACAACTTATTTTTATTTTAACCTAACCATTTTGAATCAATATATACTTACACAATTGTTGAAGTGTAAGAAATAATTAAATATATACACGTAGAAAAACTTGAAGTTTAAAACGATTTTTTGCTATTTTTTATTGAAATTGTAGAAATTTTGACATTTTAGCTTAATATTTTAATTGGCGATTTTTTATAATCGTAATATATATATATTTTTTAATGAATATTCAAAAAAATTTTAAATTTTAAACTTTTTATTTTAAAAAAATATTTGACATTACAGCTTACGCCAATGCGTCAAATACTTTTAAGCTGAAAGATCATACGAGATATACTCGATGAGAATTTTTAAAAGTCACATGAGATAAACTCAAGGAGAATTGACTTCACAAACACCCATGACTTAGATCTCAAATTAAAATTGAAAAAAATCCAATTTTGACATTGACCTTACCGGGATTCGAACCTAGACCCACCTGGTCGGTAAAGCAAGCTCTTACCAACTAGACCACAGCGGGCGACATTATAATTTAATTTCTATGAAATAAGATAAATAAATAAGATAAAAATACTTTAAAAGATCATTGAGAGGTCTGTCAAAATTTGTTAAGTTAGGGACATGCTCAACTAGAGAATGGCTGATATTTCTTATAATAAGAAACATTTAATCAAAAAACATGTTTAAAGCTTAAATTATTTGAGTAGATGAACGGAATATAATATCAAGGTGGTGTTGGACATGAGCAGTGAGCAACGCCTGCAGTGCAGTTAACCAGATAAGACGTCAAGTAGCATAGACGCCAGAGCCCTTTTGACAATATAATAACGCATTAGGGATAATAGCTTCTCTGCTTTAGCTTGGCTCTGAATATAAATGAACTTTTAACATTTTCTCATCGTACAAATATTTATATTACTGACGTAAATAAAACGACAAAAACAGTGGTTTTCATTGATTGGCTAAATTCAACAATAATGAGCGAAACCGAAAGTTTTAAATAAAGTACCAATATATATTGTGTTTTAATTAATATAATGCCTTTCCACCAAGTATTGACAGTGAAAATCCTAAAAGTGATTAAACTATAAAAAATTTCTTTACATTTATATTCCAAAAACTACTGTTGAACTTACTGTTAACTTTTGCATTACTTCGTGTTTGAAGTTTGTACATTTTACTCAATAATATTATTTCATTTATACATTGGGACCGTTTTTCTTAGCAAGTAATTTTTTGTTGACAATTTTTGATTGATAAACAAATGCTTTTTTTATTGCTTCCATAACAGATAACATAACATTATCCATGAGTTTATTAATATTTAATGTTTTTTTCTTATCTTAAATATAGTGTCGTAAATTAAAAAAAACAAAAATAATGACAACTTACTTTTATTTAATCATCATAAATCATTTTTTTTCAGCGAGTTTATTAGCCATAAACGTTTGCATTATCAATTTTAAGAAATGCTCATAATCTATTGTATTTTGAGGCATTTAAAAAAATAACGAATACCATCACAGCAGTGATATCATCTTATTTATACTTAAAGTAGTTTTATTTAAATTTAAAACCTATATTACTTATCTCAAAATATGTTTTTAAAAACAGGACGATTCTGGTATGTGGTACTCGAGAAGATTGATCAGATATTTTACACAGAAGAAGAGGAAAATTCGTCAGCTGTCGTAAAACTAAACTTAGTTTTCTTACATTGAATTTACTAGTTTTAATGGTGAACCGAAAACCGTGTCCATTTCAGTGTTTAGCATATGAACTGTTTATAGAGAGAGCATCTTGGGAAAAGATGTTTCCAAGAACTCTCTCTATAATGGTAGTTAAATAAATTTATTAAAACTAACTTACATTTGCTTCATTGTCTTGCTTCTTAAACACTGATTACATATGCGAGGGAAGGAAATTAAACATCATATCTATTCATGTTTTTTTTTTACAATTCGATTTAAATTTCAATAAATCACTGTGTGAATGATAAAAAAAACCCGCGATCCTGCAACCGAATAGAATGAATAATTGAAAAATTTACTAACGGACTGTTAATAGAAAAAGAAAACAGCCTACTTCCAAGAACACTCGACAAGAATACTTAAATTTATTTTAAAACGTTACTACAAAAACTGATACCACTTAACATGTTTGATCGTTACAAATATATTTTTTTATACAAAGTTAAAGAATAAGCAATTATTTGATTAATAGTTCAAGATAGAAAATTTATTCTGGAAAGTAAAAGAATTTAACAAATAAGTAAAAATCGCTTCGTATTTTTGCAACGATTATTTCACAAGGATGTTAAATGTTTACCAAAATAATTGTTGTCGGAGGCTAATTGTCTGTAAATTTTCAACAAAAGCTCTTTCAAATAATCAAAATGCGGGATGAGAGCTTCCTAAGCTCTCTTACCAGCAATGATTAATTATTATTGTGATACAGAATGTTGGACAAAAGAGGAACACTCGTGCTGAAATTTATAAAAAGATAAGACAACAATGTGCGTTCCATTACTCACTTAGAAAAATGATAAAATATTTAAGTTATACAAATATTAAGCCGCAGTCAGAAAGCAATTTATGTGTAGTACCAGACTAGGATCGGAAATTATCTTGCGATATATTATTTATATAATTAATCAAATAATTATCATACTATAAAGTGATGTAAAATAAAATAATCGGGCAAGCTAGTACAGTAGCAAAACAATTAGAAACTGTACTATGGATACGTAAAAAAAAACAAAAAAATTATATACGCACATTAAAGTTAAGTCTCTTGTGTCCTTTTGTTAATGCAGTTTGAAAATTGTGCTTTTTCGTTCTTGTTTATGAAGATTGAGTAGTAAACGTTTGAAATTTTTCGGCACTCAGTTATGTATACGAACAGCAATTTGTTGACATACAAAAAAGGTAATCATGGATCAAAATTCTTACTTAACATACTTAAATGTTTATTATTCATTAATAACGACAAGATTAACGATTATGTATAATCAAAATCAATAGCTTGAATTGTATTAAATTTTTTTGTTGTATATGGGCTTAATTTAAGATTTCGACTGAAGGTGCTTTGTGGAAATTGAATATTAAATTTGAATTGTTAAAATTATGTATATTCACACAGATATATGTACATAATTTGAACAATTCAAAAAAAAGTATATGGGTTAAAAAAAATGTGTAATTTTAACTCTTGTTCGAGCAAATTTTCCATGCGGTCTTCTGTGGACCATGCGGACTTCTGTGTGTGTGAATCAATGTTTCTTAGAAAATTCTTATATTAAACAATATGCCTCTTTCTTTCTTCATATACTAAATTTTTTCATGTACAGTTCATTCGCTACAAACACTAATATTTTAGTTTCGTTCTTCTTTTCAAAGTCCCCTTAATTTTAATCTCAACGAGAAATTCATTTCCGGTTTTCCCAAATGAAGCAAACAAGTTATGAATTTTTAAATAACAGAAGATTGCGTTCCAAAATGATACAAAATATTTAACATGTACTTATACGCAGAAATAACAGGGTCAGAGTAAATAATTCATACTCAACACATTAATTTAACATAAATAATTGTACCTCTCCTTAAAATATGTAAAGTTAAATTGGAAGAACAATTTTCAAAGATTTTTTTGCTTGGAATTGACGGTTAAGTAAATAGTTTAATTAATTATTTTTATTCTTAATATGTGTTCAACAAACGATAAGTCTTCATTTCACTGAAACAATTTTATGTGCGGTTTGAAATCGGTATTTTCAGGAGAGTGTAAAACAAGATTTGCGCTTTTAAGAAAATTTACGTGATATTTCAATGTAAATTTCACTCAATAAAAACACAATTATCAACTGATCAATGCTCGCAATGAGCGAAACTGGATCTGACCTTTTAGATAAAGTGGAAAAAAGTACAAAGGAATTCTGTATTTTTATAATATAATGCCTTTCTAACAAGTATTGACAGTGAACATCCTTAAAGTGGTAAAACTCACTATTGTAGCAGCGTTAATTTGATTGGTCAATTTGTTTTGTTACACATATCTGTATTGCAGTTTTTGTAAATTTACCGATGTAAAATTTCAATGAATAACTTCTGAAAAGCTAAAAAATAATAAATTATCATGAATACTATTTTTGAATTGCTTAGGATTAATCGAATTTGTTTTGAAAACGATCTTTTTACTTATCCATGTTGTACCTTTTTTCTATCCAATGAACAATGCTATTTAATGAGCTGATTACCTTATTATTACATTCGAATGATCTATCTAAGGTACTATGTATATACTAGCTTCACTTTATCGATACGAGGTGAGCTGAATTTGCATAATTGCACACCTGGAAATTCCCATGAGCGATGAATTCCAACGAATAGAACTCTAATGACCTATATTATTTACAGTAAATCTTATATAAATATTCTTCATTTTTATAACTATAATTCTCTTTACATGGCGATATATGACTTTTAAATGTAGTTATAAGAAATGTTTGAATGCTAAATTATTAACTCATACAGTTTAATTCAATCTGTGATAAGTACTGTTAGACGACTCATTTTATCGGAACAGTTAAATTAGTCGAAAATCGCGTTAAAAGCAGGGCTGTAGAATTAGAGTCGTGTAGTAAAACTGTTTGTAATGGAGTTGGAAAAAAAACTAACAACTCCGATTTATTTTTGAATTTTTTGTATCAAAAGAGGCGCCATTGCATGTTACTTAGCCTAAAAATATATAAGAAGTAGAAATCCAATTAAACTCTTTAATAAATACATAGTCTTTTGTTGCAGAGATTTTTTCATTTTTTATCGAGAAAATGAGATATGAGTACATACAGTAAATTAAATATATTCGAAAATTACTCTACTCATTGTATTGTATTGTGAAATAATGACTGTATGTACTAGAAGAAAGAGAAATGATTGAATAAATTGTAAATCATGTTACTTGTTGAAAAAATGGTTTCATTATTTTTTTCAACCAAATCCAGAGCCAGAGATGGAATCGTAGTCGTGTTTTGATTTGAAGTCGGAGTCAATTCATTTTCTGACAAATCCACAGCTCTAGTTAAAAGTTATTTATACCACACCTTTTTTCAGAGTATTATCTTCTGGCAAGATACTTCAATAAATTTAATGTGAGTTTTAATAAGGATGTTTTGCTTAAAATTCATTGGGAATGATATATTGCTCATCGATCCAATAAAAATTGATGATTTTATGCCATAACGATGTTAATTTATATACATATACCAGACACATATTTCATTGCACTTTTGGTATCGTTCTTATAAATATAGGTTATAAATTAAATACTATACTAGCGAGTACCCGGCATACGTCACAATGCCTGAATGAAAGTGTTCTTGTTTTAATTGTGTTTATTTAAGTGCTTTTGGATACGCAATATAGTATTGCATATAATTGCATAGGAAAAAAACTCACTGCTTCCCCAGAACACCGAGAATTGCTTTGATATAAAACGAGCCCAATTTTTAACGTATTGGCAGCCCACTGCTAGCTCTTTTAATTCAAAAACCTTTGCGGGCGTCTGCACAACGACTCACCAAAGTTTTATCGTAATCGGATGAACAGTATAGGAACGCATACGGGACAAACAAACAAACAAACATTCATTCATTTTTATATAATTAGATACAAAAAATAAAACATTTTTTACTAATTCTACATTTGATTCATTCATTAAATATCAGAAGCAAGACGCTATCAGTTGATGATGATCGTAGTGGGCGAAACCTACCCAGAACATGATTACAAAAAAATGTAATAAGTACAAAAAAGATGTTTTATTTTAGAACATAAGTCTTCATTCAATTTATTAGCTATACAGGTGTTTTTTCAGCTGTCAACTGTCAGTAACACGCATTTTAGTTTTCTTACATATCTCATAGTATTAAGCGTTATTTTATTGATCACGAAAAAGAAGCCTTACACACTCGTCTATTCGTAGCGGCTCGTTTGTGTATCAGTCTTCTTTGGTCGAATTTTAAGAATACTTTGTAAGCCACATATTTATTTTCTATAACTTAATCAGCAATGAAAATATTCAGAAGAATATTTCACTTTGTTTACAAAATTAAAAGATAAAAATAACTACTTTGGAAAACGTATAGAATTTTACGATGCTTTACTTACACTAAATTTTCACAGATTTAAAATATCAGCATGCAGTTAAAAGTATTGATTATAAACATATTGTTCCATGCCCAAAGTGATACAGAATTATAAACGGAGCCATTCCTAATCAAATTTTGTATTTTTTATGAATATCTAATTTCAACCGAAATCGTTCTACAATAACTGTTCTTTAGCAGCTATACAGCTATTTTGAAAAATTAAGGACATAATTTTTAATGGTGCTCCCAATGTGAAGCATATGGTCTCCCAAAAAAGGTATCTCAGCAGAAGTTTTCTATGAAAACTGCTTGTTAATCAGTCGCTCAATCTTTCTTTTTCAAAGAGAGTAGTAGGGACAAAAGGATAAGACTAGTGAAGAATCGGAACGATGGGAAGGAATTTTAAGTCATCACAAACAACCATGCCTTCGAACAGAAGTCGATCGAAAAAATGCTGTTGCGGACGCCAACAACGCTAACCGTTGCGCCATAGGACCCAATAAAAATACTTGGGTTTAACTAATTGCACTGCTTATGTGGAAGAAAATGACATATGTTACTGGCCTTCGTGTTTCCCACCATAATTCAATAAATCGATTAAAAAATCAACTTGTACATACTCGGAATTATAAACAATGCTCGAAATATGGTAATTAAATAATAGGACCAGAATACTCTAGACCTTTATAGAATCATGAATAATTTCTATATGGTATAATCCACATACTTTAATAAAGCAATACAATAATAATATTTTTTTAAAAGAAGCGAAGAATCATTCTTCAGAGTTGGACAAAAGCTGTGCTTTTTTTTTGGTTGGAGCAGTTCACGATTACAATAATAATTCAGTCGTAACGGTTCACCTTTTTACAATTTCATACTGGCAACATTTGTATTCATTGTTTCAGAATAATAAACGACTGAGGGCTGTTATTTTATAAACACGACGATTTACCGAAGCTAACCGAAGAAATAATTCAATTTTAAAATTGCATCTTTTTAAATACACGTGGTAATGTTTGCTGGTAAATTGATCTGTATGTAAACGATTTTTTTAAGTTGATACATGATAATAAAGAAGTATTATTGTTTATGAATACATTACTAATACTACGCACAGTCATATTTAAATATCTGATTACATGTATTACTTTATAATAAAACTTGTGAAATATGTATTAATAGATTAATAGAATTAATAGATTGTTCATCACATTATACATACATATAGTGTGATATAATGTGATGCACAGCTTTATGATTTCTGTTGAAGATGATGCTTGCAATTTATTCTGAAATGAGGTTGCTCGGAGAAAATAATAATAATGTGTAGCTGTGCTATTTTTTACATTATCGCAAAAAAAGCATTTTGGAATACGAAAACTGTAGAATGAAAAGAATAAAACCTTTTCATTTCACACTATTACGATTGCTGAACTCTCGTGATTTTCCTAACATACGAGGGTGATTATTACGTAAAGAAGTGGTCGGCTCGACTCCATTCTTATATAAAGCATTTAAAGGCTTTTTTATTATGCACTTAAATTATTGAATTCAGTGAGGCTGTGAATTTCATTTCACGAAAGCTTCATTGTAAAAGCTCACTCGGTAAATATGATATGAAAATAATATGAAGTCTTTCAGAATCAAACAATGAAACTCCACAAAGTCTTTTTTTGCATCATATTCAGTTACCATATAATACTTTGTATGAAGATTTGCAGAATTTCGGTCATAATAAAAATGATATTCATTTGAAATGACACTTGCTTCGAAACATTCTTCCACCTGATATATTAAAAAAAAAGAGTTTTGCGTATTTTCAAATTCAATTTTTTTTTTGTTATTTAAAAATTCAACTGGAGTATTTTCAAAACTTGAGCAAGATCTTATCAGTTACACGAATGTTTGCTTCATTATAAGCTTTTTTTCTTCTAATGAGTCGATAAAGCTGTCTGAAGTTTTACCCAGCCCTTAGATGAAACCAGATTACTTTAATGACTTCATACATCGAATGTACATTGCAAATCATTAAGTATATAAATTCAACCAAATAAACATAAAGGATAGTTAAATAGATAAATGTATTTCTGAACTAATGTAATCTATAAATTGTGACCCATTTATGATAAAAAGTATAATGGCACAACTATTTTATTTTTAAATTTTGCGAAATAACATACAAAGTTTCACAAATAAATAAACTAAATTTTATCCCTTCGAAAAAATAAATGATAATATTCGCATGATAAATAAATTTCACATGATTACATGCGTCAAAATATTGAACAAAGCATTCAGTTTTTACACTTATTAAATTAAAAATTACCTTTATTTTATAAATATATTACAGGCGAGAAAGATTTATAAAAAAAAACATTAACTATAAAATTAATGAATTCAATATCAATTTGGAATTTGTTCTCTAACTTTCGTCCTCTTTTTTTCCAACATCTATTTTTAATAAAACGAGAATTTGTTTTCCAACATATTTTTATTAATAATACAGTATCGAATTGAAAATGTCACTTTCATATTATATGAAATAATAATACGTAAATAATCGAAATTTACGACAAAGATTTACAACCCTGTCTTCCGATGGTGGTTTATTAATTAATAAAACAATGGAATAAAAATCTTTTATCTCGGTTTATTTTAGGAGTTACCTCCAAAAATAAAAACACAACCTCACAGCGTCATACAAATTTAATAAGCATCTAGCCCGCGAGACGGCAAAACACCGTTAATATTGACCCTAAGGGTGTAAGTATGTCATTAATTTTTCATCTTTACCAAGGCTTCGTTTCAGAATTTCCTGCGCCAAATATATGGAGGACGGACCAACCTCGATTCGCCCCATTTTCTCTGAAATAGACCGCTTCTCTGAGGTTTCCGGGTAAAATTGGTTAAGTCAGTACGGTCAAAACTTTTCAATCGGGATTCGCAAACAATCAAAATCTTATCACTTATAAACTAGAGTTAACATTGATAAACACATGGATGAATAATTTACATCACTTATGTAAGAATATTTTGTTTATTTTCTCAAATAAGATGTTTACTCGGGACAAGTAAACCTTCAATTTTTTTTTTGATACATGATATAATAAAAAAAATATGTCTTGAGAACAGTTAGATATTTGAGTTGTGTACTGTTGTTAGAGCTGAAAAAATATATATTTTTCTAACAGAGCATCTTACATGACAGCCTACGTTTTGTTTCCAAATATTTACAATTAAAACGTGGCGAAACGTGAATGTATAATCTACAAAATAGCAACTGATTTTCTTGAAAAAAAATGTTAAATTATTATATTTTTTAAAAATAAACATTATGGCGTATGTTATAAGAACACACTTAGCATATGACACAATTCAATTGTGAAATCCCGTATAGAGAGAAAAATACCTGTTTTTTATATTCATCAAAAAACAAGCTTGCATTTTTTAAAAAATGTTCAAATTAATGATTTGGCCAAAAAGGAATTTGATATTTCTACCAATTTAATTATACGAAACGCAATTAATACTTTAACCAATACTGAAATTTTAGTTGTTAATTCTTGCGTTGAAAAACCGTTTCTAATAGTTATAAAAAATCAAAATTTTAAAAAAAAATCTGAATGTTAAACTGAATTTTATCATTAACACAAACAATTTCCATAAATACTTTTTTGTTAATCGGATTAAGTTTTAGTCAATTTAATTGATGTTTATACAGTTTGTTTATATCTGTTACTATTATTAAATAACATAAAACATTCCATTTAAAAATAATTCTTGCATAAGAATTTCAATAATAATTGACAAAAATAGAGAGAGAAGTACGTGAGTATCACTGGACATAAAAGTCGAGTAGACAACGTCGTGCTCTTCTGTTATGGTATCTATGGATTTCAATCTCAGGAGTATCAGTATGTACACTTCATGAATATTTGTTTAAAGCCATGGATGTTGATTAGTCAGCAACTAGTTCAGGCCAACCGAACAAAAGGTGGAGTGGCTGAATGTTAAACAGACAGCAGTCCATATGTTGTATATTAGGAGTGGTAAGATTGAAAACAAACAAAAAACATGAGAGATTAAACTGGAAATATAATAGGCCATTACAAAATATGCATAATCGTGGACAAAAATCTGAAATGATAGCACGGATTTATACCAACATTAAAACAAAAAATTGCTGCTTGTGGCGACGAAACAAAACCATGATCCGTTTTAACTGCCAACTGTAAAGCTCATTAAGCAACAACGTTGTATTGAATGATATGAACTAAGATTATAGAATATCAGAAGAAGAGCTTTTATATTTAATATTTACATCTTCATTTTAATGATAGCAGCAGAAAATGCAGTTCTCGAAGAAAGAATCTTGAGCTTTTCTTGTTTGGGTTTTCCAGGAATCTCTCCGTCACTATATATTATTGTAAAGCTTCTACTCTCCGCTGAGTGCATTGTGTTCGTGGCAAAGCTTTGAGAAAAGGCTTACAAGCATGCAATATATAAACGTTAAAGAATCTTTCATTTATTTGAATCATCACTCAAATTTTAATACTACACACTTTATAATAAAAAGCTTGCAAACATGACACTGTTGAAAGTATCCATACTAGCTTGGTGTATTATTAATGCTTGTTCATTATTAAGATTTTTCTCTCTACTGTATAAGTAATTGATCACTTTATGCTAGTTTTGAAAAATTTATTAAAACTGAGCTTTAAATAGAGTCTTCAAATAAATAAAAAATACCGGAATGCAACAATGAATCAAATCGATGAACCATACATTACTGATTGGATCTTTTTTGAATATTTATAATCTCAGCTATATGGTATTCCATTATAAAATTTTAATGTCAATTTAAGTTGAGCCGTGTAATTGAACTAATAAAGATGCCGAGAGACAAAACCTGGGTCACTAATCAAAAAACATTCAGAGATTTAGATTATTTTATTTGATGATATTCAATTCAATTTTTCATGGTTAGAAACTACTGTATCTTTTTTTCTAAAGACGAACATACGCAAAAAATAACATCAGATCAGCAGAGATTTTTGAAAAGTTTATAACATTTTCAATTAGTAAGAAAATTAATTAAACCAATTTAAGCATGTCGATAAAAATATTTTTTAAAGAAGATACACAAAATCAGAGTTGAGTTATTCGTTCTTGTTTTTTTGGATATATGCACGATGTTTTAAATCTTCTTTAAAATAATTTTAATTAAAAAAAACGTCTTTAAAAATATATCTATTATATATACTATTTGAAAATATTCAAAGTTAATATAATATAATAAATTTTAAGAAAAACTAGTTTCACAATAACTGCAAACTATCTAGGACTATCGTTCTTTTGCCGCGCTTTATTGTGTCCGTTACAATTTGTTACGACGTAAATCTTCGCCATAATTTATTAATTGTCTTGCTATCTCCTAGCCAGCATTCACTGATAAATGATTGAATTGGTAACATAAGGTTGCCACTGTTCGCAGACATTATTCCATATGAGTTATATTATTAACTATTTAATGTTATTACATTACTAAAATATGACAACAACAAAAAAATCAAAGCAGATTATCAAAACATGTGAAATGACTCGCTAAATAATTATATTTGCTTAAATTTCACAATAATATTTAACTTTTTTTTTCAATTTTATGTAGTATATTCAATTTTTTATTGTAAAAATATTTAATTTTTGAATGAATTAGTGAAGATCATTTGAATTAAAACAGTGTTTTATTTTTATGTTTAAGTAAAGACATCGATGGATAAAATAAAAATAAATATATTTTCACTAACCGACAGCAATATATCTTAGTATGTACCCTTAAAATACTTCTCTATATAGAGAGCGATTATCTTATGAGTAATCCCGTAAAAATTATTATCATTCAATCCACATTTGAGTTTTTAAGAGTAAAATAATATCGTTATGTAACGCAATAAATTATTTAACATTACATAATCATTTTTTTACTAAATAAATCTTTAAAAAATATTTATTTTTTTATCGCGTTGAAAATTTGGCCTCATTTAAATAAAAATAAAAAAAAATCAAAATTTGGCACAAGTCTGGTAATGTTTTCAACGCAAAGCTATGTATCCTAGATATTCGCAATATAAAATGTTAAGGTCGGCGATGTGCCAAGGATGTTTTATCTGAGGAGAGAGAGAAGGCGAAATCGCAGGGGATGAATAAATAAGCAATTGTGTTAAAATCAAAACGAATCTCTATCACGACTGCTTCATCCCAGGCGAACATAAAAATAATTATTTTCTTTCGGCGAAAATAAGCTTTTAGATCGCAATACTTGTTATAGCGTCATACTGTTTTTTTTAATAACTTTCTTATTTTACAACATATTTATATGATTTACTGAGTACAGTTTAAATCCAACTATTTGTATATTCACTAATTTTTTGTATTTTTTATGTATAACTCTCAAAATTTCGTCTTACTCAGTTGGTTTGTCACCGAATAAATTATTTGAAACTAAACCTTTTGTTGATATAATTTAAAATTTCGACTGAAGGTGCTTGATGGAAATTCAACGTTAATTTAGAATTATTTTTATTATGTACACTACTACAAAAATCAAAGTATGGAAGTGTTCATAATGAAAATAACTCTAAATTAATCCTTTTATCATTGTATGTGATTTATTCAAATTTCCTCATCTTTTACCAATCAAATACTAAAAAAATGGAAAAAAATACCAATTATTTAAGTATTAATCCAATTCTTAATCGCTTTTTTCTAATCATTCTCTGTCTGAAAGAGAAGTAAGGCGATTAATTTACAATAAGTTTTCATTCAATTCATACAATCATTTTTTTTAAAACTATGATAATTCTCACGATGAGTTCCAGTTTATATTGAAACATGTGAAATTAGTACAAAAAAGTTGTGTTTTGATTTTAAACACATATACTTTAGTCGAAATTTTAAACTATAAAATAAATCTGTCCATCAAAAATTGACAGGAACCACCTTAAATTTCAATATTTATATATTTTGAAAAATATGTGTTAAGCCATAAACTCTCAGTAACAAATGAACAGTGGGGAAAATAAACAATATGGTCAAAGTATATTGTATTAATTACGAAAGGCATATATCAAATTTTGTTTATTTTATTAAGTTCACACATTCGTGTTTCAAACGATAGCGTGTATGTCGTTAATTAAAAGTACCCTTTTACCTGTAGTAAATAATACCTTGAACACTTGTGCAGTCTATTCATAAGGTAAATAAACATTACCAATTAGTTTCTTTTAATTTGATTGGTGATTATAAGTACAACAATTCAACAATCTAAACCATTTTTAAAATTTATATCTTAAATGCCTAAAATGAATTTTCGTACTTATCAATTAAATAATCTTTCTTAAAACTGTATCTGCAAAGGCATAGATTTTTGTGATTTATTTTTTTCTTCCAAGTTCATTCATTTCATATTATAAGCGGGCATGGTTTATAAAAAAATAATAAATTTACTTCAATTTTACTGGACGCTTTCCAGCATTGTCTTTCTCGTTGTCAATTATTGATCTGTAGCGAAAACTCTTCAAAGCTTTGAGAACTGAATGCATAAATTATTAAAGTAACTTTTAGAGATATACTTTTCATTTTTAATATTCTTTTTGTGTTATACTTGTATGTATGTAGGTGAGTCTAAAAATATACTTGAAAATCTTTCTTCTTTTTCTTCTCCTGATACAAAATAAGGTTTGATAAAATCGTAACAATCAATTTATGTTAAAGAAGCTTCTAAATTAGTTGGATAGTGTTAACATACAGATATAGAAAGAGTCTAATACTCTTAAGATATTGTAAAAAACAATGACAGCAATAAAACAATCTAGTTTGTATAGATACGATTTTAAGTAATACACGAGTATAAAGATTGATAATATAATACTGAAACATTAAAGATTCCCACACTTATTTTTTTCAGTATAATATGCACGTTATTCTTGCGCATAAATTTATCTTTTATGTATATATAAAAATATATAATTCAAATAAATGTTACTGAATTCATAGCAAGACAGTGAAGTATGAATGAATGGTTGTAAAAAAGGCAGAAACCAAAATGACGTAAAAACAAGATAACGAGCGTCAAAATACAATTGCGGATAGTGAAGTGGCTATTGGATATATTGTCGTTAATTTACTACAAGCACGTATATCAACTTTTGTCAGTATTGATTATTTTTTATGTAACTAATTCAAAAAATCAATACACACATTTTGCTTTCCGTAATCGTATTTAATTTAAAAAAAAACATAATTTATTTAACGTTATGCAAAAACGTTGGAAAATAATATGGCCATGAGCCATGTTTAGCATGAAGGAGAAGATGGCATAGATGGAAACGTCTTTGATTTTTTCCTTATTAACTTTCTGAGAGATATTGAGTACAAAACTATTCAAGTGGTGTTTTATAGTGATAGAAAGCAATAGCGACAGTGGTAGAATAAAGTAAATTTATGTATCTTATAAAAACTTGTACTTTTTGAAATACGAGTTTGTAGAAAATTGCCAACGATATTCCACATTAAAAGTTTTTTTTATTAAATAGATAAAAGTGTTAATGGTTCTAATGCGATGGTTTGAACTATCCTATAAAATCTATCAAGAAAACCAAAAAAAATATGCTCACAACACAAATAGGCTTAGACGAAATACTCTCTAAGAACACCCCAAGGACCGCAAAGCGATTTACGACTGGCTTATAGTACGTCGAAGGAATCGTATGCATTGTAATCTTGCTACGATGCCAAACGCAGAAGCGAGATCTGCAAAACCGATAAAAAGAAACACGGTTTTCCACCGGGATATCGTCGATTTTCTTAAACTACCTCGCCTTGATAGAAGAGATTTTTGATTTAGAAGTAGATTTTTTTGAACTTTTCAATTTGCTTGGAAAAGCTTTACTCTAATCAGTTTTTTTTTAAATCTAGATTATATAAAAGTATCTTGACACTGACAGCACCTATGTGACATTTTATTTATAATAATTTCCCTTATTATTTATATTTTTCAGTTGAATTTACATGTATTGGCAATTCAGCTTAGAACTACTAATGCACCAAACGTTTTAAATTTTTAAATCACATAAAATCAGAAGTCAATTGAGATCAACTAATGGAGAAATAACGTCTCAATCATCCATCGTATGATCTCAAATATTGGATTGAAAAAACTGATCTCGATTAAAATGTTCTGTTTTATTTGTTTCACATAATATATAGTCAACATTTGTTTTATTAAAAACTTATTTTTTTATTTGATAAGTGAAAAAAAGGTGGGATATGCGATAAAATATTTAGAGTTTTTTTTTTCTCTCACCAGACAAAAAAGTACAGATACTGGGCTTCGAACACGTGCACAAGGAAACCGAAGTTCGCGGTGTTGACAACTAAGCTTTAGGCCTGACATGATAATCATTTACCATGTTAACACTACATTGAATTGTATCATGATTTCGAATAATTTTGTCCTTTCAAGGGATTACAACGATAGAGTTGTGTAGTTTTAAAAATAATATTTCTGGGCGAGTTAAAAAAATGATTATTACATAAAATTCATGTAACATTGATATTATCATCTTGAAACATCCTTAAAGATTTCCATATATATGATAAGGCACAATTTAAGCTCATGCATTATGTGGTGATAATTTACGACGCTTCGTGTGGTAATTACATAAAACTTCTCTTTGACACAAGAAAACAAAACATATTTTCCAAAACGTAATCACCGGAAAACATCTACACTTTAACGACCACGAGAGCTGCTGCCATGTGTACGTTTATTCCTGTTTTACAGCCTAAACTTTTTTAGTTTGCTGTATTATTCACAGAGTTATTATGCTAGTCAGGTAATCGTTCCGTATGAAATTAACGATAACTTTGTTTCGCTTTCCGTGCTAAATATATGTGCTTCCGACTGGGATGGTTTGTTCTAGTTGGTATTATCGTAATAAACTGCATCTGCATCGTGTCTAAAACAGAGCAGTGGACTTCATTGTGATAAAATTCATACTATAATGGTCATACTAAGAGAAAACGTTTTACAATAGAAAATTATCTGCGTTTGATGAATTAATATCTACAATATAATTGTGATGTAACAAGTTTTATTCTGCGATTATGATAAAAGTCACGTGATCTAAGACAAAACTTGTCTCTGCTAATTCCCAATACACTTCGTATATTTTATCTCTCAAGTTTATTTATGTAAGAAAGAAAGTCCATGATAAAAATAGAAATTGAAATTAAATGAAAATATTAACTATCGTATAAGGAATATTTTTCTACGTTATAACTTCTCATTACTTACGTTACGTCTAGCTTGGGCAATGCAACTGAAAACACGATTGAAACGCGGCTTGAAGTGAATCAAAATACCAAACAAACTGATCGCGGCGTTGCGGCTGATGCGTTTTGTCACGTGGAAACTAAAGCGGCAGAGACCGTTTGATATTTTCGTGCAGCATCGTGTCGCTTTGCATTCGCTTTGATTTCGTCCACGTAAGACATACAGTAACCTGTAAAGACAGCGATTTTATTAATGTAAGATATTTTTTAAATATTTTATTTAATTATTAGTCGCTGTTTCGTTATCGTCAGACCATTGTATAATCAAACAACGACACGTCGCCAAAGCATTATAAATTTTAGATCATTATTATAAAACGAAATACCATGACAGTGCTGCTTTGCGGTTGCTAATCACGGCACTTTGCGAAAGTACAGAGTAAACGATAAGTTGTGATTTGAAAACAGATACCTTCGGTTCATACTAACGGCTGTCTTGCTTTGTCATAAACACGAAGATAAAAAAGGGGATTAACCAGCTCTTTATTACATTCAAAATATAAAAGCGACGATAGACTCTGTGATGACCAGAGAAGAAGCAAAAAAACTGGCGAGGGTTAGAAATTCTTGGAAGAACCGTTTGGTGGCCTTATAGCCTGAATAGGGAAGTTATATGAAAGCAAAAATATATACTTTCGATGGTTTCGGCGGTAACTTTGTGGAAGTTCATTTTAATAGAAAATTTAATAGAAAAGGCGGTTCCCCGTTACTAAAATTGTTTCCAATTAATAGAGTAATCACAAACCTAGATGATTGATGGTAGCTCATTAGTTTTAATAGTTTGTAATGTTTAACGTCATTAGTAGTATGATTAAATTTGTTTGCATTTTATAATCCCCTCTTTGCTTCCATTAAAAAGGAAAAATCCCATTCTGATTGTTTACAACTCATTAGTAAAATTAGTATCATTATCTGTTTGCTTTATTTCGATTCTACACCCCCCTCCTTGCTCCTCTTAAAAGGAAAAAAAAACCCAATCCATTTTGTAATTTTATAATTTTAAAATGTTAGAATCAATCTTGCTTCATTACTTAAGCAAACTTTGCGATAGTAAGTCTGAAGATGCCTCTGAAAGAGGCGAAACACGTGTCACAGTTAGTTACACAATACGTGGAATAATCAAAGTTAATTTAAATTTTCTATTAATGCAAAAATATATGTTTATGCTAAATTTGTCATTCAGAAAATATCTCAATGGACTTTTGAAAATAATACAGACATTAAAAAAAGTATTTTTCTCTTTTTCTTATTTTTTTGAAATATAAATACTATCTGTAAAAACTACATGCAAGGTTTCATATTCCGTTTATAGGGTAGACAAAACTGTGTATGTTTCTTATGCTGTCGCCGACAGATTGACCTTGCGATCTTCATATATAATTTTACAACTTTATGTCATGTATCTTTGCGCTGTTGTGATTTCATTGATTTTACTTATTACATTTCTTGATTCTTTTGTTTTGGCTCGACACCACTTTTGTTTTATTTCAATGTTTTTACGTAAACACACACAAAAACTTCGATTATTCAAAATTCAAAATGAGGTCAATTTTGACAGTTTTTAAATCCTTCTTGTTTTTATGGTTACAATTATACAATTTTTATAGGTCATGTCACAATTTTTGTAATCATTTAAAAAAAGACCATGAAATTTTTTGCGATTATTTGATTTATTCAACACTATAATGTAGAACAATTGAAAGAAATAGTTTATTGACTTGTTGCCCTCTGGAACTAAGGTATTTGAATACTACAATACATACAATTTACTGCTCTTTTTTAATGCAAGAAAATATTATTTTTGTTTCCGACAAAAAGTGGACGCATAATATCTTTCCACTAAGCTATATAAATATTACTTTTTAAGTCAATATTGGAGAAAAATTGTTTGTAAAACCATCTATTCTTTCAATCTCAACATTTTTATTGCACTTCCTTTAAATTAGTACGATACAATTATTGATATTAAAGACAGAATATATAAAAGTATTGTAATAGGTGACCAATAAAAGCATTTAGTAATATTATATACATATATTATTTATTTAAAATAATGTATTAAAATTTAAAGAAAATATTTAAATGCACAATAATTGAATGGTACAATAAAGTAAGCTTTTCAAATTTCAAGTGGGAGTGCATTAGACACATAGCAAAAATAAGGATCAGTCGTTTAATATGTTAATTTATTAGGTGGTCCGGGACCACTGGTCCTTGAGAATTACGCTTTAACCAACTTTTATGAAAATAAATGAAGCAACAAATCAGAAAAGATAGGAGAAAAGTCTTTATTCAACATTAAATTAGAATACTAATCAACTCTTGATCACTTTAAAATATTAAGAATGCAGAATAGATGTGGTATAATTCAAGGCATAAAATAGTAAAACAATACTATACGGGGTGTGGCAAGAGCAATAAGTTAATCACTGGTAATTTCCTAGCCTCATCCTTCTTCCATATTTTCTGTGAAAAAAAGACGGGTTGAACAACAGAGTAAGAAGCAGTTCTCGTAGAAACTGTTCTGCTGAGATGAACTCTTTAAAGAGTCCATATGCTTCAAATTGGAAGTAGACATGTAAAAAACGTAAAGATTTTCTAGAATAGCTTGGAAAATTAACATTTGTGAAATATTATTAATTATCGTTATTCCATTAGATGACGTAATTATTTATAAACATGTCATAGAAAACGAGGGAATAATCTCTTGCGGGAGACGTTTTTGGTAAAAGAAGTCGTATTCATTTTGTATGAGTCAAAAATATAAAGAGTGATAAGCAGTTCATTGTAATCATATATTTTTGCTCGTTATCCGAGCTTTCTCATGTCAAAAATAAATGGAAAAAACAAAAGTAATTCTTTGCTTTCGTAAATAAGCTTTTAGGCTTTATGGAATGTCACAAAAGAGCTTTTTATCATAGCAATTAATGAATAGAAAGAGACTTTAAGCCGTAGGGCAGAAGAAGCTAAAATAAAATATAATATCACGCCGTAGTATCGTGAAATTAATTTTGTTGGTATCAAATGCTATTATTGTTAAAATTCTTCTTATTTTTTTCGCAGACAAAACTGAAAATTTCATGCATTGACTTTTCAATCGATTTAAACTAAAGCTTTGTAAGCATGGATCTTTGTAAGAGCCTAGAACGCTCAACTTGCAAACGATTTGTTTTCTCTTACCTCACTATTTGATCTTTAAACTGTCTCATATGGGAAGCTAAACAACAAGCATGAATCTAGTTTTTTTATAAATTTTATAAACTGTTTATATTATTAGAAACCAAAGTGATAAAAAATACTGATTACACGTTTTTTAGTTTCAACACTTATTTAAATTGATAAATAAATGACTTTTAAAAAAGTGTACTAAATTTTAATATTGATGTACTAATTTTCATCTCGTTTGATATCTTAATAAAATTAACAGATTTTGTGCCACAATTTAAATACTCTACGTCTCAACTTTTTCAGTGGATTTTGTAGTTGCTTCGTGGCTATGAAGTTTTGGTACGAAATTATATTTTTTATTGTAGCAAACAGAATACGTATTGCATCACTATTTTTAGTAAAAATAACAAACTTCTACTGTTTATATTGACACTATATGTTGTTAGCTTACAATTTGCGCCAATGGATTAATAACAATCAATGTGATAAAAAAGAAAATGAAATTTTTAACACAATTCATCTTGAAAATCGCTTAAAATTAATGAAAAGTTTACATTAATTGATTATAACGTAACATTTTTATGTTTTTTTTTCAATTCAGTAAATGATTTCTGCATTTTCATCCCATACTTTTTGACCAGTTTTTTTTTAAATAACATCAACGTTATATTACAAAGATTTGACGGAATGAGATTGTGTTTGAGTGATTTAACCTTCTGGTAAGATCTAGAATCTGTTTTTATGTTATACTTATAATAATACTAATACAATAATAATAATAGCACAATATTCTACTAGAACATGTTAAAGTATAAAAAAACAAAAATTCTTCCTACTACAACTATTATTTGGCTATTTTCCAAGTAAACAAGATTTCGTATCAAGATTAAACCACTATTTTAAAACCAAAATTAAGCGTTATTACGACTCATTTCTATTTGAATGAAGCACTTTCTTAATTAAACAATTTTAATTTTTTAAAATTTGATTAAATAATTTTGAGATACATAGTCAAAGATTGTCGTGATTTGAAGAGTTCACAGCATTACAAAGTATGACATTAATTATGTTGGTTTATTTTAACGTAAGTGAGAAATTAAAAAAAAAATCGTCAACAGTTGCTTGACATAACTCTATTAAAAATTGTAATATATTCAACTCCACATTCTACAATATGTTATAATTGATGATTGATGATTTCTAAAATCTAACATTTGTATTTTAGAAAAAAGTAAAGCAACATAAAATTGAATAACTTTTAGCTGAAACTGATAATTTTATTTGCTTTGTTACAAAATGTGACGATTGTTTTGCTTATTTGAAGAGCATTATCGAAATTTACATCTCAAGATTTACGAATGAACTAAAAATTTATTATAATCTTCATTTATATATTTTTTTAGATTATTCATTTGGATTTTCCGTACATATATTAAGTAATTAGTAATATTATTGTTTATATCTCAATTCCTCCCTGCGTCCAGCAGAAAAAGACAAAACCCCGACTTTTATTTTACAATAAAGAATTAATTACTCAAGAATTAGAATCCATTTTTAGTTTATTCGTAAAGCTTGCGATTTTGTCTGATAATGTTTCCCAAAGAAGTAATATACGATTTGTAACAGAAGAGGTATAATAAAAGAGATATCAAATTCAATTTTATATTAAAAATAAACTTCTATAAAGTTACCATCGAAAATATAAATCGTATAATAAATTAACATTAAATTAATTTGATTGTAAAAGATGTACATTTTTTTCAAAAACACAACGGTGTAATATTGCTTACAAATAAGAAATAAATATTTTTGTAGTAAGGGTGTGGAAATCCTTTGACGGCTAAGCCTTGATCTGCGCATGTATATACGACTATAAATTGTAAGCAAAACAGAAAACATAATGGCTATGGGTGGATTGAAAAGGTGTATGGGAAGGGTGAGTTAGATTCGATAAACAAGTAACGTGAAACGTGAGAAATCAAATACTCAGTCAATAAACCGAACGGAGCGGGAAAATGTAGAAAATTGAGAGCTCACTCCACCATTATCCAGTGAGACGGGAAAGTTTGTCGTCAATGAAATGAAGAAAAAAACACGAACGAACAAATTGCAAAACATAAGTTCACACACAGTTACTTTGATTGCGACATTCTTCTGTATCTACAGAGATATTTATGAATTGTCACAGAGAGTTGAAGAAACTTAAGTTCATCTCGTCTCAAGAAATAAAATACAGTTTTCAATTCCGCAGAAGCAAAACAAATGAAATTGCAAATACTTTTATTTGAAGAATGAAAATGAAATTTTATTTGAAATTGGAATACATAATTTATATTTTATTTTTTAAACATAATAGCTATTTCGCTTAAAGGTGTTCATTAAGTCTTAAATTGACTTGACTTAATCTAATTATGATGAATTTCTCACTATCTTTAAAAAATATATGTTTCATCGCCATGACGTCATTTATTATATTACTAAAACCAATTCTAAAATCGAAATATCGAGTAAAACAAGGAACTATCAATGGAATGAAATAAAAATGAATTAATTAAACGAGGTTATAATAATTTTCTTTTTTTTAAACCAAATGCTAAATGTGTTAAATACCCACTAATTTTCTTTATACTTAAATATATTTTTTCATTTATTAAAGTAACGTTCATTGAATGATACATCAAAACATTATTTTTTTTTTCATATTTATACAAGTTCATCCCCAAATAGTAATTCTATTGTCAAGTTTGTATTTAAATTAAAATCATTTACTTCTTCTGAATTATATGCATTTATTTTGGCATGTTAAAATATTGATAGAAAATTTAAATACGATTACGAAAAAAAATAATAAATCTTGTAATTATTAACCCAAATAATTTTTGTTATCTCAGTTGAGTTAAAGCCGAGAGTTCATACAAATCCCGGTCTATGGTGAATAATTAATTATACCCGACTGATTTTGTTTGTCAGATAATTTATGAATCCGTTTTAAAGACTTCAATCCATTAATATCTCACACATTGCTGTCAAGTGAGAACATTTATCTGACGATAAGACTTTTAATATTATCTTGTTTATGAATGTCTAAAAGACTCAAAATAGGTTATAACATATTTATTATAGTTAGAGACGTACACTAAAAACATCAAAATAAAGTTGGTCTCTATTTTAAATAATATACATACAACTTAATAATTTTTTATGTCAGTTAGTTTTTTAATCGTCAGTATTTTGTAACAGTGTAAAGAGAAACTAACTAAGTGAGAGATAGACTTCTTATTAATTGAGTGGATTCTAAGTGAAATGTCTGCGTGCTTCCATCAACTGCAGAAAACGCTACATCTCGTGTTCACATCCCACGCCATAATAATTTAACGTACATCATTTATTAACTTTGATTTCTTCCTCGAGATAAAGTATATTCTATCAATAAACAGGTGTGTTGCTAACTATACTATGAATAATCTGAGTATTTATACTGCTTTATAATAATGATTAAAAATAAATTATCATTATTTATTACAATATTGAACATTGCTGATAAAAAAAACAACTACATGATAAAAAAAAGTGATTATGGACTCTTGTACTTTCGTTTGCATATGCTAAATTTTGTTTCAAACAACTTATTCGATAAACATTTAAAAAAAACTCTTGTTTCAATCACCTTTGAACACTCCCACAGCCATTATAAGAAATTTACTTCAAAACACTCGAATTATTACACGTAAAGTGTATTTGTTTTTTTTTATTCAGTGTGAGCCGAAGTTTTTTGATAAACTTTTATTTTATTTGGATTAAAATAAACGTATTAAAGAATACGTTGAATAATTTTTCGCATGAAATGTCTTTCAATTTAATATATATATTAATGTCATAAACAATGATTTGAGTGTTGTTCTGATGATGACCGATCAAATCTTTCAATACAATTCTTGTAGAACTTAATAAGCAAAGCAAATACAAATTCAAACTATAAACTTTCCGTGTACTTATTTTATATTTTTATAATTTTTCGAAACTAAATTATAAAAAGATGGAGATAAATTAAAACATGATATTTTATTATAAATTATATTTTACGTTGAATGTCCGTTCACTAAATAAAGCTTAAACAATAATGACAATTAGAGCTCCTTAACAGTAATTTTATTTTTATATTATGCTAAATAATGTCTTTAAACTTTTTGTCAGTCAATGGCATTAAAAAGAACCCATACTTTTTTTTTAAGCTCGTACTAAAATATTAATGTTACTGAACTGATAATAAAATGAATTCAAAAAAATTATTATTGATTTTTTATTTTTTACCATTGGGATTAAACTTTTATACACCTTTTTTGTAAAAATAACACTGTTAAATTATATTTCTTATCATTTGATAATGCTTGCCATGAGCGTAACCGGTCCTGATCTTGGTAAATAAAAGTGGGAATAAGTAAAAAGGAATATTGTGTTATTCTTAATATATTGCTTTTCCACCAAGTATTGACAGCGAACACCCTAAAAGTGGCCAAATCAGCATAAGCATTTTTCTTTCAATTACGTAACAGCATCCGATATGAAATGCTGTCGTTAATTTGTACATACCAACAAACTGGTATAAAAAAATCACTTTTATTTCTCAAAATCTATAGTTATCGCAACAAAAACAATCTATTTAATTTTAGTATCAAGTAAAAATACAAATGTTTTTCTCATTTAGCTGTTAACTTTTATTACATATGAGATATTTTATAGTTTCTTTGTAAATATAGAGGCTTGCGTACGCTCTAGTGTGAATTATTGCGTAAAACACAGTTAATCGTGTGAACCGATCAAAGGAAACGTGACTTTTTACGATTCTCTATTGAGACAAACAAGTATCGGACAATTTACCTTAGATGAGTATTGAAGCATACTTTGGAAGACAAACAAATTTTATATATAACTATCAAATAAAATATGAAATCGTATTTTACTAGACTTTTGAAAACTTTTTTAACGTGAATTTTTAGGTTATTTATGTTATTTTAATTGTAATTTAAAATAAGATTGAGTGACTGATTCAAAAGCACTACTAGTTTCACAACTTCTGTTAAATGCATTATTAGTAATTGCCAATAATATAAACAATGTGTGTTCGCTTAAAAAATATATTTTCTATAATTTAATATACCTAAGATTCTAAAAAAGTCGTAACTTTAAATAAACTAAATAATTGAATACCCTTTACTGATAACTCTAATTGGAAAACATAGTTCAACAAATATATGTCACAGATATTAAAATATTATATTAAGACTAGTTTCGCTCAGTTAGTAATAATATAATAATAATATATAAAGATGATATAGTACAAATATTTTGTTTTTCCACCTTACTTGTTTTGAGAGTTTTACACATTGTTTGCATTAAGCCATTGGTGAAATGAACATATGAATACAGGAAATAAAATTGGCACTTTGTACCAAAAAAGTGAGAAAAATTAAGTATGCAGAAATGTTGTATTTGATGCATATTATCTTTCTTTATGCAATATTTTAAAATGCACAATAATTTTACAGCATAGAGATGTTATACAGATGAACATTATGTTTATTATGTATGTAAACTCAATTTCGACATAAAATGCTCATTCATATCTCTGCACTAACCCATTGATAATATATGTTTGCTAAGGCTATTTGGCTAGTGGTCAACTTAGTTGTTTGTTTACAAATATAAAATATACAAATATTGTTTTATATACTGTTTTTTTCAATCGATTTAGTTATAAATTTCTATGATGTCTAAAACTTCCTTGCACCTATCCAATCGCAAACGGAGCTTAGCAATAGCAATTAGATAACTGCCAGTCCCGCCTTAGCTGTATCCTTATATTTTTAGTATGCCCAAAAAGACAGGGTGGATGACTGAGTTACTAACATTTCTCGTATACCAACTTCAATTGAGCATCGTTCTGAGTATATATTCAGCATACTGAAAGCAACATGGTAAGAAAAAAAAAGATTCATTCATATTATTTTTTTTAATCCATGTCCACTCCCAATTTTGAACATATAGCCTCCTAATGGAGGTGTCTTAACAGAAGTTTTCCACGAAAACTGTTTCTCTCTTTTCAAAGAGAGAAGTAGGGAAAGAAGGATAAGGTTAGGACAAGACTAATGGTTAGTTAATTGCTCTCGATACGCCCAGTTATTAAAGGATCGGAAGTGGAGTTTTTAGACATCACAATCACCTGTATCTTGGAACAGAAATCGATTAATTCTACTGGGACTCGAACCCGTGAGATCCGGCACACTAACCACTGCGCTATAGGACCCGACATAAATATGTAGTACCTAAAATATGAGTTTTATTTAATATGGTACTGTTTTGTAAATTGTTATATTAACCAGTTCATAATAAAAGTCGGTGTTCAACTGCTTGGAATCTTTTCGAATCTTTTGCCAGCAAAGTCAGCAGCCATGGGAGCATTTTCTATCAGTAGGCCAAGACCGTATTCAACGAGACACTAAACTCGCCACCTGATTATTGGGGATTTTCTTTTAAAACTCACGCCCCTAACTTGGACTTTTCAACTTTCTTTCATATTATGGAAATCAGTTCGTTACTTATGAAACCATTTTTACGACAATAATTTCAAGTGACGAAGAAAGTTCTCCAGAAGGCTTTCTACGTGATGGAATTATTTGGCCTAGTATTAAAGTTTTTTGCAACGAGCATATTTTTTTTACAGACTTTTTCATTACGCAAATGTGTTTATCATCATAATAATTTCGACCTCGCTCAATAGAAAATTTAAATTAACTTTGATTATTCCACGTATTGTGTAACTAACTGTGACACGTGTTTCGCCTCTTTCAGAGGCATCTTCAGACTTACTATCGCAAAGTTTGCTTAAGTAATGAAGCAAGATTGATTCTAACATTTTAAAATTATAAAATTACAAAATGGATTGGGTTTTTTTTCCTTTTAAGAGGAGCAAGGAGGGGGGTGTAGAATCGAAATAAAGCAAACAGATAATGATACTAATTTTACTAATGAGTTGTAAACAATCAGAATGGGATTTTTCCTTTTTAATGGAAGCAAAGAGGGGATTATAAAATGCAAACAAATTTAATCATACTACTAATGACGTTAAACATTACAAACTATTAAAACTAATGAGCTACAATCAATCAACTAGGTTTGTGATTACTCTATTAATTGGAAACAATTTTAGTAACGGGGAACCGCCTTTGCTATTAAGAATATTATTTAATAATATTTCTTTTTTGTTAAGAGTTTTATTAATTTCTAAAAATTCTAAGCTATTCATCTTTAAACCCTTTTTATTTACTCGGTGGAGTATTTCTAAATTACAAATCTGATTAAAATTATGATTATTTTCTATTAAATGATTGGCAAACTCAGAGAAATTGTTACTTTTTAGACATCTTATATGTTCTTTAATTCTAATATTAAAGTTTCTACCTGTCTGTCCAACATAAGACGCTTGACAGTCTCCACAAGAGAGTCGATAGATACCACTCTGTGACGATGAATCTACGCGATCTTTACTGTTCAATAAAATTTTACCTAAATTATTTACTGTATAAAACGCGGGTTCTATATTGTCTGGCAAAAATTTAACTATCTTTGACGAGATGTCTCCTAAATAAATAATTCTACGCCAGTTTTTAATATTATCGTTTGCTTTCTTCTCTCCTGAAAAAATATTATTTACTATGAGTTGTTTAACTTGCTTACGTTTAAGTAAGTTAACTACTACGTCTGTGTTGTAACCATTATTTACAGCTATCTGTTTAATAATGTTTAACTCTAATTCAAAGTTGACTTTAGTGAGAGGGATGTTAACTAATCTATTAATCATTGCATGGAATGATGAGAGTTTTTGCGACCACGGGTGAATTGATTGATGGTGAATGACGACATCTGTATAAGTAGGCTTTCTGTAAATGGCAAATTCTAATCTGTTGCTATTATTTTTCTTTATTGTTATGTCAAGAAAATTTAAGGTTTTTTGTTGCTCGATTTCTAGTGTGAATTTAATATTTGTATGCAATGAATTTAAATGACGTAAAAAGGTATCTAACTGTCTATCTGTTCCTGTCCAAATGCAAAAGATATCGTCTACATAACGATACCAAGTTTTTACATTTTTAAGTAACGTGTGATTTGACTTAAAGAGATTATTCTCAAAATAATCCATAAAAATATCCGCGAGCAAAGGTGAAATAGGACCACCCATAGGTAATCCTACCGATTGTTTGTAAAAATTTTTATTAAACAAAAAATAGTTTTGTTCAATACAAATATTAAAAAGTCTAAGCATTTCTTTAACGACGTTGCTATTAATATCCGAAAAAGTTAAAATTTCGCTGACTATATTTTTGCACTCTTCCGTTGGTACGTTAGTAAATAAATTTGTTACGTCGAATGATACTAATTTACAATTACTAGTTAATTGTATGTCTTTGATTTTTTCTGTGAAGTCTATGCTATTCTTAACTGTATACTTCGGTTTAAACACGTTGTAAGAATTAAAAACGTCATTTAATTCACGGGCGATTTTGTAAGATGGAGAACTACAAAAAGATACCACGGGACGAATCGGTATCAAGGGTTTGTGTAATTTGGGTAAGCCAAATAATCTCGGAGCTTGTGGGTTTAAATTAATAACTTTATTTTTATTTAAGTAGAAAATGATAGGGCAGTTTTTGACACACGTCGCTCGATTGGTTTTGTTTACTATTTTTTTACTGTATCAATAGAATAATGATTAATTTCTAGAAAAAGTACTATTTATTACCAGTCATCATTAAATTAAACGATTTTTTTACGTAATCATGTGCATTTTTAACTGATGAAAATATAAATCGGTATGGGTTTATTTATAAAAAATAGCTATTCGGGGTCAAGAAAAATTGGCTTAAATTATTTTTACCAATTCTTTGTTATAATTTGTTGTTTACAAGTCCATGTTCGCACCCAATGTGGAGCATATGGCCCAGGAGTGTAGAACCTTTTCATTTGTGAAGGCCACATTCATTTATCTGATTCAACATATGGCCGCAGTAAAGAAAACGTTAACACACCCCCATTTTTTTCGACTATCGAACCTATAATGGGTTGATAACGATCTTCTTCCAAACGCTTACATATATACTTTCGATGGTTTCGGCGGTAACTTTGTGGAAATTCATTTTAATAGAAAATTTAAATTAACTTTGATTATTCCACGTATTCCACGAGGCGAAACACGTGTCACAGTTAGTAACACAATACGTGGAATAATCAAAGTTAATTTAAATTTTCTATTAGCTTACATATATTTTTTTGATCGTGTGAATATTTTGGTAAAGTCAAAAGGTTGCATCAGAGAAGCCAAAAGGTCGCAGGTTTCCCTCCACTGATGTGGTATCTTAATGAAAGTATGTCAACAAACGTTTTTTTCTGCGAGAACAGTTTGTTACTCAATCGCTCAACTATTTTCTTAAGTTCAAAAAGTAATAGAGTAGTCTTTACAGAAAAATCTATTGAAAAAAAGCTATTTGAATTAGAACTCAAACCCGTAAGATTCTTCACAAAAGTTAACAACGTTGACCACAGCGCCATGTCACCGTCAAATACTATATCTTGTTATAACTCGAACTTAATTGTGTGTGAATTACCCAGTATCGATTGATAGTTGATATTGTTCGTAATGAGCGAAGCTGGTTCTTATCGTTAATAAATACTGTAGAATTACATCAAATAACTTTATGTAATATTTTAATGATTAAAATTGTTTCGTCGTTTGTTCGACTAGACATGTAATTTGTATTAAATATTTAGAAGCTATTTTGTCACCATACTATCATCAGAACTATTTCCCAAAAAGGTTTTTAACTGTATTTTTTTTGGGCTCGTATTTTTCCGGTCAGAAATTATACTAAATGGTGATAATATATCGGTCAGTTTAAATAGTCATAATTTAAATGAAATTAAAAAAGACCTTACCTGACCTAACCTAACCAAAAAAGTAATAAAATATTCTGACCGTATAATGTTTTTATTCTGACCAAAAATTGATTTAAATTCTTATGTTTTAACGTGTTTCATCTTATTACAATAGAACTCGGTCAATTAAATGCAAATTCAATTTAATATTAAAGAATATAGGTTGGTTGCTTAGAATATTTAAAAAAAATGCTCAAGACAAATTTGCAGAAAAACAAAGAGCTTCGGACTGACGTCCCACTTAAAGACTAAATGTACACACGTTTTCTTTTATTCGAAAGGTGTAATATGATATAAAATGAAAATTAGCGTGACTTTGCTCTATAAAAACGAGCATAGTGTATATTAAGTACCTTTTCAAATGTGTATTTCGACAGCTTTTTTGATTTAGGCTCATAAAATACTACAGCTTTCGTACATAATAATATTAGGCCATAAAAACAAAAACATCGTAAAATCTACTATGTACTTAGAATGGCTTATTAATTTTAAAAAAATACGTGCTAAAATTGAAAGGCGAAAAATATCTGTACGATTCTAAAAACATTGTAAGTATCATGCGTAAGGATTCTTAATTAGGAGAATTTGTTTTGCATTGGGAAGGGTAACTATATTATATTTTTCGATGTTTCGATGGTTTCGGCGGTAACTTTGTGGAAGTTCATTTTAACAGAAAATTTAAATTAACTTTAATTATTCCACGTATTGTGTTACTAACTGTGACACGTGTTTCGCCTCTTTCAGAGGCATCTTTAGACTTACTATCGCAAAAGTTGCTTTATTAATTTAATTTAAATTTTCTATTAATGGAGTTTATCTCAAAAGAAGTGTTTCTACGAGAACTGCTTGTAACACAACTGCTCAACCTCTATTTTTTTCAAAGATAGTAGGAATATAAGGGTAGAGCTAGGGCAGGACTAGTGGGTTAGCTAATCGCTCTCGATAAGCCTCGTTCATAGGATAGGATGGGTGGGTGAGGGGAATTCAAGACAACACATACATCCATGCTTTCGAACAGAAATTCATAAATCAATTTATTAAACTGTCCGTACTGGGATTCGAGCTCGTGACCTCCGTTGCCGAAGCCAACGACGTTCACCACTCGACCAAGCAGGTGGCACATACAATATTACTAAAACTTTTCTTAAACTAATTAATCGCTTTAAAAGAGAAAATAGTTTTGAAGGCCATCTATCACGGTTGGTCGCTTATTTTATTTATTTGTATATTCTCTGAAACAATTATAAATATAAACTTCAATCATTTCTTTCATTTGGGAGATTTTTTTGGTGAATTTTGGAACAATCTTACTAAATGACACGACGGAATGTCTTATTGGTTGAATACAGATAAATTTTGTAGAAACTCATTATAATAGCGTAAAAAATAGTAAAATCTCTAATTCTAATATACTCATGATATATGAGGACATCGAGAGGTGAAATGAGCCAACTAGTAAAATGTTAAACATTTTTCTTGGAACTTTAAATACAATCACGTCTTTATTTGGTATTTTGGTGGATTGGATATTTTTATTTTACAGAGATAACCAATATTGCAATGTGTATTAACTGAGGCTACTTCACTTTTTAAAAACGTGTAGAATATGACGCATTCAACTTATTTTTTCTAAAATACCACTTGGCTCACTTCACCTTTTATGGGCACATATATTACATACTTTTTTCGGCATCGCAATGTAAAAATTTGAATTGCCCTACGAAAATATAATTTGAGGAAAAGGTACATTTCTTTTAAGGCCGTTATACGATAAATTGTTTGGATATGGACGGCCGTCCTATTTAAATGTATATTGCTATAGCGTCTGATATAAATTGGAATATTAAAAAAAACATCAATCCGTATCTACAGTTGCTGTGGATCGGTTAAAAAGTTCCGTACGATACCGTAATTAAAGCTTTAAATGCCATACGACGCGTATTTGACAAATGTTTCAATTGGGTATTGTATACAATGAAGGATTTGGTTTGATATAAGTATTTTATACAATCAACTATTTTGTATACAGTTTTAAAATAACACATACAACATATCTTTGTACTTTATTTCACCTTTTTTAAAAATAAAATGGAATAAATTACATAGGATTACTATGTTTTTATTAATATAATGCCTTTCCACCAAGTATTAACAGTGAACATCCTTAAAGTGAATAATATTTTGCGTAATTTACTTATTGGATCTTCATTATAACTTCTTTTTTCACGATTTTTTATACCAAAATGTTTTTCTAATTTTAAATTTCACTAGTTACCAATCTTAATTTTTTCCTGAATTCTATTAATTATTTTACATGGTTGCTATGGAACGTATCTACCGCGTAAAAAAGAGTTAAGTGTAATTACATGTTATTGAATAAATAGCACGATAAGTTTATGTTGTATCGACGTATTTTAAATCCATCAATAAACTTTGATCCAAAACTGTAGGTTTCAAAAATGTTTTTTATCCTTTTTGATTTGCATATTTTTTTGTACTAGAGTCTGAATTATAGCAGTGTCAAATATATCATCATTAATAATTCTAAGCACCGTTTGTCCTATCACGTCGTCTTCAATCAAGTAAAAACAATCTACACGTAAAAAAAACCACTTGTAACATTTGGTAAGGAGCTGTATTTTGGAAGAATAAATAAAAATAAGCGAATGTTAGTCTTAGCATTTTGTATTTGTGATGATATTCTAGGGTTGCTTTGTCAAAACACTTAATAAAACATTAAATGATCACCTCCGATAATTTTCATTGCCTTCCAAAAATAATACTTTTATTATTGACGTGTTTATCGGTGTCAAGTTTGGTTAAAATGTATTTTCTACCACCCGGATACCAGTTTGTTTTTTAATTGTGTTTATTGAAGTGCATGTTTTCTTTTTCTGTCTATTTGGCGTTGAGGTTTGCTGACGATTGTCAATGGTACGACACACGCGCCACCTACAGTAAGTAAATTGTACTATAACCTTCGCGCAAGTGCAAGCATACGTTGTCAAAATGAACTGTATGACAGACATACAAACATTGATTTTTATTTACTGTAAGGTAATTTTACTGTGCCTATAATCTTGCCGGAAGTGCAAGCCAAAGTTTTATTGGAATCGGATGATCAGTGTGGCGACGCATAAAGTACAAACACACAAACATTCATTTATTAAATTACGTCCTACTGAATCGATAAAATAACTATGTTTGTCTTAGTATTCATGTTTTAATGTACAGCTGCACCGGAAGTAGTTTTCAACGTTTGTTATGGCTTAACCACATTTTAAATTTGTTACATACACAACATAAAATAGTTTGTATTGATCCATCTACTTAGAAAACTAAATAAAACGAGAAGAAAGTCCCGGATCAAATGACTAAAAATGAATTAATACAAAACTTTAAAATGAGAAAAAAAATCGTTCTTAACATGTTTATTGTATAAATACAATAACGTTAAATTGAAATGTTCAATGAATTCTACTTCTGCCATTGTATGAGCTATCATTGTCGCCTGAAGCTGTATCGAGTCAAACAGAATCACAGAATAACAAGTTTATCGTCGAATCAAACATGGGCACATTTTTTCACTCTAACAACATTGCGAAAATCCGGTTTTCCTTATAAGTGCAGTTTTAAGAATTTCAAATGCATAATCCATCATACGTGTAAAACATTTTCATTATCTTGATCGGCGTAAATGTTGGCAATATCAAATATTGACACGAGTTGAGTTATAAAAATCAATGTAGAAAAAATGTACCTACAAATTTATTAAAAAATATCGATAGTATGAAAACATCTATCACCGAACAGACTTTTTTATCTGCGTACTTCTGAAAACTAGTCAAATATATAGATATATTTTATCGTATGTATTCATAGAGTATAAAAAGACAAGAATATTTTTTTAATCTTTACTTTAAATCATATTTCAGAGCTAAATCTAAAAATGGCATATTTCAAACGATAAAACCTTATATAAAATAAATAATCAGTTAATTTATAATGCTTATATAATAATTTATCGATTTGGCATTTACTTGGTAGAACTCCATTATTATAGGGTAAAAATATCAACGTAGAACTGTAGAACTAAATACTGTAGAACTAAACTGTAGAACTTAATACGTTGATATTTTTACCCTACTTATATAATAAGAGTAAAACAGTTTTATTTTTTAATTAAATGTCATTATGTTTTCACCAATAATTGACATTTAATGTGTATCTCATAATTATTATCATCTATCATTGTATTGTATTCAACAATTTATCAAACAATCAAAAAAAAACTTGACTAGATATATGTAACAAATGTTAGAAAAAATATGTATACGTTTTAAAATGTAATTTTAGTAGCGCTTTAGTTGAGCTCAAAGATTTACAAATCTGATGCCGCTTAAAGTACAAAAAGGATTTTACTTGTAATGGGTTTTTTATTGGGATACCAAATCATGATCTAATCAGTATTGAATTAATTGCAACCCTTATTTGAAGGCCGCAATACTTTACGACATTTTATCAGCAGGCAATTTATCTGGGATGTTTTCACCCATCGACTGTCACTAGTCGCTAGTTGCTACGTATAGCGCCCTACGTAGACTTTTCTGGAACGTAACTACAATTTTTCATCCGTTAGACAAGCGACAAAGACACGCTCGAATGATTGGAAGTGAGGGGCGACAAAAAACGGCGAAAGCTTTAGTTTCCCATAAAACCTGCTCAGAAAGCGCATCACGTTTAAGTTACAGGAGCTTTTCACACCGAATGGACGTCCACCAGCACCATGAAAAAGCTCCTTGTACGAGCTTCTGATCTTTTGGCGAGTTTTAGTTCAGTGTGTGATACGAATATTTAATTTAAAAAAATAGTTGGTTTAGATAAATTACAATTAACTGTAAACAAAAATATTTTAAAAAATTATTATGATTTATTTTTACCATACACTGCATACTCAACCACCATACGGTACACTCAAGATTCTTTGCTTCCCGCCAGTCTTATTTCATGTTACCAGGTCATCACAGCGTTCAGTAACTACGCTGAGTATATCCTATAGATTATCATCAGTAGCCATCTACGGCAACGGGATCCATCCAGTTGGTAGGAGGGAAAAGTAGGATGCAAAGCGTTGAATGGTATAGATATAATAAAATATACTGTAGGTAGACAAAATCTTAGAGGAAGCTTGTGTTGGCCATATGCTCCGAGAAGGGAGCGAATATGATCAAAACATTTACTTTAATGACAATTGGTGATAATGGACCAATAAAAAAAGCCGCATTAGTACAATATATGAATATTATTAAACTACCGGAGAACAAAAATACGTCACAATCCAGAGTTTATTATTATGAACTAATTGCCGGGCTTTTAGCTAATTGGTCATCGTTCATCATTCGAAAACATTTTTAATCATTTATGATATTCTTTAGCCACCTGTGTGGTCGAGTGGTCAACGGTGTTGGCTTTGGCTACAGAGGGCCCGGGTTCAAATCCCGGTACGGACAGTTTTATAAATTGATTTTTCAATCAATTTATGAATTTCTGTTCAAAGGCATGGATATATGTGATGTCTGGAATTCCCCCCTTTCACCCATCCTATCCTATGAACGGGGCGTATCGAGAGCGATTAGCTTACCACTAATCCTGTCCTAGCCCTATCCTTCTATCCCTACTCTCTTTGCAAAAAGAGTAACAAACAGTTCTCGTAGAAAACACTTCTGTTGAGATAAACTCCATTAGGAGTCCATATGCTCCACTTTGGGAGCAGACATGGTTTAAAAAAAAAAAAAAATGATATTCTTCAAAAAATGGTTGCCTGTGATATTAAAAAAATTCTTACCACTTTTCTGATTCCTAAATAGGATGAAACTTGAGTGATAAGATAAGCACTAGTATTCTATCTTTATTATAGAGTACTTGAGCAATAAGCAATTTTCTTTAAAAAAAAGAATTCAAACGCTTCATTATGATAGCGTACACGCTTTAAAAATTGATATTGCAATCCATGTGGCATTGCCACTACCATGTCGGTATTTTGTAATTTGTGGTAAATGTATCACGTTCCGAAACCAACAATGGTTGTTTTTTTCTGTAGCTGACGAAGAAATCCATATAATTTGAAGTAAACCCTCATAATATTAACATGATGAAGAGCTCGATTCAAATTTCATTCATGGCTTCCAGAACCTTCAGCGGAGCATTTGGACCAGCCGTAGTATTCACTTTTTTTTTCAAATAATATTGACTTTTTTATAATTGAATTGCTTAATTTCATTTAATATTTCCGCAGAGAATTCTTATCGCCTATTTGTTATGTTGATATCACAACGAAGACAGTATCTTTCCAAATATATATGTACATATTTATATTTTTAAATATATGCATATATGTATGTAACGAACAGTAAAATACTGAGCTTTGAGAGATTTTGCTTGTGATCTTGGTGCTTAATCCTGTAAGCTATTTTATAAAAACAAGTCGCTAAGCTACGAAATTTTCAAAATAAATAAAGGTATAATATAAGATTTCGACTGAAGGTGGTTGGTGGAATTTCAATATTAAATTTGATTCGTTCAAACTATGTACATTCTCACAGATTTTGTCATTAACGACCCGGGTTTCGCCTTTTGGCATCTTCAGGCGTTCAAGTGCACGGATGAACTTGAACTGACAATGTTCAATGACAACTTGTGTCAGTTCAAGTTCATCCGTGCAACTTGAACGCCTGAAGATGCCGAAAGGCGAATCCCGGGTCGTTAGTGACCAAATCTGTGAGAATGTACATAGTTTGAATGATTCAAAAGAAATAAAGGTACTTATGTTTTTGTGATCAATGTTTTTATCGAATGAAGGTGCTTGGTGGCATTTAAATATTAAATTTGAATCGTTCAAATTATGTGCTTTCACACAAGTTTTGTCACTAACAACCCAGGTTTCGCCTTTCAGCATCTTCAGGCGTACAGCAAGATTGACTGAACTCTATAGTAAATTAGTGTTAAAGTTTTGTCTTATTAGTCAAAATTTATGACATTTATTTCTTATACATATAAACACGATAAATTTATTTACTGACCGTCAGTTCAAGTTCATCCGTACACTTGAACGCCTGAAGATGCCGAAAGGCGAATCCCGGGTCATTAATGACAAATCGTGTGTGAATGTACATAGTTTGAACGATTCAAAGCTTTCTTGTGACACAGAGCAAGTAATGGTAACTATAATTGAGTCAAAAGCAGAACTGTTCCATACGTGATGTACGGAACAGTTCTGCTTTTGATACCAGATGACTCAATTACAAAAGAAACTTTCTTTACCTCTCTTGGTTAGTTTTGTTTTAAAATATGTTAAGTATTAACATGTTTAAAGGCTTTTATCATCGTATACCAGATGATCATAAACGCCTTAACTTTTCGCGCACATACATTTTAAGCATCGTTCTACTCTTACACGTTTTAAAGGTGGATTACGAGTGACGTCAACTTTTAAAGTGTTATTCTAACGAACTCGTTTACGCTAAACTTTACACGATCTCTTTCCGCTCATGTGAACACAAATCTTAGCTTCGAGAATCGAGTAAGCGATACGTCATCCGAGAAAAAGCTTTTACGAAAACAACTGATGTATTTGTAAATAATTGCGACTTTTAAGTATTTACTTGTAAATGTTTTTTAGTGTGACAAAAAATAAATCAAATATCAGTTTTAAATTGCTTTTAGCAAAGAAAAGGATAGTTTAAATTTAATTTGAAATATTTTGTTGTGTTTTCGTCAGCCACCAGAGTTTTAAAATTACAAACATTTTGATTCGCTGAATAAAGTAATGTTTTTCATTTCGATTTATACTTGTCAAATCGGGGATGATTTACAAATAGATATAACAGTTGTTTCACACAAACGATTTTAACAGGTTAACACGTTTAATTTATTCATTTGAATTTTTATTAAAATAGCTTAGTTGTTTTATAAAATTAAAATCAAACTGGCAATCATCAAATATTATTTGTTAAAATGATTAGTCAAATGTTAATAATGTTCATGTTAATAATTTCATCAAAATAGCGCAGTAAATCTAAATAATTTATCGGTTTACTTTTTTTAGTTTGATTTTTCATAATCACTGACTTCTTGGTTGTATAAATGCAAATGAATAAAAAGATTACGTACGAAAAAATATCAGTATCTTTTTTTTCCTTTTACATCACTTAATGATGAGGGAATTTTAATCAGCTTATTTCTGACAAAGCAACTTTTATATGACTTTATAAAATATCATAACTCCGATTTTAACTTACTTATATTTAATGTTGGAATTAGTCCTGGAGTAAATGGCGTCGATGTATAAACTGCAGTAATATTTCAAAATGACACCATCACGACTCTCCTTCCGGATGTGACGTCACGAAGGCTTTCACGGGATCAGTTAGGGGTGAAACAAGGGGAAAGGCGTCACACAAACGCAGTCAACTGACAATCGCACACATACATCGCCGTATATAGGTTGCAGATGTGAAAACTGGCTCAGAGCTTTAACATTTGGCGCAATTTTAATTACAAAAAAGCTTTGTTGACGTAAAATGCGAAGGAGCCGTAGAAAGTTGATTACCACAAAAAAGATCTTTCTTTTTATATCTTAAGAAATTAAGATTGATTACGTATATTTGTTAAATGTGAATTTATTCAGTCTGATTGAGTTAAATTTTTCAAATATTTTATGAGCTTGCTTAAAATTATTTTTTATAAATGAGTATTCTCTTGTATTTTAAATTTGATGTTATTTTCCTTTTTATAATTATTTTTTTAAAATTATATTGCTTTACTTTGAGCGCATCGATTCGTAAAATATCATGTTTGTTATTATTCTTCCAAGTTTCTTAAAACAGCAAAAATGGTGACCTTATATTAAAAAGATATATTCCACTCTATTACAAAAGACTAGTTTTCAAAACGTTAATGCTCTTTGATGTCCCGATATCCTAATAAAAGCTTTATACGAAAAAATCGTATTACTCTGATCTTGATTTTTCTTTTTCAAAGGCAGTAGATCTATAAAAATAAGGCGAGGATAGGACTATTAGTTAACTTATTGTTTTTTTTCTACAGCCCGTTTGTTTTCAGGGTAGGATAGATGGGAAGTAATTATATCACAGACATATATGCTATCGGACAAAAAGTCCATAAATCGTTTGAAAAACAGTTTTCTTTATCTGTCTGTACTGGGATTTGAACCAACGAGCACTGTTACCAACGCTAACAATGTTGACCATTCGATCAACAATTCGGCAATTTTTTATTTACTTTATTCACAATGATATTTTTTGTGGTTAAAAATCCCTATTAGGAAACGAAAATAAATAGCCTCTTTCACTTAGTGATAAAGGCTTGACAAAATTCGGAGGCTGGTCAGTGAGTAAGAAGAACGAAAGAAGTCAGTAGCGTTCAATAATTGACTACATGAAAAACAATATAAGTAGACAAATGATAGTTCCAGACTGTAAATATTTCAACGCAAAAATATGCTTTTGGAATAAATTTAATACTAAATACATAATATTTCATTACATAAAGTCAAAGAATAAATAAAATATAAAGCTTAACAATTTATTTTTTATGTAAGCTATTTTCAAAAATATTATACTTTAGTCATGATTTAAATGAAAAATAGTAGAAGTCTTTTGCATCCCAGATTCCATCTCCCCTTTTAATTTTGAGAGTTATTGTTTTGACTTAATAATATAATCTGATCCAAAAAATCGGGACGTATCTTTACATTTATGTTCATTTGATAAATGTATCTAAAGGAATAATCTTACTATGGTTTAGTTAAAGAATGTGTTGGATGACTTTTTAGACAGAAAAAAATGAAGCTTTCTTAAATTTAATTTATTTAAATGTCTTTAATAATTTAATAGATGCATGCGGCGAATGCTAGGAGTGCGGTGGTCTGACTTTGTCTGGAACACGGAGGTTAGAGAGCGGACTAACAAGCCTCTCATTAAGTCAATAATAAAGAAGCGGCGATGGAACTGGCTTGGATGCCCTAAGAGAGTCTGAACCCTGCCTGTCTCTACTACCAACCAGATGGATCTTGGCGTCGTGAAAAGCCAGTTATAACTATCCACATAATGTACTCAGTGGAGCTGCGGGACGCTGGGATGACGTTAGAGGAAGCAAAAATACTGGCGGGGGATCGATAATTTTGGAGGAACTTTCTGTTTAGAAAGCGGATATGGAAAATAGTAATAATTTAATACCCTTTCAGACTTGACTTTTTATCTTTGGATGAAAAAAATATATATTATTGAATTCTGTAAGACAAAAAGGATGAGAAAAATATATTTTTTTTATTTTTCAGATCACTTTTTTGGAAAATACAACAAGTACATTGCAATGTACAAATGGTCTGGAGTAATTTGAAATATTTTTATTTTACCAAAAAACTTAAGCAGTTTATTAAAATTTTAAGATGACAAATAAATAGTAATAATAAATAAAACAAAGTATACATTACAAAAAAATATTTTAAAATACTCTAGTAGAATGAAAATTAGTAAAACAGTTTTTTTTTTTGTAAAACATAAATGGATTTAATATTTTCCACAATAAACATGTGAACGCCAATTACAAACAGGATATTTACATCGCGTAGCCTCTTTTTTAATCATTAAAGTACGCCATATGATCCACACGATCGTATTGGATGTCATCCGCTCGACGTTTTTGTCCACGTCGAACAGATTTTCTATTTAAAAGGCCTAAAAAATGTATATATATAAAAAAATAATTGAAAGAAACAAACATATTAATAATTTTCTTGAAATTTCTTTTGGAAATCATTTACATTACAATATAACAACTAACTGTTTGACGACAAAAAATCTACAAACTTACATATGACTATTTTACAGACCCCATGTGCATTGTGATGTACACAAACTTCAACATCAAATAACGGTATAAAAATTCACAACTTACACTGAAATATTGAGTTCAATCAATAAAAGAAGTCTTTTCGACTAATAATATAACACAACAATGTAATATATTTGATATTTTCATAATAAAACAATAAAAATAAATGTAACAGATTTGGCTCAGCGTGTACGGGTCGCGACATCGTGGACAAATTATCATGTAACAAAAATCACGTACGCTATATGGCAAGAATGGCAGCAGCAGATGAATAAATAATGTATACACTACGATGTGCAAAAGGTCCCAGTGATAATAAAACAAAAAATAGCTTTCAAAACCAACGTTCAAATTATTGTGCATTGCAATGTACTATGGGTCTGTAAGGGTTTTAACATACAATTTATTGTTTTTCAGTGTGAATAAGTTGAATTTTTTAAGTGTGTACAAGCTGTGGAATTGCATTTCATATGGTGCTATTGAATTTTTTTAGCAGTGGCGTTTAGCCATGATTTTTTTGCTTCTTTCAAAGGACGTTACTGTTCATGATTGTTGTATAGTTCTATTTTTCGGTTACGGTGAAATGGAAGTTAACAAGATATCCTGCGGCAATATCTACAGTTTTATTAAAAATCAATACAAGGCCGTGAAGCTGACCATTAAAAAAAGAAACAAAAATTTACTGCTATCGAATTATTCTTTCGGACCCAAACTCGGTGCCAAAAAAACTCCGCAAGCTAGTTCCGAAAATAATAACGGTAATTCAATGCTTTCTTTTATTATCGTTTGATAAATTTTATTTCAATTCTTTTTCTTTATCAATCATTTTCAAAGAAATAATTAAGCTCTATCAGATTTTTAGAAAGTTCACGATAAAGGGTGGATCAGTACTTTGTATGAGTACTAAATATTTAAGTAAAGAAAAAGACAGCTTATTCAAAGGTGCATGTTTATAACAATGAAGCATTAACACTGATTTTAAATCAAATATGTTTTATAACATTTTTCTTTGAAATGTCTAGTTTGGATACATGTGAATGTGCCAATTGGTGAATTGTATAAAACATGAAAAAAAATATATTGAGTTGCGATTTTTTATTGTTTTTAGCGATTTTAATAGATACAAAAACAACTGTTTTTTTAATGGTTTTTCTGATAATAGAATGTAGCACTATGATTTAAGATTTTGACTGAAGGCGCTTGGTGGAAATTCAATATTACATTTGAATCCTTGAAATTATGTACATTTACACAAGTTTTTGTACACAAGCACTTAAACGCATGAGGATGTTGAAAGACGAAATCCGGTTATAATCTCAGTTATTCGCAATATGCGCCATAATTATTAAACGAACTTAATATGCATACATTCTGTAAAAATACGCAATATAACTTAAAATAATTAATATCGATAGCTGAAAAAAGTATCTACCTACTTCAGACTGCAAAAGTACCTAAGAGAACACTAAGTAATTTTTATATTATTTTAAAGTATGCCCGAAGTTAATACCAGAGCATCAATTGTTTCGCCATTTAATCTACGGCTTCATTGTGCAAAGAACCAATAAAATATATTTTTATATTTATCATATCCGGCGACAAGTGCTTTTGTAGAAAGATCATTTTTTAGAGTGAAAATAATAAGAACATTCAAAAGAAATAGTCAAAGTGAGAATTTATTTTAAACTCTTGCAATAATATTGGTCGAAAAAACTTTTATACAATATTATATGCGGTTTTCGATGAGTTCAGTCGCATGAAGTCGGCTTGCTAGAAAGAAACATACTGTTCATATAGAAAGCTAACCGAAATATGTTTTAGTTGACATGTGTTTTATTACATACTTGATATTAATAGAACAAAAGAAACATAAAATCACAAAAAAACACTGCGCTTGATATCTGATAACATTCATTAAGAAGGTGTAGAAAACAAAGGTACCGAAAAATTATTAGTGTTGTAAAATGCATTCAAATAAATGCGATAAGGAAATTTGATATCTGAGGCATCCAATACGTTTTTGTATGCGGTAAGTCTTATTTTATTGCAAAGAATGTAAACTACCGCTCGGCTTGAAAACCAACACGTTTGTTTGATAAGAAAATCAATCCCGAAGTTTCGGGATCATGTCTTCTAATCCCGGGATTGAAATGTTTCGAAAACTGTACGGGATCTCGGATCCCGGGATTGGATTCCCTAATTATAATTCAAAACGTCTTTTTATTAGAATTCGACCGAGAAGTATTACACAAAAAAATATCTCATCTATTTGATTCCCCCGTAGGACACTCGTATAAAAATGTAATCGATATGTCGGCCTGATATGGCTTTGCGTTTATCGAACAATAAATACGGTGGTTTATCTCTGGAGTATAATTCATTCTGAAATAAACAAACTTCCCGCAGAAAAATGTTACTGAAATATAAACAGTTAATCAATGATAGAATGTTGTAGTTTGTATGATATGGCTTATAACAGTTTATTCAGTGTTATTTTATAGAAGTAGTTTGTGAATTACTTTATAACTTTTATCAAATAATAAATATGTATTTTGTTATAAAGACTTTTATCGGGTTTGATTTGAAATCAGTTTATGTCGTATATTTTAAAGATATTTTTGATTGAGTAAAAATATGCTATATAATTATTATTTTTTTATGTTTGTAATGGATTCAGCGGTCACTTTGTAGAATTCTCCACATGTAAAGTAACAAAGTTATCAATTTATATTAGCATTTTTTTTAACCATACCCAATGTTGAGCATATGGCTTCCTAATGGAGATATCTCAACAGATTTTTTCTACGAGAACTGTTTTTTATTCGTCACTTGACCTCTCTTTTTGAAAGAAAGAAGTAGGGAAAAGAATAAAACTAGAAGAAGAATAGTGGTTAACTTATCACTCTCGCTACGCCCAATTATTGAAGGATCGGGAGGGTGGTAAAGAAGTTTTGGACATCACAAACACCCATGCCTTCGAACATAAATCGATTGAAAAAATGCTGTTCGTACAGGGACTCGAACCCGTAGGATCCGGCACGGAAGCCAACAACGCTAACCGCAGCGCCATAAGGCCCAAAAATACATATTTTTAGCGGAATCAAAAAATACAAAGCTTAATCAACGCTAATATTGCTTTTATTCAATATATTTTATCTTTTGTGTTCATTAAATAACAACAATTATTTATATAAAAAAATAGTTCTACAAATATTATTTTAGATAATATGGTTTATTATTAATTATTGGTTAAATAATCGTCTTATGCAAGACGCTATTGTAAATAAATAATAAATTGAAACATTTTTATATTCTTGAAAAGTATCTTTTGACTTCCTGCGTAATAACTAAACATTTAAGAAAGTAAAATTCGGTTTCGTAAAATCAGATTCTTTTATACTGTAATCGAATTTCGAAATAACAATAGTAAAAATTGATAGCTTTTTACCAAAAATGATTGTTTTCACAATTCGATCAGTCTAGAGATGCCTAACAATGTACCAAATCACGTGTCATACAAAGTAACACAAAAGTTGCATTTTTTAAAATAATTATTTTTATTTAGAATATTATTCGTATTCAACAGTGGCATTTGAGTCTTGAAATAATTATTTTTGAAACTGTGTTAACACAGACGTCATATTTTTCTAAAAAAAAAACCATTGAAAGAAATATTTTTTAATTGAATCATGAAAATAGAGAATATAAATATGTACAATACCCAATAACTTTAATGCAACTGAAAATCTATAGTATTACACAATATCTGTCTCTGGTCTAGTGACAATAATTCTAGCGATCAGATGGGTCTCAGTTTAAGTTCAGGCAAGTTCAATTTCAAAACAATCTTATGACTATTTTGCTGTTTTTTCTCTCTAAGCGTATCTTATATGAAATAAGTGAGAAAAATTTACTGGTATCTAAACATTTAAGATTTATTTGCATGAAATTAATTGTATAATGATTTTTTCAGAGACTATTGATGACATCAATAAAGTTGTATACGCTAGTTGTAAAAAAATAATTATTATTTTTCATGAATTCCGTGGTTATGTTGTAGAATTTTTAAAAATGGTCGAATTTAATCCCAAAATAAATGAACACCTACGTTATTAATATTATTTACCATGAGTTTTGATATTTCATATAAAATACCGCCATTCAAAATATTTATAATCATAAACGGGTGATTTTCATCAAAAACTTACAGTTTCAAATAATATAAATAAATTCTAATAAAATATAATATAAATAATTTCTAATAAAACATGTAATAGTTTCAATGTACTTACTTATACTCTTCAAATTCGGCTGTGGTTACTTTTCAATGGCAAAACACCGGTATTTCTGTATTAAAAAAACACCAAAAATACTGGAATACCGGTTCCAGTGATACTGGCTCTCCAATGTATTGAGTGTATATTTTACAAATCAATACACTTATTATACTTGAACCTACCCAATTCGGATTGAATTATTTATAATATCGCATTATAAAATAAAGAACTTTGATATTAAAAGTGTACAATAGACAAGAAGTTCAACTATTTCATTATGACAAATAATTACTGCCAATCTAGGTAGATATAATGCATAAATGTTGGCCGTAACGTACTTTGGAGGCACAATTCAATCAATCAAGCTTAGAGAGCTGAGTAGATGGATTAAACGACTCTGAATATTTATTAATCGAAGCTTAATGATCTCCAATGAATATAATATGTAAAGGCTATTTACTAATGTCTGTATGTTCTATCTGTGTTTTAAAATCTTAACTGTTCCAATATTCATTGTTTAAGTGACATCGGCTAAGAAATCTACGATAGTTTTGAAGCATCGAGAATTACCGTTATTACTATCTTTCAGTTAAAAATATTTAAATTAAACAGAACATCCACAATAAGAATTAAAAATAAACATATTATTACAAGAGCTTGATAATACTAATTTAAAAATTCTTAAGTATTCACTTCTACAACATTTATAAAATGATAAAGATAAAAGATATTTCAGTACATTTCATCGTCGAAACTAATAAATCAATACATTTATTTCTATAAAGTACAAATATATAACCTTATTTTATTTTTATTCTGTACACTTCCATAAATGTATGGATGTGTACAGAATAAAAATAAATCAAATTTAACATTAAATTTCCATCAGTTAGTCGAAATTAAAAAAAATATATATTTTAATTGTTTTGTATGTGAAAAAATAATGTAAGGAATACGATCATTTGTATGTGTTAATCACTTTTTATAATTAATAATAAAAACTGTTGTGTACTTCAATCATAATATAAAATGTTTTGTGCCAAAAACTTGTAATAAGAAACCTTGCAAACTTCAAGCAATTAATTAGAACTACATTGAGTTATAACGTTTTACATTTTCGTATAATTTTTTTAAAACTGCAGCAGTCAGTGGAAGAACTAAACTAAACGATGACGGTAGTATATGTTTATGTAACTGATTGGTCACAATCAATATGAATTCACAATAACCAGATGAAACGTCGGTAGCTGAGGAACGATGACAAATATTTCTTAATGGTGATCAATCACTATATCGAAAGACGCTCGTAACGAGAATATATCGCTTAATTATTAGCATTCAACTTTGCTCAGATAGTAAATAAGAATTCGTTATCGTCGATGAACATAATTAGAAATAACGTTCATTTTAAATTGTATCTGATTAAGAAAGCAAAACAACAAACTAGATTAATGGGCGATCGTCTACAAAAACATAGATATTTTTTTGTTTTTAACTTCACTGCAAGATACAGTATCAGAAAATAATGGCTTTCTGTGATCTATAATTGAGAATTAATTTGATAAAAACGTAATAACTTTATGAATAAAAATAACACTTTTAGCTGACATCGCTTTACAGTAATTTGCTAGTAATTCAGGGTTACAATACTGGACAAATAATATCAACGCAGGTTTTTCGGTAATTCATATAAAATACCAAAATTGTAAATATCTTTACCAAATTTACAAAATAGATAAATCTGAATTAGAAAAACAGACAAATAAATGCATGACAGCATTTTGATATACACAGCAAAAAAAAACAGTAAAATAATATCTAATGATGAGTAGAGAGTAGAAAATAATCAATGAATCTCACTAGTTGAACATTATATTTTATTAGATATATATAATATTAGTGAAAAATTTATCACGTCATGTCTTAAAATGAAAGATGTGAATTATCTTGACAAATGTAACTGATCAATCACGTATAACCAATGGATGGGCTGTGATAATTAACACATTAATTTTCTTGAAGAAAACAGTATTTCCCAAAAAAGATTTTCCCGGAATATTTATATTTGCATAGTCTCGAATAACGACTTAACTAATTTATGTAAAGTGTTTCTTTCGTGATACAACACGTGATAAAACAAATCACTTTATAATTGCATATTTATAGTTTAGGCACGTTTTATATAATATTGCTACAACATATTTTACACTAGTTAGTATATGACATAGACTAATATATAACATAGGATACATTTTATAATCTATACATATTATAAAAATAACAATAAAAGTTGTGATAGTAACATTTAATTAATCATATTTCATTTCAGTTTAAGCACTTTAAGATTTGTCAATCCGTCTAGAAATTAGTTTAAAATTATTCTCAGAAAACATGTTTTAATCAGTAAGCAAACAAATAACGTAAATAAATTTTCGAATGTTGTTTACGGTGGAAACAGTAGACATACGATAGTTTGGTTTTAAATCAAGACATAATACATCAGATTATGCACCCTCACTAAAATCAAGAATTTAAATCCGTTGACAGACTTGGTCTGAGCACGCGCAACTGATACTTTTATGAAGTTTGAATATTGCCGTCTCTTTTTACAACAAGATGGATCCAATTGTCGTAGAAAGTTTCTGAAGATAATCTTTTAGAGATTGATTAAGGGCGATGCTAGTTTATATAGACGAACGAAAAACTATTATGGAATTAAAAATAACAAGAAGGTGGTCCTATTTCTGAGTAAAATGCAATTTTACGATGTGACAAATAATATAACCTACTAGTTGGTACCCGACAAGCGTTGCAAATGTTGCAATGCCACACAAAGAAAAAAAGTATTTGTGTTTTAATTTCATTCATTGAAGTGCTTTTCGATACACATTTTTGTCTTCTTTTTCTGTCTGGCGTTTGTTGCCGATTGTCTATGGTACAACGCACGCGCCACCTACTGTAAGTTACTTGTACTATCCCTATAACCTTCGTGCAAGTGCAAGCAATACGTTGAGAAAATGATCGGTATGGTAGACATACAAACATTGATTTTTATATATATTTACTGTAAGCTAAATTTACTATGCCTATAATCTTCGCGCAAGTGCAAGAAAAAAGTTTGTCAAAGTTTTTTGCAATCGGATGAACGGTGTTCATCATTCATTTTTATGTATTAGATTTAATGTTGTGATAAAACGATACAGCTGTTAAATAAGAAGAATATATAATTCTGGAATTTCATTTTTATTTGTTCAAACCGCAATTTGTTTTTATTTGCAGCCGTGTATCGTTCACGACTTACTTGATATTCGTTGTGACGTGTATAATATTTCAATCAAAAATTTTCTTTTAAAGTAGGTCAAATGTAAATTTGAAAAACAAGAAATGAAACATTAATATCTAATGTGTGTGATTCAGGGGTAGAATTTTTCAAAAATTCGCAAAGATGATTACATTATGAAGCAAGGCCGCGTTAAATTAGCACATATTTAGGTTTTCGTTTTTATTCCGCGTCGTTTAAGCGACGTGGAATTTTTCACTCGTTTGTTTTTTTAGCTTTAATGTGGAGTATTCATTAGGGCTTGTACAAAAACCGACTTTTGGAAAAACCGGTTTTCTAATGTCAATATTATTTGAAACCCGGTTTTATCCAGTTTTCGAAGTTTTACAAAGTTCATTCTTTATGTTGTTGTATATTTATATACATAATAATACACTAAAAAAATTATTTGGTGTTACTCTCCAGAAAATATGATTTAAGAAAACACAATGCGTTCACTGATCGTTTTGTAACAAAATTTCCTGATATCGAAAATACCCTTTTGCTGGGTCATACATTATTATGTGGGGCATATGATCTCAAAGATACCAAATAAAAGATACATATTTTCTGTTATTTTTTTTTATAGACTCGTTATTATTGTAAGTGAAGTTGGCATTACATTTCCCTCTGTTTGAATTGCAGAATCTTATTCAAAAATATAAATATGTACCAATGGAATAAAAAATATTTTATAAACACAAGCTTATAAAAAGTACCAAATAAAAACTTCTTTGAAAGACTTTTGAGTATCACTAGTAGGGATTCTGTGACGAGACATCCCGGTACTTTGTTGTGAAATGTCCCGGGAGTTGAGACTGATTTAAAATGTGCTAATAAATTGTACATTTTAATTTTTAAAAAACAATTCTTGTGGTTAAGAAACCCTCAAAAATACTAATGTGCATTGAATGAAAACAGGTTTACGGGGGGACCCCAAGAAAAGCGTAACTGTAAACAAAACATAGCTGTAGCAAAAGCAAATTACAAAATATTTAAATTAAATGTTCATACCTGATGTTGTTTTATTTACAAATGTTTTTTCACCATAATACTAATGTCTCAATAGGACAAAAAAAGGTCTAAAAGCCGTGTTGTGAAGTTACGGTCATAAATTTACTCCTGAAGGCGGCTTCATTGATATTTTTTTCAATACATGTACCGTTATCAACCCTTCTTAGTAAAAATCAACCGTAAGCATTTCACATATCCATAACATACGAAAAATAATAATTATTAAGCATTTAAAAAAAAAACGCAATTTTTACTAATGCGTACATTTAAAAGGCGCCGAGTGTATGTAATACATACAAACAAATATTTAATTTTAATAAATGCATAATTTTATTGAATGGGAAATAAAAGTCTCGAGTCTCGGGAAGTCCCGGGACTTTGACTTTATAACAACTCGAGTCCCGGAACTTTGAAAACTCCGAGACTTCAGAATCCCTAATCAGTAGGTACTACTAGGTAACACTATTTAATATTTTTTAAAAAAAAGAAAGACTTTGTTCTTTCAATTGTTATGTTTCTACTTGTAAAACGTCATTTGATTCATTGGGAGACATAAAGAAATAAACCTGAAGATTTATTTCACAGAAACAAACGTTTCAAAGCCAGAAAAATAGAAAATTTATCGCTTTTTGTTTTATATTTAAAACGAGTTTCCACAACATTACCGCCAAATGTTTCAAAATCACTGTTTCACGATGTCCTATGACGTAGCCAATTTAGTTTGACGTTAGTTTCAAATGTTATGATTTTAATAAATATTTAATAATAACGTTAACTACGTATAAAGAAAATAAAGAAGAATTTTGATACCTACATTCGGGTCCTATGGTGCAGCGGTTAGCGTTGTGGGCTTCCGTGCCGGACTACACGGGCTCTTCCCTTACTACTCTATGAAAAAGAGAGGTAGAGTGACTGAATAACAGAAAGTTATCGTAGAAAAAGTCTGTTGAGATACTTTTATTAGGAGGCACATGCTTTACATTGTGATTGGACATGGATTTAAAAAAAATGACTAAATTAACTTCATGCTTTTTAAGTCTTCCATATATTGTGCATATGATTATTAGTTTTATTTTCATTTAAAAAATGCAAAAATAATTTTATTGTGTATAGGAAATGTAAAAAAACTTTTGGCAAAATAAGCTTTAAAATATGTCAACTTTAGGATTTTGTCAACATAAATCCATATTCATTTCCGCATCGACCTAAATGGGGATGAAAATTGGCAAGGAGAATTGTGAAAGCTGATATTTGTAATATCGTTAAAATTAAAATCACAGCACACAATTTTCTCTAAAGCTCTCAATTTGTTAGATTGAGTGTCGTATTTTTTTATACAGTTTTTTGATCAGTTGGTCTTAAAAAATATTACTTAGGAATTGTTTTTTTTTTTTTTAATTAAAATGTTTGCATTAGTGATGTTCAATATTTTATTTGAGTATTGTATAAAATATTTAATACAAATCATTATTACTAAGAAATCAATTAATTCAACGAACCGAACGGCCTTCATTAATTTTGTTAAGCACATAAATACGTTTAATTTAATATGATCATTTATAGGTATTAAACGCTAGTAAAAAGGTTTTAAACTTTTTATGTGTAGAGAATCGATTAAAAAACTAATAATTTTTATTTATTACCATTCATGGCATATCCTTGATTGCTATACTTCAAAAGAGGTAATTTAAGAGAAGCGGAAAAAACAGAGTTTATCGTAGTGCTTTAAGGCATACATTTGAGGATTAGAACATTGTCACTGTTACTTAATTGTGATTCGTTTTATTTTTAGTTCAAAAAATACATGAACTAAAACAATGGGATAATTATTTGAGTATTCTTAAGCCTCTCAAAAATTATATTAAATAAAACAATTACATTTTACCACCAGTTACAAACTTACAACCATTGCATTCCTTCAATTAACTGACGGATTCTATCATTATTATCATTACCAGGGATATTTTGAGAAAAGTTAATAAAACCAAACTTAAATAATAATTTGTCATCCACGCCCGCTCCCAATGTAGAGCATTTGAAATTTTAATCTTTACAGAAGTTTTTTTTCTAACGGAACTGCTCGTTACTCATTTGCTTCATATGTACAGTGGAACCTCTCATAACGAGCTTAATTCGTTCCAGAATCTTACTCGTTATGAGAAAAACCCGTTAAGCGAAAGATTTTTTCCCATATAAAACAATGTAAAATATAATACAATAATGCGTTACATGCAAGAAAAAAATCATTTTTTATATTTTTAACGCGTATTAATATAATTATTAATGTAAAATTACAAACTTTTAAATTTTTAAGGAGCGTTACAACCTGGAATGCGAATCGATTTGCAAAAAAAATAATAAAAGCTTATCAATATCGTTGTTATCCACCTCCAGTCCCATGGTATTGGCCAAAGATACAATCTCGTTGACTGTAGACTTCACAGGTACTGTTTCAAACCCCTCAAAATCAAATTCGGCAACAAAATCTAAACAAAAATTCAGAAATCGAATGAAAAATATATGTATAAAACTGTCCGAACTGGACTTCAAACTTCAGAGCGCCGTTATCAAAGCCAACGATGTTGATTGTTGGCCACTCTATCAAATACTCGAAAAATTATTAGTAGCATTTTAATTTTTATAACATCCTTTCATAAATCCATTTGTGTGTGTGTTTCATTTGTACTCGCAACCGTTTTGCGCACATGTTTCATCTGATTTATAACGTTGCCTTGTTAGGAGCATTAATACGAAAATGACATCGATAAATGATATAAAGACCGTTGACATGACAGCACCATAAAGTTGTGGCGATGGAAAAAGAAACATTTCACAAATCATACTTATGCCAGTGTTTTTGTACAAACTCATAATCCATGTTTAATTTAATCTATATTGCCAGATATGAGTTGTATCTCTTAAAGATAAAAGGAAAAAGATAATTTGTATGTCATCCATCACGAAATGTAAAAAAGTGACTTAAGTCTTATGTTCATTAGAAACTTATGTCAGAAGATTAAATGTTCATGAACCCGAAAGAAATTTAGTTGAACAAATAAATAAGTTTTGTAAATTCACTCGTGACAAATAATATCAATGTGAACTTAATTTGAATTGTTCAAATTATGTACATTCACACAAATTTTGTCACTAACGACCCTGGTTTCGCCTTTCGGCATCTCCAGGCGTTCAAGTTCATCCGTTCACCGAACCCCAGGTTGCAAGTGACAAAATTTGTGTGAATGTTCATAATTTGAACAATCCAAATTTAATATTGAAATTCCACCAAGCATCTTCAATCAAAATCTTAAAATATATCAATCTGAATAATATTGTAATATATACATTCTTTATCTTTTATGATATCATTCAAGTATTGTGGTCTTTTAATTGTGTAATGATGTGAGCAGATGCTTTTTTTTGGTCTACATTGTTGAAGTTGTACTTAATGTTGTAATTGACGTCAAACTTTATCAGAAGATGTGATCAAAGAATTTTTTCACGACGTTTTTATTTTACTTTTCTAAACTTACTTATTTATTAATAATATAAAGTCAATATATTGTGTTTATAATAAATACTGTGTATACAAATATTTGATAGCACATACATGTTTATGCGTTACTCTTACTATAAATATGTAGTTAAATCCAAATTCACACTGCTATTCAAAATGGGATGCAAACTATCAACATATCACTCAAAAAAAAAACTTTTTATTTCCTTAAAAATTACACACATATTTACACAAGAATAAGTAAGATTATTTTATAATATTTGTCACTTATAGGATGTTCACTGTCAATTCTCGGTGCAAATGCATTATATTCAAAAAAATATTTACCATTTTTTTTTATAAATAACACTGTAATATTGTATTCTATTTTCAGTTGATAATTGTCGTAATAAGCGAAATTGGTACTGACCATATTAAATAAAAGTGGAATTTGCGCAAGTGAGTATTTTATTTTTTGAATGAAAAATATGTGTGGTCTTAAAATTGATAATGTTAAGCAAATCAAGTTGATTAGGAATATAATTACAAATCTATTTTATTTTAAATAATTTTCTATCTGAAGTAAAATGATTGATTTATCAGAAATAAGTAATGTTAAAAATGTAAGGTGTATTTTCAAATAACTTAAAACTACAATAAAAGTCTCACTAGCTAAATAAAACACAAAAGTATAGTTAAACTATTGTGTGGGCACACTCATGAAGTATTCGCTTGGTTACTTTTGCACCCGTTGTAAATGTTAAGTGAACAATAGAGGTCCACTCTTGCAGAATATACGATGCCTTACGGAACACTGCATTTTCACTTAACATGTAGCTTGAATAAAACATTTTTAAAAAAGAAATATGCCAGGAATAATTTACAAATATAGATAGAAATACACTTAAAAATCGTACGAGCAATTTACAGTGTGTATGTGAAAATAGTCTTGAATATGGATTTCAATACAAAACGAATATGTCGATACAGGTACCTATTTCGAAATTGATAAAGTATTATAAAAATGTTCGTTATAACTATGACCTATTAGGAGTATAATCCGTATCGAATATACACTAAAACATGTTTTAAATAAATTTCGCAAATAATCAAAATTAAATCACAAAAAAATTTCACTTGATTCGTTAATTCTACAATAGGTGTAATTTTGACATGTACCAACTGGTGCTGTGCAATAATCATTTGTTTTCAAATTTCATTTAAAATTTAAATTAGAGCCGGTATTACAGTGTTGGTAGTACCGGTATTTTAATTCTTAATTCTGAAGACAAAACTAATGTTTTAGTGGATACAATAAAATTGTGGATATCATTTTACTGAATGTATGAGACAGCATTTATAATTGGTTGCAAAATAAATGATCAGAGTTTAAATGAATATTTGGTCAGAATTCAAATAAACTTTCGGTCTGTTTTTCAAGTAACTTTCTTAGTAAACGTTCCAGACAGAAACAAGCCAGCAAATAAAAAATCTAAATGTAAAATGCGACGTTTTACTGGAACTGTAGTAGCGAAAATTTTGCGACAGTTTTACTCGAAGAAAGACTTACATTTAAATAATATGTTCAAATGAAACCACGTTTTGAATGTAGTCGGAAAAAGTTTTTGCTGTTTCTTCTGTTCTTTTGATTTATATGTCGTTGTATATGAAAAACCTTAGAATTTCATCAAGTGATTTAACTCCAAGCAAAAGATTTTATTCTGAAAAAAATGCAAGCATTCAAATTCTATTTACGTCACGATTTGGCCATTAAAATTAATATTTGTTTTTAATTTGTGACTAAACGTCATTTCAGTATGCTAATTTTTATAAAAAATCTTTTATATTATAATATATATATATATATGGATTATCTTTCGTCCGATATAAGTATTAAGATGGCTTCCTAATGGAGGTATCTCAACAGATTTTGTTTTTACGAGAACTTTTTGTTACTCAGTTGCACAACTTAAATTTTTTGAAGGAGTAGGGAAAGAAGGCTTACATGCAGTCGACGCAGCAAATTGTAACTCATTGCAGAACGAATTTCGTATTACAAGCAAAAACACATGACCGCGTACATTAATATGCAGATTCGTGCGGCACATACATGCGTCTACCCTGTGCTGCGAGCTGTTGTGACCGCGGCACAGATTATTGCTTCATTCGTATAAGGTTAGACGTGTTGAAAATAAACTTTTTTCATACGATACTACTCTTAAAAGACGTTAAAAGAGTTATTGTGGATGTGTTATTCATATGCCACCAGAAATGTATAGAGCTCAAGTAGTGTGTTTTTTATGCAGTGGTAGGTTTTGTATTGCAGAAGTTTAAATGTGTATTTAATTTACTGAGAATCTATGTAGAGTTCTGTTTGAAATACTTGTTACAAAATAAAAATTGAATTTCATTTTGAAAAGAAATATACATTTTCAAGTGTCATTACTATATATGTCATAAGCCAGCGATTTCCAACTTGGGAGGCGTAGACTATTTCCAAGGAAGGCACGAACACTACAAAATATTTATTTACCCTTTAAAACTTGTCTTTATTACAATATGAAATAAAGGATGGGGAGGCGCGAAGATTTATTTTCTTCAAATGGAAGCGTAGCAACATAAAGATTAGAAATCATTGTCATAAGCTGATCGCACATTTCTGCTTCGCCTACATGTACCTGTCAATTCTGTGTTTCCCTACGTTGCATCACTTGCATTGAGTTTCATATCAGTAAACGATTAAAATAAGGCTAGGACAGGACTATTGGTAAACTTATCGCTATCAATAAACCCCGTTTTTTTATGCTGTTCGTACTGGGAGATTAGTTTATATATATATAGTATCAATTTTTTATTCCACACCACAATACGATAACATTACGTTTGTAGTATCATTATTCTGTAAAGCGTAGAATATATTATATAGCTGACTTGAAAATGTATATTTATGAAATCTCATAGAGACTTGCATATGTGCTTCTCATTTTCGGTATTAAAATAAATTGCACATTAAGTGGCGTCTACAATTATCCCTGTCGCCGGTCAATTGCTTTGTTTTCTCTCAAGTCGTACAAGTATCTCTCAGTTATGCCGAATACGTAACAGCCAAAATATATTTCAGTCTAATATCAAAATAAATAATTGAAGAATTCTATTTGTAAGAAGACCCCCTTCAGGGTGATCTCTGTCGTGTAAGTGTTATATATGTTCTGTTTGGGCTATAAGATTAGTGCAAGATCATCAACATATTTATAAAATCATAGTATCGAGTGAGTAGCTAGCAAAGGGCCGTTGATTACGGCCCTTAAGCGTGCAAACGTAATACGAAAAGTTTTATTAATTCATTTTCAATACGTTATTGATTTTTTGTTTAAATGAATACATACAGATATTTCTGGGATGTCTAAAATTCTTTTCTTCTCATCCGATTCTAAAAAGCGTAGCGTAAATGATAATACATGCACTAGAATAGCGTAAAAATAGCAACGTGTTCAGTTCTACAGTTTTATATTTTTTAGTTGATAGTTATTTCGGCATTTGCCATCGTCAGAACTATCTACACTGGACTTGTCTAGGCCATATGTGTATATGCTTTTTTTATTGCATGTCTGCACCTAATGCGAAGTATATTGCTTTCTAAAGGGCGGTATTTCTACAGATTTTTTCAACGGTACTCATTTTTTAACCTCTCTTTTTTCGGAGAGAGTTGGGATATAATGATTGTTTAGGATTAAAATAGTGGAAAGGGGTATTCTATTCAAATTCCTTCTTTAAATCAAGAGAGGTCTAACAACCGGGTAGTAAGCAGTCTTATTAGAAAATAGTTTCGGTTAAAAAATGAGTAGTTTAAATAATGTATAAATTTTCAATAGCCAATTTCTCGGATGTTGTTTCTCAAGAGTTGGCTAATTTGTTACAAATTTCATATATTTATTCACTGGTATTCAATTGGTTTTACATAAATATTCAAAGTTTCTTAAACCAATATTTACTCAAACATTTCTCGAGGAAAGTATATTAATTTTATTAGTTTACATAATATCTGTACGTCAAGTTGAAAAGGAAAATATCTGCCAGCAAGTTACATGTTACAAAGTACGGAATAATAAACATTTATGATTACATTCAGATTTTCGAAGTAAGACATGTCTGTAAAAAAATGATGAATTGAGACTTTCATTCACAATGATAGATAGTATTCGTTTACAAAACTAACGTTAAAAAAATACTGTATTTGTCTATTGTGAAGTATTCACAAAAAAATCAAGGTTTATTTTCGATAACATTTAGCCGTCAATTTATCATTTTTATAGCTAAATAAGATTCGATCATTTATAAATTTTCCGAGTTAATAGATATTGTAGTTACAATTTGTTAACAATTTCGATCAAAAATTTTACAATTCAAGTTACGAAAGAAAGTCGTGATTTTATTTTATATTTTACATTCAAAGTTAATGTGAATTTATTTAATACATATAAACAGCATAATCATAATGTGTGTTTCGTGCAAATCAATAAAAAAACGTACCAACGCAGAAATTTTGTAATATGCGTATTTTATCATTGAAAAAATATTTTGTTTAATATTGAACTCAATATAGAAAGCACGAGCTCATTTTTCTGACATGAATAATTTAGAACTTTATATTTCATGATTTTGAATTTTTGTAATAATTCATTTATATCTGAATTCCATGCACCCATCCGCTCCTAAAAAAGCAAATCGAGAGCTTATTATTTTATACGAGAGTTAGCTTACATCTAGTTCTTCCGTAATTCTATATTTTTCTCGTTGCTCTCTTTGAAAAAAATGAGTGATTGAACAACAAACAGTTCGTATAAAAAAAATCTGATGATGGGTCAAAGTGATCAAAATTAAAATCAGACATTTAAAACAAATATTTAAATGATGAGAAATCGAAGAAAAAAAGAAGAAAAAAAAATCGAAGAAAATAAAGATTTAGACAAAAGTATTGATGAATAAATATGTTTAAATTTATTAATTAATGAAAGACACAAAGTGCTGCCAAATCTTTGGATTTAGCTTTTTGTTTAAATTCACGGAGCCAAAAAGAGTTTACTCTTAAAGTTATTGACAAAAGCTTCTGTGAAATTAAGCCATTATTAATCTGATTATTATCCAATCGGGTAAAGTGTTATGAACAAATAAAAAATAAACAACTCACACAGGAAAAGAAAAACAAAATAGCATAGCGACAGAAGACAAGTTCAATACATAAATATAATATTGACTGAAAGAGTTCCCTCCTTCGGGACTTTCTTAAGAAGTTATTGATTTAGTTGAACAATGAAAAACGGTACCGTTTACGACATTTAGTATTAACAGCTCCGTCTAGAACCTAGATAAAACTTTTAGAAATATTTCACAGTAGAATAAGTTTATGTATTTTATATAAATCTGCTTTTATAACAAAAATTCACATTCGTGCAGTAGTAATAAAATTTCTCCAAACTTTTCCGACTGTTAAAATTTTGTTTAAAAAAAGTTTTTTACTAATACAGATTTTATATTAGTTAGTATCTGTGCGTAAAAAATGAAATGAGTTCTATAAAAAATAAAAAAAATATAGTATAATTTATATTGTATTATGTTGTTATCTATCATTAGTATTAATAATCCATAATAACTGTATCCAACTAATAAGAGACATAATGTTTTTAATAGATCATATTTTCATGGTTTACTTATCAAAATTATGTCATTAGCGATGAATGAGACTCAAAGAATTTGCTGTCCTGGTTCTTAAAGCTTTATATATTTGATGTCTAAAAAACAATTTTATAAAAAAAGTTAATAAAACAATTAAAAAACAAATTAAGCTATCGATCGGGAAATCTTATAATATTGTGCTTCGTCACACATATTTTATATTTTTTGGTGATTTTAACTTAAGATTTCAAATGCATGATTGTCTACTTTTAATTACATAAATGTAGGCATACACGATGGCTATGTGTGATTGTACGAAAATAATTAAACGAATCTTATTTGTTCTTTTGATATATTTTCACCAAAAAATACCAAGTATTTTATAAACGTTACATGCATTAGATATATAAAAATCCAATGTACAGTACTTACAGAATTAAAACGAAATGGTAGAAAAATCTTATATTGGTTTTCCAATTCGTCAAAAGTATGAACACCTAAAAATAACATAATATACCACATCTTATCAAATAATATACTTGTAGGTATTATTCATGAAATGAACGCTTTAAACTCAAACAAAAACAAATTAATTTATTATCTCCTCTTTAATTATATCACTATTTTATATGAGTGAATTTTCCATTTATCGTTTTCTTTGAAAAAAGTGTTAACTATCTCAACACAAAACTTGGCATGTTTTTTAATCAATACATGTTCAAAGCGTAGAATGTTGTTTTTTCGAATCTTCAAAAAAGTTTTTCAATTTAATCAAGTAAAGTCTCATGTGGTTCGTTTTATAAACGGGCAGACATGACATTGATAAGCTGTGTGCATATTCTAAAGACAGTATCTCAATGAGTATTTAACACAATTTATTTTTAAATGGACACTTACATTTTAAGCAACCAAGTCTGCCACCGATGTGGATTATCTCAACAAAATTGTCTCAAAAGCACTTTTATTTATTATGCTGTAGTTATAAACAGAGAAAGTATTGATAATTGACCAATCTCTTTTGCTTCGCACTATTTTTATTATAAGATTGGTTTGTATAATGATGTGTTTACATCACAGAAATATATGGTTTTGTGGTCAAATAGATTGAAAATATGCAAGTGGACATTACCAACGTAACCAATACCAGTCTTAAAATGGTGCGGCGACCTTTGCGCGCATGGAAGTTTGCGGGTGGACTTAAGCGCGCAATTTATTATATAGATATTATATACAAAAAAACGACAACAAAAAAGTGTGGTCCCCTTTCTTCGCACTTTTTTATCCTTATTTCTCGGAATTGTAAACTGTATGATCCATGATTTTAGTATTATTCATCATTAGTATCAAAACCATTTTTCTAATCGCACTTCACTTCCGTCACTCAATTACTTAATTAAAGTAATTTCAATTAATACATTTTCAATGAATGAAATGTTCATGGATAGGTTTGTAAAAGTACCAATTAATTTTAAATAGGATGTAATTTCGGATCAAAAGTTATCTTGGGTAGGTAAATTTATTTAAATGACCAATCAAATATAGAAAACAATATCATTTTGCGCGCTACTGTCAGCGCGTTAAGGTCCCACGCGCTGAAGTCGGGGTTGTACTGCGCGCTAATTTAGAGTTCCACGCGCAAAGGTCGGGGCGTCCTTAAAATACATTCATATCGGGTAAATGTGTTATTTGGGCCAATAATAAAAACGTTTCACATATAAATAGATATTCTCTTTGCAATTTTCATATTGATAGATACAAAAGTTTGACCTCTCGCTTGGCCGACGTATCAGTCAACTTGTGACAGGATCTCGTTTTCATAGTCTAGCTCGTTTTGTTTGATCAATAGAATATAAACTAAGCTTCTATAAGTCAACGGATAAGGGAAACGTGAATGATCGCTGTTAGCAACTGAGATTCAGTGAAGATTATCGTATGATTGCCGTTTTGTTTTCAATTTTCAAAGGCTTTACTTGATTTTTGTATCCTATTTCCATTTAAAAAACTAGTTTTCAATAAAATAAGACACTAAAGGTTATAAAGATTCATATTCAAGACATTATATTCAAAAGGTTAATCAAGTCTAATTTTCTTATTTTTTTTATATTTAACTGTGACTTCAAATTCATAATTGAATTTGAAAGCCTGAAAATTTCGAAATGTGTAACCATGATTGTTTGTGATAAAACTTGTGTTGAAAATTTACAATATTATATATTATCATACGTCATGAAGATATCAATTTATTGTATATTTTTTTACAAATAACTCAAATATTTAAAGTTTCTTTTACTTTTTAAGAATTTAATCCCGGCTAGGTTTTTAATTTTATATCGCGGCAAAAGATAATACGACAAAACCATTAGTTTTTAATGTTAAAGAGAACCTACAAAATTATGATTTATTTTTATTATTTTAATCAAAAGTGAATTTATTTCTATAATATCAATAAAGCATTAATCTACATACATTTGATTATGAAACTGAATAACATTCTCAGGACTTGCATGCTCGTCTTTTCAAAGTACATAACATAAGTCAAATTTAATAAGTTGTGATCAAGCGCTCAAAAATATATTTTGTTATCGCTGTCATTAAATGGTAGATATATATATTTAAATTACCCGTGGAATTAAAATGTATTACCAGCAACAAAAATTCATATGCACGTGTCAACGAAATTGTAAAATTAATCCATAAACGACCGAAAGCTTCGCATCGCAGTTATTTTCAACAAGCGGCTTCACACAAGAAGCACTCGACCAAGTTGAAAACGATAAAAGCTTTGAATCCTTGACGCCGTTGACCTGCTAAAATAAACGCAAAGCAATTTATTTCTAAAAGAATTGTTTCACTGTGCAACTCTATTGCAAAAACGGATATAGTTAAGACAGAAGCCGTTCGTTTTACCAAAAATAAAAGTGCATTTACGTTGAACTTTAACCAAATAAAACAAAGTATTAAATGGCGTAATATATTACCAAATAAACAGTGATATAATCAATAGAGTGTGTGGAATGATCATTTTTCAGTACAGTAAAGTATCACCACTTTTTACACAGAAAGTAAAAAAATACATCATATTATTATTATCAGCCGGCGACGCATTATGAATCTTTTTAAGCTTTTCATATTTATTTTACAATGCAAATTTATATCTAATAATCAAAATTGAGAATACTTTATACTGAAAAATATAAAACATTGTAGGTACTATGATATATTTTTTTCCAAGCTGAACATTAAACTTCATTTTCATATTTCAATCTTAAGCAAAAACATAGTTCAGAAAAAAACAGAACTGATTATTAGCTTAACTTTTGAAATATTACATCATAATTAAGCTTTGGTTTAATTTAAAATTTCGACTGAAGGTTCTTGGTGGAATTTCAATATTAAATTTGAACGATTCAAAAAAAGCTATGGTTTAATGATTATTATATTTGAATAATCTTTTCGATACAAAAAAATTGTTAGCAACAAGCTCTGTAAATCCGTTTCAAATAAACACCATTTTAATGAAATCTCTAAAGAATAAAAAATACTTAATATTTACCGATTCACACCCAAAATACCCATTATGACAAAATTACATATACGATACTGAAAACGGTTGAGAAATATTATTCAATGAATTTAGATAGTATCCAGTATCCAGTATCATAGTATCCAGTTAGTATCCAGAATCTTTATTTCTTTATTTAATAAATGATTGTGTATTGCATTGACTTCATTAAATACAAATTGTAAATCAATAATTGTTATTATAAATTTTAATAATTCTTTAGGCACTGAATTTTCAATTGATAAATATACTAGTAAAGCGTCAAATGTTATAAATTGCAAAACATTTCAATGTAAGAAATGCTTTTGATAAATTCTTGAGTCGAAAAGTTTGGAATAAAATCCTGACTTTATTACCGTAGAATTTACGAAACAACTCTACAGCGTTAATAAACGTTTAAAGCCCGAAATCACGAAGCAATTTTTCTGCATCATTACTTTTAACAAATGTATTTATTTTGATGTCTTCATGGCTTATTTTAAAATGAATAAAATAATAACATATTAAAAAGTAAGGAATATAATATACATTCTGATTTTTGATGAACGAACTAACAAATAATTATTAAAAAGTTAATATGAGCAACTGAGTAACAAGCAGTTCTCGTAGAAACACTTCTGTTGAGATAAACTCCATTAGGAGTCCATATGCTCCACATTGAGAGCGGACATGGTTTAAAAAAAAATTATAATAATCTACGTTGATCAAGTGTAGCTTATCAAGTGATTTAAAACAATAAATGAAATTGCATTTAATATTTCTTGAAAGTATTTCGTATTCAGATATACATTATTAAGCACACATTGGATATATCTATACACCGCATCGATGTAAAAACAGTTCAGATTTTGACGCCATACACAAATTAAACGTAGTATTAAAATCAAACAAGTTAGTCATATTAAAAATTTAATGTGACGGAAAGTACATGGATATTAATTACGTTGCTTTAATAAAAAAACCATTAAAATTATATGAGTTTCAGTCAATATATTATCATATTGTAAAATACTCTCATGTCATATTCTTTTCATTCTTTTGCGCGCTGGCTATAAAAATTCATCAATCAATTATAATTTTATGAACAATAAAAATTCCATCGTTCTTCGTAAGGCTATTCCGTCAATTTTTAATATGTATATTAAGTATTTTCTTAACTGGAAAAGTAATGGCATCCGGAATATAATGCATGTGTAGTCATTTTCATGCTGACATAGCTTTTCTATATATCTTTTTGATACTTAATATTTCATATTATTTATGTCATCGTTTTTTTCAGACTTCCTGTCATTTTTTGGACCTCTGTCTGTTACGTAACTTCCTGTTTTATTGCCAGGAATCTAGATAATGTAATCAACTCAAATCCGGTCAAAAAATAAAAATATTTTTCATTAGAAAAGTATCGGTTAAAAAATATTTACTTGTTAAACGTTAACTTCTTACCAACGAGGTAGAAAAATATTTAAAAAAAAAACCATACAACTTGTCTCTTCATAAATTTATTTGTTATGCATGTTATAATACTTAAAAACAGCATTTTTTATGTAAATGGGGTGGTTTAAATAATTATTTGAAATGGAAGTTTTATGTAAAACTTATATTTTAAAATAAACGTTTTTTGCCAGAATAGTTGGAGCCAGAATAGAAATATGTTTGTAACATTAACTTGTATTTTTTTTTGTCAATCAACATTGGCATATACGTCAAAGACACGTATGGTATTATATAATTACCATATGTGATATCATAAAAATGTGCTAATAAATTTAAAAAACAAATTGATATAACCGATTGAGCTTGAGTCTTTTTCAATTTTTTACAGTTGTTTTTTAAAACAACATATTATTTTAATCATTTAAAATTGGCAAATGGTACTTTTTTTTATCAAAATTGATACTATAACATATTACTTAGAACAATGATTTTTGTTATCCACTGTAAAATAATTTTAAAAAATATAATTATGTTTGTCGAAGTATTCTAATAAAATTCACCGTTGGTAGCATGATATATGTTTTATTCAAATAGTAGACAAATTATTTATAGAGTTTATTCTGATAAAGACATATTTTTAACCTAAAAGCATAAAATATAAACACATATTCTTTGCGTCTTGAAATAGGCTTTCTGTTAGATATTTACTTTCTAAATATAAACATAACACCGTTTTTGTCCCATCTGATTAAATGTAAATTTATTTAGAGTGAAAGATGGCCAGTGGATGTGACGTACGAAACTCAACTAAAGTTCATGTTACTAAAAGGTTGGGAAATTAAAGGACCCTTCTAATGTATTACTTAATATTTTATTCAGGGACCCTTCTTGAACATTTCAAAAGCATTGAAAATTATAACAATGTTTTATAAATTACATTATACAGGAGGTCTGCAATATTGCTTAAATAGGATAAAGAAATTTAAATTTAAACACATTATAATAATAGTTTATCATTAGATTACATATTTTTTTAAATCTACAATTTTTTAAAGTGATATTTACTTATAAGCAACGATTTTATTTATACAAGAATTGAGCCCTTGAGATGTTGTGAGCCAAGTAGTATTTTAAGAAAAAAAGAGTTCTCCATGTTATAATATTGTTCATGTTTTAAAGTAAGATAAAAGTGAAGTGAGCTTCGTAAAATAATACTAGTTTTTTCTTCCCAAAATAAAATTTTGTAATAAACAAAAAGACTAAAAAAAATCTTTATTTTAATTCACAGTGCAAAATTTCTTTAACCATTTTGCTACTTGGCTTACTTTTCAAGAGCTCAATTATCTAATATAATTTATATCTTTTTCGACATCACTTTATTTTCAGAAATAGCTGTCTAATAGTTAGATAGTAACGATGTCGTTTCACTGGAATAACTTTAAAAATGTCTTATAATTCTCCTCGAACTTAATAAAATCGCTACCTTTTATCATCTTTTTACGACATTTTTTTTGTCAGAATCTTTATTATTAAAAATAAATATATATTTAATATTAAACTAAAAAAAACAATTGAATGTTTAAGCTTAATAATATTTTTTTTCACACTAGATGATAAAAGTATAGAATAGAAACTAAGGACTATTTTAGTAGCTTAAAATAGTTTTTATTGCAAAACATAAAAAAATATGACGCACAATAGAACTTCGTTTGTGAAAAAAATTCTTTTGCAAAAAGTTTTCAAGCCTATCTCGGTCAAATGTCATATTCAAAAGTTAGTCTGTAGAAATAACTGCAAATTTTGACTTTTGTAAGATTTCAAGTTGGGAATCTGTGTTCATGTTTCTTTTAAAACTCATTTAAAGAATTTAACACTTTTAAGGTGTTTACTGTCAATACTTGGTGGAAAGGCATTATAATAAAAATAATAAAAGATTTTTAGTAAAGAATTGAAGTTTAAAATAAAGATAAATTTTTAATAAAAATTCTCCATGTACGCGATCAGTTTCAAGTGTTTAAGATGAACCAAAAGATAATTGGCGTCATTCAAATTACCGCTGAATTATTATGGAAAAAAAAATAAACACAGTTTTTTGATTTGATTAGAATAAATAATCAATCTCGACTTTCTCATACCATCGAAACATAAAAATATAAATATTTCAATCCGGGTGGTAGTTTAAATTTTTAGGTTGAAGGTATTGGTTATGAAATAAGTGCTTTACAGTTTACACAACATTATACAAGTTTTAGTAACAAATTAATCTTTCTTAATTTATCTCAGCGCATGCAAAAACACCCATTTTTAAAGACGATACAGATTATATTTAACAAATGGTAGTCTGGCCAAAATTTATATTCTGGTAGGTTAATAAATTTATATATATAAAAATATATATATATCAATTTAAATTTAATAAACTCAAATTATTCAATGTGACTATTGTTTGAAACAAAGCATAAAAAAAATATTTGATAATATTTAAACTTTACTGTAATGTAATTCTATATAAGTATTCTTTTAATAAGAAACTGGTAAAAGAAAGAATAATTGTAAAATAACGAATCTTGCTGTTAAAGATTGCTGATATACGAAGCATATATTTACATATCGATTGTGGAAAGGGAAAAAGACGTAACCCACACATAACAAATTTTACAGGAGGCACAAAAAACGTGTTTTGATGATTTTGGGCCATATGCAAATTATGAAATATACACAACCTTGAAGTGCACGGAGACTGATAAACTGGTTAAACGACATAATCTAATATTAATTAAAGATATTGTCTAGTAAAAACCTTTTTTTCAATCTTCCTTCTTGGTTTAAATTTTCACAAGCTCATTTTTTTGCAAATTTAAAAGCTAAACTTAGAAACTAATTCGGCATTTAAAACTTACATCCTTTGGATAGAACATGTATCAAGTTTGATACATTGAGATTATTTAAAAAATGTTGTTTTGAAAAAACCGTGGGCTACGTCTTTTTTACTTTCTACAGTTGATATATTGATTTAATGCATTTACCGCATTTATGAAAAATTATGATTGTTTAATATATATATTATAAAAGAACAATGAAAATCATACCTATAGTATAAGTAGCCCCATCGATTTGAAATGTCGCACTCTTGCATTTTTTGAAGAGTTTTCCGCTGACCGTCTGCCGCATTTGACTGGTGTGGGTGGAAGGAGGTCCAGGGTACATAGGCACCTTTGTCGGGAGACTCGAGTCATGTTTGCTCAGTTCCTTTTTCAGCCTACTGATCACATCTTCTCCGTCTGACTCTGGGCTTGGAGTTGCACCAGCACTTTTACTTGTGATTTCTTCGTGCAACAAAACTTCATCGTCAGTATCGACCGATTCAATTGGAGGATCCATGTCAAGGTTTCGGTCTTTTTCCTCAGAAGATTCCATTGTTAAAAGTGTTTTTGCGCACAGTATTCACATAAATTTCACCGAACACCGATTTAAGTATTAGTTATGAAACATTCTTTCAAATAAGTACTATTTTTATGCTTTTATTTTTAACACTTTACTAAAAAATCACAACATTAAAATGTTCTCCTTAATCAAGTAAACATATATGATTAATCAGCTACAGAAAAAAAATGTTCATCGGTAAGTAACATATAAATACATATTATTTTTTTAAAATTGTATTAACTATGTTGATTTACCTACAATCGATTATCATTTACGAGTAATATTATGAAATATTTAATTGTCAAATATTGTATTTTTCCGTTCAAGTCTTCTAATGGAAGTCACTTAAATTGATTTTTGAAATCGTATTTGAAGATATAGGTGTCCGATTTTTTTTTATTTTCTACCCAATTATTAAAAAGCGGAATGAGAATTGAATTTCTATTTGACATTTATCTCCCAGTTTACTTCATCATTTTATAAATACCCTTACTAAAATTAGAGGTTTAATAGATTACATCTAATCCTCGTTTAAAGGATGATATTAAAATTCTCCATTATATGCACGTGCATATACAACAGTGGATGTTATTTTAAAATATCTATAAAGCGTTTAAACACTTGATGATTAATATTTAATTTATAAAACAATCTCACATTTTAAAGACGTTTCTCATTCTATGACATTGGAAAATCTTAATATAATGTTTAAACTTTAAAAATACATGTTTAGGGTATTGACACCTGGTTCGATACAACAGCCAAAGTAGTTTTACGAACAGTAAAAATTTCACTGTTCTAAAGGATTTTCTTGCAAACGGTAGTTAGGTAAATCAATCCATCAATATACATTTTCAACCGCGAGTTCTGCTTAAATTTAATTATTAAATCAGTGAGAAAGGTTTGTTTTTCAAGCATTAAATGTGAATTATTCGACTTATAACAAGTGCTTCTCATGTTTCACAGAGTCATTATCATTATTGAAAGTCAACCTTTTGATATATTTAAGTAAATTTCTAGTTTTTTTAATTTAATTCAAGTAAATTTGGTGGCTGCATTAAAATTAATAACTGTACTATTTCACGTGTTGTTATTTTCAACACGTTGCATGTTTAGGTGTTATGCAATAAGTCGAACTTATTATTGGTTATTATGAGAGTAATGCAAGTTCTTTATCATATTTACTTTTAAAACAATGGCTTACTAATGTTCTTGCCGTGTAAGATCAACGATAATTAAATGTATGTCAAATTTATGAGGGCTGTTATTGGTCTAATCTTTCACTAAAAAGATATTAGAGTTGACAAACATAATGTTTTGTTTATTGTGGAGTAGAAAAGATAGACATAATTTATTTTCAATTTCCAGATAAAAAATACTTTATATGTGTATGGAACTTCTAAGATTTGTTGAAAAATTCATTATTTGATTGGACATTAATTTGTTAAACTTTTTAATACTGTTTTTTTTTATTTCATTCATTAATCAAAAACATAATTTCAGACTTTCATATGGTCAATTAATCTTTTACTCAAAAATTCCCATTATTATTGGATGTAAAAATATTTTATATAACACCTTTTCTTGTATAAAATTTGATCTTTACCTCTTTTAAGAATTTTCGCAATCATTGCTTAAGAAAATTTTGTAAACTGAAATTATTCAGCTTCTGTGAAGTGACTTGGAAAATGTGCTCTTTTGTTTAATTATCTCCTAATTAGGTTTGGCTAAATTACTTAAGAACACTCACCTTGGGAGGTATTTTCGACTAAGAGAAAAATTAATCGTACAGATGATGAAAGCTCACAAACTGACGAAAAAGTTAAAATGAGCTTTTTCGCTGATTTATAAAGTGTAATTAAATTCAAAAACTTTTGCTAAAAAAACTTTTTTCAAGAAAAATTCAATTATTCTTTTAGTAATTATGAAAAGAGAAATTTAAATTTGACTTTGTGACGTTGGTTCATTGTTATAGACATTTTAAAGCTTGAAGACTAATTATATATACAATATTAAACCCCTGTATAGCGTTATTCTGTATAGAGAATATAGTTTCCTTATATAGTTTCATATAGCATATGCGGCAGTCTCCTGTATAGCGGTCCTCTTTATAGAGAATTTTTTTTTACAAAACGCTAACATTTCAAGATCAAAATTAGAATTCATAATAAAAAGTGTTTATAATAGAAATATATTATAAAAACTTTATATAGTGAATTCTCAGAATATTTGTCATCGCGTGTTTGTCTCTTGACTTTTCTATACGTATTCTTATAAATATATACAACAAAGGGATTTTTTTTTTGATTTCGTTCAATCCAAAAAAATACAATTGAAAGAACCTAACCTCTTAAATTGTGTATGGGTGCCTAGTACTTCCAGTATTCTTAGTCTCAATTTTTACGCTATATGAAGCTTGACTGTATCTTGAAAAATCTGTATTTTGACTGAATCTTAATTAAGTTTTCAAAAAAAGCAGTGAAAACAAAACTTATTAGTTTTTATGCTTTCACTGTAATCATAAATATATTATTTTGTGGTGACAAAATTTTCTCATTGGTTCATTTAACCGGTGGAAATGAATTATTCAACTGAATGGAATCAACAAAGCTAATAACGCAGTATCATGGTTAAAACATATATTATACGTACATAATTATTTAGAAACGCATTTGAATTAATCTTACATATTTTTACTTTTTTATCAAGTCTAATCGATGCTTAGATTTAAGCGGCTTACTTAGAATGATTGACCAGTACAAGTGAATAAGTAGTGTGTAATACAAATGTTATTTGTAAGTTTGATAGAAATAATGTTTGCGTAAGACGTATTATTTAAATAAAACAAAATTAGTTGAAAACTAAAATCAACCGCAATCAATCATTTTAATTCAAATAAAAGATCGACAAAAATACTATTAGTCTTTAGTCATAATTGATTGACGTTTGAGTGCTTAATTACAAATGAACGGAAAAAATCCACAAAACTATTAACTTAGAAATCGGAAGACTTTGCTAGCTTAATTCTTGTGGAATAAGTTGGAAAGGTACCAAGTTCTTTCAAATCAATTAATTTGAAAATGGTGTCGTTAATGGTTATTTTATCACTGAAAAAAAAATGTATATTTTATTACGTAATGCCGTGCGTTTCACATTTAAAAATGAACGCATCATATTTTTACGTAAAATATCTTTACTTTAATTACAAATTATAAAATGAACTACTGTATTTACATAGTTATGTCGGCAGAGTGACTCTTTTTTTTAGAGAGTTTTTTTCTGGTTTCATTCAGAACTTTAGTCATATTTAGGTACAAATGTCTTTCAAATCAGTTATATTAATATATTTGCGTAATAAATAAAATTTAATTTTCAAATATGCTTGATACCCTCCCCTGGATTTATCTAAAAGACGGATTTCTATTTTCTGCGGCTTGAGCAAGGTCAAAAAGAAAATTTTGCATTTGTTGAAAATATCCAAGATGTACATACATCTGAGTAGTGTAAGTTATATTTTGTTGCAGTTGGTCAGTTTTAAACATCCTGTCAATTGCGATGCTACGGGAAATATATTTCATAATATTTTGGAAATAAAATAGTTCACGCAAAAGTGAGTAATTTTTAAAATAGATACTCACTTAATTATTACGTACCAGCCGATTAAAATATTAATCGACTTTGAATGATAATGATTTTTTGATAAAAAATACGAATAATCAACTTGTGTTTGAATTAGTTTTTTTCTTTTACCAATGAATACGCAAAGAATGTTTTATTCGCCAGCAACGAGCTCATTAAATTTATTTTATTGCGTGAAAAAATTCTGACCGAGCTTTAATGTTATAATGATGTAAACTTGAAAAGTTTAATCGGAGCTTCGGAATTAATTGTATCAAAGCTTACATCATTCCGGAACCAGTTTGGCACACAAAAACAAAGACAAAGAATTTGGGGCATCTGCTGTGTGATTGTTATGTATTATTTTTTTACAAATATAATTGTTAATCTGCGGTTACTTGGCAAAAGTGTTTGTGCTATTTTGAAAACAGTAGCTAGTATTATTGTCATAAAATTAGGTAAGAAATTTGTTCATTATATTATTTTTGATTTATTCGTTGTTAAAAATTTAAAATTGCATTTAGTTTTATAGATTGTTGATAATAATATAATTTACTCATATATTTAATAAAATTTTAAAAAGTTAATTAAAAAATACTTTTTTTTTAAATTTATGTAAAACAACATTGCAGCTCAAACAACACGGTGCTTTACTAAATTAAGCTTGAAACAATAAAATTTCGGAGAACTTTTCACTCCGGAACGCTGATACTATTAAAAAATAAAACATATTTAATAAAACCTTATGTAACAATAATTTTATTTACTTTTATTGATAAACTAAAAATATGTTTATTATCTAAAAATAAATACAAAAATTCAACTTGTTTTCAAAGAGTATTTAATTTATAACTTTTACCCATATTAAATCAAATGAAAATGAATTCATTTGTAAATATTTTCACGACCTGAATTAATGACCAAACGATTATAGCTGATACTGATATAACTATATATATAACTGATACAAAATAATTAACATACATTTAAATTATAATTTTGGTAATTTTATTAAGTTATTACTTAAAATAAATTGAATATTATTCTGACTTTTTAAAAACGAAATAAAAAATATATTTTTACTAAAAAATTAGCACATTCTTAATTTTCAATAAATTAATTATGTGTATAATTAATTTTATTGATTATAATATTAACGCTATTTTTAAATTCTGTCTTAGTTCTGTGAATAAAAGCTATAGGAGAAATATATTTGTGTCAGTTTAAGTAAGAGCGATGGGAATTATATGGCGAGTGAAGAAAGTAAGTTAGAGTTGCAACATTAATTTTCTTACTAAACCGTTTCAAAATTAGAACGTTCATTTTAAATTTAGAACACTAATAATAAACAAACAACATCTTAGGAAAATACACGGGCGGCTCGTCGCGGGCAGGTTAAAAAAATAAATACATTTTATGACACAGGTATTTTTTTATCTACGCGATCTAAGTTCGTGCGATCATGTACCTGTCAACGCGCACGCGCCGGTGTTTATCCACGTGCTTATCGTGCGGATGTCAGAAAGAGGGTATTTATTGCGCGAAAGGACGGCGGAAAAGTGGAGACGTCCGCCAGTGTCGACGGGCCGACCTGAACTGGTCGCCCTTCGTGATTCGGCGGTTCGCCTCCCCACTGCGCCAAAAACTTTTTATTCACAATGCACGTATGTATTATTTTATTTAGTGCAACGATTACGGCTGAATTCACGATAAAGCATCTACCACCAAAAGAATAAGATGGATAAACTACTCTGGTCAGTGGTTAAAAATTTACTAAGCATTGCTGAAATTTTTGGTTATACTTTATTGTCGATATTACATAAAAATAGCTGGGTATTTCAGAAATAATTTTGGTTTAACAGAAACAATAATTACTTATGTAGCCTTTTAGTAGCCGTAGATAATTAAAAGTAATTTCCTAGAAGGCCGGCTATAATTTGCAACTATGAATTTAATTATTTATTGACGAGATAACTCGTCTTTGGCCTGTTGAGCACGAAAAAATTTATGAGATATCTCGTCTGTGGCAACCGTCGAGTTTAAGCAGACAGCAGTGTAAATAAATCACCTTTTTTTAAACCATGTCTGCTCCCAATTCGGAGCATATGTACTCCTTATGAAGTTTATCTCAACATAAGTGTTTCTACGAGAACTGCTTGTTACTGGGTTGCTCAACCTCTCTTTTCCCAAAGAAAGTAGGAATAAAAGGATAGGGCTAGGATAGGGCTAAGACAGGACTAGTGGTTAGCCAGTCGCTTTCCATACGCCCCGTTCATATGATAGGATGGGAGGGGGGAATTCAAGTTAAAAATCAATGTACAAAACTGAGCGTACATCTAGTTACTCTATATAAAAAAATATACTCTTCAATATATTTTTATAAAAGTAGTATTTATATAAGTAATAATTTGTACAGCCGTGATAGAGTACTTGATTCTTTTTGCAAGTCTTAAATAATTTTGGTTGATAGTAAATCAGTTTTTCTGAACATCTTGACACCGAAAATTTATTAAAAACTAATATATTATTAACGTGGTAAGAAAGAATAAAAATATTATAACGCGTCATGCATAACAATTTATCGTCAAAATTCTGCCAGAAAACGTTAAGCCAAAAAATCTTGTTTTGAGATAATCGACTTTTTCAAATATTATGAAGCGAACTGAAGACAAACAAAAAGGCAAATAAATAAGCAATAATTGACCAAAAATTTTACAGCTCAAAAACGTTCAGTCGTCTAAGCGTCTTTGGTATCTGTAGTTATAAGAAGTCTATGCAGCTAAACATTGTTAATAAATATATATATATGTGTGTATGTTTCTGCCAGTAATAACTGCCAACGAAATATGCTAAGTTCGTATTATTTTTTTATATTTCGAAACAAATAAATTTAATATGAGTCAGCTTATTTTTTGAAACAATAAATAGTGTTTGAATTTATCGATCTGCATTCATACCTCAAAACACCTAGTTTTTGTCTTAACATTTTCCGGCAGTATACCGACAAATTATTAAGACGTATGCTTTTACTAATGCCAAAATTCATTGACAATTAATTTTATTTTTGATCAAAGTTTTGCAGGATGTATAAGTGTACTAAAAAAATAATTGTTCGAACCGGAATAAGTTTTTAGTTTAAAATTGACTTTTCTGCAATTATACCACACTTCATAAGATGGCAGTGTTTAAAAAATCAATTTATATTTTTTTACATAAGTAATATTAGCTATGAATTCTTGGGACAAAGATTTCTTCATAACATGATAGTGTTTTAGAACATTAAAAAAAAAAGCATCACCAGTGAAATTTGTTTCAAAACTTTAAGATATGATCGTTTAATTAATTGATTGTATATATATTTTTTTTTTGTTAATTTAGATGGTTTTTTTATAGACTGAAGAATATTTGAAAAAATTCAATAAGTTAGCCAAACAAGTGTAATCTAAGCACATATTTGATTAATATTATTTGCAAACTCGGCTCATTCAAAAATTGTTGAATCATGAATGTAATTTAGTAGATACAAGTAAATTTTGAAAGTATTTGTTGAAATCAGTATCAAACATCGCTTGATAACATACAAAATATATTCCAAAGTAGTGTAAAACTAAAAATACTTTTAAAATGTATAGCCGCCTGTGTGGTCGAGTGGTCAACGTCGTTGTCTTCGGCTACGGAGGTCACGGGCTTAAATCCCAGTACGGACAGTTTTATAAATTGATTTTTCAATCGATTTATGAATTTTTGTTCGAAGGCATGGATGTACGTGATGTCTTGAATTCCTCCCTCCCATCCTATCTTATGAACGGAGCGTATGGAGAGCGATTAGCTAACCACTAGTCCTGTTCTAATCTTATCCTTCTATTCCTTACTCTCTTTGGAAAAAGAGAGGTTGAGCAACTGAGTAACAAGCAGCTATCTTAAAAACGGTTCTGTTGAGATAAACTCCGTTAGGAGTCCATATGCTTCACATTGGGAGCGGACATGGTAAAAAAAATGTACATTGTTTTTAAAAATGAAATTAAAATTCAATTCAACCATTTTGGAATGAGCCGTATTTGCAAATAATATCCTCAAATATATGAGCGTTATATGATTTCGTAAAAAGTAATAAAATTGACAAAATATACAGTTAATAAAACATGATTTTCTGAAACTCTTAAAACAAAGTATTTTAACATAAGTATGCGTTTCTTTGCCATTTTAAATATAAAAATAAATATTTATTTTTACATGAATCGAACATAATTTGCATAATATGCATATAATAAGATATATAACATCGTCTTAATATTTTACGAACAAATCAGACCCGCAGCTTTAATGACCAATGCTCTATTGTCTTCAAATTTGTAAAAGCGTCATGAATTCGAGTTCTAGAATAGAAGCATTCTCATATCGTTTATCATTTTTTTTTAAATTTGAAAAGGCATGCATGTATTCTTTGTTTTCATCATTCGTCATTCATTCCTCTTGCACGGTGCTGAGAGGAAATAATTAATTCTTTAAAGTTGCAGTAAATCTTCGACTGTACGAGTAATTCCGCCATTTAGAAAAAGTCTAGTGGTATTTTTTTTAATTAAATATTTTTTATCTTACATGTGTGCGAGATGTGTCCATTATTTATTCTACATATCAATGTGTAAGGTATAATACAAACATTATTGCGTACAGCATAGATAAAAGGGTGCAATAAGAGGTATTTTAATTATAAAACTGCTTAAAATATTGGTTAAATATAATAACTGGAGTGAATTTTTAATATATATATCTATTATAAAATGAATTCATTCTACAATTGATCAGGGATATTATGCACACGGAAGAAACTTATAATGTAATTAGCAACCTATTCTATATTACGAGATAACTGAATATTATGTAGAATATTAAAATTTCTGTTATTTAATGAATAGAAGTTATATAAGAAATACGTGCAAGAAAACCAGCAACCAAAGAAAATAGATGAAAATTTTAATTTGATTGAGAATGGATTAACTGGCGTAGAGACCCAAGACAATTTGCGAAAGTGTCAAAAGCAGTGAATGCTGATATTGCATGCTATAAATTAATATTTATGAAGATAAGAAAATGCTTCAAGGCAAACAATACTGTACCAGTGCTTTAATAAATATTTTGTACAATATGTAGGTCCGTGTGTATTTGTATAAATAATAATCTCTCTAACGTTTGTTAAGTATGTTTTTTCATTTTATTCTCACTGTATATGATACTTAAGTAAAATTATTTTAAAAAAAATACTTGGTTACTCATTTAAACATAACATTTATATCGATCAATAAATAATCCATTTTTACTATTCATTATTTTAAATAAAAAATAGCAAACTTATCGCTTATCATTATCAGCTGCACCACCGGGCTAATTTGAGCCCTGATTTAATTTTATACTAAAAATGAACTTTCATAAAGTTACCGCCGAATCTATTGTATATACCGATTTAATATACAATATTTAATTGTCAAAATTTGATGACTTTTTTAAAAAAATACTTGTTCGTAAATTGAGAAAGATCTTGAAGTCGAGCTAAAATACCATATACGCTTGACAGCGCTCATGTTTTAAAGAATCTTCTTTTTTATACATGTTGGACAAAATATGATATGATATGCAGATTACTCTAAATTTACACATACACTTTACATATTTACATAAAAATATTGAAAATTTAAATATCATTTCAACATATTTTTTTCTACATATATATTCAAAATTACTGTGAAGAAATATGAAAAAAAAAATATAATTAAAGCCATCAATTTTAATCAAATTAATTAAGATGTTTTATTATGTAATTTAAACTCAGAATTTTTAGGCTTGTCTTTTTTTAAGAGACTTAAACTAAGTAACAACAATATTTCAGTATATAAATAACAAAGGAAAATTTCTAAAGTATTTTTCTATTGAGAATTTTCTTTGAACAGTACTTTGCATGATACTCAATATTTTTAAACAAAACAGCAAGTTAAAAAGAGCAACCTTGGTCGCCGCTCCAGCGCAAGTTTGCAAAGACAAATAATCCGTAGAAAAACTTCACCCCATGCTTGTGTGCGCCACAAACCTGCTGCCATGGCGACGCACGGTTTTCCAGACCCGGCTAGGATTATGTTTGCCCACACTCTAGTAGAGGAAACCACTTCTGATGGCAATTTTTATTCAATTTAACTTTCTTCCAGACTTTCAACTTATCCTTTAGCTGGAAACTTTAAATAGATACCTACCTATTTTGCGGATAAGTTATATCAGCTGGGCTTAAACAGTCATTAAAACTAAAAACACTTTGAACTTTCCCATTGCAAAATGTCAAATAAATTACTTTGGTCGTTAAACTCTCATCCACCATCAGATAAATACATTTTTTTGGAATTTGTATCTGCTTCCAATTTGGAGAATATGGTTTCTTATTGGAGATTCTAAACAGAAGTTTTTCTACGAAAACTGATTGTTACTCAGTTGATCAACCTATATTTTTCTAGTATTTAAATCAAATTAAATTTTAAAAGGTTTATTTCATGGCACTAAATATTCATTCTGTTTATGAGCTTTTAAATACTTTACTTAACGTCATCTGAAAAAAAAACAAATAAAAAATCTTACTTTTAAATATTTATAAAAAAAATACATAAATCAAGCTTACGTTAAATTATGTAATAAAATCATTTTTAAACTTATTTTTCCACTAAAATAGATCTGACATATGTTAAAAAGATATATTTAGAATGGAGGTACCTTCATTGAAGTTTCTGTGTTTTTATAAGTCGACTTATTAATAAGCGAAATTAGATCTTTTTCGTGGTCGTAATCAATAAATATTTATTTCAGCACATTAGCAGCTGAGATCTCAACAGATGTCTTTATTATGAATATTTATTAGGATCGCCTAATGACAATCATTCCTAAAATTACTAAATATGTAAATAAAAGATTGAAGTCGTGAATACGCAAGTACATAAAGAAATTTATTCATTCATATCATTATTAAATACTTGCAATCTAGTTTTACAGGAAACTGAAGATAGTCGAGGAAACGAGTGTTACTAAATATTAAAATTTATTTGCATTATTATTTTTTTTTTAACATTTTGGTTATAGTCGAAAATTTAAGCACGCAAAACATCAGATCTTGAAAACGTTAAGCCTATTATAAAGATAAAAATCAATGATACTCAAGGTTTATTCAGGCGCGTAGTATATAAAAAGAAAAAAACTTAATCTAAAGATGTTTATAGCGAAACATCAAAGCGTAGGTAGTTGTTTTGATGGTAAAATTTCAGAGCATGCGCTCAAAGCATCGTGTCAAAATAAGGCTCTATTCTTGAGGCTACGAGCTACCAGGAGCGCAGAAACGGAAAACGGTAATATGATTTTCCTACACCACACTGCCGTAGAACATCTACGCTGGGGAAAGCAGGGAAATTTTACACAATTTCACATTTTCATTCGAGCAAGATAACGCTATGTCTTTTTACTAGTGAAAGAGCAAGATAAATACATTCTACAGCGTAGAGGCCCAACAAGGGTTGGCCCAAGCGTTTGGAGAAAGAAACGTTTGGAAAGAAAAGCTCTACGAAATACCAGGAGCACAGCATGCAAAAGGAGGTAAATGAAAACTCACCTTTGATCGTAGCGTTGTGTGAAAGGTGGAGTTTACATTTTATGACGTTTGAAAGAGATGGTCAGTACGGTTAGAAAGGGGCGTAAAGAGAGTGCGCGCGCAAAGTAATAGGAGGGTATAAAACGTGCATAGATAAGGGGTGAACTTTTGTATTAAATTTGAAGTATTCAGAGGGGAATGATCGTTTGTCGTGAGCGTCCACGTTTCTATTTTTAGACGACAAAATACGTACATTTTTTATTGAAAATGCCTCGACTGAACGATTTATCATTGGAGCGGGGGCGACAATAAAGATGTTTTATTAAAATGAAAGCCGAGAAGGAAATTATTACCGCAATAAATATGGAAGTATACATATTTTGAAAATGTTTTTATAACTATTTTTTTTTCTAAAGGAAATACAAAACACTTGAATCAATGTAAATTGCAGACTTCTAAAACGTTTTGACATATATATTTTTTCAGGTACAATAATAATGTTTAATTTGTAACTAGAATTAATAATTTTGTTATCTAAATGATTCTGTTACTCTGATGAATTCTAATCTCATCTTACAATAAACTTAATAAACTTTAAAACACATTATTTTTAGGTTCTGTCAGTGTTTTTACGATGTCAAATTATAACAGACATCTTGAAAAAAATGTTAGATTTTAGGAAATAAGCTAGGTTGGCTTTGCTTATGTCTTAGGAGATGACGAAAGAGATTAACTAGCTGGAATAAATGCTGTAGATATATTACAAAATTTCAATTGTGAATGCTTCTTCTAAAAGGATCCCGACTCCCTGGAAGACCAGATACAATCAATCGGATAATTGTCACTTATGGATTTTGACACGGAATCTTATGTCGGAAAGTGCCATATTTTAAGCAATGTGGTTTTTTATCTATGTCCGCTCTCAGTGAAGAGCATTTCATCTCCTAATAAAGTATCTTAAAAAAAAATCTTTTTACGAAAACTGTTTGTTACTCAGTTGCTCAACTTCTCTCATTCAAAAAGAGTAGTACGGATAGAATGTTTTTTTTGGATATCAAATTAATAAAGCTTAAAGTGAGAGGGTGCGTTAGCGTCAAAGTTCTTTCAGTCCCTTCAACGCCAATTATTTGGTAGGTGGCATCCCTTTACCATCGTTGCCCACGGAGGGCGTGATCGCTACAGAAGTGAGAAATCCTTAGTGAAGCCAGTTCACAGGAACTTCATATGCATTCATTATTACGAATAGAATAATAAGACTGGGATAGAACTAGTAGTTAACTAATTGCTCTCACTAACCTTCGTTATTCAAGGATTAGAAGCGTAGGACAGGAATATTTAAGCCTCATATATAGAATAATAATTGGAAAAAAAAAGTTCGTACTAGGACTTGAGTGTGAGATCTGTCACCAAGTCGTTAAGCCAACTCCGTGTATTAAGTTTACTACAATGTCGATGTTACTTAAGACTTTTACTGATACACATACTTTGTATATCGACTATGGAAAGGAAAAAGGACGTAACCGACACATAGAAAATTTTACAGGAGGTACAAAAAACCTGTTTTGATAATTTTGGGCCATATTCAAATTAAGAAATATACACGACCTTGAAGTGCACAGAGACTTCTATACTGGTGTTCAATTGACGTATTCTAATATTAATTAAAGAAATTGTCTAGGAATAACCTTTTTTCAGTCTTTTTTTTTGGTTTCAATTTTCACAAGGTCATCTTTTTTTAAACTTAAAAGCTAAATTAAAATACTAATTCGGCATTTCCAGGTTACATCCTTTTCATAGAACGTGTATCAAATTTGATACATTGTGATTATCGAAAAAAAACTGTGGGCCACGTCCTTTTTCTTTTCCACAGTTGATTTATATAGGATAGCTAAATGTTAAAAAATATCTTGAAAAATCAAAGCTAAAAGCTTTTATTCTTTGCATACAATGGGTAAGGTTAATCAGGCTTGATTTTTGGGGAGCTAGGGTTCCGTTACTGCGACATTAACAACGTCACCATTTAGCGACGCCGTTGGCGATGTCGTTGCGGCGTCGTTGTTGTTACATCGACGTCATTAGTAGGCGTCGCGGGTTTCACGTTTCACTGTGCGAGATTTATTTCCAACTCGCTTATTTCCAGCTATCTGACGTTTGCATTTTTATAGTAAGTCGCTATAATTCATTTTGATATTTAAAACGTTTTATCTGCTTCTGCTGGATTGTTTTATGTTTATAATCATATTACAGAAAGTAAAAAAATAAAATGAAAGTTTTTAAAAAATACTCCTTTATACTAATCCCACATTTATTTTGTATGATCAAGACCGGTTTCACTCACGACGAGCATTTTTAACTGATAAATTATTAATACATTTATAGTGTTATTAATACGAAATTTTAATTTCTTATATCACTGTATGAATTTCAATATTAAATTTGAATCGTTCAAATTATGTACATTCACACAGGTTTTTTCACTAAAGACCCGGCTTTCGCTTTTCGGCATCTTCAGGCGCGAACAAGTGCACGGATGAACTTGAACTGACGCTTAGCAAATGAATGTTTCGTGTTTATATAAGAAATAAATGCATCACTGAGTATAAAGCCATTGCTGGCGAAAAGGATAAGCCCATGGGAATGCCCGCAGATTTGAGTAGTGAGTAATTTTAAGAATTATATTTATTTGTTTGTCGGAAAAGGTTTTATGATTATATTTATATAGGGTATAAAAGCGGCAACCCAGGCATTTTAATGTCATTTAAAATCGGAAGACTGTTCAATTTCGATCTATTTATTTCTATAATTTCCTGGAAAAAGAGCGTATGGGTGTCTATATTTATTTGCAACATTTTTTTCCCTTGTACCTGATTGAACACGTGTCTTTCCGAAATTAAGTGATTAGCAAAATTAGACGTGTCTTTTTTCAATCTATAGGCTGCCATGTGTTCTGATACTCTGGTCTTCAATGTCCTTTCGGTTTTCCCGATATAAAATTTCATACAACAAAAGCATTGCAATCTTTAAATTCCGTATTTATTTAAGTAGTGTATTTTATCATTATTGTTATATAATACTTTACCTCAGGAGTTTTTACAATAAAAAGCTGCCAAAAAAGCCAGCTATTTTTTAATTTTAAAACTTGTATATCCTAAATAAATGATTCTACGCCAATACCTAGTATGTTCTATGTCCTTTGGCAATTTACCTTTAAATAACATTTTTTCTGCAAGTTAAGATTGTTGTTTGTATAATATTACACTTCATTAGAAGTTATTATTTTGATCAAATATGTTTTTTAATAAATGTTATTGATTAGTCATACAAAAATTTGAACATTTAGTTACTTTATTAAAATTTTATTAAAAATATAACACAAAAGATTCTTTATTGTTTGAAACAGCGCCACAAAAGCAAACGCTGCATGACCAGGAGGTAATGAAAACGAAGAGGTATTAAATCGATATCAGCAGTTCAAGTCTGTTGCAGAGCTTAAGGTTGACGGGACAATTTGCATTTTATACGGACGAGGGAGAAGGTATCAGGAGAATATAAAGTGAAGACGGAACAGTGATTTTGTATTCAAGAAACTGTTTGGCTCGACGGTGTCATTAATTAATCCACTACTTTCTAATTTTTCTTACACCATTGAATAGTTTAGATGACACCGTTAATTCAAATCTTTTTTAAGATTATGCATAAAAGCAGCGAATAAAATATTTATTTTGTCGTTTTTGTATACCAGTAATTAACAAAAAAAAGAAATTCTTCTTCTTTTAATATTCATCAAATTTCTTTTACGAATTCTACCATTTCACACTGTTGAAGCTCAAAGATCGTTTTCAAGTTTAAAACATTTTCTCTTCGGAGGAGGAGAAAAATTATTCCTTGCGTATGAGTCGCCAGTTCCGAGGGCTGTTCGACTGATCAAATCATTGCCTAGAGAAGTGTACATTTTCAGTAGCAGTATTTGTGAACTTTTTGTTAGCTTAGGTTACTTTTTTATTTCTTGATTTTGATGTACTGTTTTGTTATTTATTTTAATTATATTTGTCAAGTGCACGGCGAATTGGCGTCAGCTGTAATGTCATGTACTTGATTGATTTTTAAGCAACATATATTTTTACTTCAATCTTTATACTGAACGGGGGTTGGTTTGTATTAAAATATAATATTTTACTGTGATAGTTGAACTGCCGAGTAAAACGGAAATTATAGCCAATAACTAATTAATATTTGCGTATTAAACATTCGTCTGTATTTAAATCATAAATTTATATACATAGTTTATAGATAAAATCTTACGCTTTCACCATACCTATGTTATATAAATATACATGTAAATTACATGCAACAACTCGACGAGTATAAAACAAACTACATAAACCCCAAGTACCCAATCAAAATATTTACTCGCTTAGCCCATCACGTGATATGGCCAACTTAAGTAATTATCACGTCGTAATATAGGTACTTTATGCTTCTGGATCTACATAAGCCAAGACGCGCGCGTAAGAGGCGTCGGGACGCCAGCGGCAAGGCGTCGTCGCACCCGACGTGGAATTTAATCAAGGGGTTTAGATGGGAGGCGCTTATTAAAAGCGTAGTGCTCTGTATGCTAGTATCACTGCCGTTTCATGACGCCTGAAGCCACCTCGTCATCCCACATTTCCTTCGATTTAGTTAGCTCTTCGGTTTACTGCATGCATATGAAAATATACGAATGAAATGACTTAAGACAAGGAAACTCTACTGTCTGTTCATTATAAATCTTACCAACAATAATTTTGAAGTTTTTATAGGTTAAATTTGAGTTTTGCTTAGTCTTATGAAATTCACAGTATTATTGATCTCACTTTGATATACTCGACAAATATTTTTGGAAGATTATTTTTAATATAAAATTTAATTTGAAGAGTAGGTGGATCACCATTGTAGAATTTATTTTCATTGAGACAGAGCACACACAATGAAAATAATTATTGTATAATTAATGCTTTCAATGCGTGCAGTAAAAATGGGCAAAACCCGACTATTATTTTGTAATTTACAACTTAAGAATAAAACTATTATTTTACTTTATTCGTAAACGTTGCAATGGTCTGATGATGCTTCTCAAAGAGGCGTAACACATTTCACAAAGTGTAACACAATAAATAGAATACCAAAGTTATCAACATTAATTATATTCACTTTTAAGGTGTTCACTGTCAATACTTGGTGGAATGGCATTATAATAAAAATAATAAAACATTTTTAGTACTTTTTCCACATAAAATTTATTAGATCAGGACCGGTTTCGCTCATGATGAGCATTGTCAACTGATAAGAAAAACAATACAACAGTGATATTTATACAAAAGTTAAGTGATAAAAACAAGGTATGACAAACAATTGGTATTACAACCTAGCAAAAGAATTGAAGTAAAATACAAGGAAAATAAACTATAAATAAAAAGTTGAAGACCACTTAGCAATGAAACTATTATGACAAAAATCAATTAGGTATGAATTATCATTACCAAAGTAAAAACCAACAATTAGTGTATATAATAAATAAATCTTAATGTCTTGTCAACCAAATTGAGTTTGGAAAATCCAGTAGAGTTTAATCCAGCAAAATTGATTCCTGCGAAAAGAATAAAGGCAATATCAATTCTTACAAAATAAAAGCAAACTGAGAAAATTAAAATTCTAACGAAATAAAACAGTACAAAAAAGGAAATATAATAGGCTAGAATTATGTTAATGAAACGGATATAACAAGGGTGATGATGCAAATACAAGCTGTTCATTTAATAAATTAGAGCCCGGCAAGAATTTAAGTCTATTTATTTCTAAGATTTCTTGTTTATCAAGTTTTAAAGATTTATTGTTAACATGCAGGATTTTAAAGTTCTTAGATATATCAAATGTATGTTTATTTAGGAACAAATGGTTCCCAAATGAAGATAATTCATTCCCTTTACGTGAGCAGGCTAGATGTTCTTTAAATCTGATATTAAAAGCTCTTCCCGTTTGACCAATATACCTGGCTCCACAAGAATCACAATCAATTAAATATATGCCACTTTGGTTAAGAATGTTGAGTTTATCTTTAGAATTTACTAAAATGCGTTGTAAGTTAAAAGAATTATAAAAAGTGACATTAAAAAGGTTTTTGTTGAATTTCCTTGAAATCTTTTCTGAAACACTACCCAAGTAGCTCAATTTCACCCACTGTTTCTCAACAGCTGGTGCATTAATCACCAAACTAGAGCTAACATTTAGCAAAGCTAGTTTTTTGTGTTTTTTAAATAAAAGACGATCTATTAAATCCGAATCATAACCATTATTCATCGCAATTTGTTTTATCGTATTTAACTCAAGATCATAACTAGCTTTAGTCATCGGAATCAACAAGAGCCGATGAATAAAGCAATGAAAGGTTGCTAATTTATGCGAGATATGATGTCTGGAAGAATTGTTACTGCATCAAGTGCTGCCCACTGCATCAAGTGCTGAGAAGGTTAAAACTGTTATCGATGAGGCCAATGCGTGTTTCCCGACAGAACGAATGAAAAAAATGTACAAACTTATGAACCCCCAGTGTCCTAGACTTTATGGTTTGCCTAAAATTCACAAAATTAATACTCCCTTAAGGCCAGTAGTTTCATTCAATTCAGCACCTTCCTATAAACTAGCTAAAAATGCGAACCTACTTTTTAAATATAAATTAAATTTCAGTCCTAAATTTAGTATTAAAAATTCGATTGAGTTAGTAAATAAAATTAAAGATATCTCAGTACCTTTAAATTCTAAGCTTGTTTCCTTTGATGTAGTAAGTTTATTTACGAGTGTCCCTATACCTGAGTTAAAGTTAGCTTTTTTAGATTTTATAGATAGTAAAAATCTTAATCCCTTGTTAGTAAATGATATTAAATCTATTGTCAATTGTTGTATTGACCAAAACTTCTTTAAATTCAATGACAAAATTTACCAACAGTTGAATGGGTTGGCAATGGGTAGCCCTTTGTCTCCTATTTTAGCTGATTTTTTCATGGATTTTTTAGAATCTAAAATCAGTAATTTTGATCTCTTTAGAAATGTCATTTACTGGTATAGATACGTAGATGACATCTTAGTACTTTGGGGAGGTACAGAGAGACAACTTAATCAATTCTTAAAACTTATAAATAACGTTAACCCGCATATTCAATTTACAATGGAGTTGGGGTTGAATAAAATAAACTTTTTGGATTTAACGATCGAGATTATTAATAATCGGCATTGTTTCAGTATATTTAGAAAAAAATTCATACAGCGATAACATCATTAACAATTCTTCCAGACATCATATCTCGCATAAATTAGCAACCTTTCATTGCTTTATTCATCGGCTCTTGTTGATTCCGATGACTAAAGCTAGTTATGATCTTGAGTTAAATACGATAAAACAAATTGCGATGAATAATGGTTATGATTCGGATTTAATAGATCGTCTTTTATTTAAAAAACACAAAAAACTAGCTTTGCTAAATGTTAGCTCTAGTTTGGTGATTAATGCACCAGCTGTTGAGAAACAGTGGGTGAAATTGAGCTACTTGGGTAGTGTTTCAGAAAAGATTTCAAGGAAATTCAACAAAAACCTTTTTAATGTCACTTTTTATAATTCTTTTAACTTACAACGCATTTTAGTAAATTCTAAAGATAAACTCAACATTCTTAACCAAAGTGGCATATATTTAATTGATTGTGATTCTTGTGGAGCCAGGTATATTGGTCAAACGGGAAGAGCTTTTAATATCAGATTTAAAGAACATCTAGCCTGCTCACGTAAAGGGAATGAATTATCTTCATTTGGGAACCATTTGTTCCTAAATAAACATACATTTGATATATCTAAGAACTTTAAAATCCTGCATGTTAACAATAAATCTTTAAAACTTGATAAACAAGAAATCTTAGAAATAAATAGACTTAAATTCTTGCCGGGCTCTAATTTATTAAATGAACAGCTTGTATTTGCATCATCACCCTTGTTATATCCGTTTCATTAACATAATTCTAGCCTATTATATTTCCTTTTTTGTACTGTTTTATTTCGTTAGAATTTTAATTTTCTCAGTTTGCTTTTATTTTGTAAGAATTGATATTGCCTTTATTCTTTTCGCAGGAATCAATTTTGCTGGATTAAACTCTACTGGATTTTCCAAACTCAATTTGGTTGACAAGACATTAAGATTTATTTATTATATACACTAATTGTTGGTTTTTACTTTGGTAATGATAATTCATACCTAATTGATTTTTGTCATAATAGTTTCATTGCTAAGTGGTCTTCAACTTTTTATTTATAGTTTATTTTCCTTGTATTTTACTTCAATTCTTTTGCTAGGTTGTAATACCAATTGTTTGTCATACCTTGTTTTTATCACTTAACTTTTGTATAAATATCACTGTTGTATTGTTTTTCTTATCAGTTGACAATGCTCATCATGAGCGAAACCGGTCCTGATCTAATAAATTTTATGTGGAAAAAGTACTAAAAATGTTTTATTATTTTTATTAATTATATTGATCTAGTTGTGATTTATTTAGAAACTAATACCTTAATATCTGAATATAAACAAAACAATTTTGTTTAGTTTTACAAGATTCATGGGAAAGATTTATAGGTTAGTTCATAATCAGAATTTTAATGTTAACGTGACTTTGAAATAGTTTTTTAAAAATTTTTAGTCCTGTAAAACTAAAAACATTGCTTAATTCAACTTTTGACAGCATTATTGATCGTTGAATTCTGTGAAGTTATGACTTTTTCTCTACATGTTAGCATGAACAACTACATCAAAAAATTTGGTATTTATTTATAAAGTGCCTTTGAAATTGCGCAAGCGGTGTGGACTGACAAAATTTAGATGGCTAGTCTTCTCCTAATATTGACGCATTTTCAAAATTTCGAGAGCATTTTTTTAAACAGATTTTCAAATTATGAACGCATTTTTTCACAAAAACTGAACACATCAAAGGATTGTTTGATACATTTTTTAAAATACTAAATAGAAGAGAATTATTAAAAAACAAATTTGCGCTTGCTTTATTTCAAGGTGCGCATCAATAGTAAAACAATGATAAATATTTAGGTGACAAGCTAATTATTTAATCTACGAATGACACTATTCAATAACATAATTAAATACATATGTACATCTACTTGAATAAACCGTGTTTAGCTTAAAGTGTTTAAACAAATCATAAAAAATGTTAAACACATCGAAATAACTTCATAAAACCCAATACCTGAAAAAGAAGTCTCTTTTTCAAACACCAAACGTGACCGACTATTCATGCTATACCGCTTTAATCATATCGATTGCGGAAAGGAAAAAGGACGCAACTCACAGTTTTTTCAATACAGCTTTTTTTAGATAATCACAATGTATACAACTTGATACAGGATCTATTAAAAGGATGTAATCTTAAAATGCCGAATTAGTGTCTAAATTTAGCTTTTAAGTTTGAAAAACAAAGGGCATTTGAAAATTGCAAAACGTTTTTTTTGGTCAATTTATCAAATCAATATTAGGTGACGTCAATATAAAGCTAGTTTACCGTAAACTTCAAAGTTATGTATATTTCATAATTTACATTCGTCCCAAAATCATCAACAAACGTTTTTGTGTCTCCTGTAAAATTTGTTATGTGTGGGTTACGTCCTTTTCCTTTTCACAGTCGATATGTATACATGCAACAGTACTTAAATAATACAATCGATTTTAAGTATCTTTCAAAATATCGGATATGAAGAAGAAAAAAAACTTCTATGTTCACAATTACAACTGACGATGCAGATCATTCATTATAATGCACAACTATCGAAGGTAAAAACCGTGATATTTTATTTTGGGATGAAAAATAGTTTTTCCGAATAAACAAAACTAAAAGAGTCTTATTTTTCTGGTCAGAATTTCTATTTAAATTGTCAGAATTTATATTAAATGGTCACAATATATCGGTTGGAATAAATAGTCATAATTTAAATGAAATTAAAAAAAAACCTAACCGAACCTAGCCTAAACTAACCAACATTGTTTTAAAATATTCTGACCTTATATTTTTATTTTGACCCCCGAACGAATAGTTTTTTACTCACTACAAGTTCTTCCCAGCATAATTTTTCTATTCTAAATGTTTCTAAAAAAATCAATTTGAAATACTTTATTATTTTTTTTTAAAAAAGCTGTGACAACTAGTGTTTGTTCAATTCAGACCCGTTTATATCGGTAAATAAGAATGTAAGCTTCTGTTATTGTCTTTCTGTCATATCTGTCGATTTTAACTTCACCCAAATAATAAAAATGTATATTTGTTATTTTGCTAACAATAAGGTGAATGACATACCTACCCTTGGAAGAAGAAGTCAGTAATTAAATCCAAGGCCTTACCTGGAAAAAAAGAAAGATAATATACATCAGTAAGATCCATATTAAAAAAACGTTAAATGTAATATTATATACACGTAAGTTTATTTTATTTTGCTATACATAGGTATGATATAATACTTGGAGACTAAGATTTATAAAGTGCATACTTTATTATCCGGCTTTATCCAGGATTGACTCAATCTTATTATTTATTAATAACGAGTTTATACCTTATACGTTTTATAATAATAAGTTCATTTTGATATAAAATACAAAATAACTTAGATTTTTGCACGTATATTCTACAAACTGTGACACGTGTTTCGCCACTTTCAGAAGCATCCTCAGACAGACTAATTTTCACAAATGCTTCGTTCTTAAGTAAGCATTTGTGAAAGTAAGTTTATATGGAGATGCGAAACACGTGTCACAGTTTGTAGAATAAGTGGAATAATCTAAGTTATTTTATATTTTATATGAGTACATACTACACTAATTTTCTTACAAAGCACAAACATGTTATCACTTTTATGGTGTTCACTGCCAATACTTGGTGGAAAAGCACTATATTGAGAAAAACAAAATATTACTTTGTACTTATTTACACTTTTATTTACCAATATCAGGACCAGTTTTGCTCATGGCGAGTATTATCAACCGATAAGAAATATAATTTAACAATTCAATTTGTTTTTTCTTATAAAAAAACTGTTAAATTATATTTCTTATCAGTTGATAATGCTCACCATGAGCAAAACCGGACTTGATCTTGGTGAAGAAAAGTGGAAATAAGTACAAAGGAATAATGTGTTTTTATAATACAAACATTTTAGTTTTACTGGAATATGACAGCTTATGTATCACGTTTCTTTAAATATAACGGTTGTGTTATATAAATGTATGTAGACTGCCCTGCTTCGCCTTGGCCATATTGAACAATGGCAGAATAAAAAAAAAATTGCGTCTACGTTATATCGGCGTTATTTTGGTGATGACAAATGTAGAATGTTTTAAATTGATATTTAATATATCAAAGTGAACCTTGTCTACCTCATGTAACACTCAAAATATATTCCATAAATTATTAATACTTAGGAAAAGCATCAAGAATGAAATGTGTAAATTTTACATCTCTTAAGGATTTCTTGTAATAGATAGACTAGTACATTTATTTTCTGTTTTACAGTGATAAAGATAAAATTCAATATTAAACTTCTTTTGTGAAAATCCATTGTATAGCAATTTTATGACCTTGCGAGAATTCGCATTTCAGTGAGTCGTTTATTTTGTGTAAAACTTGAAATTTAACCAAATCGGAAATAAGACAGCCAAAGGTTTTACGTCTGGGATTCCATATATATTTTTATGGCAAATAAAATCCAAAAGCTCGAAGCCTGGGCTTCGTTCGATGCCATTTTATGAGCAACACTGACGTATGTATTTGGATAAACATAAAACTTCCAACGTTTTCCGTATCACTGTCATATTATCATGAAAAATTCTGTTGTGTTCCGTCGAGCGATAGCTAAAAACCACAGATAATTTTTTCAGTGTAAAATTGTTATTTTTCATTTATTACGTGATATGTTTGCATGGTTGAACTAAGGCAAGAAAAAAACATTATTTTTAAAAACTTTCGTTTGTGGGAGGTGAAATATTTGTAGAGTATACATACATACTCAACGGTCTTTGTAATTTAGTGAAAACAACTGTATCCGGCAATTATAGGAGTCTGTAACAATATTCTGACAATATTTATTAGCTTTATTACGTGATTGGGATGACAAATATCTACTTCAATGCATTATTGGACCATATTCGCTCCCTTTGTTGATCTATGACATACCAGCATACCTCAGTTCCGTCGAGTAAATCCTAAGGGTAGTACCCCACTTTCGTCCAGGGCGCCGGAATCTTACCGGTTGGAAAAAGAGGCAGGCAGGATTAAGGCTTCCCGTAGGCATTCGCAGCACGTGACTTAGCTAGTTCCAACGTTTTTCCATAACCACTAACGTGACGGGGCGCTGTTTTTTCTTCTTCTTCTTCTTGAATCATATTCGCTGCTTATGTGGAGCATATGTCTGCCACGCGGCAACTTCATGTTTCTCTATCTCCCGCCAATTGCTTTGCTTCCTCCCATGACATGCCAGCATCCCTCATTTCCGCCGAGTACATCATATGGATATTACCCGACGTCCGGGGCGCCGGAATTAGACTGGTTGAAGAGACAGGCAGGACTGAGGCTTTCCGGAGACATCTGTAGCACAAATGCTGTCAGCTGTCTTTTACGTTCCCTAATCTACGACTTCTTCACAAAATCAAACCACCCCCATTATCTGACGTCATCATCTGTTCTCGAACCTTAGTATACGGTTTTATGAGTCTTCGTTATGTATCATGATTTGCTAGCGCAAAGCAGTACTGGTAGAATGCAAGCGTTGAACAAATGTCATTTGTTTTTAATCGTGTACAGTTGTGTGTCCCAGACAGTTTGCATTGAGTTAAATGTGGCTCCAGCCATTCCTAGACGAATGGCAAATTTTTTTTGTGCTTCAATACATACGTTATAAATAGTTTCAAACTTGACAATAGATTAATTCTATAACTGCTGAAAAGACAAAAGACTTGTCATACAACCAGTGAGATGAACAATTGTCAATTTTAGCTTTACGTTACCGTCAAAAATATCTGATATCATTGCTTTCACTTCAAAGATATGACTTAATAATTTACCAAGAAGTTATAAACTAAAAAAACCAAGCAACTGTAGTAAAAACCTTTTATTGTATAAATGAAGAAGATTTCAAATAAAATGACCCTGGTCCATCTAATTTGTGAGATTGGATCGCGAATCCACACAAAGATGAAAAGGTAGCAAATTGAAAGTTGAAAATTCTTTTGTGACGGCTTTATTCTTTAAATCGGCATTGCTTTGTCGGATGGGTCGTTTCATCTATTTTCTTTTCAGATAAGCTTAGTAACATGCAGAAATTCATTCATCTTGTGAACTGTAGAGGCGCATTACCTAATCAAATAAATCAATACCTTTCATAGGTGTTGAAAAGATTTCACAGTACTTTTGGATGTACATACTAGATAAGCATCGATTGTAATAGGGTAAAAATAGCAACGTATTTAGTTCTAAAGTTTTTATATTTATAAGTTGATAACTATTTCGCCCCAAAAAATTCAAAAGCTCCAAATTGCTTATCATTCTGAGAAACACTGGAGTCATATTTAATAAGTGTAATACTATAATTGTAATTTGAATTAGGATGTTAGAGTGAATAACATGATGCATTGTGTATCTCTTCATAGCCAGTATATACAGCTGAGAAAAATGTAAGTTTAATCATAGTTCTTACGTTGGCGAAAGCCGAAATAGTTATCAACTAATAAATATATAAACTGTATGTTGCTATTTTTACCCTATTATAATCCTACCAATTCAATCAATAAATCGATAGTAATCATTAAATAAATATTGTAAAAGAGACTTTTATTTTATGTTAATTTTATTTTTATGTAAATTACAAAATAATTACAAATTATTGCTTAAATACTTTTGCAATGTGAAAAACAGGGTACAACAGAATATTTAAAAAATCAAGCAGTAGAAAAAACTTACATCTGAAATTGGCAACGAAGACAATTGAGTAAGCTACGACAAAGTCTTTTTTAATACATAAAAATAGTATTCGTCGGAAAACAATCACGTCCACGTGGAATATGTCAGCATTCGAAGTAATATTGTTGAAAACTTTCAAAGCTCTCCCTAGTGGTATTCTTATTGTCAGGCTGGTTCTATTGCTTGGGAGAACAAACAATTCATATCTACGATCCTTCAAAAAATATTCAGGAACATTAAGTTTTACATTCTCAAAAATGGTGGAATTATCATTTTCTTATCATGTACTTTTATTTTTTAAAGAACATCCTAATAATGAAAAAAGTTTGTAAATTACAAAGCTACTTTAAATCAAATGATCAATACTTCAATTAACTCTTTTGTGTTTTTTTTTCAATTCCCAATAGTACTGTACAGCAGGTAAATAGTGGTATTTTTTCTACATAGCAAAAATGCTTCTATGAGGTCACTTACTGCATACTTTAATTTTTAAATTTATTTTTCAAAAAATACGTTTATACGGATTGAATTGGTTAAATTTTGAATCAATAAAACAATTCTTTTTTTTTCTTTTTTAAGCAAGTTTTATCAAAAGTTGTATTAGAAGTATTATTTTTTTGAGTAGAAAAACTGACGGAAAAATGACAATAATTTCTTCTGAACTTTTTCCACTATGATGAGATGGTAGACTAAATTACCCGATGTTACACTAGCACGTGATTTGATAGCGTTTTTTAAGAACATATATAACAAAGCATATTTCGTTAGCAGCAGTTATGCTTTTAAAAGCGATTGACGACGCAAGAAATTTCAACCAGAGCTTTCTCAGTAAAAGGAATCTTCTTTTTGAAGCAATTTTAATAAAGTTCTAATTAGAAGTAATTAGAGGATTTTCACTGTCTTTATTAAAAGGCAATTATTTTCCCTTTCTCAGAAATTAAATCTTAAACTAAAATTCGTTATATAAAAAATATCTCACAGTACTAGCTAATGCTATTAATAAGCATATTGATATAAAACAAAGAAAATATGAACAAAATTTTAATCTCGGTAACGATTATCACATAAAAATATGAAAAATAAAATAATCGAATTCTAAAAGAACACTAATTTTAAACTATTTATTAATTTTTACTATTAAGGTGTTCACTGTCAATACTTGGTGGAAGACAATGATATTTTTAAATAAATTTATAGTAAATATAAATTTGGCCCTCTTTTTATTCAACATAATATCTAACATAAGCCGTTCCATCATTTCGAATTTGTCTACAGCTCGTCAGTAAGTTTATATACTTACTAGTTAATTCATACATTTATTATTCAAAGTAAATGTTAGTTTTTATTATGTAAGCTTCAACCAAAACTAACATTGACGAGATATCACACTTTAACTGTAAGATAAATGTACACTGAAAAATAGTCAAATAATAATACATAATGTGTGTTTATTGTAGTTGAAAAAATATACAGTTTTTAATAAATTCCCCAAACACATTGCTGATCGAAAACAACTTAGAACTTTTTCGGACACTCCGGTATAATTTGTTACTAGATTCCAATTCAAAAAAGTGTGTCGGTTGCTTTTTTCGATTTCATGCGGTGTTTTCAGGTTTTTTGTAGCAAATTTACATCTCATATGTTAAGCAGTGATTTTTCTTTATCAAACTTTGATCAATATTGAAATTTCCACATCCAATTATGGTTGACAAACATTAAGATTTATTTATTATATACAATAATTGTTGGTTTTTACTTTGTTTATGACAATTCATACTTAATTGATTTTTGTTGTAATAGTTTGCATCGCTAAGCGGTCTTCAACTTTTTATTTAAAGTTTATTTTTCTTGTATTTTGCTTCAATTCATTTGCTTAGTTGTGATACCAATTGTTTGTCATACCTTGTTTTTCTTACTTAACTTTTGTATAAATATCACTGTATAATTGTATTTCTTGTTGACAATGCTCACCATGAGCGAAACCGGTCCTGATCCAATAAATTTTATGTGGAAAAAGTACTAAAAATGTTTTATTATTTTTATTACAATATTGAATTGTTAAACTTTCTAAAGTTATTTTGATATAATATCTATTTTGAGCTAATACAACTTAAATGTCTTTAATATTTATAAAAAAAATCATTTCAGAGCTTTGATCCTTTTTATATTTCCGTAATAAAAATAAATTTAGTGTTTGTTTGTTTATTATTATTTCATCATGTATGTTGCCTACAAACGTTTTTTCAGTAATATCATAATCGTCATAAACGAGACATTACGTAAATTGATTTCAATCTGTTTTTTTTACTAAAATGGGTTTTAATCATTAGTTTCTCTTTGAAAGCTTAAAGTATTTTTATATTTTGTAAAATAAAAAATTATGAATACATTTTTGCTTCCTAATAAATTATAACTATACAAACCATGTTAAAAGTTTGGTCTATATAATTAATTTATAAATAAGTTTTGTTTTGCATGCAAACGACAGTATTTATTGCGTGGGCTATTTTATGGAAGTTTATTTTTGATGTATCATATTATAATATAATAATTTATGTCTTGTTAATAAATCTATTGTGAACGACACTGAGATTGGAGTACATACTAGTGAAATACTCGGCACTAAGGCGCCATCTCGTTTCCGGTTTCAGAAAGAACTTACCACTGAACACCGACTGTCTTTTAAGCGGTTGTAATTTTGCCAAGATGAATTCAAGAGCTTTTCCTCTGCACTGAAAGAAACTGTCACGTCAATTTTACGCTTTTCCAGGACCATTATTCTAAAATTTATATTACATCGTTTCATATTTCGTAACATGAATTTATGACATATTTATTATGAAGCCGATAATAAAAGTATTATGAAAATATTTTTATTTTCTACAATCTTAGATTAGTAAATTGATTTAGATTTAAGGTTTTTTAATTAACATTTAAATCATTCAATGATATTTACCAAGATCGCATTAAATTGAAAAACTTTCATGCATGTAATGCATATTAAAAATCACAATATATTAAAATATATTTGACTCAACGCAAGTTTCAATTTCTTAGTCAGACACTTAGTTGATAATCATAATAGTATGGCTTTTCGTGGTAAAAAAATAAACATAAGTTTATTTAATAAATAGTCGCTTAAAAGCTTTGAGACTGCAATTTTTTTTTTATTATTATTTTACATGTTGACTGTCAAATATGAAATTCAACGTTATAAAAATAGTATTCATTTTGAACAGTTATTTTTATCAAAAATAATAAAACAAATTTTTAGAGTTTTCATTGAATTTATTCTATTTTTTTTTACTAACTGACATCTAGTGAATGTGTCGAAAGGCTCATATCAAACCTCTAACGAACTTTTCCGAAACTAATTGAATACTATGTCAGATATAATGGTTTGACTCTACGCTAACAGCAGACAATAATGTTGTAAATAACAACACAATTGACACAAAACAGTCAGACAAATGTTACTTTAAAAACTAAATATAATAATATATTAGAAATTATAATAGCGAGTGTGTTAGATAAATGATAAATAATATTAATTAATTACAGAAATACAAATTTTCAACAACAAAAAAGTTTTAAAAGCATTTATAATTTTATTCCATCTAAACGGTGGCAAACAATTTTTTTCATTTTATAAAAATTAAAACAATCCCCAAAATATATCCTCATTTCGATATTCCAGATTTTAATAATAATTCTGCCCACGTAGACCATTTAGCTATGATATGACTGTAATCTCTGCGAATGACTAAGCGGATTATGCAAAGAGTATCAAGGGAATAAATAAAACAAGAAACCATTAATTTGATATATAATAGGCACTGAGCGTTGGAAATTATCTTTCAAAAGAAATAATACAAAATCTTGATAGACGATGCTTATTTTCTTGCCTTTTCTTATATTAATCAACGTTAGTTGGATCTGCCTGATTTAAAGCACACATTATTCGTGTATTTTTTTACGATTGCTATGTATTAAACCATTTAATGTTTTAAAATCCACATTTAGAGCTATATAAATTCTTCAAATTTTCATAAACGATTCTAGAAATGAAAATTTTGAGATAAAATTTTCTCGATAGAACAGTATTCTTAGCGCGAGTATTTCAGAATATTACCTAGCTAGAGGAATAATAATATTTGATAAATTAGTAACCCATATTCGTCACAAACGAATGCATTCTTTTAGAAAATGTTTTTAGAGATTAGCCTTTACACCAGGAGTTACCAACCCCGTGCCCGCGGACGCTATTTTTAATTTCAAAATACTTTAAAAGAGAGCACGTTGATAATTTAGGGAAATCGATAAATTCCTAGGTTTTGCGATTTTCAAATTCTTCGAAGAGCTAAGAAAAAAAAACAAGTCAAGCTGGTAATTTGGGCATATCGGTAAATTACCGGGATATAAAAAGCCTTGAAAAAAATGTGGTGCTCGCCGCCCTACCAATATTTTAGATTGCGCTCTGTGGCCCAAAAAGGTTGGTAACCTCTGCTTTACACTGGCTTTTTAACTCGTATTAGTTCAAGCCACGTAATTAAAAAAACAAAATATATTTCCTATTTCTGTATTTTTGTACATTCAAGACTTTGAGATAGTAAAAACGTACACAACTACTTGACGTCTATGGTAAGTTTGACACGAAATGTGACTTATGTACAAAAACGAGAACTTAATACCTGTGCTTCTAACATAATAAATCTAATAAACCGTTTAATTATCAACTAAACTTAACGAATTGTTGATCATTCTAATTGGTACAAGATTCTATGGTACAATTTTCATAGATCATCAGAATGGATTCTTTTTTTTCTGTATGTGAACATCCACGGGCTGGGGGTCTTTCATGTACAAAAGATTCTTTAAGAAAATTTAACAACGTTATTATTAATTGAAGATTTCTACTGAAGGTGCTTGGTGGAATTTCAATATTAAATTTGAATCGTTCAAACTATGTACATTCTCAGTTAGTGACAAAATCTGTGAGAATGTACATAGTTTGAACGATTCAAATTTAACGTTATTATTTCTTGATAACGTACAATTACACTTGAATGAGGCATTCATTTTTGCTTGGAACGCACTTAATTCTTTTAATGAATGCGAATAATTGCAGATGAAGATAAAATAACTTATTTAAGCGTCGCAAAAATACTATCGATACGATAAAACTAAACCTTAATTTGGGAACAAAACTGTAAATAAATAGATTTCTTTATTCACATTTATGTTCATTGGCAAATACAAATAAATCCTTCTGCAATAATATTCTTCATTATAAACGGATTTTTAAAAATGTTTAGATTTTCAATCATGAAAACGCTTTTCTTAAAAATATTCTTAGTTTACGCGCGAATAATATAAGAATTATACAAGTCATATTTCGAGCAGTTGCTTACGAAAATTGGCGTGCGTGAGAGTAATTAGTGTAAAAAAAAATATTCAATGTATATTTCATATTAGGTAAAGCTATCAGCGCTATAAAACTGTTGATTAATACAAAAATGTGAAAAACATCAGCATGTGCAGTAATAAAAATATATTTGTTGATGAAGTAATCGATTCAACCCTCACATAAACTTTTTTATATAATGCTGAAAACGTACAAATATACAGCTAAGGCAAATACGTTTTTAGTTTTTTTAATTTTTATTATTTCAATAGAAATAATATTTATTTAATTGTATTATTTATACGTTATTTAATGTATGCAATACATATATTAAAATTTTACTGTCAACAATCTTGGGAAACCTCTATCATTGTGATTTTGTAACTACTATAGTATAAATTTGTCAGTTTATTTTAATATAAAAAAAATATCTTTATTACTGGTTTGAATAAGTGAACGATCTTTCAATAAATAACTTAGTATTAAATGTTTGTCATCAGTCAAATCAACCGAGGTTCGATAAGTCATCTACATATTAAGCAGAATTATTATTCAGAATCTTCTTTTAATAGTGAAAATTTCGAATTACAATAAAAAAAATTCAGTATTATAGAGAGCGTATATTTATAGTCTTGATATTGAATTTATGGTATGCATTGGAATAATCTTTCGATTGCAAATATAGCCCCATTTTCACGGGCAAGAGGAACGGTATTCTTTTTTTCACAGCTACCTATATTATAAGTCTTAATAAATCATAGTTTCATGGGTAAATTTATTAGTTAGTTGATTATTCAAACAATGTTCAATATCATAAACAGGATTTCAAGCATAACCAATCAATGACTGAAGAATAATTAAAGGAAAATCAATCAGTTTTTATCTTATTTTCTGTAACTTTCTTATAACGAAATGGTACTTTCTCTATTCCAAATTATCATTTATAATCAGTGTTATTCTCAGCAATAAACTCAAAATATTTGTTTTCAATAGTCACAATGGATATACACTATCAAAAGGGTGTATACTACGAATGCCAAAATAGTAACTAAATTTAGTTTTTTCAGTTTTTAAATATATGGGTTTGTGAAAATTGCAAACAGGAAAAGGGACCTATACAAAAAGTTTTCTTAAACAACTTATTGAGTTAATGTTTAACTGAGCAAATAAAACACCAGCCTATCAAAAATCTCGTTGTTCGTTTGGTGCACAATTATAAAAAAAGGGCCTTTTGTCTCTACTGATATTTTTTTGTGAGGGTTACTTCATTTCATTTGAGACGTATAAAAACATTATACAAAATTTTTTCCATTACACAAATATTATGTTTAAAAAATCCGTTGTACTGCCACTTAAATAGGGTGATAGTCATAAGCATGTGCAAAGTATCGAAAAAAATCAACGTTATGTATTTAATACCTATAGATTTGTTACATTTTTAACGTAAAAAGCTCGTTGTTTCCAGAAAAGCGTGTGATAATCACATTTTTCCTGCAGATATAACGGAGATTTCATCAGCGTTCAAATAATGAGCTTATATAGACATAAAATACTTTGATTAGATAATGACGCAGGAATATATTCTATCTTTAATAATGTACGTATATTAAAAAAAAACTCATGAATAGTCAACATTAATTAAATAAGGCTACAAATATAAACGCAATTAAAATATGATTGTTGTATTAGTTGCCATAAATGAAAACTGTTTTATAGTGTTTGATATCTTATAAATAAGGTGTTTATGAAATAGAAAATAAATTCACCTTCAATTGTATCGTTAATGTGTATATAGCAATGTGGTAAAATGTTACATAATGTTCCTTGTAAGCTTTATACAAAATAGGTACGTGTGGAACTTACTGCTTCACAGTGACTTGAAAATATCTACCACCTGCGATTTTGTTCGTAAAATAACTCAAAAATTGTACAGCGAAGTAGAAAAACATTACAACCTAACGATTTCTAATCTTCACAACTATTACGAGACAATGCCTGAGAATCGTTTTAGACCGAGAGCAGTTCTGCTCGACGACCCACCATAGATTTTATGTTTCGTCTAAAATTAATAAACTGACTCATGAAAATGACTCTCTTTAGTTTGACTTTATTGTGTAGTGTATGTATGTATGCGCATGTGTGTGTACATGTATAGATATATTATGAGGAGAAGCATATATAATGTGATTTGCAAATGAATACATATGGAGTCCCCGTGAACTGGCTTCACTAAAGATTTCTTTCTTCTGTAGCGATCACGCCCTTCCGTCAGCAACGATGGTAAGGGAATACAATTTCCCAAAACATTAGCGATGAAGGAGACTCGAACAACTTTGACGCTAACGCGCCCTGGTACTTAAAGCTCCATAAATTTGATATAAAAAAAATGATAAAATAAATTATCAAATGATACTTATCTATCAAGCTTTACTCTACTGATCACTAGCAAAGAAAAAAAGAATAGTAGAAAAAGCTGGCTTTTAGAGCATGTCGCTAATTTCGTTTTTGTTTTTATTTGATAAAGCAATATATCCCCTCAACACTCTTGCCTTTACCGTGCGCAACGAAACTTTAAAAAAACAGGTCAAGTTTCCTCCGAGTTGTTTGGGGTTTACCATACTCTGCTGGTTTCCGCCGCTCGTGAAGTGAAGGAAGTCTCGTCACTGACTTAATGTGACCTAAATGCATTGTGTCGCATAGATTTACGTCGTTATAGACAATCCTTTAACACGTGGATTATACGAAACAGATTTACTGGATGAATATTTTGAGAAAATATAGACAATCTATGCAGAAACACGAGTATTATATTACAGTAAATCAAAAGATGTTTGCCTTAAAATGTAATATAATACTAAAAAAATGACATTAGCGTTTTCCAATCCACATAAAGGAAATAACGAATTGAATGAATTGCTCTAGTAAGTGCTGATTTGAAAATTACTTATGTTTTAATGATGAATTATTTTGATACTTTTGTCGCTTTTCATTTTTTTACACATTTCATTAAAAGGATCAATACCGGTTTCGGTCATGACAAGCATTAACAAGTGATAATAAAATATAATTTTACAGTGTTATTTATACCAAACAAAATGAAATTAAAAGTGTCATAAAAAATTGGGTATTAAAAATAATTTACAAACAACAGTACAAATAAGAATAAATGACACTAAATTTACTGAAATTAAAAAAAATAAAACCTCTAAAATGTAAATACAAAAACCATCAAAGAGTATTGAGTTAATTTGATGAGTAAAGGTATTTTCAAAGTGAGTAAAGGTATTTGCGAAATTTCTAGATATCAACAACTGTTCTGTTTAATTTAATTATAATATGAAGAAAGTTTGATTATTTAAAATGTGTACTAACTTATTTTATCTGTTGTATTATTTTTTAGATTCTCTTTTGATTGTCTTTTATAATGTCTAATATAGTTTTTTTCATCAGGTGAGATGTAATCAACATATATCGTTTTTTTTAATATGCTAATTATCATCAAACCTGTCTTGTAGACAAGTGGTTAACGCTTTGGACACTCGTCAAATTTTCCTACGAACATCAGATTTAAATCACCGAGTAGAAAATTTTAGGTATTGTTTTTAAATTGATCGATCAAAGGCACGGATGTATTTGATATACGTATTCCTTCTCAGCCACATTCTATCCATTTTGAAAACATCAAAAGCGTCAAAGTTATGTTTAAGAGAGAAATTAAACGCATATCTGATAGTCCTGATAAAAGAATTATAACGAATTATAAGATGTAAAGAGTTATAAAGTGTCAAAAATACGAAGAGTGTCATGATGTCAAATTGATTTTGTTTATTCCACTATTGTGTGAAAATATTTTATAATAAAACAGGAGGTAAATTCAGTTCTACAAGGTTCACCAAATATTCGAAAGCCATTGTTTAATTGAAGTATTTTTATTAATTTTGTATGCCTGTATGCAAAGTTATTTGAAAAGATCATATAAATAACCATATCAATGCATATTAGCTTAAGTCGATTGCTTAATTTTTCATGTGAGCAGAAAATTTGTGCCACTGTTTTTTTTTTTGCAATTCGCTCAGCTAATTATTTGTAATTCAGATGAAAGAGCTAATCAGCGACAACAAACATATCACAAAATCCCAAGTAATTCTTTATATGAAATGTTTCAAAGAGCTTAAGTACAGCCAGTACTTACGTACGTCAGTCGATTATAAACTGTATCTATCTTTATTTCCTTTAAAATATATGATTCAAAACGATATGTGAGTTAAAAACGGTATTTTTATCCTATTTATATGTATATTTACTATGGCGATAACCAATAAATCAACCGGGCGATACGAGACGTGAATAGTCGTAAAATTGTATCATATTTGACAGCTATTGCAATAAAGATTATTCGGTACTGTTTGTTACGGGGCCGGATCTTTGCGGAGAGATAACCATTTATACAAATGCACATAAACCATTATGTGACGGGCCGCCGGGATGGCTTCGGTCCCTTCTAATTAAGGGTGTAACGTGTGCGGATAACGTCGGGTACTCAAATCGAATGACGCCCTCGAAAAGGTTTTCACGCTGCCAGAATTTAAATCTGTCGCCGATTTTGGTTACCATGTCTACCGAGATGGAGCCATCTAAATAGTGATTGGACACGTCAGCAGGTTTTTCCTTTGAAATTAGTATGTTTATTATAACGACGTTTTTGAATATATGAATTCCACGCAAAAATATACATTTATTAATATTTTTAACAGATATAAAAAAACCATAAAACATTTTTTTAATCATGTCCGCTCCGAATTTGGAGCACGAAGATTGTATACGAACTCTTTATACATGAAATCGAAATTAGTTGTGTTTTCAAGAGTTGTTTTTAATACCTCTCATATTTGAATAGGGTAAGGGTGATAAGTTGGTAGTTTTTTTTATCCATATCTGCATATGAAACATATAGCCGTCTTAAAAAGTATCTCAACAAAAGTTTTTTTTAAGAGAACTGTTTGTTTGCTCAACCTCTCTTTTTAAAAAAGTGGAGATAAAAGAATAGGAGCTACTATAGGACTTATAGTAACTAATCTCTGTCACTACGCGTCTCTATTTAAAAATTGGAAGAGCGGTAAGGAATTTTTAAACACCCATACTTTCGAAATGAAGTCGGTAAATCAAATAAAAAAGGGAACAAATTAAATGGTCAGAATAAAAATATTATACGGTCAGAATATTTTATAACTTTTTTGGTTAGGTTAGGTTAGGTGTTTTTTTTTTAAGTCTAAAAAAATCTGTCTGTTCAATTATTTGAGCCCGCAAGATTCGTATCTGAAGCCAACAATGACTACTGTGCAGTGGCGGCCGGTCAACATGGCATTGAATCAATGCACCTCTTGTATTATATGCAGGGCGATTATATTTCATGAAATAATATTCAAACATAACATTTATACCATCCATTCATTTTAAATTCTTCATGTATTTATTGTCTATATATTTATTTTATTATAGACAACAGATACATGAACAATTTAAAATGAGTGAATGGTATAAATGTTATGTTTGAATATTATTTCATGAAATAAAACCGCCCCTAGATATACAAGGGGTGCATTGAACCAATGCCACATTGACCGGCCGCCACTGCTACTATGGTATGTCCCCGACGTAATTTAGGACTAGGACAGGACAGTTAACTACTGTGAAATATAATCTCCTTTGTGTCATTTTTAATATATGACATATAACCCATAAAATCATTTTTTTAAATGAAAATATGAACACCGCAACCAAAATGTATAAATACTACTCGGTTTACTAAATTCTACCGAAAAGGGTTATTTCTGATATTCGATAATTCTATATCATATTTGAAATCAAATACTGGCAATAATTATCCTGTGGTGGACATTCACAGCCATTTGTTTTTGTTGTAAATTAGTTAGTTAATTACGATTTCTAATTTGGTAACACAGTAATGTGAGTTGTTTTTGGAAGTGATACTCGTTACTCGTGAATTTCGATTATTGACGTCAAGGATTAACGTAATTTAACAATTTAGCTTACGATGAAAGCAAGCAATAATTTATAACATTTTAAACATTTAATAGTATTTGTTGTTCCAATTTATATTTGTTTCTTTTATTTATACTGTTATGTATACTCGACATCTTGTCATAGAGTACAATGTTTATACTCTATGACATACTATAATTGCAACAATAACCTTTCAACGCCCAAAACCGATATCCTACTCTCTTCCCATTCAGTTCAATTCAAGAGTTCAAATCGACCGGTCATCGATCCAGTAGAGACGCCTTGAAACTCGCGTTGCTATTATTCGATTATAAGATTATTGATTTATATAAAAGTGTACAATTATGATATATGGAATAAAAGTTGAACAGTTTCAGTAAAAATTATCCGTAACATAACATATACAAATGTTTAAATACGAATTAAAAAACAAGAAAAACTACTTAACTATAAATTATTAATTAAAAATAATATATTACCTGGTGTTAAGATGGTATTTTAAATTAAGAAAATGTCATAATTTTAGCATTAAATACATTTGATAAACATTGAAAGTATATCAAATCATTTGATGTCCAATTTTCGTGAAAATTTTTTTCAAAACAATTACCATAACACAAAGCAATATCGCATAAAACATATTTTCGTGTTTATTGTATCTTCGTTTCGTAATATCAAATTAATTTTATTTTCTCAATTTTAGAATAAGATACTGCACACCAGCTACGATCGAATATATGTAAATGTTTTTACGATCAACTGATTTACCAACCGTAATTTATTTAACCCTTTTAAAATATATGCTCAGAAAAAAAGGAATATCTTTTTGTTCATTGAGTGACATTAAGCTTATTCTATTTTTTTAATGAACTGTCAAAAGTTTAGGAGTATTTTTGTTGTATATGTTTACCATTACACTATGGTAATTATGAAATTTCAAACAATAGATTCAAATAAAAGTTATATTGTTTAATTAGCAAACATTTAAAATTTTGAATCGATGATTGATAATCTGCAATATTTTTTTTTCTGTTATTATCTTTATTCATTATTAATGTTCAATTTTATAATTTAAACATATTTTAAAACTGCATTTTACTAGATTAATTAAAATAATTACAAATCAGCACTTAATTCAATTGGTGAAGTCTGTGAAACTATTACTAATAAACAATAAAAATAATTATATATCATTTATTTTAAATAAGTACTATAAAGACCATTCATAAATGATCCCATAAACAAATTAAATCCGACGTTACGATGTCGTAAAGTATTCCATGTTTTATTTTTTATTACGGCGCGTTGAGTCGAACGAAAATACTTTTCTCTTTTATGTGAACTTTTTTCACACATGAAAATATTGCCTTTCAGGATTTCATTCAAGTAATAAAAAACCTACTCTATTCAGAGAAACTTTTACCTAGAAGGTATATTATTTAAATATAACGAGAAAATCAGCAGTTTTTTTAAACCATGATACGAATAATTATTCCCGTATGTATGTACCTGAAAATAAAAGGGAAGTTTTTGAATTTCGAATGAATACTCATTTTTTTCTGTAAAATTTTCGTATCTCGGGAAAAAAAATTGTATACATGGTAGACTTTTGATTATTCTTTCAGAATATATATTTGAGTGTTTTTGATATTTTTGAAACGCTTTCCGCTGCACGTAACAGAATATATTATTAATAGAATACATCTCAAAATACGTGTGTCTACTAAAATTGTTTGGTACTCAATTGCTCCACAAATTTTTTAAAAGAGATTCTTCATATAAGGGTAGTGCTAGGACAGGACAAATGGTAAGCTTTTCATTCAAAGTTTGTTCCGTTTTAAGAATGGAAAGTGTGGGAGATATTTTTTTTAGGCAACACATACATTCATTCCAATAATATTCAAAATGATAACGACCGGTTCCGTCATGACAAGCATTATCAATTGATGACCAGTTGTTGAGAATAAAAATTTAACAAACAGAAATTGATAATAAATGTTTCCATCAGGTATTCAAACCCTTGACCGAGCCATAAAATCCGTCAAATGATAATTGTGTATTGGCTACACGTAGTAACACTTAAATATAGGATTTTGAAAATTATATATGTGGGTACGAGTGTTTTACAAAAATATACCATTAAATGTATAAGTACATGTTGAAATGTTCCGGGCATAAAACCACTTTGACTTTATTTTCACTGTAGCGGAAAACTTCTCAAAAAAATATTTCTTTTAAACCCTTTTCAGCGTTTCTTTTACTTCAATATATATATATAATATATATATATACGTTTTAGGAACCGGATAAAACCATTTCAACTTCGTATTCTATCTTTAGTTCCACACAATCGTGCGTGTTAACCCCTTTCTTTGTAGAAAGGGTATTACATATCTACCCATGTATACGTTATATTTATATCTAAAATTTTCATCCCTAAATCATCCGTTTTCTAAGATACTTAATACTTCGGCGGTTAGTTTCTTTGATGAAGATATTTGCAAGTTTCGTGTTATTCGGAAACTTTCCCAGTTAGTCAAGTATTTCTACTTACAAAGCTATTTAAGAGGTCTAATTAAATTAATTTACTTAGTTCCAAAGCTATCTAGAACATTTTTTATGCGCCAAAATTAAATACTAGTACATTTTTCAAACAAAAAAATAAATCTAATTATTCGATGCTACTGGAAAATTCACTACTTTTAAAAACCAATACTAATATTTAAATATTCACCCTTAAATTATTAACACCAAAGCATCCAGTTAAAATTAGATATTACTTTACAAAACACTTCATTATTGTTCTTCCATATCAAAGTAATACATAAATACTTGTAAACATACAACAAGTATTTCACATTTTTAAATTTAATGTGAGGGGGAGGGGGTATTTACAATTGAACTTAACCCACTACTTGATGAATATTTGTTATGAATGTCGAATTATAAAGGAGAAATTTTTATATGTAAGATCTTCAAAGTATGAGCAACAAAAAAAATATTCCAAATCGACCGATAGACAAAGTGCATTTACAATGATGTCTTGTAAGTTAAACATCTTATTAGAATTGTGATTTGCAACAGAAATAACAATAAAATATTTAACATTATCACCGGAAACAATTTTTTGACATTTGCCAACAATTTTTCAAAGTTTAGTTAGTTTTAAAATACACTCTTCATGTAATGTTTTAAATTGCTTTGTTTTTTGTTTCCAAATTTATTTTAAAAATTTGTTTAAAAAGTTCGTAAGAGTAAATTTCAGTTGATAATACTTTTAGAGAGATACTTTTACGAAAAAAACACAATTCATTAATAAAATATGTCTTATCATGGGAATGAACATATTACTTTCTATAAAATTCGGGCTTTTGATTTTTTTACAAAAGGTTTTTCAAATTATCATACAGAGCTTTCCACACAATTGCGCCTGCTCTTTATATCATGAACGACTTTTATCTTACATACTGTTTGCAAAAAACCTACAAAATATCGATTTTAAAACATTTTTTAGGTACGCGGCTATTCAAATTCGAAATTTAAGTAAAATAGTTATTTTGTCTTTGTTATATTCCACGTGACTTATCTTGACAACCAATACTTTATACCTTCATTATGCTTTAAGGCAGACTTAAATTTTTTAAAGTGGTTTATTACACTTAGTAGCTCTTCTTCAGTAATACACACGATCTGTGCTTTTACCTGGAACATTGTTCAGGACCAGTTGTTGTCTTTAAAGGTTTTACATCTTCAATAATCGTCGCAGGATGACAGACCATATCCTTGTTCCGATTAACAACTCTTGCGGTACCAAAGCATTGATTATGTGATACGTCTAAAATATCTTTGCCAAAGCCTTTAATTTTACATCTCAAACACATTGATGATCTTTTGTCTCTTCCATAGGCTGTCGCACCATAAAATACAGAAAATACCAGCATAGTTATTCTCGTTTTTTATTATTTTAACAATCATAAAGGAAAGTCATGATTTTTTTAACGGTTGATTTTACTGAAATGTAATATTTGCGGTTAATTTTTCTGTTTTTATAATCGATCTGTTAAACGACAATGAATAATAGTTTTTTTATGTCTTATGAATTACAATATATTCAGTCGTTGTACGTATTCGAGTTACTGGAATGAAATAAATATGCTTGAAAACATGCTGTTTGACGATTTTATGTGAATTTTACGTGAAAAATCATTATGAGTATTAGAGACGCCCATTAATTATACAATATCTCCACATAAATTGTACGTATCATTAATATATTGAGATATCGAAGTATATTTTTGCAAGCGTCAGCAAATCGTTACAATAGATGATCAATATACTTCATATAGAAACTTTTGGTTTTATCGCATGATAACAGATCTTTAAATATGCTTACTTAAGCTTTGGAAAACCTATAGACCCTGACTGAATGACAAACCTCAGGAGAAATGTTTTTATAGGGCTGAATGAAACCCACTCTTGGCGTCATAATAGAGACTGCAAGATGTTATATTTATATTTAATCTTAATTTATTTTGAGCGAAAAAATATTTTTTTAATTTTAATGTTTTTGAAAGGTAGCATTAACAACTTTCAAAAACATCAGGAACTTAGTCACTGTGTTATTCCGTTATATTGTTTTAACTCTTTCTTTCAGTGTTGTATTTACTTTAATTTGACACTCTGCGAAATGAACTTTGAAAAAGCACGACAGAAGAACAATACGAAAGTTAATTACGGAGTTATAAAAGAAGTGGAAGAAAAATAATGTTTTATTTTCATTGACTTAATTTTCATCCCCAAGCGTAGAACAAGACTTGTCAAGGAGGAGAAAATAAAAGACGACGCTGGCAAAAATACTTTATCCGTTTTTTTTTCTCTGGATTTAAAATACGTTACTTTGTAAAACGAAATAATAAATAAAAAGAAACAATCCTACGCGGTGGGAGCTGATTAAAAACTTTTTTTAAAGTATTTATGTAAAAGATTTTTATGCTGAATATGCAAAATATGATCCAATGCTTCTACAAATTGTTAATAACGCCGCTGTTAGTATTTTTTATACCGCAAGAAATGTTAAAAGTCGTTTCAAGTGTAGCTGGATAAAAGTTGTAGGATATATGAAAAATTGTTTATCTATATATTAATAGCTGATAATGTTTACTCGTATAACGTTCGTGTAATGTTCGTATGTTCTGCCGTGGCTGCCATTTTGTTTTTCTTCTTCTTCTTCCGAAAGATATTTTATTTTCATTATTATTCACTGATGACATCCTATGTTTGTAAAATGTTCGTATGTCCTGCCATGCTGCCATTTTCGTTGTCTTCTTCTTCTTCTTCCAAAAGATATTTTATTCTCATTATTATCGACTGATGACATCTAGAAAGATGGTCCGCTTCGCTGTCGCCATTTTTGTTTTGTTTTTATTCATACTAAAGACATATTTTTCACTACACTGACATCTATGTGTAGAGGTTTGAAGCATGGTGTGGTTTCTTTTGTGGTGTGGAACATTGATGAACAGTTCCATTTTAATATTTTTTTATAATCGCGGTTGTCGGCATTTTTCCCTGAAATATTAAAAGCCGTTTCAAGTAGGGTATCCCATCCCGGAGCCTTTTTCCAATCCCGGATTTCGGGATTGATTAATTTTCAATCCCGGGATCCGGGGAATAAGCTCACCGAGGAATTAGAAATCTTCAATTTGCCAATTTCGTGTAAATTTTCGGGATTTGCTCAAATTTTTTCAATCCCAAAATCCCGGGATCACGGCCTTGTCAATCCCGGGATTTCGGGATCAGAAAATTGAACAGGATCCCGAGATTACGGGATTCCGGGATTAAATTTGTAGGGTTTATGAAAAATGATTTATTATCATAATTTTAAGAACGACAAAACCGCATGTTTCTTATCGTTTGGTTTTTCATTTTTACTAACCATTTTATATTTTAACGTGTGACATGTATGAAACAGCAAACAAGTTTTGAGTGATTATTTCTGAAAGCTTTCTAGAAATCATTAAAAAAGGTTTTAATTCTGTTTTACTAAAGACGAATAGTGGTAATATTAGTCTGTAATTTCGAAGCGGGAAAATTTTATTCTATCCTAAGAAAATATAGAATGGATAGTTAAATTTCTCTTAAGTCACCAAGAAAATTATCCTGCGCTAGCTGAAGTATTGGGTTTCAATCTACTACAAATAATGCATTAAAAGTCAGAAACCATCGGTTTACAGTTTACACTTTGTGGTGTTTAATGTTATTGTATGTGAAAATAGCCTGTAGAAGGATTCAATGATCTTGAGGTGTTAAAACTGTGTAATTGATACGCACGTTGCGCTTAATTAAGTGGTAAAAAAATATGTTAAATCTCTTTGTGAATATTTTGATTGCATTGACGATTATTGTTGTTTCTTCGTATTTAATTATTCTAAAAAAGCATACAAGGCAGTAATTCTTGAAGAGAAAAGGTATGAAAATTCATACCTAATTGAAAATGGCATATTGAAAAGGTCTAGTTCAAAAGTACAGTAAAGGTATGTTTTACGCGTTACATAAATAAAATACATTTAGAAAAAAAACAAATCGTTTCTATAAAATTTGGAAGGGTTATAAATAGTAATTAATCGCCCAATCATAAAACAAACATTGGTGTTGAAAATCCAACACGCAATCTTTTTTACGTTTATTTCGTAAAAAAAACGATTTAATAAGTCCTTTACCAACGAAGTGTTGTTTTATTGAACCAGATATTTTTTTTCGTTTTCGTTTCTGCAATTTTCTACCTAAATGCATCCTGAGAATAAAAATATATCTAAAAGCTATTATAGTCCTGTTGTTAGTTAATGAACGTTCTTAGTACTTCGTCCTGTTCGGTTGTGATACCAAGGGTACAAATCCTCAGAAATCAGTGTCAGTAATTGTTGCTTTGTTTTTCACAAAATGGTCTTTAATATGATCCTTGGAAAGAAAAGCTTCATATAAATAAAAAAGTCTCGTGTTTCTATTTTTACAGTTGAACAAAAAAGAGGTTGAGAAGATAAATTACTAACAGGTTAGGTAAAAACTTTTTCTTTTATCTAGAAGTAAAAAACATTGGAATTTGTTACTTAAGATGTCTACTCAAGGTGTTGAAATTTCAGTATTAATTTTTTGTAAAACTATCGGGGTTTCGCTTTTTGGTATCTTCAGGCAACCAAGTGCTTCAAATCATTTAAAAAATGTGTAAATGTACAAAGTTTGAACGATTCAAATGGATTCGGTAATGCTATAAAAATATATGAAACTTAACAGAAGTAAAATATATGTGTGTATATTATGATTCTTTCAGTCGAAATTATTTCACCTTTTATTGAAACTTTTTTCACTGATTATTTCATTCAAATTATTTTGAACAAATAATGTAAAAGCAGCAACTGTATAAAAATATTTTTTGAATTACAAAAAAGCTTTAGAAATAAAAATATATGACAACTAAAAAACCGAAACTATACTTATATCATGCATAAGTATACAAAAAAGCGTATTGAATGATTTGTGATTTATGTAAGTAGGCAGGATGCGAAATATATTCAATGTCTGGTTCATATTCATTGATCCTACCCCATGAATGATTCATAGCACTCGATTCAAAAAGGACATTTGTTATTTGTAGAGGTCCACCGAAAACTATTTTAGATATCGCATTGCCCCTAAGACCTCATCTGCCCGATCCAATTCCCCCGCAAATACGAATTCGTGACTCGGGCGAGATAGACACTACTTTAATTATTCATAAAAAATACAAAGTTTTCTTGAAAGTTATTTCATTCTAGGCGTAAAAAATAAATCAGTTTTTATTTTAATCAAATAAAACGATCTTACCAAGATTTATTTTTTATCATCAGCATTCATTTCCATACTGGAATAAAGGTATATGTAAACGTATTGTTAACAATAAATTAATACGTATAACTTTATAATTCGTATTGCAAAGCGTTGTACGTTTTTTTGTTTCTTCTATAATTATTCGTTGAATCCTTCTCTCTACGTCCGGTTACAGATTAAATCCCCTATTTTTAGGATGAAATTTCGGGAAATATATTGCCTTATTATGTTCATAGAGTTTTAAATAAGAGATTGCGTGTTCTAATTTAAAATACGCACGCGATAAAGAAGCACATCTCCTACGATTTTAAAAGATTATTTTTTATTATGTTTTATAATACTGTGTCAGGAGGTTTGTTTTTCCAACAGAGTTATTTTCAGTGTATTTTTTGATGAACTTCTTCTTTTTGAAGATTTGATAATTGTCTTTCAATTTTATTTGTGAAGAATTCCAATTTATGTTGGAGAAATTTATTTCCGCATAAAATGTGTTTTATTAAAATCTTCAAATTATTTTTAACATCGCCATAAATTTTCAACGTCTGAAAAAATTGTCGTAAATTTTATAAGATTGTTTCAATATTATTTTTATTACTTCTTACAGCGTGTTTTAAAATCCATTAACAATATTTTCAAGCTAATACAAAAGTGAAAAATCTTCTTTTTTCAGATAAAACACATTTACATACATTTTAATAATTTATCAGACAATAATTATAATCAGCCAAATATAGATTTTTTCGATTGAGCAGTATCTTTATGGCAAACCGTTTTTTTCTTATGTAACATTACGTTTGATTACTTTCTATTAATTTGTTCAGCTTTTTTTAAAATATATTCATGCTGAAGATTTAAAACAGTTTGTAAAAAAATCAATAGAATGAGAAAGCTACCAATACTATTTTGATATTTAACCAGATATTGATTTCATTTATAAAATAAACTTGTTCATTCGATAAAAAATATTAAGTCAGTGTTGGGAATTTTTTTACAGAAAATTGGAATTAAATTAATTCAAAAAATTATTACGATCTTCTTTGTATTTTGACTGAATTTTCTAATAGAAATAGAAATAGAAATTTTGGTATCTACATATAAAAAACATAATTTTCTAAGCAAATTATATATACTTAATCTAACTATTAAAACAGTATACTGAAAATTATAATTTAAAAAAATGAATATTCTCTAATTGTTTCATACTTTAATTAATGTATTTAAAATTATTATAAATTTCTTGAATAATAATAAAATGCAAAACTTTTCAGATTATTAACGTAAGCAGAATAAAATATGTTTCCGACCGACGAATTGTTCAAATAGCAATCATTTTATTGTTATTTGCAAATTTTAAACCTTATTATAAATAATATACTAAAAATTATGTTGCAAAATCAAATGTCATTACTGCATTGGAAATTTAAAAAAAGTAGATTTCGAAATCAAAAAATTAAGCAGCTATCAAGTTATTAATATTGGACACAAAAAAGTCAGCTATAAGTATGCATAAAATTAATGAACTTATGGTAATATAAATCTGAATTTGATTAAGTTCTTATCCCACTTAATTACCAAGCTTAATTTATATTTTAAAATATCTTCCACAGTTTCCGCCGAATCCATCAAAGAACTAATGATTAATTGCGAAGCATTACTTATAAAGCTTATTTTGCGATTAAAACACAACATTCTTTTTGATTAGGTTCAAAAAAAATTTTTCAGCCGTAAAACTATGAAGAAAAAGAATAAAATCAATGTTGACGTAATGTAAATATATCGCCATATTTTTATCATGTTAAATGACTTTGATTTATAAAAATAGACTACATTGAATAACTTTGGACACGTTATTCATTTTTGGGATACTAATGAAATTAATTTTATGTTTTTAATATGTGTGTTGTTATGTTCTCAAAAACAACATTCAAGTTTAGTCACATCTCTCTCAAAGCGTCGAGTTTAAAAGCTGTGTTTGGAAATACCGGCATTTTGAAGAATAGGACAAACTGCTGGCTTCGAAAAGTGTGTTTGTTTGGTTTTAATCATGTAATGGAACGAAAGTCGTGTTAGCTATTCAACCAGCACAAAACTGCGCACATAGAGGTATTACCCATTTTAGCAAATAGAAATATTATGCATCTAGCTTCGAACTGAAAGCATGATTTACGGAAATTACTTCCACCTAATAATTAAACGATATTAAACTCTTCCATTGATCCTAAGTTTTTGATTCCTTGATTTTTGAAAAAGTCACCCTTCTTTAAGTAAATATGATAGTTTATTAATTGATTTGGCATTTACTTGGTAGAACTCCATTACAACAGATTAAAAATATCAAAGTATTTTAGTTCTACAGTTTATAATAATTTGTATGCGTTGATAGCTATTTCGGCTTTCGCCATCGTCAGAACTATGTTTAAAGCTATATTTTGCTCAGCTATATATACTGGCTCTGAAGAGATACACAATGCATCAAGTTATTCACTCTAACATCCTAATTATAATTACAATATTACCCTTATTAAATGTGATTCTAGTGTTTCAAAAAACGATTAAAAATCTGGGTTTATTTTTTAAAACATTAATTAGGATGAAATTAAACTGATATTTATTGTTAATAAGATTACATAAAATTTATTAACTTATTTTTATTAATAAGCAATATGGGATTTTTCAAGGTACATTAGGATACATTAGCATACAATTAGGAAAAATCCCATATTGCTTATTGTTAATAAAAGCCATCTAATATTTTACATATTACCTTGTACGTTGTCCATAACACGTATTAAGCGATTGTTCTAAACTGTACCTGTTATTATTCTGCTTATTGTTCTGCGGTTTTGAGATGGAATCCCATTTAATTATCGTTTTCAAAATACGCGTACAAGTATAAAAAGAAATAAAGCAATATTTGTTCTAATTTATAACGTCGACTGAAGGTGCTTGATGGAACTTCAATATCAATTTTTAATTATTTTGATACTGTGCGATTCACTTCTATGTTTGTATGTAAACGATAAAAACCATTTGCTGCTCGTTAGTTCAAGTGCATTCGTGCACTTGATAAAACCTGAAGACGCCAAAAGGTGAAACTCGGGTCGTTATCGACAACACTTATGGAAGAGTACAGAATCATATAGTTCCAATTTAGTTTTGTTTATTTTAATACAGTATTTTATTCTATATACTAATAAATGATTTTTAGGTTCATTTCTAAATTCAAATTGATGAAAACTTGCAAACAAAGTCGTCAACACTATTAGCTAGTCATCTTATTTAGCCGTGTGGCCAGTGTTTATCGATCGGTTTTTTAATTATTTGCTTTCAAGTACATATATGTATGAATGTAGTTTGCATATATTGCTTTCTAATCAAACTTGATTTGATTCATAGTACAGGAAACAAAAAAATCCAACAAGGTTCCACTATATTTACATAAAAAGCGGGTATAATAACATATAATTGAAATGATTTTTTTTTATATAAAACCAAAAAATAATATACATATTTTAAGATACATTATTAATTTTCATATCTGGTAAAGTTATTGTAATAAATTCAATGAAAGCGAATGAACACTTTGTTCTAAAAAAACAAAGGATTGTAAAATGTATAAGATACTTTGCACATTTATTATGTTGAGTGATAAACAATGCCTTAATTAATTATTATTCATCTCAACGAAAGCTTTCTTCGCATCATCGAATTTCGACACAAAATAAGCTTTATATTAGGTACTTATATTAAATTAAAGCTTCGCCCTCCTTGCGAATATATTGTTTCAGTTGATTAAGCTTAAAGTAAGCCTCTTCGAAGGTTCGTTTAAGTAAACATTTATTTGGTGCCCGTTTACGTCTCTACTAACGATTTATATCTTCGTATTATTACTATCAAGTTTTTGTCACTGAATCTAGGAAAATTTTACCCAATGAAAAAGTAATGACCAAGAAAGCTATTGATCACTACAAGAATTCTGAAAAAAACGAAAGTACGTATTTTAACGTTTTTTTCCTAACTATGTAGAAATATTTTTTTAAATAAATTCACGAAAATATTTTTATTATCATAAATATTGTAAAGATCCAATAGTTACTATATTCAAATATACATATATTAACCAACCTTTTGTTCAATGCTTGAATTCTTAGTCCTCAATAAATCATGATTCACAATCCAGTCAAAATCATTGTTTAAGTTTTTATATGAGCTATATTCTTTTATGTGGGAATGAAATTTCAATACCGTACACTAATGTTTGATTCGGTAGTCTAATGATCATATGATACTGAACTTAAGTATCGATAAGGTCATAATCACATTTAAGATCTTGGCTATAGTTTATCACTTTAAGGGTGTACACTAGAGATTCTGAAGTCTCAGGGTTTTGAAAGTCCTGGGACTAGAAACGTGATAAAATCAAAGTCCCGGGGCATCTCGGGACTCGAAACATTTATTCAATAAAATTATAATTTGCATGTATGTATGTATTTATGTATTACATAGTACGCACTTTTAAAAATCGCGTTTTTTTAATACAATGTTCAATAATTATTATTTGTCTTATGTAATGGATATGTGCAATGCTTACGGTATTTTTTTGCTAAGAAGGCATGATAACGGTACATGTAATGGAAAAATATCAATGAAGCCGCCGTCAGGAGTAAATTAACGACCGTAACTTCACAATACAGCTCTTAGACCTTTTTTGTCGTATTGAGACATTAGTATCTCTTTGTGAAATAGTGTAAAAAAAAATTTACATAAAAAAACATCAGGTAATAACATTTAATTTTAATATTTTGTAATTTTTTTTTGCTACAGTTATATAACAATATGGTATTTGAAATTTCTACGAAACTTTAAATTCCAAACATCTGTTTTTTTATCAGTTTCCTTTTGCATACTTAATTTTGTCACAACCCCGGGTAAGTGTCATGTCTTGACCATGTCGTGTCCGTTTTTCTTAGGGTTCCTCTCTTATATCTGCATTCATTCAATACACATCAGTCCTTTTGAGGGTTTCTTAACCACAAGATTTTTTTTTCAAAATTAAAATGTACATGTTATTAGCACATTATAAATCACAGTCGCAATTCCCGGGACATTTTCCAAAAAAGTCCCGAGACTCAAGACAGCAAAAACCCGACAAGTTTCGGGACGTCTCAACACAGAATCCTTAGTGTACACTGTCAAGATTTGGTGGAAAGGCACTATTTTCAAAAACTGAAATACTCAATATTTTATTTAATCAGGATCCAAGCATAACCAACCGAGTTTGTCTTAATTAACTGTCTTGAAAAAATAATGTTTTATTTTTTGAATACTTAATGGTGTTTTTTTTATCAAGTGATTAAAAAACTCATTAAGTTGTATAGTATTATAATATGACATAAAATTTTGAAATATCTGGCGCAATGCTATAGTATGTTAAGTGATAAGTGAGGAAAATGATAAACACATAAACTATCTACTTTAAGTTGAGAACTGTGAAATTTTGTAAGAAAGACAATATATTTAAAAAAAAACACATTAATTGCTATTGAAAAACAATCAATGCGATTTTTTTTTCAAAGATTCTAAAAACATATTCGGAAAACGGTCGATTAAAATTTCACTGAACTGTAATTATTTTACCTGTTAAAATTGAAACAAAACAAACATATAAAACTTTCATAGTGTGATAAATAAAAAATAACGTTTTTTGCAAGTTTTCTGAGTCATACATTAAATATTATGAAGAAGATGAAGTGTATTTTTTTTTATTGAGTAAAATTTTGTAACATACTACGGTTCTTAATTTCATATTTCATTCATGAATTTACTTTCAGAGAACGTTACTTTTCATCGACTTGAAAAGCTTCTGCTTCTTTTGATGACATAAGTATATGTTCTACAATATTACCATTATATCAATCAATGGCGTTCTCCGAAATTAAGGTTGTTTCAAATTACTGCGAATGATTGCTAATAATGTGAAAGAAAATGTTCTATCTTTACATCAAGGAAATATAACATTTAATACTTTCTTCATAGCTATTTTTAGAAAATTAAGAAGAATCTACGCTTTATATTAACAATCATACGAGCTAAAAATGTAATTTGTAGATTTCTTGAAATTAAAATCGCGAAAGCAGTTTTTATTAATCAACTATTTATTTATACTTTAATAGAAACTTTTAGAAATCCATAATATTGTTCGTGTCAAAGTTTTTGATTGAACATTAATTAGTCAATAAGATATTGTTTCACTACTTTTCTCGTCATGAATTTTAACTGCGTCACTGTCTTTGGAGACATTTGAATTATTCAAAAAATCTCTTCATCTTTTTATACGCGATAAAGGATACGCGAATAAAAGAAAGGTCTCTCCTAAATGAGAAAGATATTAAAATGGTCGTTTCAGCACGTGAAATAATGTTTACTGCATATTTTTATCGCTTTATTAAGTGGCATGTTTTTAATATATTATTAGTAGGTACTCTCACAATTTTGACAAGTAAGAAAGTGTCTACAACTATATAAGCTTATCATTAAATATATTAGTCAGCCTTTTTTTCTATAAAATTTATAGTTTTAAAGTATAAATTTTAAATTATGTATAGTATAATAATTAAGTCGTATGTATAGCATGAATTTACAATATGGCAATATTGACACATGTAGAAAAAGATTGTGCAAATATTCAATACAAATACTTGTATTCTTATGATATGTAGTTGGGAATTAAGAAAATTCGCGAAGGATCACTATTCATAGTTCTGGGGAAAAATTGCTATTATTTATATTGTAATTATTTTTTACTAAACATAGTTTTTTTATCTTTAGATATGTGTAGTATTTAAGACTTTACCCACCCCATAAACTTTTTCAAACGTTAACACTTCTTTAAACAGCATTTTAATTTTGCGCCATTTGCACTCAATAATGTAAAATAAATATTTCTCTCACAAGTAAATATATACTCAATGAATGGAATATTCTTGTAAATAAAAACAGTATGAAATCGCCCGTTTTTAGTATTCTTCGCTTATATTTTCCAAAGTGAATTTTTCAATATCCCTTGTAGATAAATCATTTAAAATGCAGGCAATGTCGCCTTACTTACCGCCCGCAGAGTTCTATCTGTCTAAGTGGAAACACTTAAAACTAAATGTGCAAAAGACATTCAAAAGCATTCACGAAGCTATTTCGATATGAACAGAATTTATGCTACATTCAACGATTATATGTGATGTAAAATAAAATAGAATCCAAATAATATTCAATCTTTCAAAGGTGATAATTTTTTTTTTTTATGATAATTTCGTTACTTGTTAGAAATTGTTATTAAGGTAACATTCTTCAACTTCGATTCATCGATAACCAAATGCAGTTTTCTATATATTTTTTAATACAATTTTTCTTCTCACGCTTAGAATATTATATTTTAATACGTTTACAATGTGTTTAAAAGCATTTTTTGCAGAGTAACTAGGTTTGTGAATATCTTAGATACGAACCATAAGCGTCTTTATGTATTGTAACAAGCTATGTCTGATGTTTTTTTAAGCTATGTCTGACGTCAATCTATGTCGTATGTACCCCAAATAGAGCTTTTTTTAACAGACCTTTCTCTACGAAAACTGATTGTTGTTCTGTCGCTAAACCTTTTTTTAAGATAGTAGGAATGAATTATGAAGGCAATGCAGAGTAGCTGACTAACTAACGCTTTCGCTGTGCACCATATTCAAAATCGGAAAGATGGGATGAAAAAATTGGAGGGGAAATAATTGACAAAACATCGTTTGTTTGCATTTTAAATTGTAGTTTTGCCTATGTTAACATAACGTATAAGTTAAAGTCAGTTAACATATTTTTTAAGAGAATTTCATTAACCATAGTCGGGTGGAGAATTTTTTTTTAAATATTTTTTGAGTCGGTAATTTGAGACGTAATTACTTTGTTAAATTTTAATTGAAGCCCGCATAGAAATATATCCAACTGTTAAGTAAAATATATTTGATCGTAAGATAATACTTTTTGTCACAAAAACTGAAGAATATTAGTTGCACGACTGATTAAGTGAGATTTTGAACCTTAATAAGTATATTATTTAACAGAGAATATCACAAAAAAATTATAGAAAAGATAGATTACAAAATATCTTTGGAGCATATGAATGAATACCAAATTTATAAAGGACACTATAGAAATTTGAAATTCCCTGCGAAAGACGATCATAAAATTTATGACAGCGAGATGAATGTCGTGTATCGCAATTTCAAATTTTACCTTTAAGCGATCCAAGTTGGGCGTTTTGCTATGAGTTCCCTATTTCTCACAGTAAAATCGAAATTTACGAAAATGTTCCCGGAAATTCGTCTGACAAACAATAAAATGTAACATATTCATATATAGGTACAATTCATACAATATTTATTTTTATAGCCAATTCTCTCGCTTTCATATTTTTTTATATGTCTCCGCATCATCGTTTGGTTTCACAAAGACATATTCTATCGATTGTATTGTCAAGAAATATTTGAAATAGTGTCATCAAACTTCATTTGACATATTTTTCTTCTTTTTATATGGCATATTATGAAAAAAATATATTGAATTCTTTCATCTTAAATCTATTAATTATTTTATTTGTACATAAAATGTATAAAATAAATTTGCAATACCTTATTGAAAATAATTTTTTTGCATGTTATATGCTTCTTAAATTTAAATAAATAGCTCCGTTAACTTATAAAGCATTTATTCTAAAAAATACAATTTTGTATCCATTATTATTATATTACTATTTACACTTATTTAATTGACTTTGTATTTGATTTTAAAAAACGAATGAAAAAGCGCTAGCGTAAAAAGTTTGTTTTTTTTGACAGGCAAAAGAATCTTATAAACTTATTGCATTTTTTAGTTTTAAAATATATCTAATTTCTTATTTGAAAAAATCTACCCTAGGCAAAGAGAACATGTGTTTTTATTAGACAAATAGTATTGTCGCGATTTTATGATTAAAAATATGAAATAATGTGCAAGACTTCCGATTCTCTAAATTATTATTGAGTGTGAAATGAACTTCAAGTAATACAGGATTTTTAATGTGTACTTTTGGCCACACTCAGGATTATTGCTTTTTCACATCAAAATATTTTCAGAATGAAACTTATAATTTGTTTTCTATCTTAATTTATTAATCTCGTGGCTTTGAAATTTCTTCCAGTGGGTTCATCTTAAATTTTGAATGAACTCTTCATTGAATTTAGATTATCAATTTTGACAAGAAGTTACGAGAAAGAAGTTGCGGGGGCGGTTGGAATTTTCGCTTTTCGGATTAGAGGTTATATCAGCCAAAGAACGGATCGTCTTATAGATTTTTAAAGATATTTTTAAAACCTTCGGGATTATTATAGATCTCATTATAAAAAAAGATATAAAAATATATATATCATATTAATAAGTGACATATTTCATATTGATTGATAAAGAACCAAACATATTTACATTTGCACTTCTGATTTTATTATTTAAGTCGCGTACGTATAAGAGCGGTTGACAGATATAAAATTTTCCAGTTAAATGTAAAAAAAATAACAGTTTAAAGTATGCCGATAAGATAAAAAATACTTACAAAAGAAACAATACACGTAGTTTTTTTGTTTCATTTAATACTAATGTTGACAATGCTCATCATGAGCGAAACCGGTCCTGATCTAATAAATTTTATGTGGAAAAGTACTAAAAATGTTTTATTATTTTTATTGAATGTACATTATTTGAAAGATTCAAATTTACTTTAAATAAAATATATTGCCGAAATTCAACATCTTAAGCCGGCTTTAATTGCATCCGTGATTTTTCAGGAGATCTCAAATTATTTAATATGAAAATCAGTTGCACAAAATAATTTTTTTACACTGTACGATCTACATTATTATATTCTATTTTTAGTAAAATATGTCACATGCTTTACAATATAATAAAATCAAAGATGCCGCATATATGTATATTTGTATGTAAATTGCGATTTCCGAGCATCTATACAAACATGGAGGCGAGTGGCAGGTCTATTTTCATTCGAAAGCTGTGGAAATAAATTTTGCTGGGGAGAGGAGAGCTTTTATAAGTTTTCTTCGCAGAATCTAAAGATAACAATGTTATAACAAAAACATCCCCGGGCGCTCCATAAACCACGGATTTTCTGATGCGATATTATATAAAATACAAAAAAAATGTACTTATTTATTTACTCCAAAATCAAGTAAAATATCGTCGTACATAAGACAGCTTATGTATCTACGTAAGACATGATCCTTTGGAATATATTATAATAATTTGTTCTGCGTTGTTACTTACCTGTAAATGTACTTTTTTTTTTTGAAAATTCTTGCATAATACTGGATCAAAGACAGTATATTTTATGCAATACAACGGGTTGAAAAATAGTATTATTGTGGTTCAATTAAGATACGGTAACATAATGTAATTAATTATCTGAATTTTCATTCTTTTGATTGTGCTCCGCGCTTTTGGTCTGGAGTAAAAATCTAAATATTGACACTTACTATTTTTACAGTAAATATAAAAATAAAAATTCAACAAAACAGCTCTCCATTTTATTTTTTATAGTCAATGATGTATGTCTATATATTTACTTGGTAAAACAAAATATACATATGGTTGATAGCTGTTTCGGCTTTTATATTTATCATACTTTTGATGAAGGCATAAAGCGAAGTTACAACCAATAATTAATAAAACTGTGTTTGTCGAACTAAAATACAAGGATATTTTGTAACCTTAAGTCATAATACCTTTGCAATATGTGATTGTCTAAGCGAGGTGTAGTGGTAGTATGTCAAATTTGTAGGTCTTAAATCTTTACAAAAAAAGAAAGTTTGACTTACAATCAATTCTTACATAAAACCTTTTTTGGTATATCTTATGTTAAGAGTTCATATTCTTTACAATATTTTGGGGTAGACATAGTTTTGTAAGTAAGCAAATATAATATTACTAGCCGGTTCCCGGCAAGCGTTGTAATGCCATTCAAAGTAAGAACGTTTTTGTGTTTTAATTGTGTTAATTGAAGTGCATGTTTTCTCTTTGTTTTGACATTTGCTGTCGATTGTCTATGGTACGACACACGCGCCACCTTTTGTAAGTAATTGCATAAAATCTACTGTAAGCTAATTTTACTATGTCTATAACCTTCTCGAAAGTGCAAGCAAAAAGTTTACCAAAGTTTTATTGCAATCGCATGAGCGGTGTGGCAACGCATAAAGCATGAACAAAAAAAACATTTATATTTTCTCGTAATTCGACTCTTCTCATTTTTTAGCAATCGATTTAAATTATTTTTTTACCATTTCCGCTCTGTTTGTGGAGCATATGGACTCCTAATGGAGTTTTAACAGAAGTGTTACTTATTGTAGAAGTTACTCAGTTGCTCAACCTCTATTTTTTTCTAAAGAGAGTATGAATAGAAGGATAGGGTAAATACAGGGCTAGTGGTCAGCTAATCGCTCTCGCTACGCCCTCTTCATAGAATAGGATTGGTGGGAGGGGGAAATTCTAAATAGAATCATTTAAAAATATATAAAAGAAAAAATATCTTATTGTTGGTTGGGTATACAGTACTTGCTTTCCTAACAGAGAAAGGTTTTAATGAAATTTATATGACTGCCCTGCTGTCAAATAAATGTGTAATTCAGTTTAAAAGGCAAACGAGTAAACTGAATAATAATTCATTTCCTCGCTGTAAACCGTTATTTTTGTTGTTTAACTGTGAATAAGAGCAAACCGTTGAATATTTTTGCATTTTTTGTTAGTAAATAAACTTATTTGTTGCGGCAGATTGAGTGTAATAATAAGCTTATTTAAATAATACTAGGACTACAAAATCTTAAATACTAATGTTATTTTATTTTCTATTCTAAAATAAATCTTTTGATACACTCGTAGGCCTCAATATGTACAATGTGTAAATATTAATTTTGGCGATTATTTAATGAATACATGTTTCAGTTTAAGCGATAAAATTTTTTATAATTACGTTTTGCGCACATAATAGTCTTATGATAAGATTGTAAATTCTAGATTCGCATCGGACCTAATCTTGAAAACGGGACATAGGGTGAGCTAATAGTTAACTATTTATCGTTTTCTTTTCCCATCTCTCTATAGTTACCATTCCTAAAAAGAGCAGTCTAGCAACCGAATAACAGCAGTTCTCTTATGCAGTGTTCTTCAACTTATGGTCCGCGGACCGGCATCGGTCTGCGAAGTTTATTACCGGTCTATGAAGACTTTTGTGTTTCGATTTTTTTGACTTGATTATCTCCTCGATGTTGGTGAATGAACTGCCATCTGATATCTTTAAAGTGTCAGCTATCTCACGCAACTTCACGTCACTTAAATCACCGTAACATGTGAACTAAACGTAAATTGTTAGAAAATTTTGACACGTATTTTTTGGAGGTTTGTACGTACTAAAAATCATATGGATTTGTCAAAAGTGGCGCGATCTATTCGTCATCCTACGAACTTATTGAGTGATGTTGGTTGACGCCGGTCAGGGAGATATTTTTTCCAATTTATTCCGGTCGGTGGATGTAAAAAGGGTTAAAGAACACTGCTCTAATGGTAGCAAGCTTTATTTTTCAGTTCTTGGTAGAGACTAAGTATACTTATATACAAAACCTGTTTTTATAAAAAATCCTTTTTTTAGTTAAGACGCCCTAACGTGGCACGCAATTCTCGATTGTGGAATCGGGCGTGATGAATACATCGATTTTCAATCAGTTATTTATTTAAAAAAAATTATTATTATATTATTAGGTGAGTTATGTATGTTTTTTTTGATTGATAGCTATAACAAGTAAAAAATATATATATATAACCTACATATAAAGAAACAAGCTCATGTGGAATGATATCAAATAATAATTGTAAATTGAAATGTAATGTTTAATTATGTCGATAAAAATTCTGATATTTCTGATTTTAACAGAAACGAAATGTTGTGTTTACTTTTATTTTATACTGCATGCAATCTTTTTATTCAATAAATACATTAAATTCATGGTTATGATATTACACCCTTTTACTTTTGAATGAAAAGTAGTATCGAAAAAACTTTTGAACCCTATCATGTGTCGTTTCAATGATTTAGTTGTATTAAGTGAATTTTTTATAAAAATATATCGTCCTTAGCAAATAAGATATAAAAACATCTGGTATCTGGGATACCTGCATTTTCACAAAAAAAGTGTATATTTATATATGTCCTGGACGTTTTTTTAGTGAAATGTTTTGTTTGTAAGGTCGTTCAAACGATGAGTTAGGTGTTAACTACAAACACAAGCGCCTGACAGAAGTGAGAACGTATGTACATATATCAGGAACACAGCGTGCTGATGATGCAAAGCTTTGTCACTGTTTTCCTCGTCGCAAAAGCTTTAGCTGGCGCTGCAGTTTACACGTTCAGTTTAATGCACTTGTGTTTATTTTGATTATCGGAATATTGTTTTCGCTTTAAATAACCTGTATTTTAGCTTTTAAATAATAACGACATTTTTTCAACTGACACTCATTAAGAAAGACTGTCTCATAATACAGTCAAAATACCAAACTGATTAAAAAATCACTATATACTATAATTTAAAATTATTATGAAAATAAGTATTTTCTATTTTTATCCAGTTGGTGAGAGCTTGTTCTACCAATCACGCAGGTCTGGGTTTAATTCCCGGTAAGATCATAGTTAATTTGAGAATTATTCAATTCAAACTTGTGATTGAAAACTGGGTGTTTGTGATGTCAATTAACATTATTTTCTCTACTCCCATTCTTCTGATCCGTTAATAACTGGGTGTTAGCGATTAGTCAACCACTAATCCTGTTCTAGCCTTATCCTTCTTTCCTTACTACTTACGTTGAAAAAAAAGTAAGGTTGAGCGATTGAGTAATTGAACATTTCTCGTAGAAAAAAAAAATGCCATATGCTCCACATTGGGAGCGAACATGGAAAAAAAGTATTTTACTATTTTTTAACTACTTCATTTCAATAAACATTCAATGAATGGTGTTGGAAAAACTTTTCCTTAATTTTTATCTTTAATTTGAGCGAATAATTCACAATTATTGCAGCCATTTTTATACACAAATTAAATTGATCACGCACATAATTTGAAACAAAGCTTTTGATTAGTGGATTTTTAGATAAACTTGATTCACCTAGAAAATTTTCAGAATCAGAAAATTCGTTAAAGTGGCCAAAATTTACTATATTGAACAAATTTCTTTTATTGCTGAGGCAAACTTCTTTTAATTATGTTTTATTTAAACTTTAATTATGTTTTATTTAAATCTAATTGGCTATTTACATTTGAACGTTCTGTAATTGCGTCGCGAGAGAGTAGCGTCCTTGCATATTTTCCTTAAAACTCACCAGAAGCGTTTTCATAAATACCCGCCAGAGATCTTATACTTAAGCGAAGATTTTGTTACAAAGGCAATGTTGCTAAGGTGAGTAATTAATTTGTCAACGAGTTAATTGGACGCAAGGTGGCGTGAAAAATATGTTGTGCGTAGAGGCGTAGAGGTCTACGTCGACCAATCGTAGCGCGGTACTAACTGTTAATTGCTTGCAAAGTGGATTAAAACACTTTATACCGCCTGCAAAAGCATACCTACAAGTCGTGAATAATTTTTATTTTGCATCGATTAGTTCTGTCTTTCAGGCATGGCACAGCGTTTTTCTCAATTACAAGAAAACTTTTTTTTAATCCGTGAACATAACCTTAATTTGATTTTTAAAGTGAAAAAGACTTTATACAGTATTGTACACCAAGCATTTGTCCACATAAGCAGCGATTTGTTTTATACTGTATTTTAAAAAAATCACTTTTACCAACATAATATTGTACATATTGAAATTTTATTTTCTTGCCAAATAAACAATTACTTGGAAAACAGTTTTATTTCGTACTTACACGCTTAATTATTATAGAGATTACTAAACATCACATGTGTCTAAATGAAAGTTAAGACTATTATGCTTGACTCGTTAAAAATCTTAAATCTTTTTTAGTACCATATGTCCAGCCAATTTTGTTTTTAAAAAATACAAGAACAACAAAAAATAAAACTCAGTTCATATCAAAAGTCTTCTTTTTATTATTGTTTATTCAATATACTACTAAATTAATTTCAATGGAAACTATAAATAGATACCCAATAAATACAAATTGCTTAAGAATTTTCTATTTATTATTATAATCCACAAAGGTTTTATTTTATTACTGTAATAAATATTTTAAGGATTAATATTTTCATTTAAGTGATTAATCACTTTTATAAAAAAAATTGGCTGTTTTAGTTTAATTTTAAAAAAATACTCCAGTGTATTATTATAACTAAGGCGTGCTTTTTTGTAAACAGTATTTCAGACTAAAATATATATTTAAAAAAACTTTAATTTCAATTTATCGTAACATATATACTTTTATATATACGATATACATCTTAAAGTGAAGTTTCGAAGAAGCTAACTACATGTTAAGTCAAGTAATACATAAAGTGAATTACAGACATATTTATCATTTTAAGCTTTTTTGCTAAGTTTGTTAACAAAGCAGGTTCTTCATTTTTAGCAACATTATTTTCTGCAATTTTTGTATTATACTTTTGATAAAAACTTTAAATTTCTTTACTTTAATTTATAATTGAGTACATTTGAATAACTAGACTACTGAGGTAAAAAGGCTTAAAAAGTTGTATCTTTAAATATTTTAGAATTGTGTTTATAAGGTTAAAAAAACTATTAATATCTTGTTATTAATTTTAAAACATTATCAGAATTCTTTTTAAAAATAAATCATATTTTACCACTGACAAAAAAAAACACAGACTCATTATTATATTTAATGACAAAAAGAGTAAAAATAAAAACTGTTATTTTTTACGACACTGCAAACTGAGTTTTTTATGAGTGGCTCAGACAAACATACGATACCAAACTCGTTTCTTCTTTAAACATAATATACCACACTATCATAAAACACTGACAAGTATATCAATTTATCCATTTAATGCGACCATATACAAACTGTTCTAGGTTAGCTGAAATGAATATTGGTTTGATATTGATGAAATAAAGTGACTAAAGAAAAAAGTTTCAAAATATGACTGAAATACACTTAAAAACCCGGTAGCTGAAGAGCTCGTGTCGTTTGACTTCAATTGTTCACGGCTTCGATTTCTAGAACAGATAATTTAGTATAATGTTTTTTCAGTTTCCTCTAATTCCTGTAAAGTCTTAGGTCTTTTTCACATGTCCGATTCTAAAGCGGGTCGCTTCAAGACTTATTTTATTACCCTTGTTCCTGTCCTGCTATTCTTCTCTCTTTACTATCTGAAAAATTTTGATTGACTGCGTTTTTACAGAACATTTTTTTTTGGCATACCCTGCACATGAATCACATTAGCAGCAAAAATGGTTACAAAATAATGATACGGCGTATTTGCTGTGTCATGAGCAGTGTTTCCTCTAAGCTGTGCGCGTGTGCGCGGGTACACAGCTTGCCGTGTGCGCGCACATACATTACAACAGAGCGCACAAAAATTACATCAGTTATATACTCACCAGAATAGATTAATTGACATTGAATAGTGTTGTTAATTATTATCAATATTAAAAATCAACCTTTTCAATAATCAAAGTTAATTTAAATTTTCTATCAACCTTTTCGTTTAGTAGGTCTAAATACCGTTATGTGGCACACAAATCTTTTTATTTCTTGTCAAAGTTGCACAGCCAATAATTTTTGCGCACATAAGCTTTCGAAAATTAGAGGGAACATTGATGATGAGCTTAAAATATTTTTCTAGTCTTTTTGCAATTGTCTATTATACACACTGAAATTTAATCGAGTAAAAATCAGACGAAATTGTAAAAAAAATATACATTATATGAATCTTTAAGTAAATTAATACTTTTTTTCATTATTAAGCATTGTTTATTTTTCATCATTGATTACTTAAGACTTCAAACGACAGACGTTCGCTTTAAAACTATTTTGAATACGGCTTTCATTTACATATATATTAGGCATTAAAACAAATCAAAACGACAGGCATACCATTAAAATCTATTAACATTTTTAATATAATAGCTTTTTACGTACAGAAATTTTGGATTTAATTATAAAAATACCAAAGCCATTTTGAAAAAGCGTATGACAATTTATAATACAAGTTTTGATAATACACGAGGAGAAAAAAGAGAAGAACTACCGAAGTGTAAAATTTTGACTGAAGGTGCTTGGTGGAAATTTAATATTAAACTTGATTCGTTCAAATTAGTCAGTTTAAGTTCATCCTTGCACTTGGACGCCTGAAGATGCCGAATGATGAAACCCGGGTCGTTAGTAACAAAACTTGTGTGAATGTACATAATTTGAACGATTCAAATTTAACTACATGATATTTTTTAATTGATACAGTAGTACACATTGATAATAATAGTCAATTTACGATAAAGTCTGTGTATTTGTGTATAGAATGTTATTATTAAATAAAAATAAATATCTAAAACGAAACTATTATTATATCAGAATTTCATAATTGATAGTAATTTAAAAAATTAATATAGTAAAATTGTAATAAAAAGAAGTTTTTTATTTAAAAGTTAAAAACATGGAAACTGTTCGACTATTTTTTATGACCGTAAAGATTAAAGTAGCTCTGTGTATATCAAAGTGCTTGGATTACGTAATACAAGTTTTAATTGCCTGTTAGACAGACTTACTGCGAAATTACTTCCCGACGTGAAAATAAAAAAAAAACCATAACCACAATCGCAACCCAGGTTACTTCTTCCGACCTAAAATAATAATGAAAAACGGTTTTTTGGTTTGAAAGATACTTGAAATTGACAATAAAGAAACTCATTATTGCAGACGCGTTTCGAACACCTCTAGAAAGTAGGAACAAACGAAGATTACAGTCAATGAAATATTTTCAACCGAACTCTGATACAAAGTGTAGCATTAATAACTTATAAGCGTTTTGTTTTTCTTTTTGTGAGTACGGTGTACCCGCTTTTGGGTCAGGCTGGAAATATTCCCAGAGGCCTTCTCTTACTGCTTAAATAAAGAAATATGTCTTTTGTGATGGTCGTATTTTAGTTGAAGAAAAAATAAAAGAGACATTTTTGGCTACTTCACGTGCAGAAAAAAATATCAAGCAAGGCGATACCACCCAAATAATTTTATTTTGTGTTTGCTCCTTTGCGGCAAGGCACCTATTCAAAATTTGAAGAAATGTTAACCGCTGTCATAGTTGTGAAAACAAATAATAATTGGGAAACACGGTGTAGAACATTTCTCGTAATCATTATATATACAATACAGGAAGGAGTGTTGCAGAATAATCAAATAATTAGTTATCATGTAAATGATTATTACTAAAACGATTTAGACTTTATTCGCAGGTCGCATAGCTTTTAGGATTGCATACAATTATTTCATAATATATTTACAAAACATCCTCTTGAAACTTGGAAAAAAACCTTAGTTTTCATGAAATTCGCTTAGTACTCTAGGCCTCCACTTTACAATGTGAGATTGAACGATATTATACCAATGAGTATTTGAAAAAATCCCAGAGCTGTGAAGTCGGAAAAAAAAACTGACTCTTTAACTGTAGCATTTAAATACGGGCGACGATGACTCCAACTCCGATTTTTAAAAATATAATATTTTACCTAAAAATAACAAAATTGAGCCTCTCTTGTGTTTGAGTATTTTTGTAATATTTACCTAAATACATTACTTGATGTTTTTATTCAATTTTTAAAAAAAAGTACAAGTCACCTGAATTGGTATTATTTTGACTTAAATTCAAACACCACGACTCTACAACCCTGTAGTACGTTTTTATATCATGCTAATGTTGCTTCTTATAATCAATCTACGAACATGCAATGTTTGAACATACTTTGATATGAATCAATAGAAAGCAAGTTATGAAACAAAATATCGATTTCATTTTAATAAAGATAGTATAATATTCTCCATGTTCAAAATTTATCTGACAGAGAAATGGATGTCAAAAATATAACAGATATCCAATATGTCCAAAACACAATCACGTATTTTGAATGAAAGATAATACATCAAAGCGGATGACTAGAGAACCATCTCACGTGACGTTGGTCTTTATGTAAAAGATAATTCATCATGTGTTATGTACCTTTTCAACAAACTTGTGCATTCTCATTTTTAAATGAGATATATTAAACTGTAAGCAGTTCAGAAATAATTCTAGCCGCGTCAGCTTCAAAAACACTTTACTTAGGCAGTATAAAGCATGCAAGAGTCTTATGAGATAAACCGAGTTGAAAACCTTATAAATAACTTACTTTCAGGATTCATGAAAATTTACGTCCGGCTCGTGGAGCTGCGCATAACACCATGACAAGCCTACGTTGAAAAATTCATAAAATAACCATAATATTGTACCTCGAGTATTAACCTACATCCAAAATGATAGTACAATTTCAATATGTGACTTCTGCTGTTCGACGCATTGTTAAAATATGAGGACGGTCCTCATACTTTCGCTTTACAATTTCGGGATACATCTAAATTATTCAAATATCGTATTTTTGATATTTTTTACAGTTAATTCGTTTAATACTTCAAAGCAATATTTTAAAATAATATACTTCGCTTGAAATCAAACAACAAATATTGTTATTATCATTGAAAGTAAAATGTTTTTTCTAGTAAATTTGTTTTGCATTTTTTTTCGAATAGAAAGATATTTTCGGTTATGACATTATTTTTACTGAAACATAAACAATTTCAAAACATAGCTGAAATTTTTATTTACTCGGGTATGATACGCTTTATAACTGGCGTAAAATAAAAATCGTTTATTTCGGAGACAAATCTTCAAATGTATCAAAGCTGTTACCAGACCGCTTACAGTCTGCTTTATATACCGTGAAAACTGAAATTTAATAGTAAAAATAAGTTTATTATTTTTTCGAAGCGGTATGTATACATTGCCTGACATGTCAAACTGCTTATGGAAGGCGAAAAAGCAGAAACTTAAATATAAGCATAAATTACACGTAATATTTGAATCGTTCAAATTATGTACATTCAAACACGTTTTGTCATTAATGACCCGGGCTTCGTCTTTTGGAACCATTAAGCGTTCAAGTGCACAGATGAACTTGAATTGATGTTTAGTAAATAAATGGATCGTGGTTATATATAAAAAAAAATGTATCACTTATCTTACAGCCATTACTGCCAAAAATGAATTAACCCATGAGAATGCCTACAGATTTGAATGGTGACTGAAAAAATAAATGATTATATTGACTTACATATTAGATATAAGAATGGGGAATTTGGCAGATTTGCTTGCTCATTCAAAATTGGTTAGCTATTGAACTGTGACCTATTTATTTCTAAAATTTCCTGTAAAAACAGTATATGCCCATGGGTTAATCCATCTCGCCACCAATTATGCCGAAAGGCGAAACCCGGATCGCAAGTGACAAAACTTTTGTGAATCTACATAAATTGAACGATTCAAATTTTTATCAAAATTTAGTAAAATAATCAGTTTAAAACGTTGTAAATACGTGACAATAAAAAACAATTTTTCTGAATGAGTATACCAACTCTTGGAAATTTCGTGATCTCTGCTAAATTAACAGTTTCAAATAGCATTTTATGCGAGTAATAAACTAAAATATATTTTGACAGAACATATTGATTTTTCAATAAACTTGAGAAAATTGTCATAATAATATTATAAATTCATTCAAAGTGCATCATGTTACAATATTTTTTCTTCATTTCGCAACAATCTAAGCAAATAATAATTTCTCTCAGAAGATTTCTCTACATAATAAATTTGACTAGCTGTGTCCGCAAAAGGCAGCTGTCAAAGCTGCGGTGAAAAGCTTCAAGCTGCGGGTCAGACAGTGATTTTCGACCGAAATGTAAATTTGTTGAAAAGAAGTCATATATTTTTGAGAATATCTTACATTTTTACCCAAAGGTTGATGTGTATTTTCTTCACATAAAACATGGCCTTTTATTGTTAAATGTGCGTTTTGTTATAAAACTTTTCTCTTTTATTAAATTTGTTTTAGTGTTTTAATTCAAAGCGTTGGTAATTAAAAACGAGATTTTTTCTATTTACAATTTACGGAAAGAGTGAAGTAGAGGTCTGCACGGGCCCGGGTCTAGCCCTTGGGCTCCTACCAGGCCCGGCCCGCGGGCCGTGTTCGGGCGGGGAAGCGCAATTGAGATTCGGGCTCGGGCCGGGCCCGGGTAACGAATTTATTTCTTCAGAAAAACATTTCAGACTTTGTTCGTGTCATAAGTCAGCCATGATGGTTTTAATTATTATCAGTTCAATAGAGAATCATAAATTGTTGTAAATTTGTGAAAAACGGGGTTTTTCGGGCTGAGGAGTATAAATCTGGGATTCGGGTCGGGTTCGGGTGACAAGTGTGGTATTAGACTCGGGCTTGGGCCGGGTCGGGCCTAAGTCTTACGGGCTCGGACCGGGTAATTTTGTAAAATTTCAGCTCGTGCAGACCTCTAGAGTGAAGACACAAAAAATATTGATAAATTTTGTAATAACACTGCAAATTGTGAAATTATTTATTTGTGTTATTTTTCAAAGGAAATATGCCATTCTTATGTTTAAGAATAAGAATCTATGTATACATCAACTCAAAACTCAAAAATAAATTAATTCAGACCTTTAAAAGTAATAGAAGAATTAGTAAGAAAAAACTTTTTTTATATATATAATCTTAAAATTATACACTTTTTGGGTGTTCACTGTTAATACTTGGTGGAAAGGCATTGTTTTAATAAAAACACAATATTCCTTTGTACTTTATTTATAAAGGTCAGGACTGGTTTCATTCATGGCGAGCAAGTTAACAATCAGTTGACAATGCCTTTTTAAATAAAGTGGAAATAAAGCACAAAGGAATATTGTGTTTTTATTAATATTAAAATTATACGTAAGGCAAAACAATTCAACATTAATTAGTAGCGCAACCAGTGAAATAACATCAATATTTTTTTTTCATTTTAAATTAAAAAATATTTTTTATAAATTTCCTGCAAAATTACGATATCTTTGTTTTTTATTAGCTATAATTTTCTGACGCAATATAAATATACTGAAAACTTGTTTTTATAATTTAAATTGAAACGAGTGTGAAGGTTTTGTTATAATTGTATTTTATATACACGATTGGTTATTCGATCTTCCTTAATTAATTTTCCGTTGTAAAACGAATAAACATTCGTAACAAACCGACTTCCCCACCGGTAAATAATAATAACACAGAATTAGATTCACTTCCTTCCGTACAGTTCTCTATTCACGGTGATAAATTATTCTACGGTCTTTGTTTCACCGTATACACGGCGCATACGTAACAAAAATATTTCGCATTATTTGAAATGTGTCTCGCGCTGGAAACGTACCAAGGGTATAATACTTTGCCAAAGTAGATTACCTGGATTTATTTTGTGACCTGTCGGTGTCCCACTCCGTCTTCAATTCACTATCTTATGCAATTTTTAACTGAATCCTTACAAAGAAGGATAGTAGAGCTATGTTGCAAACTGTATTGCAGTCGTAATAGTATTTATTTATTTGATTATTGCACTTCAACTGAGAACTAATCAGAAACAATTTTTAAATGAATAAACAATAAAAAAAATCAATACTAAACAAACATACTCACCATTTTTTTGTTATATACTGAAAGTGCAGTAATTACTTGCTTTATAAAAGCTAGAAAAATGGGCTAAAACAAAATGATGGTTATTAACCTATCGTAACACTGGAGCTTGTGTAGTTGAGTGGTCAACGTCGTTGGCTCCGGCTACGGAGGTCACGGGTTCCAATCCCGGTACGGACAATTTTATAAATTGATTTTTCAATCGATTTATAAGTTTCGGTTTGAAGGCATGGATGTATGTATGTGATGTCTAGAAATAACCCCTCCCACCCATTCTATCCTATGAACGGCGCATATCTAGAGCGATTAGCTAACTAATAGTCCAACCCTTGTCATATCCTTATATTCCTACTCTTGTTGGAAAAAGAGAGGTTGAGCAACTGAGTAACAAGCAGCTTTCGTAGAAACACTTCTGTTGAGATAAACTCCATTAGGAGTCTGTATGCTTCATATTGGGAGCAAACATGGTAAAAAAAACACCGAACGGATAAATTATTAAGTTTATTATATTTTATACTGGTATTAAAAACTGCGCTAAATAAAAAATAGAACTTTAAATTAATCGTTTTTTTGATTAAATTTTGACGATAAAAAACAAATTCATCAATGCCTTAATCTTCCAATCTAGATTGCGATTTCGTTACAAATAGATACGAAAGCACCCGTTCTGTATTAAAGACAAGCGGTTGGTAAATGGGCTTAGAAAAGCAATGAAGACTTAAAAATAAATATTCATTCACTTCATCAAAGATATTGGATAAAATTACTCTCCTTCTTTTAAGTAAGCACGACACTGTAGTAAGTATTATCCTTGAGAAAAGTTCCATTAAACCGCTTACGGTGGTAGTTTTGAACCTTTCTTTGTTGAAAAGTCAAGTCTTTTGTTGTTAGCATTGTTTAACAGATCTCCAGCCTCAAATCTACGATCATTTGATTACAAGATAATGCTAACAGTGGAGTGCTTCCCATTATAATCATCTGATAGCCATCTTCTATTCAATCAACGCCTCTTTTATATATTATTCTTATAATTTTTATCGTATAATATTCTTTACGGACTCTTTTAGCTACATGAGATATCGACTTTGGAAAGGAAAAAGGACGCAACAAATTTTACAGAAGACACACAAAACGTTTTTTGGTGATTTTGGGATATCGGCAAATTATGAAGTATGCACAACCTTGAAGTGGACGGAGACTGATAAATTGGTTTTTAATCGACTATCATTTGTTATATTAATTAAATACATAGGTCAAAAAACCTATCTTTGAGTCTTTTCGCATCTTTTTTAAAGCTTTTAACATAAATTAAGATACAAATTTGGCATTTAGACTGAAGGTGCTTCGTCGAATTTCAATATTAAATTTGAACCGTTCCAATTATTTACATTCACACAGATTGCCTGAAGATGCCGAAAGGCGAAATCCGGGTCGTTAGAAACAAAATCTGTGTGAATGTACATAATTTAAACGATTCAAATTTTACATCCTTTTTATAGAACGTGTATCAAGTTGTACACATTGTGATTATCGAAAAAAGGTGCTTTAAAAAAACTATGAGTAACTTCTTTTTTCCTTTCCACCGTCGATATTGTAATTGTGCGAAACATTAATATATATATAAAAGCAATTAGAGTATTTTTATCAATGAAAAAATATTACTACAACAACGTTAGTCATTTGCAGCATTCTGACTTGGGGTCACAGTAATTTGAATCAGTCATAAATCGGACTTAGTAATCATTGATATCTTCAAGAGCTTGAAAAGGGCGCGTTGCTAAGTTTCCATAAACTCAGTCGACCAAGAAGGTCACTGATGATCATTCATTAATTGTATAATATGTAGTCGTGGGGCTATGAGAAACTGACATGACTTCAAATGAAACAAAAATACTTTCAGGACATAAATCTTCAAATATCGCGAGCTGAGTACTACAAGGTTCTAAGTGTCGACTTTTGGCCTAACTAACGTAATAATGAGACAGTCTTAAGCGTAGCATTATCTACATGCTGCATTAATATGAAGTCGAAATTTTGCTTAAATTTCCAATAAGCCGTTGTTTTATGTGCGCGTCGCAAACCTGTGGTTTCAACTTGATCGCCTGAAGATGCCGAAAGGCGAACGTTTGAACGGTTCAAATTTAATATTGAAATTCCACCAAGCACCTTCAGTCAAAATCTTAAATTATATCTAATTTTGATCAATTATTTTTATTCTTCAGCACAATGGTGTTATTTTTTATCATTATGATTTTTTTGTATTCTTGCAGTGTGGTATTATTACATTTTACAATATTAACTTAGTACTTAATGATATCAAACATAAATTCCAAAGAAGAAAAAAAACTCTTTTTCCTATTTATTCTCCATTTTTTAATATATTTTCTCCAATAACAATGATCACATTAGATATCTTCCATAGAATCCTTTTTATTTTAATATAAAAAGCGTAAGTCTGTTTTTTGAATCACCTGTGCTTTCATACAAATTTCAGTTAGAACCTTGTAGCACTGGCGGTTTGTTTGAATTTTAGGGTTCTAATTGAAGTTTAGGTATTTCTAATTAACTATGAAGAACTATTTTAAGCAATATTTAATCAAGAGTTATACCATGCCGCTACTATCATTGATATAAACAATCAAAAATAAACTTGGAAACATTTACAATTTTCAAAATACAAGCATTAAAAATTTCAAATGACCATATCTTTTTTGGTGCGGGTGTCCACATAGAACCTTGTAGTACTCGACTCGCGATATGTTGCAGATATGGAATGGATGAATGCTTAAACCATTATACATTTAATAAGTGTGCATGTTAAAGGATAATAAAATTATTTCGTTAGATTTCAATTTATCAAAGAAAATAACTTATTTTATCATACATAAAGTGTCTCGTGCTCATGTTGAAAGTGTTTGAAAAACAAACTAAAAAACTGAAATTAAATTCGAAAATCCTGATTATTTTTTTTGTGAGTTATTTTTGTGAGTTGGTTTATACAAATATTTTGATAATAAAAACTTACGTCAAACACTTATAAACTCAGTATCTTTGTATTAACGGGAAGAAGGTTAATTTCTCAAGGATGCATAATTGCTTAATAAGCTTAGATGGCAAAGAACATATTATATTTACTTTACGGTAATTCGATATTTAATGAAAAGTCATTTTATGATTATTATATTCTTTAGAATCACAACTACTACCCGTATTAAAATGAATTAGTTTATCGATTTGTGTAGTGCTTGTCAAAATGTTTAATTTATCCGTAAAATTGACATTGAAAATTATATCGTAAGACTTTCCCATTTGATAGTTTCGATAATAATTACTTTCAACTCGTGAAAGGTGCATTTTGACTTAATTGAATTTTAATTTAGTTTGAGGTTCTAACGACATCTTTTCCAATCGATTTTACGATTTCTGTAATAAGACATAAGTTTTTGTGATGACTAAAAACTCGCTCTCACCCCTCCAATCCCTAACCAACGAGAGCTATAAATAAAATCACTAGTCCTGTCTTAGCGCTATTCTTGTAGTCCTCTTTTCTTCAAAAAAGAGAAGTTGAGCTACTTAGTAACAAACAGTTCTTCTGTTGAGATACTTTTATTAGGAAGCTAAATGTGCCACATTATGATATGTAATGGATTAAAAAAATAGTATGCACAAAATGTGTTTTGTTTTTCAAATATTTATAACATTTATTATTTTATATGTGTATTATTTTGTCACTCGCCGTGGTCTAGTTCAGTGGTTTCCAACTTTTATGTTACTGCGCCCCCTTTGAAGAAAGATATATCTTCGCGCCTCCCCATCCTTTATTTCATGTAGTAATAAAGACAAGTTTTAAAGAGTAAATAAATATTTTGGACTGTTCGCGCCCCCCTTTGAAATCATCCACGCCTCCCAGGTCGCTGGTCTAGTTGGTAAGAGCTTGCTAGACCAGGTGGGTCTGGGTTCGATTACCGGTAAGGTCAATGTCAAATTTACATTTTTCAATTCAAATTTGAGACCAAAAACGTGAGTGTCAATTTATCTCTTAGTGTATTTCGAGGAACCTACAAAAATAAAATAAAATTCTCATTGAGTTTTTCTCGTACGATCTTTCAACATTGGCATTAGCTGTTATGCCAAATATTTTTTAAAAATTAAAAAATGTTTTATTGACACTTAATATCAGAGGTAGAGGCAAATTTTTCGGAAGGAGGGCCAAATTCACAAAATACAAAATGAACGGCGGACCGCAAGTAAAATACCATTTTTCTATGTACACTATTTATCTTGATAGGAATATAGCTGTTTTACGTATATTAACATTTTTTTATAATTCAGGTGTTAATTTTGTTGTTGAGATTCTTAAAACTTGTTGTAAATGTTCATCAGTGATGTTTGATCGTAAAGAGTTTTTATTGAGGTTCACGATTGAAGATATTTGTTCCAATTGTATATTTTGATCCAAAGCAGAAAAATACACGGGGGGCCTCAGTTTGTCTGTGCCTGATTTATATGTATATTTTTTTATATAATATCAATATTACTTCCCTTTAGTAGTGTGTTTCATTGAAAAGATTATTTTATAAATCATTGGCATCATATTTAATTTATCAGGGTATAAAACTTGTTTTCTTATGGAATCATAACAGCTGGCCCATTTAATACGTTTACGCTGACTCGAATTGAATGTTAAAGTGGCTCCTTTAATTTAAACAAACAGCACGCATCGACATGATGTATTTTCCCGAAAATGTTACGGAAATAAACGAAAAATTAGCGGCCGTAAAACCGCGATGTTAAATTTTGTCAGCTGACGATGTTATTGGTAAGCCTCCTTCGGACATTTCACTCTCGCAAAATAATACAAACAGTCCCCAAACCGAAAAAATAAACTGTGTGCTTAAATTTTAGCCAAATTTCATTTTTATCGTCGAAAATAACGCCAAATTTAACAGCTTGGGAGTTCCTTCTGAAGCTGGGGTTCTATTATTAGGGTAATTTTAAAATCCAAATAATGTGAGCTGTAATAATTTATTTGCTTACCACAACAGTTATTATTGTAGGTTTATAATTAAAAGTTAATTTAAAATTGATAAAATTCAAAATCACTTAACATACAAATTAAATGAACCATTCGGTGATGGATGATATTATTCGATATTTAAATATATAATCTATTTTTTATTTTGACGTTTTGAGATAATCGAATAAAACTATTTTTCAGAAGATTTTTTTATAATTAATATTTGTATGTATGTGTTTGTTTTTGGCCTTTATTTAGCCTTTTTTCGTATGAAGGAATGATAAAAACTTTCGTGTCATTCTTTCTTCTTGTTGACAGTGCATAGGTTGTTATGGCAGGAATGCCAACATATGGATTAAAAACAAGCAATTTATGCTGCAAGAACAATAAACTAAATATACCAACACAAAGGCAATGTGATTTAGATTGTCTATCAATGCTGCATTCTTTGTAAAAAACTGCCAAAATTTAATATAGATTATTATTGAAGGTTTCAATTATAGACAACACACTAATTCTACAGTGCACGCTTTTGGTAAAAATTAAGACTACTTAGCGAATAAAAAAGATTTTTTTTTCAAATGTATACACTTAATCAAAATGAACGTAGAAAATAAAATACCATTTTTTTCATCATAGAAAATGTCCACGCGTCGTTTTTGTCGACTTGTTTAATTAAAACATGGTATATTATAGTTCATATTCTGAAATGTATATCGTATAAACACAAATGGAAGGTGTACCATACACGGGTTCTTGTTATATCTAAAAATAGATAGATAAGCTTACCACTTGACGTGTTTATATGCTTTGTTATTCATTTGGTTTGAATTACCAATCTATTTTCAGGTATTTAATACTGTTATATTTGATAACATTAACTATGTTACATAAATATCTTGATTATTGTGCTTAAAAAATATTTTAAAAGAGAGATCCATGACGATAATATTGTTTTAAACTTTAAATACTGCCAAAACGATTCCCTCGGTAGATCATAGAGAAAATAAATTGTATTACTGTGGTAACCTTGTGTCATCAGATGGCATAGATAAAGTAAGTTTATTTCGTCACAATCTACATTGGTAAACCACCTTCGATAATAAAAAGTTTATTACCTAACGCAGATCGCTTCAGTCAGCAGAAAAGCGAATGAAATCTAAATCGGTTTTTATTGTGCGAGGAAATGCGATGGGGGCCTTAGAGGTCTCTCTGGATGTAAATTTACTATAGGAGAAGGTGACTCACACCAAGTGATACCAGCAAGAAGCACACAAGCGAAATCACAAGCTGTTTTGAAAATTTAAGAAATCAATAATTATGTATTCATTTAACTTTTATAGGTTTTTTTTTCTGTAATTTAAAATCATCAATGAATGCAATTTTTCCATCTTTTTTTGCTTGTCTAAATATCAGAGGCAGAAAAAAATCATACCTTGAAGATTTCAATTAAATATATTTTTATCAAAGCGAAGAAATCCGCTTTATTTTAAATTGAAAATTAATATGTAGTATTTTAATAATCCAAACTCCATTTTGTACGTTATTTATATATTAATATAATTACAGAATTTACATTGTGTTATTTTTACTCTCGATAAAATTAAAATAAAAATATACTAAATTTATATGTTAAGTTATCACCGAACATTACTTGGAATGATCCTTATAGCGTTTTAATCATTTATCATTTTATTTATTTAATTAACATTGCACAAGGTTGGCAAATTATTAATTTAAAACTTTTACAATGGAGAAAAAAAAATAGTACAACTTACCTCAAAGTTGAGATCTTTGAGTATTACTCAGATAAAAGCGGCAAAAAATAATAATAATTTTAGAAGAATAAGTGCAAATGTATAATTGAAACTAAATAATACAAATGACACCACACGACTAGTAAAAGAGGATAGTGTAGAAATATTAATTCCAGAACATAAAACAAGTTTCAAAACCACAATCAAGAGTAGCTATATAAAATAGTATTCATTCGAAAAGTGTGATTTCCCGCGAGATATTTAAAATGAGGGAAAAGTGACGTTCATCATTATCTTCACTCACCTGTACACGAATTCAATTCAATGTTTTTAAAATGCATAGGCTTATTATTCGTTGATAGAAATTCGCAAAATGTAAATTAGTAGACGGTAAAAATCTCACGAATGAAAACTAATGATACGCTTAATTTTTTTAAACTATAATTTCACTTTTGAAGGTATTTTTAAATAATAGAAAAATTCTTTTTTTATTAAACTGTTTTGTGTTTAATTAACATTATTTATTTGTTTTTTATCTATGTTCACTCCCGATGTGGAGCATATTGCCTCCTAATGGAGGTATCACAACAGAAGTTTTTCTACGAGAAATGTTTGTTACTCAGCGGCTCAAACTTTTTTTCAAAGTAAGTAGTAGGGAAAGAAAGATAGGGTTAGACCAGGACTAGTGGTTAGCTAATCGCTATTGCTACACCCTGTTATTAAAGGATCATAAGGATGGGAGGAGATGAAATAATGTGAATTGACATCACAAACACCCAGTCTTCGATCACAACTTTGAATTGAATAATTCTCAAATTCACTGTGATCTTACCGGGAATCAAACTCAAACCTGCGTGATTGGTAGAGCAAGCTCTAATTTACTGGGCCACATAAATTTGCAAATATAATAGTTTTAAATTCAGTTATAGTGATTTTTTCATCGTTAAGTAGTTTTAATAACTATTTCACCATATGTACATCTAAATGTACACACATAGCATAATTTTGTTTCACAGCATCAAAGACTGTAGTGATATACAGCACCTTGATAATAATTATTCTCTCTCCGACGGGCACAGAATTATACTGAATGAACAAATGCCACGTGAAATGAAAACAAGTTGAACAGAAAATTTGATACGGGGCATACAAAATGCGACGGCGGACTCATCCCGAGCGAAACGGTGAGCAGACTAATTATCCGAGTTTATACAATGGCATGAATCATTCGATAAGAACAAAAATGTTATGTTTTACAACAAAGGAATAGACAATATCAAAAGCTGTAGCATTATATTTTATTGTCATTAATAAATTTTGAATAAAAAGATTTTGTTTAATAATTTCTTCAAATATAATATTATCAGATCAGAAAAATATAAATGTACCTGACTGCACGTCGAATTATATCAATACAAACTATAATATATTGCAATAAAGAACTAAATTTGATAACTTTGTTATTCCACTTTTTCTGTTACAAAACATGACTTTGATAAATACCATTTGAAAAAAACATCGCAAGGTTTACGAGTAAACTAAAGCTACTAAATTTAATTGTATATTATATGTAAATGTACTTACACAAAGTTACCACCGAATCCTTCGAAAATATTAATGTACTACATTTTTCTCAAGCTTTATTATACTCACTTTTATGGTCTAATTCAGATCTGTTCAATGAACAAATTATTTATGCAAGTTCCCCTTTACTTTATCCTTTGTCTATGTTAACTGCTCTTTTATGTTATATATATATTTCTTTTATATTATTGTATTTCTTTTGTAAGAATTGATATGGTTTTTAAAAATGTCTTTTTCAGGTTCTTCATTGCTGTCGATTTTGTTGAAGTACACAGACTTATTACTTGAAAGCGGGAAAAACACAAAATCATTATTTTTACTTTAGTAATGTAGAGTTTCACTTTGTTAAAAATTTCCCAAAATTAAATTGTGTTTATAATTGCCATCATTCACCACTTATATATTATTATTCTTTGATGATTTTTTAATTGTATGTTATAGGTGTTAATCATTTAAATTTTGTGTGATTGTAGAGTCACTTTTAATGTAATTTGTAAATTCTTTTCATTGTTAATAGTTGCTTACACCCTTTATTTCAACTTAAATTTGTATAAATAGCACTGTTTATATATTTGTCTTATCAGTTGACAATGCTCGCAATGAGCGAAACCGGTCCTGACCTATTAAATAAAGTGGAATGAAGTACAAAGGAATATTGTGTTTTTATTAAATTTATTATACTCGTTTAATGACATTACACATTTCGTAGATAGACATTTAAAATAAAACACAATACATACAAATAAAATCGGAAACTGTTCTAACGCTGTAAAATAATTGATTCTAAATATAAAAACTTATATGTTTTTATCGTAAAAAAATATTGAACCTTAGTGATTTTTAGCACCTACGACAAAGTCTCACTAGCTCACCCCATTATTTCGCTACCCAAATTTACACTTGAAACCTCTTAACCGCAAATATTATTGGCATCGTAACTTCCACACTGAACGTAACCTCACGTTGAAATATAATAATCAATGTATAACAATATGACAGATATATATATAATATATAAATAGAAAAGAGTTTTACTACCTGTGGTAGTTAACTTCTGAGGAAGGGCGTCAAGTAGGGGTTTTGGTGTCAGTAACTAGTAGGGATTCTTAAGTCTCGGGTTTTTTCATGACTCGTATCCCGGGAAATTTTACTTTTCATAATGTCACGCATTAACAATAAAATTAACTCAGAACTCATGTAAGCTTATTTGTTTATGTTAAACATTGAAAGAGATGACAATTCTGAAGATTATGAAAGATATTGACACAAGAAAGACATTGGCTATTTTCAAAAAAATATATAAATAGCAAATTACGTTTCTTAAATTTTTCAATGCCTTTCAAAGTATACAAAGGTTTTTAAAGTATTGAGTCAAATTTTATTTATCTATTTTTTACAAATTTTATTATTATAATTGCTCAAAATCTCAAGTCTCTGGCTGTTTTATTCAAGTGTCTTGAGTGCCGAAACTCGTAAAATGCGTTGATTTCCCGGGAATTTATTCTCAGGTTATTTTGCCATACAATTCTTAGTACCTAGTGATTACTCTACCAGTATCAGCGATTGAAAGCACGTATTATATTTATCGTTTTATGTCGTTTCTTCACCCGGTAGCCCTGATAAAAGTCACGCATTTTATAGAATTCGAAATCACATGTTTAATTTCATTGCTTAAATATTTCAATTTTAAATTGGACTCTCAAAAGCTTAAGGCAAAGACACAAGATCATTACTGCAAAAAATCATGTTTTGAGTTGAAATTTGTTTCAGAAGAACCATTATCATGGATTAGAAAATATTGATTAGAAATTAAAATATTAAATTAGATACATAAATACATTCTACTGATTTTTACTTTATGTATATAGTGTAACATCAAGCAATCAACAGTTTTAAAATGTAAATGTTTGAAGAAATGTAATAATATGTTAATTAAATAAAAAATGTTTGTTAAATAACATGGGATTTATTAACTTTAATCTGAAGTAACAAAATCTTCATTATTTATGTTTATCACGAAACTGTGTTTTTTTAAACATAACCGAGCTATTTTAAGCTCCGTTTGGTTTATAACGCTCGTCGTGTATGAAAGGAACAATTTTTTATATGTTTCCATTTGTATTCGAATACTTATTTGTTTCAAAGGTGTCGTTGATTTTTTTAATATCGGCATTTTTATTGAAAATCTTGGTGTCTTACCTAATACCGGTATTGATATATTCTCAGGATTGCACTCCCTAACAACAGCAGCTGAACTGCGGAATTGCTTTCTGCTCGGCGATTGAGGTGAGTTTTTCTCATTTTCCGATTATTTCCACTGGGGATGGCCATCCATTCGACGAGCGCTCGTGTTTTTGTTTTGTTTGCCTGTCTCTTCTAACGACAAGCAGTCGTCTTCTTCAGCTCTATTAATATTATTGACGCGACAATCGTGATCCCTATGTCATTATGGACTTTTTCCTATTCTCTATGGCATTTACAACATACGATTCTGGCTGTTATCTCTCATGTTTTTACATCTATTAGTGAACACAAAACCTTTTTTAACTTAGAATTATACTTTTGTCGTTAATGTGACCGTAGCTAAACGTGCTTCAGACTTGATTGATTACGACACACGGTACGCGTTCACCAAAACCGAATCATCGGCCGACTTCGTGTCGGTTCTATTCTGACGTTAAGTGTCGGCCGTTCATGTACATTCACTGCAACCGTTGTCGGCCGACCGGTTTTGACTGAGTACAACCTGAAGTTAGTAGCAGTCAGTAATAATATGCAGCCTAGAATTTTTCGATATTCATTTTCAAATAAAAATCAACAAGAGTTTCACAGAAAACTGCACTATATGAACGATAAAACTTCTGTGGTAATTGTTTGTTAAAGCTAGTCATGGACTATTACGGCGAAAACTTCACAAACTAAGCAAAAACAAAACGCCACGATTTAAAAATATTTTTTGAGGGCTTGATAATCGCGTTAAAATCACACATTAATATGAAGAACACTGATAAATTATGCGAAATACGAAATAAATTGGCCGGTAAATGTTTTGTTATAATATAATACACCGAAAGTAGGCGGCAGACTCGTGACAATACCAACCTGAAGTTAGTAGCAGTTCAATCCGCCGACCAATCCGAACATGTTTGGATTCGTCGGTTGATGGGTCAGAGACAGCCGTCATCGTACGATGCCGTCTGTGATAGTGTACGCGCTCTCATTCCTTTACATACGTTTGTTTTGATCGGATGACACGGCCGAGCATAGTTCGGACAATGACGGATTAGGTGTACGCGTACCATTAGAGTTCAAATCCGTATTATATATTTTTTATTCAATTTATTAAATTATAACTGGAAACAAATCAAGAGGTCGGTAGACCAATTTTTTTCTTTGTAATCCCTCTTTATAATACATTTGGCTTTAATACAAATTGTTTTTATTATGTAGCGTTTTGTTTTAAAAACCAACTGTTGTAAGTTATCCGGTAACAATTTTGATATCTTTGATGATGTGTTTCTAAACTAAGTTATTAGTTCTATCATTTTTTTATTTTTTATTTTCGACAGTTGTCTTATGAAACTGTTTCCTCTTAATTAAGCTTTTAATCAGTGGCGTTGTCGTAATTAAATGAAGTTTGCTAAATCTTTTTTTATACAATATCAAATTTTATATTTGATTGAATATGATGACAATATTTACAATTTTGATATCAGAGCAATCGAAATATTTTGAAATTAAAATGTATAATAAAATGCTAGTTAACATCGTTTAAATTAAAAAAATAAACTTTTTTATTCAATTGTAGGTCTATATTCAAATATTCTATTCGGATGACAACTTAAAAATAAATCAATCTTTAAGAATATTCACATAATGCATACAGTGAAGAATAAAAGACACATTGATATATTTTTTAAATTATTCAGAAAGTGTTTTTTTCTCTCATAAATATAATGATATTATTTGGCAGACGCTTATTTTGTCTGCTATTTATTCGTAATTAAATGACCAAATTGAGTTTATTAAAAGTTATGTTATGAATTTTATTTTTATTACAAAATTGAATGCTTAAAATAATTAATTAATAATTATGACTTTCCGAATTAATGATGCCACTATTGTTATAAAATGTTCCATAACAATTCATTTAAAATAACCATTATTGATTATTATAGCAGATTCTGTAACAAACTTTGCTGTCACAGTTTATTATTAATAGATGAAAACATTAAAGATCTCTTTAAAAAAAATGTGCTTCGCTCAAGGAATTTAAATGCTTTAAAACAAACTTTAAATAATAATTTTACAATACATTATTTATATTTATAACTATGTATTTATTTTTACTAACAAACTGAAACTTGTAAGGCATATGAATCGACCTTCTAATTTCATAAAAACTTATATTTGAGCCTTCAAGGGGTGAAGTGAGCCAACTAGTAAAATAGTTATACTGTTTTTTGGACATTTAAGTACAATCACGACTTTACTTGGTGTTTTGGTGGATTGCATATTTTTATTTTACGGCCATAACACTATTGCAATGTGTTTTAACTGAGGTTACATGACTTTAACGATACTTAAAGACGTGTAGAATATTACAACGCATCTAACAGATTTTTTTCTATAATACCACTTAGCTCACTTCACTTCTAATAGGCCCATTTGTAAGGTGGGCAAAGACAATGTCTTTATATTCTTACAAAAGATTCTTTTAACTGATGGTATTAAATTTTGAAAAAATATGATATTTATTTTTAAACTAATTGATTTTCAAAATTTGAAATGATTCAAAGATTTTTTTTAATTATTAACAACGCAATAATGCTCATCATTAGCACTTGGATATAGGTTGTAGTTTTGTGTTTGAAATAAAATAACAAATTATTTTAAGGGTTTGGGTTTTTTTTAAATATAAATAAACAGTTAAACACTGTATCAATTGAATATAATATATGTTAACACAATATATTCTATAGCCAAAGCTTTTTCAAACAAGTCCACACATAACACAAATACGTATGCCAAAACTATTCATTATCTTAAAACGGTTCTTTTGACTCGTTTTTGTTTTCGAGCTATATGATTAATAAAATGATGTCATGTATATTAAGAATATGGTTATTTAAGTCGTAAAATTTTACGAGTTTTACGAAGATCTGTTAAGGGATTTTCACTGTTGCTTATAAAATATACGATAATAAACTCTTTTGCGACATGTGGTAAATGCCATAACAATTGTAAAAGTATATTTAGTGCTCATTTGGGACAGATTTATTTAATTTATTAAAATATTGTATAAATGATTTATTTATACTAATTTAGTCTTAAATTGGCTTAACTCTTTATGTGTAAATTGTCAATACAACAATGAAAGTTATAATCAAATATTAACATCTTCTATCACTCAAATTTTGTTGACTAAGCTTTATCAAAACACATTAATACACTGGACATGTCATAGTCCTGACAAGTAATAAGAGAAGAATAGTCTAGAATCCTCAATTATTTGGCATTTACCATCAACATGCGAATTTATGTATTTTTCATTTATCATCCCTTATCAATTTATTCCCAATTTGCGTGTTAAATAATGCTTGCTTATTTTCCAAAAATAAAGCACTTTTTTACATATTTCAATTTTATTTTATATGATCAGGACCAGTTCGTTATTTAGTGGAAACGCTCTCGAAAAATAGTACACGAAGAGATTCTTTAATACAAAATCTTTTTCTGGAATATCTTAGTTGATGCATTGATTACACCAGTTTCCAAAAATGGCATTTATTTTTATAGTCAATTATCATTAACTCTGATTAAAAGCAGGCAATTGTCCTTCTCTGTTCATTTAAACTCTTTCTTGTGACAGATCAGTAGTGATGCAATTATATTTTTATAACATTAAAAAATGTCAAATTTTATTCTTAAATGTGAATTCTCCATTTGCTATTCTTCTGCCAGAAAAAAAAATGACTTTATTTTAGCCAGTATTGCTGAAAAATTAAATGTGCTTTATCAAAACTCAAAATGTGACTTTTTGATTATTTTATTAGTGTATGATTAACTACATCATCTGAAATATTATTAGTTATTCGCTCAATATGTGTTTTCATACTACTTTATTTGATTTGTCTATTTTATAAACTCGTTCGTTTAAGAAAAACGGCCAGTTAGATTATGTTTCAGTTGTGTCTCAAAAAGCAGATTGGATAAAAAAAAATTAAGGTGTTCACCAGCATTGTCAACTGAAAATGCTCGCAATGAGCGAATCCGGTCCTGACTTATTAAATTAAGTAGAATAAAGTACAAAGGAATATTTTGTTTTTATTAATAAAATAATATTTTTGTATAAAACCTTAGTATTTTTACCAACATGATCGTTTTAAAAACTTCTACAAAAATATTACACTTAGTTAATGGTGCCTTTACTTAATAATATTTTCCCCTGAATTTTATAGCGTACATATTAAAAATTTCATTACTATTTTTTAATCGAATATAAAATGTTGTGTCATTTAAAATTTGTGACAATTTTTACTATTTCTTCCCGCAGATAGCTTTCATTTTTGTAATTAGCATATTTTATTCCGGAGGGTGAACTCAAAGAGATATTCTAAGTAGAAGGATGATGAAATTTCTGAGGACAAGCTAGTCCTTATTACGCGAAGGATTAAATCATGAGAAGAGCACAATAATTAATACAGCCTTTATATTATAAAGCAATATACATATTTATAAACGAAATTTTAATGAAGTACTTTTCACATTATTTCTCGAAGAGTTTCAACCCTTTTATAGTTATTTTTTATTAAAATAAAATTTTATGCCGTTTATTTTGATTAATTTGACTCATTTGATTAACACAATATTCAACTGGGTTTTCAATACGAACCTGTTCTGAACTGAAAATATTTTCATTTTAAAAAATCACTTGGGATGTAATTCAACAATTTTATCAAAGAATTAGTTAAAATCATTCATTAATTAAAGATGTAAACTTTTTTAAGTATTACAAAAAATGCGTTTTGTGTGCAGACGTAGATCATGAAGATTTCGATTAAAAGTAGTGGAGAAACAATCTTTATAATTTTATTTTGTTCCAATTTCTAAAACCAAAATATTATATCATTTTAATAATTTACATGTACAGATTGTTTCATCTTTTGGTATTCTTTATTTTTGTATGATTTACAAATAAACTCACAGAACGAACGATTAAAACATTAAATTTCATTTTTTTTATTCGTGTCTCTCAATACGTAGAGTATGCGGCCTCCTAATAGAGGTATCTCAACAGAAGTTTTTTTACAAGACCTGTTTGTTAGTCAATCGCTTATTTTTTTATGAGACTTGGGATAAAAATAAAAGACTAGAACATGAGAAGTGGTTAACTTATCGCTCTCGCTTCAAATTATGCAGTGATTTGTTTTTTTTAACACACTGAAATTTCAACCAATCCATAGCGGTTTCAGCTGATAAAACTAGAGTAAATTTCAAATTATTTTACAGGCGTACTATTAATAAATTTGTAGTGATGTGTCTTAACTATGGATATCGATTTTATAACACCCAAATAATCTTGTGTGCGTATCTTTACATTTAGTCAATAAACCGGGTCATTAATTTTGTCTCTTAATCCTACGAAATTCGATCTTGAATTCTCAGATTCTATTAGGTCTTTGTTTGAAGGCGATGTGTATACGCACATACGTACATATAGCTTTGCGAAGCTCAAACACAAGTTCGCTTTCGGAGAGACAAAAATATTAATTTACCAATAAGAAAATTCCTTACGCAGAATAAGGAACGAAGGATGACGTGACTCTGGTGATATTAACGACAGCCAGATTAAAAATATATAACTTCAAAAATAAAGACAATACGACCAACTAATTTTTTCAAAAAAACTTTGAAAGGGTTATTGAATTCACTCGTTTTATCTTTATTTAGTTTTTTTCATTGAAATTGTTAAAAAAATATATATTTTATATATTGTCAGTAGTTCACTTTGATCAATACTTAGTGAAAAGGTATCATATTAATAAAAACATACTATTCCTTTGTACTTTGTATCCACTTTATTTTAAAAGGTCAGGACTGGTTTCGCTCATGGCGAGCATTATTAACTGATAAGAAATATAATTTAACAGTACTATTCATAAAAAAAACAAATTGAAATGAAAAGGTGTAAACCAGTGTTCTTCAACCTATGGTCCGCGGACCGGCACTGGTCTGCGAGAGTTTATTACCGGTCCACGAAGACTTTTATGTTTAGAAAATTCTTTCGAAAAAGCCATTGCTTTCTTGAATGGTATTTTTTCCCATTAAAAATTAATACTTTATCAACACACAATATTCTGATTTTTCCATTGTTTCGAAAATTACAAAAGCAGCGTCACTAAAACCACTGTAACTTGTGAACTAAACGGAAATCGTTATGAAATTTCGACACGTATTATTTGAAGGTTGGTACTTCCTGAAAATCATATGGATTTGTCAATAGTGGCGAGATCTCTATGTCATGCTACAAAATTATTGAGTGATGATGGTTGACGCTGGTCCGCGAGATATTTTTCCAATTTTTACCGGTCCCCGGATGTAAAAAGGTTGAAGAACACTAGTGTAAACAACAATTGACATTGAAAAGAATTGACATTGAAAATTACAGTAGAAGTTATTCTATAATTACACAGAATTAAAAAAATTAACACCTCTAACATAAAATCAGTTGACAATGCTTGCCATGAGCGAAACCAGTGATGACCTTTTTAAATAAAGTGGAAATTAAGTAAAAAGGAATATTGTGTTTTTGTTAATGTCAGTAGTATATATTGTTTTGCTTTAACGTTTAGAAAACCATAATACCATAGTATTTAAATAAAGAAATGAGATCCTTAAATTACCCTTTTCTGATTTCTGCGCGTTCTTAACCCTCCAAGGACGAGCGTCACCATATGGTCACACAAAACACCGTTGTCTATTGATCCCACTATTCATACTTTTTCTACCTGAATATCGTTGCTTTTGCTCATATTTGGTTAAGAAGGGTACGGCCTACAGTTAGTCATCAGCCGTGGGAACAGGAACGGTCTCCAAAAGCACAAGTGATTTTTTGAATTTCCGTTTTTTTTAATTTACTTTTTGAAACTGTTAGATATTTTTTTATAAAAACATAAAATTATTTACAGTTATTTTGCTAATATATTTGTTTTGAAATTATGTTGATCTAAAGAGGTCAAATTGTAAATATTTAAAAAAAAAAACGTTTAGCTATATTTCAACCCCGAATGTTTGCAAGCCCATACGGTCACTTTTGTCCTTACTACTGTCCGTACTCAATATTACACAGTAATAAAAGGATGAGCATGACCATATAGTCATGCGGGGTTTCTATACAACGACTTTGCGTTTTTTTTTTTTAAATTTTGGATAGGAATAAAAGTTATCCGTGACTTCAATATGGCTTAGAAAATATTTTTTTTATCGGAAAAAAGCTCTCGTCTCTGGAGGGTTTTAAGGGAACTTTGAATGAAGGTTAGATATCTAGGTCTCATAATTGTGATTCATTTTGTGGAGTTTAAGTCCTTGGGCGTAAGAGCGTTAGAGATATCTAGTTTCTTCATCTTTAATTCTGTGAAGTCTTCTATGCAACATTTCTTTCTATCTTTGCTATGTAAGAAATCGTGATCGATTGACGAGTGATTAGTCAATACATTTTTATCACAGTAAATGAAAATACTTAGTCCCAAAAATAATTTGTTGAAAAATACTACCCGTGCTGGCAAAATAAAAACAGCATTATTTATTGTTTTTTTATTACATTTATTAGATTATATTTATAAAACTATTCCAGTATTATGTATTTTTTTTGAATATTTAGACATTTAAGAACTAGAAATGACTCAATATCAAAATAAAAAATAACAAATATCATGTCCGCTCCCAATGAGAATCATATGGCCCCCTTATGAAGGTATCTCAACACAACTTTTTATAAGATAACTGTTTGTTAATCAATCGCTCAACTTCTCTTGTTTTCAAGGAGAGTAGTAAGGATAGAAGGATAAGGCTAGGGCAGGACCATTGGTAAACTTATCGTTCTTGCTACTACCAGTTGTTAAATGATCGGAAATGATGGAAAAGACATCACGAATACCCATGCCTGCGAACAGAAATCAATAAATCGATCGAAAAAATGCTGTTCGTACTGGGACTCGAACCCGTGATATCCTACACGGAAGCCAGCAACGCTAATCCTTACGCATAGGACCCGGCGATTAATAATAATATTTTGAAAACATTGTATTCAATTTTCTATTCTTTCTATTATAATTATGTATATTAATAAACTCAATATTAATAAAAATCAAATAAGAACTCAAAATATTATGTAAGGTTATTTATTACAGGTCAGCGAGTGATTTAGGATGGTGGAGAATCGAGTGGAGTGGAGGATATTGACTGAAGCCGTCAAAGTTCACTCTGGGCTGTAGCCCCAAGAAGAAGAAGAAGAATTATAGTAAAGTTCAACACCCACATTGTGGCGTATTTCAATGTGTATAAATCAAATATATATATATATATGTATTAAGCTCGATAATTCAAGAATTATATCTGCCACATTGTTTGACAGCTCGTGATTTATTGGCAAGATTAGATAACGTTTTTCTTTTTTACACTTCCTGTTAAAACTCAGAATTTCATTTGAGGGAAAATAATATCTTTGTTGACTTAAATATTCTTAATTGGACTTTTCAAATTTTATTTGGTCCTCTGACGTCAATTCATTTAATTTATTCTAAGAAAATCCATCATTTACTCGAAATCAAAGCTTATGTGTTTTCGGATCATATATTTTGAACTAGGGCGCATACAAAAACCGGTTTTAGAATGTCAATAATGTCCAAAAACCGGTTTTATTTGGTTTTAGAAATTTTACAAAAATGGATAATTCAATTAAAATAGAGAGAAATGGTTATTTTTTTAATGTTGTTTATTTATATACATAATGATACACAACAAGAAAATATTTGGTGTTACTCTTCAGAAAATATGATTTAAGAAAACACAAAGCGTCCACTGATCGTTTTGTAACAAAATTTCATGATATCGAAAATACCTTTTTTCTTGGTAATGATGTGGGGCATATGGTCTTTAAGCCATCAAATAAAAGACCCAAATTTTCTGTCTTTTTGTTTATAGACTTGTTTTTGGAAAATTCGGTACAACGAGTTACGAAGTTGAAAAACTGGTTTTCAAATGTCACAAATTTTGCCAAAAAACCGGTTTTTAAAAACGGACTTTGAAAACCGACAAGCCCTGCTCTGAACTTATCGCTTCATACTGGAAATTAACACTTTTAAAATTGAATCATTCAAATTATGTACATTCACACAAGTTTTGTCATTAACGACCCGGGTTTCGCCTTTTGGCATCTTCAGGCGTTCAAGTGCACTGATAAACTTGAACTGACTTGTGTGAATGTACATATTTTGAATTTATCTGATTTAATATTGAAATTCCACCAACCACCCACTTTCAGTCGAAATCTTAAATGAGTGGTATTATATTTAAAAAATAAAGTATTCATTTTTACTAATTCCAGTTTTACTTGAGATCAGGACCGGCTTCGTTTAGGTTCAGTTGATAGTAATTGTCATGAGTGAAACTGATTTTTTAAAATAAAAGTGGAATTAGTTCAAATTAGTATTTCATTTTTAGAATACTAGATATTATATTTACAATATATTTAATTCGTCTTTAAAACAGACAAGGTTTTGTTTTAAGAAAATTCTCTCTTGATCTTCTTTTTATTTTTTACAAAGCGTGTGAACCAACTGCCAATTGCCTCTCGACTTCGAACCTGTTATATGAGATGACCAACGCTTTGTGCTATTGAATCACGTTGTATACCTTATAAAAAGAATCTCTTGTTAACTATGTTTCGTAATAATTGATATTTTACTTTATATGCTCAAATTTTCAAACAGTATCAGTCTTAGAAATTGTCACTGTTACTTCGAGTTACTTTCTAATTATTCTTCAACTTTTATAGTCATCTTCTATCAATCTTCAACTTCATTTTTTTTCTATTTTAAACCATTTATCTAAGTCATGATATTTAGCTTTTTAGGCAAGTTGTTATTTTTATTAACACATTGACTTAACTTTATACTTTCTTTTATTAAAATTTTAACAAAGACAAACAATGCGTTTAGTTGTTTTTTTTTATGTTATATTCACAATATTTTTCAAAGTTTTACTCATCATCTGCTATGGCGTCATACTCTTCGTACATGGGTGTATCCCATAACGTTACAAAGTTTTTTCTGTTTTAATTCTTCAATGTCTCAGAAAAATCTTCAGAGCTGAGGTGCATGCACTGTAGGTTGTATTTTTTTTTTTAAATATATTGTAAAAATAAAAGAAAAATACAAAGCACTACATATGACGCCAATATGCTTTTATTTTGAAGTATTTACTTTCCATAATACAACGTTGTTAACTTTTTAAATGTCTTACATACAACCAATAACTACTAAATATGTATATGCTCACTTTTAGGGTGTTCACTGTCAATACTTGGTGGAAAGGCATTATATTAATAAAAACACAATATTCCTTTGTACCTTATTCCACTTTATTAAAAAGGCCATCGATTTTGCTCATTACGAGCATTGTCAACAATTGACAATGAAAAGAATTGAGTCACTAATACTGTTGTTTATAAATTCTTTTCATTGTCAATTGTTGTTTACACCTTTTATTTCAATTTAATTTTGTATAAAGAGCACTGTTTATATATATTAATTATCAGTTGACATTTCTCACAATGAGCGAAACTGGTCTTAACCTTTTTAACAAAGCGGAATATACAAAATAATATTGTGTTATTATTAATATTTATATACATTTAACATAGTATTTTTATTTTTTTAAATGGTGCCAGAACTCATTTCTTGTCAAACTTTTTACTAAAAGTTTTTTTTCCAATCCATATCCGTTTCCAATGTGGAACATATACCTATAGTATACAAAACTTATAGTAAGTCTAATATAAATCGGGATTTTTCCACACGTAAAAGTTAACAATATACAGCTTATCACGCTGTCAACTCATTTACTATACCCAGCTTGAAACTAGAATAAATATTCTTGACTGTGCTTGGGGTACGCGGTCACTCAATTAATAACGACCTCGTTTCTTGGGTCTCCAGGGTGTTAACCCTCCGACGCCTATAAATTCCGCTACATACGGTAACAAAGGGGCATAAACGCGCCCCAACCTAACCTCGACGTTTCCAGGGATTGCAAATTTTGTTCCGCTGGGCCGTTGTTATATCATTACTGCTGTCCGAGCGGCAAAAACAATTGTATTAGCGTGCGATAAATTTGATTTACGTATTTGTATTTCACGTGTGTTTTTATATATTTGCCGTTTGGTTTATAAATATTATATAAAGGTGTGGTTAGATTTTTATGGGGCAGTTCTTCAATTGATTCTTGAAACTCGTGGTTTTATATAGTTTTCTTTGAAACTTTTCTATATTATTATGGTATATATATTAATAGAGAATAATGTTTATAGCTTCGTAAAACGTTACTATGATAGATTCCATAAATATTGTTTTAAAAAAAATAACAAAATCAAAATACGTGAATTACGCTGATAACTCAATGATTATTGGTTTCATTGTTTCATTAAAGATTTTATGACAGCTAAACATGTAGATATTATGTCGAGATGCGAAATATTAATTTTCGTGTAAGCTATTTATCCAAAAAGACATATTTTGTTTTAAGTTCAATATATTTGTTTTATGCTGAATAATATATTTTTAGTTCAGTGTATTTTTTAGTAGAAAGGATTTTTTTAAAGTGTTTATGATCTAAAAAAAGTGCTTGCAAATACAAGCTTTAGTTAATAGTCACAATTGTCAACATTAAGACTAAAAGAAAACGTCAAAAAAAGAAATCGGCATTAACTCCTGAATTTTGGTGATCGAACGAAAATCGGTGCTTTCAGCGTGGTTTCATAGTTGTTGGCGAAAGCATAGTTTCAATATGTATAGTAAAATAACGCTAAATATCTATTAAAGTATCAAAAAACATCATATATATTCATTAAAACAAGTTCCATTTGTAGAATTAGTCAAGTTTATTTATTCTGATTTATTTGTTAGGTAAGTATGCATTTCATTGCTAATGTCGGAAAAATTCTGATTTTTTAGAGTGCGAAAAAATCTTACAACAAGCTTAAAGCTCGTTTCTTTTAATCTTTACTGTCACTCATTTACTTTACTTACACTGCCACTTTACTGTCACTGCCATCATTTAATGTCTTAAGAAATAATTAAACATTTATTTGTACGAAAAATTTACAACTTTTGAATTAGACCGAATTTTCAAGGTTTTTTTGATCGCATTAAAAATAACTGTGCATTAAAAATATTTGTTACTCAGAAAGTTTATAGCTGATCCAATAATCACAACTACGACGTACAGTTCAAGATTCTAAATAAATTTTTATATTTTATATATTATGTAATTTAATCATTGAATTAGTTTTATATTATTTTATTTTTAAATTAGTTGTTAAGGTTTGTGATAAAATCAGTAGCTGTACACACCTTATGAGAATTTATGTTGATAACAATTGTGTACCAAAAGTTCAAAGAGAGAATCAAAAGAGGTAGTTAAGGATTAGAAACACTATCACGTCAGTAAAAGTCAGTATCCTTTTTTTGGTTGGTGTTTTTTGGTAGTTACATATATCAAAATATATAACATATCAAAATGGTCATTTAGCATTGCGCCCTGGAGAACACGCGATATCAGTTATGTAAATAAAGTAGTTCAAAATTGTAATAAATAATTATGTTTTAGGAATTTAAAATAAATCATTTCTTTTATTTCTTTCATTGTGCTTAATTTTACTTTCTGACCAAGCCCTAAATTATTTTATTGCCTTTAAATAGCTTTCCTTTTTCAAATTGGTATGTTTCAATCAAAGTATCTATATATTAATTTTCGTAACCCTTGATATATTATTTTCTAAATTCTTAATTTATTATAGTCCTTTAACAGCACAATAAAATTTCATGGCTTATTTTGAATAGCATACATTATTCATGGTTTCGTTTATTTTTATATCCTTTACCCAATTTTAAGTATTCTATTACAAAATTTATTGTGCTTTGCAGTGATTTTCTACGGAAATAAAATTCATCCATCACCTTTCCCTCTAAGTGATTTTAGAACGAGATATGGCAGCATAGATATTAAATTATTCGAAACGTTAAGCGCATAAGCGAGAGACACGAGCTATAATTAATACTAGCTGTAAGCCCGTTGCCCAGCAACGTGAGATTTTTGTTGCATTGTGTTTTGTTGCATTGTGTTTTGTTGCATTGTATTTTATTTTATTTTACTTTATTTTATTTTATTTTATGTTATGTTGTGTTATTTTATTTTATTTTATTTTATTTTATTTTATTTTATTTTATTTTATTTTATTTTATTTTATTTTATTTTATTTAATTTTATTTTATTTAATTTAATTTTATTTTATTCTATTTTATTTTATTTTATGTTATTTTATTTTATTTTATTTTATTTTATTTTATTTTATTTTATATTATTTTATTTTATGTTATTTTATTTTATGTTATTTTATTTTATTTTAATTTATTTTATTTTTATAGTAAGCAGAAATTTCGTAAATTATTTAATATTTGAAATAAAGTTTAAGTTTGCTAACAACCATTTTTCGTAGTAGCATAAATTTCGTAAAATAATTAATTTTTGGGATAATTTTTAAGTTTGCTTACAACCATTTTTCGTAGTAGCATAAATTTCGTAAAAAATTCAACTTTTGGAATAAAGTTTAAGTTTGCTAACAACCATTTTTCGTAGTAGCATAAATTTCGTAAATTATTGACTTTTTGGAATAAAGTTTAAGTTTGCTAACAACCATTTTTCGTAGTAGCAGAAATTTCGTAAATTATTGAATTTTTGGAATAATGTTCAAGTTTGCTTACAACCATTTTTCGTAGGAGCAGAAATTTTGTAAATTATTGAATTTTTGGAATAATGTTTAAGTTTACTAACAACCATTTTTCGTAGTAGCATAAATTTCGTAAATTATTTAATATTTGGAATAATGTTTAAGTTTGCTAACAACCATTTTTCGTAGTAGCATAAATTTCGTAAAAAATTCAACTTTTGGAATAAAGTTTAAGTTTGCTAACAACCATTTTTCGTAGTAGCATAAATTTCGTAAAATATTCAATTTTTGGAATAAAGTTTGAGTTTGCTAACAACCATTTTTCGTAGTAGCATAAATTTCGTAAATTATTTAATATTTGGAATAATGTTTAAGTTTGCTAACAACCATTTTTCGTAGTAGCATAAATTTCGTAAATTATTGAACTTTTGGAATAAAGTTTAAGTTTGCTAACAACCATTTTTCGTAGTAGCAGAAATTTCGTAAATTATTGAATTTTTGGAATAAAGTTCAAGTTTGCTAACAACCATTTTTCGTAGTAGCATAAATTTCGTAAATTATTCAACTTTTGGAATAAAGTTTAAGTTTGCTAACAACCATTTTTCGTAGTAGCATAAATTTCGTTTATATTTAATTTTTGGAATAATGTTCAAGTTTGCTAACAACCATTTTTCGTAGGAGTAGAAATTTCGTAAAATATTTAATATTTGAAATAATGTTAAAGTTTGCTAACAATCATTTTTCGTAGTAGCCGAAATTTCGTAAATTATTTAATATTTGGAATAATGTTCAAGTTTGCTAACAATCATTTTTCGTAGTAGCCGAAATTTCGTAAATTATTTAATATTTAGAATAATGTTCAAGTTTGCTAACAATCATTTTTCATAGTACCATAAATCGACCACGGCGCATATATCGACAGCCCTGCAGTTTTTAAATTGCAAATTATTGAATTATATTTTATTTCATTTCATTATCTATTAATTTGAAAATGTACGCAAACAAAATACATTTCGTAGAAGAAGAAGATGTCTCGAGGACATCATCAGTACGCACACATTTGTGAAAAGTGAAAAGCGAGTGATTATTTTATCGACTTTTAATATATAAATTTAGTATGAATAAAAAAGTGGAGAAATGGAAGGTGTGAAATGGACGTCCAAACATACCTTATCGGCTATTAATATATAGATTCTAGAGGAAATTCTATTGAGATACTAAGTATAGCGGATATTCTTTTTTTTTACAATATCATTAATATTGACGTTTAATCAAATTAAAAACAATACAAATTTCCAAACAAAAAAATACAGTTCAAACAAAGTTTTTTTAAGGGATTAAAAACGAAATTGATTTATATTATATACATACTATGCTTTTTAAATCCTTTGTCGAAAAAACATTGGAACATGCAATGTTTTATTTTAATATTTTTTATAACATAATATGATTCGTTTCGAAAATACTCACCATTTTAAAATACCAATAACGTGTTTGAAATTTTAAAAAAAATCATGGTCTGTTGTGATTTTGATAGAATTACAATAATTAACAAAAATTATCGACTGTTATTTTATTTTAACTTCATTATTCAGGACTATTGCGATAATACATTTATTTGCCAATTTTCTTCATAAAATATTCAATGAATATTTTACATACATTTATTTGTATAACAAAACATATTTCACTTTTGTAGCATTTATCGCTTTTTTTTATCGTCAAACTCGATTGCTGAATAGCATGTTTGAATCTCATGATCCTTACACCGACTTCAATCGATTTTTAACCGAATATTTTTGCTGTCTTCAATAACTTTTGTTGTGACTATCACCCTAAAATTAAATGGTGGCAGAGATCAGTTAGCTGACGGTCTTTTCGTAACAATTTTATCTTAGAGTTTTCAGAAGAAAGAAGTTCGGTCACAGTATTACATCCAGTTATCTTTTAACAACCTCTGCAGTAATTTAAAATTTAGACTGAAAGTTCTCAGTGGAATATCAATTCTAAATTTTAGTCACTTAATTTTTTTACTCTCGCAAACGTACTCTTATTTTTTTAAATAAAAATTTAAGTTGTTTTTTTATTTACGGTTTCTTTAGATTTTATTAATAAGTATTAGTTAGAGGCAAAAAAGAGTGTACACATTTTAAACGATTCAAATACAACTTCCGCAGTGTTTTCTTATTAGGAATTATTATTTTCCAGTTAATAAAAGTATTAATTTAAAATACAAAATAACTTAGATTATTCCACGTATTGCGCTACAAACTGTGACACGTGTTTCGCCTCTTTCAGAGGCATCTTTGGACAATCTTACTTTCACAAATACTTGTTTAAATACGAATGATTTTAATTTTAGTTAGTAAGATTGTCTGAGGATGCCTCTGAAAAGGCAAAACACGTGTCACATTTTGTAGCACAATACGTGGAATTATCTAAGTTTTTTATATCAAAATGAACTTCCACAAAGTTACCGCCGAATCCATCAAAAGTAATAAAAATATTATTTGTTCTGTTATTTACTCGAATATTTTTTTGTTATTTCGCAAAATTTCTAGCATTATCTTTCTACGCAAGTCTCGTTTTGTTATAATTACTCCTGTAAACTTTTTAAATATAATATAATAAAATTATAGTCATACAGTAAAACTAAACACAAAATAAGTAACGAAAAAATATTTAGAGCATATCTTGTGATATATTTGAATCACCCGTTTACTCCAATGCACTCACCATTATTAAAAGCTCGGAAAAGAGGGAAATAAAAATAATCCATTCAAAATTTCACACCACAGAAGTATTCTATTCTATCTATATTTTTCATCAAACCAATGTGCGGCAATATATTTTTCTTTCGTTTTATTTGTTTATAAAGATACTTCGAATTTATCGAACGCCTGAATTAAAATTATATTTTTTAATATTTTTAGTACATTCTTCTTTGATGTTAATAATACATTTTAATTGATTTTTTACAACTGAGTACTTGATCAGTTTGTTATTTTTATAGGATTATTCAAAACAGATGTAGCCTCATCTTTGAAGTTAAGTGCTATTAAACAATATAAATTGAGAATTGCGTTCACGTAAATATTATGTCTGACGTGAAGTAGATATCTTAGTAAAATGTTTTTTTTCAACCATGTCGGATCCCACAGTGAATTACATTGACTCTTAATGGAGCATTTGAGCAAAAGCTGTTTTGTACAAAACTTGGTTGTTATTCGTCCACTGAAACTGACGATTTCGAAGAGAGTATGTATGGAATAATGGAGCTTATATGAATAACTAGAAGTTAAATAATCGCTTCCGATATGAATTTATTTTTAAAGAAAGATTTGATATTGAGAAAATATCGATAAATTAATTGAAAAATAAATGACTCACTCAGTGTATACTAAAACCGATATGATTTTTACACTCAAAAACTATATATGAACTGCTTCCTAAGCATATATTTTTTTTGTAAATGAGCGATAAAATCAAACAACTTTTTAGTACAAATTCCAAATATTTAAAAAATAATTATCAGGACCAGCTTCTACTGTCGGCAACAATTTCAACATTTAAAATTTTAAACAGTTTCAAAAGTATTTCAACAGTTAAAACTTACAAAAAGGTTGTGTTTTTTTAATATAACACTTGGATAGTGAATCAATTATTCATTTTGAATTTCAAGTTTGAATTTTGTACTTTTCCATGAGTTTTGTCGCTAACGACCCGTGTTTCTCCTTTCGGCATCTTCAGGCATTCCAAGTGCACGGATGTACTTGAACTGACGCGTAGTAAACAGTTTGTATCGTTTATATACAAAAAATATAAGTAGATCACTAAGTTAAAAGGCTATTAAAATGTAAATTAGCGAAAATTGAATGTATACAAGTTTCAATGAATTAAGTGGGTTTGTTATAATTATGGGGATTTTTTTTAACCCGGGTCGTTAGCGACAAAACTCATGGAAAATACAAAATTCAAACAATTCAAATTTGATATTGAAATTCCATCAAGCACCCTCAGTCGAAATACTTAATTATTCATTTTGAGTTACCCGTACACTTGACAATGTCTTGAAGTTGCACACATGCGAGATTTCAACGATTCAAATATTGGTTTTTATTTTTTTAATAAATTATAATCCGTATGTATCTATTCTTTTATTATTTCAACAAAAATATTCAAATGTTTCCAATCGTAAATGAAAATATCGGTACTCGCTTAGGAGCTTTAAATAATTGTTACCCAAATGGCTCAAAACGAAAACAAAAATTAATTATTTTTGATTATAAGCTAATAATATTTATGTTAAATTTAATTTAAAACAAAGCTTTCTATAATATTATCACACTCATTTTGATCAACTATTGTACATTGGACATGATTAAAAATAAACACTACAATATAAAGTTTTTTTTAATATCATTTTGTTTTTTTTAACATTATTGTGGTCGGTGTGCTATTTTTTTTATGAGCAGTTGTATAAACAATAAGTCTTTAACAGTATCAACTGGCTTTACTAAATTTATATAAAATATACTATTACACAGATTAAAATAATAAATCTTATTATATAGTAAATAAACAACATAATGGTATACGTTTACAGCATTGTTTTATATTAATATGAATAGCGAATCTAATAAATTCAGTTTCTGTGCTTGATTACTCTGCCTTGTTTCCTGTTATCAATATTTCAACATCGCTGTGTATAAAGCAAACAATTTTGTAAAGGATTTATTGAATAGGTATGTGATATTATGATCTCGTGCTGACTAAACTGTGTATCTGCCGTACCCCTTGTTAACCGTTAATTTACACCTTGTTTAGAGTATAAATTACACGGTAATAAACAGAGGTAATCTTCGATATGTACCTTCGTGAATAATATATACACGTGAAGATTTTCTGCACGATACTGTTATGAAATGAACTACATGACAAAAACTACTACAAACTTACACACAAAAAATAAAAACTAAAAGCGTTCTTTCTTTAACATCGATTTCTGATTTAAAAAAAAGTGAATGAAAGTTTTATATATTATTTACAATATACAACTATTTAATTTTCATTAATCTCTTTATCGCGCTGTCATGCGGTAAGCAAAATCATCAGCATTTCATATTAAGCTTGCAAACAAACGTAACACAGTAATATGAATAATAAATGCTCTTCAAATTACTTTATAATCTATCAAAATTGTCCAACACTGCAGTGAGAGAAATTCTAAAATAGTCCTCGTTTACAATATACATATATTTATCGCGTTTCACTTGGCCAATAATATAATATAATCCCATATTCTTTACAAATACAAATATAAAACATTTTCATTTCAAAAAAATCTTTGCTAAGAGCAAACTTCATACATTCAATGCTGTTTAGTTTTTCCTATTCTTCTTTGTAGCTTCATTAAAGATGGTAGCCGGATTTTTTTTTCGAATGCAATGTAAATGTAAAGTGTTATTTTTTCTGGTAAACTTGATTTCATTAGTATATCATGGCACCGATGAAAAGATTATGCTTTTTTCTCTTTTCATACGCAAAGCTGATTGGTAAAAAAAGCGTAGAAGGTTTGAATTGGAACATACAACAAAAATTAATAAAGCCATTTTCTAATGATATCTAAAGATATCAAATATGAAATAGAAGGGCTTCTTTTGGGTAACCCTAGTGTTAAGTTTAAGATGGAAACGTTTTATAATTAAAGATCTGAAGCGGCAGTGTTTTCCACATATTTTAAGAAAATTTTTGTGCGTATTTTTCTTCTTCACAGCCACATAAAAATTTAACTTTTATTGCTTTATACGGCAAAAAATAGTTTTTCGTTTTTTAAGAAACCTATGGAATGATATATATCAACATTTTTATGTTAGTTCAGCTAATATTAAGAGGCCAAGGGCAAGATTGCGCTTATACAATTATTATGACAATATAATTTGATAAAAAAACACGAGAAATTGAGTGCCGTCAATTCACCATACAATAATCACAATTTTAATTGAATATTGAATATTATTGATATGATTTTCGGGAAATGAAATCGTTTAAAGCTGATATCGAATGTATTAAGCATTAATTTCATTCAAATGGCGGGAAAACGTGAACTCCAGGCACGTTCTCACGAGAGCACGGAATTTTACTGTTTTTACAAAATTTACACAATCGCTGTCATCATCGTTCACAAACTGAACGCATTTATGAAGCAAGTCACGAAATAATTTCTCAATATCTCCAAAGTACACTCTCGTTTACGTTACGTCATAAAGTTAAACATTAATTATGCTAAATTGCCGCGCGAAAATTACCTCGTACAAAAGTAAACATAATCTTGCCGTGCGAATAAAATTTCTATGTACACAATTTCCTTAACTCGGTGACCTGTTTGTACAAATTTCTTGTAGTTTTCTAAACATTTTCATTCAAAATTAAAACAGAGTTATTCAAAGAACTAATAATTACTCGATGTTATAAAAACATAAACATTTTACAACAAAACAAACAAAAACAGTATTTTAAAGAATATTAAGAGAAGGACATGGTTTTTTTTTTGAAAATATGATTTCATTCTATGCTTTATTTTATTAAAAAAGGAATGAATTTCATAAAAATAATGTTTACCACAAATCTTTTCATATATTATGTAGATAAAATATTTTAAATTAAATATTTTTTACAGTTTTAATGTCGATTGTACAGAATGTTTTTAATATTTAAAAATAATTGAAGACATCTTTTTTGTGCGTGATAATAAGGTTTAAATGATGTGAGACAAGGCGCGGTCGTGTTGAGAGGTTGAGTCGGAAAAATCAGAGCAAAATAATTGAAGAAACATAAGTATATTCATCATATTGAATAGTGAATTCTACTAGAAGTATTCCCGCAACTAAAATGATCTGATGGTAATGAAGTTTCAACTATTAAGTCTATGAAAAATTCATAAAAGTTAAATGTATTAATTTGCCGTGTTTGATAGAAATTAAAATGTGTCAAGCCTTTTTAAGTAGGTGAAAAAATTTTAAAACTTTTGAGAGAGCAATTTTCTCGGAAATATTTTTTTTTGAATAAATTAATGTTATGATAAAAAAATAATAACAGTTGAGTTGACCCTTCTCACCTTGGGTTTTGTCTTTTGCTGTGTTAATTTATATTTTGGTTCGTTTTAAAGTTTTCATGTTCATTTTGACAAATGTGTCATTAGTGGCTTAGAACAAATTGTACCGCATATATGAAAGCTCTTTAAGTGACGTGGGAATTGTAAGCTTTTATAAAATAATTTATGTACACGGGATTTATCTTATGAGCTTTTTATAATGTATTAAGTTAAGGTTTCACATAATTTACCAAAAACGTGGCACTTGTGTTTATCTACAACATTAATAAATCGTTTAACCTCTAACTAACGACGTTTATTCATTCAATGACTAGTATTACTTTTTTTTAATCTAAAATTATTTTTTTTATGCACAGCGATAGTTTGAGCGATGATGAGTACTATGGTATTAACATGGTATAACTCAATCTTTTTTCTTATTTTGTAATTTTGAAAAACTCATTTTGTTTTATTTTTTAAAATCTGCTTTTCAAAATCATTAATTGAGTATAATTCTCGGTTAATTGTATTTTTCAAATAAAAAAACAAGTTGGAAAAAATTGAATATAAAAAAATTAAATCATTGAATAAAATATCAACTTAATTGTTGGAACTCTTTATTTTACCGGTATAAAGAAATTTTAAGAGGATATAAACATTTTAATTATATTTTATTTATTACGAACGATTAAATAATTTTTATCTTAATCATTCATTTCATTAAAAATTGTTTGTTACACCATAATATATTTTTTTTATTTATTAATAGCTCTGTTATATTGTATTTACTTGCTACTCATGAGTGAAACCGGTCCTGATCATTTGAAATAAAATTGGAATTATTTACTTCAAGTATTGATAGTGAACACCCTCAAATTGAGAGATGATAATTACCATTAATTGTCACTATAAACGAAATTATTATTTCATTTGGGATATATGAATCTAGGATTAACTTTTTGTATTGTATTCACTTATCTATGAAAACAAAAGCAATATATTTAACATACGTTGTTTTAAAGTGATCATACAATTTAAAGTCGTTTCAAAACGCAGTTAACACAATAAAATTAAGGAAAACATCTTCGTTAGCTATTTCACCCTTTTCTGCAAACAGTGTCAACTTTTAAAGAACACTTTTCTGGCGTTCGAAATCCGGAACGCGAGTTGGCTGGGTAACCGGCCAGTCGAGAGCAGCCTCTGGAAAATAATTCGAATTTCCCTCGAGAGGGAGTTTCCCCTTTTGACGTGTCGCAGATTCACTTACCGGTTCAGCCGCATAGCACAAATGTCATCGTTTCCGCTTCCATGGAAAGCCCTGCGACAGTTGTGTATGATTTCAGTATTTGCTCTGTTTGTTTGTGACGAATTATTATTTACGTTCGACAGAATAAGAAAACAAATTCATCAAGCAGTATTTGTTACTGTAATGGCATATATTCGAGAAAAGTGCTAAGAATATTAATTAAATAAATAATGTTTCCTTCTAATACTGTGGAATACTTCACAACATATTTTATAGTAAAAAACTAATTTCATTATATTGTCTTGTAGACAAATATAGACATATTTACAATAACACTGTCGACTTACAATCCAAAACTTTTAACTCTACAATAATTGATAAGACAAAAGGTATAATGCTATTTATTTGGAAAAGTTCTTCCAATGCATGTGTTTATTATACACCGTTGTTTTTGAGTGTATTAATTATTTTACTGTTATTATTTTTTTTAATTAAATAAATGATAAGACAATTATAGTTATTATTTGTGAAAAATTTTCACGAAAAGATTATTTTTTACCACAAAAAAATGTTATATTATTTGCCAAAATCTTTTTAAAAGACATTTATTCTGATTCATTTGTTTCCGCGGTGAATAATTTTACTTACAAAAATGTAACGACTTTTAAACCAATGTACAATAAAATTAAACACTTTTCCCACTTCGACAAAATTAACTGTCTATTTAGTTCTAATTTTGATAATCTTCCGTAAAAATGAAATGATATCTCACAGAAAAACCCAGATCGTAAATGTCAAATTTAAGTTTTCAAATTTTGAACATATAAATAAACATTGCAAATAACTCTCACATATTATCGAATTATTTGTTAAGTATTGTTCATTTTAAATTCTCGTATGGTCTTTATTATGAGATCTTATTAAAACATATAATTAATTTTAAAAACTCACGTTATTTAAAAACATAGCTTATTTGGCTTTAATGAGCATTGATAAAAGGCTAAATTTGAAAAAGTATACAATATACATCTTTTATTCAGTGACGATATTATTTAAATTGTATAAAATGTTTCATTCACTTGATAATGCGTATTTGGTAAGCGAACTCTGCTGTGATTTGTGAATGAAATTTGTTAATTATATTACTCACAAATTAACCAACAAAAGAAGATGTCCATAATCTTTGCAATCAATCGTCACATACTAAATGACAATAGGCAGACACAAACGAGGTCTGTTGAATGACACAATCTCAGTTCAGTTCGCAGAATCACAGTAATACATTATTACTTGTCGGATTTGAACACGTGTCAACACTTTGTTCAAACTATCGCATTCTGCCAATATCTGGAAATCTTTTATGCCAACAAACCGTTACAAACGGCTCCCATTTAGGGTTTCTAAGGGTTTCTTATCCTTGTATCAAAAATCAATTTCCACGAAAATAGTGACAGCGCTTTTCATGTCCGAAAAGGGATTCTCGATTTCGTTTTTTTTATAGCTTACAGTTTTTCCAAGTCAAATCATATAATGTCATAATTTACCATTTATACAGATATTTATTCACACAATTTTACTAGTATATTTATTTAATAATAATATATATACAATATATCGAATATTGGTCTTTTTTTTAAACCTTATTGTACATCAACAATGACAATTTAATATTTGAGAATTTGATTTCTACACATGTTTATTTCGAAAAAAAAATCCATTAAAATCATCTCAAAATATGTTCAAAATTTTAAATATATGACTCACTAATGACTTTTTTATGTCGTCGTTTTTAAATTACTTTTTGATTAGACCGCAACTTTGTTCACCTTAATAACACCTTAACTACCGTGGGCGCGTATTTGAGTCTTTGAAAAACAAAGGTTGCTGGCCGGCGGACACATATATGCGTATAGGCAAGGTATCTGGAAGCTAAAAAATTAAATTTTGTAAAGATATCTCAATTTGCTTACAAATTATAGTGAATTTAGTAAAATTATAATTTTCGCAAAGTTTTATTTCGCCAGGTGAAATTTTATTAAAAAAAACGTGCGGTCGTTAAGCTGATAATTATTATGCGATCAGTCAAATACACATAAGTGTTAATTAATTTTTGTTTTTGATTACGACGAAAGTTTTGGAAATAACGATTAAACAAATCATATATTTTATGATACTTTATCATAGTTTGATTGAAAAAAGTGTAAACTATTTGAATTTGAATTGTTACATCAATGACATAATATTATATTTTCAACTCTACATGAATAAATTAATGGCGTTTTATATATTTATTATGATATTTTGAGAAATAATTAATTAAAAAAGCATTTTTTCAATCAACAGATGACAATAATACAAAATGGAAGAAGTCTAGTTCTCACCCAGAAAAACGTAGATATCATAAATCAAACCGTCTCCTACGTTCAACCATTCAACAACTTCTGACGAAAAAAAAATTCCAAGTTTATTTTAGAATATCAAATATTGTATTTTCTTATCTTAGTATAGTATATAATTCTAATTGTATGGTATCCGGAAATATATCAGTGTGATTTTTTAAAAAAAACCGTAACTTCATCTGACACTGTATAATGAAGCTATTGAAATTTCTATAAATCCATTCAGATTTTCAATTCAACCATGACTAATGGCCTCATCGAGTTTGCGTCTAGATTCTGTACATCACATATTTCGTATTTAAACCACCAACGAGTAAAAGTCACTCAATTAAAAATGCAAATATAGTTTTTTATTACCTACACCACCAAATCTAGCATATATATATACGAAATCTATAGAAATTGATTCGATTTTCCTATTTCAATGTAAAATTTTACTTCACCGCACATTTCTACTGCTTCAATTTTCCAATTCGACCGAGCGTTTTTTAATTACGAAAGAGATTACCAACTTTAATAAGAGAAATTTAGATGAAATTTTCCAATTAGTATTAAAATTTTATCGACCTTTTAAATAACGGTTTGTATCTCTCTTTATATTCATCATCAGTTTTTTTTTAAATCAATTATTGTAATATACACATATAATTTATAAATAAATACGAATTTTTGATGAATTTGGTGAAGTTTTTGCATCCTTTTATAACTAATATGCATGTTGATCAACAAAGATATGTTGATCGTTGTTGCCTGTGGAAATTCAATCTTTAAGTTCAAGTATAGATTATTCCAAATAACATGTCTATTTTTTATCCAATGTTGCCGATATCATTTTTAACCATGCCTAACTACCCGATTCTCAAAACACAGCGTAGAGCCATAAATCGGTAGGTTGACAAGGAAGCCTTTTATAAAATCAATGATTTTACTATATTTATAAGTTAACTTACTTACAATTGAGCTGAAGTGAGCTAACTATTAAAATGGTAAAACTTTATTCTTGGAATTTTAAGTACAATCACGTCTTTATTTGTAGGCGTCTCAGTGGATTGAATGTTTTTATTTTACGGAGATAACAGATTACTTCATTTTTACGATACTTTAAGACTTTAAGAATATTACAAAGAAGATAACTTATTTTTTTATAAAATACTACCTGGCTTACTTCACCTTTAATGTACCTAATGGATGATTGTGTCTAAGATGGCAAGATTCGCTTGTTTTGTTTACGTAAATGTATAAATACACTGATATAGTACGAACAATATTCATAATATAGTATGAAAGTGTTCGATCTTGTTTAGATTCAATTTATTATTTCATTGGTTGGAATAGCTTTCATCTTAGACCTTTATATATTAATATTCAGTTTATGTGTTTTGTTTTTGTTTTTTATGATATGAGTATTTTTAAACGTTTCTAATTGGCATCAAAATAATAAAAACACACTTTTATTATTTAAATTCCTGTTTTATGGTTTATGAAAGTTACTTTTAAAAATATTTACAATTCAATTCTTCAACTACAACAATGATTATGCGCTTTCAAAAATGTTGATAGTTCACCATCAAAGCATTAATTTTCTACTTGCTTTGATTACATTAAATTGGGTTGCAAAACTTTCTCAGTTAAATATTTACATACGTCAAAGCTGCACACACGTAAAAGTTTTAGCACACAGCTCTTATTCAAAAATATATAAACACATATACATATTATATGAGTATGGCAGATTTTGTATAAAAAATACTCACAGAAAATTTCCTCGCAGGGAAACAAAATAGACGAGCAATTTCACGTGTGGAAAATTTATCGTGGGGATATTGAGTCCCTCTTAATTAAAAAATATATATATCATAAAACTTTTATTTTTTATATGATTTTGAACCAGGAAATATTTTTTCTTATATGAAATTGTTTTCTTAGTAAAATTATAAAACCAAAATGCTAAACACAACTTGTATAATTGCTTAGTTATAATGAATGAACTACACTTTTCATTTTTTTTATATTTCGAAACGTGTGGCCAAATGGTTACTGATCTTAGTTCCTTTGTAAGCAATGATTCGCATAATTATTATAATATTCATTAATTTATATTTCGTAAGATAAATAATTTTTCGGATAAGTAGATGATTTCAGTTGATTATGCTCGCGATGATCTAGCCTGGTCCAAAGCTTTATAAAACACTTGTTGAATAGTGGAATAACAAAGTTATCAAATTTGATTTTATTATTTTTTTCCGCGTAACCGGTGACTGAAAGCTTAACAACTTATCTTATAAAAGTCTTGTATTGCTACCCTAACTAATTACTTTGTTAAATTTGAATCGTTCAAACTATTTACATTCTCACAAATTTTGTCATTAACGACCCGGGTTTCGCCTTTCGGCATCTTCAGGCATTCAAGTGCACGGATGAACTTGAACTGACGCTTAGTAAATGAAAGTTTCGTGTTTATATAAGATATAGATGCATCACTGAGTCCAAAGCCACTGCTGGCAAAAAGGATAAGCCCATTGGAATGCCAACAGATTTGACTAGTGAGCAGTTTCAAGAATTATATAATTTGTTTGTCGGCAAAGGTTTTATGATTATATGATTTTATGGTTATATAGGGTATAGAAGAGGAGATGTGGGAAAATTTGATATTTCGTTTAAAATCGGAAGATTTTGCAGCTGTGCTTTGTTGATTTCTATACGAAATATCAAATTTTCCCACATCTCCTCTTCTATACCCTATATAACCATAAAATCATATAATCATAAAACCTTTGCCGACAAACAAATTATATAATTCTTGAAACTGCTCACTAGTCAAATCTGTTGGCATTCCCATGGGCTTATCCTTTTTGCCAGCAGTGGCTTTGGACTCAGTGATGCATTTATATCTTATATAAACACGAAACTTTCATTTACTAAGCGTCAGTTCAAGTTCATCCGTGCACTTGAATGCCTGAAGATGCCGAAAGGCGAAACCCGGGTCGTTAATGACAAAATTTGTGAGAATGTACATAGTTTGAACGATTCAAATTTAATATTGAAATTCCACCAAGCACCTTCAGTCGAAATCTTAAATTAATTACTTTGTATTGCTATGTAAGGTGTCGATAAGCTCTACATTTGGATCGCAAATGACTGATAAAAAATGAGGGTTGCAATAACAGGTGATTCTATCAAAATAATAAGTATTAAATGAGCAGAAAAATAAATAATTATGATCAATACATATCCGGACTAATAAATAAATTGAATGATTTGATGTCAATATAAAATATTGATGTTAAAAAATCTACTACAGGCATTTAATGCTAATTCTTTAAAATATTTTAGTTTATGGTTTTTTTTTATTAAAATGACTTTATAAAAGGCTAGTTTATCAATTTAGGAGCCTGTCAATAGCTTGTTTAGTTATTGGTCAAATTTTCTTTCAGAAAAATGATTATCAGGTCAGAAGCTGGATCTTGGTTTCGGCTATACAAGTATATGTGGTTAATACGGTACTGAGCATTAAAATCATGTCCGTCTGATAATATTTATAGCTTATCTTTAAATAAATCTGACAAACAACAACAAATGTTGAAATGCGTCATGGAAGCTTTGTGAAACAAGTAAAGACCTTTTATTTGCGGAACCTCTTTGTGTATTTTGCAAGATGGCTGGTAAGTGAGGCGAGTAATGCGCACATCTGTATTTTTAAAAGACCCAAACAAATAGCTGTAACAGCAACGCACAGATCCTGGCTCCACAAGACATCCTGTAGGACAAAATAAACTACGGTCAAATATGAAATGTTCATTATTATTACTGTACTGTACAACACAACCTGCTTTTCTGACTTCATTTAATAAGGCAGTAACAAGCTGAGCAATTTGCTTCCTACCAAAGCCTTATGCGTAAACGAAAATTATATTAGACAACGATGTCGAAAGAAAAATAGTATCTGAGAAATAGAAGGTTTATTTCAACCATGCCTTTGTCAACTTGTTATGTTTTAAGAATACATATAACAACACCAAAAAAAACTGAACTTTCCACATTCTTGCAATTGATATTAATTATTCCGTTTATAATGCATGTACTAACATCCCGCCAATATTTACTCTAGTAAATAATAAAGTTTATGGCGATCTTCAAAAAACATGGAAATTTTCTGAATGCAACATATTACATTTAGGTAATATCTTACACCTATGGGAACAGACCGTGACCGACAGTTTTGAGCAGTTACATAAAATGTGTTAACATACTGATGAGGTTGTTAAAGAGTACAACATTACTTCAAAACTAATCTGCCTAGAGACAGTTTTGCATTCCAGCATCTGAATTTATATAATTTTGTTCAAATTCAATCATTCTTGTTGTTATATGTCTTCTATTTTGTCATCTCTGTCATATGACCTTCATTTAAGACCAGCAAAAACATCTTACGGATAGTATAATACCATTTTCAAGGTATTCGGATACGGACTAAGTAGCAAACATGACTGGAGGGATTTTCTATGGTATCTGGAGGTATCTGAAAGACGATTCAAAAACGACTAAATTTATTTTGACTAAGCAGAAAATTTCTCGGTCCGTACATAATTATTTTGTGTCTCTCTCAATTCGATCAAACTTAATTTTTTAAGATTGGGATTTTTTTTTTACCATGTCCGCTCCCAATATGGAGCATATGGACTCCTAACGGAGTTTATCTCAACAGAAAAATGTTTCTACGAGAATTGCGTGTTATTCAGTTGCTCAACCTCTCTTTTTCCAAAGAGAGTAGTAATAGATGGAAAGGGCTAGGACAGGACTAGTGGTTAGCTTATCGCTCTCGATACGCCCTGTTCATAGGATAGGATGAGTGGGAGGGGTGAATTCAAGACATCACATACATCCACGCCTTTGAACAGAAATAAATCGATTGAAAAATCAATTTATAAAACTGCCCGTACTGGGATTCGAATCCGTGCCCTCCATAGCGGTAGCCAACGATGTTGACCACTCGACCACACAGTCTCATTAATTTTCATGAATTGAAAATAAAAATAACAAATAATTACCGGAAGCAGCAAAACTAATCCAAATAAATGGATTTATCGATATTAATTTACTCGTACTACTTATATTCACAATTAAATGATTTAAGATTTGACTGAACGAGCTTGGTGGAATTTAAATATTAAATTTGAATCGTTCAAATTATGTTCACTCACACAAGTTTTGTCACTAACGACCCGGTTTTCGCCTTTCGGCATCTTCGGGCGTTCAAATGCACGGATGAACCTAACTGACGCTTAGTAAATGAATTTATCACTAAGCTTAAAGCCATTGCTGGCGTAAAGGATTAACCCACGAGAATGCCTACAGATTTAGATGGTGGGTAATTTTAATTTAATTGTTTTTTTTATTTTTATCCGACAAACAAAAATAAATATAAGTCTTAAAAACTATACATTTTATTGACATTATTTATTGAAGAAAATATGATGTATAAAAAAGGTTTTATAATGTTGTAGGGGATTTTTTTGAATTCATTTTTTTTTCTATTGTAGTCGTACAAAAGAAGAACCAGTTTCCCGTATGAATTTTAATATCATGATAAGATTCCTTCGAATTTGTTTTTGCAGAGTTTTCTCCCGGAGTGAATGAAGCACGGTAAAATTTTCTTGTTTGAATTGTTATTTTATTAATGCTATAAATGGGCACTCAACATGCTTTTATTGTGAGTAGCCAGAATTATTTTCCAAGGTAATACTTTTAGTGCCGAAGCAATTTGTAAATGCCTTCAAAAAGTAAATCTGTCTTTAATGTAATACTTTCTAAAGAACGCAATTGTTTTATTTGTCAGTGTGATAAAAATGATTGAAATGTGAAAACGTATTTAGTTATACAGTTTTTATAATGTAAGTTAAAAGCTTTTTCGGCTTTCGCCATCATCAGAACTATGTTTAAGCCTCCATTTCGCTCAACTATATATACTGGCTCCGACGAGATACACAATACATTTTGCTATTCACTCTAACATCCTTATTCATATTACAATTATAGTATTGAATTTATTAAATATGACTTGAATAAGTGTTTCGATCTAACGATAAGCAATATGGGATTTTTCAAGGTAAATTAGGATACATTAAACTGATATTTATTAATAATTACATTGGGGGATTGGGAGGAAATTAATTGGCATAAACAAAACATCATACATGAACAAACAATTATCAATCCATCACCGTTGCCAAATCCAAACTCCTTATGTATCTCTTCGGAGCCAGTATATATAACTGAGCAAAATGTAAGTTTAATCATCGTTCTGACGATGGCAAAAGCCGAAATAGCTATTAACTAATATTTAGTCACTTGTGTGGTTGAGTGGTGAACGTTGTTGGGTTCGGTAACGGAGGGCACGGCTTCGAATCCTGGTACGGACAGTTTTATAAATTGATTTATGAATTTCTGTTCGAAGGTATGGATGCATGTGATGTCTTGAATTCCCCCTTCCACCCATCCTATCCTATGAACGGGGCGTATTGAGAGTGATTAGTTTACCACTAGTCCCGTCTTAGCCCTATTCCTACTTTCTTTTGAAAAAGAGGAGTTAAGCAACTGAGTAATAATCAGTTCTTGTAAAAACACATCTGTTCAGATTAACTCCATTAGGAGTCCATATACTCCACATTGGGAGCAGACATGGTTTAAAAAATATATATATAAAAGCTATAGAACTAAATACGTTTCCGTTTTTACCCTACTATAATGGAGTTATACCAAGTAAATGCCAATTAAACTAATCAATGATAAGAATTAGTTTAACCTTTTTTCAATTTATGAAAAAGTCTTGGTATTATACTAGTTTTAAATAGTGTTAATATTATTATTGTCAAACAGTACTACGGTGTAAAATTGTAAAAATTTAATCATAAAAACGTTTCCAAAGTAAATCAATGAAAATCACACTACTCTATTAATAACAAACATTTTCCATATGGCAGAGTGGAAAATCCATTAGACGGCGTGCACAATACATATTATTTCGGACCACTGGATGAAAACGCTAACAGGAATTGAATGATTAATTGCAAGCTATTATATATAGAAGCAATAAAATAAAGTGGCTGAAGCAGTGGTATATTTTGTGACTGCAATTGCAACCAAAATTTTTAGGTGATTGATGAAACGCATCTTGATGAATATGAACATCATAATACTTGTTACCGTCATAAATTTATCGTGCATTATATTAGAACTTTATCGTAGTAACATGCTATGTACTGATCTTAAACGCTACGTTTCATAATAGATTATTCAGTTAAGTCTTTATTTTTTAATCACGAGAGTTTGAATTGTCATAAAGTAGGGAACTCTTTTAATGGTTGATGAAAATACCTAAGGTTTTTTTAGAACCATATCCACTCCACATGGCCACTACATGGTTCTTCTAAAATTCTCTGAACCCGCTAATCTTCTTGCTTACTCTTATGTCACCTCACTCTTGAATACATCCTATGGATGGTCATCAGCGGCTTTCCACGACAGCGGGATCCATCCGTTTGGTAAAAGTGGTAAAATTTAGGCATTCTCGAGGCATCCGCAGCTCACATTCAAGCCAGGTCAATCGTCGCTTCTTCACTTTTGATGTAATAAAGGGATGTTTACTCCATTCTTTTATCTCCGTGTTCCTGACAAATTTAAATCACCATACTTCTATTATTTGGCGCAGGCATCTGTTTTCAAAGCACAATTAATCTGCGCTTTCGTAAGGTGCCATGACTCACAATCGTGAAATAGCTCTGTCAAAAATGCATGCGTTGAAAAGTAGGCACTTGGTTTTAACAGACTCTTCGCAGTGAATTACTTCAGCTATCTCCGATCGGATTGCGAGCTCTCGAGGGTTGCCATCTCCCGTGATATGTTATTCAAGAAGTCATCGACTCTCTCGATGTTTTGCCTTTATTACTTCTAAAAAGTTGTAATTGATAAATATTTCAACATCGTTAGAACTACCGATGATAACTGATGATGATGATAATGCCAGAATTAATTACTTTATATAACTAAATTGCTATTTGTAACTTGATTATGAAAAAAGTGTTTTAGTTATATTTAAATTGTTATTATATAAGAATCTTCAATGATTTGATTTTAATAAATATGATATTCCAAAACTCAAACGACATCAAAGTAATACAATATTATTCGGCTGGTAATTTGGAATCATCATTATTTTATCTTGAAGAGTAAATATTGTTTGAAATTAGCAAAGAGAAAACACTTTTGAGGCCTTTAAATAAATTAAAAGTATCCTTTGACATTTCGCTTCACGTAAAACGAAGAAGTGTCAAATTTTCAATTTACGACAAACTCGGAACATTAAGTCAAAGATATTAATTAATCAAATTTAAGCAGTTTCTTTGATTAAGTTCGACTATTTTAAATCCACCCAATTTAATGTCTGAATTTAGAATTATACTTGCGATTCAAGCGACATTATATAAATTAAATTTTGGCTGATTAAATCCGCCAAAGACCTTCGCGGGCATAAAGTCGAAATGCACATCGGTGGTACTGTCACTTTGAAATTAATCAATCACTTCCTTTGAAAATGGCGCACAATCAATCAACGAGTGTTATCCGATAATAAAATTTAATTAACACACTGGTTGAAATTCAGGAATAAGTCAACGGAATTGCTACTTTATTTAATTTATTTTGTGCTGTCTTCATTCTTTTCTCGTCCATTTTATAACGATTTTAACTTAATTAACATAACTTAAGCCGTCTTAAAAGACATCGTTAAACCGAACCTATCGTAAGAACAGTTGATTACTTATTGGTTATATTTACGTAATGGAATTTTTGCGTTTTTATAATTCTATTCCGAACCCTCAATTTGAAACATATAAATTTATACGGCAAAACTATTCACATGATAAATTTAACAGCGGTTTACTTATTTACATTCATTCATAACAATAAAATGTGTTATAAAATTATGACAGAATTGAAAATACATATAATATATTCCTCATGAACACAGTCAAATAAACATTTTCTATTTAATAAATTATCACAACTTTTATATTATTATGTCTTTGATTCTGTGTTTTACAAAATCGGAGATAGAAACTCCGATAACTTCATTCGTTTCATGAGAAAAACCAGCTGAAATAACAAATTTCTATCGAAGACTTCCAAGAATGTTTGTTTATAATTATTTATAAAAACGGCATACTTATTTTTTTTTATTATTATTTCTTGTCAGCTTACTTTCGTTTAATTTTGAACAGACTATGGCAAAAAAAACAAAATAATTAACAACAATGATTATTATTTTTTCAAAACCACCTCTCTTATAAAAAAGTATTTTTTTGTTGTTGACTTAAATTACAATGAAATACGTAAACAGAATCAACTGTACATTATGGACTTGATATCATTTTGCTCAACTGAATTATTACTAAACACTAAACATCTAATGAAATTCATTGATAAAATTCAATGTCATAAAGGTTTTTTTTACTTATATAAAATTAAAAAACAACTTTAATAAAAGATTATTCCACGTATTGTGCTACTTACTGTGACACGTGCTTCGTTTCTTTCAGTGGCATTCTCAGACAATCTTACTTTCACAATGCTTGTTTAACTACGAATAATTTTAATTTTAATATTCTAACATGATATATTACAAAAATAAAAACAGGAAGCAAGGAGGGGAGGATAGAAAAACAATCAATAATGATACTACAAATGACATTTACATTAAAAAATATTTAACTAATGAGTTGCATCAATTAGGAAGGGTTAAACACATTGGAAATAAATTTAGCAGTGGCGTGCAACCTCTCCTATTTAAGATATTATGTATAAAAAGTTTTTTTGCTCCATATATTGATGTTAATTTATCTTCTTTCGTCAAAAATGAGAAATAAATATATATTTATTTCTATACATAATTTAATTTTTTTTTTTTTTATTCGATAAACTTTTTCTCTTCTTTTCTGCATCACACCGAAGATGATATCTCCTCAATGATACAGTTAAGATACATTTTATTTAGGTACAATTTGAAAGGCAACAATAAATAATAATTACAAATATATAGATATTAATACAGGTTAATTAAATGAAAGAATTGGTATGATTACAAGTAAAAACAATTAAATAATAATAAGCAAGAATGATAGTTAATGGGACTAATAAACAACTTTTAATTTTGAGACATAATTTAATTATTCGAATTCGTATAGCACGATGTAGCAAGTCATCCCATTCTAGTTTTTCTGGGTCTGTTTGAGAAATATTCTCCGTAAAATCGGCTCAAGGGTCCGAGTTCTTAGAAGTTTCCTAGTTAGTGATTCCATAAATAGCGCAGAAGAGGAACGTCTCTTTACAAGTCTCAACAAAGTAGACGTAGAGCATTTCCGAGTGTGTTGAAAAATAACCTATCTTTATTGAAAATGAGTTTAGGTTCACGATTCAAATTTCATATTTTAATAGACTATTTACTAACAATTATATCGAAATCAAACGCTGATTTCATTCGTTAGTACCGTAGCTAAATTGATCCGCTCTGCGGATTTAACTATCCTTGGTTGCGCGTTTAAGTATCGTAAAATAATCATAAATTTCTCCAAAACCGTAAAATAATGTACGTAATCTTCATGCTATGGTTTCTACATTTTTCCAATAACTCTTAACTTAATATTGTTTCTTATATCCATATGTAACTGTTATACAAAAAAAAATTAAAAATTAAGTAATTATTTTTGCGAATATTTTTTGTCATTAATAAAATCAATTCAGATAGAAATTTTAACAGTTCCTAAAATTAGTGGATATAATAAAAATATATAATTATTTTAATATTTAAACTAAAGACATTGTTTACTCACTGTCAATTTGACTTAAAAGGTGCACTAGAAAGCCTGGAGTGATACAACATTTGATTATATTCGATATAAATTACCCTCAACCATACTCATTTGAAATTATTAATTTTTATTTATGTTGACTAGTTCAGAATGAATATTTTCTATTGTCTTTTAAGGTAGAGAACTAAATAAGTTTGACAATGGTCGAATATGTCCATATGAAACCTGAAATAAACATTTAAAATCAAAATATTGTTTTCACAGAGATAAGAAAAATTCTTAGATAAGACCCTTTTGATTTTTTTATAGTATTACAATTATATACTCTCATTAGGTTTGATTTAAAGGGAAATAATATTCTATAACTTACATGATAGTTTTTTGTAAGAAGCTTCAATTTTGATAAGTGTCAAATCAACAAGACGAACTTACCTGAAAATAAAATAAAATTAATAAATATATAAAAACCGTTTTTTGTATATTTTCGTTATTATTATGTTGTACAAAAGCTTAACCAGTTCTCTATATCATAACACTAAATTTTGACAGTTTTGTTTGATAAAAGATTTCACTTTAGCTTTGAAAATCAGTTTCTAAATGAATACTCTAATAAAATACATATTATTAATTCAACGATTATAAAAAAAAATACATTTTTCAAATGATATACCCATAATAAGGCAAATTTTGATTTGTGAGAGATTACAAATATGCCAAAAGATATATTATCAAAAATTAACATAATCACTCTCTTTTGCTTAAGAACATATTTTGTATAAAATATTAATAAATTTGATTTTTAAGTGAATTTTTAATAAGTTTATTTAGTTATTCAAAGTATTATCGGTAAATTTGTTATTTTACTAGTTGTCGACCAGTGGAATATTTAAATTGTCCAATTTTTATTGAAATTAAATATCTGCAAATTTGTCTCCGAATCCATTGACAACTCAGATAAGAACTAGGAGATTGGGGAACGTACAAGACTGCGCTCCGTCACCTCAGTGATCATGGAAGTGGATGAAGCATGTGATGCAGATATCTTCGAAATGCCTTAACTCTGCTTCTTCTTTCAAGCACAGCAATTGGCGGGAGTCAGAGACAAATGGAGGTGTGGCTTGGCGGTCATATGCCCCACATAAGAAGCAAATAAGCTTTTACTTTCGCGCACTATTTTGAAGTTTGGGTGATGTCTAAAATTAAATTATTCCTGGATCTAACTACATATATTGACTTATATTATTAAGTTAAATATTTTTTAAAGATATACTGCGACAATAATAATAGTTAAAATGAACCTTTTTCAATAATTTTAATAGTAAAAGCTCACCTTTTGCAAGAAAAACGACAGCCAGATTTCTTCTTTGTCGAAAGAAAGGACTATATAAAAGCTTATGTAATTGCCCGGAAAATATTGCGAATAAAAAGTTTATTTCATCTACCCTACTTAGGTATTTTACGTTTGTAATCCCATAGTTCTCATTTTTTGGGAATTCGCTTTATTGAGATACTGTTCTCGAAGTTTTGTGATTTTTATTTTTAGTTAAATTATTTTGGTGTATTTTAAAAAATCTTTTTCTTTCTAGAATTCACTTTTCTAAATAAAATCATTGATCACTTTCTATGAAATAATCAATACACTAGAAATGATTAAATTATAACAAAATGCCCACACCTTGTCTCAGTTGCTGATTCTTTTTTAGTGTTTTAAAATATCTTGCTATATTGGTAAATAAAAAACAAAATAATATTCGCACATTTTCGAGGAGAATATAGAAGAAACAACTGAATCTGAAGAACAAAAATCTATGGCAACAAATATTATCATAATATAAAATTTCATGGAAAAGGATTTTGTATCGGATATATACTATTTTCAATGTGTCGTACACAACACACACTCGTAAAATAAACACGCGGAAAAAAGTTATTGCTTAATCTCACAACGAATATCAAGTAACTGCTTTTCAGGTAATAATAAAATAGTTATATTTCAATCAAAAACATCCTACAGTTTGTTTTAATAAAAAGGCAAAAAAGTAGTTATTAAAAACAAAAATATCAAACAAAATTGTTCGGCTATTTTTTTCGTTACTTGGTAATTGCTCAAAATTACTCTAAATGTCATTTGCTACGGTGCTATAAATAGATGGCAATGCACCTAAAATAGTATCGGAGCAGAACAGAGCGTCTATCTCACCCCAGCTGCAGTCAGGCGTTAACATAGGAAATAAGCAATTAATCGAGAAACAGCAGTTCACGCTCTTCTGGTTTCCACCCCTGCTTCCAACCCTCGTCTTTTCGCGTGAACTCTTCATCCGGCTGTATGGTCATCCAATAAAACTATATGTAGTCACGACTATTTGAGTGGGACGAGAGGCTTTTAGGCACGTCAAATGGGAGTGGCAGAATCTCGTTTCGGGGCACTAGTCAAATGATATATTGTTCGGCTTGAGATCTATTATTTCCGAAACAAAATATACAGGAACAGTTTAATCTTACAATATATTAATTCTATTGTATCTATACATTCTATTGTCGTTTAACTAACAATAACGAAAATGTGTGTTGTTTTATTACGAAGTGTGGGAACAATTTACATAAAACAGTTTTTTGTTAAATATGTGTCTTCAATATTTTATGTATAATATGTTTTTGATTAAACATATACATACAACCTTAGGGTAAGTAGTTTTTAACATTGTTAACATTTTTTTTAAATCCATGCCCTCTCTCAATGTGGTGCATATGGCTTTCTAATTTAACAGAATTTTTTCTACTAGAATTCAGTCGCTTAACCTTTCTTTTTTCAAAGAACGTAGTAGAGATAGAAGAATAAGGCAAGGATTAGTGCTTAACGAATCGCTTTTTCTACGCCCAGTTATTGAAAGATCGGAAAGGTGGGATGGAATTATTTTAAGACATCACAAATACCCTCCTGCTTTCTGGCAGAAATCTATAAATCGATGAAAAAAATGCTGTTCGTTCTAAGACTTAAACCCGTGACATCCGGCACAGAAGCCAACAACGCTTACCGCTGTGCCATATGACCCGATGATGAGATTGTAGACCGTATTGATATTTTTTTATACTAATTATTTCAACAGTTTTTCAAACTTATACATCATATTCATTGACGGCAAAAATGAGTTTTAAATGATCCTTCCATTACATTATAATATTTAGACATATATTATTTATTGCATATAAACAATGATCAAACAACATAAACAAAATAATCAGTGTATAAACTCTCATATCTGATGATGATTTAACGTAATATATGTATTAAAAAAGCTCTTTTATAAATATAGCGGCCTTATAATTTTATTCATTTGAATATCTTACCTCATTTAATACACATTCATGAAAAAATAAATCATGGCATCATTACCTAAATCGTTCAAAATATTCAGCATTATTAAAGTTGTAAAGTGGCTCGTGTTTCCTAATCTCTTGCCGCTTATTTATAAAAATGTTCAAAATAATTTATCCCGAGGTAAAAATACGCATACGGCGATGTTATTTTGTAAATGTGTATTTTGGAAATCACCTTACGGCATTAAATTGTGTCGGTCGTTGCCTTGGAGATGACTTCGGGAAACGGGAGAAAAAGTTTTAACAAGCAGAACCGCCACATCACAGAAAGATACTCTTTGATACGGCCATGTTAGGAGAATCGCGTCGTGTGAACACATCGACATATTTAATTATTCTTTTTCTTAAGAATACTGTTTCACCGTCTCTGATGTATTTTTATTATCATTTTTCGTGGACATTTTGTATTATTTAAATTTCAGATATTTTTCTTTTAGTTATATCATCATGACAATCCTCATTGTGTTTTTTTGGCCAATCAACATTTCATTCCCACTAATTACACTTGACTTGGATGTTTGTATATTTTATTTATTCGTGCAAGATTTAAACATAAAAGGAAGTGTTTTACAATTAACTTGTTTCCATATCCACTCCCTATACGGAGCATATGGTCACCACAAAGTTCCTCTAAGATTCTCTATCCACTGCCAGTCTCTTTGTTTCCTCCCAGGTTATCCCAGTGTCCCGTAGCTCCACTGAGTACATCTTTTGGATGGTCATCAGTGGCTTTCTACGACACCGGGATCCATACGGTCGGTACAAGAGACAGGCATGGTTCAGACTTTCTTTAAGCATCTTCAACACGTCAACCTCCAAGACAGGTCCATCGCCGCTTCTTTATTTTGGACGCAATAAGATGCTGGTTAGTCCGCTCTCTAATCTCCGTGTTTCTGACAAAGTCAGACCACCTCACTCCTAGTTAACTTTACTTGGTGTTAATTATTATGTCAAAACAACAAATTTAACAAGTGAAAAAAAAAAAATTCGCGATTCTAGTTGTTGATATTATGTGAGGAAGCTAAGATTATTCATTTACAAATAAAAACAATAAGCTTACCTTAACTGTGACTAGAATGAATGATTCAAACTACAAATAGGCAGAAATGCGTACTTTATGAACATTGAAAGACTGACCTTGTCATGAAAATTTGCCATAATCATTTAAACCGATAACTTATACAGGTATTACTTATATCAAGCATATAAAACCTTAATGGTTTCAAAAATATGTGTTACCTCGCGCCAATGATTTGTTGTGATTCTTTTTTTATGCGATTATTATATTAAGTATTAGTATACGATGGAAAAGGGTTGAAATAGAACGAGACGAAGAGTTTTACTGACAAAAAAGTAATTTTAAGTTGCATGTGTGATTTCACGTTCGTCTTTCTACCAACTTTGGCTAACAACCAATGGTTACAGTAGACTTTAATATCAAATTGAATCAGACATATTCGTATATTAAGAAAAAAATTAACAGTGATACTGGGATCATTTAGTTCAAAAAACTTGTATTTAATACTGCATTCTCATATAATATATTTTGTATGAAAAATATTTAGCATATCTCAACGATCACATCTCATGATCTTGCTCTTTGTCTGTATGAGGCACTCGTCAAATTATACAGCAAAAGTTCTACCTCTCAATAGACTTATATACAGTTTCATAGCTGAAGATTTCGATATCTCGCAGCTGTTTGAGTACAGAGTGGCTTTTTATCATAAATATTTATCAAACTCAATTAACTTTTCAAGTAGAATTCCCTCGAGGGTATATTAAAACTGATTTATCTTCTGAATAGACGTTTTATCTCATCAGGCAGTGCGAATAATTAACAATAATAACAATATTAATTTGCTGAAATGGCAAGTCGACATTTCAAAAATACAAATATTAACTGATAAAAATTACATTTTGTTTGTCCGAAAAAAACAATCAAGAAAAAATATAATAAAAAAAAACAGTTTGGCGAAATTCTTCACGATTTACAACATCTAATAAATAAAAATAATAACCATATTTTAAGTATTAAAAACTCATGAGTTATTTTATTTTAAGGGATTTAAATAAAGAGTCATTTATTAAACATTTTTATTTAGGATTTGCGTACTTTGCTTCTTTATGAAGATTTTTTACGTAAGAAGTATAAAAGGAAGAGCATTCTCAGAATAATAAAACACTTTATATTAAAAAAGACTTCCAAGAAATTAAATTTAGAATTCGGAGAAAAAAAGAAAACAAATATTAACATCATTGACACACAGATGAAAAGAATATTAGAAAGATGTTGTTACTTGAATTTGTAATGACTGTTTACGTTTCAGTGCAGTTTCATTGAATTTTAATATTATAAAGAAGTTTGACCTTATTAAAAATCAGTTAGGGTTTTAAAAACGTATTATTATTTCGAAAGCGTCAGTACCATACTATTGTCATTCGTGTGTAGTTGATAGATTAGGAAACACAATAGTCATGAATCTCATGATTCTTATAAAGTTTTTTTTAAACTTTATTTCACGCTTGATCTCATAAATGATTTTTATCCTACTGGTTCGATTACTAGGTGCCACAACGACTTTATTTCTTCTTGGCGTACTTTCTTTCATAAGATTCTTCTATTATACATTTCAAATAAGACCAGGTTTTCCTTAATTAAGTGGCCACGGAAAGATGTTAGTTACAAAAAATAACAATATTATTGATTGAATTGGTATTTACTTGGTTCACTTCATTGTATTAAGGTGAAAAAATTAACAAATTATTTTAGTTATAGTTATTTCGACTTATCTCTTCATCAGAACTATGTTGAAACATAAGATTAGCTATATATATATATATATATATATATATACTGGCTTAAAAGCGATACACAATATATCCTGTCACCCACTTTAACATCCTGATTTATATTACAAATTATAGTATTATGTTTAATAGTTCGTCTTTAGTGTTTCTTGGAATTCTCAAATTAATTGAAATGTGTTGGAGTTTAATGAAACAATTATTGATAGTTGCTAGTAAGATTATGGGTTAATAGTTTATACAACTTACGCATGATAAAAAAGTTAATTTTTATTTTTGTTGCCAAATACACAAAACCTGGCACATTAGTAAATTATTTACTTCTACTCTCTGTTTGAAAAATTAATGAATGGGTGTGGTGGTTTAGACACTTTGGCATAGAAGTAAAGAGAACGTTTTGTACATAATAAATAACAGTATAGAAGATATTTTCAGAAAGCGAGCAACTTCTATTAGCCATAAAAGGTTTCTATAAATAAACATCGTAACATAGGCGTAAATTGTTAATGTAGATACATGCAAATTGAGTTTAAATTATTTCACATGTGCACAAGCGTGCTTCATTTTGAATGTTCTCTATTGGATTAGCAAACCGAAAGAGGTCTTAACGAAAACAAAACTATCTTCATTCATTTACATCTAGATTGGAGTATACATATTTTAAATTTTCATTTCGGGTCTACGCACTTTCCGCATCCGTTCTCATCTTTTGTTTCGTTTCAAATATTTCGTGATTCGTAACACAGCCATTATTTTTATAATTGAATTGAAATGTTCTTTTGCGTCTTTTGCTTTTTATAAATAAAGATTGCTTCAAATTTGAATCTATTTACGGTATAATTTTATCAAATAAAAACATGAAAAAATAAAGCAATAATTAAAATGGTAAGCTGTTGCTGCTTATTTAATCGAAGGAATATTTATTTATTGTTTAAAAATTAAAATTATAGTACATGACATTACAGCTGGCGCCAAATCGCCATGCACTCGATAAATACAATGAGAAAATAAAAAATTAACATAATTCATCATACTACACAATACATTAAAATCAACATACAAAATATTAATAAATAAAAAAGTAAAACTTAAAAAACAGTTCACAAATACTGTCACTAAAAATGTCCAGTTCTCTAGGCAATGAGTTAATCAGTCGAACGGCCCTTGGAACTGGTGACTTATACGTCCTACGCGAGGAAAAAAAATTAGAAACAAATTTTTTAGTCATAGTTTCGCCCACGTAAGAAAAAATTGGCAGCATGTAAGTTAATATTCATAATTTCAGGATTATTAACTCAGCCCCGAAGAAGAAGAGAAAAATACTTTAAACTTGAAAACGATCTTCGAGCATCAATAGAGTGTAATGATAATATTCCTAAAAGAAATTTGGTGGGGTAGTATTCTTTTACGGTATTATCAAAGTGGAAGAATAATATTTTTTTAAAATAATAATATCTTCGAAATTTCTTATGGACTCTTATAATACGATGAAATTAAAACGAGGAAATATAATAATTCAGTATACTTACATGTTTAAAAATGCACAGAAAGAAAAAAAATGTTAACTAGTTCTCGTAAAAAACTTCTGCTGAGATGATAAATTAAAAGTCTTCATGCTCGACGTTGGAAACAGACATGGTTATAACATAAATGTTACGAATGATTTGTGTCCCCTATATTAACGTGTATTTTTATTACATGTCATTTCGATAATGGTAAATTGAACGCCATTCAGAAAACGATCCGGGAAAATACGAGAACGAAAGCGAGGATGGAAATTTCTTTATTACGTTAGAAAAAAGGTACTACCTAATTTTCAGTCAGGCATTTTGACTACAGCTATGCTTTTTCGTCTTTTACTATTTATAAAACTAGCAAGTAAAGGCAATTTAAGATAAATTTATGAGAGATGACCTGTTTTTTTATAATCGTAGACTAATTTTCATTATTATATGATTAACCTTTCCAAATATAAGTCATTAACTTTGAATAAGTTTTATTATTGTTTGTATCTAGCCGCTACCTACGTCCAGTTAACATAAACAAAACCCTATCCTCCGTTTTTTGATGCTTTTCAAAGAAGTTAAACACGTCATATTTTTTACCAGAATAAGTGAAATAACTAGGTTATTTAATTGAATTTTATATTTAAAGTGATTGTTCACTAATTTACCATTAAATCGGTTTAATACCGTTTTACATTCTCGGAGACGGTTTACTTAAGAGTGAAATCATCGTGTGTTCCTTGAAATCCATGTGCCGCAAAGGTGGTTGCACCAACTGAGCACAAGCTTCTAGTGTTTGAGGTAAATATGGTTTAAGTTTAAACGGTTGCAGGTCACATTGAGAAAACGGGACACTTGCATACAAGACGTTCCCTTTATGCCGTAAGGCAGGGGTCGGCAAACTTTTTTGGGAAAGGGCCAAATCTGAAATTTTTTTGACTTGGCGGGCCAGGTACCAAAAAGAAAGATATTTACATAGGTAATTCGATAAAAAAAAGACAATTTTCTATTGGATATATTGGAAATATTTTTATTGAAGATTTATATAATACAATAAATTTAAAAAAAAAAATTCAAATAAAAATTTCGAATTTTTAATTTTTTTTATTAATGCGATGAGTGCAATTGTTTTTTCTCAGATAAAATATCATCATGATTTATTTCATAGTTTGTACTTCCTATCATTAAAATGGTTTCTAAATGGTCATCTGTTAATAACGATCTGTATTGTGATGTTACATATTTTAAAAGCACGGCATTCGCGATCCACTTTTCTCTTCTTATCTTGTCTTGAGAATGACATGGTATCGGTGGTGAATAATTACGATAAAACGAAAAATATTGCAGAACACACCGACGAACAACACCACGTGCTCAACTGACGAAACTGTCAAAACATGACTAATACCAACTGCAATGCGAAGGCACTAGCGCCACCATGCGATAAATATTCAAAATTCTTAGTCAGTGTGACCGTTACGTTAAAGCACAAATTTCTTATTCATTTTTAATTTTGTTTCATGTAAAAAAATCATGTGAACAAATATTAACTCGTGGGCCGGTTTGAAAACAGGCGGCGGGCCTGATTTGGCCCGCGGGCCGTAGTTTGCCGACCCCTGCCGTAAGGGATTGTATTTATAGTATCTTTGTCAAACAACTGTAACATATAAATTCAGTTAACAAGTTGATTACAAACTTTTAACTAAATGAAATATGTTATCTAAACGCACTCCGTTACTTAAAGTAAGCAATCTCAAATGATTGGACTTTTGACCAAAACTTTCGCATATTCCTTATCTAATTTGACCAAATATTTCCTCAATTTATAGCATATGAACCCACCGTAAATCATTTTTTTCACACTAGAAAAGGTTTTACTTATGTATGTAGTTGCTCGTTTTCACTTTTTTAATGTTGTAAGAATAGAATAAACTGGGTTGGAAAAGTCAGTAGCTATATTATCGATCTATTTATGTTTTTTAAAACGTCGCATACATCTATATATCTAAATACAATTGAAATATCACTTTTAAGGTGTTCACTGTCAATACTTGGTGGAATGGCATTATAATAAAAATAATAAACATTTTTAGTACTTTTTCCACATAAAATTTATTAGATCAGGACCGGTTTCGCTCATGATGAGCATTGTCAACTGATAAGAAAAACAATAAAACAGTGTTATTTATACAAAAGTTAAGTGATAAAAACAAGGTATGACAAACAATTGGTATTACAATCTAGCAAAAGAATTGAAGTAAAATACAAGGAAAATAAACTATAAATAAAAAGTTGAAGACCACTTAGCAATGAAACTATTATGACAAAAATCAATTAGGTATGAATTATCATTACCAAAGTAAAAACCAACAATTAGTGTATATAATAAATAAATCTTAATGTCTTGTCAACCAAATTGAGTTTGGAAAATCCAGTAGAGTTTAATCCCGCAAAATTGATTCCTGCGAAAAGAATAAAGGCAATATCAATTCTTACAAAATAAAAGCAAACTAAGAAAATTAAAATTCTAACGAAATAAAACAGTACAAAAAAGGAAATATAATAGGCTAGAATTATGTTAATGAAACGGATATAACAAGGGTGATGATGCAAATACAAAGTTTCAGAAAAGATTTCAAGGAAATTCAACAAAAACCTTTTTAATGTCACTTTTTATAATTCTTTTAACTTACAACGCATTTTAGTAAATTCTAAAGATAAACTCAACATTCTTAACCAAAGTGGCATATATTTAATTGATTGTGATTCTTGTGGAGCCAGGTATATTGGTCAAACGGGAAGAGCTTTTAATATCAGATTTAAAGAACATCTAGCCTGCTCACGTAAAGGGAATGAATTATCTTCATTTGGGAACCATTTGTTCCTAAATAAGCATACATTTGATATCTCTAAAAACTTTAAAATCCTGCATGTTAACAATAAATCTTTAAAACTTGATAAACAAGAGATCTTAGAAATAAATAGACATAAATTCTTGCCGGGCTCTAATTTATTAAATGAACAGCTTGTATTTGCATCATCACCCTTGTTATATCCGTTTCATTAACATAATTCTAGCCTATTATATTTCCTTTTTTGTACTGTTTTATTTCGTTAGAATTTTAATTTTCTTAGTTTGCTTTTATTTTGTAAGAATTGATATTGCCTTTATTCTTTTCGCAGGAATCAATTTTGCGGGATTAAACTCTACTGGATTTTCCAAACTCAATTTGGTTGACAAGACATTAAGATTTATTTATTATATACACTAATTGTTGGTTTTTACTTTGGTAATGATAATTCATACCTAATTGATTTTTGTCATAATAGTTTCATTGCTAAGTGGTCTTCAACTTTTTATTTATAGTTTATTTTCCTTGTATTTTACTTCAATTCTTTTGCTAGATTGTAATACCAATTGTTTGTCATACCTTGTTTTTATCACTTAACTTTTGTATAAATAACACTGTTTTATTGTTTTTCTTATCAGTTGACAATGCTCATCATGAGCGAAACCGGTCCTGATCTAATAAATTTTATGTGGAAAAAGTACTAAAAATGTTCATTATTTTTATTACAATTGAAATAGATTAAAAAAAATCAACACTATAAATACGTCTGTAACTAGATTCGAGCCCTTACTCACTGTAGGTGAATAAGACGGACTTCGAAGAAAAATAGATGCCTAGCAATGTTTCACTGCTTTTCTACACTACCCACTACAGATGTATACATTTTTCTTGGTCGTATTGTATAATGCAAAGGTATACTATCCGGGGCTTCTAAGTAATAATATAATTTGTATTTAATAGTTAGATTCAAAAGCTTTTGGGCTAAATGTATTTAATCAAGAGAGTAATTAAATTGAACGGACATTTTTCTTTTTATACTCACTCACATTTTTTAAAATAAGTTAAGTTGATTAGCAATTATATTTTTTTTATGTCTTTCAACTACCTTATTATATTAGAGCTCTATTAAATATACGCCAATTAAATCTATAATTAGCTATTCTATACTACTTAGTGTTTTTGTCACAACTGACTTATTCTTTCATGCATATTGATATATCAAAATCAAATGCCACACTTTTATAAACTTTTAAAAATCCTTACGTGTTTCTTCTTTTACGCAACCATTCACTTTGAATTTGCGACGCTGTCATGAAAGTCAAGTTGTGTCTTAGATAAAAGTTTAATATTCTTGTTTCACAGACTTCACGTTACAATTCAGACGGTAAATACGCGTATAAAACATCTGATAAGGACATAGTACACTTACCTTCCAGGAATAGCACCGTGCTGCCGAATGTTATCGTTAAACTTTCATTGGAAACCATAAAATTTAAACTTCGGTTCAGTATTTAACTGCATTAGGTACATTGTAAAATCATTCAACTTATATATGTACACTTAAGAAATAAGAAGTTTACTATGAGACATACTATTTTTAATGTGTTGTTAGATTTAAATTAATTTTATCTTAACGCAAATTTGAGCTTCAAAGCAGGGTCTTAGTTTCTTAGCTAGTTTATAGCAAGCATTTTTGATTTAACATATTTCTTTAAAAGAATATTGTGTTTTTATCATTAAAATTATGGAAAGCATGTTTTTGTTTTCTTTTTCGGTGTGTTGGAGTTTGGAGTGCGATCAATAGGATTCTACAATTGATGTGAAAAATTGTATGATAATGCAAAAAAAGATTCGCAATTGAATTATCGGACACCAAATGAGAAGAAATAACAGATTCTATAGATAGATGTTCTATAAAAAATCATAAATAAAAACATTCTTGCAATACGAATTTTTTCTCATTATTTGATGATATTTTTTTAGTGTTTAAAAAAACAAGAGGGAACATTTTGTGGTGTCTTATAATGGAAATATACTTAGTATTTTTTGCTTGTTTAAAAAGATTACAAACGAAAGCTTTGTAAACTAAAAGTAAAAACTTCTTGTGAAAACTAACTGGTTAAAATAACATTTTTCAGACATAGCCTTGACGTCCTTACATTGACATGTCGATAACTGAACTTTAAGAGAACCTAATTAAAAAAATAAACACGTATTATCTTTCCATATTTTCTCACACACAATATTTCACTGAAGACGTTCGCTTGACAATTTAATAAAAAAAACTGATACAATTAAACCAATTGATGTGCATGGTTAGATATAACATAATATCACAATGCATCAAGTTATTCACTCTAACATCCTTGATGCATTGTGTATCTCTTCAGAGCCAGTATATATAGCTGAGCAAAATATAAGTTTAAACATAGTTCTGACGATGGCGCAAGCCGAAATAGCTATCAACGCATAAAATTATTAAAAACTGTAGAACTAAAATACTTTGATATTTTAAATCTGTTATAATGGAGTTCTGCCAAGTAAATGCCAAATCAATTAATAACAAAATTACTATTTTACTAGCATGGTTTATTCAAATAAGATTCATTGTTCATTTAATCAAAAAATTCTAATTTCTAACGACAAATAATATTCATCATGATAATTTATTTCGTTGCAATTCTCGTGAATGTATTTCTCAACTCAATTTTGTGGAAATGTTTCAAACGGAATGTGAATCAACATGTCCAAACAATTTAAATTCAGTTATGTCAAACAAAATTATTAATCCATCAACAAATTTTCATTTGCTTCCGAAAAAAGCGCCTCATAAATGTTTATTATTAAACATTTTTTGTGTTTTATAATAGAATTGTTTGATACTTTCATGTCGTAATTTAAATACTAAATACACAAAAATAATACTGTTTCAATTGTTTGTTTATTTATTTATTAATAAATTGTTATTCGAATAATAAAAAAATACTCAAAACTGTTTTTAATGAAGCTACTCTATAAATAGTCAATTATTACTGAACTGATTTTTATCACTTCTTGTTAAAAATTCTTGGTAGGAAGGTATTATATTAATAACACAATCGGGTCGTATGGCGCAGTGGTTAGCGTTCTTGGCTTCCGTGTCGGATCTCACGGGTTCGAGTACCAGTATTTTTTCGGATGATTTATCGATTTCTGTTTGAAGATATGAGTATGGGTGTTCGTGATTTCTAAAATGTCTTCCCCTCCCAACCTTCCGATTCTTTAATAATTGGGCGTAGCGAGAGCGATAAGTTAACCATTTGTCCTTTCCTAGTCTTATCCTTCTTTCCTTACTACTCTCTTTGAAAAAAAGAGAGGTTGAGCGACTAAGTAACAAACAGTTTTCGTAGAAAAATATTGTTGAGACACCTCCATTAGGAGACCATATGCTCCACATTGAGAGCGGACATGGATAAAAAAATGCATTTAAGTAACCTAAAAACATTAATTTCGTTTAAACAAAAGGCAAAAGCAAAAGTACGTTTTATTTTGTTTAATAAATACAAAATTTGAAAAGAGTACTTCGATAATAAAAATAAAATTGCTGTATAAAAAACAACATCTCTTCAGCCGAGAAGGAAGTATTTAGTTTTCAAAATTAACTCATCTTATTGTTTTATACTGCTAATAATAATCCAATGCGGGTTTCACTTTTATATTAGAAGTTATTTTTTATTGTGAACAAAAAACTAACGATTCATTGATTCCCCAAAATAATATTTTTACGTATGTTTTCGGTAAGAGTTCTTACTTAAACAAGTTTTTAATCAATTTAATGCAGTTATGATCTACTTTTTAGTTTTTCACTGTCAATTCTTAATGGAATAGAATTATTTTTAAAACTAAAAGTAATTCTACATTATTTGTTTTAGATCAGAATTGGTATCGCTCATGACGAAAAAATTTAATTGCTATTTTGTATACATCGTTTATTTTATTTGAAAATATCAGATTAAAATTCTTGACCGATGTAGTTAGGATTTAGGAATTAATAAATAAAACACATCATAGGATGAAATATTATATTTTTATAAATTATCACCATTGTTTCTATACTTTCGTTTCGTTTTACTGAGTTAAAGTTTTAGATAATTCTCTTTTGTATAGTGACATTACCATGAAAAATCTCATTTACAAAATGCGTATCGTGGAGCATTTCAAAGTTTTTTCATATTCTTGTCGAGAAAAGTCGTAGGTTTAGGGCTCAAGTTTTTACATTAACAAGACAGAGAAAGGTGTGCCATTTTCGTCGACGAATAAATATATGCGAAGGTTTTATTGGTATTCAACAGGTAGAGTAAAGGAAACTACGCAGATTCTTTAGTCGTATAGATACAATATAGCTAGGGCGAGAAAATCCTTTGGGCAAAGCTGGATTAGCTGACGCGCAGAAAGAGAAGGCGGTTTTATACGAGTGATATAGGGAAGCGCCTTTCGATAATAATATATTGATTCTGAAATATAACTGTTATAAATATCATAGCATAAAATTAAATCTGGTCTAGACTACAGATAAATATATAAAATTAGTAAAAAAGTGTGTTTTATTTTAGTAAATATAACGTAACGCACTTACATCAATAAAATAATTTTTTTTCTTAAAATAGGATTATAATAGAAACATCTTATTAAGTAATTCGTTTTTAATCATATTTTCAAGTTTTTTATCAATTATCATAACGTGGTATTTACATTTCTAATATATTCAATGTTTTTAAATAAATAAATAAAACGGCATTACATCTAACGACCAGGAACAGTATTTTTTTTCATTTTAACTCACAGTTTCTCGTGATCAATACAAACAAAAGAAATATCACAAGCACTTATCTCTTAGTTCTCAAATTAAAATTTAGGATAATTCAATTTAATTTTGAGCTTTTGGAGGATTTTAAATTTAAATTTAAACTCACCTGATCCTTAGTGTAAAGTTTTTCCAATAGACTACGAAAGTTGATACAACAATGCATATTTAAAATTTCATTTTCGTATATTATAGAATGCAATTGGTATATAATATGTTTTATTGCATTGATTTTTTTTTAAATTGTCAATAATCAGACAACCATTTTCAAATGAAGAGAAAAACTATTGAAAAAAAATACAATACAATTCTGATATGAAAAATATTTCATATCAGAATCCCTTCTTAAAAAATAATGAATTACAACTGAAATCTTCTTTAAATTTAGCTTTTAAGTTTGAAAAAAGAAGGGCCTCTGAAAATCGCAACCAGGAAAAAGGACATAAAAAAAGGTTTTTCGTGAACAGTTTATTAAATTAATATTAGACAAATAAAAATAAAACATACTAAAAAATCAAAAATAAAATTAAAAAACTAGTTTATCAGTCACCGTGCACTTCAAAGTTGTGTATATTTCAATATTTCATATTGTATTGTGCCCAAAATCGTCACAAAACGTTTTTGTGTCTCCTGTAAAATTTTTTATGTATGGGTTTCGTCCTTTTTATTTCCACTGTCAATATTTTTAGTCTATCAGCATTTTGAATCATATTGCTGCATTTTTTTTAAAATGTACCCATGTATTCCAAAATTCAAGTATCATGGATTTTCTGTCTTTATAACACATTAAAACGTCATAAACGTCCATACCATGGTATTAAAAAATATAAATAACCCATTGTTATGTAATTGCTTTAACTACTCGTTTTCGTGATCGAAAGTGGTTTGGAATAGGAAAAAACGTACATAAAACCAAAAGTAAATAAATTGTCAATTCATGAATTTCAACTCTTGACTACGCAGTCGGGTAGGATAAACGCTGGCTTGTGTACTCCAGTACCGACATTTTTACATTCAGAAAAAAATATGTCGAACCTTGCTTGTTTCTTTCCGATCCGTTTTCTTTTTAGTCCTTCGCATTATTATTTCTGACATCATTATATACATTTTATTACAATGTTTATTCCATTTTTTGCGAATAAATGAATCGTATAAAAGATTGAAGCTTTCAAATTCATTTTCTTTTGAATGTCCACCCCTTATATACTTGCCGGTGGAAAGAGGGGCGATAGCCGAGCTAAAAATACGAACGGGCGTCAAATGAAAGCTGCCTCCGAATGGATCCGAGTGGTATCCGGGTATCAGAAGAATGGCGGGAATCCGCCCGTCGAATTTTTATCCCGGTCTATAGTTTCGGCGCGAATTATTACCGACGCTCGGAATTCGACGTCGGTATAATTTTGCGCGCGTGATCGAATTCGCAGCGACGATTTCGCCGCTGTAAATGCTTGAATCGTTTATTTATTTCAATTTCACATTCTAAACGGATGCTAAATAGGAATCTCTTTTTATCAGCGTGACTTGTTTAAGTAAAGTTTGAAAACATTCCTTTATTTTTTTGCGTATTTGACATTTAAATAATTCAAACCCTTTATTATTATGAATTTATATCATTTAGTCTAGGAACATTCAAATTAATTCAAACTTGAGAAAATAGTTTTCATCAAAAAGAGAAAGTGGGTGTAAAAGATACTGTTTTTGTTCTGATTCAACTCAACCTCGTCTGTACGGACAGTTTTATAAATTGATTTTTCAATCGATTTATGAATTTCTGTTCAAAGGCATGGACGTATGTGATTTCTTGAATTCTCCCTTCCCACCCATCCAATCCTATGAATGGGCGTATCGAGAGCGATTAGCTAACCACTAATCCTGTCCTATCCTGTCCTACTTTTTTGGAAAAATAGAGGTTGAGCAACTGAGTAACAAGCAGTTCTCGTAGAAACTCTTCTGTTAAGATAAACTCCACTAGGAGTCCATATGCTCCACATTGAGAGCGGACATGGTTAAAAAAATGATACAAACAAAAAATTAAAACCAACGACAAAGTCATAAGTTTGGTTGTCATGTTGGGATGAAAAGCCTGGAATGCAGTCTAAATGTTATAAATAAAATTCTTCAACAAATATTTGAGAAAACCGAGCAAAGGCGTATGTGAAAAAAAATCTTAACACTTTTCCATCTTCATCTCTGCATCAGTAATGACATGAAATCAAAGAAATTTACAATGCTAGATAACTTTATTTAATGGTAGACAACGAACAGCTCGGTTGTTTTCACAATTTGTAAATTATGTTGAAAAAGATTTGGATCTACAGGTCAAAAAAATAAGTTTTTTGCAATTGGTTACGCAACCGATTGATCTTACAATGCATGCGTTATATATGTATTTAATTCAGATAAAATTCCCAATATTCAACGATAAAAAATATCGAAAAATGATGGTATATTTTTCTGAAAGCTTAATTCAGCGTAATTTATAATTCAATGCGTGAAGTTAATCCATAATTATACTCAATATTAACTTCGAGTCGACAAGTTTCTTCGCGTGTAAAGAGATGTCTCATATATTGGTATGTCTTAGCGTTGGAAATTTAACATTATTTGTCTGAAGTTAAATATAATTTGAAAGTTATAAGCGAGTCAACATAAACTTCTTTCAGCACTCGCGCAAGTTCGCTTCGGTATTTTGTCTGAGAAATAATTTCGCTCATCACTTCCAATGTTGTAAGGGCTTAATTACATAAGCCTAAATGTTTTCGGCGACACACCAGTGGCATATAAAACTATAGTTATGGTTACTCAGTTACATAAAAATATTACAATACTTATACAACCAAAAAACGCTTTTAAGTATGTCCAATTAATAGTGGGACACGGCTTAAATAAATTTGTATTTTTTTTCCGGGTCGCCATTGTTGAATTTATTTCCATTGGGATTTACCGAACGTTATGTTAATAATTAAATTTGTAATAAGTACTATCAATGTTTTTATTTGACCCTCTCTTTACGACCAGGAGAAAAAGACTAAGCTCCGAATTTTATTTTGTAGTTTTTAACTTAAAAATTTTAAACAACTTTTAGTTAATTCGTAAAATTCATAAAAACACAATAATCCTTTGTACTTCAAACTGATTTTACGAATTACTTTTAGGGTGTTCACTGTCAATACTTGGTGTAAAGGCATTATATTAGTAAAAACACAATAATCCTTTGTACTTCATTCCACTTTATTTAATACGTCAGGACCGGTCAAAACCTATTAAATAAAGTGGAATGAAGTACAAAGGATTATTGTGTTTTTACTAATGGAAGCATATAGTCTCTTAATGGAGGTATCTCAACAGAACTTTTTCTACGAGAACTGTTACTCAGTCACTCAATCTCTCTTTCCCGAAAAGAGTAGTAGGGATAGAAGGATAAGACTAGGACAGGACTTGTGGTTAACTAATCGCTCTCGCTACGCCCAGTTATTGAAGAATCGAAAAAGGTGGGAGGAAATTTTAAAACATCACAAACACCCATGCTTTCGAACAGAAATCGATATATCAAACGAAAAAAATGCTGTTCGTACTGAAACTCGAACCCGTGAGATCCGGCACGGAAGCCCACAACGTTAACCGTTACGCCATAGGGTCCGGCTAGTGGTAAAAATATATATAATATTATACATATATTAAATTTGATTGGAGCATGTCGTGTTTAATAAATGAGATGCACCATTTCGATAACTTGATCGATAACCCAACAAATATTTTAATATTGATATGATATGGAAAAAATTGAATTCAAAATGAATTTAAAGAAGCTGACAACGGTTATGAAATCGTGTCATTATAATAATAAGCTTTAAATGATATTTTGTATTCGCACTCCACTGAAGCCATAATTTGGAATCTAGCAAACGAGAATAATTTGGTTAGGCATCCAACGCAACGCAACAGGTGAAAAGCATTTATTATCATGGCATTGGAGAAATGGTGCTCATCTGCTATCAATGGTTATAAGGGATGTTATCAATTCTGACTTTTAATTCATATTTATATTTATTAAATTTAAAAAAAAACCTCGCGGGAGACAGGGAAACATGGAAGTCCCGCGTGGCGGCCATATGCTCTACATATGTAGTGAATATGGTCAAAGAAAAATAAGAAGAAGAATGACAAAACTTTCACGATTAAAATCTAGTCTATACCGTGAAAACTAGGGCATCCAATCCCGGACCTTTTTTGTGATTCCGGGATTTCTGGATTCACAGTTTTTCCAATTTAATCCCGGGATTGATCATTCACTATTATATCGTGAAAAGAATAGGGATTCAGAAAATTTTCGCTTGATAATTTTCAAATGTGAGACTTATATTTTAGTTATCGTCCAGATTTATGATTTTTTTCGACTATCTGCCGATTTCAAAAACCCAGGAGATAAAGGATTTACTGACATGACAATGGTACCGTTATTTTAGGTCTCGTGAGATTATTTTTTTTTGTCTACTTACCTGTTTGAAAATTTTTCACTACCTATCCTCAATCCCGAAATCCTGGAATTGTAACTATCATAATTCCGGGATTTTAGGATCAAAAAACTTGACGGATTTCCGGGATTGGAAGCCTTAGTTTTAAAGCCTTATCATACCCAATTACGAACATTTTCGCATTGGATATAAAAAATTCTATCCTTTCAATGGGAAACACAAATATGATTTAATTTTCCCTTTATTTCAATAAACTTAAGTTTAAATGTCTTTTTATTGTTATATGTCTTATTATTTTATGTAATTTTGTAAATATTGCCAAACAAATTCATCAAAACTTACCGTATACATACATAATCTCAAAACAATACAAATACTATATTCTTTTATTGACATTTCTTCTTATTTCACTAGCCATAACCTTTTTCACGCGCCGTTACGAATATCGTTAGATTTGACAAATAAACGTCCATACAGTAAAACTAAAATGAAATTCAGCTCCAATCGTTAGTTAAATTATACGTAAAACGTATATTTTTATCGCTTTTGCGCGATTTCAGTCACATTTTAAAATGTACCATTCTTTTAACACTTGGCCAAAACAATGTTTAATTCCAAACATTTCTTAAATCTTCCATCATATCATATTTTTGTTTGTTTACATTTATATGATAAATATAAGTGCCGCTATGATTTCAGTTCGACATTTTCACGTTATCTTATTTAGCTGTGTTACGTTGCCAGTAAAATTGGTAAAATAGTCAGCGAGCAGTCAGAGATTTTAGAACATGAACCGATTCTGACAGTTTTATATTTTATCAGAAAACAGTCAGAAAACCGTCAAAACACGCAAAAGAAAAGTACTAATAGTACCACAAATGAACTACGTAATTTAAATTACGAAATATTCAATTACTGCATTATTTAATGCCCAATAATTAACAGATGCCCATAGATGTGATGCAGAAACATGATGGTTTTTTATCATTAAGATAATTTTAAAAAAGCAAACCGGTTTTTATGGTAAAAATTCAAAAATGAATATTTTTAGACTATTGTCTAAAATAAACACCATCACATGTGTTGCATACAAAATTTTAATGAAAATATTCGAGGATCACGCATAAAAGAATACTATCATATTTTAGATTTCCAATACACGTCTATGTATCACTGGGCTTATTATATTTATATACATACTTCACATAAAAGACATCGTATAATAGAATATAATTTGCGAACATATATGGGAAATCCCTTTACAACATGCTTGACGACGTTATTCCCAAAAGCATATTTCGTTCCGCATGACATGACAATACATGATTTGGGTTAGTAATAGTTGTTCCTTTCTTGATTGAACGATGATAAGAACCTTGCATAAATATTATATTTTATGACATGTTTTATTTATAAATAATTCCGCCTCATTTTATAGTATAATTCTTTCGTTTTATTGAACCACTCTCTTAGTAAACCATTTTTCATTTTATCAATGTTATGCGTAAATAAAAACACGGTCATAGTCATTTAAAAGGTTGTTTTTTTATATGTTCTACAGTGTTTAAATAATCTTTCATATTTGTACGTATTTAGGCAAAACAGATCCAACCCACAACGTACTAGTTTTGAGATATTTGAAGTAATAGAATAGATTGGATAGATTAAAAATCACAGCAAACTGTTAGCTTTCAAAAGTGATTGTAAATAATAACATGAATAATTTATCTTGATTATTATGTTAAATTTATTCGAAATTTACGTTTTAATAATAAGTTATTTCGTAATTAATGGGGTTGGATCAGTTTTGCTTAAGAGTTTTTAAAATGCAAGACGAGTTAAATGTGGATTGGATCTTTTATGAATTTAAATAATGAACGTTATTAAAAAAACATTTTGTCATAACAATAACTATTTTAATTCAAAAAAATATTAAAAGATAATAACAAAATATGTTTATTTTAAAAAATGGTTTTTTTAATCAAAATTAAATTGGAATTATAACCAACTGTCACTGTTATTTTTTGCATAATGTAATATTGAAGTTTTTCATTATGGTATTAATAAATTCACAGGTCAGAGATTTTTGTTTATACATCTGTGAGATATTCTTACTCAAATTATTGAATAAATTCAAAAAAGATCCAATTAAGTTTGGATCTTTTCTGCGTAAATAAGTCCATTTGTAAACCCGACCTCTTGGTATCAGTACTGCCAGGGTACAACCAAAAAAGGATTTGCCCATTTATAGATTGACAAACTGGTTCGATATGACGAAAGTACATCGCTAGTCATTTTGGTTACATTGACTCAAGACTCCCCTTCTCCGTCCAACGTCTTCTAACTTTGATAAAACTTCAAAAAAAGACTTCGCTTTTCTCTTTCGAATCATTTATTATAAAACCCCTTCCACTGAAGCACGTGTAACCTACGCTTGTCGGCTCTGATCAGCGTCTAAAACACTTTCTCGTAGGTAGTGTGGATTAGGAGAGAGATTTTCACACCAGGACTATTTTATAAAATTCTGTCGTATTCAAAATTACATTTAAAAACATATTACTTTATCGCGAGCCGAGTACTACAAGATTCTATGCGAAAAAAAAGTACGAAACAAAAATAACAACGTATACTTATAATGGTACTAGGAGGACAACCGCATTGTAACTTCAGTTTCGTTAAAAATTTTCACATATAACTTTGTAGTACTCGGGACGCGATATATCAAAAAATAAAACACTTCTGTACTGATTTCACTTTTTTAATAAGAACATTTTCATCACTTTTAGGGTGCTCGCTGTCAATACTTGGTAGAAAGGCATTATATTAATAAAAACACCATCCAGTCACTACTTCTTGGATGACTTTTTAATTATATGTTAGATGTGTTAAACATTTTAATTTTGTGCTATTTTAGAATCACTTATAATGTAATTGGTAATTTCTTTTCAATGTCAATTTTTGTTTACACCTTAACATTTAAATTTATTTTTGTCAGTTGACAATGCTCGTAATGAGCGAAACCGGTCCTGACCTATTAAATAAAGTGAAATAAATTGCAAAGGAATATTGTGTTTTTATTAAATAATATTTTCAACTGATAAAAATACGCATTTAAATTTATTGTGATGAACCAAACTAGTCCTGATCATAAATAACAAATGTGAAATTAGTATAAAAGATTTTTTTATTTGTTTGAATACAATTAATTTCCACCTGAACAATGGATTCCTTAAAAGGATTATTACCATTTGCAAAGTGAATTCAAACCTTCAGCCAGTCAAAAACTAATAGGTGTGAGCAAAATAGTTAGGTGTATTAATATTAGTTAACCCTCCAAGGACGAGCGTCACCATATGGTCACACAAAACACCGTTGTCTATTGATACCACTATTCATACTTTTTCTACCTGAATATCGTTGCTTTTGCTCATATTTGGTTAAGAAGGGTACGGACTACAGTAAATCATCAGCCGTAGGAATAGGAACGGTCTCCAAAAGCACATGTGATTTTTTGAATTTCCGTTTTTTTTAATTTACTTTTTGAAACTGTTAGATATTTTTTTATAAAAACATAAAATTATTTACAGTTATTTTGCTAATATATTTGTTTTGAAATTATGTTGATCTAAAGAGGTCAAATTGTAAATATTTTTAAAAAAATCACGTTTAGCTATATTTCAACCCCGAATGTTTGCAAGCCCATACGGTCACTTTTGTCCTTACTACTGTCCGTACTCAATATTACACGGTAATAAAAGGATGAGCATGACCATATAGTCATGCGGGGTTTCTATACAACGACTTTGCGTTTTTTTTTTTTTTAATTTTGGATAGGAATAAAAGTTATCCGTGACTTCAATATGGCTTAGAAAATATTTTTTTTATCGGAAAAAAGCTCTCGTCTCTGGAGGGTTAAATCCTTTTTTGTTGCCTGTAACTACAATACAAATCGTAAAAAAATTTACAAGAAATAGTAGTTATTTATGTATTTCAATTTCTTGCTCAAAATTATTTTTCAAATGCCTATAAAATTAACATTTTATTTTATTTCAGAAAAGCTGTATACGAATAAATTGTATTGACACACCGGTGCTGTTGATTGCAAATCTCAAAATAAATATTTTTCATAAATCGTTCCATTAAGCGTGTTTGTTTTTCGCTATGAACATATTATCGATTTTCAAAATAAACCTGAATATTATTTTTACTTAAACATCCGCATTTCATCTGCGGCATACAAAGTTGTCGAAAAAATATTATTTGAATCAAAAATGGATGTTTGAAAAATCACAGTCTGCTTATTCACGAAGAGACAGAAAGACAATACATTTTTGAAGTAATAGCTTTTGACCATTGTATTAAACTTTTATTGAAGCGATTTAGCAATATTTTTTTATTTACATAATATAGCTTTTACCACAATGTTGTTGAAATAAATTATCTAACATTCCAAACAAAATCTTCTCTGAATGGTGGCTTTATGGATTCTGGCTGGACTTTTTCTATAGTGAATAAATAATTATATTTTTAGGAATCACAACTACAAAAGAAAAGTTTTCTTTTGCCATGTTTTTAGATAACCACAGTAAGAGGAGTTTAAAAAAACACTCTCATTTATCCTTGTATAGAATATACATATGTTTCAGTTTCTAAAAGACTGTCTTGCATTTTCTAAATGTATTTTATGTAAAACTTTAGCATCATGATTTCAAATATAATTATCTTATTTACTTATTATAGAAGCAAATATTTTGGAGTAATAGTCAATTGTTTTTTACAATATTTAGCCAATCGCGATCATTATAAACGTAGTGATACGAGAAAATTATTTATAATTTCATTATATTTAAATGAAGTTTTACTAACTATTTTATTATCGGTTTTTTGCATATTTTATCTAAATTAATAATTTTGTAAGGGTGTTTTGAATTAATAATAAATATATTTTTTTATAAACATTAATTTACTGGAGTCGAGCTAAAGCGGGGACGTTACACAAAATTCAAATCCGTGTATTTCTACATCGAGATGTCGCTCCAATCTCATTTCACGATAGTGTTTTGTTTACCCAAAAAATATATTTATGTGAAAACATTCTTTTTTTAACCGTCAGTAAGTATTTGGTATGCATGAAATGTTTCGTTTCCTTGCACATTTATTTCACATGGCATAAAAAAGTGAAAGGAAACTTGTCGTAATTCTGATGTAATTACGTCAAAGTAAACGTTTAGTGTGATTAAAAACAGGCATAGGTTATAAAAAGGCACTTAATTTATCGCTGCAGATCTGAATTATTTCGGGAAAAGGCCACGCCATGAAGCCACTACCGGCTGACAGGAATAAGCGATGAGCTTGTGAACTATTCTGGAATCCGTTAAGTGAGAAGATCTGGCAAACTTTTAGGAATAATCTTTATTATCTTTTATTGCTATTAGATTTTTATAACATCATTTTTTCTTGCGGTTATACTGTATGGCAACAATTGTTTTTGCTGCTGTTCTTAATGTTGATCTTGGTAAACAAAACAACACACTTATTTTACCTCAAATTGATTTGTTTATAAGTGTAATATGAAAAGATCAACATTAAATTCTACACAATATTTAAATGTTAATTATTCATATTGAAGAAAAAACTAACGTACTGAAAGTAATTATTGGCAATCAAAATTCTACCTTTAAAGGTTTGTTTTAAGATCTTTTTCTGACTACCATTGTAATAATTATTAATGTAAAATAACACTACAAAAAATATACTGCAGTAGCTAAATTTGTAAAACTAAATTCTTTTTAATTAAAAAAAAATCTTTCTGGAAAAAATAGATTTTAATAACTTTTGACGACCGTTATTAAATATTATTTTTAAATTTTTTTATAAAAAAACATGCAATTTTGTTTTGTCTGCAATACAATCTAAATAAATAAAATATTTTTTGTATCCATTTCTGCTCCCGGTGTGGAGCATATAGCCTCCTAATGTACATATTTAAACCGAAGTTTTTTTTTCCAAAGTGAGTAGTATGGAAAGAAGGATAAGGTTAGAACAGGACTAGTGGTTTACTAATCGCTATTGCTAAACCCAGTGATCAAAGGATCAAAAGGATGGTAGGAGAGGAAATAGCGTGAATTGACATCACAAACACCCACTCTTCGATTACGACTTTTAATTGAATAATTCTCAAATTCACTGTGATCTTACCGGGAATCAGACCCAGGACTGCGCGATCGATAGAGCAAGCTCTAACCAACTGAGCCACAGCAGACGACATAAATATTACTAGATATAAATAAAACACATTTTTGAAACCATATAAAAATATTTATACAAAATACCAGTAGCAGTTATGCCTGAAAGAAAGCTTAATATGTAATATTAAACTGTAGATATAATGTTTTTTTATTAACTTCAATCGTATTTAAGGATTCTCGCGATTACGATATAAGTACTAATATTTTACAATACATAAAAATATGATAGCGTTGTTCTCATGCTTGCTAAAATAAATAGAATCTATGGATATACCGATATACGTGACCAAAATCAGAAAATGGTTATATGGGGAAACGACAATGATAATGGCAAACGATAATATTATAATAATCATTACATTAGTAAATTTACTCTGTATTGTGTGTTTATTCCACCTGATAAGATACATTTGAACAAGAATATCGTACACTTTACTTGCATTACACGTATTTACAATACATCATCACCTTACTTTGAAAAGGTTCTATTTACACGTTACCATGTTTTGAGATATGAGTAGGGAATCCAATCCCGGGATCCCGTACAGTTTTCGATACATTTCAATCCCGGGATTAGAGGGCATAATCCCGAAACTTCGGGATTGATTTTAAAACAGAAACATGTTGGTTTTCAAATCGGCAGTTTAAGAATATGCAATAAACGATAACCAATTTTATCACTAAGACTTTATCTTTGCGATAAGAGCGTGTCGCAGCCAAAAAGGTAAAATGATGCCAATTATTAAATTTCTTTAATGCATTATACGCACGTGTACTGTATTTGAATGCATTTGTCGACAAGATTTATTTTTTGTTATTATAAAGCTTCATATTTCGATATTTTTTAAATTTATTTTTCGCTTTGTTCTCTACATCAATAAATGTTACCAGATACCAATAGTGTTTGTTTTGTGGAATTTATTATTCATAAACATTCATTTTGTACCGTAAACCGAAACCTTTGATGAAATTGCGAAACAATCGATGCTTTGGTACTTTGGGAATATTTAAATATTTAAATGAAGTCTTTATACTTCAATAAAATTATTAAGAATGTATATATATAGACAACAATTTTATAAATCTTCATTCTTGCAGTCTGAAGTAGGTAATTGCTTTTTTCAGTTATCGAAATTAACCATTTTCAGTTATATTTCGTATTTTTGCATATTAAGTTAGTTTAATAATGATTTTGCTTATTTTTTACGAGTAATTAAAAAATCTACTCATTCATCTCTAAATCGCGAATAACTGAGATTAAGAGAGTTTTTTGGTAACGTATTGGCAGCTTACAGCTGGTAATATAATATAGAATAATTTATTTTTCACCAATATTATCATTTTTTATTTTTTTTAAATGTACTGATCCCGGGTCCAGGCCCGGGATCGAAAAATTCTAATCCCGAAATCCCTGAATCAAAATTTTGGCTCGGGATTGGATTCCCTAGATATGAGCGATTGAATATTTGACTGATCATATTTTGAAATTTAAAAGAAAAAATGCACTTTTAGTGATGAGCAAGTATATTCATAATTTCAAACAATTCAAATTTGATATTGAAATTCCATCAAGCATCCTCAGTCGAAATACTTAATATTCATAATTATTTTATTAATTTTATGCAAAAAATATTTTATTTAAGCCCTATATATCTGAAGATAATCAGTGCTTAAAACTGTAATAAGAACCTTTGGTACTGAACTGACAACAATATTTGAGTTTGAAACGGTTGTAACGTCCAGTTGAACTTTCTACACTCGGTCTGTAGTATGCGTTTGACAGTTGCCACCTACCGATCGATTTTCTAAACTGAATTTCGGCGCAACTTCATACAAAAGATTTAAGTTTTAACATAATATACTGAGTTGTAATACGAATGTTGTTTATAAATCGATTATAAAAAGTACTATTGTTTCTTAGAAGCTTGTAAAATTACTGTATGAAAGAAAGTGTGAAGACAGAACTTTTGAATCCTGATAACTTCTTCATTTAAAAATGCATGACTCTAAAATTAATATATATGTTAAATTGTGTCAAATACAACATTTTCCGACCAAAAAGTCATTTTATGCCAAAATGTCAGTTAGAAACTTTTCAAAGTAAGGTAACGACATCTTATGGACAAAAATTCAATTTCAACTGAATTGATTATTTGTTTTTAAACGAAACATTTTTTATACTAATTTCACATTTTTACATATAAGAACTGTTTTCGCTTCTCGGAAGCATTATCAACTGATAAAAAATAAGTCCATACATTGTAGTTTTTATTTAATTAAGCATAAGTATGACATGAAAAGGTATACAAAAACATTGGTACAAGAAATATTAAATAACTTCACAGACAAATATGCAAATTATAAATCAGTAGAACTATATGTTGATATGTTCAATGGTAACGACCTTTTACACATAAATTACTTGTTCTGTTATCAATCTGTGTTGGTTTAATTATTTTTAATCTGTTATGAAAATTTGAAACACATTAAAAATAATTAAACCAATACAAATAATGTCTAAGTAATATTATTAAATGGGAAAATTGTGTCATAAAATTATCAACAGCAATGTTTTCGTTCATTGAATAGCCTTTTTCGAGAATTCTCAGTTAAAAACCTTAAACTTGATAATTTGATCTTACTTTGCTAACGCATTTAATTCTCAGTAATATAATTTCGACTAAATTTTTTATTCAAGCGTAGGTCACTTAAGACACAACGAAAGACGCTCAGTAGACATTTTTTTTCAAATTTAACCGAAGATATTGACAAATTTATTTTACCTTTACATAATATAACATATGACTACTGCTGTCAAGTGTCCAATTATTTTCGACCTTCATACTACAGAGTGAGACCCTTAAATTTTTCAAGAAAAACGGGTTGAGTTACTTCAAGTCTTTTAATACCTCCATTCATATTTTCTTTCCATCCCTGAAGAGAGAGGTTTAGCGGTTGACTAATATCTGGATCTCATTTAACAATTTCTGTTGAAATGCTTGACTCAGCGTTTTTTTTACTACCTAATTGAGAGCGTACATTTAAACATACGCACGTGGAGTCAAATAATTTAAATATTTCGTTGTCTTCAAAATATTTAATTTAAGTAATAAAAGTCATATACCAGTAAACTCTCGGGAAAAATTCAAACCGACTTTATTTATGTCTTCTTATAAAAACATCTCAGCCATATTTTTTCACAAACCTGTTGTAAAAAAAAGAATGACAGGAAAAATTCTTACAATATGTAAATATGAAATACTTACACTATATTTTTCAAAGGCTCTGGTAAGGCTCACACGGAAAGCTCTGTCGCAAGTTTGCTGGTACAAAAGACGCAAGTTTTCCCGTGCGCTCTGATGTGAGTGATAAATACGGAAATCGTGGTGGCGATATTTGTCTGCAGACAGCATGTCTCAGCTCAGAAGATAGAGCTCGCCAATGTATTTCAACTTTGTATGCATATTATAAAATCAACGAATGTCAAGTTTCTCATTGCAATAAGCGTTCATAGCAGTGAAGCGTTGTTTATTTGAGGCAAAATAGATAGAATATATTAGCAAAAGTCTTAAGTCAAAATGAAACGAAGCACAAGACGATTAAGTCTTCAAAATAAAAAATCAACTATAATTGATTAATAACAAACTAAAGATTTTAATTTATTAATTGATTTGGCATTTACTTGGAAGAATTCCATTATCAGAGAGTAAAAATATCAAAGTATTGTAAACCGTAGAACTTAAGATTTCAACGAAATAATAAAAAAACTCTTCAAAATCTAAAACTAATCAAAATGACAAATGGATCACTAAACATCCATATACCACACCTCTAAGAAACAAATAGAAAAGCTGCAATTCTTTCTTAGTGGACATATAAAATACATATGATATTAATTTTAATAAAACGATTTCACAATTTTAAAACACTTATAAAGGTTTATAAAATAAGTTTATAAGGTTTATAAGGTCTATAAGGTCTAAATTTATCAAATACGTAAACAGACTTGAAGCGAAAGATAAATAATACATTAATTTTGGTATTCAATTAACATACTGAGTTTATCTGTCTAAGGTTTTCTTTGGTCATTATTACAAGTAGCCGATATTTTTAGCACGTACAACATGCAGTTATCAAATGCTTGAAATTACCGGTCTTGATTATTATTGAAAATGTGTGGACATAGTACATAATATTTTTTTATTATAAAGCTTTTCTACCAAGAATCAACAGTAAAAACATTAAAAGTGTGCAATTTTAACACATATCTTTTTAAATAAAACTTTTGCGTGGATAGTTTGTCTTATTATCTCAATCATTAGTTAGTTCGTTTTTTTAACCATGTCCACTTCTAATGTGGAGCATATGGCCTCGTAATGGAGGTCTCGCAACAATCGTTTTTTCTACAAAAACTGTTTGTTACTCAGTCGCTCAACTTCACTTTTTTCAAAGTGAGTTGTATAAAAAGAAGGATAAAGATAGAAAAAGACTTGTATTAAACTAATTGCACTCAGTTATCAAAGGATCAGAAGGATTTGAGGAGAGGAAATAATGTGAAATGACATCACACATCACACACACACATAATTGAATAGTTCTCAAATTCACTGTGATCTTACCGGGAATCGAACCCAGACCTGCGTGATCGATAGAACAAGCTCTAAACAACTGGGCCACAGCAGGCGATATTAGCTTATTAGAGTGGACGTATATTTTGATACTCTAATTCAGAGTTTCTCAAGGGGGGGGGGCACAGCATGTCCCAAAGGGGCCACAGTACAGTTTTGGGAGACCACGGGAAAATTTTGCAAAATTCGTGTTTTGAAAATTGTTGTGTTTTAGAAATTGGAATATCTAAGAAAAGCTAAAACAAAAAAAAATTGTCACGTTGTTCATTTTGGGAAATACGCAAATTTATGGAATTTTGGATTCGAATTCCTCGGAAGACCTCAAAAAAAAAGTCTCGCGCCTTTTCGTGCCGGGTTCCGAAATTCCTTATAACACTTCAATAATACAAAACAGGCTGTGGGGGGCACAGAAAAATAAGACACTTAAAAGGGGCTACGGGCCCAAAAACGTTGAGAAACACTGCTCTAATGCATATTGTTGGTGTATCGGGGAAGCTAAACTTTCATTCGCTGTTTTCCAAACTATCAATTTGTTCGTTACGAAGTTCATCTAGTACGATGACGATATAATAAGTGAAGCTACAACTTCCGCAATTCCGATTAACTGCGTCAACGGTTACGCTGCCTAGCATGCCTTGTATATTACCGTTTGTCCATTGCTTGTAGCATCAGAACTATGCTATACTATTCAAAACACGTGGAGCATAACATGCATATGGAAGCGTAGAATATTAAATTCAAATATTAATTGACAAAGTTTCGACCAGGTATTCAAACTCTACATGTATTGCAATAATTTATAATTTTGGCCTAAGGCGCTTGATGAATTTCGTATATCAAATTTTCATATAAAACTGAATTTAATATTTTTTTTATTTCACTTGTTCCTTTGAGAAGCATCATCAGATTTACGATCGTAACGTTTATGGTTGATTCTTATTATAAATAAATTACAAAATAACAGTTTGTCCAAATTTGAATTGTTTGAATTTTGTACTTTTCCATGAGTTTTGTCGCTAACAACCCGGGTTTCACCTTTCGGCATCTTCATGCATTCCAAGTGCACCGATGTACTTGGAATGCCTGAAGATGCCGAAAGGTGAAACCCGGGTCGTTAGCGACAAAACTCATGGAAAAGTACAAAGTTCAAACAATTCAAATTTAATGTTGAAATTCCATCAAGCACCCTCAGTCGAAATATTTAATAACAGTTTGTCCTTTTCTGTTACTGGACGCGGCAGGGGGTAAAATACAAACTTTAAAAGTACTAATTAAAAACCAATTACTTACATTAGGTACGATTAATTTCAATGGAAATAAATTTTAAAAGTTATTTGCGTATGCTTCCTTTCTATTAATGAATTTTCCAATTTCCATATTCTTAACCTTTTTTTATTTACTTCATGAAGTATTTCAACATTTTTATTTTTATCACAATTATCATCATTTTCGATCATATGATTATATTTTAAGAATTAAATTATTTTGATTCCTGAAGCAGTATATTTTACGATGGTTGATAAATTGATGAGAATAATTTACTGTCTCAAAATTTTAATTTTTTTACTGTGCTCTATTTATTTTTAAGTTTTCTAGATAATATATTTACCATTTTCGATGCAGTATTTAAGTTTCTTCATCTGCGTTGAACGAATGGTTCTTTGTTATCACATGGTTGGCAAAAATTGACGATTTTTCTTTTAGTATAAAAGCAGCTAAGTGTTGCGTTACTCTTATATTTAATGTACGTGTAGTTTTACGTGTAGTTTCAAAGTAGACTGCTGGCAGGCACGACACTGCTATCAAACAAATTGGCCCGTTAGTGATGAATTGATAAACGAAATTGAAAAGATTATATGTAAATTATGAATGTTTGTCATGTGAACCTATAAAAGAGCATCATTTAAACGTGGCATTATAAAGCAAGATTTTGAACATATTGAATGTCATTTTATGCACGAGGAGATGGAAGAGAATGATTACACATGAACAAAAAGAACATTTTCGTTTATCTAGCTTTAAATGAATAGTTTTCTGCATATTTACGTGCACACCACCGAGTCTTGGACAATTGCTCTTAATACACTCCCAGTTAAGATATATACACCTTTCTGTAGCACTGAATACTGCCGTATAAAATGCACGGATGGTAAAGCGGTGGTGAGTAGAGGAGGGTAAATAAATAGTACCTAAATCAAAATTGAAACTTTTATTGAAATATTTTTAAAAAAATGGTAAACTTTTATTAAATATAAAACACGCCACTCAAATGTGAATATGGGGCTTTCGCGCTGTTACCGAATAAATAAGACATATATTTCAGATTGAATTCGTACTTTTATTTTTCTCCGCCATGTGGCGGCTTTTGAAGAAAACTTGTATTACTTTGCCATTTCAGGCTATTCAATTTCTGATCTTTAAATAATATATGTACATACATTAGCCTTTTCGATTCTGTTTTATTTCGCATACGCAAAAAAGCAGCGGATTGAATATAAGTAATTTGCATAGGAAATAACGACGGCTTGAAATTTCTCGAAGAAATCAAACAGCCATATAAAATAAATCACAAAATAAAAAACACATAAATAATGTATGGAGCAAATTTTATGTTAACCCTTATTATGTTAATATTTGGTGAAACCGACTTGATTGTTTTTTATTTAATATGTCTTTCAGTCGTTTATTGACCGTTTTTAAATTAACGATTATAATATCATTTGTTTTTTCATTCGGCTACGCGAATACTTTGTGATTATTTATATGAAACTAAATAAGTAAATACCATATTTAACATAACATACTATAAAGCAAGTCTGCTTTTCTAAGCAACAGGAACGGAACAGATATGTATGCTAACCATAAACCTGTGTTTCTTAGCGAGGGCTTTTATAATGTTTTACATTGGGAATGTGCTTTTAAAATCTGAGAAGGCGATTGCATATCCCTGTGATTGCACCCCCATGAGAAGTGCTCTATCATTTTTATACTTAAATGTATTTAAATCTCGCGGCTCGGAGACTAGAAAAATACTTCTCTGCCGATGGGGGTCTTTTGTGACCCAAATGGTTTCCTCATTATTGGCCTTATTCTTATGAATTTCAAAAAAAAATATAGTATAAAGACTTTAAAATATCTCTCTGCATCATTCCACATACATTTTTTTTTAAATCCGTGTTTTTTAATAAATAATCATATTTTAAGTTGCTCGTAAAAATGACGTCATCCCAGCACACATATGAATTTACAACTGACGAGTGTAGCGCAGCTATCTTACGAACGATCGTTATCGCGGGCGCTTATCGCCGTATAGCGTTATCGCGTATTTATATAAACTAAAAAAAAAAGGTCCAAAAAACTATGATATAAGAACACCTTAATTATAAACATTGTATCACCCATATTAAAATAGATATTTCAGAAAATGTTGGTATTGGGGTCGCATTTCTTGAGGTTAGAACCGGAAAAGTTAATAATATAGTTTTATTATAAATTAGCTATTGTTTTAAGATGCTGGGTACATAAAACACTCACTAACAATTGTGTTGCATATTTTGAATTTTCATTTCTACTTGTTGAAATCTATAAATACTGTAGTAGAGGATTTTATATCTTAACAGTTAGGGTTGTTGACTTCAAAACTGGATCTCACGTATTCGAGTCCTAGTACGAACATCATTTTTTCGATCGATTTATCGAATTCTGCTCCAAGACATGGGTGTTTATGCTGTCTAAAAAAATCCCTGCCATCCTTCCGATACTTCAATAACCGGGCGTAGTCACATTAGAAGCGGACGTTGATTTAAAAAAGAGGAGGTAGGGCAGTGGCTTTATTATGGTAAAGTAACGCTGCCTTAGACTATTTTCAACTGATCAGGGTAATATAAAAATAAGTAAACCCCTTCTGAACTGTCAAATCTTAATGGAAAAAAAACATTATATTAAAACAAAATAGATTTTTTTTAAATTAAATAATTTTAATTTCAACAAATAACAAATTCCAAATTTTAAAACGAAATAAAATATCGTTTCATCTCAAGATTTATTCTCAAAAAAAAACTCGAAGACTTGTATGAAGATATATCATTTCTTATTTTAAAAATCATTTTTTCGTTGGCGATGGGTAAAATAAGTCAAATTTCCTCTCTTTTTTATTTCAGAGCCATCTGCTGACAAACCGGTGATATCTGAATGGCTCTATCTTGCAGTTTCTTCGTATCACGAAATTGTTTCCGGTCAACACTTGTGTCGTTTTCATTCTCACCCAAAAGATGTACGATAATAACAAGAGAAGCCAAGACAACAATTAATTAATCATATGATCGATAGTGTTCTCAAATATGAGGTACAAAAGACACAAAACATAAATCGAAATCTTTTATTGAATGTCTTCAGAATTGCATTCATAACGGCTTTATCCAAAGTTTTTTTTGCCTAATTGTCGTACTTTCAAACGAAAGTTTGTGAAATCCCTTAATAATTTTTTCATTTTACTTTTTAATACATTTTAATGACAATAAAAAATTGATTATTAATATATAGTCGATGAATTTAACTGTTGATTTCATTTAAAAAATACACTAATAATTAACAAAGATGATCGATTTATTAATATATATATATTAAAAGAAGCAACCCTGTATCGAAAACAATTCTATGACTTTGAAAAAATGTCTACTAACGTATATTTATTTAGTTTTACAAAAAAATATCAATATAAAATAACTTAGATTATTCCACGTATTGTGCTACAAATTGTGACACGTGTTTCACCTATTTTAGAGGCATCCTCAGACAATCTTACTCTCACAAATGCTTATTTAAGTACAAATCCATCAAAAGAATCATATTAATTAAACAACATTACACCATCTTAACAACTATTTTTTTTATTTTAAAAAAATTAGATCACAATATAATTTAATATTTTTTAACAAATCTATTTCAAAAAAGGTCTACCAAATTCAAAAATGGAATAAAATAATAATTTACCACTCTTTTTAACATAATTACGTTTTATCGAATATTTATTTCTTATACCTACTTCATATACACGTTTTCAAGTTAACTTTACAAGCTAAAAATTTCAGTTACAATCTGAAAAGCTTCGACTGTTTTCGAAATCTAGTTATACAAAACGCCTACAGTAAAACAGCAGCGTAATCGTTTTCAACGTACACATACACTCTCTTTCTAAATCCTCTCACTTGGAAGTTTCAATCATTGCAATTAAGCTCCGCTGCCATGATTAGAGCAGGTACCAATATGCCGTATAAAGCCTTTTAATTTCCGGCATGAGAGCGTTAACTGATAAACGATAATTTAATACTGAACCTAGAGAAACGATTTCATTTCAGTGATTTCCATATTAAGTTTTCCTAGACATTTCCTCTTAAGCAACATGAGTTGAAACTACGCAGTTATATAAATGATCAATGTTAATATAATAATTAATGTAATAACACTTATTTGAAGCTCATTTTTTTTCTTTGGTTGTACGTTATTGTTGACAAATGATTTCTTATTCATATTTATAAATACCACTTTTCGCTTTCGTAAAAGATAATTGGCAGAATGCAATCATTGATCGAATGATATTTGCGAAATTAAGTCTTACTATAATGCTTCCGAAAAATACTGAATTTAAAATAAGAATGAGTAACAATTAATCTACGCAATCAAGTATTCAGTTCTACAAGAAATATAAAATTGAGTTTATAACTATTTCTACTTGTTATATGGTATATTATCTGTTTCTTTTAAGCCAGTAAGTATAGATAAACTAAACTAACTTAAACATAGTTCTGACTATGGTCTAAGGTGAAGAGAGCTACCAACTCACTAATAAATTCTTTTTGAAAATAAATATAAACACTAAGTTATTTTGAGTTTATAATAATTCAAATAAATACCAATTCAATTAACAAAATAAACATGTTTTAAACATATTAAGTTGAGTTTTAAATTTCATGCTAAAATTAAAAATACAAATTTCATACTTTTTTTTTCAACGTTGATGATATATGACTATATTCATATTATATGTTAAGTACATAACATAAACAATAGTAAAAGTTTATGATTGAAAGACAAAACTCTTCAAAGCTTAACAAATAAATTAAATGCCACATTATATCACTGGCTTGTGTAATATTTATGGTTTTCTCTTTGTATTTTCCTAAAACGTAAAGCAGGCTGAACGATAATGGGAGAAGGTAGATATCTATGTCCCAGATTGAAATATATTACCAAGTTTTAATTGGATAATGAACATTTCAATCAACCGGAAATTGAACAGATATCTTCTTAAGTCTAAAATCAATCTTTTAGCGACATTGTATGATACCTTTTAACCCAGAATATATTTTTTCGTTAGTATTCTTCTAGATGTATTTAAAGGGATATGATATTGTAAATATACCATAATTCTTATAGTTTTATATTATACTAAGTTATATAATTTTAAAAAAAAAATCAGAATAAAAAAATGGTAAGATAATTTATTGTATGTGATTCTAAGAAAACACAAATTTATTTATTATTAATGATTGCTGATGGGGATTCATAATCCAAATGATTTTTAATACTAAAATACCACTGATACGAGATCAAAATGCTAAACATATTTTTTTTAAAGTTGCAGGGTTTATGGGCCACCAGACAAACAATACCTGATTTTTTTGCATCGTTGAAAGTCCCAGTCGATTTTGACTTTAATGCACATGCAATGACATACCAACGCATATTTTTTACGTTTTTTTTAAGTCAGCTTGTGTTTAAAAATATCTAACTTATTTATTTTGAAATCACAATTTTTCTTCTTTGTTGAATTATATTGAATACAAAAATTAAAGGTTGAATAAATCAAGTTATCTGAATATGTCTAAATTAGTGTTGAGTAATTTCAGTATTCAATTAAATTTATTTCACGTATAAAATCTTTCTTAATGAGTTTAACATATACTACATATTATGTGTATAAATGGTAATATTGCCAATATCCATCTGTTGGCAGCCCCTGTTATAAGGGCATAGCAGAGAACTTTTTAGCATTGGCTCTTGAAAATGTTTGCACCAGTTGTGTGTCATGGCCACTATCTTATATCATGTCCTACTAACATTTCTACCAGATTTCTCTATACCTTTTTATACAAAATATCATATATCTAAACCCTTAACCGTTTTCTTAAGACAAATATATTAATTCTTCAGCAACATTTTTGTTAAAATACGTATGTTACAATAAATAAAATTTGTTTTCAATCTTTCAATTACTTGGTTAAATTTTACAACTTATAAAAAAATAAAAGTACTTTTTATTTAAACTTGGACAGATAACTTTCTCGTATTGATATATAAATTTGACTAAAGTTTTAATGAACCCAGATTAATGCTTTTAACTGGTGGGTTGCTATTATATGAACTGTATGCTCACACTATTTTTGTTATTCGATTCCAGGATTATGATATTTTAGAATTCAGGAACATGGCTGCTAAAATTTATAATCATCAATCAGTTTATCACGTACGAATAAAAATGAAAAAGAAAGAAAGTGTTTTAATTGTGTTTATTGAAGAGCATGTTTTCTTTTTCTATCTATTTGACGTTTTACGTTTGCTGCCGAATGTCTATGGTACGACACACGCGCCACCTACTGTAAGTTAATTGTAATATAACTTTCGCGCAAGTGCAAGCATACGTTGTCAAAATGAACTGTATGGCAGACATACATACATTGATTTTTATATATAAGACCTACTGTTAGTTAATGGTACTATGCCTATAACCTTTCCAGATGTGCAAGCAATTTTTTGTCAAAGTTTTATTGCAATCGGATGAGCGGTGTGGCAACGCATAAAGTACGAACAAACAAAAATTCATTTTTATATATTAGATTGTCATTCCCGTGAAATTTATTAAACAAATTACAGCAGGATATAAGTAGTTATAAATCAATAAAAAATCAATTATACGCAATATGGCAGTTACACAATTTTTAAAAAAATCATACCACGTTATGATCAGCGAGTAATGTACAATATAGTGTATTAAAAAAGGTCAGTGAAATATGAAAAGAAAAGCAGTGATTTATCGATATTTAATACCCTCGTGCCTCGTTTGAAGCCATATTTCATATTAATATTGGACATTTTTAATAAAAACGTCTGCCGATTTTTCAAAATTTATTTTAAGCCATCGAAGTATTTTCTTATAGTATTTCCGTTTTTAGCCACGTATTTTCATGTTTTAAATAAGTATACTACTGAATATTATTCGACATAAGTATTTTGCGATCAAAAATTTTTTTTACTCAACATATATAAGTCTACAATCAAGGTACGCCCGTAAATTGTTTTTTTTTCAATTACATTATCGTCATTTTTTGGTTATGACTTTAACCATGATTTTAATAATATTACAAATACGCCATCAGTATTATATTACTATTGTTTTAGATAAGTTCTTTGTGTTTACAGTATTATTATCTCAAAAATTATATAAGCCGTCTATCTCAAATGGGAAACAATGCATTTAGTATTGAAAATAATAAAAACTACCCATCTTCAGATATATTAATCATAAAATATTAAACTGTAATCATATTCAGAGTGCATTACTATACCTCAATAAAGACATACGGTTCATTTCATAAACTGTTACTAATTTATCGTTTACTAGAATGAAGAGTTAGTTAAATAGTTAATTGATTGTAGGATCGGGTTTTTCTTTTTTGACATTGCTTGGCAAAAATCGCCGGGGAAATAAAAGTTGCTAAATGTGATATTGATTTATTTTATATAAAATTAAAATACATAGCTAAGTTATTGAAAATTATTATTAATTAGTTATTCGAATTAAATTAGTTATTTGAAAAGCGTCATCAGACAAACTTTCGTAAAGTTGTTTCCAAATAAGAATACCGTTGAATCCATCTAATTATTTAATCCAATGTTGTAATATTAAAGCTATTCCCGATTTCTTTATATCTCAAACAAGTATACTAAAGCTAAAAAGCCAAGATATTTAAAATCAAAATAATTGGCAAAATGTACAAAACATGTCTGCTATTTATGTGGATGTATGATTTACTGTAAAAAATATTTTAATATTTTAAAACAAACCCTTTTTGTGTATTAATTATACATTATAAATCAAAGATCAGGATTGGTTTCGATCATCACGATAATGAACAACTAATTATTTTTCAATTCAAAGTTGTGATCGAAGGCTGGGTGTTTGTGATGTCAATTAACATTATTTCGTCGCCTCGCATCCTTCGAAGTCCTGTTCTAAGCCTTACCCTTTTTTCACTACTACCTAGTTTGAAAAAAAATTGAGGTTGAGTGGCTGAGAAACAAACAGTTCTCGTAGAAAAAACTTCTGTTAAGATACCTCCATTAATAGGTCATATGCTCCACATTGGGAGTGTGAAAAAATACCTTTCACATTGAAAGCGAGCTCACGAAAAGTGAATATTTATCAATTTAATAAATAGTAAAAAGCTTTCTTTTATGGTGTTAATTGTCAATACTTGGTGGAAAGAAACTATTTTTTTTTCTACATCAATTCATCAGTTGAAAACAGATGAGCAAAGTTAGTCCTGATTATATTAAATAATTGAGTAATAAGTGCAAAAGAGCTTTTTATGAAAATAATGTTTTTACATTGTTTCATGTTTACTTTTACAAGTATTCAATGAAATATAATTGATTGTTTCTTTTTAACTGTTTTTACACGGCTTCTTTAAAAAACTAGAATAGGAAAATTTGTCAAAATCACAGACAACAAATCTCGTGGCTAGATTTACATAATATGTATTGATTGAAATATCGATGTATGCAAATTTCTTTCCGGGAGGCTGTCTACATCATACCCACTTCGTTACGGCTATCGTCACATATGTGTCTGTACGTGTGTTTCAATAACATCAAATACAGAATATTTTTTGTATTTTTGTAGAAAAAATATGTAAACGTCATATACATATTGACTGTGGAAAGGAAAAAGGACGTTACCCACACATATTTATTACTATACTCACACATATTATTCAAATTAAACAATATCCGATATTGTTCGTTGTCATACATTCAATTTAATCACTATTAAAAATGAATTTATTAATTTATTATGTATCGATAAATGTTGTTATTTGTTTATTGAACAAACCTGTTTTTTTTTAGCTCACCGGCGAATTTGAAAACCTCGATTTGGAATACTTTTTCCCAGATTGTCACAGAACCTTGTTTTTTAGCTCACCGAGAAATCTGAAATTCTCGATTTCTCAATTTCGTGTCAATTTTCGGGATTAGTTCAAAATTTCTCAATCCCGAAACCCCGAGATCGCAGCCGTATCAATCCCAGGATTTTGGGATCAGAAAATTGAACGGGATCCCGAATCCCGGGATTGGATGCCTTAATTGTGATTATCGTAAAAAAGCTGTTTTAATAAAACTGTGGGTTGCGTTTTTTTTCCTTTCCACAGTCGAACAATATTTCATATTTTAAAAACTTGATATTCACTCAAATATTAATACACTTCTCTTCACAACACAATTGCTCAATCACTTTATATTTCATGCGACAAATTTTATTTAAAAAAATGTCAATTTTTAAACCATACACTTCTATCAATTTAATGAAAGAGAACTCCGTTACATTAACTTAAAAAATAAATGTAGCCATCTCACAAGACTTAATATAACTTAAAAAGCACTCCCAAAACGTTGAATTTATAAAACAGTCGCCTGATTTAAAATTTTAAAAAAAACTATTACGTCTCTATCACTGCTATAAAGCATTACAAGGGCTTGCGACCCCGGGATCCGACCAATTTAGGGATCGCTCAATCTCGGGATCGTCTTTGTGCCAATCAGTATAATAGAGCTAAAAACTGAAGACTGCTAAACAAAATTTTGGATATACAAATAAACTTTTATTACTCGGAAATTTTTATTTTAATACACCCAACTTATCTTATCAAGTACTCACTTCTTTTATGTACAATCGAAACGAACTTTTTTCAATTCCAGTGTTTTTTTTTTGTTACATTATTTCCACAAAATCACTTTCTCCCGAAATAAAGCTCCCGGGTAAAAGCTCCCACCCAAAAAGGGGACTATGAATCATTGTCTCTTTATAGGTAAGCCACTTGCGAACCTTTCAGAGGGCAGGTAATTTTACTGAGTAGCAATAATGTATCTCGTTGATATTTTCACCTGCCTCTAATAATGAATCTTCTTCCTTTTGTTGACTTTCTTTCTGAGGTAACTAGTCACTAGTCAACCTTCCGGAAATATCCTCATCAATCACTTCTGTCCACGCCTTTTTATCTAAGTAAACCTCCGAGAGTTATATATGTTAGATTTCAGCTATTTAAGTACTTATGTACATGTTTCACTCACAAGGCTTACTCAACAAATTGCTAACTGACGAGTTGACTTTTTGGCATGTTTCAAGCGGTCGGTTTTAGCCTTAATGGCCTTTTTATAGATAAAGCTAAATTTAGTACGAGTTTTAACTTCTGTAGCGCAGTGGTACGAGTAAGCAATCAGGAAGTGATAAGCTCAGGTTCCAGCGAGGTAAATATCATTTTGTTCATGAGTTTTTTTGTCGATTTTCTCTTCGACTGTTAAAATTCTGACTTAGTGATTTTAAGAAACTTTAACACTAGAAAATATCTAAATTTAAAACTTTAACATTTATTGTATAAGAATATTGCAGCTGAGGTCAATTTACGTATTTAAAATTACAAAGAAACACTATTGTCATTTGATTTTTTTAATAAATATATAAATGAATCTGAATTCAACGATGTCTGTTCGTTTTTGTTATACAGTTTTTGAAGATACTATAATATTATTTGAGACATGATGGATTTTACTTTTTCCGCTTTGAATGTGGAGTATATGGATTCCTAAAATAGACTTTATTTTAACAGAAGTGTTTCTTCGAGAACTGCCTGTTACTACTTTTTCTTAAGAGAGTAGAAATCCCATGCCTTCGAGCAGAAATTCATTAATCGATTGACAATTCATATAAAACTATCCGTACCGGGATTCGAACCCGTGACCTCCGTAACCGAAGCCAACGATTTTTACCACTCGACCAACCAGTCGACTTAGGTTACAAAATGCATGGCCGTGTAATATTCAAATCAAACCAATTTATCTACTTATCACATTTTAAATTTCCATTTTCTTGCCATCTTTGTTTATTTTTTTTAAATAAGTTTTTTGTAACAAGGACCAATTTTTTTAAATGTACACAAAAATTCGATGTCATTTAAAAAAAGACAAATAAAAGCTGCCCTTAAAGTGTGCGATGTTCGAAAAATCATCTCATTTAAGAAAAATAAATAAAATCTCTAATCAACTTTCAGTGCATTTATGAACAATATTGTTGTCAGATAAAAGATTCGTCTTACATTTTTTCCTTCGCTGTTCACCAAATAAAATATTTAAAAATGGAAGTTGAACTGCGAAGAAAACCCCTATTTCTTCTTAAAAAGAAGTTTTTATTACATACATCTAGATTAGACACGGTTAAAAAATATTTCGTAGGTTAATCATAATTTAAGAAAATGTTTTTTTTTAAATTACGGAAGTAAGTTTTTTATAGAATAAAGCACTGCTTCATTTCTTCAGATCTTGCACATGTCTTGCCGATAGTGTAACTAATGTCACAATGTTATTTTAATTAAGAATTTTACAGTCTATATTAAATGTGTTTCAATGAAAATGAATTCATAATCAACTTTGAATTCGTTTTATCCTAATGAACGGGAATTTTATATTAATGAAAACATTCTTGTATATAAATTAAATTTTCTGATATGAAATTATCTATCTTATTAAATAAATTAATGGAAACGAAAGTTAAGATTTAACATCAACATTAAAATGTTTACGCTGAGATAGAGCTTCGTTTACTTTTCTTTTAGTGTCTGCTGAAAGTTTGACTAAAACTTCTGAAGGAATTTCTCGCTAAGTATTTTGGTATGAACGATGAAACGTCAAGAACCGCTTTGCTTCCGGTGTACTCAAAGTTTGTTTACTTTTAATGGAGACGTCTCACTCAATATTTAATATCAATTCTATACTATGAAATAATTTTACATTACAAACTAAGTAGTTGTCATTCTAAAATTTCGTATAATATTCATTCATAACACGTAACGTATGACCACTTCTAATAATTTTGTAAAAAAAAATCGCTCGAGATATCGACATAGTTTTGTTTTTTTATTTGACGTCTTATCTTTATCCAATGCAACATACGTTTAAAAACTGTATGTCATGAAATGCATTCATAAAATAATTCTTTAGTTATCCACTTGTTCTATAATAATAATGTGATTTATCGATTATAATTTAGTGTCAAAAATCAATTTCTTGAAAGTAACAGTCGAACCCATCCAAATCTCAAAATTCATATTTAGAATATACAGAAACATATTTAAACAAGAAGATATTAAATTTTTATAAGAAAATAATACTTTTTTTCAGTTTAACATGTCGTCATGTGTTCTCTTTATTATTCAATAAGAAAATATAACTGTTTATCTTAGTTATGTTAAAATAGAAATAAATTTTATATTGAATTATTTGGTAATCGTATTTTTTATTCAATAATAAAACAAAATGAATGTCACTTATTTAATTTTTCATTTTTAGTTTGATATATATTTAAAAATATGTTAATAGTTTCGATATTCAATTTCTCAAACCAACATTGTAATAATATACTCCAGAGAAAGCACTTTTATCTCAGAGCTGTGTTGTTTTATTTATATATTTAAATACTTGTAGAACTCAAGTATTTACACAGAAAATTAAGGCATTTTCATATGATTTAATATTATAACATTTAAAAAAAATTGCAGACTAAAACTGAATATTGTGTCCACCGTTCAAAGATACATTTTTGCCCATGTAAAATGATTTTGTATTATTCAATACCTCAAGCTAAAAATAAAATTCTAAAACAAGAATTTACATTGAAATTACTGCTCATTTTATGATTCAAAGCATTTCTTGAAATTTAATTTATTATAAGATTTCAATGCCAGCTTAGCCTTGAAGAGAAAATTTTATTTTGACGTTTGTGATATCAAAATGCATGTCATATTTTGACTTGGTATGTTAAAAAATCGATATTTTTTTTAATTTATATAACAAAGCTAACCTTTAAGCTGTTTACTTGGTGGAATGGCATTGAAAATTTTCCATTGGTGGAAAAAAAGATTTTTAGTACCTTTTCCACATAAAATTTATTGGATTGGATTGATGTAACAGTTTGCTTTGCTAAGAGGTCTTCAACTTTTAATTTATAGTTTATTTTTCTTGGATTGTGTTTCAGTTTATGTGCTTAGTTGTAATACCAATTGTTTGTCATACCTTGTTTTTCTTACTTAACTTTTGTATACTTATCACTGTTTCATTTTATTTCTTATCAGTGGACAATGTTCACCATGAGCGAAACCGGTCCTGATCCAATAAATTTTCTGTGGAAATAATACTAAATATGTTTTATTATTTTTATTAACATATCTAATTTGTGAGTAGAGACATGTACTTTAGAAAAAAGTATCTGAATTTATTGTAAAATTTGAAATTGTGTTTTTGTATATTTAATTTTATGACCCAAAGCCTCGAATATTATGACCATGTAAATTTTTTTGTTACTTCACTTTGTATTGCTATCAACCTTAAATGGGCAATTTTACTATTTAAATCATATATTGATACAGCCGTTATAAAATATACGGCAGTTGTAAAGTTGAATCGTAAACATTGTTAAAATTAACAATTTAACGCGTTTTGGAGGTAATGAATATTTAAACAAAATTTTACACGGAATTCAAAATGGCCTACCATTAAGATGAGCCTCTTTAATGACTCAATTGCAATTTAAAAGAAGAATTTTTTTATTACTTTAATTTCCGAAAAGTCGGATAAGCGCTTTAATAAATAAAAATCAGTAAAGCTTTGATTAAATCTGTAAATTTGAAAACTTTAAAAATAGTTAATATTTTATATGTATGCAATTAAATGTTTTAATTAGAGGTACATATTCCCAGAAGAAACATTTATTTTACCCTTAATCGAAAGAAATTTAGTTTTTAAGAAATCGGTTATACTCAAAATATATCATTTATAATCATAAATAATACATGTACAGTTAAAAACAATCTTTAAAATTCACAATACAGGTTTAAAAAAATGTGTGAATTGTTTAGAATGGTTTTCAGACATAACAGAAAAATGCTGGTTTTACTTTTCTCACTTCTACACTTAACAATGTATGTCGCACGCTGCTGTCAAGAGTTTTTTCTACCAATCATACGGGTCTTGGTTCGATTGTTAACGGTCAATGAAAATGTAGATTTTTAATCACTTTGAATTTGAATTTGAATCTTTTAAAGTATGTGCTTTTGAAATCAATTATTCTCGAGTGTCTAACAAAAATATTCTCGCCGATTTGGCGCATTGGCATGAGCTGTAATGTCAAAAATTACAAAATATTTATTGTAATGAGATCAATTGAACTTTTATACCGTCGACTTTTTAGATTAAATTTAGGCTTACACTTAAATGAACTTTCGCTTAGATTATATTCATTTTCATAAAAATGATTTTTACTAATAGAAAATTTATTGATTGATTTGGCATTTACTTGTTAGAACTCCATTATAACAGGTTAAAAATATCAAAGTATTTTAGTTCTACAGTTTTTAATAAAGAAAATTTATCACACAAAACATGCGATTCATGATAAAAAAAAAACTTATTAAGACTTTGAACAAATATACTACACTTTCGAAAAAATATCCTAACTAAGATAAATTAGAAAATTTATTTTAATAGTCATACCATACGACTGTCAAAATAAATGTTCCTGTTACTTTGTTAAAATCATCTTTTTATAAATGCAAAACATCCAAATTAAAGTTTGCTTGTATCAAGTCAAAACTATTTCACCGAAATTGATAACTATTCAAATTAAAACACGCTTTTACTAAGTGAATATTATCTAAAGTGCAATTATATTTCACCCTTATAATTAATACAGCATTATTGCTCTACAGCATTGTTATTTCAAAACAACAATATTGTTACTTTATTTAATGTCGTTTATATTAATTTTTATTGACAATAAATACAAGAAAATCGTAAAGGTTAATCAAGACGAATCTCTTCTTGCTGATGTTTGGCCATTGACTATCAGTATAAGAAACTGGTCTACGTAGTTTCGACTTATAAAATATCCGAAGTTTTCTTTTGTGTGTTAGAACTTTCTCTATTAAATTCATGGACCTTATCAGTATTGGCAGCGAACAAACTGCTTTTCTTGAAAACCCGTCTAGATCACGTATTTTAGGACCCAAAATAATGCTGCAACGTTATCGAGTGTCTTTGGGACGCCACGTTTGATTTCACCGATGATTTCTGCTTGAAAATGTATAAGATTCATTCGAATAAATTTTTGTTAATCTTAAATTATATTTTTCACGACGGAAACTTATTAAAAAAAAAATTTTAAGATTATAAACAAGGCTCTGTTTAATGAATAAATCAAAACAGTATATTTCTTAAACAAAAATGTTTAAATTTAAAAACACATTTTTTTTTTTTTACTAACGACCCGGGTTTCGCCTTTCGGCATCTTCAGGCGTTCAAGTGCACGGATAAACTTGTGTGAATGTACATAATTTGAACGACTCAAATTTAATATTGAAATTCCACCAAGCACCTTCAGTCGAAATCTTAAATTAAAAATGTTTAATTACTTTATGAAATAAATTGAATATTATTAAGATTTACTATAACCTAGTTCCAGTTGTCACGTCCGTGGCGCAGTGGTCAACGTCGTCAGTTTCCGTGACGACTCTCACGGGTTTGATCCTAGTACGAAGAGCACTTTTTTCAATCTGTTGGGTGTTTGTGTAGACTAAATTCTATCTCCCACTCTACCAATCCCAAAATAATGATAAACATAGAATAAATTACTTAAATAAATCCGGGATTTACAAACTGCAATGCTTTTGTTGCACAAAATTCTATATCGGAAAAACAGAACGAACTTTAAAAACTTTTAGATTAAAAAACGACACTTTTACTCACCAATTGATTTTAGAGATCCACGTGTTTAGTAATAATTATGAAATGAAAATGTTGCACCTAAATTTTAGAAATAAATAGGGCACAGTTGACTAGTTTGAATTTTTTGAATGAGCACGTAAATCTGCCAAACTCCTATACCCTATATGTAACTAAATATAATCATAAATTTAATTCCAGCAAACAAAAATAAATTTAATTCTTGAAATTACCTACAATTCATATCTGTGGGCATTCCGATGGGTTGATCCATTTTTCTTAAATAAACTTCAAGCTTCATGAGTAAACATTTATTTCTTATATAAAAACGATACATTCAATTACTAAACGTCAGCTTAAGTTCACCCGTGCGCTTTAACGCCTGATGATGCCAAAAGGCGAAACCCGGGTCTTTAGTTACAAAACTTGAATGAATGTACATAGTAATAAAAATAATAAAACATTTTTAGTACTTTTTCCACATAAAATTTATTAGATCAGGACCGGTTTCGCTCATCGCGAGCATTATCAACTGATAAGAAAAATACATAAACAGTGATATTTATACAAATTTAAATTGAAATAAAAAGGTGTAAGCATTCGCGATGAGCGAAACCGGTCCTGATCTAATAAATTTTATGTGGAAAAAGTACTAAAAATGTTTTATTATTTTTATTATAATGCCATTCTACCAAGTATTGACAGTGAACACCTTAAAAGTGATGAATGTACATAGTTTGAACGATCAATCATATATGTATATTTATATATATATATAACTGAAAGTTCAGTGTTATTTATTATTATTTCAATTATAGTTGATGTACACTGTCTACAATTACAATGCGAATGGATGAAGTGATCCACAGTGGTAATTATGCTATGATACAAATAGTGAGTTGAGCTAAAAAATGATTTTTTTTAAATTGACAATGGTGGACCTACACATAAGTGATCAACGTCATCAGCTTTTACTACGATGCTCAGGGTTTCAAATCCTAGTGTGAAATTTTTCATTAATTGGTAGTATAATTGATCGGATGTCTGAACTCCGTTCCACTTACCAATCCTAAATGCAACCGTTATTCGCTTAGCACACGTCCTTTCTTTTCATTCTTTATTTAACAAACTCTTTTCATAGAACAAATTATGTTGAGATACACTTCATTAAAGAGCTCATTCGCTACACATTTTTTATAAAACGTTTTCTCTAAATCGGTTGGTTTGGTTTCATATGTTATTTTCCTTCTCACACATTTATGTTCACTATAGTTCTCCCAAACTTAAATTGAACTTCTGGAACACCCAAAGGCGTTCTTAAACGTATTGTTTTCCCAAAAAGCGGAGACAAAATTATTGGAAGTTCAATTGAAAAGATGGCCGAGACAGTCCCTTTTCGGTTCTGGGCGGAATCAACTTCCCCACTTTAGCCTTTGCTTGCCTCAGAAGCCTCCCGACATCCGCCCACAGCGCCCTCTCCAAAGGGTGTACTGTATAATCACCAATCGACCTTTTATATTGGAGAGACGATGATATCTCCTAGGCAGGTTAAGTATGATTTATTGGTTTCAGGAGAAATCAGGTGGTCTGCTCTGAAATATGTCACTTTCATTTTTTCATTTTTATCTTGTCACCTGCTTCTTTGAAGTTTCGTTTTGAATATGGTTTTAATTGGAGAAACCGTAAAAATCTTTTGATGATTAAGCTCCCGATCATATGCCAAAGATTACAATTTTCACAAATTTTGATTTTTCCAATAAAAATACGATACTATTATACAAAGCACGCAACCTAGAACATTACCAAAAAGAATTGTAGAAATAAATATTGCTTAATTTAATGCAACGCTTAATGATTAATGATGTTCTAATTTAATCCTTAATTCCCAGTTCCGACCAAAGATTGGTTCCAAACTTCCCTACTTGACTACTTGATTAAGGGTTTGAATCCTCAAACGAAATTTTATTTTACAAACACTTTATACGATCCTTAAAACAAAGAGGAAAGGTATATATTAGTTACGCTGTAATCTTATTGTAACCGTACATTTAACCCTTTCTGAAAATAATGTTTAATCGAAGGACTTAAGCAATTTTTTTTCGTTATCAAATCACACTGTATGTTGAATGCCTTAATAGATCATTGGGAACAATTTCAATAATAATTACATTGAAATACAATATAAATTGCCAGATTTATATTTATGTTTTGAGGCTAATCTAAATCTTTATAATCCAATTCAGCACATTTTTCAAAAACTAACTTACCGTGATTCAATCATAAAAATGCCAAAAGTGCTCTTTTATTTTAACATTGGTTAAAAAAATGTGTATTGAAAATTTATCTGTGTTGTAATATTTAGATATTTGGCCATTTTGGCCAAAAAGTTACAATTGTGCAATTTTGTAAAGAATCTTGTTGTGCTGCTTGAGATAATCTGGGAAAAAAGTATACCAAATCGAGAATTTCAAATTCCTCGGTGAGCTAAAAAAAAAAAACTTCTGAAAAAGTTTCTGAGATAATGTGGGAAAAAGTATAGCGAATTGAGGATTTTGAATTCCTCGGTTTCTCCATTCCCGGGATTGAAAAAAGGCTCCGGGATTGGATACCCTACTCATGATGCTTTTGACACGTTGGTGAACTGGATCAAGCTCAGTTCCAAATGCGACAGCTCCCAATTTGACCAATATATATTTCAAAAGCAATAACAGTTAAGCAAATAGTGACAAAGAAAGACAAGCAATTTCATACCGATTAGCTTGCTTGATATTCAATTCATTTAATTCTATTTGCATCGTACAGAAATATCAATTTACATAATCTAATCTAAAAATGTAATTACATTACTTTTTGAAATTGACTTTTTACACTTAACGCTTCTTTGCTAATGCAAGCTGATTATTTGTATACATAGTTTGATAGCCGAAGCATTTCTTTTAAAATCTTCTTTTTTTAAGATGAATATTGTAGATTCAATTTAAAACAAGTTTCAATAAAGGTTCCAAAAAAGAAGAGATTATAATAAAAAAAAAATATGTTTTTAAGGAGTAGGATTTTTTTTATGATTTGTAATCTTTCATAATATTGTAGTATTACATTTTTTAGCAAAGTCAATTTCATTTCGAAGTGGTGCTTTGATTTAAAAATTAATAATTCAACACACTGATCTACAGAATCTTGTTTTGTAAATGTTGTCGATGTATGCAGCAGCATATTTAGGAAAACGTATTAATATAAAATATGAGTCAAATGAGTCATAAGATATTTATCAAAGAGGCATATTGCGTGTCACATCTATAAAATCGCTCAGTGAAAAAATAAAAAATCAATATAAACTTAGTAAAATTTGTTTAAAAAAAAACATACAATTGAAATGACCACATTAACATAACTAACAGTAAGAACTGCTCATAGTGATCGAATGGCGTCTTGTTAAATCATATTTTTATTAAATTATTAAAAACAGTTAGTTTTTTAATGTATTGCTCTTTTAGTCGTTAAAAACATTATTTAAAACAATTATAAAAATACTTTAATAAGCTTATCGCTGTATATAATTCTGCTTCTTTCTACTTTTTAAATTCTATTTTATGTTTTGATAATTTGTAATTTTAAATGAGTGTACTAATATGTTCCCTTTATTTCTAAGAAGGCAGTCATAAGTCGTATGTCATGAAGCTCTTAAACTGACAAGTATGAAAATAACACATTTTTTTGAAGTGTGATAAAAGAAAATTATTAACCAAGAAAACAACATAAAGCTTTGATAAATGGCACAAATCTTCCGTTTTTGTTCGTTTATCTCTAAAGTTATAAAAATCCCCGAGAATGATGGCTACATCACCCCATGAAGAAGTTAAGAAACGGACAAAAGTTGTGGTTAACTGGCTGGCGGACTGTCAACCCCAGCGGCAGAATTTGTTTTGTGTCTGACTCTTTTTTTCCCTCGTATATTCTTTTCACAAAGACTCTTAGCGGAACTTTTGCACAAAGAAAGAACATCGCAGGAAATCGCCTTAGGTTTATGAATAAGTATTACTTACAGCAGAGGCTAATATACGAGTAGGTACACATCAATCATTGAGCTATAACAAGAGTGTGATTCGTAACTCAATACATCTACAAATATTTCGGATTTGATTTTAATTCGTATCTTATATCAATAATCACTTAAAAATCAATATATTTAAGGTAGTTCATCGAGCCAAAATAATTCCTTTGGAAACATTTATTGATTTTAATATAATATTTATTAAGCGTGACAAAATAATTAGTAATATCATAATCCCATAATTTTGGGATCATAAAATTCCGGCATTAGAGGCCCTACTTTCTATCAAGTATTGACATTGAACACCTTAAAAGTGGCTTTTAAAAAGTAGCAAATAAATCTGATTTGATTTGTATCAAAGTTGTCCACTGCATTACCTTCAGTATGGCACGTATAATAATTTTTCATAATTGAATATGTACATTAATTTATCACTTTACTTATCGAGCTATTATTAAATTATAGTCTCTTTTGGCTATACAATCGAGACTTTTTAAAATTCTTAATCTAAGCCGTACAACAGTGATTAAGGTCAAAAATAATTATAGTTTCAATGTTTGTAATATAATATAACATGAAAACGTTTCTGTGATGAATATGAAGATCATTTTTTGTGAACACCTCCTTTTAGTATATTTCATCGAAATACTCTGAAAGGGGTCAAAGGGAGATGGATGAGAATTTCCAGTCGATCGGTTCTCTTCAAGCTTGAGCGTTTTGCCTCCTCACCTATTCCCCGTTCGCATTCCTTAGATTAAATATTTGAACAATGCGTATTTATCACCGCCGCCGCGAGGTGGCTAAAAATATTTATATGAAACCTGTAATGAAATTTTATTTCTTCGGCATCCGCAAAATACTTTCACAGTACATTTAAGACTTTTTATGCTCGAGACCAATTTTACAGTCATGTGATAACGATCAGGGTTTGTAAGATCTCGTTCTGCTTGGTAATATTAATTTTGAAGTCTACTACTAATGTATTTTGGCAACACTCCCTTTGTACACTGTTTCCTCTAATTTTCCGGAGGTTATGTGCGCAAAATGCATTGGCTGTGCAACTTTAAAACGAAATTTTAAAAAAATGTTCGCGACATAGCGGCATGGCTATTTTTTATAATGACAATAATTAAAAAAGACAATTAATTTATTTTGGTGGTGGTATAGCTGGTGTAACTTTCGTGCGCTCCGTTATAATGCGCTCTGTTCTCGGCGAGTTGTGTGCGCGCACAGCTTAGAGGGAAAACTGCACAAAGAGTATCTTAAAAAACTTTTTTTTTTAACGAGAGCCATTTTATTAATTTATGTCAATCTGAAGAAATATTGACTAAGAAAATGATTTTTAGAACCTTTCGCGCTCCAAGTTTTGAGCAAATAGACTACTAATCGAAGGGATTCTTTTGTTCAGCCTCTATTTTATTTGGAAAGAGTAAGAACATAGATCATTAATTAACTATTAGTCCTGTCTTAGCTTTATCGTTTCTATCTTTACTGTCTTTAAAAAAAAAGTTGATCATCTGAGTAAAATTATTTTTTGTTGAGATACCTCCATTAGGAGGCCATATGTTCCACATTGGGATATCGATAAACAAGAACATAGGTATAGGACAAAGAACGAACTAAATATCTCGCTTTGTGTGTGTTGTTTTTAGGACGAATTTGGTTTTTAGACAGTTTTAGACATCACAGACATTTATTAATTTGAACACAAATACTTACTAAGATTCGAATCTGTGCTTATCGGTTACCACTCACCACCTGGTTAAAAGACCATAAAAAAAGGAAATAGTCGCTAGTTAACTAATTGTTGACTTAATCGACCATTTTTTAAATCGATACTTTGATAAAAGCGAGTTCAAACTCTTAAATAAAGTCAAAAAGCATTTTGATAGATTTGCGCTGCTATTAGCGTTTTACGTCAAATAGCTTACTCACCATCAGTTTTTTTGTATAACCTAGATCGTTGGTTTCTCTCACAAATATATCGTAGTTTGAAATTTTGAGTAGGGTATAATGACTGTCGATGAAATCGACTCTAATAAATGCTGAGCATTGAAATTCACACCGTTATGGTCTGAATGTTGGATTAATTCTAACTATTATTATATTATGATATTACGAACGTTTATACTTAATGTAGATTTCAAATGTTATGAACATGATCTTATTCAGAACATGAACCCAACATTTGATCACTGTGCTTTGTTCATACCACTACAGAGATTGAAATATAACAACGATGAAAGCGTGTCAACTTAATATAATTATTAAAGATATAGCTATTATCAATTAGATATTCTATGTACATTGCTCAGTAAATCAATGAAACCAAACCACATTTTTGAAATAAGCCTCGGTACGCAGAGACCGTTTCACGCAAAAACTATTGATGATTTTGAAGTATCTGTCATTTGATTGACGCATATTCAGATAATTGTTTGCTACGTGTGTCATTCAAAAACAAGACCATTTAATATTTTCATCTACCTGTTGCGAAATTCATATTGTGCTAAAATCAACCGTTTGATTGATGATTTTATGGTGCTACAATTCTATCAATGTTTAACAAATTGTATAATTAACAAAAACCGAATTATAAAATAAATTTTGCGTTGTAACTTTAATTTCTTATTTTGGAAGCATTTCAATTAATTTGGATTCAAATTCGAATCGTTCAAATTATGTACATTCAAACAGATCACTGATGAACTTAAACTGACTCATCCACGCACTTGATCGCCTGAAGATGCCAAAAGGCGAAACCCGGGTGACAAAATCTGTGTGAATGTACATAATTTGAACGATTTAAACTTAATATTCACATTCTACTAAGCACCTTTAGTCGAAATCTTAAATTTAATTTGGATTCTTTAAATTCAATTTGGTAGATCGTCTTCAATTCATTAAACATTTATTAAACAATTTCATTTTATTGACAAAAAAAACGATAAGTGTCAATAATCGAACTGTTCAATTTTCCAACCATTCTAAGTATTTGTATATGTGTGGTAAATATTTAAAAAAAAAAACAACAATTTCATTCAAATAATAAAATCATCGTACATTTATTTTGGTCACTTGAATGTTTTAAAAACAAAGAATTACTAAAACTACAAATTTTTAAAGCTTAAAAGTTTTTATTTAATTATTTAAAATGCATGTCGGGTCCATGGCAGAAGTTGAAAGATAAAGTAACATAAAGTTATCGTAGATTGTTCGTAGATATACTTCCATTAGGAAGCCATATGGTTCACATTGGGAGCGGATATGGATTAAAAAATTAAAATGCGATAAATTTTATCCCGCATATGAATAAAAAAAAACCTTTGAATTATATTTTCTTCAGATATGATTATTTTTACACGTTGCACAACTAATAAATAATCATCATGTCTTAGCTATTCTTAAGTTACACATAAGATATCACAATGCTCATTTTATTGATGCATTATTTACTCGTTGACATTTAATTGACATCTGCGATTCTAAATAATGAGAATCACAATATTAATTTACTCCTGTCAAATATGTCTTCAAAATAAGGAGAACTATTTTTCAAACGTCTTATATCTTTTGATTCATATCACCTCTTTCTGCTAAGTGAACCATCTTTTTTTGTGGGTAAAAGAATTCAACAAAATATTTTTTAGTATATACAACAACATCCATCACGTTCACGGGTGTCATTGAGACATGATGCTCTCATCATAATACTCTCATGTAAAACATATGTTACGTGATATATTTAAACTTATCGGCCATTTCTATGGTGCATAGCAATCTATTATTTTGTATGAGCAAGAACTTTTTTGACACATTGGAAAATAAAGAATTGAATCATTCTTATAGGTATTGATTTGTTTAATTAACGTTAATGATCAGTATCAGGATAATGCTAGAACAGGACTAGTGGTTGGCTAATCGCTGTTGCTACAACCTTGAAGGATCAGAAGGATGTGAGGAGAGGAAATGATGTGAATTGACATCACAAACACCCCCCAGTCTTCGATCACAACTTTGAATTAAATAATTCTCAAATTCACTGTGATCTGACCGGGAATCGAACCCAGACCTGCGTGATCGGTAGAGCAAGCTCTAGCCAACTGGGCCACAGCAAGTGATAATAATCCACCGTTATCCCGAAAAACCAGTATTTTTTGGACCGAAAAAGGAATTTAAATACAGAGATTCCGAAATTGAAAATACTTGTATTGCAATACTGTGTTACTATGTTGGGCCGATGGAAAATAATAGAGTATTACTTATACCAACAAAAAAATCGTTGCCTGAAAAAACAAACACAGACTGGCACCTGCTTAATTTAATTAATACGCCATAAAATTAATGATTTTCGATTTCCAATCTATTTTAGAAAAGCTATTTTGCCTTACAAAATTTACATATTGTACAAGTAAACAGAAATTTAAAAAATCAGTAATTCTAGCCTGTTAGTCAATTAATGTATAATAAATTTTAAGCAAATAGCTATGCGGTGAATAATTGTCGTTTTTTTGGAAGACTCCAAAAGTTTGATATTAGTCAACTATTTAACATGTAAGTGTTTTACTTGTTATAAAATTTCAATTTTATTTTTAAACATTTAAATTGTAAAAGCATTAATTGATTGTGTATCACACAAATTAACTTCACTTTTCGCTTAGGAATAGCTGGACACAGCTTTACACGATTAAACTTATAAATGTCATTCGTTCAACGGTTGCATTTTACCAGTGCGAATCATGACACATGACAAAGGCTCAGAAAACCGTTTACTGAGCTTCGAAAATACATGCTTTCGTTGGAAGATGGAGAGAGGTTAAGTGGTTTGATTTCGTGAGAAAATCTGAGATAAAGGAACGTACAAGACAGCGCTCAGTAACATCAGTAGTCATGAAAATTCGTTGGAACTGGCTGGGTCACTTACTGTGGATGCCTCTGGAAAGCCTTAAGCCTGCCTGTCTGTTATTCTGACCAGTGGGATTCTGGCGTCCAGGACAACCGTCGGGTACTATCTATAGGATTTATTCGGCAGGAATGAAGGAGTAAATCGATTGACGGGAGATAGAGAAACATGAAATTAACGCATGGGGGCGACCATATGCTCTACATAGGCAAGTAATAGAAGAAGTAGCATGTGCAAGACGACTAAAAATCTGAAAACCATGAACCAAAACTAGTCCCCATTGGGATGTAGAATATTAACTTTAAATTGAAAAATTGATAAAACTGGTTGTAAACCGGTCACTCAACGTATCAATTCAGAAAGAATAAGAAATCATGTAATATATTAGGCTAAGAATGAACTGGTATATCTTGTTTTTATTATTTTTTATTGTTAGTAAATTATCACAGATATCAATGTTATTTAAAACATTAATCCATTTCAGAATTTGAGTACCATTTCAGCTAGAATTCTTTATTTTATTAGTCTTAATATGCATATACATATATACGTATATATTATTATTATTAACTCATAACTCCATTAATCTAATATGTTTTTAAATCTTTTTTTCTACACCAGCATAGAAACCTATATTTTTAGATAAACCTAAATCTAAGCAAAATTTTTAATATATTATAGTTATGTTTTTTTAATAAAAAATTAAAGACTTTTTTCTTAATCCAATTAAATTGCGAACAAATTTTTGATCGCTATTATTTTGCAATGACGTTTTTAATTTAAAATAGCTCACGATTCGTTGCTAGGACTTCAAAGTATTATGATGTTAGTTTATTAAGCTTTGGTGCTTTAAGTTGGGCAATCGATAATCGTTAACCATAAAACCTACATTCCCTATGGGTGCTATTTGAATTAGTACGAGCTTTATTTAGCAAAGTAATTAAACCGATCACAATCGTTTACTAAAATAACTTCCAGAAATCCCGATGACGTTTATTAATTTTGTAGCTTTACGAAATTTATTTAAGCTGTGTGTATAAGGATTATCGATTTTAATTTTATCGTTTTTAATAAAATAAGAAACGGTCGACTAAAATCATTAAAAATAATATATTTCTTATCCATCCTTCTCGTTTTATCAGATTATATGTTGAAAATTTGTTTATCAATTAAATGTTGTCGATTAATAACTGAATTTTATTTATTGTTTTATTTCCAAGAATAATTTCTTGAAATCTTAACATATAAAGTTCTTCATTTCAATTTTTATGTGCAAGTTTTTAAATCAAAACTTTAACAAAATTATATTTAGTTATTGAGAATATCAATCTACCGATTGTATTATCTCACAAATCGTAGAAAAGATTGATACAAATATTGGCAAATTTGTGTATTTAAACATATTCACATTCCAAATTTAGTAAACGTGTTAATATAGTAAACTTAAAATGAGTTATATTGAGTATAAATCAAATGATAGCACACATTTCAATGAAAATTAAATACACACACAAGTAGCAAACTTATGCATCGACCAAAAAATCTTTAAATAACATTTTAGATAACAGAGAAAATTGAAGATGAGATTGTTTCAGATGAAGATATGTTTGGAAGAAAATATCTTTACCAAAGTCCTGCGAAATTAATCCGTTGTCAATTCGTCAGTGAATCAGATAACAAAAGAGAACATTTATTAAATAACACATTTTTTTGCTAAAGCGCATGCGTTAGGGTAAGTTTAATTTGGTAATACTATTTTTTTAATCCATGTTCACCCCCCAATGTGGAGCATATGGCCTCCTAATGGAAGTATCTCAACAGAACGTTTTCTAAGAGAATTTTTTGTTTCTCAGGTGCTCAATCTCTATTTTCCAAAGAGAGAAAAGAAAGATAAAGCTAAGACAGTACTAGTAGTTAAATAATCGCTCTCGGTACGCCCAGTTATTGATGGGTCGGAAGGGTGGGAGCAGGGCTGTGGAGTCGTGTAAAAAAAGACGACTCCGACGCTAAAGAAATTTTACAATAATTTTATTTTAACTTATATATACACATGTACCATTAGATCATCTTTAATCAGCCTAGCATGGAGTAGCAACACTATCAACTATTGTTGCTTGAATACACATTTTTAGAAATAGTCTCCAACTCTACACCCTGCTCAAGAGGGATCTTTTTAACATCGCAAACACCCATTTCTTCGAACAGAAATCTAAAAAATGCTGTTCGTATTGGGTAACGAACCCGTGGGATCCGGCACGGAAGCCAACAACGCTAACGGCTGCGTCATAAGACCCGAATATTTTTGACGATGATTATTAGAAAATATATGAATTAAACATCAAGTCGAACTAATACGAGAGTTATTTAGTATGAAATGTGTTCGGCATAATAAAAGTAGTATCCATCAAATATATGCTGGATTGAAATTGAGTAAGACGTATTTTGAATACGAATCTCGCAATAATATTATTGCGTCAAATATTATGAATACTAGGATGATGAAAAATAGCGAATGCATTATTTATTAGTGTTGGCGATGTGCCAGCTTCAATAAGTATTGGTGAATTGTTTACTTTAAACATCAGACGGGCTTAATTCTAGTCATTGATAAATACTGAAGAAGTGATTAATGATCGCCGACTTAAAGCTATTATTTTGTTTCAATGATGCCAATTTACCCTTCAAAGTATCAAGTTTCAACTTGATAATGTGATTCCAAAGATGTTTTGAAACAATGAGAACTTTTTCCATGCTACCCACTATCACACAGCGGTGTAAAAGCTTTAAAGTATTAAATTATAAACCTTTTCTTATAAAATAATAGCTTTCAAATGTATATTCGCAAATAAAAATGTAAAACATGACAGTGATCTAAAACAGTCTCTCTCAACTGGGGGCCACAGAGATTATTTTTTTGTGGATCCATAGTACAGCTTAGGGGGGCCACGGGCAAATTTTCTTGGAAGAGCTAAATAAAAAAAAAACGTCTCACGGTGTTCATTTTGGAAAATCCGCAAATTAAATCTCACGTCTCACGGTTCGGTCCTAAAATTCCTTACAACACTTATACTTCAATGGTACAAAATAGGTATGAGGGCCACAGAAAAATAAAGCCACGAGCTTTTAAATGTTGAGAAACACTGTTCTAAAATATTCATTGTTTGTAATAAACGATTTAAGATTGATAGAAGCGTCGTTTTTATTAATATATTTGTTTTTACTCCATTTTTTTTTTACAAAATTGTGACACGTTTTTCGCCTTCTTAAAAACATGTTCAGATATAAAATCGAAAGGCTTACGAAAAACTAAAACATATATTTTTTTTTAAGTTACAAATTACTTCAACACATTATACATTACAGCAGCGATTTCCAACCTGGGAGACGTGGACTATTGCAAAGGTAGGCGTGAACAGTCCAAAATATTTATTTACCTTTTAAAACGTATCTTTATTAGTATATGAAATAAAAAATGGGGAGGCGCGAAGAAATTTTTTTCTTCAAAAGGAGGTACAGTAACATAAAGATTGGAAACCACTGCATTACAGTACAATTTATACTTACTAGTAACAGTCGTGACAATTTTGGTGGGCGTTTTTTTTATATAAATAAAATAAGAGTGAAATTTTGCAGGGTTTAAATTGATTTTTAATTCCTCACTATTTATTACCACCAAATATCAAAAGAAGCAAATGCGGTATCAATAAAATATTTCCTATTATTGCACATTGCTTGAAATTTGAATTGATATTTGCAAATATTCACAATCATTGAATTCTGTCTTCTAAATCTTCCACACTTTTCGATTATCACATTTGCCTATCCAGTATACAATATTTATTTAACATTCGTGTGAAATCGTAATAATAAAATTAATTCATTGATTTATTTACAATTTAAATATGTATACTTATTTATACAATAATAGATTACTCATAATATCATACTCATTTTTGACACTCTGAAACGTTTTAGCTATGCTGTTGTGTACAATGCCGGTTTTATCAAATCCATGTTGAATGTATTTTATTATATAGTTGATTTCAGGTGTGTTATATCTATTTTTATAGAACCATTTCGTTTTCTGGCATCTTTTTTATGATTATTTATTTGGGTCGTATTTTATTCGATACAGTCTTTCGCCGAAAAGGATTCCGAAGAAAATGTGTTTTCCTGCTTTTTTCAAGGACAGTTAAGAAGCTTACGGGACACAAACATTATTTTTGATATACGCATGGCTATCTCAATAACAATTTTATACTCAAGCATTTAAAAAATACATATAATATATACGAAACTATTAGTATATCTTTTGTTATTCCTTCGACGAGACGGTTATACAATATTATGTTGTTCTACATTAGGGATTACACGGTGGAATAAGGGGATTATTGAAGTAATCTGTATATGTAAACGTTATAAGCTATGAAAAATATATACCTAGACTTAAATTTGGAAATAATTCATTTAGTTAGTTAGATCAGTTCGTATCGAATGAGAATAAAAATAATTTAAATGATTATTTATAATAATTATAATGCAATGATTGTGTACAATGTTTCTTGTCTTGTCGTATAATTTTAAATCCATTATATTTAAAAATAGCATTAAAAAGCATAGTAATAAAACACGTAACATAGTATGGTCCGAATTAAAAATGATATTAGACGAATCTTCGAAAAAGCATGGCATTTTGCAGCGGAAATATATGTATGAAGAAACTTTTTCTTTTAAGCGTTATTTTCAAATGGATTTATTTTCTAGAGGATAATTCCCGAACGTACATCAATCACTTATAATATTTATTTAATATAAGGGAATATGGCAAATATTTTCCAGACACCGATTTCATTATCAATATAACCCCATTACTTTTAAGCTCTAAACGAAAAAAGTGATTTTAAAGACATTTTTATTTTATCACGAAGACGATTATTTTAATAACGACCATTACCGATTTACGAGTGTGTTTAAACAAATGTTATTTTTGGTACGTTAAGTCACTTAAATCAGTAAATTTGTTCTTTTTTAACCGAGGTTTTAATAATTGTAATATTAATTAACCTTTCAAAATAATAACAAAACACATGTATTACTTAATCATCGAAATTGTAGGTGAAATATTTAAATTGAAAATAATATTCAAATTGAATTATATATTTATCATAAATACATGAATCATACAATTTTTTGATACGTTTAGTAATCATTTTAATTATCGACTAAGTTGAAGCATTATTGATAAAATCAAACCATAACCCTTTTACCGTAACTAAATTTGATTGATATTGCTTTCGGTTTTTTTTTGTAGCAGTGTCTTTAAAAAACTACAATTTAAGAAAAAAGTTCAGAAAAAGCACAAAAAAGTATTGTTTAGTTTCTTGTCGTTCTCGATAAGGTAGATTTTATTTTAAGCCTTCCAAGTATTATTGTATCTATGGTATTCATCAGGACTCTGGACGACCGCATTTTCACGCTGATTCTCAAATCGACTTGATCTGTGCCAATAAGGTGGAAAAATCCCGAGAACAAGACTTAGCAATCTTGCCGTAACAGCAATAAATGCCGTTTTAATTCCTTTTGAAATCCAGACTTCTGGTCTGATATTGATTAGAAAAAATAATTATCAGAAAAAAATAAAAGCCTTCACACAGTTTGCCAGTTTTTAAGTCTGCCTAAAGAATGAGATCAAATGAAATTATTACTGTTTCCGTACTTTGAATATATTTTAGTCGATATTATACTATAACAGTTAATACAAAGTTTCATATTCAATAAATCATACCTTGTTAAAAATATATATAAATGACTTTTATCATAATTCAAACGATGACATCAGTAAATATGTAATGCATTGCTATTTTTCTTTAAATTAAGTTTCGTGATTCGTTTGGGTTGGTGGTATAAGAGATACTTTTTCGAAAGTATCCTATACTAATGAACCTTTTTATTTCTCCAAGAATGTTTCCGTTCAGTAAAAGAGAATTGAATTTTAAACCAAATTATTTGTCTAATGGGAAAACTTTTCAATTTTGTTTTCGTAATGAAGATTTCTTCTTGCTGAGATTCTTTTGGCAAAAAAAAGTATTTGGACAGCTTAAATTTGATGGTTTTTAAAGTGCTCAGTTTCACGCGTATAAAAAATTACGAAGTGCTGCAGTCCATGATTCAAGAGAGAATATCAATTAATGCAAAGGAAAAAAAAACCTTTGCCAAAATAACGTGTTATGCTTGAAATTTCTTGTCGATCTTTTTTTCACATTTTTTCAATGAAAAAAATCAAAATACTAACTACAGCATCATTCATCTCATTGTGTATGTTTTGAATGATCGATTTAACGTTTCTTTTATATAAATAAATTACATATTTTTAATTATATAAACTTGTTCCTAACGTAGGACGTATGAGTCGCCAGTTCCATCGGCCGTTCGACTGATCAACTCATTGGTTAGAGAAGTGGATATTTTTCGTGACAGTATTTGTGAACGGTTTCTTAAGTTTTACTTTTTTATTTCTTGATTTTGTATGTTGATTTTGATGTATTATGTAGTGTTTTTTTTTATTTTTTCTCATTATATTTGTCAAGTGCATGACGAATTGGCGTCAGCTGTAATGACTTATTCAGCACTTTCGTCAACTAACTCAGTTTACTTCCAACAATCGAATGATGTGAATCGAATGTTCGTGATGGAGATGAATCCTTTTTATAATTTCTCTATAATGCTTAGTTAAAGCTTGTATCGTCTGATTTTTGTTTTCTTTAACAATATCACGCAGCTATTACGACACTAAATAACTTGAAACATAAAGAGTAAGAATATATGACAAAAAATATTGAGTCGCAAATGAACGAGAGCTACAATTAATAATTTAAAACCTAATATGACATTTGCGAATTTCACTCGAGGCAATCTAAATAAATTGCCTTTTCTACAATGGGCTGAAATTGTTCGCTACAATGGTATTATTTCACGACATTTATGATGTTTACTTTAGGCAAGATGAACGCCTGTCAAATAATTCAAGTTACGGTGACCTGAAATAAATTTTCGTGCGTACGGGAAACGCGTTATACATTTTCATGTCGCCAGAAGCAATTAACGATGTTATTATTAGCTACCAACTTGGCTTAACTCATTTCAAAGTCCCGACTGCGAATATTTTTAATAGTATATTAACTTAAGAGTTAACCATAGTTAAAACGATAATATTATATCAACCAATATGTCGCGAATAGTGGCTTTTTAACTACTTCCATATAAACTTCAAAAATTAAACCAAAATCATATGCGCCCTGCACAATGTGAATAATAACTCCTAGTGAAGCAACCTGAGTTCAGAAACAGTTTAAATATATAATTTAATTAATTAATAATTTTAATGATGTAATAATAATAATGGGATTTACCAAAGACTAATAATAAGCTAATCAACGTCTATACACTTATATTTCACGAACGTATGAGGTTTGGTTGAAATGGAATACAAAAGTCATCCATGTTTTTGAAAATAAAACCAATTACTACTATCCAACTGAACGGGACGAAAATGAAAGAACACTTTCCTCTCGGCTACGGTTGCAAGTAATTATAGTAAAAAATAGTAAAATTTATTCGATGCTGAAAAATGGAAAATTTATAAGAATTTTGATATTATTAAGATTAAGGTGACACAATAATATTATATATCATTATTATGTGACGTCATCGTGGAAGGCCACAAATGAGCAATGTTTCCTGTACTCGTCGGAGCTACGGGACTCTGGGATGACCTGAGAGGAATCAAAGACGCTGGTGGGAAATAGATCATTTTAGGGAAACCGTGTGGTGTACATATACTTCGAAAAGGGAGCGGTTATGGATATAAACTCGTTAAATAATGTGTTTTAAATACAAAAAAAAATGAGAGTCCATTTTAATTTTAGTGAAATGCATTACATTTTTGGTAAATTGATATTTGTAATATATTACACGGGTAAAATGTAAATAAAGCAGCTATTGGATTACATTCGTTTTATATAACATTTTTTTAATTATATTTTAAGACTTATTTTACATATGAAGCTTGAAGTATTATAGACAGATTTGAGTTTTTACTTTCGATTTTCCAGATGTCTCTTACCATCAAAGACTTTTTACAGAATAGCGTTAGATTTATAAAATTGAATGTGTGGTTAAAAATCGCTTCGTCTGCTGGCAATATTATACCTTTAGAATTTTCTATTAGAAGCTCTCGTTCGATATCTTAGGCTTCTATAATACCACTTATCTCCATGAATATTTTCTCATAACAACATTTACGACCACCGCATCACACCACCTTATTAATAGAAAATTAACAGAAGGTATACATACCTACTTTCTACTATTTGAGAGTTTTGATTATAACGTTTTAAGTGAACAAAGGGTTCGCAATACATATCAATCATAACTCTTATGTGATTTATTACAATTGAATAAAATAAGGTCTATACAATTTTGGCAACAATGAACAAACGATAGAAATTCGTTCGTAGAATAAATTGAATATATAATCATAGTCATTTTAATAGTTCAATTCGTATAATATTAAAACACACTTACAGTATTTTTTTCTGATTGAAATAATTTACGAGGACATAACTAAATTTATCGACAATATGCTGAATTATGATATAAATTTATTGATGCGCAACGAACGTAAAACCTATAAAGTTATTAATTGTCAATAAATATGATCGTGATGAGCAAAACCGGTCCTGATACACAATAAATAATTTTCAATGAGCACAACAAGAAATTCCTTTCCACCAATAATTGACAATTGGTCCCATTGGAGGTAAAGTGAGCCAAGTGGTTTTTACAAATAAAATTAGTTAAATGCGTTGTAATATTCTACACATCTTGAAGTATCATAAAAGTGAAGTAGGCGTGTTATCTCCCTAAAATAAAAATATGAAATCCACCAAAACACCAAGTAAAGACGTTGTAGTATTTAAAAGTCCAAGAAAAAGTTTTACCATTTTACTTGTTGGCTCACTCCACCTCTAATGGGCCCAATTAACACCATCAAAGAAATTTTCACAACGTAAATATTTCAAATAAATTTTATAGTCGAAAACATAAACTCTCAAAATCGTTAAAAATATTCAGTCTATAACAACAATAAACATAGCTTCAATTATTACATTTATGTTGTACTAACCATAAAAACTAAATACAGATATCATGTCGATTACGAAAGACCTCTTAATATGTGGCTAGATCCCTATAAATCTGATAATAGCCCCGGTTGTAATGAGTGGAGTAGTATGGTGTGTGAACTGGTTTGAAACCGAAGTTTACTGATATTGGCAAGGCGCAAGACTTGATGGGTACAATTGAAGGAGACCTACAAAGAGCATGCATTTCTGCAGTATCACAAAGCAACGAGAAACCACTGATAATTAGATTCGGTTGTAAATCTAATAGGAATTACAACCATAATACGTTATACATTGCTTTCGTCAACTTTTGATAGAATACAGCACTGAGAGCAGAATTTGTCAATGTTTTTAAATGAACAAAAGTGGTTGCGTTCAAATATGCAATAGGAAGTATAATGAAGCATACATAAAAGGAGTAATCTTCAAAGTAGTCAAAACGTTTTAAATCTTTGTATATTTTTTACAAAGATTTAATGCTAAAATACAGTTATTTATAGTCCGAAACGGTATGGAGAATTGGTGCTGGAATAAATCTATATTATAATATAATAAATGATTAACGTTTATATATTATTTTGTCCACTGTTTGCTCTCAATGTCTAGCATATTGGGCCTCTAATTTTTTTCACGAGAATTTTTTGTTACTCAATTGCTCACCTTCTCTTTTTTAATAGAGTATCGATAGAAGGGAAGGACTTGCCGTTAGCTTATCGCTCTTGTTACATCTGTTTTTATGATGTGATAAGTGGAAAAGAATTCAAGACATCACGTACATCCATGCCTTCGGACAGAAATCTATAAATTTATTGAAAAATTAATTTATAAAAACTGTCCGTACTGGGATTTTAGCCCGTGACACTCGACCACGCAGATACTATGTTTATAGTCCTCGACTCGAAATTCGGTTTGCAACGAACTGAGAAAGTCAGAATAGTCAACAAAAAAAATCTTTTCGTCATGCACAAAACCTATATAAATTTCATGGCGCCAGAGCTGACCATTAAATAACTTGTAAGACTTTGCAATTAATTCTAATGTATTTTTAATATTTGAGTGAGCACACAACTTTAAAATTAAGTCTGATTATTAAGTTTGTATTTATTGTGGGTTTTCTACTAAATTGAGGATAAAATCGGAAAAGTTTTCAACTGCAACGTTTCATGAAAGATTTTATAGTGGCTGAAGCAAACTAACAGTGTTGCGATTTCTCTCCGCTTTAAAATTGTATATATTGTAATATCAGATGTATGTTGGATCGTACAAGTCACATGTGGGGCTTCTTAATCTACTTCAAACGTACATTTCTAACATATTCTATTATTTGATGATAACCTAGTAGAGAATGGAGACAGAAAATTTTAAATTTGCAAAATTCCTTTGTTCAAATTATATAAATTGAATATTTCAATTGTGTATAACAAAAAGCTTTTATATCGACCCGTAAAAGGCAGAAAATCGTAACCGACTATTTATAAATTTTACAGGAGAAGGTTTTTTTTAAATTTAAGTTCGGGAAAAAAAATCTTTTAGTGCGGTTACTAAATAGTTATACATATATGGTCAATGCTTATCTTAATACAATAAATACATTTGTCTGACTGCATTCAGTTCTTAAGATCAGCGTTTTTCAACCGGGGTACACGAGGAACAAATGACAACAAGTCAAAACACTAAAATGCACAGGCCCTAAAAAATGAGTTAAAGCTCTAAAAATTGACACTGACACCTAAAGCGATATCGAACAATTGTTGGTTTAAAAAGCAATTTTACAAATTGTGTCGCTTACGTTCTTTTGCCGATTATGTGTCGATACCACATTCAATGAATACATTTGTCATAATAATAGTTCAATTTTTCATTTTTAATAGTTTTTAAACGTTTTTTTTGTAATTGATCTAACTAAATAAATACTACAAACCATCGATTTTTTCCTTCCATCATTTCTACTGTGATTTAAATGAAAACGTTGAATTTAAAAAACTTTAAAATGGACAAATAATAATTAAAAACGGCTAACGAAAATTGCAAAACTTCAGTTGTATAATTTTACGACAAGTTTAACACATTTTTGGTAACGAAGATTAAATCATACTATAGTCGCTTTTTTATATTGTGAATATAAACATTTTTATATTTGAAATCGTTTGAATCTGAATATGCGATATATTTATTAATATTATTAATTTCATTGGATGTGGAATAAAAATAAAAAAAAATATTATTATTTGTATTACCTGCCAATTTTTAAAATTAAAGTCGCGTCATTTAATACATATTTAAATTAAATTAAAGTTAGCATTTATACAATTGTTAATGTAAATATTCCAAGAAAGAGCCTAACTTTACCTTCTTGAATCATTTTTAAATATATTACGAAAAGCAATACAAAAATATTAAAATAATCACTTTTAATGTGCTCGCTGTCAATTATTAGTGGAATGGCATTATAAGATCAGTTGATAATTCTCACGATCTGAAAAACCGGTCTAATTTTTTCTTTTAAAAATAGTACAAAAAAAAGTTTAATTTTTAATATTAAATTAATTGTGAGGTTAATCAAATAGTTGGCTAAAACAAAGTCGTAGGTAGTCAATTGTTCAAAATACTCTTTTTCGCCTTGGGGTTTTCGTGTGTTAAATATCATTGGATGAATTATCTTTTTACTGTGTAAACATACTAGTAAAAGTAAATAAATTGATACCTAACATAATTTAAGATTTCGACTGAAGGTGCTTGATGGGATTTCAATATTAAATTTGAATCGTTCAGTCAGTTCAAGTTCATCTGTGCACTTGAACGCCTGAAGATGCCGAAAGGCGAAACCCGGGTCGTTAGTGACAAAATCTGTGAGAATTTACATAGTTTTAACGATTCAAATTTGATACCTAACAGTTGAATAAAGTGTATAGGAAAAAGTGCGTCTAAATCATATATTTTAGTAAAATTACTCTTTGCCAACAAGTTATAACAAATTCCAGTAATCGTATTTATATTTTTTAATTAAAATAATGTAAAAAATAACGGATATTTTTACTTAATATTTGACATATGTTTTTTTTTAAATATAACTGGGTTTTTTTACTTTCTCTAACGAATATGAAAAGGTCCAAATTTGACGCTTTATTTTTAATCATTTCGCAACGATATCAGATCTGTTTTTAAATCCTCTTTCCGGTTGCGTGAGCGATAAAAACTCGAAAGGCAATATATATCCCTTGATGAAACATTTGCCTGAAATGTCTTCTCTTATTCAGTGCTAAATTTTGAATCATCTTTTACCTATTGAGTGTACAGCTTTATCGAATATGATCTTAAAATGTTTCGAAACGGAAAATATTAAGAGCCCAAGTGATATTTTTTTTGAATTTTAAACATATGAATAACACAAACTGAATGTCACAATATTAATATGTTTGTTTCAAACTTGCTTGATTTATCATTTTACATGAGTTGATTTTCTTTCAACAGTATTTAATATATTATAATAACATCTAGGTATATCTGTTCCGAGAAAAAATACTAAAAACAAATTATTCCAAGACTTTTATTTATATTTTCAATTGAATTAATTGCCTTTAGCAGTCTCCTTTTTAAGTCACAATCGTTATATTTCTGTATATAATATATTTGTATTGATTTATTATGAATCTATTTTGTATGATATACCATAAAACATGATTTAAATGATGTGAAAAACACCTGACGCATTATCTCTTCAAAATTATATTTTTTGAAGTCAAATTTACAAACCCATATAATTAAAGAAAATTTAAAACAATATAAAAATAACTTTCATTATTCCACGTGTTGATAATAATCTAAGTTATTTTTATATTTTATATTAAAATGAACTTCCACATAGTTACCGCAGAATCCACCGAAACAAATTTAAAACTGTTAGTGAGAATGAATAAATAAATAAAATAATTATGTATGTATACCAAAAAATCGATTTTAAAGACATGTTGATAAGTTTAATAATTAAAATATATACATATGTTTTGTTGTAGAATTGATTTTTTTTTTATTTTATATTAGGGTTCTTCTAATTAATTAAATAATATCTTTAGATATAAAAATCCTCTCTCCTTATTATACAAGTCAATTTTTTTTAAAAAAAAACACTTGTTGCAATATGCTGACGATCGCGAGATGAAGTCGTATTGACTTGATTGGTCGTTTAATTACTAAATAAGACTTACCTTGCGCAATATTGCATCGACTCATAGCAGCTCCAAGAGCGGAAGGTCCTTTATCCTGAGGTTCCATACCTGCAGAAACACCATGAGAATCCTTGGCTTCCTCAGAACCACCTCCCTTGGCACTTAAATCTCCGTCGTCGTTCACTGTCACCTTGACTTGGTCACCTTCGGTGGTGGTCACCCGCGGTTCCGTATTGTCAGAATCTGGCCACGTGTCAGCGGCAGCGGCGCACGTGTTCACACGCTGCATGGCGCGGTGTTATAGGTGCGGGCGGTCGCCTCGCGCGCTCGTTTGCGATTCAATCGGGGGCGGTCGGCGGGGGTTCCCTCGCTTCTCCTGAACAGGGCTGGCGGGGCGCAGAGCGGACGGATAGGACCACCACGCGTTACATAGCTACGCCAGATAGATTAGCCACAAAATATTTTGGTCATAAATTCTCCTTAAATACTCTCTTATTCCACGAAAAGCAGTCGAATAGTAAAACATAAAAATACCCCTTAACTTTTTCTAAGCAATGATATATGATTTTTTTTTCTTTTAACCACGTCCGCTCCCAATGTGAAGCATGTGGCTTCTTAATGGAGGTATCTTATCTCAACAGAAGCTTTTTTTCTACGAGAACTGTTTGTTACTTAGTCGCTCAACCTCACTTTTAACTCAAAGTGAGTAGTAGGGAAAGAATAGTAAGGCTAGAAACAGGACAAGTGGTTAACTAATCGCTATGGCTAAGCCCAGTTATTAAAAGATCAGAAGGATGGAAGGAGAGGAAAAAAATTGAATTAACATCACAAACACCCAGTCTTCGATCACAACTTTGAATCGCATAACTTTCAAATTCACTGTGATCTGACGGGGAATCGAACCCAGACATGCGTGATCGGTAGAGCAAGCTCTAACCAAATGGGCCGCAGCAGGCGACAGTAATAAAAAATGTTAAATTATTGCCCTAAAAAGCAAGTGAAAGTAAATTTACAATCAAATTTTAAAAAATACTTTAAAATATTTAATTTAATTGTATCGCATATATAAATACACTTTTTGATTGTTTCTTCCAAATAAAGAGGCAGAAAAAAAATAACATTTATTTAAAATATAATTTTCAAACTTAAAAAAAAGTTTTATTTATAATATTACAATTTATTAAATCCAAACGCCTGGTTTCCATCGGGCCAGCGTAGGCGGCCGATGGCGCGCCGCCCTATGCGCGCCCGCTACCAGGCGCACATCCCGAAGAAAAGGTAAATATCATTCACTGTCGGAAAAGCTTCAGCGCGCATGCGTCACGACGCTGGGCGTGGCTTAGCGTCGGCTGCTAGGTGGTTTTCACGCGACCGGATTTTAAATGCAGATTCATATCGTAAATACAGCAACGAACAAAAACTTGTCTATTAATTCAATAACTCTTACAGTTTGCTTGTAATACGGTTTTATACTTTCGATATGAATATTAGTAGAAACTTGGTCGTGTACAAAGTAGGTACTTGAATAGAAGTGCGGGGCGGTCGTCAAGCAGTCTGGCGGGAAAGCTATGTGTATTGTGAGTAAAGCTTTAAGGAAGCTCCTGGTAGCCGGGTCGCTTGTAAGCTTTGGTGCGTGCGATGAGTGACAAGAAATCAGAGAGAAAAATCCCCCAATATGCAACCTTCATGCTGAATGCATTTTAATAAAGGTTTCATATCATAAAAATCATTTTAATCCACTTTCATTTTTATATATTATTTTTTCACTGTACGTAATATATATAAAAATATGAATGGAAAAACAGTGTTTTTACATTCGTATTGTCATTGAAAACTCAGGGTACCTACTATTAACGTTTCAATTTCTTTAAACGTATTTTAATTCTCCCAGATTGAATTTTGATATACTTCATCTTGCTAAATTTTCACAGTGTGGACTTCTAAGTAAAAATATATATGCACATAATTTATTGTATGTGATTCATCAATCTCGTTGTTTTATTTACACAATAAAATAAAATCGAGTTGATACTCACTCCAAAATGTCTAGGGTAGAAAGAATCAAAAAATTGGAATCACACATAAGAATAAAAATATATATTGATCAGTACTATTATAACGCAGAATATCTAAAATTTGACGTACTAAATATAATTGTATTGACTGTTAAATCTAGTTTCTAGCTCAATTTCAAAGTAATGTTGGTTTTTCTTTTACTGTATACGTATCTAATTAAACACACACGAGTTCTTTTCTATATCTTGTTGGTTTCTTATAATTGTGTTTACCCTATTGATCACCTCATTTCTAAGCTTTCAACCCTAGCCGATAACTGAATTTAACTTCGCATATAAAAGGAATACCCAAAGTTTGGTTTCATTTCATGTTTGGTGGTAGATAGATCTCTGTTTTAATGTTTTAATTGTATTTGTAAATTAACATCTTAAGCAAAGCAAACTAAGAACAGTGGATGTCATTTTCAAAATTACGGGAAATGAAATTTAAAGCTCGCCAATTGAAGAATATGTAAAATTCAGCATGTTTTTTTTATTTTCCAGGCTTATTTCACTTTACATAATTAGAAGTTTGATACTTTTTTTTTGACAATCGATATTGGTTGCTTTAAAACCTGCCGTAAAAACTTTAATTTCATTTTAAAGTCGCTTACCGATTCTTATGTATATATATAAATATATTAACCCATGTCGCTCCCAATGTGGAGCATATGTGCTCTTAATGGTGGTATCTCAACAAGAGTTTTTACACGAGAACTGTTTGTTTTTAGGTTTACGATAATGTATTACCAGTTTTATCTGAAAGTCAGTTTAATAAATTTGGTGTGTTGCAATTATTGTCAGCCAAAAATACTTAGTTATTGGATGAAAAAATCCCGTCCTGGTTATTGGAAAGTATAATAATATTGCATAAAAGTACGATTATGGGTCAAAAATGTTACAAAGCTACCGCTAAGTCCATCGAAAATATTAAGAATGGTATCGTTGTTAGTGAGAATGATTGAAACCAGACAGTTTATTCGGAACTCTTACAAGAGCACTAAGCTGTCTCATAAAATATTTTTTTTACCAAATGTGTTTATGTATTTAATGCTTTTATTGGGTTTATTCACGTAAAGTGGGCACCTACATTCCACTTGGTCAGATTCACCCACACAACTTCGCCCACCATCAAGGGTTATTTATATTCCTAATAATAGAAGACAAATGGGGTGGAATAATTTGATCAACGCACCCCCTCTGCCCTCCGCCTGTGACGTTCTCCTAGCACCACAAACAAGGATTAAATTAATTACAATAGAATAAAAAAAGCACTTTATTTATTTTCAAATAAAAACGTATTTGATGTATCTATTTTTATTCAAAAGTTTCAGTCGAGTCCGGAATATTGTTTCGATGGTGAATAAATTATTGATATCATTCTTTGCAATAATAAATATTTAATTATTGTTATTGTGTGTAAGACCATCGTGATTCTGTAACTAAAACTATCTGCTTTTTGGTTCAGGTGTGGGAAGCAAGACACTCACAAATGGAAGGAGATAGATAGATCTTTTCACGGGCTGTTATTCTCAAACGAATTACTTAGAATACGTTTTGTCACATGTTCGTCTTCTTCTTAGAATATAAATAGTAACTGAAAGTTCATAAAAATACCTTTCACCACGTTTTTATACTATCAATTTTTCATCGATTCATTGCCTTTTTATTTCTTGTAAAACGCAAATTAAGCCAACATTTGCCGAAGAGGTTCGTTTGATAAATATGGTGGATAAATATGTTATGTGCCGAAATTAAAGCACTTTTTACAACTATGAAATCAGTGAAATAATATAATTTATTACGTCACTTTGTTATACAATGTATAATAATTAATTTAAATTAAATACACTCTTATAATATTAGGATAGCCAAATACTAGCATTGATTGTAGATTAACGTGTTTTTATTATTACTTTCACATATTTAACCATTGGGTCATATCTATGACCCAGTTTGGAAGCGGCCACTGTCAAAAAATGAAGCTGATAACGATGTTTATTTATTGGAAGACTCTATCTGACATGAGTGTGGGAGGCACGGCACTGTTTGCTTCTAGATTCTGCCAGCTGGCAAATGGTGGATGCTACCCTGCCCGCCTGGCCTCACGAGATAAAGCCTGAGGCTTGTTATATGACCGATAAAAACACACAGGCGAAGAAAAACGTATTATTTTCGACGAAATTGAAAGGCGCTCCTGAAGCATTTTTCAGCAATAACTAAGAGTACTATTATGTCCCCGTCCTCCATGTAAATTGGCGCGAATTCCTTGCAAGGAATTTTATCGCTCAGAGAGAGCTCGAGTCATTTTTTATGGGAAAAATGGGACACGGGTCGTGAGCGACAGCAAGATATGGAAAAGAACCTACGTAGCTACTTATATGCGCTTAGTGTATTATGTTATGCTTCGTACTGAGGTGGGATAGCTTCATACAATTATTAAAGGTAGGCTACAATTCCAACCGAAGAACTTTTTGCGATATTTTATTTTCAAATTGCTTTGATCGATCACTAAGAGTAACGTTTTATTACTTATTTATTAATGATACTGTGGATAGTTAAAAATATATTTATTTTCTAATAATTCATACTTAAAGTATACAATATTTCACTCATTTCAGAATTGTGGGGTTATAATGCAAAACGTACTATTTTCAAAACTCAAAATATTCAGTAGAGTCAAATACTATAACGAATAACCAGTGGCGGATTAAGCACTTTGGAGGCCCTAGGTGCAATAAATTTTGGAGGCCCTGTTTTTCGAATAACATAAAAGTTTTCCAAAACTCTTCGTAGAATAATAATGAATATTGAAAACTGAAATTAAAATAAAAGGATTTATATAATTTATGCTATTTTTGAGGCCCCTAAAATTTGGAGGCCCCAAGCGCGCGCCTCTTGCGCTTATGGGGTAATCCGCCACTGCGAATAACACAAACAAAATAACATTTGCATAAAAATATGATTTCCAGTTTGAAAACGAGTCTTGTAGACATTTTATATTAAAACTAACAGAATCAGTCGATTCCTTTGGCTTGAATTACCCTATCTGAATACCTAGCTCAATATCACTCATTTTGGAAATATGTACATTTTTAAGCTTTGTTTAATCATTCCACAATTTTCACTTTACCTGTTTTCAATGCATTCACTTTTATGGAACACTCTGCCCGCTGCATATGCGATTTTTAGATCTTGATCTTTCCAGTAAAATGAAAACGACTATGTTGGATGAATTTCGTGGTTTTCATTAAAAAGGTAATCTTCTGTGCAAAGTATCTCCAATCTTCATGTATATAACTTATATTCCTTTGTTTGCACGATATTTCTTCAAGTCAACTTGTAAAAATAAAATCGAGTAAAAAGTGTATTTTTTACTCATAAATATATTAATCTTTGTCTAATCATAGTATAGCATTCAAAAATTTAGACTGAAACGGTTTTAAATTACAGGTAATTTGTTGAATCAATGCGTGCTAAAAAATCTTATCAGTTCTTAACTGTAAAGTCTGGGACTAGAAAATTTTAAAAATCGTGTAACATTTTGTTTTAGACCAATGCGACCTGAGTTAGTTCCTAACCCATCAATAGTCTCCTGGATGCCCTCAGTGGATTTATCGAATATTACAGCATCATCGGCATATTCAAGGTCACACAGCTTCAGACCGGGACCAACAGCTACACCTCGATCAGGCGGAATTGACCTGCGAAGTATGAAGTCAAGGATAATAATAAACAGGAACGGTGCAAGAACGCACCCCTGTCTCACTCCGGTAGTGACCCCGAACCATTCGGTATTTGAGTCACCGATTCTCACACAACATGCACTATTCTCATGTAAGGATTTGATAATGGCCACAATCTTTGGCGGAATCCCGTAGGCATCCAGTATCCTCCACAAAGAGGGTCTGTGCGGACTATCAAATGCCTTCTCATAGTCGACGAAACAACAAGCAAGAGCACTGTTAAATTCATTGCTCTGCTGGAGGAGACATCGAAGATTGTGTATTTGGTCCGCACACGACCTTCCAGGGAGGAAGCCCGCTTGATTTTCCCTAAGTATTTTCATAATTGGACCTCTTATTCTCGCCAAGAGAATGTGTGCCATTACCTTCCCAGGAATACTGAGAAGAGTTATGCCTCGGTAATTGTTACAGCTGAGGGGATCACCTTTTTTGTGGAGTGCTAACACCTCACCGTCCACCCAGTCCCTAGGACAACGCTCACCGTCCCACGCCCTGGCCATCAGGTGATAGAGAGGATGTAGGACGGCGTTAAGACCACATTTCAGAAATTCCGAATGTATTCCGTCTCCACCCGGTGCTTTGCCGTTTTTAAGCCTCTTCACTGCCAAGATGATTTCGGCATGTGTGGGCGTACGGTCTGAAATACCGGACACTCGGGGGAGGTCCATAGATGTAGCCTCTTCGGTTACGTCAAAAGGGTCATGGGGGGGGCGGTCGGTTCAGCACCTCGCAGAAATGATCCTTCCAAATCTTTTTAACGCTTTCTGCGTTTGACTCTATTGCTCCATCAGGGCCGCGAATTGGCCCGGGAGTCGGTGGTCGCTTTCCGCAGACCTCGCGCGTGATTTTAAATAACTTCTTGGTATCATTTCTGCGGGCTGCCACCTCAGCTGTCTCAATTTGCCGATCCAAGAATCGGCGCTTGTCAAGTCGCGCAGACTTATTGACAACTTTGTCCTGATTACGATAATCAGCGCGACGTTCTTCAAATTTTTCAGGATTAGCTTCACTGTCCTTCAGTGCTTTTAGCCTGGCCCGCTCTTCAATTCTCCTCCACGTATTTTCGGACATCCATTTTGGTTGCCCCTCCCTCCGGAATCCGAGAACATTTTCGGCCGATGATGCAATAGCACGTTTGATACAGCACCAGTCCGCCTCAATGCGATCGGACCCGGATATAGGTCGCACGGAGACACGATATATTTCCTTCCTTACAGCAATCTCTATTTTAGTCTCGTATTTACGTTTTCTAGCTTCTCGATGTCGATCTTTTTCCGCGCTGGATTTTAAGCTATGCGACTTAGTTTCAGGCGGATTTTGCCGACAAGTAGTTCGTAGTCGCTATAAATGTCGGCACCTCGATATGTGCGAACATCGAGAAGTTCAAATCTATGTTTCGTGCTGTAAAGAAGATGGTCAATCTGCGTCTTCGTGCGACCATCAGGAGAGGTCCATGTGTATTTATGGATGTCTTTATGCGGGAAGATAGTTCCGCCAATGGTGAGCTCATTCATGATAGCGAATTCAATCAGTCTCCCACCATTGTCGTTTGCGGTGCCCAGACCATGCCGTCCCATCACTCAGAGCCCGAGAGCCGGATCAGCCCCTACTCGCGAATTATAATCCCCCATTACTATCACGCGATCCCTACGGGGGATTGCTGCAACTGCCGCGTGAAGGGAGTCGTAGAAGGCGTCCTTTGCTTGCTCGTTGGCGTCCTCAGTGGGGGCATAGCACTGACAGACAGTCACAGAGCTGTCACTAGTCCTGAAGGTGGCACGTATCAATCTCTCAGAGATCGGCTCCCATTTCACAAGGCAACGGGCCACTCTCCCAGACATCAGTATTGCCACCCCCTGGCGATGATATTGACTCTGGCCGGAAAATAATTAATACTAGTAAGACCATAAATAAAATGCGATGCTTGCGTCGGATAATGGGGGTGAGGTGGTTTGATTTTGTGAGGAATTCAGAGATAAGGGAGCGTACAAGACAGCGTCCCGTCACGTCAGTGGTTATGGAGAGACGTTGGAACTGGCTGAGTCACGTGCTGCGGATGCCTCCGGAAAGCCTCAATCCTGCCTGCCTCTTCTTTTGACTGGTGGGATTCCGGCGTCTTGGACGTCCGTCGGGTACTATCCATAGGATGTACTCGGCGGAACTGAGGGATGCTGGCATGTCATGGGAGGAAGCAAAGCTATTGGCGGGAGACAGGGAAACATGGAGGTGCCGCGTGGCGGCCATATGCTCCACATAGGGAGCGAACATGGCCAAAGAAGAACATTTTGTTTAGCGATGAGGCCCATTTCTGGCTTAATGGATATATCAATAAACAAAATTGCCGTATTTGGTTTGAAGATCAACCCGAAGAGGTTCAAGAGCTGCCACTTCATCCACAAAAACAACGGTTTGGTGTGGTTTATGGGCTGGTGGAATAATCGTTCCATATTTTTTAAAAAATGAGGCTGGCCAGAACGTAACCGTGATGATAACGGACTATTTGGTGCTTAAAATTCAAGCCCATAATCTCCACGACACTTGGTTTCAACAAGATGTCGCTACTTGCCACACAGCCCGTGAAAGCATGGCTTTATTAAGAGAAAATTTCGGTGAACAAATAATTTCACGCTACGGTCCAGTGAATTGGCCGTCTAGATCTTGCGGTATAACACCTCTAGACTTTTTTCTTTGGGGCTACGTAAAGTCGAAAGTCTATATAATTAAACCGACTACGATTGAGGAATTGGAGGCCAACATTACTCGCATCATTACCCAAATACCAGTCGAAATGCTCTAACGCGTCATCCAAAATTGGAACTTTCGAATGGACCATGTTAGGTGTAGTTACGATCAACATTTAAAAGATATAATATTTAAAAAAATAAATGTAAAAAATGGGTCTATTTATTATATTAAAGACTGTGCAATATTATTTATTTTATAAACGTTTTTTTGTCTTTTGAAAAAAGTACCTCTTAATGAATCAACCCTTAATATGTAATCTATCGTTAGCAAATTTATATATAAGTGTCAATAAATTAATTCTTGAGAAATGCTGACCGTCAGACCTTTTATATAAACCTTTTCGCGGTTAATAACTGAATGTGTCGGTTCGCCATCTGAACCCTGTAAAGCAGTAAGTGTATTTATATTTAGTTTGACTATAAATTTAATATATATGCGTTTTAAATCACCAACATAAAATGACGAGAGATATTTCATTAGAAGCACTTAAGTCACAAAGTAACACAAGATGAAGGGCGCACAGACATTCAATGAATTCCTCGCGAAATGTCTCAGACCTTTTTATATTTTTTTCTCCCTTATAGACCGTCGTATTATTTTGGCATTTAACGGTCCATTTGATTACGTCACTCAAACTTATGCGGGCATTCAAGCAATGCTAACTTGGGGTTTTTTCAAATGAAAATTTCAGTTTATGATAAAACTAAAACAGCTTTTTTTACGCTAAAAATACTTTTATAAATACACTCGACAGACATTTTACTCTCAACAAAATAAACGTATGTATATATATATAGATATATATTATATAAAAACACCACCGTACCAAAAATGATTATTTAAACAATTATCTGTATATTCATATTTGTAATTATAATAAAATATTTGCATTAGTTGAACCTAGTGAACTCAATATTTAAAAACGTTTTTTCAATTTAAAAATCTCCATTTATTCTCAAGGGGCTCCAATTCATGGAGAATTGCTCCGTATATTCATGGAATTCCTTCAAAATTTTCTGGCGTTTATTCAAAATTTTCAATATTAAATAAATGCATATCATTTCTAATGCAATACCTTTTTAGTGAAAGTTGGACTATGTATCTTGGGAGGACTGAGTTATTTTTTAAACTATGAATATTGCAGAACATGGATTGTAAAGTATAAAAGTTATTTTTTGAGAACGGGAAAGGTAAAACAGGTGACCAAATTCAATTTTAGATATAATATCGACTGTGGAAAGGAAAAAGGTCGTATGCCACACATAACAAATTTTACAGGAGACCCAAAAAACTTTTTCTGGTGATTTTGGGCCAAAGACAAATTATTAAATATACACAAATTTGAAGTGCACAGTGACTGATGAACTGGTATTTTACTGATTTAGCCTAATATTAATTTAATAAATTGTAAAAGAAAAACGTTTTTTTATGTCCTTTTTCCTGGTTGCCGTTTTCACAGACCCATCTTTTTTAAGCTAAATTTAGAGACTAATTTGGCATTTTCAGCTTACATACTTTCGAGAGAACGTGTATCAAGTCGTATAAATTGTGATATCGAAAAAAAGCTGTTTTGGAAAAACTGTGGGTTACGTCCTTTTTCCTTTCCACAGTCGATATGTTTTTGTACAAAATATTATTATTAGAGTCTTATACTAATATGTAAGAATTTCAATACCCATTTATGTTTCAATGTAAAATATCGTTTTATTCAACCATTTTATATAATATTATTGTTTTGTCTTGTTGGTATAGAATCATATTACCACCCCAACGATATTATTTTACTATCTTCCTACTTCCACCGCTCTCCAATGGCAATTTACCCCATGTGTGAATAATACGTACATCCATATCTGTTAAACATTCAAATCACTACAATTTCCTTATTGAATTACAATAATGGTTGATATATTGATAATAAATGTATCATACTGTTTCGTGTAACATCTCAATAACTGACAAGTAAACTGTCAGTTAAACTCATCCATTACGTCATGTCAGACACATTTTACACTTCCATGTACCAGGCGAACAGAATGCCCGAAGGGAAATTTATTTTTAGAGCACGTTACCGTTGCCCGCTTCGTTTCTGTTTCCCGCCTGAACACGGCCGTCATGAGATATTTTCGCGGCCGATTTGAACTGAGGTTCGTTTTCTAACACACAGCGCCTCTAGTGACTTAAATGTTAACTAGAGTGTAAAATTTTATACTGGGTTTATATCTTGTCTACAAAAATCTTTCATAGATGCCAGTAAAAATATATGTGCATCATTTATTTTTTGATAAATAAAATAGTTCTAATATTTAATTAAATTATGAAAAGGCTTACAGCGATATTATTTAATAGGAAAAGATATTAAGTGGCTTATTTACAAACATGCCTGTTGAACATAATTTTACTACACCCTCATAATCAACTACAACATAATATTTTGTTTTTATAGATTTTTTTAAATATTATGGATTCATTTTGATCAAAAAATATTATAATTTTTAATGTATGAAACATTAACAAAAAGGAATTAATTAATATCCCAGAAATCTTTTAATTTTTTTTCTACTTCCATTAAACATGTATTTAAAATTAATTGTTGAAATAATAACTCTCCGATGTAGAATTGTTAGATTTCAAAAAAAAAAATATGGTGATATTATTATATTATTTATCGGTAGTGTTTACCATATTTGAACAATGTAAATAGTGCGTTTTTGGTGATGTGAATAAATTTATCTTAAAAAAAGGCATGCATTTTATACAGTGAACTGTTAGTGGACTATAATAATCAGAAATGTTAAATTAACGGGCATATTTTTTAACTTTTATTTATTTAACTATATTTTATCAAATACAAGAATGCTAATATTTAAGTCACTTGAATTATTTTCTAATTGATTGTTTTCAATGTATACCTTTTCACTCACCCTTAAACCAATAAAAAAAAAATATTTTATGTGTTTATGGAGATGATAGAATTTTTTCTAAAGTCCGAAAAAAAGAGTACAGTCTAAAACGATATCTAATATCTGGAAACTAAACGTTACGTAAGATAATTTTAATTAATCTGTCAATTTTCTTTTCATTATTAATGATATATATATATATATATATTATATTTTATATATAGCAATAAAATTTCAATAACATTATTTATCTCCATAGAAAATATAAACATAAAAAATGTAAATGCTTTTCCTCTACTGTTTGTTCACGTTTCCAAATGGAAGTATAAAGTAGAGCTAGAAATATTATTCAATACTTATTTTTCTTTTGTACGGGAGTGTCTCGGCAGCATTTGCCAAAATCCAAAGACGCGAAAAGTCAATAAATCCAAATTTAATATTTTTGGCTATTTTTCTTTAAATATTCCCGAATGCTTGCGCACGATGGAGATGTTAGGTTAAAAATTAATAACTATGAACAGCAGTCGATGAGAGAGAACCTATACACCGAAAACGTTATCCTGCTATGATAAGTTATAATATAACATCTCATAGAAAGATAACGTTGCATTATAACATGTTATATGGGAAAATGAAAATAATTATCCATGTGAAATCTTCCCGTTACATCCAATTCTGCATCGGATAAATTGGAGACGGTAGTTATTGATAATTGAGGGTATTACTTGCAAACGCGGCTCATTTAAAAATGGTTAAAAAATTAAACATGCATTTCATTTTGAAAAACAATGTACAAGTCTTACATTATTTTGGAATGATATTTTGGATGTTATTAAGCGATGTTTGAGACTGATTTCTAAAAATATTTTCAAACTTTATTTTTATCTACTAAATTACATTCATGGTTCATGTTTGGAACTTTGGAATGAGCTGAGTTTGCAAGTTATACCCTCAATTATCGACTGTGGATTTCTAGCCTGTAGACCTTGGTGGGATAACCCACTATGTCGTGAGTCCATTAAAGGTGAAAAGAGCCAAGTGGTGTTATAGAAAAAAAATAGTTGGATGCGTTGGAATATTCTACACATCTTAAAGTAACGCTAAAGTGAAGTAACCTCAGTTATTAACATTGCAATAGATTTATCCCGCCAACCGCCAAGTAGATACGTGATTGTACTTAATAGTAAAAGGAAAATATTTTGCCGTTATACCATAATAGCTGGCTCACTTCACCTATAATATAAAATTGTGAAGATGTGAAAATAGAAGTTGCCTAATAATATTATTTAATTATGATAAATTTGATTCACTTTGTACATTCTTACACGTTTTGTCATCAACGGACTGGGTGTTGCCTTTCGGCATCTTCAAGCGTTCAAGTGCACGGATGAACTTGAAATGTCGTTTAGTAAATAAGTACATATATCGTCTATAAAAAATAAGTAATGTATTTATCATTAAGTTAAAAATTATCTAAAGCGATATGGATTAGTTTTATGAATGAAAAAATCGCCTGAGCAAATACTCCCACTGTAGGTTTTATAGTGAGTGAATTACACATGATTATCGTTAAAAAGTAATTTAAATGGTGGGTAATTTTTTTTCAATGTACAAAAATAAACAATTAATTTTTAATTATTTATTTTCCACTAACTTATTAGAAGTTACAAGGTAGAAATTATCTTATAATAAAAATATTTAGTTATACAACACTTAAAAAGATCGAGTTCTGACAGTAGCGTTATGCCGAAATATTTAGCTATCAAAAAAATACTTTTATTCTTCCAGGAGTGAATATTTTTATATTTTACACCATTATGTATTCATTTTATTTCGACTGAAAATTATTTACCTATTTTGCTGAATATTCTATTGTTGTATTCTGACGGAAGCCGCCATCAATCATAACATATTAAAAAATAACTAATTATGGCAATTTTTACATCCCACAAACCACACCCAACATCTCCGTATGATAATTTATTGCGTGTGATATATATCAAAGATATAATAATTTAAAAAACCGGTTATTGACGTAAAGTGCACCCAACAAAGAATATGAACTGGTCCTTCCATTGACAGACATCCGTGAAATCGAATCCGCGTCCGGCTTCAAACCAAGGGCGTGCCCACATATCACAATATGTTACGATCCTAAAATACGCTCATATCAATCGTTAATAGTTTATTTCAGGAATTATAAAAAATAATATCGTATTTTATCACATTTAAGAAAGACATAAAACTGTTTTTTTATTTCACTATCGGAACAAATATTTTTTGAGACACGCTTTTTTTCGATGTAGTATGATTTTTTTTAAGAGAACTTGTTGCTATTCAATACTTAGAAGGGTGAGTCAGGAAATAATTAGTAGCTACTTGCTCTAATACTCTCTTAGAATTCCTGAAAATATTTAAAAGATGCCATTGAGAGGCTGCGCACACTGAATACAACTAACGATGGACAACGTTAACCACTCGGCTACATGACCATCAATTGAAAAAATACCGAAACAAACATACTCCACTTGAAGAGCAGTCTTTCTCAGCTAGTTAACTTTCTAACAATCACTCATGATACTCATGATACTCATGAAATATAAAATTAAAATGTATTACTTTGTTTTTCCACCGGTTTCGTTATTGAATGTAACACGTGTTTGCTTTTTTGCTAGGCATTTTCATCAGATTGACAATCGATCTGAAAATCTACCGCCGAATCCATTAAAAATATTGAAGGATGAGTATTTAAAACCGTAGACTTCCATCGGCCAACCTTTAAAAAGATTCTAAAAGCTTTGTAAATTGTCAGATAAACTAGGTATAAGTTAACTGTTAACCTCCTGGAACAACTCGCTCTATCTCAGTATAGTGTCACGACTTAACAGTTTAGTACTCTTTCCATACCATATATGCCGACAGCTCCGTCTAGTCAGTGAATAATTGTCCTGCCTTTCCACTACAAACGTTTACCCTGTCAAATCATTGAACATTACTTTTTTACTTGTTAATAATAGCCAAATGGTGTACCAGATGTCGTTCAATCTAAAATTCAGCTTGATGCCAGTTTATAAATTCGTATCTGTATCAAAAAAAAATGGTAAATACGAAGGGTCAGTACATATAGGGTATCCAATCCCAGAGACTTTTTCTAATCCCGGGATTTCGGGATTGATTAATTTTCAATCCCGGGATGCCGGGATGCCGGGATTCCGGGATTGGGGTTTGCTCACCGAGGAATTTGAAATCCCCAATTCGCTATACTTTTTTCCCGTTTATCTCGAAACCTCTTCTTTTTTTTTTAGCTCACCGAGAAATCTGAAATTCTCGATTTGCCAATTTCGTGTCAATTTTCGAGATTTGCTCAAAATTTCTTAATTCCGAAATCCCGAGATCGCAGCCGTATCAATCCCGGGATTTCAGGATCACAAAACTGAACGGGATCCCGAATCCCGAGATTGGATGCCCTAATTACATAGGTACGCACTATAATTGTGTAAACTGGCAATTTACTTTTGGAAATGCGTTTGGGCTTAAATTTAAATTGATAGTGCGCACTAAAATATGATGACACCAAGTCTGCTACCAATGTGTCCACGGTCGATATAATACTTAGCACGTCCTTCTTATAACATGACAAATATTATCGAGGAAGCTTTAATAATATTTAAACAACCTAATTAAATAAACAAATAACAACATTTCTCGATACGTAATTAATGAATTCATTTTTAATAGTGATAAAATTGAATGTATGACAACGAACAATATCGGATATTGTTTAATTTGAGTTATATGTATACTTATAAAATAATTGAAGGTCGAATAGGCGTATATTAAACAAAATATTTACGATATGGACCCAAGCTTATTAAATTTGAATGCTCTGTTTTTTTTGTTGATAAAGCATTCTTTTAAATTCTTGCTTAAGGCCTACGCAATTTTGAAAATATGTAAAGCAATGTATTAATATGTATCGCATATCTTTATTATTGCACAAGAGTGAGAAACCATTAGTTAATTTTATCATAATAAAACAACTAAACTGTTTTTTTGACAGTTAATTTGTGATGATTATAAAAACGATTTTGGGTAATTTTTCTTTCGTTATATATCGTTTAGTAAAACGTGTTATTTGTTTTTATCTAACCACACCTTTTTTGTATGCATAACGTCATGTCATGTGTATTTGGTCAAATGTTAAAGACCGAAACACGTAAAACTTTTAGACTCATCTCACATTTTCTTTGAGATTAAACAGCCAATTTAAAAATAATTAAGAAGCATTTAGAATAAAAAAAATAAAAAACATTAAATCAAGATATTATCAAAACAATGGTTGTAAGCGAAATATTTCTAGCTTCCATCGAAAAATGAAAGCAGTAGAGAACCAATAAGAAATTTTAATCTATGGCCGTGTGGGAATGTTAATGATCTTAGTTTTTGTTGATCTTTGACTATTTCATACAACGGTTAAACAAATCATATAGAAGTTAACTTTTTTTAATATATGTCTGCTCTTAATGTAGCCCACAAATGACGTCAACTCAACAAAAGTTTTTCTACGAAAACTGCTTGATACTCTGTTGATCAGCTTTTTTTTCTTGCTGATGAAGTATGGAGGGAAAAAATAAGGCTTAGACAGAACAAGTTGTTAGCAAATCGCTCTCGCTACGTCCCATTATTTTAGCATTGGATTGGTAGTAGGTATTTCTTAGGCATCACAAACAGAAATAGATTAATCGATTAAAAAAATGCTATTCGTACTGGGATTTGAACCCGCAAAATCCGTTTCGGAAGCCAACGACGTTGACCACTACACTACGAAACCGATTTAAAAAAAAATGTCACGATTCTCTGTAAAAAAACAACATCGAATAGCGTTCATTATTGTATCCTCTTTTATTCCTACTTTACTTTTATCCCATTTAATCCATTTTGGTAGTGAGTAATAAGATCATATAAAAAAATGTATTTCTTATAAATATTTTTTAATCAATGGAATCACATTTTTTTGAGTAATTAAAATATTTGCATACATTACAAGCTGTACAGTATATAAATGTCGATTCAACTGATTGGTATTTCTCATTCACAAGGATTTCTACTATTATTAAAATGAATAGAATCTGTATTGATCTATTTTAGAAATCATGCGACGCAATAGTTTGTAGTAAATCTGATTTGATTAGACGATGGATTCATATAAAATTGACATGGATAACTTTGTTATTCCACCTGTTGTGTTGTAAAGTATACGTTAAACAACGATCTTTGTGTTTCGATTATATAGAAAATGCCATCTATATTATAGGGCTTGCATTACCGGTTAACCGGTAAATCAACGAAAATTCGGTATCATTAATTACCGTGATAATGTAAAATTAAACTGTAATCACTGAAAAATATTTTATCGCTAGGAAAAGTACAAGTGTATTCTGCTATTTTTATAATGGAGGTATGAATGTGGAACGGGGAGCTTTAATTTTAAATTGTGGCAACATTAAAACAGGCACTGTTATTTTTACTGGTCATACTGATTGTGTGAGTCTTTTTTTTCCATAACGACCACACTTACATAAAAAGGAAAATTGTAAATATCTTTGAAATAAAATGACCTACATCCCACTTCCACTAAGAACGAACTTAGCATAATGAAAATTACTCTCTATGGTTGACTTCTTTGTGCACTGTATGTGTGTATGTATGTATGCGCATGTGCTGTACATGTACGAATATGGTATGGGGGGAAGCATATATAATGCGATTTTCAATATGCATATGGAGTTCCCGTGAACTTCTTATCTCTGTAGCGATCACGTTCTTCCGTCTGCAAAGATGGTAAGGGAATACAATTTTCAAAACATTAGCGATGAAGGCTTCTAGAAGAACCTTGACCATACGCATCTTGTAACTTAAAGCTCCGTAAATTTTATATTCAAAAAATCGTATTATTCAATAAGAAAGATCGCTTTTATCTGCGGGACAAATATATACAAAATTCAGGTTACATCGTAAAAATGAATTAATCAATATAGTTTATTTTATGAGAGCATACTTTAATTAGTAAAATCATTATCATAGACAAAATAGTCATTATTTGTAACGTATTCAATAAAAAACATCATTTTGTATGGTATTTAATCAACTTTAAGTAATAACTATGCTTGACTCATATGTATTTATGTCAGTGAAAACAAAAAGGATATGTATTTATGTTCTAAATTACATTATTCACTTCAGAAATATTTTATATATACATTAATTATTTACGTTTCAATGTAGAACACATTTTTGAGTAAAAAGTAGTCACACCACATAACAGTATATTTACCGGTTAACCGGTAATGGGAAAATTGTTTACCGCTTATCGGTTATTTAAATTTGACGGTTAATTGGAAGCCCTACTAATTTATAATACCATTATATTGTATATGCTAGTAAACGTATTGCATCATTCTCACTAGGAAGAAAAGAAAAAGTGATCTCAATTTGTGAATTGTTTTTGTAAGACACAAAGTGTCCAGTGACATTTCTACTAGTGGGAAGTACCAAGCGGTTGTTAACAAGAGATTCGACCTTGAGAGTAACGAATAACGACCAACGACTCATTACAGCCGCGATACCTTCGCCAGGTCTACAACGTGACCAATAAATACTGCCGACCAATCACATTCATTACCTACCTATTCAATCTTGTTTATTTTTGATGACTTTTACATTTTTGTATGTTATTTTTTTATCTCGATGGTTTGTATTTATATGATTTAAAAATTTGAACGTATATCAACATTGTTAATGATTATGTTATGTGATAAATATATATATGTTTAATACAAGTATTTTAATTACCAAATATACTCTTTAAATAATGGTCTACTGCTTTGATTTATAAACGCATTTTAAATTTATGAAAAACGTATAATTATAAATCATTTGGCTATAAAGATTAGTTTTTATTTATGATTCAGATAATTAAAATATCATGCAGAGTGCATTATAATATATATTTTTTCAGTTTTATGGAAGTTTAATGAGATAAATACGGGTCGAAAAACAGCAAAAAAATATTTTATAGTATTATTAAAACTTCAAAGTATTGACGGCTTGTTAAAATACTTCGGAACAGATTAATCTGAAAATATAGACAAGTGTAACCGAGACTAGCGTGACTCTTGCAGAATACAGGGTCTCACCCAGGATAGAGATCATGGAAAAGATAAGCAGTTTTAAAACTCGTAGCGCAACAACAGAGCTCGCTATTATGAATATCTAGAACATCATTTCACTGGGATTGTTTTCTTCGAACGACTTCTTTATACTAGCACTGCTTTCCTGTAGCGAATCATGACACCTAAAAAGACAAAAAAAATGTATAATGAGGTTTTCGAGAGGCAATCAAGTAAGCTGGGTCTGGTACAACTAGACAGACAGAGGGGTTATGAGTTGATGTGGGTTTTTGATAAAACATTTTATATATCTTTTGTCGGTTGATTGTTTTAGAATATATGAATTATATTCTAAAAAAATGCCGTTTGCTTATTTTGATAATGAATATTTAAGAATTAGTTTTGAACTCATTATGGTAAATTAATTTTTTTTTGTGGTTTCATTGTTTATCACAAATTACAGTTAACTCCCAATAATCTGTGTGTGAATTATCCTTGCCTATGTTTAGTACAAAACTAAAATCATAACACTGAAAACTTTCAGATTTACTATGAAATTGCCTCATAATCGCAAAAAGTCGTTTATGATATAAAAAATAGTGAATCTGCATCAAATATGGAGTAAAGATAGTACTCAAACTGTTTTCAAAACAATTAAGCAATATATAAAATTGAAGAAGTTTACAAAAAAATATTACATCCAGGCAGATTTTCCGATGATGAATAAGAACATCTTAGTGTAATTGTTAAATGTTTCGCTTCAAAACTAAATCAAAAATAAGAAAATTGAAATTGATTAGTAAGATTCGGAAATCAAAGAATCTGAAACTGTTAAATAAATACAACCGATTTATTATGTTTGTTATTTGTAAACCATTCTGTACCTTATAACATTATAGCAACTGTTCAACCACAATCTGTCCAATTATCCGCATTCTCATACAATACAATCTATATTATTTATAACAAACGCTAGGATCGGTGACCGATTCATATACAATGGTATAAGTAGATACATATAATAATATATTTTATATTGTACTATATAAACAAGTTTTTTTTATTAAATTATACACGTCATATTACATTTGGTACATTACACTTTCAATCAGAAAACAAAACAAAACAGAATAAGAATTTTACATGCTGTTTTACTATAAGGTTTAAAAAATAATAGATATAATCTTATAGATTTTATCAGAACGGCAAATTTTGAATTTATTATATTTTACAAGTTAGTAATCGTTTTTTAATTAATAAGTTAGTAATATTATATTTAACATTGTAGACAATTATAGATTTAGTGTCGTATTTAAACGTTTCATAACAATTTTATTGTAAAAATAGTTTGATTACTCGTTAGGTGTAAATTTATAAATATGTAACATATTACAACTTGCGTATCAGCATTTTTAATTGAATTTGTGTTGAAAATAAAAGTCATATAAAAACAAAAACAAAATTTACTGAAATAAAGAAGTGGCTTCTTACTTGCATCTAACAACTTAAAAACAAAATTCCATTTAACATATTGTAAGAGCACAAAAAAAGCTATAAAATATACCCATAGAATAATTTTATATCTCTTTTGTTATTAATAAAGATTAAAAATATCACATCGGAGACTTGATAGCCGAAAATCAATCAATATTAATTATTTTATAATGTTTTTTGATTTCTTTGCACTGTTGGGTACCTAAGCGCATTATAATTTTAATCATTCTTAATATTCTTTAATAAAAGTGTATATATGTTTCAGTACATTAATATATTTAAAATTGTATTCCTAAATAACCTATAACATTTCGACTGATCACGAGCCAATTGTTCAATATATGTATATTTAACAGAATGGTTAAGACTTAAGACAGAATGATATGCTAGCATTAATCATTATCTTGATATCTCCTGTCAAAAATAACGATAATTATTTTTCAGTACTGAACAATTTTAAACACATTACATTAACATGAGGTTTATCAACTCAACCATGACTTTATTAATATTTTCCTGGTTGCCATACAGTTAATGAGCTTGCCAAAGAGTTCACCTTTATGTTTATGATTATGTATGAGATAACTGAAATAACAACCAACCTTTACTTGCGGCAATGACACTTAAGTTCTGCTCTGAAAGTCCTTTGACGATTTCAAGTTATCTATTTAAACATGCAAATCTGAGTCAGAGCACATATTTTAAACAGTCCATGATCTATCTTTTACTCGATTCATTATCATAACGAGTATTTCTAACTATTTGACAAAAAAGCTTTTGCGGTAGTCTATATTACATAATAAATATTCATCAGTTTGACACCTTGTAAGCCCAAGTAATTATATATTTGCTTGTCGACCTATTAAATATGTATATTAAGTTTATTACAGTTTAATACATTATATATTTAAAAATCTTATATGTAATAACCAAACTGAAATTAATATAAAAACATTGCATATGATCATCATTTAATTATTGAAAAATGATGAATATAAATAATATCTTTCGATGGTTTCGGCGGTAACTTTGTGGAAGTTCATTTTAATAGAAAATTTAAATTAATTTTGATTATTCCACGTATTGTGTAACTAACTGTGACACGTGTTTCGCCTCTTTCAGAGGCATCTTCAGACTTACTATCGCAAAGTTTGCTTAAGTCATTACTTAAGCAAACTTTGCGATAGTAAGTCTGAAGATGCCTCTGAAAGAGGCGAAACACGTGTCACAGTTAGTTACACAATACGTGGAATAATCAAAGTTAATTTAAATTTTCTATTATAAATAATATCATTTATTAGTAAAAATATTGTTACTTAGACCAGTGCTTACCAATCTTTTTCGTTCCACGCCCCCTAAATCTAAAAAAATAATCCGCGGCCCTCCTGAATTGTCTTCGAAACTCGTTTTTTTTTAGCTCACCGACGAATTCGAAATCCTTGATTTCCGAATGCAATGCAATAATCTGCGGACTCCCAAATTTTATTTTTCATACTCATCACAAAGAAAAATGAAAGAATGAACATTTTCGCGGACCCCAGGTTGGGAAGCACTGACTTACACTGACAAATGAATACGAAACGCATTATTTTATTATTTTGTAACAGAAGACAGATTATCGATAAACATATTCAATTCTTAATTCTTAAATTTGAATTGTTTGAATTTTGTACTTTTCCATGAGTTTTGTCGTTAACGACCCGGGTTTCGCCTTTCGGCATCTTCAGGCATTCCAAGTGCACGGATGTACTTGAACTGACGCGTAGTAAACAGTTTGTATCGTTTATAGATGAAGATGCTGAAAGGCGAAACCCGGGTCGTTAGCGACAAAACTCATGGAAAAGTACAATATTCAAACAATTAAAATTTGATATTGAAATTCCATCAAGCACCCTCAGTCGAATTTCTTAATTAATCTTAATTCTTAGTTCGCAATCATAATGTCAACATAAGGCTATTTTCTATTTCACATGCACCGGTTTCACTCAAGACGAGCATTTTAAGCTGATAAAAAAGCATAAATTTAAACTGCTTTTTATGAGCAAAACTGGTCCTGATAATATTAAATAAAAGTGCAATTAGTTAAAAAGAGTGTTTTATCTTTAGAATATAATACCGTTTTACCGAGTATTGACGGTAAACACCTTAAAGTTAGGCTGTTTCACTATATTCGTCTGTAAGAAAAAGCAGCTTTGGTATGTATGTATCAACTTAAAAAATTCTTTCCAGGCAAACAATAAAATTTATTTGAGTGCTGCGAGCGATATTTTTTTAGAAACAATTTAAATCATATAATGAATCATACTGTTATTTCAAAAAAAATGTGTACCGCGCGTACAAAAGTAGTAAGGTATAAGACAGACATTAAAAATAAATCACTGAGACAGATATGTAACGCCCCGTGGTACGTGTGTAACACGCTACTTTACAGAGACTTTAAAATACCTACCATCCGCGAGTTCGTTCGTGAGATATCTCAAAAGTTTCACAGCGAAGTAGGAAAACATTTTAACCCAACGATATCTAATCTCCACAACTATGACGAGACACTGCCTGAGAATCGTTTAGACCGAGAGCAGTTCTGCTCGACGACCCTCCATAGATCTTATGTCGTCTAAAATTGGTAATTTTAGAACGAAATTAGCATCACAAAAATGACTCTCTTTGTTTGACTTTTTTGTGTACTGTATGTGTGTATGTATGTATGCGTATGTGTGTGTACATGTACGGATGCAGTATGGGGAAACATATAGAATGTGATTTGCAAAATAATGCATATGTAGTTCCCGTGAACTTCTTATCTCTGTAGTGATCATGCCCTTCTGTCTGCAAACGATGGTAAGGGGATACAATTTACAATTCTTCAAAAACTTTACCGATGAAGGAAACTAGAAGAACCTTGACGCTAGCGCGTCCTGGTACAAAAAGCTCCATAAATTTGATATCCAAAAAAAAAATGTTTTTTTTAGGAACAAACACCGCAGACTTTTCTGATACCAATGATGTAAAGAAGGCCGGTGGAAGCTGCCATTAGTATAATGTATTGTCACGTGATAAATTGACCTAAGTGAGATTTCAATAACCACTTTACCGTATTTTTTTAGCAGTTACAGGAATTTAATCATCGATATACATTGAAGACTAGCATCTATTAATTAAATCGACTGATTGTTATCGATTTGTAGCCTATTGATAGGCCCATTTGTTTATAGCTGTGCTTGTACATTTTACTGAATTAATTATATCTTACAAATCCAAATCAATAATGTTTTACACGATCAGATTTTAAATTGTATCAAATCAATCAACTGAAGAAAATTTCAATGTCGTACCTGCAAATGAATTAGAAATAACTTTGTGACAAGTAAACTTTTAAGGAATACACGATATATTATTTTACATATAAGAAAAAGTGTTCATAAAAGCTGATGAATAAATCAATAGTTACGACGAGAAAATACTTTTGGCTATTCAAAGCACTCAAATGAAGTAGTAATTCAATTCAAATAAAGATAAATCTCGCTTTGTATATTAAACTTTTTTGTTTATCGTAAATTACATTAAACCGTCTCGCTGTTCGGTTAACACGATATTAAACACAAATTTATATCTTTGTTTTTATTTCGATAAGTTTTTTTTTGTAATATTTTGCTTTTCGGTCAAGTTTTTACAATAAATCAGTTTTTTTTATTATTCTTGCATATTTGTTTAGTTATCTTTGATTTACCATTCCAATTATAAAAGAAGCAATCGGATATTTTTATGAGGTTTTAATGCATTTTGCATCCTGTTGTATCATGAATTGAATAATTATGATCATCACCAGTAAAAAAAGATTTCTTCGCTAATCGTTAAAATATTTTGACTGCTGCCACTCTAACTTACACATTTTAATAGATTTTTTTTTATTTGCGATGTAAATGGTATTTTAATTCATCATATTAATTACAATTATCCGGTAAAACAATTTAGAAATTCGCACAATATTTCTGAATTCATATTTTCCAGTTATTTCTGGAAGAATATAGTCTTCACCTTCAATTAAAAAAAAATCATTATAATTAGAGCCGTAAAAGACAGCTTTTAAGCGCAGTTCTTCTGTATGAATAATCATTTCTTTAAATTTACACGACAGTATGTTATTTACTCTTTACTTTACTTTTCGATCATTAAATATACAAACCTCAATCTTGAATCAATCATAATTCCTTGATTTCATTAAAAACGAAGACTCATCACCTTAAATTTATAATTATATAAATATTTTCAATAGAGGAGGTAGCATTGTGGGAATTGTTTTTTTTGTATAATATTCTGTAAATAATCGCTGTGATATCTTCAGACTTACTCTATAATAATGATTTAATTTAAATATGACAGATAGTTCACCTTTATTCAAATACTTTGAGCCTCTTTTGTTCAAGTGTATACAATTTGTATTGTAATTAATACTGTTTTTGTTTGTGTTTACGTCATACTGCATCCAGTATTAAGTAAAAATCCCACTTTTCATTTTGTTACTTGAAACTCTGGACTTAAATTAACGTATAAGTTACAAAAACAAAAATACGTTAGAGTACGTTTGAAGATGCTCTTCAAATAGGCGTAACACGTGTCAAAACTAGTTTTGGACACTACAACACAACCAGTGGAATAACATATGTATTAAAAATATATAAAAATGCCAAGTAATCGCAATTGCTTTCAACTTACTCGCGTATGGTTTATAAAACCTTATTAAAATCTTTATCAATGTAATAATTTGCTTGATTTATATACTTACGCAATAGATAAATTGATTATAAAATATAAACAATTTTTTATAATTAATTGATACAAAGTGAACCAGTTTTATTTATCCTATACTAAAGAATTTATTCTCACGAAGGTGTTCAAGTATAATATGCTCCCATATTACATAAACAAAATAAGTGTCAATATTTACAAACATGTCATAAAAACCGTTAAAGAATTAGTTTGAACGTTTCGTCTAAATCTACTCAATAAATGATATCATTATCCTAATATTCAATCGTCTGAAATCAAACTATATATATTAAAGATCTAAATAAAGAAAAAGAGATTTCGTCATTTAAATGTAATGACTCAAATAGGAAATATGCGATTATTTTTTGTGTACTCAGTACTGCTTAGTAAAACGTTTATTTTCAACAACTACTTCAAAAAGTTCAACGCAACTTCCACGTGAATTACTACAACACAAATAATTGATTTATATGGTAGAATAAGATAAAAAAAAAATAACAAAATATTTTGTTCTACGTTTTTTTTAAATTAGTTAATAGCTATTTTGGCGTATGCTTTCATCAGAAATATGTTTAAACATACATTTACTCAGCTATAATATACTGGCTTAGAAGAGATGCAAATAATGTTTGTTTCCGCCTGTGTGGCCGAGTGGTCAACGTTGTTGGCTTCGGTTACGGAGAGCACGGGTTTAAATCCCGGTTCGGACAGTCTTATAAATTGATTTTTCAATCGATTTATGAATATCTGTTCGAAGGCATGGATGTACGTGATTTCTTGAATTCCTTCCTCCCACCCATACTATCCTCTGAACGGGGCGTATCGAGAGCGATTAGCTTACCACTAGTCCTTTTCTAGCTCTATCCTTCTATCCCTACTCTCTTTGGAAAAAGAGAGGTTGAGCAACTGAGTAATAAGCAGTTCTCGTAGAAACACTTCTGTTGAGATAAACTCCATAAGGAGTCCATATGCTCTACATTGGGAGCGGAAAAGGTTTTAAAAAAAATGTTTGTTTATCAATGGTCAAAATATGGTGGTTTCAATTGAACACTTTTTCATTCATTTTCAGTTAATCTAGTTTAAAATCTTCCAACAATTCCACTCCTGCTTGCTTTTTACCAGTCAATCTTTGATTTTTCTTGTCTACAAAACGTCATTCATTTTAATACGATCTCTTTAGACTTTGATTTCAATATTTAAAAAAGTATTGAAAACTGTAGCATAACAAACGAAGACGCACGATGAATAAAAGGTTTAAAGGTTTTCGATTTTTCAATATTTGCGTCGTTGACACCAAAAAAAGAAATAATGCGATCTTTACTCGAGGAAATGCAGCATTCATTATTTTATTTTTTCTTATTAAGAATTGCTTTTATTCTAATGTTTTCTTTATCTATAAATAAAGGTTTATAATCATTAATTTAATGACTCAAGGAATAATCTTTGTTGAATACATTTTCTTACTATAAATTAAAATATTCGGAATAATATCAAATAATTTAGTAAATTATATTTTCAATTCCAACAGATAATAATTACATACATGCAAATGTTGCGTTATATGAATTAAGCCACTCGGAGTATGTGAATAAACTTTTAATCAGTGATATGAATCTAAATCGATCGCTCATTCCTTCACACACTAGTTTTGTCACTTAGGTACATTTACTAACTAAGTAAAGTGATAAAGTGAAAATTAGTTTTATCTACAGAACCACTTTCAAATGACAGGCGACCCTTTTCACAGTTACATAAGTCGTAATATTATAGGATTGCTAGATTATATGTAGCTTTAATAACCTGTGATATAAACATCGCTTTATAAATGTATTTATTTATATAAAAATAGTCAGCATTTAAAAGAAGTGTATAAAATTCTTCAGGCATATCAATAAATAATGATGTAAGATTTGTATTCAATATTGACAGTATGATGAAACCACCATTTTACCCCCTTTGAAGAGACAGACGAAAAAAATGTAAGTATAAGGAAAACGTGAAGGGAACATAGTATTTGAAAACTACTCAAATTGGTTTGATTGACGGGCTGATTTTGATATTGTGATCTCAAAATCTCGGGATTGTGATATTACTAATCTCGGAATTTTGGGATTGAGGATAGATAAGAAGTGAAAAATTCTCGAATAGTTTTTGAAATCAGTCAACCAGGCAAATTGTTTTAGAACGGGCCAGCAAGCTAAAAAAAGAAGGTGTTTCATCTAATTTTGTAGATTATTTTTAAATCTCTTAATTTCTGACTTTTTCCCCATTGATCGATCCCGGGATTATAAAAACCCTAAATAATTGGGAATTCCAATTTTCTCTACGATTTCATTTCCCAGGGTCTGAACATTTTTAAATCCCGAACTCCTTGGATCACAAAAGGGGTTCGGAATTGGATGCCCTAGTAGAATCGCCAATACGGCAATGAATCGTATCTAGTTTTAGGTGATTTTGTGTTACTTTTAATAAAGGAAATTAAATATTATAATACTGTTAGTTGCAAAGAAATCAGTTGATATGAAAATGTTCAATAATTTGTCTGCAAGAAATACGCATTGTTAATGTTTGATTGCTCGGAAATTGCCCAGGCCATGCAGGTTTCAGAGTTTTTTTTAAATAAATTACCCAGCTGTTATAAAACGGTCCATCAAATACATCAATTCCGAATCATCACATAAACTGGCCACACACCGCCTAAACTATGAACTAAACACTCGCAACCAATATTGCGTATTCAATTATACAACAAATGGTACGGCCATAGAAAGAAATGACTTAAGTTTTATAATATTATCTGCTAATATGATGAAGATATTATAGCATATATTAAATATTTTTGTCTTTTAAAATAATAAACCGTGTTAGCTGACAACAAATATATTAAAATGATTAAATGATAATATAGTGAGTTCGGGTAAGCGCCGCTGGGAAATGAACTGCAACTTATTGCACAATTAAATATGTAATGTATAATATGATAAGCTACCACAGTGGCACAGTTAGTGCATTTTTACGCATTGGATTAAGTTTTAGAGTGCGTGGGGATGCTGGCATCTGACACCGTCGCCTGGTTATCTCGTTCATATGAGTGTACATATTATTTTACAGGCAAACTATTACCAAACCAGGCTACATTTCAAATGAATATATTTTTACTTGAATCTATTGTTTTGAAAATTGTAATAAATATTGGTCTGATTATATATTCTGTTATTTGTACTGTTTTTACCGCATTGAATTTTAATGCGTATATCAGTTGCACTTTTGTTTTCAGTTAATGAAAGTTAGTGCTGCATCATTTTTGCTGACTCAACTGTACTCGCATTCGTCAAGGGCTAATTCCATCCAATATTATTTATGTCGCCCGCTGTAGTCGTAGTGGTTAGAGCTTACTCTATCGATCAGGCGGGTGTGGGTTCGATTCCTGGTAAGGTAAATGTCAAATTGAGATTTTTTCACTATAAATTTTGCGATCTAAGACGTGGGTGTTTCTAATGTCAATTATTCTTGAGTCAATCTTAAACGATGTTTCTACTTTTAAAAGATTTGGAGGCATTGGTGTTAGTTGTCGTTCCAAATATTTTTTTTTAATTAAAAAAATCTTTGGTCTTAACATAAAACTACTCCTAATGATGGTGCTTGTCACTATCGAGACTATTCATCGACTTTCCAGTATATCTGTTATGTTATGCGTAAATATAGTAGAAACCTTGATTAGTACGTCCGCAATCATATCATGCATCACGGACTAGATAATGAAAAAAATATGAATCCATTAGTCACTTACAAATAATTGTTACATCACATTATTAATATAATGTTTTGAAGAAATTCTACAGCTAATCGGCTTCAGAAAAGGTATTATTCTGTCCATAGATTTATCAAACTCTAATTCTATCTTGTGATTAATTATTATGATTGTATTTTTTACAAATACCCACCATTTTTTTTACAAGGTGTATGCATTCTTATTTTTTAATACTTAAATATATGCATTTTGTGATTTAGTTTAAATTGACAATATTAAGTTGATTATCTTTACGCAATGTGCGTATGAGTAATATGTGCGATATTGATACACTGCATATGGAAATATTTATAATCTGACATAACAACTTGGTTGTAATTTACGAAGGGATATGAAAGAGTATTTAAACTCTCAACAATTAATTCGAATTCATTAAATTGAGTCTTGAGCTCTTAGCAGTCACAACTATTAGAGCAATTTACAATTTATATATTTGCCAAGGAAATAAAATTTTCAAAAATAACCATAATGGATTTCAAGGTATGTTATACATTTTTTTATATTAATTATAAAAAAAGAATCTATGCATACAAAGTGCATACGATTAAAATTTTATATTTAAATACCATCAATCTACACAACCTACAGTTGAAATGTGAATTTTTTTTTTACGTTTTATCAAATCGGATAGGTTTAAGTATCTTTTTTCACAATATTATCAATTAATATAAAATACTTTATTTTATATTTATACATACAAAGTTTTCAAAGAACAAAAAATAACTTTAATTAGCAGGATTTGGTAAATTATACTGTATCAACATAATGTTAACACAAAAAAAACTGACCCATAATGCACTTCTGTTTCTTCATAGTATGTAACTAATAATTTAGTATTAAACAACGTTTGTCGGACTATTCTTCGTTTCTATATTTATGTGTTTTTGTATTAAGATAAATTTACATTTAGAGAATTAAGCATTTTCCACTTAAGAAATACGCATTATTTGACTATGGTTGTGAGTTTATAAAAAAAAAACAAACACGTTAATTTTCATCTAACACGTCGTGATAAAAAATTAAATTATCTTTTTCGGTGCATTGAAATTGTCAGGAAAACTAAACAAAGAAAATAGATAGGCTGAGTCGTAACTCAGAATACTCAGTAAAGTTTGGAAAATTCAATAAATAAAAAATATGTGTTGTTCAAATTTCAACAATCTCAAAATAATTTCGAAAAAAATGAATATTGTTTACTATTGACAACTTTAATGCTTCGTTTAATTTAATTCTACCAACACAATTCAGTTTTAAAATTAAGGATTATGTAATTGATTGACAGGTAGCATCTCGTATTGTTTTAAAATTCAATGCAGGTGAGTTGATAAACCAGTCGCCTTATTATTTGTGTATTAAAATTCTTATCACGAAGCGTTGTTTGGTAAGGTCAAATCGACATTATCAATTCTTAGTTAAGTATCGAGAAAATAAAACGCAATGTATTTAATTGATCGCTTTTCACCACAAATTGTTGGCCTCATTTCGAAGACATTCACCAATTAATTATTCATTATTGATGCACCGATAATCTATTTCTGGCACTTTGTTAGACAATTATTTATTAGAATTAATTTACATAGCTAGTCATTATAGAAGAATGTCGTCTGCAATCCGTCCGAAAAGAACAAATCTTGATTTGGCAATATTGGAGAAAATACCTTCACACCCATACGATATGAATGTACAATATGTAAATTAATAATCAGAACTCTAAATTAGGATTTGAGTAACGATCAATAGTTATGTTGAAGTATTTAAATATACATATATATAACAATCTGCACTTGAACCGTATTTGTAATACAAAAATAACCCTTGTATGTGTATATTTACATCCTGTGTTTTAAGTATATAAATCTCTTTCCAATCGGGGCATAAAATAATAAAGCTACAGCAACTTCCCGTCATTACATTTAAATTTTCTGAAAAGCTAATCTTGAAAATAGGGTATGCATCAATTAAATCTTTCTACGTTTGTAAGCGTAAGTTTATTGAGTGGTCCATAGCTGAATGGTAAACGTTCTTCTATTTTAGTCTTATCACGTGCGTGGCCAAGAGTAGAAATACTTTATATCTTACCAATGGAGAATTAATTTACAGAGCCACTATATTATAACGACTTCTTTCCTAATGTATTATTTTCTGATATTTTCTCTGACACGAGATATTGAGTAGGTTTTTGTTTAAATGCAGTCTTTTGTGAATTCTCTAAATCAATTTTATTCGGTTGATATTTCGAGTATTATTTTTTTTTTTATAAAATCATATGTATATTTTTTGCCGCACTAAATCCATAGCTATTTGTTTTTTTATTATAATATCAATCCATTTTTAAATTAAAACTTTGTTAACATCAATATAATCTTTACGTTTTACTTTATTTTCAGATTGTATTATTCTTCGCCTTCGTAGCCGTGGCCAAAGCTGCCGTGATTGCTCCCGTAGCTACAATAGTGAAATCCGTAGACGCTGATTATGACGCAAATCCCCAATACAGTTTCGCCTACGATGTGCACGACTCTCACACCGGAGACTCAAAAAGCCAACATGAAACTCGTTCCGGAGATGTTGTACATGGACAATATTCTCTTGTCGAGCCAGACGGTTCGAGAAGAACTGTTGACTACGCAGCAGATCCCGTCAATGGTTTTAACGCTGTAGTGAGGAAAGATCCTGTTACAGTCGCCGTAGCTCATGCCCCGGCTGTTGTCGCACACGCCCCGACCGTGGTAGCGCATGCCCCAGCTTACATCTCGCATGCCCCAACCTATCTGGCGCATGCCCCAACATACCTAACACATGCCCCAGCCTATGTAGCCCACTCTCCGGCTCTAGCCTACGCACATGGTCCTATTCTTTCGCATCCCACTTACATTCATTAATAATTTAATCAGCTTTCTTCCTAAGGACATCTTCTTCATGCGACCATGCCATAATTAATTTATTTAAGCCATTTTTATTTTGTACTCATAATTTTAGTTTAATTATATGATATATTCATATGCAAATATAAAATGGAACTGATTATGTTTATGTCACCATATTAAATATTTTCAACGCAAAAAAACCTTTTTTTAATTACATGAACCTTGCTACTCTTTCAAAATAATCAAAATAGAAATATCTGGCGTATTCGCTTATTTAGAAAATTCTAGAACTATTATAATATATATATAAAACATTTTTAATTAACTCTTACGATTAATAAAAAAACACAAAATCAATATAATGTTGCTTTGCGGTATTATTAATGATACACCTTTTTAGATTATCAGAAATTAATAAAAGCATAACATTTCTTTCAGTTCTTAGTTTATTTAGATGAATCTTTTGGTTAAATTTATATTCACTATAAGCTCAAAATACCACTTATTCATTTAATATAAAATCGGTAAAGCTTATTAAAAAATAATATTATAGTTGAAAAAGCTTAATGGAATACAGACAAAGCATCATTTTATGCGTGGTTAAAAATTGTTTAAAAAAATACATTACGTATTAGTTTATCAATTACCTATTTAAACTCGCAAGAAATGGTCGTTAAAAAATAAATTATTTATTTAACGTGTAACAATCGTAAGCTGTGCCCATTAATTAAACCGATATGTCCAAACCATGTCGTCCGATAAGGAATCTCAGGCGGCATTTATAAAAAAGTGAATGATTTTGTCGTTTATTTCCCAAACCAAAACAAGTGTCAAATAATCAAACGTATGCTTTCAAATTCGAGACGTTTTAAATCTTACACTGATTCTTATACGAGAAACAATATTACGTATAAAATCCTCAGGATGGAATTGACTTTAGTGATTTTTTTAATACGTCTACTGAAAGCTTTTTGTTCAATCGTTAAAAAAATGGAACGTTAATTGTGAGTAGTGGCACTTTGTCCGACTCTTCTCAAAAATGTTCCAAATATTTTTCATGATTTATTGACTTGGCATATACTTGGTAGAACTCCATTATAATAGCGTAAAAATAGTAACGTATTTAGTTCTACAGTTTTGAACTAAATACGTTGCTATTTTTACCCTATTATTTTTCATGAACTTAATGGTGGTGAATTATCCTAATAAAAACTACCAAGGGGATCTAGTAGCGTTACTTAATTGTTATTTTTATTCTTGTATACACACATGTTTGATGTATGTATAACTAATTCTCTTTTTTAGCGGTTTATTTTTACACGATTTCAAAATTCTACGGTCCAATATAATCGAACGAATCTTTAATTTCTCTATGGTTTTTTTTGCACGACTTTTTTGCATTGAACATATCTCCCGTGCTTTATATTTATACATATAAATATTATTTGCTTTTAAAATAAACGCGCCAATAATTAAATAATTCAAAAAAAAATACATACATAATAATACCAACAGCATGGAAGAAACATCAAATTATATTATACAATACAATCTTAAATATGTATTGTACAAATGTTTTTTTCGGTAAATCATCCATTTATATTACAATATTACTGAATTAGTTCACAATAACGTCATGTATAAACTTTACTTGATGACAAGAAGTCCAGGTCTTTAGTGATACATCATATATAATATAATCTTATCGATTAAATACATAATTATGTTATATGTATATTTCTGAATACGATTGAAAATAACTTTAAAAAATAAATTTATGGTTCCGGAAATAGTTAATATGAGGATAAAAATAAAATTCCAAACTATAAATAAAAATACGTCGTCTTTTTTCTCGAGACACTTTAAATAATTTTGAAATCATTCAACAAATCCGTTTTAAAAATAACTTATTAAGGCTCTCTTTCAAGCCAAGCTACATAACCTCCACTTTTTTATTACAAAATGACTCATGAAACTAATGTGTGCTTTACCTATACATTCGAACATTATAACAAATACCATTTCGATTAAATTGATTGAATTGACACAATATTTATGATAATGGCGTGAGGCCAAAATACCTATCAACCAACTCCTATTAACTTTTTTGAATAGATATGTTGTATGATATTTTAATCGTTTAGTTGTTAAAAATAAAACATACTTCCTCTTTGTGTACTTTTTTTAAACATATTTTTTTCCAGTATAGAAAAAAAGTGAATGGTGTTATTAGGATCATAGTAGGAAGAAATAAAATTTGGTAGACATCTATTTGTTAGGATACAAATATAAAAATTTAAATCGAAATTTAAAGTAGATGTATCAAATTGTATAACATTAATCAATGTTTATCTTACAATCCTACCAAAAAGAGGTCACTGTTCACCTTTAAGACACTTCATTGAGATAAACAATTCATAATAAAAAGAATCACCATAGATGAATCCGAAAATAATTGAATACAGCGACATTCAAATAATGGGTTCAAAATCTTTCAATAATGTATGTCTACATACTTTGTAGCAATCAATATTATTTAAGAATAATATTTGGCCATTGAAAAGCTTTATTTAACACATTTCCTGCTGTTGTCTAGTTAGCAAGAGCTTCGTCCTACCGACCATGGGGGTCTAAATTCGATTCCCGGTAAGGTGAATGTCAAATTTAGATTTTTTTTCAATTTAAAATTTGAGATCTTAGATATGCGTGTTTGTGGTGTCAATTATCTTCGAGTTCATCTCAAGTAGCATAAAAAAAATCTCATCGAGTTTATTCCATGTGATCTTTCTTTCAACTTCAAAAATAATTGGCGCATTGGCATTAGCTGTACTGCCGAATATTTGTATTTAAAAAGAAATGTAAAAAAAAAATACAGGCGCACATATTTGTTTCATGAAAATGTGTGCGAATGTTGAATGTTGAATGTTCGGAAGTAAAGGGATGTTAAATAAACACACAAAAATTTTATTTATCAAAATTAAAAAATCTAAAAAGAACGATTTTTCAAAAATGTGTGAAATAGCGAATTGTGCGAAAGTAAATCCCGCCTGTATATCACAAACACGAATCTCAAATTGAAAAATAAAAAAAAATGTTATTTTTGCGATATTAGGATATTGGAAATAAACTCTGAAACTAGTAATCACGAAACGGGATTTTTACCACTACGCTTCCAAAGCCGTTCAAACGTATCGCGTATATTGTAATGAAATAGATTATGAGAGGTTATTATTGTGATATCAATGACATGCGACAAACCGCTTTTCAAAATCAAGCGTTCATTAAGGGACATATTATATTTGTGTGATTTGAGATGGCGGTTATTGAAACAGGGCGAAAACCACGCAATGTTACGTCAGTGGTCTGATTGTGTGCACGCGTTGTCACAATGATTCGCAATTTGCGAAATGCTTGGCCGTGAAACTGGTTTCTGTTCCCCGTGTACACTGGTTCACTACCGGCGCCCACCACATTATTATATTAACAACTTGCCATGCCTACTTTACCAACACTTTATTGTAATCGGTATCAATATATATTTGCCCAACAGTCTACAATTACAGAATTATTATCGTATAATGGACCAATATATTTTACTTAGATGCACATATTATCGATATTAGATGTACAAAAATAATACAATACACATATTTTACTGTTGATTATTGCATATCGACTGTGGAAAGGAAAAAGGATGTAACACTCAGTTTTTCCAAAACAGTTTTTTTTTCGATAATCATAATGTATACAACTCGACACAAGTTCTATCGAAAGGATAGAAACTGAAAATGCCGAATTAGTATCTAAATTTAGCCATTAAGTTTGAAAAAAGAAAGGCTTGTGAAAGTTTCAACCAGAAAAAAAACCTAAAAAATGGTTTTTCTTGAAAAAAATATTAAATTAATATTACGCTTAGTCAATAAAAAACCAGTTTATCAGTCACCTTGCACTTCAGGGTTGTGTATATTTCGTAATTTGCTTTCAGGCTAAAATCATCAAAAGACGTTTTTTGTCTCTCCTGTAAAATTTGATATGTGTGGGTTACGTCCTTTTTCCTTTCCACAGTCGATATTATTTTCGTAGTGTAAAGAACATGGTTTTATTAACTATTTTTAAAGTTTGACGAAACAAGTTTTGCAACTTCTTTCAGAAAAAATAGGATATGTGACGCATGAAATATGCTTTACTCGATAGGGTAGACATGGCTTAAACATCTAAAACACCCACGCTAAAAAGAGTGCATATCTATACAACGGCTAAAAATCTTACTCATTTAGTAATCATGTTCCTATCCCATAAATTGGCATTTTATTTTTTACTAACTACAATTGCATTATTAAAAATCAAATATAGTTTTAGTTATCTTTTTAACATATCTCGTGGTTCATTAGCCAGCCATTCGTAATAGTAAGCTATGATTTTTTAAATAAAAAATAATTTCATCTATTATACAATGGGTGAGTCTGACTGCAGGAATTATAATTTTAAATTGTTTCGATAGTTTTCTTTTTAAAAACACTGTACTCTTAAAAAGCACCTCGACATTGGAGGCACAAAACAGTTAGAAAAATGCAACACTTAGAAAACACAATTAAACTATTTAATGCTATTATGATGAACCATCTGTTTTTTATTGTGAAAATTGTATTAAAAAACGGCCGAAAATCAGTGGCCACCAAAACTCCAACTTGCTCTGTTTGAATGAAGATTATAATGGTTGACCACGCGTAGACGATACATCTATTGAAACAATATTATTAGTAAATAAATGTTTTATCATTGGGTATAAGAATAAAAAGGTGAAATCGATTCCTTTTTTGAAAAGGCCAAAACTAAAGTTTGTACTTTTAATAGTTATCTATATATTTATGGGTTAATTGAATGATATTTTCATAACGGTAAGATTTCTTTCTTCTCACCTTTCTTTTCTTTTGTTTTTTCTATTTTGAATAGTGTAAAATCACACCCTACGTAGTGCTGGTATTCTAGGAAATCTTCATGTATTTGTATATAATTTCATATATTCGAAGAACGTAAAATCTTAAGAACGTAAAATCGTAAAATCTTTCGTGCTCAACACACCAGAGACGAGTTATCTTGTCTTTAACTAATAAGCCTTTTAGGTGCCGTATATAATTAATAGTAATTACCTAACCTATAATTTGCAGCTATTCATTTAATTAGTTATTTACGAGATAACTCGTCTCTGGCGTGTTGAGCACGAAAAAATTTACGAGATATCTCGTCTGTGGCAGCCATCGAGTTAAATTATAGCCGTCGTGCTAGGTAATTACTATTAGATATCTACGACAGCTAAAAGGCTAACACAAATTTAAAAAGCTTTCAAAAAAGGCTTGTAATTCCTTGTAATCAAAATAAAATTATGAAATTTTCAAAATGTTTATATGAAAATATTTGTTTAAAAATTAACAACACGATAAAAACATTTATCATTTTCGCTACTGAATTCGTAAGTACTTAGATAAATTGTACACATAATTGAAATTTCTAATCATTTCGTAAATTTAATAAAATAAGTTTACTTCGAAAATATGACACATACTGGATATTTGAAGACACAAAAGAACCATCGCTGTGTGCAGAATTCAAGAATAAGGAAGAACAAAGAAACTTTGAGCTGTAAATGTAAACCAATTAATGTGCCTATTCAAAAATGATATCTTTAATCCACTAACAAGTGAGACATTTACAAATAGTATTTTACGTATAACATAACACAATATAATAAATATAAATTTAAACTTAAGTTTATATTTTGAATAGTAAGAGAAAATCACTTCCATTATAAAAACAATTATTTTTATATTCATAAAATTAACTATTGCTATTTATTGTAATACTCAAATATGATTCAAAATTGAATTTTACAAAAGCAAATTGCTAAATAAAAAAATCCATATATATATAAAATAAAATAAAATGATGAATCGTATGCAATTTTGAAATTCATAAACTCAAATGATTCATTAATAATATATTCTGAGAAATTGGTTTTTTTTTATGAAATCGGTACTCGCTAGAGACAAGATTTTAAAATAAAAAATAACGGAAACAAAAAACGATCTCGTTTTCAAGCGACACCAAATATTTGACAAGAAGGAGTTTGGCAAACTATAAAAGCCATCGAAAATACTAAACTATTATCATTCGCAGTTCAGCTTAACGTACAAAAACTTCTCAAAAATGGCATTCAAGGTGGATATAATAAAACTATTACTTTAATTATTTCAAATTATTTTACCTAAACGTATAAAATTTTCTCAACAAAAAAAACAGTTATTGTGAAAATTCAAGTGCAAGTGGCTCTAGTTTTACTTATATCAAAGATAAATAATTTAAATAATTTTCAAACCAATATTTTTTTGAAACTAGATGTATATCTTTAAATTATTATTATTTTTTTGCTTTACCATTTTTCATTATACGTATATAATATATTTATATATACTAAAACTTTAACCCCTTGTTTTGATTAAATAATTATTTTATTCTAATATTATTTTTAATATCAATATATGAAATAAAACGTCTTGAAGGTCTCGCCAATTTTTGTCTTTAATAGAAATAAAAGAACATACTTACTGTGATAATTAAATGTAACACTCTTTTTGAAATTTTCAGTTCTTCCTGATGGCAGCCCTCGTGGCTATGGCTCGCGCCGGAGCTTTGGGAGTCCTCCCCGTAGGAGTTTCCTCTCCTGCCCAATACAGCTACTCTTATGGAGTGGAGGATCCCTTCACCGGAGATAGCAAGAGCCAACACGAAACCCGCGTCGGTGATGTCGTCCAAGGACAATACTCTTTGACCGAATCCGATGGCACTCGTCGTACCGTCGATTACGCCGCTGATGCCGTCAACGGATTCAACGCCGTCGTCCGCAAAGACCCTCTCATCCACGCCGCCCCATTAGCCGTCGCCGCTCAAGTTGCCCCAGTTGTCAGCATTGCACGCACCGTTGCCGCTCCCCTCGCATACTCTGCACAAGTCGCCCCAGTTGCCTATGCCGCCCAAGCCGCTCCTTTGGGATACGCTTCTCCTCTCGCATACGCCGCTCCAGTTGCCAGATACACCTCTCCTCTTGCCTACACCGCCCAGGCCTCTCCTCTCGCATACGCTGCTCCAGTTGCCAGATACACCTCTCCTCTTGCCTACACCGCCCAGGCTTCTCCTCTCGCCTACGCCGCTCCAGTCGCCAGATACACATCTCCCCTAGCTTACACCGCCCAGGTGTCTCCTTTGGCTTATTCAGCTCCCGTCGCCAGATACAATTCCCCTCTGGCCTACGCCGCTTCTCCCATCGCCCTCTCCCAACACGGAGCCAACTATGCTTATACTTATTAAGTAAAAAATTTCAAATATATTTATTAATGCTGACAAAACGATTGCAAAACGAACATATAAAATAAAAAATAAATAAATAAACCAAATTTCTTTAAAAAATATATATTGTTTTTCATTGCTAACACCTTTTTATTTACGAACACGTTCCAAAGGGATATGGTATCTCAACAAAAATTCTCAATTTAATTATTGAAAAGGTCCATCATTCATCACATGCACAAAGCTAAACTGTCTTTTTTATGTTTTTACTTAGATGATTTTCTGGTACATACGTCTTACTACTCACAGAGAATTCTTTACGGAAAGGCATGAAATATTACATTGAAATAATAAAAACTTGGTGCACTAAATATGTACACATTCATCATTGATATGACAATTTTCAATAATGCTCACGTTAATCGATCGGTCCTGATCTTTTAACTTATTTGGAATTATTACAAAGCCTTATGTTTTATTTTTAAATACAATACCTTTTCACCAAGAATTAAAAGTATTTAATATTTTCTGTGGATCTACGTACTTTGCGATTTTTAACTTATTAATTTGTACGTTAGATTTACCGTTGTAATTTTGAAAAAGTTGTCTTAAAAAAAGAAATAATAAAACAATATAGCAATACTATATATTTTTGATTGGACTACATACACATATCATGTTATCACTTTTGATTTTGGCTAAACGGTGTATTACAATTTTTTTGAAAATATATATTTGAAAGCGCTACCATTTCTCAATATGCATGAGAAATACTGCTCTGCATGATAATACTAATTTTAAGTCAAACATAAATTTTCAAAGGTTTTCATGTTTTATTTTTGAGGAAGCAAAAAACGGCATGTTTATAATAAATGCGGAATTCTAAATAAATTGCTCTTATCATACCACTAGTGGAGAAATAAGGGCATCGATTATTTATTCAATATTCAATAACTTGTTTCCGATTATCTGTAGATGAATCTGTTACATTTTTTCAAAAATATATGCGATTTACTCAGAGCGTTGATTAGTTTATCACATTTGTTTACACTTCAACAGATTTTTTACACATAACTAAAAACCTTTAGTGGAAAATTGATTGAAAGTTTTGGAAAAGTGTAATCTTCATCGAATTTTTCCGAAGAATGTGAAGTGAGTATAAAAACATTCCAAATTATTTTTAATACAACTAAACAAAAAAATATATTAATAGAGTTTACAAGAAATTGTGAAAATAATATAGGTCTAACAAAAATGCGAGCGGAACGTTTCAGTGGATTTGTTGAAGTCACTGATAAATCTCGCAGTGAATTTAAAGAACTTTTGATTCGAAACTCAATAAGTTCTAGCATTAAAGTAGGAGTTGCCACAGTCAGTTAGAATGAAACATCAGATATTGAAGATATTTTTTGTATTCTTACGAACTTGAGGCAAGTTGAAATATGTGAGCTTTTGGCAAATTTCCCAAACGCTTTGAAAATTTCGATGAAGAAAATTTTAAACGAGATAAGAATATGATTTAAGTCATGTATGGGCAACCACCGGCCGGTCCTGATTCATCTCAGCGAAGTTATAGATAAATAAATTAATAGTTCCAGGGAACCAATATTGCTAGTCTCGTAATTCAAGTTCAAGGCCAATCTTCACACATTTTTTTTAAATCAGTATATAATATTAATATTATGTCGTTCATTATATAAATAAAAAAATATATAAGAAGTAGCAACGTGTTTTATTAAATTTAATATTACTTTATTATGTTTAATAATATGGTCTGGTCCTTGACTCGGAGACAGAATGATAATTTGGCCCCAGACCTAGGAAAGGTTGCCCATGTCTGATTTAGGCTTTCAGTCAACCAGAAGAGAAAGATAATTAAGATACAAGAAACGAATCAATTAATTATCAAACGTATTTGTCACAACATGACTAATTTTATTGGAGTAAATCGAGCAATGTGTACTATAATATAACAATATAATAGTTCTTAATTGGAGCTGATATTAGAAAATCGTTCACAGATTCTTTATAAAAAAATAAGATTCATGGTAACATGCAAAGCCTGTTCTGTATAGTAGTTATCTTTAAACGAAATAAAAGTTATCAGTTTTGATTATCCGTCCGATACCTCCCCACTATTAGCCCGGATAATCAGAAAATAACTGCTTAGAAATTGTATTTCTACAAACGCCGAAACTTTTATCGTTTATAATCTATTGTGGAACATATGCAATATTCATGGAACTTATCTCGACATAATTTGTTCTATGCCAAAAAACTTAGAGATCGTTCAAATGAAGATAACGCTTTGATAGGATAATCAGATTTAAAATCCTTCTAGCTTTAACCCGTTGTTTTAAGTATCGGATAGGTAATATGTAATTTTTGACATCACACACATTCTTGCTCTTAAAAATATAAAAATCGATTGAAAAATACATTATTTTATGTATCTGTTTAGTAATAATTCCATTTTTATTTAAAAAGATCAGAACTGGTTTCACTCATGACGAGTATTATCAACAAATAAGAAAATACAATTAACAGTGTTATTTATACAAATCGAAGTGAAATTAAAAAGGTGTAATAAACAATGGTATTGAAGACTCAAAATACAAATGTTTGATATCTCTTAAATTTTAATACAAAACTCACTAAATAAAAGTGGAATTTGTGCAAAAAAGTACTGACAGTGAACACCCTAAAAGTGATATTCTTTGTACTTAGATTTGTACCCAATGGACACCTCAAATAAAGTTTTTTTTTTTGTTTATTACGAGTTATTAGACACTTTTATTTAAATTATGTTCACGAGTAAATAAAAGTACTCAATATTTAACCGGAAAAAGAAGTATGTATACAAAAATAAGTTGTCCTATACCTAACGACCTCGCTGATAAACAAAAGTTCACATGACGTCGTAACAAAGTACTAATCTACTTTCGCATTAAAATCAATCGTAGAGAATATTGTATGATCAAATAAACAAGAATTTGAATAACTTTTACATTTTTTTTAAAACTAAGTGCTTACAATAAGCCATTCACAATCCACAACAATTAATCCTTAGTGGCATACATTTTTTGTATTCGAATTAAGTATTTGATACATTTTGTTGCATATATGTACACTCAACTCTGTTTTTACTCGATAGATACGCTTTACATTAATTACCATTTATCAAAAAACTTCGTTAAAAAGTTTCGATGGTTTCGGCGGTAACTTTGTGCAAGTTCATTTTTATATAAAATTTATTTAATTGTAATTTAATAATATTTTGAATATTAAAATTATAATCAAAGTTATTTTAAATTTTATATTTGTTAAAAAGTATATATATATATATTATATATATATATATATAAAAAAAAAATAAGGTAGGTTCCGTTTATTTGAAAAAGCATGTTATTTGTAAATATAACAACATTGTAGTTTAAAAATATCGTCTAAAAACGCTAATAATAAAAACCCAACCAAAAATTTTAAAAATATTATTAGTACATTCGTACTATGTATTTTATTTAAGAAAAAATGCAATTAGAATGCATAGAAAAAATTAAGATAGGTTCCCTTAACTTGGAAAAGCATGTTATTTTTAAATGGAACAATATTGTAGCATTAAAAAAATCGTGTAAAAATGGTAATAATGAAAACCCAACCAAAAAGTCTTCAAAATATTATTAGTACATACCTACTATATATTTCATTTTTTAAAAAATGCTATTCGTTGCTACTTGATAACATATGAGTAGTTTATGAGGGGCTGGACGTAAATCGCTTCCATTGCTAGAAATAAATCTTGACACGTCTACTGTGCTGGAATCTAATGAAGACTTTTGTTTGTTAGTATCGTGTAATCTTTTTATGGTGTAACAGTCAATACTTGAAGGAAAGGCATTATATTAAAAAAAGAACATTTGCACTATGTAATTCCACTTTCATTTTCCAGCATTATTAAATGATTATCAATTGATAATGTTCGTCATGGGCGAAACCGGTACTGATATTATTTAATAAAAGTAGAATTCGTACAAATTAATATTTAATTTTTTGAATATTAAAAAATATATTATCGGTTCAGTTTTTGTTTCTGGGAATCCTGCAAGAAAAAATAATTCGAGTGAAAATGTAGTATTCGTTATTTTTAGTAGAACGTATTATTTAAAACCGCGTAAAAATAGAGTTGGGTATATATTTTAATTCTGTGATCCTTGTCATTTTATACTCTTACCGGGTGGAACGCATATAATATCATTAGTTACCTTCGGGGTTCGACCTGGAAAGATTTCTCTCAAATACAAGCCATTTGATATTTTCGAAGGATTTGGCGGTAGCTTTGTGGAAGTTTATTTGGAAGTTTAGTGGAATGACCAAGCTATCAAACTCCATTTTATACGGACTATTTGATTGCGGGTGGACACACATAGCGGGTAGCGGTGAGGCAATCAACAATATTTCACTATTTATAATTTATAGTGCTTAAGTATTAATAAAAGTTTAATCGATTTGATTATATTTCTTGATCGCAATTCTTCATATAATTGATCAATTACAATATATTTCAATAAAGATTTAATACATCAGTTGCAATTTTAAGTAAACTGGCCCATTGGTACAAAAAAAAATCTTGTAATAAATAATTAAAACACTCAATATATAGAGCGCTATCAGTTTGGATACCGGTGATCAAAAAACCCGCATTAATAACTATCATTGTGCTATTAATATTTACAAATAAAATGTGTATAACCTATAGAAGCATCTTAAGAAATATATATATAACAAAAAATATCAAGACTTTAGTAATGGGGCTCCATAGATAACGTTGAATGACGGAAATGAAAACGCTCGTTCATTTCGGCTTCAAATATTCTTTTAACGAGAAGGAGTTAGGCATGCTATAAAAGCCGATGAGATTAATGAAACATTATCATTCGCTCTTCAGCTTAACGTGCAAAACTTCTCTAAAATGGCATTCAAGGTGGATATAAACTTTTATTAAATCTTTGTTTAATTTGCACAAGTGAAAACAGGGATAAAAAAAATCTTTTGATAAAAAAAGAATTATATAATAATTATTACAAAAATACAAAATTTTATTAGAAAACACTTAAAATGTTATTCAATCACGTATTTGGTTGTAAATTGTCAGTCACTATTGCTAAGTCAAAATGTAAATTTTATATTATTATATAAAAAAGGCTATACTTTATTTAATATGTGAGAAACAGACTAGTTGCAAATTCATACTTGGGGAACAGAAAACAGTTTAAATCGAATATCAATGTTTTTATTTGCACTAAATGTAGATTTATTTTCGTTCTACGCTTATATTATTCAATACTATGGAATGTACATTCACACTAAGCTTTTTTGAAATTTTCAGTTCTTCCTGATGGCAGCCCTCGTGGCTATGGCTCGCGCTGGAGCTTTGGGAGTCGTCCCCGTAGGAGTTTCTTCTCCTGCCCAATATAGCTACTCTTATGGAGTGGAGGATCCTTTCACCGGAGACAGCAAGAGCCAACACGAAACCCGTGTCGGTGATGTCGTCCAAGGACAATACTCCCTGACCGAATCCGATGGCACACGTCGCACCGTGGATTACTCCGCTGATGCCGTCAACGGATTCAACGCCGTCGTCCGAAAAGACCCCCTCATCCACGCTGCCCCATTAGCCGTCGCCGCTCAAGCTGCCCCAGTTGTCAGCATTGCACACACCGTTGCCGCTCCCCTCGCATACTCTGCACAAGTCGCCCCAGTTGCCTATGCCGCCCAAGCCGCTCCTTTGGGATACGCTTCTCCCCTCGCTTACACCGCCCAGGCCTCTCCTCTCGCATACGCCGCTCCAGTTGCCAGATACACCTCTCCTCTTGCCTACACCGCCCAGGCTTCTCCTCTCGCCTACGCCGCTCCAGTCGCCAGATACACATCTCCCCTAGCTTACACCGCCCAGGTGTCTCCTTTGGCTTATTCAGCTCCCGTTGCCAGATACACATCTCCCCTCGGTTACGCTGCTCCATCTTCCCCTCTGACTTACGCCGTGTCTCCCATCGCCCTCTCCCAGCACGGATCAAACTACGCTTATGCATACTAAGTCAAAATCCTCCACAATATTTATTATAACTGACAAAATGATGTAATCGACATAATAATTAAGAATATCGAAATAAAAAAATCGAAATAACTAAATAGTTTTTGTTATAGTACTTTTTTTTCCCTCTGGCTCCCGTTCGATCGCTTAGTTTAGTTCAATCATTATTGATTATTGATTTTGATTTATCGAATATTAGTAAAAGGTGTCATTTTGGTAACATCTATTACAGGAAATGGATAACATATAATGTATATTGAGATCTAGACTTCGTTGCTGTATGTTGTTTATGAAAATAAAAATATAAAAAAAATGCTGCAAGATACCTAGTATCCTGATTTGTGTGTCAAAATTTTCGATAAGAAAGAAGTCGATGTCGATCTGGAATGATCTTCCTATCATTTGTTTTCGGGTACCTAGAAAGACTACTGGCCACAATCCGTTCTCTGCTGAGCTACGGAACACCACCATAAATTGAAATAAACTTTTATTGTAGTCTGGAAACGTCAATTAATATCATTAGAATAAAAAAAATACATATGACTGTATACCGTACTACTAAGGTATTCAATCCCGAAACCTTTTTCCAATCCCGGGATTTCGGGATTGATTAATTTTCAATCCCGGGATTGGAATTTTCTCACTGAGGAATTTGAAATCCTCAATTCGCTATACTTTTTCCCTGGATTATCTCCAAGCCTCATTTTTTTTAGCTCACTGAGGAAAATGAAATTCTCGATTTACCAATTTCGTGTCAATTTTCGGGATTTGCTCAAAAATTCTCAATCCCGTAATACCGGGATCGCAGCCGTATCAATCCCGTAATTTCGGGATCAGAAAATTGAACGGGATCCCGAATCCCTTGATTGGATGCCTTACGTACTACGTATACCGTAAATATTAGTTAGAGTCACAATGTATACATTATAAGTATTAAATAAAATAATAGCTGAACTACTTCATTATCTGCAAAATCAAATCAATTACAAACATTTTTTTTATATAAATCAATTATAATACAGTATTAACGACAGACAAGTAAATTAACAAATATTTAATGATATGTAATAGGTTTTATGGGAATATTGTGCACCATTTATTTTTTATTGCCAAACGTCATTGAAAAAAAACTGGCCTTGTCTAATGTTAATATGTGTTTATTAAAAATCACAAATACAAAATTGTATATTCGACTGACAGTGTTTGATGTAATTTCAATATTAAATTTACATCGTTTAAATTTTGCACATTTTTATACGTTTTGTTTCTAACGACTTGGATTACTCCTTACGGTATCTGCAGGCATTCAAGTGCAAGGATGAACTTGAACTGAGTCATTTTAAATTATTTCAAGTCCATCTCTGAATTTTAATGCCTGAATATGTCGAAAGGCAAAAACCAGGGTTGCCAGTTACAAAGAGTATAGAGATGTCACTGAATAATAATTTTAAAAACTTATTTGTGTCAGATCGGCATTACAGCATCTATATTTAATATTATAATTATCTATGTATCATAAAATATCGATGTTTGAGACTTCTTAATGCTGATTTGCTGTTTACTCAGAAATATCAATCTCGTACTTACCAACTTCTGCCAGAACAAGGACTATATAAAGCATTTTCATCATCAATCCATCACACACTATAGTAAAATTAAATATCTATACGGTGACAATCAAAAAAATAAACAGACTTTTGATATTAAAGTTATTAACAAACTTTCCGCTATTTTTCATTCAATGATAACGAATAATATATCGTCTAATGAAGTCATTCCCAACCAAATGTATTATCTTGAAAATTATTTAAGAAAAAAACTACATAATTTATTTCTTAAAGCGAAATCGAAAAATTCGGTCCGCATGCGGGTAGTGCATCCTTTCTTTAATTTGTACGACTCATGTCCGAATATGATTTACCGTCGTACAAAATTCATAAGTATTGTATTGACACGAATTGTGTACTATTTAATTTTTTTTGAAAAATTCTTACATATAAGCTTTTAATCCATGTACAAAAAACTTAAATTTTAAACTTTTCCAAGCATTTTAGATACAAAGAAAATCGTTTGTTCATATTTCCCAATATGAAATAATGAAAAATAACTTATTTCATGAAATCTTATATATCTGACACTCTTAATTTAAATATGGATTTTAATAAACGATTCGACTAAAACTGTTAACTGAATTTCAATATTGTATAGTAGGTACACCTTTAACGATATTTTGTTTCGTTTATGTTAAAATATTCGCTTTCAAATTAATCTGTTATTTCATACAACGCAAACTAAATTTAATTTAACTACTATGTCTATCATTATATTGGATTGTATAATTGACCAAATTAATTTGGTTTATTTTCCAATAAGCAAACTGACTAATATCACATTTCATAGTTTCAATTTTCAAATAATTTACAAAACGTTTTATATTTGTATAGTCTTGTTAATATGGATTAAAATAAATATAGCAATGGATTAAATAAAAATGCTAAAATATCATGTGCTTTTTTTTACATTCATTTACTATAAGCTCAACAAAGCTAATAATATTTCACCGCACAGAATCAATTGTACTGTTTGGTCATAATTACAATATATCAAAAGGAAGCTATAAATATTTATAATTTGAGTTATGTATATACTTGTATAATAAATACACATGCATACATCGTAATTAGACTTTCCAATTCTGGGATCCCGGATCCCGTTTAATTTTGTGATCCTGAAATCCCGGGATCGCGACCGCATCAATTTCAGGATTTCGGGATGGAGAAATTTTTAGGAAATCCAAAAAACAAATTGAGTCACGGTGACATTTTAGGGAAATTGGTAAATTCCTGGGTTTTGAAATTGGAAATAAATAATGAAATGGTTTGAAAAAGTCAATGACAGCAAAAGTTTTCTCAATTTATACATTATTTCGTGTTGAGTTTTCGGGGATCCCGAGATTGAAAATTAGTCAATTCTTAAATCCCGGGATCACAAAAAGGCTCCAGGATTGGATACCTTAATTTTAATATAATGAGAATCCAATAACAATAGGGTATTTTGTTAAAATGTATCTATTAATTGTACACACTTCGATAAAAGTTGTTCAAACAGTACGCTGATTTTGAAGTTTTATTCATTTCAATTCAAACAAGAGAAATTTGTCATTTTTGAAATAAATGTTGTATAGTTAATATTAATTTACAATTTAACGAGATATGACAAAATGTTCTATAATTTGATTTAAATTAAAAAATAAAATAAACTTAAAATCAGTATTAACTGCCATTGAACATAAAATTAATAAATATTATAACATTTCTAGATAGCGTACTATAAATCTCTTAAAAAATATACAAAGATTAATAATACTCTTGTTTATGAAGTAAATCAGAAGTAGTATTTATTTTGAACCAAAAGGATTTGTTTTTCTATGATGTACTTTGCGCTGCTGACAACAGCCAATTCCGGAAACAAAAACGCTCTGGTTTACTAACGACTCACCACATATATTTTTTTTTTAAAGAAGGAGTAAGTTCTTACTATAAAAGCCACCAAAAATACTAAGCTATTGTCATTCGCTGTTCAGATAAACGTTCAAATACTTCTCAAAAATGGCATTCAAGGTAGTTAAACACTTTCATTGCCTACGAATACTAAATAATTTATACAACGCAAATATTTCTAAAACGGGTTGTACATACAATTTGAAACTGTTTTTTTCATTCATAAAGTGCCAAATTTAATGTCAATGAAAAAAAATATATGAATTCATTTGAATCACTTTTAGGGTGTCCACTGTCAATACTTGGTAGAAAGCCACTATATTCAAAAAATTCAAAAACTCATTTGTAGTAATTTTCACTTTCATTATCAACTGATAATACTCGTCATGAGCGAAATCAGTCCTGATCTTATTTAATAAGAGTGAGAATTTTTATAGCACAAATTAGTATTTTATTTTTTGAAATTCATTTTATCTTTAAAAAAAACTTCTTAATAACATATTTTAATAGTTCAAACGACATCAAATTCGTTAAAATAGGTCATTTAAAATACATTCAATGTCATATTATAGAATTTCCTAAAATATAACAAATATTCGTTCACGTTCGAATTCGATATTTTCTTCTTTTTAGTTCTTCCTGATGGCAGCTCTCGTGGCTATGGCTCGTGCTGGAGCTTTGGGAGTCGTCCCCGTAGGAGTTTCCTCTCCTGCCCAATACAGCTACTCTTATGGAGTGGAGGATCCTTTCACCGGAGACAGCAAGAGCCAACACGAAACCCGTGTCGGAGATGTCGTCCAAGGACAATACTCTCTGACCGAATCCGATGGCACACGCCGCACCGTCGATTACTCCGCTGATGCCATCAACGGATTCAACGCCGTCGTCCGCAAAGACCCTCTCATCCACGCCGCCCCATTAGCCGTTGCCGCTCCAGTTGTCAGTGTTGCCGCTCCAGTTGCCCCAGTCGTCAGTGTAGCCCGTACTGTAGCTGCTCCTCTTGCATACTCTGCCCAAGTCGCCCCAGTTGCCTACGCTGCTCAGGCCGCTCCTCTGGGATACGCTTCTCCCCTCGCTTACACCGCTCAGGCCTCTCCTCTCGCGTACGCTGCTCCAGTTGCCAGATACACATCTCCTCTTGCCTACACCGCCCAGGCTTCTCCTCTGGCCTACGCTGCTCCAGTCGCCAGATACACATCTCCCCTCGCCTACACCGCTCAGATTTCTCCATTGGCTTATTCAGCGCCCATCGCCAGATACACATCTCCTCTGGCCTACGCCGCGTCGTCTCCCATTGCCCTATCCCAACACGGATTGAACTACAATTATGCTTATTAATCTAATACTTAAAAACATATTATATTTATTTTAGGGTACAAAACAATTGTAAAACAACCAATAAATTGAAATAAATAAATTTTATTAAAGGTTAAAAAAATGTTTTTAATTGTCTTGTACGATATTTATGATTGAAAGTGATTACTCATTTGTGCATCCAATATAGTACATTTGTGCATCTTTGAGGACAAAGATTTTTAAAAATTAAAAAACAATGTGCAAAAATTTTACATTATATCCATAAGATGTGGATTTCAATAAAACTGTGTTATCACATAACTGCGAAAACTAAATACAACATAATGTTACTGAGCATGTGATTTACTCAATATCATCATGACAGATAAAGGATAGAGGAAGAAAAAATGTGAAAACGTAAACATCAAAAAAAAATATCCAATAATTCATCAATTTTTCCATAGTAAGTATGAGTCTACAAAAAATATAGTTTTACTGAAAATAAGAATAGTTTATTCCCAATAAAAGTTACCTCGATGCATTTAACATAAATAATCATTTAACATATTATGTATTTTTTGAGAAATCTTTTGTACTATTTCTACATTAATTTAATAAGATCGGAATAAATAGCTCAGGGTGTCACAAATAATTGGCAATAGAAATATCAATTTTATTTATATATTTCATATTGTATATTTTTATACATAAATTCCTTTCATGTTTATGCTCAATCAATTGTTTGTTGCATCCATATTATTTTTACTTGGTTAAGTACAAATGGTCGGGTGTTAATGGGTATTCTTATCAGTTGAAAATGCCCGTGATGAGCAAAACTGGTCCTGATTGTATTTAATAGATAAAGAGTATGTTATTTTTATGGATATAATCCCTTTCCACCAAGTATTAGACAGTAAACACATTAAAAGTTATATATGATTTTATTTTTTTATTACTTCATAAGGCTACTAAAGAAACTACTTTGGCGTGAGACAATTCAGTTATGTAACGGTGAAAATATTAGGTTTATCGGACATAATATTATGCTTTTTCGAATCGTCATAATTATGTACATTCACGCAAGTTTTGTTAAGCTAGTTTGCATTATAACGATTCAAATTTAATATTAAAATTTCACCAAGCACCTTCAGTTGAAGTCTTAAATGATACTATGCTGTTAGAAGCCAAAGAACTAAAAGAACAAACGAGTGTCCTGAAATCACAGACTCTTTAGATTTGACAGATAATTTTGTTCAAACCTTAAAAAAACTCAAGCTAGTTTGCATTATAATTGAAGATAAAAGTTTGTGTATTTCTAAATACTATTTGACTACGGTAAATCGGTAGTGAAGAGAAAAAACAGCTACATCACAAATAATTTATGTTCTGAATACTAATGAATAATACCAAAATTTCTTTCTGAAGTAGCGTTTAAAATTATAATATATTAAAAAATATATTACCTGCTTGAACTTCCAATATTAGAAAAAGTTGATATACACAATTTCAATGCCATTTACCGACACGTGTTTAGTCATTTGACGTTGTACAGCATTTTTAATAACTGAAATAGTTTCATTTATATGATTACATAGGTTAAAAAAAGGATTTTTTTTTTTTTGTAATTGATAGTATTTTTTTATTCGTTCATTTATCGTTTTTTTGTAATAAATATAATTTCGCATATTCTATTAATAAGTATAAGCGTAGTTGGCTCCGTGTTGGGAGAGGGCGATGGGAGAAGCGGCGTAAGCTAGAGGGGAAGTGTATCTAGCGACGGGAGCTGAATAAGCCAAAGGAGACACCTGGGCGGTGTAAGCTAGGGGAGATGTGTATCTGGCGACTGGAGCGGCATAGGCGAGAGGAGAAGCCTGGGCGGTGTAGGCAAGAGGAGAGGTGTATCTGGCAACTGGAGCGGCGTATGCGAGAGGAGAAGCGTATCCCAGAGGAGCGACCTGGGCAGCGTAGGCAACTGGAGCGACTTGAGCAGAGTATGAGACTGGAGCAGCGATAGTACGGGCTACGCTGACGACTGGGGCAACTGGAGCGGCAACACTGACAACTGGAGCGGCAACGGCTAATGGGGCGGCGTGGATGAGAGGGTCTTTGCGGACGACGGCGTTGAATCCGTTGATGTCATCAGCGGAGTAATCCACGGTGCGGCGTGTGCCATCGGATTCGGTCAGGGAATATTGTCCTTGGACGACATCACCGACACGGGTTTCGTGTTGGCTCTTGCTGTCTCCGGTGAAGGGATCCTCTACTCCATAAGAGTAGCTGTATTGAGGTGGAGAAGATAATCCTACGGGGATGACTCCCAAAGCTCCGGCACGAACCATAGCCACGAGGGCTGCCATCAGGAAGAACTGAAAATTTCAAAAAGAGTGTTACATTTAATTATCATTAAGTGTTTTAAAAAAAATAATCATGGTGCTTAAGTGAATGTAACATGTTTTTTTTTGTTTTCTGATCGTTTTTGTTTAATATATAAATATATTTTAGTAAACGAGCATACTATTACATCATTTCTGGAAAATGAATGTTTAATAATTATATTCGCTTTATTGCTATTTTCTATTGCAAGCTTTACATAAATATTGACAGTTTTCAAATTTCTCTATTGTAATCCGATCATATTCGAAGTGCATAAATAAACGTTTATTCAAAAATAAAATATGTCAGCCAAAGTAATTAACTCACCTTGAATGCCATTTTTGAGAAGCTTTTGAACGCTTATCTGAACAACGAATGATCCGTTTTAGAATTATCGTTGGCTTTTATAGCACACTGAACTCCTTCTTAAAAGAATATTTGATGTTGTTTGTAAACGATAAAACTTTTTCCGTTTTCAAATGATTTCAGCTTAGACTCAAGATTAATATTTTTTGAAATACAATTAAAACAAAAGGAGTTTTCCAATGTAATAAGGAAAAATCCTACAAGTGAAATATTTCCAAAAACATACTTTTTCAATATAATATTATTGTATAATATATAGATAATTCAAAATAATATAATCTTAGTTTCAGTATATTCATTTTCATATAAACCAACACTCAAATATGCCCTCACGCAATAATATAAACATTAAATTTAATTTACCCATTTAATTAACATTTTTATTTAAATAAAAGCATTTTTAAAAATCTATAAAACTTGACTGCCGATGTATTTTTTTTCTAAATCATCTAATTGTTGTTTAAAATTGGATAAAATTAAATAGCGTAAACAAAACGTTCACGTTAACAAATGACATCGAATAACTTTTTAAGAAGGAGTTAGGCATAGTATATAAGCCACTGAGAATATCAACCCATTATCATTCGCTGTTCAGCTCAACGTTCAATAACTTCTTAAAATGGCATTCAAGGTACATTTAGGATATTTTACATTTTAATATTAACATTTCTTCACTGAAAAAAAATCTAGAAAGATTGAATAGTCGTGGAAATTTTAATTGAACTTACAGTAAAATATCAATTTTTACAAAAAGTATTCAAGGCTTTTACTTCTAGTGAATCGATATTTGAAACAAAATACTTACTCATAATTTAATGTTTTAGAGCATAAAAAATATTATATTTTCATTTTTTAATTGTTTTTTTAACACAAAAGAGCTTCGGGAGAATCAATAAAATTGCTTACTAAAAATTCCCGAAATTTACACTCGTTTATTTTTTTAAATTTTCAGTTTTTCCTTATGGCAGCTCTCGTGGCTATGGCTCGCGCCGGAGCTTTGGGAGTCGTCCCCTTGGAATTATCCTCTCCACCTCAATACAGCTACTCTTATGGAGTTGATGATCCTTTCACCGGAGACAGCAAAAGCCAACACGAAACCCGCGTCGGTGATGTCGTCCAAGGACAATATTCCCTGACTGAATCCGATGGCACACGCCGCACCGTAGATTACTCCGCTGATGACATCAACGGATTCAACGCCGTCGTCCGCAAAGACCCTCTCATCCACGCCGCCCCATTAGCCGTCGCCGCTCCAATTGTCAGTGTTGCCCGTACTGTAGCTGCTCCTCTTGCATACTCTGCCCAAGTCGCCCCAGTTGTCTACGCTGCTCAGGCCGCTCCTCTGGGATACGCTTCTCCCCTTGCTTACACCGCCCAGGCCTCTCCTCTCGCGTACGCTGCTCCAGTTGCCAGATACACATCTCCTCTTGCCTACACCGCCCAGGCTTCTCCTCTGGCCTACGCTGCTCCAGTCGCCAGATACACATCTCCCCTCGCCTACACCGCTCAGGTTTCTCCATTGGCTTATTCAGCTCCCATCGCCAGATACACTTCTCCTCTGACCTACGCCGCGTCGTCTCCCATTGCCCTATCCCAACACGGATTGAACTACAATTATGCCTATTAAATCTTTATCGAAAAAAATATTTATTTAAACATACAAAACAATAAAATGAACGAATAAAATAAAACCAAATTTACTTAAAAGAAAATGGATTGTATTTATTTTCGACCTACCTTTACATTGTGTTTGATGACAACAGTACAAAAGTATGTATCCCTGAATTATCAGAATATCAAAAAGTGCCGAATATATTTGAATATTCACTCGAATTTTCTAAGGGATTGAACATGCACAACGTTATTGAATTACATGTGTTAGTTTGTACATCTTTACATTCAATTTTATATACATACTTTTTTAGTAAAGTTCAAAATATCTATCTACGTGTATGTGTGTATTATCATACTCAAGTATTTTTAGTGTCATAACACATTTTGCGTATTTTTAATCCACTGGATAAGTTTAAAATAATAATATTTTTTCTTTTCATGATACCTACTTTAAAGAACTATCTAAATTTAATAATATTTATTATATTAATTTCTCTTACTTTTAATGCCATTTAAAAGTGGTTTTTAACGGTTAGTTTAACAGTAATTGATATTGTTTACTATTTTGAACTCAGTTTATACATTGTCAAAATACAGATGACAGATTGAAGAAAAACTTGTAGTACACGACATTTCTGTATGATAAGAAATAGTTATTCAAACTGGTTATACATAAATATATTTGTAACAAAAAAATATTAATCCTACAAGTTTAGAGTATGAATCATAAATGCTAATTCCAATCATTTTGCTTCCATTTTTTTTATTATTTTTTTAAAATTTTCTTGTGATACTTTAATATAAATGTATTTAAAGAATCAAATAAGTAACTCATTATATTTTGCATCTTTATTTGTAAATTCCTTTCGAACCCAATTTTTTGTTACAAATAACTCTGTAATATAAATAACACTCCTCATTTGCGAAAAAGGTTCTGATATTATTGTTAAGTAAAATTAGACACATAACACGTAAACTCATTTTTTAAAACCTTTTGTAGTCGAAATAGACCTTTATTCTTTACATTTAATTTTTTTAAGCAATATTGCAAAAATTAACATAAACAAATTTATTTTAATAGTGGAATCAAATAAAAAATCATTCACATATTGCAAGAGAAATGAAAATTTTGAATTGTAGAAAAAGTAAATTCACTTATAGATTTCGATTTGAAAAATCATAATTTTCTTAGTGATATGATCAAAAGCATATTTTATATTATAATGAAATGCTAAACAATTATAACTTATTTACTTTTACAAACTACACTGTTCTATGTATGTTGCATCATTGAAAAATAATATCTGACGCAAACTACGTGCAATATTGTTTTATCCTTGGGAAATTTTAATACAATAATTAAAAGGCGATTGTATTTGTTTGTATTATATTTATATATACCGGAAAAAACTTGCTTACCGCCTACAAAATTCAAAAATGCAAACCAGTTTTCCAACATATAATTTTCATACCTACATTGACAAATTTTGTAGAGTTCTTTGTCGGATTAAATTATATCGTTTGAAGAATGATGAATAGTACAGCTATAATTAATTACGTGAAATTTGTGTGATTTTCCTTGTATTCAATTGTTGATTATTCCTTTTAATTGACCGGTACTAAATTCAAAACTTTTAAATAATCTTATTTTTACTCTAGTATTTATAAACAACGAAAAATAAATTCCAAGATTTCCAATATGATCTTCTTCGTTTAGCTCCAATTTAACAACATCAACCCCCATCTGGATCAATAGATTTTGCTCAAATGTTTCTTAATCGGAAAACTATTATTATTTTTTATATTTTAGAATAATAATAATCAAATTCTTTAATAATTATTATCCGTCTAATAAGCTTATTTGTTCACAACTTTTATTCAATAATGTATTTAATAAGTTTATTTCAGAGTACGTACAAAACATCAACGGTAGGGCAAGTATAAAACCCATGAATAATTTTTCATGCATGACAATTAAGTCTTCAAGAGGGGAAGTGAGCCAACTAGTAAAATGGTAAAACATTTTTCTTTTCATTTTAAGTACAATCACGTCATCACATGGTATTTTGGTAGATTGCATATTTTTTTTATTTTACGGAGATAACATTATCGCAATGTGTATTAACTGAGGTTACTTCACTTTTACGATACTTTAATGTGTGTAAAATATTACAACGCATTTAACTTTTTTTTCTAAAATACCACTTGTCTCACTTCACTTCTAATGGGCCCAATTAATAATGTATAAAATACACATTGCATTTATAGAAAGGTCAGTAATATTAAAAAAGTCTTTTTTTCCATGACCGGTAGATATATTAATATATTCTAGAATTTAACTATTTTTATGACACTGGTATTAAGGCACTGAATTTATAGAGAATGGGAAAAAAGTATTTATGCGAGCAATGACCCATTATCAACATTGCAGGAGGATGCAGATTTTATTTCCGGCACAGATGAATCACGTTTATTTTTATAACGCTGAGTTGATACAAATATTAGAAATGTTTTGTTCAATATTTTCCGCTGAAAAAATAATACATTAATTAAAGGATAAAATAAAAAAAGTCATAAATACTTAGATAAATTCATTTATATTTTGGCATCATAACTTTATTACGTACGTAACACTGTTGAAGATGACATAGTCGATTTGAATAAATATTTATAAAATACATATATTTAAATTTAGTTCGATAGTTTTTAATAGTCATATGCGAAGTTGGCTCCGTGTTGAGAAACAGAGATGGGGGAGGCTGCGTAAGCCAAAGGAGAAGAAGGAGCCGCGTAGGATAAAGGAGCGGCGTATTTGGCTACGGGAGCGGCGTAGGCGAGGGGAGAAACTTGAGCAGTGTAGGAGAGGGGAGAAGAGTATCTAGCTACGGGAGCGGAATAAGCCAGAGGTGAGGCATGAGCGGTGTAGGCAAGGGGAGAAGCGTATCCCAGAGGGGCAGCTTGGGCAGTGTATGCTACTGGTCCAGCTTGGGTAGCGTATGCGACTGGTCCAGCTTGGGCGGTGTATGCGACTGGAGCGGCTTGGGCGGTGTATGCGACTGGAGCGGCTTGGGCGGTGTATGCGACTGGGCCAGCTTGGGCAGCGTATGCTACTGGAGCGGCTTGGGCGGCGTATGCAACTGGGCCAGCTTGGGCGGCGTATGCCACTGGAGCGGCTTGGGCGGCGTATGCGACTGGGGCAGCTTGTGCGGTGTATGCGACTGGGGCAACTTGGGCGGCATAGGAAACGGGAGCAGCGACACTGTGGGCTACTGTAACAGCGGGAGCTACGGCGGCGACGGTGCGAGCAACAGTCACTACTGGAGCAACAGGAGCAACGGCGACTGGAGCGGCGACAGCGATGGGGGCGGCGTGGACGAGGGGGTCTTTGCGGACGACGGCGTTGAATCCGTTGACGTCATCAGCGGCGTAATCGACGGTGCGGCGTGTGCCATCGGAATCGATCAGGGAGTACTGTCCTTGGACGGCATCTCCAAGGCGGGTTTCGTGCTGGCTCTTGCTGTCTCCGGTGAAGGGATCAGTCACATCGTAAGCGTAGCTGTAATTTGGGACGTGGTCGTATTCGGCATGTGCAACGCCTGCGGGAACGACTCCCAAAGCTCCAGCGCGAGCCATGGCCACCAGGGCTGCCATCAGGAAGAACTGAAAAAGTTACGAAAGAAATATAGGAAACGTGTTTTTTTGGGTTTTATTGAGACTAACACCATACTTTAATAAGTATTATAAAGACTGATAGCTTTGTAATAATTTATTGATTCTACAATATAACAATATTTCATAAGTAATTTATATTTATTATTATTTAATGCGTCGATAATTTATTTAGATCGATATTTAAAGTAGTACAACTAATAAATTATACACCTACCTTAAATGCCATTATGGAGGAGCTTTTGAAATGTTAGTAACAAAGCAAATGATACAATTGTGAGTTGGATATCGGCTTTTATACCCGCAACTGAGGTCAAACAATTGCGCGATTACGTAGCGCCGGTAAAAAATAAAGCACATGCAAGACGTTTTTTATTGCGAATTTTGCGAGATCCTACTTACGGTTTATTTATTGGACTGTTTCAGAGTAGACCAGTTTTCAAATATTACACCTACTATTATTATCTGTATCAATTTGCAGCTTTTTTAAAAGGATTTAATTTAGAAACGACATCACATAACCTTATCCACTAGATCTTTTCGTGACATTTTGTTTACTATTATATCATTTCAATTCAGTATAATAGTTTGTACAAGAAACACGATTTCCCAAAATTTGAAAGTCAAAAATAGTGTAATTATTTAGAAATCAGATCCTCTTAGAAAAAAAAGTTTTGCGCATATAGTATTATTATAGTGTATTTAAACATAAATTTAGTATGATAAATTGTCAAATGTATTTTTTAATAATAGATTGTTGCGTAGGTGTTAGATTCATTGGGCTTTTTTCTTTGTAGTTTTTGAGAATTAATTATGTATAAATCATTTTTCATTCTGTATCCAATATTTCAGATTTTAAATGGAGGACATACCCTTTGTTAACATAGTGGTTATTGCGTGGGTAATCATCGGTGTGGATATGTATTTGAACTTTATGTATTCATCGATAGTAATATTGCAATTTATGCTTCCAGGACATTTATTCAGCCTATGAACAATATTTTATTTTCTTCATTTTAAAACAGCCTATCGTCGTGATGCTCTATTTCTTTTATGTCGTACATTTATCATATGAGCTCTCGAGGGGTAAAGTGAAGCATGTGAAATGTTAAGACTACAATTACGATTTTACTTGATGTTTAGGTGGATTACATATTTTTATTTTACGGAGATAACACTATTGCAATCTGTATTAACTGATGTTACGGCTCTTTTACGACACTTTAAGACGTGTAGAATATTACAACTATTAAGATATATTTTTTTGAAATACCACTTGACTCACTTCACCTCTAATGGGCCCATATATCCGTTAAAAAATATTTTTCTCTTATAAACTTGAAACTACACCCATACCTTAACTTACGTGATACTCGTTGTACACCGATACATTTTAACAAGGTAAGAAAAATACATTATTTTAAATAATAAATGAATTTAACGCGAAAACAATCACATATATATATATAGTTAAATAAGAGTAAACGCAGAACTATCAGCTTATAGCTATTACACAAAAAATAATAATAAATTATCTTTTATATTATGATTATTTTGTTATCCATGTCCGCTCCCAATGTGTAGCATATGGCCTCCTTATGTTGGTATCTCAACAGATGTTTTGCTAAGAAAACTGTCTATTACTCAACCTCGAAGTGAGTATTAGGGAAAGAAGGATAACGCTAGAACAGGACTAGTGGTTGATTAATCACTATTATCAAAGGATCAGAAGGATGGGAGGAAAGGAAATATTGTGAATTGACATCACAAACACCCAGTCTTCGATCACAACTTTGAATTAAATAATTCACTGTGATCTTACCGGGAATTGATTTCAGACCTGCGTGATCGGTAGAGCAAGCTCTAGCTAACTGAGCCACAGCAGGCAAAAAAATATATTATCAAACGTATATAATTATTTGAGTATTAAATTCAAATAATTATCTGATTTATTGGTAAAGTAATCTTATAACTGCCAAAAGGAAGCAATAGTTCTAGATTGTATTTCTATGTAAAATCGTAGAGTAGATTACTTAAACGAAAATGTAATCACGGTTGCATATACATATGTTTGTCATCTAATACGGAACCCAATACAAGTTGTGTAATTTTACCGCTCAGTTACTACGTCGGTAACCATAAATAATAATTATTTTGTATTATTATTCAATCCAAATATGTCACCCGACAGCCTTGATAAAAAATAAATTAACAGTCAGGAGGTAGTATTTTAGGCACCGGAAAAAATAATAAAAAAACTGCCCATGGACTTGAATTTTTACTCACGGTCGAATATATTTCTTTTACTTATTAAACATTTGCTTATCGTATCCCTACCATTATGCAATGATATCGATAAGGCCGAGTTACGACACAATACGTTAAGCTGACCAAAGACCTGTCACCAGGGCATGCATCCAACATCTGCCGGTAAAACGTTTAACTATCTAACAATTATTTTTCGGATATGTTTAATATGTTTGATATGTTTAATATAGGGCTGCGAAGTAAGAAGGAACGACTATGACTCCAACTCTGAGTTGATTTATTAAATCATTTCCGTTTAACTTTGATCTATGTATATCATCAAATCATTCTGGTCACCAGAACACTTTTTAGTACATTTTTCAAATCAGTATGATGAATAGGCTTAATACTTTTCAATAATATCTTGAGTTTTTTTTCTCCGTTTTTCCGGCTCCAACTCCAGTCAAAAACACCCGACTCTACGACTACTGACTCCAACTCCGACTCCACTGTCTTTGTTTTTACTCAAAGTATGCTTTGATCATTTAGTAAGTATTTATTACAATTTTACAACTGCGAAAATATCATGAAAATTTGAATAGTTGTTCTTAGATTAATGTTATTATAATCACAGTACATATTAAGTATCATAATAACACAATATAAATGGCTACTTTTTCTGTATACATTGTTTTACTCTTTCGGAAATTTCCAAAAGATTAATAAGCGATTCTTCCCACTGATATTAACTGACATAACAAAATAAAAATAAGATATTTATTTTGCTATTAATTGCACTATCCTGTATTGCTAGTACATATATTAAAACGTTTATACATTAGAATTCAATAAAAATCTATCGTTCTATTGTATATTCAAATTATCTATTAAAAATATAATATATAAAATAAGTACACCCATTAATCTTTTCATTTTTATTCAATTCGTACAGATAAGTTTACTTGTTTCGTTTTGAATATGACTGCATTATTTACACTTATGAAGAAATAATTTTTCAAACGGTTTTATAACTTAAAAATCAATTTCGTTGACATAAGCATTTTTGACCATGTGCATAACACTCGTGCTCAATATTTGTTAGTAACTAATAAAGCCCTTGATAATAAATCCTCAATAGTTTCACAAATTTGAGAGATATAAAAAATACTGATCAACCATTATTATTGTTTCAGACTTTTACCGAATAGTCGGCAGTTAAAAATATCGGTTAATTGCAAAACCCTACCAGCCGCACGTCAGTGAGTACATTTATGAGATCTATTTGGTGCGTTTAAATATATTTCTTTGATACGCTTGGACTGTTGTATATATATTATGTACATCCTGAATGAAAAAGAATAGACAATAAGTTATATCAATAATGTATCTTTTTTGTTTTGACAGCCAACGTATATTTTTAGCCATTAAATCTAAGCACGCCATCTTGTAAGATAATAATTTATATTTATATCATAACTAAAATAATGCTAATAAATAATAATATGGAGTTTTGTCACTCTGTATGTATAAATATACTTCATCCTTAAATGATGTTACTATTTCACAACAATCTAAAAAAATGTTTTAAGGATTTCAAGTATGTATCATTGTTTTTTTCTATATATTATATTTACAAATCATGATTCATTAATATTACAATTGACAATTTGTAAAATTAGTCTGAATTGCATGTTTTGTATCATTTTTTTATTTTTTACTTGGCATTCTTTTACAAATAAACTTACTTACCTTTATCTATATTGCAGCTTACATTGTTTTATATATGGCTTTAAAATCCATTCATTATGTATACGCATTCTAATAAAACTTTTCACGGAATTTTAGTTGCTGACTGCTACTCAAAAAATATTTTTTTCGATCATATTCTTTTAATATTTATTGGTTGTGTATATTTTGAATGGAGCATTTTTAAATGGAATGAGTCAGCTTAAATTGAAAAGGCATTTTAATGATAAGAAAAAAGTCATTTGCATGACAGCCCTAAAAAAATATTACGTTTTTATTGACAGCTTATTTTATAGATAAAAAAGACAATTAGATGATAATTTTATTTATTGTGATTAAATATTTTTTAAATCATTCCAATTCCCACGAATGTTAAAAAAATATACAATATATTTAAAAAAAAAGCTCTATTTTTGTATTATAATTTCATTTTTTATCATAATATTATGTCATTAGAATATTTGAGTTTTCATAGACGATATAATACAGTTGGAAAAAATTTTGTCTGCTTATTTTTCGGACGAATTATTGATCATTCGTAAGAAACAGAAATACAAGTATTACATACTTTTGCGATTTAATGTTAAAGTTTCGTTGAAAACATTATACTTACCAAACTTCAATACTTACTCAAGTAAAACAACTGAAACACTTTGTGGTATCAACTTTATAATATCCCACTATTTTTTTAATGATGTGAATACATATAGTTTGTATTCATGCTATGAATTTTGATATGGAGGGAATATTATTATTCGTCGAAACACTTGCAGAACTTTAATTTTTGTTGGCATTAGTTTTCTTTTGATTTCATTTTTTATAATGGTACAATTTTCATGAGAATAAAAGTATGTATATTTTGTATATTTTTTTTATATTTGATATATTTTTGATAAATTATTTACATAATGTAATTTGATTCGTTAGAAAATGCGACAGTCGATAAAAATAAATAGTTTGTAGTTTGTTTTAGCTTAATATGCATAGGCAAAGTTTGCTCCGTGCTGGGAAAGGGCGATGGGAGAAGAGGCGTAGGCCAAAGGAGAGGCTTGCGCGGTGTAGGAGAGGGGACCAGCGTAACCGGTGTAAGCCAGAGGAGAACCGTGGGCGGCGTATGCGAGGGGAGCAGAGTATCTGGCGACTGGAGCGGAGTAGGCGACGGGAGAAGCGTACGCCAAAGGAGCGGGGTGTCCGGCGTAGGCGACTGGGGCAACTTGAGCTGTGTAAGCGAGGGGTGCGGCGACGGTGCGAGCTACGGTGACGGCCGGAGCGACGGCGACTGGAGCGGCGACAGCGACGGGGGCGGCGTGGACGAGGGGATCTTTGCGGACGACGGCGTTGAATCCGTTGATATCATCGGCGGCATAATCGACGGTGCGGCGTGTGCCATCGGAATCTATCAAGGAATACTGTCCTTGAACGGCGTCTCCGAAGCGGGTTTCGTGCTGGCTCTTGCTGTCTCCGGTGAAAGGATCATCTACTCCATAAGAGTAACTGTAATTTGGGACGTGGTCGTATTCGGCAGACGCGATTCCTACGGGGACGACTCCCAAAGCTCCGGCGCGAGCCATAGCCACGAGGGCTGCCATCAGGAAGAACTGAAATAAATTAAAACTTATGAAAACACCGCAAACAGATCAAACGATCGTCCAAATATTACGTTCACCAAACACAAAACTTTTTTTATTAAACTCGATGCCTCGACTAGGGGTTATTTTGAAAACATAAGTTAAATCAACCGTAAATAAAAACATTCTTTTAAATTTTTCAATCATTCAAACTTTTTACAAAATATTCTCATTATTCAAAGGATAATAAATTGATTGAAATTCCCGATTCTAGTAACAATAACCTGCAGTCTACAACTTTACAAAATAATGTAATTTATTTATTTTCCTTTCAAACTACCACGGTATATTAAGTTAGGGGTAGTTTGAATTGCACTTCCGATAATTTAACAATGCTTAAAACAATTCGTAACGATTTGTATGAAGAATAATTTCACTCGTGCAATGCGATGCAATTTTTACCTTGAATGCCATTTTGCTTGATCGGATGTGAACTGCGAATGATAAAGATGTGATGGCAAACACACTCTTTTATACTAACTTCACAAAACAAACTCCCGCTTATTGTTCATCGAAACGAAAAAGTTTCCCACTCGCCATTTGAATACAGAGCCCGACTTTTCATATTGTTTTAGCAGTATGCGTGTAGTTTTAACCCCCTAACTCACGCGAAATAATCCTTTGCACTTTTAATCCAATAAGCAATAATTTCATTCATTAATATAATATTATTATTTTATCCACTGATTTATTGAAATTAAGTGTATTATAGAATAAAAACAAATAATGTAACTGCAAATATTACGGTGCAAATAAAGACATGCATTGCCATTGAATATTCGAAACAAACGTTGAAAACAAATATTCGAAAATTTAAAATGGAGTATTCGAATAAATTTTAATAATAGAATTTCAACATTATCATGTTTATTTGCTGTTTTTATTTAAATATGTATTTACATGAAGCATTAAATTTTGGCACGTTGCTAGTTTCTATGAGTGTCTACGGAGAATATTATGGTGTCAAAATAAACAAATAGAATTGTTATGTTATTACTCGATACAATGATAATCTTACCAACTCATTGGTTTAATATACATTACTTATATAAGCAAAAATATTCGAATATCTGGATAGCTGAAATGAGTCGAATTTCGAATATTCAATTTGAGTCCCATTGATTTTATTTGATTAAAATAAATTTTATATTAATTGTGTTAGAGGGTTACATATATAATATGATACGTGTGTTTGCGCATTCAAGACGAAACAGCACCAGCCGAAGAAATGTTTGGACGTCTGATACAAAACTGCCTATCTTGATAATAATTATTATTCTACAAGTCAACCACACACATGTGTATTTGATAAGGGACTAAATTCAGCTTCTTCTATATGTTGATGGTTTTTTAAACCATTTTTGCCTTCTGTCGTTATTTGGTAAATGAGGAAATACCATAGCTATTACCAGAAAGCAAATGGAAATATGATATTCTGTATTGGAATCGGATACGACAACGTCCCATACTTGGTAACTTATATTTTATCAATATTTCTTTAATCTTTAAATTAAATAAAAAAATGCTTATTTATATTTTGGAGTAGTAAAATAAAGCAAACTGCGTTCTATGATTTCTGCGTTCCATACAAAAGATACTATTGCACTTATAACACAAAATTATGTAACTGTTTTGAATATAATGCCTTTCTCACATTTTGGGTGCTCACTGTCAATACTTAAGTAATTTAAATAAAGTGGAACAAAGTATAAAGGAATATTGGGTTTTTATTAACCAATGAATTAATGCGAACTGAACATAGTTTATACGATACTCCTCTTTGAAATACATTAAAAAAATTGTTGTGAGTCATTTTGTGCCATTCATATATGTCACTTTCATAACGCAGTTGTCACTGCATACGCTGGTCGTACATTTCTGCTTTGCCTGCCCGCACCTGCCAATTCTGTGCTGTCATGCGTCTCAGCATACGCTTAGCCTAAATAATGTCGTATTGCAAAAATAAATTTATTTATAATAACCTCACTGAGGTCGTGTCAACCATTTTCTAAATGAAGCATTTTTTTACCATGTCTTCTACCAATGAAAACATGTGGACTTATCTCAAAAGAAGTTTTTCTTTTAGAATTACTTGAAACTCAGTTGCTAACTTCTCCAATTCGAAGAGATTGTGTATAGAAAGATAGAGTAAGAACGGGTCTAGATTATCGCTCTTGTTATGCTCCATTTGTATGATCGATGGAATGAGAGGAAGTCAAATATACCACAGACATCTATTCACAAATTGAGGGACTTGGGCACGTGATCACCCCAACTGAATCCAACGACGGCGCCGTGAAGAATATGGACTCATAATGGAGAAACTCAACATTTTTTTTCGAAGAGAGTTATGGTAGAAGCTTAGGCTATATCACTAAATTTGTGACATTAGAAAGTCATCTTGGTAGCCCGATTTCAAATATTAAATATTCATTTTTTATTATTATTTAATCAAAAACGTTAATTACTTTCATTAAAAATCGGTTTAGTTATAGATACTAGAGATGAAATATGTAGTTTAACAGTCAGTATACATTAATGAATTTATTGAAAATATTATTATAGGTTTAATATCGACTGTGGAAAGGAAAAAGGACGTAACCCACACATAACAAATTTTACAGGAGGCACAAAAAACGTGTTTTGATGATTTTGGACCATATGCAAATTATGAAATATACACAACCTGGAAGTGCACGGAGACTTCTAAGTTGGTGTTGAATTGACACTGGATATAATCTAAGTAAATGTTAATATTTTTTTTTGTGCCAGTGCTAATAATAGTTATCCAAGTTAACACGTTTAAGCTATTTTCTTTAAATTATCCTATTTGTGAATCTTTGAAAACCGGTTGAAACCGAGTTTTAGGATATATTGGAATTCGGAAACCGGTTTTTTGAAAGCCCTAGACATGACTAATGGTAATTGGTAGCCTAACACTCCGTATGAGAATCGGATGGATATGAGGGCATTCAGACAACGCAGAGACATGTCATTGAGCACATACCCATTAGCGATTGAATAATCAACATAATAACTGTTCGTACTGGGATTCGAACCTGGGAATACTACAACAGAAGCAATATTTCATCTTTGATGGATATTAATAATCACTTTTAAGGTTATATATAAGTTTAGTTCTTAGTGGAAAGGCATTTTAATAAAAATAAAACACTTTATTTACTTTCCTATATTATTTATTCAAGCTCAGGACCGATGTCGTTCATTGAGAAAATATAAATTGATAAAGAATTATTAATACAAGGTATAACAAATAATTTGCAAAATTCATGCCAAAATATTTGATCAATAAGTTTGTCGCCTGCTGTGGCCCTGTTGGTTAGAGCTTGCTCTACCGATCACGCAGGTCAGGGTTCGATTCCCGGTCAGATCACAGTGAATTTGAGAATTATTCAATTCAAAGTTGTGATCAAGGACTGGGGGTTTGTAATGTCAATTCACATTATTTCCTCTCTTTCCATCCTTCTGATCCTTTAATATCTGGGTGTATCAATAGCGATTAGTTAACCCCTTGTCCTGATCTAGCCTTATCCTTCTTTCTTTACTACTCACTTTGAAAAACAAAGTGAGATTGAGCGACTGAGTAACAAACAGTTTTCGTAGAAAACCTCCATTACGAGGCCATATGCTGGGAGCGGATAAAAAAAAGTATTGTATTTTTGTTTTAATGATGTTTCGAAATCATACATTTCAATAATTAATTGGGTACAATAATAATGAGAGGAAGCAACGCTTAGTCCTACCCTAAAAGTCTTTTAATTCAAGAATTATTCTTTGTGAATCAGCACTCTTTCTAACTGACGCCTTCCAGATACCGAAATAAAATTGTAGCCCGTCTAAAATTGAATAGAACTAAGGTGCAAGAAATGGTCTCCGATGACATTTTTTTCTATGCACAGTAACTTTATTAAGTTCCGTGATATCAGTAACAATTTCGCAATTGTTACTGAACGAGATCCGCGCGTAGGGCGAGCGGCGACCTTCCAGCGGCCGACTGGGTGTGGTCGTCAGCCGGGCGTCGGCAGCTGAACAGTGAACTGTCGTTCCATCTCGCCTGCAACGGCCATTGCTCACCGTATCGAGAATCGCGTTGCGAGCAATGTCGATAGATTATTAATGCCGCATGACTCATGACTATCATAGACAAACAACACCAAATTATGACTAGAATTATTCTTAAAAAATATAATTAATTTTGCATACTGCAGTTTCCGTTTTACGATCCGGACTAATCTCTGGCTGTACATTTCTACAATAAATTAATAGATCTATTAATTTTGCTTAAAAGTATAATATTTGAAACTTCTGATAACGGGATGGAAAATAACAACTGTCTTTGTTACTCGCTCAACCTTCGTTTTTTATAAGTGAGTAGCAGGGAAAGAAGGATAACGCTAGAACAGGACTAGTGGTTAACTAATCGCTATTGCTCCACCCAGTTATTAAAGGATCAGAAGGATGGGAGGAGAGAAAATGATGTGAATTGACATCACAAACACCCAGTCTTCAATCACAACTTTGAATTGAATAATTGTCAAATTCACTGTGATCTTACCGGGAATTGAACCCAGACCTGCGTGATCGGAAAAAAAGTGAGGTTGAGCGACTGAGTAACAAAGAGTTCTCGTAGAAAAACTTCTGTTGAGATACCTCCATAAGGAGGCTATATGCTCCACATTGCTTTTGTCTTTGCTTTTAGCTGAGTGGTCGACACTCTTTGACGTTTCTCCCACAAAGGTCCCACCTAGGCTTTCAAATCCCGGGGTCCCGTTCAATTTTGTGATCCCGAAATTTTGAGCGAATCCGTAAAATTATAGGATTTTAGATTTGCTGGTATTTTGGGCAAATCATTAAATTCCTGGGATTTTTTTTTGAATGGTTTGATAAATTCCATGACACAAAACGTTTCCTCAGTTTATACAGGATTTCATGTTGAGTGCCCAATCCCGAGATCGGATTGAAAATTAGTCAATCCCGAAATCCCGTGATCACAAAAAGGCTCCGGGATTGGATACCTTAATCCCACCTAAGCGATCCTGCAAACTTAACGCCGCAGGAGCGACACGTTAACTACTAGTCTTGTCCTAGCCGAGCTGGCCTCGTGCTTGTATATTTACTGTTAAGATGCTCTATCTTCTTTAAGGTGCTCATATTGTGATTCCCACGACTATCCAACACGGTTTAAAAACAATCTTCACCCTCTTAAAAAAAAGAGTTAATAGATTAGCTTTACACTTTTTAGATTTAAATATTATAAAAAAGTTTTCAAGGTTTTATGTGCCATATATTGGTAGTTGTTATTGCGTGTGGACATGTTTTGAAATTAAGATGAATTAATTAATTAATTAACTAAGATTACATTTACTTAAAGCCAGTCACTTGATAATGATTTATAAGTGCACTTGACCATTCGGAGTAATTTGAATCATTTTAAATAAAGGCATTTTTCGGTATTCTTAAAATAGTCACAACTTGCTTTCACTGTATATTTTCTTAATAATGAAGTCAATTAAACGTTGAACCATTTTGTCTTTAATTAATAATCATTTTTTTTTTACCAGGTCTTTCCCAATGTGGAGCACATATACTTAATAGAGTTTATCTCAACATAAGTTTTTATACGAGAACTGCTTGTTACTCAATCACCCAACATCTCTTTTTCCAAATAGAGTAGGAATAGAAGGATGGGGCTAGGACAGGACTAGTGGTTGGCTAATCGCACTCGATACGCCCCGTTTTTAGGATGGGTGGGAGGGGGGAATTCAAGACTTCCCATACATCCATGCCTTCGAACAGAAATTCATAAATCAATTTTATAAAACTGTCCATACTGGGATTCAAACCCGTGACCTCCGTAGCCGAAGCCAATGACGCTGACCACTAGACCACACAGACGGCTAATACTCATATTATCTATCTTTTAATAATATCATGTATGTATATTGTATTCATATAAACAGTTCATATGCTTTTCACCTAATCAATGATATATCCTTAACCATTTGGTGTGTTTTTAACCTACCTGATCACTTTTGTTTTTTTGTAAACATTTTTTTCTAATCGGCCGTCGGTCGGTAAATATATATCATTTAATAAGTCGTATATGACGTGGCGATCGGACAAGCAATGCGGAAGGTTAATTTTATTCTCATTTTGAAATATGTCGTCGTTTACAAATGGCCTAGCATTAAAATAATCTTTAGACGAATGGGGTTTTTGCACAATTTAACCTTTAAGCGGATACGTGCTCTCACCCGACCGCCACACATCTACTCAATAGTACCTCCTCCGTTGTTTTTTGCGCTTTTTCCAAGCCAAGAAGCCGACCCAGGTGTTGATTCGATTCCAACATTTAACATTATGAATTACAACAATGAAATATGTGTATCTTGATAAGCAATTATAATTATTGTTACGAATAACCGGTATTATCTTTCCTGCCGTGAAAAGCAAACAGGACTTAAATGTCAGATTTTTTCATTCCTAATCAATTGCTTTTTAATCTATATACTCATAATGTTTTACGAGCATTTTTTTCCCTACGTTTGACCTATCCTAAAAAAAATGTAAATTATTATAGAATGATTTCGAATAATCGCGCCACCCGTCAACAACATGTTTTATGATTAATCAACTTCTACAGTATTTTACTAAATTGGCTTTCCTAATAAAAACATCTTGAAAACAAAATAATTTTGTATTTAAATACTTTACAACAAATATGTATTCGTAAGATGTGGTCGCCTGCTGTGGCTCAGTTGGTTAGAGCTTGCTCTACCGATCACGCAGGTTTGGATTCGATTCCCGGTAAGATCACAGTGAATTTGAGAATTATTCAATTCAAAGTTGTGATCGAAGACTGGGTTGGGTGTCTGTGATGTCAATTCACGTTATTTCCTTACCTCCCATCTTTCTGATCCTTTAATAACTGGATGTAGCAATAGAGATTAGTTAACCACTAGTCCTGTTCTAGCCATATCCTTCTTTCCCTATTACTCACTTTGAAAAAAAACTAAGTAACAGTTCTCGTAGAAAAAAAAATTCTGTTGAGATACCTCAGTTAGGAGGCCATATGCTCCACATTGGGAGCGGATATGGATTTTAAAAATTGGGGGGGGAAAAAACTAGCTTAGTCATAATTATTAGTGATGCCTTAACGTCAATATTAATAAAATTATAATTAACAAATGTGAATCAATTTTTTGTATTTAAATCGTAATTTTAATTGAATGTTTAAAATTTGACGATGTATCTGATTTTTAATGGCATTAAAATATCTAGTATACAATCAGATTTGCTATTAAACTATATTATGTTTATCCACTTAAAATCGAGTTGCCTGACCGCTATGTGAGTCAAAAACTCGACCTTTCTTTTCGCATGATATTTTTATGCATGCAATTTGAAATTATTTAATCACGATGACAAAACAAATACCTCGTGTTATAGATCCCTAAGCAAGGGCAATCGCTGTAAGGCAACGTGTATCGTACCAAAAGGAATGTCAAAAAAAAATCAATACGGGAATACAGCATATTTGTCACAGAAGAGAAGAAAGTATCTTTAGTTAGGTTAGCTTTGTTTATAACTACACCAGATCTTATGTAAAGCCTTTTAAACCTAAAATTTCCTTTTACTGGTAAGTTGACACATTCTTAATTATTAAACTCATCAGTGCAATAAACAAAGATATTATAATTTTAAATAATTAATGCTTAAAAGATAATCTTGAGTCTTATACGAAGGCCAAGGGAATATAAATTAGACCTGCTATTTTGAGGAATATGATAAAAAAATATATAGTTTTCCAAGAAATGAACATGACAGGGGTGTGAGCAACATCATTTCACGCTTTATAGGGCAAATTAATTATTTTGGAATTTGAATTTCAACTGTTATATTTGGAAATACTTATTGCCTAATTAAAACAAATTTGATAAAAAATAAAATTTGGAACAATAAAGAACGTGGTCGACAATGTATCAAGCTACTAAAAATGAGGTTTCTATGGGCGCCTTTGAAAATATAGACCTTAAAGCGACTGGTTTAATATATTAACATTCGCCCTATAAAGGGTTAAATTAGTTTTTATAAAAAAAAACATACAATAAAACCCCCATTTACACTAAAGTCGGGACAGTGTAATTCGGGGTAGTGTAATCGGGGGAGTGAATCTAATACAGAATTAGGGATTTGGTTTTTTCCGCAAAAATGCAAAACCCTTAGTTTCCCAATTCCCTTAGTTTTGCAAAAAAAAATATGGATGTCAAATTTAGTTACTAAGTGATAAAATGCAAAGCGCGCCAAAATCCAATACATAGACAGTCGCCCGGCTATACTTGTATAGCCTGGCTCGTGTTGAATGCACAGACGCTAGCCAACATTTGACTGTATGCGCCGCACAGACGACCGTCTCGTAACAACGAGAATGGAATCGGACAGTCCAAATGGGGGATTTGCGGCGAATATTTCAAGCCAGCGCGTAATTCGGGGTAGTGTAATTGGGGGTTCTACTGTGCTACATACTTTATGACAGTCATATATTTAATTTTGGTTAAACTTTTCATAACAAGAATAAGTATATTGTGTACCTACTCTGCAAATGAAAAGGCAGGAATGTAAAAATACAAGTGCATTTATAACGTTCCTATACTTTTTTAAGAAATCGTTGTATCTGTAAACTTTTCTTCCCTTAATACATTAAAATCTACATATGATTGAATTGGTCAATTCCAACAAAACATTTATATCCTATTTAAATTTCATATTAAATATTCAAATGATATTTCTTTAAAATAATTCATAACCGATTAAATGAACTAAAAATTGTCAAGAAAAAATAATATCTCTACTTTCAGAGGTTCCGCAGACCTTCTACACTCTCACACATTGTCCCAATATGCAATATCAAGTTACAATACAAATTATATTGGCTAATTTCCACGGCATTTTTTTAAAATTGGCATTTAATTATTTCTCTGAGACCTGCACCGGTTGATTTACTTTACTTCGTTGAATGACATTGAAAGTGAAATAATTATATTAAAGTATCACGTAACATGTTGCAAGTATATTACGTTGCAAACTCCAAACACCAAACTCGCGCGAAGTGCAATCCCAAACGTCCTACCTGACTTGAATTTGAGGAGAGCGACGACGATGCTTCACATATCAAGCGTGGCCTATACTTTGGTATTTTAATGAAATCTTGGCTAACACGAACACCGAAGGACCGCTTATTTTCACTCTACTTAAAGGACATGAATTGAAATATATTCGTTGCCATTTATTTTGCCGTACTCCTGATTGTACTATTGTTTAAGGGTTGTTAATAAGTTTTAAGACAATCGTTCAATCCTTCTCTCTTTGTAAAAGGAAAGAAAATAAAACGTTTTTCAACCTACCTCTATCCCGTTTTTAGGAGCAGATAAAGTCTGATAGCGTTGGTTAAATACAAATCAATTAATACAGTTCTTTTCAGATATTCCAGCAAGATACAGCGCAACCAAGAAAGACGAAAGTCAAGGAGCACGACGACACCGGCATTGGATATTCGGATCTCATTTGTAAATTTCAATTAAATTTTATACTCACTAATAGTGATGTTTCACATACTCTCGATCTTTTCAATCGTATATCTTTATTTTAAGGAAAGCGAGAGAAGAAAGAATTTGTTTTCATTGTTCAAATAAATGTATAATTTAAAAATATGTCATGAAGTTTTATCGGCGAATACTAGACTTTCATATTAATATTAATAATTAAACCAAAAATAAGCACCCACATATTGTATGTTCAAGCAGTTTTGCTTTCAAATGGAATCATCTGAAAAACGGTTTGTTTTTTAATATTTGAATTTTCTCTCGAAAATATGGCATGCAAATTATTGAGTACATTCATTCGGCGGGTTCATAATGCTACATTCTAAAGGGAGTATCTCATTTTTTACAAAGGATATTGTGGGTAATTCTATCTCACCTCGTGACACGAATGTACGGCAGAAATCGGTGTTATAATATCTTAAAAACAGAATGAGAGCATTCAATAATGACTATTAAGTTACGACGTATTACGAAAATGAGAATGAAATGTTCTTAGGATGCGCTGTTCGACTTCTTGTAATACAAATAATTAACTCACTTTCTATAGCCGCTGGAATTTTAAGCATAATGTTTTAAAAGTAGAGCAAAATTAGCCGAATGTGGTTGTGTTTGGAATACAAATCTCTAGTGATGTTCACAAATGACATGCTAATCTATTATGCAAATGATTCAAAAGCTTCCGCCATCAGAGAGTGACTTGGTAAAGGTTTACTTTTTTTTCAATGGAAATTTCTTAAAATAATAAAACACTCTTTTATTAATTCCGCATTTATTTATGAGGATCGGGACCGGTTTCTCTCATCTCGAGCATTTGTTAAATATGCATTGGTTAATACAGAGCTATTTACACAAAACCAAGACTGTAAATTCGTTACATTAATATATATTATATTACCAATTGTATTCATAACCCTTCTGGTCTTAATATTATGTATAGTTTTATCAATAAATGTTCGTGGTGAGCGAAACCGGTCATGATTCCTGACCATAAAAAAATGTAGAATAAGTGCTAAAGAGTGTTTTTTTTAATGTAATGTATTTCCAATACGTATTAACACTTGACAGTGAATTCCTTGATTGAAAATTTCTTTCTCAACTTTTTTATTAAGAAAGCATTATTTCACTTACACATATAATTAAATTAAAACATTTCATCCCATCATAGAATTTCCTCAGTAGGTTTCCAATGTAAAACTTCATTTGTACTTATTTCCGGTTTCATTTTTCCCACAAATGACTAAGCTTACGCTCAAAAGGTAATGGGCTCAAATCCTTATTGATATAGAATATATTATACAGATTTCGTGTAAAATTCTTCAGCTCGAAAATATTTAATTAATTAATAAATAGTGGCTGTAATTTGGTGGTTTCTCAAGAAACTTCCATTGAATGGATTGCGCGATTGTTAGCAAATCTATCTTTTCTATAAACAGATCATATCAATACTTACATATGCAATACTTGCTTCAAAATGCTTTAAAAATAGAAGCTGTTGGTATCGATTCTTCAAATCCAAACGTGCCGGTAGAGCAACCTTCCCACCATGTTATCAGATCACGATGAACATAATTCAATGTCTCGCTTACTCCGTTTCGCCAGATGATCGGAGCACCCACGTTCGTCTACTCTTTACCTCAGCATATTCTTGCTATCAACGCGAGCATACAAGATCTGAAGTTCACTGCCACTGAACAATTTCATATTTATATTTCACTGAACTTTTCTGCATTTTTCAAAAACGCGCAACACGAAACGTAATGAAGGTACGTAATATGTTAAATTATCAAAAAATATACACCCAACTCTTTTTTACACGATAGATACGTTCCATAAAAAACCGTGTAAGAATTCATTTATAAATTAAAGATTTGTTCCTTGAATTTCAAAATTCGTGTAATTTTTCTATAATCACAATGCATCAAACTTAGTGCACGTTCTATTAAAATTAGTATCTAAATTTAGCTTTTAAGTTTGAAAAAAGATGAACTTTTAAAAATTGAAACCGAGAAAAAAGACTGAAAAAAAGGTTTTTCCTAGACAATATCTTTAATTAATATTAGATTGTGTCAATTAAACACCAGTTTAGAAGTCTCCGTGCATTTCAAGGTTGTGTATATTTCATAATTTGCATATGGCCCAAAATCATCGAAACACCGTTCATCACAAATCATCGTTCCTTGATAATATACGGTGACGTTTGCAAGGGAACAGACATATGTACATCGTTTTCATCGCTAGAAATGTCTTGAGGCGTCTAATGTGTTAGAATCTAATGAAGCCTTTTACTGTCTTGTGTTGTTGAATTTCTTGTTATTGGGAAATTCGCTATTCCGTCTGCCCGTATTCACTCTTTTTAGTGCACCGTGTACAAAAAAAACAGTGTAAAGAAAGATTTGAGTGTATAAGATAACTTTGTTGATCCACAGGTAAAATACAACTAATAGTATAGTTTCTCTAATTAATTATATGAGGAAGGATACATCCCAAATTCAATAAATTTAATAATGATGAGCCGCCTGTCTTATGTCCAATAACTTTGCCGTTCATTTTTAACGATCCAATTTTATTCACTAGATGGGGAAACTAGGTATTTCAACATTTTTATTTTTAGTGAAATTGCGATTATTTCCTATGAAATGATTTACAATTTTTTTTTTGATAATTTACCTTATTTAGTCGCGTATTAATAATTAGGTTCAAGTCGACTTATGAATTTCTAAATGTTTAAATAAAATATACTTCTTAAAATGATTAATAAATTTTGAGGTGTAAAAAGCACTATAAAACTGTATAATTTCAGGAACAGGAGTTTATTTAGAGTCGCAACTCGTTTTACGTATGATATCTGAAAATATTATGTATATTATCTTACAAAGAATGATTCCATATTTTCATACTTACATATTTTACTTATACCATCTGTGAAACAAATACTGCAACTTTGATATTTTATTATAATCATAGCCTTACCATGTTTTCTTAGATGTCTCCCTGTCCATGAATATTAGTAGCATCTTACAAATTAGCAAATTACTCCAATGGCGGATTACCCAATCGGCTGATCAGATGCACGTCTGGGGCCTTCAAATCTTAGTAGCTTCAAAAATTACTTACGCTGTGTTATAAATTCAGGCCATAATATAATTCTATGTTTATATTTATTTTACACGTCATTTTACGGCGCTTTTATGCTATCCAAATAACAAGGCCTCTAAGTTTTATTGAAACTGGGGCCTGGAAAGCGCGTAATCCGCCACTGAATGACTTAATTTAAGTAATGTTTTGTAAGAATAAAAGAAATAGTTTCTCGAAAATATAATGTATGCCGCATCCAGTATATCATAATGTATTGCAAATGAAACACACATTTTATATATTAGCAACAAATTCGATTTATTGGTTTTCAGAATTTCACATGTCCGACATATACCAAATCGTTAAATTAGTACATAATGACTTATACAAATGTGTCGTCTGAGGGTGTACCGAGGCGGAAGGCTGGCCTTCCGCCCGGGCTCGAGTGGTCGCGGTCAATCAACAGAGGTAACATCACGAACTATGCATCCATTACATTCATTTAAATGTGCAAATAATTTACGATACAGTTAAATATTTATATAAATTTGAGAAAACAACATGTTAAGGCGGCGTCGGCGCGAGATCGGCGGGGGAAACGAAGGCGGACGCGCCCGTAGACCTCCGCCGTCTCGCGGCGACCTTTAACATCTCTCTGCAAATTGAACCTACCTCTATGGCTTACCTTTACACTATCGCGGCGTCCGCGACACCGCATCCCGATTTTCGTTTTCATCACAAAAAAGAAAACAATCTTAAGTTAAAATCACAAATTGTGCTATACTTAAATTAAGGGATTATAAATATAAAGGTTGATTGAAAAAATCACAGACATATTTTAACGGACACAGACCACTGATGACCATATTTCATGTAAAACTATAATATTGTGAAGCCTTACTGTTTTCGCATCCGTAAGCCTACATACAAAACCCTAATTAGTTTTACAACCGACGGTTTCAAGTTTGACTATCCGGCCGTCGTCTTCCTCCTGCGACGCGTTCAAACTTTTCGTCCCGGCGGTTTCTACGTTTACTCTCATTATTCTACGGTGAACCTCGCAGTTCATCGACCGGGAGTCGATTCATTCTTTCATTCCGATAAAACAATTCACTAAAAAGAAAAAAAACTCAACGGACTCTCGGCGAGTCCGGCCGAGCGTTCCATCTCTACGCTTCTCTGACAAAAATATTTTCTGATTATTCATTTATTCAACTCTAATTTCTTGAATTTAGACAACATTTATTATACACCAGAAATAATGTTTGGCGACATTAATTTAGAAACCTGAATATTTTGTTAATTTGTACTGGCAGTTATACGTATAACAAGAGACTTGAGATAAATTTGTACTTTTGATTTTGTTTCTTTATATATAATATATATATGTATATATATATATATATACGACAAAAATGCTTCTCTCAGCAATATTAGACATATATTAATGACGGCCTGCCTCGACGCGAAGGGATGATATCGGGCCCCAAGACGTCCGCAGCTTCAGATTTTGAGAGCGACGGCTCGCTTGCCGATGACTCGCGGACACCTCGGCGACGGTCGATGAATTTACGACAATGCCTTATTTAACATCAATTATTATTGTAATATATCATATGAATACACCTATTATCTCTCAACACATTTAAGAAGTGCAGTTGCTAAGATAAAATCATATTTATTTTATTGTGCACGCGGTTTGCTCGCTCGTTACCCATTATAACATTAAACAGTAATTGATACACCCTTTTTATTATTGATTATTAGTTAAGACAGTGCAAGTGTGTTCTACAAAACGGGTTCAGGCGCAGAGATGTCGGAGAGTCTCAAGAAAACAAATCTTCGGACGGGAGAAGTGCGCGATCGCCGTCTCTGCGCGGTCTCTTCGAAAGATTGCAAAGTCATCGGTAGAGTTGAGATCCGAATATCGAAGGAAAAAATAGAGAACAATAAATGCACTATACATTATCATGAAAAGTATTTTGATATTATTTATCTACTACGCCACTGTTACATCAAACACCGATAAGATTTATATATTCCGAATATTTTAGATTAAAAAGAGGACGCCTTATGAAATAAAAGCTGCAAGAGAGTGTCACATGATACAATGAATACAATGAATACGATGTCGTGTAGTCGATATCGAGAAAACAAAATAAGGAAAATAAATAAAACAAAAAGAAATAAAAATTTTGTTAATTTTTAATTGGATAATTCCTAACAAACAATTATATTAATTTTCGTTTCATATCCAACATAAAACATAGATAACATCTATACAACATAAATGATAATGATAAAAGTAAGATATTGGGTGTTTATACTCCCCGCGCGCGGAGAGTTTGCAATGTTTGTAAGGTACAACTTAGCAGTAAAAGCGTCTCGGGCGTCGGCTCGGAGGCCGACGTGAGACTGAGATGACGATGACGATGAGAATGAGAATGAGACAAGTGGTGAGCTCACACCGCGGTGAGGGACGCCCTGACGCGTCTCATCAATACTTCGCTGCCGACAAATTAAATACAAATGAATGAATATAAAGGAACTTCATCACGTTAAAATAAATCCACAAATAAATGATGCATCGCCTACATTAATAATAATAATAATAAACATTATTGTAATTTAATTTAAAGAAAATGAGGTAGAACGGTAAGAGATTATGTGGAGACTAAAACCTATCGTAAATTACTCCTCGACGGCCACTCGAAGCTTTCGTCCTGCGGAGATTCCGAGAGGATCGAGTGATGCATCGAAATCTACAAAACTTTGCTGTCAATTAAGGCTAAAAATCTCTACAATGATAACTATTATTTTTATAAGTTCTTTTTTTTGTACTGTTTTTATAATACATATTTTTATTATTGCCTGAGAAATTACAGTAATTGTGAATTTAAATATTATACAATCGTAAATTTAATATTAGATTTGCGATAGAAAGCGATCGACGGGCGCCCATCGGCCGAGGCGTCGCCCCCGATGTACTTTTCCACCTTTGCCGCCGTTCCGCCATTCTCCGGTGGACGGTTTGCGTCCGACGGTCGGCTTCTCGTGACAAAAAACACCCGCGCGGTTTATGATTTTGCAACTTTACAAGGATTTTTAATCTATAACATTCATTATTTGAAACCTGAGGTAGCTCATTTTTGTACTATCGATAAGTTGTGTTACTAAAACATAATTATAAAACTTAATCTAGAGTATTGTAAAATAAGATGGTATAATGAGGTAGATAAATTTTAGGATAAAAAATATAGCGGCCGGGCGGCGAGGATCGGAAGCCGGACGCGGTCCGGCGTCCGACTCTCGCCCGCCTCGACGGTGTTAGTCGACGGGAAGATCCTCCGCTGCGGAGCGCCCCCGCCGGTAAAAGGGTCACCGTACCCTAATATCTTTGGCTTAACCGGCGCGGGGCGCCCTCGCCGAATTAAATAAACATACTGCTAAAACAATTACTAAATTATCATATAAATTCCCTGAAACTTTTTGAGCACTTTAATAGGGAGAACTATCCTTAATGTATAATCTTTTACTATTGAAATACTGCAAGTATCGTAAGAAAAAAGCTCAAATCCAATTGCATCAGTGTCAGGCGACCGTCGATGCAATGCATGAAATATAAGTGGAATCGAGACTGAGAGCCGACTGCGAGTCTCCGGATCCGCATCGAAAGCTGAGGCGCCGCGGTTCGGAAACCTCTGCAGAACTTCCAAACTTATTCGAGGGCCGCGTTAATGAAAATTACATGACAACTTTTGACAGTATTAGTGAATTTTGTATGCAATGATAGATTTCAGTTATAAGTAGTAAACAACGTCGCTCCAGATTTCAGAGAATATTCAAAATTTACCGTTGCAGAGCAACCGGCCGGATGTTAAATAAATATGGGAGTCGGAGTGAGCTCTTCCCAAATTGAAATGCCCGCACCGTCCGTGACCGAAAAGTGCCTAACCAAAAAGAATTGACACAATTAGTATTCTATTACGTACCTTCGTTAAATTATACCCGTTTATTATACATGCAATACGTGCATTCCGATTTAAAAGATAACTTAAATTATTGAAAAAAAAACTTTGCCCACAGAAACTCGCTAGCTCTCAGAACGGTCGGCCTTCGCCTCTCGATTGAATCTGTCAGTACGATAACCGTGCCCCCGAAACGTCGACTAAAACAAAATCAGAATTAAAAACAACATAACAATCATAAAAAGAATATTTCTTACCCGAGAGCGTCCGAATAATTTCAATCAAATTGCAAATCGTTCAGACGCATTCGGGGAATAATTTTGAACAACTAAAGCTCACTTAAAAACAAATCACAAAACTTGTCTGAATTTTGAATTCAATTATACCTTGGGGAAAAATAAAATTATAAAAAAGTTCTGTTTCACAGAGTGATCACCACGATTTCAGTAATTAAACTTGTCGGTATAAACACAAACCGCTGACACGTTGAGTGTTCAACTTCCACATAACGATACTTAACTAACGCAAGAAAAATCAATAAATTTAAAAAACCGCTCGCGCGCATTCGCTCATTTCTCTCACGCGCGCAATTCCGATTGGATGATCGATACGCATAAACAATATTATATTCACACTCTTCTTTTTATTCGATAAACAAAAACTATCAGACTAAAGTATCATCAGCCTGGAAATAAAGTATAAGCGATAGCTATCCTATTTCAATGAGGGAGAATGGAATCGGCGGACGGGAAGCCGCCGAGGCAAAAGGCATCCGGAGAGAAGTCGGTGAAATGTCAACGCGGATAATAATGTAACACTATTGCTTCAGACGTGATTAAAAAGTAAACCCTGTTAAATTAAGTTATAGACTCTTTCTATTGTATATATGTATTACATTATAAAAATAAATATTATTTGGCTATTGTATTTATTGTAATATAAAAATCTGATAATAATATATATTACAATTATCATTAATGCGTCGAATAGTAAAAATAACCCGTACTATTGCAGTTACGTAATATTATTAAGTAATATATTTTGTCCTATTGAATATTGCAACTTCAATATAAATAAATATGTAAATGTTAATGTAAATGTCATGAATACAATATTATGACTGTGTCGCCTCAGATCCGTGTCGGATAACTGTACTGTAAATGGGTACCGTGTCTATTTTGAATACTGGGGTCGAGGTAACCGGGTTGCTGTTTGGAAGAAAGCTAAAACACTTTCTCGGGAGGATATTACAATTATTATTATTATTATACTTAAGATCTGCCGCTCCACGGCGGCAGAATGATCAGAATGGCAATAGAAGAGGACAACAGTCGAGAAAAAAGACAACACAAACCTTAGAACAATAAATACAATAAAATGAATGCGACATATACCTCTAAATATCAGAGATATCACCTCGTCGCCGGCTCTCGCCGCAATATAACCATATTACAAATAAATACTTTTACAAAATACAGGAGCAGTATTACAATTATTTATGAACGTAAATAAATCGAGGGCTTTTGGCACTAGCAGGTGTGCGCGGCCTCCACCTTCGAGGGCCGCACTCGCGGGATCGCGATTCCTATTATACTAAAAAATAAAAACTACCCGTTGTTGTGACTTTAGCATTAAAATTATTATTCCTGAGTAACTTTGGATCGTCTGACCGCCGGACTGCGGCGAGGCACGATACTGCCTCTCCGCGACTCAAGCAAATAGTGAAGCCGAAATCGTCGGGCCTCCGACGGTCAGGCGATGGCGAAAGGATACGTCCGCCTTTTAAAATAAAATCGGTGCATTCGGTGGCGAAGAGTGATCTTCGCATCTCCACTTGCGGCCGTCGACGCGCGTGACAAGTCGTCTACCCGTAAAAAAAAAAACGCACACCGGACGACAACGAGCGGCGTACTGTTTTCATTCATTATTTCTACTTAAAAATACTGGGACAGGGTCGAGAAAAGATTTATACAAAATTTCTAAAGCGACGCGATGTCGAATTAAAAGTTCCGTCGCCGATCGGACATCGGATCGTAAAAAATAAGAACGCAGAGAAATCACATTCGCTCACTGAAAGCCAATCGCACCGACATTGTTTAACAATTACCTAACTAACTAGCCTATCTCATTGTACTTAGTACAATCGTTTATCTAACATACCACGGTATAAAACTGTCCATCTACATATTTAACAGAGGTGAAAACTGTAAATCCCTATGTAACTACTTAACTCGATTCGCCACCGGCCCGGAAGACGTCGCTCACGATCCTTTTCAAGACAGATTTTACAGCGAAACTGCACCGAAGACCCGGCGGTCGTACGTTTCCGATAATCGGCATGCGGCCGTATTCCAGGGGCGGGGCGTTCTATTCAAACCGTTATCAGACAGCCGAGGCGAGTGAAGCTGAAGACGGTCCCCGCAATATTGATCTAGTATTTACACCGAGCGGGGGACGAGTCTCGAGCTGCCGGCCTCGGCTGCCGTTTATACCCCGTGTTCCTTCTATACGACACTGCTCACATACATATAATTATTAACGTTACTTTCCACTGTTCGATTATGATTTACACAAAATCTAATTTTCATAGTTTACTCTAGCGTGTAACTTAAATAGGTAACCATCATCTCACAGTCGACTGGACAAAACTTAAAACATAACAGGTTCAAAACCCAAATGATTTTAGGTACTGCGAGAACTTAAAATGTTACATTAAAAAAAAGTTATTCTAGAACGCGCGCGGCGTAACTTCACAAGAATCGCCGCGACGCTTCGACCATCAAATAATTACAGTATATTCATTATTATTTCACATTATTTTGTATGGCCATAATATTTTTTACAACTGGATAAGTTGCGGTAAAAATAGCTTCATCTCTCTTTGTTTATAATATGCTTATAATCATCTGTACTTATTTCTTCTTAACATTAATTATAAATATTTTGTATAAGATCCTTTGAGGTATATCTGTTTCATCCTGATCGGTTACAATTTACAATTTTTAAATTAGAGGCAGAGGCCAAATACCAAATTACTCTTGAAGACCGCAATCTCATCGGGAGTCGAAGCACCGTGCGCTTCCACCGCGGCCGTCAGAATCGCAGACCGCCTCTCGCGATGAGATTTATTGATCACAGTTATGTTGCAGCGGTTATACAAAAAAATGAAAATCATCTTAAGGAAATCTTTTTCACACAACTCCGCTGTAAAAATTCATCCTCTGATACATTATGACATTTCTTTTCTTATTTATATAGGCTCGGCGGCGCTCCCGCTTTTAAATCCTCTTGATGAATATAATTATGAGATATTTGAAAGCGAGAACGGACGCCGACGCCTCCGAATACATTCCGACGCGAGCCGTTCAACACTTTTACATAGATTTCAAACATCCCACCCCTCTGTACGCTCTCTAGTAAAGACACTGCCCATTATCTACCATCCGAGTGGCGTTGAAGCGCGCAATCGAATGCCGTCAATTATTTTACATTCTCTCGAGCAAAGTACAAAAGAATCAATTCCAAATTCTTATAATTAGGAACACATTTACAAAAACTTGACAATCACATAGGAATCCTTAAAACGTAACGTCAATTAGAAAACATTATGTACAAGGAATATTCAACAAACGAAATGGCAAAAATTTTCAACAGAACATAAAACTTTCCACATTCAAGAGACGTTGGGCAGTTAGTTTACTAGTACAATCAAAAACCCGTTACAATGAAAATCTCACTGAAATAGAATCATCCGGTGTCGACTATTTACTAAAGTGACGGAGTAATTTTAAATACCGACACAAAGAGAAAAAGTGTCGACTCTAGAATATGATGAATTTGAATTTCTGACGATAAGAGTCAATAGACGTGATTGAAAAACTGCTGATTCTATTCGAGTGAAAGTTCATAAATCAAATCAGTACAACAACAGAGTTTTTCCATCGCTTTGAAAGACGCCATTACGTGATCGGGCCTGTGGGGTGAGGTAGGAGGAGGAAGGGAGGGTGAAAAGACCCCGGGACTACTGCGCGTGATTGGGCAGCGGTCCGTGATGCTGCTGGAACTGTTTGAGGGCCGCTTCATGCTTGTGTTCGCGGGCGATGTGACGTCTCACCGTGTTGTTTCTGGTGAAGGTCCTCGCGCAGAACGGGCATGGCACTCGGATACCTTGATGCCGTTGCCTTATGTGAGCTCGAAGGTTCGTCTCATAACCGTATAGCCTCTCGCAGAACGGACATTTTAGTTTCTTGCCTGAAAAAGGGGTTACGAAAAATTCATTTCAGTCCATCACACAAAGAATGACAAATGAGAGGAAAGTTCATACTAATAATTTCTTTCCCTACAAATACCTACCTGTACGTTAATATCAATGTCAATCGACTTAATTGAGAGATTTTTATATAAAAAGAAAATTCGTGAATCCTGAAGATTACAGTTAATAAAACAGTTAATAAAACTTTAGAGTGAATATAATTGTCATCGGATTCAGTTTTAAGGTTTATTACTACCGTCACTACTCAATAAACTGTTGTCACTGCCAAATTGTTCAAATATTGAGCGAATTTTTTGTTTTTCATAAGTTATGAAAAAAGAAAAGTAATTATTTTTTCCACTAGTAAGTCTAGATAAAAACTATAGCCATTCCTTATACCGGGAACAATATTTTTATGTGAAATAATTTCACAAAATGATGTCAAGAAAGTAAATTCTATTTAAATTTAGGCTAAGCAGTTATTATTAAAATATATAAGCTACCAATCCTTGCAACTTTACGATTTCTATATTTCTGTTTGATAATTGTCTTGTTCAGAATCCTCAGGGAATCAAGATGCAAAGGGAATTTTTAAAACGGGATCGAAATTACTAAAGGCCATGTATTTTCCCTAGATGGGTCTGTGTAAAATATTTCATTGCCGTTTTAAAAAGGTTATTTAGAAAAAAAATACTTTTTAAGGCAATCTATAAGAGAATAATTACCGTCAGGAGTGGCGATGCCTCCGGATTTGCTTCCAGTGAGGTGTTTGGCAGGCCATAGAGGAATCTCGGGAGGAACTTCAGGTGGAGCGGCGGGGGGAGTGGGGGGAGCGCTATAAGGTCCTCCCCCTCCTCCGCCTCCAACCCCGCCGCCAGCCCCTGCTCCGGTGCCACCGCCAGGGAACTCCACAGTCTCCATCTTCACCCGTAAGTCTGGAAATAAAAATGTTCCAAAGTTAAAACATAATGTGACGCATACAGAATTCAAATTATTTTCATTTTGGGACTAAAACAGAAGGACTGAAGTGAAAAAGTTTTTGCTATTACAACAGCGCTTTCCCACCTTTATGTTACTGCGCCTCCCTTTGAAGAAAAAAATATCTTCGCGCCTCCCCATACTTTATTTCATATAGTAATAAAGACACGTTTTATAGGGTAAATAAATATTTTGGACTGTTCGCGCCTCCCTTTGCAATGGCCCACGCCTCCCCAGAGAGGCGCGCCTCCCAGGTTGGAAATCACTGTATTACAATTATGTTGATTCAATCCCGTGCCAGTTATTTCTTATTAATAAGTTTTTATATCAAATTGCCAGCTGCGTGGTCAAGTGTCAACATCGTTGGTTGAGAACACAGGTTCGAGTTTCAATACGGACAGTTTTTATAGATTGATTTTTCAATTGATTTATGGATTTCTGTCCAAGAGTATGGCATGGATGTATGTGATGTGTCTTGAATTCTCTCCCACTCATCCTATCATAAAACGGGAGTAGCGAGAGCGATTAGCTAACCACTAATCCTGTCCTAGTCCTATCCTTCTATGCCTACATTCTTTGAAAAAGAGAGGTTGAGCAACTGAGTAACGGACAGTTCTCGTATAAAAATCTGTTAAGATACCTACATTAGTAGGCTATATGGGATGAAAAATATATAGAAAAAAAGGTTGTGTGTGAGAGGTGACAAGTTCAGAATTATAGTTTAAGATATCGACTGACAATACATTAAGGGAATTTCAATATCATTTAAATTTTGTATACTTCCATGAGTTTTGCAAGTTATGATCGTAGAGAACTGACGATCTGTGCACATCCTTGACGAGTAGTTTTTGTCACTTATTTATATAATTGAGAAAATGACACTTTTTGAAACAGGAAATCACAAATTCATAGATCCTTTGTTGAAGAAGTAGAAGTGCATTGTTATTTGTATGATATAAATATCATTTTCATTATCAGCAATGAAAGAACAACCATCATTGCAAAGGGATTGTAAATATTTTTTAAAAAACCATGTCATTATAAATTTGCAGAGCAAATGAAACATCAACTACTGCTGACTTTGATTAATAACCAGCAAGACGACCGGTCTTAATATCAATAACGCCATTGATATCAATGATGTGAAATATTTTTCACTGAGAAGGGTATGAATATAAACCTTCGGCGCCTTGATCGGCGGACTGTCGCCGTTCGCAGGCTGCGTCATCGGCATTCTGTCGCTCGTAGCCATTGTTTGTCGCACCTTGCTGCTGCCCTTGATGCAGCTGATGCGTCTGATGAGTAGAAAGGGGCGTCGTTGGCCCACCGTCCTCGGAAAATCGTCCTCCTGCGCCGCAGCCCGGAGACGATCTGGTGTCTGGCTCCTCTCCGCAACTACCCGCAATTGAACTCGAAGAGCCGGGCCTAGAAGTTATCAATAACAATGTTATTGCCGAAATGTAAGTACTTCTGAGCAAAAACAACTCATAATGAATAACACACCAAAGGTAAGTAAAGTGTATTAGTAGAGATGTCCACTCGCCTGTAGTTTCTGGCGTGAGGTGAAGGAGCCGGGGAAAGTGGCGCTTTCCCATCCCGGAGCACAGACGAGCGCAACTCCGGCGGTGCAGTTTCCTGAGGTGAACGCAGCGCTCTGCGCCGCGGTGCCTCCGTAAACTGGTGATGGTGGTGGATAGGCGGGGGCAATGGCGGCGGATAAGCGCGGTGGTGGTACGCAGGAAGGCCATGCTGTAGGTAAGTGGGCAGTGCGGCGGCAAATTGAGCTGCGGCGGCCGCTGTCGCAGTCGCTCCTGCACCAGTCGACTCCGCTTCGGCTCCGCAGGGCCCTCCGCCTCCTCCGGCTCCGCCTGCGGCGCCTCCGCTGTTGTTTAGCTTTACTTTACCGCCAGCGGGTTGTTGGCTTTGAGCCACAGCCAACTTTTCGTGCTCTATGCTTAGACCCTTCACCTGAAACATAAACAACGCGATTATGTATTGAATTGTGTCAAATCAAGTTATGAGTAAAATCTCTTGCAGCAAAATGAGACAAACATTACAATATCTAGGTTAAATTTAATGTTAGATGTTAAAGGAATTCTAGAGGTGCAGACCTGCAGGCTTTCGGCGCTCTTGAGGAATCCGGAGAGAGCATCCTGACTGACGTGCACCTCTCCTTTGTACATGAACTCGAGGAGTGCGGCCATGTTGGCGGCACTCGTCGCCTCCAGAATGACGTAGCATGGTCCCGCATGACTGGGCGGGGCTGCGGCGAACAACTCTTGAAAGTGCTTACTGCACGCCGCCAGGATTAGCTTGTGCGCCCTGAACGTTGTTCCTGTAAAACAAGAAAAAAAATCATAAGGCGACGAATAGAAATAATCAATCAAAAATGACTACACGTATGGATAAAAACTAACTGACTAAGGGGAAGAGAAAACCGACCCAAGTACACGTGCAACAAGTTTCGCAATGCGGTAAATTTTAGAACTATTCCAATTTTACGAAAATAAGCAAAAAATATGAATGACATTTAAAAAATAAAAAAAAACAGTAGGATGCAGTGTTTCCTCTAAGCTGTGCGCGTGTGCGCGCACACAGCTCGCCGAGTGCGCGCACATACATTACAACAGCGCACAAAAATTACATCAGCTAAATCATCACCAGAATAAATTAATTGACATTAAATAGTGTTGTTAATTATAATCATTATTAAAAATCAACCTTTTCGTTTAGTAGGTCTAAATACCGTTATGTGGCGCTCAAATCTTTTTATTTCTTGTCAAAGTTGCACAGCCAATAATTTTTTCGCACATAACCTTCCGAAAATTAGAGGGAACATTGGTAGGATGGCCATTATACAGATAATGTACAATACTTTTTCTGTGTATAATTTATATTGAAAACATAGACAATTTAATTTAAACTGTTGCATGTATTGTGGAAGTAAAAACTGGGATTCTGCACAGAAAGGTGACCGTTCCGGGTACTAGCGCCCGTAGTTCATTGTATGTAATATAATAAAACTGCGATATCATCGATTTTCAATAAAGATTTTTTGCTTGCCTTAGTAAGAAGACAGGCAAGATTGAGAAAAGGTAAGCCGTCACTGACTTTAATATTTATTTTTGATAATATTTAAATGTATGCATACGATGTTCTCAATCAATGTTGATGCGAGTTGGCGAGTGGTATTTCTTTTTATATCAGCGAGTGAATATTCTAGGCGCGGATAAAGATTGCAATTATCAACAAAATGTCATCGACCTCACAGATAAGAAAATGGCGCGGCCTTGATTTTATTTTTCGAATTCCACTCCGCCGCTATGCCCAAATAAAATTATAACAAGCATTGTGTAATACGTACGCCACACACACACACACACAACAAAGTTTCACACAGTAAAATATTTGCACTTTTTCAATGTGTATGGGTAAGTCATTTCCTGTAACAAAAAAAGGTGACTGCGACTTTGCAGTTTGTACGTCTTATCAATTAAGTAGATAGACATGTCGGTCTTACTTATAATGTATCAAAAATATTATCACTATACATAGGTGTAGAATATATACATTTATGTATGTTTTTCTGTCGCCCGCTGTGGCCCAGTTGGTTAGAGATTGCTCTACCGATCACGCAGGTCTGGGTTCGATGCCCGGTAAGATTACAGTGAATTTGAGAATTATTCAATTCAATGTTGTGACCTAAGACTGGGTGTTTGTGATGTCAATTCACATCACTTCCTCTCCTCCCATCCTTCTTATCATTTAATAACTGGGTGTAGCAATAGCGATTAGTCAACTACTAGTCCTGTTCTAGCCTTATCATTCTTTCTCTACTTCTCACTTTGAAAAATAGTAACAAACAGTTCTCATAGAAAAAACTTCTGTTGAGATAGCTCCATTAGGAGGCCATATGATTCACATTGCGAGCGGACATGGATAAAAAAAATGTTTTTGAAAATTATTATTTTGTGATCTGCACCCACGGCGGTTTTATTATTTATTACTAGCATTGAGGACATTGTGGGTACAACAAAACTTCTCGTTAAAAACATTCACAGCGGTTTTGATTTCATTTTTCGTAACTTGCTAAAAAAAGTCAGACAAGCATGTGAAAAAGACAACGAAATCGAAAATGTTGCTAATATTATTTTTTCGATTCCTTATAAAGCCGATGTTGAAAGAATTTCACAGTGATCGACAATATATTTGACAATGAAAGAAGATATGGAAAAGGCAATCGTGAAGAATCGAATCCGGCCTGGGATGCAGCGCAAAGGAGAAGACAAAGAATATGGTCATCGTTGACTCATTGTCAATTTAATAACTATTTTTGATATGAAAACATTGGCAGGAATGATTACCGTTAAATGTAATATAAATCTAGATGGTAAATCGTTCCTGAATTTGTTGAAGAAAAATGATGATTTACTCTAAAAAATACAAAGATAAATATTGTTGAGTTGAGTTAGTTACATCAAGTAACTAAGTAAAATTCCAGTAGTTTTCTAAAGCTTTTTGAACGTTGAACTGTTTTTTTTTTGGTAAAGTAACATCATTGTTACAAATCGTCGATATGATCGATAAAGAATGTTACAAAACGATTTTTTTTATATCCATTTTTACCAAAGTGTCCTCCTTTGACATTTTCAAAACCTTTAAAACGCATCATAATTTCAACCAATATTGTTGATAAAAAATTATAAGGAAATTATAGCAATTAACTCGATTTGTTTTGCAATTGAAAAATCAATAAATTGAACGTTAACGAGGAATATTTGTATCCCTCTGAATTAGAATTTTCACGTTGAACAGCGCTAGTAAACGGTTCACGCACGTCGTGTTTCGTATCTCTGCCCCACTGCAAGGCAGGAGGAAAAAATAAATTCAATATTATACGTATTATGTATTATGGTGTGATGACGCAATTTTGGCGATTGCGTTCTTGCAACCGCAGTGACCGTGATATTGTAAAAACTGAATGCGAGAGGGTAACGTACTCCGCCATAGGCAGTGATCAATTCGGCAACGAGAACAAAAAAAACAACGCCATTCCATCATACTAATACTTATTATTATTTGCATCACACTTATTTAGAATCCGCATCTCAGTGAATGGCCGTTTTATCTCCACACGCTTTATGGCAGAGTGCTAAAAAAACATCTGCAAGCGGGTTCTATCAATATTCAAATTGCACGAAACGTTTCAATGATTTCAGCTTAATTTTAAAACAACCGCATCCTGCACTAAAAGTGGGTGAAGTGGGTACACCTACCCGAGGAGAGAAGACAATTTTACCTCAAATTTGCCAAAACTTTAAATTAATAACAATTGTAGCACTCACTATCTATCTTAAATTTGTAATGGCAAAAAAACGATATGATAGCAAAAATGTGAGTATCACATACATAGCGGAAATTTTTTTCCGGAGTAGAACAAGCCCCAAACTCAAAGGTGTAAAAACTTATTGTAACGACTTTTCACGTAAAGTTTTGGTTGAATTTACACTGTTTTATTCTGTTATAAGACGCAGTGTTATATATACATATTAATATATTTGAACTGAGTGAATGTTATTTGTTTGTTTAATTATACGAATAATGTAAAATGATAAAATACAGCGATTCAAAAAAAGTTTGACATTACGTAAATTTTAATACGTAGGTATGTATCTTAATAAATTCAAAGATTTTAAGAGACAAATTCTGTTTTATAAGTGTGTAAAGGACCGATCGAATAACAAAATATTGTCGACCCTGTCAAACCATGTACTTCTGCATATTATAACATTCATACACGAAGAGCAGCATGAAATTTTTATGAAATGAGAATTTTTAAAAAAAAAAATTATGAATAAAATATATTTTTTCAATGCACGTTTACTCCCAAATGTGATGTACATGGCCTTCTTGTGAGGGTATTTGAACAGAAGTTGTTTTTTTTATACGTGAACGTATTTTATTACTCGGTTGCTCATTCCTTAAACGACAGTACTAGTGGTTAGATAGTTATCTTTCCATTATAATCGCTCTCGTTAAGCTTCGCTATTTTTAAGATTAGAATGGTAGAAGGGATGTCTTCAAACAGAAATCGATAATTCCATCGAAAAAAAAAATCCACCAGTGGAATGAACCAGTCAGCTAAGACACAAAAGCCAACGACGTTAATTAACCACTGTACTTACTATTTTCATAATAGTTATTTTTACATATATTGCTATTAACTTACAATATAAAGATGACTGTGGCTTTCCACTGTGAGTATACAATTATAATCGTTTGGTCACACTTTATTTATGCAGCCTAGTTTAAGAATCTTCTCAAAGTAATTAGAAAAAAATATTAAACAGTAAATAAGTGGTCACACAATTCTACGTATAAAAACTAACTTGGAATACGAGATAATTATTGCGTTATTATCGCTTCGAATTTAGTAAAGATTTTTACTTTGGTTGCTCCCTTCATAGGGGACACAAATTCACGAAGGAATATTTTTTAAGTATGAATGGCCATTCAACACGGATAGACTTTCTTTACCTGAAAGTGTAGATAACCGGTTGATATGCATTCGGGAGGTCATCTTGTATTTAACAATTATTGGATTGGATACATTTAATACAATTTATCCAAAAGCATAGACGTCGGTGATAAACTAGCCATTTTTTACCGATTATGAAAACGGAGCGTAGACAAATTGATTAATTTTATAGTTACACCCTTGTACCCTTAACAACTGTGAAAACAGAGTTTTAAAGTAACTTGTTTACAAGTTGTATTTTTTTTTTAAATAATAAAATACTCACGAATCAACCACGATGCGTAAAAGAAAGATCATTTTAACAAATAAATATTTTCTTAGCAATGGGGAACATATTGTTTCTTGTAATTATCTGTATATCAATACATAGTACGTTTTTATTATTTTGATATTTCAAATATTGCAACGTTTGCTTTTAATGCATGAATACGATTCGGAGCTAACGCTTCGATTTTTTTCAAACAGAAGTCAACATCGAATACGATTTTTTTAATATTTATCATTGAATGTTTCTCTCAATACAGTCAGTCGATAAAAATTAAAGGAAAATAAAAACCTATTATGTCAGATACAGCGTGTAGCTAAGTATCTACATATAATAAATACATATGCATGAACATTTATTGCATTCACCTTGGCCGATTCTTTCAGGGAATTCGATAAAAAGGTCAATGGCAACACGGAAAAAAATAGTTACACCGTATAAATTATGTAACGCAGAGTTTCCAAATGGTTTTAGACATCGGAACCCACTTGTTTTGTAGTATTCGTATATTATGCATTGTTTTTTTGTTTGTTTGACGGACTAATCTTTAATAGTATCGCATCGGCGTAAGAAAATAAGACGATTATAGCGCTAGTTCGAGATATTGTTTTTGGATTTGAGAGATTTCGAAAAATCACCAATAGGTAGGGAAAATAATAACGCATTTTTGTAAGATTTTACACACATATTTGTTACGAAAAACATTAAATGAGGTTTGATCTTCATCTGTACACAAAAGTAAAAGCTGTACTATAAACACTGGTAGAAATTTAAGACGTTTGTTCTGTTTCATCACCATCAGATGACCCCGATAATCAGTCATACCAAGGGTTCCACGAAACTCCGTTTAGAAAGAACTGGCGTAATACATCGCATTACGTGACTGGCTTTACAAATACTAATTTAATTAAGTCAGAGTTGAATATTTTATTTTTTCAACGAAAACAACAGCAATTTCCTGGTTAAAGTCATTTACACTCAACTACAACACACATTATACACATACACTTCCCCGGGGAAACTAGACGTGATGCGTAACTATAAACTGTGTCTACTTGTCAACGAAGGATACGGTCCAGCATCAAAAACTTGAAGTATTACTCGTAACGAGATAAAAAGGGTATTATTTGAAGAATAATGACTTTTAACGCAGTAGAATTTTAAGCAAGAACTTGCATAACTGAAACTACCAAGATCACAAATTTAAGGCATCAGTTTAGACTTTAAGTCCTCGTCGAAGCCGCTGTCAAATAAACGAATGCCAGCATCGAGAAACAGACGGAGAATCAACAGGACTGTATGCATTTCAACCATTCCCAACTATATCACTTGATATTTTTAAGATGCGCATTTCACAAACTAAATACCGTATTTTTTGGCAAATTAAATAAAATAACGCAATTGATTGGTAAATGGATCATTAATCATCAATATCAAACCCAAAAACTTTTCAAGTTCATTTGTAGACTAAGTCGAGGCTCAAGTGTAATGCAGTATTTAAAAAAAAAAACTATTTTTGCTATATGCTTGCAGGATATTTATGCCCACGTAAAGATGACATAATGCCGTCGAAAATCACCTGTGCATATATTTTTTTAGATAAATGACGTCAATAAAATATAATGGATTCATTAAAATGACAATAATAATAATTAAAATAAGCAATATTTATAAAAAAAAATGCACACACGAGAGCCCACGCAATCAAATTGAAATATATTGAAGACAGTTTTTTTTCCGAAACTCAATTTTGTGCATTGCCGAAATTTGTATATATTTTGTAATACATAACTGAGTTAGGTATGTATATCAAACGTTTTTTTTCATCCAGTCTAAAGAGTTTCAAAAACAGAAATAACATATCGCTAACCTAAAGCAACGGTGGTATAAGTTGTAAATACTAGTTTCGAGATAATTGAACATTAAGTTGTTGCAGTTTTTAAATAGCTAATTATGGTTTTAATAAAAGATAATAATATGTCTTTTTGTATACTATTTTCTGTATCTAGTTATTCTACTAATCTCAGTGATGCTTTGAAGTTACAAGGCAATAGCAATAATTGTAAAAGTAAGAGTTTTCCATATAATGGGCCATTTCTTTTTTTTAAATATTTCATTGTTTCATTATTAAGGTTTGCCTTTTAGCAGTCGATTGGCATACTTATCATAAATCTCAAAAACCTTTTCAATTTATCTCAATGTTGATATGTATAAAAATAGCGATATATAAATATAAATGCTGTGACGTTGAAGCAGATTTCTCAGTAATATAATGTATCTGTATTTACAGAATATTTTTTGTTTCTTATAACCATAATCTAGTTTTTACTCCATTGTCGACATCAGTGTAAATTCATAAAATTTCCAAATACGATTACACTGCATTAATGACTTGCGTAAAGTTAGACCTGCACACACTTGAATGATCAAATCGATGCGAAGTACGTATTATAGTACGCTTCGCAGTAAACCTTTTTTAGACGGGTAGGCGGTCGATTCCATCGCTCCGCGTAGCATCAATTACTAGGCGAATAGATACATGGGCAGCGGAGTGAAAGAAGCGGGCCCCGAAAATGATGCGAGCCTATTGTCGGGCCGATGCCTCGTTTACTTCCTGGAGCCGCTTTGCACGTGCAAGTGACCGTGAGAAAACGAAGCGTGCGCCGATTTTTAATATGTGAAAAAAAAACACAATTATTTTTTATGCGGCGAGTTTTTTTTGTTTGTGTTTTCAATCAACACAAATTTAACTGCGGCCTTCTTACCGGTGTGTCTGGGCCATTGAGAATCAGCGTAGCTTAATTGCACAGGTAACTCATTATCATTATTCACATAGTCATTAAATATATTTTAGGAAATTGCGATCCGAGACTTATATTATAGTAGTACAAATCATAAAATAGGCAAAGACAAATTAAATTACTGTTGTGAAACACATTGCCTAATATTTTTTTCACGCGATTTACTTTTAAGTGAAAATCTTGCTGTTAATCTATACGCATATGGTGGATTGCATATTTTTATTTTACGTAAATAACACTATAGCAATGTGTATTAACTGAGGCTACTTCGATTTTACGATATTTTTACAACGCATCTAACAGTTTTTTTCTCTAAAATACCACTTGGCTCACTTCACCTCTAATGGGCCAATTTTATAAAAGATTTAAACAGTTACTTGGTGGTATGGAAAACAAAGAAAATGACTGCTATACCGAAATATCGCAGCTTTTGAAAGATTTATAAAATAATGTGTGGATTTACAAAAATATTACGAGACTAATTGAATCTAAAATTAAGAATATAATATTGCTTGAGCATTTTAAAGATACATTACCTGCACATGTCAGGCAATATATGTGTAAACAAACCGGTATCCGCAATACAAAAATCTGCTATTTTCATCGACTTATGTAAGATAAAAAGTTCCGTGGTTTACTACGTGTCATAGCTAGTCTAATCCGTTCGTTATTTGAGTGCAATAAATTAATGTGCGATGTGTTGCGTAAACGACCGCGTAGTAAATTAGGCGCGGTGTCCGTGAGCGAGAATGCGCCGACAGACAACGAACGACAAAGGGCCCGATCGCCGACGAAACGGCCCTGCGCCGCGGCCTAATCTCCGGTTGGCCTGGCCTTACCCGCGCCCAATAATAAATTATTTTCAAGAGTAGCCGAAAGTGGGCCAATGTTAAACGGCGCTGCGATATTATTATATTGTGCGTCGCGCGGTGCGTTTCCACATTATGTTGCAATGGCGTCGCAAAGGGCTCCGGCTGCCCAATGGCAAATACAGATCGCAAAACTATGAGGACTCTGAGCGAGAGCACCCACCGCTTGTCGATATTCTCACGGCGAGGAGTTTTTTTTTGAAGTGTAAAAAGGCAACAAAATACAAAAATTACAACATTAATACACGTAAAAAGATCGAATAACCGAATATAATGCGTGAGAGAGGTCCTATATTGACAGATTTTATTCAAATAACAGTAAAACATTTCCGGGAGCATTTTTTTACAAGGGAATAAATACTTCACTCCACTTGAACCATTTCAATAGAAAACAAAAGAATGCTGTGGGTATGATGAAAGGAAGTTTTTTTTACCATGTCCGCTCCCAATATGGAGCATATGGACTCCTAACGGAGTTTATCTCAACAGAAACGTTTCTACGAGAACTGCTTGTTACTCAGTTGCTCAACCTCTCTTTTTCCAAAGAGAGTAGGAATAGAAGGAAAGGGCTAGGACAGGACTAGCGGTTAGCTAATCGCTCTCGATACGCCCCGCTCATATGATAGGATGGGTGGGAGGGGTGAATTCAAGACAACACATACATCCATGCCTTTGAACAGAAATTCATAAATCGATTGAAAAATCATTTTTATAAAACTGCCCGTACTGGGATTCGAACCCGTGCCCTCCGTAGCGATAGCCAACGATGTCGACCACTCGACCACACAGGCGGCCTAATGAAAGGAAGTAACTAGTTGATTTTAGCATTCCGTAAAATCTTTATTTTAATTATTATATTTTCGTTTAATAGACCTGTAGCGATGATCCCACGAGCCAAATACTTATTTCGGACGGTCTGTATACTCAAAACGTGACTGTTTTGGGTATTTCAGACCGTTAAAAAAAAAAGTACCATGCACTACTGGTAACAAATAATAACAAGTAAAATGAACCATTCTTGTGCTTTTTTTGACCATATTCACTCCCTGTGTGGAGCATGTGGCCGCCACTCGGCACCTCCATGTTTCCCTGTCTCCCGCCAATTGCTTTGCTTCCTCCCATGACATGCCAGCACCCCCCAGTTCCACCGAGTGCATCTTATGGATAGTACACGACGGTCGTCTGGGACGCCGGAATCCTACCAGTCGAAAGAAGAGACTGGACTAAGGCTTCCCGGAGGCATCCGCAGTACGTGACCCAGCCAGTTCCAACGTCTCTCGATAACCACTGACGTGACGGGACGCTGTATTTTTCGTTCCCTTATCCCCGAATTCCTCACAAAATCAAACCACCTCACCTCACACGACTTTCCAGGAAGAAAACCCGATAGATTTTTTCGAAGTATTAGCATAATGGGACCTCTTATTCTCGCCAAGTGAATATGTGCCATTACCTTACCAGGGAAACTGATAAGAGTTTATGCTTCGGTAATTATTACAGCTGGGGGGGTCATCTTTTCTTGTGGAGGCTCACCGTCCACCCAGTTTCTTGGACAACGTTCACTAGGTTACTATAATTCATAATACCATTAACCACTAACAATATAAATACTAAATATATTCAAAAGCGGGTTTTTATTAAATTTCAGAGATTTAGTCTCGCAGCAAATCGTAATCGTGTTGACTATATAGTATAACATATTAAACTTTTCAAGCAATACAATAAAATTGTTGAGTAACATCGTGTGATAGTGTTAAATAATTACTTATAACTGGAAGAATTTTCTAAGCCTTTATTACATAATATGCTACTTCATTGACAAAATGAATAAAGCTGTTCGATTGAAAGTTTTAAAAGCTATGGAAAATGGCTCACACTGTCTCAACACTAAATCGACTATCATGGTCAAACGCATAAAAACATATTTAAACTATGAAATGATTGTTTGAGGAAACTATTTTAACAAGCCTGCATATGTGACTATTATCAATATAAATATTATCAAAATGAAGGCCAAATTATAATCAAAATCAATACAAATTACAACACTAATTCAATATTATAATAAACAACAACAAAAAATATTATATAAAAAATAAAATTGATGTGAATTATAAAGTAGGAGGCTTGAATAGTTTTCCTAATTTGTTTTCCACGCCCGTTACATAGGATTGTTAAGTAATTGAAAACTCTGAGATGCTGCGTGCTCGCTGAATAAATTTTATTAAATACCTTCTTCAAAATATCATTTCAAGTAAAACAAAATAGTTATAATTTAGTGAACAAATAAAATAAGCCTAAATAATAAATAGTATTTAATATATTGCACTCGATAAACACTTCAACTTATATAATATAGCAGTAACTTCACAAAAACGCACCTAGAAATACGACAACCATTTATCAACTAGTATGTAGGATTGAATAGTAAAGACGATAAGATAAATTTAAAATTAATAGAATGCTAAAATTTCATTTAAATTTCTTCTCTTGTTTACTTATAAAATTGCAAGTTACAATTTCCAAATGTGAACAGTCATGTAAATAAATACACATATCTACAGATAATGAAAAATGGTAGTTTTTGTGAATATGTACTGTGTGAAATAATTTGACATATAACATACACTCTAGTACTATTCTGATATAACCGAAAAAAAATTATTTCGCGGGAAATGGTTCAATATTCAAATGGCTCCCCAGTACAGTGAACGATTTTGATGATACGGAGTAATTCAAAATACTGTTTTGTCAATTGGGTAAAAAAACAATAAATGCATTTTTACAATTGAGGCATGGTGTGCTATGAGGATATCTATCAAAATTCTACTCGCATTTTAATGCAGTATATTTCCTACTCAAATCAAACTATATCAAATTACAGTCGAAGCAAGAGAATACCATTACGTCGATAGATTCAGCAGTTACTTTGTAGATAGATATTCTTTCACAGTGATTCTTACACCCTTTTTTTTACAAACGAAAGATACGTGTTTCGATGTTTTGAGCACACTCGTGCGAAGTTTAAAGTTAAAATGTAAATATATCATAGATATTGATGCTAAAAGGAAGGAATATTCGAGGGATTATTCCGCATTAATGATTACTTGTAAGAGAATCCCTAGGGAAATAAATGCAATATATTTAAAATCTTATTTACTTATTACCAAATTTAAGACAATATTGATTTATATTAAGTCGTGTTGTTAATCTTGTGCAACCTCATTGATTGTGCGGTGAAATATTTATTTATTGTCATTTTCAGTTTAAAAAAAATGAAATTATGCGTGAAAAAGTAGAACAATAGAAAAAGAGGCCAGAATTATCTAACCTTAAGTGAATTAAAACAAAACAAAAATAGTAAGTCATTTTTTTTGTTTTTGATATAATTATATTAAAGGCGTTTAGGTCGCAAAGCCTTAGTTAAGATGCAAATTTCATCATTTCCTAGTTACATATTTATGATTCACATTAATATTCAATAAAATAATATACAAAAAACGGTGATTAGTAAGCTGCGCTATGGCAGCCTTGACATAAATTTTCAAATAGATGTTCACACAAATTGATGTACCAAATATTAATAGTTTTATTTATACAAATGACATAAGGCCATGCATTGTGCGTACGATGTGTGTACACATACTCACGTATACACACAGACAAACACACTGAACAACCGACGATGTTCATAAAAAAGATTATCATAACCTTGGTAAACAGTAGAAACTCGCAGTAGATTTTTAACGGTATTCCGAAAATCTTCTTCACTCACTCTAGAGTTTATACAATAAAAAACTGAATCAAAACTATATTTTTTGCCGATACATTTTCCTCACCTCTCCTTCTCTCTCTACATCAATACCCTGTCGGAATCAACTAGGATGCATGAGGGAAAAATAAAAAAAACAGCGAATCATGCGTATGGATATAAGTTCATAAATCGTTTAAATAATCAAATCGAAGAACTGAACTCTTGGACGTGCAACCGGGTACTAGGATCGTTAAATTGAATGTAATATGATTTTTACCGTGTATCATTGAAATGATTACATATTCAAATAAAAATTCTTGCTATGCATATTCATATTGTAATATACAATAAAAACACTCATCTTTAGTCACTCGAGATTAACTCGATGATAATTGACATCACAAACATCAACGTCTTAGGTCTCAAATTAAATTGAAAACGTCTTAATTTGACATTCAGACCCAGCAAGCTCTTACCAACTAGACCACAGCAGGCGACATATACAACATCCGTCTCCCAGGAATTAATTATCCTTGAAGAAGCTTTTACGAAATAAAGAAAAAATATGACCTGAATTTCATCCAAATTTCATCAATATGCATTTAAGATCTAGTTTCAGACAAAACAAACATAATCAGAGACAACAATTTAGGAACTATGTATTTGAATTCATTATCTTATCGCGATTCGGGTGTCTCCGGATGCGTAGGAATTGCCGTTCGGCATTTTCCGACCAGGCTTACGTTACGTTGTCAGAGTGGATTGAATTGTAGTCAGGTACGTATAGGTATTTCTTGATAACGCAAGCGGTGCGTGTAAAAGGCGCCTACGTATCTATGGTTGCAATCGCCCACGGCCTACGAGCTCTTATCGCGAATAGTAAAAAAACAAAAATGAATTCGGTCGAGATAATGCAAAATTATCATCACTTCTCAATGCCACTTCACTTATTACAAACTACATACATACTTTGATAAAGAAGCGACGAATTTAACGAAAACAACAATACGTCATACAATAAACTACAGGAATAAAACATACAACGTGAATGCAACTGGCACTACTTAAGATTTCGACTGAAGGTGCTCGGTGGGATTTCAATATTAAATTTGAATCGTTCTTGTACACTCTCAAACGTTTTGTCACTAACGATCCGGTCAGTTTAAGATCAACCGTGCACTTAAACGCCTGAAGATGCCGAAAGGCAAAACCCGAGATATATATTTTATATTTTACTCTAAAACGATACGTTAACTAAATTTTCTGCTTTAGACTTTATTCACTACAGTGCAGCAATTCTTTTTTCTAATACATTTCTGAACAAGCAATTACATTTAAACTATGTTAAATGATAAAAACAGGTTAAAACGATTTGAAATGGAAAAAAAATATTTGGCATTTTTAGGCAGAACTTCATTTTTTTATATATATCAAATTTATGGAGCTTTAAGTACCAGGGCACGTTAGCGACAAAGTTCTTCGAGTCCCCTTCATCGCTAATGTTTTGAAAAGTTGTATTCCCTTAGCATCGTTACAGACGGAAGGGCGTAATCGCTACAGAGGTTAGAAACCCCTAGTGAAGCCAGTTCACGGGGACTCAATATGCATTCATTCGCAAATCACATTCTATATACTACCCCTCATGCTACATCCGTACATGTACACACACATGCGCATACATACATGTACACATACAGTACACAAAGAAGTCAATGATTTGAAAAAGTATTTTAGTTCTACAAATATTATTTTATACATGGTCGATCGCTATTTCAACTTATATCCTCATCAGAACGTTATAAAACTAAAATACTTTGATATGCTTTCACCTTATTACAATGGAGTTCTACCAAGGAAATGCCAAATCAATCAATAAATATTTAATTTCTTAACGATAGTGTATGACAGTCGATAGCTCTAACGACTACATTTTCCTAATTGAAGATGAGTAAATGTTTTAGCGACATGTTTTCAATAATAACATTACATAGAGCAGTGCTCCGCAACCGGTGTGCCGTGAGCCAGATACAGGTGTGCCGAGGTCAAATACATAATGAAATATTATTTTGACCAAGAACATCGGGTTGTGCTGTCTAATATCGAGCCGAATATTAAACCTTTGTGTTCATTGAAACAAGCGCAGGTATCACATTAATTAGTTTTATTTTAATAATTATTAAGATTGCATAAAAGTAAATATATTATAATTTTATGTATGTATACTTTTCAAATAAAAAACGAAAATTTATTGTAAAATTTGTGTATCAATTTAATAGCTACATATTTTTGCTTTTGGTGTGCCGCGGAATTCTAGGAAGAATTTTGGTGTGTCGTAGGTAAGAAAAGGTTGCGGAGCACTGACATAGAGGATTAAACAGTTTGTGATATGAAATTTATCGTTTATATTTTTATCTTCTGATATTATAAGCTGCTACATAAGATATTATAAGTTGCTACATAAGACCAAGGGCAGTTTAAAGCGTGTGTCTATGAAGAAGTGTTTTTTTTTCATCACACAATCAAAATTTCAGTCATTTTAATTAGTAAAAATAATAATCAAAAAAATACAAATTCAGTTCGTGTATAAAGGTCGAAACTCAAGCAATATCTGACAAAAGTAAATCTTAATTTATTAAAATTATCTTATTATGGCTTTTATTAACATTCCGTTTTTTGTAAGCCCTTGGTTTATAGATAGTAATAATTAAATAGTTTGAAGGTTGGATGCCGAAAACCGGTCGGCACCGACGAATATAAAATGTGTTGTGCAAGTCAATCGAAGCGAGAGCCAGTCAAATAATAAATTTCAGTCAGACCTAGGATGTAAAAGACTTCTTCAGTTTCTGTCATTCAATTTTTTGCGGCATTTATTAATTATTTACGAGAATCTATTGAGCACTGCAATTTTCAGATAGATACAAACAAACAAAAAGCATACACAGTTAATGTAATATTCAATAATAATTCATATATTATTATATGACTCCACGTGTTTGATGAAACTTCAATATCACATGGAATCGATCAAATTCTGTTTTCGACTTTTAAAATATTCATACCATTAATTACATGTATTATAACTCCAACTGACAAACAATTGACATGGTAATACATACAGAATTATCAGCTCTAACACTAGAAAATATACGTGAAAGAAAATGATTTAATTTACTGTATTTTTTATAAATCTTTTTGGTCGCACTGCCACGCCATGTATCTACAAAATCTGTAATTATTAAATCCAGGTCCATCTTCACTCGATGACTAAAATGCGTGTGTCCTGCTAGCAAACGGTGGAAAATTTTAACTTCAACATAGACACCAAATTATAATAGTTAAAATAAATACAATAGAGGAAACAGCACGAATATTAAAAAGCAATAAAATCTCCCGGCATATTCTGTGAATTATAAACTTGCAACGGCGAAGTTTATAGAATACCTTTAGAAGAAATTTAAATGTGCAGCACACCACACCGTCGGATGTTTTCGTCACGGCGATGACATGTGTCGACTAGCGTGTGACACGATGGCATCTAACAATTTAAGTGTATTTATGCGGATGGTGTGAACCAAACATAATAATGAAAAAAATATTGAGTTTTCGCTGTGAATAATACGGAAGTTGAATGCCCAAATAATGTTAAGCCTAGCGCCATCTACAGTAAAGTATTGACGTGTGTATGTGAAGAGTTGAATTTTAATCGTTCAAATTATGTACATTCACACAAGTTTTTTCACTAACGACCCGGGTTCCGCCTTTCGGCATCTTCAGGCGTTCAAGTGCATGGATGAACTTGGACTGATGCTTAGTAAATGAATGTATCGTTTTTATATAATAAATAAATGTATCACTAAGATTAAAGCCATTGCTGGCGAAAAGAATTGACCCATGGGAATGAATACAGATTTGAATGGTGGGTAGTTTTATGAATTATATTTATTTTTGTTTGTCGGAAACAATTGAATGAAGAGTTGAAGTCATGTATGAAATTGATAATCTAATAACACAACGAATTTAGCTGAAGCAATAGAAGTCAAGAAGAAATTGAATACCACGATATCATACTTCCCAATTTGAAAGCTGTTTTAATGTTAATGAATGGTTAAGGAGGCATTTTAAAATAACATATAAGTATGCGACATACACGGATTTTTTTAAATATTTTTTTCAAAGGGACCAGGGAAAAACCCAACAATAAATGCATGATAATAATGATTGCGGAATAAGGAACAATTTTTGATAAAAAAAAACAAATATGAAAATTTATTTTTTTATTTCGGATTTTACCGAATTTTAAATCCTTGTAGATTCATATTCGTTACGCACAAGAGCAGTAATCTAGAAAAATACGGCGAACTAGATAATATTTATAAACGATAAACGATTAATGCGAGAATTTTTTTTTTTTTAAACCATGTCCGATCCCAATGTGGAGCATATGGACTCCTAATGGAGTTTATCTCAACAGAAGTGTTTCTACGAGAACTGCTTGTTACTCAGTTGCTCAACCTCTCTTTTTCCAAGGAAAGTAGGGATATAAGGGTAGGGCTAGGACAGGATTAGTGGTAAGCTAATCGCTCTCGATACGCCCCGTTCATAGGATAGGATGGGTGAGAGGGTGGAATTCAAGACATCACATACATCCATGCCTTTGAACAGAAATTCATAAATCGATTGAAAAATCAATTTATAAAACTGTCCGTACCGGGATTTGAACCCGGGCCCTCCGTAGCCGAAGCCAACAACGTTGACCACTCGACCACACAGGCGCATTTTTAACAAGTAGATATTTACGAAAGAGACAGAATTCCAATTTTGTACAATATATACAGGGGAGTCCCGATCTGTCGTTCGTATTTAATAATTATATTTTCATTAATTTATGCAAACTAATCTGCAATTTTGTAGCTACTTTAATTAGATAATAAGCAGTTCTTCAATAATCCTTGAACCTAACCGATTACTGACTGTTAATGATTTTTACGGGCCGTTAATGTATTGATTATCTGACCGAATAATAGACAACCGTTTAAAAGTCTGGAAATAGATTAATCTGATGAATTCTCTACCAAAAATCGTCAGAATTAACACTCTCAATCAAACACAAATTACGAAACACGACACAATCGGATACCAGAAAAAGTATTCCAGTTTCAAACTGACAATATTTTTGCTCAGCGGTGTCTCCTGACAGTGTCTTGTATATCTTGCGTCTCTCTATGTGAATAAAGACCATTAAGATGTTTCCCACCCTGCCCCCTCTTTGAGGTTCAAGAGAGTTCACTCATCGATAATAAAATACCGGTACGATCGTACAAGGGACCTCTGTTATATGTAATATGATAGAACTCGAGGATTAAGGGCTACGAGAGAGGCGATCCTATTACGTCTATTTTTCGTATATACGTACTTAAGAATATGGGACACGAATGGCGTAGTGCATATATTTTTGCGGAATTATTGATTGTTTAAAATATTTAATTTATTCAAAAAATTCACAAATTCTCTTTGAATCTACTACGTGAAAAAGTATCGAGATTTTTGTTGAAATCACTTTTAATATAAAATATTATTACCATTGCTTGTGTTGCTACAATATTGTAGGTGATCTTACAGATTACCTTATAAAAGATTTTTAAAAAACTAGACAATAGTTGTTGGCGGATTACCCTTAGTTATTGTCGGATTACCCTACAAGCGAATGAGGCGCTCGCTTGGGTCCTCTGAATCTTAGGGGCATCAAAAATGGCTTATATTATATAACGCATATACTTACTTTTTGTTCAGATTTTTATTTATTTTTATCATTTTACACGAAAATTTCTGATGTTTTTATGTTATCCAAAAAACAGGGCCTCCAAATTTAATTGCACCTGGGGTCTCTCGTGTGTTTAATCCACCACTGGCCGTTAAGATATGGTATATCATTAAATATGTAATTAGGCAACCAAAGGATCGTTTACTGTAATATAAACAAAAAATAAACAGTCAGTTTTTATATTAATGGTTATTCTCATAAATGTGAGACATTCGATAGTTAACTTTCGCATCCGATACCACGGTTGTATTACATGTTCAGTGATGCACGTCATTTTCTGATAAAATTACCCGCTACGATGTTTTCTAAATTTAGGTAAGTGGAGCGAACGCAGGTATGTGAGGCTTCACGGGATCCTCTCGTGTGCGCAACGAGAAGCACCAAACGTTGCCTGGAAACAAAACTTTTCTGACAGAGGGTAGTGTATTGAACATACATAATACACATGTGTATGCGCTCAAGTGAAAACCTTTCGAGCGCAGTAGAATGTCTATTCTCAAAAGTCAAACGTGGCTTCAAACTAAAGAGCAGAGTTCATCGCACGTCATGTAAGATTACTTATATTATTGGCATGATTAGTAAATATTGTAGAATATATTCATTCTCAATTAAATCAATTAATTACTCCTTATAATATTCAATTTGAAGATTATATATACAGGTTGATATACGATTATATATACAAAACTTAGTCATATTGATGGATACGTTGCACAGTCTATGACCATATTGTAACAGAACAATGTAACATTAACATTAAAAGGTTAAGCAATCCGGTATCCTATATTATAATGTAGAAGATTCCTTCTAAAAACTAGGACTTACGGAAACGATGAGGATGCTATTAAAATAGAATCAAAATACAAGTTTAAAGCTTTTGTTCTGATACTGTACGTGACAGTATCGAAAATAGAATCATCAAGCTAGTGATAAATCGTTTCACGCTTTAAATATATTACTTTATAAAAAAAAAAGTTTACTATAGCAGGTCGAAGAGTAGAAAATATTTAAAAGAGACCAAGTAATGTTTTTAAACAATATTTTCGATGGATCAGGTGTAGCTTTGTGGAAGTTTATTTTTAATATATGTTGATAAATTCGTTATTCCACATGTTGTGTAAAAATTGTAACACGTGTTTCACCTCTTCGGGAACCATCTTCAGATAAAATATCGTTAGGTTATTGATAACTTTGATTCTAATTCATAACTTATCAATTACAAAATGGAGGTTGTGGTTTTTTCCTTCTTACTGAACATCGGAAGAAGGTTAAATAAAAACAATAATAGTATGTTCTAAAAACAAAGTAATTACTTGTACGAGGAAAGGTGTGGCCCAAAGAAAATAAATTTAACAATGACGAGCCAACTGTCTTATTTACTTTACTTTATGTTAATGATTTTATTGATTTCCAACGCTTTTCAAAGAATCGAAACAAGCGTCAAGATTTGTCACACAACCTGGAAAATAACAAAGATATGTATTAACATAAAAATAATAAAACATTTTTAGTACTTTTTCCACATAAAATTTATTAGATCAGGACCGGTTTCGCTCATGATGATTTATTTATTATATACACTAATTGTTGGTTTTTACTTTGGTAATGATAATTCATACCTAATTGGTTTTTGTCATAATAGTTTCATTGCTAAGTGGTCTTCAACATTTTATTTATAGTTTATTTTCCTTGTATTTTACTTCAATTCTTTTGCTAGGTTGTAATACCAATTGTTTGTCATACCTTGTTTTTATCACTTAACTTTTGTATAAATATCACTGTTTTATTGTTTTTCTTATCAGTTGACAATGCTCATCATGAGCGAAACCGGTCCTGATCTAATAAATTTTATGTGGAAAAAGTACTAAAAATGTTTAATTATTTTTATTATAATGCCATTCCACCAAGTATTGACAGTGAACACCTTAAAAGTGATATGTATTAACTTTAATTTTTGGATTTTGTACAAGATTATACGAATAAACTAATATCATTAAAATTTATGTTGCATACGGTAATTGGCATTAATCAAAAAATTCTCACGAAGCTGCAATAAATAAAAGTCAAAAGACGGCCAACAGCGAGAGATCAGCATATGAAATCTCGTAAAAATGATCGACCCATTCAGACGACCGAGGGCGTGCGCGGTACTTACAGGTGGAAGCGCCGAAAAAATTAACAACCGAAGTACACGATACAAATAACATAATGCAAAAGGAAGGCAGTAATGATGTAATGTGATCCGCGGCGAAGCAGACAATCGAACCTCGGCAGGTAAAAAAATAATGGCCCGGCCGCTGGCATTGTCTCAATCAATCTTCCACACTTCACCAAATTGGCGTGGTGTCACGTCGGCAGTGTTCTGTCGCGCACAAAAGAAAGACTCGCAACGATGTGGCGGGGTTATAAATCATCTCATTTATCGCGGTGACGCGTTCTGTAACAAAAGTAACTTACTACACACAAAATTATGCCAGAAATATTTAACCCAAAGCTTTGGAACGGACATCCCGACAACGCAATTGCTCAAACTGGAAGACATCTACGCCGTAGAGTCTACGAGAATGTAAAGCGATAATTGACAATTAAAGTAAATAAATACTTCCACGACACCAGTGTAAATTTCGATAAGGACGTATAAGTTATCCACGTGTGGCGATGATAATTTACACAATTTACAATGAAATTTCACTGAAACTATTTCCGCGAAAAAAGCTTGATAAAATATTTTCGGTAGATGCCAAAATTACAGCAATATATATATATATTTTAATCCATGACCGCTCCAAATGTGGAGCATATGGCCTCCTAATGGAGGTATCTCAACAGATGTTACTCAGTCGCTCAACCTCACTTATTTCAAAGTGAGTAGTAGGGAAATAAGGATACGGCTAGAACAGGACTAGTGGTTGACTAATAGCTATTGGTACACCCAGTTATTAAAGGATAAGATGGATGGAAGGAGAGGAAATGATGTGAATTGACATCACAAACACCCAGTCTTCGATCATAACTTTGAATTGAATCATTTTCAAATTCACTGTGATCTGACCGGGAATCGAACCCAGACCTGCGTGATCGGTAGAGCAAGCTCTAACCAACTGGGCCACAGTGACATATATATTTTTGAAATATAAATTTATCTATTACCTTCACGTTAGCATTAATCATGGGAAACATCAATAATACTCGAGACATATTATATTATATCTACACGAATAACCTAAGTAAAAGAAAAAAAAATACTTTCTTATTTTCTTAATATATACGTATTTGATCTATTAATAAACAATTTGATATTTTTGTCAGTTAAATGACCGAAAAGGTATCATTTGATAAGGTTTGTTTTTAATGAGTCGGACGGGGATGTTGAACGGGACAGGGGGGCGGTGTCATTTCTTCCGACCCGCGCGGATTGAGACAAATTTCGCTATGAAAAAAAACAAACATTAGCATACCACCCTTTCGGGTGGGCGGATGCGGTAGGCCGGCTGGAAGGAACAAGGCCACTCGGTCTAGCGAAGGGCGGGGGCGGGAGTCTCGCAGACGGCGTCTGGCTAAAACTCTATCTATACTTATACATTTGTGCGAATCTCTTTCAAATCTCGTGATAGGAATGCGATACCAGGAAACAAAATTTGTCAAAGATAAAGCTAAGAATAAATCGGTTTAAAAGGGGTATGTGAATAATATAGCTAAGTGTTGAAATAAGAAATAAGAAAAATCCCCAATTCTTGATCGCAAAAATGTTTAAAAAAAAAAGCAAAGTAATCGAGTATCCGCCGATTTTCACCTAATAAAAAAGTAAAAGTTGTATTCGTACAATTAAAATTGATTAATACGTATGAAAATTGAAAAATTTTCATCACACACCGATGACACAAGACCTATGCACTGAATTTTAGTTTACATCATATTTATTAAGATCTTTTCTGTTTTGATTTCAAATTATTTAAGCCATTATCTCAAACCAACAATCAATGAGAGAAATAATGTTACAATGGTTTTAAAGTACTTACTACGTGTGAAATCAGATTAAAGAGCCAAAGCAGTGTTAGGATTTCATTTATTTTTTAATCCATGTTCGCTCCTAATGTGGAGCATATGGCCTCCTAATGGAGGTATCTCAACTTCACTTTTTTAAAAGTGAATAGTAGGGAAGGAACATAAGGCTAGAACAGAACTAGTGGTCAACTAATCGCTATTGCTACACCCGGTTATTAAAGGATCAGAAAGATGGAAGAAGAGGAAACAATGTGAATTGACATCACAAACACCCAGTCTTAGATAACAAATGAATAATTTTTAAATTCACAGTGATCTCACCGGGAATTGAACCCAGACCTGCGTGATCGGTAGAGCAAGCTCTAACTAACGGGGCCACAGCAGGCGACAAGGATAAATTAGTGAATACAAATTATTGTATGACAACGAAGGGAAATTAAATGTATTTATACATACAAAATATATATATATTTTTATAATACTAAATATATATATGTACATCCGGTATTTCGTAACCTTATACTGAAACAAAAGAAATATTAAAAAGAAAAAAAACAACTAGTAAACAATTAAAAATATTTGTCCTATATATTTTATTAAAAAGAAAATAATGAAAAACACATTAATAATTGGACTGAAATTTTAGAATAACATTGAAAAAAGTTCGCGATTAAAGTAGACATCAACAAACGTCAACGCATTTAACTTCCGCTTGTAAATAAAAATACCGCCCGGTTATGTATACAATAAAACAAAAGCTAGTTATACAGTTAGTTGTGGCAGGCATTTTCAGTTGGAGAAAAACAAACATTATCGCGGCGCCCGAACCGGTTGCGGGAAGGCGGAAAGCGCGGGGGCGGCGGGGGACTCCGGCTGGAAGCCTCCCCGGACCGGAGTGGGCCGGGAGGATCAAGGCCGTTCGTTCCGGGGAAACCGTCCTGAGTGGGGGGAGGGGGCGTGTGGGGAAACTACCCCCAGCTGTGAGCGCGCCTACCGCACACACCCTCATTTCCCAAACTGACAGTGTCGAATATGAAAATTACTGAAAGGGAGAAATGGTAATAATATGATATGTGTGTGCTGTGAATGAGCGGGGATTCCTCCACAATCTCATTAAAAATGCGATACATACGTTTCGGATAACAAAGTAATATGAGTACCTCTTAACTTTTGAGCGTTTATATAACATTAACTATTTTGAAAATAGGGTTTAGATAAATAGAATATATCTGTAATAATTGTAAGAATATATCTGTATCGTTTGCAACGTAAAAAATATTTAATTTGAATCGTTCAAAGTATGTACATTAATACAAATTTTGTCACTAACGACCCGCATTTCGCCTTTCGGCATCTTCAAGCGTTCAAATGTACGGATGTACTTGAACTGATTTTTTTCTTTTTTAATGGGCTTTTAATATAACTAAAGCGACTTTATCTAATAAAATCCATGCAATATCCAAAAATGTTTGATAATTAAAAAACAAAAATATAATTGTTCGTTTGCAGTTGTATAAATTGTAAATACATATCATTTTATTGTCTATTTGAAACTAAACATGTACAACATTGCGTTTATCGCTTTCATTGGCTGATACAATTTTTATTGTCACTTTCAACATAAATGCATTTTAAAATATTGAATTATAAATTTCTTAGAATGCAAAAATTATATTTAAAATAAAACAGCATTATGACAGTTATGAAGTACTTAAATTATGGATACTAAATAAATTAAGACGATTTATTGAAATACCCGAAAATCGCAAAAATGTGAGAAAATACAAACGGGAGAATGAGGAATTCAAGTGTGTTCTACATAATAATATTCAACACCTCGTAAACCGTGTCAAATTTAACGACTTTCCCACTCGCATGGCAGTTCAAAATGCACCCAAAGGCCTAAAGTATTGATTGAACAACGCAACCGCACCGCAACGCGGCGCCGCGACTCGCCCTGCACCCTGCCACACAAGCAAATAAACATCTGTTTTTGAATTCCACATCGACCCACTTTCGCAACGACGAATCAAAAAGATAATAATAAAAAAACGTCATTTTCTACGAGCACTCTCGTTCGCCAAAAAATCATACCAAAGAAAAGTGGAGTCGTTCCCCTTTCCCGACCGAGAAAGAAGCGAGCAATTATCGAAAGGACAAAGGAGCGAGGTCACAGAGAGTGAAAACGCCGAGAGCAATCGCAATGATGCAAGAGCCACCCCTTCTATCCGCTCTCCTCCCGCCGCACTTTCACCGCCCGGCGAATGCACAAGGACAATGGGGCACGGGAGAAGGTTATCGGCGACACGAGCTTCCCACTCCCGATAGAAAGTGAAACTCACCACCACATCGAATCGGTGAACGCCGCACACGAGCGAAGGCACACAGACGCACCCCACCCCGGGCGCAGCGCGGCGGCCATTACCGCCGAACAAACTTTCAAGGTCGTCGCGAGGGAAAGGAAAAGCTCCCAGGCGCGAGTGCCTGCCCGCCACCCTCCGGCGTAGAGGGTATCCACACCGTAGAGGCTTACGCGGGAGAGAGACGAATCGCGTGCGTAAAGGAGAGAAGGCCGCGCGGGTTGAGAGGGCAGTACATAAAGCCTTCGGGGTTACCAGGTAACATTATATATCGAGCTCACTCTCGAAGCGGCTATATACCGACGAGCTTAGGGAGCAACACATCCCGAGGGTGCGATCCGAATGTGTTTATGTTTCCGTGTTTGGAAATACGGAATTGGTACGGAAAAGCTTCTCCTGTTGCTCTGAAAAACTTGATTATACACAATGAACAATGATATTTATTCACGAACATTATTACGGATAGGTTTCAATAAATATTATTATATCTATTAAATTAGGATTATCCAGAACCATTCTTTAACACAAAATACTTGCAGCCAATACACCACAAAAGATCAAAAACATTATTGGTTTTAAAATATATTACTAGAAATTTTGTGCATACATGGTTGGATTGCATACGAGTATGCATGCAAATTAAGATAAAATTGAAAGTTGGGATAATTTTCTTATTTTCAATTTAAAGAGTCGACGCAGTGTTGTATTAAGTAAAGAAGTTTTGTGTACTGTATGCGTGTGTATACGCATACGCGTATGTGTGTGTACATGTACGGATACAGTATGGGGAAGCATATAGAATGTGATTTGCAAAAATAATGCATATGGAGCTCCCGTAAACTTCTTATCTCTGTAGCGATCACGCCCTTCCATCTGCAAACGATGGTAAAGGGATACAATTTACAATTCTTCAAAAACTTTATCGACGAAGGAGACTAGAAGAACCTTGACGCTGGCGCGTCCTGGTACTTAATAAATTTGATATCCAAAAAAAAAAGTAAAGAAGCAAAATTCGTATTACGTATAGCCACAATCAGATAGTCAAATACATCGAATTTGCTTTTTTAATAACATTTTTGCCAACGAAGGAAATTCGATGGAAAAGAGATTTGGTAAAAAAAAACAGTCCAAAATTATGTGATACCAATTCAAAAAACGTTAATTTATGTTATTTTTAAAAAAAATACATTTGACGGAACTTCAATAATATTAAATTTGAAACGTCCAAGTTAGTTTTGTAAAAATTATTATTCATATGAAATACAATATATTACAAATATATTAAAATCGATCGAAACGGTTGAGAAAACGTTTAATTAAAAAACATATTTTTAAAATGTACATTTCCGCATAGAATCTGGCAACACAAATATTCCAAAATAAAGTACCAGAGATGGGAAACAAGGGGGCAGACGACATAGGGATGGGGTACCGGGAGAATAGACTTATCCTTGAAGGCAGAAAAGTGCAGGGTGAAGGGCGATGGCACCATATGCGGTGGCGAAAGTGCGAAAGAGAAAGTAGGGAGGCAGTGGCGGTGAAAACAATTCTCCATCATCTGAGGAGTGAGAGTGAAGGCAGCTTTATAAAGAGTTTCTCAACGTTAATTCCATTTCCCTACCGCAAAATTCTTTATATAATAAATTAACAAGTTCCGCACAACATCGTCAACGCAGACTTATTCCGAAACTTATTTTTACATCGTTAATACAGTAGTAAAGCCTGACGAAAGAACACACTCAACTATCTTATAACATATTATATCATTATAAATTTTTAAAAAACTTTAATGTTCTTTTCAAAAATAATGCCTATAAATTTTCCAGAATCTACGTGTGTGCAATAATAATATAACTTTTACAGTAAAAAATATTTCTCTGTAACGATGAGTATTAAAATATGATTGACATGCCCCATCAGGTAGATAGTACAAGGGGTTAATAATACGAGAATCCTTATAAGACTTGAATTTATCGATCAATATCGTAGCATGGTTACCATAAGTATTAAGGTAAGTTTCCTTCTTTATCATAAACAATACTATTTGAAAAGAACTTTAACATTTTTGACGTAATGTGTTTACCTTTTCCATTACGTAATAAATAAATTGAAATATAAACCATAAGAAATCATGAAGAAAATAACAATAAAAAACGCGTTTCTATACTGAATCAGTGCCTCACATATTTGAAAGCTCAGAGCTAGACGAAAAGATGACGTTACGTAAATGAAGTATGTTTGACGTAAATATTTGTTAATTTTTTCATATATATTATTTTTTCTTTCTTCTAGTATTTAATACATTAAAAAAACATTTTTTGAGGGAAGTTACATGTTTTTTAAAATATTTAGTTTTTATAACTTATCTGATTTTTTTAAAAATGAATATTCTAGCCCTGGAAAAAGTTACAAGGCAAAGATAAATGTTAATGAAATCCACAAGCTCTTATTTGTTATGAGTTTGTTAGGTGCATTTCATTAATGATTGAAGACTAATGGCACTTTAAAACAATCACTGCAATTTTCAAATGAACCAATTTCATAATGATTAAAAAATCATATAAAATATTTTGTAGTGATCACCAATGATTGTGATAGATTACATACACAAAAAAATGCTTGGCTAATTATATCGAAGTAGAGTTATTAATCACCACAGTCATGAAACGTGTAAATATGAATAAAACATAGATCTGGGTAACCTAGATAATGGCATATCAAATAAATAAACCGTAAACAATTTTTAAAAAAAACCGTGTGAAAACACAGAAGCGGAAAAAAATATGAATGAAAGATATCTCATTTATATTATGGTTATATTGAAATGAAGACCGCTAATAAACAGGCTGCTCTATTTAAACGTCGCCGTAAAAATTCCCCCATCCCCCGCTTATGATGTCGGACCACAACGTATGTCGAGATTCTATTTTAAGTTTTACAACTACTCGTAGCACTGCTAACCAAATGAAACAACACCATGTAGGTACAAGGCCAACGCGGGCGGGTGCAGCCGATGGTGGGGGACGGTGGCATGCTCCACGGAGGGAGGAGGGATGCAGCGGCGGGGGCACAGGGAGGCGGCAGCTAGCGGCTCTTGTTGTGCCGGCGAGCCGCACTGCACAACCGAATCGACGCGTAGAGGGGGAGGCCTACGAAGCCGTTCGGAGGCTCTACGCCTTACGTAGCAAGTATGTACGGAACTTCAGTAGCGCATTCACGGTATTTATTTATTGCAGTTCTTGGAAACTCTGTATACTAGACTTTTTATTATATGTATAAAAAAGATGTTTAAAATTTAGCTCACGCAAGAGCCTTAGAAAACTAAACCCACAATTAATTCGAATAATAAGTATGTATGTTATCACAGAAATTGACAATTACTAAAGAGTTTCCATAGTAATGCCGGTGGCATGGATTCAAAATAGCTATCGATTATATTCATAGTTATTGTGCAAATTGAATTCCACGAGAACTAATTTAACTAGCTTTCTCCTACCATGTTAAAATTACTTTTCTCGCAAAAATATTATATTTTACAAAAAGTCTAAGCAATACGCTTTGTTGTATTTTATTATACCAATCGATATGTATTATACAAAACAGCTTTATTTCGATAATCACAATGTATCAAACCTGATATACGTTCTATCAAAAAGATGCAAGCTGCAAATGCCGAATTAGTATCTAAATTCAGCTTTTAAGTTTTAAAAAGTTGACCGTGTAAAAAATTGAAACCAAGAAAAAAGACTGAAATAAAGGTTTTTCCTAGACAATTTCTTTAATTAATATCAGATCATGTCAATTATACACCAGTTTAGAAGTCATGTATAATTCATAATTTGCATATGTCCCAAAATCATCAAAACACGTTTTTTCCGCCTCCTATAAAATTTGATATGTGTGGGTTACGTCCTTTTTACTTTAAACTGTCGATATATTATTTATCAAATTTTGAATACTAATACCATATAATATCTTTCCATTAAGAATTGATACATAACGAACATTTGAATGAAAAAAATATTTCCTTTTATTTAATATGTCAACAAATAAAACTTTTATGGCACAATACAACGAAGATGTGTGAAGAAAAGATAGGTACAGTCTTCGTAGCTATCAACTATCGGGAAAGCTAGATAAATATTTTGATTGTTTTTTTGTATAGATAAATCCTAATATTTGGCACACATTCACTTTTCGAAAGCTTCGCGTAGAGCTACGTAAGCTGTGTATGGTGGGAAGGTGGCGCTTTTGGTGTACGGCGTAGCTGTAGATGGCAGGCACGGTGGCAATCGCATGAGTCGCGTCACCTCTGGCATTTCGGCAACGCGGCGGGTAGTTTTCCTCGCAGAAGAATGAGGCGGCCCGAATTTATCGGTTACACCCAGAAAAGCGCCGAGCGAAGGCCGTTCGCCGTTTCCCCACTGGGAAGAGTTTGCATTTTCATTACGTCTAATTGCAAAGCTGCCGCCTTCTTCATGAGTGTCAGTCATGCAATTGAATATATTCGCTTACATTATATATTTTCTTCACGCACAAACATATCGATTTTACAAAATGATACGAGCGAGTATTTTATTTCAAACATATTGTGTATTGTACTGTAAAATTTGATTCATAATAATTCGCTTTGGCAGAACCCATTTAATCACGGTAAAAATGTGCTTTCTTTCAACTTTTACTTGGGAACACTAATTGTACAGTTTTTTTATCGATGATAAAAAAAAATCATAATGTTTGCAACGTACATATGTTTTCATTAATATTGGAATGTCAAATGAAATAAAGTGAATCCGAAACTATTATCTCGTACAAAATAAAACATTCGTACACAAGCGAAAACAGCCCTGCAATATTTTTGAACCTTTTCCATTCGTAATATGGAATGGATCAAAGACCCTCAGGAGGAGCAGGATCCACCAAAAATTATCACTCCGGGTCAGAAAGAACACGCGCCGCAGGTGGAGTCGCCGCCCACCTGACGGGGAGAAACTCGAGCTAAAACCGACGTCCGGGTCGATAAAGGAAGACCGCACCCCACTCCCGACGCATCGCCGCCCATCGCCCGCCGCATCGTCCCAGCCCCCGCCCCGGCTCCGGTCGTGTGGCGCCGACGAAAGTGCAAGTGGACTACGCTTTCTCTACTAGCACACTTTCTCCTCGGGGGGCTGAGTGACGTCAGTGGGGAGGTGGCAAGGGCGGCGCCTCTGGGCGGTTTTGCTTGCGTTTCACTTTCAACTTTCACTTTTCGCGGAAAACTGTACCGAAGCTATATTTCATGCTGTTACCCCTGCGCAATCGCTGATAAAGTGCACGCTCGGTGAAATTCTAATGCTGCTTTGAATTAATTAAAACAATTTCTACCTAAACTTTATGTGGTGTATATATGCAAATTTATCGCTATATTTATTTGTAAGAATCAATGTAGATTCGTCGTTTTAAAACTATTACTTTGCATTTATGATAACAATCAATATATCTTAAGCGAACTCATAAAAATATATTATTGTATATCAACTCGATGTATCTACTATAAGAGAATGCGGTTTTTTGGCAGATAAATAATTGTTTTATCATGAGACGAGTCCCTAATCTACATAGCACATAAATTACATGATATTATTTACCCATACCTAGTATTTTTTTAAACTCTTGTTCGCAAGATTTTTAGAATATTATGGACTATTCGTGAATTATATACGTCTGATACAATTAATATTTAAAAACCATAGGTAAAGAATCAATCGCTCAATCTTCTTTTACAATTATATTAAGAATAGTAAGACGGAGTGAGGTCAGGATTAGTTGTTCGCTACAATTTGCTATTTTCAACGACTGGATATATTTTGTATGGAACCGTCATGCTCGTTTTTTCATATACATTAATAAAAAAACAGGGTTTAAAAGAAAAGTACTTGTGAGTTTGGGGATTCAACTCTTGCTCGGAAACGGTGTCGGCAAAGAAGCCTACGAGGAAGCTGTGGGAACTCTTTTCCAAAACTGATGCAAGTACGCAGGGTTGCAAATTTTTCTGTCATGCATCTATCTATTGGTTTATAAATGTTTCACCAAACCCATCAAACGCATTCGATTTTGCTGTTTTAAATTGCGATTGATTTTTTTAACTGACCATTTCCTGGAAACAAAAAAAATATATTGTTCTTAAATGAATATAGCTTAATTGTATGTACTAGTCCATTTTTTATGTGACATACATGTTTTCATTCCTTGTTATAATGCATTAATATTAAGTGTATGTAATAAAAAAATCGCTTTTGATAAAAAAGTGCAAAAATGGAAATAGTCATTTTTGGAAAAGAAACCCACAATTGCGATCGATGAAAATAATATTTAAGCTAAAAAAAAAATAATATCGCGATATTCAGTGTAATAATTCGAGGCAGGATATTGAATGCACGTGAATATACAAAATTACTGGACTAGCCAATTCATATCTGGGTATGGCATTTTTGCTCCTTATTTCTTCAGGCTTAGCCAAGTATGTGATGGGCCAACATGTTCATGTGGCGAAATGCAGGATGTTGACCACATTCTCTGAGATTGTGCTTTAATGTCCTCTGAGGGGAGTACGAAGTCAAATCTGTCCGATCAGCTGTCGGACCCGTGGGTCACGTAAATTTGGTAACCAACAAAGAGTGGTAAATTGCTTCCATCATTTGGTAAGCAAACTTAATTGAAAGTCGCTTAGTCTTGGTTAGTTGCTCCCGAGACAATCTCAACACTAAAAATAGAACATGCGCATAACGTCGTTACATCACATGAAACGCCTGCTAGTACTAAACGTACGGCCGTTGCGGGTAGTGGTGAGAGTTTTTAAATTGTGGGTTATAATGCAAAATTTACTATGTATTTCCAAAACTCGAACTTTTCAGTAGAGTCAAATACTATAACGAATAACACAAACAAAAAACCATTTGCATAAAAATATGATTTCCAATTTGAAGACGACAGTCTTATAGACATTTTATATATATTAAAACTAATAGGATCAGTCGATTCCTTGAATTACCCTATCTGCATAACTACCTCAATATCGCTCATTTATGAAATAGTAGGTTTTGCATTATAACCCCACAATTACAATGCATGATAGTGAATGTTTTTAACGCTATAATTTTTAAATAATAGTAACAATATATCAACTGGCTAATGCTTAAATATTTTTTTAAAAAAGACATAAATGAAGCTGGTGCCCCCTTTTATGAGTGTGTATGTGTATGTCCACAAAAGCATATTATTCAAGGCTTCATTAGGTAAAAATTTTGGTTGGCGGTCATTTGCATAACGTAGGAAAAAAAAGTTGCGCAACCAACTGGTGCGGTGAACGGCAGGTAAGTAAGTACCTGCAAAAACAAAATAATATGTGTGCATGTAATAATTATTTATGTACACGTACAACGACTTGCGGATGTGTTCGATTGTGTATTTTGCGCGTGTGTACAGGTGTTTTGCACATTAGCAGCGGCGCTTAGTAAAATCAGCTTTTCTTTGGCAAATTTTCTTCAAAACACAAATACGAACACACACATACACACGTACATGTTGCAGTGAAATTACAAAACGATCGATAAAGTTATATGTCTAATCACGTAGGTGTACAAATATTTTTTCAGGCGTCGTAATATTTGAATGATAAGAATCACATTATGTTTGGTATATTATAAAATTGAATGAGTTACCAGTTAATAATTTACTGCCGCTTAGTTTTGTTTAGAACAAATGATAAGCTCACTTATTTCTACTTTAAGCTTTTGAACAATACACGTAATCTTAATATTGAGTTTTACAACGATGTACATAATACACCAGCGGGAAAACTGATAATACATACATATCACAAAGGTCTAAATAAAATTAACTACTAATGAGAGGAAATTATTGGCACCAAAAAAATATAACTGTGAATTAACATTACATTAAAACAAATAAAATATGCTCGATTGTACGCTATCAAACGTTTAAGAGTACATATGTTTTTTTTCCAAGGTTTGAAATCGATTCAAAACAATCTATTATGATTAAATGAAAAACTGCATAAGTTGCTTCATTTAAAATTAGGCAAACATAATGCATAACAGCGTTTTTAATCTACCAGAAGTAGGGCTGTCAGATTTCTTGACATCAAAACCGGGACACTTTTTGTTTTTAGTGGCTCAAAAAACTGGCTAAAACGGGTGTGTACAACATGTATGGCCGCTATATATACCACCTGAAATCGTATTTGATTGATTTTTTAAATTTATTTTACGACTATTTACACTTTACAAAAGATTTAGACGCCGTAGCCTTTAGGTCTAGTCTAATGAAAAAAAAGGAAAGAAAACAGGAAAAAAATAATTGAAGAAAATAAAGTTACTCATATTTTTTATTAGATTTGTCTGGGACAAGAGGCTTGAAATCGGGACAAACCCGATATATCGGACGCCTGTAAGCCCTAATCGGCAGTATCGATCGTTACATTTACATTTTAAAATTAGGTATTTTCCCCTAGTTTTTCTTCCAGATTGAATAGCATACGTCTAAAACCGAAATTTAACAAATTGAATGTAAAAAATAAAATCATACGAGACCTTTCGTGAAATGCCTACAGGGAGTCTTTCTTATACATTTAAAGATCTTAGCAGCGAGTATCGGAAATAATGCAAAATAATAAATAGTAGAATTCGACATTTTTAAATAAAGATCAGGACTGGTTACACTTACCATGATCTCGTCTGAATTTTCGTGAAAAAAATTCTTCATTGATTAAAAAAACATACATACAAATTATTTTATATATAATTTAAAAAAAAAATAAAGTCACACATACCCATTACCAACGTGGCCAACTGTCGTGCATCAAAAATATTCCTGTTTTAAAATTTGGAAACGCTCAACATGTATACAATTTAATTCTTATAACATTGTTAAAAGTTTAAATCTAACAAGTTGATATAAAAATGTAATAATAGATTCGACATATCAACTGCAACGGCGACTCGATGAGATGATGCTTTGAGTGTATCGAACGAGAGGCCCTATTGACCACCTTTCAAGGTATTTTTATCTTTCCATAAGGTTGAATTGAATTAGTGTTATAATTACGTCATTATTTAAGAAAAATAACAAATGTTTCATTATATCATGGAAACGAGTGTGAAGACATATTGTGACAAAGACTTCGATGGACGTAACAATTATATTGTATAGCGAACCTGTGCCTAGTGAATGATATTAATTATTGATTTAAATATTACTTTCTATAAATTGATTATTATTTCCGCTTTTTAGAAGTTGTGGTAAGTGTACTTGTAATAGCACACGAATTATATTCACAACAAATTGAATACATAATATGTTCTTAAAAGAACGATTTGATAATTGAATAATTTATTAAATTAAACAATAGAAATGCCTTGTGATTGACGTGTCGACTTTCGAGTGAAGCGGTGTTTTTGAAATCTAAAGCTCCGGTCTTGACAAAACATATGGAAACGTACGAAATTTACATTATTAAAATGACATAATTTTAGATATTTTAATAACTGTCAAGATTCATTTTTTTATCAAGGATATAGAAATAAGTACTCATGTTTTTGGTTGGCTTATCATAAGTATGAAAAAATATTGTAATCGCAACTTGATATGGATCTGAAAAATTAATCTATGTTTTGAGATTTTATTATATATGTAATAAATAACTTTAGCGATGGAATAATATTTAAATTATTTTATGATAATGTGTTCATTCATTAGATATTCATATGTAACATGGAACATATATATATATTTCAAATGTAAATACGAATTCGGAAAATCAATCAATGGGATTCCGCATATTGTTATAATAAGTTGGCTTGCTTGAACAAAATAACAAAAATATGTAAGAAGTGTATATTCAATGTTCCGATTTCAGATATTAATTTAAATCATTGAGTTCAAAGTTTACAAAATAAAAACTAAAACGGAAACATTAAATGAATGTTTAAATTTTTATTTTAACATAACGATATGGATTGAAGGTAATTTTACCTTCTTAATTCTCTCTTTCAAAGATGTCGTATGATTTGTACTTACATATGAGAAGCTTGGGATCAAACGAGCTCAAATCCAGTTTTAGGAGAAATTAGATATCGCTATAATATTGGAGTACTGGATTAAAAGACCAGAATTTAATTTTTAAGGTCGTTAAAGACCTCGTAGTTTCCCATGCAATAAAGCAGGCATGGGCAACCTTTCCTTGGTCTGGGGCCAAATTATCATTCTGTCTCCGAGTCAAAGGCCAGACCAAATTATTAACATAATAAAGTAATATTAAATTAAATAAAACACGTTGCTATTTCATATATGGTGGTGATCATGAACTAATAGAGTGGAGCCACTCCAAGCGCCCGTGTCATCTCCATTATTTAATCCCTCCTTGGAACTATTTATTTCTGTCTCTTAATACTTTGCCGAAATTAATCAGGGCCGGACAAAATAGCTCGGCGGGCCGGTGGTTGCCCATATATGCAATAAAGGGTCAAAATATGACCATATAATCAAAACTTTTCAAATCCAGTAAAGCTTCTGTATCAATATAGACCAAATCCTAAATCAGCCAATAGCGCACATATGACATCTTTTCTATAGCATTTCACACATTTTCAAAATATTAACAAATTTCTTCTTTTTGTAATCATGTCATTAAAACGTCTGTTAAAAGCAATGCGTTGTATACGATTGATTGTTTTATTATTAATATTATAGGGACTTTACAAACATTTGAATTAAATTAATTGAATTGGCATTCGCTTGGTCGAACTCTATTACATACAATTAAGTCAAAATCTGTATTTAGTTCGAACATTTTTAACATTACTCGCATTCAATAAAATTAAATAACGTTTGTTCGTAAACAGCACTGATCAACATAAGCTCTTGGGTCCTGGTGTGTACAAGCAAATTGTTCCCTCGACATTGTTCTTGAGACATCGAAGAATATGTTCAGGGTTATGTCTTGCTATTCAAGTATTACTTAACTTATGACACTCCGCCGCAAATTCGTTGACCCGGCTCACCAAAAAAAAAATGGTACTGAGCTGTAAACAAAAAATCTATTTGTGCATGAAGAGCTTAAAATGTGATTAATTAACATGAGAATATCTCTCAGCCGCTAAAGTACAACAAAGAAAATAATTTAACGCACATTCCTATTCATTATTTTCTTTGCGTTGGAAGAATTACGGTGGGGTGACCGTGACTTTCGTGGCATCTTTGCAAAATCTAAATTTTAATCAAAAAAAATATTTTGATAAACGGTATTGAAATAATTGACATTTACTTTTATATAATTTTAACAAAAATAACATGTTCATTTCAACAATAATAGTCGACAATTACTTAAATCTACATATTTTAAGCAAATCTCACGATACTGTAATTGTGCATTTATAATGTTTTGCTTTTTCATATTAAGAAAGTTTACAGAATGAAGTGATCGGGATGGATGCTTAGATAAAAGTTATGAGACTGAAACATATTGTTTGCGGATATACACTTACTGCAAACAAAATCAAATATAGAATTTGTAATTATCTAATGTTTTAGCAGCGTCAATTTATTTTAATTTGTATGTAAGATTGACTTTTGCATTGCTTATAATTGCGAATAAAAAAAAACTATTTTCAGTGCAATGTAGGTCACAAGTAAAAATATGTACAATAATTATTCCAGTATAGTTATATGTGTGTTAAACGAAAATGATTTAAAACATTATTTCGGAGTCGTAGTCGTTTTTTTCTTGATTTTTTCCGATTCCACAGCCCTGGTTTATTTACTGTAACTATTTAAAAGATAAAAATACCCGGATAGCCATCAAATTAAATATATTCTGAAATATAAGGGATTTTGTGATTAAAGAAGAGTGAAATATTTCGCATACATTTTCATAAAATCTGAATATATCCTCATAATATTTCATCATAAGCAATGCATTACGACACCTCGTCGAGGACTGATCGCTTGTAAAGCGGGTGGTCACCGTAAACAAGTGACAAAATAATATATGAGTACAAGAGTACACAGTGCCGGCGTCCATGCAGAGAGTCGTTAGAATAAATCATGAAGACTGAAAAGCGAAAATTAACACATTACGTTCACGTTTATTGGCCAAGTCGTTAGGCGAAGTCGCGTAAAAAATATCACCGATCACCGACCACATTGTGTGGCGAATTTCGAATCTTACGCATCCGCGACTGACGCATTTTTTTATATTATACAATACAAAGATTTCCAAAAGACTAAGGCATAATGCGATTTTTTTCAACTAACGAAGCGTTGACATTTGTTTTTGTCTAAAAGGAACATCACGATATGGATATTTGAAAAAAACGTACTACGCATTTCAATACAGTTTGCATTCCAAGTAATACGAGAACATTACGTCGTTAATATTTCGACCAAAATGATTATTAACAAATAAAAATGGAACTAAAATTTACTTGCAGAAAAAATTCTTACAAACTAACTTTTTGAATATTTCTTTGAAAAAAATATTGACGAAAAATCGGTTATTTGTTTTATTTCGGTAGAATTAAAGGTTTAAGAGTTTCCAGTGGTAAGTCATAATTTGATAATTAAACAACTAAAAATCGAAAAAATGCTCGCCCCTGTTAAACCTTTCGTATTGAAAACATAAACATACGAATTAAAACAAGCTATTCATTCTACTAGGTGTGAGAATTATATGTATGTAACTGTCGACTAAAATTGCAAATAAAAATACAAATGAATGGTATACGGCAAAAACAGACTCTTCGGCAAAATTTTGCAGGCAATCAAAAAGATGAATTAAATCGTCATCGTTTGGAAAATAATTTAAACTTCCCATTTATTTTGTAATACAATGAAAGTTAAAAATAATAGCAAAAGTATGTTCTGGTATTTATACAAAATCGAGCCTAACTCCAGTCTTAAACTTGCCATAAACGAGTTCAATGCTGTAATTGTCCTGTTTATGTTTTTGTTTACAAAGTGAATTATTGGTGGACGAAGGATTAAATGTTTGTAAAATTGTTTTAAAGTACTTTAATATCTTTCTACGTTTCATAAGTAACTCGTCGTGTGACATTTCAGGTAACTTAAATTGTCGTAGATTTTAAAAAACAACAGCGATTAATTTGTTGTGTCTGTGATGCAATGAACTCGTTTTGTGCATTTGTAAGTATACACAATGAGAGATGCTTTTTGCCTTGACTACAATTTGTTCTTCCTTCATTTATGAAGCAATTATATCGAATTTGCTATTTTCGATGATACCATTTTTGAGCACTTTCACTGTTACAACAAATTGGCAATGGCAATTGGCTCAAAAATGTGTACTTTTCAAATGTTTGAGAACAGGACTTAAAATACTTTCGATGGATTCCATTCATATTTTTTTCTACCTACATCGACACTATATTTGTCGTAAGATTAGACATTATTTAAACAAACTTGTTCTTCTAGAATACATACATATGTATATATAAACATGTCCACTCCTAATGTGAAGGATATAGAGTTTATCTCGATAGGTTTTTTTCTAAGAGAACAACAAGCTTGTTACTCAGATGATCATGATCAAGCTTTCCTTTTCGAAGAGAGTGGAGATGGAATGATAGGGCCAGTGTTAGCTAATCGCTCTTGCAACGTTAGCAATTTTAGACATGCGTGCCTTTGAACAGAAATCCGCAATTCAATTAAAAACTCAGTCCGTACTGGGATTTGAACCAATAGGCTCCGCAAAACAACTCAAGCCAACGACGTTGACCACTCGACCACGAACCCATAAATAGAAATCCAGGAAAAAATAAAACTAAAACATGAATGATGTTACAATTCAAAGTGTAATCCGTGAAACGTGAACTTCACCATCTAGTAGCCGACATAGTACGGTTTATAGAATCGAAATGACTTGCAAGTTTTTTGGTGTATTTTTTGCGTCAAATGAATCAAAATATGATATTTTAGTTGCTTCCTGTAGATTTTATGCATTAAAAAATCTAATTTTAATCAATAGCTTAACCGTAATAATGACAGCAACACCTTCTACACATCATAGTAAAAAAATAACGTTGGAAAAACTTCACCAATCAACGAGCACGCGCAACGTTCAATTGCCATTGAACGTTGATAGTTACGTTTGATCTGCAACACGTTTTTTAATGTTCTAAATATATTTTTATGAGATCTTACCTTCACAGAACAACGTAACATCTGCGAGACTCTCCGATTTAAACAAATTTGAAAAGGCCGTCGCTAGATTTGAACCGAAGCTGTTCCACTTTAGACAGAACTGCTGCTGCGAGTCCATCCCCGGGCCGCCTGGAATGTCTAATCTGTTGGCAAAAGTAAAATTACAATCAGTAAAAGGAAACAATGACAGTTTACGCGGAAATATTATCAATATATGGCATATCAGTTATAAATGGAAAGTTAGCATCGGGTACCAATTATAAGATTAGCACGCATCAAATGTTATCAGACGAATAATTAATTATTTAACACAATATTTCGCAAATTGTCAAAAGCTGCGCCTAGCATGCTTTCCCTTGGGAACTAGCAAAGCTCATTAGTCTCACAGTGTTAAGCCGTAAGCCAGAGGAAATTGAGTTCATGTAGATTAAAATACCATTGCTTTAATTGTTACGGTTGACTCTTTCTGGAACAGTATATGAGAATGACATGCAAGATTTCCTAGAAACTATGTAGATATTCCTATGCGTTTTCGGTAATATTTTGAGATATTGAATATTATCATTAGGCAATTAACACAATTTCAATGAGAATATGAGGGTGAAACAAAATCGGTCCTGATCTTTATTTAAAAAATGTGGAGTTAGTTCAAAGATTGTTTGAATTCTTCAATTGTTGCAAAAGTTCGAAAGTTGTTATTAATATTATAAATGCTTAACGACAGCAAAAAATCTTCCTTTCTTTTTCTCTATCAAATGTACATATATATATATATATATATAACCAAATATAAAAGGGGGATTGGAGCCCGGCTCCACAGTTCCCCGTAAAAAGATGTAAAGACACTGATGATGGAACTATTTGTCAGTAGCTTTTTGATGCTTGATTTAATTAGACGAGAAATATAACAAATTCTGGTGAACAAAATAAAACTAGAACAAAGATAGTTATTTAAAATACATATGTATGCAAATGGATAATGCTTTAAATGTATCGATTATGTGAAATTTACAAAATACATTAAAGCAGTGATTCCCAAACATGGGTTCCGCAGGTTTTCTACGGGGGTCTGCGAACATTTTTAGTTAATTTGCTTGAAACAGAATTTAATGAATAAAATATTTCAGAATTTGAGATAAGAATATCCATCTATTGAAAAAGATGCCATGGTAATTTGTATTCCTTTTGCAATTACATACCTATGTGAAACAACGTATTTGTAATTACTTTTACTAAAAAAATAAGCACACATCATGACTTTCCACAGGGACAGGAACTTTGAAAGATTCCTTGCGAATAGGCATTTTCTTTTTTGAAACAGATATTGATTTGTTATTTAAAAACTTGCAACCGCATCCACATGATTGTCTCAAATTGATTTGTTATTCTTCATACATATATGCGTTATTTTAGTCTTAGTTAGTTTTGTTTTTTTTTATAAGTTCATATGTGTTGTAATAAAATATAAGCAAGTTTGAAGATTTCAACGACTAAAATATCTTTTTTTTCAGGGGGTCCGTGGGATTATTTTTTCAGATTTAGGGGGGGCCGTGGAGTGATAAATTTTGGACTGCACTGCTATAGAGGGATCAACTGTATTACGTTTCACTACTTGAAATAGCCTACTCACTAAGCGAAACAGGTCGCACATGGATACGAATTTACACTTAGCGAATACCAGATTTAAGTATACAATTGTGTTCACTAAAGTTCAACGAAAACTTTTTTATAACAAAGAGCACCATGAAAATCAAATAATCCCATAGAGTAGAAAAGCCTCTGGCCAATAAAGCTCTTGAAATTATTATAAACGGTTTAGCAATTTTGACGCCTGAGGAAGTTGTGTTCACTGGCGAGCACTAACCGAATTATAATAGGCACTTGCTTGCTTGCTCCCTCGTATACATTTCAATTTCACAGTTTCCTCAAAGCTACTTATTATTTCATGAGAGTACAATTAAAATATTGGTTCGATAACAATAAAATAATATCACCGTCGAGTGAAATAATTCATTAATAACCGAGAAAATCAACATAAAATCCATCTAGTATTTAAATTGTTTAAAAACTTCAAATAAATGTTATCACATCACTAAATGACTTCATATCATTGCGAATAAATGACAAAATGTGTGAGTGTCCGAAAGAACTAGAAAAAAATACACAATATACCTACGTTGAAACAAAAATCAATTTGAAAAAAAAATAACACCAACATAATCGCAATGCCAGAAATAATACTCCGTATTTAATTCATAGTTAAAAATATGATATGTTAAATGTATCGATACCTAATTTGGCATGAATCCACACCAGGGCTAGGGTATCTAATCCCTGACACTTTTTGTGATCCCGGGATTTCGGTATTTACCGGATTTACCAAAAATAAGAGTTTACATCTTTTTTTTAGCTCTTCCGTGTTTCATTTTATCAATCCCGGGATTAGCACTGTCACAATCCCGGGATTTTGTGATCCCGGATTCCCGGGATTGGATACCTTAGTCAGGACTATAATAAAACTGTTTTTTACACGGTTAGATATTATATAATATAACTAACATATAGAGACACGTATTGTTAGCATTTACTTTTTCTAATTTCAGCATTTAAAATGTTTAATTTTAACATATATTTTCAGATATTAATTTCAAATATGTATCAATTTTTATACGTTTTAACATTATTTATCATATTTAAAATATAATTCCAACTCTATTTTTGTGATTTTGGGAATTAAAATAATGAATGTTATTTTTCAAGCAACGTTTTATGTCCTCATTTTCTTCATTTATATTCATTTATATACTTAAAAAACAATCTTCAATCAGATGAAATCAATTCAGACCGAGTAACACGTTGTGTGCGTTTAACAGCGTTACCAATAAAATAATGTTCTCACAGCGCTGAAGAAATTCACCGTATAAAATATATATTGAGATATATTTGTATTGTCATTAATTTTCTTTAAGAAACTAAAGTTGTTTTACAGTAATTTCTAATTTTATCATATTAGCAAAAAATAGCAAATATTACGAATCTTAGTGTCTATTTAGCATATATAATAAAAGGCTAAAAATACTTGTCGCAAATATAGAACAGATAAAACAGGGGCCGAAGTACTTTTTTGTGCGATACTCAAAATTTGTTCGTCAAAAAAAATAATTACCACCTAATATGATCCGTCGTTTTCTGAAAATTTGATCTCGTTCGCTTCAAAACTACAATATTTGAGAAACATAAATAATTTAACAACCATAAAGTTGATAAATTGAATGTTTATATTGATTAAATGTATTAGAATTGATTTGAAAGAACTCTGTTAAACAAAATATATGTTTTTAATTTTATAAAAAATATCATAATATATTGATGATCTCTGATAGCACATAAGTATTCATTGCTTTCGGCATCAGCGCGTTGTTAAAATCATTTTAAACTTTTCAATTTTTTTGAATACGTGCAACTTACTAACTTATATCAATGTACTTGTAATATAAAGTAACTTATTGAATGCGAAAATAAATTATTATATTGAGTTGATTTCATATAAAATAGAGATGTATGTTGCTTGCAATTAAGAAAGCTTTTCATAGTGGTAAAAAAATATGTGATGCATCGATAGTATTGAAGTTGTGGCACCGTAGTGTTGCATACCCAATATAAATGCGAAGGAAGGGTCATGAAAGCTCCACTTGGGCCAAAGCAATAATAATTTAAAAATGATGCATTGGAAAACAAAACCTCCACCATTAATATATAATTCCAACTGGGCTAAGCGAAATTCGCCCATGTCAATTGCGTAGGTTTTAATTATTATCAAAGAACGGCCGAGGAATGAAATCGAAAACTTCTTTGGAAAGGTGCCAGAAATGCTATGCGTTTGATAAAACGATTTTGTGCGTGGATTCAAATACCGTATAAATGTGTTGCGATTTTTGATACAAGCGGCGCTCGAGGTAACGTTAACTAGTCGGAGAAAAATATTAAAAATCAAAAAAGAATAACGTTTCAGAAATTAACAATGAAAACATATTGGGCTGAAAGTAATTCGCAAAGGTTGGTGTCTGCGGCACTCTCTTTTTTGTAATCTGCAATGAGTTCAGTATGGCAAAGTCGACGATGTCGATGATCAAACCGTTAAATAATTCCAGAGTTATACGTATCAAAGACAATCTCAATCCGATGGTTTATCATAAAGTCTGATTCTTCAGACATTAATTGACAGTGTGAAAGTATTATTGGTCAATGGCACATGTTTTATCTGAGATACGATCGATCGTAAAAAAATCTTCGATACTGTGAATATCGTATCGTTAATACTTTCAGGATTCTTCGCCTGACCTCATACGTTGTAATAATAAATAGCGTAGATATCCGTGTAGAGCGGTCGCTTCCGCGGCCTAAGGTAATCTTTCGTAAACACGAGAGCGGCTCAACGATGGTTTACTTTATTTCGTTTAAAAAAACAGCCAGACGGATCGACAACGCCGTTCCGGAATACTAAAAGATTCCCGCCCTATAAATCCTCCCCGGCAGGCGGATGTACCGAGCGCAAGGTCGTCTGGCGACGGGTGAACGAACCGCTACCCGAACCCTGGCGCTCGTGACACAATGTGCACGAATCGATAGCATGCCTACCCGGACCCCCTGGCCCCCTAGCCCCCTACTCCGCGGGGAAACCCGACGGGGTTCGTAGGGATGATTAATGTCAGCCGCCCATCGCAGAGTGTGGAATCCAGACAAGCGGAGCGGTGCAGGGAAAGTCAAAACACCGGCGTCGCGGCGCCCGACGAGGGTCGTGTATCGTGCGTATGCAAATGGGACAATTTAGTGAAACTATTTAGAATAATATTATTACCGACCCCCGCTTCCAAATTACCGTGTCAAAAGCTGAAACTTTCACTACCGCAATATAAAGTTTAGTAGCGGAATACGATCAATTTGATGTTATCGTCTCTCTTTTGTCGGAGACGTATGTAACTCTATGTAGGCATGCCAAATTATAAGTTTACGGAAAGGTGTTTAATACATGTAAATTACGATGATCTGTTTTAAAATCAGCTTAAATGTTTAAAACTCATAATAAATCCAAAAAAAACTTCATTTGATTTTATAAATACTATTTTCTATTAATCTTTAAATACAAGCGATACGCAGATTTATTGCGTCATTCGTAGATAAATATAAATGCTAAACGGATACTATGTAGGTAAAAACGATGAATGTTCAAGAAAATAATGAGACGATAATAACACATGACATGAAAATCGTATGAAATTAATACCTTTGTTGAAGTGGAAAATTGTCGCGTTTAAATATTTTAAACTTGAAACGTCGGCACGGCGAAACCGTATTAGTTTTGGCTTAATAAAAGAAAATAAATCAATACTTTATGTAGGTCTCTGGGAGCTTAATGCTTAACATTGGATGACATTGCAAAACGAATATGTTTAAATGTGCGAGTATCAATAGTAGGTGAGCATTACGTATGCACGGCAAAGCCTTCCAGCGTGATGAGCGTTAATAGGGAACACAACTAAATACAAGATTGAACGAATGTCCCGGACGTCAATATGCCACTTTGCTCGATAACATAAAATCGAGTACTAAATATATTGTAGGTAAACGTGAGCAAGTACTCGCTGAATAATTTAGTGTGACACGTAAATGACTCACACAAAATATACAGCGAATGAAAATTATTTACGCGGCGAAGAAACCTCAATACATCGTTTAGGAAAATCAATTCATGGGGTTAGAATCGTTCGAAAAAATGTATTTATTATATTTTGATGCTGAATGAGTTTACTTATTTTTAAGAGTTCGCTTTGCACTGTTTATTTACTTGGATTATGAATTAAACTTTGGTGTAGAATGAGACATTGGATTACTATAACATGCTTTTATATTTTAGAAGACAAACAAGGACGGTATTAAATGTATATGAAATCAAACCCCTTATGATAATATCAAAAGATAAACTTTGAATTATTTCAATTATTGAAAGGAAACAATACTTAAAATATATTTTTTGTGGACGATAATAAGAATACTTTTGTTTCTCGGTGATACAACGTTCATTTATAATGTTGGTGACTTTTCTTCGGGACACCTAACACGCAAAAAGCTCTTCTACACTATTCAACACCAGTCTTTTATTTTAATACGTAATGTATAGAGACCACAAAACGAATTGCGAATACACCCATTTACCAACAAATCCTTTCGTTGCCAATAATCTAAAATAAAAATCTCTTGTTCTAAAAATCACATTGCTAAATTGCAAAACATTACTAGGCATCACAAAAAAAAAACCTTCAACCCATAATTACATTGCACATGGAAGGATTTACCATTAATGACATCATCGTTACTTATAACAATCACAAGAAATTCGTCGATATCATTTTCGGTAAACGTATCAAACCCTTCTACGCCAAGTTCATGTGCCAAAGTAATAATTTCAGCTGATATCGCCGATGTTTCAATGGTTTCATCGACTGTAACATAACCCAAGCCGCAGTGCTTTCCAGCATGAATTTACGATGTACGTGGACTTAATTCAACGATGGCAGATACAACATGATTTCAGCAGTCCAAAATCTTAAATTGTTTCCAAATGTCAGCTAGTGTTATTGATTCATTCTCTATTATATGATTAACTATTGAATTACGAAATTAATAATATTATAACTGTTGATATATTATTGAATTACGAAATATCGTAATATTCTATTCCCATACAATACAAGGAATGGTTAAAGAATCTTTCCGTTATGCTGAATCCACATCCACACTATCAATCCAAGAGAATGAATACAAAACTAAATTCTGGAGAAATTACGAACTCAATAAGAGTGTTGTTAATAAAGACACGTGAAAATGATAAGTTTAGGATAGCTTGAAACTATTCAAAAAAAATCAGTTGATAGATGGCCTAATCGATTGTTAAAATTACTTTTCAAACAATCCATGTCCGTTATTGGAATATAGCCCCGCGAAGCAGAGTAAGAAGTAGTTGTTAATTAATCATATTATTAAATAATAGCTTTGTCGACGCTCAATCTATCGTTTTAGAGACGATAATGGTACAATATTGGAACTACGAAAGTACTAGCAGTTAGCTAATTCGTCTATCTACACGCCGTTTTCGCGATCGAATAAAATAGGGAAAAGGGATTATAAAAAAATCAAGAAAACATCTTTGCAAATTAACTGATTGATATACTTGTGTTTTTTGAGTTTATTAAATACAGTAACCCCCCAATAGAGAAGTTTCCTATAGCGTTTGCGATAGTCCCTCGTAAAGCTGTCCTCTCTATAACGCGGTTTTTTTTACAGAATTTTTAAGGTTGTCAATAGATGTCTGTCCTTTGTTTACAAACTAAATACAAGGACATTGAATATATAAATATGGTGAAAATGTTTGATTGCTGATTTCGTTTAATTCGCAATATACAATTGAAAGAACCTAACTTCGAATTCTGTATGGGTGCCTAGTACCCTATAACGTAGTATTCCTACCTACACAGTCCTTATATCTACGCTATAGGGGGTGCGACTGTACTTAATTGGTTCAAAACAAGATCGAATACAATATTTCTTAGATTAAATTAGTTTTCTATTTTAAATTAGTAAAACTTTACAGAGTACAGATGAACACTTAAAATGAATAATGTACACAGGCAGGGTGTCACAGAAAATACTGTGTGAGTAAGACAAATGTACGATAAATGCAAAAGTATGAAGTAGATATGTAATAAATAACATTAGTTACGAAGTTGACGGCTGACATTTTAAACGAGCTACTTGTCTAACGAACAAATCAAGTGGTGAAAGTTTTGAGGGGATTTAAAGAGACTACGCAAAACAGCACCTGCATTTAGTTATAATTGTCTGAGTAAATAATTGAAAAATTTACATCACAGGTAGGTGTTCCCTTGACCGACACCTACGAGCTACATATTAACGATAGATGAAACTGCATTCACTTTTGGCGATATGCGTTGCGAGATTACTGTGGTATTCTGTGACAGGAATTCTCAATTGATTAAACGTAATGTGTCTTTAAAATATATATCTGATACCATGTATGATATATCTGATATCTGGTATCAAACTTTTTTTTAAAATGAGAATTGAATTTTATTTTAAATATATACTTCAAATTTGTTAACTCAATTCGTAATGGAAATAAACTATATTAAGAATTATGAAACACAATCAAAAGATAATTTCCCAAAATACGATCAGAACCGATTTTGGTGAGTAATGAGAGTATCATTTTTCTAATTTTCTGAATTAATTATTTATAGAACGCTGTTGGGAAACATATAATATGAACCTGAAATGAAAATATTGAAACAAATTTTATTTTTTGAAGTAGATTATTTATTATTTTTCTTTATTTTTTTATTTATATTTTATAAGTGTAAAAAACCCACCTTTAATTGAGTTAACTGTCAATTAAAGGTTTTATAGTATAAATATATTTAAAAGACTTTACATCTAATCAGTTATATACAGGGCATGGGGTCGAAAAATATATTCTAACATTGCATGACTGGCTGACATAAGATGATCTGATTTCTTCGGAGTCGTCTTTTTTAACATGACTCCACAGCCCTGGTTATACTTATATCAGGCCTGTTCGACACGTAAGTCGACGTAGTAGGTATATTTAAGCAAAAACTTTTTCAACGATCCTTCGTGGAAAAAATAGTTTCAGTAAGAGATCAGACGTAGGGGAAATCCGTGAAAAGGTCCATCCATTTTGCATCTCAAATTAATAATATTTGATATCCCTGCATATCGCAATACTGTTTTAACTGACAAAGACAAGGCAGTATTGTGATTAGTTTATTCGTTTACTTATATAAGTACTAGACTTCAAGCGAGATAGGAAGTCGTACCTACGTACTTCAACGCAAGTATAATAATATGAGAAAACGGAGAGGTCAACAGGCCCTAGCGAGAAATTCGTTTGTTCGTTAGTCGTGAAATCTTACGGAACAAACGCTTTAATTGCACCGTTCCGTTGCAACATCAGCATAGCATCGCGGCATCCGACGAATTTAAAGTAAGTGGGCGGCGCAGTGCGCATGCCATCGGATCTGCCAGGTAGCCATTCTGCGCTCCAGCGGAAAAAGAAAGTATGCACTCTCTTATATTTATTTTGTTTATGGCCCTTTCGATTGGACCCAACGTTCTTGGGAATATCGAATGAATAGATCGCGTACGATTCTCACGCTGCGAATACTAAACTACCACCAAACTAGTTTACAACACCGACGTAACGAATAAATTCGAATGCATTTCGTACTGCGCTCGAAAAAAAATCCTAAATATTATCTGGTCGATCAGTTATTATAAGACACCCAGAACAATACAATCGTAGCACTGAATCGCGTATCTAGATCTTTAAGTTACTTGTAAGTCTAAATGAGTGTTGATGCCAGATAGTAGAATCTCACGTTGCATCGTTGAATTTCTTTTGAAATTTTGGAGCAAATATAAACCCAGATCACTATGGTTGTAAAAGGTATAACAAAAAATGCAAAAAAAATCGTGATCGTATTACTATAGTGAAGAACTACGTGAAACGATATTGTGAATCGTAAAACAGCGGATGATAGATATTATTGGGCCAGTGGAGGGAAAATGAATTCTCAGGAAAAATACAAAAAAAATCGATGACATCTAATATCTATACAAAAAAATTAACCATACGCAGTTCTAGATACTGAAGGTTTATAAATGAAGCTATTTTACTAGATTAGTGAAAAACTTCACTCAAATGGTGATGTAATTGTTAAAGTGCAGCTATTGTAATTTAAGTAACAATCGAGGAGCTGCATTTGGCTGTCATGCAACAATAATCAGCACTAAATTAGAGATATCAATATCTTCAATCCATCTCTGCACCTTTCCAATGAATGAAAATTACCTAGATGATCTCAAAATTTTGCAAAAGTATAAAAGAATTATAGTAAATATAAGAAAAAAATAGGAGTCTAAGTAGTGTAAGAAAAATCTGAGAAATGTCATAAAATATCAACATAGCAATAAAAATTTAAGTATGAGTTTAATGAACGAAAAACAAAACATTATTGAATACGGATACTTTTTTTATTAGTATATGAGCGACTTAGATTCAAAACCTCATACTTAACTCCAAAAACAAAAATTGTTAGCAAAGTGCAAAAAACTGCTGTGGACTTTTTGGATTTGAGTACGTTTTGAGACTAAGCACGTTTTTGTAAATACATTTTCTCTGTACTTAGAGAGGTTTTGAAATCGGAAATTTATTGATTGTGTAGATATTGAAATAGAGAACAAGTTGGCATCAAAATTTGAAAAATATCAAAAATGGTCTTTAGGGAGGTTTTGCAATTGAGTTCCTCATATGTATAATTGAATGCTAAAAACTAATCAAACGCTTTGATAAAATTTGTAAATAAACCGTGAGCTTGTTGTAACTTGCAGGTGCACCGCGGAAAGCTGTATTGATATACATACATATGTATATTCTTTCTTTAACTATTTGTTGCTGTACGACTATTATATAATTTGTTAAATTTGTAATAAATTGTATGTAAAATTATTTTTCTTAATTTACTACCCGTTTGATTTTGGTGGAACGTCATTTTTTTCTTACGACAAAAAGTGCACCGTGACTTCGAAAAGGTTAAGAACCACTGTATTAGATGGTTATGCAAAGATTCCCGTAGTAAAGAGATGCCCGCTGACGTATCTCTTCGTGTTGGCACTATTAAAATATCATCATAATCGTAATATGCGTATTTTATTTACATTTATTTATCGACTGCTGCAGTGGGAGGTGCGTAAAAAATGAATTATCTTTTGGCTGTAGTTTAAAATTGCGATAAAATGAGGTGACATCAACGCATCGTGGATAAAACTCTCCACGGAGCTTAAATTTCAAAATGGAAAGTGTTACTTCAAAGCTTTCAGATATTTGTTGAAAGTAATATGAATTTTATCAAATTAAATTAAAATCGATGTATGAGTGTATCCAAGATCAATGGGATATGTGATACTTCTCCACTCAGCCCCTTTCAGTTCATGACAAGCGGTAGACAAGGCGATAAGCATTCCATCATTTCCCTCTTTGAAAAGAGGTTCAGCGACTGACTAACAAGCTGTTATATTTTATGTCAATGGCGGTAAAATATCAGCAATTTTGGTTTAAAATTGAGAATTGGTATTAAGAAGGTATTGTTAGCAGTAAACTTAGAAAAAAAAACAACACGTTTTTAAAATAATACAAAACGAAACTGATACTGTTGTAATCTAAAACCAATTTTAGAAAGAGTTTGAAACCGCGCATCTGTAACCAGTGTGAGCATAGATCAGCGTAGTAAAACTACCAATTTTGGCTGAATTAAATAGATAACATAGTGTACATGCATGCATCTTTAGATGCACGTGCATGCACATATAGATTAGACATTAAAAAAATAACAAGCTGGCATATTTTTAAAAAATGCTGAAATAAAATCCTTGGATATAAGAGGTATCATAACTATCACTTGGAGATTTGTGTATTTATTTTACTTGCCGCTACTCGATAAATTAAATAAATACTGCATCTACTAACATAACGGAAACCGTGAATGAAAAAAAGAAAGAAACGTTAGTAAATAAAAATAATAAAGCCTTTTCACTGCATGGACCACAAATCTATCACTCTAGGAACCAGCGGATGCTCGCTACCTGCCTTATTCAGAGAATCAGCCGACTAAATTATCACTATTATTAAAGCAACAACTCGATGCGTGTCTATAATATAAATTATACATAATTGATTGGTTACGATGTGGTTATAATATGTACATTTTATGCGTGGATTCTTGTTTTTTATTCATACGTAAACAACCGTTATTCGCGAATATCTGTAGGTGGATTGAGTTAGAACGTTGATTTTTGGCATTGAAAAGTGGGACAAAGACTCGACGCATTGTTTGTAATACAAATATTTAAGCCGACAACCACGACAAGTACGTATTTTCAACTTCACACTATTTGCCGACTCAACTCAAGTTAACACATGTACTAAAAGAAAATACATGAGTTTTTTTTAATCAATCCATAAAGCCCTGGTTAATAATCATTGGTGCAGGATTCGATAATGTTTTCTCACTTCTATTTTTTTATACACGAAAGCGAATGATAAAATGTACTTAATAATAATAATACGCATTGAAAATAATTCTAAAATATATTATAAAGATAAAACACAGTCGAAAGATTCAACCCTTTAAAAATCGTATTAAAAGTTTATAAACGGAGGAAATCAACATCAGTCAAACTGCGTTTTCATTTATTAGTTGCGCTTTTCTGAGACTCGTAGAATGAATAAGGTACTCGGGAACCGAGGAAACTCTGTATGTTATATGGGACGCAAAATATTTCAACGCAAGGTATTTACCGAGGACTATTTATTTTCAAGAGAAACCGTTAGTTTTAAAAGAAGAAACATGTTTCTAATGGCATCGTCAAATTAGTTTTACATAATTTTAGCAGAACTGTGTTCTAGTGAACATTGTTTCGTCTTGAATACTAAATAAGCGAATTCTATTTTTATTATTTGTGTGTAAATCAAACTACTAAGCAAAGAATGTGATATAAAAAAACATGTATGTTTTTTAATAAAATTTTAATTTCATTTTTTTATATACAAAGTAATTATAATAACTATTTATTATTTTTTGTCAAGATAAATAAGTGATTTGCATTTAAACAGTAAAAGATGTCTTAAAATTCTCCATTTCATAAACAATACATATGTATTTATGAAAATCCACACGCTGGAAGAGGTTATGATTTAACTGAATTATTAAAGCAATGAAATATTCGATAAATATAACAGGTTCTGGTTTATCGGCATCCCTTGGAGTTGTTATCCGAAACAGTGTTAAATAATTGAAATACGACTTGCCAACATCTAAAAAAGAAACCAAATTGCGGTCGCGTTCGCATGTGAAAATCATGCCAATTTTGAGTAGTCGGACATAGCGATGTCGGAATGTCCATCGGTACACAATTTCCATATTTCTCCGCCGAACGCTCGGAATTTTTACAGCCGTGAAATATTAATTTTAACGTTTTTTAAAAAATCGGCAACGTTGAAAACAGTTAAAAGAAAAAATAGTCTGCCGATACTTTTTACAATGTCTTTATAAGTCCATTTTATTAAATACATTCACAAAAATTTAAAATATCAGTAAAAAAAAAACTTCGGTTTCAGAGCGTTGTCAATGTTTCCTATTTTTAGTAAATTGGTCAGCAAATCCATCTAAAATTTGTGCTAAGTAATTTACACTCATTCTAGGCATCTACCGATTTTCATACATAACACAATAGATAATGTTAAATTAACAGGTGTAGCAATTTTACCAAATAGATAGAATCCAAAGGCATAATTTCAATGTTTAATTGTACCTAAATCAATATAGTTTTGATGGATTTTAGTATTTAACATCATGGCTATGTATTTTGTTGAACCTGTAAAAACCGTGAATCATTATTTTCCACCGAATAATAACGGAGTGTAATCATCGGTAATGGGACGAAATGAACAGTAAATGAATTAAATAAATTAATCATTTCTCTTTTGACATCCGCACAAACACGGTTGAGTGGCCCTACGGCATCTACACTACCAAAACGCATCCAAGTACTTACATTGCCTTTGTTCAAATTCGAGGTTCCACAATAGATAATCACAGTCTAATGAAAATGTTTCTTACCGAGGAGGTATAGGTACACTGTACTTACTTAGCTTGTAAGTGAACGAACTGAACTAATGCACGTACGAATGGCAGATCCACTAGATTTGAAACTAGTTTTCTATTGAACCAGTCCGTAATATCAGTCAGAACTTTATAATGTATTACGTACATATATTCGCACTAGACAACTGAAATGAAAGTTTATACCGTTTGTAGAAAAAAGCTCGCTTTTACAATTTAACATTAAAATTAAACAATAATTGAAAGTAGATTCTTCTTCTTTGATTAGGAGTTTGCAAACAATCCGGTATCTTAAAACTTTTTATAGAAATCACGTAACATAAAACTAATCCCATTTCAGCACGTGCTTTGTGAAGATTTACACTGTTTCCGTTGCCAAATTTTCTAATTTAAAAGCTACACGATTTAACACGAAAAAAAAATGTATGGATATATTATCCCGCTGTGGATTATTGTAGGACTTTTTTCCGAAGTAGATTATTATACATAACTCGAATAATATCACATTAATTAAAATTCATCTTCACGTTTGTTTAATAATTAAACATAATAAATTGGTAATATTTGGTTGAAAAACATTAAGTAAGAGAAAAATATAGAACTTCAGTTAAAACTTTTTCGGTCAATCACTTGATAATGCTAATTAAATTTTCTAATTTTACAATTTAACATTTATAAAGGTATTAAGAATAAATATTTGTTTCATTATATCAAAACATATTCTTCATATTAGAAACAGCATCTATGATACTTTTCCTGTAATAATTTCTTTTGTCGTCCACAATCGCTAGATCATCAACTGTAATACATCATAAGGCTGTTGGATAAAGAGAAGGTATCTTGTTTAAATTTTCCAAGACTGACACCTGCGTAGAATCTAGATAGCGAAATTTCTATACGGCCGCCTCTGCAGGCCGTTGCAACACCATCACGATTTTCCCGTGTCCCGTTAGCCGGCCGGGATAACGTTCGAGATAATATTTCGTTGGAGCGATGCGATGCGATGGCCACTGACGCATGACAATTGTTTTGTTCCGGAGGTAACCGAGCGAAACGCAACACACAGTGCATACCCAAGTATTGTTCCCAAATGGAAAAGCCGTACGCGCATCCACAATCCGCATGGACGCCGCACCGGTCATAATGCAGTTACAAAAAAATCGATCTAACGTTTTTGTCGATTTATTTCAACATAAGTATTTTAAATCAGTAACTAACTGATACTATCGAAAATAAGACACGCGAATTAAAATCAAACGTAAAAACTAAAACTGCTATCAGAAATGAGAGCTCTCATAAAATTTAAAATAAAGAATCAATGCACATTCGGATAATGAAAAGTGTATAATAATTTTATGTTATTCTCATTATACATAATTACAAGTTGATAGTTCTATCAACACTTAATAATCTACATGTGGCTGCAAATAAATTAATATCAGAATATATTTTGAACAGGCGACCCGTTTTCATTAGTACCTTCAGAGTTCAGATACAATTGCATAAGTCCATTGAAAAATCAATGTATAAGTCCATTCGAATATTCGACGAACCTTTCAACCTTTTATTATTAGAACCCTCGGGCGTATCACCTTAGCTACGACGATCGACAGAAATAGCATACACCAAAAATGTACAGGATAGATTTAAACATAGATATTTGAATTAAATAATTAAATTAATGACATAAGACTTGAATCAAAAAATAGGCAAAGAAAAATTGTTCGCTTTTCCTCACACTCGAAAGATAAATTAATAAAAAATTCACATAAAAAAACATCTTAATCGTACTGTTTTTACGGTAACCAATATGGCGGTTCGACATTGAAAACCTTATTTTATTATATGTTACACGTGCAGAGATATTAATGAACAGCTTATAAAATTAATCCACCCATAAAACATAAACGAAGTATGCATTTTCAGCATTATCACAATGAAATTTGTCTCAATTGTTCGGTACAGCGTTGCGGCTTTGTGAATTAAAAGTTATGCTAAGTAAACCGTAACAGTGCGTAACGCAAAAGTCAAGTTTTGGAGGTGTGAAAGAAAAACAGCTTTCCTTGGGATATACGCGTTAATTAACTATGCGTATTCAACGTAACGACTTCACATTGTATAAATTAATATCTACCAGCATCACAGCACAATGGGAGAGTTGCATACTTTTAAAACACTAATTTGAAGACAGTGAGTATTTTCATTATTTTAAGAGATTTATTTTAAGATAACAGAAGGATTTTTTCTAATGCCAAATAGAACTTGTTTGACACAAGAAAACACAAGAAAGAAACACTTTGTAAATAGTAGTTCACATTGCAGGAATACAAAAGGTTTACACAACAAATACGTTATAAAACAAACACAAGATTATTATAATCATTTGTAGAAAGACATTTTAAGAAATAACGAGACCATTATATAATATATAAAATTATGTACAATACAATTAGTATACAAAATAATGCAGATGCTAGAACTTGAATGTAAAATGTATGAATACTACACATTTTCTTTACATGGTAGATTTTTCATGTTAGTATGCTGAGTTATGTGGGTAGATAGAAGCAAAAAAAAATGAAAAGGAGGGTTAGTTTATATATTGTTATAGGTCAAATAAATTATAGATTTTTGTTGGATACCTGGTATTTTTAAGGTAAAGCTTCTACTTAAATTTTCAATGTCAACAATTAACAACATATGATGATGTTTTATATAGATGAAAATCTTTATATATGTAATATTTTAATCGATTAATAAAAACACACATTTTAAGAACTTACTACTTTGAGCATTTCTTTCGCAGTGTTTTGAAAGATTTATAACAAGAACCTCTAGGTCTAATATCGCTACAATTTGAAAAGATTTCGTGTGTCATAGAGCTAAACGATGTTCTTTTGCTGCAGCCATATAATCGAAAATAACTGTAGTTTTGTGCTCACGATTTTGAAAAAAGGTCTCAAGATAATCAAGAGAGGTAAGAAGAAAAATACAACAACGCACAATTGAAGCAAAAACGCAGTCGGATCGTTAAGAAGTTGCAGTCGCAAACGTTTCTCAGGGCAAGAAACCACGATTGACCTCAAGTGAAATGCGTATACCGTGACGCTTGCTACTCTTAAGAAGTACCCGACATTAAAAGATTATGTACTTAGAGTAACGAATTCTTGCATTCAATTCAAAGATGATTCCCGAGGTGTAGCAAGACATCGCAAGAGAGCGATGCAAAGCAAAAGCTGAGGTGAAATCTACGACCGGAACAAAGAATAAAATGTGCGTAAAACAGCTAGCTCTCAACAACCTTTTCGGCAAATCAAAACGCATATGTGATACAATTCCACGCAATTGTCGATAACTACCCAATACTTTTTACAAATAAAACTTTCTGATCGCGGTTGGGTAGTGATTTATTTATTAAATCTTATTTAAATTGAATATCTAAAAAACAAACCGCAAACTACCGAATACTTAGAATTTTAAATAAAGCCACGCTTAGCGTGAAAATAACTAATACCAATATGGCTGATTTTTTTTACTAATTTTTGTCAAATTTCCATTCGGATCACAAAATATTTTCACAATATAAAAGCTGAGAAAGTATACGAAACAACTTTTAATTTATTATCTATGAATTCTACAGGAATTGTATTTATAACAGTAAAATATATTTTTTTCGTAACTGCAACCATTTGTATACGTTATCTTCGGTAAACGAACCCATAAACACTTACTTCATTTTCTGTACGGATTTTTCTCAACGGAAAAGATATGAAAATCTTTATAAAAAGGTTTTTGTACTATAAGTGTTAAAAAGATTATAAAGAAAAAGTGTATCACACCTTAATAGTATTAAAAACTAAAAACTAAATACATTCTTGTATTTGATTTAAATAAAATTACGTCATTTATATACAGCTTAAAAAAAGTCGTAACCAAAAATGTGAAAAACTTTTATTTTTAGAAAAAGTTTTTAAGTTGTTGAAAGTAAAATAAAATTTCTAGCATTAGCAAGTAGGCACAGTTCAAGTTTTTGACATGTTTTTTGCACTGCTGGTCATGTAAAATGTTTTTAAAAGTGAATAAGCCGTAAAATATTGATAAGTTCTTAATTTTAAAATGTGTAATACTTTCGCGTTGGTTATGAAAAAAATTAAATTTCACACTCACTTAAATGTTTCCGTAATACTCAAATAAAAAAAATATTTTAATATAGGCAGCATAGAAAATGTTCATTAAAAGCGGCGTGTGATAATATCACCATAGCATATAAGGCAATGCAGTTTTGTTACGCACACCACGATGTGAGCGTCGCTATCAAAAAGCACAAAACATTAGGCAGTCTGAGAGTGATCTTCTTTGTAAGTATCGTGTAAGGTTTTAATGAGCCCTTTGTGTTGGTTTTATTTGCAGATAAAGAATAAAAAAATACGTAGCTGGATATAAAAAACGAACATCGACCAAATAAGATAAGTAATTACTGCATTCAACTAACATTGCGATGAGAACATTGATGTCATTGGTAGTTTTGATTGTTGTTTTAAAAACAGTTAAAAATAGTAACGCAGTATCTGTACATTAAAATTAATTTTATCACTATTTATTATTTTCACTCTGTGTTTACTGTGATGCAAAGATTTGACAGTTAATTTTTTTTTTTTAAATATATAAACAACAATGAACCTTATAAGAGGTTCAAAACAATGTTTTAGTTATTTACTCGTTCCTGAATCCTATAATAACTATACAGATTTGTTTTCATTAGTAAAACAGCTACAACCAAAGCCAAAGGTTCTCAACAGGCCCTTGCGAAAATGTAAGCTTGCGCTCAGTCACAATACATGAATTAATAATTTAATAAAGAAAAAAACAACTGAAATAAAAATTATCTACTCAGAAGTCAGCTATTAGAATACATTTTGTGAATAAGAATAAAACTCATATGTTGTGATAACGATATCTTATAAAATCTCCCACTTCTTGCCATACAGAAAACATCGTTATGAGATATGTACTAAAAAAGTTTTGCAATGTTGATTACGATATTTTTTAATAAGTTACAATAATTAAATCGAATAACTAGATAAGATAATTTAATATTTACACATTACTCGTACACTCAAACTAGTTCGATACTTAAAATTTTGTTTTTTGCAATATTTTTATTGACAAACATATTGCGGCCCGTCACTTTTTATCCATTGCCAAATAAGCCACCAATCGTAACCACAAAGTTGTCGAGAGCCCCTTATAGATAGAATATGTATTCGATTAGATTCAACCTATAAATTATGTTATTTTATGGTTATTGTGAGTTGTAAAATAATAAGACTTATTTAATATTCGTTAGTAGCGATCAAACTGAACGACGTGTGTTGCATACTATAAAGAATCATTACGTAACGGAGAATATTTAACTTAAATGTGAGGATTTATTTATTTATTTAAAACCAAGTCGTACTAAAATTATGTTTAAATCAGTTTTAGGCATTGTACCTATACACGACTGATATCTTACGTTAATCTTGTATTCATGTTGAAATGTTCGTTTCGATTTGAAACGGTAATCTGTGGGATCAATTAAAAAATGTAACGAATGCAAAAGAATTCACTTTGATTTATAAGAGTAAACCTTTCGATTGGAAAATCAATGAATTAGCTTCACTTAGTCAATCACTTATCAGAACGGAGGCTGTTTAAATGCTTCGATGTACAGTTTTTGTCGGAAGTTAAAAAGAATTAGTCAATTACTACAAAATACAAGAATTCTACCCGATAGAAAAAACTTTATGAAACATGAGAGTCAAACTGAGACTACTCGGGGTATTTGTTTGTCCAAGGGAAAATACACAACAGTGAAAAATAGCTCATCCGAAAATTAGAGGATTTAAATATCAGTTTAGATTATCATTTTGTTTAAACAAATAATTTAGTAATGGTGTATGTAATGAATTCACTGTTTAATGTGCAACAACATAAAACGCCAAAGTGGAAATTAAACATGATACAGATTGAAATTCCAGATAATTTTCTAATCAATTCATGATATGTATGATATACAGATTGATATAATTATTCATAATTCCCAAAAAAATTGTGGTTTCACAATTTCAGAATACGAATCGCTACAATTTAAAGAATATTTTTTCTATAAATTTATTTATTTTTGATTCTTAATACAAAATTTGATATAATTGCTTTTTACGAATTCAATTTAATCTTAGTTACGAGCGTATCACTGCAGTCTGGTGATATTCTTTTAAGAGTGGGAAATATATAATATAATATAAAAGTGTGCTCGAAATATACACAAAAATATCTAAGCGTTATTGTCGACGTAGCCTCTGACAGCCCATATGTTTACAAAATGATCGTTTAACGCAATTTGAAAACATATTTTCTGTATAAAATATACATAAGTAAGTAAGCTCAACACGCCTGAAGTTCGGCAGGACACTTTTGTATGGACGCGATGTTGATTCAAATGGGAAAAAAAATCGATGAACTTCACAAATTATTTCCGTACAGCGCCAACAAAAGATTGCGTTAAATAGGTCACGCACACATGTGCACGGCTACGCAACCATTCGCGTCTACACACGCGTAATGAATACTATGCGTAGAGCACACACGCTCACGAGTTGCGTATACGCACTCCGAGAAGAAGTTTGGACGGGTTTTTAGAGGAGGAAACCACCGACTAGCTATTTATCTCTAAACTATGCGATCCGATCCTCTGAAAAATGTTGCGCTGGCAGGGCCAACAAATTAACACATTCAATGCCGATACACAGACACGGTCGCAAGCAACAGTGACTGGACTATCTATCCTTGCATTGGTATTAGTTATTTTTTTAAATACTAGAATTTATTCTATATCTCTATTCGCCCATTAGAATTTCTAGCACATATTGATACCTACCGTATAAAAATTAATGTCTTCGTAGTATCTAGGCACTTTTCGATATTAGTGAGATTAGAGAATATCATTATAAATGAATATATTACATGTTTTTACATACTAACTTATATTTAAGTATATGCTCAAACAAGTTAATGATTTTGAAATATTTGCAAAATCTCACAATTTTAAACATAATAATTTAAAAAAAATAAAAAAAAAATAGCACTGAAGTTAATAAAGTATATAAAAATGGAACGCAGTTTTTATTTTGTAATTAATTTAATAAGTCGTCAACGGGTGTTTTTGCATTTCATAGTTTAAAAAATAAGTACAAATATGTAATTAATTCACAATCGAGAACCTTTAACAAGAAAAGTCTGGTCAAACATGAATATAAATGGATCGGTCAGTTTAAATTTAATAATGTAAATATTAATTAGTTGATTTAGTTATAATCTTGTATCATTAAAAAACATAATTAATTATACCAGGTAGCACTCGTGCAGTACACTTAATTTGAGTACCGTATAAGAATACGTATTGAAATTTAAAATGCGTAGTTAAAAAAACTCGGAACGGTAAATAAATCGTCATAAATCAAAATTGTTGCAGCGCAATTTAGGCACTTTATCATAACAATTTCAATATTAAACTGGTTATTCAATAGAAACTTCCGTGTGTCTTCGGACTGCCTAGAAACATTTTTACCAAACGCCATTCCGGGCAATCTACATTAAAAATGTTTTTGAGATGAAATCGCCGGACAACTTTTACTTTGTTATTACTTTAGGGATAATTCCAACAAAACGTGAAATACTCGTTTCCATCTCTGCCTGCCTGCGTTACCAATTGCGTTATTAAAAAGGTTAGAAGCGCCAACAACGCGTGCAAATGCATGTAGGCATATAAGCTCATAAAACTATTTTATTGTAACACGCCATGGTAACGCCCTTCTATGTAAATATTAACAACAATATATCATATAATTTATTGATCTACAATAGTATTAGGTATGTACTTTCATTAATTTAGGATTACAAGATATATTTCATAAAGCAACATCTTGAATTTATTGGCAACTGTGAAAAAGAAGCGTGCAGTATTTAAAAAAAAGATATTCTTAATACATAAAAAAAAACAACAAAGGGATCACTTCAATATGTTTACGTATTATTGATCAAAACCGGTTGTTTCGTGGCAAATTTAAACTATGATACTATGAAGCTGGTTAAAATGTTTTTTTCATTTTTGTATCAATTCGAAAAGTAATCTAAATGATCATACGAATGGCGAGTATCACTAAGTGTATTTTACACATAATAAATACAATATTTTGTAAAATGAAGCATTATTACGAGTTAATTTTGTCAACTGTTATTTCCGCCCTCGTTTTCCTCGTGCGTATTTGTGAGATTACCCGATTAGGTACATACACTTGTCTATCTTGAAATAATCAACAATAAATAATAAAAAATGTATTACATCATACACTTGAGACGTTGGCAATTAAGACATTATGTAAATACATTAGATTTATAAAAAAATCCCGATGTTTTCATAGCGCGTTTCAAGAATTAAAAAGAAATTCAACCTTTTTCACGCGTACGTACCCCGAGATCCACTAGGATAACGGCCTTGACCCGTTTTTCCTTCATGCGATAGGGAAAGACCATAAATCAACCGAACCAAGAGAAACAGAGAATGAGCCAAGTTTGGGGAGGGTGGCACCCGAATGCGTACAAGCAACCATCGTCGATCCTCAAACCTTTCACTCTCGGGATAAAATTTTAAAGTTTTTTTTCCATGAGAGGAAAATAAGTTTAATAAAAAAAAATGTGTTATTCATGATAAAAATATCGTCAATCTTCAAAGGATTAGTTGAATTCACAGCTCGTTAAACAATAACTTTTGTAACTTTTAAGGTGTTCGCTGTAAATTATTGGATGGAAGACAATATATCGTTTTTTTTAAATGAACGCTGCGTTTAAAATACACATTAAGATCATGAACGGTTTCGTTAATCACTCATTTTGTATGAACAACCCTGTATCGATTTATATTTCAATCGTTGAAAATGCTCGCAACGAGCGAAAACGATCCTGATCTTAATAAATAATGTGTAATGCTTATGTTTTTAAATAATATACTATTTTACATTGATATGAACGAAAACAAAGAAACCGAAGATAGTACTAACAGCATGGCATGGATAGATATTTAAGATGTCTGTCATAATAAATGACATATTTTTTAGTAAAAATTACTCAATAGCTTACATATTGTGCCGACAATTCATAATAAAACCGGTATATTACGAAGCGGCGTCAATGCGTTGGGAACAAAAAAATATAAAAATTTTGAGAGACTGTGGAATTGCGGGCGTAGAGAGTAGATAAAAGTGAAAGAATCTGGCGGATGCGGAAAAGGAAGCGAGAGGAAAACACGAATGACGTTACATTGTGCTACTAGTGCCTGTCCTTAAAAGTGGGAGGGGGTAATAAAAGAAAGTAGCGCATTTTTCACATGATGAATACCATTCACGACATTTGGGAAATGTTTACATATATATATTTTCGTGGTTGAAATGGTTGTATGCTGTTACCATTTTTAGTGATACTATTAATCTCTTCGAAATAAAACACACCCCGATGGTGTTCTTTCCGTTTCTTAAAAGTCATGTTATCGTTACCGAACAAGCTTGTTTCAAAAATTATTTATTGTAAACATATAACTAAAAAAAATGACGCCGGAATTTCGATAGTGGATATTTATGGCAGGTCTTTGATCCGTCTTAATAACAAAAAAACTACTTCCTTAAATTTATTAATCATATTATTTCATAAACCAAATAACATATTCTTATTTGAAATTGTCAAAACAACGTATCAGCGCAGTTGTCATTAACACCAATACGCGTAGCATGTTAATTTAGCGTGTTAACATATTTATAAACAAGTATTTTCATTTTAGCTGCTGCTTTTCTTCCGAAGTTTAAATAAATTTATGATTTGGCAAAAACTGACACCGATAACTAAAAACATGCTATGTAATCTTAAATTTCAAAATATTTCTATACATTTATCCTGTTGAAACTTTTTACATTTGTCCTTTTTTGTAGATTTAGTGAAGTATTTGACAAAAAGAGACACCTTTCAAGAAATTAAATACGATAAGATTTACTAAATATTTATATAAGTCTGCTACAACAATATTATATGTAGATTTAAAGTCACAATCGTTTTAGTCTTCCAACTGCAGTAAGTCCTTCCACATTGTTATTATACTAAAGAAATTTTCTTGAGTCAAATGCTTACGATGGATTGACCTGGCCATAATGCTGAGATATGTTATAAACTGGTTACTTCGGCGTTGTAACGAACTGTAGTGTAAATTATCTTGTGCTTGCAGATCATTTCCGGTGATTAACAAATCGATCTTGAGCGAAACGACTACACTTCTATCGCGAGCGTATTAATAATTTTCCTACAGGTTGTGGAATTCCACCAGGTGTTAATTAATATCGAAAAACAACACATTCTTCCGTGTATTTTTACCATTTAGGTGCGGTTTAATTTATAGCACTAACCTTCGTCTGCATACTCTGCAGCTTTCTTAATAAAATATGAATTACTAAAAATAAATTTAATTTCATTACGATGATTCAATTCAAATTTAAACCACATTGAATTAATTTTATTATATCATACGTTCGTTGAAACAAAAAAAAATTAATATGTACACTGAAAATCATTTTTTTTTTAATATCAAATTTATGGAGCTTTAAGTACCAGGACGCGCTAGCGTCAAGGTTCTTTTAGTCTCCTTCATCGATAAAGTTTTTGAAGAATTGTATATTGTATCCCCTTACCATCGTTTGCTGACGGAAAGGCGTGATCGCTACAGAGATAAGAAGTTCACGGGAACTCCATATGCATTATTTTGTAAATCACATTCTATATGCTTCCCCATACTGCATCCGTACATGTACACAGACATACGCATACATACACACTCGTTCTAAAAGTGCCAATTTTAGACGACATAAGATCTATGGAGGGTCGTCGAGCAGAACTGCTCTCGGTCTAAAACGATTCTCAGGCAGTGTCTCGTCATAGTTGTGGAGATTAGATATCGTTGGGTTAAAATGTTTTCCTACTTCGTTGTGAAACTTTTGAGATATCTCACGAACGAACTCGCGGATGGTAGGTATTTTCAAGTCTCTGTGAAGCAGCGTGTTACGCACGTACCACGGGGCGTTACATATCTGTTTCAGTGATTTATTTTGAACAATCTGGAGAGTCTTCATATGTTTACGGTGAGCATACGTCCATATTGGAGCAGCGTACACCATGATTGGTCGAGTAATTGCTGTGTAGAAGAGCAGCTTGGTTTTGAGAGTAAGTTTGCTCCTCGCGTTAAGCATAAAATACAACCTTGCCTTTGTAGCATTAGCTTGACGATTTTTAATCGCGGCGTGTTCATTAAATTTAAGTCGATTATCTAGCGTGAGTCCAAAATACTTAACCGAATTGGACCACTTGATCTCTGCGTTGTGCAAAAGCTTTTATATACAAATCTTTTGTAACAAAATAAGAATCGAGTAGAGCACGATTTTTTTTATTTTTTGGGAAATTAATTTTGAAAAGAACAACCGTACAACTTGATTACGGGCATAAAATAAAATAAAAATTATATCTAGGCACTTCTTTTTTTTTTTAAATATTTCAATGTTTCGTTATAAAGTTTAGCCTTTCAGCAATCGATTGGCATACTTATCATAAATCTTAAAAACCTTTTCAATTTATCCCACTGTTGCTTTATGGTAGCTATATGTATACTTATGTTATTTTTCAACGAGTGTCACTTACATTGTTTTTGTTTCTATATGCTTACGAATAATTTACGCATCGGTACCGTAAGATAAAATAATGAAAAAGTTTATAAATTTAGCACGGCAAATATATAAATAAATAATATTTTGCAATGATGTTGCGAACAGTTAAAAATACTTGACATGTTTATCGATTATTTTTAAAAGCCTCATGGTGGACAGATAGTGAGTGATAATCTGTCGGGAAAACAAGCAATATGCGAACTGACTAGTAAGTGCGAGAGGCAGGGGGCTAGAGGCAGGTGGGGGAGATCTAGAGTCACGGTGGGTGCACAGTTCCACGGTACGATTTGGCTGTGGAGTGTAGCGAGAACACGTGGCGCTCGCCTCCTTGCAGATTGCTCTCAAGGCCAAGCCACGCGGCCGATGTCGTAATCTACGGAGAACTGCCCGCTCTAGGATCAGGGTTGCCGATTAAAAAACGCACTTTCTGTTATAATCATTTGTTTTTTAGTGTACCGTCAAACTTTACAAAAGGATAAAGCGTTTATTAACTTATTCGATGATTACCAATGATACTTTTGCTATTTGAGCATCAAAGTATCAAAATGCACTATTCAGATTAATAACAAATGACAATCAATTTATTGTTTAGTTTTTAATAAGCTACTAAAATTATTTCTTAACCTTCTAGTTGCCGCAGAAAAAGTACGTTATTACCTACCACGCCGGCTATAATACGCAATTATTAATTTAATTAGTTATTTACGAGATAACTCGTCTCTGGCGTCTTGAGCACGGAAAATTTTACGAGATATCTCGTCTGTGGCAGCCATCTAGTTAAATATACAACATACCGCAAAGTGAACTATTTTTTTAACATTAAAACTTTTCTTACGGTAGATTTATTGAACTGTTGTAATTCGATATTTCAAAATTGTGTGTCTTTGTCATTAATCGTGTTTTATGATGTTACTCCAATATTAAAACGTATTTTTTTGGCAAGAGTTAACCAACGGAAATATCGAACTTACACACAAAGCGTCTGAACAAAAATACGTATAATAGGTACAATGAGAAAATATATCCAAAACGTCGTTCTACGACAAGACATCATGGCGGATAATCTGTTATTATTATTTTGTACTAGTCGAGTATATTCAAAACAATAATGTAGTTGCCAACCTCAAATAAAGTATTCTTAAAAAAATATATGGATGCATGTACAAAAATGAAAAAGGCTTTATAACGAAGATTTAAAAAAAAACAGAGAATTAATAAATTTTTATTTGCATTCTGATGAATTCTACCCTCGTACTGATATTTTTTTTAAATTATATTAGGCAAAAAAAAAATAACAACAAACTATCGTTATCAAATAAAAGATTTTTTCAGATATACAAGAATAATTTAACGGGATGGCTAACTTCTTTGTGGTCGTATATCTACAATATAATACGAAGTGTGACGCAACGACTCACTAAGAGTATAAATTTTAACATATTGCGTATAAACATAAGTGTCATATAATAATTTCGTACAATAGTTTTGTCAAATACTCTGTATATCACTTAAATCAATTTACATTCTTGTTTATACCGGGACGAACCTATTTGCGCAAAAGACCTTGACCGTGTATGACGTAAGCGCACTAGGTAGGTAGGTACATAAAAAGAAAGCATCTTACGCAGTAATATTTTGGACGCAGTTTGTTTACTTACTCGATTATATTGTCAGAAACAAAATAAAGACAAATGTTTACCAGTGATTGAAAGCAATTAATAACTGCATTTCATATATTTATTTGCGAAAGGATTTCACACACTTCCGCATTTTTTCGTTGCTTGTAATAAAAAATAAAAAAAGAGTTAACAATTTGCAATATTCTCATTGCGATGGAACACTGCGTGGGGCAGCCCTAGCGTTAGTGTTCGCGTATTCTGTGGCCGCACTGCTGGCAATAAAGTGCTGCGATTTCAATTTTTAATGTCAGTGAAAAAAATAACAATCTTCAAAACTTTTTTGAATATGTAGCTACATACCTTATCAAATTGAAGCAGTGGTACTATTTTAAATGATAGCACATATATTTGACGTATGTTAGTTTTGAAACGATGGCAACTGCAAGAGGACTTCGATTTGGACAGAGAAAGAAATTTTATTTACGATGCAGTACTCAAAGCTTTATATATTTAAAAAAAAAAACGGGTTGCAACATTTAAAAATAACATTAGAACCTTTAAGTACTCCACTCCTGTTTTACATAATTGATGTGTACGAAGTATAAAAAAATATATTAATTTATCACTATTAGGAAAAACACAAACACACATAAACACTCAAACGCAATATTGATGTCATTGATAAATTGCAGCGTCCGACGAGAATTCGGACGGGAGAAAATGACGCTGGGAACCTGAACCTACCGGGTGTAAGCTTCTAGCGTGACATATCCTTCCACTGGCCGCCGTTCCCACTGATGATCCACTTCAACAGCTGTCAACGCACTGCCGTCTTCAGCGACAACGTCCGATGGCCGAAAAAAAAACAACAAAACAAGATTCCGTTCAATATCCAAAATGTATTTTAATAAGTGTCAATGCAGCCGCTCCAAAGGACTTCCTTCACAAAAAGCGGTGTGACCGCATATCGCCCTCCGGAATCGCAAATTCAAACACTGTTATTATGCCGAAGAACTGGTTCCGGCGCACCACTCACACAGGCGACCGCACATTTACTTCCGCAAACAGCCCTAAAGGAACCGAAAAAAATAATATACAACACGCGTTCTAGGACTTGCGCATACGCGACCGACGATCGGTAGTTCCGATTTATCACTGCCGAATTTTATTCGACGGTGCGGCGCGCGCGTCGCTGCGGCGTTCCGATCAGAAACGCCGAAATGTAATAATAATAATGCACTCGGGACGTGCTACGAAACGAAATGGATAGAAAAATGCCTCGACGAAAATGGCCGATCGAGAGAGCGGGCTCGGAAAACGCGGCGGCCCAGCCGAAACCAGACGAATGCAGGCAAAATTTGGCGGGAAGCGCAGAGAGGGAGGGGCGCGAGCAAGGTTACAGGCTCCCCCCGACGCCCGCCCGTCCTGATACTTCGCGACCGCGACCGAATGGACACTGCGTAAACACCATTATGACATCCTACGTGTGTCAGATGGCCGGCTATTCAAATTCGTGATCCTGCGACCTGCCCAGCACTCAGCCGATGCAGCGGATTAGACATGACCCAGCGCTGAGCATCAGCAGTCGAACCGAACCGTCTGCGGCCCAACGAAATGCACCGGCCAACCGGAGAACTTCAGAGAACCTGCAAGTTCTACCAGAACACAAACAACCAAACTTCGATACACACTGCATCGACGTGTCTCCCTACGTGTAATCTATCTTTTTGGAGCTGTGATCTCCATAAACCCGGATTCTTCATAAGTGCGAATTAGCATTTCTTCCATTGGGTTTTTCTTTCATGGAAAAGCTTACGCCAATCTCTTTGTATCTATCTCATTATACTTCGCATATTTTCCAATGCTCTTATTATGATGGGCTAATTATTATTGTAATATTTTTTTTCTATAAAAAGTTATTTGAAATACATATCGGTTCATTCAACATTGCTCGGGACGTCATGGCACATTCAGATTTCAAAAAAAACATATATTTTCAATGAAAAAGAGCTACCTAGAAGTTTAATACATTTTTTCGATATATAAATTTATGATAATATCTCAAACCACCATCGATGTAATGCACATAGAACCATGAGTTCGGTTTTGATATAATTATGTAATAGGGTAAAGATAATCAAATGTTGTTGCCACTTGTTTAAAATTAAGCTGGTGAATACAAAATGAGAAATTGCACGACAAAAAAATGCGTATTACAAAAGGTACGAAAGATACAATACAATAGCATTTAAAGAGTCGAGAAGATACTATAAACATACAAACAAAACTAGTTTTTTTTCTTTGAAAGGTTTACGTAAATATGAGTGATTGTCTTAAAACAAATATCCATGATAATTTATACATGATTTGATGTCAAGGTAAGGTAAAATACATTCTTAATTGAATGATTTGTGCATTGATAATACAATATATTTATCACATCGCATATGTGTGTACCTGCCTGCAGAGGCTAGTGACTCGAACACACTATGATATCATTATTTTCGGTGGTCGGATTATTATAATAATGTGGTTCAATGAATATTCTCCAATCGCATAACCTATCCGCCAAATCACATATTAGGCGAGTTAGATCGAAACGCCCCAAGGAAATAAATGCCTTCTGAAATAATGTCCATACATTCTGATCAAACAGGTGCAAAAAAAAATTCACGCACACACGGACCGGTCCGACTGGTTCAAAAAACATCTGGGTAATGTATAAAAAAAGAGTTCATTAAAAGCCTAGATTTATTTATTACCATGCCCAATTTTAAAAGTGCCCATCGATTGGATACAAACATGCTTGCAGGTAATTATTTCCTGCGCGCTATCCATTGCTTTTCCCCAACAGCATTCTGCATTCATATTTAAATAAAATTAAACGTAATCGAATCCTGACTAACCAGAATCTGATGATGAAAATTTAATGTTTAACTAAATATTTAAATAAAACATTCAGTTTGTTTATGAAAAAAATACACATTACAGGAGTTAATTAACAAAAATCAGCTAACATATTATACTACCCGCATCGGTTATATTATAACAGTCAATGTAACATTTTAAGAAAATATGTATTCACTTAAATCATTAAAATCGTATACGATTGCATTATTTGTTTGTAATTTTAAAAAAAAAAAACTGCTATGAATCCACGAACGATTCAAATACATACTGAAGAAAAATTCTTACGAGTCGAACAAGGATAAAAAAAATAACTTCGGTTACCTCTATTATAAATATTTAATATATTACCGTTAATTTTGTGATCATAAATGTACAATAAAATAGGTGTAAAACCAATGGCGTGCAAACGTAAAATTCCAACATTAGGTACGTATATATTTGAAAAAGTTTAGCTTTACTTTAAAACAGTAAACGAAGAAAAAATAATAATTTTAGGTTACCAATGCCCAACATACGATGTGTGGAAAAACATCCCTTAACCAAAAATTCAACTCAACAGTAAGAGTTTTAACTATATTATTAAAAATTACATGTTCTCACAGTACATTAAAATGACATCAAATAAATGCTTCCGTTATAAATATTAAGCAACTAAAACCTAATACCATCCGAAAAATACAGGTTGGCCGTGAATTAGTTGAGAAGAGTGGACCCTAGTTGCATGATCGTGGCCTACAATAGCCATGTAAAAAGATCGCGGTGCCTCACAAAGAGCGACTGAAAAATAAGACCAGTGTGCCATGAATAGATGACAAGAGAGCTTCCAGTCTTTTTCGCTACGTCAAACAAACGTATCTCGACCCGACCCTTTTTCAAAAGGCGCCAAACTTCAAGTCTCACGAGTGTGTCACGTCATCGAATAGATTATTTCATAAACCTTGAACGCATATCCGTTTCGACAGCGTATTTAGTTATATAAATGCGTAACTATATGTACACGGTTAAATTTGACGCTGTATATCCGTTAACTATACGAAAAATGTTTGATTAGATAAATCTTTTAAATCATCTTTGCACTACAAGGATTGAACACATGCATATCATTCAACCGACACTTTCCGTACCAGGTAGACAAGGAAGCGAAGGTTCAGGTAGCCTTATATAATACGGTGGAACCCCCAATTACACTACTCCGAAATACGCGCTGGCTTGAAATATTCGCCGCAAATCCCCCAATTGAACGGTCGCATTCCACTGTCGTTGCTACGAGACGGTTTTCTGTGCGGTGCATAGTCAAATATTGGCTAGCGTATATGTATTCAACACGTGATAGGCTATACACGCATAGCCGGGCGACTGTCTGTGTGCTGGATTTTGCGCGCGCTTTGCATTTTATCACTTAGTAACTAAATATTTCGTCTATATTTTTTTTGCAAAACTAAGGGAAATCTTTCGCGGAAAAAACAAAATCCCTAATTTTGTATGAGATTCACTTCCCCAATTACACTACTCCAAATTACACGGTCCCAACTTGAGTGTAAATGGGGCTTATAGGCAACTTTCCTAGCCAATAGGCGGATCACGGATTAAACTATTTCATAAATCCATTAATAATCTGACACATCATTAAAGGTGACCAATATGCAAATTATGAAAAACGGTATTATTACACATATAACATAATATCTAAGATGTATGCATCCACTGAATAGGTATCATCTGTTTTCTTTATCACTATCACCCCTCAATGAAAAGACACATATAAAACACGGCCCCTCATTACCAAAAAATAAAAAATGTGTTACGTCCTGGTCAAAAACATTTTGAAAATTAGTCATGTTATACTGTTTACAATCAAACCAATCCAAGAAAACAATTAACCGCTTTATGTCATATCAATTATAAGTCAATCGACTTTCGATATTTTTGATAATCTGGCTTATTTTATGGTTTTAAGACAAAGTTTCTGCAATATCAAGACTGCACGCACATTGTATAAAACAATATTTGAATTATTCTATTGTTATCTAACATAAAGTGAAAAACAAAAATTAAGGCCAATTTTCAAAATCTGTGTGGTAAAATATATTTACTATTTAATTGTGAGTCTTTTATTTATTATAAACAATGTTTTCCATAAAATAGTGTACGTCTGAACTGAGGTTATCTATAATTCAGTCTTGTTATTGTTGAAAATCAATCGAACACTTTTTGACGAGCGAGCGGATCGCTGGCACTAAACCAGTGGAGGGGAATCTGCGGCCTCTTGGCTACTCTGATACGGCCTTCGGATCAAAATATTCACTTCAATCAAAAAATTATACGCAAGCGTTTGGAAAAGGAGCGTAATCAACCCATTACATGTTCCCCGACAGTCGAAAAGGGGGGGGGGTGTTTTTCAACGTTTTCTTTACAGCGGCCTTATGTTGAATCAGATAAATGAAATAAAAAAGGTTCCCCACTCCTGTAATAAAATAATTAAAAATCGCGAATTTATAATGCATAAAAATCCGTACAAATTAGATTTGACTATGAAACTAAAAGCGAACTGTAATTAAAATTTCCTCGGTTAAACGTCTACTCACTACTGCATAATAATCAAAATTCTCGACAAATCTCTTTAAAAAATGTTATAAAATCAGTAAAATTATAAAAAAAATCAATACCGCTATTGGTAATTTATTAATAATTACAGAATATTTATCATATTTGGTATTGAAATCTTTGAAGTCGGCTATCATTTGACTTTGCATTTTGAGTACAAGATTTATGTTTCCTCCTTGGCAGCCGTTTGTCGGTAGTAATTATTAGCTAATTAGATATTATACTGTTACTGAATATTGAGGTCAACTTAAAATATAACACAGCCTTATATAACACATGCAACTAAACTTTAAACACGTGTGTAATTAATTCATGATATTTGAAGGCTTGCACAGATCAAGTTTATCAAAAATAAAATATTAGGCTAACACGCACAATGCAATCTGAGACTTGCGATATCGCTCTCTGTGAAAGGAATTGTTTCTTCAGAAAAACAATATCGGTCAAGAACATATCATTGAGGATTCGTAAATTGCGGTAAAGTATTATTGCAGATGTCACTTGCTGTGTGCGAAACGGGTAAACCAGTATTTATGTAAGAATAAACAACAAAGTTGGCCGATGCTGCAGATGAGTACAAATCTTCTAAGACTTTCCTCTTACTCGGTTCCATAAACTGATTTTTCAAAATATTATGGGTTAGGAACTAACTCGGGTCGCAATGGTCTGAAAATAAACCTTAGCAAGATAAATGTGATAACTAATCCAATCTTTAGTGCCTCTGATATGACCCTGACCAGCGCAGGACAGATACTTGGTAAGTTCGACAGCTTCAGGTACCTCAGTGTACATATCCCGGAAGATTTGATAATACATGTTTGAGTCCGATATTGGGGGTAACGTGGTTTGATTTCTGGATAAACTCAAAGACTAGAGAACTAAACAAGACAGAGCACTGCCTTGTTACGTCAGTAACTATGGAGAGACGTTAAGACCGGCTGGGTCACGTGCTGCGGATGCCTCCATCCTAATTGTGTCATCATCCGACCGGTGATATTCCAAAATCCTGGGCGATCATCGGGGACTATTCATAGAATGTACTCGACGGAGCTTAGGAATGGTGACATTTCATGGGAGGAAGCAAAACAATTGGACCAGACAGGAGATTACGGAGGCGACGCGTGGCGCCATATGCTGAACATAACAAATAAAAGAATACTAGAGTGTTTACAATATTTTAATCATATCATAGCAATTGCTTATGGTTAAACCAGTGGAGTAGGAATGGGTCCTGCCGCCCCCAATATTTCCTCTAATTTTGATTTTAAATCACTTCATCAATTTATAAACTATGAATGTCATTAAGCGCTCTTTCGATTTAAAGTTCATTAAAAAATCGATCGCTACTTTTATTCAATCAAAAATAATCTCCAATTATGAAAAATTTAAAAATCTGTTATAACTATCGAAGCAAATATTTCATATCGATTAATATAATTATCACACCATAAAGAACAAGACTAGTTTACAAAAATTATACATAAAAACTCGTTTTGTAAACATATCAACAAAAATATATATTATTATACTTGTAAGCAATCAAAATTCTCATTGTTCTGAGTATAATGTCTCATCTGAATTGGGATCAATTAAAGTATAAAAATAGCATTACCAGAGTTGATATAAGCGTTACTTCAATAAAAACATTTTTACACGCTGCTTTTATACATCTAAATATAGAAAATCAACGGAGTGAATCAAGTAGGACATATTGCATTAAAAATGAAGTCATATTCATCTAGCAGTAGTTGCCTCGAAGATATTCTCATACATAAAGGTGAACGGCAAAGCATAAAATTATAAGTATTTTTTGACACCTGTTTTCATTTGAATGTTTAAAAAAATCAAATAAGCAGCTGCAAATGCTTGTACAAAATGTCATAACGGATAGATTCAATTTGTGGTTGGTTAATGGTCGAAATCAAAGCGACGAAAGGTAATAATTTGTTGTCTAATTCAAATAGATAATGTCCAACGGCAGGTGAGGGCGTATCCCCCTACACATACACTTAGCAATTTCGTTCGCGGTATGGTAAGAATTTGCATACTATCGCTACTGCGTGTAATCTTACATTACGAATAATTGTCCATATAAAATGCGCACTTTCTGCCGTCTAATTTACTATAATTAACATTTTTAAACGAAGGATGCATGATTTTTTAAATATTAAGATATTAATTTTATATACAGAAAAATAAAAAAAATGATTATTTTTTATCTTGTTTAGTTATTCTTTCTGAAATATTTTTTGAAAATACTCAACTCTATGAGAAACTAAATGAATAATAAATATATTAAGAAATTTTATAAGTATCTGATCACAGCAATGCAACCGACTAGAAGGAAAACTTACATATTAAGTATTTATTTTAATTATTTCTCCGTATCATACGTCATTTATGTGCTCGATATACGTGAAGATAACGTTACAAATTCATTATATTAAAATTTTCCGGAGAGTGGATTTGATAGTTATTTTTTTTGTGTGCTTTTTTTAATCAACGTAACATGCTCAGACTGCATATACCGTAAAAATATGTATTATATTAGTATATATTAATATTAGACATAAATATTGAACATGAATCATGCAAAAATAAAATCCTCATGTTTTTACCATATTAATTTACAAAACTATAAATATCATCGAATACATACAGTTAATATTAGATGAATATAGAATTAATCGCGTAAAAAAATGCTATATAAAACATGCATCACTATAATAAAATGGCATACGAAAAATAATTAAGCAATCGCCGATGGAGCTGTTATCATTATAATTGAGAGTCGAAAACATTTATGTATAAAAAGAGTTTTTATCTGAAATGCGTGTCAGATTAATTGGATGAGAAAATAACAACAGCAACATAGTTTCATTTCCTGGTATTTTGAATTAGTCACCTTTCGGTAAGTCTTACAAAAGTGCACAGAGTATTTTTTTTCGTTCGATTCGTTCTGCTTTTTATTTTCGGCAAGTTGTGATGAGTGAGTGGTCGTCAGGATATGACGCACGCCATATTGCATAAAAATAATGCATTCTGATAATTTGCGACTAACTTATTTCCGAGAATAGATGTTTGCTAGAAATAATACATCTTCACTAAGATGTTTTAAGAAAAAGCTGTATCAACTGCCATTGAATAGATTTCAGTTAAGCATCACTTTACAAAATAACAAGAAAAAAAATCTTATATTTTATATTAATGGTAGCCAATTTACCAGATATTTTTAATAATTATATTATTAAATATAAAATTACTATCTCAATTTCCGGGTAGCACTATTAAGGTTTAAAACAAATTCAATATCACATATTTTCAATCCATAATTTCTTTCGACATCTTATAGTGCATCTTTGAATCTCGCAATTGTAATTCAATGTAAAAAAAGATATACACAATAAACTTCTACAATAACAAACGTTAGATAAAACTTTTACGCCACTCAGTTTGTTTCCAGAAAGTCATTAAGTACTATCGCTATGCGGACATTACACCAAAATAGATCATGAAAAAATTATTTTTCTGTTCTTTAGCTGGCGTAACAAGAAGAATCATCCAACGAAGTCTTCCGCCATCACTATCCTTTAATTTTTACCTTCTCCAGTAAAGAACAAGTCGAGCTACTCAATAACTTCCAGTTCTCGTAATGGTGTTTTATTTGTAAACAATGTGAGAAATATAAGAAACTTATTAATTTCGTTTTGTCAACGGCCACATTACATGGCAGTAAGTAAGTCGATCCGCTAAAGCGGCTAATGTTTTAAAAATAAAAACTGCGTCTCACGTGAAACATTTACTTCGTTGAAATAAGCATGTGCATTCTGCCAAATGTTGCATTAATGTTGTAATATTAACGTTATCATAAAACACGAAATCAGTGTAAAAAGAGAGATCTAGATGCTCCTGGAACTTTTAATGAATCATGTCGAATTTGAATTGTTTGAATTTTGTACTTTTCCATGAGTTTTGTCGCTAACGACTCGGGTAAAGTACAAAATTCAAACAATTCAAATTTGATATTGAAATTCCATCAAGCACCCTCAGTCGAAATACTGAATCAAGTCGAGTAAAAAAATGCTCAATCTTCCATTTGACGAAAATACTGTCATGTACACAGTACACAGTACGTAAGTACAAATGATAGAGTTGAATAACATGACGACAATTGAATACTTTTAAGCAATACTTTGGAACTGTACATACACTTATATCGTATCATAAATAAATATCACAAAGAATCAGTCTACGGGACACGTAAAAGTCTATTCGATGTATTAATTTACTTACTGACTTAAATAGTATCACAAAGCTTGCACGAATGCATTTGCAGAACATCAAAGTAAAAAATTATGATATTTTTTTTCTATTAGCTCATTTCTTTGCTGCATTTTTTGGCAGCGATAGTGTTTTCGATTGATGTAAAATACCTCGGACGCCGTATTCGGAAAGACTGGGGCCCAGATTAGGAGAACGATATCAGAGTCGGTAAGCAATTATTACAGAGAACAAAAGTTAAACATCTATTAATCACAATACACGTATTGGTATATTTATTACAATTTGTAAAACAATATTTTGCCTCCAGTTATTAAAGTTAGACAACAGAAAGAATAGTTTACGAGAATTAATGAAACTAATACGTGTATATTATTATTATGGTTTACATTTTCAACTGATAAAAAAATAAATGTAGTGAAAATGCTCATAGGCCGAGAGAAAACTGTCAATATGTTGACATGTCAAATAAAAAAATTGCCATTACCATATTTGGTTTAATTTCATTGACCTTTATCTCTTTTAAATATTCTAAGTTGGAAATGTCAACGATCCTAATAACGTCACAGTTTTTCGTTGCACGGATCCATCGTAATCCGTCCTGACCAACACACTTTTCGATCTAAAAACATACCAAATTAAGTTAGCCAAATATTTTACAAAAACTCTAAAATTGATTCATGCTACGTAAAAAGTGTGATAGTATCAACATCATCACTAGGTCAACTAGGTTTGAACATAAATGAGTTATAAAAAAACATACTAAATCCGTCGCAGCGGTTTAACGCAATGTCGGTCGCGTTGCACAATCAACTGAACGATCGCGACTCGCGATCGCTTTGTATGCGTTATAAAACGCATCGAACTCGCAACTCGCAACGCAGGCACGCTGGGCCAGGCCCTATCAACACAAATATAGGTCATGTCGAAATGCAGCATGAGAGGCGAGCTGATATTGCGTTAAAAACGATATTTTTATAACCTATCTAACGTGGTGTGCCTAAATTCCGACCGCATTCGAAGCGGTGTCAAATTATGACTCGCACTCGACAATTAATATCATTTTAAGAAAACTAATGAAGTGACCACTCACATAACCAGAGTCTGTGGACCAAAATAATACCATCTGGATGTTAGATTTTAACGATGAGTAATTAATTACATCCTCTTCTAAAAAAAAAACAAATACAGTTATAAAATATTGTTTCCTTTAATATAAACGTTTATTTTTAAATGAAAAATTTTGTTTTTGATCGCTTTTTTGGAATGCATTTTTGTTCAAAAAAAAATAATAAATTGCTTAACAAAACTGCATCTCTCCGGTGTTTTTTTGTTTGTTTACTTGTTATCATTTTTAAATAAAAATATAAAGAACATTGCATCATTCTTTATAATGATTAACTACGTTAAAATATTAATAATGGTTGATTTAATTATGTTTATGTAGAAAAATTGAAAAAATATTAATTTTATATGGGTAAAAATCTTACGACCATATAATTAGATTAAGCACTTGAGTGGTGGGATGATAGTAATTAAAAAACAATACAAATATTGGAGATATATAAAATTGGCATAGCTTCAAATGTAGGGAAGTTCTTTAATTAAAGTTGTTTGAGAAATAAAAATAATCACAACGCACGCAAATATTGAAAATATACAATGTTACATATTTTATTTCCTTATTTCCCGTAACTGGACAAACTCTTTTTTCGTATTTATTGTTTTAGTTGAGATCCCCACCAATTGATTTTATTAATCTATCCCTCATTTCAATTTACAATACATCCACAACAGTTGCTACATCAAAATAATAATATAGTACAAAAAAAAACTGCACGAGTTTAATTTAATTTTATCGACACGTTTTCAACAGTAGCAAAAACAATTTTGAACCGCCAAAAAATCGAATACATTGAACTCAATAATAGTGTGACACATCTCGCAAAGATATATGGAAAGCATACTTAACATAAATAATATGATGTATGTAAACATCGTTAAAAATACTCTAGGGTAATTTTTTATTGATTCTAGGATTATCACTATAATACCTTCCTAGTGTACACGCAGAAGTGTTTAAATTAAACAAAATAAAATCCATATTATATAATTTATTAAAAAATATATGTTTATGACCTACTTAACAGTATTTTTCACACAATATATAATATAATACATATTTATATCTGCCTAGACGTTTATTTTATTATTGCAGTTTTTATGCGTTTAACGTAAGATCGAAAGGATTAGATAACATGTTTTAGTGCTTTATCTGTCTCAAATTTACTGCGTATCGATAAATACAGAATGTTCACAAAATAGCTTTTTTGTCTCGAAGTCGCTATATAAACATGACAATCTTTTTATTCTAATGTTGCAAAATATTTTCAGGTATACTTTGAATTATTTACTTTTATGCTCTCAATACCGACTACTAAAACTTCACTTCTATAACTTTTTATTATACGGTAAAAAACGGTTCTCGTTCAGGTATTTGCAATAGTTCTTTTTACCATTAAATCACACAGTGCCACCAATGCTAGTAATATAAATGCCGATATATAGCAGATATTTTGCTCGTCGTTTTTGTAATTCATCTTTCTACAAGATGTTCTAAGATATATAGTCTACATATGATTGTCAAAATAAAAACGGTTCAATGTTTAATCATTCTTGTAGTATATTTATTGCGAAGAATCTGCGATAAATCTTTCTTCTGCGTACTGTTTTATTTGCAGTTCATTGAAACAGTTAAACTTTCTTAAAATAGGAAGCACACTGATTATCAATAAATAGTCACTTTCTTAACGTATGTTGCATGCCAAAATTATACTTAAAGTACAAATAAAATTATTTCAAAAAAATATGAACCTGTCAGTTCAAGTTCATCCGTGCACTTAAATGCCTGAAGATGCCGAAAGGCGAAACCCGAGTCGTTAGTGACAAAATCTGTGAGAATGTACATAGTTTGAACGATTCAAATTTAATATTGAAATTCCACCAAGCACCTTCAGTCGAAATCTTAAATTAAAATATGAACCAGAAGTATGAAATGTACCAAATGTTTGTAACATGCGTTCAATAGGTTGAATGTTATGTTTCTTGTTCAAAAGTAATTATTTTGTTTATATTAAGATATTTGGCAACAGTAATTGAATACATTGTGTACATTACCTGTCTTTCTATCCAATTTGATCAGTTGAAACGTCAAAACAATAAACAAATGTAACAACATCCTATCTTATATGAGATGAGAATGCAATATGTGTCGAGTACGCTGCCGATTGTGGATAAAAAATAATTGAAATGTCAAATTGTAACTCACTTCGGTGTGAATTTTCTTCGCATAAATACGCAGGGAGAGCGTGAGCGTGCACACGCGTGTCAGCGCGCTCACCGGCGTCCGATCGGCGATCAGAGATCACTCACGCACGGAAAGATCGACGCTGCATCTCAACGGAACAAGCCGAAGTGTCCGCGGCGCTAGCATTACAGGTGGCGTCGCCGCGCGCGGGCATAATACCGCCTACTGACCGAGAGAGCGTCGTTCGCTTGTAGCGAGCGCTGACTGAAGATATACCGTCGCGGCGGCTTCTCGGAAAAACCGAAATGCGGAAAAGCGGCCGGGAAACGTGCGTCGGAGGACGAAGGAAGGACGAGGACGGCGATAGGAGGTGTTTCCTCGGCGTCTCTTTCACTGCACGCCTCCGCGCCTCTCGGCCCGCCGGCACAGACGCGAGCCTGCTACCCCCTCGCCGTAGACGCGGCGCGGCGTAGAAAGGCGTAGAGCCTGCTACGTTAAATGGAATTGCCGTTCTTCGATAACGATGCAAAACTATGAAAATTTTAGTGATGGTATTCAATGGTTCTTGCGTTCTAAAAAAGTATAAATAAATAATAAGTATGTCAACTTTATAATTCCTGCAACAAATATACTGCATTGGCGGATCGGCAATCTTTTGCGCAATATAAATAACTATTTTATTGAATATGGACATTCGTCGAATAGATTGATAATTGAAATACAATTATAAGCACTTCTTGCCACTAAAAAATACCTTAGTGACTTATAGCTACACAAATTATACGAAGTGAATCCATAAAATAAAACACCTTTTCTATTCCAATTCCACATTATTTATTCGTACCGTGACGGGTTTCGCTCATCGCGAGAATTATCCGCTGATAATTAAGTTGAACCAACCGTTTTAAATGATTACTAGAATTTAATGAGAACTAGTTGTAGATGAACTTTCTTCTATATAAAGAGGAATAATAAATTGAATAAATAAATACTTCGCTTAGAAAAATGAAAGTGAAATAATTCGGTTTGAGGCTTCTTTACCTTGCATACCGTAATCAAAACTTCTGTACCATTACGATTCGCAAGGGCGCTGGTGAATTTTTCATAAATTTCATCGATGTTGAATGTTCTCGGTTTTTCAATCGCATAGTATATATTTATGATGTTCATTCGTCAAAATTTAGATATCATACGACTATTGAAATTTGTTATAGGACACGTAAGAAGTAAAAAAGAGCAACGTTATGCGTTTGAAGGTTCGGCTACTAGTAACATTGACCCAAATATTTGGTGATAAAGTGTCCCCGATAAACTAAAACGTTATCACGGCTCTTACGCGTACATGCTACATACCTACAAACCGCATACATATTTTTTTTTATCTTTGATAGTACAATAACACACTCATGTTATATAAGTACAATAAAAATATATCAAAAATATAAAACGCATATTTAATATTTATTACCTTACGCAAACGCATATTTTGGTCTAGCTAAAAACAAGAAAGATAATGATGGATAAGCAGCGCATATCTCGAAAGATAAGGGATATAAATTTGTCTACGACCCATCTGGTGACAATTGTTAGTTGATTAAATTCCCGATACAGCCACGTTGCTTTTTATCTTTTTTTCAAAAAATTACAAACGTTTTATGAAATTAAAATATTTGAATAAATGATTTATTTTTTGTACCGCAACACACACACACTTAGCTGCTCTCTATCATCGCATAAGCTGAAAAGTAGTGTGTATGTGTGTGTGTCATCATGTTAGTGTAAAGATATTTTTTAATTTCAAGTCGTTCGCGTCAAACATATCAAGCGAATGAAGACTCATCTAAGCCTATCTTGTATTTTTGGCAGTGTTAAATAATTACTGTGATTGTGTAATAATTACAAACGGATTAATCTTTTTCTTGTATTAGACAACTAAGAGAATACAGAAATGCTTAAAAAAATATTTAGAAACAAAGTCAATTCAAAAATCTATTGAAAATATGAATTTCTTTATCATTACTCCGCATGTAAGGTTGAATGTAACTATTTTGATAACTGATACATATATTGTATTGTAATGCACTTCAAATAGCGATAAATTTGCCAAAAATATTTTTAACGGGACAAACTATCACCCCCGCCCCGCTTATTGAAATGATTCAAAATTTGAAATGAATATAAGAAGAATTGAGTTTCCCAATGAAGCCCAGTTTCAAATTGACTGTAGAGATTTTGATAATAATAATCGCGACTAGCGTAGGTTTTCATTATTGAATGCATACAAATATTTAATTAAAGTTTAGCATTATTTCTTTAATCATTTTTAAGTATTATTCAAACCATAAACAGAAGAAATCGGACATATTACATAACCAAATATGAACATTTTCAATATTAAGATCTTAAATTCTTGTATGTATATAAATATGTTTGCAACAAGATAACATGTATGCGGCGTCTCTGCTGAGGGTATTGAAATGCATTTTTTAAAAAGTACGTATTTTTACTGTGCCGACTGCTTCTGCGAGAATTTCCAGATGCAGCGGCAGAGAGGCACGCGGTCCAACCGTTGAGGGGCGTCGCGGCGCCAAAATGCGTCTACGACGCCGTTCCACTGTGCGTAAGGTTAGTTTTCGGCCCGCTTTCTGCACCCGCTTCTCCGCTTACCGGCCGTTCAAAGGCAGCGCTGGACGTAGGCGGCGCGAGGCGAGCGGGGCAGTCGAGGTCGAAGGGCGGGCCGAAAGGGTGGGCGGAAGGGTGGTTCAAGGAAGAGCATCGAGCAGCGATCAGCCCGGGCGCTCGCGACACGCAGGCGGGGGGGTGCGAATCGGGAGCGGGGTGCTGCGCCGACGGCTGCCGCATGGTAACACCGACGATCCGCCGCCCACACGAAGATCCCCGCCCACCCTTCGCGTCCCATCGTGGATTGTTTATCGAATGCTGCGACCTCTTTTTGGGTAAGCAGAGTTAATGACAGTCAAGTGGCTTCCACTCTATCTGAAGAAATCCCTACGGTACGGTTCTGCATCGGAATCCGACACATGCTACTCGCTCAGCGCTTTTACTTCTAAGAAGATCAAGAAAACCTAGGGAAATTATATTTAATATTCTTTAAATAAGAAATAAATGCAATTTTCATGTCACAAGACGATAAAAAGGGTTAAACTGAATGTTTACACTCAAATGTAGCTTTTTTTTTTAAAGATTTACAATCATATAATAAAATATTATATGATTTTGAAAAAAATTACAATAATTATTTTTAAAAAATCATTATTATAAAATAATTATAGAAAAAAAGATATATAAGTATTAAGTGTTTAACATCAACTTTCCCAAGCTTTTGCAATTTTCCTTTAAAATACAGAAATCATCTTGTAAATGATAAAATTTAATAAAGAAGCGACGTTTTTTTGAAGTTATTTTTTTAAATTTTAATTCATATAATGTGGAATTCAGTAAGAATTGTTTTTCCCTAGAATGACAATTTATAATAAATAGAACAGAATAGTGATTATTAGACTTAATTCAGTAAAGTAAATACAACTATTCATAATACATTATATCGATTTCATTTAACATTACAAAGTTACATTTTTTTAAACTCGAATCAAGACAATCGAAATATTCCTACAAGTATTATAAATCATATAATATCTATGTCTGTAATTTAACGGAGTATGTCTTTCCGTATTGAGTTTCATCAAACTTTTTTGGCACTTCAAATGTTTTTTAGATATGATATTAATTGTCTAATAAATAATAAGACAATTCACGTACTAAATCATTTTTACTGTCCAATAAAAGGATATTATGATATTACAAGATGTTTGTAACAAATTATACAAAATCCCAGAGGCATCACCATCCCCAAATCCAAATACGTAAAAAAACAACGTCATTTTCATGAACTAATCAGATTAATATAAAACTATGTCGTAAGTTTATAATGCGAATTCATATTTCACGCACTAAGGTAATGTGGAACATTATTTTTGAGAAATTATACCTACGACCAGTGTTTCCCAAACTTTTCTTGCAATGGAAAAATTCGTGAATCAGAATTTTAACCTTGTTTATATTGGATGACAGGTAATAAATAATACATATCCAATAAGAAGTTAAAACAAGAAAAAAACCATCATTATTAAATCAGTAATTGTCGCCTGCTGTGGCCCAGTTGGTTAGAGCTTGCTCTACCGATCACGCAGGTCTAGGTTTGATTACCGGTCAGATCACAGTAAATTTGAGAATTATTCAATTCAAAGTTGTGATCGAAGACTGGGTGTTTGTGATGTCAATTCTCATCATTTCCTCTCCTCCTATCCTTCTAACCCTTTAAAAACCGGGTGTAGCAATAGTGATTAGCCAACCACTAGTCCTGTTCTACCCTTATCCTTCTGTCCCTACTACTCACTTTGAAAAAAGTGAGGTTGAGCGACTGAGTAACAAACAGCTCTCGTAGAAAAACTTCTGAGATACCTCCATTAGGAGGCCATATGCTCCACATTGGGAGCGAACATAGATTAAAAAAAAATGTTTTTAAAATATTAGCCGTAGAAATTATGAATGAGTGAAGTTTGTAACGAGTCCGATGATTTTGGGTTATTGGTTAGCAAACGTTTTAATACCACAGATAGGGCCTGGCGTTATCAGTAATTTGACCTTAAGTTAATACCGGTAAATTATAAAACTAACCGGTAATTACCGAAAAGTATTTTATCGCGAATTAAGGGTAGATACAGGCATAGTTTTACAAAGGGTTATGGCAAATATGAATTCAAAAAGTCGTAAATGGCCATACCATGTGTCATTTTTCATCCATCACCAAAACGATCATACTATGCATCTATTAATAGAAGTATACTTTAAGTGCAAAATGAAAATTTAATTAAAAAAATTAACTATACATCAAAAAGAATGTAATTCATGTATTAAATACATAAATAAGTCAATGGATAACTTCTCCACCAAATTAGCCCGGCTTGACGTGGCATATACAAATCTTATCTTATCTTATATATATATATATATAAAAATGTTTTTTTGTATGTTTGCAAAAAATTTGGCGTCTATGGATTCCAACGCCACAGGTCCGATTGCGATAAAACTTCGACAATAATTTAGCTTGCAATTCCGGGGAGATTATATGCGTATTAAAATTAGCTTAAAGTGTCAAAAAACTAAACTATTCGTAGATTTCAATGTTTTTTACCGTTCAAACTGCAGTTTCCCAAAACAAAAATGGCCGCCGTTCGAATTTGAATTTCGTTTGAATGGCGGCCATTTTGTTTTGATTTGACAATTCAAATTTGATGTTCGATTATTTCGATTTCAGATCTGTCAAATCGTATAAGGTTTACATTTTAACATTACATTCAAATGTGTTTCGTGCATTAGGTGTGATTGTTTGTTTGTTATTTGTACGCTGTTCTTAGATTAGTTTTATTTGGAATTAGAAACTGTACTCTTTTCACTTCAATTAATACTATACTATTTTTATATAGAACGTCAAAAAAATATTTCGTGATATTTGACAGCAAAAGTACATTGTGAAGTTTACATATGTTAGTAAGCCATTATTTTATGGTTATTGTTAAAATTTTGTAACTTATGAATAATCTGCTACGTACATAATTCCTGTGTCCACTGTCAATACTTGACGGAAAAGCATTCTATATATAATTTGTATTAGTTCCACATTTATGAAACGGTTTTTCTCTTATATAATCTCGAATGCGAAATTATTAACAAAGAGTTTCAATTGACTATTTTTATGAAGTTCAACGAATATTGTACAATTTCTTTTTTATGTTTTGTCAACAATTATATCGACTGTGGAAAGGAAGAAGGGCGTAACCTACACATATCAAATTTTACAGGATGCGCAAAAAACGTGTTTTGATGATTTTGGGCCATATGCAAATTATGAATTATACAAAACCTTGAAGTGCACGGAGACGTCTAAACTGGTGTTTAATTGACATAATCTAATATAAATTAAAGAAATTGTCTAAGAAAAACCTTTGTTTCAGTCTTTTTTCTTGGTTTTATTTTTAACAAGGTCATCTTTATCAAAATTAAAAGGTAAATTTAGATAATAATTCGGCATTTGTAGCTTACATCCCTTTGATAGAACGTGTACCAAGTATGATACATTGTGATTATCAAAAAAAAGCTGTTTTGGAAAAACTGTGGGTTACGTTCTTTTTCCTTTCCAAAGCCGATATGTAATTGCTAAGAGTACTTTGATGCTTATAAATGCATTGAGTATGTACGTTTTAGGTTTGGAAGTCTTTTTAAACGTGGTAATGATATATTAGCTGTGTCAAGACATATAAGAATAGGTGAAAAAATATACATCTTATATTCTGGAATTCATATTTTTAAGGTTCCCATATACTACAGATTATTAATAGTAAGAACACAATAACAATAATTAAATTATGATTATTTATGTTTTTTATTATTTATATTTGTTTTAGACAGGTTTGTAGTGAGGCACATCTTTTTAGAAACGGTAATCATAGAACAATAATTTCGAATACGAAAAAAAAGAATGAACGTATGAAATAAAAATCACACAATTATGATCAAAGTGAAATGAATGTTTGTTTGTTCGTACTTTATGCGTTGCCACACCGCTCACCCGATTGCAATAAAACTTTGACAAACTTTTTGCTTGCACTTCCGGGAAGGCTATAAATCTTATATATAAAAATCAATGTTTGTATGTCTGCCATACACTTCATTTTGACAACGTATGCTTGCACTTGCGCGAAGGTTATAGTACAAATAAATTACAGTAGGTGGCGCGTGTGTTGTACCATAGACAATCGGCAGCAAACGTCAAACCGACAGAAAAATAAAGCATGCACTTCAATAAACACAATTAAAACACAAACACTTTCTTTCTTCGAGTGGCATTGCAACACTTGCCGGGTACTGGCTAGTAATATATAGAAATAAATGATTATTTAATCCTTCATTTTTATATATTAGTAAAAACATAAAAATGTATTATAATATTGTTCATTTCAGAAATATTTTAAATTATTTGAATATCAATCTAGTACCCAGCTTTTAATAAAACGTAGTCACATACCTAAGAGTAGTTTACCTTTTTTCTTTTACCGGTAAATTACCGGTAAACCGAGGGGTTACTTAACATTAATTGTAGTTTGACGGTAAATTTCTAGCCCTAATCACAGACAGCATTAAAAAGTTAAATTCGTATATCAATAGCGACGTTAAAGGTGGAAACATACTGCCGACACCCGACGCCACGTAAGCGTGTTGGATGAGATCATAGCTACATACTTGCCATTGTATTGTATGGAACAGGAACGCACTGCCAACATCCAACGCGACGCGACAGCAGTGCGTTCCTGGTCCATACAATACAATGGCAAATATAATATGTAGCTATGATCTCATCCAACACGCTTACGTGACGTCGGGTGTCGGCGGTATGTTTTCACCTTAAGAGAGTGGCATAACTATAGGTGTGGCCACCCGGTGCGGACGCTGCGTTCGCTGTCCCCCAATTTTCCCTCAAATTATTATTTTTTAATTGTATTAAATAATAATTATTTAGAATTATTATCATTTTGATTTTGTCAACTTCCACAAAATTTTTGGTCGAACACGACCCGGGTTTCGAATGCACTCGAACTAACGTTAGTTCGAGTGCATTCGCGCACTGGTCAACACCGGAAGATGCCGAGAGGCGAAAACCGGGTAGTGTTCGACCAAGAATTTTGTGGAAGTTTACAAAATCAAAATCAAAATAATTCTAAATTATTATTGAATTTCCATCAAGCACCTTCAGTCGAAATTTTAAATTAAATAATAGTTGTTACATTATTAAATAATTCGTGAAACAGCGGTTGCATACACGTAACGAGTAGTGATGAGATACAACCAACATTCAAAAATACTCCACTGCTATTTTTTCACCATGAACTAATTAATATGATTTCTTTTTGTTTAGTCCGGGAGCCACTGTACAGTTTAGGCGGGCCACGGGCAAATAAATTTTCCGAAATCCGTAAATGTCTGTGATTTTGGATTCGAAATTCTTGGAAGAGCTAAAAAAAAACGGTCCCACCCTGTTAATTTGGGCAAATCTTTTAATTCCTGGGATTTTAGATTTGAAATTCTTGGAAGAGCTAAAAAAAGACAAAACAATGGTACAAGAATGGGCACAGAAAAATAAAGACACTCAAAAGGGGCCACGGGCCCAAAAAGGTTGAGAAACACTGGTCTAATGTATGAATGTATTTTTTGCCGACCAATCTTAATTGGAAAAATATTAAATTCAATCAAATCGACGAAGACGTTGTGTTACATTGCATGCATAAAAAATGGTTTATACAAAAGTAAAATTTACCATAAGCTGAAAAAAACTATGACAGCGTCACGTCGGAGATTCGGGAGTTTGATGTAACCAATCGCGAAAGTCAAATTTGTTCCGGAGAACGAAAATAGAAGTCAGAGGACATCAAAGAGAATTTCCCCGACCTTTTGAACGGGAAATCAATTTTCGAGGAAACGATTATACGGTCAGGCGAGCGTTTCCTGTTACTAGATGCCGCCACCACACACTTTCAATCAAAAACCATAAAAATGTCAAAATATCACAGCCTTTTTCTATGAAGCCAATGAAAATCCCAATTTCCCTTCAGACATTTCATTGCCTAGCGATTCGTACAAGCAACATGAAAGATATTAAAACATCCTGTTGTAAGCTGGTGAAACATGACGAAAACAAGATCATTATTTTATTGTAATATTTTAGACAGGTTATACAATATTTATATAAAAATCGTTGTCAATAAAGGAATGTTATAGTATTATTTTGATGATTGGTGTGATAATTATAAAAATTGACTTCGTTCAATCAATCCACCCAATAATTTAAATCGATTTGATCGGACGATGAGACATGCGAGTTCTTCAAACACAAAAAGTTATGTACGTTGCGCACCAATAATACACGCTTAATCTGTTATAATAACATAAAATCATCAAAACGATTTGGTATAGGTGCCAGCGAATAAGGTAGTATTTTTTTCGATCCATTCGGCGGTTACTTTTTGGAAGTCAACATTTTTAATATAAAATTAAAATTGAAACTTTTTCACCTGTTGTTTTACAAAATGTGACACGTGTTTCAACCTCATTGAGAAGCATCATCAGACAGGACATCGCAAGGTTTACGAACAAACTGAAAAGTTTAATACTTTAGTAAGTGAAACAACTAAGTTATCAAATTTAATTATACATTAGAAAATACACGTTTTTCTTCTATTTAGTATAGGTAAATAATATTTTACTTTATTATAATATTACAAACCCTGATATTTTCATTAACTTGTATTTATTTTACATGACAAACGATAGCGAGTAACTTCAATATTTCATGTATATACTTAAAGATATGGTGAAGATAAGGCAACAAAAATTCTTGGAAATAATAGCAATTTAAGTGTTTTATTGCACCGGCAGAGATACCAAAATAGATACCCGCAACCTGCAACGCAATTTCCTGGACCGAGCGCATAAAAAAGCAGGTAAATCTGAACGTAGATACAAATAATATAACCTTGTAATAAATTGCTTATAAATTCAAAACACATAATTGTACAGCACGGTCCTTGAACTGTTATAAAAAAATGCATGCATAATATCCCAGAATATAATGAACCCATTAATCCGAAGTTTTTTCGGTGCCATTATCCAGTCAGTCGGTTTTGTTATTGCAGAGGCGTATTTCATGTGCAACGATCTCATGCTAGGCGAAACCTAGTACTGAAAAAACTTCCACATGACGATCATAAATCATTCATGCAGGTTTTTCATCAGAATGCACCCACACACCCGCGTCGATTCGCTTATCATCAAAGCGGAATCGGCCCATTAACAGCGGCAGCATATTTGGCGTGTGATTGAACCTGCGAGAACAAAAGCATGCAGAAATTATTATGCCACAGCGGGGCAACCTTGACTTTTGCATAATAACACCATTACCCGTGCGCGCAAAAAAAATATCGCATCCATCACGACGAAAAGGCATGCACCTCGGAAGAAAAAACACAACAAAGCCATGAGAATTAGTCATAAAAAATTCGGCAATGTATATAATGAATAGCAAAAAAAACTAGCTTTGCAGCATTGCTGATGCGCCGGGGGAAAAAAGTCGACGAAAATAATGATGATAGAGCCCGGGCGTCGTTGCATACAAAACAAGAATGAACCATTCCTGACAAAGTTCAAGAACAAATTCGCAACGACGTCAGCGTGGTGAAACCGACAGCAAACAGCATTTAAAAAAAAGCTAGAGACGAAAACAAACCAGAAAATGCGCCGAAGAAAAAACCTTGCATTCTGCCAGTGATGTAATATTTCAGGTGACCAACCGGATACACTCGAATTTAAACCAAGTTTCCCTTTCTATATAGTGGAAACTTATCGATCTGAAATATCGATTGCAACAAGTTTGGTAATGTTAGTGAGTGATACGTATTTTAGAATTAAGGACATATATCAATATAAAAGAAAACTCGGTAGAAATATAGGAATGATAACTGTTTTTTACATGGAAACGAGAAGTAAGTTGACTATCTATTTTGCATTTGGTAAATATGCTTTACTTACTTTAACTACATCCTACTCTGTTTCTACCTGAGAGTTGACGAAATGTTTCCAATAACAATGCAGCTCTGTACAAATAGGAAAAGTCCAAAATATCAAACATGGGAATCAGAGAAACTGATATATATAAGTATACATCAATATAAAAAATTACAACATAAGATTTCGAATGGAACATCTTAGAACAAACCATAATTTCCGACAAATTTTCGTAATTCGCAAGAATTATCCGTTTCTTTGATTCCATTGACTTTGGTTTTTCGATGTTTCCGTATTCGCAGTGCAACTTTTTAGAGAATTGCATCGTTTTCTACGGGATTTGGATAATTTTCGGAAGAGAAAAAGCGTACCATGTAGTACGTATTTACCATGCATTTTTCTGAAATTAGAATGTTATACAAATTATTGTAATGCACTCATATTCTCTGACCAGAGTAAGGCAGATAGTGAGTTTCAATTGCAATAAATACATGGATTAGAAAATATGTATACTACGTTTAGAGAATAAAAGCTTACAAGAGATACCAAATCCCACTTCAAGACGAAGAGGCAAAAATAATGAATTGCATTACAGAGTTATGAAAAGTGTGGTCACAAGAATAATAGCACACATTCGAGCGTGCAACTGAGTCCGAATGCGGTAATGGGCGATTAAAAAAACACATTGCAAACGAGCGCAACAAAACAACTCATACATACACGCACACAAACCCATCCACGGTCATCAAGGCAAAGAAGAGAAAAACTGAATTGCAACTAAAAATAGCATAAGCATATTGGAGTAAGCAGAGTGACGAGGAAAGGGGAGGAGGATGGTCGGCGATGATTTTTGGAAGCAACAACAAGGAGGCGGTGCATCGGCGTTCTATCGTTTTACTACAGCACGGCTGCGCAGCGCAGTACTGCCTGATTTCCCGTCTACGGTATACTAATTACAAATTAATGTATTATTTTTCGACATTTATTTGTATACATTTTCAAACATACATTATTTTAGGCAAAAAAATATAAGTATGAGCGTGAAATTTATTCGATATTTCAAAAAAAACTTTTTAAAACACATTTTTTTTAAATATTTTTCGAACTTCCAGTTTTTAGATTCTTACTCTACTGTAGTTTTTTTTATCAATACTTTTTAAAATCTGTTAAAAAAGTCATTTAGTATTTTTAAAATGAAAATTTATAAATTGGACAGATATGGCTTATGGCCCTCACTAACGTTAATATAAACGATTTTACCAAGCCGACGCTTTAATTTGATTGTTTGTGTGTTTCAATCAGGGCTGTGGAGTCGGAGTCGCGGTATTTTGGCCGGAGTTGGAGTCGTGAAAAATGAGCGGCTCGATTTTTTTGAAAAATATATTTTATGTGTATTCAAACAAAAAAGTCAATGCTTGGCTGACTAAAGATGATCTGATGGTATATGTACATATAATTTAAAATGAAATTATTGAAAAATTTTCTCGGAGTCGTCTTTTTTTTACACGACTCCACACCCTGGTTTCAATAAAGAGATATCAAATTCAAAATGATATGTTTTTAATCGACGTCAAGCAGAGAAATATTGGTCAATTAAATTTAAGTAAAAATAGATAAATGTTACAACCCATTATTAATTACGCTTTGCAATTATAATATAATGTTATTATATATATATTCAGCTTAGAAAATTTTCAGTCAGATTTTATTCCTTATAAAGCGAAATTTCCACAATTTGTAAATACATCGTAGACTCTACGCCAAAAATGCTGTCGCTAACTAAACTAAAGCTATCACTAAACACAATGTAGTTTGTAGTTATTTTCATAAATCGCGATCCAAAAACTCATAACCCAAGAGTAGAAATAAATTGCAGACATTGTATATTTATTCCTTATGACTAATGTACATATAAATCGATTACTTAATATATTACGATAAAAACACATTATTGGACACATCCTCAAATTAATTTCAGTTTCGGGATTTAGGTTTCAAAATTATTTTTTTGGATATTTTCAAGCACTGAACATTTTCTTTGCGACTACATAGAACAAAAACTTTCGTAAGATTTTTACTCCAGAGTTAACTCCAGTTATTCAAAAAAACTTCAAAAACAAATTTTGTGCTTATAGTATGTAATATGTAAACATGGTCTTTTCACAATTTGAAACAGTAAATATATTTTTCCCGCAACAGTAACACTACCTGACACTTTAATTCTAATCTAACAAGGTATGTACAATTCTTTCTAGCACTAACTGACTACTGATAAGTTATACAGCGGGAATAAGGAAAAATAAATTAAGTAATACTATAGGTATTTTGAGTTAATAGTGCATTTTGATTAAACAAACGAGAACATTTCGAGTAAATAATATTATAAAATGTGCACATTGTAAATTGTAAATTGCTTAATTGAAAAAAACTTTTTTTTAAAATAAAACAAAACAATACGTTAGTTACGAAAAAACGTAAAAATCTACAAATTACCTTTACTTTACATTTTATATGATGGAATACCACAAATGTTTATAAATCGGCCTTTAACCACTTCAGGGAAGTTATTGGACAAGGATAACGGACAAAGAAACCTCAAAAATATTATTGCTATAATACTAAAAAATACCAGCAGTGAACCTTGTGTGAATGTACACAATTTGAACGATTCAAATTTAATATTGAAAGTCCACCAAGCACCTTCAGTCGAAATCTTAAATTACCAGCAGTAATATTGATAGAATCAAAGTTCAAATATGTAGGTGACCAAGTTAACATTTTATTGGCCATAACTATAATTTTCTACAGAATTTTCAAAAGTAAATGTTTTGTCTCACGTTTATCTTGCATATTTTTTACATGATCCTTCAGTTAAAGTGTTGTTTAATTTTTGCATTGGCAATTATAAATTTTATCCAGTCCCAACTCCCAACACGTTATACGGAAACGGTCCTGATAGTTTTTATACGGTGTGCAGAAGACTAATAAAAAATATAACCGTCTAATATTGTTCCATTGGTTACATACATTTACAGACTGTCTGTAAAAGTTATATTGTATTTTTCAAAAGTAAAAACATGTAACAACGACTCCGGCAGACAAGTTACAGGTATCTTACAATAATTCACAAGTCATCTAAAAACTAGTTCACAATGAGGTGCGAATCGCGTCTATGGCGATGTCTGGAAGTAAAATATGACGCGTGGCCAAGTAACTCTATTTATACCGTCTGATATGGCAATGCTAAAATCAATTTATCTCTTACATAAAGCCACACAACTAAATAGCATTTGCATGACTCACCACATTGTCAAAGAAACGATTTAAGCAAAATTAGATCGTAAAATAAACTAAATTATATATAAGAAATATTCGTAAAAAATGAAGCATGTTGAAGCGTCAATTGGAAAAGATTACACGATTAGTTGTTTTCTTTTTATTAATGAATTATTGTGGCATAAATGAACATATCTCGTAAAAGCAGATTAAAATGATATTGCTAAATGCAATAAAATATTGTTTACAACATGGTTAAAGACTTCTTTTAACCAATAAATTAAATAAATCAGTTTATCAGTTATTCGATAAGAATGGTTCGTATTCCACATGTTGGACTACCAGGACATAGGTTTTTGTATCCGGCCGAAAATTCCCTAGTCAATGTTTACTGCGGCCTTCATGTCGAATCAGAAAAATGAATGCGGCCTTTAGAGAATAAACGGTTCCCCACCCCTGATCAAGATGAATATTTTTGGTATTTACTCTTTAAAATTCGTGGAACTTTAAAATTCGTGGAAGATTATTAAAAATAATATGCATGGAACGAACTACAAAAAAAAAAAAAATTGTACATTTCCATGCGTTTTGTTACTAATGACCCGTAGTTTACTTTTCGGCATCCTCAGACATTCAAGTGGAACAATGAACATGAACTAAAAGTTCTTCTTTATCAATATTGTAATACATGAGATTGAATTGTACATAAGCTTGGTGTAAATCAATTTCACTATTTTAATGTTTATTTTTTAGTTACACAAGAATTATATTATACTGTAGATGACCATTTCGGCAATACGCCACGTTATATTTTTAACATAAAAGCATAATTTCTTTACAATAATAAAACCACATCCAAGACTCCACTCCGCACATATAATTTCGAATACAACAGGGATGTTTACTCCGATAGTGAATATTATATAAGAAAACTGTATGGCAAAGTCATTGAAAGTTGCCCGTGGGTGGTTTCCAACAATTGATGGCAATACGATATTTCGATGCACAACTTTAAAATACTCAAACAAAACGAATTGCACAACATACCGCATACCGACATATTGGTAATGTTAATCAAGGCCATTTAAATACCATAAAATTTTCCTGCATGCAGTTTTCCAAAGAGAGGAAACAAATATGTGAATCTATGATATAATTGCGTAATTTGAAGTATGTAATTCGAAATTTAAAAGATTCTCGAAAACAAAAATAAAAAATTTACGTAAGTAACAGAGCCGAATTGTATCGCGTGGATTTTGTCTAACGCGCAGATATAAAATAAGATGCATGCTCGTATTAATCATCGCATCATACATTGTAATTGTATGGATTTAGATTGCCGGAGAAAAAAGAGAATTTAAAAAACAACATGCTAAAGAAATAAAACGATAGCTCAGTTCATTTTAAATTCCTTTAAGGCCTTCTTCAATGTTTACATCTTCAATAAATGAAGTTAAACGTTGGTGACACAAGATTGAGAACGCTTTATAGTGCCTGTTTTTTAAAATATAAATTATACATAATAATAAATATGACGCGAGTAGAACGATCATAAAATCGTAGCTTTGAGGTTTATTAATACTTTTATTTTATATCAAAAGAACGACTGGAGTACAAGTTATCACTAAATATAAAATATTTACGACATTTTAGAAAGTACCTAACATTGAAATAATATACCTGTAGTTGTAGAATAAATAGCTATTTCAGCGTCATGCCATTGAAAGTTTCGCTGATATACATATATATTAACTTATAATAAAAAATATAGCTCACTAGTTGTACACTTGATTTATCATAATTTGTCTAATATAACGTCAAAACTTGTTTCTGTGAAAACAAAATTAATAAATAAGCAAGATTCATTAAAAAAGGACGAATTTTATGTCAACTTCAAATCCTGTTACAGCTAGTTATGATTGTGTTCGTAAACTGCTATATATAAATATCTATGATATAATGGAAACAACGAAAATTATTTATGAAAAGTAAATACATCACTTTAATTTAAGATTTCGACTGAAGGTGCTTGGTGGCAATTAATCGTTCAACGATTCAAATTTAAATAAATCACAATGTTTTTTTTTATCGATGAATATATTTATGAGAATATCGCTCGGCGCCTCTTTGACACATTTAAATAGGGTTAATATAACTCTTTATAGCCAATTTTAATATGTACTTCCCATTTATAAATGCAATCGGTTGAATTAATGAATGCCTTGTGTTTATTTTGGCCATAAAGCGTAGCGTCACATTTGCAAATATTATCGAAGGCAAACATGGTTCACAAACGAAAATATTTTTTTTCATAATAAACAAATAATTAATATCAGTAAAAAAAATATGATTTTTGAAGAATCCAAATCTTTTTGGTACATCGTGAACTTCAAATTAATATTTAAGAGAAAATAAAACAGGAAGAAAGTATAACGTAATATTATAAGGACCTACTGCATTCGAATCCTTACTTCTTAGCCTTCAGTTCTGAGATACTTATGTTTTAGATATTTTTTCTGTGCAGCAAACGCCTACTTTTCGTCCACATTTTTATCGTTACAACAATTTGTATTTAAGGAGGCATTAATTTACTTTTTTCGTTTCTAGATTCAGATATTGGGCACATCGTCTCTGAATTAATTTAAACACAGAAATTAATTAAATCATCAATTTGTTTATAAATTATTTAAATTCTATCGGATACGAAATATAAATGACAAAATTCCTTATTGGATTGATATAAAAAGGTTTTTGACGATCAAAAAAAACAATGAGAGTTAACACCCATTCATTTTAAGGCTTTTACGGTACTAATATCAATAATTATGATTTAAAATAAATACGAGGCACGTAGTAATGATTGAAAAACGGTGACCTCCATGTCAGTTATGAATGTTTTTTCATTGCATTTCGAGCACAAATAAATTAAATTGAACGAATCACAGTAAGTAGTAAGTACTAAAAGATGGCATTGATACGCGAGTGTCGTTGAATTTCGACAAGAATAGGAGTATTTTTTTCAGGAAATAAAAAACTTTCACGCCATTTTTGCATGGCTTTGTCAACGTTTAAAAATCTAAAAAGACATACTCCACCATTGAATTCAAATATAACTTCATAAACGACATTAACAAAATAGATTTTTGACGACACCAACTCCACTTAAGATTTCATATATCTTCTACTCCGACTCCGCGACCTGACTTATTGAACACTTATTTCATCAAAGCATGAACATGACACATCAAGAGAAAAGAATAGCGTGAACGCGTAATACTTTCAAATAGATTTTCAATATAATTTCAGGAAATGGAACCAGAACACAAATTTATTTACGGGCAAGATGCGTTGAGAAGCGCTGCGCCAAGGAGTCGCCGGTTACATAATACATTATTTTTATCAGCACAAGTCAACGACGATCGCTAGTTGGAGAATACATGGCAACACCGCCCGCCCGCCCGCCCGCTGGGTGAACGACCGGTGTATTTTCGACAACACCAACAAATTTGCACAGGCCGCACTCTGCAGATCGGAGAGCGGGAGTGTTCCAAAAAAAACTATGCTGCGCCAGAAGTCGGGTGTCCACACTGCCCCGCCGCATCGATATTCAAAAAAAAATATTCGATTCAATAAGACTTAACTTATTTGTGGTCGCACAATCAAAGATATGAGTTTTAATTAACAAACTTTTTAATTATTGGTGATGCTAAATTCAGTTAAAATCAGGGCGACTTCTGCTGTGGTTCAAACATACGCTCTTCAACCAATTGCTTTCCTTTCCAGTTGTTGTTACGTGTTTAGTTTTTATTATTTGAGTGTCCCAGGAGCAACCGCCAAAAAATAGATGGTTTACGGAAGTTATATCGTGGAAATCGAATCGGAATAATAGGTCGCAGACTTTATGAACATATTTAACTAGTCTATATTTAAAAATTGCAATCTATTTATTATTTTTTTCAAATGATACTAGGGTATTTGGACGATATTAAAAGCGACTAAAAAGTAAATAGTATCAAAAAGCTCCCTCGCTCTTCACTTCAGGTCGAGTTTATTTATATTTTTAATCATAACTAGCATATGTTAAACAGTGCTATCAAATTTACGGTGTTTTTAATTTCAAAAATGAACGAATTTAATATGTATATCCTAGCTTTCGCTGAATAATATTAATTCCTATTTATCAAACGAATCTACCGTTGACGATTCATACATACATCGCAGTCAGCTTAAGAATTACAAGTCGGTTGTTGAGCATCCCACCACCACCCTTTACGTGTTTGCAGCCGCATTTTCACGGCCGCCTTCTACAACGCAATGCGATCAAAAAAAAAAAAAACAATTTATTTATCATATTATTGGCCCGATACAGAGCTGCACGGGACATATCTTTTAACCATGCACTGCTGTGCTTAAAAGATAAAGATAAGTCAGTTTAAGAATAATCAATGTGTGCCGTTGTATTTTAGTGTGGTTGATTTATGGTCACAACACACGCCAGCATAACAAAATACTAGTAATAAACAAGGCCAACATTAACCGTGGGCCGAGGCGAATTATCTGCAAGACATGCGCGATAATGATATTTCTGCCGTTCACTTCAGTCGAGACCGACTCGATGGATAAGATGCGATGCGATGCGATTCCTAATAGATCCGCCTCGCCATAAAAGATTACCAAGACGATGCCTATGGCTGAGCTCACGCATCCATTCCACCTATCTGCGCCTAAGCACTTCTGATTTATTGCCGTCGACTAAATCATCAAGTCATTGATATAAATTTCGAGATCATACCCATTAAAGGGCCGTGTAGCTTAAAAATAGCAATGGACACATACATTCATTACAACGAAAAACAAATATAACAAGGACCTCCTACAATATGATTTACACACAAACTAAATGATGTCAATCATTCACACTAGGTCGATCCTTTGTACAAGTGTGAAACTACGTATGCTATCTGATTAATGTATCGCAAATCACGCGATCTTCTAAAAACGCTCATTATTTTATTTTGTATAATATTTGATAAAAGCAGAAAGAGTTGCAGTATTGTACTATGGCAGGGATGGCGAACCTGTGGCACGCGTGCCCGAGGTGGCACGTTTGAGAATTTGGATGGCACGCGAACGATCTCCAAGTTTAAAAAGAAAATAAGTTTTTAATAGTTAAAATTTTGATTAAATAATCTTTGAATTATTAATTTATTCCGTTTTATTATTTTGAAATGTTGATGTTGTTGTGTGTAATTCTAATTTTTAGGCTTGTAAATAAAATTCAGAAAAAAAACATTTTTTTTTCTATTTTGCTATTTTTTATACTGCTTGGGCACGCCACACAATCGAGAAATAATATTTGAGGATTTTTGGCACGCGGACCCAAAAAGGTTCGCCATCCCTGTACTATGGTATGCAAACCGTTTTTTGACTTTAAATTATTACCGCCAAAGAATCAATACGCTGAATTTATTTCAAATACATAGTTCTACCAAAGATCTGCAGTCACAGTAATTTTGTTCATGGGAGGTCTGTGTCTGTACCTACTTATAAATTATAAATGAACTTATTTTGCTTCGATTCGATTCACCTTCCGTTCTTCCGTTGTACCTATAAACAAATAATAAGTTAACACGTAGTTTAAAAATAAAATGAATTTGTAAAACGTAGATAAAAAAACAGAGTATTTTACTTCGATTTTACAATGTACTAGCCCAGGCGTGGGGAACCTGCGGCCTTTTGACTACTCTGGTGCGGCCTTCTGGCCAATTCTGTAATTCTGTAAATTGATGTAAATTCGAAAATTGCTGACATATTCTAACCGTAAAGTCCTGTTTCCGGCCGAAGATTCCCTTTTCGATGTGTACTGCGGCCTTATGTCGAATCAGAAAATGAATGCGGCCTTTAGAGAATAAACGGTTCCCCACCCCTGTACTAGCCGGTTCTCGGAAAGCGTAGCAATGCCACTCAAAGAAGGAAAGTCGTTGTGTTTTAATTGTGTTTATTGAAGTGCATGTTTTTTTTCTGTCTATTTGGCGTTTGACGTTTGTTGCCGATTGCTTGTGGTACAACACACGCGCTACCTACAGTAACTTAATTCAAAATAAACTGTATGGCAGACATACAAACATTAATTTATATATATAAGACCTACTGTAAGTTAATTTTACTATGCCTATAACCTTCCCGGAAGTGCAAGCAAAAATTTTGTGTCAAAAAAGAGCGGTGTGGCAACGCATAAAGTACGAACAAAGAAACATTTTTATATATTAAATGTTACCGGAACCAAGAGCAATACATATTATATATATAAATTTTTTGACTAGCCAATGAATGCCATTTTATAATATATATATATCTCTAATAATAAGCACGACAAAAATAATCATGGCACAGAGCATCTTAAATGCAGTCAGCGTACTTTCATGGTGCAGTAAAATATCGCTTTAATGCCCGCTCAGCACACTAATTGCCGACCGAGCTGGTGAGAAATTAATTAAACTTTACTTTTCACCGGAAAAGTTCAGAGAGCCCACGCGAATTCCGCGCAATAAATGTTTTGTCGAGAATAATAATAATTTCCAGCGAGCTTTTTCCCGCTTGCACTTGGCCGGCCGCTGCGGTGCATTATTGAAGAGACCTTGAGATCTATTTTACAAATTGGCATTTCTGCTTTTGCTTTTTAATAGATCACCATCACAATTCGACCGCACGAAACAGTGACGTCACATGTTTTCGTTAGGTCACATTGCTCTTTTGATTAGAAAATTATTGTATGTATGTAATATAAAGTTATAATAGATATACCAGAATTGTGGCGTAAAATACACAATATGTACCTGCTATACGAAGTTCATTTGTAATATGTATAGCATTTAATACTGAACCGACCAGTCGCAAATAACACTTTGATAGTTAAGTATAATTAAGTATTTCGACTGAGGGTGCTTGATGGAATTTCAATATCAAATTTGAATTGTTTGAATTTTGTACTTTTCCATGAGTTTTGTCGCTAACGACCCGGGTTTCGCCTTTCGGCATCTTCAGGCATTCCAAGTATCTTTTGATGTCGTCAGCTTATTCACTAATGTGCCGGTTAAAAAATGTAAAAGGATCATCGAAGATGCCTTAAATTTTAGTAGAGTCAATCCAGTAATCACTTCGGAATTACTCAATATTTTGGACGTTTGCGTGGACCAAAATTACTTTCAATTTAATAATATGCTCTATAAACAGACTGACGGCCTTGCAATGGGAAACTGTCTGTCACCTCTTTTAGCTGAATTCTATATGAATCATTTAGAGAAAATCATTTTTAGTCATAACATTGAAGTCAAACCAATAGTTTATTGGTTCCGATATATAATATGTAGATGATATTATTTGTTTATTTAACGGAACCGATAGACAAATCACCAAATTCCATAACTTTATAAACTCATTAGACGATAATATTCAATTCACCCTGGAATCGGAGGAAAGAAAATAAACTCTCTTGACCTTACTGTAGACATTAAAAACGATACCCACAATTTCACGATCTTTCGTAAACCGACTTTTTCAGATGCTTGTATTCATAAAAACTCAGTACATCCAATGTCGTACAAATTAGCTGCATTTCATTCCGAAATTCACAGACTTGTCAGTATTCCCTTGAATAAATTAAATTTTGATCTTGAATTAAAAATCATCAAACAAATCGCCATTAACAATGGTTATGATATGTCTCTTATAGACAATCTTTTATATAAAAAACGTATTAAGCTAGCACAACAAATCTTACACAAGGGATTAATAACGAAAGGTGATATTAGGTTTTGGCGTAGAATTAATTACACAGGACACACCAGTTTAAAGATAAAGAAGCAGCTATCAGAAAGTGTTAGACCGGCTTTCTATTGCAAGAGCTCTTTAGGTAAATTATTGATAAATAATAAAGATGTTATACATTATAAAAACAAATCTGGGATTTATTGATTGCAGTGTAGTGATTGTCCCAAATTTTATATTGGTAAAACTGCTAGAACCTTAAATATAAGAGTGGCTAAGCATTTAGCCGCTTTTCGCTTAAAAAAAGATACCTCCACCTTTGCCAACCATTTAATTCTTGAAAACCATACGTTTAATTTTGACTCAGGTATTGATTTGTTACATACTAACAGGGGCAATATTAAATTATTTTACCAAGAAATCTTAGAGATTAATCGAACTCAGCTCAACAGTTTGCCAATTTTAAACGAGCAATTTTATCTACCAAATTCTCCATTGTTATACCCCTTTTAAATAATTGTCATTTTATTAATAATTCAAGCACTTGCTATCATTAAATATTAATTCAAAGGCTTAAAAACAAATCAACTCATTAATAATAGGTAGGATAAAACCCTAGATTTATTTTAAACATTCCTATGTTATTATCTGGTCATTAATATTTTCAAAAAATCCCCATAATTATAATAAACCCACTTAATTCATTGAAAATTGTATACATTCAATTTTCGCTAATTTACATTTTAATAGCCTTTTAACTTAGTGATCTACTAATATTTTTGTATATAAACGATACAAACTGTTTACTACGCGTCAATTCAAGTACATCCGTGCACTTGGAATGCCTGAAGATGCCAAAAAGGCGAAACCCGGGTCGTTAGCGACAAAGCTCATGAAAAAGTACAAAATTAAAACAATTCAAATTTAACTTTGATAGTTTGTCTGAAGATGCTTCTCCAAGAGACGGATTCTAATGACGGTTGCTTTGTGGTGTTCATTTTTAACATAAAATTTCATACTGCATTGACTGATCGTCAATAACACTACGACAGTTTGTCTGAAGATGCTTCTCCAAGAAACGAAACACAAGTGTCAGAATTCGTTGCACGTTATTTTACAATCGATTTTATATCGAAAAGGACGTAAACCACAGTTTTTTCAAAACACTTTTTTTTCTATAATCACAATCAGTGTTCCCTGTAAGCTGTGCGCGTGTGCACACACATCACAACTAGGGTATACAATCCCGGAGCCTTTTTCCAATCACGGGATTTCGGGATTGATTAATTTTAAATCCTTTTCCTTGTTTCCATTTTTCCTTGGATTCTCACAGAACCTCGTTTTTTTTTTAGCTCACCGAGGAATTTGAAATCTCCGATTTGGTATACTTTTTCCCGGAATCTCACGGAAACTCGTTTTTTTTTTTTTAGCTCACCGAGGAATTTGAAATCTCCGATTTGGTATACTTTTTCCCAGAATCTCACAGAAACTCGTTTTTTTCTCAATCCCAAAATCCCGGGATCGCGGCCATCTCAATCCCGGGATTTCGGGATCAGAAAATTGAACGATATCCCGGGATTGGATGCCCTAATCACAACAGAGCGCACAAAAAAATGCTTTGATTTTTTCCCGACTTTTACTTTCCAACTGAAATTATGCTAATTCTGTTATTCTATATATGTAGTACATTAAATATAATCGAAATTATATAGACGCGCACAAATGTTTTCATTTCCTTTCAAAGTTGCACAGCCAATGTATTTTTCGCACATAACCTCTAGAAAATTAGCGGGATCATTGATCACAATGTATCAAACTTGATACACGTTCTATCAAAAGGATGTAAGCTGCAAATGCCAAATTTATATCTAAATTTATCATTTATATTTGAAAAAAAGATGAGCATGTGAAAATTTTAACCGAGAAAAAAGACTGAATTTCTTTAATAAATATTTATTTATCGTTAAAAATTACAGTACATGACATAACAGCTGACGCCAATTCTCCATGTACTTGAAAAATATAATAAGAATAATATAAATATAATATTAGATTATGTCAATTAAACGCCAGTTTAGAAGTCTTCGGGCACTTCCAGGTTGTGTATATTTCCTAATTTGCATTGGCCCAAAATCATCAAAACACGTTTTCTATGCCTCCTGTAAAATTTGCTATGTGTGGATTACGTCCTTTTTACTTTCCACAGTCGATATGTGTTTAAATAGTGACAATTTTAGTATAATTTCGATTTTATTCAATAAATAGATATTTGTACACAAATGCATTTCATTTTATTGTATGATTTAGGTAAAGGCATGTTGCTTGAATTTCAAGAATATTTCACCGATACCAATCCAATACAAAACAAGATAATCGTTTATATCTATAACCATATTGAATGACGATATTCATACACAAAGCCGAGTTTTACTGTTTGTTTCTACATTTATATTGACAGAGAATACTTATTTCAAATATAACATCGAACGTCCAACATCAAAATGCATTCAACAGTGTTGTTGAATGTTAACTATCAATATAAATCGTCATCTAAAACCGTAAAATGAATGAAGTGTATAACGTAAAGCATTCAAAGCTCAATAAACGAATGCACATATTTCGGCGACGTGTTTGATGATGACAAAACGGTTTCCATTATGTGTTATTCCATGTTATCATCCTCAAGGCCAAAGCGGAAACCCGGACGATAACAGCCACTCCACGCCTCAGATACGAAAACAACGCAACAATATTATTCATTATGTTGCCGCACAGCACACACAAGTGAAGCGATTGTAAACCAAGCGAAAATGCATGCGAATTGCACCAACACACGGATCGAGTCGCGATTTTGGGCTCTCGGTCCGCCCAAGGTCGCTTATATAAGCTATGTCATATCCATTACCTCGACCGCGAATGCAGCGCAAGCTGGGCACCGAGCTCCGAGCGGCGAGGAGGTACCCCCTCGCGGGATAATGTGTCAGCCGATTGTTTGTTTTCGACCGAAGCGCGAAACCGCTTTCAAGGCGAGGAAGAGCCGACCGCAGCAAGCCGAAAACTCAACGATGCGAAAATTCACGTTTTTCCTCGCTTACGTCAAACGAGTTCACTGGGTTACTTTATAATTAAAATTTCCAGTAAATATCAACCGCAGAGAGCAATATTATAAATAATCATTTTTGGAATGTATGTAATTTACTTCCAAATTTTTCAAAAACAAAATGTCATACTAAAATTCAATGCATTTATTCCAGTGACGTGGAGTCGGAATCGGAGTCGTGAGAAATGAGCGGCTCGAATTGTTTTCGAAAAATATGTTTAATGATGTGTATTTAATCAAAATAGTCCAAAGTGTTGACATTCCATGCTTGGCTGACTAAAGAAGATCGGAGGCAGTGGCGTAGCAAGGGGCGGACCGGCGTACATTTTTGGAGGCGGCATTTTCAAAAGTAAATGCAATATTGTTCGATAAATTATATGTATACATAAAAACATTAAGCCACCTGTATTTAAAACTCCTAGTTCATAGATAAAAAATACTAGGAGTGATTTAAAACCAAAATTAGAGGACATATTGGGGGCGGCCAATTCAAGGATCACCGCCCCAGGCGGCAGGACTCCTTCCTGCACCACTGATCGCATGGAATACATATATAATAAAATTAAATTATTGAAAAAAATCATCAGTCGGAGTCGTCTTTTTTTACACGACTCCACTGATTTATTCTATGCAAACACATTGAAGGTATATAAATATTCTAGATTCTAAATCTCAGTTAAATTTAATATTGGGGATTCAAGAACAAGTGCCTTATCAGTGTAAAGGATGACTCATTGAGAATTGTTTAAAACACAAGCAAACGAACACCTATTGGAAATTGCATCAAATATTATTTCCCCAATTGTTTGGAGTTCACGATACAATTTTTTGTATTATAAACAATCCAAAAAAATAATAATGTAGGAAATTAAACAACATAAATCACTCACTACATTGTGTATTGCTTGCATCGATAAAGCATTTTTTCACCATGTCCGCTCCTAATCCTCGTAGGGGCCTCAAAAATAGCTTATATTATGTAACCCATATACGTTTTGTTCGGATTTTTGTTAATTTACATGGAAGTTTCTAACGTTTTTAAGATATCCGGAAAACATGGCCTCCGAATTGTATTGCGCTTGATGGCCTCCCGTGTCCTTAATCCGCCACTGGGTATTCAGCCAAAAGACTACCTTTTAAGATTTTGCAGGTTGAATATTCCACACCTGTGAGCAAGTACGTATTAATGCAACAGTTTTGACAACCTCCATCACCATACAAAAAAACACAATCAAGGTTCGCAAAAATCTGAAAATATTTGAATTATTAATACATAATTACAGATAAAAGAGTCGACAAACTCAAAGCGCTACACTAGATCGATAAATAAGTGCTTTTTCAAACTACTTTTTATGAAACAACTTTTCTATTCTTAGAAGGAGGCGTTCCGTATTGCATATATTTATAGCTTTATACAAAATACCAAAAAGTTATTCGAAAATCTTGACGTAGTCAGTGTTTTGTAGAGGTTTGCACGGGCCCGGGCATGGCCCGCGGGCTCTTATCCGGGTTCGGGCGGGTAAGCGCAATTGAGATCCGGGCTCGGGCCGGGCCCGGGTAAGGAATTTATTCTTCAGAAAAATATTTCAGACTATATTCGTGTCATAAGTCAGCCAGCCATGATGATTTTAATTGTTACTAGTTTTACAGAGAATCGTAAATTGTTGTAAATTTGTAAAAAACGGGTTTTTTCGGTCTGTTGAGTATAAATCCGGGCTTCGGGTCGGGTTCGGGTAACAATGTTGGTATTAGACTCGGGCCCGGGCCGGGTCGGGTCTGAGTCTCTCGGGCTCAGACCGAGTAATTTTGTAAAATTTCGACCCGTACAGACCTCTAGGTGTTGGCATGATTCAATCCAACACTAATACAACTCGATAATATGAAGAAAAAACCGCGGCTGCCCAAGCTTTGTAATTTATTGTAGTCTTCCACGGCTGCAAATGCTATGCGGTTATGCGAACTTATTCCTATGTGTACAATGGTTTGCATATTATATCAACACAGGCTGGAACAGAACAGGCTCATGCGAATACAAAAAATGCGAGTTCAAGGCTCGATGCCTTGTATGCGCATATATCGTATACATAGTTATGAATGTTATGATAGATTGGCAGTGTCTCGACCGAAAGCCCGCATCGTATGCCTAGTTACTAACAGCAAATCTATTACGACAAAAACTTCAATTCACTTCAATTTCGAAACAGTATCGAGCAGAACCTCCAATCCCGGGATCGTCTTAGTACTAATCCTTAGATATCGGGATTCGCTACAGCAAAAAAAAAGGTCTCATATTTTTGAATATCTGTGGAAACCAGGGCTGTGGAGTCGGAGTCGTGAAAAATGAGCGGCTCGATTTTTTTTTGAAAAATATATTTAATGTGTATTTAAGCAAAATAGTCAAAAGTGTTAACATTTCATGCTTGGCTGACTAAAGATGATCTGATGGTATACATATATATAAGTTGAAATGAAATTATTGAAAAATTTCCTCGGAGTCGTTAATTATTTTAAAGCTGGAGTCGGGGTCGTCTTTTTTTCACGCGACTCCACAGTCCTGGTGGAAACTGTCAATTCGTATGAAAGCTTTCAGAGAGGGGAGTAAAAAAAAAGAAAAAGGTCTGTATTGAGAATTATTTTGGAATCTCTCAATTCCTCGCTTTTTTCGCCAGTGATCAATCCCGGGAAATCTTAGAATCAAAGGAACGGGATTGTATGCCCTAGTATTGAGTGATATGTTAAAAAATAGTGATTTATTTAAGTTCTATTTTTTTTTAATTTAGTATTAAGTGTTTTTTTTGGCAATATGCCGATGATTAGGGAAAATTGAAATGTTTTCTTTAGCATTGACGATGATTGTATCTAAAATAATTAATATTATGAATTTAAATGTTATTTGGACAAATAATATAATAAATGCAGAAATGTGCAGCAAGAAATTATTTCTCTCGGATAAGTGTTAAATAATAAAATAATTGGTAAGTAAAAGAGGTTTTCCAGGGCAGGCAGTAGAACTTGAAAACGATTGTCTAATTTTAATTTAGCCAATACATACATTACAGCCACAGTATTTGAAGCATATGAAACGCAAATGCAGAGCATTGTTATAGCGACCCACAGATGCAGATGAATATCAATACAAACCAATTCTAATAACATGATTAAAATTCAGAGGCCAATATTCATCACCAGATGATATAGCGAACTATGAAACCACCTTACAACAAGTATTTGCATAGCATACATATACTAGAAAAAAACAACTGAAATTAATGTATATCTTCGTCGCATTTTTAGTGTTGTCTATATGCGTTGAACAATTCTGAATTCAATTTTCCGTGTTGACTCTCAACGCTTTCGAGTAAATAAACTAAAGCCGGTCTCGTATTGTATTGTTCGCGAATATGACTTCGATCCAAAAAGAGCCCCCTGATTTTTACCAAAACGCAGAGATGGACGAACTGTGTCTCAGTGCTAGTGTTAACTGTGAAATGTAAATTATCTCAAGGATTAGTCAAGCACATAGCAAGCTAGAAAGAAGAAAATATGTAGTATATTTGAATGGTAAAAAGTTGAAAATGTCCCCGATTACAATGCTATACTATTTTGGTTAACAGCATGAAAAATATGAAGAAAAAAGTGACATTTGAGCTTGATGCGGACAAAGCAACAAAGAGTAATACCAACATAGCAATAATAATACACATACTTTGCATTATACAAGACTGGTAAGCCCTAAAGACATATTTCCAGATAGTTTTTAAGTTTATTAAGTTTTATGCGGAAATAAGGGGGTAATATGACATTATATAGTTATTAGTAGATACGTAACAAAAATAGATTACAATACACATCGGAGTGTAACTTCTTCATGCAAAGCGTAGTGAGAACAGAGGAACAATCGATCATTAGGTAGGTCGCGTCGTCGGTTCCTAGAACGCAGCTTAAATAATATTTTTCGACACACTTAAATTAATCAATACCGCGCGCACTGGCCTTAGACCGCTGCTTCATTTCAAAATGTACATACGAGCCATCAACTAAAATATTGATGACTGAACCAACCATACACGAGGAATACATTTCCGGGCCATTTCAAACATATTTCAAGTAAGAATACCAAGTTAAGGAATAATAACCGATTTCGATGTGAACAAATTGAATCGAAAAAATTCAAATTCAAATGAAATTTCTCATTGTATCACGAAGATTATTACTATTTTAAAAAATATAAATCAACATATACAAAGCTGCATGGTATCGAAGCGCAGATCATCATAGGTTCGACACTCCAGAGTGGTTCCTGGTTTATACCAACGGTATAAATAAGTGTCACAAAAAAAAAACACCAAATATAACAATATTAATTAACAAGGATCTCAATGATTATTCAGCCTGATTATAATTTCCCTTTTGAACGAATTATAGCTGCCATATTTGAACTTTTAAAAAAAATCCGTCTAGGATATGCGCTAAGATAATCTTTTTATAGTGCTTAGTGCCGAATCATTTCAAACAGCAGGAAAAAACTATGTTAAGAATCTCTACAATGTGCAAATATTATAAATCGTAAAGTGTATATAATATCTCTTCGGCATCAATTATTATTACAAATGCATTTCAACAATTATTATAAACAAAACAAATAGTCTTAAATTTCAATACCAAAAATGTGTTCGCCCTATTTCCAATTATTGTATCCGCACTATTTTAGTGTTGATACAAATCGATAAGCATTACAAATCTAGCATCAAAACGAAATTACTTTTTAAATTATTTCTAAATTAATCATAATATCATACTATGGACAAGTTTAGAAAATTAATCGCGTTATTAAGCTTCGTAGTACATTCAAAATAATATATAATAAAATTATCCATGGAACATTATAATTAAGATTACTGTTAGAATTTTGAAGTAATCAAAATGTTCACGTGGATTTAGTTTCTTAAAAAAGCCCGCCTCAAGGCCTATTCTAGCTAACCGGTGTTACAGATTATAAAATTGCAAATATCAAATCTACATGTCGGCCTGCCTATCGGTGTACTCGTTTTTATTCGGGAGATAGATACAGTTGAGATAACTAAAAAAATAAAACCAGTTTACAAAATTGTATACCCACCCAGAATAATTTCCGTATTTAGTATGCCGTACAAAGTGTCAAGACAATATTATTCGTAAGTAATTTTTCAACACAAGTAATACAAAATTTCGATCATAAACCAAAATTTCAAAATAATACCACACATCTGTCCAGTAAACTTATTTCACAGAGTTAAGTTGTTGACTATCAAGTCGAATAAATAAGTGATAATAGATTAGGCTTGTGATAAATCCGAAAGGTTGAAACACGTATAGTGTTTACGGGATTGTGCATTGCACTTTAATATTATGTTATTTTAAATCGAGTGATGTAAAGAAAACCGTTTCATTGATTGTACGACAGATAACAAAGGTGGCAATAAAATTACGAGACTTTTGTAACACCCTGTTCAACTCAAGCAAGATGAACAGTTGCATAATGTGAGACGATATATGTACAGTGGAACCTGGCATAACGAGTAATTCGCATAACGAGAAAACAGACTGTGAAAATAATGCTCCCTTAACGAGCGACATTTCGTGTAACGAGTGACGCAGAGTTTTGGAAAGATCACTTTCATATCGTTACTTGCCTCAAGATGATTGACAAGGCGTGGGAAGGGGTTACCAAGAGGACCCTCACTTCTGCTTGGAAAAAGCTTTAGCCAGAGACCGTTGTAGAATGTGATTTTGAGGGGCTTTAAACAGTACCTGTGGATTCTACAGTCAACGACGTTGTATCTTTGAGGTTGATAACAACGATATTGATGAGCTTGTGGAAGAGCACAGTCAAGAGCTGACCTCCGAAGAACATGTGGAGTTGCATTGTTTTTCACAGCAATAAGTTATGGAGGAGAGTTTGTTAGTGGACGAGGAGGAAGTAGCAGAGCAATAATCTTCTGACGCAATAAGAGAAATGCTGAAAGCATGGGAAACTGTTGCATCGTACATTGAGAAGCATCACTCTAGTAAGAAGGTGGCTATGCGTTTTACAAATTTATTCAATGATAATGCTGTTACTTTTTCACAAAATTTTGAAGCGTTGGCAAAAACAAATGTCTCTAGATAGCTTTCTAGTAAAAAAAGAAGTATTTATTTTTCATAGAAAATAAAATAGTGTTTTTTGCTAATCTAAAAAGCATTCCAAGATGTTACACTCCTCAACAATTTGTAATTTATTTGAATATACATACGTTAATAATATTTAAAAAATATATTTTTTTCGGCATGGAACGCATTATTTTATTTTACATTGTTTTTTTTACATGGGAAAAATTGTTTCACATAACTAGTAAGATTCTGGAACAAATTAAACTCGTTATAAGAGATTCCACTGTTTATAATATAAAAATAAAATATTGTTTTTCCAGATGATGTTACGCGAGGATGAGGGACTCATAGGGAATATTAAAGATAATTTATCTAGATAACTAAATAAATTTATTAATATAATAAATAAATTTATTTGAGAATCGTTGGATTATACGCATGATATAATATAAACTCGCCTATAAAACTGCAATGCCCGCCAACAAAATCTTAGTTAAACATTTAAAGCTACTCGTCTATTTTGTATAATACCAACTCGGATCAGTTCGTAGCACATAAAGAAGGGATTTAAAAAATATCAACTTTTGATTGTTGTTTAAATGCAGCAGTACAATAATTGTAAACAAACAACGGATTTAGAACTTAAAAACTATGAAAAAAACCTTATTATAAATGTGCATGTTTGTTAGTCAGCTGGTATTATTTAAACATAATAGAATATTCTTTTATTAGTTTCGCGGTCAACGAGTTACTAATCCGGCGGTGTCCTTAACCTCCAGTTCTAGTAATTTTTGTTTATTTTATGGCCTTGAGCATTCCAAACATCTTTTTGAAGCCGATTCTGTTAGATAGCCAGGCGGTATAATATATCATTATGGTACTGGAGGCTTTTGCAGTATACACGTATGCATATTCCTATTTATAGCATTACAAGTTAGTGAGTAGTTTTGCAAGCTATAATTACGGTCGTGTACATGATACATGTTGTATTAGAAACTTATCTTTGGATGATCGGAGCACTGAGGCCATCGCCCTAAGTAACGCGTCAATTTGAACGATTTAAATATGGATCATAAACAAAAAATTCAGAAATGAAAATTTAATTTTGCCATCAAATTAAAAAAAAAATCCCGCACCAAAGCACCCGACTCACAGAATCCCTACTACCTAGCTACATAACAATTTTAACGTGCTTCAGCTGATGATTTCACAGAAGACAAATTCCATACATGCGTCAACGTTTCTTTAAACTATATGTATCTATTATGAAAACTTCAGTTGTCTTGTAATTTTAGTTTTTTTTTGTTTTTTATAATTTTTCTCGAATAATAAAATCTTATCAGTCACCCTCTCTCGCCCGCAACCCATAATTAAGAATCTTTTAATGAGACATTTCAAATAACATTTTATGACTTAATTATAATCCCCAATGTCCGTATTTTATACTATGAAGTTTTGGAACACATTAACAAATATCGCAAGCGCGGAAACAACACTCGTTTGGTCGACGACGTAATTTGAATAGAGGCATTTCCGATTGCCGACAAAATTAACATATTTTTGTTTTTGTAAACAATATTATTTTACAAGAATTGATTACTTATCAAATAAGATTTTGAACACAGCATTAGACGATGAACTCATAAAGTTAACATAAACACCCAAATAATTAAAAACAATTCAGATAACCATTCATTGATGATTTCTTGAAATGAAATAAACAATATTAAATATATTGAAATAATTATTTTTCAAAAAAGGCTTAAAACGAAAACATATATAATGACAACTAGTTATTTTACCGTACATAAGGATCTCCTCTGACGGTAATCGGAAACCCGGGGCACACAGGTACCAAAACTAATATCTAAGGCCAAATGTCAGTTAGTAGTTAATTTTTTTAATGTACGTTAATTGGTTCCTTTCTCACCCCCAATTGAGCAAAATCATAACACGGTGCCTTTTGGCATAATTAATGCATTCGGGTTGTCCTGTCAGTCTTATTAAAACGTCATCGTCTATATTCGTTTCCATTTATTTATATTATGTATTATTTCAAAAACTACGCATAACTTAAAAAATATATGTTTACATTATGCCCATAATTAGTTATACATTTATTTCAACATGCTCGTACGGCTTTTATTTATATACAGATAAAGATATGAAAGACTCTTGTATTGAAGCAAATTGATTGCATTAATAAATGAAACATTATAGTAAAATCGAGAGCATTATATTGCGGTAAATCATAACTGAGATATTAATTAATCTGAAAGATGTTTTAACTAATCATTATTTATGATTAAAGAACGAAAAAACGACATAAATAAACATGGTAGTAAATTTTTGTACATTTATACAAAAAAAATATTGCGCTATTAAATCTCAATGATTTACCATTAAATTAGAAATTTATAGTGTGACGCAGCAAAAAGAAAAGCTAGTGCTAAATTAATACTAAGAAAAAAGTTACTATAAGATTATATTACATTTTAAATTACAAAAGACCCATGTATGAACCGGTTCGGTGATTCCTCAGTACAAGATTATCCCGCACACCTATCATTTATATTCTAAAACAAACAAAAAAGCTTTATCGATGGTCTAGTTCCATAGAATGATAAGTCGAAAATTTGATGTTTTGAATTATATTACGCATTATATTGGAATACCTCTGTTCTATAGCTCCACAAAGGTACGACTAAAAAATGATTATTTTTTTCTCGGCAGGCAGTTTTTTTTTATATATTGAAATAAATAAATTTATACTCATTCAGTTAGATATAACAAATCTCAAAATATCATTTTATGGTTTTGTCAACGTTTCAGCAAATATTAATTGAATTGAGATTAATGGCTGAATGATTTTTTAACAATATGAGATAAACAATAATTATCATCTTTTTACGACTCAGTTAGAATGTACGAAAATTTTGGTCAGCCATATCTCAAAACTACCTATTTCTAGTTGTAGCACTTCGGAACTAAGCCATCGATATATTATTCTATCGTCCTTTCTTATTTCAGCAATAGTATTTTTTTGAAAACACTATAAGTCTAATATAAACATGAATAATCGGTGTGCGGATAATTAGTGTACGGAAGAATTCGCTCTTCGTTTGTACCTCGTAAGTTTTTATTCATACATAATACATATACCGCATTGATTATAAATAAAATTATTACCATTTTTTGACTGTTTTAATCAAACCATACGACTACTTGAATCACATTTTTTTTCTAATTTCTTATCGGTAGATAGCGAATTGGACTACTAGACATTTGGACACGTTAGCCTCTTGTACACAATAATAAAATTCATAACATTCATGCAAAAAACCTTCGATAAGGAGTTTATCTTTAGGTCACGAGTAATGGCCGAACATTATTTCAAGTCATCATTACTCTAAACTGATTTTTGTAATAATTGTTTTTTAAGATTTATTAATTATTATTACAATATACAATGTAAAGTTCGGTATAAAAATGTTTATTTTTAGAGTAAGATAGTTTGCTATACAAAAAATTAAAAACAAACATTCAAATTATGTTCGTTAAACAACTAACTAATCTATTTTTTGTATCTTCAAAATTCAACAAATCATACTGATATTTTGCCGTATAATATGTAATATATGTAGAAAAAAATTCAAAAATGTCAACTTAAATAAACGAGACTCTAAGCAAGTCCCTCAAAATATAATTCACGATTGAATTCACTTTAATTAAATGATGCATAAATATTCAACCTATTTCGATGAATTGCACACTATTATCATTTATTAAAAATATAACCGGTGTATTTTCATGTATTCCGAACAACTGTGATAATATAAATAATATTGATAAAAATAATCATTTTCCCCATTCAACGGGCAGCGCAAACCAATTATCCGCTGCACGAGGAGAAATGAAAATAATCAAAATTATACCCTTCCTACAGAAACGAGATAAAAAAAATGATATATGCATTATAAAGGTCCAGCTATTATTACGTAAGCAACCGCAAAGTGAACTCTGCCAAACCAGGAAAAGGCGTGTATGTATACCAAGACACATTTTTTCCGGCAACACAATTTTTTCCTTCTAGGAACCGACAGACAAAAAAAAAGTCAATAATGTGCCCGCATGCATTCATTATGCAGCTTCACTAAGATTGTATGTGAATCATAGTTTTTTTTGCTCTGTCCAGCGACGCACAACACATGATTTCTATCATGGATGTTTTATTACTAACGTGAAGTCAAATCAACACGTACCATCAAGGTTTGTTGCAATATGATGCCCAATATTTGTTTTAATACTACTAACTATTTTTTGGAACTAAGCTGCGTCAAGTCTTGTCCCATCAATTGCTTAATAACCATAGGACGTGTCAACTAGAGCTTGCCGGTTTTCAAAAACCGTTTTTTTTGCTAAATTTGCGACAAACCGGTTTTTTCAACGTCGTAACCAGTTTTAAATATATTTTTTATTATTTAAATAAAAACGTTAATATTTTTACATGATTTTGTCATGCTTTCAAATAAAACGAGATGAAATACATATGTATGTACATAGTTTAATATTCAGTATACATACTACTATTATTTACAATCCAGGAATGCGACACAAGGAAGAAAGTTTCGTTACAAAAATTAGATCATCACTAAGTGATCGATCAGTGGACGCTTTGTGTTTTCTTAAATCATATTTTCTGAAAAGTAACGCCAAATAATTTCTTGTTGTGTATTATTATGTATATAAATAAACAAAATAATGAAAAAATAAACTTTTTTTGCTATTTTAATTGAATTATACGTTTTTGGAAAAACTTAGAAAACCGAATAAAACCGATTTTATAACAATATTGATATTCGAAAACCGTTTTTTTCAAACGTCGGTTTTTGTATAAGCCCTAGTGTCAACAAACAAAAGTCGGTATGGTCAGTAAGCTGACCAGAGATTTGGCTAACCGCGTGGTGGACAATGGCCATATACATACATGCATACTATAGATACGACATAATAAGAGTGTAAAGAAGATGTTGCTTTCCATTCAAAGGTAACATTTCATTTACATAAACAGGTATTGATAGTTTAGTTGTATCACTACGTGTAAGCAATTAAGGACTCACTCCAATTTCGACGCCTCGCCTCTTTATTGTTTACTTGATCGCGTCCATCATCCCCCAGAGTCAGGCTGACTCTGCTGCCGCCTTCTTCGTCCGATCGCGGAATGTCGTCGAGTCTCTCAGGGTCACACCAAATCTAAAAAAAGTTCAAATTAGTATGATATATAAGTATTTTCAGAAAGATAGTTTAATCAAAAATATACCAGGGTGTTTAATATTAAAGTGATAAAAATAGGGCTGTGTAAAAAAAACGACTCTGACTCCGAAGAAATTGTTCAATCATTTAATTTGAACTTATATTATATATATGTATTCCATCAGATCATCTTTAGTCAGCAAAGTATGCAATATCAACATTATGGACTATTGTGGCTTGAATACACATCATTTAATATATTTTTGAATGGATCCGAGTCGCTCGTTTTTCACGACTCCGGTCAAAACACCGCGACTCCAAAACTCCGACTCCACAGCCCTGGATAAAAATTTGTGAACCATGTTTTCAATATTACAACCGCCTTTTTTAAATGTTATAATATCTATTTGGAAAGCAATTTTCAACTCAACAATTCAGTTGCCATTAGTTTAAAATAGGGCTGTGAAGTCGCGTAAAAAAAACGAAGACGACTACGACTCCGGCTCCGACTCCGACTCCGACTCCAGATTAAAAATAATTTACGACTCCGACTCCGAGGAAATTTTTCAAAAAAATCATTTTAACTTATATATGTATTCCATCAGATCATCTTAAGTCAGCCAAGCATGAAATGTCAACACTTCGGCCTATTTTGTTTTTAATACACATTCAAAATATTTTTCAAAAAAAAAATCGAACCGTTCAATTTTCACGACTCCGACTCCGACTCCACAGCCCTGATTTAAAATATTCGAAATGAGCGAAACCGGTCCTTATCACATTATAAAATTGGGGTTTTTTTTTAAATTCTTTTGCAAAAATCTTTCACCGATAGGTCTTAAGAATTGTAATCCACTGCCAAAAAAATATTTTTTTTTTTACAAATACGAAGATTTTTACGCCTGTGCGCGAGGCCTTCGGAACCTCTCAAAACCAGAAATTAATGAGTTAAGAGTGCGAAAATCTAAGTGCGACGACGACACCACGAACCGGCCCTCACCAGACACCCAAATAATAATATTTAATACTATTGTAAACTAATCTAGTGCATGTATTGTATAATTTATATTGTAGATTTTTTTTATTTCTTCCTGTGGGCTGAAACTTAGATATCCATTTCGCATTAGTCAGCGGCGAAACAACCGTGGGACCGAATTCGAGATCGCATACACAAGGAGTGATATGTTAATAATAACGCGTGTGATGGATGCGATTGAAAATTATGTGGCAGTACGTCACCGCGAGTCTGTGGTCCATCTCCGAGAGGCCGACATTTTTTCAGTGGGTGACCAAAATGCCTATCCGACCTTTTCAATACTACGAACTGCGGTCACAAAGAAGTCCCTAAAAGTCCTTGAAATAATTTTCATCACTGCACAAAGCTTCGGCTATTGTTTCAATCCGTATACTGTCAAAATAAATGAATTAAAATAAACAGCTCCCTTTGAAATTTTATTCGAAGTTTGTATGCATTGATAAATCAGTCAAACTATTTAATAGACGATAATCCAACTGCTTAATCGAACCAACCAAAGATCACGGATTTAGTCATTACTGAACATCTTAAGCTTTGGTGCCAAAAGAAGAAATTTGCCCAACACAAAGCATGCATAGAATTTATATATACATATGTATTACTGTACTACTGCCGTTGATCAAAATGGTCTAAATTTCAAAAAATAAATAGTTTTACGTTCCGCGATTTCTAGTTCGAATCTATGTTTAGTTTAACTAAATGTGTTTAACATGACTGCATTATAGAATTTTCTACGAACTCTGTGTTTTTTCAAGACTGTGGAGTCGAAGTAGTAAAAATGGGCGATTCCAGGTCTCTTTTTTAAATAAAACACACGAAAAGTTGTGCATTTTTAGTAGATGTAAACAATTGTGAAGAATTTTTATAAATGATTGCATTTTACAAAAGATTTTAATTCGGAGTCGGACCATTTGTAAATGCTTAAGTCGGAAGACTTTATTTTTCCTTTCTTTACAAAATAACAGACGGTATTGGATAAAATATCTTTCAAAAAGTAAAATTGTTATAATTAATTAGGAATTAATAATTATGATAATAATGCAATGTATGGATCGATCTATAAGAAAATCGTATCATCTTTGATATTAAACACACTCTGATAAAATCGTCATAATATTTCACATTTTCGGGGACCGCGAAGCAAAGCTTGACAGTACGAGCATTTATTTAATCGACCGCAAAAGCGCATTGCGCTGACGACGCCCACTAAACATCACTTAATTTAAATAAACCCATACATGCATACAATTTTATAGTAATTTTCATAATATGTATAGAATAAAATTTGACATACAGTCGCAAACTCCTGCAAAAGCGAGTGAGCAGTATTAGTGATGTTGTGTGCTTGCACTCGGTGTCCCGATTCAGAAGAATTATTATGACATCTCCGCGCCGCGCCGTGACATGTCACATGTCGCGATGGTGAATATAAGGCATAATCACATACCATTATTTGCGTTCACAAATTGCTATTTAATTAATATATATATTTATAAATATGTCAGTTCGGTTTCATCCGTGCACTTGAATGATATTAGATTCCGAAGGGCGAAAGGTTGTCCGCAGTTACAAAAGTCCTCAAGGACTCCTCTAAAACGGTGAACAGGACGGCAAAGTGACATTTGCGCATGTCATCCAAGCTGCCATTATCTAGGTTAAATGTGCTTTTTTCATAATTATCATAAAATATTAATCTTTATGTATAGACTATATGTTGAGAATGTTACATGAAATACGGTCCGTAAAGATATTTTCAATGTTTATCTTTTAACTTTCAACACACACTAGCACCAATATAACGCCATAATAACGCGGTGCCTGCGTTTGAATGTTCAATACAACCATAATGAAGCCGGGCAATAAACATAATTTTATTATAATAATAGAACAATAAAGTTCGATTGAAACAAGCATGGTGTATGAGCGGTATTCTAGTAAAGAGTAACATGCTTGGGATTTTGTAGAAAGTCCTTTTGTATGCAGGAGACTCTGATTTCCATAATATTTGTCTCTATATGAAAAACTACTGACGTAAAACGTACACGCCTCTAAAATACACCCAATAAATAAAATAAAAACCACCTTACTACAACAACTATTGTAGATAACATGATTATTTTTGTTTTTCAGATAGCTATGAATTTGTTGTCGTATTCAACAAAATGCAATCGAACATCTTTAAATTGTTTCCAATAAAACAAAACACCAGTATTGATTTTAATTTTAAACAATGATTATATTGTTTAAATTATTTTTTTCCAGCAATGTGAAAATCAGAGTTATCTAGTTGTAGTATTATTGTGGTGACTGGTGAAACGTTTGCAGCTATTCAGTTGCCGTATGTGGACATGCCACATAATGGCCGAAATCAAAATATACTAATCAATGCCGAATGCGTTGCGTCAGGAAATAGGGACAATTTATTGTTATATTAGATCATCACGGTCATCAGTGATGTCAATAAATTATAAATTTCATGACGAAAACAAAAATAGAAACCGTTAATTTATTATGACTAATTAAAAAATATATGTGTACAATTAAATACCATTTTTTTCTTAGTTAATGAAGTTTTAAAGGTTAAACAAATACTTAGTAATCATTGAGACGATTTTATGAAGTTCTCACACGAACTTTTCAGTTTTTTTTTTAATTGTAATTAAAATTTTCGTATGGTGATACATAAGAAACTTGAATAACTTATATTTTTTAATACGTTTATCCAAATGTTTGATGCCGCATAGGCGATACCCGAATTTTTCATTATATTATATGTACATAATATATATTATAGAATATTTCATAATAAATATTTGTATATGTATCTGTCTACATAAATCGAATGCAACTATTTTTTTGTAAACTCTATTTGATTTTTTTATTGAACACTTTTGTACACTAGCAGCACGCCTCAGTGCATGTTAAGCTGCGAAATACACCAGTAAGCAGTGTGTGAATCCGTAGCGAGTGATGGTGGGTACAACGATGAGTATTTTTTGGGATATTTATCTGTAACAAATAATTGAAGATAACTGAATTCACATACATTTTTCGAATCATATGTTCAGTAAACATAATCCATCACTCCGAAGGTATCGTGATTTTTTTAAAATCTTGACACTGCAAACATTATAAATTAGGCGATTTCATTTCGATTTCTCGATTTAAAAAAAGACAACTCCGACTCCATTTTAAAACAAAAAAAAAACGACTCGGACTCCAAAGCAATTTTCCAATCATTTTATTTTAACTAATATGTTATATGTATACCATCAGATCATCTTTAGTCAGCCTAGCATGCCGTGGCAACACTATTGACTATTGTGGTTTGATCATCATTAAATATATATTTTTTAAATACGTCGTAAAATAGTCGAAAGATTTTTCCGACACCGGACAAAACCCCCGACTCCACAGCCCTGATAATAACTGCGCATTATAATTTGTCTATTTCTGCTTTTAATATGTATTTGCGATAGCTATGTCAAAAAAGGTATATTAAGGAACGCACAACATTTTTGGGTGTATAATATAGTCACTAATTCAAATGAGCATACTTTATAGAGGTGGAAAACTGGTATCTTAAAAAGGAACTAGTATCACCAACAGCCTTGAGTGACAAACAAAAAAACATAACACCTGGATGATAACCAGATAAATATGTTTTTATTAGAGATATCTAAAAGGTTTTACAGCGGTTTCCTATAAATTAGAATACATTTACTTCATATCTACACTATATCCATAAAGAAACCATTTCGATTGTACATATTAAGAATTTTGTTGTTAATATTAATGTAGCTATGTAGCATTGTTTTTAATACATAGTAGGCGTTACTCGATTAAATAACATACACTATACATTATCAATCAAATTGCTGGCTACGTAACTTTCGTGCAGTCAAAATATTGTCGTTGGTTAAGGTTATTTTTTTTTACGCTGTAAAAACAAAGTAACTTGTACTTGAACCTCACAAAACCTGACGTAACTCTCTTACGATAATAGTCCCTTCAAGGTAAACCACTTAGTACCTATACATTCTAATAAAAACCAAAATCATTGATGATGCGAGAATACAAATTGTCGTAAATGTTATAAAACGTCTTTTAGGGATTCCGCTTATTTGAATAATGTGGCATTTTAAATCGACAACAAACCTGTTTGTTGTTGGCTAATTATGCACGAAGGTTTATGACTATTTTATATTAAACTTGAAAATTGCATAAAATTTTATTTTAAATTCAATTTGTTTACGCTATTGCAATAATAACAATTTAAACAAATAAAATACTAAAAAATAAAATAACATATTTAATTTTATTAACAAACATAATTTCATTTGCAATAACATCAGCCGAAAAATCTATCAAATATATATAAAAAAATATGAGTTGGTAGAACTAAAATACTTTTATATTTTTTCACCTTATGACAATGGAGTTCTACCAAGTAAATGCCAATTCAATCAATAAACGTAACTTCAATAATATTGCACAATAAGTACATCAATAAGAACGCATATAATTTTAATAGTAGGTTAAGTATAACAGATTAAATAATTATACTAACCAGTCGTGTGCACCAATTCGTTCTCAAAAAAAAATAAAAAATATTATTTTATAATATATTAACGATATGTATACATAGCGTGCTTACCTAGCTTATTTATTTATACATCCAATATTATTGAAGAGCCGCACACGAGTAGTCCAAGAGCCGTGGCTCGTTGATTCCTGGTATGGTTACCATAGCGCCACAATCAGGAAATATTCAATGTCGCATGTGCCAAAGTATTTCGCATCTTTATCTACATCTTGGATATGTATGCCGCGCAATTCTGGCCAAACTTGATACTAACACATGACTTAGTATCCTATGTCTCAAATTTACATGTTCTTCCGATTGGATGTTAAAAGTAAGCACACGTGAAGGTTTCTTATAATTTTATAACCGTATTTCAGAAATAAGAAGCCAGATGTGGACGGAACACAAAAACATTGTTGGGGTATTACGGCGAAGAAGATAGTGTAGGCGGAGGCGGCAGTTTTGTCAGACAGTGCTCTAACCGCCAATCTCGGCACACAAGCGCAGAGACACCACAATAATTCAGCGCCATTCTGCCGTTAAGGATTCGACTTGCGCATAAAGTGGGACACGACAGAAATGCGTGATGTTCCACAAAGGGTTTCACGGAACAAGATTATGTGCCAAATCAAAATTAGTACAAATTATTACAAATTTACAAATTATTTAGGTTAGGTTAGGTTAGGTTACAAATTATTCAAAATTAGGCGAGTGTGCTCCAGATAAAATAATGTCATCAAATTCTTATTTCCCAAATGGTGGATGATACAGTTCAATGAAATATATATATCGACTATGTTTAATTCTCTCGGTAAAAGAGATCAACCCACACAGAAAAAAAATTACAGGACAGACGAAAAACAATTTTGGCCCAAAGTCAAATTATTAAATAAACACAACCTTGAAGTGCAAAAAGGCTTATAAACTGGTGTTTTACTAACTCAATGTTACGCTAATTTAATAAGTTGTTAAAGAAAACCCTTTATAAAGGCCAATCTTCATGGTTGCAATTTTCACAGGCCCTTCTTTTGACACACTTAAAGCTAAATTTAGATACTAATTTGGCATAAGTATAGTTGTGAACATTGCGATAATTAAATAAAACTACTTTTCAAAAGAATTAGGGTTGATCCCTTTTACCTAAACACAGTCGATATGATTCAATTAATATACAATTTTAATTGGTAACTTTGTTATTTTATTCATTAACTATAATAGATTATTAAGGAAATATAACACTTTTAGCAGCTTATAATCAGCCTTCATTCGATGTATATTGTGTATGCATGATACGCATAGTTTTGGAGAGAAAATGTCAAACAATCATGGCCGTATTCTGTTTTGTTTTGATTACCCAGAATGATCACATTTAAATGCTATTTTGAACATTTCGAACGGTCAATTTTTTCAAAAATATTCAAACAACGATATTAGATTACATAATTTTAAGCAATATTTTTATTTAAATGCAAAATAATCAAACGTTAAAATTTTCGCGTGTAAAACTAATCTGGTTATTACCTAATTGTTTTATCCCGAAAAATATATGATTCCACGGATCAAAACATTAATATTGATTTTTAAATTGATTAAGAAAAATTATTGCTCAAAATTGTTTCGTAAATAGTGTTCATGAAATTCTGAAAATAAAGCTTATGCGTTAAACCATAATAGATTCGTATCAAAATAACTAATAAGATATTAAAATTATATGCAGAACAACTGTGACAGAGAATGAAGTGTGAATAAAAAAGGTATGAACTACCCAATAATGAAAGTGCAAAATAAAAAGTCAACGATCAGGGTTAATAGTGTGTTAATTATAATATACGTAGTAAATGATGCGCACATTTAGTTTTGATCTCGCTTCATTGCGTAACTCAATAATAAGATCTTAAACTGTGAGTGGAGGAGGGTTAAGGACTTGTCAAGAGTCTCCGATAATATTGGCAAAGGCCAATTGCGCGTACAGCGTCCGCTAGATCGCCGGACGAGAAAACGCCGCCTAACTGAAACTGTCAAACTAATGAATAAATATGGGGACGGTGCGGTGCGGCTTCAACTCAAAATGACCGCCAACTTTTTATTGAATATTGTTTGTCTGCCTAATTGATAACAACAAAGTGATAATAAATTACACAATTTTCCTTTGTAACAAGGACTGCTCATATCGAGATAATTTGCTCGGTACGACATTGTCGCACGTCGGAAAGACGAACGAAACAATGTACATGACGAAGGGTAGTTTACTTATACTATATGCAAATTCAAACAAAACCGTGAAATAGCAAAATGGTCATAAATTATTTGTTTCTCCGAGTAAACTATTTATGTTTTTTACGCCCGTTACTTCCCAAAGAAAACTTTTTACTACTTAAATAAGAATGTATGTATTATGAATTTAGTAGAAAATATTAGAACTCTTGCCGAGATGAATGAATGATAAGGAGTAAATGTTATGGTGAGGTTAGATATCCCAATGGGGTCAGTAATTTCAGATATTAAATTAAAATATCACAGTTCATGGAAAACATTGGCGAATCTGACAACAAAATAACATTTTTTTTCTAATCTATAGCTGTAGAAAGTTGTATAATATATTAAAAGTTATGTTGGGAAAAATACAACTATTATAATGGTTGGAACTTGCAATGTCTCCTTTGTATTTTTTTTAGATAAGAAATTAGAACAAAACGTCATATATGTATAATGAACTATTGATTATTTTTTAGGAATGGCGGATAATAAAGAAATGAAATGGGTGATTTAATTTGTGGCAAAATGTACTTTCCGAGATAATCGAGAAAAACTTAAAAAAATGATTTTATCTCGTATTATTGTATACATATAACATAGTTTAGAAAATAAAAATGATTGACATTACAACTGATTAAAAATAACAAAGTATTTTAGTTCTACAGTTTTTAATAATTTTATTCGTTGATAGCTATTTCGGCTTGCGCCATCGTCAGAACTATAGATAGTAGATAGTTCTGACGATGGCGCAAGCCGAAATAGCTATCAACGAATAAAATTATTAAAAACTGTAGAACTAAAATACTTTGTTATTTTTAATCTGTTATAAATGGAGTTCTACCAAGTAAATGCCAAATCAATTAATAGATTGACATTACGGTCAATAGATAATTTAAGACTACACAAGCACTCACGCACAAGATATCAAATTCGAATTATAAAAAAGTAAATTTGATATTAGCCTGGATTTAGCTTGAACCTAAAACTTCCTATCGTCAAACTTAAATCTTACAGTCGCATAGAATATACGCTATTTCGCCTGTATTATTTTTAAGCAATAAACGTCATTCAGGGTTTGAAGAAGATGCGTAACAAACAAACAATAAGTAAGTAGGGTTTAGAATCTTTGATATGTACAATATTATTGTTATCAGTTACTGTCATACGGCAGTTTTCCATTATTTCTTTAGCAAAAGAAAAGATTACCGTCTACATTATATAAACGCGTTCTGCAATCGTTAGCAAGACTTTTCGTTTCATTACATCAAGAAAAAATGCCCCGTTCCGCTAAGAAGCACATCGAACACCGCAAAAAACACACACAGGGTCTGTGCAGAAAAGAGAATGCAAAAAATTCAACGCCACACGCGCTTCGGCTTTCTTGGCAGAAAAATAAAATTAATGGGCGAGGATAAAAAGGCTCTCGGGCGTCGGGTCGGGCTGCGGACGGATGGACGGACGGACCGACGCACGACACGAACAGAAAACGTACGCCCGAGAAATGGCCGCCAGGCTGACGTATATCGGGGCCGGTAATTTGAATATCGCGTGCCTCCGCCCAATAATCCCGCCTAATGTTGGAAGTTTGTACGCAACAGCACCTCCGACGAATAAGCTACGAGCGCATGTTTCCATTTTGACTGCATTAATTATTATTGCTAACTGGAGTTAAGGATAACGCTTATATTATTCACCTGATAATGAATAGCTCTCAAAGTTTTCGGTGAAATTATGTAGTAATTACACTTTTTACAATTACCAACTTTAAAAAAATATATTAACTAAAATATTTTCTATCATTAACAGCTATAGAACTTTACGGCGCATTCAATTTATTTTTACAAAATATTTTTATTCTATTTCTGCACATACTTCACTTAACTGACTTTAAAAGAATATGCTATTCGTCAGTAAAGAACTATGTATAATGAATGCTTTATAAAAAAAAACGTAGAACAAAATATTTGAATTGTAAAATTGTCAAAGTCCGTGTGCATATTTTATTCGTATATGAAATAAAATTCTATATCACAGTTATCAATAATAAGTAATAAACATGGTAAAATTAATGGTCGGTAGTTTCATCTTAAAACGAAAAGTTTGGAATATCCGTGCGACCCCGGCCCCCCTCCCAAACCAAATAGTTGGGAGTTCTCTGGATTTACAAATGTTTTTAATCTGTAATCTAAATGATTTACAGAGTGCATATAAACAAATTGGCATTTTTTCAGAGGATCATTTCTAGGACAAACAGAAGACTGAAAAAATATCGCTGACTTACGGCGAACCGAAATCTTCAACGGTGAAACTTTACAGGAAACGACTTTCGATAGGCATCATGCAGGCGTCTTACTTTTTCATGTTTACGAGGGTAACTTTATTACCGTGATAAGGGTCGGATTAATAATTATGGCCGTTGTAGGTGGAGAAATCATTTGGGTTTCAAGGTACACAATCAACATTTTTTGGCCGTGCTCTGGTAGGTTTATCGTACTGTGATTGCAAAAAGAAAATATACATTAGAAAAACAATTAAAAACCAGATTATTGTGTTATTGTTTACGCGTACATCAGCAGATAAGTTTAATATTATAATGTAAAGTTCTGTTTCAAAATCAACTAACTTCGCATTGAATTTCTATATAATAAGCTATTAAGAAACATCCGATCAAAATACAGTATAATATAGTACATATTATATAGTTATCACATTGACACTTAACTTATCATTAATCTATTACGATTAATAGATTTTTTTTATAAAAAAACAATTAATGCTATATTGCACTGAGAATTTAGTCAACGTTAATAATCTTAATCTTGTGAGGGTCGTCAGTAACTAACCAACTAGCATCTGTTTTTGTAAGACGATTCCGGTTACAACAAACGAAATTCTATTAAAAATACACTTAGAAAAGCAAATACATATACTGCAATCTAAAATTTGAATTCAAATTTCACGATTAGCAGTATACAGGATATTTTACAGGATTATTATTTGAACCAATCTGCGTTGAATAGAACAACAAATGGATTATTATAAGATTTTTGCGTTAGGGTTAGGCCATCGGTCAACGCACGGTTTGCATTTAATAATCAGCGGTAAACAATTGGATATTCGAGGATTATTGCATTTGTTTTCAATAAAAATATAATAGAAGAGGGGCGTAGAATAGGAAGCCTTCTCTTTAGATCTAGTATATTTACTCTTTTAGGGTAGGTTCGACTGACAAATAATATTCGTTTATTAGAATTCATATCTATCTAAAATAAATCTTTGGCACTTTCTCTTGCGGTCGGATCGTAAGTTATGCGTGCGAGGCGGTGAGGTTTGACGCCACGACGCCGGTGTTCGGCGCCTTGTGCAACGGTCAATAGGCATATTTGCGTCACGAGGGCACGGGAAATCGATCGAGCGCAACCTTCATACGCCCGGCAATGACGCTCCAACTTACTACATCCACTCACATACAAGCCACCTTTTCATGTACAAATTCAAAGAGCTTTTCAGGCAGCCGAAAGCTTTTTAAACCAACCCTTCGTCTGGAATTAAACAATATATCAATTTTAATTCATTTTTTTTTTCCACCACGATCGCTCCCAATGTGGATTACGTAGACTTATTCAGACGCTCAACATCCCTTTTTTCGAATAAAGTAAGGATATACGGCAGAACTTGCGGTTAGCTAATCTGACTCGATACAATACATTGTTAAAGATTGAAAGTGGAGGAGATTTTTTTAAAAAAAATCAATGATTAATTCACAATCAAATATCTAAAGCAGGGATGGCGAACCTATGGCAAGCGTGCCACAAGTGGCACGCCCATTTGGCATCTAGCATCCAACAACAAAAATCTCGCTAATAATGAAGCTTTGTGGGTTCTACATTTTTAAAAATGTTGTCTCTTTTTTATTTATTTCTTATATTTTGCCATTAATAAGTACTTAATTAAAGTTTTCGATGTATTAATGCTCTGTTTACATAAAAAATCTGAAGTTACACAAACATTTGATGCACTTTTTATATCCATGGTATGTGACACGCGACATTTATATTTTTTTTAACCATGTCCGCTCCCAATGTGGAGCATATGGACTCCTAATGGTGTTTACACAGAAGAGTTTCTACGAGAACTGCTTGTTACTCAGTTGCTCAACCTTTCTTTTTCCAATGAGAGTAGGGATAGAAGGATATGACTAAGACAGGATTAGTGGTAAGCTAATCACTCTCGATACGCCCCGTTCATAGGATAGGATGGGTGAGCGGGAGGAATTTAAGACATCACATACATCCATGCCTTTGAACAGAAATTCATAAATCGATTGAAAAATCAATTTATAAAACTATCCGTACCGGGAATTTGAGCCCGGGCCGAAGCCAACAACGTTGACCACTCGACCACACAGGCGGTAAATATAAAAAGGCGGTATTATATTTAAAAATAAATAAATTTGGCACTCAGGCTCAAAAAGGTCGCCACCACTGATCTAGAGAATTATTTATATATTAATGTTAAAATTTCGAAAGGAGATTGACATTATGTATGTTATAATATATCAAGCGTTGGACCAATCAAAATGTTTCTATGCTGAGCTGTTCACAACTTTAAATTGAAAAAAAAGTGTGCTTAGTACATATCATTTCCATTGACATTTCATTGAAACATTTACTAAATAATGCAAGGTCAAGTTTTTATGATTTACGTGTACTTATGAATGCCCTACTTGGAGTTTGGCCTTAGAGTCTGTGTGATTTTTAGTGTAACGACCACCGTGATTGGTAAAATCTTTGAACGAGTGCTTTTATTGAATCGCCGATCGTAAAATTAATGAAAAATCTGATGCATGCTAGTTGACTCTAGTGTGAATAAATTTGATGAAACAAGTCATTAAGCCGTGATAAATACTACTGGGCAATTAAGTGAAAGGTGGAAAACCAATCTTTCCCAGTATACACGACGTATATTATAGATGAAACAATTTTTTGATAAATATTTCGTACGTAATGTAACTTATTTATTTATTGTTTAAAAATTAAAAGTACAGTACATCACACTACAGCTGACGCCAATTCGCCATGCACTTGAAAAATATAATAACAAATAAAAAAAACACTACATAATACATCAAAATCAAGAAATAAAAAAGTAAAACTTAACAAACAGTTCACAAATACTGTCACTAAAGATTTACACTTCTCTAGGCAATGAGTTGATCAGTCGAACGTCCCATGGAGTTGGCGATTCAGACGTCCTGCGCGAGGAACAAGCTTTTAGAAACAAAAGTTTTTGGTCATAGTTTCGCCAACGTAAGAATATATTGGGAGCATGTAAGTTAATAGTCATGATAATTTCAAGATTATTAACTCGGCCCCGACGAAAACGAAAACGATCTTCGAGCATCAAGAGAGTGAAATGATAACATTCCTTATCCGTAGTATCCTTTAAGGAATTATCAAAGGGGAAGATATTATTTTTTTTTTAAAGATAATATCTTAGAAATTTATTATGGACCTTCTCCCATTGCAGCTTGTTACATTAGTACTAAAATAGTAATTAAAATGTAACTATTACAATGTATGACCAAAAATCGCATTTTAATAACGACCTATATACATAATTTAAGTGTACATTTTAATTTTGACGTTAAGTTCAATAACTCGTGTATTCTTTATAAACAAATACATATAATTAAGATGGTTTGTAACATAGTCTACTCAGTGTTTCAAAGTTACGGTATATATAGAAAAATCAATAAAAACTATGGACACGTCATAGTCACTTCTGAAAATAAATATTACTTATCGAACAGACATCTAAGACGACGTTGATAATACCATCTGAGCGTGGGACACGAAGAGTATGCATTTACAAACAGCAAAAAAAAAAACGATAGTAAAAATAAACAAAAATAAATCTTAATGACCGGCATCAAGTGCGTCTGATAATTTTGGCTGCGACCGTATACAAAAAATATCACGCTTATTATACAACTAGGGTTCGAAAAACCGGTACGCCGTTTAACCGATTGAGCGGCAAACGGTTTTTAAATTCCAACATAGATTCATTTTCACATAACAGCTATAATCAAGATATCATCTGAGGAGAATTCAAACACAAAATTTAAAATTTAATTTGGATTGAATGAGGATCCTTCCGATTTTTAAGTGAAATATTTTGACTTAGGAAATATGTGTGTTAAAGAATAATCATGAAATTATAGTGAAAAGATGTTTATAATGTTTTAAGTTTAGTGTCAAATAAATCATAATAACTGAAACCAAAAATAATTTATTCGACTAAATCAGTGGAGGGGAACCTGCGGCCTTTTGACTTGATCAAAATATTCAATTTGATCAAAAAAATACACGCAAGCGTTTGGAAAAGAGCATAATGAACCCATTATATGTACGACCGTCGCAACAAAGGGGAAGGGGTGTAAACATTTTCTTTACTGCGGCCTTACGTTGAATCAGATAAATGAACGTGGCCTTTAGAAATAAAAAGGTTCCCCACCCTGGAATAAATAAATATTCATGTAAATTTGTTAAGTTTTGTTTGTATAAATATATCTTAATATACATTAACAATGATTGCTACACATACATTGTTGTATTTGTCGTAAGATAATATTAATTATACATATATAAAACAATTATTATCGGTTATCTGATATTGACAAAAAAATAACCGAATAACCGGCAACTGGCAAAATCTGAAATTTGACAATCACTAATACAGGCATGGCTGGCGGGCGGGTGTAATAAATTCGCAGATTCCCAGAGATGCGGAAAAGCTGTGCGGTGCGCGAGACAAGAGAGCGGCCAACGCCGAAAGTTGACGTCGCGACGCGTCTATTTTTGAAATGCCCGCTCTTGAACTTACTTGCAGGCGAGAAAACAATTTCTTTTTCATCGCTTATAATAATGAAACAAAGTCTGCCGCATGACTGTGACATATTTACTCGTTATTTCGTAATTATTGTCGTCTCGAAAAGCGGCGAGTTTTTTTCAAGAAGATTTTCTGCAACATTTGTTTTCCAGTATCAAGGTCCTTTGTATCTAATACATTTTGCATTTTTTTTATTAACGTAAAGAGCCAACGCCGATTAATTAGAAATGCTCCCGACACAACTATTATATATAATATACATTCAATTGAAAAAAACAAGTTTCGAGCTTTATCAAATGAGCTCTTGCTGCTAAAAATATGCAAATATTGCAAAAGCATTTTCATTATAAAAACTGATTTCAAGATAACCATTATAAAGTAAGGCGTGAAGATGCTGAATACGAAATTCAGCTTTAAGTGTAATAACTATCACAATACAATATGAGTTCGCTAAACTAATAATATGAAGATTTAATAAATAAATAGAAAAAATCAAATAAAGGTTATTCGTAGAAGCAATGAATGCTTGAGAAATATTTGTAAGCTTCTATATGCATAATTTATTTCCACATAAATTGATTTATGAATGATAAGATTTCATTTGTAGTATTTTCAAGATTATTCATATGCAACAATTGAGCAGAAAACTACAACTTAATAAAAATTAAAACTAGTATTTGATTTTTCTGATTTAATCTCTATCATATTTCTCAACACCCTAAGTTGACTATATATATTTAGTATATGATACATTACATAAATAAATATATTATTTTCCCAAGGGTGAGTAATTTCTAAATGATAATATTTTTCAAGTAAATTTAAAGCTTATTCAAATGTATCAACATTCATCATGACATTGTTTAAAAAGTGTTTTGAAATTACGTTGGGTACTACCCAATTATAATTTCAATGTTTCAGAAAACTGGAATTATCCAATTATAACATGTAGCACACAGAAAATAAAATGATGCTATTACAAATAAAATCATTGTATATATATGAGAGTTATTCTTGGGTTAAACGGAATCAAAAACTTTACGTCATTAATTTAATTATTTATTTCAAATTAAAATAATCAGACTCGAACAATTTCTTAAATATTGTCATTGTATTCAACTAGGCTTTCCGATCCCGGGATCCCGTCCAATTGTGTGATCCCGAAATCCCGGGATTGGTACGGTCGCGATTTCGGGATTGAGACATTTTTTAACAAATCCCGTAAATTTATATGATTTTGGATTTGGAAGAGCTAAAAAAAACGAGTCATGTTGACACTTTGGAAAAATCGACTAGGTTTTTAAAATTGGAAATGAAATAATGAAAAATTCCGACACCAAAACTTTGAGTGTCCAATCCCAGAAAATTAGTCAATCCCGAGATCATCAAAAGGCTCCGGGACTGGATACCCTATATTCAATATATCTTATCATTGAATTAAAATAGTTTTGTAGTAAAATAATTATTTGTTAGATGAAATCGATTAAAAACTAAAATTCCACCGACCACAGTGGAAAATTGTTTCAAGCTGTCCACCAATTAACCAAACACACCTAACTCTATTTACAACTATTGACACACGTAAAATTTGTCAAATTTCAAATCAAATATAATATGTTTGCTTTCAAGTAAAACAGCTGATGGCGCAGCTGATAAAATACGTAGTTTTCGGTAAACACGAAGTACTCTAGAACCCATTTCGCAAGACACATTATATCCGCCACAGAAAAGATGACTGCAGGATAGCAAGGGCGGATAGTGCGAGAGTGGGTGGGCGGATAACCAGACGTAGTTACCGTAGCTACGAGATTTGTGTCGCCGAAAGGAAGCCGGCCGGCGGCGTCCTTGACTCGCCTCGTCCTCGGCGATAATATCTCCGTGCGGAGTCCAGGTTTTAGCGGGCATAAAGAATTCAGGGTGTGCTTTCGAAATAATATATCAGCGGCGCGTGGCGCTCTGCTCCGGCCGGACGAGATGTATAGAATTGAATCACGCAGAGGTCGCAAAAGAAGAATGCCTGCCTTCGCAATGCGATAAGATATATGCGAGATATCTGAGAAACAGTCGGCGGGCTTTTATGCCAGTATGACACCGAAAAAAGGCCTATCTGAACTCTTAGTACTTATCTTATGACACTTACTCAATATTCAAGTGTTTGTACACAGTAAATTGAAACATGATCGTATTTAATTAAAATCATATTTTGATTAAATAATAAAACGTAAGTAATAACTGTTTCAATAACACTTAATAATATGGAATTTTAAAAAATCCTCATACCAGAAATGCATTTTAACCTTTAAGTTTCCATGGTGTGCATTCGCATTGCAAAATTCTTCTTAATTTAACCATTCGCTAAATACCAATAATAACTAGCTGGTATTTAAATTTGAATCGTAGCTGGTATTTATTGTAATCTACAATGATACCTCAATCAATGTAATGTTAATATTACGCAAATTTATCTGGGGTCACTTTGTATCCTGTCACTCCTCGATCATATTTTCGACGTTTCGGTACTCGTGTGTTAAACTAAGACCATTCATTAATACTTGAGTAATTATTATACGCATTATTTTTTCAAGAATTATATAAACGGAAGACTTATCATGAAATGACATTGAGAGAAACATTAATTTAAAATATCACTGCTTATTCTTAAACATAACAAATACATTTTAGTGTACATACATTCGAAATTATTAACGTTGTAGGACGTCGGTTGTTGCAAAAAAAAACTAAACACGAGTCCATAAACAGAAAGGATAGGCCTGTACAGAGAGGGAAACGGCATCATACGCCTTGTACATTTGTGCGAATTGTACATGTAATCAAAATAGGCATGCAAATAATGTCCGACACGGCAAAAACGAGACGGGTTTTCGATCGTTATCACGGACAAGTGAAATATCGTTAGATTCTTATTTTTTGTTCGTTACCGGTCGTAGACTCACAAACGCAGGGCAGGTATGGTGGGCGACCTAGACATAGCCATTTTTTTAAACTCCCAGTGCCCCCCAATCGTTTTTGCCGAGCGGCGTCGCAATTGTCGAGGCTGTGCAAACTGCGGCGTAGACCCCAGCTACGGCACAAAAGCATTACCCGCGCTGCCGATACGTCAACCCCTACGACGATTTTAAATAACGAAAACTCTCAGCGAGTTGAAGTGACATTTGTTTTTCTTCTAGTATTGCGTTAATATTTTAAATACATACTGGCGTATCTGGTTTAAACCTCTAACTATAGTAGCGACATTCGTTAATCTTCTATCTCATATTACCAAAGTAGTAATTTATTATTAACGAAATTTCTTGATAGACGGCAAGTTATAAATTATTTTGATTTTTTTTATGTGAGTTTTGTTTTAGAATTAAATCACTTTAAAAGCAACTAAATCGACTTTAAATGACATTTGATGCTTAAGTTACAATGTTTCATACCTTAATCGATTCGACAGTATCGCGGCCAAGATTAATTGGTAGATAATGTTAAAGCCAAATATATACTATTTCTTTAGTGAAAGAAATTTGATGAGAAAAAGAAAAAATATTATATACTTTAAGAAGTTACAGCCAATATTTACAATTTAAATGCTGGCATTCCATAGGAAAGGGTGTGTTTAATCGTTTGTGGCTCACCAAGAATACAAGTAATGTATCGTTTTAATCTAGGTATGTTCCTAATGGAAGACATATGGACATTATACACAATTATTAAACATGTTTTATTTTTTAACAATAACTGTGTAAAAGACAGTTTCATAGCCTAGGTCTTCAAATAAGGTAAATATTACAATAAAACAATACAATCGTACACGATCTGATATACATAAAAAACATTTTGTATCCAAATAATTCATAGGGAAATAATAATTGAACAAATTAATATCATGGAATAGGACACACAGATTGGGTGCCGTTTTTAGGCGTCACGACTTTCAAATGGCATCTGGTAACATTTCGAACAATAACAATGACGACGATGATGAACGCTGCGTCTGCGTCTGGGAAAAATCTGACCGCCGATGGTAAACGCACGACGCAGCGCACAGTCTGCCGCATCCTCGATGATAATAAGTATGTAGGTACTCCGCTAACGACATCTTCGATCCTCTCGAGACCATGACCGTGTACTCTCGCACCGAGTCAGAGTCAGCGCCGATGTGATGTAACAAGTCGTCTAATCACTGGACATGAATGAAAAACTAATTTTAAATAATCACCATACGCCTGTGCGGAGGTTCGAAAAATGACAGATAGCTATCATTTATTAACACGCTACGCAATTCGGCGCAAAGTTAATTATTACAGTATATCACGGGAAATATACCAAATTCATAATTGGTGAACAAAAGACAAAGTTTTCTCATATTAAATATAAGAAAACTACATCACTCAACGTCTTAACTAGGGCATCCAATCCCGGGATTCGGGATCCCGTTCAATTTTCTGATCTCGAAATCCCGGGATTGATACGGCTGCGATCCCGAGATTTCGGGATTGAGAAATTTTGAGCAAATCCCGAAAATTTACACGAAATTGGCAAAACGAGAATTTCAGATTCGTCGGTGAGTTAAAAAAAAAACGAGGTTTTGTGACAATCTGGGAAAAAGTATACCAAATCGAGGATTTCAAATTCCTCGGTGAGCTAACAAAAAACGAGGTTTGGAGATAATCCGGGGAAAAGGTATAGCGAATCGATGATTTCAAATTCCTCGGTGAGCAAATCCAAAAAAAAAAAAACAATCCCGAAATCCCGAATAGAGCAGAGAATATCAGCGAAACCGGTCCTGATCTTAATACAAAAAGTGGGGAATCAGTACAAATGTACATTTTATTATTGAAACAAACAAGAACTGTGGTTCTTAGAAAAGAGATTATTGGTATGTTGTATTGAACTCAGAGCATCACCTAGAGCTAATAATATTTTATCTACTATAGAAAAAATTTACAGCGGGATGTTATGACTCACGGATGAAAAATTTTCGAGAAATAATGGTAGGGAAGAAATTCAAATAAGCTTATCGTGGATAAGGTAAGCCATTAACCTAAGCTCAACTCAGCCCACTAATTTACTAGTACTTGTCGTATTTCTTTAATACGTATTGATGATTTTTTGTGCTTTTACACCCTGCAGAATAATCTTCTTTTACTATCTTCTTCATTTGCTTTGGGTGTACCAATTATTTAAGTATCAATATTTCTGATTGAGTCAATTCAATGATAATAAAAAAAAACATATTTAACGAGATATTATACGAGCATAAGGCAAAAATGGAGATCAGCCAAAGTGATGGTATCGTAATTAATATAGAATGTGATTTGCAAATGAATGCATATGGAGTCCCCGTGAACTGGCTTCACTGGGGATTTCTTACCTCTGTAGCGATCAAGCCCATCCGTCTGCAACGTTGGTAAGGAAATACAACTTTTAAAAACATTAGCGATGAAGTAAACTCGAAAAATTTTGGCGCTAACGTGTCCTGGTACTTTAAGCTCCATAAATTTGATATCCAAAAAAAAATCGTAATAAATATTAATTGTAGCATTTTTTTCTCCTGCATTTAACCGAATAACACATTGTATAAGAACTATTCAAATATAATTATTTGTGTTTTTTTTTACAAAACACAGAATGTACATATTATACATACTATACCAATATCAAAATAATCACTGTCAATGTGTCAACTTACTCCACTGTTGATAAAAGCTGCGATGCTAGACATTGACGTGAAAATACCATTTTTCTTTTTAATCTACCCAAACCCCTCGACCGATTCGAAAATTTCACGATCTAAAGTTCAAATTAAATACCTTAATCGCTTATTAAACATTTTTCACAAGTAACACGAAACGTTTTTTTTTGTTTTACAAGAATAACCTGAGTTTTTTTCTTATGTTAAAAACGAATTTCTCCGAATTAAGGATTTAAAATTGCGATTTACATAATAATCTCACGGAGAAAGAATTTCCTTCAACGATCCCAGGTAATTTTAAATATATTGCAATATTTTGTAAATGACGATCTTTAGAGTGCTGTATGTTTATCTTTTTACGAAATATTTATTAAAATCCATCAAATTTTTCAATGAAAAATGTGTAGATTTATACAACCTAAATATTTTGTAAATGTGTTTCAAACTAATTTCGGTTCGGGGTTTATACTATATACCAATATGCATACAGATTTAATAAGACGACTTTTTCTTAATCGTTATTGCGTCAATCTAATATAACCATCAGTTTTGTATTTTTGATGACCTCAACGGTTTCGTTTGTGAAAATTCATTTAAAAAAATGGTATTTCATTGCTTGAATATACGAAATAGAAATACAATTTTCATTAAGAATAATCAAATCCATACATTTTGAATTAGAATTGCACATAGCAATTGAACCTAGGATTTTGTTATACGAAAGATTATATAATATATGTGGAAACTGGAATTAACACAGAATAAACACTATTTTATGATAACAATTTTTTGTATTACGTGTTTTATGTAAGTTTATCAAATCAGATCTGATGATTTATGTACATATATCTATATCGACATTGTTACTATTCTGTTTTTGTTTTTTATATTTAAATAATACACCAAAATTTTTAAATTGTCAAATAACACTTCATATAAGGCACTCAAGGGCCAAGTGTTTAGAAACACCCAAATATCTCAATCTGACAAGGAACTTTCCAGGACTTGAACCCAGACCGATCTGCTTGCTGAGGTATAACTCTTAACACTAAACCATATAGAGCGATGTTTGTCTAATAGTATAAAAATACTGACCATGGTCATATTTTTTTAAAGTTTGACGGTGTCAAAACACAAAGGTACGACGCAGACTCTGATTGCACAGAGGATTCTCAAGAGTCAAGACTGACGATGATAAGTGATAAGGCATCAAGCCAATTATGTATTCTTAATTGAATATTTTTTGCTGCCATTGTTCTTCGATTGCAGGCTCGACGGATTAGAGTTCAACCGTGTTCGAAGCTATTCAATCTAGCAGAAGAAGTGAAAAAAATGTTGAACCGCCAGACAAGATAGAGGTAACTAACTTTTTCTCTACAAAAAAACTCATAAGCAAATTATTATCTTTTTAAAACTACACTGTAAGCCAGGGGTATTAATACCACGTAATGAAAAGCCAATAATTGTTGTTCAAGCCTCAGAATTTTCATTTCAACAAGTTGAAAAATAAAAATTTAAGAGCGGCTTTCCTGAAATACATAAGCAAGTGTAAATATTACTAAAATTGCACTACTGTGTACTTCGAAAGCACGCATATAACATAAAAATACCATTTAAATTCCTAAAATGACTTTCAACAAGGCAAATACATATCACAGCAATATCCAAAATAATGTATATTCCGATGGTTTTTAAATTTATTTAAAAATACAGGAAATTGAAATAACGTAATTATATATTCTAAAACATAATAATCGTTCACATTCTGATTTATTATTTAAGAAGCAGGGTAGGTTTCGAAAATTAGTGAAATTTGTAAATATACTATATATACTACAAGACTATATTTGAAAAAAGGTGACAGAACTACACGAAGGTTTTCTATAGCATCGGAATAACATGTTAGTTTAAATACAGATAGTTATTTTTACTTGGCTCTAAGCCCATTGTTTGTTAAGTCAAAGAATGAGATTAAATGGCTACGATGTCAATAATAAATAGCCTAAAGGCGGTTCTAAATAAGGCGAAACAAGTGTCACACTTATTAAGACAACTAGTTGAATAACAAAGTCATATATTTTAATTGTGTATAAAAAATAAAGCGTTATAAAAATGTGTCTCTCCCCTAAAACGTATTTCACGCTCACGAACCAAGATTCAGTACTCCTGCAATGGTGCGTCAAACAATCAGCTTTGCACAATCGGCCGATGGGACTATGTAAATTTATAACAACGAATATATCATGTCGAATATTGAAGGAATCTTGTCTCACATGCCATAAGTTATATTTTGTATTATATCTACACATAATATTAGAGCATTCGTACCGAACATGGATACTGGTTCACACTATCATAATTCATAAGCTGACGCAGCACAAAAATTCGCAACAACTCATTTATTTTCGTGGTGAAACATGAATTTTGATGAATCTATAGAAAGTTATTCCATGCTTAAACGGTTATTCCATTTGACTATTAATTTTACGTTGACCATTTTTTAATTGTGGCGACAGATCCATAATCAGGTATGTTGAATATTGAACATTATATGCGAAGTGCAAACAGTTGTGTAAAACAAATGTATTGTAAACAATATGAAAGAAAAAGCAAACTGTAATCAATTCGACCTATCCCTTGAACGCAACATATATCATAGCTCGCTTGATGTTTTATTTATGGTTATCAATTAAGAACAATCTGCCAATCAATAATCCATTTCTTTTCAATTCTCCACCTCAGAATTCAAATTTTGGGTGTCCATATTTGCATAAAAATATATATGAGGAGCAAACATTCAAAAAGTGTTTTGTCACAAATTTTGAAAAATGGCGTTTTATATCAATTCTGATAGCCCATAATAAAACCTATGAATGGAAATTAAAATTAGTGTTCAAAAAGGTTTTCCACCTGTCTTTTCCAAATACGTAGATATTATCTACGTATTTGGAAAAGACAGGTGGTATAACTATACCATATATCTGAAGACTCCTGATGATTTAGTGGAGCAATTGCGTTTCTAGGTAAGCGTATTTATTGTAACTGTGTCAATACTTACAGTGAATTTTGACAGATGGGCATGGGATTTCTTTAAAATTATTTTTTTATCATGTGCAAGAAACCATTGAAAGTATCATTGCAATGTACGTTACTTAAACAAAAACGAGATGTCAAATAAAGGTGCGCCGGGTATTATTGTCTTGTAAATATAATAGTTCTTAGGAGAGTCAATGAACTGGCTAATATATGTGTAAATTATCACGCCATAACACATCTGTTATACATTACTTGAATGAACTCGTATTTCACGATGCCATGACACAGAAAGATTCACACAATTAAAATAGACACACACCACTTGGTGGCAAATTACGAGCCGCAAATGTCTTCTACTCGCCTTCAAATTTTGTTAATTTGCACTATCAAAACACACACACAACGATCCCCATTTCAATATCAACATTACGAGACAAACGCGCTTGTAAAAAGGGAATATATGCTATCACGAACATCCTAGTCCAGATCTTCCAGTTAATCTTAAATGGTTGTAGGAAGAATATGGCGACCGACGCAGCACTGACTGAGCATATCATTTTTGGATGAGATTGTCTATATTTTAAATCAGTTTTTATTTAGATAAAAAAATGATAACCTTACATTGAATAGTTTTAACATATATAAAACCTAATATGTATCCTATATTTTACATACCCGCTATAATAAATATCGATTGAAAACATCATCCAGTGTTTACAATGTCGAGTATTAGAATCATATCTCGTAATGCAACCAAATCTGATGATCAAAAACAAATTAAATGTTACTTATTCCTTTTGTATTTGGGAGTCTAAAACAGGGGTGGAAACCCTCTTCATTTCTAGAGGCCACATTCATTTATCTGATTCAACATAAGGTCTCTCAAAAAACTTTGAAAAACACTGACACTAGGGAATCTTTGGCCTTCGATTTTGAATCAATTTCATGTCAATTTTTAAGGCCCAGAAATTTTCGAATGCAAAATCTCAGGAATTTACGAATTTACAAAAACTAACAATATTAGACGATCAAGTCAAAAGGCCGCACCAGAGTAGCCAAAAGGCCGCAGGTTCCCCACATCTAGTTTAAAATAACAATATCTTTGTTTGGAAACACCTCTAAGCTTAATTCAATTTGAATAAGATTCAAATAAACTGAAGAGTTCTACTCGATACACCAGTCTTTTGTAAATTTATTTATTCTGGATAGCGTGGGCATGCTGATTTTGACAATATAGACTACAGACTTGAATGGAAATGTCTCCCGAAAAGTAAATGCGATGGCATGCCGCTAACACGTGGTGAGCCCTCAATAAAGAAAAATACCGCAGAATCAAATATTTAAAAAAACGTTTTATCAGCGCAGAATGTAGATTGCCGCTTTGGATTCGGCAAGCTGTCAGATAGTAGAGCAGGCTTTAAAAGTGGACTGTGTGAAGCATTGCTCCAAGTGTCAAAACTAGTGCCTGCCTGCGAATGTGTGCTAGAGTGAGAGAGCATACTTTGCACGGTGACGCAATCGCCAAAAAATAAAATACTTAATAATATTCATTCATGGTTGATAAATAATATATTCATGTTTTATTATCATCTTGTGATAAGCGACTCGCAGTTTATAGCTAAATAAAAATATATTTTATACCTACCCATTTCTCAAGAACCTTAATGTTATGTAAAATGAAAATCGATACTTGAGTGTACCAAACGTTTCATGCATACCACGGTAACCTACCTTAATTATTTCTACAATGAATGCTATAGAAAGGTTAAGGAAATTATACAATCAGTTTTTGAAAGTCAAATTATTGGATAATTTTTATTAATAAAAACACAATATTCCTTTGTGCTTAATTCAACTTTATTTAAAAGGTCAGGACCGGTTTCGCTCATTGCGAGCATTGCCAACTGATAAGAAAAATATATAAACAGTTAGATATATTTTTCTTAAAAATGTATTATAATAAAACTGATTTCGGGACCAGTCCCGGGATCGTAAAATTCTAATCCCGAAATCCCGGTATCAAAATTTTGGAAGTTTGTAATATACGAAAATATAGAGATATGAAGACGTTTCTTAGTCTAATATATAAAAAATAATGTTTGTTTGTTCGTACTATATGCGTTGCCACACCACACCACTCATCCGATTGCAATAAAACTTTGACACACTTTTTGCTTGCACCTCCGGGAAGGTTATAGGCATAGTAAAATTAACATAAAGTAGGTCTTATATAAAAAAATCAACGTTTGTATGTCTGCCATACAATTAATTTTGACAACGTATGCTTGCACTTGCGCGAAGGTTATAGTTCAATTATTTTACAGTAGGTGGCGCGTGTGTCGTACCATATACAATCGGCAGCAAACGTCAAACAGACACAAAATAACATGCACTTTAATAAACACAATTAAAACACACTTTCTTTCTTTGAGTGGCATTGCAACGCTTGTCGGGAACCGGCTAGTTAATAATAAAAAAAGTTAAAAATTAATACAAAAAAACTCATACTGATACAATTTAGAACCCTGCTGGGGATTAAATCAACCTATCATTAGGTCATCATGTTGGGTTTCTGACATTATGATTCGGCTAACAAATGATTCACTAATTGCATAAATTTTAGTGCAAAACAATACTTACTTGAAGCATAAAAAACACATTGTTTTTTTAGCACACTGTACGTGGGAGAGCTATTGCATATTTTTTTCCACACTGCGCGAGAAGTGAGTGAGACCTTGGTGCGGTCTTTGCTCGCATCTATTGCATGACGCGGCAATATAATTCCGCATTATTATTGTGTAACTTTCCCCGATCGAAGAAAAATGTATTTTTTGCTTTATTGTGCAATATTACCAAAATGTTGCTCGTCCGGCAGTGAAATATTCAAAAACAGCCCTTTTTACTAGCAAACGAACATAATTTGATACTAACAGAAATAGTATGATATATGTAAATATCTTGAAAAAACCTAAAATTTACTAATGCTATTTTTAAAAACAGGAGCTTTTAATTTTAGTATTCAAAAACATACAAAACGAAGCGGTTCTTTATTGCAGGTTGATTATTTATCTTCTCTTTAAAATATCTACATACAAACTCTGTAGATATGTATATTATTAAGCAATTACGTTTAGATTAAAAATGGATTATATTTAAATACGATGTTTTATTCAGAAACACGTGTCAGCGAAGAAGACTTTCCATGTGAAATATCACTAAATATTTAGAAAGAGCATTGATATCGTAGTTACACTATTTTACTTTATACTAAAAATGTGGAATTAATTAGATAACTAGTGGAAAATGTGCAAGTTTTGTTTATTGAAAAAATCACAATACAAATTGATTTGTGGATAGCAACTTCATAATACGAGTGCTGCAAACAAAAACACAGGAAGATTGTCTAATAAAAAACTTTTTTTTTATTTTGACTGATTAACATAACATATTTTCTCTCAACATATTATGTAGATGAAAGATTAAGGCGTACTTTTATGGAGACATTAATTTTTTTAATTGTCAGTAATAATTTGATTTGATTTTTAGATGATCAATTTGTGTAATTCATAATACTATAAACACAATTAAAATTAATGGATAGTACCTACATTTTCCATATACTATTTCAATTAGCTAAAGATGGAATAGAATCGAATCCGAGTTTCATATTAAATACAATTTTGAATATTGTTTAAAAAACCATCACGTCATTCTACAAACTTGTGAAAAAGAAAGAATAACCCGTTAGGTTCATTTTGACACCGCATTAATTTTGATAGCATGTTGCAGAATTTGTAGATTCAATTGAAAATTATAAAAAAATAACTATGCCGTCCATAAAGATACGTTTTAAATAATAACTGTAAGACTTTAAACAAGATAAAAACTTTGTTTTTAATGCCGAAGAATATCTCACCTACTTCCTTCTCACATGGTTTTACTAGCAGAGATATAGGTAGTTATTTATTATATTATGCGTAATGAGCGAGCGAATAAGTTAGAGACCAAAAACAATCGTAAAATGAGATTAGTTTTTCAGTTAGAATGGTGAATTAAAATGCAAATAAACTCGCACATTTTTATTGCCTACTAAAAATAACTTAACTCCCGCGGTTTGGAGATAATAGGCGCGGCTAGAGCGGTTTCATTTTTGAAGTTCAAATTTTTTCTACGTTCCAAAGAATGGCGATCGAGAAGCGCGCGAAACGATGCAACGTCACACCACTTCCTACTTCGCTTAAATGTATTGATATCACAAAACTCACACACACAATCCGTGAATGTACTAAGTTGCTTAAAGTAGTGGTGCATGCAGGAATATCGTGCGTATAGACTATTTTCTTTACTGAGCGCTGATTAATTCGTTTTTTTTTCGATATAAAGGCCTAAAATTTAATTTTCTACGCTAATAATTACGAGGTAAACTTGAATTAATATCAAATAACAAACCAGTTTAGGAGGAGTATTATCTTCTATCCACTTAACATTCAACGTAAATTTCAATCAATACGTTTTCCATAAAAATTGCTCTCATATCACAATTTCGGTGATTAAACACATGCATTTTCTTAGCGTGTCTCCCTTAGTAAAGGTATTAAGATTTGTATTTAGTGTTAGACGGAAATTAATTGAATTTAGAGCTCACTCATAACAAAAAAATATGTATGCGCGATAATCGAACTATGTATGTGTGCGCGCGGTGTTACATAGCGAGAGATAAGTTGTGTGCGTGTGTGCGGTAATATTATTTGCGCGAAGTTTTCGGAGGCCCACACTCGCATTAAGTCCACATAATCTGACATTCATAACAACCAGTGGTGTACTTGATTCACTTCAGTCCTCAATCTAACAAATTCGGTATCGTAATGCCAGGAAACACATTTAAAGGAGCAAGCGATATAAAATAAGTGTAAAAATTGTTAAAATTAACCGAAGTCTTTAGCGATTTTTATTGAACGTCCATGAACACGTTCAAACTATTTATTTTATATTAATTTATATACTAATTTATAAGAATTTCCCACTTTTTAAATACAATCTTCATAGTTCATATTGAAGAGAAAATGACTCTTAATTAATGATTATTGTGTATGCATTTATCAGCACAATCCAATTAAATTTAAGTGTAAAATAACGAAAAATACCAATAAAATGTTAGAACAGAAGTTATCTAAATTTTTGAACTCTTGCGGAATAGAATTCATTATTTAACAACACACCTAAAATATAATAAGACAATTTACGCTTCTCAAACTGGAAGGTGTAATTGGGCTGGGATGGGGGAAATTAGTCAAAGAAGAAATAGAAAGAGAGGGTAGAGATGTCGAGACGTCTAGAAGACTTTTCCAACTGTACGTCACTATCGCAACGGACTTTGGTTTGAGTTAAAAGCATGGGGGGTACAACAATTGCTTAGCATTATGTAATACGATCTCCCACCATTCTGTCTAACACCACCCCGCTGAGATGAAAGGATCCAGACATTCCACCGACACTTTATTCAACGTATCTTCTTATTCAAACGGTCTTGTAATTTCTCAATGCTGTCTTTGAGTCACAGTATAATGACCTAAAATTGAAAATTATACTGAAATAATTGTATGCTTGAAAACTTTGCCAAATACTAATTCATCACAGCAAAATTATTGTGTGTGGTACATCATCACCTATCTCAAGTTCATGATTAGTCGAAAGGCGAACGTACTTTTACAGGGTTCAACTTTTAATGAAGAGTTCTTATTAACGCGATAAAATATTCTTACTTTAATTTCTACGATTTCAAAGTCACGTTATTTTTATTTTATATTAAATTCATACTTACCTTGTTTCATGTTAAAATAATTACACTAGCATTTTCCAGTATCGTTTAAATATTATACCAAATTATTTTTATTATAATGCCATTCCACCAAGTATTGATAGTAAACACCTTAAAATTATGTTATTCTGTTTACGGTATTCATTTATAGTTTAAGAAAAATATCGATTTAATATAGACTACGTACTATTTTAAAGTCAGACAGAATGAAAGGAATACTACTGTAGCTTGATTTTTGTTGAAGGTTTGAATACCGTATAAGGGTTATGGTGGTGTTTTTTAACGTACAAAACTTTACCCTTTCAAGCGATACAAGCCAATCAAAATTTAAAAATTGCGCACAATAATACATTAGCGCCAGGTATATTGCCGGCCCTTTGTGCGAGCGATTTGTATGGCAAGCCGGCGATGGATATTTGGCACATTGGCCACCAGACGCGGCGCGAAACGAATAAATAAAACAAAATAAGGCGGAAGCGACCGGCAAGACGTCGCTATGACTACCGCCCTGGTGGCCTTGCAATGGTGTGAGCGGGGCATTACCCTCGACAGTGCTGACCCTGGCGTGTGCAGAGTGCCGTGTGCTGCCAACATACACACACTCTTGCGATCACTATACCTATATAATATTATATCTTATAGATACATATAAATATATATATATATATGAAAACATAATCATACACGCTACATACTGACATTATTAAACATCCAAGTGGTTATATTTCAGTTCAGTTGGATAATAATCGTATCAATAATCTGCCCGATTGAGCTAGGCAGCAAAAATATGTGCAGGGCGAAGGATATTAAAATTGCTTATTTTCTATGCGTATTATCAGCCGAAAATAATAATTAAAAAAACAACAATGACGTAGTACTATTGTCATGTACCTAGAGCACAAGTTTAGCTACAGTAGTGTTCTATCCGAGAACGTTTGTGGATCTATAAATAAAATATTTGTCAGTATCATAACAAGGATGTGTGAATAATCTATTCATTTAAATCCACTTATATCAATAATCTGCGTTGACGTAGACCCAATTATTATCTACATCTATCGCGCTTCAACGTGTAGAAATTGTGTTGCGAAAGGTAAGTTTTGTGTTTAACAAAAATTGCTGTGTCGCTAGCTTTAAATGCTGATATATTTTCTATGTCAACACTCGATACTGTCAAGTACACAAATTGAAAGGTCGAATGTGTTTGCGCTGCTAATTGACGACGTCGGTGGTAAATTGTGAAATAGAAATTTAAAAAGTTCGTAAAACATTATTAAATATATTATGTTTGAACCTCTATCGAAATGCATTTCCACGCGATATCAATTAGTAATCATTATGACAGTTAATCCTATCGAATATTATTTTTTTTCACAAATTGCAGAAACGAATACTCACGCAATACGCAAGTAGATAGTACACCAACACTAGCATAGGCACATTCGCATAAAATTGCAAACACGCATACACGAAAAAATTAGGAAAAACAACCAACACATACGTAGTTTAGGTATGTACTTGTAAGTTCTCAGTGCAAATAACACAAGTTTAGATTGTGTATCACGATTTTATGCAAATCGTAAAAAATGCACAAAACAAATAAACGATTTTTTATACTCTGAATAAATGAATAGGATGTGCGGAAAAGAGCTTTTTCACCACATTGGATAATAATATTATGATGATAACGAACAAATCTGTATACTCAATAACAAGGTAAATGTTGACGGGTATGGTTTTTTTCTAAGTTATAACCATAAGAGTAAAGGAATAATATGGTACCGACATATCTATTGGGTTATGAGCAGGGCTGTGGTGTCTAAGTCGGGAGTCAGGGGTTTTGTCCGGTGATGGAGTCGGAGTCGGATAAATCTTACGAATGTGCATTTAGCAACAACAGTCCATAGTGTTGCCACCGCATGCTAGGCTGATTGAAGATGATATGATTGTATACATATATATAAGTTAAAATGATTGACAAAATTCGAAATGTAGAGGCATTATACTAAAAAAATAAAACACTCATTTGTACTAATTCCACTTTTATTTTATTTGATATTACCATCTGATAAGAGAATACATACAATATTACAGTGCTCTTTATACGAAACAAAGATACCTACTAGGCATACGGAAAGTTAAACTTAAAATACTCATTTTGAAAGAACATAAAAGGATATGTCACGGCAAATGTGTATTCCAGACAAAGAAACATAACTTATTTAGAATTCGATGGATGCGGTAGCTAAGTTACCAAAATTATTTTTATATTTCAAGTTTTACTCGTACTTTTACAAAACTAAGGAAATTATAAATTTTAATCGATTCCATTAGTGATACCGAGATAGCAGTTTTTTACATTTTATTTGCACTCGCTTGCGAGATACAGATAGAGCGGCGTAGATAGGTATAACGTCACATTAATATTTATTCAATAATTAAGAAATCAATGAACAATTTGTATGATGATCCACTTGATTCAACGGTCGATGTTTAATTATCATACAGGATTTTCAAATAACTGGACGTATAGGCATTTAAATTTGATGACAAAAATAACCCCGCATAATCGGCAACAGTGCAAAAAATCATCTAATCAAAGCAGGGTTAAGTAATCGATGCGTAAGGCACTGCCTACCACATTGACATAGTGCCGAAAAATTCAATACATACACACTGCTGACGCACACAATAAAAAATACACACACACAGTTATGCAAATTCACCGCAAATAAAACTCGGGACGACAAACACATGTAAATTAGATAGGTACCTAGGTTTTCCTAGTATGAGTTCTTGCATCAGATGCGGGATTTGAATGGTCGAAGTCGTGGTCAAAACTAGGTCCGTGCAGAATATGTAACAAAAATTGTGAAAATATTATAAAAATATAGGTAACATATAAGGTAAGTGAAAGTCTTACCCGTGCATTATTTATTTGTATTAAAATAATAGAATTTTATTTTATTTTTGTTGAAAATATACATGAATAACGATAATATTTATCACTTTTAGGGTGTTCACTGTCAATACTTGGTGGAAAGGCATTATATTAATAAAAACACAATAATCCTTTGTACTTCATTCCACTTTACTTAATATGTCAGGACCGGTTTCGCTCATTGCGAGCATTGTCAACTGATAAGAAATATAATTTAACAATGTTTTTTATACAAAATTGACATAAAACTATCATTAAGCATATTCACTTTATTAATGTAGCATTTTATCACTTTGTCAAAAATTTCCCAAATTTTAATTATGTTTGTAATTACTTTCAATCGCCATTCTGAATTTATTAATCTGGGATGACTTTTAAATTATATGTTAGATGTGTTGAACATTTTAATTTTGTGTTATTTTAGAATCACTTTAATGTAATTGGCAATTTCTTTTCAATGCCAATTGTTGTGTATAACTTTTCAATTTTGTATAAATAGCATTGTTAAATTATATTTCTTTTGACAATGCTCGCAATGAGCGAAACCGGTCCTGACATATTAAATAAAGTGGAATGAAGTACAAAGGATTATTGTGTTTTTATTAAGATCATATTTATAAGAAAAAAATACCAAACGGACTAAAAATAACAATGTATGTATTTTGTTATATAATATGATACCGTCGTCTAATGGCGTGATGCCGAAATAGACGTCTACAATATTTGAAAATCACTGTGAAACATAATGCATTCCTACTTCACAATATTACAAGTGTTCGTGTAAATGCTAAATCAATCATTAAGAAAATTAATAACATGGCAATTAAAAGGGTTGACGAACGTTTTCATACAAGAAAATGAGATTTAAAAACAAGAAAAGAACTCCTCAATATTTTCTTAATAACTAAAATCAGAAATTATTTGAAAGATCACAAAAATAATTCAGAAGTCAACACCTAAAACTTAACCCCTAAAGACGAGTGTGACCATATGGTTACAGTATACACGGATATTGATCCCACTATTCATCCTTTTTCTACCTGAATATCGTTGCCTTCACACAACTTTGGATAAAAAGGATACATACTTCAGCTAGTCATCAGCCGCGGGGATGGAAACAACTATCAAAAACGCATTTGAAATAGTTAGTTATTATTTTATTAACAATTTAAATTGTTTACAATACTTTTATTTAAAATTTCCGAAATTACAATTATATTTGTAATTACCATCAGTCACCATTTTAACTTTACTAATTTTTGATGATTTTTTAAAATTATTTGTTATAATTAGAAAAAATTAAAATCACTTCTACTGTCATTTGTTAATTCTTTTCAATGAAAATTGCTGTTTACATCTTTTCATTTTGTTGTCATTGTTTTCGTATAAATAGCACTGTTAAATTACATCTTTTAGCAGTTGAAAATGCTCGCCATGAGCGAAAGAGGTACTGACCTTTTTAAATAAAGTGGAAATAAAGTACAGTAAAGGAATATTGTTTTTTTTTAAGATTAAGTTTACGACATATTGTTTTTTTTGAGATACTTTTTGAAGATACTTTTTCCGAAATAGATAAATTAAATTGAATACATCTGTAAAAGGCACACAAATATAATAATACACTCACACATTTGCGATTCACTAAGGCGCTATCTTGCGAGAGCCAACGGAGAGCTATTTTATGCGAAATGTATGCCAACGGTTTAGCATTTTTTGGATAGACGAGGAGAAGGCGAATAAGCAGGGGGGGGGAGAGTGCGTGACTATTGCAAACGTCAAACTCAAACAACGTGAATCGCTATTCCATATCGTGAACGTGAAAAACCGCAGCAGACGGCGGTGCCCATTGCCGATGCCTTGCTCCGTAGAACTTATACTTGGCACTGCGCGGCGCTATTCACAAAATCCACATAGTAACAAGCTTCGGTAACCTTTTGGGAAAGAAATAAACAACATATGTACTAAGTTCACAGGCCAAATTTGATCAGCAAGTAAAATAAATTGCTTACAATAATATCTTAATACCTACATATATGGTCACGATATCGATCGAAAATATTTATAAAATCCTTATCAGACACCTACTAAATAAACAATATAATTTAATTGATTGTTATTGAATATCAATTTATTAACCTTTAAACGCCCGAGGACTTTTTACGAAATATTTGCACGACCTGTATCTTTTATAAAAATAATTATATCTCTTAAACTAGTCAGCCTATGTGGGTAAAATAAAAAGCATTAGCAAAATAAAAGATTGTTTATAATTAACTAAAGCCATATTTACAATTTTTCACTTTTTATGTTATAAAAATTTACAAAAAGATAGAGAATTTTCTAGGTATGTAAAGAAATCTGTATCCCCATTGAAATATGTTGTATGTTGTGGATAAAGCTGATGTATTACGGTCCGCATAACACAACGCATATTCCAAGAGTCGACCTTGTAACGCAGATGTTTATATTACTCAATATGACAAAAGTATTGAAAATATAAATCGAAACTGAAAATAAAATTATGGATCGGTATCTCAAAGTCATCATTTATGTAAGCTAATATTCATATTTTGAATACTATTATCATAAATCAGTGTAATCCGTAATACCATAATCACTGGTCCCGTACGGAACCGCTGGGCGTTTACAGGTTAACGTAAGCTTAAAAAAATATATTTCGATACTTTTGATTTGAAGCAATTCTAAGAACTAAAATGTAAAAGGTGATTCATTAAGAGGTACTTTTTTCAAAACACAAAAAACCGTTTATAAAAAAATAATACTGCACAGTCTTTAATATAATAAATAGACCCATTTTCTACATTTATTTTTAAAATATTATTTCTTTTAAATGTTGGCCGTACCTACGCCTAACATGGTCCATTCGAAAGTTCCAATTTTGGATGACGCGTTCGAGCATTTCGACTGGTATTTGGGTAATGATACGAGTAATGTTGGCCTCCAATTCCTCAATCGTAGTCGGTTTAATTATATAGACATTCGACTTTACGTAGCCCCAAAGCAAAAAGTCTAGAGGTGTTATATCGCAAGATCTAGACGGCCAATTCACTGGTCCGAAGCGTGAAATTATTTGTTCACCGAAATGTTCTCTTAATAAAGCCATGCTTTCACGGGCTGTGTGGCAAGTAGTGCCATCTTGTTGAAACCAAGTGTCGTGGAGATTATGGGCTTGAATTTTAGGCACGAAATAGTCCGTTATCATGGAACGATAACGGGAGCCATTCACGGTTACGTTCTGGCCAGCCTCATTTTTAAAAGCATATGGACCGATTATTCCACCAGCCCATAAACCACACCAAACCGTTGTTTTTTGTGGATGTAGTGGCAGCTCTCGAACCTCTTCGGGTTGATCTTCAAACCAAATACGGCAATTTTGTTTATTGACATATCCATTAAGCCAGAAATGGGCCTCATCGCTAAACAAAATGTTGCACGAAAAAGATTCCTCGCAGAACGCAGATTTGCGTAATACAGCTGAATAATTTGTAGGCGCTGTGCCGGCGTAAGTCTTTCCATTATAAATTGTAAAACAATACTGAACAAAAATAAAATAAAACTTAGGCACAACTCACGTGATATCTATTATCAAATCCCAATAAGAAAAAGTACCTCTAAATGAATCATCCTTTATATAACACAGTATAATCATCTAAACCTAAGACCTCTTTTGAGTTTTTTAATATTTTGAAATTTCGCCACTACCATATGATATCGAATTCATGAGACCATTATGGATGGCATTGTGGCAATTATTGCAATCGCAGAGTTTTCTTCTTTATTTTGAATATAGACCCATAATCGACAAAAGAACTTATGCGGGACAATTGCGTAAATTGCGTTTCAAGCACCAATAATTGTTCAATAACGACTAAGGCGTCAGTGACAAAAAAAATTAGAGGGCTATCTCATTCGCCTGATCTTTTTTTAGGGCTAAAGTTCATTTCAGTGTTTTAACTTGTTATCGTTTATTTCACGTGCACCCCGGTTGAGAAACACTGATCTAGAGAACTGAAAGTAGTCAGACAATTTTATTATAATATCAGGATAGGCATTGACCATATATTACTATTTAGTAGACGCACTCAGCGAATTCCTTTTTCGAACTTTGAATTCAAAAAAATCCTCGATAATTGGGCACATTAGAGGTGAAGTGAGCCAATTGGTCAATACACAATTAAGTATGTATTCTATAACACATAGTAAACTAAACAATCAAAGAGCCTATTTCGCAATTATGTTTTAATAATCACTTTTACAAAACTTTTAAAAACACAATAATTAATAAAGTGAATAGGCTTAATTTATAGGATTTCCTGCTTGTTCTAGGACATGAAATTATCATTAAGCCTATTCACTTTATTAATGTAGCATTTTATCACTTTGTCAAAAATTTCCCAAATTTTAATTATGTTTGTAATTAATTTCAATCGCCATTCTAAATTTATTAATCTGGGATGACTTTTCAATTATATGTTAGATGTGTTAAACATTTTAATTTTGTGTTATTTTAGAATCACTCTTATTGTAATTGGTAATTTCTTTTCAATGCCAATTGTTGTTTATAACTTTTCATTTTTGTATAAATAGCATTGTTAAATTATATTTCTTATCAGTTGACAATGCTCGCAATGAGCGAAACCGGTCCTGACATATTAAATAAAGTGGAATGAAGTACAAAGGATTTTTGTGTTTTTATTAATATAAGTTTTAATAAATTAAAAAAATGGAAAATATTTTTTCCTTAGGGGGGGGGATGGCCCTCGTGGCCATCATTGCGTCATTGCACGATCAGTTGAAATTACTTATTATTAAAACGTATTTTTAATTATTTAGAAGTCCAAACACCTTCAGTCACATGAATTCAAAAAATTCCAGTCGATAATGATTATTCTATGATTATCATTATTTAATTTCAAATACGTTAAGCAGCCCTGCTCCAATAATTTCCGTATATTGGAACTGTTTTTAGGAATGGCTTGAGTTTTGGGGCATGCTCACGTACGCTTATCGAAAATTATAATACAATCTCCTCAAGGCTGCAAATTAACTGCTGCAAATTAAGTCCGTTAAAGATTTATCATGGACAAGAAAGTAATCATAGATACAAGAAAAAACTCGCATAATACTAACAACATAATCTAAGTAATATGCACATGGTTGGTTGTTCGTGTGTAAAAACGTATTGATAAAATATAAACGAGTTCAACGTAAATAAATTTCAGTGTCTTACATCCCCTTCCTAGCAGCAAAATGTCGAGGCATTATTGTGAGTTCCCGCGTTGTACAGACATAATTACATGGTCATATATTATATTTAAATTTTTATTATTGTAAAATAAAACATTGCGTTATTTGTCGATGCTTAATTTGACCAAAAGCGGCGGTATCCCGCTAATCATTCAAGGGACTATATCCGATAAGCATAGCAATCCTTGGCAAAAGAAAATTATCATTCAGCAATTACAGAAAACGGTTCGGCTTAAAACACTCCATCCCCGTTCAGATCGGCAACACACTAAAGGAGCTCGATTTTTAGTATCATCACTAACTTCAGGTTAAAGATAGAGCTATATGTGGACAAAAGTAAGAAAAATGAGTACTTCCTTGTTTGACGCCAGGCGGTGAAACCTTTCCATATAATATGTCACATTATATGAGATGTGATCATATTTCTCGTTTTTAGGTAGTCTATCGTGCTGTCCCCAAGCGGAGCTTAAAATGGCCCGTTTTCTGAAGGACGGCAACCTAATTAACAATTCAAAATCGCGATAAATCAAAAAACTACGTTATAACCAAGATTCAGAAGTATTTGATGAGTATTCCCTTTATTCTAACTACATTACACCGCAAAAAGTGCACTAGAACACTTGAAATCTTTCGTTATTTTCATTAATAAATGAAAGAAAATATGAAGAAATATTCGTATTCTTGAATAGTGCCTATTCAAGAAAGATCACTATCATCTAAAAATAAGTCGATGTCCTGTTTCGAGGGGACAATGAATGGTCACTAACGCCTTGAAGTCGATGTTCGAGAACACATAAAAAAGGCAGTTATTAATGTTACTTTTATATTTTGAATTCAGTTGATTAACACCCCACCTGGACATGGAGGTGCGCCTACGACCGTTGCATTTTTCAGTGCCTGGCATTAAACAAGGAAGTACCGAATTTTTTAAATATATTTTCCGTTCACGAAAACTACTGCATTCTGTCTCTATAATGGTCATGTGTGTGATTGAATCGCAACGTGATAATGTAGCTGAAACGTGATAATGTTGAGAAAATACTCCATTTAGAGACATATTTGATAAATTCAAATGTGGACGGTGCAATTTAATGACCGATGAGCAAATCGACTGGAATACTTGTACGCAACATTTGAAAAGATATTTTTAGAATGATTTTTATTATTTATCTTTAGCTCGATTTGCTGTCGTTATTATTAATTAAAATGGCGATAAAATCATTGATAATTCGAAGTTACTTCATTCTAAGAAATCGGGAGCAACGGCCAATGCAATATGTATTACGTAAATGTGCAAGTTTGCTCGGTAGAAGGTCACCAACAGATAGTATTTTCGTGTATTTTGATAGCGAAAAAATACTTCGCAACAAATCAACATCCTTGTGTTATGATAACGTTATAACTTGTGCATCTACATACCGTTAAAATAATGTTAGCGCTCGCTATTAATCATGACGATTTATAAATAAATTATTCGTTTATAATGCAAACTGGCCTAGGAAAGTTTTGCTTGATAAATGAATAAATGATTTGCCGAGTAAAACTTTGGCGTACATTTAGAATATCACATACCTATTCAGTTTATATAAAGAAAAATCAAAACAATCATTATACATGTTGAAAAGTGCAAACTTCGTTAGGAAATACTAAAATAAAATAACCAAAATCCAATCAAAATATCGTTAAGCGTATTAAAAGGGCAAAGAAATAAGAATGAAAAGACGCATTTAAAATGAGCGGTTAAAAGCGGATTGCCAGGTGTTCTGTAGAGGCCAAGCCTAAACAATTGTTTTGTTCTTCTTCTGTTCTCGACATTTTATTGACCGCATACGAGAGTTAAGGGCAAGAGGAGAAAAGACAAGATCAGTACGTTGTAAATTTTATCCAAAAAAAACTAACGCCTAAAACTGTGGAATAGAGCAATAAAAAATATATGAGGAAGAAGGTTCTTTGAAAAAATAAGATCGTTGCAAAAAATCAATTTAAAAGAATTACTTTTCTATGTGTTGAATATTACTACGAATATTCTATGGGTTTTTAAGATTATTCTCATTGCGTTTTTTTTTAAATGTATTTATTATGCCGTGTGTGCAAAGTTCAAACTAAAAGCAAGACAACATCGTTTATTGAAATGATTGTATGTGTTTCAATGCGTCTTTTTTTACTTTCGCAAAACACAGTTCCCATAGAAAGCAGTGACCTCATTTTTATCGATAAAAATATTTGAATTCGATAATGTAAACATTGTGAAGCGATTATGCAAATACACGTTGTTGTGCGTTTCGCCAAAATTTAAAAATTATACAAAACGAAAAATAAATCAATATGTATTTCGTTCCGAGAATTTCATAGTGTTTAAAATTCAATGAAACAAAAACTTTGTAAATTTTGAAAGTTGAAATGAGTATCGTAATTGCAAGTATATGTTTATCTTTGAATTTATTATTCGACTTTAAAAAAAAATTTTCATGTGAAGATAATTCAAAGGTTCTCGATAACGTTTGTTTTGATGGATGACTTTACGTGATAAGATAAATGACATTCATTAATTAATTCGAATAAAATTTGGATATTATACTGTGCGTCTATATTATTTGTAAGCGGGCGCGTCAACAATGATAAGACACTAGTTGCATCATCATTATTACATTTACAATAAAATTAGAGAATTTGCTCGACCAAAATTATGTTCTAATTCTTGTTACATTTATGGGGTTTAGTTCGCTGTAGCCGGTTATAGGGTCGCTATTAGTCTTATAGTGTGTCATGGATTATTTCGGCGAAAAACTTCACAATGTTAGCTTAAATCAATGATTTAGAATCTTTTTTTGAGGACTCGATAATGGCGTTAAAATCACGCATTAAAACGAAGATCACTGATAAATAATGTGAAATATAAAAAACATTTTAGTATTAAAACTTACGCCATCGCATATAAAATGTTTCATCTTCGTTCCTTTGTCCACATCTCCTTAACAAATCCTTGCCAGTTAGAGAAAAATATGTATTTTTCGTTACATAATTTTGACAAAGGATTTGTCCCCTGCCGCCAGTAGAATGGAAAATAACCCCTGAAACTGTTATGTATATTTATTAATTAAGAATTAGCATCAATTTTAGTTTATTCGAAAACCTTAGGATAGCGAAACACGTGTCAGAAGTCTGTGAATCAACAAAATTCTTCGATTTAAGAAATGTTCCACTTATTTACAAAGTGTCAGTTCAACGCTTTAAAATTATTTTAATTCTTTGAAGTTCTTGAACGCTTTAGAATGCCGAAAGGCGAAACCCGGGTATTTAGTGACATGATATGTGGATATGTACAAAATTTTAACGATTTAAAGGTAGATATATTATTAGTTTAATTCGTTGAATTTAAAAAAAGAACCGCAGCATTAGTAACGTATGATTTTGTTTTTAACGTTATGTTTAAACTTAATGCAGAAATAATTCTGCCTGCACCGAGAACGACCAACCCGCCGAAGCATATATTTCATAAAGCTCAGATTATTATATCGGTTTATTTTATATCGTAAATGCTCGTTTGGTGTACCCAAAATACTCCAGTCGCAAATATGTGGGCCACCCTAGGTAATAAAAAGAAAACAGTCGACACTGCGAAATGCGCGAATGATAAACGCTTTGGGAAAGCCGTCAATACAATGATGTAGATAGATAGATACCCTTGTATTATATTAGACAATGTCTGCTGAGTAAATATCGGCGTGGGAAATATAGATTTCTATATACTTAAAAACTTTTTACAATGTTTATAGTTCGTTATACGTGTTCAATAAAAAACCTTTTATTCTACCTGAGATACAACTTTATAGGAAAATGTTAGAACTTAAGAGGATATAGGTCCTTCACGCCTGAAAACAGAGTAAATCGATCGTTTTCCATCGACGAAATCTCGTGAACCGTTCACTTATTTTTTTTTTTTTTTTCAATAATTACATTTTCCAAACGCTTTTTTACACTATTTTATTTTTTTATAAAAATAGTTAATACTTGTTGATTTTCGTCGATACCTAATATTAATACAAATTGTTTTATATAAAAAACTTTTATTACTGTCTAAATACCCATTCGTGTGTTAGGTGGTATTGTTATTTTTGTAATAAAATAGAAAAACGTTTTGCTTGTTTTGATACTGTAAAAATACGTATTGTGGTGGTTACTTATTTAAGTCAGTGCAATATTTATGCTGAAGGTCAAATTAAAGTTTTGCATTCCTACTGAGTCGCCTTAAATATTCTTACTCTCGATTCCCGATGTGGATATATGTATTGAAACTTAGTCAAACATGAGCAAGCATGATTTCACTATAGAATTGTAGTGAAAGTGTTTATATAAAGTAAAACAGTTTTGCACTTATTCCCGATTCTTTATCCCGACGAGTATTATCAGCAACCGAAAGGATTGGCCTTTGCTTGAATTAATTTACTAACGGTAAATAGCTAAATTCATTTTGTATTGGGGTGTGGTAGCTTTCACTGTTTCGAAATATTACAATACACATATTTTCGTGTCGCTATCTGTATGTAACGCACAGCACACATGGTGGGACTATTCTAGGGGAACTAAATATTTTTCTACTTTATAAAAATAGTGATCTATTCAATAATTTTCAAAATGTTGTTGAATATAAAAAGATCATTTTACAAAAATGCATAAGTGTAAATTTAATTAAAGATTTCGACTAAAGGTGGTTGGTGGAATTTCAATATTCAATTTGAATTGTTAAACTTATGTACATTTACACAGGTCAGTTCAAGTTTATCCGTGCACTTGCACGCCTGAAGATGACGAAAGGCGAAACCCGGGTCGTTAGTGACAAAACTTTTGTGAATGTATATAATTTGAACGATTCAAATTTAAGCGTACATATATTTAATCGAGGATAATATTTCGTATGATATCGTAATCTTCTTAATTGAGAAAAGTGTCCCGTGATAATATATAAAATAAGGCGTAATTCGCATGTCTAAGCAAGTTGTAGAGCAGTCAAAATATGAAAAATGTCGCCATTGATAAAAAGCTCAGACAGAGGATGGATAATAACTTTACTGTCCTACTTGTGCGAAAGCGCTTCCAGTAGCGCATTAAGGCAATCACTCGAAAATGCTATCTTGGTACGCCGCTCGCCACAAGGGACCAAACATGTTACAAAAGGTTTGACAAAGTGAAAGTTGTTAAACACTTTCCACTTCGATAATCTGTTAACATAACACAATCTCACGTGCATCGTAAATTAACATTAAATATGTCTTCTTTCAGGGGCGCTTTGTATATCTTTGGCTGCGAAGCCGAGTAGAAGGAAAGCGCAAGAGAGGTGACCACTCCGCTACATAACTGATACAGACCACTTTATTCAGATTATTCCAACTAAGCCTCTAAGAATGCAATGGAAGAAAAATCGGCACTTCCTTGTTTAACGCCAGGCGGTGAAACTTTTCCATTTGACACGTCACATTATATGAAATATGATCATACGTCCCCCGTGTTTAGGTAGTCTATCCTGGTGTCCCCAAACAGAGTTTAAAATGGCCCGATTTATAAAGGACGGCAACCTAATTAACAATTCAATATAATGGAATAAATCAAAAAATCAGCCAACTACATTATAACCACGATTCAGAAGTATTTGATGAGTATCTTTATTCTAACTACATTACACCGCAAAAAGTGACGGAATAGCACACTGGGAATCTTTCGTTATTGTCATTAATAATTAAAAACTATGAAGAAATATTCGTTTTCTTGAATAGCGTGTATTCAAGAAACCTCAATTTTTACTAAAAATAAGTCGATGTCCCGTTTTGAGGAAACAATGAATGGTCACGTTGCGTTACTACTGCCTTGAAGTCGATGTTCAAGAACACATGAAAGGGCAGTTTTTAATGTTATTTTTATATTTAGAATTCGGTTGATTAACATCTCATTTGGACACGGAGGTGCGCCTACGACCGTTGCATATTTCAGTGCCTGGGGTATACAAGGAAGTACCGAAAAACCACCATCTCTGATGAAAAAGACACTTTAGGTTTATCGTGGTGCGATACGGCTCTGGCGAAGATAAATAGTGGCGGGTGGCAAGTTGGGCGGCAGACGGGCACGGTCAGGGGCAGGGGTTATCTGCGAGCGGGGGCGAGGGGCCTATGACATAACGCACGGGTTGTTCGCTCGCAGCTCGCACCATTTCTCATGTGGGTCAACAGTGAACAGTGAACAGACATCGATGTTCGTCCTTGAGGCGGACCACAGAGCTCCGAGAGGAGAGCTGCGGTTCTTTACTGCCGCTGCGAAAATGAATTGTAGGCGGCCGGCGTCCTTGGGGCCTTATTTACAAGGACGACTGGCCGTCCCCGCGCCCGCCCTCGCCGCCGCCGACACCACCACCCGCGTATTCTCTTTTCACAGTCCATCTGCTTTTATGCTGTTGTTATTATTATATTCTCTACTATTATCACTGATATAATATTTACGTACCGCGTACGTACACGTCTTATAAAAACTAGCCTCTTTCTAAAGGGGTTTGTGAAAACGTGCGTAACCTCATTCAACCAGCGCATGAACTTTTAGTATGCAGTAAATTACTTTGGTATTTGCTTTATGGTAATTCATGATATCTGATGGCGTAGATGTTATTACTGAAAATAAGCGGTGTGTATAATTGATATTTTAATATAATGGTAAATATATAGAATTTAATAAACTAAAAATTCCACACTCTATAAGTATTTATAGACCGATTATTATTATGTTATATTATTAAAGCTTTCAAAAAAACTTTTCTGAATAATTTGAAGTAGTGGATAATAAGCTTCGGGAACTGTTGTAGTAAGTAATATTTAAAATTTATTTTTATTAGATTTAACTGAATGTATTATAGTATAAATAAGTCACAATAATAATCAGAAAACATATTTATATTACATCATTTATAAATCTTGAAAGCGAGAAAAAGGAAAAAAAGATGGTAGAAAAGGGACCGGAAACGGATCTCAGTCAAACATCACACCCCGCTAACGAATGTGACCCGAAAAGAAAAAATACCCTCACACTTTTCCAAAACACAAAAAGCTTGGCGCATGTAAAAGGAAACGCTGCCTCTTACCCTTAGTATATTACTGTAAAAGCGAAATCTTATCACGACCTATGTTGCTAATATTTTTTGCAATAGCGTTATGAATAGTATCGAAAATGACTTTGCGGTAAATTAAGCGTGATGAATAAATAGGCTGAAGATTTAAATGATAACAGTAAATGAAATCTTAATCGATAATCTATTACAACAATATATTATAATTACTTAACGTTGGTTGAAATTCGTGTAAAAAGATCTTTTAAATCGGATGTTCTGCCATCAGATAAGCCCTAATGCCGATCTTTAGTATTCAGACGATAATGACTACTTTACACCTAACAAGAACATAAAAATGATAAACACAATGTTATAACCCACCCCTACGCTCGAGTTGTTTTAAAATAAGGCACCCGTCTGGCAAGTAAACTGGGTAAAACATTAAATCTGTGAATAAGTACGCTCTTCCAATATTGTAGATAAATAAGTCAATCTGAATAATTATTTTAAGAGTTCTAGTCAAAATACAGAATGGAAATAAGCGAAATGATAAATAAAATCGTTTGGTAACGTTTAATAACGCTTCACTCTTCTGAGTTGTTAAAAGTAATAGAACAAGTCAAAATTCATTAAATGCTATGTTCTAAATAAATATTAATTTAACGTTTTTGGGGTATTCATTTTAATTGTATATCATTTTTCATTTCGATGAAAGTTAATTATCTAAGACTGAAAAGATCTAAACATATTATTATTTAAAATTGATTTGAAAATACTTTCAATAATGAACGATTGGCAAAAATACCAAAATTAATTAGATAACAAATATCTATATACGTAAAACATAAACAAATAAAAATAAAATTGGAACTAAAACGAACTTGAGGCGTAGCTTTGTTCCGGCGCTACGATTTTTGAACAAAACAACAAAAAAGCGGAAATAGTCGTAGCGTTAGTCGGGCGTATACGAAACCAAAACAAGAACATAGGTACGTGGCCGATACCTAGGTTGTACGTAGATAAGTCATAATGAACCGCAAGTGAAAAACTCACAACAATAACGACGGCGCGGATTTATGTGGCGGCGCCGCCCATCGGCGTCGGGTTCCAGCCGTCCTTGGGAAGCGAATTCGTACAAATTGGGTTATTGTACCGGGCGGGTGGGGACGGGGGTCTATTAAAGGGTGGCGGGGTGATACGCCTGCCCCCGCGGGAATTACAGCCGGCGCGCACTGTCGGGAAAAACTCACCGCATTGTTAGAAAAGCCGAGGCCTGGAAACTACTTGCGGTCCGCTATGTTAATTGCAATACAAAACATTGTGGACTGGGCCTGTCCTCGAATCTCTGTATTCTTAAAAGGGCTTGAATAATTTTAATTTCCTTTTTTAACGGTGAGGAATTTTAATAATAAGAACAGCGTGTATAGGCGGAATGGTCCAGGGTAAAAGGACAATCTATTTCAAACCTTCGAAGTACAATTCGTGATTTGATACGAAGTAACGTAAAAAAAGACTTAATACACATTTGTGCTGTAAAAAAATATCATTGGGATATAAAAAAAAGCTTGAGGAGTTTTTTTTTGTAAATGCATCACATTAATATGTAACTACAAATTCGTTATTTTTTTCTAGCCTTCATTCACTTCGCTTTTTCGTAATTATCACATTTCTTTACATGGTAATTAATACATTCCAGCATGGTTAACTTAGCAACTTAGAATAACTGTCAAATTAATATTGTAGACACACATTTCAGCAATACTTTATCGTCGGTATTTATGATATAATTTTTTTTATCGTTTATTTACACAAACATTAAAATTTTCAACAATTTTTATTGACAACTATTGCAAAAATAAATACATTGCTACATGATACACAATTGAGGTGGAACTTTATCATTGATTGAATTGGTAGAACTGCATTGTAATTGTGGTAGCTATTTCGGCTTACGCCATAGCGTTCATTGTGAATACATAAAATAATATTTGTAGCATTGATATACTTTGTTATTTTTACTATATTATATTTTATACTATCTTATAGGAAATGTATCATGTTATTTCAATTTCAATTAATGAATGTATTTTATTATACAATGAAAGTGTGAATGTATATATTAAGCTTAATGGATGGTTGAAAGCGGTGTTGTTTTAAACAAAATCTATTTATTAATTAAAATAAATCCACATTGTAAAATAGGTTGAGAGTTGTGCGAAATCAGCAAGAGTGTTTTGAAAACATCCAATAAATCAGGCGGTCGCAGCCGAATGATACATTGCGCAACTCTGCCCCGCTCCACCTCTACACATCCGTCTGGGATCGCGTGGGAAAATACCAACTTTCCCGAGAGCGGGGCGCGGGAGGTGGGCGACGGCTGGAGGCAGGGAGCCCCCCTGGGAAGTCTGCGATCGCAGGGCCGTATCCGCATCCGCTTTGCCGCGTGGCGTCGTCAGCGCCGATACCCGACGAGGAAAACTTTTCGCGCGCGCCGACGTCGAAAACTTTTCGTCCTCAATGTTTTTTTAATATTTTATTTTAAGAATATGCGGGATAGCGTATTATTAAACGGCAAACACTGCGTTGCTGTATACATTATTAGAAAAATGTGGGCAGCTAAAAGTGTGTTTGTTTGACGGATTTGTTCGATACAAATAATATATTCAACGATTTGTCCAACTATTAGAGTCTATAAATGAGTATGTATTTATAAATATTGTGCTATAATTGTTTGGCGTATTCGTCAAAAAGGATTTTAATAATAATCGAAATTATTTAAAACAATATGACGGCCAACAAACCAACAAACAAACCTTGTCCAAATGCTATAAATATTACAAAATAATAAAGTATAGCCGAATTCCACAAAAAGTACTCTGTTATGAGCTTGTTGGAACAATTTCTTTAATATACGGATATAGTTCAATGATAATCGAAATTATTAAAAACAATATCGACTGTGGAAAGGAAAAAGGACGTAACCCACACATATCAAATTTTACAGGAGGCGCTAAAAACGTGTTTTGATGATTTTGTGACATATGCAAATTATGAATTATACACAACCTTGAAGTGCATGGATACTTCTAAATTGGTGTTTAATTGACATAACATAATATTAATTTAAGAAATTGTCTCGGAAAAATCTTTATTTCAGTGTTTTTTCTTGGTTTTATTTTTTTACAAGGTAATCTTTTTCAAATTGAAAAGCTAAATTTAGATACTTATTCGACATTTTTAGCTTCTATCCTTTTCATAGAATGTGTTTTAAGTTGTATTCATTGTAATGATCGAAAAAAAGCTGTTTTGGAAAATTGAGGGTTACGTCCTTTTTCCTTTCCACAGTCGATATGAAAGCCAAACCTTGTCCAAATGCTATAAATATTAAAAATAATAAAGTTTAACCAAAAAGCGAATTCCACAAAAAATACTTACTGTTATGAGCTTGTTGGAACAATTTCTTTAATATACGGATACTAATAGTTTGCAGGTAAAATAATTTGTCGATCAATACAGTAATTGAGTAATTATATATATTATCTGTTTTGACCAAACGCTTTGCGCCACTGCGTTTATCCAATTCCTAATGTAGAGCAATCAAAGGAAAATTAATTTTATTGATTGCTGTACATACGTGCAAAACATTCGGAAGGAATCATCCATGCAATGTTTTCCGAGGGCGTTGATATTAATTACATTAGCTGAAGAACATGATACGGCAGATCATGGTATGCGATGAGAAATTTTATCCAAGAGAGGCTCTATTCATCCACTCGTCGTGACTTGAAATGCGATACCGAGGAGGCCCTTGCGTCACACATCGAGACGCAGATCAAGGCACACGGCCGACGGCGTAGACTTGCGGCCTCTACGAAGGCTCTACGACACGGGTTGAATTATTTTATTTACATTCAATATTCACGGGAAAAAATAGTAACAATTGCAAAAGAACTGTTACGGAAAAAGGCCTTTATATAATTATTCAAATTACACATAACTACAGTATTAAACTACACACAACTAAAATAACACATGATATTAAATTTTTCATAGCTCAAATGTTGTACTCTTAAATTAGCCACTAATTAAACGGATTTCGCCTTTAGACATATTTAAGCAATCTATAGAACGAATGTAATATAGCTTATAGTCAGTCAACGGTGAACCGATTCTTCCAAACAAGAATCTTCCAAACACGGATTTTCCGGACAGAATATTTCAATATTATGTATGATGAATTTGTGTTGGGAAGAATCACCGAATTTTAATCAACCGTTTGTATCTCTATACATAAAAAAAACTGCGATATACGTATATTGCTATTACCACAGAAGTTATATTTGTGTCGATTTGAATATATTTTAATATTCCTCTAATTCAATAATGCCCAATAATCTTAATAAAGTAAAAATATTTAGATAAACAATAACGAGTTTGAAAGGTGCATTTAGCGAAATAAATTGATATGTTACGGTAACGTGTCTATAGATATAGACGAAACTGAGTTGACTTAGAATCAGCCATTTAGGAATTACTAGTCAAAAAGTCTATTATAAAACATTAACCGCTAAACTACAATACCGACTGTTTTTGTTATAGTTATGTGAATATGGTTTTAAAAAAATGCGTTGGTTAGTTATGAATTATTTCATAGAGCAATAAGCAATATCCTGCTAGGTCGTAAAATTTTTGAACAAGAGATCAATAATGTAATACAATTGTATTTAAAAATATATATATTAAACACGACTAAATATATTATCGAACGATATATGTAACAAAGCATCTGCCTCGTGTTTTCCATCACTCAAGATTCTGTGACAATCCTCGTATAATATTGGACGAATCATGAATCGGGAAGCATTCCCGAGCGAACCTCAAAGCGGAAATTCGACAAGGGAAGCGTCGCGGCGGCGAAATCGTCGCAGCCTTTGATAATTTAGACACAGCGGGGTGAGCTGGACCTTTGGAAACACGAACACTAAAGACACCATTCAAAGTAGATACCCACATAGCTCAATATCAAATGTATTGATTTATATAGCAAGAATATCTACCTGCTTTGTTCAGTGAAATTTGTTTTGTACGGGTTGTTCGATGTAATCAATAACAGGCGATTTAATTTGCCAAGTAAAATAAATATAAAATGTACAGCATGTGAGGGCGTGGTTTGTCCAGTTGTTAAAAAAAAATATTCGATTAAATACAATGACGCATTCGGGGAGAGGGACGAAAAGTACCCTTAAGCGCATCTCCGTTATTTTTTTTACAATTGAAAGTAGTAATAATAGAATTAGTATTTCAAATAACACACGCTTATATCTATTGGTATTAAGGATTTCAATACCGAACAAATTTATCAATATCAGTATTTCATGTAATTTCGGTAATACGAAAATTGTTCAAATAAAGCAAAAGATTGTGCCCAATCGGGATCGGTACTTCGATATTTCATTAAAATATCGTCTTTAAAAATTGTTATAGTCGTATACAAACATACTTGTCATTTTCATAAATAACTAACTGTTTCTTAAAATAAATATTCATCATTGAATATTGACACAACCCATCGATTTCGGAACGTAATTTTTTTTAATGATTCCGTTTCCAATGAAATTTTTCATTTTTTTCTTTTCACTTGTATATATCGACTGTGAAAAGGAAAAAGGACGTAACCCACACATAACAAATTTTACGGGAGACAGAAAAAACGTTTTTTGATGATTTTGACCCAAAGGCAAATTACGAAATATACACAACTTCGAAGTGCATGGAAACTTCTAAACTGGTATTAAATTGACATACTCTAAATTTGAATCGTTCAAACTATGTACATTCTCACAAATTTTGTCACTAACGACCCGGGTTTCGCCTTTCGGCATCTTCAGGCATTCAAGTGCACGGATGAACTTGAACTGACGCTTAGCAAATAAAAGTTTCGTGCTTATATAAGATACAAATGCATCACTGAGTCCAAAGCCATTGCTGGCGAAAAGGATGAGCTCATGGGAATGCCAACAGATTTGTGTAGTAAGCAGTTTCAAGAATTATATAATCTGTTTGTCGGCAAGGGTTTTATGATTATATGATTTTATGGTTATATAGGGTATAGAAGAGGAGATGTGGGAAAATTTGTTATTTCGTTTAAAATCGGAAGACTTTGCAACTGTGCTTTATTGATTTCTAAAATTTCTTGGAAAAAGAGCTTATGACTGTCCGTATTTGGGTGTAACATTTTTATCCCTTGTTCCTGATTGAACACGTGTCCTTCCGAAATTAAGTGATTAGCAAAAGTAGACGTGTCTTTTTTCAATCTAAAGGCTGCCATATGTTCTAAAACTCGGATGTTCAATGTTCTTTCTGTTTTGCCGATATAAAACTTTGTACAACAAGAGCATTGCAATCTATAAATCCCGGATTTATTTAAGTAATGTATTTTATCTTTATTATTAATTAATAATTTGCCTAAAGAGTTTTTACAGTAAAAAGCAGGTCTAACACTATCAGCTAGCTGTTTTTTAATTTTGAGACTTGTATTTCCTAAAAAAATGATTCTACGCCAATACCTAGTATGATCTATGTCCTTTGACACTATACCTTTAAATAACATTTTTTCTGCAAGTTTAGCTTGTTTTTTTGATAAAAGATTGTCTATAAGAGACATATCGTATCCATTGTTTATGGCGATTTGTTTGATGATTTTCAATTCAATATTAAAGTTTATTTCGTTTAAAGGAACACTCACAAGTCTATGTATTTCTGAATGAAAAGCGGCTAGTTTATAAGAAAATGGGTGCATTGAATTTTTATGGATTACAGTGTCAGAGAATGTTGGCTTCCGAAATATTTTAAACTCGTGAGAATGATTTTCAATGTTAATATTTAAGTCAAGAAAGTTAATATTTTTGCCTCCGACTTCTAGAGTAAATTTAATATTTTTATCTAATGAATTTATAAAGTTATGAAAGTGAGTTATTTGTCTATCTGTTCCATTAAACAGGCAAAGAATATCGTCTACATATCGGAACCAATAGACTATAGGTTTGGCTTCTGTTTTGTTTCTAAAAATTGTATCTTCTAAATAGTTCATATAAAACTCAGCTAACAACGGTGATAGGCAGTTTCCCATTGCAAGGCCTTCTGTTTGTTTATAAATTGTATTGTTAAATTGGAAATAGTTCTGGTCAACGCAAACGTCTAATATATTTAATAACTCTTTTGTTACTATTGGGTTTACTCTACGTGCATTTAAGGTATCTTCGATAATCCTTTGCATTTGTTGACTGGTACATTAGTAAATAAACTGACCACGTCAAATGAAATTAATTTTGAATTGCAAGGAATGATTTTATTTTTAAGTTTTTCAACTAATTCTAATGAATTTTTTACGCTATATGTCGGGTTGAATCCACTATGGTTACGAATGAGGGAGTTAGCTTTTTTCGATAATTTATAGGCTGGGGCATTAATATATGACACTACAGGGCGAATTGGGATTGAAGGTTTATGAAGTTTCGGTAATCCGTAAAATTTGGGAGCTAACGGATTCCGTGTAGACAAAGAATATATATCTTTAGGGTTGATCGTAATATTACAACTGTTAATGACATCTTTGACATCTTTGTTAAATTTTACTGTAGGGTCTTTTTTTAGTTGGACTATATTGTTACTTTCGAGAAAGTTATTAATTTTATCAACGTAATCATTACTCGTTAGCAGAACTGTGGTACTTCCTTTATCTGCTTTTGTGACAATGATGTTATTTTCTTTAATTTTATCTTTAATATTCTTAAGAGTGACTAACTCATCGTTAAGTTTACTTCTATTTTTAACACTCGACAAATAATCCTTTTTAAGAATGCGAGAACATATATGCTTACTAGTTAGATTTTTATGTAGTGCAATTTCTAAGTCTATCGCAAGGTTTTCATAGTCAGATTTTCTATTCGGTAAAGGTGGGCAGTATTTAAGACCTTTTGATAAGAGATTTTGCTCGTCTTTTTCTAAAGTTACGTTAGTAAGGTTAACCACTCTATCGAAAAATATGATTGGTGTTTCCTTGTTTATTATCAACTGTGATTTCTCAAGTAATGTTTTATTTTTCTCTTCAATAAGTTTCTTTAATTTATAAGCCTGTTTTTCAAATTTAAGTTGTATAATTTCTGACACTTTATATCTAACGTCTCGGTCCAATGTATCAAATTCAATGGGGTGAAGTTTCTGTGCGAGCAAACAATGAATTACTTTAAGGTATTGACTAACATTATCACGAGTTACATACCATTGACCTGTTTCTGCTTTCAGCCACGCTGCTTTAGCTTTTTGCAAAGCCTTAACTGCAGGCTTCGAATCGTTGATAATTTTAACATTTCTCGAAATGAATTTCGGGATCACTTTATTTTTAAAACAACTGTTATTAAACCACAAATTTTGACTAACAACACGAAACTTTAACACTAATTTACTATAGAGTTCAGTCAATCTTGCTGTACTAGCAATATTGATATAATTTAAGATTTCGACTGAAGGTGCTTGGTGGAATTTAAATATTAAATTTGAATCGTTCAAACTATGTACATTCTCACAAATTTTGTCACTAACGACCCGGGTTTCGCCTTTCGGCATCTTCAGGCATTCAAGTGCACGGATGAACTTGAACTGACGCTTAGCAAATAAAAGTTTCGTGCTTATATAAGATACAAATGCATCACTGAGTCCAAAGCCATTGCTGGCGAAAAGGATGAGCTCATGGGAATGCCAACAGATTTGTGTAGTAAGCAGTTTCAAGAATTATATAATCTGTTTGTCGGCAAAGGTTTTATGATTATATGATTTTATGGTTATATAGGGTATAGAAGAGGAGATGTGGGAAAATTTGTTATTTCGTTTAAAATCGGAAGACTTTGCAACTGTGCTTTATTGATTTCTAAAATTTCTTGGAAAAAGAGCTTATGACTGTCCGTATTTGGGTGTAACATTTTTATCCCTTGTTCCTGATTGAACACGTGTCCTTCCGAAATTAAGTGATTAGCAAAAGTAGACGTGTCTTTTTTCAATCTAAAGGCTGCCATATGTTCTAAAACTCGGATGTTCAATGTTCTTTCTGTTTTGCCACACAAATTTTCCCACATCTCCTCTTCTATACCCTATATAACCATAAAATCATATAATCATAAAACCTTTGCCGACAAACAGATTATATAATTCTTGAAACTGCTTACTACACAAATCTGTTGGCATTCCCATGAGCTCATCCTTTTCGCCAGCAATGGCTTTGGACTCAGTGATGCATTTGTATCTTATATAAGCACGAAACTTTTATTTGCTAAGCGTCAGTTCAAGTTCATCCGTGCACTTGAATGCCTGAAGATGCCGAAAGGCGAAACCCGGGTCGTTAGTGACAAAATTTGTGAGAATGTACATAGTTTGAACGATTCAAATTTAATATTGAAATTCCACCAAGCACCTTCAGTCGAAATCTTAAATTAAAAAGACATACTCTAACATTAATTAAAGATATTATCTAGGAAAAACCTTTAATTCAGTCTTTTTTAGTTTTAATTTTGTACAAGGTCATCTTTTTTAAACTTAAATCTAAATTTAGACACTAATTTGTCATTTGCAGTTTTTATCCTTTTAATAGATCGTGTATCAAGTTTGATACATTGTGATTATCGAAAAAAGCCTGTTTTGAAAAAACTGTGGGTTAAGTCCTTTTTCCTTTCCACAGTCGATATGTATACAGTCAAATCAACTTTTGTCAACCTAGCATGCAGTGGCAACACTATAGACTCCTGTGGTTTGGATACGCAACGTTAAATATTTTTTCTAAAATGTGTCCGAGTCGTAAGATTTTTTCGACTTCGACTCCTTTTAAAATCTCTGACTCCGACTCTACAAGCCCTGATTTTAACAAATTTAAATTAAATTAAATTTCAATTCATCGCGAAATTGATTAAATACGTCGTAATTTATAAAACAAAATAATGTAAACTTTATATGCATTTAATGTTCGATTTTGGTTAATTTTCAGTATCGAAATACCAGTACTTTTACATTTTCATAAATGGTATGTTGATGTTAATTATATATCAAATTATTGAACTTGTTTCTAAAAATATTTTTGGATCAAAAGAAAACTGACAATTACTCATTTATTAATTGATTTGGCATTTACTTGATAGAACTCCATTATAACTCATTTGACATTGGTCGTTTTATGTAGATAAATTTCTGTTTTACCCAAATCCAATTGTTACCCATTATCTATCTGACAAAACAGATCAATACACATATTTTTTGATTAAAGTTTTTAAACGACATTCGACGAAAACAAACTAAATAAGTGTCGTTTTTAAAACCAGAATACGGCGAATATTGCAATTTGTACTAATAACTTTTCAGTTGAGTTGTTTAAATATTGTACAATACATATTGCATCACTCGAATATTTTCGATCTGAGTGAATAAATGGTGTTATTCATTATATTAAATGAATAATAAATACAACGACTTTTTAACGAAAAAAGAAAAAAAACTTTTAGGAATAAAAAAAAAATCGGGTTACGATTACACACGTATACCATATGGAATACATATCAACTGTGGAAAGGACCCACAGTTTTTTCGATAATCACAATGTATTAACAGTGAATGAGTAAAAAAAAGTTATAATCCAATGCGTAAAAGTGGCAAAAAAGGTATTTTGTTGATAATATATTTTACACAAGTTTCAGAATGATCAGCACTAGAGCTTATGATCGAGAACTTCGGTCGATAAATTGATCTGTCTTTCACAAGAATAACTATAAAAGAATACAGGTTTTTTTCGATAATCACAATGTATCAAACATGATACACGTTCTATCAAAAGGATGCAAGCTGCAAATGCCGAATTAGTATCTAAGTTTAGCTTTTATGTTTGAAAAAGATGACCTTGTAAAAAATTAAAACCAAGAAAAAAGACTGAAATAAAGATTTTTCCTGGACATTTGTATAATATTTGTATATACATAATTTGTATAACTAGTAATAAAATAGATTTTTTTCTTTCCTTTTAATGCTCAATTGCGCCAGCTAATTGGCCATCCATATTTTTTTGCCAGGGAATTTATTTTTATGGACTTTTTCTAACAAGATTTTTATTCGGCTCGAGTCTTTCGTGTAAAAAAATATTGCTCTATAAAATAATTTCGGCATGGTTATGAGGGGAATATATTTTCATCTAGAAAATATAGTGTCGTTATATCGACTATGGAAAATAAAAAGGACACCCAAAGTTTTTTATAAAACAGCATTTTTCGATAATACAATGTATTGAACTTGATACACGTTCTATCACAAGGATGCAAGCTGAAAATGCCGAATTAGTATCTAAATTTATCTTTTAAGCATGAAAAAGATGACCTTGTAAAAAATTAAAACCAAGAAAAAATACTGAAATAAAAGTTTTTCCTAGACAACTTCTTTAATTAATATTAGATTATTTCAATAAAAATAATAAAACATTTTTAGTACTTTTTCCACATAAAATTTATTAGATCAGGACCGGTTTCGCTCATGGTGAGCATTGTCAACTGACAATGCTCATCATGAGCGAAACCGGTCCTGATCTAATAAATTTTATGTGGAAAAAGTACTAAAAATGTTTTATTATTTTTATTATAATGCCATTCCACCAAGTATTGACAGTGAACACCTTAAAAGTTAGATTATTTCAATTAAACACTAGTTTAGAAGTCTCCGTGTACTTCAAGGTTGTGTATAATTCATAATTTGCATATGGCCCAAAATCATCAAAACACATTTTCTGCCCCTCCTGTAAAATTTGATATGTGTGGGTTACGTCCTTTTCCCTTTCGACAGTCGATATGTATATTACGGCAGGATGGAGAGCGAAAATAATAATTCCGTATGTACAAACCACCAAGAAAAACTTTTATGTTTTCTTATATATTCGTTAAATTTCATCCTCCTCGTCTTGCTTGCTTTGCAAAATTATTGACATGTCTCATCTAATGAAACGAAAGTTATCTTTTAGCGGAAGCTTTTTTTTCAATATAATAATGACATTTCAGACGAATAATATTTTAAGCACACAATTTTGTATCGGTAGGAAGAAAAATCAAATTTATCCTTTTCCAACTTGTTTATATATTCAATGATGAAGTTTTTGGTAAAAACGGAATACTTTTCATCCGGTTCACGACGGCAAGTCAGATGATTTTCCAAAGGAGGTAAGTGGGAAGCTTTCCTAATAATATTCTATCATAAAAATTCATAAAATATATACACATATTGGTCGATTCGGAAAAAGAATATTATTAGTTAGTATGTGTATACAATTTCGAAAGAAATTACTTTAATTTAAAACTGATAATTTTTGGAAGATTCGTATTAGGCCTCGGTCTACAAATAGCGCCGTCGGCCGCATACAGCATCACCTGACGCTAGGTGCAACTGACGTTGTCGCGCTTTGTGATTTTTATGGGCATTTTTGGATGTGGCAAGTCAGTATCTTCTTAGTAAAATCTTTTTTTTTTCCTTTCCTTTTTTTATACAACATTTTACGTAAATCCCTGTGTTTCCCTTCTATGCCATTTTAGACAACAATTACAATTATTTTGGAAGTGATTATTTTATACTTGTAGACAAAAGATTTCGATACCATCTGTTGCGTTAAAACCCTGCACTTAAAAAATAAATCTTAAAACAGAATAACGAGAAACATCGAGATAAACCGATATAAATTCGAACTCAATTTAAAGTAATTGAATAAAAAAATAATATTTTCTTCGTCAAGATTTTTATACCAGTTTTACAAATCTTTTTAAATATATTTTCATATTTATCACAAAGATACTTTTACTCTTTCATAGTTGCTTGTTAGAATTGATATTGGTTCTGGAAAAAAAACAGATATGTATTGGCTGTCACGGACCGGAAAAATCTTTAGAATGATTGTATTAATGTGTTAACTGTCATTTATTAGTGGAAAAGCATTGTTTTTTTTTTGTATTTATACATATTTAGACATATTTATAAGGTTTCGTTTATCACGAGATTATCATCTGATTAAAAACAAACATGAATATGTATTTATATTCAATTTGGCAAGGTACATATTATATTTCTATAAAACAAGTTATATGACAAGAATATGCAAATAATAAAACAAAATATTAAATTTAATGACCTACAAATCTGGAATAAACAAGTACACTGCCATTTAAAAAATATATTATTCTCTACTACTATATTTTCATCGGCAGTCACTTAAATTACTTAAATATCAAATATTCCTCTACATACAATACGAGTAATTTTAGTAGAATATAAATATTGTACTTGAACATAGCAACTAAACGGATATTAAAACGATTTACTTATGAAAATAATTATGGATACTTTAAAACACGTGTTTTGTTTTTAATTACAGAATATTCATTAGCGTGTTCGTGAACTCAGAATGGCGCATGGAATCTGGCAAACTAGTTTGATTCGACGAGGCTCACAAAAAATTGCAAGTTCTCTTTCTTCAGCTATGACGCAAAGTGTCTACAGTGCCTACTTCATATAATATTTACTGAGAACTCGTAGAGCTACACGTGTAGATAAAATCATAGTTAAACGTGGAGTACATTTATTTACATGATGTTACCAATTAAGGAGATCCTGAAACATATTCAAGGTTTCTCTAACAAATTACATGACGAAATGACAAAAAGATTCGTGCATCACGTACACAAAATAAATTTCTAACGTCATATTTTTCATGTTTTTACGAAATAACATTTTGATGGGATGTTTTTTATTCTCAATAATTACCGACCAGAAAAAATACACACAGCATAATTCTTTGGCATACCTTTCAGGTTATATTTACACATAATTATAAATTTTACTTAGATCTTAAGAGTATAATGACAAAAATTGCAAGTTTTTTATAAATAATACATATGTACACTTTTAGTGGGTTCACTGTAAATACTGGGTGGAAAGGGATTATATAAAAAAAATACTCATTTGTACTAATTCAACTTTTATTCAATAATGTAATATTATATTCTCCGATCAGTTGATAATGGTCGTCATGAGTGAAACCGGTGCTGATCATATTGAATAAAAGTGGAATTATTACAAAAGGTTATTTTATTTTTTGGAAATAATATGTATCTACACTTTTAGAATCACAACTGATGATTAAACAATCATCAATAAAATTTGAATCGTTCAAACTATGTACATTCTCACAGATTTTGTCACTAACGACCCGGGTTTCGCCTTTCGGCATCTTCAGGCGTTCAAGTGCACGGATGAACTTGAACTGACGCTTAGTAAATGAATGTTTCGTGTTTATATAAGAAATAAATGTATCACTGCTTGCTTCGAAAAAGATATATTGAGCAAGTGACCAACTGAGTTGCCGTAGAAAGACATACATATGTTGAGATAAACTCTATTAGGAATCCATACGCACCATATTGAAAGCGGATATGTTTTTTTAAAGAATATGAAATAAAAAAAAATATGTTTCTTTGTCAGCATCAGAGTTTAGATGTAAATGATTTGCGGAACGGATACTAGCGCAATCTTAAATGTGATTTATTAAAATATTAAAAAGCAGAATTATGAAATGTTTGACCTAATTCTGATAAAAAAGCACGTATGTCGGGTTATTCGAAACTACTCTTGGATAAATCCCGAACAAGCAGAGATGTCTACATTGCTTCAATGGGTCATGCTAGTTCACAGCATTCGAAAGATAACATTGAATTACTCGATTTCTCTCGGACTTCTGCACATAGATAATACTGATCAAACTTAAAATCTTCTAGACAAACTTATTTTTTTGCGTTGGTCGTGAATCACCGAATGCATAGTATATAAAATTGATGATGGTAGAGGAAGTTATTCATTCAATAAAGGTACCAAATATATTATTAAATTAAAGAAACCAAAGCCCCAATTTATTCTGAAAATAAAAAAACATTTTATAAAATTAGATTACAAAACATACAAAGAACTAGTAGGCATGTTTAAAAGAAGCGTAAACAATTTTTGTTCTATCGACATTTCTTTTTGAATTACTTTACATTGACGGGAAGTATGTTTCGCTTCTAGTTAAAATTTCACACCACGTATGCAAGCTACTTAACAAATTTTTAGACTTTTAGCTGGAGAAAACGACGACGTTGTTCGCAAATCGGGTTCGGGTGTAATTCTATTCAGGGTTAGTTTGTTTTTTTCCCAATCAATAATTCAGTAAATTCTAACACAAGATGTTTTAGTTTTCTACGTGAAAAGATGCTGGAGGGATACAGTCACATCAGTCAATTGATTTATGGCGTTTATGGAAATGCTCTACGGACAACATTTGAATACATGGCGCGAGCCTACCGGGACTTCCATTCTCGGATCCGCCGCAATAACGATAAACGATCGGTCACAGTGGAAGTAATCCGAAAACTTTTCCATTTCCATTATCGTAGGCCTCTGTGGACGACAGCGGATGGACAGCCCCCGATATTCTAGACGGGGAACTGTCTACGGGGGAAAACTACGAGCCTCTACGCCGGGATAAAATAATGTCTGCGTATAAATATAACGCAGAGCCAGTTTAAATATAGTCCGACAACATATTATTGTTTCACGTAGCAGTAAAGAAAAATTATATAGAATATATATTTTAAAAGGAAATAGCAGTTTGTGTTCTAAGTAAATAAAAGTTTTTACTTTGTTTTTTCCTCTACATAATTGATAAAACAGATATGTAGTTAAAAAATTATAAAAAAACCTCTATATATTATATGAAAATAATACAACTGAATCAATAAGTTCAAAGACAAAATTTATATATACTCGTGTTTTAAACAATTCATTACTATTTTTTTAATATAAAAAATACAATGTCTTCATGGATGTTGTAAATGGTAGTAAATATTATTAAAAAATTGACACTTACTCAATAAACTTATCAACACGCTTTTAAGAAGAAATAATTATTATTATAGGGCCATACATACAGTTACTAAATATTTGTTTTCATAGAATTAATTTAGATGGATTTTTTAGGAAGTTGAATATTATAATAATGTTTCTAAAGTTAATCAAACTGTTATTTTTTTCAAAATAAAAACTGGTTTTTAGTCAGTCGTTTTGGTGACTATTAGGCAAAACATCTTTCTCTTCAGCCCGTTTCAGGATTCGTTAAATGGTATTTGCATATTAATTCAAACATTAAAAACACACATGCCTAGGGTACAAATGCATGTATCGATTGAAATAGCATTGTACAAATTTTCTTTCAGAAATATGAGCCCACAACCGCGATACTCAGAATAGCGGTTGAACATTTTAGAACGTTAACCTCTGGATAACTGGTTTAAAAAATTATCAATAATAATTAATATAATCCAGCAGAAAATTTTATTTGACCTGACTACATAATTAATGTTATCATAATGGAATACAAGAAGGTAAAATGATAACTTGATCTATACTGTTCGTGAAACACTATTATTTCAAAGCTGTATTTATTTATAAAATGTAGTTTATGCGTAAATAATAGTATTGATAATAATAACCGTTTGACCTCTACGATAAACCGAATTGTTACACTAACGTAATTTAATTCGAAGCCTTTTTTCCAAAAAGATTAAAAGACATTAAAACTACGAGAAAATAATACAGAAAGACACCTTTCGGCTTAAAGCAGCTTTACTCGTTTCCATTGATAAAACTTTTCGCACCGGATACGCCTACCTCTCCTTGTCAGGAGTATAATTAGTCGGAGGAAAGAACTTCACTTTCACCGATAAAACATTTTTAATTTATACTTGGAAATGAGCAATAAGACAAACCTCCCCACTTACATAATTCAGCGTTTGGAAAAATTGTCTGGGTAAAAAAAGAATATTCACTACCTACGCGTTATTAAAAGAACTTTGCGTATTTAGTGTCAAAAAAAGTTTGTTTACCAAACACTCTCTATAGGCGGAAAAACACGCGTAGTATTTTTACAACCGACCACACTACAGCATTACGACATCCATAAACTAAATAAGAATAAATGTATGCCTTTATGTTACGATTCTTTAGCATCATAAAATACTTTAGAAAGAAGGCTATTTTTTTGACATAACCAAATTATCGCACACGTTTTTTTTTAACTTCTAAAAATAAGTGATGGCGAAAATGCTTTAGAATTTATAATACAGTAAAACCACCATTTACACTAAAGTCGGGACCGCGTAATTTGGAGTAATGTAATTGGGGGAGTGAATCTTATACGAAATTAGGGATTTTGTTTTTTCCACGAAAAATGCAAAACTAAGATTTCCCTTAGTTTTGCAAGAAAAATATGGACGAAATATTTAATTACTGAGAGATAAAATGCAAAGCGCTCGCAAAATCCAGCACACAGACAGTCGCTCGGCTATGCGTGTAAAGCCTCGGCACGTGCTGTATCAAAGCCCCCTATAGTGAAAGCCATGCTATGGGGTTGTAAACAGGTACTATTTTAGATGAGCGGTCCGGATTCACAATCTTCAATGTAATATCACATCATTATGAAACTACTTGTTTGTTATATTGTAGGAAATACATATTTATATTATATATATTATTTATATTTTATATATTTTTTTTAATTAATTTTAAAAAAATATTTGACATTACAGCTTACGCCAATGCGTCAAATATTTTTAAATTGAAAGATCATACGAGATATACTCGATGAGAATTTTTTAAGTCACATGAGATTAACTCAAGGAGAATTGACTTCACAAACACCCATGTCTTAGATCTCAAATTAAAATTGAAAAAAAATCAATTTTGACATTGACCTTACCGGGAATCGAACCCAGACCCACCTGGTCGGTAGAACAAGCTCTAACCAACTAGACTACAGCGGGCGACAAATTTATATATCTTTTCAATTACATATTTTTCAAAATAAGAAAAAATCACATTTTCTAAAAAGCAAACAAAGAAGGCAAATCATTTTATTAGTATTATTTTTTTTACAATATTTCAATACAGAATGAGGTTGGATAGTTCATTAAAAAAATCAACGTCATTATTGGGATTTTAATCAATTAATAATTAATAGAAAATTTAAATTAACTTTGATTATTCCACGTATTGTGTTACTAACTGTGACACGTGTTTCCCCTCTTTGCTTCCCTTAAAAGGGAAAATCCCATTCTGATTGTTTACAACTCATTAGTATAATTAGTATCATTATCTGTTTGCTTTATTTCGATTCTACACCCCCCTTTTTGCTCCTCTTAAAAGGAAAAAAACCCAAACCTCCATTTTGTAATTTTATAATTTTAAAATGTTAGAATCAATTGCTTCATTACTTAAGCAAACTTTGCGATAGTAAGTCTGAAGATGCCTCTGAAAGAGGCGAAACACGTGTCACAGTTAGTAACACAATACGTGGAATAATCAAAGTTAATTTAAATTTTCTATTAAAATGAATTTCCACAAAGTTACCGCCGAAACCATCGAAAGAATTAATAATTAATCTCAAAATTTATTTGTGCACACTGGTTCGTTACCCAATCTTTCCAAAGGATTTCTCAAGTCATATCAGTTATTAAAAACCAGTAAGTCAAACTAGGGTTGCACATTTCACTTCATTATTTTTTAAATATTATTATTGATTAAATCATCATTTACTTGGTATATTGCCATTATTATATGATAAGACGCAGCATTTATTTCATAATATCACAATAGGTGTCAAAATCGTATATAATATAATATGCATTCCGCTTGTTACTGTTGTTTTATGTAATTTATAATTAATGTTTTATATAACTGTGATATTTAATAGTGGGAAGTTAAATTGTATTCGTTTTACCACACATCGCATTTCTTGCCATTTATTATATTTCTTACAATCATTACTTAATTTGCATATATGACCCTTCCGATGTATCGTAAATTGTAAATTAATAATACCAAAGAATCACAGAAGAAATCTTTCAAACATACATGTTATATTCAACGAAAAATAAGCTCATAAATTGTAATTTAGAGTTGATCTACGTATAACCGCCATACAATTTGTTAGGAGAGGCTGGGATTCAACGGCCCGGTCTTTTTTGCTGTTTTTTCTACAACACTGCTTGGAACATAAGACTGCTATGGCTGTATACACAGACGCTAGCCAACATTTTACTGTATGCACCGGCACAGACGGCCGTCTCGTAGCAACGACAATGGAATGCGACCGTTCAATTGGGGCGTTGCGGCGAATATTTCAAGCCAGCGCGTAATTCGGAGTAGTGTAATTGAAGGTTCCACTGTATATGATATTTAAAAGTACATTTATTTACTTATCTTTAAAAGAACGACTTTCGAATCATTTATTTATTTTAAAAGCTCTAAAAGTAAAATGCGGGTTTTGCGTGGCGGATCAATTTTATTTACTTGTCGCAAGCTTTCATACTACATACTATTTCAACAAATAAATAAGCCACAATTAATAGTTGAATTGGTAGAACTCCAGTTCAATTTTTGTTTCAAAAAAATATTATATTTTATTCCTCTATTACTTTATTTTTGTACAGCCGACTTCAATTCGTGAAGTAACCGTTTACACCTTAGAGTTCGTTTCAAATAAAAAAGCTCATATTTTATTGGTATATTACTACGGTTATATTTTATTTAACTAGAAGATGAATGCGTCTAGTCACTTCTTCATAATCTTCAAATACATTATACACTATCTTTAACAGTCGTTAAAATAATATAAAAACAGCTTATCGTAACCGTTAACAAAAAAATATATAAATACAAATTGTGCAGATATTTAACGATGAACATAATACTAAGCGTTGCCGTGGTAGATATACTATTAGCATTTGCCTTTCACAGCTCTACGATGTCGAGAGGGTCTTCATCGAAACGACTGAGCGATTAAACACTCCCCGTAGAGATGGTAATTGAAGGTAACCTCTCAAGTTTAAGAATCGATTATAAGGCGGCATGCCTTTCGGAAAAGTTCACCTTTGAACGTTCGTAACAGTTTTCCCTTTGGATCAATGTAGGTTTTGTATTCATTCGGAAATTACTTTCAGCTTAAGCCTTTGAGGCAGTTTCCTTTTCGAGGGGCGAAGGATTCTCGGAGGAGGGGGGCGCCGGGGGAGAGTCCCGGCGCTACGTCATAGGTTTCCAGGATCGTCGTCAGGGCAACGCACCGTCTCCCTTCCGCTCTCCGGCAGGTGGGGCCAGGTGTAATAAATAATGACGCGTATCAATTTTCGACGCCGCTCCATCCATCCATCCGGTCCGGGAGCGGAGCGGTATCGGGGCTCCGCCGGAGTATGGGAAGGGGGCTCGTTTGAGTGGCGTGTCGCCTCGCGGCATCGTCAGATTTGATTTGGAGATGTCGGTCGGCGTAAAGACGGTCAGCAATTCGTACATCCTTGAATTAGTTAATGGATCAGCATGCGATTTTTTTCTTTAAAGACATCTGCTCATTTCCTGTCAGTTATGATACACAATAGACAGAAATTCATAGGCAATAAAAAGCTGAACATCAATTCGCTATTTCATTAATTTGTAACAAAGTTCTAATAATTAAATATTCATTTATGATACACTCTTGTTTAATGGCTCTGTAGCACAAAGACGCGTTTAAAAAAGAATTCAATATGCAACGCCTTTTAATTGAAAAATTTCAAAACTGGTTCATAAAAATATATTCCGTTTCTTTCGCTAAAACTAGAATTATGGATAATTGTGCCAGTAATATTGTGAATCAGAAACTGAGAATTTGGTTCGAACAGAACTAGGCTCTCCAATCCCGGGACCCGTTCAATTTTGCGATCCCGAAATCCCGGGATTGGTATGGTCGCTATCCCGAAATCGGTAAATTAGTATAAGGTTTTGATTTTTTCGAATTCCTCGAAGAGCAAAAAAAAAAGAAAACGAGTCACGGTGATATTTTGGGTAAATTGGTATAAGGTTATGAGATTTTCAAATTCCTCGAAGAGCTTCAAAAAAGCAGTGATATTTTGGGGAAATCGGTAGATTCCTGGGTTTTTGAAAATGAATCAATCCCGAAATCCCGGGATCAGAAAAAGGCTCCGGGATTGTATACCCTAAACAGAACGTCTTAAAAAAAACAAATATGAGACTCATTATCTCTAGAGAAGAGGAGTTTCATGGTCAGTTTTAAATATTAACCAATAAATATCGAGTAACTATTCAATTATTTTATCTAACAGATAACACAAAGCGATTATCTTATTATACAAATGTTGTTTTTTTTTGTGTATATAATAGAATTACGTTCAGAATAAGATACACAAGATAACTCTGAAAAATAGACAATAATATATTTGATGTCTATAATTTCTTATTTATGTAATTTCAATTAATTTTCATGGTAAATGTTTTGCAGTATTTTTTATTTAAATATGGTATCATTCATCAAAAAATCGGAGGTCATCGCGCCACTGTTGTGACAACAAGGAAAAATTCAAAATAATAAGTAGTGACACACGAGCAATCATTATTCGTAAATTTCCGAACGGAAAATCGATCGCAGGTGATTTTATAATGCGGCGATGGTTGCGTGCACGGGGCATGAAAAGCCTTCCGAAATGTACGACTCGTGTTGTACTAAACCACTTTTCACAATGACGTCCATCAAACCCTACCCGATAACTACCTGCATACCTACACAAAACCACATACTTACTATACCAAAATAATACGTAACAACCCCGAATGCGCCAAGTGGCGACGAGTGAATAGAGCTGCGGACACCTTTCATCAAAAACGGCAACATTTTCTACAATTCGTTGTGCGTTGTTACATAAAACCCAAGTCAATATTATTTTACATTACATATCGCGTTCATATTATCCTTTTGAAATGAGGAAAAGAATAATTTTTCATATCATATGCTTTGATTATAATTTTTCAATATGTAAATTATTATATTCAGATTCCAGGAATACTGGCTCTATAGATGAATTGAATATTTGAGTTTTTTGTTTAAACATTTTCACAATCAGGACCGCACCGCTTCCAACCACACTTCCAATTTCGACGAATGATAAGTTTTATGAATTAAAGTAGAGTTTGTCGAAACTTAATTGGTTGACTTCCTTACCATTTTTTTTTTAAATCTACTGCTTTTTATTAATATTGAATTATATTGTTTTTTTCTTCATTTTAAAAGTTTTGAATTTATAATTTGGCAATTTTTTGCGCTGTTAATGTAACAAAAAAATGAAAAAAAATAGCGCATATTTTCAACTGATGTATTATTTCGGCGCAAGTGCCTATTATTCTTCTGTGAAGGCATTTGATTTAACGTTTAAGTTAAATAATTAATTTGCTATATAAAATAATATTAAATAAATTCGTTGAGAGTTTTGCTAAAAATGTCCGATCATCTTTTATGAATCGCGCCGTAAAAGCAACGTATAATTATTATTGAAGAACCCGACTAGACAATGGTAGCCCTTGAAAACTAAACAAACGTATAAGTATTAAAACAAACACAACCTTCTCCATATACCCAGTCAATAATATTACATACCCTGTGTACGACTATTGTAAACAAAAAGAAAAATAATTTTAACAGTTCTTTTTCCGATTTAAAGAAAGTTTAATAATAATAAAAAGAAAATACAAAAATAGTGTGATGTTATTATGTGAAAATATATCGATAAATAAAAAAGGGCTAGTATCCAGCGAAATTTTCAGATAATCAAAAATAATAATATTCAGTTCGGCTGCGTCCCTTTCCTAATTCTGAGAATATTGAATCATGACGGAGAAATCTAACAAGTACTAGCAGTAAGTTAATCTTTTTTTATAAAATGGGAAAGGTAGGATTGGGAAAGACTGATAGCAAAATAACAACTGTCTTTACATCCCAGTATCACGATTACACATGGAAAATAAAAACATAACAATTGTGCATTTGAATAGAAAACATATGAATAAACATGAAACTGCGAGGATTCGAACCTTGACCGCGCATGTAAGTAGAATGAAGGCCTTATAGTTGAGAAACAACACGAATTCAATTTTAGATATGCCCATTCAAATAATCCGAGGTTGGATTTTGCGTTTCATAAAAAAATCACAAAGTTTTAACGATTCACCCGTATATAAAAGGCAGGTGGACTTATAAAGATCTAGGCAAAAAATCTGACCTTTTGAAAACTTATCTAATGAACCCGATGTGACACACGTGTCGACAAAAAGTATGGCGTTTTACAGCCCCACATAAATATCTTAACATTAAGGCAATATTGAATTATGTTACCCAAAAAGTATTAATTTAATGTCAGCGATTTTATGAATAGTCAATTACTCATTCTCAATTATATCGACAAATAATTGCGTTTATTATGAAAAAAAGTGCAACGAATTTCCTTGCACTAAATCAGTAAAAATAAAGTTCACATTTACGGTGCGTAAAAATGAGCAGTCGGAGTTTTACGATAATCGCCGATACTTTGAGGGCCGCACAAAGCTTAGCATAAAAAGCTCGCCTCGTAAAAATACAAACAAAAAACTCTTCCGACTCCGAGCAGACAGTAAGATGATGTTCGTCCTTCAACTTTGGGCGGCGTCTCCCTTTCGACGCCGTCCCCGTGACCCGCGGCCGCCCCTCGGAGCCCTCGGGCGAGGCGGGCTGCGCGGGACGGGCGGCCGCCGTCTCCCGGCTCGCCCACGCCAGTCCTGCAGCGCACCGGCTGGGCGGATTTCCGCCCCCGACCCCGAAGGCTTCTTCCCGCCCGGCCTGCCAGCCCCCGCCGATCGCTGTGCCGCTCATGCCGGTACGTAGGTATTTACGGTCGCGTAATTATGTTTGTCTACGGGAAATGTACCGCTGAAAAAATCACGTCGCATGCTATGACTCAAAATCATACTTCTGGCGGTGAGTCAAAAAGGGTTATTTTTCGGCAATTAGAAATCGTTTAATTGACAAAGGTTTGATTACAGTTAATTCAAGCATTCTGGCCACCTTTAAAATTGTATATAATTATTTATTTTGAGCATAAACTAATGAATAAAATTGTCATTAATTAACACAAGACTTTGTATTCCTGATAAATATTAAAATCATACATCAATATTAAAGGTGTCAGTTTAAAATTATAACATTTAATCAATAGCTGTTATAGAAAGTATTTAATCAATACACTACCCATAAAAGACATATTTCAATTAATTTGGTAATCATTAGCTTATTTAATGATATATATTACTAGAAATAACACATGAATCCATTCGAAAATAGTCCAAATATATTCAAGGCGCTTTGACAAAATACGGCACTTTTCATAGAATGAAAAATTAGATACGTACATTGTAATGAATGAAATACAACTGAATGAAATGAATCGAATAAATATTATACGAGATGATACAATGAGTTTTCGGGAAAATTCATTGTAACGCCTCGTATTTAGGAATAACTGGTATATTATAATATATATCGATACTCTAGTATCAGACTGTTAGATGCGAAATCACTGTTTCGAGATATTTGGCGATAAAGATTTTGGTGAAAGCTTGAACTGCCACACCTATTTCATATTTTGGTGGATTGGCTTGAATTTTTTAAAATCAGTTATTACTTACTATATACTTGGTAATAATGTAATGATAAAACTTTTTTTTTTCTGTCTATTTTTCCAAGTGTGTGCTCTTTGGATCTGAGATCTGTACATAATTTTCTTAGTTAGTGCAGTTAGGAAGAAGAACTGGTAATGTATGTTATTTTAAACATTTTTTTCATAAAAAATAAAATAATAATTTAAAAAAACAAAAAAAGGTTGCATCGCGCTCATTCGGAATCATTAGAACCTGTATGAATGTGAATGACAGAAGTAGAAGTCGGTGAGGCTGTAGGAAAATTCTTATACAATTCCCAGTAAACTTTTGGAATGTGTCAAGTTGAACAGGAGAAAAAAAGTGCTATTTTTTTCAAATCTGCATTACCTGGTGGACGTACGCAGGTTTCAGTTGTTCAGATTCTTCATTAATGGCCCCCGTTCGGTGTCATATATTTATGGCTTTGAACTTTTGTATGTGGTATTTACCACTTTAAATATTTGGATTTCATTCCATTTGATGATTTCTCCCACTTTCTTTTTCTTTCTTTTTCGTTAACTTTTCCGGTTCTAAACTCAAGAAATGCGACCCCAATACCCACATTGTCTTTAATATCTATTTTAATATGGGTGATACAATGTTTATAATTAAGGTATTCTTATATCATAGTTTTTTGGACCTTTTGTAGTTTATATAAATACGCGATAAGGCGATAAGCGCCCGCGATAACTATCGTTCGTAAGATAGCTGGGCTAAATTCGTCAGTTGTAATTTCATATGTGTGCTGGGATGACGTCGTTTTTACGCGCAACTTAAAATATGATTTTTATTAAAAAACCACGGATTTTTATAAAAAAATGTGAGGATATTTTTGCAGAGATATTTTAAAGCCCTTAGACTGTTTTTTTTTAATTCATAAGAATAAGGCCAATAATGAGGAAACCACTGGGGTCCCTAAACGACCCCATCGGCAGAGAAGTGTTTTTATAGTCTCCGAGCCGCGAGAGTTAAATAACGGTATGCACGGCATCACATTCATTTTGGGTATGTCCCACCGCTAGGAATTTGGCTAATGGTTCCAATTTGTGATCGATTTTTCACGCAATGCAAAAAAGGTACGCAGAAAATATGTTTTTATTTTATCCGGGACAATTGTCAAAATGAAAAACTATTTTATTCCGTTAAATATTTTTTAAATAAGTGCATCATTCCGACTTGTATTGCAGTATTGAAATAACAAGTTTAAATAACGAAATAACGTACTTAATTCCAAAGAGTTTGTGAAACCTATAACTAATGCTAGCACGTCTTCGTGTCATTTGTAATCAGGGTTGCCAGATTTACAAAATCACATTCACTATTTCGAAGATTTTTATACATGTATATACATTTTCTTAGGTCGGGATTTATAGATGGACTTTGCAATGTGGGCCTCTGGATTTGTCTATTGGACAGTCCCGCTCAAACAGCGACGTCTAGCAACCTTGGAACTGATAAATATTTTTTTCTGAAATACTTTTAAGACTTATTTCAACACGGCCAAATTTAGACTTGTTGTACTATGGAACTGGGCGATCGATATAAAAATATAGCGAATTATTTTTTCAAATAAAAAGCATGCATGAACACAAATAATATTAAATAAGCAATATATATTTGGGACTAACTTTGGCCGAATCACATTCGCAACACGTTCCCATTCGACAATAAAGGGATAATTTAATTAATACAAACTTTTATTTTGTAATTAAATTTATATGAATTATTAAAATTCTTCCAAGCGGATATTTTATAAATTTAAATAAAATATTGAGTATCTGTAGGTTTTCTTGTGCGTCTAAAAAAGGACAAAGAAAAAATGGTACAATAGATAGCGGTGTTGTACAAAAAAGTTTCGGTAGAATTTTATTTTTATCTGTATAGTTTTTTCTCTGTTGGATAGATTTCATTCAGAATATTGAGCAATAATGAAACTTTTCATTTTATATAAAATATTGGCGGGCTCTTAAAATTGTTTAGTTATAACTTTATTTTCTCTGCCTATCACAACTAATCAGATAGGTATAGGAAAAGGAATGTCAGTGTGTGATAAAACGTCATTATTTTGTTTAACGATGATTTGTTGAGTAGTTGGCTAAATTGAAAACATTATGTCATACTTTTAGGGTAATGTTTAACTGCTGTTCATTCTTAATGGAAAGGTACCATATTATCTATAAAAGTAAAATACTCATTTTTTACTACTTCCACATTTTTAATATCATACAATCACAATAATTAACTGATTTGCATTATTATTTGGTAAAAATTTTCAGATGTGAAATCAAATATATTAATGCAATTAACTATTCAGAATAATATACAATTGAATTTTCAGATGGACGATATGAACATAAAAATATGTTCAACGATATTAAATAATATGTATGTATCTTATTTAAAAAACTGATTGCGACTTTGAATTTCAATTACATTTTCAATGTAACAAAAACTTTTCCAAATAAAGAATCACAAAATATAGGTTAGTGAAAAGGTCGATAAATTTGCAATCCCTAGTCGACAGTAGGTAGTGAAAATACTACCCCGGTCTAGTAAGGATATTGTTTTGTACGAGTGAATAGTGGATCGTAGAACTGCGCGTAAATATAGAGTGGCCATCAACAGGCGATAGAAAAGTCAGGAAGTGCTTGCCGAAACTTAAAAATAGCATGTATGCATAATCTTAACTATTTGCAAATTTGAATATATAAATTATTTAGTACAACGCATAGTTAAACTACAGTTTTAAATAAAATTTATAAATTATACCTCACAATAATATTTACGAGCATAAAAATTATGATTCGAAAAAACGAGAAAAAAACAGTATTTAGTAAATAAATTCGAAGAAAAAACTCATGCCTCGGCATAATAGAATAATAGGTCACATTATAAAAAAAAGTCAAACTGGTTTACACCCTAGAAGGTTGTGTGCGGACCAAATACACAATTTTCGATGTCTCCTCTTGTAGAGATATGAGTTTAACAGCGCTCTTGTTTGTTCTTTCGTCGACTTTGAGAAGGCATTTGATAGTCCGGACTGCACTTCGTTAAGGAGGATACTAGACGCATACGAGATCCCGCCAAATACCGAATGATTCGGGGTCACAACTGGAGTGAAACAGGGCTGCGTTTCTGCACCGGTCCTGTTTATTGTTATCTGGAGTGGTGTAGGGGTAAATTAATGGTACCAGGTCGGTCATTTATTTCTTTCCTATTTTTTTTTATATCCGTCCGAAGTTAAAAAACCACAAGTGTTGATAAAATTAAATCAATATAAAAAAACGCGCAATTATTAAAAAAAAAACTGTACTCTCTTGTACGATGCATTTGATGATAAAAATACAAAAATGATTTTTAAATGTATGAATATATGTATGTACTTGGAAATTAAGTTACAAGTCAAAAAGGTGGCAGGGCGGCGCCCTTGCGCATTTTCAGGTGCCAGGTCGCCGACCTGGCCCCACTACACCACTGGTTATTTGCTAAGTCGCAGGTCAATTCCACCTGATCGAGGTGCAGCTGTTGGTCCCGATCTAAGGTTGTGTGACCTGGAATATGCCGATGGTGCTGTCATATTTGACAATTTTTTAATGGCATCCAGGAGATTATCGACGGGTTAAGAACTAACTTAGGTCGCATTGGTTTAAAAATAAATACATGTAAAACTAATGTGATGTGTAACCAAACCTGTCAAGACTCTAATAGAACCCTGACCAGCGCGGGACAGAGAGAGATCAATCGGCGTTCATATCCCGGAAGACGGTAGCATATAAAAGGAGCTCGTCATTTGCCTAGGACTCAATGCAGACTATCTGGGACACACCTGTACACGATTAAAATCAAATGCCATTTATTTAACGCTTGCATTCTGCCATTGGTGATTTACAGTATCGAATCATGGCACATAACCGTAGACTGAGCTTTGAGAAAAGATGCTTGTGCCGGAGAATGGAGGTGAGGTGGTTTGATTTCGTGAGGAGCTTAGATATTAGAGAGCGTGCAACGTTACAGCGCCCCGTCACGTCAGTGGTTATGGGGAGACATCGGAACTGGCTGAGTTACATGCTGAGTCTAAATCCTGCCTACCGGTGAGATTCCGGTGTCCTGAACGAACGTCGGGTACAATCCATATAATTTACCGGGCTGAACTGGGGGATGCTGGCATGTCATGGGATGTAAAGCAATTGACAGGAGACAGGGAAACATGGAGATGTCACGTGGCGGCTTTTTTCTTCTTAGAAGACTACGAAAAAAACTAACGAGGTATAAATATTATTGCAATCAATGTAAGATAAATTTAAAAATTATTTAAACCACTTCAATCAGTTGACTTATCATTGGTGAATGACGAACCCATAAAAAAATATGCGTTAAATTCAAGTGATACCACTAAGACGCCCCGCCCCGTATTTTGTAATTTTCAGGAAGCAAAATAAATATGAAGGAGTTGGTTTAATTGCAGGGATAAATTGGTGTTCAGAGCAAAAAACCATTTTCACTTTGATACCAAACATTTTTGTTTTTTAATGGAATTTCGCCGAGATTCGTAACACTATATATAGGTCAAAATTGATTTGTAACGATACGAATAAAATACTAGCTGCACGATCTCTATAATAATTTAGGTGACACACAAATTCTAAAATTTACATGAAAGGCCACGAATTTAACGCAAAATAACAATACATGTGTACATAAATCTTTTTTTTATATACAACTTTCAAGATAATGCTTAAATTAAGTATCTATTATAAAGTCAGACTTCCACGTGGAAGGGTCAATACCGCCGAAATGTTTAATTTAATGTTTTCCAAGTAAGGGTGAAGGCCGCCGTAATTGATATGTCCTACCGAAAAGCCTGGGGTTTAAAAAAAGGAAAGAAACCTTAGGTCCTCGGTGGAGAGTAAATTTACCTTTCATTGTAACAATAATTATTATTCCGCAATTTAAAAAACAGATACAAATAAAATAAAACGAGTAAGTATTTGCCGTGTAGAAAACCTCGCTTCATTTTGCGAAGCTTCGCTACGAATTGCAAAAATTCGTCCGTTTAAATTCTAATTATGCTAAAATAATGAAACCAAAAGACTTTAGAGAGGCTTTGAATAAATTTTGGAATGTATTTTGAAATACTGGGGATAGGTACAAAATATTTTTTTTTTACTACGTAGGCAATGAGCACCTAGGTGTACATCTATTTACTTACTTGTACTATTTCTGGCTTGATGTGTAGATACAGAACCACGCTGACGGCTAAATTGTATAGTATTCACATCCTGCAAAGACAAAAAGTAAATACTGTTAATGTTAATAGTAAAAAATCGCTACACAGCTTTTGATACTTGAGTTTGTTTGTACTGAGCGATGAGATGAAATAAAGGTGCACACTTGATGCACTAGGTGTGGAATTGTACCTACTAGTGTTTACAATATATACATCTATGTATGTGAATGATAAATTATGTAAAATTACAACAAATATATGATTATACAAAATATATAGATACATGAAAATAAGCTGGTTTATATTACAATAATATCGTACATCGATGTGGTAATAAAAAAAAGCCTTTTTTAGATGTCGATAAAATGTAAAGTTATTTAAAATCAAGGGGCCGTAAAAATTAGGGCATCCGATTCTGGTACCTTTTTGTAATCCCGAGATTGACTATTTTTCCAATCCCGGATTCCGGGATTAAACATTTAGCATACAATCGTGTAAAATTTCAGGATTGGAAAATTTTTGAGAGAATAAAAACCTTCTTTTTAGGTTTTCCGAGACTTTCGAATACAAAAACCCAGGTATTTACCCAAAAATACCAAAATACGTGCTGAACCGAAAAAACCGATATTTTTTTCGGTTCGGTTCCGGTTTTCGTTCCGGCAAAAATAAAGATTCGAAGCCCTGGTTTTAATCAATCATATTTTTAATCAATAAGGTGTTCAAATGAAATATTATTCTTAAGCAATGTTGCATGCAGAATAACTATTTTTGCAATAACTTTCTATCAATAGATTTTAATTCATATTTGTCTGGGTTCAGATGAGTTATCCAGAAAATATTTTTTATTTGTACATCAATGTCCTAAAGATTAATAAAAACACAATAATCCTTTGTACTTTAATATTGTGTTTTAATTAATATAATGCCTTTCCACCAAGTATTGACAGTGAACACCCTAAAAGTCGTAAAGATTGTAAATAACAATTGCATGCATTTAATGGTACGCCTAAATGAATGTACAAAAGATTCTTTCAGCGAAACTTTATGGTATAAACATTTTAACCTCGATCGTTCTTATCCGTTTAGGGTTCTGCAAATCTTCCTAATATTAAACGACTTAGGAGCAAAAATACCGTGCGAGATTATCGCGAAGTAATCAGAGGGTCGCTAAGCTGGCTAATCTGTGCCCATGTGGCACTCTCTCTCTCTCTCTCTTCTTCGGTCTTCTGCACAACACATATTTGCATGGAGTGATTTTATAATTCGGTTCACGGATCGCGAATCGCGCTCACTCTAATAATTTATCATAGCCGGAAAAGTAATGGGATAGAGGCACAATTTTGCAGACACCGTTTTCATTCCGACCCATTACTTTGACAAATAACACAAGACTCTTTCGGGAGTTAGGATCGCCATACTTCTCGTAGATCTCTGGAACATACTCATCTACACGCATGCACCAAAATGAAAAACTTACATATTTTTATACAGTAGTTTAACAGAGTTTTAATTATTTCTATAAAAGTATAACAAGCTTTTGTTTTATGGAGGTAAATAAGAAAATATACATTAGAATAGAAAAATAATATGACATCGTCAAGTCCATCTAAATGAGCCGCTTTAGGTGGTCAAGTCGTGTATGGCTTTAGGTGGTCAAGTCGTGTATGGCAAAAATAAAGTCGTACAAGAGTTAGAATGATAAAAGATCACATTTTTCAAGCGGTAAAATTGAGATTTGTACCTATTCTGCTGTTTGTATAACCATCGCATCAAAACGATTAAGATATGAAAACACATAATCAAAAACAGCGCAACAACACATCCAGAAACAGAAGTTGTTGGTTAAACTAGACAGGAAATGCTTGATGAGTCACAAACCTTAGATTCCATTAGACCTTCAAGACGTGTTTGATAGTGAATGAAAAAAACAGTATTGATTTTTAATGGAATCAATTAAATGTTCTATATCTAACGAATGTGCCATGTAATTTTCAGCGAGAACCGACGCATCGACGTCATATTTTTTTTTTACTCATATCAGTATACCGAAGCCTGCAAACAACGTTCTCTACAAATAACTACCACTCCACTCGAGGGCATAGCGCAATAATATCCCGTGAATACGACCGTCGGAAATCAAAGCGAATTGAGAAGAACAAAATATTGCAAATCATCTTCGATGAAAAAAGCTTTTGTGTTCGGAGAATGCTAATGACGGCGAAGAAGCCTTTCAAACGGTTTCATTAAGCACACTGAACTGCTCTAGATATCTATCTATATACATATAGATGCAGCTAGACTCCAATTACTCGACATCTCAACTACTCGAGTATCGAGTAGTAACATTTTAAAATACTCGAGTACTTGAGTATACTCGAGTAGTTTCAGAGGAACCATAATATATATTATTAATTTAAATTTTTGCTTATAAATATATGAAAAATAAATTAATAAGCTTATTTAGTTTCACTCAAACATTTATTGACTGTCATAAATGACGAAGAAATATTAAAATACGAGTAAAGGCATGTAAAATTTTCTGAATTTATTATGCCACATCTGAATTATTTTTCAATGTTTTATTTTGTCTCTCGTCATCATAAATTTGTCATTGATAAGATAAGTCAGCAAAAGTAACAAAATAAATTCTCGCATAGCATAGTCAACGACAAAACTGGGCAAAACCATTTTAAAAATATATTTTACCTGATTAAGACTCAGTTAAACGCAACGGTTAAACATTATATACATATTTTTTTTAAATAAATAAATAAAAATGGGAAATAAATCTTCATTTATAATTTGTATCTAGTACTTGAAAATGGACGATTATACTCGAGTATCGAGTATTCGATACTCGAATTGGAGTCTCTAGATACAGCGAAGGAATTGTATCAACACCGATATTATACAACCATACTCACACAAAAGATTTCTTCATTATATTACATTACCGCGGAAGCTATACCGAAAAACTTTAACGCCGTTTCAGGTTTGGTTGAATACACTTGTTAGTAAGTTTATCAGTGGAGGTTCTAGGTACTGGGCTAGGTGAGCTAAGCCTGACCTGCATTTTTCACTCAAAACTTTAGATGGCTGAATAAAAATGAACAGCAGTTCGGCCGTTTAACAAAATAAATACATTTATAAGCGTAACTAACCTTTCCCCAATGAATACAATATCTTTGTTTTGATTTTCCTCTGTCAATATAAGACAATGCTATGTCTATCTACAATAATATTCTCGATTGTGTTTTGTATTACAATTTTAAACTGAGCCAGCTTAAAAAAACAATAACCCTATAAATACTTCATAGAGAACAGGCAACGTGACGTCAGTCTACACCTACGTATTAACGAGTCAGGGGCTGGAAAGATCTAGCCCGTGTTTTTTCTCTTACACTGGGGCGCAATCTAGCACGATTAGATTTTTTTGTATTTGTATGTACGGAAACGTCATCAAACTCACACGATTGTGCGTCAAATAATCAAACTTCTGTCATTCGTTGGGGGCTAAATTGAATTTGCCCATGACTCATCCATACATTCAAACACAAAAACCAATATCGTTGTATTGTATGAAAGTGACAGATATTGACTTTCAGTGACAGCTCTGTATTGCTTTTTGTACTTGTTATTTCACTTTGAAAGATATGAATTTAAGGTTATTATTTTATTATTTCTTACTTACATTAGCATTGATTTTATTATATAGTAATTTATGCTTTGCAGTAGTGTCGTAATATTTGTTTATTTGCTTGTAGATTAATGTATAAGGTGAAGTGGAAAAATACACAATTTCGTAAATAGTATACAATGCTAAACTTTCCTCTAGCCCAGCGTTTCTCAACCGGGGGCCATGTGGCCCCCTTGGGGGCCACAGCATGCTCGAAGGGGGCCACAGAAGAAAATATCAGTTTTGGGGAGCCACAGCAGACTTTAGGGGGCCACGGCCACTCAAAATATAATGAACTAAAATTTATATTAAAATCAAATATATTGCAGCAGAAATAACGTATTTATACATACTTTTTACTATTTTTTCAATGATATTTAAGGATACCATAAAAACCGAATCCAAAAGTAAGTGATGTCCACGGATTTCTTTCATCACCACATGATATTATGAAACTTGTGTGCGTTAAATATGTTTTACTTCACTAATGCTACTATCCATTTTACACAAAACACATAGACATGAAAGAAAAGCCATTTTAATAATTCAAAAAGCTTTAAGGAGTTTCCGCAGCAAAAAAATAGGATTTATAGTATTCAGTGAAAAATTAGACACTGGTTTAATTAATAGTTTCTAACAACATTTCCAAATTAATTTCAAAAGCTAGAAAAACGAATTATATTTCCAAATCTGTGATTTTGAAATTTCAGAGTGAAAATGCAATTATTCAGGTGATTCTTTTGAGCAATTCCGTTCAGTGTCAAGACGTATGTATGAGATAGCAGATGATAAAAAAAACAACCAATTGAACATTTTGCCTTGCAAATTGACTAACCTAAAACGATGTGTCAGATTTTTTATGACGCAAAAATTAGTTAAGATAATGTAATGCTCTTTGCCAAAAATCTTAAGACTCTCAAGGTGTAACGATTGAACAAGTAATGAAGATTTTTTATGAATAAAAGATATAACGTTTCAATTGTTGAAAGTATTGAAGTTTTACTTTGATAAATAATCATGTACTATTTTTTTGAATTCCCTGCGCGATTCATCGTCAACATTAGGTTGTAAAAAATGGGACCTTTGTGTAAAACCCTTAATATTGTAATAAACAATAAATTTCATAAAATCCTCGGTGCAAATACCAAAACGCAATACTAAAGACCAAAACTGATCATTGGCAAAGCTTTGTCTCTTCGCTTAGCGGCTAGTGTCCTTAGGGTCCTCCATGGGGTTGCAAATTCAAGTACTGCCCCGGCGGCAGGACTCTTCCTACACCACTGCATATCATGCCAAAACTTCTTGCGTAGCAGGTATTCAGTAATTGAAGCCTAACACCCAATCCATGGGAGTGGCTGGTAAAGTACGTGATCCAAGGTTTGTAACCTTATTCTCTTACAGAAAATTATTCTTACCGAATAATACAGTGCATTGATAGTCTTTACATTAAAGTTTAAGGCGCAACAGCTATGCTACATAATGGGTGTCAAGTCCCAGATGAGAAGAATTCTTTGACTGCCTCCTTCTCGACCAGACGTTTTATTCTTAAAGCCCTGTGGTGCACAGTTTTGCTACAGTCGCTGCTATGCGAATTTGGTAAAATTGATGGGAAATTATTCTAAAGACAGGCAATCTTATAAATTCTTTCAAAATTTAAAAATGCGAATGGAAACCAACGTTTCGACTCCAAATTTTCGAATAGGACAATTTATAATTAGCTATGATAGCCACTGGCAAGCTCTTCCAGGTCAGGTGATTAGTAAATAGCTTCAGAATGCTAAACGCATTTTTTAAAAATGTCCAAACATGAACAACGAACGGGAAGAACTGCATAAGCTTTTACGACCACAGTCGCATCAGGTGGTCCTGTTGGTCATGCCAATTTAGTTGCATCTAGGGAAAATTAAAAAGCATTCCAAGAGTTCACGGCGTTTTATGAAAAATGAATTGAATTCATTTCATAAAAACTCCTTTGATAACGTTATTTTACTTTATTTAGCATTCTGCACCCTGCAGTGCATGCAAACTAGTTTTAAGAAGTTTATGGATTTTTTTAAACATGAATAACGCTGCAGAATACACCCCCGTATGAATAGTGTGAACCATAGCGGGCTGTGAAGGGTACAACGTGGGGATTTAAAAAAAATGTAATGTTATAGACTATTTTGTAAACATATTTTTTTTTTAAAAACAAATTGTATTTTTTAAAAATAAATGTACCTACATTTTTTTTCATTTTTCCGAGTCCCGAGAATTTTATTACTGGGGGTAGGGGGGCCACGGAAAAATCTGAGACTCAAAAGGGGGCCACGGGCTTAAAAAGGTTGAGAAACTATGCTCTAGCCCACCCAAGATTTTAGTTCAAGAACCGCCACTGAAGTTTATATAATGATATCCATTTAGTGTTATATAGCGTTAACTTTTTTATTTCACTGATTGAATTGAAAACTGTGACACGACTTTCTCCTCTTTGATAAGCATATTTAGGCTAACTATCGTAATATTATCTATGAACAAAGTAAACATAAGTTTCAATTCTTAACTTATAAATTACAAAAAAATATATATAACTTTCTTGCGGTAGTTCATGTGAAGATGCTTCTCAGAGAGATGAAGCACGTGTCGCAATTTGGACAAGTTGTCGACAAATTTAAACATATTTAATATAATCAAAACAGGTAGCGAATAATTAAAGACGTCTTTAAAATAAATATATATCATTTAATTTCAGACTATATTGAGATTGTATAAAGAAGTCATCTAATTTATTAATGTATTGAATTATTCGCCAGTTAGTGAAAATGAAAACACTTCAAATTCGTAACTCACAAATTATTCTTAGTGTGAATAATAAAATTGTATACTCTGGATAACTAATGTGTACATTTATTATTATATGAAATATGAAAAAACAGATCGTGCAGAGATACTTAATAAATATCGAATTAAAAATTTAAAAAAAAAATGAATTATAAATGATGACCTTATGATCAAAAATGACCAGACTGACGTTTTCCCTAACAGACAAAAGACACTTTTCTTATAAAAAAAACTGTAAAAGTTTTGATTATAAGATCATATTCTGACCCTTAATTGCATGGAAACTAAAAGATTTTTAGCGACTTTAAAAAATAAATTATGTTATTTTGAATCAATTTGCTATCAATACTGGACTAGGGCGTGTTTGGTTCTAAGCCTCTCGGTGATAGATCTTTCTTACTCTCGTATCGTATCAATGCTCACCGTAAACATATGAAGACTCTCCAGATTATCCAAAATAAATCACTGAGACAGATATGTAACGCCCCGTGGTACGTGCGTAACACGCTGCTTCACAGAGACTTGAAAATACCTACCATCCGCGAGTTTGTTCGTGAGATATCTCAAAAGTTTCACAGCGAAGTAGGAAAACATTTTAACCCAACGATATCTAATCTCCACAACTATGACGAGACACTGCCTGAGAATCGTTTTAGACCGAGAGCAATTCTGCTCGACGACCCTCCATAGATCTTATGTCGTCTAAAATTGGCACTTTTAGAACGAAATTAGCATCACGAAAATGACTCTCTTTGTTTGACTTTCTTTGTGCACTGTATGTGTGTATGTATGTATGCGTATGTGTGTGTACGGATGCAGTATGGGGAAGCATATAGAATGTGATTTGCAAAATAGTGCATATGGAGTTCCCGTGAACTTCTTATCTCTGTAGTGATCGCGCCCTTCTGTCTGCAAACGATGGTAAGGGGATGCAATTTACAATTCTTCAAAAACTTATTGATGATGGAGACTAGAAGAACCTTGACGTTAGCGCGTCCTGGTACTTGAAGCTCCATAAATTTGATATCCAAAAAAAAATCGTATCATTATTGTCAAATTATAAAGCGTTCCACACGCTTGTATTGCGTGGTCACTTCACTTCCAGGGATAAAAAAAAAGCTTCGGTGTCCCTGCGGCGCAGTCCGATCGAATCGATCGAGCACCAGATTAAAAACGACCTCGATGAGTTTGCCGAATGGGAGACATCTTGGATCCATAACTTATACCGAGGCATGGTCATTTGTATGGACATCACAAGTTTTCATATCATAATATTATTCCTATTCCCTTCAAGGTTTATGCCAAAATAAAACAGTCAATGGACACTAAATTAAGAATTTATTATAATCCTTGTATTATAGAAAGTATTATAAATTAAAAATGGGGAGGGATTTTCTGGAAGACCGTATGTCGACAAGAAATGAACCAGATACTAAGATTACTAAATGTTTCTCAAAACAACGAAAGGCGAGACACACATAGTTACAATTTTATTACAATGTTAGAACAAATATTCAAAAACTTTTATAGTCTGAATTGATGTTTTTTGTTGAATATACTTTATTTAATGTTAGAAATATATTGACATTCTAACCTAATTTTAAATGTCGTTATCACAGAAAAGATGATAATAAAGCAACATTAAAATAATCATAGTTATCTAGGTGTTATATCTACCAGTGAACAATGTTTCACTAAAAATTATAAAATCAATATTTTTATAAAAACTTTTTTTGTGTTGCAGTAAAATTGTTAAAAGGAAATAAAAATTACATTCAAACCAATTTTTAATCTATGTATGGCGATGTTACGACCGGAGGTTATCGAACTGACTAAGAACCAATCCTGATAAGAGCATTTTGTTAAAATATATAAGGGTATCAATTTTGTTACGCTGTTAGTAGACAAGGTTACCAATATGTATAAAAACACGGAATTGCTCGTGAGTGTTTCTGTTCATAAGCATAGTGAAAAAAACTATAGACTGTGCTGACTGTTGTTTTTCGATTGAAAATGTATCGTTTATAAAATTATCGCAACAAATTAAACAATCGGAACAAATTAAACAGGCGTTCAAGTGCACTGATGAACTTGAACCGACGCCTAGTTGCAATGGCCCGATGCAATGGCTTTAAACATAGTGACACATTTATTTCTTATATAAACATGATACATTCATTTACTAGGCGTGAGTTCAAGTTCATCCATGTACTTGAACGCCTGAAGATACCGAAAGGCGAAACCCAAGTCGTTAATGACAAAACTTGTATTAATGTACATAATTTGAACGATTCAAACTTAAATTAATTACTGAGGGGTAAATAAGTACATTTTTACTATTGATACAAATAGGGATTCTGGGTTGAGACGTCCCGGGCCTTGTCGGGTTTTTTGCTGTCTTGAGCACCGGTACTTTTTAGTAAAATGACCCGGGAATCGAGACTGTGATTTAAATTGTGCTAATAAATTGTACATTTTATTTTTTAAAAAACAATTGTGGTTAAGAAAACCTCAAAAGGACTGATGTGTATTGAATTAGAACAGGTATAAGAGGGGAGCCACAAGAAAAACGTAACTGTATAGACATTATAACTGTAGCAAAAGCAAATTACAAAATATTCAAATTAAATGTTCATACCCGATGTTGTTTTATTTACAAATGTTTTTTCACTATTAAACAAAGGTACCAATGTCTCAATAGGCCAAAAAGGTCTAAAAGCTGTATTGTGAAGTTACGGTCATAAATTTACTCCTGACTGCGGCCAAATTCATTGATATTTTTTTCAATACATGTACCGTTATCATCCCTTCAAGCATTTCATATATCCATTACATAAGAAAAATAATAATTATTAAATATTGCATTAAAAAAACGCGATTTTTACTAGTATGTACTTTCAAAAGGCGCCGAGTGTATGTAATACATACATACAAATATTTAATTTTAATAAATTTATAATTTTATTGAAGGGGAAATAAAAGTCTCGAGTCCCGGGACTTTGAAAAGCCCGAGACTTCAGAATCCCTAGCTACAAATGATTGAATTAAACATCGTGTAAGCTTTTGCGTAATATATAAGTATAAATGAAGGTCAGAATAAAAAATGAACCCACAAATTGAGGCAAAAAGCCTATTCATGGCCAAATAATACTAAGGGAGAATAGGCAGTAGTAATAATAGTCGGGTAGAAATAGACATGTATGTACATAAACTACCTTTTGTTGCCTTTCAGTGTTAAATTCGCAATGGGGCACATAAAATAAACACGGCAGTAAATTACGGACCGCGATGTATGGAGGATATAAAAACAAAGTCGCGCGGTGCGCTTCTAGGCACGAAAGCTCGCGAAGTCGCTCGCCGAACTTTCGAAGCCTCCGCTTGCGCACATTTATTTGTTTTACTTGCGACACGATTCTCGCCAGACTTAATTCGGTCGCGACCGTACCTATGTACAATACATACCTATTAACTACAAACCCCCATCCTACACAATGCGAATTTTAACACGAAGTTATTCTGCACTGCAGGGTGGCCATGACTAGGCAAATTTCACGAAACATAATCAAAAATAAAAAAATATATAATATAAATAATCAAATACAGCATAATTTTTAATATAAGAAAAATATACGCAAGTTCATTTAAAAAAACGTTTATGGAACTAAAAAGTTATTTGAGAAAATAATAATTTTATTTTAGTATGTATATGAGAAAATGATCGTATAGCGACATCTGTTCGTCAGCCGTTGATTTATTTTAGAGAGCTTTGTTGGTGGCAGCAGAAAATTGTACAGATTTATACATTTTACGTTATTATATCAATAATTTAAAACTTATTTTGAAAAAAAAAACAGCGATTTAATTTTCTACGGTGTTGTGGTGTGACATGTCAAAATTTTATGAAAAAAAATATATAATTTAATAAATATATTATATACCGGTGTTACTTTAGGAGTGTGATCAGAAATGATACTGAGACAATGATTAGGTTATAACTAATCTTTTTCTTCCATTACCTCCACCTTTACATGTTCGAATAATAAATTGTGTGAATTACTCGTGTTCGAACATCTCAGTAAGAGTTCGTATGCTCCGTTTAAGGACAGGAAAAAGTTAATCTCTAACGTTAATCTGTTGTAATGAAGTGTTTTATGTAAATTAATATATGTATGTTAAGCATAACTAAAACAGCTTTATTAAAGCATGTAAATTCACTGAATAAAAATGTTTATTTTATTGACAAATAAGGGTACCTAAGAACTTAATTAATGTCATGATATTTGACAGTCATACGGTATACATTACGAGTGTCTCAAATAACAGTATTTGTGTAAATTAAATGCGCATAATAACATTATCAAGGTCACGATATAAATTTAGGGAAAAAATGGATTGAATTATTAGCTTTTTCACTCATTAGCATGAATTTTATGTAAAAGGGTAGTTTTTGTCGATAGTCTGGTTTACCGTTTTGTATCTAACTAATATACTATGAAAATAACTAATGTATATTCAAACTAGCTTTATAAAATATCCGTTTTATCGCCATTTTTATTCTCTACCTCTTTAACTCGATGGCTGCCATAGACGAGATATCTCGTCAAATTTGCCGTGCTCATCAAGCCAGAGACGAGCTATCTTGTCAATAACTAATTAAAATAATAATTGCAAATTATGCCCGGCGTGCTAGGTAAAGACGTACTTTTTTCTACGGCAGCCAAAAGGTTAACATTAAAAGAGTGTCTCAATTAGCAGCGCTTTTAGAAATCTTGCAACCCCGAATCATACTGCATCAAAATTAAGTACGAATTAAAATGTTGGTTTTACTTCAATTAATTATAATTGCTTTAAAAACACGCATTGTTTTCACGTGCTTAAAATTTTTATAACATGAAATAATTAGACAAGCAGTATTATACAAATAAGAATTTTATAACCCGTTAAATAATTCTCGTTCATCATTTTTTGAACACAATAAACTAAACACATCCATAATTCATAGCATATACGTCATTATATTTTGATTGAAAACTCACAGATGCGCAGCGTAGTTCGTAGTTACATTATAGCGGTAAAACGCATTAAGTTCCACTAACTCATGTAAATTAGTCGTGCGAAAAATAGGCTTTCACGTTGAGGAACACACGCATGCACAATGCTACCATCACACAGACAAATTTCACAATACACGTTCCTCCTTTATAACAATGTCTTGTAATATTATATCTGGTATGTGCTAGCGTCACAGGAAAGCTCAAGCTCACTCAGCAATTTAATATTGCGAAAAGGCCCTTACATGTTTAAATATTTCCAAAAAAAAGTGGATCTTTTGATGCCCCAGTAGACTGATCCGTGCATAGTGTGTACCTGAGATACGATGAATCGTCTAACTAAGTGTATCGTTAGGAAAATCAATTATATTAATAAACTAAGTATATCACTTTTTTGGTGATAAGGTGTTTCAAATCCCTTCCGCACAAACAACACAAACTTGATGGCTTTTTAAAATAATTATATTATATAATACGCCCCAAAATATTATACACATCGTGAAAATTGATTTTCATAACACATAAAACAATAAAAAAATTCAACTGATCATCAGTATAATAAAACGCGAAAACGGTCCTGATTATATTAATTAAATAAATATGGGGATAGTACAAAAAAAATGTTTTTTTTTTAATATTATATAATGTTTTTCCACCAAGTTTTGACACTGAACACTATTCAATATATAATATGATGATTGTATACATGTAACAAAATCGTTAGATTCATAGAACAGTGGCCAATGTCGTTGGTTTCTGTGAAGGATTTCACGCGTTAAATCCCAGTCGAAAAATCATTTTTCAATCGATTACTTTTCGAAGCTATGGGTATTTGTGATGTCTAAAAATTCCCTCACAGCGTTCCAATCTTTAAATGACGGGAATGAAACATATAAAATAATCATTTTATATGTTAAATAATTTTCTTTTCGACATACCATTTCTATTTCTATGCACTGATTTTCTAATTACTAAAAAGTTGGCGACCTCTTTTTTAGATAATGTGTAATAGCTGCGTGTGTCTGCGTGCGCTGTCAGGGGTTTCGAAACATTTCTGTGGAGTGCTGATAAGAATAGAGGAAATCTGGGGTCACGACATTACATGCGTTGGGTCTGCCTAATGCCTAATACCCGCCTGGAAGGCTGAAAGGGCTGCTTCAGGAGCCACTTTCACGCTGCGCACTGCGCACATACAACCCTATTCAGGGCGAATTGTATTTCAGCTTAGCACACACCAATGTATAATATCTATCTAGCCACATCCCCGAGTACGCCACTGTATGGGTAATAAACGCAAACGTACTAAATACTCAATTTATGATATATAAATAAAGCTCAGTGTGCTTTTATTTATTGTTTTTGTGTAGCATTTCGTGAAAAATGTGAAATCAAAAATCTGTTATCTTCAAAAAATAAAACACAAAAACTTTGACGAAACTTCTACTTCGTCTTTACAACATCAAACGATGTTCGCTATCAACTAAATGTAAAAAAAAGTTGACATCACGATAAATATCCTACATTTTGAAGTCCAAAAACGAAACAAAAACAATATTAACGACAATTGGAAATTTCGTCAAATCATTTGGTAATAGTAGTGGCCTTGATTTTTCATTTTTCTTCGAGTCGTTTATTTTTAAACTAGTCTGTAATTGTAATACAATAAAGGATATTTAATAAAAAGCTATCATCAGACCGTGCAACAATCAAATGCAAATCTGGCGATGATTATGATGGCTTTTTCGTTTCGGCGAGTGGTGGAAAAACTAAAAAAAAAAACAATTTGAAAAACAAATGTCGACAGCAAAAGTGTTATCAAATACATTGTAGAAAACTAAATGCTACAAAATTAGCATATTTAAACAATGCTGAATTTTAAGGTTTCCACTGACTATTGCTAGTGGAAAAGCATTATATCATAGAATAGTTTTTTACTAACACCGGATTTTTTAATATATATAAGAACCGACTTTGCCGATCACGAGCATTGCCAACGAATGATCTTGTTCTTTATTATTTTTAATAATTCAAGATTGAAGATAAAGATTTTTTGGAATGTATTGCAACAGTAAAGAGATATAGCCGAATGTTTAATGTATTATTTTGAACCGAACAAAGAGAAATAAAATCTATATTGACAAAACTGCATTGCAAAACAAACACGCACAGCAGGATATGGCGGTGGGGTAAACAGGTTAAATCCAACGCACATCATTAAGGTCAGTAGGAATCGTGAGCGGAAATGCATGACCCCATTATGGTTGAAATTGTACGTGTAGGTACTTACTATAAAGAAATATCGGCACGTGAATGCAGAGTACGTACACAAAGCTGGATGAACAAAGCACAACTAAAATAATAAAGGTGAGCGAGAAAAATTCTTTTGAATGCGTTGAGGCGCTGATGAAGAATTAGGCGGTTGTATTTTTATGTATCATGTCATAAAATTGACCACATATGAACTGAATTTTTTTGTCATGAGTTTAATTTAGAAGGATTGTATTGCATAAAATATGTAATCGTAATTGAATCGTCCAAATACGCTTCCCAAATGATCCGTTGTATGTTGATGTATTATACATACAAAGGCGTTAGAAATCCGCGCGAGACCTAAAAAACTAAAAAAAGGTCAAACTACGTATTATTGTAGTGAAAGAAGAGTTAAATATTTTTAATACTGCCGCATTATTGACACAAAATAACAAATTACTTAAGATCTCTCGACTAGAAGTACATATATTGACAACTAACTACATACACGTTTATTTTAGTGCATCGAAGTATAATTTAACAGAATTCCTAATAACTTTAGAGGACTTCAAGGTTTGCTAAAATTGGCGTAACACAAGCCGCTATATCTGATGATTGTCAGCCAAATGTTCCGCAGTCAAAAATATTTTTATTTTTTTTACATCGTTTAGTTAAAATAAAAGCGCAGAAGATGACTGGTTACTATTGAAACTTTGCATGTGGCTTAGTGGCCAAAGCGTCGATCATTTCAAAAGATAGTAGGAGTCTGAAATTGTATCACCGACCTTCGATATTGAGACAAAAAAAGGATTTAAAATAACATAAATACATCAAAGAATTGTATTTACCCCGCAATATAATTAAAAAAAAATGACCTGACACGATAAGAAAGATTATAATGCTTAAAATAAATTTTGTCATAATATATGCGTGTTTATTATCGGGAAAATTTTGCGGTAGTAGTTAATTTTCTTAAAATTCTAGGCCAAAATGCAAACTTTTTGTAAATCTCTTTGTAGAAACAACGATAAACAACGACGCAGGGGTGGTAATTTACGCACTCGAATATAATTCTGGCAGAGGCCGGACGGTTTTATACGACACCCCGGAGCACCATTGGCTCTCGGATCGTATGTTGTCGCGCCCTACAAAGCGTAGCGCAAATGGCTCGTAGGCATATCGTAGCGCGGCCATTAATCCGTAGAGGAGTCTTCCGTATATCATTGCATTCTACGCCTACGCTAAACAATAAAGGGAATGCGATGCATATCGAAAGTGAACATCGGGTTCACAAAAACAACTTTAATGGTGTACACATAGAAAACGTAGCGTAACAAAACAATAGCGCTCCACTTAACAATGCAAATTATGCGGGACCTGAAAACCACTGGGGGTGGTTTATTTAATTTTCAATTGAACACATGTGAATTTTTGATCGATAATGATGATATAAACCCAAGATTAAATTAAAAATATTTTGTATACGATTTTATTTCGGTTAACCTGTTGAATACAATTCTGATATACGGCCATTTTAAGGTACAGAGCACTGTTTCCCAGCGTGGGGCAACTGGGTTGCAATCTGTAAGTTTTGGGGGGCATTATTTTTGTTAATAAGACAGATTTTAAGATTTAAAAGAAGTTACTTTCCCAAGTTTAATAACTGATGTGACCATGCAGTATCAAAAAGAACTTTTATAAGTTGCTAAATAATTAATCCTTTAGAACAGTGCTTCCCAGATTGGGAATTTCTCCGGGGGGCGCCGCAGATCATGTTTTATATTGAGGAGGGCCGCGGATTTTGTTTTAAGATTAAGGGGGCCGTGGAATGAAAAAGGTTGGGAAGCACTGCTACAGAACAATATTCAGCATAAAAAATATAATGATGTGCTTTGTGTCGAGGAAGAAGCAAAATACTTAATTATGACTTAGCTCGAAAATTCTGCTGCCGTTCTGATCTTTCAACTCAATGCGGCTTTAGTCAATGATTTGCTATAGAAAAAACAAAGTCATCTCGATATCACAAGCAGTGGAGGCTTAGAGGACAAATTAGGTTGGGAAACACTGGTATACAGTTTAAAATCGAAATGAATAAAAGTTTGAAAGTTTTTTAAATGTATAGTATGTATTTGTATAATAAATCAACGTTTGAACGATTCTACATTTACTAAATAAATAATAATCAACCTCACAGAAGCATCGAAAGTCCAATGTGTCTCAAAAATATATTAAATTTAAAAAAATGTATGTAATATTTTGCACCAGAACGATCTTCGTAAGAAAATGGTTCCCGTGCTTAATGTAAAATTAGGGGAATACTTTCGGGAAAAAAGTTAGCATTTACGTCACAACTAAGACGTGAAAGCGGAAAATGGAATGTTGAAGAATAATTCAATGCAAAATTCAACAACATTATATAATCTATTTAATGCCTACCGCGATAAGGTAATTTCTAAACTATTTATGGGATAAAAGGTTATTTAACGGCAACAAAGCATTAAACGGTACGTTATCGGTAATTTTAATTAATTAAATTATATAATTACACTTTGAAAAGATCGGAGATGATAGTATACTTTTGAGGGAAACGGAATCAACCGGCCAAAATTGTTTTTTTGAAGGAAGTAAAAAAAAAATATTTCGACCGTTCGAAAATAGACTTTTTAAGCAAAAGTGGAGCTTGGTATCAAACATTACCAAATCCATTTCTTCCTGGACAGAGAGGCTCAATCTGCCAGTTTCGATAGAATTGATTTGCCATTTTCCAGTAATAATATATAAATAAAAAATACCAATATAATATTATAATTCAAATTTTACTAACAATCTAATACTCAATATCGTCGCGTCGCGCAAGGTACCTTCTTCTCCATAAAATTATACGATGCGGAGTTGGCTGTTTTTTTAAGACTATTAGCTTTTATGGACATCCGATACCGAAAGAACCCGATGCATTATGCTCGGGCGGCAATTCTTTTGGCCGAAGAAGGCTTTAAACGAATCTGGCGCGTGTCCCGGAAGCAGAGCGAGGATAAACTTTTGTGTGGCAGTAACCGAGGTGCATGTGCTCAGAATAAAAGCCTGCTTATCAGACGGAAGTATTCATTGCAGATTCAAGCATCAAAGCAAAGGAGGTACGATAGAGCCCGCATCGCGACACCGCTTGCTCTAAGCACACCGAGGGTGGAAAATGGAAATAAAAAAAGTTTACAACAACGCCAACAGCCCATTATTTGTAATAATTATATTTGAAGATTTTTCAGCTATATTCTTTCAATAGTCCATGTTTGGCTCGATAATTATAGGATCTGATACGATGGATAGATCGTTGATAAAGAATTATTCTACGCCCAATAGCGATAGAATAAAGAATCCTACTACCATCGGATATTGGATGTAAAATTTTAAAGAATATCGACTGTGGAAAGGAAAAAGGACGTAACCCACACATATCAAATTTTACAGGAGGCGCTAAAAACGTGTTTTGATGATTTTGTGACATATGCAAATTATGAATTATACACAACCTTGAAGTGCACGGAGGCTTCTAAACTGGTGTTTAATTGACATAACCTTATATTTATTAAAGAAATTTTCTCGGAATAACTCTTATTTCAGTGTTTTTTCTTGGTTTTAATTTTTTACAAGGTCATCTTTTTCAAACTTAAAAGCTAAATTTAGATACTTATTCGGCATTTTAAGCTTCCATCCTTGTGATAGAATGTGTGTCAAGTTGTATACATTGTGATTAGCGAAAAAAAGCTGTTTTCGAAAATTGAGGGTTACGTCCTTTTTCCTTTCCACAGTCGATATGGAGCTGACTGGTTAGCCCAGTAGAGGGGAACCTGCGGCCTCTTGGCTACTCTGATGCAGCCCTTTGACTTGATTAAAATTTTCGCATTGATCAAAAAATTATACACAAGCGTTCGGAAAAAGAGCGTAATCAACCCATTGTATGTTCGACACTCAAAAAAGGGGGGTTGTCAACGTTTTCTTTACTGCGGCCTTATGTTGAATAAGATAAATGAATATGGTCTTTAGAAATGAAACGGTTCCCCACCCCTGGAGTAGCCCATTCTCACGTCATAGTCTCGGAGAGATATAGTAACTGCCATTTACACGTTTTGCAGATACTTCCGCAGAGCCTAAAAAACTATTTTTCTATTTTTACTACTGATGAAATTTTAGCTCCGGGTTCTTTCCAAAATATGTATTTGATGGAGATACAGAAATAAAATGTAAAAGCACATATGTTTTAAGCCCGTTAATACTAGTGTTTTCGCTTTGTATCGGTCGAATGGTACTAACGGGTTCGAATCTCACTATGTACAGTTTAAATTTATTTTTCGATCGATTTATGGATTTCCGTTTGAAGGCGACACAACTGTGTTTTGTGAAAAAGAAATATGTTGCCATGGCCGTTTTGTATTAAAATTAGTGATATTTTAATAAACGAAAACAAATGATCAATCATGGGATTCCGAAATTGAAAGATTGTGAATTCCAATATCCCTGGATCAGTGATATTTAGATTATAAAACGCTTGGGTGCTATTTCGGCAATACGCTTATATTTACGGGTATCATTAGTAACTTCTATTGTATTTATATCTCGTTAAGAATGCATTTCTAAGAAATGTTGTCAGATAATGCCTCGTCATTTATTAGAAGTGAATATTACGTATTATTACGAAACGGTAATTTCTAACATACGTGTGGGAGATGCGCTTAGAATGGCTCATTAAATTGAAATACAGCGCATTTTTATTGTGTGTTAGCTGTACCAATGATAAAGAATATAGACAATTAAATTCTTGCTTACTTTGGAGTATAATGCAATATTTTGCTGTATTTTACACAGCGTTAAATGAACCGCCGTTTCTAAAGGTTTTAAGTCATACGGAGAAAATGTGTACTAGTATTGTAAACTCTGATTGAAAAACTAGTTGATTTCATTGCTTGCTGGAAGTAGAATTTAATGTTTTACCAAGATGTAATTATTTAATAGATACACATTTCAAGTAGGTATGCATATGTGGTAAATTCAGAGGACAGCTAGACTAGTGACAAGGCGAATATGTTAATTGTTGACTATATTACAACCACTCGTAATGTGTATGCAGCCGCTGACAGTCAGAACAGAATAATCGGTGCCTACTTCTTCGAACTATACACTAGTGAATAGTGATTAGACTCTTTTTTACACGGTTTAGAAATAACACGGTGCTACATCGCATGCGTGTTCTTGGTACTCAGTACTATGCGCAGAGAGGTTTATTCCTGTTAAGCCCGAAAATTCGGAAAGAAATATTACACAGACTTAAGATATCCCAAGTGACGAAAGCGATGTCGTACCAAATGTGAGTAAACGGGTTCGTCTATCGTCTGATAGTGATAGTAAACTCACTTCGTTGCAGTTTTTTAAAAATATTTTTATTAAAATAAAAAAGACCAATAAACAATAGTGCATTTTATTTTGTGATATCCTGAATTGATATTACAAGGAAACCTATCCGCCATTATTTTTAATTTTGGCGTACCTTTTTAAACGTTTTTCCAGGATATATTTTATTTACCTGCTTGATAATAAATACTATCCCCTCCCCCCCTTATTTTTTCATAATGTGTTATATGATCTTGCCGAGGAACGAATTTATTTATTAAACAACAGTTCTACAAAAAAACCTTAAAGTTGAAAGTTTGTGTCTTTGAAAATAAAACTAACTAACTTAATACGTATACGAAGTAAATATTAGATTCGAAATTTAAACATGGCGTAGCCTCAAATCACGTTTAGTATGCTTCCTACGCGTTGGGGCATATTTTTTTCAGGCGGCAGCGAAAACAGTTTATAGCTTTCCTTTCTTCTATGGCTCTATGCAAACGCAAGCTAAGGTCATTTCTCTATTAGTAATGGGTAATGGCACCACGCGACAGCCGCGCACTGGCGTTTTGCACGAACATTTCTCCCCAAATTGCGATTTTATTCAAACGATTCGCAAGAGTCACCGACTGCCAATTAGATTTAGCATAGATATCGCATTTCATGTCGGCGGTGCGTGCAGCCGACGATATCAAGCGCCTGAATATACCATCACATCGCACACACAATTACCCGCCCTGATTGATGACTGATTTTCCCGAAGAAGGTTCTACTAGTAACGTCTCATAACAGAAAACTGAATATCTCATATGTATATCCTGCTGAGTTTGAACTGAAAATGAAAGCTAATTGATTAAACCAGGGGTGAGGAACCTTTTCATCCCTAAAGGCCACATTCATTTATCTGATTCAACATAACGCCGCAGTTGATAAAAGTGAATATTTTATAAAAGTGAAGTCAAAAGGCCACATCAGTGGATTAAACATTAGATAAATCCGCAAACCAAGAATAAGAATTGTTAATAATTAAGAGTGTATTCTTTCATAGTACATAATATAAACTCGTTTGGATATCAGTTGTTGTGCGCAAATTCGGGAAATTCACCGAAGAGTAGCTGCGCGCCATCTCGTAAAAACTTCGGATACGATGTGTTAATTATCACATTAAACTTAATTATGTAATATTCAATAATAATTAATGCAAATAAAAGTATGGGTCAACATTTATGAAAAAACATCTCAATAATTTTTTTTAAATTCTGAGATTCTGGCGCGTAAATTTTTCTTTTTTCTAAACCTGGAAAAAATGAAATTACTATAATATATGAATTTGTCACCATTTATATTCTAGCAAAAATGTTAAGTATGAGTAGTAATTTATTTAAAATCAGTATATTCGTATTGTTAGAGTTTGTGGTAGAGTGGCAATTTCATTGGTTTCGAATGCCAACACGGAATGTTCCATAAATTGGTATTAAAAGAATGTATGGATTTCTTTTCGAAGACGTGGATGCCTGTGATGTTTAAAATTCCCTCTCACCCATCCGATCCCAAAAAAAAGAGGACCTAGCGAGGGCGATTAGCTAACTACTAGTCCTGTCTTAGCATTATTCATCTATCACTACTTTCTTCGAATTAAAGAATTTTAGCAACTAAGTAACAGGCAGTTCTTGTAGAAAAACTTTTGTTGAGATATAACTCCATGGTTAAAAAGTATCCGATTTAATAGTTTTCAGAAAGACAATAATATAAATATTGCAAATCTACCACAAACTGTATAGCAAAACATCTGCTTTCAAAGGGCTGGAGTCGGACGGTATAGTTATTATTTATTATTATTTTTAATCTACACAGTTAGAAAGGTTACAATGAATGAATAAAAGACATTACAATAGAATAATTTCAAGGACAGTGCATTTGATTCTCATCCTATAAGAAAATCTAAATGACCTTGAAGTTTTTTCGTTAAAGGAAATGAAATCTCGTGCGAGTCGGAAAAAAACACATTGAAGGAGATTAAAGAGACGTAATCGAAATAAATGTGTTTTATCAGAGGCGGGTGATCACGGCGGGTAAGAAAGGCAGTGGCGGGTTAAAGTTGTCACGCACAGTTACACGTGCCACCGCTGGCACTGCGCTCGCTCACTTGCAAAGCTAGCTCTACGCACTTATTTCTACAGCCACGGCGCACACAAATGCACGGTCACGCACACGTTCAAGTGGAAAACCGTCGCTTTATAAACTGTGGCTCGTGAAAAAGACGGTTCAGCGTGCATTGAATTATATAAGAGAAAAAAATAAATGGTCAGTTTAAATCAATTTTTAGTCAGAATTCAAATCAACTTTCGGTTTGAATAAAGTTTTTGGTCAAAATAAAAATATTATACGGACAGATTTAATGACCATTTAGGTTAGGTTTTTTAAAATTTCATTTAAATTAATTACTATTTTATATAAATTCTGACCATTAATTATGTATCCTGCCCTGTGTACACTGATCGAACTAATATGACTATTTAATATAAATTCATTAGGACCGAAACTGTATTAAAATTCAGACCGGTTAAATACGAGCCATTATATAATGGAGATATTAATCAATGAAAATTATAGCTAATAAATAAACATTTTCAAGACTAATACTTTATATTATTACGAAAATATCTTTCATAAATAAGGGATGTCAATAATTTATTGGCTGTCAGTTACGAATTCGTGAGTGTGCCTGTAGGACTGGATAATATACCGGATGGGTAGATATGGGATATTACACATGGCTTTATCGAACTAACTTTCTCTTGTACACGCTAAACTTTAATAGTTTGAAAATTCGAAAAGAAATGTACCTAGCCATATATTTCTTTCGGCTTATAGGAGGTAAAAATGATAATTCTACCATTCTTGATAATATGAAACTTAATGTTCCTGATCAGTTTTTGAGGAATCGTGGACATCAAGTTTATTTTCATCAACCCTCCTGCCGATAGGGATCTGGATCTCACTGGGGAGAGCTTAAACACTATTTAACAATATTGCTTCGGAAATTTACAAAACATATTTTACATGGACGTGAGTGAGATCACACGAATACTAGTTTTTATGCATTAAAGTAGACTTTGTCAGAGGTTACATACCATTTTTAACATTGAAAAACTAATAAGTAAATCTTTTGTAATTTACATGCAATATGTGCATTATTTATTGCTTATTATTTTTTCTTTATTCATTATTTAAGCTTCTAGTTTGGATCCATTACAATTAACTTAAATAGAAATAACGTGTTAAGTTAATAAATTTATAATGGCGGCAAAATTACACACTATATGTAGAAATAACTTTTTCCTGCCACTCAATCCTTTCTTTTTTATCCGAAATAATCAAAATAAAAAACGATTGTTCTTATCGTTAGCGTTATCGACTGATAAAAAATCCAAAAAAAGATATTTCTATAAACAATTATTGTTAAGAGAAATGTGACAAAAATGTAACAAATTTAATACCTTAATAATATTTGAAAAATTAAAATGTATATTATTTAAAAAGAAAAACAATATTATCTACATTTTGAGGTGGTTTACTTCGGAAAGTTTGAGGAGTTGTGGTTTAACGGGTACACGCATACAAACGCAATGGCCATGAATTTGGCTGCGAGTGTGTTGTTGGCCCACCACTACATCAAACACTATTTGGCTGTAACCCTTCAATGACCGGCGACATATAATAGCATAATTAATATGTGATAAAAGCAATAAATATGTGATATTAACCGGTCAAGGTCACCTCGTTGACTTTAATGGTAATTATAGTGACATATCGTAATGTTTTTTCACTGCGAAAACGAAATTTTGAACATATAATCGTAATATTAGGGCAGTATATAAGAATAAAAAATGTGGCAATAATACTGTTCGATAAACATGTTAGAAGTGATTATGTCTGCCATATTCTTTGGAGGCAAAAATTGTTTTCAATGAATAAATTTATGAGAACTTTTTATTTAGACAGCGATAATAATAAAAAAAGTAATAGATAATAAAAAAACCTCCGAAAATAAAAATAAATATAGTATGCAAATTATATTATATTGTCGAGTTACCATTTATTTTTTCGGAACCCAATCATATTATTTTATTATTATCGGCTGCCATGGCTAAAGATAAATAATACATTTTACTGCGAACTTTGCCTAATCGTTTGGCCCTCGTTCATCTTACTGACCACTCATAATAAAAAAAAATCAAACCCCCTTACAGTCTACAAACTGGTTATTTATTTATCCCTGGTGTTAATTGGAACTGAAGAAAGTTTTTTTTTTAAACTACATATGATCAAGTCGAAATAATTTTGTCAACTATGTCCGCTCCATATGTGGAGCATAATATGCTCTCCTAATAGAGTTTATCTTGACAGATTTTTTTCTACTATAACTTACGCAGTTGCTCAAAATCTCTTTTTCGAAGAGAGTACAGAAAGGTTAGAGCTAGTTACGTCTCATTTTTCTGGGAGGGTATTTCTCGTCCTATTTTTGTATGAAAATATGCTTATAGAAATATTTATGATGGATTTGACAGTTTGCAAAATTGATTCGAAATAATAAGACTCGATTGTATTTTAAATTAATTTACAGTGTACTAGTTTTCGCCCTTTTCCTGGCTGACGAACAAAAATATATCAATACAGTTTCAAGATATATATATTTTTTCATACTTTTGTCATTTGATTGTTTGATACTGCGGAAAAAATCATATAGAAATGAAAATCATTCAACAATAAAAATTCACCAGATACTCATTTATTTAATATTGAAGACCGTTGTGGGTTAAGATTGCCAACAATGTACAAATTGTGCAGTACATACAAATCAAATTATGTGTATGATGTTCAATAAAATGGTTCCTGTTTGTGTGAGAGCAATATGTATTTCTACAGCACTTATACACAGATACCAAACATGGTTGTTAGGCAAGGGTTTCCCTAGCCAAGTGCATGACTACAATTCTAACGATTTGATTATTGGTTATTAGGTATTGCGACTTAAGCGCAATCTATTCTGCACTCCAATTATTCTATGGAATGTATTATAAAACAGCAGAGGCGTAGTAGGCCCATATTTTGTTAGATAATTGTATTTGATCGTTCAAACAAACAAAAAATCGCGAGATGTTATTGAATTAAAGAAACTAAATTCATTTAGCCATTGTACAGGAAATTCAACCATTCTATGCTATTTATTTTCTCTTAATTGTAAAATGTTGCGAATGGAAATCTACCCTGATGTTGTATGTTGAGTTGTAATTTTCTACGTTTTGTCGGAATCAATTCGATAAATTTGAATGAAAGATTTGGCCATTTTTCTACTATCCATATCCATATCTATATATCCACAAATTCCTGGGTTTTTGAAATTCGAATTATTATGGGAAGTCAAAACAATGGTATGGGGGGCACAGAAAAATAAAGACACTTCAAAGGGGTCACGGGCCCAAAAAGGTTGAGAAACAATAGACTATAGATTAACTTTTGGAAGATGATAAGGTTTGATATGTCCTGCACAAATTATTTTATATCATCAATTTACATGTCTAGAATATTGAACCAAAAATGAATATTACACTGAGGTATAGTTATGAGATTATTATTCAACCAGTTTTTTTTAAAGGGTAGTACTGGTCAATATTGAGAATTCTACGCATCGCTCGTATCCTGTGTTTTTATAATGTCCTGGTTTTGTAATATTTTTTATTTGTTCAATCAATTTTATCTGAGTTCCAGCTGTACTGCTTTCACGGTACAGCTGAGATCATTTAGTAACGCAAGAGCATGACTATTTTAAATTAAATTAGGTAGTGTAAATTGTTTAATAAACTCTTCCTACAGTTTACTGCAGGAAGAGATAGATATAAAATTTTACCGGGATCGCAAAGTCTTGTCCATTTTTTATTGATTCATCCGTTTATACTTTTACCCTATTTACCTCGTTTAAGTTATAAGATGAGAACCTGATGATGTATCCACTGTTGAAAAATTCTATTTTCCGTATGTTAGATTCAGAAGATGCAACACGGCAAAATCAGGCATGTAAATAATATTTAAGGTAACTTATGAAATCTTATATTTGAACAACGTTAATGTATAATTGGAAAGCTGATAGTGCTTGAAAAGCATATATTATTACATGTTATCAGTTTAATATCATCGCCAATATAACGCATCGGGGCATTTTTGCGAAATTTTGCAAAAAATTAGGTACTTTTGAAAAAAGGGTATAACTTTAAAACCATTTGACATTTTAAAAAAATGTTCGGACACCAGTTCTGCAACACTTTGTTGCATAATACTTTATATATTTTAGCCTGCTTTTATTAGCGATACTCAACTTTTGTATTTTTTAATATAGAAAATCGGGTATTTGACATAGAATTATATATTTCATCGAAAACGTAATAAATAACAAGCCAAATATACATTTGCTCCTGTTTATTTTATTTCAAAACAAAATTAGAAAACATAAAAGTTTATTTTTAGCCTACAATTGCTTATATTTTGGTGGTCTATTTTTTTAAGTTATATTTTAACTGTCTGCTGATTTTTCATCGCCGAAATCTCCGAATAAAAAAAATGTTTTTGCATATATTTTAATATTTTATTTTTTAAATGATGCATCAAACATTTGTTACGCCATTTGCGTAGAGAATCTAAAACATTTGTCGCATTGGATGTATATATTTCAACGCGTCAGTCAGACCGGCGAAAAGACTCGTATACGAGTCATCCGTAACCAATGTGTTAAGTGTTTTAACAAATAAATTTTAATATTTTAAAAGGCTAGACATAGTTGAAACTCGCAATATCGATGGATTTCTTAAATTAAATAATTTTAGGTGAAGCTTTATTTCGGCGCCACTGTTTAAAATATGGACATGTACTTGCACCAATGATATTACCGAACTGCTTTGTTCGTTGAGCTTTGCAATATCTATGGTAAGTTACAGTCAAAAACGACATCTATGAATGGAAACACGTACAAAAAAAGTTTTCCTTTGAATATGAAGTTTTGCATGGAAAGCAGAGTTAATAAATAAATAAATAAAAGGGTCACAGGGCCGAGTACCGTGTCACATCACGGCATCGACAAAGAAAAGTTTTGTAATTATATTTATGAATGGGCATAATACTTAATGAAAGCGTCCGACGAAGAAGACTGTTTCCATTTCGGCAGTATAATTTAAAGTTTTAATATTATTCGAACTGAGTGGGTGGGTGTACGTTTGAATATCTCATGCTTCCAGTTAACGGCTACAAAACAGTTAGTGTGCCGGACATTTTGGCAGAGCATAATTTAGTTTTCATATTTAACGCTTTCATTGCAGTTTGTAAATTTCTTCCGATGTCAAGCTTTGAAAACTTTTCTCGAATTTCGACATATTTATTCAACTAAATTGTGCTCGTGCTATAAATTAAGGCAATGATGTTTATTTTCAAAAACGTATGGGTTCAAAAAGAATGCATAAATTTCGCAAAAGAAGTTGGCATAATAAAAAATATGTGCAAGAAATTTAATTAAAAAATAATAAAATTACCCACACCGGTGTTTCTCAAAGTTCCGACATTTTTGTACTACATATGCTGCACCAGGCGCAGCAAAAGCCTCGTGCCGCACCCACCAAACTCTTCTCGTTCCCCAGTTCACACTTTGAGAAACACTGACCTACACGATGGCATTTACATGGTTGAATTGCATTAAAATAGAGGTAACGGTGGCAAAAAAATATTTGTGCTGACAGTCTTCCTAACAGTACAGTGGAACCATGATTCTACGTTTTTCAATGGACCCTAATAAAAAAAAACGAAAAATGCGGGAAAGGAGTAACTTTAAATTTAAGAAAGACCCCTCAGAAGCTCATTAACTTTTTCAAGTCAACTAACTCTTTTTGCTATGTCAACCTGTTTTTAACCTGGATTTTTTCATTGCCTCAAATTATTTTCAGTTCATCAGCTTGAGTGCTGATTTTCTACGTTCTACTATAAAATTCACGAATCGAACGAGGTAAGACTCACTTTATAAGTGAAATGGGAAATATTCAACAAAAACGGTCATTTGGGATAAAATTTGTAACGAGACTATAATATTTAGATGAAAGATCGAAGAAATCAAACAAATAAAAAAAAACGTTTTGTTATCGTTAAAATTAATGTAAGCAATGACCTTACATTTCTTTGGAAAGTTTTTGTATATTTGGTGTGAAACTTTTAGTTTTGAGTTTCAGTCGCACAATATTCGCACGTAATAAATACCACAAGGTTCTGGACTAAAGATACTGATATATTATTAATCGTTATATATTCATTAAAATATAACACTGGTAAAAAAAATGTTAGTCATTATTGACTGAGAAGTACGAAGATGCTACGACGCTACGGATTATAGTTTAACAGTATTGAGCATATATTTACAATAATACGAACTAGTATGTCATAAAATTTTCAATTGTTAGCAAATACTATTAATTCGCCATTTGAACGATTGACCACAGCATTCAGATTAAGTATAACCGGATAAATGGTTGATTATCAATAATACGGTCCAATAATGAGCAAGCAGTTAGCGTAGCTTGGTACGTAGCAAATCCTAATATAATTTGATGGTTAAGAACGATTTTGAGGAACGAGAATCATAAACCTTGGCGTTTTCCCGAGGGAAAATCGTCGCACTAATTGCCGAACCGGTGATGTGCGCAAATGTCAGTCGTTCACAACGCAGGGGCGCGTGCAAGATTTTACGAAAACATTGTTTAAAATCATTAATGCATTTGAGCAAATTAAAATATGACATTGCATTCAGAATCAGTGTGATTCATAACGGACTCTTCATTTTATATTTAAACATAACCTATTTTGACGAGGGTAATATATTTCCTTATTTATTTTCGATGGGAAGATTAAAAAGAATGTCAAATGCGACTATAGACGTTAAGTTCAAACATCAATTGAAATTAATATATCTACGTGGGGAATATCTGGAAGTCTGGTACTAAGTTAAGCCCCACATTTTCTCATGCAGATTAGTAACGCACCAAGTATAAGGAAAATAGGCGTTGCGTGTATTGTTCTCGAATCCCGCGAAAAGCATTAAGATTTTTTTTTTCTGTTAAATATTTTTTTACTAAGTGGCGAACTTGCGTTAAAAGTTTGCACCCCACTGGAAACCTTCAACGTTAATCCGAGATGTTAATTAGCCAGCGCAAGCCTTTGAAAGCTTCCATCCAGATTATTCCCTACATATTATAAATCCTTAGCCGTGGTGCCCCATCACACAGACACAGATGGGTACTTATGTAGAAAGGAATGCTTACTTACCTCTAATGACGTGGCAGGACAAAAGGGTACATAAAAATATAGACAACTAGATAGTTATATTGAAAGTATAATGCTATTTGTCATCAGCGTCAACCTTTAAAAAAAATATCTTTGAAAACCCATTATGTGTATGTTACAAGTATTAATTTGTCATTTTTATTCGGCAGTATTCGATAAACCTACCGTTTATAAAATATTTCAGAAAAATAATGTCTTGGTCTATTTAAGCAATACTATTATATTATTTTAAACATATAGCTTCAAATAAATGTGATAGTTCGTAGTATTATAGATATCTCAATATCGTTATAAGGAAAATATGTTGACATACAGCACAAAAATGAGAAACTAAGTGAAAAATGATCATATCAGATAGTTTCATTTCATTAGGTATTTTTTGAAGACGAATGTAAAGTTGTAAAACGTAATAAACCCAGTGTATTTTATGAAAGTCAAACGATTTTATATATTGTAAAGAAAAATAATTCAAATATAATGAGCCTGAACTAAGATATTTTCGATGGACTATAATTTCTTTATGTAGATTCACTTTCAATATAAAAATCAAATTGATAATAACTTGGCGTTTCGTTGTTTGCATACTGATATAATATAATCGAAAAGCAGTCGAAACCTTTTCAGTGCGACCTTAAAAGGTCCATTTCATTATGAGCAGTCGAAGAGGAAAATGCGACGTGCAGGATCATTGGACTGTCACATTTTATTCGCCCCCCGATAAAGTTCGACTACTTTGTTGTGGGTAAGGGTCGCGGCCCAGTCGGGCGGCATTGTTGCGTGCATCGATTGCCGGTGACCGGGAGCACTTCCGCGTTCCGCTGCAGCCTCGTAATTTATTTGCAAGCGGTGGATCTGCGTTTTGAGCCCCGGGATCATCGCCCTGCCCTCCCTTACGCAAATTCAATAATGCTAAACGGAATGCGCTGCAGAATAACTTTGACGTTTTTCGGGAGCGGCATGGCATAGGGGCGGCCTAGTCCGGGGTGGGCGGGCGGACGGTCGCTACGTAGAAAGCTTACCCCCATGAATGCACAAACAAGGTGACACAGGAGATCCCGCGCCCCACCGGGAGGGGCGGCCGGGGGATTGAATCCACCGATTGCAGGGGGCGATCTCATTAAATCTCACGCGGGAAGATTATTTCGTCGTCGGTAGACATACTCAAAATTCCTTTGATCATAATTATTTATCGGTATTCTGAAGTAGCAGATATATATTCTAACTTGTTTCGGACGAAACTAAATTAACTCAGAGTCTATTCATTCCGATGAAATTTATATTCAGCCCTAAGTATTTAAGATATGTTTGGGAACAATATTTTTTTTCCAAAATCATATTTAACCGGTTGTATTTTTTTTTAGATACAAATGATGAAAGATAGTAAAGAAAGTAATACAGCTTAGGTTAATTATTTTTGTTGAACACATCAAATAGAGAAAAATACAGATCAATGATTATTATGATCATTAGAATGAATGGTTTTCCAAATGGATATTAAAAAGTAACTGTTTTGTTTACAACTATTTTCCTCTCGTAATATTAAAATTGTTATCTAGTTAACTACATTACTTAACCATTTCCGCTCTCGACTCGACACATAAAAATATAGACCTTAATGAGTACAATAATTGTATAATATTAGATATTTACTACAAATATTTTATGAGTACACCCAATCCTTTTTTACGCGATTTATTTTTGCGCGATTTTGAATTTACGCAAGATTTTTCTATGGCACCGTTACGTTTTTTCATAAATTTTTGATACTTTTTTACGCGGATTTGGAACCGATTTATCAAGCGTGTCACTTTCTGGAACCAATGTATCACATAAAAAAAGGATTAGTCGTATACATATATCAATATAAATTTAATAATTTCAATGCAATTTTATGTACGCCAGTGGTTTCCAAACACTATGTTACTACACCTCCCTTTGAAAAAAATATCGTCGCGCCTCCCCGTCCTTTATTTTATATAACAATAAAGATACGTTGTAAAAGGTAAAGAAACAATTTAAACTGTTCGCTGATATACGCCAAATTTATATATATGACTGTATATACCTAGTATACATAAAATTAATCCACGCGACAATAGATACCTAATTTATGTATGTATATTAATTAAGAATTTTATAACTTTCCGACAGTCAATTTAATTAAAGATATAATTTGTTTCAAAAGGCTTTATATTGTAAAAATAAATAATTAATCTCAACTAATACAGCGGAAAATTATATATCCCATTAAAAACGATATACATTGAGCAATATAATACGATAAATTCTTGGAAAATGCATCACATTTCTCAGTATTTTATGAAGCATCCCCCAGTATCGCCCTAAAATAGTACAAGTTCGACATAAAACGTATAAATTTACGGCGGGGGTGTGGAGGGGTTGACCCAAAAACCGTACTTCGCCGCACAAATACGATATAAGCGAGATGCAACATGCAGCACAAAGCCGCCCTATTCAATATTAGATCGTTCTAAAATATCACATATAAATAAATCTGATACATTCATTTTTTATTTTGACGATATTTGTAGTGTAGAGAAGAGATGTAATTATTCTTATATGCCATTTTTTTTCAATTTTGACCCAAAAGTAATTTTATATATGATTAGAATATAGATTTTATGAAAAAAATAATAGTTTGCGATCGTATTTTTTTTAATTTGGCAACAATTAATCAATAAAAAAGAGCATTCACTTTTTTGTAATGCCGATAACTATTAAGTAATTATCCAAATCTATCGATATTCTTATTGCTCATTGAGTTTTTTCGCTTAAAGCAGGTTTAATACAATAAGAATATACGGACACTAAAATTCATTGAAAGAGAAAGTTGCAAAACTACTCATCTCGTGCATGATGCAGCACATAAAAATACATTTGTGAAAATAGTTGATCGGTTACTTCATTTGAGCGAAATAAACTTTACACGAAAAGCTAAAACTACTTTTGATTTGAATTATCATTCAAAAAATTTCCCGCCATAATGTTAAATATAAAAAATGACAGGCTTTCCGTGTTTTGTTTTGAGTGCATCCACAGCGAACCTAGATATCAATATGCAAACTAAGTACAATGACACTTTCTAATGAGCAGCATGCGCTGGCGAAACGCTAAATAAAAATGACCTGAATTCGGAGGATCGCGCCGTCCAAAATGCATGATTTTAATTTAGACTGCGGAAATAGCATCTGTCTTAGTATAGCGATCGCAATGCACGAGTCCCTCACCCTATATGCCTTCATATTTCTAATGAGCACGCATACGCCTGTATTATTTAGTGCGAGCGACAGTCAATCAATATCAGCCAGGTAGAGAATGGAGCATGTGTAGTAAATACCATATGCACCACTGATTCGATTCTAATTGAATTCCATGCAACGACTATTTGAAAATCGAAATCGCCCACTGACACCGATGAACACTGTTTGTAAACACTTTATTGAATGTAATTCCAGGGTGTTTTGGAAAATCATGACTTTCCCGGAAGTGTAGGAATGAAAATACGGAAGGGTTGTCAAAATATTCGTATATGCAACCATCTTGTCAAGGTACAGTGCAGCTGATGCACTGACACGAAAAATCAATTAAACTGCGAAAAGCTGACACAATTGATACAATAATTGAACAAAAAATTACTTGCATATGAATAATAGATCGTTTCATGTTGTTAAATAGAAATTTTCCTACCTTAAATGGGTCCGTCCGCAATTTTGAAATCACTTTCCTTCTAACCAGTCCATAAAACGTAAATTTGTTACTGTACCTGGATTCAGTGCTGCCATCGGACAGGCGTATTATTTCCAATACAGAATGCAATCAATGTTTTCTGATATTGCACTTTGTCGCTATATATTTTCATTGCAGTTCGATTTTTTACAATGTTTTATAACGAAGTGTTTTTTATTTACTCGCCTGTGGAGATTTTTTAAGTTTAAAACTTTTATTCTATACACGAAAATTATGGAACATTTTTGCTCTCAATGTCCGTTGTAGTTATTAAATTCTTCTGCATAGATAGATTGCTATTGATTTTGAGAAGTGCAACTAAATAAAATCACTTCTAAAAGTATTACAAAAATGACTTGGTAAATAATTTGCGTTCTACAACTGTTTTTTCCTAAAACTTTTAAAAAGGAGTTATGAAATACATCCATTTTATTTTTGTTTTGATCACCTGATTTGAAAATATATTAAAACGAGTAGTATTTTTTATTTATCTTTATCTTTGAATACATAACCAACTTCATAATTTCACTTTTATTCTACATAGGATGAAAAGCAAAAACTTCAGTAGACCGCGGATATGGCATGCTTTTTATTTGACATAACTTGCAACATTACTTTGACAGCGCGTTGATTTTTTCTCTATGGCCAGACTTTTCTGATCTGTCTGACTGGTATTACATAGGTTGGTGGTCGTCATTATTTTAGTATTCTAGTGCAATTCCGAATCAAACGAAAATGATTAACGTCGTCGCTAAAACGGGATCGTTAGCGCCATACTTGAAGGCTACGTCGCAGGTCGTCGCCTCAGGCCTCAGACCCGTCGCCACAGCTGTGCCTGCACGGAAAGAGAAGATCGTGGTTGGACTTCAGCAGCGGGCCACCACCGTTCAAGCTTTGAATGCAGCTCTCCCTTCGGCAAATTTGAGGGTCAGGTCTGGACTAGGAGGTTAGAAACATTCCGCTATTTCCACAGTTGTAGAAATACAATTAATTTTCATAATATTGGTATTACATAACATAGTCATTGATAGTTGGTTATCATGTTTTATTCTTTTTCAGTAACAACGCAATTGCGTTTTGCTCACACTGATGTTACCATCCCGGACTACTCGTTTTACCGCCGCAGCCAGACCTCCGATCCTAACATCAAGAGTAGCGATACCCATGAAGCTAGAAAGTCTTTTACCTATCTGATAGCCGCAGGTAATACATTCGGGCAGTCAAATTGTGACTATACCTTTCATTGGTAATTGTAAGGTATAGCTAGTCATGGATTATTACGGCGAAAAACTTCACAAACTAAGCTAAAAACAACGCCACGATTTAAAATTATTTTTTAAGAGCTTGATAATCGCGTTAAAACCACACATTATTACGAAGAACACGGATAAATTATGCGAAATACGAAATATTTTTCAGTACATCGCCTCTGTTATCCATTATGGCGGCGCCGCGCGGCGTGGAGTAATAATCCATGACTAGCTATACCTTACAATTACCCTTTCATTGAATGTGATGTAAATATTTTGACTTATCATCCCAGTGGTCTCTTAAACAAATTTACTAAATAAGCTCGCCATGCGAGGTGAATTAATTTGAATACCTGTTGAGCAAGTCAATTGTGTGTATCATTTTAATTTCTTAACTGATGGCACACGGGTGGATGACAATATGTCTCACAAGACATGTATTATTGAGGAATGGTATTCATTAAAGGCCATCAACTCAAATTTATAATGCCCTTTGAATACCTACGTATTTAGCTTTGATTTAGAAAAAAATAAAAAGAAAAATCTCGAACTATTCATATACGCATTGACAAAAGGATTATTTTTCAATAAAGTTCCTTAACGTTTCGTTTGATACAATGTTTATGATTTTTTGTCATGTTGATATAATATCTTAATCTACATAGTCTATATACATCACAGATCTAAATTTTTTCTAGGTTCCACTAGCTTATAAAATTATTGATGGCGATCGACTGATATCATAAGACCCAGAAATAGTACAATATAGGTCCTGATTTTACTAGCATCTTTTACAGTTGGTACTCTTGTGTCATTTTGACCTTGAAGAGCTTTAATTCAAAATAAAAAAATTGTAGTGCTATGGGTACAAATAATGATTATTTTTGAAATTTACACAGAAGTCAATCAATAAGATTAAATTTATTAAAAAATAGTAATATTTGATGTGTGTATTTTTATAGTTCACCAAAAGGTGAAAGAAACAATTTTATTTTTATTCTAGCACTTAACACTTTGTAAGCGGGCGTTTTTTAGTGATTAGCGCAAACATATATTACATTCTTAAAATCAACACAACTTCTAAACCAAACAATATTTTTGGCTAAAATTTTCAAAGAAATCATATGTGACATTTAATCATTAAAAACATTTTGAATACATCATAATTTCACTACTTTTCTAAGCTGAATATAAATACCTGTTATTAATTTAGTAGATAGCACTCCACCTGTTATCAATATGAAATATTCAAAATATTCTGTATAAAAAATATCATTAATCCATAACATACAATTATATAAATAATTATAGTATAAAATTCTCATTCCAACAAATTTACAATCACTGGAAGTGTAAAATCTGATGCCCTAAATATTAGAGAAACATGTGTCGCTTTTTTAAAAAATATACTATGTGTGAAGGAACATTCAGGGCATAATACATTATGAGGTTTATTGCTTATTGTCAAAAAGGGTCTCTTGCCGCAGCAGTTTTTTTGAAGAAACCATTCAATTATGAGTCAATATATCAACCAAACCGACAGTACGCAATAAATGAATTTTTACATTTCCCGCCTATAATGTTTATAATTTGAAAGGTTACACATAGAACATTTTGCCTACTCACTTTTTTTTTGTACTTGTGCTTATTTTATTTCCTGTATTCAAATACAATATTATTATTAAGTTGTTAAATTGTATTATTACGTTTGACCCTATCGCATCTGGGCTCAATTTCGAACGACTAATTAATCTTAAGTTTGTGTTTGAAATTTTTGACCTGTAGATTCGGATCATTTTGTTTTGTATTTGATACACAAATTTTATAAAAAAAATCCTTTTTATTCTTCAGGTAGCATGGTAGCTACAGTATACGGTGCTAAATCTGTCGTACACCACTATGTAAAGTCTATGTCCGCCTCCGCTGACGTCTTGGCCATGGCGAAGATTGAAATTAAACTTGCAGACATCCCAGAAGGAAAGTCCGTGTCCTTCAAATGGAGGGGAAGGCCATTGTTCATCCGTCACAGGTAAAAAAGTATTTAACGTCAGTACAGGTAGTCCTCGACATACGGCTGAGATACATTCCTGAGCTTTGGTCGTATGTCGATTTTCATACAAAATATGTTGTCGCTGCACATCAAATATGGTATATAATTATATGAAAAGTAGGCCTATGTATAAATAGATATAATAATAAATATTTTCCATATTAAATAGCAATAGCTCTGTTCTTCTGCGTACTTCTGGTGGTTTGCTGACGGTTTGCAAACCATCAGAAGTACGCAGAAGAACAGAGCTATTATAAACTACATTTGTTTACATTATAATTGTTATGTAAGCACATAAAATAATATAATATTCTGATTTTGTTCCAATAAGAATTTATTTGTCGTCCGGCCCCCTTAGTTTTTAAAAAGTTCAATCCGGCCCGCTTCTCAAAAAGTTTGGTGACCCCTGCTATAGGCAATATATTTATCAAACAGTCGCCCCTTAAATTTGGCATCTCATATGATCAATGATGCAGTGGCGTGGCAAGGGGGGTGGGGCAGACCGCCTGGGTGACACTTTTTTGGGGGCGGCATTTTCAAAAATAAATACAATATTTTTCGAGAAATCATATTTATGCATACAAAAATTAAGCCACCTGTAGTAAAAACTCTTAGTTCAAAGATAAAAAATAGTAGAAGTGATAGAGGAAATATTGGGGGCAACAAATGCAAGGACCGCCCCGGGCAGCAGGACCTCTTCCTACACCACTGCAATGATGCCATGAATAAGTTCTATGAAACCAATGAGCAAGATTATAAATTCAACAATATTAAGAGAAGACAAAATACTTATTCATCCCGTGGATGAGTCCATAAACCTGGAAAGAAAATAGCTCACAGCATGCTTGCAGAAAGATGGTAATGTCATACTTTCGATACATTGCCAAAATAAGGAACAATTAAAATGTAAACAAATGTAGTTTATATTGCTATTTAATAGAGAAAATATTTATTTTTATGAATCTATTTATACGTAGGCCTACTTTACATCTAATTAAAAAAGAAGAAAGTAATAATAAAGGCATTCCAATTATTGAATATATTTCTTTGCAAAATTTTACAGTTTCACATATTGTATGGATTGATGTTTTTCATTTATTGAATAAGAATTTTAAAGCAATTGAGAAAAGTATGTATATGTAATGTACATACACAAAAAATGACTTACAACTTAATTTAATTATATATTTTAATATGATACTATCATGTGTAAATTTTAATTAGTGCGAAATATGCAACTGTTTGGATGAACTTATGTCTTTTAATTCTGAGGTACCAACTTGCAAGTAGTTTTTAATGTAGAAATCAATTATACATGGTCGATTTTATATATATTTAAATTTTTTAAATGTTTATTCACATAAATATGGGGTACCAAAAATTGATATTATTTTCCTAGCATTTTTCTTTAGTTTGGGATAATTGAATTCTTCTAATTTATCGTAAAAAAAATTGATTTGTTCAATATCGTCTTCAGCCCATCATTCTCTTGAAGATCCATCAAAAAATGGTTTTCCTTCTTCAGCTATAATTTGACAAGCTCGAAGACTTGCTTGAATCGTGCTTAAATTTTTATTACTGAAAACAAGCATATTTTTTGTTGATTGTTGACGTTTTTCTCCAGTTTTTTCTTTCATTAATTTCTGGAAATTAGTCATATTTTGTCCCATGCTTTGTAGTGTAATGTTCCTCAAAATTTTACTCTTTAAAAAAAGATACATTGCAAATTAGACACATGCATTTTTCTTTGTTTGGCACAAAAAATATCGAAGAATCGACCACTGCTCATAAAATAGACTTCACTCAACATCTAGTTTCTTTTTCTTTGGCATAATTATATTGGGGCAATAAAAGTGCAAATGTGCAAGTTATTGTATATATTCCACAAATAGAGAAATTCCTACTAATACACAAGTAATCACATAATTCAAGCAATGTGTACTCTGCAAACTTAGAAATACAACTGAATATTTTCGATTTAGGATATTGTTTGGACTATTGCTCTATTTTGCCTGCGCTACATTCTTAGAATTACAATAAACGAGAAATTTTCGGGTAAACGAACATCTGGTCATCTTGCCTCCAAAAACACGTTTTAAAAACTTCCTTCACTTTGAGTCCCCCTACCAGATATTGGTATCCCAATTGATGATTTGAAATAAATAGTTGACGTAAATTCATAACTAAATCAAGAAAATTTATATTTCTTATATGAATAATATCCTATATCCCGCATATCCTATAGAGAAGAAAATATTTGGCTGTGAACACTTTTCATCGTTTTTCGAAGATTTTGTTAGATTTTTAGGTTCATATTTATGTAGCTTTGGTTTCAACAAACAGCTCTTCTCGAATTAATCAACAATTCGGTCAATCAGTTGCCCATCAATTATTTTTTCCTTGTGGAGTTTGTTGTAGTTAGTCCATGTGCATTACATCTCTAAGAAATCGAAGCCTTGATATAGTGTCATCACAATACTTCATTTAGTAAATTAAGCTGAAAATTTGTCTGTTGGATTTTGTTCTTAACACATCAGCATAATATTTAATCAGATAATTAATCGTTTTTTAGAACTGGTGCTGAAATCTCCACTGAACAATCCGTGAATGTGTCAACGCTGCGTGATCCCGAAACAGACCAAATCAGAGCAAAGGATCCCGAATGGCTGGTCGTTATCGGTGTGTGCACCCATTTAGGATGCGTGCCTGTCGCCAACGCTGGAGACTTCGGGGGATATTACTGCCCTTGCCACGGAAGCCATTACGATGCCTCCGGTAGAATACGTAAAGGACCCGCTCCTCTCAATCTGGAAGTACCACCGTACGAATTCATTTCAGGCACTTTAATTGTAGGTTAAGCCAACACTATTAGATCAAATATTATTTAAATGAAATCTGTAATATGATACACTTATCTACAATCTCTTGTAATAATCAATTTGCAATGTATGCCTTCAAACTTAGTACATTTTTATCATAGGTAAAGTGATAATTACCATTGTTAATTTATATATTCTGATGTGACGTCTAATTTGGCTTACCATAGTATTGTTGTATCATGATACCGATTGAGATTGGAAGGGAGTCAACCATTTTATCATAAAGTTGTAAAAAATAAATTATTGATAAATCTCAATGTGTTTTTATATAACCTCTCCATTCAGTATTATGCAAAATTGTTTCTTAGCTTTGCGATTTTCACCTTCATGTTTCTTTTTTATTTCATAAAATCTCAAAATGGTCAGGGTGGTATTTTTTTCAAGTTCTAACATGGCCATTTATGCAGATTGGAGTTTTACATTCTGTGGTTGGAGATCAACGCTCTCAAGATCTCTTCATGTATCTACATGTATCTCTTCAGAGCCAGTATAGTATAACCAAGTTTAAACATAGTTCTGACGATGGCGCAAGCTGAAATAGCTATCAACGCATCAAATTATTAAAAACTGTAGAACTAAAATACTTTGATATTTTTAATCTGTTATAATGGAGTTCTACCAAGTAAATGCCAAATCAATTAATAAGCAAGAATGAAACCTTCAACAGTGATAACATGTATATCCCTACACTGAATCTTTACAATTCATCTCAGGATCCTGTTAGAAATAGGGATGAAAATGTTACACTAATAATATTCATATTTTTTCGTCAAAGAATTATAATTTTTAACACAAGATAAGTTTTGTAGCTATATATGTTTTTGGTTTGGTAAATCTTTGCTGTGTGTGCAACTTGCAGTGGACTGTTTTGAATCCATTTGGCTACTGCTAGCTTAATGTTTGAATAGAGATTCTATTTCATCATAGGAAAATATCTAAACAATTTTCATCCACACATGAAAGTTTAACCTGATTGATCACTCTTGGGCGAATGAAAATAGTTTAGCTATATATCGCAGGTTATTTTATTAATTGTTGCGATCAACATTTGATAAAAACTATTTATTAACTTTGAATCGTTCAAATTATCTACATTTACACAAGTTTTGTCACTAACGACCCGGGTTTCGCCTTTCGGCATCTTCAGGTGTACACGGATTAACATGAACTGACGTTCGGACATTAGGATCGAGGACCGATGGGGTACAAAATGATTCCAGACAAATTGCGACTGAACGACTATAACAGTGAACCATATAAAAACCAAAAATCTTGTTGAGTACAGATACTCCCTTAATTAGTGTCTAGCTGACTGTAAAAATTATGAAAACTAACAGGAATAATCAAACATAGTAAAAACTTTCAATAGTATTTCTTTATTGTTGATACATACTTAAGAGTGTTATTTACATTAAAACAAGTCATGTATGTTACAAGTTATTTTCTAATATATCTTTTTTGTTTTTAAAAACTTAAGTCTTAAAATGATGACCTGCGATGATCGGAATGTTTTCGTTTGCAGGGAAGTGCTATGACTCATTACCCTGAGTTAATTTAATACAATGTATTTATTAAACATTTGAAACTTTAATAGACTATGTATAGTATGGAAAAAATATTGATGATAAGCTTATGTAATTTTTAGCATTATTAATAACAACAGCGTGGTATATAGATTTTGATTAAATATTTACAAATTCCAATTGAATACATAGAATTGAAGATTTTTTTGCAAACACTGTTAGAGGTGATTTTTTTGCTGTATAAATTAAAACTTAAAAAATCATGAAAGAACATCCGTAGATATTGAATGCATTTATCAATAGGCAGGTCAGAGTAGCGCTAATATTTATTTTATTTAGTAAAATTTGACAAAAAATACATATTTTCAAATGTAAAAAAATCTGGATTGTTTATCCAAGGAAATCGTTTAACATTTTTTTACCGTTCAGTTAAAGAAGAATATATATTTTGATAACAAACAATAAACCTGTTTTGTATCGGTTTACAACTTAAACATAAAAAGAGCCTTCCATTTTTCATGTTACAAAGAGAGTAAAGAATAAGTAAAGATCATACAAATAAACCATAAGATAAAATTCCACCAAACCGACTGTCTGGTAATTTTATAAAGAAAAATTCCCAACTGATCTATTTGTCTGAGTTGGGGTTTATTTATTTTAAAGTTTCAAAATAATTATATTTCTTTATTGAACCGATGCATACAACTCACAGTAGCAGGAGAATTTTGATATTTGTCGAGTTCTTTTTCGCCATCGGTCAGGTGGAAATCAGAGATTTTTCTATCCAATATGGGTATACTTAAGGTTTCAAAAAAATTAAAAGAATCATTGATACAATGTACACTAAAGAGTATGAAAATAAATTTGTAGATTAATATAAATTATAAATTTTTGTCATACAGTTATATTATCACTTCAGATAACATTCTGTGATACATTTTACATAAGAATAAAGATTGCGATATGCAGATCAGGGCGTGCTTAAGGAGGGCGGTAAACAAATTTGTAGTGAAATGCAAGGTTCTCAAAGTGAACATCAGAAGATTATCCGGTAGCAAAAGGACAAGAGGGTTAAAAGATACACGAGAAACAAAAATATAAAATATTTTGCAGAGCATCAATTCTTATTACATAGGTGACTTAAATCTTAAAGCATATTGCGAATAATATTTTGATTTACATTATTTATAAATATATGCCTTCACATATTGTAAGTACTAAACATTGATAAGGTCCCATCAAAAAAAAAAAAAATGCAAGCACATCTGGAGAATATTTAATGCATTTTTAAAAACCTCGTAAAAGTCATCTTAATAAATAAGGTTGCTTTATTTTGATGGAAAGTTATCAATATGCACTGAGTTATTAATATTACCCGGCAAAAATAAAAAAAACTATTTTATTGGTTAAGTTGGGAATTATTTTACAACATATTTTTTAAATACTTTACATATTTGTGCCAAGATAAATTTCCTGAGTGCTTTTTGACTGAACTCGGTTATCACGTTCCTTAACGCTACGAAAGATTTTTAATGGTAAAGATTTTCAATACCTTTCAAATTTATCTTTATCGTCATGATGATTATTAGTATTTTTGCTAATTTTTTTACTAAAATAAAATAGGTCATTGATAAATATGAATCACCCATAACTGTCCGGTCAAAAAAGTTTCTTTGGTTCTTTAGTTTTTTCTTTATCATTTTATTATTTTCGAGCTAATACCAAACTAATTTTAAGAACACTTGGGAAGCATTCATACATACAGTGGAAAACACTTGAAAAAAAAATTCATTGAAGAAAAATATTAGAACCAATAAGGTGATTGTAAAATTTATTACTTTTGCCGAAAATTAAATATTAGTCGCTTTTGTATGCATTTATTAAAATCACCCATTTTGTAAAAGATTTAATTTTAAACAGAAGCGAAAATATTTGATCAGACGTAAACGACTAGATGGAACCAGATACTGTAGTTTAAAAATATGTACTATATACAAAGTTTTTTATGCTATATCTTATAATGTCTTCTGACAAAGAAATAATTTGAAACAAGAGTTTATCGGTAAATTGATATTTTCTCCACAGCTGCGAACCCCGTTTAGTCTAGAAAGTAATGTATCGATTTAAAAGTTATTGGAAGTTGCGAAATGTAATTTCTATCGAAGGTATGTTTCGTTTATCTTTAAATATTTCCATATGCGTAATTCATCTGTAGAGACACATATCATATGCACACATCTTTGATTCTTACGACCGGGGTTTGTTAGGAACCATAAATTTTATAAATCAAATATATATGACCGGAAAAGTTTAATCGAAAAGGTATTGAAACTAATCATTGTAATGTACGTTACATAAAGAACACAGAAATAATTTAATATAAATAAAAAATTACTCAATAACTTAAATATGCAATGTTTCTTTCCTATAGAGTATAGGTAATCACTTATCGAATAATCTTATTTTATATATCTTTGGTAAGCGCCGGAGAGGGTCACTAAGGTTTGTTTCTTGTTGTAATAATGCACTGTCAGATTGTTCGGATGATAAAAAGTACTGTACAAATCATTAAAGTTCAGCACAATGTTAAGGTATTTATTTAAAAATACAATTTATTTTGGAATGTATGAGTCGGTAATTTTTCGAAAATTCAAGTTGAACTATAATAGGCTGCGCTGTGCTGGTCAGCTTTATTATTTATTCATTACAAAATACCGTGTGCAAAACAGTATTTTATAATAATTTGTAAAATTTTTAAAATAATAACTGTGCAGCAGTATTTTTTGCTTGATCGAAAAACTTTCATATCTGTACTTTTACTCGATAACACGTCTCTGATTTAGGTTATCTAAGTTTTCAGAATTCAACAATTGATCAGCTAATCACTACGGCTGCGCGGTATTAGAAGCTGAAAAAATATTAAAACGAGAAGATTTATTAATTTTCTTGTTATAAAATATATTACAATTGAATTTAAAAAAATGCTCATGAATAAAATAATCATCCGAGGGCTCTTTGAAATATGTTAACCTCCTTAAGTAATTTACTATCAAATTTATTTGTTCACATTTCAAGTATAATTTGAAATTATCCTGGAAAAACTGTCGGATGCAATGTTCTCTGCCGATGTCACATCATATTTTGATAATGCTTGTGTGATTTCACGTACAGTAATTTTATTAAGGATCACACTGATGAAATAATTGTTTTGTTCATTTAGTGATACACCGGTGACAGATTCAGTGTTAGATTTCTGATAGTGTGGTTTCTGGTAGCAGATCTACTAGTTCTCGAAGACTTGATGATTTGAAGCACCATAGCTTTGCAGTCGTGGCAGACTATCATCTGCACTCCCCGTAGCCTGTCGGAAGCCCGGACTCCTCCGGCTAACGTAGCGCCACGATAAAATCTGTTTCTGGAAATAAAAAGTAAAACTCTCATTTATGTACTCTGAAAGGTGATTTTTTATTTATACTAATTGAAAATATTGTTCTAAAACGTAACCATTAGTGTAATTTTGCTTAAGTATTTACCTTCTATCTAAAGTGTGATGAGGACTACCGCTGGTGACCGGCAAGCTCTGCGGTCCTTCCATACTTCTGGTCATGATGCTCCCCGTCGGGGGCAATGGGTGAGCCGGTTCAGGTACATATCCCATCGATGACCCGCCTCTTGATCCCGGAGCGCTCTGCACGTAGGAATGGGGAAGCTGAGCCGCAGGCGACGTGTTCAAAGTCCCCTCAAGGGATCGAGCCATGGAAGACGATGGATGGCTTCTCTGCATTGACGGGCTGCTGGGCGCGCTGCCCACCGAGTTGTCAGAACGGTCCTTCACAAATATAATTTTAATAAATATCTAGCAATTACCTTTTATGTCAGAGAATATTCACATTTATAATATTATTGATTTTGATATCTTAACACGCACCGTATAAGGTATTGCATTTAAAAATGTGAAGCATAAAACAGCGAATCTTACATGGTGTTGTTCTGGTGAAATAAGACGAGCCATCAATGACCGAGGAAATGAATCGTTCATTTCATCTTCCGGGGAAGGCATCAAGGAAGGACTGAGCAAGACCACTGGCACATTCGAGAAATGCTCTGTCGGTATCCGCATCTGTTGGAGAAACGGTTTATAAACTATTTATTGTGCACTTGAATAGTAACTTTTTATAATATAAAATTCTGAAAGTTAATTGTTTACTACTCGCGATTGATGAAATATTATGCATGTCACGCTAGATTGTATCAAACATATATAGTACATTAACAAACTGAATGTTTTGTTTTCAAATAAATCGCTTACCTTTGAATAACATTTTGTGCAAACGCTTTTCTTACACAACTTGCATCGCTGTCCCCAGGGACCAAATAATCCAAATCTAGTTTTTAGGCATAAGAAACAGACCTGTAAAACAAAAATATATATGTTATTTCAAAACTACACTCAATACAAACAGAAGTAACAATAGCGCATCGAGAAAGACATCTCACTTTTCTTTTTTCAACGTCCTCTTTGACTCTTCCTTCAACCGGTAAAGCCTCCAGCTCAGCTTTCGTGAGAACTGACCTTATATGTACGATTTCTTCCAACGTTAGCGATAACCGCTCATCCAAAGACATCGCGTCTTGCCATTGTTTCTAGAAAAGAGAAAACTTCATTTTACATTCATACCAACTAAACAATAATTATGAGACTAAAGTGATACATGCATATTTCCAACACCTTAGGTATTTAGTGCAATGCGTGTTTTGAAAATATGAAACTTTATGAAAAGCTTTCTATGAATGGAATTTATTTCTACCATGCTCGTATTTAAGGATTATGATTTTTGTGAATAGATTGAAGCAAAAAGTACTGATATAAAGTATTTAAGAACTGATTAACTCTTCACCGCTGGATCTTACTATAGAAATGATCAATATTGAATACAATCGCAAGCCAATGAATATTATTTTGAAAATAGCATATTTCTCTGGTTTATAGCATCCGTGCAAGTGAATAATGGAGGTAGGATAATGTTAATTAATGTATTTAAAGATTTGGTCCTTTATTAAATGAGTTACTTAAGCTACACTCAATCCTACATTGAAGATAATGCCCAAATGATGATCTACTTTCAACTCTTTATATCAAATATACTGAAACATTTGCGGAACAGTCCTTCATTATGAAGAGTAACTATTTATATTCTCACCCATTTTGACTGCGCAACTAATTTAAATTATGCAATGCTACAACACTTACTTTGGAAGGAGCACTAACCGACTGGATTAGTTCGTCTTGAAGTGAATTTCTCGACCAAGATATATCGTTAGGGGTCCCGCCCAGCGTTCCGGTCATCGTTCCGAGTACTCCGCCTTCCATTTCACTACTTGCTGCAGATATTCCTGATTGTCTGGAGTCAGGTCTATAAAGTAAATACAGAAAATATATCAGTCAATCAGAACACACCTCATATTTACAAAAACATCTATAAAAAAAACCAACATTACCGTTATCATTTTTGTGAAATGTGACAGTATTTCATTTTTATAGGGTGGTTTTTCGTTCCTAGCAAGATATAATTTTTAATGTTACTTAAAAATAAATTCTTTTATGAGTATAGTATTTTTTTTATGTCATGATATTAGAAGTCGAGATGAAAGATAAATTTATGTAAAACATTTTTTCATTCAGAACAGCAATTAAATCCGTAAATCAAACCAGTAAACGGTAAGTTTTACATTTTTTGTATTTCTAAATTTATCTGTGCGCATGATATATAAAAACATAAATTTACCTAGATTGAGGTACAGATTGTGATCCTGAGGTGTTGAGTGAATCTGTTGGGTTGCTACACGCTACTATCGTATGCCTCCTCATTGAAGCTCTCCTGGACGGGCACTGAGTAGCCAAGTCATACGCTAAAGAATAGGAAAGATAATGGCATCATCAAAAAAATATATAAATAAGTGGATATTTAAAAACATTGAACAGTTAAACGGTTTAATTTTGTTAATTTGAATAAGCATGCCATTTAAAAATATATTGATAGAAAAACTGCAAAAGGAAAAAAAAAATATTAATTTACACTAATTTGAAGATATTAATTCAACAAAATAAATATGTAAAATGAAAGAGTAGTTTCGAGGAGTGAAGGCATGCAATAAGTTACAATGTTTTGTCACAATACTTTTATTACAATGGATTTATTTATGAAAATGAAAGTAGGTTTTAATTATTTGTATAAAAATGTGAAATAGAGGTTGATTAAACGATAGCTGAAATAAAAATATAAAGCATTTGTATAAGCTGCATGAAAATAAAACGCATGTGCAAAACTGTGAGATGCAATTTTGCTTTTGAGGGAGAATCATGCCATATAAATCAAGCAAATGCAAGAGAAAACTTCAGTGTTGCCTACATTCGAGAGCGCTGTCGCAGAAATGATGGTACTCGTCATGTGTGACCCTCGTACGAGGTGGAGCTCTAGGAGGACTATCTGTTTCACCAAGGCAACACTCATTAGCTCTCATTTAACCGAAACATATTATAAAACTTAAACATTTATCAACAGTAATTATTCCACAATTTTTAAAATTTATCTTTGAATACTTTCATAAATATGAAAAGATATTATTGCCATAAATTACATATGCTTATTATAATAATATATTATTATCAATAATATTTTAATCGTAAATAAGTTTATAAATATACTATATTTCCTAATATCAATAAAGAGCTGTCTATTATCAGGAAATTGTAGAATAATACAGAAAGAAATACTATTATAATTGTAAAACAAACATATCATAGTATCCCTTAAATAACTGTAATAAAAACTTGTGTAAATAAATATTCAAAAAAAATATTTCTGTTTTATCTGTCATACGATTAATAATAATTATTTTTTCTTTTCATTATCATGTGCAATGCTATCAATTAATTGTTAACTTGCGAGGAATGTCATATTTTGATAAATAGAATTGAAGAAAAATATCCTTAAATAGCTTCTAAACATTTATCATACTAAAAAAATACTATAGGTATGTACATTGTGCTGAGTGCTGATTTTTTATATACACTTGTGGCATTTGAATTAAAATATATATTGGAAATATTTTATTACTTCAAAAGAAAACTATCTACTAGCTGTGGAACAAATTATTTTTTGCGTAAGATAGTGAATGTCTAAAAACCAACCTGTTCTTTTCCAGGGTTTCGGTGTGCTACCATTTGCAATGATCGGGGTGCCTTTGGTAAAGCTTCTAGGGAACGGTTGAGGAGCACTTCTTTCTGGGGAACCCACTACGCCAACAATATCATCATCGTCGTCATCCTGAAAAAGAAAAAACAAAATAATTCATCATAATATGTAAGTTTATATAATCTTCGTGCACAGTGGTTAACAGTGGTTTTATACAATGATAAAACCTTTTTTTAAATGTCAATAAAATATAGCTAGCGATAAACGTTCGTGTGAAATTTGGAAACAAACATAACCTTTAAACCTTTGTCGTAGTATAAAACATGTAATAGCATTTACTTCACAACACCCTTAAGGACACAGTGTTAGGGATGTTAATTAGACGCAAAATATTAGAGTGTTCACATCGGTAAAGGTGTCCAACTATGAGGTGTACTGATCGAGTGTTTCCAATTTTCCCTCCCATTTGTGTATAAATTGTTTTTTACGACAGTATTTACTAATATTCAAAACAAATTCATGACAGGAAATACCTACATATATAATTATCATTTAAATAATGAACTATTTACTTCTCAAACAGTTTATATTACAAAATAATCGAAAAATGATATTTAGAAATATTACCTATCGATGTTCTTCGATAAATTGGTCACAATATGGTAAGGAGTTGAAGTTGATTGACTAACTGTCGGGTGAATATTTCAATACTGTGACATAATGCGAGGTGAGGTGAGGTAAGCGAGTCACGCACTGTAATTGTTATTTTATGTCGGAGAACAAGTCGGCGTAGAGGCGGCGTCGCGCTTCACGTTTCGCGACATTTTCGCGGAGGGAAAAATTATTATTTAGCGCGCCATATTTTGTTGACCCCGTCGATAATGTTGCAAGGGCGAGCGCGCATGCGTGTCTCGCCTCTCACCGGTTACCGACCGAGTCGAGAAAAGCAACGTTGCAAAGATGCAACAATGTTTCATTAATTTTATGTAAATCAGGGCTAGATGAATGGTTAATCTCAAGTCGTTCGCGGTCGATCATGCTTTATCGCTTTCCCAAAAAATGTTCGCGGCGAATGTAATGTCGTTCAAAGAAAAGAGACAAAGTTTTCCAACCATAGGGTTGGAAAACTTGTGTATAGACATTCAATGATTGCTTTGTAGAAAATATAAAGACCCAAACATATTACCAACCCGATTATCTTTTATTTATTTGTAAATAAGTATGTAAATGCATATACGTATTTGCGTTTATTAAACGATATGCGAAATTAATGGTTTATTACTTGGCATAGTTTTCATTTCTGGTTCGAATAAATTCGTCCAGTAAAAAACCTACAATTTGAAACATGATCATTATTTTCGTTCTTTATTGTAATAATAAGAACAATATTTAAAATCAGAATATAGTATCATCTGGACCTTTAACTTTTTTATGCACTAAGAAGAACTGGAAACCTAGGCGAAATTAATTCCTTTTATGGCAGAGTGTGAATTATTAGATACTAAAAATAGGGATTTAGTGTCAAAAAGGTTTTCTACAATATCTGATTAATATTCTTTTGAGTTATATATAATAGATATATTAACGGCAGAAAAATCTGAAATTTGTTACCCTGGCAATTTCAAAGCTGTTTTTTTCTAAATCTAAAGCGTTTATGATATTATCAATGCATAATCGACTTCAGCTGTAATTTAAGTTATTGTACGAAAAAAGACGTTTCAAAATTGAAGTCAGACGAAAAAAATCTGGATTGTCTAAATTGTATAACATTAAGAACACATTTAGAAATACTAACAGGTAATCAAGATTTATGTTTCATTACGGGTGTTAAAATTTCCGACATTATCCATTCTTAAAATAAAATTTTCCATTGCACGCAATTCGCGGTAAAAGATATATTTTTATGAAATTTTGTTTGATCGTTTTTTATGACGAACTTAATCGAAGTTTTCCTAATGTCAAAAATGGCACAATATATAATACGCTACTACGGTAGTAAAATGTAAAAACATTTTTTTTTTTAAATAAAGCATATATTTATTTTGCATAAATTGTTCTATGATATCAGGACCACATGATGAGATTTATTGATTATGGAATTAGTACAAAACATTATGTTATATTTTTTGTAATACGATACCTTTTCATGAATAATTTTGTATTTAACAAAATGATTAAAAACAGTGGAAATTCAAAAAATCTTCAATTGTGTGGCTTAGTACAGCTTCTGACGTCATTCCAAGGAATAAAAGCAGGACAATAATGGAACAAGGCCTTGGCGGCCTTGACACATTTATAAAGCTAGTTATATAATCTTCCCGCATCTCTGTCTACTTTGCTCTCAAAACGGGGTTTCTTGTCGCGTAGACCTAACAATGTACAATGCAAAGCGGTCTCTACTGGGAATACTAAAATTTCAAAGCTTAATGTTGCCTGTAAACAGTTTTTCACACAAAAATATACACCGTGAATTTTTACACGAGAATGAATTTTCAAACTTTATTTTGACTTGTCCTGAGTCCATAAATTTAGAATTAACAACCTAAATTTTATGAACGCTAAAGATTTTTAGCGTTCATAAAATGAAACTTTAAAGAAATAACGCAAAGCTCAGTTTTATGATCAGGTCATTGTAATATGCCAGGCATAATTTTGATGTGGATATTATATATTAAACTATAAAAAAATAATTCATTATAAATAGAAAGAATTCTTCTACGCCACGAAGATGATAAATATATTAATAAAGATGTATTTGTTCTAAGGAAAAATGTCGTATTAATTTATATCAATACGTTAAAATCTTATAGATTAAACCAGGCGAGGGGAACCTGCGGCCTTTTGGCTACTCTGGTGCAGCCTTCTAGCCAATTCTGTAATTCTATAAATTTATGTAAATTCGTAAATTCTTGACATATTCTGACCGTAAATTCCTGTTTCAGGCCAAAGATTCCCTAGTCAATGTTTACTGCGGCCTTATGTCGAATCAGAAAAATGAATGCGGCCTTTAGAGAAGAAAAGGTTCCCCACCCCTGGATTAAACTATTTACACCTTCTTTTAATTCATCAAGATTTTTAAATCAATGCCATAAATTGGCGTAGTGAGGGAGCGTTTATTTTTCTTTATTTATGGCAGCTTACTAATGTTGTTGAAAGTGAATATTGCAAAGTTAGTATACTATTTAAATTTATTATTACACAAGTTTTATTTTATCTTTAAATTAAGAAAAATATACTAGTATACAACTATCATTGACATTGGCGATCAGTCATTTCGTGCCCACCTGAATCAATTTGCCTAAAACCGCGTAATAAGTATGAGTGTTAGATGTTTACTTATTGAACGTGTTATAATTGTGTGTGTGTGTTTCATTTTGTACCGGAAATTTATTGAAATTAAATTAGGTAGCACATAATATAGATTATAGATACAAGAGTTTTAACAGTGCAAAGGGGAACATTTGAAATACAATAGCCGCTCAAAACAAAACGATTTGTTTTCAAACTCGATTATATTACATAATATGAAAGACGTAGCTATTATTGTATTAGTTATTCAGTTTAATATCGTTTTAATGGAGCTTATGCAGGTAAAATGTGGGAGTAATTGATATTCGGTATACTTGTTTACCAATAAACATTTGGTTTTCTAAATCATCAAAATTACATGCACGCAATATCGTAAAACATCATAAGAATGTTGTGTATCTAATAATAGGTAAAAGTTGTGTTGAAATGTGTGTGTTAAGTTATAGAAAGCCATAAGACGAACATTGAGGCTGTTGGAACGTATTATTAAATAAACGTAATTTTGACGGCGAATTTGTTGATTACAGAGTCGTAGTCGGCGGCGTAGCGGTTTGCTAAATATTTTCCAGGTGGATCAAGCGAAAACACACAGCATCGCTGAACTTTGACATTTTGTTCACTGGCCGGGAAGAGGGGAGCGTTTACTGCGATATAAAAACAGGGTTGGCTCTCAGCAACATACATAGCTAATTACAAAAGCAAACGCGATAATATAAAGTATTTTTTTTTTAAAATCGAATTGTATAACGTCATAACCAACTGCTGCCAATAAGACAGACTCGTCAGTAGAGATTTCAATTACGTAAATGTATATTTGTTTTGATAATGTAAAAGTTTATAACTTCATAACTAATAATAAATTTGAATCGTTCAAATTATGTACATTCACACAAGTTTTGTCACTAACGACCCGGGTTTCGCCTTTTGTACATAATTTGAACGATTCAAATTTAATATTGAAATTACACCAAGCACCTTCAGTCGAAATCTTAAATTATAATGAATAATGATTATATTGTTACCTTAACGCTTTTATGACTCAAATGATTATCTAGGCATGCATAAAGAAGAGACTGCACAATTTAAATAAATTATATCAACACAAAAAAGTCCCACAAAATAAAATATACATGCCACGTTTTTAGTACATGTGTTTTATTTTACGAAAAGTTTACAAAATACCGATGAAATGAATCATTTTGAACAAATGAAACGCTATTAAAATACCTAGCTAACTTTAGCAAATAATACTGCATAAGGTTCCAGTCGGGCTAATTAATTAACTCGCGGTTTTGAAATGAGCACAATAGAATTAATGGATGGATTTTTACAATCCTTTTTATGTAAGTTAAATGGAGTGGTGATATATATGAGCCGTTTTCGCAATGTGGCTAAATATTTGATTACACCATCACATCGCATCGCCATCTAGTCGTCATTCCAGCGAAGCGTTATGTAGCTTATCGTACGTAGTCCGTTCTGTTTGCGAGCGGCTGCTCACCATACAGCGATTCGGGGGGATGGTTTTTATTCTAATGATGTGAATCTCGCCGCTCGTTTACATTTTAGAATGCGCACTCAAACGAATAACCCCCTTTTATTATGTAGGTAACGCAAAATAAGACACTTGTTCTTTAAAACATACAATATTTCACATACTTGTTTAGATTATACAATATGATAAAGCACAAACGCAAGCATTGTCTATCGGTGAGCAAAAGCTTTCAGGTGTTCTTCAAGACTAAATTTTCAAGATTTCAAGATGAGGTGAGCGACACGTTCGGAAGTAACGTAATATAATTTATTTTCATATGTATAGTTTTCGAAAAGGCTAAACACTTGATTCAGGAAAGCTGTTTAAGGAATTGTAGCCAATTACTCCATACGACCCGTTTTTAAGATCAGATAGGGTCAGCGGGAATGGACAAAAACACAATAAATTAACAAACATAAATAGTTTAACCAAGGATAAACATGGAAGTATCTGAAATATTCTATAATTATTTGATGAGACAATTTTGAAAATATTATTAACGCCATTATCGCCACTACGTTATAAGGCAGGCACGGGTAAACCGAGGCCCACCGCGTATTTTTCTGAGTTTTTATCTTTAAACGCCTTTTTTAAAAAAGATTAAAAATACATATATTATTCGTTATTTGTTGGTCAACCTATAAATGTGAACAAAATTTTTCAATTTTTTACAAGCAGTTTTAAGAATCTTTACAAAATTAACACCTGAATTTAAAAAAAATGTTTAAAGACGTAAAACAGTTCCATTCCTCTCATTAGATTGTTTTTTTTTCGAGCATTGTCAACTGATAACGGAATATTGTGTTTTTATAAATATAATGTCTTTCCACCAAGTATTGACAGTGAACACCCTAAAAGTGACTATTTAATCATAAAAAGTAAAATTTGGAATGAATACGGCATCTACATACAATAACTTGCACTGTACATTATTTGGTAATAACAAAATGAAACATGAAATCGTATTCACCATAAAATTGTTAAAAGTGGTTTATGTTCAATTAATAGGAAAACGGTAATACGTTCAACTGGTGTGGTGGTTATACTTTTACACGTTTAGTTACGAAGATGGAGGTAAGTGAAAAATATATTTATTCCCGACACGGAGGTAGAGGTGCTTGCATATCGGAAAAGCGGGACGTGGAATCGATCGCAAGGACGGAAGGCTGCACCGTAGGGGAGGGGGGTGCTGGCCTGACCTATTTCCCAGACGGGGTTAAAACCACCCTAAAGCATCGGATGGCCTACTGCCGTCCTCGTTCCCTACCCTCTATTTCCCCCGCAGACCTGCCCTCGCCGTTCTAATAATTCACGGACTCAACGACCACATTCGGACAAATAAGGTATTCGTAAACACTGCTCGGCAAAGTATGTGTCATATGGATGATTGTTTGGTCAAAATATGGTTTGTAAGGATATTCTTGACTAATTTTACCTATATATTGTATAAAAGTTCAAGTGTATATATGCACAGATGTCTTACTGTTTTGCCTGGAAGTTCATAAATAGTTGAAAACGAAATCTTAAATACAACCGACATTTATTAATAATAAATATTATTTTAGTAGGTGTTCTATTTGTGTTAACTTCTTTCTGTTTTCATGATTCCCTATGCCTTATTATCTTTAGTTCCCCAGTTTATGCTACCTTGTAGCGTCGCTGAACACATCTTATGGGTCATCCATAATCTGTGGCCTTTTATGGCAACAGAATCGACTTGGTTGAAAAAAGATGTAGGTATGCGTAATTCAAGTTCCGTGGTCAGATCCAGAGAGCACACGCAGTGTGCATAATAAATAATCATTACACTTATTACGTACTGTTAAGTATTTAATTCTATTAAAGAGTAAAAAAATGTATTGTTTTATTTACAATGTGATAAATACTATAAGAAATTAAAACAGAAACGAAATATAGTCCCATTATTATTATATTAATTAGTTTAAGATCGTATAATGTGAAATGGCTTCAAATAAAATACTGGTAAAGCGATAAGCGAATTAAAAATGTGTACAATGACACAGCTGAATACAATCGGCCATTTTCTATTACAATAATACATTTAAAGACACAGATGTCGTTTTAAATTGCAAAAGCGGACAAAGGCTAGTGATAGAGATACCTAATGCAATATGCTGAGAATCTCGATTGTTTTTCCGTAAAAAAAATCGTGAGACATTAAATTTATTAGGCGAAAGCTTGTGTCGCAATTGCCAGATTATCCAAGCGTACGAAATTCGTAATTGATTGAAATGGTAAGTAAGCTAGAAATGTTGTATTTAGCCCACCACGAGCAACCAATTCAGCACATTTTAATTAAAAACAATTTAAGATAGGTGGTTGTAACAGAATTATATATCGCCGCCTGAGAACTAACTGTTTTTACAATAATGATTCATTTTGCTTAAATAATGTTAGTGCTTTGGTGGGATATCTTTCATAATGAGAAAAAATAATTTACAGGTCTTAAAATATAGTCCAACATTGCATGGTATCTCAATAATAGATTTTTGAGATGTCCTAGTACCTCTCTCAGGCGACGATATATTCACCGTTAATTTTGGTTGAAAGGAAATTTAATAAAACATTAATCATTTTTTTACAAACTCGGCAAATTATCAAAACCGGTTCTGATCTAAAATAAATAATGAGGAATTAGTACAAAAGAGCATTATTTTTTTAAGTATATTGTTCACTGAAAGATAAAATATTGGTTTGAGAAACAAAGATAAAAAGGACTACAAATAGATTCTTCCTGATATAGAAAATTACGCCTTTGACCTTTGAAAGCTCTTGTAAATTTCCACGGGCGAAATAAAATATTTGAGCGACTGCTATATTTGTATTGTGAACATACAATATGAACTTATTTTTATATGTTCGTAACATTTTCTATACCGTAGGAAAATTGTGGGATTCAGAACTAGGTGGGCGATTATTTCATATTATTTTCTTATACATTAATCAGAGGCATAAAATTAATTTGGTTTTAAATTTGGCAACATAGATAGATAACGCGATTAAAAGTTCAGGAAGTATAAGATAAGTTGAAATGTGTCACAGTTCGAATGCTGACAGTATTGAAAAAACAAAAATAAAGGCCAAATAAAAAGAGTTAATGATATTTTAGTGTTAGCAACAGTTTAAATCCAAGCCATGCATCTGTGACGTCGAAAATACTTAAAATTATTAAAATACTAATCAAAACTCTGGATATCTTTACATACATTTTGTTAACAAATGAAGCGGTTTATTATTTTGAATAGTTAATATCACTCTAATTACTTTTTGAGGACTTGAGGATAAAGTCACGATGTATTTGATAGATCGATCCTGCAGAGAATATCTGTTTTTTGTATATTATTGTAAAAGGACGGTAAGACGGAAGAATCACCAGAAATAGAAACTGCCAAACAAATACAAAAGATAATTTTCTGCGTAAAAAAACTTCTGAACACTCGTAAACGTGGCAGACCATTTTATAAAAGTTTCATTTGAACTATCACACACCAAGAAAATAAAATTAGTGCAATATTATATTACGAATAAAACGCTTGCTGAATAAATATGAACATATGTTTTTTTTTTATTATATTAAATAAATTTATCATGGGAAGCTCAATGATCGTGTTTCGATACTGAAGAGGCTTGCCGAAGTTGTCGTTGTAAATATCCATAGAGAAGACAATGGCTCCGAAATTTATGAGAGCGTGATACGATTTTAATATTGTCGTAATTAGCTGTAACCAGTGCGGCTTTCCAAGCTGTCGCATTGACGATATAAATTGAGAAAAAAGCGAACACGAATCCTTGAAAACTGTTCGTTTCGTTGTGATTTTTTCAGGTCGGCTGGTTGTGAACTCGTATACTAGTTTTACTCGTGTAGCAGTGGAGCTCGTTGGCACCATGCCATTGCTAATCCGGATCACAAATCACGACGCATTGCCATACTAATACAAGCATCATAATGGAACATGTGAATGGGAAATATACTCGGCAATGTTATGTTATATAACCTGCCAATACTTGGTATAACAATTGAGTTTGTTTTACTTAAGAAAAAGATATTGATTCTCATATACAAATCATTTTCGCTTGAGTTCTAGATCAATATCAGCACATTGGCAAGTGACCAAATTCGGAAAAAAATCGCTAGCATACATCAAATGTGTGTGCAGATTATTAATTATAAATAACGATAAATGGATACATTTTTCGTAGTTACTTACATAATGTTATCTTAGGCAAAAACTAGCATCATCGCTATTTTACAAATTTATACAAATATATTCATTATCTTTTTCATTCATCTTATGTGCACTATAACCCTGTGATAAGCTTTATTGTAACTCTAAGCTCTATTTATTTTTTAATTTACTATAATCGTCTTTTGAGACTTCGTTGGATTTTACCGCAGCACCAGTTGATCGATCTTAGGTAAAGCTGTTGAGTATTCCGGGATCTGACAATATAATAATATGCTTTTAGAGGCTTTCTAAATTCTGCAAGAATAAGTATGCTAAAAATTAATATCTTTTTCGACTCAGAATTATCGAAAGTGAGCATTTTATACTAAGCTATAATATCTGTCTATGTAAATTTTCGATATATTATTACATGAAAAGTAACAATTATGGTGCTTGTTTTATTTATATGTACATTAGTTTATGAAGTTATCAAAATAATTAAAAGTTGGATGTAAAATAGTGTTGATATCATCTCTGACTGATTAAAGAATGTAACAATTTAAAATAGTGTTCACATTGACACATTGTGAAAGATCGCGCCAATCCAATTTTCGTCTGTTTTGAATTCAAAAACTAGTTTACAAAAATGAAAGTTACCTCTTTGAATACTGTCGACATATTTATTATTGCTTTATAGATCAACTTTTTTTGCGAAATTTATTGCACTTGTAAAAAATCCACTTCAATAGAAACAAAAAAAGCTGGTGCGGCGTATAGTTATAACTGTAAATATTTACCACCTGGCTTTGTAAGCTTTTTTTAAATAACATTGCTTTGTACATAATATTATATTTGAAGTATTATACTTTATAACAATCTCTTTCACGCCATATATATTATATATGGATCGAATTAAAAATAAAATTTACAAATAACGTTCAATTTAATTAATTCATGTGTATTATCATAATTCGTATTTTATCTTATACCTTCTAGCTACTTAAAAATGCGTTGTGCTACTTTTATGAATTAACTTGTTTTCCAGTGATCATAATTATGTTTTAAAGGATAACCAATATATGTCATACTAGAACATATTACAAATCCAGGCGAATAGCGAAGCAGCACTTTTAGTAAATAAATGATTGTTAGCTGTAGAATTCACAATGTATATTCTTTTAAAGAAGACGAGTGGTTGTTATAGAAAAGTGTGCCACAAAAAGTAAACAATCTTCATCAAAATTGTGTTTTCTAGATATTTACACGTCTATTAAGTCGTAACTGTACTATAGCACGCACGGCGTAAGGGAATATTTTTGTCTAATGAGTATTCTGCGTAACTGGAGTGGGTTACAGTTGACTATTTTAACGGTACCGTAAAAAACGATCTAAATATTGGTTTAAATATAAATAAAGTACAAGTCGCACCTTAATTAACGAGAGAATATTTTTTTTCGATACTTGAAAGCAGAAAGGGCGTGGATATATTTATTGAAATATGTACGAAAATTGAAATATCACGTTTTTCCGAAACTAACAAGATTAGTATATTTTATGGCATTATGTAAAAAAAAATAGCCGTGGTGATGCTTAATGTCGTTTCAACCAGCTTATTTACGTTTAAGCCGGGAGGGAAAATTTTACATTGCGTAGGCAAGTTAATAACATCAAAAGTTAGCGGCCATGCGTAGGAAGAAAATGTCGACTTTCCTTCACAATGGCGGGAGACGAGAATTCATCAGAAATACAAAAACGAATATACATGACTTTCTTTCGTGTGTTGTTAAATAAACAGATTACACTTAAATCAATGTGCTTCTGTACTCACATCGTATTCAATAAGAACCAATAGCATGACGTGATTCTGACTGACATAAGTAGCGTAAAAATTGACCATGAAAAGTAGCACTTATTAAAATAATTTGAACACGATTTCTACAGAGTAGAAATTTTTTGATGGGCAAATTATCAAAGAATTCAAGTCAATTTTAAAGCAGATTTTTACGTAATTATTAAGGATACATACATATAAATCTACTTTGCAGAAAAGAAGGATAAAAAGGTACGGTCGATTTACTATTACTGAAAAAGTCAAATTATTATTTTGAGTCATGTAAAAGAAATCATATTTTCCAGCTTACAGCACGAGCTTATGACTTTTTAATCTGAAATCGTGAAATATTCCATAAATATCAATCACTCGCTATCGTTTACTACATGAATTTAAAAATAAACTTTGTCATTATCCATTGTATGACGGATTCCAGCTTCAATAACACATAAAAACAAGCTCCAAAGCTATTACCTCTCAAGATTTATTATTAAACTAATGAAAAGACGAAATCCAATTGAAAATATAGATTTAGGTGAAATACAATATTATTTATAAATCAGAATTTAATTTTGATAATTACAAATTCTAATCATATACATTCCTAAAAAAATATTCGGAGAATTGATTGAGTTTAAACCTTCTGGTTTATTCAATAAGTAAGTTTGCATTTGATTGTTCACGCCAGTAAGTATTGATAATGCAAAAAATAACCTACCGTTTGGGAGCTTACACTTAGTTATAATTCATATCCATGTTAATCTAGATAAGAGGTACATTCAACGGAAATGTCAGTCTATAAAATAAGCGTTTTGTAAGCGATGTCATAGTTTTGTAACGTTTTGAAATGTGATAATAGAAGTAAATCTTATAAGCCGCCTGTGTTTAAAATATAATACATATAAAGGACTCTGTAAAACCAGCTGTACTTCGTCAGATTGCCTTTCACTTTTACGATTGTCGGTGATTAAAAAGCTCACGATTTCTGATTGTATTTGTTTAAAAGCAAAGACTGAAATAAATTATTATTAATATCATTGATATAACTAATTACATTATAAGGACCATTTTCCCCAGTTAGTTTGATAATTATAATTGAATTTATGCGACTTAATATTTCAACAGTAGGCAGACGAATTTGCCAATAAAATTCTGGAAGATAGTAAAACATAAACGAGCGAGTTTTATATTAAAACAGCTTTTATTATGGCGCCATCCCTCCCATTAAAAACTCTGCCAACCATTTAACGACTAATAAAGAGCTAGAAAATATGACAATTCATTATATCTCGGTATTTCAATTTTGATTGCATAATATTATCTTTAATGCGACGATATCAATATGCTTATTTGAAGAAGACCTTTAGTTTATACGAGTCCATATAAAAAAGGCATATAGAAAGAAATAAAATTACGGGCGGGACACAATATTCGATAAAGCCACTGAACGTTGTGTTAGACCATAGGTCCCCAATCGTTAGGGAATTTAGAGTTCCAGGGGGAGAGGGGGAATCGTGGAATCGCTAGATTCTTGTTTTGTTTTGTATAGAGTTCTTTAAAAGTATTATTCTTAATACATGTTCATCAATTATTTTTCATAAAATCACTTCACATGTACGACATTTTTTAATAAGCTGTAATTTTACTAATTGAAAAAAAAAATGAAATATGCTTCAGTAATTTTAATAATTAGTAAAAAAAATCATCTCAATAAATTTATAATATTATGCACAAAAATACCTCCACATTAAAAAAGAGTTTCGACACGTCCTTTTGAGTTAGGGGAGTAATTATATTCTGAGCAATGGTATAAATAAAGGGTAATGGACCGAATAAGGTTGGGAACCTTTGTATTAGACGGAGAAGCGAATATTTAAAACATATTATATTATGCAGAAAAGTATTTTAAATCTCTTTAATCAGGCTGTATGTATTCGTAATGGGTAGGTGCCAAACTGCCAAGATACCGAGTTACCTCACAATCATTTACTGTCTTTAAATAATCACGAACTTAAATTAATTGAATAACATATAAAGACATAAAAACAGCGAAAATAAAAGAGGACGTAATTTGTAGCATGGCAGACTTCCGTTTTGAGTGAGTGGTAAAATATATTTCTTCGGAACATTTACGTAAAAACGTTTACATATGATATGAAACTAGATAAGCTTTATACTAGTATTCGCGAAGGGAAAGTAGTGAGCCGGTCAAATGATGTTGACGGATAGGTTAAACGTTGAACAGGATTGTTAGCTAGCGAAGTCTATCCCCGAGGGCACAATTATTAACAAAACCACATACATGCGATATACAATTTATAATATAAGTAATATGATCTACCGATCGTAATGTGACCACTATTATTCATCGGCAGATAACAACGAAATAGAGTGAGAACTGTTTTTTTATTATATCAAAATGTGTAATGTAGTTCGAAATTGGCTAGTGGGAAAACTATTTTAGAAGTATGTACATACTTATGATATATTCCATTATTTTCCCGTTTCATTGTTGCGATTTCGATCGACGAACGCTTTTAAAATAGGCATGGATTATATTTTGGATATATTTGTAGGATCATTTTAGTAGATTATTTATTACATCGGTATAATTTCAAATAAGATATAATATAAAATTTTACTTGAGAATCGTATGTATGAGATTCTAATGAAAAAATCTTGTTTTTTTTTAGTTATCATGTATTGTTTTTGTAGTATTTGAAGTTATTTTTTACTAAAGTTTTTAGAAGATTTAATTTATTTAATAAAGTCGTAATGTATTTGCCCAAAATCGGCAAGGTTTACACAGTTACGTATTTACTTGAAAATGTTCGTGAAGATATATAGTTAGGTAGATTAAAAAATATTTTTTCTGACATCAAAATTCATTGTCACTACTGCCAAAACGTAATCATTCATAATTCTCGTGCACGCGGCGAAAATCTATAAAATCAAATTAATATCACTTGTCAAGATGATGCGAGTACTTTATGAGTGATATTTTGGTATAATGACTATATACGTTGAGTCTCGAGACTGTTCGTCGACTTTCCTCGTTGATAACCCTAGAATGGTGATTACGGAGGATTCAATTAACCCGAGTCGAGTAAATCTGCCACACCACTCACGTCTCGCATCTTATGACCGTGCAGCACACCACATTGCCGCACCGCAGTGAAAGCGAAATAGCAAAGTGCGATCGAGTCGGGAAATGTTGCCATTATCGTTTCATCCCAGACGTAATGTTTTATTCAATTATTCACGTAAAAAATGTGTTTTCGCAGAGACGCTTTAAACAAGCCGGAAAAGATTTATTTTTACGTTGCCTAAATTTAAGAGATTGCATTTTCTTCAGATATCAAATTCAAATGAACAGCATTCAAAATATCAATTCGGAACTAATTTTTGTAGTTATAATTATGTCGACTGCAAGGTGGTATTTCATATTTATATATCACAATCTTATATACACGAGGAAAGCTTGTGAAAGCTTTTAACGTAATGATATACAATAATTTACAAAGTATGTCCGAAACGTAAAATTAAATCTAATAAATTTGCTACTTCATAAAATATGACACGTGCTTCGCCTTTTTACGAAGCATCGTCAGACTAGCAAGGATTACGAATAAGCTGTATAATATCAGTGTTACAAACATTATATTGAATAATTTTTTAAAATGAATTTCAATTACCTTTAGTGTTATATGTATGTTTATAGCAAGGTTCTTTATTTAAGGTAATGCGTAAATATTGTAATGCGTAAATGTGTATTATTATAACTTTATAAATTGCAAAATAGTAACGTTATTAGTAGTTCTAATAATAAATAATTGAATTATTATATATATTGTTTCATAGAACGTGCAATTAAATGTACAATAAAAAAGAGACATTTTTTAAGTCTATAAGTATGTAAGTATTATATATTACGTTTTGCCGTTCATTTTCATTTATATTTAAGAAAAAAATGTGTCGTTTTAATAAAATCAGTTTTGCTTTTAACCGCTAATGTTTTTTCGGTTACCGTGATTAATTTTTACCGTAAACTGACCACTACTTCTAGATTCGAAGTGTATAGTGAAACTCCTTAATAAATTGTTCATGCCTTGATAATAATTATAAAACCAATAACCGGGAAACATAACGTGACGGAATTTACGCCACAAGAAAAAAGTTCGCCGATCAATTAGATCGCTGTAGAAAGCGGTGCTCTAAAATGAAACCATCTCAAATCTATCCTTCGATTAATTGTCTCAAAGCATGAATTTGAATTATCTATGCAAATTAACATTAGATGAAAAAAATTGCGATCCAAATAATGCTTTCAACGATTTTTACACGGAGAATTTTTTTATATGAATTGTTTAATACTAATCACGATAAAATTCAATATCGAGGTTATAAGATAAAACATTACTTTTTTTCAATGGTATCTAACGGTAAGTTTTTGGAATACATTTATTGAAAAGTTGACCAAAGTTTCGTATTTGCTATCGCAGAGTCAGTTTAAGTTCATCCGTGTATTCGAAGACAAAGATTTCAATTGTGATTTCAAATGACAATGAATTCTGGGTCGTTAATAATACATCCTTTTTTAATTTACATTCTATATATTCATAATTTTCATTATCTTTACGAATACATTATTATTAAACAAGGAGAATTGTAAAAAATATCTTTAATTCAATTTTTTTGATGGATTTGGCGATAACTTATAAGTTATTTTTTAAATAAAATTAAAAGTAATAAATCTGTTTTTCCATTTGATGTATGACTAGGAGTGATATGTGTTTTGGCTTTTTGAGACTTCTTCAGGCTGGAATACTATTGAGGGTTTTTATTGTATTCTGATTATATTAATTCAAACAGTAAACTATGATGAATTTAGAAAAATTATCACTTGAACTTTTTTATTCCATGATTTTTTTTATCAAGATGTCGAATACATAATACTACGTGTTTTTGTCAAGAGAATGCACTTCGTTGTGAAATGAATTATTATTCTATATCGGATTATGTAAACAAGGAAGTATTTTGGCAAGTATTTAAGTGTGTGAAGAATTTCCGTGAGATTTAGCTGCCTGCATCCAAAAAGTATTACGCTGTTTTCGTACAAAAAAATAATAATATAGAAATGCATTAAGGTGAACAGTGAAGCAAGATATATACTGATTTTAGAATAATTATATGAAAACTTAGATTAAAAAAATATTTTTCAGTCTGTAATGGTGTGAATCGAAGCAATGAAAGTATTTGAAATGTTTGTTTTAATAATCGCTGACGGTTTGAAAATATTGTTGTTCAACACAAATTTAAATATCAGAGACATTTCTACCAAAATATAATAAAAAGAATACACGAAGACAGATGGCCAGTAATGTTCTAAATGACATAAAAGCATTGTAAAAATAAAGTTAATATTTTAGGAGTAAATGATGTTTTTTCATACAAAACTGTTGCTGCATCGTTAAAATCTTTTATTTATTGTCAATACATCATTCCTCCGAAGATTGGGAAAATATAATAATGTAAATTCTACTTAATTATAAGTTGATTTGATTAATTTAATTATTACCGTGTTATTTAGCTATAAAAAAGACAATTCAGTAGAAAAACATCACTGTGACATGTGCGGAACAAAAAAAGACAATAAAAGATTAAAAGAAAAAAAACTTACATCAAGAGGTTCAAAGTCAACTTTGATAAGTCTCCTGGCAGTAGGGCGAGCAGTTGAAGGTTCTGGTTCCTCTTCTCTAGGACGTCGTCTCGCGGGACTCGGGGCCGTCACTGAAAAAGACAATTACAAACGAAATAAGTAACTTACGTAAACAAAACGACTAAAAAACAATAGAAAAAATGCTTTATTCATTAAAAAGTAACAGACAAAATTTCATCCTTGTGAATCATTTTATAACCTCATCGCTCGCTGGGAATAGAGAATATTAACACTATGAAAAGGTAAGACTCTTTAATATTTCATTGGATTTAATTTTTGCGAGTAAGAAAATCCATTTAAATATTAAAACAATTCCTACAAATCTGAAGATTTCTGTTCGGAATTTCAGTAAAATGACACCCAAAAACACATTTGAATCATATTTGGAAAAATCAAAAATAGTGTATTATCATATTTGAAGAAACTGAGAATAAATAATTATACCGTTAAAATGATTCAAAGCGTTAAAAAACGATGTTAAAGTTTGTTTAAATTGGATTACCTCTAATAAAACCGTGCGATAAAAAAAAGTAAAATCTCTTTTTATATAAATTTTCTGGTGAAAACAAAATTATCTCGATTTCTCAACTTCATTGCCATATCAACTCAATAGTTCAATATTACAATTCAAATATAAAAAAATACTTTTATAAAAATAATTTTATCTGAATACGTAAAAAAATATTTTCTAGAATGTAAAGGGAGAGTATTGCAATAAAATGGATCCAATTGAGTCATCGAATACATTTTCTTATTCGCGGCATTGTGTACTGTCCAAAGAATGAAATTCTGTAGCATACCTTTTGTAAACTGCTGTTTGGTGTTTTTATAATGATACACGGACGATAACTAACATTCTTTGGCGAAAGAATAGTAGACAATATCGATAATAATGCTTATTTAATAATAAGTATGAAAAATAAGATGTTGAAATCAAAAAAGTATAAATTGAGAAACCATTATCTAAAATAAAAATAAAGCACTATGGTCGTACCCATGCTGCAAATCAATACAGAATGAAATTAATATTAATATTTCAGAAGAATATCAAGTTTTATACAGCTTAAAACGTAATTATTTTCAGTTATTGTTTAGAAATTCAAGTTTAAAAAAAAATAAGGTAAAAATCATTTGTATCTTATTAGCATACTTTGTTTAACATTTTTTTTTACTAAGTATGAAAAAAATTAGCACGGTTCGAAGTATGTAAATTGAAAGTCATCCTTTACGTCCAGCGAGTCGTGAGATATCTCATTTGAACGAGCAAAAAAACAAGACACGCTACGAATTCATTATACTCTTCCATCGCTTCAAATTTGGATTGAAATATTTTCTTTGGATCCACCATTCCGCATTGCGCAAAACATTGCAGTGCGAGGGCAACGGTGAAGAGACAGCCGGCGCGAAGACGAAGATCTGAGTGGCACGGGCCCAAAAAAACAAATCATGATGACCGTTACATTTTAAATAATACCACGCGAACGATTTCTTCTTCAGATACCACAAAGTCGATCGACTTTATAACATCGATAAACAATTAAATACTCATCCTTAATTAAATATGAATAAATACTAAAATAATACTCCCCATATTTTAATGTAAACAATATTATTATGGCGTTCAATACAAACGTTAAAAAAATTGATACTTATTATAGCTAAATCGACCATTTTCACCGGATTTATAAGATTACTATCGCCGCCTTACGGTGAATAGTTTTCTTACTTATCTGTTAAGTATTGCTAATGGCAATAAAATGCTTTTTTTATACGGGTATTTTTATACTTAATTAGGGTAAATCGCATAGCACGAAACAACTGTAACAGAAATATTATTTTTAATAAAATTAGTAAAATAATGTAGCCGTTTCTCCTATCAAATTTAACTAAGCAAACAAACAATTCACTAAAAATACACTTAATGTATGCGCACAAACAAAATTATATTTATTCGTCTTCGGATGATCAGATATCCGTTAGATTAAGGTTCTACTATAAAGAGGTATCAATTAAGATAATGTGTCAACAAATTTAACCAACGCATGAAATAGGAAATAGTCTAGACGGGTAAATGAAGCTGTCAGATTTTCATTTTATGAAAGGGGTTTGAGGTAATGATAGTTAACATTTGAAATGGTAAAAGTTTGTTCACAAAGTATATTCCAATTATTGACGGTATAATAAAACATTACGCCGTTCACAACATTTGCATGATTTATTATATTTATGCCAAGGGAAAAACGACACTTTAAAAAAGTATGTGTTACTGTTATAAAGACATCACTTTATTTGTTACTATCAGTCTAAAATATCGATTTATGCAATCAATTATGATATTGTATATTATGTTGTGTTCTTTCAGGTTCAAACAAAAGTCAGCAATTACGAAGATTTTTTCTGCAATATAATACATATATGTATAATATGAAAGTGTGATGTGATGTAAAATGGTGGCGAAAGGATATTTTATAGAAAATGATGTTTATTTAAGTTATATGACATAAAAATGATCTTGAAATACCCACATATGGCAAAACATTACTGTATCGGAAAAACTCCGTTTGAAACAACTTAGTATGAATAAATTTGTCTTTGTTAAACATAATATAGTATCAAGTTTATAAGGTCAATATTCCATCTGAATTTCATAGGTGCTAAAATGAATGAATGTCGGTTCAATGACTTTATAATGGGCGATGTTTTCCTCCATTCGTTCGCACATATTAACATGAATAGTTATTTACGAACGACGACTTAGATCTACAGTTACGTTTGATGCAAAAATACAACTTATCAGTTTTTAACACCATTTTGAAAAAAACTGGCAGAAGTGATGACGCAACAATGGATTGTAGAAGAAGTGTAAATTTGTTTGTCGTGTCCAAGAAATAGTGCGGAATATTTTGGATATTGTAATTGATTGAAACGTTATGTAGTTCTATGTTCGTTTTATTGCCAATGAGCATATTACTATAGATTTTTTTGGAAATGGTTCGTGTCTACAATCTTGCAGCTCGAGTTTAGCTAAGCTTTCAGATGTTTCCAAGGCCTAGTCCTGGAAAGTTCAATATTAAACGGTAATGTTTCAGGAGATCTTATCTAGGGGTGTGACGTCTTTTCTCATCGAATTGATTTGTAAAAAAAAAACCTTTAACAAGACGTTATTTTAATATCTAATATCTATAAGAAATATATCTGTCAAATAAACGATTTTCAATGTAGTATTTTATTACAAAATTAGTACATACAAACTTGTAATAATTAATTACCTTTTTTGATTATCCTTCTAAAGAAGACCATCATCGGATCGATCTAATTAAACAATAGAATGTCTCACATGTCTGTGACTTATTTCACATTAGGTAACTGAAAATCAGCGTATATCGTTACGTATTCACAAGATTGATAAATTTCAAAGTAAATACTAAAACAAACTTTTCGATAACGCGATAAAACACACTGAGCTTTATTCCCAGGCTTCACATTTATTTGCATAATAGCAACAGCTTCTTTAAACGTGCCATTATTTTTTTCTTCAGTACTTAAATAGATTTATGCGTAACGTTTTTATTGAGACATATAAGACTGATTATATTATCCTCTAAAACAGTGTTTCCCAAATGATGGGTCGCGACCCGGTACCGGGTCGCAGAAAGCAAAATGCCGGGTCGCCAATTTCCTAAAATAAATCTGTTCATTTTGTATTACAACATATGAAGACTGTATTGACATAAATACACTGTTTTATTTTACCTATAGGCTGGTAGTATAGGCCATAAAAAAATAGTGGGTCACGAAGGAGAAATAATAAAATAACAGGGTCGCGGGAAAAAAGTTTTGGAAACGCTGCTCTAAATGACAGATATATTAATTAGTACATACATAATCAGTTATAGAATGTAAAATTAAAATTGATAATTTAATTGTTCTACAGGTTATGCAACAAAATTGTAACACTATTAATTATCGTAATGCTATTTACGAACAAAATAAAACTTTATTCTAATTCTCAATTTATAAAATTACAAAATTGGGGTTGGAGGTAAAATACAAACAATAATAGTAGGTACTAATTACAAAATCTTCCAAAAAGTTACCATTTGAAAAAAATATAGAAAATAGTTTAAAAAAAAAAATTGTTTACAATGGTCGCTTTTTCAAAAGCGAAATAATTTCATTACGCAGACAAATTAATTCTATGTATTTTCTGAAATTAAATTTAATATCGGTATCCAAAAAACAGATGTTTTTTTATAGTAAAACAACAGCCATTATAAACGATACAAATACTAATATTCCAATATTAATATTATACATACACTAAAAATACATTACATAACAATACAAAAAAGTATTCGGTTGTGCACTTTTGCAGTTGGAAACCTATTCAAATGTCATATCAGTTGAATGATGTTTAATTGGCAATATCGAAACGATTTTGCCTAAAAGTTCTTATGAGCATGCATTATTATTTTATCTTAATATGGCTATAATACTATACGTACATACGAATCGCTCTGATTTTAGACTATCTCTTAATCTAAAAATGAACACCAAGGACGTTGAATAGGATTGTGTATAGCACTGTATCTCTTTAACAGTTAGTTACATAATATTATAAATATGGGTAAGCTCCGGCTAAAATGCACGGCCTTTCAAAACATATTTATTCGCTTGAGTGTTTTGGTAGACACGTCCGTTTTCGTGACTGTTTAACCATGTGTATACAATGATAAAATATTATTTTTAATTATACTTACGAATATAACAATCATTCATAACAAGCCAGTCCCTGTAACCCAGCGATAAGAGCTGTGCTTAGAGGTCAAAAGTTTCCGGTCTTAACAGTGAATACGATCAAATGATAAATGGGAGGTTCCGGGTTCAAATTGAGATGCTTAAAATATTATATACAAGACATGGGCGTTGTAATGTCATTTATTCTCGAGCTAATATCGAATAATTTAATTTAAATTCTTTCTAGAAACTCTCAATAACATTACATAGGTATTAAATAAATTCACTCTCAATAAATATTAAATAGCAACCACGGTCGGTTTTTTAGTTCATTTTCAGCTGTGATTTTCAAATCAGAAAATGTTATTATTTCTTCTTATTTAGATTATAAATTGAATCGAAAAATGAATGTCCAAGTTCTATAACAGACATATTTTAATAATTAACAAATTGTTGCCAAAAATACATAAAGATTCCAATGCCTCCCTTTTTTATGAATTGTTTACTTCAATAACCCTTATAGTGCACTTGTAAAATGTTATTATGGTAACAAATATATATTTAAATTTAATATTCTACCCTACTAAAGTGGGCTACAAACATAATATTAATTTAATTAAACGATAGACATTCAACACCGTTTACGTTTCCTACCTAGAATTTGAGTCTCTTTGAAAAGCCTTCGACTTCGACGTGCACATTGCACAAAGCACATGTCAGAAAAGTCATGGAGATACAGTTACGTGCGACCACAGACAATGATATAATATCGCAGTGGAGAAAATGAGGGCGCGACAACAATAATGATTTCTCTTCTGATATTAGATAAGGTTGGAAGTAGCTACTTGCTACTGATTTTATGCGGGTACATTACTTCACAATAGATTCTGCCATATGTAGTATCTTACCATATTATTTTCCATGCCATAATTATTCTTAAATATGTCAATGTATCTTGTCGAAATATTCAACGCTGTATATTTTATATCTTTTAAGTCTATCTCTCAATCAAAACATTTAAATGTAAATCACAGTAAGCATTGAAATCTAACGCAGTATACTTCTGTGAATCGATAATATAATTTTTTTAAAACAAAAGTAAATCTTACAATTTAACACTCAAGAGACAGACAGAAATTTTAACGAAAAACGTGCCCAGCTTACGTTCTCAAGTAGTTACATACAAAACGATGTGCGCTCGTAAAGTATTCTGTAATGGATTTTTCACGTAAAGTATAATACTCGAGCAGTTTTGTGAAGTATAGATCGTGACTGCTATGTTTTAAGGTGTCCCAGAAAGGGAATAAGAATGTAGCAACAAGTTGGTTTAAAACATTTCCATGTGCCAGAGGACATTTTGCGACATCGCAGAGATCGTGTGCAAATAAGTCGTGATGAAAATCTGTACGCATGATATTGAAAAAGGGGTACCTTTCATCATTGTGCAACCGTTATTTCGTAAAATTTGATTTCACTGCGCAGTAAAGTTGTGTTAACAGTAGTGATTTTTTCGCTAATTTTGTTTTAATGATAAAAAATTGGGAATAAATCTGGAAGTAAAAAAATAAATCGATGTTATGGCTGAAATAACAAATGTCTACTCATGTTGTTGTACTATTCGATATTTGAATTACTAACGATTTTTTTGATTCATATTATCATTCTATTAACAATCTCGTTTCCTTTATAATAACATAACCTAAGCCATCTATTTAAAAATAAATATATATCACATGAAAATGATTATTGAAAACATTTTTTATCTGGCATAACTTTTGACGAAATTTATGAAAGTGAAACTCCGATATAATAACAATTAAGTTGAACTAAGTGGATTTTGACACCAATTGTCAATGTTACGATATAACGTAATTTTGCATAAAAATAACTCAATACAACATGTTTTTAAGCGATTTGATTACCACGTACCATGCTGAATCAACAAATTTGAAATATCAAATGTAGCACAAACAGCAAACAACTAAACATTCAGGCAACCGTAAGTAGAAATAGATTAGGTAGACCAGCGTTTCCCAAATGATGGGTCGCGACCCGGTACCGGGTTGCAGAAAGAAAAATACCGGGTCGTCAATGTCCTAAAATAAATCTGTATATTTAATATATAATTTCGTAATACCTCTCATTAATAAATTACTGGTGCATTTGATTTCTATATAGTTTTATCAGAGTAAATTATTTTGTATTATAACATATAAAGACTGTATGGACATAAATATACAGTTTTATTTTACTTATATGCCGAAAGCAACTTTCCCTCTAAGCTGCGCACCAGTTGAGAAGTCCCCGCGCATTCATTCCGGGTTGGCGCGCACTACAAGACAGTTGCTCAATTGATATTTGATCGGTCCGCGCAGCCTTTGAAATTTCCGCACATCTAAACCTTCGGCTTAGAGGGAATGTTGGCCGGAAGTATAACAAATTTAGTGGGTCACGAAGAAGAAATATTAAAATAACCGGGTCGCGCGGAAAAAAGTTTGGGAAACGCTAACGTAGACTAAATATACAAAGCGAAGTTAATGTTTACAAACTTGCGAAAGATTTAGTCCGTAATGAAACGTACTATTAATATTATATTAAGTGAAGACATCACAAAAAGGGGATTGAATGTTTTATTTTGCAAATCTACTGTGCATCTCGATAATTCGGTAACGGACACAAGCAACAATGACCAAAGAATTTTAAATGTACTGTTTTAGGTTAAATCATTTTTTGTTACGATTTAAGTAATAAGAAAAACAACTCATATTTGGTTGATCCAAACAGTAGCTCAATACTTGGAAGAATAGCATAAAAAATATTTCATTTAATAATGCTTATTAACATATAATACAACAACAGTGAGAAAACGTTTTGTTCTGATAACCACGCGAGAAGATCTGAATAATATTTCAAGCACGCTTGTGCTCTGATATACACAAAACCACGACGCAAACAGTTCTGGCGAATTTTTCGCAAATGCATTTACGCCGTAATTAATTATCGAGCTATCTTACAACATCCATGACTTGATCGACATTTAATATAAAGTGATTATTGTTTTGTCATGTGCGTTTTTAAGACCATTAGCTGAATATATCTGTTTTTTATACTCACTTTGGCATTTAAATTGCTTTTAATAACAATTTATTATGAGTATCAGCAGACTAGAACTTCTGGGTAACCTTGTAATATTATGCTCTGTTGTCATACATTCTTGCTTTCTAATATAATATTTATCTTGTATTCGTATTATAAAAAATATATATATAGCAATATAATATTTTATAATATAATGCAGTATTTCTATACAATATCAATTGCCATCATGTTATTGTAAACATAGTACATAATTATATGTACCTAATAACACTGTTATTAGCCCAAAAAATGTTAGCTGAGCAAGCAGTATTTTAGTGCACTCTAAGTTATTAGCAATAAATAATTTATTCTGTTTATGAAAATACGCGCGGTCGTGTTCCCCAAAGAGCCTCCCTTAAAAGCTTTCTTTAAAAAAATACCTCGATGATTAATAGCCAGCACATGCAAGCTTTCGATTGTCGCAAGCTATTTACAGACAGGTGTAGCGAACACTAAATTTTTGAACTAATGAGAAAACTAATTATATAATCTATAACTTTGGGTTTTTTACTGACATGAAATTATATTATTGAACGTGAAATAATAAAGTGGATGTTCTGGTAATGAAAATAATATTAGTTGAGGAAACTGTTTTTGACTCTTACCACTCAGTGCAATTTGAAGAACCTGGTTTAAATTTTATAAACCTTCGCGTTTCTACGGGGTTCATTCACATAGCAAAATTCTTCTTATTTCAATCATTCGCTTAATACCAATAATGCAATGCAATAAATACACAGATTTTTCTGCGGTTACTGTACTCCATCGCTCCTCGATCCTATTTTTGACGTTTCGGTACTTAAGTGGTAAGTATTTATACATATGCCGATATGAATACAATGCGCCAATGTTTTCGTTTGATTATTTTAATAGGCCAAAAAAACTATTAACCCTTAAGGCACGTGTGTCTTAAATAGAATTTGAATAGCACCTGCTTTATATTCAACTAATAACATAATTAGCAGCAGGTGAATGAATAAATATATATAAAAAAATGATTTTTCGTCATGAAAAACATTTTTGGTGACACGTTGGCAAATAATTTTGAAACCTGTGGCTATCCAACTTTTTTGTTATAGTTATTACTCACATACCAGTGCTTTATCGGAGATCATGGTTAAACTAAAATGTTTCCATCATAGTATCGAATGTACATTTTTATCACTATTTTAAATATTAATTTTAAATATAGCATCATAAAAATAATTCCTTACGTGTAAAAAATGTGTCAAATTCCAAAATTCTACTATCTTTAAAATTAAAAATATATAATTTACAGTCAATAGTTTTTTTTATATAAAAAGTATATGGAAAGTATATGTAACTAAAACATAAATCTAATCTTTCTCAGAAATCAAGTCATTTGAATGAAATTAAACTTTTGCTATTATAAATTGACATAAAAATAGAGCATATATTTGGGCTTCCGAGTTTGAAGGGTAAACTAAATTAGATTTTAAAAAATGCAGTGAAAAAATTGACAGGTTTAACATGAAAATTTACAGTAAAAAGTGAGTTTGTGGTGAAAATACGAAAAATGTTGCCTACAACACATATCGAATGTTTCCCAACCCTTCTGTAGAGGTCGTGCACCCCCAGAGTATTACACCAACCGCAATTTATTCCCGACAGAAAGGGTGTAAGATAAAATATACAAAAGTACTCGACGTTTGCGAATTTATGGATCGTTCAGTGACTCATATGAAAACAGATACAGCAAAACCATTCGAAAGAAAAACGTGGAGAATTTTCTACTCGCTAAGAAAAAACAGCTGATATTAAGTCTCCCATGATTGTTGTGACAGTGAATAATAAAAAAAATACAAAATGTAAATTATAGGCTATTGGAGCTACGCATGGCCAACCATAACATTGGAAAATTCTTTACTTCTCATGGTTGATTTCTTTTTTTAATGTAAATAAATCATTCGTATTGGATAAAAGTTACTCTTTAGTTGGCACGCGATTGTAAGAGGGTGATTACGATCATCAAGGAATTGGATATATTAGTAGTTTCATTAGTATGAATGACGAAAAATAATGATACTCTAACTCACGCGGAAAGTTGATTATATATATTTAATTTCGATCAGAAAAGGTTTAAGTAATATTTATTCATTTATCCACAAATTTTTCTTTTATGATAGTTTTGAAATAAGGCTTTACAAATGTTACATTCAATTAAGATGTAATGATTACTGAATAAAAAAAATATATCTTTTCAATTGGATAGGTCAACGGTTGAAAAATGAACATTTTTCTTATGTCGATTGCGAAAGAAAAATATTCGCATTCAATAAATTGATTTAATTTTATAGTAATATTTTTTCCAACTGCTGAGATTAAAGCAGAATAGTTAAAGCCGCTGCATTTCGTGACGGTGTTAACGGGTTCAAATTTCAGTAAGAAAAGTATAATAAATTGTATTTTCAAATGATTTATGGGTGTGTTCGACTTGGATGACTGTCTGTGATGCGTAAACTCCCTCACACCTACACAGTACTTTAAAAAAAGGGTAGTAAAAGCGCTTAGTTAACCACTAGTCTTGTCTTATCGCTATCCTTCTCGAAGATAAACTTCTATTATATGAGCCGAACTAGAAGCAGTCAACTTTGTTAGAATAATTCTAAATGATTTCTCACCACATTTCTATTATCAGCTATTAACTGTCTCACACAATAAATATAATATAAAGCCGTGCTTAGACGCGTTACCCATATATGCGATAGATAGCTTTTGTATTGAAAAAAACGGTTTTAAGATATGTAAAACATCAATAAGTACTTTAAGTTATAGTATTGAAAAAAAGTAAGATAAAGTAATCAAGAATTGTCAGTTTCTTTTCTACAATAGCGTGTTTAACTTATTACGATTTGACAAAACACAATGAACCGTGTGAAATTTGTTTCACAGCTGTCTTCGGTAATAACGTCTTTCGCATAGTTTCGATTTTTTTTGAGATGAGATTTTTGTCAATAACAAGAAAACGGCCTTAAAAATAAACATCAAGTTATTTTTATTTTTAATATTAAGTAGAGTAACCGTGGATTAAAACATATTATGATATGTTAAAACATTACGGTTATGACGGTTAAATAAATAATTCTATTCTCAGCTGCCAAACATAACGAAGGTTCTTGATTTCTTCAATTCAAAAAAATGAGTTAAAAATAGTATGCAGCAGACGAGAGCGCCGTTTGACCTTTGGATTTTCGTCCGGCGGGCGTCGGTTGCCAGTATGACTGGTCCTGGGCTACGTCCACGACGGGCTCGTCGGGCGAAGTCTCCGGCTGAGGCAATCCCACGACTGCCCTCGGCGCGCCCCCGACGAACATCAACGCGGATCTCTTTCCTGCGCCTCCTCCGCCGTTGCGGCACTCTTTCATCCCAATCCGATCTCAGATTTGCACAATCACACCATGGCGCCCGATAACGAATTTGCGATATCTCACGGAAATATGACCAGTCCTATCCGGTGATACGAGCGATGCAATTAGCCGAGGCTGAATCTATTGTATAAGTCGCGAATCATTTGAAGATAACCGTGATTGCGAGTGACGATATGACGCGTGACTCATCCGATGTCGGATGTAAACAGAGCGAAATAGGAGACTTCACGACGGCGAACGTCGCGACCGTCTTCTCGGCGAGACTCGGGCGGACTGGCGTCGTTCCCGCCCCCGAATTCGTACCCCTGTTCTCATAATACAAAAGAGGGTGGCTCGCGCGAGCACAGGCGTACGGGGAGGCGTGGAGGATTTTCTCTCGCCACCCTCGCGTATGAAATACGCAAGTGGAACAGACGTCCGACGGGGGAGGAAAAACTCGTGCCCGCCGATCGGATTTATGTGGCCGTTTTATTTATGAATCGCCATAGCTTCGCGTCGATGATAAATTCTTTATGTTATATAATATAAATAGATACAAAACAAGTTGTTTTGTTAAGGTATATTACTATGAGCATTTATATAAATGGGCGCTTGCATAAAAATGTGATATTTAATCACAAATCATCCGTGGAAAGTATTAGTATACAAATAGTTCAACTGAAATTAATTGCAAGCAAGATGCTTTACCACAATGTATACATATTGACCGACAATCATTCCATATTACAATACAATTACCAGTGCAATCTGGCTGCCAAAATTATATCATAACTAAAACCATTGCGTAATCTATAGCAAACAAGGAACAGGAAATTTCTAGGCATTCTTGCAAACAAACAGTATTGTTATCACTTAAGTAATAAGACCTTCTTAAACACAAAATCAAATTATCGTTTTTGTTTAAGCAATATTCACAATGTTTCATTTGATATGCAACAGATAAGGTTTGTTTCGACATTTTTGTTTCTGTAGTAAAAGTTAAGCTAACCATGACTCAATAATAAATATTCGGTTGAAAAAAAAATGAAAAATAATATCCATCTTACGTGCTGAGTACCAACGATACGTACGAAAATTCTTCTTTTAACATATTCGCTTCCTATGTGGAGCATAAGGCCGCCACGCGGCACCTCCATGTTTCCCTGTCTCCCGCCAATTGCTTTGACCCAGCCAGCCACGAGTAAGCCATCTTACATGATTTTATTTATTTAGATGGACATACATTATAAAAAATGAAATTCTAGGTTTATTACTTTTGCAATCTAAGAGTAGATTAACATATTTTTAGTATCGAAAATTGGCGAAGAAGCTAAGCTCAGTACACTCAAACAAAGTCTAATTTAATACATACAAAATAGTACTCGTCTGAACTCACTCACGTCCACGCGACGTATGTCGACATACGAAGCAATACTGCTAAGCATTGTTAAAGCTCTTCCTGGAAGCATCACCATTTACAAGATGGTTCTACGCTTATATGAACAAACGATTCCTCAAAAGATCAGGAGCATAATGTTTGACATTTTCAAAAATGGTGGAATTCTCATTTAGTCTTGTATACGCCGAAATATATATATATGGCCAGGTACATTTCTCATCGTGAGTTTAAAATATTAAAAACTATGCCTAAAAGAAAGTCGATTGGGTAAAGTTATGCGTAATATCCATACACCCTCAAATGGACTCTTAAATTCTTATTTCTGTATCTGAATCTTCTCCACCATAAGAGAATATTTAGAAATCTCGGGGCCCAAACAATGATATCTACATATGAGCTGTATGGACTACTTTCTTTGGCACACGTTGACATAAAATAAAGTTATATCATGTAATTAATACACGGATCACATATCATTGTGAATTTGAGCGCGACGACAAAATCGAGAGCTATGTTCGCACATTTCAGAGACGCTCTGTGTCTGTAGAAACATTGCATTAGTAATTTGTTAAACAATAAGTCAATAAAAAATGTATTGCATTCAGAATAAAAACACATTACTTCACAATCGCATTACACTATCCGACAGTTTTGCATTTATCGAATTGCATACCAACCGGGAAAAAGTAAACTGTAGGCGAGGCCAAGAGGCTAATTGGATAACCGTCTTTTCTAATCTGCTGAGTAATGAACACATTTAAGGATTTCAAAAATAAAAGTAGACCAAATAGTCGATAAACGCGAAAAAGGCGCGTTAGTCAACAGTTACTAATGCTTATTAAAATAATCTAAATGATAATCAGTATTGTGTATATTTTTTAAACCTTTATTTAGATTTTAGTCTATCTGATGGTCTAAAATAATAGAAGGAAATCTGCGGCCTTATGACTACTCTGATGCAGCCTTTTGACTTTATCAAAATATTTACTTTAATCAAAAAAATATACGCAATTTATATGTTCGGCGGTTGAAAAAAAGGGGAGGTGTCAACGTTTTCTTTACTGCGGCCGTCTGTTGAATCAGATAAATGAATGTGGCCTTCAGAAATTAAAAGGTTCCCTACCCGGGACTAAAATTTAGACAGATATGAGAGCAAGAAAAATTAAAAACTAATTTCAACAAAAGTTGTTTGTCTTCCGTAAGAGCACCATTTTTTTAAACCTATATTCAGCAGTTCATTAAACAATGATTTTTTTTGCAAATGTAATATTCATATACGCGAGACTTTCTTAAATGTACTAGTAGTTAGTTTCAATGATATCAAACTTCAAAACATGATGCAGTCATCAATCATCAAGCTCGTAGTATTTGAAAAAAGTGTAAGCATAGTATGCAAAGTCGTGGACCGTGGTAATAGGATATCAGTTTTCGCTACCTAAAAATGTTGCGCTGACGATTCGACGATCGTACTATCCGCGCTCTCTTATATCGTCGTTATCATACTTATTTGATAGGTTTAATGCAGCGTGGAGTTTTCAATGAAAAAAGCGATATGATGTCATTCATGCCTCTGCGAGAACTTTCTCTTACAGAACAGAGCAGCTTGAGAGCGTAGTCAAGAGTTTTGATAACAAAAAACGACACGTTTTTGTGTGGTTGGGTTTGAGGTAGGAATGTGTAAGAAAAATGTTTGAATAATATTTATTGCTTCGATATAACAATGAAATAAGCAATCGCTAAGTATTTTATAAGTGCTATAACTTGTAAATTTGTGGTTATAATATGATTGCTAATCAATTTAGATAAAGATTTTCTCCATATGACAATATCAATACTTTACGATAGTTATAATAGTGAAACGTGTTTTTGTACTACACACTAGATGTAAGGGTATTATTTTAAACAATTATAACAAAATAATTAATAAAAACGTAGAATGTGAATTATTATTGTTTGTTCATCGGCATCACAGTATGGCTAAAAATTTGCAATATTATAATTATATATTAAATTTGGAATCAAGGAAATTAAACAGTCTTTTAGTATTGATTGAAATTTTCTAAACGATGAAATAAAATCAAAAAATCACGTCAATACCTTTCCCGCTGAAAATAGTAGTGACGCCACTGAAATGGTAGAGTTTTAAAACCATCGTGAATTATTGAAGTGGAAATCGTTTTTTTCTTTTAAGTATATAACTACTAGTATTATACATGTACTAGGTGGTAGTGCCACCTGTTAAAATTCATTCAAAGTGAAATTACCATAATTATATATAGACAACTCATATAAAAATTGTAATATTATAACCATGGAACTTTACACTAGGGGAGGTGTATTCAAATACTGACGTAGTGAGCGTTTAATAGAAGCAGATCAAAATTTCTATATATCTTTGTAGAACTTTAAAAAAATATATACAAATTTTCCATGTATAATATGTTCATCAAGTTATACATATCATATATTCGGCATAATTAAAAGGGCCTTCACACTGACGTTGTCTGTGTGTATATGTTTCTGTAGACATAATCAATATGTGTAGATTATTTTAATTTCAGTTAAATGAAAATCGATTTATTTGCGTTAAGAGTTTGAAGTCAGTTTCCATATTATAGTAGATTGTCGATATATTTTCTCAGTTACATTATTAAATATTTAAAAGGTATTATAGGGAGACGGAAAGTTTGCGAAGAATTACCTGTTAAAATATCCAAAGTCATGATGTCACTTTCAGAATAACTTAATTATTTATACAATTCCATGCAGTAGCGTGGAAAGTATGCCGTGGGAACTCATAAAAGACAAGGATTTACTTTGAATACTCAGTTACAAATTAGACTCCACTGTGCACACAGAATAAGCAGTATTGTCTTGGTTAGTATTGTACAGAAAAACTGTTTTATAAAAAAAACACTTAAAAGTTAATCATCGTAACTATTACAAAATTCACGTTCACTTTCCACAGAGATATTTCAAACACTATAAACCTTTACAGTAACAGTCGTATATATATTCGATTTGGCAGTATTTACTTATTGATAACAGTAGCACAAACGATAATACTTTACTAGTAAATAGTTTAAAACTAATGTACAGAACGAAGATGATTGTTCAGTAATGACATTTCACATTAATATATTGATTCATTGTCATTGAATATTTCGAACACTTCAATAAGCCAATTATGCTATATCAATTAGTATTGAGGTGCAATAAACGACTGTCTGTCATTCAGTAGAATGTATTGTTGGATACTGAGGCAGTAGAGCTAGCGACCACGCGAGCCTTCGCTCCGGCGTCGCGCAGTGTCGGAGCGGGGCGGGCAGAGGTGGTGCAGAGTCGCGGCGGCCCTCGGGCGACACACACCGAAAACGGCGTCTTCGAGGACCGGTGTCCGGTGGGCCACTTTTTTCGACTGCTGCGGAATCCGCTTTTCGGTTACGGGTTACTTGGATAATTAATTATACACGTGAGTGTTGAGCTTTGAACGAATCGATAGCATTTCACGGAATGGCAAGGTATTAGCAACCTGTATCCCAGTTATTTTTACAGTGCATGTAGTGAACACCAATTATAAATAAGTTTCTTCGTTTAACGTATATTTTTGTCAATAGTTACGTTGATTGGACATTTCAAGCATCTAACGCATGCTTTGCGAAAAAATATATGTAATTAGAAAACTAATACACATATTGAGCATCAAAACGTATGTATTTGCGTTGAATTATCAATACGAATTTGAGCACCGTTTACTATTAGTTGTGTATTAAGAACACGGCCATGATTTTAAAAAGACCTTCGGCAATGTCGGAATTTAAATATCTAATTTTACAAAATAGCTTAGAATGTGTGGACATTTAAATTATTGTCCAGGTAGGCATCATGAAATTTTACATAATTTTTCTTTTTACTTTTTATTTTCTAGTTTACTAGAATGTTTAAATCACTTTAATTTATAGCACAGTTTGTAATTTATAACACAATATCTTGAATAAAACAGGTTGTTCGTCACTGCTAAATTTATTTTCCAACGGTTTAACCCGTCCTAATTACTGCAACTCATTAGCTAATCATTTATTAATGTAAATGTCATTTTTATTTCTATCTATGTATTTCATTTGTATTTCGTACTTAAGCAAGCATTTGTGAAAGTAAGTCTGTCTGACGATGCTTCTGAAAGAGGCGAAACACGTGTTATTTTATATTATAACACAGTTATTGTGTAAAAGATTCACTCGATAAACATTTAATTTAATAATAAGAATATGCCACATTTGTTTGATGTGCAACGAAGATACAACTGAAAAGGCTTTATCTGTAAAGTTTGAATAATTTCCACAAAATCATACCCATTAATAAATTTCACTACTTAAAAGACATTATTAACTGTAAGAAAGTATAATGATACGATTGCAAATGAGTTTATTTTGATTTAAACTTCGTTTGTTGCTATAAAGTAAATGTTGTTTATTTGTTTCAGAGCGGTGAATGGGATAAGACTCGATTAGAGTGCTTGATAAGCGAAGCGGACGAACTTTTCAGTAAGTTACTTACTTATGTTGAACGTGCTCGAAGAATGTGATTGTGAACTTTAACATCTCAAAAAGTTCTACACAAGTACTTTAAAGATTTGTTCGATATGAAAGATCTTATAAAATATATTTTCAGAAATATTCACGGAATGTTTACACAACTTATCAGCTCCGATACTAAAATTCAGAAATATTTGTCAATCATAATACAATATTAATGATTGAATATTGTTATTAACTTTAAAAGAAACGTGTTAATGGATATGATAATAAATTGGTAAGTACCGTGGAACTATTTAGTTTCCATAATGAGTGATAAAGTAACAAAAAATGATTTAATGAAACGAAAGATGTCACGTAAAAAATAAATATAAAATAAGTATGTTTTTATCTACTGTTAAGAATAATTTAGCACGTTGACAAGACATTGGGTTCAAGTATCTAAATTATATAAAACTTGAATACACATCCATCAATTCGATCTTTTTGTATTATGTATTATTATAAACAGCAATATTTACCGTTATTTGCATAAATGTTTATTATAAAGGCAGGTCGCTCTACGGATCGTTAGTGTGATCATTCCGGATGTGTATACATATATACACATACATACCTCAGTAATTTACTCTGACTGGAGTTTGAAGATGCAAAGAATATATAATAGTTAAACGCCTAATTCTTGGCGTATTATTGCCATTCATGAACTATACAGAATAGCAACGTGAGCGTTATACGTTTCTAAAAAAACCAGCGTCCGGAATTTGTTAGCAGCGAAATTGCAAAGAATCATTATGCCTTGTATAAAGTAACCTATTTTTCAGGTGAAGTAAAAAAGGTTGATGACAGTGAATAGAAAATTGCTTCAAGTTAATACGGTGAACACGTTGCGACGCAAGCAAAAGGAGCCCCTATAATTGTCTACAACGACGGCTAGGCGAGAGAAGACACGCTTTGCCTCGATTGTCAATCTTGCTTGCTGATAAAAATTTTTTTACGTAATAATTATTTATCCTGAAAAATGGCCAGTTCTAGGAGATATCGTTCATTTTTAAGGTCGATAAACCGAATTGTTATAACGATAACGTTTCAAGTAGCAGCAAATACTTCGCATTTCAGTCAGTGAATTAGAATGCCTTTTGTTGTAATGTTTTGAATCCACGAAGAAATATGATTGATGAAGCATGAAGATGGTACGCATGGTAGATATTTAAAAAAAAAAACAACAAATACAAAACTACGGAGGCGTATAATTATTTTCGATTGAAAAAGGGTAATTCATCAGTAATTAATTAAACAAATAAAGTATACTATATAAAAACGGTCTATAGTGACATCACTATAGTATAAAACAGTGAAATTAATCGACTATCATTGCATCACATAAAAGCGATAGATTTTTTTTATTGAGAAAAATAAATTCTCATTTACGATACTTCTGATACTGAAAAAATATTTCGGACATACATATTTATTTATAACGGTTCCAAGAATTTTCCTATACCAATGAATGATAATTTGAGTGTCACTGGTGGGTTTTGCCGTGTACCTACAAGTATTGTGGAAGGCTTCGCTGGGAGAGTTGTCGCGGTTTATAAATACAGCCTTGTTCTTAACCTAAGCGAACCCGCGTACCCGTCACGCTGTTGCTGCTATCATTTTACATGAACAGGTCACGCGGGATAAAAAAAATGGTTTGGCATTAAAAAAACGTGACAAGATATTCGAATTTAAAATCATTCATTTGGACATATTATATTATCAACACAAAAAAACGGAAAAAAAGATATTTATCACATGGGAAACACAATATACATATTTTTATTACATTTTGTCGATCTTTAATCAGAGGTACCTCTTAAAAACTTTTTTTTAAATGAAAATGTGGTAACTCAATTATGAATCGAGCTTTTGAATTGAGAAGCCATTGCTGACCAAATGTATCCAGTAAAAACTGAAGTTCTTCATAGGAAAATAGCATAGAAATTTACAAATAATTTTATTCCCATAATTCTTAGATGATAAAAAAAAATCAAAGCTTTGAATTGAAAATTATAGGAACGATTAATGACACGTGAAAATTTGATATGATAAATGTATTTTGCACCACTGAAAAGTACCCACATTATACGTTTAAATTATTGAGAGACGAATAGATAATTACAAGTGGTATAAAACTGTTACGACACAATGATAGACAAAATAATATTGCGAAGCTTGATAATTTTATTATTTAAAATACCATTTATTATTTGCAAGTGGAATTATTATATGAAATAATAGTAAAAGAATTTCATAATCAATAGTTAGTCTATTTCATCGATTGCAAATACTGTAAGTCAAATGTGTATCTATTGTTTTAAGAATATCTTGAACCGAAACAGTGTTTACGATTCATTAGAACCAAAGCCCATCATTTTTCTTAGAATATTATCCATACAACCCTTAGAATTCCAAATACTGCGCTTCATTTTAATCTTCATATATTAGCATTAAAAAGTAGTGAATCGTATTTGGTATTATTAGGAGCGACTGATAAAACTGTCAGATTGATTATTGCATTACCTAGTGAACTACAACAGTCATTTGTATACATATAGTTATATTTTTATTTTTAAATTTATATATCTATACAACACAAGAAATATTTTAGAAATGTTTTTTTACATGTAAATTAAACTTCTGAAAAAAATATCGCTGAACATTAATTAATACCTGTCGATACTTGGAATAATTGCATCGTTGTGTAATATAATATAGTGAGTTGGTGATCAGCGGATATTTCATCGACAAAAAAATAATAGAAAAATAACAATGCAAAAAAGTGAAGGGTATTTAATCGCGGATGTAAACAATAATCGAGTTTCCGATTTAATGCGACGTTAGTTCCGGTGGGCGGCGTATTCTAGCCATTTTTTAACCGATCAAAGATATCCAACGATTCGATCGAAAATAAATGAATTTCATTTATAATCGACTAAACAATTAAGTTCTAGATTAATGAAATTTTATAGATATCCAAAATTGCTTTTGAAATTCTTTCATAGTTTTTGTGTCAGTGGCAACAAGTTAGCGAATATTATTATTTAAATGTTTAGCCATCGCTTGTAGAAAGTGAGAAAGGGTAAGCCAAGAGGATATCAATATTTTTGTGATTGAAAAGTTGTATTTCAAATGCTTACGTTGTGCCGACTTAATTGAGAAACATAAAATACGTATAACTGTTTTGTCAGATTTTTTCAACAAGAGAACAATATATGGTTTGGTCGATTTTATCAGTGTTGTCTTTATTATCAATTGTATTTGACGCGTTTTCAAAAATCTACAATGGTGATTGGTGATGTAACTAACACTGTAAACTAACTAATCAGTTGTATTTTCTTATCGATCGTGTACCAGCAACACTCATAATTTTAACAAGAAAAAAAATATCTGAAAATAGATTATCAAATATTATTTTGATAAATGATCTACACACAGACAAGAAATACATATATATTAATAGTATTCTATAATATGTATGCAGTAATAATGTAATAGTGGTTTTGATTTTGATTTTTGTTTTTTACGTCGGGTTGCATTAGTATAATTTGAGGATAAACATAAAAAGTCATTATTACATCTAAACAATCACCATAAGAAGCTTCAGTATTATACAATGAGTAATGATAATTAAATTTCAAAAAAAAACATTTTTTCTCTAAATGATGTCATACAACTGGGAGTATAAATGTATTTTTTCTTAGAAATTATCTGAATCCAGTTATCATAGTAGATTTATAAACAATGAGAAATGTAAACATGATTTGAATTTGGTGAGAAATCGATATTTCAAAAATACATCTGTTTGTTTATTTTAAGAAAGAGAGGCATCTTTAATTAAGCACTAAAATGAGTATATTTTTATAAAATTTATTTCTAATAATATAGAATAGGCGTCGACAAAATCTCGTTCTTATCTATCCAATCGGTGCAAAAATACATTTTTCCCGAGATTGGACAACATTTTCAATTACTTGGTAGTAAGACTACATAGTTGTAAAAGCAAACACTGTGATAAATACCAGAAATCACGGTGATAAAAATTTCATGAATTGTGGACACGTAGGAAATAAAAGATATTTAATAAGTAATTTTGCGAAAAGGTAACCAACTCGAGACAAATAATATTCTTCCCACAGTTTTTTTAGCAATTTCCTGATAGATATCGTTATTGATGTGGAGGAGTAAGTTTTTATATCACTGTCAATGTCCATTGATAGTGCTGTAATATTGATAGAACTCGCAGCCCGAGGGCCTGGGCGCGAGTCTTTGATGCTAGTGCTCGTTTAGACCAGTTCCCACGCCATTCAACTAAACATCATTATAGAACAGTGGCGTTACTTGTCAGAGCACAGCATTTGCAGTAAAATAATAATTACGATAGAGACTTTTGAAAAATAAATTTCGGTTAAACTTATTATAACTTAAAGTAGGAAATGTTTGTTGCGTTTTCACTGAAAAGGTCGACAGTCTTACGTATGAAACATTGTGATATTTATTTTTTAAAATCGTACAATGAATTTTTAATTACCATGCTTGTACCCGAGTGGTTCGCTGGGCTTGTAACCGACTGAACAACGTAGTTGACTTCGGTTACGGTGTTCACGATATCGAATGACAGTATTAATCTTACTGTATTTATAAATTTGTGTTCAAAAGCATGGGTGTTTGTTATGTCTAAATAGTTTCTTTTCTACAACTAATTTTTATTACATACAGTTATAATAGTTATTTTGTATGTATAAATAATAATATTATAGATAGGCAATAGCAGCAAAGAAAACTTTCAAGATAGTAGGAGTAAAAAATATTTTCGTCAATCCCACTCTACTATGAATACTAGCACGGCACTGACAACCAGTTTACTCAAATGACTTTGAATACACGCAAACTTGACGCCGCGATGACCAAATTCTACAATCTTTCGTTAAAACTGGAAAACCGGTTATACGAAAAAATTGCGTGTACAACTTCATTGATTATTGACTATTTATGGATAACAACATATCACGTTTGTACAATTTTAACTACATTTTAATTAGTCAAAAAATTGGTTTACTTCCACCCGATTATAAACGTAAATTTAAAATACCTATTATAGAGGCTTACCAATTACACCAATGAGTACTTTGATGCGAGAAACTGTGAAAAATGTACAGATTCTCAAAATATCCTCATATCATTAAATTTTTGATGCATGCATATTACTTATAAAATTTATTAATGGTTTTTAAAGGAAAGCCTAAACGTCTACTCTAACACTCTTCTTCATATACGGATAGGGGAAACTATAAAAAAAAACACCATTAAGTTTCACCGTCAGTACACATGTTTCACTTGGATGAGAATGGTCATTGCAATGAACTATTTATCGCGGTATGTGTTCCGTATAGATTATTCTCATTTTAAATTTTGAAATAAATTTAATAGTATATTTTATTTTGAATACAGAATAACGTTTGCTTAAAATCTACATTAAGTATCTGTGACCGTAAATACAACTGAAAATGTATCAATTAAATCACGGTTTCTCAAACTGGGGGACACAGAGAAAAAGTATGTTTAGGGGAGCCACAGCACATTTTTGGGGGTCACGGGCAAATATCCACTAACTCCCAGGTTTTTAAAATCGGGCAGCTACAAAATATTTTAAAATTCCGGTATGAACTAAAAAAAACTTAAGCGTTTTTTCATTTTGGTAAATCCCTGAATTTCTGGGTTTTTGAAGTGGTCAATTCTGGGAAGAGCTAAAAAAATATCTCGGGTCTTTCCATTTTGGGAATTCCGTAAATTCCTAAGTTAAATTTTGAAACCTGCCAGCGAAGAAAATGTTCACAGAATTATTTTGAAATCTTTCAATTCCAGAGTCTCAATTTTTTTATTTGTACGGGTATGGGGGCCACGGAAAAATATTAGACTCAAAAAGGATCACGAATCCCAAAAAGGTTGATAAACTATGAATTAAATAATAATAAAAGTGTTCATGCAGACTACCTGTTATTATTTAGTAAAAGATACAAATTCATAATTTAACTAAACACCAAATCGTTGAAATTTTAAAAAGCTCCAAAGACCAACTGAAATAGTGAAATGAAAATTTAAACACTTAAGGCATGAATACGGTATTACTTGAAAATTAATGTGAAGCGATGTAGGTATTTAGTATTTTAATGGAAATGTTTCAAGCGTGTACGTGGAAGTCTCGTTAATTAATTTTATATGAAAAGTCAGTCGAGGTTACCCGGGCTTATAATAGATGGAGACATTTTGAAAGGCTAGATTTTTTTCAAGTAATTGCAAAGCACTTTCAGTTATTATTAAAGTACTGGCAATGTTTTTATGGATACCGTCATTAATGTAAGTACATATATCAAATGAGTTGATAAAGGTTCATTTATTTTTTTATATAGCCCAAATATTATATACCAATTCAACTGAAGACTAAAATTAAAACACCAATCCTGCATTTGTTCCTGTTCCGTACCAATCCTGAAAATCCCATTTGAATGATTTTAAAACAGATGCTAGTGAGTAATTAGATACTTGTTGTATAAATACAGGCATTATGCATGTTTTTGATTAAGCATTGTCAGATTTCACACTAATATTCATTGTGTTAGCATAAATATTTTATGATTGGCAGAAAGTCCGTTATGATAATGGAAGAAAAATACAGTTGTTTTTATTCTTTCAGAACTATGCAAGACTACAGTTCATAGTTTGCAATCTAACTATCGACAAAATAGAAAAAAATACACTTCAATAGATGGTTAGTTATTGAATCAAATTATTTTTATTTGTTGATACTTACACAGGCGATATATAACTGGACAACGTATTTTTTAATACAGGAAATATATATTTCTAACGCCTTAAAAGGTATGGTGAATTTGAATAATAAATGTATTAGATAAGTACAGTAAGTAAGAAACAAGTTTTTCTATATCGTGGGTTTCAAAAAGTTTTTTATTATTACGTTAATAATGTAGTCGCCAAAAAATGTTTTTTTTTTTTTAATCGGCTTATAATTTATTATTGCCTTCTATCAGTAAGTAGAAAATGGCTTTGTTTCGTCATATAACATTTTGAAAACAAAATAACAAATCAATAATAAATATTTTTTCATATTATTAAATTTTGTTTATTACACGATACAATGAATCCAATTGTATTCAATTTGGTTTAGATACATTTCAGTTGTTGGTAGAATAATTATTACAGTGTAGCGACATCTAGCAATACATAGCACTACACACTCTACAAACAAGTAAGGAACTAAACCAAGTTAAAGATTAGTGCAATAAATAGATGGCAGTGTACCTGTAATACAATTTTTGATCGAAACGAATAAATTTAATTATGTACATATTCGGAAGTAGCTGGGAATTATTGAATATATAGAGGTATTTTTTAGAGTTGCATTGAACACTATTTATAATATCCAAGTTTAGGGATAAATGTGGGTGGATAGATTGGTGAGGAGTGGAGGTTTTCAAACATCAACCTAAAATAAAATAAAATACACATTACTTAAGAATTAATGATAGCAATGTCAAAAGATAACAGTAATTGCTGTCTAAAATAAGATTTTGATTTTACAATTATTAAATAACACGTTTATCTGTAAGTATACTACAGAATGAAAAGATAAGAGGGGTATGCATAACTGCGTTAAATTATTTGCACCACTTTGTAACCATTTCAATTTGTAGATCCAAGATAATTCAGAAAAATGCTGCATAATATTGCCATGAGTAAGAATTGTTTCAACAATTTAATACTTCATATAGATATATTTTATCAAGAGCCAATGTTCACTTAAATACAAATTCAATTGTTTGTATAAATATAAATGATATAATGAATTGAAAATGAGTATTGAATTATTTTTTTATCATTAGTTTTGTGTTATCTACACAACAATTTGTTTTGAATAAGAATGTGTTTATTAGCAGAATGAATTTACATTAATACATTGTGCAATAAAAATTACATCATCTCTTTAAAAATAAAAATAATAAAAAATATTTTTTATTGTGAGACATTCAATAATCTTAGCAATCCCTTCTTGAATTTAACTAATGTATTTAATAGTATTACAATGATTAGCATTTTTTACAACAGCTCTAAGAATGTTGTTTAATACACGATATTTATTTCAGTATTTTGGATGTGAAATTCAAATAAAAAAGTGATATAAAGGAGGACTCCGGTATATGAAAATGGTTGGTATAATATTAACTTACATTTGGTTCTCGGCCTGATAAGTGTTGGTTTAAGAGGGCGCCCTATTTTAATGGAATCCAGAAGTTGTTCTCTAGGAGTTGCCGTTCTCGCTGCCGCTGGAGGTAACTTTCGTTCTGAAGCCTGCAAAATAATAATCACACAGTAAAACAATTATATGCTTTTTTTGGATATGCTAATATGGTATTTTAATATTTTTGCTGACCCATTATAAAAGACACACAATCATAGTTTTGTAAGAAGAATATAACTATTTAGTAATCAAAGTTAAAATCAAAAACCAAAACACAAAACAAAATGATAAATAAATTTAAAAAAAAAACATACATAGTTGTAATAAATCATATATTCTGACAGATAATATCGTCATCGCAATGGCAGATGTTGGTAACAAATTAATAGTTTTGAGTACACAACAAATGAAAAATTTGAGCTTTTAGGACAAAGTCTTGATATTTTATGTTTCATAGATAATTACAGTATCGAAATACATATAGATTTATACTGATCCGACACAAATAATGTTACGAATTTAATGGCCAGGAAAAATACCTGCCTTTAAATCTGAATCACAATGAATTGATATACAAAAATCTCACTGTGCACTAACCTCATTTTTGTTATATTCATTACTTGCCAACACCTGCCAGTAAGTTGGCGGTATAATGTATGTCTTAACCAGTTTTCAAATTTAAAATCACGTTTGTAAAATGTTTTCTTGAACAATGTCATTTAACACAAATAATCAACTATTTAAATGTGCACAAAAAACTATGTCGGACATTTTTATATGGGTCCTACAGATTAATAAACAAGTATTTAGTTTATTTATTGATTTGGCATTTACTTGGTAGAACTCCATTATAACAGACTAAAAATATCAAAGTATTTTAGTTCTACTAGAACTAAAATACATTGATATTTTTAATCTGTTAAGTATTTAGTTGCTAAGAAACAATATTCATTGAAACTTTCGTGAGTGAGTTTTGTCAATAAGTGTCTTTTTTTACCTTCATATATATTTTGGAGAACAAAATAATTTGCCTATATGTCATCTATACTTATATGAAGATGCTAAAAAATCTTTTGAAATAAATTACACACATTATTTTTACCATGAAGTCATAGATCATTCATTATCAGTTTCTGTACACATTCAAGATAAATAATTCTCGATTAATAGATGTTTTCAATGTACTCCACGTGTTAGAAGTAACATTTTTTCTAATATATATTTTTGATATTAATTACTTCATCATAAATGTCATTTTTCAGGTATGATATTGACAGATTTTGATTCATTCAATTGATTATATTTTGTATTGAAATGCATAGATGTGATGTTTTTACATAACCCCAAATGGCTAGCTAAAACATCTCTTCAAAACATTATCTTGACCAGTAGTCGTCGTAATTATACATATAAATTATGATGATAAATATATAATATTTTTTATTATACAAAAAATATCTTTTCAAACATAGTAAACAGCATTGAAAAAAAAATGATAATTTCAAAGGTAAACAAAGGTAAGTCAAATTAATAACATTGTGTGTCAAATGTTATAAAACATTAACAAAAAAGCTACAATGAAAATAACTATTCTTCCATAACGGTGAATAACGTTTTTATTTTTAATCACACTGTATTTATATAAATTTATTGTAGACATGACATCAACTCAATCACGAGAAGACACGAACCGCCCATTTTTTTATTTGAAATTAATCGCCACACAAAACAATTTTTAATTACTGATAAATAATTGTTGTCAAATTAATGCCTTCGCAGATTTATTTTACAATTATAGCTCGCATATTTGTCCAAGCGTGAACAAAAAAACAATAGGCACGAAAAAAAATGACGGCCCCTTTAATCAGCAAAGGACAATGTTTAGATAAGAGTACATGAAGTATAAGGAAATACTGACAATATTTTCCGATAAGGTTTTCATTAATAAATGAAATATGATTTTTATTTTTTTTATTCCCCAGGAAATGTAAAAAAGGTCAACAAAGTCTGATAACTATAAGGAAATACAAACCTTTTTGAGTGGAGGTCGACTTCTAATAAATTCTAGAATGAGGGCATGTGCGTCTTTTTTTACTCTGAAATAAGAAAAATAATATATCACTTTTAAGGTGTTCACTGTCAATACTTGGTGGAATGGCATTATAATAAAAAGCTTACACCTTTTTATTTCAATTTAAATTTGTATAAATATCACTGTTTATGTATTTTTCTTATCAGTTGATAATGCTCGCGATGAGCGAAACCGGTCCTGATCTAATAAATTTTATGTGGAAAAAGTACTAAAAATGTTTTATTATTTTTATTAAAATAATATATGTTAAGCCGTGCGATATGACGATCATCAGTCTACGAGTAAACTTCTGTAATATTATAGTTAAAGTTATGAGCACATCTGGGGTTTTTTTTTATTAAATTAAGTGATACTGATGTAGTTTTCATCTTTATCTTTTCAATCGAGAGACACATAAATTTTCCTCACAACATACTTACGGCAAAACGATTTTGGTTGGTTGATATAGAATAGTTTATGGAAATGTGAGAATTTTCTCGACCCCATATATTCAAAATATATTCACACATGTAGGTAGCCCTTGTTATACTCCCAGAGAGCATTTCGTTCCATTCCAATCTAAAAAATAACTACAAATAGTGATAGTGATTAGCCAATCACCAGTCTTGTTTTTTCTATCCCAACTCTTTTCGGATAGAAGTTGAGCAACTGAGTAACAAGCAGTTCTTGTAGAAAAAAAATGTGTAAATACCTCTATTAGGAGGCTATATGATCCACATTGGGAACGGACATGAACAAAAAAGTCATCTTATATTAGTATGCAAGTTAGTTCCAAAGGCAATAATTTCCTGTTTGTCGGTGGTTAAAAGAAAAAAATATGAACAGTTTGCGTCATTTTATTGGTATAGACAACGTTTTTTTTTGTTAAATATTAATTATTTTACAATAAAAACAACGTCATTTATGCAAGCATTAATCATTTTTTGAGAGTAATTCGTATTTAGATATTAAAAAACGAATGAAAATAAGTTATTTGTTTCATAAACCTTGTAAAATTTAAAAAAAAAACACATTGTCATAATTTGTCTGTTGTTTCATACAAGGAATTGTAAAAAATACTACCTGGGTGGTATGTTTCCATCGACTTTTCTCAGCTTGAATCGCCTCGATCGTATGTCGTCCATTAAAATTTCATAAGGTGTAAGCTCGTATTCAATCGGAGTCCTTGAAAAGTCCACCTTTTTCAATTTTACGCCCATCCGAAGCTCTCCAATTACTTGCATCCAGAAACGTGCCTATTTACAAAAGACCAACACAAATGATTATTGAACAATATCGCTAAGAAAATCATAAAATTTTCACATGTGTGAGGACAAGGTTTATATTTTAATTCGTATATTGAAAGCGCGTAATACTATGTTTTGAGTTCAGTTATTTATATCAGAAAATTGATGTCATACATAATTTAAGTTATTCCTTTAAATTATCTTTGAATATGTATGATTTATTTCTATAACTAAAGCTTGGTGTTGTTATTCAATTAATAACACCAAAAATGATGCTGCCATAAACTTAAATATGTATTAATTTTTAGTCGATGTTGTCAATAACTAATTCAATCTGACCTTTCTGTGATAAATATTACAGGACTAAAAATCTTAATAACCATTAATATTCCTATGACTCAGTTATGGGGTAAAAGAATTGCTTATAATATATATATGTGTGGAGAAATGATTTCAGTCACCATTTTTTGATTTGAAATAATAATAGTACAAAATTACATAAGAGAAGTGAATATAAAATAACATACTTGCAGTGCGAGCCATATCCTACGGTTTGACTAAAACAAACAATAATGCGTCTTTGATACATTTATATTTATGAATAAAATCGCATTTCCACATTAAATTACTCGTTCAATTCCATAAAAAACATAAATCATCAAGTAAAAAAGTTATTATTTGAGTGAGTACAAACACCATATGTATATCATCATACCACACCACGGTTGGTGCAAGTGTGTCACATGAGGAGCGTTCGAAAAAAATATCGTAGAGATTATGCAGTTAATACAAATTTAATTTCTTTTATATAGCTCTTGTGTGCAAAAAGTAAATTTACAAATTACCCCATTGGAAAGCCTGGATGCTTTTGTTGATCATACAATAATAATGCGTAACTTATTCCATATTTATTTATTACAAAAAGTGTTTTATTCTTTAATAGTATAACTTTCCGCCAAGATTTGACATTAAAAGTGAAAAAATCAATCAAATTTAGTATTTTACCATTAGGTGTATTAACGACACTCTTGAATTAATATTTGTATAATTTATCACATGAATATTTCGGTTATTGATAAAAAATTGAGATATGTTACGAACAAAATTTATCATGGGGCAAACATATGCATACTTATATTAAACATGTAAATTAAATAAGGTTATGGATGGCATTACATTGTATTGATTCATAAACATGAAAGATGAATTAAAAATATACGGCATTGTCTCATTGTGAGAAAATTGCAAAAGTATAATATTCCACCAATAAATTTAAGTAAATGTGCGTAGACTTGTCAGCTTAACAGGAAAGTATATATTCGTACATGATGTATGTAAGAATTTTAATTCGAGCTGGATAGGCAGATTAAATTTTTCGTGATTAAATTGTGTAATGCGAAATGTGAACGAAGCAACGCATCATGTGCCGTAATATTATAATATGTAGATCCAATAAACCTCATTGGTTCACGGTTCAGTTGGCATGCGTTTGGTTTCCACAGCACACACCCATTGTTGGCAGAATAAAAAAACGTTTTAACGTTGATAACATGAGAACAATTCATTATACATGGCTAAATTTTAAAATGCACAAATGATTTGCAAGAGCTCTATGTGCTTTTTATACTGTATGATGGATGTAGTTGATCGAAACTTTAAATATGTATACTGATACGATACGGTCCTTTGGCATGATTTGTACTTGCATTTCCTTATACGGTTGTTAGCAAAGCTTGATAGGTATAATGAGGAAGAGAGAAAGAATAATCACATCATTTTTTCGATTATTCAAGGTCAAATGGACAAAGTCGCCAATGTAAGCAAATATTAAGAATTTCGCAATCCGCGGGCCTTGCCGCGGATTATTGAGTGCAAAGACAAACCCACTGCTTTGTAAGTGAGTACGTGGGAGCACAGAGCCAAATAGAAATACCGTCTCTCGCTCGCGAGCGGTGCTCGACCGAAATAGCGGTCGAGTGCGGCGAGAGAGGGAAATGGAAACGCTTGCCGTTTTCCTCCTCCTCAACGGAGGCTCCCCATAATTTACAGGTACACCTAGCATAGGCTGTTCTAGCCCCTGAAGAAATTTCGCTGAATTCTATCGACGCAATTTCCAATTGCGATCGAACAAATGAATCCCGCGGCGACCTCGACCAGGGTCGTCAGGGACAAAATTCGTTTGAGAATTTTTGTTTTTACGACACTAGCCATGTCCTAGTATGCACTGCATAAACTAATATTAAAATCATGTTCGCGGTTTGGACTCCACCAAGCCCTCACCTGCGCCAATTAAAATCGTGCGGAACCGGCGCCCGAGCCGAGCTTCGGCGCCGAATTTTTTTCGAGCCGTAAAGGACGATGGTCCGAAACGGTGTTGTAAATTAAATTGCAATCGGATAGCAGGTTTATTAGTAATTCAATAAACTGTGATTTCCCCATACATTTTGGCGAGACAAATTTTCGAAACGCGTTCGGCGCGTAGCGTTTGCCGTTCGATACTAAAATAAGCCCCGCCCAGTCCGACCAATCGTAGCGGTTCGCGTGGTCATACGTGCGATCGCAGGCGGCCTCCCCTCCACCGCGGTCAATCAAAATTTCAATCTGATATGAAGCGCGAACACACGAAGGGAAGGTGGGAAATTTTAGTTTCATGGAAGCGAACGACTATCACGGACGTTCCTTCGAATTTTCAGCCAAATCCCTTCAGGAACTTTCACCATAGAAAATATTTAGCATAAATTTGCACTTAAATCGATTTCAGGCTTTTATAAAAATCAGACTCAATTCAGTAATTACTTTTTCGCGGACGATGACATCTCCGCTTTGATTAACCGGTACACCTGACTCGCTCAGGTGGAAAATTTTTCTTCTTTTTCTCATAACTCGCTTCAGCAACGAGTTATGAGATCGCTTGTAAGAGCAATATTTCGCGGAAAACTGATTCTGACACGACAGTGATTTTTCTGATTTTCTATCTGTCATATTAAGATCACTAGAGACGATTTTCGCTCAGCGGAATCGTTGTTCTAGAAAAATCTCAGTTGCCGCCATCTTGAGATATTTCGGCAGAGCCACGGGAGGTCAGCATCTTAGCCAATCGGCGTGAGACGCAGATGCTGAGGTTAGCAGATTTGCTCGGGTCAACCGTTTTTTTTGACCCCGGCCGAGGACGCAGCTGGACCAAATCCTTTACAAAAAGGCAGGTCAGTTTTGCAAAAGTTACCAAATCTTCACCGACTTCTACGCGTTACTCTGCTCCCGTGCTCTCTTCCGCCGATATTATCCGCCGCGACATCTTTAATTAAAACCAGCCAGAAATTCTCTCAGCTTGACCAATTAATTCGAATAGTTAACATTGTGCAAAGCTGAGTTGAATTCTGTGCTACCTCATTGTGTTATCGCTTGCCGCCAGCCGTTTTTGCCGAAATTGTTCCTGATAAGCTGTCTCCGGTTCCTGAGAACTTCCAAAGGTTCGTCTACTATTATACGTTGCATAAATATGTCGCGGCCTATTGTTTCCGAGTCAATACTCTTTAACCTAAGGTCCGCGGCCAGAACTGTAGCTTCCTGCCCGATCTCGACACTGAGAATCGAAATAAAGACGCGTGTAAAATCGCGGTCATATCTTTGCTCCTAGCCGCACTTTATTAAGTGTCGACAGGACCCCTTCATGTATTAAATGTAGTTTCTTCTAAACTCAGCCTAGTAAAATCGTGTGTCACTTCTTGTTCGAAATGGCAATAACAGCGGCCGGAGGAGAGTACGGGAACGCTAATTTTGATTTAAATTCATTGTCTTATTTTATTGTGTGTTGTACCCTGTCTAACTGTATACTGTAAATATTTTGTCGACCGACTTCGCACGGAGGATGCTCTCCGTTCGGTCCAGTGTAACACTCAGCGGCGCTTGGTCTTCGGAAAAATCGTGAAATATATAATCATAATTAATCTTGTTTTTGCAACGCCGAAGCGTCTTACGTTTGTTCTCAATTCAGTATCGGCCAACGGGAATAATAAAATGTTTTGCGATGATTCAGTAATTAATCTTGTTTTTGCAACGCCGAAGCGTTTCACGTTTGTTTTCAAGTCCGTACCGGAAACCAGGAATAATAAAGTATACTACGATTGTGCAATAAGTAATCTTTGTTTTGCGACATCTAAATCTTTCTTGTGGTTGGTTTCAAGTCAGATACAAGACAACCAGCATAATCACGATTTGCAAAGAGTCGATATTTACTTTTATTATTATGTCGGAATTTTCTTCTGGTTGGTTTCAAATCGAGAAATCAATATTCCATTTTTTTCATGTCTAAATTTTATGTTTGTTTTCCATCCGCTTACAAACCAAGAGATGTAACCATGATTAACGAAATCAATATTCAATTCTTTCCATGTCAAAATTTTATGTTTGTTTCAATATTTAATTATATTGGCAAAGTCCGATTTTTTTTTTATGTTTGTTGCAATATTTAATTATATTTGCAAAGTCCGATTTTTTTTTGTTTGTTTAAATATTTAATTATATTTGCAAAGTCCGATTTTTTTTTGTTTGTTTAAATATTTAATTATATTTGCAAAGTCCGATTTTTTTTATGTTTGTTTCAATATTTAATTATATTTGCAAAGTCCAATTTTTTTTTGTTTGTTTCAATATTTAATTATATTTGCAAAGTCCGATTTTTTTTATGTTTGTTTAAATATTTAATTATATTTGCAAAGTCCGATTTTTTTTATGTTTGTTTCAATATTTAATTATATTTGCAAAGTCCAATTTTTTTTATGTTTGTTTCAATATTTAATTATATTTGCAAAGTCCGATTTTTTTTTATGTTTGTTTCAATATTGAATTATATTTGCAAAGTCCGATTCTTTTTATGTTTGTTTCAATATTCAATTCTATCTGCAAGGTCTGAATTTTGTTTGTTACAATATTTAATTATATTTGCAAGATCTGAATTGTTTTGTTTGTTTCAATATGTAATGATATTGCAAGGTCTGAATTTTTGTTTGTTTCAATATTTAACTATATTGGCAAGGCCTGAATTTTAGTATGTTTGTCTCAATGCGGTGACGAGACCACGGGTATAACCAGAATTCGCAAAAACAATGCGATATTCACTGTTGTTTTGCAACGTCTCAATTAGTTTCAGTTTAGTAATCAACTACGAATTATTAGGCAAATTGGCCGCTTCATTGGGCGCAGTACCCCGGCCGAGCGAAACTACGTGCGTTCGCGCCGCGGTGCGTCGCGGGCCCCACGCATCAATAATTAGCTACCCTGAGTTGCAATAGAAAAAGAAAGGTCCGTCACCTAATGATGATAATTGTAAATTCAATAATGTATGCCTATCTGAGGGCGAAAGTATCTGAATAACACCAATAGCAAACGACACCAAGCGACGCTGAGAACTTGTATATAAAATTGTATGTTATTTTATGTTAGGTATTTTCTGGTTTCTAAATTGATTGTGTATTTTGTTTTTCCTGTGTAATCTGTCATTGATAATCGTCGATCACCGCCGTCATAACGGCAAATGTTAGTTATAAGGGTGAACTATGGGAGGTGTGATAAGTCGAGTCATTTTTGAATAGAACGTAATATCAGACAAAATTTTGTCACTTGTTAACATTGAAAGGTCGCGGGGTCAAGTCTGCGGGACACTTAGTCTCGAGAAGTCAGGAAGAGCTGTCATCACGCCTTCCATAGATTCACGATGCAAGGTCGGCGGAGCTAAGTAACAAAGGATCAGACAGCCCCGAGGACTTGTGCGAAAAAGGGTCTCAGGTTTCGCCGGCCTCGCACTAGTTTAATTTTAGCTAGGTCGACGTCGGAGGGTGTTTTTTGTATTGAGTACTAGGGAGGCAATATCATTGCGGATTCACGGGAATCCGAGTGATACGGCGCGGTGGACGTATAATTCCGGGGGCAGATAGCCCGCCTAGACAAGCGCACTTGTCTGGGACCCATGTCTGTCGAAGTTTCGGCAGACACTCAATAGTAAAACCTAAAATCCAATTCGTCCAGTTGGATTACGTCACTCGATAGCGACGCCTTCAAGCGGTCTGACACCGTGCCTGGAGCCGACCTCGGACGGAGGTCTGGTCTCCGCCAACCCTCCCTAATACTCGAACAAATCTAAACACGTAGTGTAAGTAACTGCATAGGAGATTTAGCTAATGCGATTGACCAACGGGCGGTTGGACGGACTCGTATTTAGAGTGCCGTCGATAAAATGTGCTCCGGCCTAAACGGCTTGCGGTCACTGGAAGTGAACGCACACAGTAAGGGAGGGCGGATATGGAAATCCTCCTCACGAACAGACCTCGGTTCCTTGCTGTGGGAGTCCCGCAAATCGTTGCGAAGTCGTATTAGCAAATCCAATAAGAATTGAATTAGAATCGTTAAATTAAGAAATCATAACTTTGTATATAAAATTTCACTAGATATTATAAATTGAATTAAATGTATGACACGACTTAGCGTGCATACTGACTAATAATAAATCCGAACCAATCATTAGTCATCAGGACTGTGACGTTGCTAGTTAAATATTAACTTTGTTCTGCACCCCTAATTTAGATATATGGTACGGCTTGACGTCCATATTAACTCCTAAGATTTAGCGTAGGGATTAATTTTAAGCAGATCTGTACACGCGTAGTGAGTGTGCAGATCTTAACTTCAAAACAAGACTAAATAAAATTTGCCCACTACTAAATCAATAACTGTTATAAGAAACCGCCGAGTGCGAAATTAGTTTTAAGAAAATGGTATGATGAATGTTGTTTTTTTCTCTCTTGTAAAAATATCAAATCATAGATGTCTCCCCGTAAGGGAACATAAATATTGTAATACTAGGGACCCTCAGTCCAGGCGAAGGACCTACTGAAAGGCCCGGTCTGCAAGTCGACTGTCATTCGGTGCTAGGAGGCTCGGCTCGCGAGCTTCACGCCGAATGACAAATTTATTAACATGTATTTAGAGCGCACTCCTGTGTGGCTAGCCGAATTATCGAAATTTACTGTAAACCCTTTTTGATTATAAATAAACCGGTGGATTTCCACCTTTTACTGTTCACGAGCGTTGTTTAATTGAATTTGATTGTTCCCATATTTAATTCCTAAAAATTGTCACAGACTGACTGCGTCACACCAAACCGAGACGTTATGGGGAGAGACGGATTTCTCTGTCTCTCGTCTAACTGCTCGGGACTCAGTCGTGTCATTTGGCCCCCAACGAAAAGGGCCGATTTAAATTCCTGATTTCATATGATCAAAGCGCAGATCAAGTAACGTAGACTTTATGTTAAAAATAAATGTAAATTCATAATTAGAGTCATGCGCCGACTGACCGGTGGTCGAATAAAATCGACCCCGGAAAGCACATAGAAAATCGACCGGGCGCAGTCCGCCCGAAAATTGTTATTCGAACGATGCGACGTGAATCGACTGATCACCGAGGAACTGAGTGACGTCGAATAAACAACGATTAGTCGGATTAGACTCATGAGAATTAACATCAGTAAAGTATGCGGAGATGAATGATTGGAAACAAAATAAATCGTCACCGACGACCCTGAGAGGATGAGTTTCGTGCCTCCGCCAATGCTAATTTAGAAAAATCACTCTTTCAGACAGAGCGGGAATATGTCGAGAGTGACGCGCTCGCGATCCGTTGTCGTGGACGATACCACGACTGGCGCCCAATTAAACTTGCGACCGGGGTTTCAGGGAGGCGAATCGCCCGTATCGGAAATGTTCGAAAACGGACAAATCTTCCCGGAAGAGACGGAGCCCCGGACTCCGACGACTCTGGTAGATGAGCTGCCAGCGCCGATGCGACGAGAGGAGAGACCGAGATCGGGACACCCGCCGGTGTTCTCGATCTCGTTCCACGGAGGTCCGGAAGCGGACACGGCGCGCTTCATTACGCGTTGCGAGAAATTTTTCGCTGCGGCCGACACAGACGTGGAGGACCGGGCCACGAAAGCCGCCACGGCTTTTCACGGCGAAGCGTTGAGTTGGTGGCAAAGTCTGCCAGTCAAACCGACGTCTTGGGAGCGTTTTACGTTTGCGATGCAACGCAATTACGATAGCGTAGGGCGAAAACTGCGGTTAGAATACGAGGTAAAAAGTGTCCTCCAAGAGGAGGATGAGGACGCATACGAATTTTTAGAAAAAAAGAGGGCTATCGCGAGAATCTGCACTGCACCGGCCGATCCACTGGAACTGGCGAGGATGATCCAGGGTCTGATGACGCCCAGGGATCAGGAGAGAACCGATAGACTGCGTTGGACAACGCTCGATGAGTTGGTCGATGCGGTGCGAGAAATGGAATTGCGCCAGAGACGAGAAAAGGCGCCAATACCAAAACCGATTCAGACGACAAGACGGAATCAAAACGTAACAAACACCGACCGCGCAGGAAACGGCACGTGCAATCATCAGTGTCAGCACACCTGTAACCCTCCTCAACAATCGTACAATGTCCCTCCACCTCCCCTACCCAAGTCTCCCCATCACCACGACGCAAAACCGAGGTATGATAACCGGCAGCGGAAAGAAGAGCGGAGGCCTCAGCAATACGGTGCTCACGGCCCTCCGAGGAGGGAAAACGGCCCTCTCCGCTGTTGGTCGTGCGGAGGCCCCCACAGGGAGGCTGAATGCCAGCGTAGGCAACGGCGGAATTAATTAATTAACGGAAAAAACAACACAAGTAAACGAGAAGAAAATGGGCGGAATATTTTTTTATTATCAACTTTAAATGACGAGAAAAATAAACGGGAAAAACGTATGCAAGAAAAAAAAAACCGATTCGAAACAAGAAAAAAACGATTTTTTTTATAAGTATTTCATAAGTGTAAATAAATATAAGTGGGCTCGGGGACAAATATTAACTTCGAAAAAAACTTTTAATAACTTAGACGCGTGCCACAAACATGAATCCGAGCCCCAAACATGTTATCATCGAGGAAAGGAGAACTGTATTAGTTAAGTGTTGAATAAGAAACCAATCAAAATAATTTTTAAAGAACAATGTAAATAAATATAAATGGGCTCGGGAACCAACGATAACTTCAAACAAAAAGAATTTTTAATAATTTAGAATCATGCCTCAACGATAAATCCGAGCCCAATCGTGTTATAATCGAAGATAGGAGGAGAAAACAATTTAATTAAGTGCGATAATATCATTAAGTGACATAATTATTAAGTGTAGTATATCTAATTAAGTGTTACGAAATATAAGTGAAAAACATTGACTAACAGTGAAGAGATAACAAATGAAATACAATAACTAGCATAAGTGAAATAACTTACGGACAATGAACAAAGTGTAAAAGTTTCAGTGGTTTTAAATAATTTTAATTTTTTTTACGTTTATAAATATTTTGTGGTAAATACATAAAGCGGCACACCGAGGAAAAATCAACTCAGAAAAAAAAAACATTGCTAATTTAAATTCATTTGTATTAAGAAGAGAGTGCGCGCTATTTTTATCAAGGCAGAAAGAAGCAATCAAACTAAGTACAGGGAGGGCCAAAAGTGTGCGAAATGATCGATGTTTTTTTTTGTATGGAAAAAAACGACATGAAAAATGGAACGAGTATTCAATCGAGCATCAACGTGTGTTATAGGGAGGGATGGCCGCCACCGCCAGACGATACGACGCCGCCGGAGAATCGAGCCCGACAAGCCGCCTGCTGAGGATCCAGGTGTTCCTCGAGGACGGAGGAATCAGCTGCGAGGCCATCATCGACAGTGGTGCAACACACACGCTTGTCGACGCGAGCCTCGTGAGGCGCGATTCACAGAGGACACCGGAGGCCGAATTAAAGGGAGTGGGAGGACGATCCGTGCCCACGTACGGACACGCCCTCCTAAAGGGGAAAATACAGGAGGCCCCATTCGTCGCCTCCGCCCTCATCATCAGCGGGTTAGGAATCGAGATGATTCTCGGTCTAGACTGGCTGGAACAGGAGGAGGCCAGTCTAGACTTCAAACGACGGTGCCTACATCACGGCCGGGAGGCGCGATATACAGCGCATTGTATAACACTCATCCCTCCGACGCCGATCGAGGTCCCCGATCTACCGGCGCTCACCGATGACATTCCGGAAGACGCCCGGAAAGCGATCACGCAATTGATGCGAGACTACGGAAGTCTCTTCGCCGCAACGGGACCGAGATGCGGCTCGGCTATGCACGAAGTGCGGCTATCGGATCACACGCCGTTCCGAGTTGGACCCCATCGCCAGTCAGACACTACCAAACAAATGATACGCGAGGAGGTACAACAGATGCTGGCGGACGGTGTGGTGGAACCGAGTCGATCACCATACAGCTCACCTGTAGTCATCGTGAAGAAAAAAGACGGGAAGCCGCGCTTCTGCGTCGACTACAGGAAGCTGAACGCTGTCACGATCGACGAAGCAACGCACTTGCCACGGATACAGGAAACGTTGAAGGAGCTCGGACCTGCCACAATCTTCAGCTCTCTGGATTTGAAAGCCGGATACTGGCAGGTGCCTCTACATCCGCACACGAAAGCCCTGACTGCTTTCAACACGCCCGACGGAGGATGCTACCAGTTTACGGTGATGCCGTTCGGACTGAAAGGCGCACCCGGCACTTTCCAAAGACTGATGAGTCAGGAAGTGTTGGTGGGGCTCATCCCGCGGTGTTGCCTAGTCTACTTGGACGACATCATCGTATACAGCGAGACGTGGAACGATCACCTGCGCGACTTGCGCAAAGTATTTGAACGGCTGCAGTTACATTCTTTACGGATATCGGTATCAAAATGCCAAATCGGGAGGGACAGCGTGGAATACTTGGGACACCAGGTGACAGCCGGAGGAAACATTCCTCAGCCGGTTCACCTGCGCGGAGTAGAAGAGGCCGCCACTCCGAAGACGCGAAAGGAACTGCGGGAGTTTCTCGGATTGTGCAACTGGCTGCGCGAGTATGTGCCGCGCTTCGCAGACATTGCCGCGCCGCTAACCGATTTATTGCGGACAAATATCAACTTCAAATGGACGCCGCAAGCAAACGCGGCTATGCAAGCCGTAAAGGCGGCAATGCGAAAACCACTGCAACTCGCCAGACCGGACTTCTCTCGAAGATTCACCCTGCAGACCGACGCAAGCGGGCACGGCGTCGCGGCGGTGCTCTTTCATGCGCGCCCCGACGGCGGTAGAGATATAATCTCGTATGCGAGCGCGCGCCTTTCCGAAACGGAACGGCGCTATCATTCGAACGAACAAGAAGCCCTCGCCGCCGTCTGGGCAATCAAGAAGTATCGAGCCTACGTCGAGGATCGTCCCTTCACTCTGATTACCGACAACCGAGCACTGACGTGGCTGCACAGCGCAAAGGATGAGCGCGCAAAGCTGACACGGTGGGCGATAATGTTATCCGAACACCAGTTCGATATACAACACTGCGCCGGCAAACTGAATCAACTTCCGGATGTACTGTCGAGAAATCCAGACGCCACGGCGCCTGCCATCGAGGAGCACGACGACCGAATGCTGGTACCGAGTCACCGGAAGCCAGTGGCGCTACTATTAGAACTGGCAACGTTACACGACGCCGTGAAAGCCGCGCAACGCGCCGATCCGGATACGCAGCAAACAATCACGGCGATAAGGACGCCGACGATGCATCAGCCGCACCCAAGTAATATCGTTCACGACGGACTGTTGTGTCATAGGGAGAGCAGCGGAAGGCTGCTGACTGTGGTGCCCTTCCACTTGAGGAAGGAAGTCGTCGCCGCCTATCACGACGACCCCTTAGCCGGCCACCCTGGAGCCGCAGAGACGAATCGAGCCATACAACGGCTCTATTTCTGGCGCGCGCGCAGAAATGACGTGAAGGCGTATGTGCGCGCCTGCCGTATATGCGCTACACGAAAGCGAGGAGCGCTGCAGAGACCGGCGCATATGACGTCGCACACAGAAGCGACACGGCCGTTCGAGGTACTGGCCCTCGACTTCATGGGTCCGTACCCGGCGAGCCGACGAGGGAATAAATACATTTTTGTCGTCACTGACTTGTTCTCGCGATGGACCGAAGCTTTCGCCATGCGGAACTCGTTAGTGGCGACCTTCCTGCCTCTGTTGGAACAAGAAGTGTTCCACAGATTTGGATACCCGCGAGCGCTGCTTACCGATAATGGTACGCAGTTCTTGCATGAGAGATGGGTGTCAACCCTTGAAGCATGGGGATGCCTTCATTGGACGACGCCACCCTACCACCCCCGTGCTAATCCTACGGAGAGAAGAAACCAGGAAATAAAGAAAGCCATGCGAATTCAACTTGAACCGGGCGCGCACGCACAGTGGTGCGAAACATTACCGCGCACACTGTTTGCGTTGCGCTGCCGTCAGAATGCCGCCACCGGCCTCACACCCAGTCAAGCGGTGATGGGCTATGAACTGCCAAGGCCTGGCGAATGGCGGGCACAACTGGATATGCCGCCCGCACGCACAGAGGCGCTGGAGAGAGACGAACAAGATGCTGCCATGTTACGCCATCAGGAGGAGTACAGCGGGCGCACAAATGCGCGCGCCGCCCAAACCGCCCCGCCTGAGCAGTTCTCAGCCGGGCAGCGGATCTACTTGAGGGGCTTCACGAAGCCAGGGGTGAGGACTGGCATCATCCCCAACTTGGCTCCCAGATGGGAGGGGCCGTACAAGATAATTACAAGGGTGGGCATGAATGTGTACTGGGTGGACAGACGAGGCAAGCCTATCAAGGCGCACACCAACCAAATCCGCCCCGTGCCGACGCCCTACGCCGAACCACTTCCCCTCGGGCAGACACCGCCGCGACGGAGAACTGAGGAAGCCCCCTTGCCAGAAGAGGAAGCTGCCGACGCCCCGGCCCGCTAGGACCAGACCAAGTAGATGAAGAGGACCACCTCCACCCCTCGCGCCGATGAAGACGCCCAGAAACATCACCAAGTATAGTACCTTCGCTAATCCCTCTTCAAGGCTAATCAATAAATTCAAGTAGAGTAAAAATATTGAACTTAAAGTAAACGCAGTCAACTCCTGTACACAAGACATAATTCATTTTTTTTTCAATTTTTGTAATTTTTAAAAAAAATAGACAATGTCAATTAAGTTTTAGTATGTTTATTTTATCTTGCACAACATCAAATGACTATCTGAAGAATATTGAGTTTTTTTCTTTCTCGCATATAATCGAGTAATGGAGTACTTGTAACATGTTTAATTTTTCTCCTGTTAATAACGAAGCGAGTCTGCTTTCAAATGATGGAAAAATTTGTTCTGACTCGATAGCGTCTGTAGCTATGTCAGGCGGATTAATTTGGAAAAAGTAATAATTTTATTTTCTTTGCAAAAACCTTAAAAAAAAATTTTTTTTAAAAAACCAGAAACATAAATATTAATAATTCCATTGTTTTGCAAAAGACATAGAGAAAAATTTATAGTTTAGCATTCCTGGCGACACTAACAGCAAAAGTCAGTATGACGGAATTCTTTTGTGTTTTGTATTTGTCATGTTTTCCCGCTTCAAGGAGCGAAAGAGAAAAGGGGGGGAGAAATTAATTAACGTAAGATTTGTTTTTTTTTAAAGATAGAAAAATTATAGATTTGGTCTCGAACAGACAATTGTTGGGGAATAGCTGATTCTTTTTGCAAATGACTATCGAACCTCACGGAGGCTCGTCAGAGAGGGAGGAGAACCCTCCTCTCTTAAAAAAATTGTAAATACACAAGACAGGAGTCAGCACACACAAATAATTTTTTTAACCATGTATGTAACTTTTGCCTACAGATAAAGTAGAGCACTTTTGTAAACTTGTTGCGTTTCCAGTGAGAAACTTAGAATCAAATGTCGTGAATTTGTCCAATTTGACCCGGCCTCGGCCACTGGCGCCGAGGCGTCTGACGCAATAAATTCTCGCGGGTCAACGCATGCTCGCGCGGCGGGGTTAGACTGGATCAGCCCGCCCGCACCTCGATTTCTCATTATAACTAAGGCGATATTTTTTTTTCTAGCAATGCTAACAACTGCAAAAGCATAAGTGTAAATCACGCCATAGGAAGTAAGGGGGATTGATACGATACGGTCCTTTGGCATGATTTGTACTTGCATTTCCTTATACGGTTGTTAGCAAAGCTTGATAGGTATAATGAGGAAGAGAGAAAGAATAATCACATCATTTTTTCGATTATTCAAGGTCAAATGGACAAAGTCGCCAATGTAAGCAAATATTAAGAATTTCGCAATCCGCGGGCCTTGCCGCGGATTATTGAGTGCAAAGACAAACCCACTGCTTTTTAAGTGAGTACGTGGGAGCACAGAGCCAAATAGAAATACCGTCTCTCGCTCGCGAGCGGTGCTCGACCGAAATAGCGGTCGAGTGCGGCGAGAGAGGGAAATGGAAACGCTTGCCGTTTTCCTCCTCCTCAACGGAGGCTCCCCATAATTTACAGGTACACCTAGCATAGGCTGTTCTAGCCCCTGAAGAAATTTCGCTGAATTCTATCGACGCAATTTCCAATTGCGATCGAACAAATGAATCCCGCGGCGACCTCGACCAGGGTCGTCAGGGACAAAATTCGTTTGAGAATTTTTGTTTTTACGACACTAGCCATGTCCTAGTATGCACTGCATAAACTAATATTAAAATCATGTTCGCGGTTTGGACTCCACCAAGCCCTCACCTGCGCCAATTAAAATCGTGCGGAACCGGCGCCCGAGCCGAGCTTCGGCGCCGAATTTTTTTCGAGCCGTAAAGGACGATGGTCCGAAACGGTGTTGTAAATTAAATTGCAATCGGATAGCAGGTTTATTAGTAATTCAATAAACTGTGATTTCCCCATACATTTTGGCGAGACAAATTTTCGAAACGCGTTCGGCGCGTAGCGTTTGCCGTTCGATACTAAAATAAGCCCCGCCCAGTCCGACCAATCGTAGCGGTTCGCGTGGTCATACGTGCGATCGCAGGCGGCCTCCCCTCCACCGCGGTCAATCAAAATTTCAATCTGATATGAAGCGCGAACACACGAAGGGAAGGTGGGAAATTTTAGTTTCATGGAAGCGAACGACTATCACGGACGTTCCTTCGAATTTTCAGCCAAATCCCTTCAGGAACTTTCACCATAGAAAATATTTAGCATAAATTTGCACTTAAATCGATTTCAGGCTTTTATAAAAATCAGACTCAATTCAGTAATTACTTTTTCGCGGACGATGACATCTCCGCTTTGATTAACCGGTACACCTGACTCGCTCAGGTGGAAAATTTTTCTTCTTTTTCTCATAACTCGCTTCAGCAACGAGTTATGAGATCGCTTGTAAGAGCAATATTTCGCGGAAAACTGATTCTGACACGACAGTGATTTTTCTGATTTTCTATCTGTCATATTAAGATCACTAGAGACGATTTTCGCTCAGCGGAATCGTTGTTCTAGAAAAATCTCAGTTGCCGCCATCTTGAGATATTTCGGCAGAGCCACGGGAGGTCAGCATCTTAGCCAATCGGCGTGAGACGCAGATGCTGAGGTTAGCAGATTTGCTCGGGTCAACCGTTTTTTTTGACCCCGGCCGAGGACGCAGCTGGACCAAATCCTTTACAAAAAGGCAGGTCAGTTTTGCAAAAGTTACCAAATCTTCACCGACTTCTACGCGTTACTCTGCTCCCGTGCTCTCTTCCGCCGATATTATCCGCCGCGACATCTTTAATTAAAACCAGCCAGAAATTCTCTCAGCTTGACCAATTAATTCGAATAGTTAACATTGTGCAAAGCTGAGTTGAATTCTGTGCTACCTCATTGTGTTATCGCTTGCCGCCAGCCGTTTTTGCCGAAATTGTTCCTGATAAGCTGTCTCCGGTTCCTGAGAACTTCCAAAGGTTCGTCTACTATTATACGTTGCATAAATATGTCGCGGCCTATTGTTTCCGAGTCAATACTCTTTAACCTAAGGTCCGCGGCCAGAACTGTAGCTTCCTGCCCGATCTCGACACTGAGAATCGAAATAAAGACGCGTGTAAAATCGCGGTCATATCTTTGCTCCTAGCCGCACTTTATTAAGTGTCGACAGGACCCCTTCATGTATTAAATGTAGTTTCTTCTAAACTCAGCCTAGTAAAATCGTGTGTCACTTCTTGTTCGAAATGGCAATAACAGCGGCCGGAGGAGAGTACGGGAACGCTAATTTTGATTTAAATTCATTGTCTTATTTTATTGTGTGTTGTACCCTGTCTAACTGTATACTGTAAATATTTTGTCGACCGACTTCGCACGGAGGATGCTCTCCGTTCGGTCCAGTGTAACACTCAGCGGCGCTTGGTCTTCGGAAAAATCGTGAAATATATAATCATAATTAATCTTGTTTTTGCAACGCCGAAGCGTCTTACGTTTGTTCTCAATTCAGTATCGGCCAACGGGAATAATAAAATGTTTTGCGATGATTCAGTAATTAATCTTGTTTTTGCAACGCCGAAGCGTTTCACGTTTGTTTTCAAGTCCGTACCGGAAACCAGGAATAATAAAGTATACTACGATTGTGCAATAAGTAATCTTTGTTTTGCGACATCTAAATCTTTCTTGTGGTTGGTTTCAAGTCAGATACAAGACAACCAGCATAATCACGATTTGCAAAGAGTCGATATTTACTTTTATTATTATGTCGGAATTTTCTTCTGGTTGGTTTCAAATCGAGAAATCAATATTCCATTTTTTTCATGTCTAAATTTTATGTTTGTTTTCCATCCGCTTACAAACCAAGAGATGTAACCATGATTAACGAAATCAATATTCAATTCTTTCCATGTCAAAATTTTATGTTTGTTTCAATATTTAATTATATTGGCAAAGTCCGATTTTTTTTTTATGTTTGTTGCAATATTTAATTATATTTGCAAAGTCCGATTTTTTTTTGTTTGTTTAAATATTTAATTATATTTGCAAAGTCCGATTTTTTTTTGTTTGTTTAAATATTTAATTATATTTGCAAAGTCCGATTTTTTTTATGTTTGTTTCAATATTTAATTATATTTGCAAAGTCCAATTTTTTTTTGTTTGTTTCAATATTTAATTATATTTGCAAAGTCCGATTTTTTTTATGTTTGTTTAAATATTTAATTATATTTGCAAAGTCCGATTTTTTTTATGTTTGTTTCAATATTTAATTATATTTGCAAAGTCCAATTTTTTTTTGTTTGTTTCAATATTTAATTATATTTGCAAAGTCCGATTTTTTTTATGTTTGTTTAAATATTTAATTATATTTGCAAAGTCCGATTTTTTTTATGTTTGTTTCAATATTTAATTATATTTGCAAAGTCCAATTTTTTTTATGTTTGTTTCAATATTTAATTATATTTGCAAAGTCCGATTTTTTTTTATGTTTGTTTCAATATTGAATTATATTTGCAAAGTCCGATTCTTTTTATGTTTGTTTCAATATTCAATTCTATCTGCAAGGTCTGAATTTTGTTTGTTACAATATTTAATTATATTTGCAAGATCTGAATTGTTTTGTTTGTTTCAATATGTAATGATATTGCAAGGTCTGAATTTTTGTTTGTTTCAATATTTAACTATATTGGCAAGGCCTGAATTTTAGTATGTTTGTCTCAATGCGGTGACGAGACCACGGGTATAACCAGAATTCGCAAAAACAATGCGATATTCACTGTTGTTTTGCAACGTCTCAATTAGTTTCAGTTTAGTAATCAACTACGAATTATTAGGCAAATTGGCCGCTTCATTGGGCGCAGTACCCCGGCCGAGCGAAACTACGTGCGTTCGCGCCGCGGTGCGTCGCGGGCCCCACGCATCAATAATTAGCTACCCTGAGTTGCAATAGAAAAAGAAAGGTCCGTCACCTAATGATGATAATTGTAAATTCAATAATGTATGCCTATCTGAGGGCGAAAGTATCTGAATAACACCAATAGCAAACGACACCAAGCGACGCTGAGAACTTGTATATAAAATTGTATGTTATTTTATGTTAGGTATTTTCTGGTTTCTAAATTGATTGTGTATTTTGTTTTTCCTGTGTAATCTGTCATTGATAATCGTCGATCACCGCCGTCATAACGGCAAATGTTAGTTATAAGGGTGAACTATGGGAGGTGTGATAAGTCGAGTCATTTTTGAATAGAACGTAATATCAGACAAAATTTTGTCACTTGTTAACATTGAAAGGTCGCGGGGTCAAGTCTGCGGGACACTTAGTCTCGAGAAGTCAGGAAGAGCTGTCATCACGCCTTCCATAGATTCACGATGCAAGGTCGGCGGAGCTAAGTAACAAAGGATCAGACAGCCCCGAGGACTTGTGCGAAAAAGGGTCTCAGGTTTCGCCGGCCTCGCACTAGTTTAATTTTAGCTAGGTCGACGTCGGAGGGTGTTTTTTGTATTGAGTACTAGGGAGGCAATATCATTGCGGATTCACGGGAATCCGAGTGATACGGCGCGGTGGACGTATAATTCCGGGGGCAGATAGCCCGCCTAGACAAGCGCACTTGTCTGGGACCCATGTCTGTCGAAGTTTCGGCAGACACTCAATAGTAAAACCTAAAATCCAATTCGTCCAGTTGGATTACGTCACTCGATAGCGACGCCTTCAAGCGGTCTGACACCGTGCCTGGAGCCGACCTCGGACGGAGGTCTGGTCTCCGCCAACCCTCCCTAATACTCGAACAAATCTAAACACGTAGTGTAAGTAACTGCATAGGAGATTTAGCTAATGCGATTGACCAACGGGCGGTTGGACGGACTCGTATTTAGAGTGCCGTCGATAAAATGTGCTCCGGCCTAAACGGCTTGCGGTCACTGGAAGTGAACGCACACAGTAAGGGAGGGCGGATATGGAAATCCTCCTCACGAACAGACCTCGGTTCCTTGCTGTGGGAGTCCCGCAAATCGTTGCGAAGTCGTATTAGCAAATCCAATAAGAATTGAATTAGAATCGTTAAATTAAGAAATCATAACTTTGTATATAAAATTTCACTAGATATTATAAATTGAATTAAATGTATGACACGACTTAGCGTGCATACTGACTAATAATAAATCCGAACCAATCATTAGTCATCAGGACTGTGACGTTGCTAGTTAAATATTAACTTTGTTCTGCACCCCTAATTTAGATATATGGTACGGCTTGACGTCCATATTAACTCCTAAGATTTAGCGTAGGGATTAATTTTAAGCAGATCTGTACACGCGTAGTGAGTGTGCAGATCTTAACTTCAAAACAAGACTAAATAAAATTTGCCCACTACTAAATCAATAACTGTTATAAGAAACCGCCGAGTGCGAAATTAGTTTTAAGAAAATGGTATGATGAATGTTGTTTTTTTCTCTCTTGTAAAAATATCAAATCATAGATGTCTCCCCGTAAGGGAACATAAATATTGTAATACTAGGGACCCTCAGTCCAGGCGAAGGACCTACTGAAAGGCCCGGTCTGCAAGTCGACTGTCATTCGGTGCTAGGAGGCTCGGCTCGCGAGCTTCACGCCGAATGACAAATTTATTAACATGTATTTAGAGCGCACTCCTGTGTGGCTAGCCGAATTATCGAAATTTACTGTAAACCCTTTTTGATTATAAATAAACCGGTGGATTTCCACCTTTTACTGTTCACGAGCGTTGTTTAATTGAATTTGATTGTTCCCATATTTAATTCCTAAAAATTGTCACAGACTGACTGCGTCACACCAAACCGAGACGTTATGGGGAGAGACGGATTTCTCTGTCTCTCGTCTAACTGCTCGGGACTCAGTCGTGTCAATACATTGATCACTTTTAAGGTGTTCACTGTCAATACTTGGTGGAAAGGCATTATAATAAAAATAAAAAAAGATTTTTAGTACTTTTCCCATATAAAATTTATTAGATCAGGACCGGTTTCGCTCATCGCGAGCATTATCAACTGATTATAATGTAATTTGTTAATCCTTTAAATTGTTAATAGTTGCTTACATCTTTTTATTTCAATTTAAATTTGTATAAATATCACTGTTTATATATTTTTCTTATCAGTTGATAATGCTCGCGATGAGCGAAACCGGACCTGATCTAATAAATTTTATGTGGAAAAAGTACTAAAAATCTGTTATTATTTTTATTATTTATGTATACATTGATTCAATAAAAACCTTAAAATTATAAATATTTTTTAATTTAATTTTGGCACGATATTATGAAAAGTTAAGAGAGGTGTTCGAGGAACGCAAGCTTTTTCCTGTACACGGATCTGATAGTAAAGAGAAAATAATGTAACGAAGTATAACTACTAAGCAATCGATGAATATTCATTTCTTTAGAACTACTAAATAAAACTTCAACGATATAGTTACAAAGATTCAAACCAATGTAACATTTTTAATTTTATTTGAAAAAAATACTACTGTTGTTTTATAAAAGTAGTATAATTAATCCACTCAAAACAATGGTGTGAAATTATAAACTGAACATCTTTATTTTTTGGTATTAATAATAGCCCCAAACTGTTAGCTACCATTGTATCATAATGTTACGAATATGGTACACTGCTAAGCGTTGTCGAATGTCTACAGAAGAATATAAAAATCCAGTTCAGTATTTACAAAATAAGTCTAATGTTTAACAAGCCAAAATGATGGGGAGAATCATTTTTGCCAAAAGGCCGTCAATCATTGCGGAAGAATCTGTTCGAAATACTATAGGAACAGTTATATCGTCGGTTATGTTTGTGGGCATATTGCGAACACGGTCCATGGCTCAGCAGAAGCGACTCGTATTTATATCTTGTTCGCAATCTATTCAGTTATAGAACAAGCTATTGTTTAATAAATTTACCTGCATTATTACCGGAGTATATAATAAATAATACAACTTACAAGAAGAATAGACATTCTTACTCTTGACGTATCTTTCAGGGAAAGGAAAGGTATTGTTAGTGCTGAATAAACTATTTCTAAACTGAATAAAATAATTTTAGTACCGTCATGCATATCTTTTCACGACAGTAAATTTATAATATATACACTCATACATATATCATCATCTAAGTGATTTCACAAAGCTCTTAATGCTTTTTACGGAGTAACCTTATTTAAAACACTTTTCTATTTTCTCAAGAATGCAAGTAATATACAAAATTATTATAAATGAGCTCTTCGCACGTATTGTTTCGATGAAATTTGTTTTTAGCCCAATACAAAATTGACTGTAGAATCTAATTTTATTCAAGTATCAAAAATTGTATACAACGATTTGATTTTCCACTGCAGGATTGTCTCTGTACGAGCATAATTTTTGTTCACTTTTTATTGTTATTTATGTTTATTGGCTCTAAATTGTAGATATGGCAAAAATTATTTGACGAAAAACGAGAGTGTTATCACATCTGTCATTTATAATTTCAATTATACTAAAGTACATCATTTTTTTAAATAGTTTGAACTGAAAAATAGAAAACAACGAATTTATTTTCATAATGAGACAAGTAAACAAAGGAAAGATTGAAGCTTATTAAGAATAAAACAATTTCGATTACGTCGAAGAGTTCATGTGCTGTGTCAGTTCTGCGGCCCACAAATAAACGTTTAACGTCATAAGTCAGCAAAAAAAAGGTTGTGTTCAACTATTTTCGATGAAAGATTTCAGTCGACGTGACAAAGTTTATACGATGTCGAGTATGTATTATACCACTAAAAATACAAAAAGATTGGTTAACGAATAATGATTTTTAAAGATAAATTATGTGCGCGTAGCGTTGACCCCAGAATCGCAATGCATAATCAAGCAGGCTATTATTATTGAAATGTTACGATTGACGCGAACAAAGATTTACGGGCAAAGCCCCACTACTCACTAGGCCAGCGATGGCGAACCTTTTTGGGTCCACGTGCCAACAATCTTCAAAGAAAAATTCTCGTGCGTGCCCAAGCAGTAAAAATACTAACAAAATAGAAAAAATAAAAAGTGATTGTTTTAAACGATTGTCGTTTAACTTGGAAACATTTGAAAATTAATAATTCACGGATTATATAATCAAAATTTTAATTTTTGAAACTTAAAAATATTTTTTTTTTACTTGGAAATCGTTCGCGTGCCATCCAAATTCTCGAACATGCCATAGGTTCACCATCCCTCCACTAGGCCATTGCTGTTTAGGTTGAACTGTTCGTTTGCAACCGAACGCATTGTTAGTTTTATACCCGGTAAGTGCAACAAACTAATCGAAGATTTGACCTACATTTGATGCCATTGTTACGATGGGCATAATTGCAAGTCATATTTGATGGATACGAAAAGAATATATATTATTATTACTTTCGTAGTATGTATTATCTCACGCGGTGCGGCAGGTTACAGCTTACAAATAATTATTGCAAACCTGTTTAAAACCATTAGCAATGCGTAACCGAGGTTTTTTTTTCAGCGGGATGTTACATACCCGTTAAAATGAAAACGTGTAATACTACAATGTAATACATCACAGCGACAGCCGCGGTCGAGTGGTTACGCTTTAGGTTTCCGCCATACGGTCAAGCATTCTTATTCCTTAAACAGATTTTTTATTGAACTCTTTATGTATTTGATTACAAGACTTTTATCGAATTTTATAAATATTAGTCGATATACATCAAATACGAAATCACAGAGTATGTTTTTTTTATTTAAACGTAAATAAAACAAACTCCCCGAAAATTGTAATGTTTTTTTTTTTAATGAAAACGGTTTGATAACAAACATTCCGTGAAGTTTAAGTGCGCTCGACAATTATGTAATTGTGTCAGTTTTTCATCATGCAATTGTCCAAAACCAACATAAAAATAAAAAATTGGCTTCGCAGATATTTTTTATATACAAAGAATTGTTGAATAAAACGAAAATTGCCATGTTCTCCGTTCTCACCTCATTAAGTAGACGTTTCGGAAACCATTCGCAGATTTTTTACTATTTGTTGTCGTATAAATGAACAGTTACGTATGCAATAGTTGCCATATTATATTTTTGCACCTTTTTTATATAACTTAAAAAAAACTTTGTTGGGTGGATCTTTATCTTGCCAGAATAAAATTGTTGGTTATTTAATAACATTTTTTTTAGGAACGAAAAACATTTTTTTTAATACAGTGTACGTAGTCTATTTAATTGTACGTGAATTAATTATTGGAGCAGAGGTGATGAACGTCTTGTTTTTCGATTCCGACTTTCGCAAATTCTATACATGATATTTGGTGGTTCAATTACGACTATATACAATAACGGTATTTTAAAGTAAATCTTGAGAGTAAGTCAAGTGAGAATCTTAAGGTTTTTAGCGATTATATCGATCATAATAGCCATTTTAGAAATGCTTGTAGGACTTTTGTCACATTTTACTCAATTGTCATTGTTATAAATTGTAAACTTCAATTTTAAATATTGCAATAAGTCAAGCATATGAATTATATACGTGGAGTTTAGAATTCGGTTGATGCAGCAACGTAGATACGCCCTTTTATATAATTCAATCACGTATTTATTTTTATGGCGCCGATATCGTTCAATACAATGAAAAATAAAAGGGTAAATTTGCCACTGTCACCACTATTTTGAGTAAAAATATATAAAAGATTACGAGAAACTAAAAATTCTAACCAAACAGTTACACATAAATAATAGCTACCTGATATCGAAATGTAAACGTCACACCTTTTGAAGACGTGTAACAGAATATTTTACTACAGAAAGTTCATATTATTTTGATTCAAGACAACCACAAAAGTCACTCATTGGAATTTAGTTTGTGGCAATATTACTGTTTATCATTTTTAAGCAACTTAGGTATGTACTAAATTTTTGTGCAGCTTACGATCAATGATCAGTAGAAATTTGTGTAAAATTACAATAAAAAATATATTAACATCCTCAACCTTCCGTTTTAGGGAAAATAAATTACGTCTGGTAAATTTATTACAAGCAGCCCGATATTTCTTAAATATTTATAGTGTCCCTTCGGACATGATATTTGTCGAAGCCTACTTTAAATGAAGGCTTTTTGCGGTTTTTTCTGCCATAAATAATTGTTGCATTTTTTTTAAATAATAAAAAGTGTTTAAGCGAACTAAATTTGCATAAAAAAATCTCTCAAAAAACAAAAGAGTGGAAGATGTAAGAAAAGATTTTTTGTGCACTTCAATCATGATCAACTTTTACTCCGATACAATAGAAGCCTTAAGGATATTGCCCAATATAAAAGAGTTAGTATCGTCGATATGGATCTCAAGATGCCAAGGCGGTAGTTTTCAACTAACGATTCAAGTTTTCATTTTGATTGTGTAAGATTTTGTTCATGTGAGTGAGACGAGTTGCTTTTTTGCATACAAATGTCGAAATGTTTTGTTGCACGCAACACTGTGCAATTATTTACCCATCATGCTTCCTCCGGTATTTTTTAAAGAATTATTATGTTTACAGTAATTTAGAAATTTCAATCTAAACACAATCAAGGAATGCGATTTTGGTAAGTGCGGCTAAAACTCATAATATTTATTATTATGGCTACTTCAATATGCGAGATGAATGTTTTTTTTATGTTACACTTCTACCAACGATTATTATTGCAGTAAATGCAAATTGATTTAAAAAAAAACGGACGTCGGCTAATGGAGTAAAGATAAATAACCTCCTAATGTACCTACCTATACCTATACAGCTTTTATTATTTTTATAGGAGAAATTATAAGGACACTATTGAGTGAGCAAAAAAATGATAAAAACATTATTAAAATTCTCAAAGAGCCTATATTTCAAATGGCTTTCATTTAGTTTTGATACACGTGGAATGGTCTTATAAGCAATAATGTTATAAAATAATAAGTTGTTTTTTAATTTTTGCTTAATAAAGTAATTTGAAACCTGTTTTTTTCGATTTTATCAATAAACATAAACTGCTGTTTTGGAGGTGTACACATACATAGTTTTTTTATTCTTAGACAGCATGTGCTTATATGGTTACCTAAAATTTGACGTGAAAGATTTTTTCGTTGAATGATGCAGAAGAGGTTTTTAGATATAGTGAAAATCAAAATTCGAATGATTAGAAATAAAATATGCCTTTCTATTTCGACAGGCATGTCTGAAGGGAAATGGAGAATCAGCTCTTATATTTCACTGATATAATTATTTGAATCCTAATTGCTTACGCTTAAATAATATATTTCCAAAATTGTTTTTTTAAGAATCCTTTCGAATGACATTTTCTTTTTTTGTGGAATGTTGTAGTAGTATGTTGACAATGAATACAAATGTTGATTTTGTGATTTTTCTAATAACAATACGATAACTTACCCAATCAGAAAACCTAAGACTCTCGAGTTCCCGACTAGACGCGTTGGCGTCAGCCCTTCGGTAGAGGTCTTTCGCGCCGCCGTCCTTCACGCGCGCCAGAAAGTGCGAAAGCTCGAGCGCTTCGGCCACCAAAGCTCTGCACACCGCCTGGTAGTGACTGGCGGCCCCGCTGCGCCCCGAATGCCATTGACAACGCTGAAATAATAGATAACATTGTCATTCAACTCAACACACATAATATGTACCTATGCTGTAAGATGCATTATTTATTATATTATGCTAATTGGGTATATATCTTAATCAAATTCTATTTGTCACTTTTAGGGTGTTCACTGTCAATACTTCATGCAGAGGCATTATATTTATACAAAATAATATTGTGTTTTTGTTCAATAAATTCTATTTACTTGTAACATTAGATGTAATGACATCAATTTTCATTATAAATTTAATAATGGGCTGTACTTTCTTTTATCTGGCTATACCCGCTTCTTATTCGGAATATATGGTCACCACACGGTGTCACAAAAGATCTCTATCGAATGGCAATATCTTCACAATTTCCTGAGTTATGCTAGTTTTTTGTGGTTTCGCCGGTTAGATTATATCGACATTAGTTAGGTAAAACGATTCAACCCGCACATGACGAGTTTTACATACGTTTTTAAACGATTTTTGGCCAAAGTCAAACACAACCTTGAAGTGCAGAAAGACTTAAAAACTAGTGTTTTATTAACTTATCTAATATTAATTTAATAAATTGGTTATGGAAATTCTTTTTTAACGTTCTTTTTCCTGGTTGCAATTTTCACAGGAACTTCTTTTTTCAAGCTTAAAATCTAAATTTAGATACTTATTCGGCATTTGCGACTTATGCCCCATTGACAGGTGGTGTATTTAGTTGTAAACATTGAAATAATCAAATATAACTGCTTTTAAAAAAAGTGAGGGATGATCCCTTTTACATAAACACTGTCGATAAGGTTTGTCGTTGGACGACTGATTGTATTTGGTTGGAAAAGAGAGAGGCAATATTAAGTTTCACAAATAGCATTTGTATCACATGTTCTTGATAACCTACTTACTTCCCTCGATTATGTCCAAAATCCTGAAAAAATCAAACAATCGCAGCCCTAGTTTCCAGTAGTATCCGTCCTTACATATCACTCTACATTTACCCTGAACATTTGTGAGGTATCATCACTTGCAACCGTAAAGCATTAACATCATATTACTCTAATGTAAGACACAGATATAATCCGATACGTGATTTTAATATTATTTTAGGAAACAGCGTTAGTTTTTCATCAATAATGTTGTGGAAAGTCATAGCAATTTTAAGATACTATAAGGATTTTGGGTTAACATATTAGACTGTTTTAAAACAGTTGTGTTAGAATTTATAAAATGTTATTTTGTCACCATGGTTGGAATCTAATGACTTTGCACGGCGACGTGATGAACATTAATATTCAGACTATATCACAGCTTAAGCATCATAATGCAATGCGAATAACTTTGTGAGTGAATAGAAAATTAGCTTATCTTATATGTGAATAAACTACTTAACAATCATATTTATGAATTAAACTGATTTTTTATGTATAACAGATAACAATATTTCGGAACAGCTCGCGTACTAACTACGATGCCAACTTTCTTATTATGTCTATGAAAATATTCAATACAACAAAAATAAGCTCATTAATATTCACATCGTCATTCTAATTTTCGAACTTTCCCTGTCAAATAATAATCGCCGTTACATATTTCTGACGTGAAGCGATATGAAAATCACCAAATTGAATGTAAATTATGCCATTTATATTAAAACCAATTCTCCATTCGCAAAAAGTGCGGACGTACGAATCCATTTGCAAATCGTTTTTTTTTTAAATGATAGTGTTCAAATTAGTTAACGGTGGTTTATTGAAACTTACTCAATAATCATAGTTCAGTAACGTTCCGCAAACTAAGAACGATAGTTAAATAATATAAAAGAAGAACATGTTATCATGACTAGAAAATCACACGAGTCGATAAAAACCCGTTATACGTAGAAATAGTAGTAATAAAGAGTTAATTTGGGGGCATTGGTTTATAATAATCGTATTCCTTGTTTAAGTTGATAAAAAAATGTAGTTTACTTGACAATTTTGAATAACGATTATTCTGTCACAAATTGCGCTAAAGGCCATTCAAAAAATAACATAGTAAACTTTTCTAATTCATCACTCACAATAATTGTAAACTTATGTCGATTTTCATTTATTCTTCGAAATGACCATTATTAGAAAATGACATTAAATTTTTTTTTAGTAATAAATTGCGCTGTATTGTGTGTAACTGTGGACACAAGAATTGAATAGATCTGTACAATGTATGCTAGTTAGCTTATTCAGTGAGTTAAGGTGGGAAGAAATTATATTTACAATCGACAAAGGTGCAAAATCGATGTCAGTGGCTACAAATAATTACTATTTCTGCATATTATTTTATCTCCCCACGCCATCCCACATACACACAGCTTAAGTTAATACAAGACTTGTTCATAAATCACAAGCATTTATAATTTTTATTACCGATATTCTTTTACTTCCTTCCGTCTTCGGTTCACATAAAACCGGCATAGATAATAGCAATAAATATTCGGATATTTCACTTATTTTAAGTATTATTTCCTATTTATTAAGTAGTTCATGAAAATATAAACAATCATTGAAATGAAGTGGACAAAGACGCATATTTGTATTTATATTTATATATACGCCTGCAATGCTTGTGGTTTGAAGGAAAAGCTATAACATTTTAACAGCATTGATGAATATTTAATAGAAATTGATAATTGATGTCATTGAAAGATTTTTATATTAACAACATACAAATATGTTCCGAGCAATGTTCTCTCTAAGATGAGATGTTAGTTGCGTGTAAAATTCAAAGGCTGCGCGGACCAATCCAACAAAAGCGCGGCATAGTTTGACATATTTAATATTAAAAAATAGTGTTTTTTTTCGTTTTGATAAAAAATATTATCATTTGATAATTTTTCAATACGTTTTGACTAAAGAGTGTATTATTAAAAATATAAATTACTAGAATAATTTTATTGGAGTGTGCACCAACTCGGAATAAGTTCGCGGGCATATTAAAACTCCTGCGTTTTAGGGAACATTGGTGCCGAGCCATTATGCGTAATATTTGTATTGATAATAATTTTAAAAAAATCAATAATCTCAATTTTCAGCCGATCGCATTAAAAAAGTGAAAATAAAAAGACAACTTTTTCTATGTAATTGATTATATTATCTACTATGAAACAAAATTTAAGAAGATCTGAATTCAAAGTGAATCAACGAAGCGCCTTTTTTCGGTATGTATAAAATAATGATAAAAACCAAGAACCTTGAATTAATTCGGCACGTTCAGATTATGGTGTTATTTTATGGCTCATACAATCTTGTCACACTCTTATTATAATATATTGATTGACGCAAACGCTTTGTCGATTTTTTATTCACATAATTCTGATTTTTCCCACGGCCAGCCATCTCGTGGGAATAAAAGAGAATATGATAATTAATATTATCGTTTCCCGTAAACCGACGCAATTGGTGTGGGGGTGTTCATGATTCAATACGTGCGCTGTCGCTTCAGATATAAATAATTAATACAGAACGAGTATATTTCTCATTGATTAATCAGTCTTGAAACAAAAGGCGTGGGATTTGTCAAAGCTTTTTATGACGGTCGTAAAAATTTCGAGATTTATGAATCTAAACACTGATAAATTTATGAACATAAAACAAATATGCATGAATCAACAATTGAAAACATAATTTTTTTGATTCATTCATTTCACCTTGCCATTGAAAGGTGAAACTAAATCAAAATTAACGCAATTATAAACCAATCGAAAGTAGAATAATTTAAGATAAATGTTGAAAAAGTTCTATCTTCTACAGCAGGACACTGTATAAAAAATAAATTATCGCTGATTAAATACAATGAAAAATTAAATAAATGAAAAAAAATCTGACTGCGTATTTCAACCTTTCAAGTTTTCTTACGTCTACATGTTTTCGCTATAACTTATGCAGCGTTTTTGTGTAATATCGGCAATTGAAAATGCTCAAAATAAACTACAGAAAGAGATTCAGATTGTGCTAATAGATTTGTAAAGCTGCAAATCGATAGAGAAGTCAAAAGAATACCAACACAAGCTTAAAACTAGTAATTTGAAGATCGAGGCCGCAATAAATGAGAAATTCTTCCGCTGATAAATGAAGACAACGTCCAGTGGAGTGCATATTCATTGTGATACAAGTCATGTGGCTTAGTATATATAATTCACAACTTATCTTTATATATAAATAAAACACTACAATACTATAGATTTCATCTAGATTATTTATTCAAGCATTAGTTTTGTCAATTTCACAAGGTTTATGATTTTTTTAAACCTATTTTCGCTCTTTCCGCTTCCATGGAGTCCTTCAGTAGATTTATTTACTAATACATGACTTAACCCAAGAGCATCACTACACGGCTAAGTAACCGGCAAACATAGATTATCCATTTTAATTGACATTAATCAGATATTCGCAACTTTAATAGTTAAGAGTAGTTTTCGAAGTATGCCATATCGAATTGATTTTGTGCAATAATTGCATGCGATTCGCGTTTTTATTGTTTTTTTACGGGTGCCATGTGGTACACAATATTTTTACAGCATAATAGTTTTTTCTTTTCATTGTCATTTACTTAGTAGAACTCCATTATAATAAGGTATACAATATTGATAGCTGTTCCAGTTACCGCTCTCGTAAGAACTATGTTTAAATTTACATTTAACTTAGCTATTAATTTTACTGCCAAAATTATCAACTATTTTAATATTCTAACTTGAAATATTGTTTTTTTTTCACCCTATACCAAAACTAGACATTGTTTGTATTGCTTATGCTAGTAAGATGTACAATGTTCCTCTTATATTCGACGCAGTCATATTAAAAAAAACTAATATTATTGTTTAAGTCAATGATATATTTTTGGGTCATAAAAAAATATGTTTATATATTTTTTTTGTTTAGGTTATGAAAAATATTAAGGGCGTCTCTGAACGTCGTGATCTTGGTTACGATTTTTTTAAAAATACAGCTTAATACATTAAGACCGACAATTGAAATAATACCTAATGGTCTCATTTATTGTGATAAATTGGATGTAATTTGGAGTTAGCCGCTTCATCGTTATTACACTGCCGCAACACTTTTTCGCATCTAATCTCATCTTTCATCCAATTTAGTTTGTGTGGCTCACCGTTTTCTGATTTAAATCGCCAGTGATAATTGATTGTTTTTTTTTCTCAATTGAAATTTGTCAGATTATTGAGCTTAACTCGATGTCATTGAGGTGTACAATTAAACTTGATCAACTAATTCTCTGGATAGACAACCAAAATAGATAAAACGAACAAACGTTTGTTTGTTCACAAATAATTTTGTTTAATTATGCATGTTAAGCCCACGTCAAACAAAAAAATCTAATTGGAATGAATTCTTAATTATTTGGTTTATAAAAGATAAGCGGTAATTTTGAAACCAAGGAAAACGCTTTATTCTAATTTATCGCCCAGTTGAATTCGTCAATATTATGACCGAAAATCATCAATTTGAACCCATTACTGAGATAAGCTTTTTTGTATTGAACTGTGATAATGGGATTTTTTTTATCAATGTCCGCTCCCAATGTGGTGCATATTGCCTCCCAATGGAGGTATCTCTACAAGAGAGTTTTTATACGGGCACTGTTTGTTACTTAGTCACTCAACCTCTCTTTTTCAAAGAGAATAGGAGGGGTAGAAAGGATACGGCAGAACAGGACTAGGAGACCCTTTTATATTAGGATTGGAATAGGGGGGAGAATTTTCAGACATCAAAATCGAAAAATCGATTGAAAAAATTATGTTCGTTTGGGATTCAAACACGTGAGGTATGGCATGGAACCCAACGAAGTTGACCACTGTGTCATGGACCGGACCTGAATGGCAAATGGTAAGATTTTTAATATATAAGACATATTTTAGCAGCGATATATGAAGAGATTGCTTTTGGCTGTAATGGGGGTACGGTGTTTTTAGATCTTCAGAATGCTCCAATAGTAAAAATCTTGCTTTCTTTATATATTTAATAAAAAAAAATTGTTGTCAAGCCGGTGCCTTTGTAGATACTCTTGGATGACGGTATTTGAATTAACAATTTCGGTTGTAAAACTATAGTGTTGAGGAAAAATAATTTGGTTGATTTAATTTCTTATTAATTTGCTGTGTCAGTAATAGATGTTTACGATAAAGCTATTACTAATAGCGTTTGATGAGGTTTGATGAAGTGTCATGATAAAAGACATGTGCACGACGGAGAAGATTCAGAGAAATGCCAAGTCAATAATGCAAACAGCAATTTTCTAGAAAACACCCATAATAGCGCTTTGAAGAGTTAATGCTTACATAAAATATAATAAAGACCGACAGACGGTAATTTGTAGATCAAACAAGCCAATCTGAATAGAAAGCGACATCATTAACACAGGAAATATTGCTGATAAAACGCTTGTTACCGGTGAAATAATGCAGCATACGGTGAATTTATTATCAGTCAATATAGTTGATCCTATAAGCGGGCGGTCCATAAATCGCTGACAGTTTGCGAGGACAGGTCGCTGCAATTATTATTGATACGCCGGCGGGGCGATTTACAATATTTGCAGCGAGACAAACTTGTGCGTTACATAATACTCTTGGGAACAGAGTAAGAGAATCGTAGGGTGGAGACTCCGGCAACAACCGCTTGCCACATTCATTCACTTTACCTCACTGGATGAGAAGATTCTAGTTAGACGGGTAATGAGATTCGCAAAGCGTTCACGCAGAAAACCTCAAGATAAACAAAATAACACACTGGAAAAACAAGTTTGATTTACATTAAGTAAATGCAATTGTCCGTCAATATTTTCACTAACGAATTGTTACGTAGTAAGTAAGCGCACTTAAGTAATATAACCTCGCTAGTAAAAGTTCTGTTTTGACTCTTGATCATATATATATAATATTTGTGAGAAAAGTTAACAGTGAAAATTAACACACATAGTGGTGAAATCGATCCAATACATCGTTCTAGAGTGCAAAACGTCTCAGTTGATAAAGGTGTTGTTATTTATTATTCGATAATTTTTAATAAACTAGCTTTTAATGACAGTGTTAGACCTTGCACATCAAAACACAAACATTTAAGTGAGCTTTAAGATTTAGAAAACATTCTAAGAGCTTGAGGTATTGAGAGACTTCGTGTAGCTCGATTTTATCAATTATACAAATCACTTTTAGGGTGTTCACTGTCAATACTTGGTGGAAAGGCATTATATTAATAAAAACAATAATCCTTTGTACTTCATTCCACTTTATTTAATATGTCAGGACCGGTTTCGCTCAGTTGACAATGCTCGCAATGAGCGAAACCGGTCCTGACATATTAAATAAAGTGGAATGAAGTACAAAGGATTATTGTTTTTATTAATTATACAAATATTTTTACGTACTTTCCAATTTATTATTGTCTTATTTATAGTTATATATGATGAGTAAAGAAACTTAAACAATTTCCGATGGGTGCTGCTACAATGAATTGATTGCTTAGTCCCTAGATTATGAAGGTACTAACAAAGGCAAGCTTGATATCATTTTATATGGGCAAATGGGATAACTTGTTTAGCTAAATATGTAGAGCTAGCATTAAAAAAACTATGTATGTATAAATATCGAGATATTAATTAATACGTCTAGTAGTGCAAGCACGAATGAAACATTGTACGTATGATTTTTTCTAGTGACGTTAAATAATTAAAGAATGTATCACTCTAGCACATATAATAACAACTTTGATTCAGGAGCTGTTTTACAGAAAAAATATAATATTTAAATACATTTATAATTCAATATCAGGATAAATATGTAAATTTGTTGTCGGTAAATGTGTTTCAAATTACAGTTTACGAAACGTTGCGTTGGTGGGAATGGATTATATATTATGTATGTAGCTAATAAATAGTCATGTGTAATATAACAAATGCACTATGAATTTATTGATAGTAGATTTTATACGAGTGGCAAAATATATTATCGCACACAAATGCAGTAATGTAATTACTTGTTAAAAGTAAATTTTGAAAGTAAAGAAGTCGATCAAAAAATCGAGTGAACATTTAAACTAATTGTATAATAGCTATGGACTTTAACTCTATAATTGTTTCTCTCTATTTAAAAGCTTTTAAAAGGCTTATTTGATGGGCGGTTTGCCAATATTAATAAAAAAAGTCATGATGCATTTACTATGAGACATAAGATTACTGAAAGATATATCAATTAAATTGATCGTGGTATCGTATAAAATGAAACCACTCATTTGTAAAAAAGGGTCAAATAAATTGCAACAAAATAATAATAGTTTTAATGATTGAATTGGATTTTACAACTTTATTAAAACATGGTGTAAAACAAAAAAAGTATTTTCAAATAAAAATATTTTTCTTCAAGATTCTTGTTTAAAGTCTTTTTCAGATAAAATACCTTATTCACCAAATATTGCCAGCGTGAGTATACTGTCAACACCAAGACAATGCAACGGAGCTTAAAAAAGATAAAGGTCGGTGATAGAGCACCAATTTGTTGTTATCTAAAAGTAACCTGATTCTTAATCAGTATTAAAATACAAAAGTCACTGGAATGATATAATATATATACTGGGGTTTTCAAAAAAAAAATGTTGGCGGCGAATAGTTGAAAGTTCGCAGAAGAAATAATAATTTCCAGCGGACGTTCAATATCTGAACCAATTACCTACTATAACGACGAGTGTTTCCTGTGCAAACTGCAGCATCACTGAACACTGATGATTTATACCTATATTTAGACCGAGTCTTTTAAATTAATGTTAGTATTAATATTTATGGTGTACTTTTGGTTAATATTACTCTCTTAACACCGATTCTATAATAAAAACGATTTTTTGTTGAAAAAGCGTTATTCAAATTTTCCAGTTAAACCTTCTTTCTTTTTTCTTTTGCCATATTCGCTTCCCTATGTGGAGCATATGGCCACCACGCGGAACCTCCATGTTCCCCTGTCTCCCGCCAATTACTTTGCTTCCCTCCAGTCCCATGACATGCCAGCATCCCTCAGTTCCGCCGAATACATCCTATGGATAGTACCCGACGAACTTCCGGGGCGTCGGAATCCCACCGGTCGAAAAAATGTTAACAGTTAAACCAGCACGTTATAATTATGGCGGACTATTGAGCGAGGTGACCATCGTCGTTGATCCAAATTCATATTCTCCGATTGAAAAGCTCTTAATTTTCCAAATGCGGAAATTTTCCTCTTAAGTATATATTAAATTACAGCAATATCTCAAATATGTTGATTTTAACGTAATATCTTGATTATTGGTCCTCATAAAAAAAAACAATGGCAAATTATATACCATAAAGCTATTTAAAACAAAACTTAATAAAAAAAAAGTGTCAACAGAATATCTTATTGCAACGTTATTAAGTTATCTAATGAACGTCGTCAAGAAGTAATTTGTAGAGTTCACCGACGAAACGACTGGACATTTACGAAACATTCCACAAGATTTCGCTTTTTAATTTATTTTAAAAAATGTATTGTCGATTGCCTTCAAACTTTTGAACAATAATATATAATTGAGTTTATTTTTTTTATAGTATTACCACTCTTCGCCGTTCCAATAACATTTAAAAGCACATGTGTATCTAAATATGAGTGGGATGAGCTGTGTTATGTAATCAGCAAATGATTCATCATTAAATATTACGCAAGGCTTACTAATACTCGTAATAAAGAAAACAAAAGCTGAAATCGAATAATAACGCCAGTCCACCCAGGAAGCAAGTATGAACTGGTAACTACATATCAGTAACACCTCCACATCTACAATGCCATTTCAATGTCGATAGGCTCTTTTAATTTTGTTTTAAAGATTCAATGCCACTCACTGTACGCGTGGTATTTTGTGAATATAAAGTTTTGGTTCTTAGAGATAATTTATGTACGATAATATCAATAATAAAACATTATCAAGACTTTGATATTTTTAATCTGTTATAATGGAGTTCTACCAAGTAAATGCCAAATCAATTAATACATAATCAAGACTATTTATAAATGTTATTAATTAATTCATTGATATACCGTGTCGTATTTTAAAATATTACAATATTTATCAAACTAAAATTAAAAGACTTTTTGTTCTACCACTTATTCCATATGCAACATTTCAATGCAAACTATTTGACTATTATATGGTGTATTCATAGGCATTACTAGTTTTTTTCAGTTGGCTTAAAAATGTCCATGGATTAAAGTGGTAGAAAGGTATTTCGTGTATTTGTATAACTAACTATACATTGGATGGGTCCCGGACGTTATACGGTCGATATTTTTACTTTTAAAAATTAAACGTTATTTTTGCATAATTTAGTTTTAAGCGCGTAGTTTGGTATTTTGTCATGTGGTGTATTTTAAAAAATATATTTTTTTTAATCTTTGAAATTATGAAGATTTTCATTAAAAAAGTCACTAACGATCCAGGTTTCGCCGTTCGCTTTTTTAAGTCGTTTAAGTGCACGAATGACTGCTACTAACCGTACTAACTTATACTTCGTAGCACTTGTAATGAATGTCATTTAATGTATTTTTATAATATAATCTTTAATTGGATTTTTTTTTATACATGTATATTAAAAGTAAAAACTATAAATTCATTTAGCTATTGGTAAATGAATATGAATACATGATATTCTGGTATTCCTTTGTGGTTTGTATATTATAGAAAGACTATACAAATGCGTGCTTCTATTGAAATCTCGTACATAAGTGTCGATATTCGGTTGCCGATTTATAGTTCGGTGGTTTACTCGATGCGTGATGACACTGATGCTTCTCGATAGGACGAAAGCTGCAAGTGGGTAACAGGTTTCAAAGGCTAGGACCATACGCGGAGAGAGCAGACAGTGTGCACGGTGGCTTCGTAAGACACAACAATACAAGTGGCCTGCCTGACTATCAGCGCGCACTTCTGTTTTACATAAACATCTGCTGAGTCAATAGTTGCAACTTGCGAGAATATCAAACGAAACATTCCATTACAACGTATGTGATTTAACTAATATAAAATATAAAAACTCGAGTTATTGTATTATAAACATCATACTTATAGATTTGTTAAATTATCTTCTTTACTTATTAATTGATTTGGCATTTACTTGGTAGAACTCCATTATAACAGATTAAAAATATCAAAGTATTTTAGTTCTACAGTTTTTAATAATTTTATGCGTTGATAGCTATTTCGGCTTTCGCCATCGTCAGAACTATGACGATATGACGATGGCGAAAGCCGAAATAACTATCAACGCATAAAATTATTAAAAACTGTAGAACTAAAATACTTTGATATTTTTAATCTGTTATCTTCTTTACCTTGTACGCCAATTCAATAAGTTACAGAAAGATACGGTGGATTTTGTTTTGAGATGTTTTTTAAATATGTATGTCGAATAACAACGAATTGCCATTATTTAAAACAAAAATACGAGAAACTTTTAGTCGCTAAAAGAAGTAAGTGCCTTTTTATTATAGTGATCACTTGTCATAATTTCAAGATGCTTGGGTAACCAAACAATACGAGATCAATCATAAAGTAGTTACAAATTTCAAAAAAAATACAATAAAATGTGACATATTCTACAGTATGTATAATGAAAATACATGTATCAGATACCTATACATTTACATGTTGAGACTATTTTCACATACTGTGCAAGCATTTTGATCTGAATTCAGTATTCTTATTTTTTTAGCTAGATATGTTCACTTTAAGTTTAAACCGGATATTTTAAGTCGCGTGCGGAGATTTTTGAATGGCTGCTAACAACGTATTCTCAAAACAATTTCTGTGATTGTTTCAACATTTACTTGCTTTTAATGTACGACTTTGCGAGGAAGAAGCCGTATCGGGTGGTGGGGGGTACAACGTTGAGTACCCTAGGGGGAAAACGGAGTTTATTAATTATGCGTTATTAGATTATATACGTATAAAATAATAAATATGCATTCAATTGTTCATGCCAGTAAATTTCTGACTTTTCTATAATGCAACAAAAATCTCACGTTGCTGGCAACTGGCTTACAGCTAGTATTATCTTAGTGGAGTATTATGTTATAAAGAGTAGAATAGGAGATTCAATTTTGTGTATTTTTTTCATAAGATGTCATAAAAGTATTCATTTACAAAAGATTTACAGAAAAAATATATTTAGTTTCTAAATAATTTGTACGAAAATCCATCAAAATCTTCCTGACATCTTTCGAAATGAATAAAGACACAAATATAACTTAAAGAATTTTCATTCCCTTGAAATTTGAATGGTTTTTTTTTGTAATATTATCTACTGCCGGTCAAAAAACAAACGTTATTGTCCGTTTCACGTATTCTGGTAGCGTGTTGTTAAGTGTCTTTCGACACCTAACAATTTAATATAACGACATTTCGTGTAAGATATAATAATACAAATCGACACTGTGTGGAGTAAGGTGGATGGAAATGACAGACGTCACCGTTTTCATAGCTATTAAAATAAATCACAGTCAACAGGAATCCGGAACGCAGACACACAAGAAACATTCGACACCCAGCCCAACCTTACTTCATTTCATACTATGTACACACCAAACAGCTCTGCAAGTGGGTTAAAATTATTTTATTTAAATCTGAATCCTTCTTTGTGAGCTATAGTCTAAGAGATTCGGGTGATGTCACTGAAGTATTGAAATACTGTTAATCATACTTTAAAATAACGTGTAAATGTGAAAAAAAAGTGTAAAGATTGATTGCACTATAAATAATTCAGAGAACACAATATATTCCACCGGACAATCTAGGTTTATGATCTTTATTGTATTCTTAATATTATTGTCCGTATTGTATAACATTTTCATCATCATTCAAATCAAAAAAAAAAAAATTATTAAAAAAAATACTACACAATTTTATGTAAACAGAACAGATTTCAATCAGAGAAGGTGCACTTAAGTTATCATATTTATACATTTTAAGTTGCCAAAATTTATCATTATAAAGTAGTGATATTTATTTGCTTTTTTTATAGTTATATTAGTCATCTTATCATGGCAACATTTTAAAAACACCAACCACCATCACGCAATGACACAATATGCGTGTTTCCAATTGAATAATGGAAAGTTTAAATGACAAAACAAAGATATTTCAATTTGTGTATAAACATACATTTTAATTCAAAAGGTTTGGGGAATTTTGATGTTTAAATATACACTTTTTAAAAACGGGCCGTAGAAAAATTTGCTGACAGCTTGTTTGTTGGTTCAAATGAAGTACTTTAGTCAGATGCACCACTTCGGGAATGAATATGTCAACATTGTATCAATTACTTTTAGGGTGTTCACTGTCAATACTTGGTGGAAAGGCATTATATTAATAAAAACAATAATCCTTTGTACTTCATTCCACTTTATTTAATATGTCAGGACCGGTTTCGCTCATTGCGAGCATTGTCAACTGATAAGAAATATAATTTAACGATGCTATTTATACAAAATTGAAAAGTTATACACAACAGTTGGCATTGAAAAGAAATTGCCAATTACATTAAAGTGATTCTAAAATAACACAAAATTAAAATGTTCAACACAACTAACATATAATTAAAAAGTCATCCCAGATTCATAAATTCAGAATGCGATTGAAAGTAATTACAAACATAATTAAAATTTGGGAAATTTTTGACAAATTGATAAAATGCTACATTAATAAAGTGAATATGTATTATTTTAATTTTGTGTTATTTTAGAATCACTTTAATGTAATTGGCAATTTCTTTTCAATGCCAACTGTTGTGTATAACTTTTCAATTTTGTATAAATAGCATCGTTAAATTATATTTCTTATCAGTTGACAATGCTCGCAATGAGCGAAACCGGTCCTGACATATTAAATAAAGTGGAATGAAGTACAAAGGATTATTGTTTTTATTAATATTGTATCAATTAATAAAAGCGATTGCTCAATGCACGAATACGTGCTTTCAAAATATTTTTAAGATGCATTATAAATAAACGTTTTTAACGCAATGATAATAAGCTTAAAGAGAGAACACTAATATCTTCTGCTCTAAACACCACATAAAATCTGCGAATGTTGTGTTTGGTGGTTGTCGCTAAGTAATGCGCAACACGTCATAATATTCACCCACTCGATTCAATTATTGAATTGTTATTATGCCCATTACGCGTTTCTAATTCGTCAACGTTTCGCCCATCATTATTACAAACTAGCATACTAGTACACAATTCATGTACGTCTCCCATCATGAAAAATAATGTTTTTATTAAATATCTCAACCAATGGAATTATTTTGCCTCATACCATTAAATCAATTTGTATGCATAGGTAAGAGTTTATCCCTGACACCTGTCAATTATTGCTCATTTTATTATTCGTTCTAAGCATAATAACAATAAGAACTTCACTATATAAGAAACATTTATAGATGTAATTTCAATTCTAAAGGTTCTGATCACATGTGATGTTTATCACAAAAATGTGGTATCAGTAGAAAAAAATGTTTGCTGTCAAAAAATACTATATAAGTATATAAATTCAACATATAATATAAAATAATTTTTCATAAAAATAGTCTACTAGATAACAATTAACTCTCAATATGCTTCATTTTTAGGATCAGTTGGAATAGAGACTTTAAACATATGCCTTCAAACAAAAATCCACAAACCAATCACAAAATCATCCGGGTATGTAGTCGAATGGTCAATATATGTAGTTTCTTCGTTTGCGGTTCTTACGGGTTCAAATTTCAGTAAAGATAAATATAAGTATTGGAAAGGCATCGGCGATTCAACTGATGAAATCGTTTACGAGTAGAAAACTAAATATGAATTATAGTTTCAATGTAATGATTATTTTTATGCTGAAAATTGTGCCAAAAATGTACGCAATTCTTTTCGAGCATGTGTAGGCCGGCGCCTTACCGGAAAAGCGCCAACGGCCGGCGCCTCGTTTGATCAATACAAGTCACTGGCGCTAGTTGCGGGCGGCTCGGGGATCGCGAGGTGCGGTGCCCGGTGGGCGACTTCTGCAGCTCGCCCGCTCCACTAAAGGACTGCATACGAAAACAGCTTTCCGATTATATTGTGTATCATTTCCCGAGGCAAGGTAAAACTGCACCGGTTATACGGATATCGATTTTGAAACAACGCAGTGGCGGATCATCGACACAAAAATTGTGTTGATGGTCGCGAACTCGTGGGATTGCCTATTTTTTTATAATTAATACAATAATAGTTTTGAGAATGTATAGTTGACAGATTTAAAAATAAATAAAAGATTCTACCAATAGTGATAATAAGATAAAAATACATTTTTTAAGCAAATACTATTTATATAAATGATTGAAAATATTTTTGTAATTATTGCAACGAAAATTATATAATATGTAGGTTATTAATAAATACCTTTTAATTCAAATTTGATATTGAAATTCCATTAAGCACCCTCAGTCGAAATTCTTAACCTTTTAAGATGTTTACTGCCAATACTTGGTGAAAAGGCATTTTATTCAAAAAATAAAATATACATTTGTAGTAATTCTCACATGTTTTTAATAAGATCAGGACCGGTTTCTCTCATGACGAGCATTATCAACTGATGTTCAGTTAATATTGCTAGTCATGAAAAAAATCAAACCTAATAAAAGTGGGAATTAGTACAAATGTATATTATATATTTTTAAGGTTATTAATAACTACATAAAAAATAAAGAATGCAAAAACAAAGTAATTAATTATTATTTTATTTTCAATTACAATATTATTTCCATATCTAGATTCTTGACATACTCACACAAAAAAATGAAATGCATAATGATAAGGAAACAAATTAAAATGTGTATAAACGGGATCTTTTGCCGAAATTCTAATATCTACGAAATGCATCCCATTTCAAGGAAGTGTATAAATTGTTAATAAAATGATGGTACATTATATATATTTAAAAAAAAAAAAATTATATTATTGTGTAGATTGTAGAGCATAGGGTAGTTAAAAAATATAGTTACAAATTTTTTAGGAAATAAACTATTGTAGAATACCGAGTAAACCTAAGTGAAGTTTAAAACTAGTTGAATTGAAATGACCAGGCGTTTAACTGAGTGGTCAATGTCATTAAAAGTTTCCGTGGTCACGGTTTTGAGTCCCGGTATGTAGTTTAATAAATTATTTGTTCAGTATATTTTAAGATTTATGTTCGAATGCATGTATTTCTGCGATGCCCAAAATTTTTACCCATCCGCTTCTAAAAATCAGTTAACCACTAGTCCTTCTATTGTTATTATCAAACAGTTCTTTTAGAAAAAAAATAGATGAAGATAACCTACATTAACAGTCCATACGCTACACATTGGGAATGGGCATGGTTAAAGAAATATTCATCAGGCGTACTATATGCGAATGTTTGAAAACCACTTCGTAATAATCCTATTGTAATATTTCTGTTTTTCAAATTCAACCTTGGCTTTGAATTAAAAATAAAACAAAATTACCACTAGCCGATGTCAATTCAATAGCATTATTACGATGTACGTATTATAGTTAGCAGCGAGGAAAACAATAGAGCGGCTTCGCTATGAATGGCGCTCGTCGCGGGTTGCGCGACTTTTAAAGCCCGACAGCGTTAAGCTCTCTGCATTTTTTCAAGTTGTCAATTATCATTCAACAACAATAATGTTTAATGTGTAATATTTTTAATCAATTCCGTTTCAGATAAATACCTGCTTTAAATTGAATCCTACAATGATTACAACGATCCTCCGCATTGCTTACTTGCGATTTAATACTACACATCTAAGATAAAATAACGTGTGATGTACATGAAATCGCTCTTTGTCTTGTTTTGAATGAGAAGGTTTAATTTTTTGATTGTTTTAATCCATAAAAAAATGAATGAGTTACTAAATGTAACACGTATTTCGTCTCTTTGAGAATTATCATCAAACAGAAAATCGCAAGGTTTTCGAATAAGCTTAGTGTTTATTCGTAAACCTTGATATATGATTCGTAACCTGAATAATTACGCCGTCTATTCGTAAATGATAAACGTGACACACATTAAATGCTATATTTCAGGAAAACCAACCGGCTGGCCAAAATCGATACATAATGAGGAATGACAATATATTATTTCATTTTACGCCCAGCATGCCGCATCTGTTTAGCAATATCGATTACTCAGATAAGTTATATAAAAGTATTATGGTGACACTGTGGTGAATATTATCATAATCCCGCTGTAAAGAAAGCATTTTTTTGTTCAATACTTTATCATACTCTATTCCAGGGGTTGAGAACCTAGGCCACGCGTACCCGAATTGTCACATTAAAAAATGTCGCTGGCACAAGAGTGATTCACATTATTTTTTGCAAAAAACTAATATTTTTCAAAGAATGATAATAAGCAAATAAACAGCTAAGTTTCTTCAAGATAAAAAAAAATCAGGACTATTAAATGATGTTACTTATAAATATATAAATAAACTGTAGTAAATATGGTAAACTTATTATTTGCTCGCCACGTTGAAAAGTTGATTATTAATATTTAGGATTTTCGGAAAGGCCATGACTAGGTGAGAGTCCCACCTGTTGAGCGATATCAACAGGCAGAGATTTTTTTCTCACTCTAATAAACTGTAACCATAAATAAAAAGTATTCTACTTGAAGGTCCTGTTGTTTATTTACAAGACGCAATAGATCTCCAAAATTATTCCAAGAGGTTCATTTATATGTTTTGAGTTATCTATAGGGTATTTTATTTCACAGTAAATACTTTTATGGTCCGCCAAAACACCCCAAGTTTTATTTGGACTACTATTCGAGTTGTGGTTTATCTTTCTTATTTTCACGATATTCGTAGTAAATGGGTTATCCATGTCTACGTCTACGTCTATGGTTGGAACTCGAATACCAAGCGATATGCACAAACGTCTATGCATTGCTTGGTTTCCATTGCATTCTTCGATTTCAAATCAGATTGTGCAAGATATGAATTCGAATCGGTGGCGATATATCACAAAAATGCGTACAACGCGACAGCCACTGCACAAAAGACAACATACTTTCTTTTCTCATTTCCGTTTCCCATCGTAGAGCCGAATAGGCATTACAATCAGCGGGAGTCCCCGACTATTCGGGCTGCGGTGAGTGATATGCCACCGGGACGACTGCGGGAGGTCAAATAAAAAAATAAAACAAGTCCATTTCGATATTAACAGTCGAAACCCACGATACCCATTAAAGACATGCTACAACATTTTTTAAATTGAGAAAAAAATATTACACGCATGTATATAAAACTATTAAAAAATTAAGAATGGTAATATTTTCTTTAATTAACTGAAGGTTCATTAATTTGTAACAAACATATTTTTATATTATTTTAATGTGTTTTACATTATATATATATATATTGTGTGTCATATCTCTAAATACTTGCTTGATGCATACCCAACTAATAAAAAAAACAGATTACAAATAAATTTCATCGCTTTTATGTTGTCTTTTATTCTTTCGTATGTCCTGCTGTAGAATAATTTTAAGCTTCTAGGCTTTCGTGCTTGCTTTAACAGTTACAAATCGGCGTACATATTATATTTCAATCGTTCAGATTATGTACATTCACACAGATTTTGTCACTGGCGACTCGGGTTTCGTCTTTTCGGCGTACATTTATTTAAAAAATGTTTATCTGATCCTGAAAATGGGGTATAGAATGAACGGTAAGCTAATTGCAAGACCTTTTCTAAGCCTATAATTTTATATTTAGAGTCTCTAAAATAAAAATAAAACATTAATGACATAACATGCAGTTCGTTAAACGCCATATATTGGAAGGCAATATTGTGCTACAAATTCTAAGACATTTATTCTCGTTGTATATTATGATTAAGGATCAAATTTTATAACCTTTTTCTAATTAAAATTCTTCTCTTAATAATCACAATTTACTGGCACACACACATAACGAAATCAATTTATAATGACTTTGTTTGGAAGAGAAATGGTATTCTGGTGGAATATATTTTGTAGAAATGGCGGGTGATTAAGATGTTGGTGGTGGTCATTATTATACTTTACAATCGAATTGTATTCGTGAAATTTCAACAGCGGGTACTCATTTTAAGTTTACAAAATATGTGTATGTGTTTTTTGGATAAGTATCGTTAAAATTCGTGGGTTTCTCGTATTATGCGGGACATAAATTTTCTATTTTTTTTATTCGGGGTCATTACATGACGCTGTCCACTTGAAACCTATAACAATAACGGCGTTTTTTCTACATAATAAGCCAAGCCGTTTGAATGGAATTTACCAGTATTATTGCAACAGAATTTATTATTTATAGCATCAAAAATATGAATCCCAACAGGTGAGTACAAGCATTTCTTTCTTTAATATAGAGAATTTTAAACTCACAAGATTTAAGAAAGTAACGAGTAGCAATTCTAGGTTCTATGATAATGATTCAAATTTGTTGGTTTCCATCTGACTATGGCAATCATGGAAGTTGATACAAGTTACAAAACAGCCAGAAATTAACTAATAGCTCTGTCCAGTTTAAATATACATATATATATATGGCAGGGCTGGTTTGGAAAGGTCTAAGAGCATCACAATTTGTATGCTTTCGACATCAATTTCAGTATATTTATTTATATATTTGGAAAAAAAGCTTATAATAATCATGGAGCCTGATATTTTTTAAATTTGAAATCAAATGAGTATGAAGATCAAAGTAGGAGAAAAGTCGTAAAAAACAAGAATTGTTTTATTTTATTTGATATTTTTTTCTCTTACCACTAATCCACAGTGGCTGGCATATGAGCATTTTAATTTTCGGGATAAGACCATTCGGTTGCTTAATCTATTAAAACAAAAGCTCAAAAGGCTACACTCGGCTACGGGACATATATTGGACCATACCTGCCAAGTCAAACTATATTTCATCGATTTTTTAAGATAAATTGAATGCACTTACGTGATATTTACGTGAATAACGCTTTGACGTGTTTTTTTTTATAATTCAGTGTACCCATAAAAATATTGTCTACGACCACTGTAGTTATGTTTGGCGGACTCATCTTTCGTGTATCATATAATAACAACAGTTTTCGGGCGTATTGTTGGCATAAATAATATAATGAGAATAAAAATGAAGTAAAATAGCGGACTGCGTGACCTGCGGGTGCTTCGAAAAAATCCTTCACCTTAGACCTCTAAATATTTACTTAGTTGTTTTATGACATTTCTACTCTATTTCGCAGATAAATAATAATTATTCCGTATGATAAAATAATAATAATTTATAACGATGTATTTTTATGCTCCATTTGTTGAGATTAAAATTGCTTTTGATGATCCCCCCACAAACAAGATGAGTATTATTTTTTAATGAACAATAATAAAATTAAATTTGATAACTTTTTTACCAGATGGTCTGATGATGCTTTTTAAAAAAGCGAAACACGTTTCACATTCTGTAACACAAATGAAAGAAGAAGTTATCAAATTTAGTTTTATATTAAAAATGTGATTCCACAAAGTTACCGCCAAATCTTTGGAGAAATAATAAAACTTGTCATTTATGTATATTTATAAAAAGGTGGCATAAAGGGTTCTTAAAATAGGTTTGAATAAAAAACATCTTATATATCAACAAACAAAAAGTTTAAAGTTTTTTTTAATAAAGTAAGTTTTACATAAAATAATATTGATTTGATATTTTATACTTAAAGAAATTTTAATTTTAAAATTCCCTGAAGTCAAGAGGTAAACAATGTTGAGCTTTTACTTTTAGAGTGGTTACTAAGATTTCTTATTCCCAGATGAACACTTTTGTGCATTGTTTTTTCGATCTATTTTGGGACTGATATCCAAAGAGCGATTCGTTTACTACAAACCCTTTCTAATCATTTAAGATTTCGACTGAAGGTGCTTGGTGGAATTTCAATATTAAATTTGAATCCTTCAAACTATGTACATTCTCGCAGATTTTTTCACTAACGACCCGGGTTTCGCCTTTCGGCATCTTCAGGCATTCAAGTGCACGGATGAACTTGAACTGACTTTCTAATCATATTATTTTTTCTGTATTCTTTACAAACAAGTGCCAGTTACCACAAATTACGTTAAGTTAAAAATACTCTATACGTTTTACGCGAGCTTCAAATCAGTTTTAAACGAATCATCAATAAACAATTCACTTTAAATATAATTGATACGTTCGAAATAATAAAAACAATTTTGCTTACCTCAATGACGTCGCTGAGTGAACAGTAGTGCCTGGGAAGGTAGTCAAGAACGTCTCCGGAATCTCTCTCAATTCCTTCGTCGTCGGTTTCCGCAGCGCTGCCTGCCACACTCTCCCCGACGCTTCTCTCATCGGCGTCGGCGCCCGCACACCCCTTTATCCGCGAGTCTCCGATATCTGTAAATAACATTATTATTATTTTTTATTTACAGTATCACGCTCAATGACACTTCGATTTAGTATGTGAATTGTTTTACTGTACATTAGCTAAAGGCATATTCTGATTTTCAAGAATAAATTTAAGCAGCAATACAGTTATTATTCCTTTTTTTTTTATAATCATTGTGCAAGTTTGGTAATTCATTTTCCATGAGACTTGGTGATATTTTATTTCTTTCTTTCAATATGCATAATCATATATAGTATTAAAAAACACTATTATTCTTTCTAAAATTAATAAAATGAAAATAATGAAGTTTAAATATAAAGATTCAATAATAATAAATTATTAAAAGTGAAAGTGTTATTTTCTATTAAATTCAATAATTATAAAGTTACTAAGCAGAAAATTTATTTTAAATTGGTAAAGAAATTTTATTTTTATTGATACATTCAATGGTATAGTCACGAAGAAGATCAATCGACCAGCGGCATAGCCACCTCATAGTAGAGTCATGAAATGCGTGAGGGCCCAAAAAAAATTAGGGGCTCAAATTGCTACATTCTCAATATATAATAACAAATTTTATGGAGAGATATAACATATTGTTTAACGTTTCCAAGAGGGAATTCAATTTTGAACTACGCCACTGCAACCGATTTCATCTTCAATTTAGCCAATAAAATTTCATTTAGAAAATACATATCTCAGTCGTAATTTCAACAACTATTACGACAAATAAGCACAATTCTGTTAACAGTAAAACAAAGTAATGCTAAATTACTCAATAAACTAATCGGTAATAGGTTAAATTGAACTGTAAAAAAACACTATAATTATGATATTGTACTATTTTTCATTTTCTCCGTGAAAATTAGCCACGCATCAAATTAAAACATATGGTAAAAGCGTAAAACACTCAAGATAAATTGCACATAATAGAAAGTTTAAACGTGTAAACTTAATAAAGCGTAATAATAATAAGTAATAATTTAAGAATATCATGAACTCATGATTAGGTAGTTTGACATGACATGAGACATAGCGTACACAAGTACAGAACGCCTGCTCGGATCCACTAACGACCGGCAGCTTTCCTTCCGAACATTTACCGGCCATTAAGAACGGAGGTAAAATAAAAATATTTTCTCTAAAAAATTAGTTATAAATGGCGACAAATTGTGTGATTTGAGCAAATCAGAGTCGTCAAATTCTATATGTATAAATATAATATTTCAGAGTACATTTTTCGGGGTTTTACTTTAACTAAATTATTTGCATCCACAGCTGTATAACAATATGTAACATTAAATAAATTGAAATGCATATTTATATTGTTGGTTATTATTAGTGTATAATATATCCATATGTAGTATCGGGAAAGTGAAATAAAAACAGCATTCAAAAGACTCATCTATATATTATTTTATTATCACTATTTTCTTTTTAATTTTGTTTTTATGGAAGAATTATTTCCGCAACACTTTCTATGTTCACAACAATTGTTACTTTCATTTAATGTATGTGATATTTAATTGCATTTTTATCAGCATCGAATACACAACAAAATATTCCATCATTAACAAAAATAAAATCAACTATTAGAATCTTGTATTTTTTGTAGGTAATGTGTTATCTTGTTCATGAGCTGGCTCCTGAAATTTCTTTGACACACCAATATGTTAATTTTTGGATAGGCATTTGCAAAGGCGTCGCTAGATCCATTTATTCCAATTGGTGACATTAAATTATGATTGCCATAATCACTTAGAAAGTTTGCCATCATAAAGTGCACACACAATACTTGACCTGACAGTTCCATAATCATTTATTTAAACAGTTATGCTTATTTTAAGATTTATTGAATTTATAACTGTATTTTTACGACGAGATCTTTTGTGAATATTTTTATGAATCTCGCTTGAGAGGCATAATTATTATGATTTACGTTGATCTGAACTTACTCGAAGAAACTTTTGAACATCTGACGAGCAATTTAAAATCGCAGACATATTATGCGAGTAATGTCTTTGTTAGTTTAATTTATATGGGAACAACATATTTAAATATAATGACATCTGTAAAAAGATAAAATCTTCAAAATAATAATTTAATTAATGGCATGTTGTCCATAAGAAGGATTTAAATTAGCATTTCTAAATATTTAATTTCAACAAAACTGTTAACAATGAATTGAGTTGGTTGATTTCATGGTCTATTGTTGGAACGACATGGTTTAATTTGCATTACTGTTGTTATTGAAAATAAAAAGGTACATTCATAACTAAATCTAACACAGATAATAACTTTCGAATATGGTCGATAAGAAAAAAAGCTGTTATGAGACCTGGTATTTCCGAAGAACATTTTCATTTTAAAATACCTATTGATGCTTTTAAAGTATAGTTTCATTTTGTATCAAACCTGGTGTCGAATAAAACAAATCAAAGTTTCAAATTACCAGATGGCAGTGTGTTATACACAAACATTTATTTTTAGCAATTTTATTACAAATATAAAGAAAATTGGTGTTTGATGACAAAAAAATCATGGCTGGCTCTCATACATCCGATTTAAACAATCAGCGAGTAGCAAGCAAGGTCGATTAGCTAACCGCTAGTTTTTTCCTATTCTCACTCTTACCATGCTTGAAAAATAGTCAGTGAGTGACTTAGTAACACATAGTTTTTGTAGAACAACTTATATTGAAATTAGCTCAATAATTTATATGGTTCACATGGGGAGCGTACGTGCTTATAAAAAAGAGATGTATCATTATGAACCGAATAGGTCCATTCTTTAACTAACTGTCCAATGTGTTCAACAATGTGCATTTATGCGAGCTAAGTGACAACCGACAACCTTGCCCTTCTGGAAAGAATCTAAAATTTCTCCATCGATTGGAGCTTGTTGACTACTTTCAGATTATAACTACTGTCATTCAGGTTATAAAATGTTGTTACGTGTTTTCTTTCTTCTGTCTGCTTATCGGTCGTATATCTTTGAACGAACAAGTTGAAAGGCGAACTTTCACGTTTCAATATTTGTTATATTATGACATTGTACAACTGCTTAAGCGGACGTGCGACAAAGCCTGTGTATTATAATGGCGGTGCCGCCGCGAGAGAGAAGAAAAGCTATTTTGATTTAATTCGGAACGCATTAGTTCCGCAAATTGGCGTTCCTCAAGCTGTATCAACACAACAAAAGAATGCAGTCGGAGATTTCTCTCGGTGTTACACGAAAGTGCAATATCCGCGAGCGAAATTACAAAATTGTGCTTGCGTTCGCGTGAAAAGCTTTTAATACGAGCTTCAGACATGTGACGACAGCCGCAGCGGAAAAACAAGACTCCATCGCCTATACACCGCCTTAGTTTTAACAATTCAAAATTGACTGATGACGCTATACTGTTCTTGATCGAAAAACATTAAATTTATATAAATAAAACATATTTTTCCCACTGAATGAACAAGTTTATGTAATAATTCGTAACAGATTCACAGTGTTTTATTATGTAATGTTAAGTAATGATACAAACAATACTTCTCGTACAAATTCATATCGAAAATTTTTAACTGTGTAATATCGTCTTTTAATATCGACTGTGGAAAGGAAAAAGGACGTAACCCACACATATAAAATTTTACAGGAGGCGCTAAAAACGTATTTATTGATTTGTGACATATGCAAATTATGAATTATACACAACCTAAAGTGCACGGATACTTCTAAGCTGGTGTTTAATTGACATAACCTAATATTAATTAAATAAATTGTCTCGGAAAACCCTTTATTTCAGTGTTTTTTCTTGGTTTTAATTTTTTACAAGGTCATCTTTTTCAAACTTAAAAGATAAATTTAGATACTTATTCGGCATTTTCAGCTTCCATCCTTTTGATAGAATGTGTGTCAATTTGTATACATTGTGATTATCGAAAAAAAGCTGTTTTGGAAAATTGAGGGTTACGTCCTTTTTCCTTTCCACAGTCGATATGTATTTGCCGATTCCTCTCACTTTCAATAAATGTGGATACGATTTATGTGTTTCACCAATAGTAAAAGAATGATTGTTATCTCTCTGGCGATAATGAAAACATGGCGACCGCCACATTACAGTAAGTGAGTATCGTTGACAATGTCCCGGTGTCGCTGCACTGTGTCAGATTTAATGATATCGCGGGGAAAGGTCCATTTGTAACAATCATTGCTAGTTTCCATTTATTTATTTGGATGATTTCTACATTCGAAATGGCAGACTATTATTTACAATCATTATTCATTATTCTTGCAAACAACTCAGCTGCAGATTTGCAACCAACTTACTTTCATTATTGACAAAGCTGCTGTCTTTTTTAATGTGATTTTTATCACTTAAAAGAAAATCAATTCCAAAACAACACATGTAACACAAGCACGAAATTTTTTTCAGAATTTTATCGAGTAATTGTCCTTTCTGCTAAACGCATGGTGAGATATACCCGTGCTAAAAGATCTAATCAATTCCAAATCGGTATTATTAGTGTAATATTGCGTGCAACAAAGCCTTCTGAAATAATTTTATTACATGTGAATTTATAATTTATTTTCACTATTTACTATTTGGCGTTTTAAGTAAGTAATAAAAACAATTGTACTGCACGGACATACTGAAAACACTTAAATAATAACTATATAACATTTTTTTGATTATTTTACATTCCCAAATACCGTTTATTATTGTCCGTTAATTTAAAATTTATCCATATTTAAAATGGTAAACGAATTATTAAACATACATAAATGAAAAGTGATAAAAAAAGTGATACGTAAGTGACACACAATACGGAGTATTTTTGATATTTTTCCCTATAATATTTCTTACTTCAGACATCTTTCCCTACAGTAGAATATTAATTTTATTTTGTATTAATCGTCTCACGAAGTATTTTATTATCAGATAAAATAAGTTTATTGATTTCGCGGCTTGTCATTTTCTAATCCACGCCTATCGACACGACGACATTATTGACGTCCCCCAAGTAAAAGCAAGAACAAAATAAACTTATAAACGTCTGCGATAAACTTAATGCGATTGTAAAAAATAAACTACTCATGAAATATTGAATTTATACAACATTCGAGAAAATGATTAAAACATTTATTATATTAAGTAATAAAAATTTAATCAAAGAATTATTACAGCATACATATACGTGAATATTGTGACCATTGTGCAGGTGTTTAGTTACTGAGACAAATATCGACCAGCGTCATATAATGCATACACGAGCGAAAGTTATTTCCTGTGGCCCACGACAAAAACAAGAATACAACAATGAAAGCGACATGTGTAAACATTGAATGATTTTCTATGCGGATATTAACAAATACTAGCTGTGAGCCCGCTGGCCCCAACTGAAGGATTTTTTCGCATTATAAAAAAATGAAATTTTCCGAAATGTAACAATCAAATGCATACTTAATTACCATCTTTCTTGAATTTATCGAAAAGGCGAAATTGCGACCACACAAACAAACGTACGAACGAACCTTATCTACTATTAATATATGGATATATATTTTTTTTTAAATAGAAGGCGTAACAGCGATTATGAAGTGAATTAACATCCAGAATCACATATAGGTAAATTTAATTGAAATTGGAACGTATAAAGTCGTTTAATTATTTATTAGACACAAGTTATTTCATAAAACTACATGCAAAAGATTTTAATATTTCTTAATCAATCGGGAGTCTGTGTCGAGACAATCTTAGAATAAATTCCCAGTAAGTCGTCACCTTTTGGCAATCTCGGCTCGCAAGATATTTCAATGAAATGGCCAGAGACTTTAATTTTAAATTAAGAAACTCTATACCTTAAGGACCTTTGAACAGTTTGAAAAGGAATAAAAAAATGTAAAAATCTTTCATTTATTCAATAAAATAAAATTTGACTACTGTACGTACGTGCGAAAGATGCTAGTTTGCAATAATTACCATACAATTACTGACCCAATGTTTTATTTTTCGAAGAAAATGTTTCACCGGCAAAATCAAACGAATCCCTCGAATGATGTGTAGTAAAAAGCAATACAATTTATTCATATTTTGCAATATTCAACTTGGGTTTGCATTAGGTCTATCGTCATAAAATATTTGCAAATAAAAAATATCAGCGAAGCGTCCGTGGAAAAAGATTCTTAAAGACAAATGTAAAAGTGATGAAAAAATTCCAGTTGTGTGTGCTCTTCGACAAAGTTCCATCGACATTTTAAAAAAATTACGTACGATTTAATTATGAAAAGTGTAACTTTATTGTAAGATTTTGATAGCTCCCATAAAGTAGCCGCCAAAGCTACCAAAAATAGTAGATTATCAACGATTCAAATTATTCTCCTGAAAAGTTTTTAATATTCATTCGATAATATATCTCACTGTCAGATTTATTAATTATCAAGAACGAGTTTACATAGGTCAGTTAAGCTTTGTCAAATTTTAAGTACTCAATAATAAATTTCGCGAATTATTTGTAGTCATAGTCCGCAATACAAGTAACAGGAAACCAGTTTAAGGAAAAAATACTCTTGGAAAACATGGAAAAATCTTGTATTGTATGCATAGATATCAGATAGTTGCAAATTCCGCGGTCACCAAAAGCCACAAATTGCCGACGCAGACTCCGACATTTGGTTTCACAACAGCGCGCCGGTTCAATGCCTTATCTTACCTTAGCTTACGATTTCATTCAAAAGATTATCATGTGTTTCGATATTAGGTAAATTACTCTAAACAATTTACTTAAAGGCTGCACTATCTGCTGCTGCATTTTATTTTAACGTCGTCATTTAAAAATTTATTCCTTAATAATAAACCTAAAAATGCCAAGATAATCAATGTCTACGAAAATGTTTACCATAAAAAAATCTCAATCTGAAGTTACAGGTTGAATCCCACAGAAATTTTAAAATAAATATTATATTATATTACATAATGAGCGAAATTAGTTGACATCATTTGATAACATTGTGGTAATAGTAATTATAATTCATAATTCATGGTTTTCTGTCAAGAATTGACAATTTACACCATAAACATGATTAAAGTTGATTACATACAAAAATATACCAATAACGGCAATAAACAACAGTTTAAGGAAACAGATAGCGTTTTATGAAATAAATAGCTCTGCATATTGTCTATATTTAATATTCCTTTATGTGTTTATAAAACTTCCGCGAATGTTATCATTTGAAACGGTATCAAAATTGAAGCATACATTACATATTCACGGTCAAAACGCAGTGCTTTGTCAGTGTAACCTTCATACAAAAACACAGCAAAATGAAAATGGATAATGGCGGCATTAAAGCGCCAACTAATTGAAGAACTTGAATAGGAAACATTCGAATAATAGATGATCACATTCTTTTGTTGTTTTCCACCTAGGTGTCAAAAGTTTGCGGCAAAATAACGGAAGTTGTTAATCACCCCGTCCATACAAATTGCAATTTATATCTAGAATCTAGCTTCTATTCACACATTATTTTCGTCAAATCCACAAAGAATACACTACGAATAAAAAAATCAATAGAGAATGTTGGATAAGTCGATACAATATTTTATTTTGCATATCATTCTGCACAATGCATTGGAAAGTAGTAATCATGTCAGTCTAATAGAAAACGTATATGAATAGAGAGGTTTACATTTTATACATATTTGTTTAAAATATTTTATAATCGAGCTAGTCTGTTTTTTACCAGAAAGAAAAGTTTAATGCATACAAAACATGCTAGTGAAATAAAATATTTTTTTTTTACTTGCAAATGATCTCATTTTACACATTTTTATCAAATTTTAATTTAATAATGGTATGTACATATCGACTGTGGAAAAGAAAAAAGACGTAACCCACACTATCAAATTTTACAGGAGGAACAAAAAACGTGTTTTGATGATTTCGGACCATATGAAATATACACAACCTTGAAGTGCACGGAGACTTCAAAACTGGTGTTTAATTGACATATTCTAATATTAATTAAAGAAATTGTCTAGGAAAAACCGTTTTTTTAGTCATTCTCCTTGGTTTCAAATTTTACATGCTCAACTTTTTTCAAACTCAAAACCTAATTTAGATACTAATTCGGCGTTTGCAGCTTACATTCTTTTGATAGAACGTGTATCAAGTTTGATACATTGTGATTATCGAAAAAAAGCTGTTTTTAAAAAACGGTGGGTTACGTCCTTTTTCCTTTCCACAGTCGAATTATATATATACTAGATGTCGTGCAAGTAAGATCCTTTTCAGATTCCTATTTAGTAAAATATATGTTATTTTCTTACCACTAAAACGCATTAAGATAAATCAGTTAAGCTAATAAATATCACTGCTCAACTAGAATTACTAATTTTTCTCTATCTTATTTCAAAACTAATTTAACTTGATATATTTATAATTTAATCAAGTGTGATCCGACAACGTAAAACGATTCTTCTTTAAAATAATTATTTGTTTCAAAAAATAAGACTGCGTGATTGCAAAGTATTTACGTTAAAGTAAATAGCATTAATATATGATTTCTTATTATTTACGACTCGTTGATGTTGTTTTATTCGGAATTTTATTATACTATAAACATAGACCACGCTCGCCCGGCGTTAAATGGTAAACACATGCTCTTTTAAAAATTAAATATATATAACGGCAAGTAGTATTAAATGATAGACAATGCATTTTTTAAACTGAAAAGATACGCACTGTAGATTTTATGACTAAAAGTCATTAAAATTCTTCGCCAAAATAATGTATTCAACATTTAATGGCAATGTTAACATGTAATTATTTTATTCATTTTTATATCTTTTAAAGCAAAACATATTATTACATGCATTATAAACTATGCATGTAATTTTATGACGGCTTAATCGTAAAAAAATAATTGGAAAATATCAAATTTATTTAAAGTCAAAAGTTATATAACATGAATGTCTATAATACGATTTTTAACCATATGGGAGCTGTAATGCTTAAATTGTGCAGGAAATACAACATAATTTTAAATTTCGACTAGATATACACATATCGTCGAAACAAATTTCTTTCTATAGTTTTTCCTTGTGCTTAATAATAAATCGAATTCGATTCTCTCGCTTTGCCGTAGAAATGGTATTAAATGGCCGAAGGATAACAAATTTCGTGTTTGAGATAAAATTTATAATAACAGCTGTCCGTTCTATCTACACATCGATGAAAACAAAATTAAGTTTAACGTCTACTTTGAATTTGAATCGTTCAAACTATGTACATTCTCACTAACGACCCGGGTTTCGCCTTTCGGCATCTTCAGGCGTTCAAGTGCAAGGATGATCTTGAACTGACGCTTAGTAAATGAATGTTTCGTCTTTATATAAGAAATAAATGTATCATTGAGCTTAAAGCCATTGCTTTTTTGAAACCCGGGTCGTTAGTGAAAAAATCTGTGAGAATGTACATAGTTTGAACGATTCAAATTTAATATTGAAATTCCACCAAGCACCTTCAGTCGAAATTTTAAAAAGTCTACTTTGAAAATGATTATTCCATGCCACAAGTCAGTTAAAATATTTAAAATTAGGGGAATAAATTTGACTCTAAGAGTATTGAAGAAGACGGAGGTTTAGTGGAACACCTATTTTTTATCTCTATACGACACATAAAAATAACATGAAACTTTATGCAACTAGAACGTTGCCGATATTTTGGGATGTGTGAAAATTGTTCCATTGTTGATGTAACACAGTTAAATGTGATGTTATTTCGACAGCAAATAGTTTCACATTGGAATACAAAAGTTAAGCTTGGCTTACGCGTAAGGTAACTGTTACTTTATTTCTCAAGTATATATACTATAAAGCTTACCCAACACATCTCGATTTCTTGGTCGTATTATATAAGTTGTATAAATTCTCTAGTCAAAGAAAGAATTAAATGAATAGTTTAAATTTACACGCTAATTGGGTGAACGACTCAAATGGAAAAAATCAATTCAGTAATATTGTTACTAAATTTTGTTTCAAAAACCATTCAATTTAATTTTTATATTAAAAGTGGACTTCCTCAAAGTTATCACCGAGTACATCAAAAAAAATGGTGTTAAGTTTCTATTATTATAATGAATAAAACAAAACAACTTTTTCCACATTTAATAGTATGATGAAAAGGCTTTGGACGATTTGATTTTTGAGATCATATTATAGAAGTGCAGAATAAAGGCTACTTGTAAATGCCAATTCAATCAAAACTTACAATAGTTAATTACCATTTTTTGCTTTTTATTAATGAAATCGGGTTGTCCGAAGTATGAGAGAAAAACCATATGCGATAAGGGATCATGTTGGTCGCATAAAACATTAAAAAATGTACCTCGATACATTCAAAAAAATATCTTAAATCATTAAATAGGTAAACAAATATTCAGGAAATGAAACTGAAAGTAAATATTTACAGTAGAGCCTTATAAGGTGACCCTTTTTTAGATTTGAATCTTATTGTTTTTTTTGTTGTTGGAAAAAATGGCCCGAATTATAGAAAGAAAAATCTCGAAAGAAAAATCGCAATGGTTAGAAAAACGGTATTACGCATTTCACACAATGAAGTATTTGAATGGAAGTACAAAAATGCTGTACGCTTTGAATTAAATCAAAGTTGATTAAAAACTAGAGAAGAGAGGCGAAACCAATCGAACCGCTGAAGGCGAGATTTATCGATTGCTTTGTGCGGAAAGTCAGTGGGACAAAGTCATCACGACGGATTTGATCATCGGGAGGTAAACAATAGTAGACATAACAAATGATCATGTAAAAAATCATTTGATGTGTTTGGTGAAGAAGTGATAAACTCTCGTTCCATCAATTTGGTTAAATTTACGTTGGCGAGTGAACACGTGCAAGTCATTTTTACAATTTAAATAAGTTTTATTTCTCATCTCCGATTCCAAATACTACCGATATGTATATGAGACTTCTTTTCATTACAATTCCAGTCCTCAAATCAGTATAATTAAAATCTGAGTAATGGAGGTATTAAATATCATATGTAATGTTAGAAATTTAAAATAATATTGAAATTCCTGATAATAACCATAGTAAAGGTAAAACAACGAATACAATTCTGTAATGGTAAAAAATTTATTCTCGTCATGTTATTTCCGCATGCAAAAAAGAGAGTTACATTTGAAGATTTGTCTAAAAACCGCAATTATGGTAATGCGTAGAAAACATTTTCGCGAAAACAAAGTCGTACAAAAAACCGTACGGCGAAGTAAAGCGGCGACATTAAAGGTGATTTCCCACGGGTTTCCAACCGTCAGCGAATTCAACGCGAAAATTTCTACAACAAATTTTTAACGTTACTCTTTACAAAATCAGTCACAGAATATTAAAGACTCATTCAAATCCGCTTGTAAGATTAGTCGAAATCTTCCAACATCAATTAGTCGAGTGCTTGATGCTAACATATGGCGAATAAGAATTATATAGGAAAACGAATTGTATTAATCGTGGTATTAAAAAAGGTATTGCACGCACTATGTTAGTTTTATTTAACGTCCAGTGGTGGAGTTGATATGACGTTTTCAGTATTTCTATAAAAAAAAAAATTCCGACCGTATAAATATTGATAAAAATGAAGTGTATAAAAATTAAAATAACAATATAGCAAGATTATTAATATTTGGGTGCTAGGGAGGATTTATAATTAAAAAATATTTGGGAGCAAATGAAAATAAAAAAATCATTCTGTAAAACATTTTAAATCGATTAAGTTACTTTTTTGGATAGCAAGTTCTAATGTCGCGTTCAATTGATATATAATAGAATAAACTTACTCAAACTCCCCTGTTAATTACAAGTGCTCGAAGCTAACCTTTGACACCATTACCCATCGTTATACACGAGAAAGGATAGATAAAGCAAGTAAATTCGAAATGTTTTATCATTAAAGATAAATGCATTCATATAAGTAGTTATGGGTATAACGTAAAATCGTTCACGGCGCAACTGGAGCGGTCTAATATTTTGTCTCAAAATTTTATGAAAGTCACCAGTCTTATTTTCGGCACGTTTGGGACTTTGGATATACGTTAATCTCTCCTCCCGTGCGGGTTGTTGGAAATGCGTCGCTTTGCACCATTTATGACCACCTTTTTATTTGTTTTTGTTACAACACTAATTCTTATTTTTTATTCTCTTATGATTAAATATTTGTAATGTTTTTTGGTTTTATAATCGATTGCAGAAAAACAAACAAGACACAATGAATACGAAATACAAAGTTTTTTTTTAAATTCTAACTGGATATCTTATTTATTTCACCTCATTGCCGCTTGGAATGTCTCAATAGATAACACGACTTTTTTTTAAAAAGAAAGCGAGAAAGGAATCTGAATAAAAAAATCGATAAAAATTAGAACACTGTGATGTGAAATATTGCTGCCTCGACGATTTTTATTGATGCTTCAAACTTTCCCAGGATTAATTTCAGTTCGCGTTTTATTCGTGACGTCGATACATTTTCACCCTAAGGGCGGCGTTTGGTAGTGACGATTGGAATATCTCGCATGAAAGGGGCTGACCGAGACGATCCAATAGATCACTAGATAGTTTCCTTACGGAGACTGAGATAAACGTTCGATTGAGTCACGATCACGATGTAGGCCAGTGGCGCACATTTACGCCAAATTCGTGAATTTCTTCTTCGGCGATATTATTGTTTGTTTCCAAACAATCGTGAATATTTTGTGTGACAGATTTTTTTTTGTAATTCAAAGATGTCTTAGAAAGGAAACACTTTCAAAAAATAATCTCAGGTTTCAATGAGTGGGGAAATGGAATTGCAGGTCATATGTTAAAAAAAATCTAGAAATGGGTATATTTTTTTCCGAAAACATTTTTCATCAATCGAAGATTTTTTTATAAATACATTTTTATGAGTACATACAAATTAAACAAAATGACCCGTACGGATCTAAAGCGTCTACTTTTACATGTTATTTAAAAATTTATTATTAATTAATATTTTTAACACTTCTTCGGCAAGATTGGCACCGACCTTATCATCAATTAGAAGTTTTCAAATGATCTCATACACCTGGAGATAGCATTATCATTGTTCACAGTGAGAAATGCAAAATACTTCAACTCGACTCAAAATAAGTACTGTTGGCTTCTCTACTTAGTAAGTCACTCAATATCCAAGATAAAAGTGAAATAATATCGTCACTCTTATTTAAAAAGATACATCAATAGAAGATGGTATAATTCGAGCTGGGTATGATAAATAAGGCACCGGTGGTCGCATTTCATCGAACTTTTAAATGCAGTTAGTCGTCACAATACAACACTTACAAGTTATAACAAACACAAAAAATAAACAGAAACTAAAGAAGTCACTCATATTAACAATTTTTTTTGTAAACGCGTCCGTAAATTTATTATTTAAACTAGAATATTATAGCTATTTACAGTACAGTTGCAAAAGTCATATGTTGAAAAGGCATTCGGTATTCACTGTATAATCTTCTTAGACAGGTTCAAGGATCGCTTTTCCTAACGATCGAGGTTAATAATTCTATGATCGCTGCAAAATTCTGCCTCACGATGATCAAATCGCACGTAATGCATACATAATTATTTAACGCTTTGATAGTAAAACCCCCTCGACTCATTGTGACTAATATTATTTTAACATTAGAAAGATTCAGCCGTTAAAATGCAAACATGAATTCTCAATACATAATGTGCGACTAGGTGTGACACACCATATGGAATAACAAATGTATTTAATTAAATGCGATTTTAAAATAAATAATTGAAAAACTAAATATATTACATATCACATCGTATGTATAATATTAATGAACTGTCCATCAATTGAAACACCATGAAGATGAAACGATTAAAAACTGTCTCTAAATTCAAAACATAGTTTAAGTAAGTTTTTTTTATTAACATCATCATCAGAAATCTGTCCCAAATTACGAGCAAAAAAGCGTACAAAGCAGTCGGCGAGAAGAACAAAGAACGCATACTTTCGTCGATAATCACAAATAATGAACTTTAATTGTGGCTCCCCGTCGAGTATCCGGAGAGAGTTTTTATTTATTTATTTTATTCTCACGGCTATTATGATGGCCAGCACGCGACCGCTTCTTCTTCTTCAAAAAAGAAAGACTCAAGGTCGTCTTCTCATGTGGTAGTCTACAGGAATGCAATCAATGCTTAGAGTCATCACTCGGTAATACACTAAATTAATTATCATCACTGCTATAAGTAGCACGATTCTCTAAAAAAACAATCACTAGTAAATACGCCGGTTATATTGGTTGAAAATTTTCAAACGATTATCCGATATTTGAGCTATATTTGATGCTCATTTACAGTTTTTTTTATTGTATTTAGAACACAAATCGAATCATACTGGCATTATTAGATTTTAGACTTTTTAGCGGATAATATGAAAATAGTGTCGTAACAAATACAAATATAATAAAAATAATAAAACATTTTTAGTACTTTTTCCACATAAAATTTATTAGATAAGGACCGGTTTCGCTCATGATGAGCATTGTCAACTGATGGTCCTGATCTAATAAATTTTATGTGGAAAAAGTACTAAAAATGTTTTATTATTTTTATTATAATGCCATTCCACCAAGTATTGACAGTGAACACCTTAAAATACAAATATATTCATACTTTCGATGCATTCGGCGGTAACTTTGTGGAAGAGCTCACAGCTCTGACTTTCGCTCTGAAAGAGGCGAAACACGTGTCACAGTTTGTAACACAATACGTGGATAAGTTATTTTATATTACAAATATGTTCAGTGAAATCTCGATAGAAATGATATTTGCGATCGAGAGGGTATTCGCTATAAAATAAAGTAAGTTATCTTCATTCACAATACATTTACGGACAATGTCAGTAAAGTTTCCATGGATGGATTTAAAAAAAATGTGTAGGTAGAATATGACATTTTGCACGTCAATTTATCGTCCAACACGCGTTAAAGCAGTTAAAGTCATCTGATATTGGACACGTCACACAGTCAATCTAAAAAATCAATCAAAAAAAAACCCAATCCATTTTGTAATTTTATAATTTTAAAATGTTAGAATCAATCTTGCTTCATTACTTAAGCAAACTTTGCGATAGTAAGTCTGAAGATGCCTCTGAAAGAGGCGAAACACGTGTCACAGTTAGTTACACAATACGTGGAATAATCAAAGTTAATTTAAATTTTCTATTAAAATGAACTTCCACAAAGTTACCGCCGAAACCATCGAAAGTATTAATCTTGAATTTGCTTAGCAGGAAAATATGGCAGTAGCTCTTAAATTTAAGCATGACACGTTGTTTTGTCAACTGTATCGAGATATGAAGAAAATTATTCATATACTGTATTAAAATATACTTAAAAATATGTATGAATACCATCAATAGATAATTCTCGAATGTATTACGGTAGAAATAAACTGACCTTTATTTCTAATCAACGCTTTGATAACCTCTCAATACAAAATAGCAGTCCTATATTTAATAGTTACGCATCTAATTTAAATAAATCATTGACGTAAGTATAGTTATTACTCACAGCTAAACTGTTTTTAACGGTGATATAATTGATAAACAGAAATAAATACGGATTTATGACACCATTTGTTTAGACAGTAATTTTCTGCAGAAGAATAAACATACTACTGAAACCATTTCTCTGGAAACTATTTTTACAACAAAATTTATATGGAGTGTCTCTGATGAATAATTAATAGGAAATGAGGTGAAAAAAATAAACGAAGTCAGTGGCTATGTATGACCTATTGATTGGCCTTTTCGTCGGTATGTAACTTCGAACAGTTGATTAAATTATCTTCTGAAAATTGAATCGCGTGATAAGAGACAACAGACGATTTTTAGTATGACTTACGTCTACCAGTTCGTTATAATAAATTTGTTCATTCCTTTTGAACATTTAATTAATATGCAAAATTGTTTATATGCTTTTCGTCTGAATCTACACTTCAAAGCAAAAACATAATACAAACAAGTAATAAATCTTTTTTTTTTAATATATTTTTCACTTTTAGGGTATTCACTATCAATACTTGGTGGAAAGGCATTTTTGATAATGCTCGTTATGAGCGAAACTGGTCCTGATCTTTTTAAGTAAAAGTGGAAGTAGAACAAATAAATTTTGTATTTTTTTTATTTTAATATATTATTTTGTATACAAAATAGCGTTCTTAATATTAATTAAAGAATCATATATTATATTTTCTTGCGCAATGTGAAACTGGTTTATGTACATAAATTAATATTTTTTTTGACCAAGAAGCACGTATACAATTATTACAATATATTATATGTATACCAAATGCTTTGCGTATAATGCACAAGGCCTTAAGGCAGACTGAAAGAGAGAGAGAATGTGTGTGTGGATGTATTTAAAATAACACATGGTACCATAGGACCTTAATATATCCAATATTGTATTTTCGTTATTATAAACCCAACCCCTAACGAAAAAAATACAACGACATTAATTCAATCAATAAGATTAGGTTATCACACTCAGTCAAAAATAAATAATCACGCCCTGTTTGACGGTGATATCATAGGAAGACACGGAACGATATTGATTTTAAGCTTATATTGTACATCAAAATTGATTGTTATTTTATATTTTAAAAAGTTATTTAAAGTAGATTTAAAGATGATGTGATATTCGTAGAATTCGGAGAATGTGCCATTAAGTAAATGAGGAATAATAAATTTGCATGCGGTTGTGACATTGACCTTGTCAATAGTGGCACATTGACACCATGAGAGAGTATTAAGTAGGTTAAGCGCGAACAACGAGAAGAATAAATAATAATAATCGAATCCGTGCATAACCGACCGTAAAACGAGAGTCCTTATTACCAGTCGTGTGAAGCGAACTCGTTAATGTTCGATACAATACTTTTAACTCTCAACTGTGAGCGATAAGACGAGGTTTTTAATTAAGTAGAAAAAAAAAATCATGCGCCATTTGCGTGTTTTTATTTGAAGATAGGCATTCACTGTCTACATTAATTAATAATAGTGCTGCCGTTTCTGTCACTTCTGGCAATAACATTGATTTATTAATAATATCTATAAAACTGCTCTTAAACAAAAAGCTCGTCACATATGTGTAGTCACAATAACTTTTTACAACCATGACCAGGGCACGCACAACCCGTGGTCCGTTTGATGTTTTTTTGGTGGCTTTCGAAAGTTCTTTTCTTAGAATAAAAATATAGTAAATATATTTATTTTAAAAATTCTCAAATGTTGCTTGTAAGGAATTACCTTCAAATTTGCAGACAAAGATCGCATTACCTTTTGGATTATAATATTATAAATACGGCATGCGGCAAATATTTCGTCATAAAATCATCTTTTTGTAAATGAGTATTTTAATTTTTTTTTTATTCATACATTTTTTCTTTAATATGGCCTGCTAGAGGCTTAAAATAGCTTGTGCATGCTTGACCTAGACTGACAAGGCGTCACTTTTAGTCACTAATGATGCAAGTCTTAGTTTATGTCACCTAATCTTAGTTTATGCGTTATTATTTAAGTAGCGGTTAACGTTATACGCCAGTTGGTTTTGCTTCTTCGTATACTATCTTAATTTTAATAAATACGACAGTTTTGTTTGCCACTTTTATTTTGATGCTGATTTATAAATCGGTGTGGATACAGTAACGGCCAAAAACAAGTTTAAAATACTTGAATTGAAAAGTGCATCGATGGATGCTTCAGTTACAGGAAGTTGCTAATGCAATTTATCAAAATAATACACAAGGTGACAAGATCACGATCAATTGCAAATGCTTGGCCGCTAAAGGAAGCTAGTATTGAGATAATTAATATTTACGAAATCAGTAGTATTTATTTTGTTACTTATATTATTTATAATTTTTTTTTTTTAATTGAATTTTCAGCTCAAAATATTGCATATTTGAAATGGAACTCTGCGATATCATTTCCTCGAATTAGTATTGAGAAAGTAAAATTCTCACGCGCTTTGTCTCTCATTGTGATATTTGGTGTATTGACAGTAAGCAAACGTCAAATAAACAATACAAAACGTGGATATGCCTAATATGATTAAACGCAGTGGATTACATTAGATAAATACCTCTATACTCGAATTTAATAACCTTTCATCTCGTCACAAAGTCACCATTCTCCTTTGGTGTATTACTCAATAACACGATGAAATGCAATATCCAATACAATGCAGAACGAGTGCCAATGCGGCCGGACCGCTATGCTTCTCGCCTACCAAATTTAGTTTGTCGCATAAAATACTGCAATACGAAAACAAACCGAGCCTGTACATACTTATAATATTCATTCGAGACGCTTATTAATTAAAGATGCAAAACGTATTCATTTGGCGTACCATGCTAACAAAATGTCCCATTACAATACATACATTAATCATATTTCATGCCAGTATTATGCAGACTAGGAAGCAATCACTCGCTATTAAATAGAGAACATAAGAATGTTGCTACTTGCTAGTGACATTGTAACATTTAAAAAAAATATGTGTACGATAATAATTTTGTGAAAACAGTTCAATTCAGTTAGTCTATGAACATTGACGAAGCTCGACGATATATATATATATATTAGGATAATAGGGACGTTTTTGGCAAGGCCATAATTATTTTTATTAATGACACAAAGCTAAACCTCGTACAAATAATCGTTTACTATTATAAATACGCTTGGGTACAAATGACGATATCTAGAAAAAACACTAAAAATCCAGTCGGAAAATGTTAACATTGTGCTATGCAATATATAATACATATACAAAAGTGTATCTTTCGATAGATGATTTTTATTAATTTTCACTGCCGTTGCTAAGTTTTATGTAGAAAATAATATTGTTTAATATGCTTTAATTAATGCTTATTATTGACTACCAATTCTTGATGGAAAGACATAAGATTTTTTAAAAAATCACTTGAATCAAGTACACATTTTCCTAATTTTGTACCCTAATATTTCTTCTACATAAATACGAAAGAGTTTTTTTATTTTTTAATGATACGCATAATAGAATTAAAATAATTATTTAATTGTGTAATGATCACAATATTGCTAATTATTAATTGATTTGGCATTTACTTGGTAGAACTCCATTTATAACAGATTAAAAATAACAAAGTATTTTAGTTCTACAGTTTTTAATAATTTTATTCATTGATAGCTATTTCGGCTTGCGCCATCGTCAGAACTATGTTTAAACTAATATTTTGCTCAGCTATTTATTATTTTACTGGCTCTGAAGAGATACACAATGCATCAAGTTATTCACTCTAACATCCTAATTATAATTACAATAATAATGTGTTTAATATTGCTAATAACCTATACAGTAGTTATTGGTGGCTTGTATGAAAAGTACTTTATTGCGTTTGTCAAAGAACGTATTTAAAAAATAAATGGCTTTTACTAATTCGAAGTGTAATATTTTCACTTTAACGCATTTTAAGCAAAATTGTGGATTGTTTTTCAAATAACAACGTTAATGAGTTGTATAGATGTTGGTAAATGTATTATTTATAAAAATAAAAAAAAAAACAAATCTGTATTCTTTTTAATTTTGGGTAACATATTATATTATATGTTATTATAATATTCATAAGATCGAAACTTTCTATTTACTCGTGGGCTTTAGATTTATGAAACATAACATATTGATTTATATGTATCAAGTGCTTCTTATAAAGTTTCTAAAGTTAATTTATCAGTGCAATATTAATAGTTTTGTTGGAGCGCTGTCCGATAGGTTTCTAATCTTTAACTATTTATTCTATAACAGTGACATGCGACACGTAACTAGTCTGTTCAACATAACAGCACTGTCTTTTAATTAATAAGCTATAATAGTTATAAAAATCGAAAGTATTTCGAACCCGCCGACAACACGTATGGTAAGTCCCCATGTGCTTTCGTGCGTTCGTGTTCTTTATGGAGATTGGCGTGTTGAATAAAAGATATTGCGATGGCGCCTCGCCAACTTGCTTCGGCGATCATTAACATTGTGCATTTCAAGTTAGCGCCACTATGAGAAAGAATGTGTGAATATGTTGACTTATTTCCCGCTCACTTTGAACGTCGAATACGTAGTAGGGATAAAAGCAGGGCTGTGGAGTCGTGTAAAAAAGACGACTACGACTCCGACTCCAGCATTAAAATAATTAACGACTCCGTCTCCACAGCCCTGGATAAAAGGACTAGGACAGGATGAGTGATAAGCTAATCGCTCTCGATACGCTTCGTTTTTAGTATCGGGTAGACGGGAGGGAATTTAGGACATCACATACATTCATGCCTTCAAACATAAATCCATAATTTGAGTTGTTTTATAAATCTTTCCGTACTGGGATTCGAGCCCGTGAGTATTGCTACTGAAGCCACAAGGTTGACTAGGCGAACATTGAGTCGATATAAATTAAATTTATCTAAGAATATAAATGATATTTCACTTACAAAAATTTAGTAAAAATATATTCAATCGACGTGCAAAATTAATGAGATCGAAAATATGGATTGTATATTACTTGATAAAGTATAGCCTATATTTAACGAAAAAAAATCCAACAGCACTATAACAATAAAAAGTTTTGCATAATATTATTCTCAAATCGTAAAAAAACGGTAAAAAATGCTACGTTTTGAGTTGTGTATAAAAAATGACACGTAACGGGTCGAAAATGAAATAAGTGTTAAGCGAAGACCTGCTGGCCTCTGTATCAGAACCGTTTAATTTGTACTCATTCATTTCATAGTAATTCAATCACGATTTTAGTATGTAAGCGCGATTAATTAATTTAAATACCTGCATCAATAGTTACAGAGCTATAAAATGCGGTCGGTGAGAAAGTTTATGGATTCACGTATTATAAATAGAAAAGAAGTCAATGATCGATATTGTTTTCTATAGTCGCAATTTTACATTTCGTTTAGCTTAATAAAATGCAGTATTATATTTTATTGTTTATGCAGCAATATTTTGTGGTAGGCCACATCAAAATAATTATTAACTATAATAAGCATTTTTTATGTAAGTCATCTTATTTATTTTATTAAATACTACTATTAATTTAAAAAAATGAATTATACATTTTTCGATCATTAATAAAATTAATGAATCGATTGAAAAATAATTTGATTTGTATTTACTCCGAAACAAAAAAAGCGAACGTTCAAAAGTGTTTACCGAATATGCAATGAAGGGAGATGGAGTTCACCACTCGCATTTATATTGATTTCATAGGAAAACAATCACAACGAAAACTAAGCGGAGCTCATTGTATTATTAAAAAAAAAAAAAATCCATTTTAAAAAATGCCTTTTCGTACTAATTCCACGGAATTAATATGATCAGGACCGGTTTCGCTCTCAGCGTCCATTTTCAACTGTGATAAGAGAATCTGGTTCTAATCATATTTAAAAAATGTGAAATTATTACAAATAGTTTTTTTAATATATTCAATGAACTATTACCTAGTATTTGAGTGTTCATCGTAAAAGTGATGTTTATCATGTTTATATGATTTATCAGTAATTTACTGAAACGGCAGTCGTTAGGTTTGCAGCAAACGGTATAACGATTTTTAGTTATTCGATTGCGCAATCTTGTATATTTTTGCACTAATTTTAATTTGAACATATGTTACGAAACATGATTTATTATTGGAGATTGGCATAATTTGAAAATAATTTGTGATGAAATTGTGCGTCACATTCCAAAGACAATAAACAATTCGCAGGTCATTGAAACATTCATAACACAATAATGCAGATCTGCAAATCGCTGCAATTCAACGAGCCAGTCAACCAACGAACGTACAATATATGTATGTACATAATAATATAACATAATCTGTCTCGCTGCCTTAGCTGCTATACTGACTGACTGCACTGAACAAAAATAATCTAATAATTGCACTCACTCTTGATAGACGGTGCATCCGACGGCGAAATTATCATTTGCGTTAGCATCCAAGTTTGTAACGATATCACCGCTGTTTAGACGGCCGAGTCCACTGAAAATCGGATCAAATTTCATACGAGCGGGAGAAATTGTGTAACTGAGTAATATTTACGTATAAATACGCATCGATTCGGAAGAATGCATCCGCAAAAAAGCAGCTCTTAAAAAAAAACTGTTGGGAAATTATTTATGCCGCAGCTTAGAGGTTGGAAAAATGTTGGCATGAAGAATTTATTGAATTGTATTCTTTGCAATATATTCAAAAAACATGCGACACCACAATCGGAATACAAATTATCATTGGAAGATAACGTAATGAAAGGGGAAGTAAGGGGGCCAACAGGATTACGTCTCAGATTTTTGTCCGCTCCTAATGTGCAGCTTATGACCACCTAATGGAGGTATCTCAACCGAAGTTATTATACGAAAACTGTTTGTTTCTCAGTAGCTTAAGCTCTTTTTTCCAAAGAGAGTAATATGGAAAGAAGGATAAGGCTAGAGCAGGACTAGCGTTTAGCTAATCGCTATCGCTACGCCCAATTTTTAAAGGATCGGAAGAGTAGGAGGGAATTTTCAGACATCAAAAACAACCATGCCATCTAACAGAAATCGATAAATAGATCGAAAAAATGTTGTTCGTAATGAGACTCGTGAGATCCGGCACGGAAGAAAACAACGCTAACCGCTACGCCATAGGACCCGATTAATGTTGTATTAATATATTATTTATTTCAAGTCAATATTTCTTCATTGTTAGTATTGTCCGATTATTTAATTTATTATCGACTAGCTGTAAGCCCGTTGCCCAGCAACGTAAGATTTTTGTTGCAAAGTATTTAATTTAATTTAATTTTATTTTATTTTATTTTATTTTATTTTATTTTATTTTATTTTATTTTATTTTATTTTATTTTATTTTATTTTATTTTATTTTATTTTATTTTATTTTATTTTATTTTATTTTATTTTATTTTATTTTATTTTATTTTATTTTATTTTATTTTATTTTATTTTATTTTATTTTATTTTATTTTATTTTATTTTATTTTATTTTATTGTATTGTATTGTATTGTATTTTATTTTATTTTTATTTATTTTATTTTTATAGTTAGCAGAAATTTCGTAAATTATTTAATTTTTGGAATAATGTTTAAGTTTGCTAACAACCATTTTTTGTAGTTGCCGAAATTTCGTTTATATTTAATTTTTGGAATAATGTCAAGTTTGCTAACAACCATTTTTCGTAGGAGCAGAAATTTCGTAAATTATTTAATATTTGGAATAATGTTCAAGTTTGCTAACAACCATTTTTCGTAGGAGCAGAAATTTCGTAAATTATTCAATATTTAGAATAATGTTCAAGTTTGCTAACAACCATTTTTTGTAGTAGCCGAAATTTTGTTTATATTTAATTTTTGGAATAATGTTCAAGTTTGCTAACAACCATTTTTCGTAGGAGTAGAAATTTCGTAAAATATTTAATATTTGAAATAATGTTTAATTTTGCTAACAATCATTTTTCGTAGTAGCCGAAATTTCGTAAACTATTTAATTTTTGGAATAATGTTTAAGTTTGCTAACAACCATTTTTCGTAGTAGCAGAAATTTCGTAAAATATTTAATTTTTGGAATAATGTTTAAGTTTGCTAACAACCATTTTTCGTAGTGGCAGAAATTTCGTAAAATATTTTATTTTTGAAATAATGTTTAAGTTTGCTAACAACCATTTTTCGTAGTAGCAGAAATTTCGTAAAATATTTTATTTTTGAAATAATGTTTAAGTTTGCTAAAAATCCCCGTAGGGATCGCGTGATAGTAATGGGGGATTATAATTCGCGAGTAGGGGCTGATCCGGCTCTCGGGCCCTCAGTGATGGGACGGCATGGTCTGGGCACCGCAAACGACAATGGTGGGAGACTGATTGAGTTCGCTATCATGAATGAGCTCACCATTGGCGGAACTATCTTCCCGCATAAAGACATCCATAAATACACATGGACCTCTCCTGATGGTCGCACGAAGACGCAGATTGACCATCTTCTTTACAGCACGAAACATAGATTTGAACTTCTCGATGTTCGCACATATCGAGGTGCCGACATTTATAGCGACCACGAACTACTTGTCGGCAAAATCCGCCTGAAACTAAGTCGCATAGCTCAAAATCCAGCGCGGAAAAAGATCGACGTCGAGAAGCTAGAAAACGTAAATACGAAACTAAGATTCGAGATTGCTGTAAGGAAGGAAATAGATCGTGTCTCCGTGCGACCTATATCCGGGTCCGATCGCATTGAGGCGGACTGGTGCTGTATCAAACGTGCTATTGCATCATCGGCCGAAGATGTTCTCGGATTCCGGAGGGAGGGGCAACCAAAATGGATGTCCGAAAATACGTGGAGGAGAATTGAAGAGCGGGCCAGGCTTAAAGCACTGAAGGACAGTGAAGCTGACCCTGAAAGATTTGAAGAACGTCGCGCTGATTATCGTAATCAGGACAAAGTTGTCAAGAAGTCTGCGCGACTTGACAAGCGCCGATTCTTGGATCGGCAAATTGAGACAGCTGAGGTGGCGGCCCGCAGAAATGATACCAAGAAGCTATTTAAAATCACGCGCGAGGTCTGCGGAAAGCGACCACCGACTCCCGGGCCAATTCGCGGCCCTGATGGAGCAATAGAGTCAAACGCAGAAAGCGTTAAAAAGATTTGGAAGGATCATTTCTGCGAGGTGCTGAACCGACCGCCCCCCCAGGACCCTTTTGACGTAACCGAAGAGGCTACATCTATGGACCTCCCCCGAGTGTCCGGTATTTCAGACCGTACGCCCACACATGCCGAAATCATCTTGGCAGTGAAGAGGCTTAAAAACGGCAAAGCACCGGGTGGAGACGGAATACATTCTGAATTTCTGAAATGTGGTCTTAACGCCGTCCTACATCCTCTCTATCACCTGATGGCCAGGGTGTGGGATGGTGAGCGTTGTCCTAGGGACTGGGTGGACGGTGAGGTGTTAGCACTCCACAAAAAAGGTGATCCCCTCAGCTGTAACAATTACCGAGGCATAACTCTTCTCAGTATTCCTGGGAAGGTAATGGCACACATTCTCTTGGCGAGAATAAGAGGTCCCATTATGAAAATACTTAGGAAAAATCAAGCGGGCTTCCTCCCTGGAAGGTCATGTGCGGACCAAATACACAATCTTCGATGTCTCCTCCAGCAGAGCAATGAATTTAACAGTGCTCTTGCTTGTTGTTTCGTCGACTATGAGAAGGCATTTGATAGTCCGCACAGACCCTCTTTGTGGAGGATACTGGATGCCTACGGGATTCCGCCAAAGATTGTGGCCATTATCAAATCCTTACATGAGAATAGTGCATGTTGTGTGAGAATCGGTGACTCAAATACCGAATGGTTCGGGGTCACAACCGGAGTGAGACAGGGGTGCGTTCTTGCACCGTTCCTGTTTATTATTATCTTTGACTTCATACTTCGCAGGTCAATTCCGCCTGATCGAGGTGTAGCTGTTGGTCCCGGTCTGAAGCTGTGTGACCTTGAATATGCCGATGATGCTGTAATATTCGATAAATCCATTGAGGGCATCCAGGAGACTATTGATGGGTTAGGAACTAACTCAGGTCGCATTGGTCTAAAAATTAATACTAGTAAAACCAATGTGATGTGTAACCAAACCTGTCATGACTCTGATAGGACCCTTACCAGCGCGGGACAGATCATCGAGAGGGTTGACAGCTTCAGATACCTCGGCGTACATATCCCTGAAGACGGTAGTACAAAAAACGAGCTCGCCATTCGTTTAGGAATGGCTGGAGCCACATTCAACTCAATGCGGACTGTCTGGGACACACAGCTGTACTCGATTAAAACCAAATGCCACTTGTTCAACGCTTGCATTCTGCCGGTAATGCTTTACGGTTGCGAATCATGGCACCTGACGAAGACTCAGAAAAACCGTATACTGAGCTTCGAGAACAGATGCTTGCGTCGGATAATGGGGGTGAGGTGGTTTGATTTTGTGAGGAATTCAGAGATAAGGGAGCGTACAAGACAGCGTCCCGTCACGTCAGTGGTTATGGAGAGACGTTGGAACTGGCTGGGTCACGTGCTGCGGATGCCTCCGGAAAGCCTCAATCCTGCCTGCCTTTTCTTTCGACCGGTGGGATTCCGGCGTCCTGGACGTCCGTCGGGTACTATCCATAGGATGTACTCGGCGGAACTGAGGGATGCTGGCATGTCATGGGAGGAAGCAAAGCTATTGGCGGGAGACAGGGAAACATGGAGGTGCCGCGTGGCGGCCATATGCTCCACATAGGGAGCGAACATGGTCAAAGAAGAAAGAAGAACAACCATTTTTCTTAGGAGCAGAAATTTCGTAAATTATTTAATATTTGGAATAATGTTCAAGTTTGCTTACAACCATTTTTCGTAGGAGCAGAAATTTCGTAAATTATTTAATATTTAGAATAATGTTCAAGTTTGCTTACAACCATTTTTCGTAGTAGCCGAAATTTCGTTTATATTTAATTTTTGGTATAATGTTCAAGTTTGCTAACAACCATTTTTCGTAGTAGCAGAAATTTCGTGAAATATTTTATTTTTGAAATAATGTTTAAGTTTGCTGACAACCATTTTTCGTAGTAGCAGAAATTTCGTAAAATATTTTATTTTTGAAGTAATGTTTATGTTTGCTAACAACCATTTTTTGTAGTAGCCGAAATTGCGTAAATTATTTCATTTTTGGAATAATGTTCAAGTTTGCTAACAACCATTTTTCGTAGGAGCAGAAATTTCGTAAATTATTTAATATTTAGAATAATGTTCAAGTTTGCTAACAACCATTTTTCGTAGGAGCAGAAATTGCGTAAATTATTTAATATTTGGAATAATGTTCAAGTATATTTCGTAGAAAAAGAAAAATATCTCATAAGTATTTGACATATTCTATTTTCCAATTATTCAAATTCGTTTAGTGCATTGCTTCACAGATGTCATTGTAAGGTCACTAAGAAAACACTTGGTTTGAAATTTTTAAAATAAATAGATGTTCCACCTCACCAATTTTAATCGCTTTGTGGAACAATGGATATTTGTGCAAACGATTAGAATGAAAAAGGGACATGGGTTCGATCGTCAGCTGGACAGAATATTTTTGGTCAGTACGAAAATTAATTGTTTTGTCATGACTTCAAATATTCACTAATAGACGCCAGAGAAAAATGAACGGATGGCGATAGCGGGCAGAGGGGTGGGGGGAAGGGGACCGTCTTCAGGGGGAGGGGAAATCAGTGACAATCATGCAATCAAAACGGACATTATCGACTTTTAATAAATAGAAGATGACACTGAACAAAATCACTGTCAAATCAGCTCCTAGCCCTATAATTATAGCTTCAAAAAATCGAATCAGTACATTTGATTATTTAAAAAACTTCGTAGCCATGCAAACTTTCAAATAAAGTTCTCTCAATATTATTACAATGCTTTAGTTCTAAGCCAGGAAATTTGAATTTTGAATATAAAAAGACGTCCATTCCAATTGGCCGAAAAAGTTTGGTGTTCAAAATAAAGCGCTATCATTGGGCGAAGTGGACATCAGTACGCACACATTTGTGAAAAGTGATTATTTTATCAGCTATTAATGTTAAGATTAATTCTAACCCCCCCCCTTTCCCCACCTTTCAGAAACAATTGGTTATATGTCCTAAGGCTCTTTAAAAATAATGGATTAATTAAAGTTTATTGTTTATTAAAAAATGTACTAATCGTTAAAAGAATTATGACTAATGAAACGTTTTATCTTATTCTTGACACCTTATAACTTAAAGGTAATAAATGGCAACAATAAAATGATTTTCTAATTTACAATATATACTTACATCATCACTAAATATTAAGAAAAAAATCTTTTTAAAATAATTATTTATTAAGATTAGTACCGGTGTCGTGCATCGCGAGCATCAACTGATAAAAAATATAAATAATCTTAAGTGATCTGATATGTATGACAAGTGTTCACTGCTTAGGAATTTTAAAACTGTTCGAAGGTATTAAACATTAGAAAAAATAAATGCATAAATTACAATTATTTGAATGATAGTGCCGTAGCAGTTTACTTGAGAATACGCACGATGTGTGAATGAAATAAAATTAGAGTTAATTTTGAATATATATATGGTTTCATACATCTGCTAGACTTAGTTTGGCGTATAATTCTTACCCACGTTAATTAGGAATTCTATGGAAAATAAAACCGAACAGTAAAGGCAAATAAAATAAATACCAAATCGCAGAAAACATACATACAATGAAACCGTTAAAATATTTAAATTTTAGTTCAAAATGAAGTTTTGAATGCGAATGAATAAAATATTTTCTTTGTGAACTAAACAAATGGGTTGAGACCTCGTACCTTCCGTCGCTAGTAATACAATTATTATTGTTGTTTTTTGGTGACGGCTAAATTAGAATGTGATTGTTATACATTTTTTCGTGCTTAGTGTAGCCTACATTTTTATATTTATCTGTAGAATTTAAATTACCCACAGGAAGCTTAGGCAGATTAAAACATATGTTTACTTAATCAACGTAGATGTAGAGTGTAGACGATATAGCAAATTAAATCTAGGACAAGTAAATCTTACAACGAAATCATGGCCGACTTCCCATCAAACGGAATTCATTTATGTGAAATTTTCGATACACCATCTACAGTATTAAAATTATTTTGATACCGTAAGAAATAATTTATTTAGAACAATCAAGAGAGTTATATTACTGTAATAAAGTCAATTTCTGCTTAATATCGTACTTACCTTTGATGCCCTTGAAACAAGACTTTTTAAACTTAATATATATTTTATTTCTAAAATATAATACCAGTATCACAGGCCATATAACGATAGAAGCGTGCTATCGGATAAGCATACGTTATAAAATATACGACATTGAAGCAAATAATAAGTATATAGAATATCAAATATAAGGTAACACTAGAGGAAAATTTAATTAAGGCACCGGGGATTCACTGCAGCAAAAAAACATCACTTGCTTACAATGCTGCTCAATATATCAAACCAAATTTTAAATTCAATATGCTTTGCCAGGAATAAGCACGATTGATTTTTACCACTACTCCAAATTACATGACTGCTCCAGATCTTAGCGTTCATATAAAAAGAGATTGTGTGATGCGACAACTTTACGTCTCATTTTTTTAAAAAAGGAGCAGATACGCCCCGCTTTGAAAACGAACATAAAAAAGGAAAAACTTCTACAGGCATACTTTCCAACATAAAATTGTTCAAAATTATATTTTCATAAGAATATTTGATGTTTCCGTAATAAATAGTTATTTCAGTGGACGCGAAATATTCTTTCTAAAATGTGTTTAATCAAATGACGCGTTGATTATTTAGCCTAAGCAGAAAGAGATAAATCTGTGAGGTGTGAACGGGTTATCTATGTCATAATTTTCACACAAACTTCATAGTCGGTTGAACAATTAGTACACCTACGTGCCTCTTTCAGAATAAAATTTATCTTATCATCACCTTATCACAGTATGGTACCCTCAATATGGAGAGCGTTTTTTTCTTTATATCTATAATTAACATTGTAAATATTATGTTTTCTTTAAAAAAAAAACCATTATTTAAGAGGATATTTTTATATTGACCCTACAAAATATTTTTCATCGTAACGACCAAAAAAAAAAACATCAATATACATACACACCGCAGAAATATTTTAATACAAACCTATTGATTGAATAAAAAAATCAATGTATGTATAAATTAATCTACAGGAAGATTTGAAAACAAAAATTCAGGATCATCGACGCTCGGCTAATAGACAACTTTATTAAATAAAACAATGCATTCTGCATCCATTCGATCGAAATTGAAAAAAATCAAGCGTTAGCCGCCTGTATTTGCAGAGGATGAAGAAGCCGCCCAACCATATTAAACAAGATTAATACTCTCGTAATGGCAGAAGCCCTTTAAAAACACACATTAACATGAAATCAGGTTTGGAACGGAACAGGACGTCTCGGTTAGGAGAAGTTCACTTCTTACATACTTTGTAAACAAAAAAAATCTTTACAGTTATCGCACACCGGTAAAAGACGTTCAAAGGAAGTCAACCTAACCATTTTATTATTACTCACATAATATGGAAACATCGTTTATCGTATGGCATCAAAGACGCGACATCTCAATTTAAAATGTCGACGGTCATGCATCTTACACTTCTTGTAAATTGCTAAGTTGACAGTAACAGCAATTGAATTTTCAGACAACACTTATAACTCATACAATCGGTGTGTTTATATTTTTTATTGTTGCGATGGATTGGGCAATTACTTTGCGAAATATCATTTATTGATGGATATTTAAAATTTTGCAACTAAGTTTCACAAGAGTTTCGCTCGTTTGAGTACTTCCAGATTAAACTGATCAAATCTATTACGTAGGCAATGATGATAATATATTTATCAAAAAACCATACAAGTATGGGATGAGAAGTGAGATTTTGCCGTATTTTGTGCATATAAAGGGGTAAATCATAATAATATGAGGAGTATCACCGACCTACTTAAAACATAATTAACTTATAATTAGCTCCAACTATGGTTCATATCGTGATGACTGTGAACCAGTTCTCGTTGAAACCTAATGCACTTCATTAAGTGATTATATACTTTAAATCGGAATTATACATGCGTTGAAAAACACATTTTGTAGAAGATTGTTTTAGGTGATTGGCTCCTATCGAAAATAGCCTTCGATAATAATAATACATGTGATTATTATAATACAAAATTACGACATGAAAAACGGCTCATCATGCGGTGCCATACACTATGTACGGCTGAAAGAACTCTTGCAAAAGAGGCTGTCCATTCTCTTAACAACAAAAAAAACATCGCACATTTATACGGAAGGCTATAAACAAACTGTTTTAGCACAGTTCATGTATTTTCTATTCATCGCTCTCTGGACTTACGATATATTGTGAATTGCGAACTGTGGCTGATACAGATAAGTGAGTATTTACTGCCGAAACGATTGTTCGAAGCAAACGACTGGAAACAATAAAATTGCATATCCATCATTAATATGCTGACATTCTACCTGTCCTGCAGCAGTAGTTCTTTCAAGTACCTAAATCTTACAACATATTATCTACTTTTACATCACGTTGTAAAGATAAGAATAATTTTCTCAACAAAAGATTAGTACAACATTGAAGGCTATTTATAAGAAAGTGAAAATAATTTAGTTATAAGGTTCCACAAAAATCATATTATATATATGTATAGCTATTTCGGCATCACACTATCGTCAAAATTATGCGTAAGCGAATTTAAGCATAGTTTTGAAAAAAAAGCGAGATGCCATGTCATATTATCAACAATATGATTAATTTGGAGCTATACAAATTCTTATTATTTATTTTATTATAATGGGTACTTACCAGCAAGTAAATTACAACGTAATCAACGGATTTAGTAAATTGGTAAAATTGGTATTTACCGTGCTTTATTAAATTAAAAAAAATAGTAATCTGATTATAAAATCATATTTTTCCAGAAAATTCTTCATATGGACTTGCAATTAAAATTTTGTGTATTATCAGTTTAAAAAAATGTATTCAACTTACGTTTATTCCAATTTTCACCTCCTTTACGCTATGGTATTAGTATTATGTAAATGTCTCAACTCAACTCACTTCAGATCGACAAGTTTACATATCCGATACACACAGTATGATATTGTAAACATCACAAGATGGCTCATTTTCCTGTGAAGGGTCTTAGTTTACGACTTGTGGTATTTCGCACAGAAAAACCGTATACTGAGCTTCGAGAACAGATGCTTGCGTCGGATAATGGGGATGAGGTGGTTTGATTTTGTGAGGAATTCATAGATAAGGGAGCGTACAAGACAGCGTCCCGTCACGTCAGTGGTTATGGAGAGACGTTGGAACTGGCTGGGTCACGTGCTGCGGATGCCTCCGGAAAGCCTCAATCCTGCCTGCCTCTTCTTTCGACCGGTGGGATTCCGGCGTCCTGGACGTTCGTCGGGTACTATCCATAGGATGTACTCGGCGGAACTGAGGGATGCTGGCATGTCATGGGAGGAAGCAAAGCTATTGGCGGGAGACAGGGAAACATGGAGGTGCCGCGTGGCGGCCATATGCTCCATACAGGAAGCGAACATGGCCAAAGAAGAAGAAAAAGAAAGGTATTTCGCACTTTCTGATTGTTCTATTATGAGAAGTTCGAGATATCGATGTGTCCGTCACTTTAAATTACAGGCTGCAACTGAGTGATCAACGAATAGATTAATTTATTGAATTGATCTGTTAAGGGAGTTTTCGATTACGAAAATAACGAAGAAATTATTGAAAACGCATAATAATAATATTTCCTTCTAAATCAAATGTGCTATGTTTAGTTTTAAAAGTATTTATGCCGCATAAATCTTTGGTTTGTCACCTTTAAAAATAAATTATCAATGTTCATTGACCATTTTGGATACTATACAACGCAAACATGGACAATCAGGTGTAATGTTGGCAGTCGTTTATTTGTCAATAATAAATTGAATTATTTCGCTTGAACTGAACAAATTTCGCTTAATAAGAATTTGTAGAAATGATCACATTGCTATTTTTTACACTTAACTATTATGTATTTAAAATTGAAATACTGCAATTTTAAGTGTGCTGCTATTTTTAATGATGGAAATATCTTCATTCGTAATATTTCGGCATGTTTTTTTCAGGAACCACCAAATAATTATCTTAATTTTTCATGATGATATTATGCACTAAATTAATTTCATATAAAAGGTGGGTGACTATTTTCATAATATGAGAATTTCATCTGGCAGTAGTTTTTATAAATTATCATATCAGTCGTAAAAACGAAGATAAAAAATGACAAATTTTGTTTCGAAACAATAAAAAATTAAAAATATATGTAATAGTTTCTTAGCTCTTCGTAAAACTGTTAAAACGGGTTTTTTCGAACAATTTTTCATAACTCACACACTGCAAATTTCTGTATAGCGGTACATGCCTTAAGTTTGTACATAGTATTATTTATAATGTGTTTGTTGTATATCGGTTTGGCCTAATGCACTTTTAACATACACTCGCGACTACAATTTGTTACTATTCGGACAGCACCACGATCACGAATAACTATCATAAACGTATTAACTTCGCTAAAAACATTAACTAGCGGCAGGTTGTATTTTCCTTTTCATGATTCACAATGTTATAAAAATATATAAACACTACTTAATTCGCTTCAAATTACAGTTGATAAATCGGCCATTTGAACTGATTTAGATTATTAAAAAATCATTTGAAATTAAGATCACTTATTGGCTGCCTAGTTAGGAAGCCATTACATACAAGAAAATGGTGAAAATACTGTTCATTCAGTTATATAAGAATTGTCAATTATTGTCGACAGTTAATAATGAATCGATTTTATGAAATCTAACTTTAAAAGTAAAATAATATTATACATTAAAAGTAAAATAAATCATCTATTAAGATCTATTGATGTTGGATTAGGATCATAATTGATATATAATATTGAAATTTAACTCAATATAATAAAAAGCAAGGTCATATTTTCAATAATAATCCACAATCAAATTTACCGTGTCATATTTATCTTAAACCTTAACAGATCATTTAAGTTGCTTGTGGTCACTAAATTTCAAACAGAATCACATAATATTGATAATACGTATTAATAAGACGTATTGAACCTACTTTATGGCTTCCAAGCATCAGCTACTAAGGTAAAGCAGTAAGGTATCTTATGGGCATACCTTTCCAGGAAGCTTATTAATATTATAGTTAAATCTGCTTATCACTTTTAAAATGTTCGCTGACAATTTTTGATGGAAAGGCATTATATTTCAAACAAATACTTTGTTGTATTACATTATTTATTAATTATCACATCAGCATTATCATGAGCGACGAGCGAAAACCGTCCCGAACTTTAAAAAATAGCGTGAAATGGGCACACAAAAGTGTTTTACTTTTTTAAGGTAAAATAATTGCAGAGATACTAAAATTTTTGTATCTAATATATATAAATGAATGTTTGTTTGTTCGCACTTTATGCGTTGTCACACCACTCATTCGATTGCCATAAAACTTTGCTTGCATTTCTGGGAAGATTATAGGCATAGTAAAATTAGCTTACAGTAGGTCTGATATATAAAAATCAATGTTTGTATGTCTGTAGATTTGTATGTCTGTATGCACTTGCGCGAAAGTTAGTACAAAAAACTTACAGTAGGTGGCGCGTGTGTCGTACCATATAAAATCGGCATCAAACGTCAAACAGACAGAAAAAGAAAACATGCACTTCAATAAACACAATTAAAACACAAACACTTTCTTTCTTTTAGTGGCATTGCAACGCTTGCCGGGAACCGGCTAATATTATATAAGATCAAAAAAAATATCTTTTTTGAAATGTTAAATGGTTTGATATATATAATATAAATCGTGTTTTGACATCGACAGTATTGGTGAATGCATTATATCATTTCAACACCTAGAGATAAGTAAATATTTTTATCAAATTGTCTCGCACGTTCCATAATCTATCTACATGCCAAGCGGCGTCCGGAGTCTTCACGAGCGGTCAGTTCGAATGTAATGTATGGTGATTTATAATGTATCCAATAAACCGTTATCGATGATCTACCATCGCCAGAAGATGGTTTATGTTTCTTCCTCACGTGACCGTCCGCGTCCGTCGGATTCCTCTAGGACAGCTTTCGTTTTGCATTTCAGATCGAGCAGTCGGTCGACCGCTGGCGACTTGTTCTCGTTTCTCATTATTCGCCTCGCAGTTTCCGGCCATTCTGAGTCGCTGCAGCCGGAGTTGCATTTCCTTGTTGCTAGGCTGACAAACACTCAAAATCACTCAATGCAAAATACTTACGCACCGAAGTGAGCGCATTTTCTTAAATGCATTTGCGTGTATCGTCTCCTTTTACGCAAACTAGACATTTGCAATACGGTGCACTTTTCACTCTTGTCAGCGATAAACAAACAAACGTGCAATTGTAATTAAGCCTAACTCGAATAACTACAGTGGCAATTTGTTGCACATTATGTGAATACGTTTATAGGTTATATACACCTTAAGTATCAAATAAAATAAAATGCGCAGGTATAAATCTATAATGAAATATATTAAATAAAAATAATAAAAGATTTTTAGTACTTTTTCCACATAAAATTTATTAGATCAGGACCGGTTTCGCTCATCGCGAGCATTATCAACTGATAAGAAAAATATATAAACAGTGATATTTATACAAATTTAAATTGAAATAAAAAGGTGTAAGCAACTATTAACAATTTAAAGGATTAGCAAATTACATTATAATTACACAAAATTAAAATGCTTAACAACCATAACAATTAAAAAATCATCATCAAAGAATAATAAATCTAAGTGGACGATATCAATTATAAACACAATTAAAATTTGGCAAGTTTTTACACAAAGTGAAAAAAAAAAAAAAAAAAATTATAACACTTTAGTACTAAATCGACATTATTTTTGATAGATCAGGACCAGTCAACCGATGCAATTTAGATAAGGTCGGAACCCATTGCTTGTAAATAATTACACCTGTTTCAGCTGCATTTAACCCTCGCAGGAAATCTTAAATTTTAATTGGTCAAATACAACTCATTTCCGGTCGCTGACTCATTACTGCGTTGGTTTATGTATCGCAGGCATGGGAAAAAAGAGACGTCATTGTTTGGAAGGGTTGCTTGTTGAAGTAATATTTAAATAAATACTGCTTCTTATCTCACCAATCTGTTGAAAATCACCTGCATGTTATTATAACTATCAAATCATCCTGCTTTCTGGCGCGGCGCTTTAAAGTTGCTTATTATTATTTTAGGTGAATTCAAATCGTAAAACATGTAAGGTTATTGTCTTCAATGCTTATTCAATAAAGTCGAGTATGTATAAATTTTAAAAATATTATTAGTATTTATTTTATCAAAAATTAAAAATGATTCTCGGTAATATCGAAACTGTAATGTTTATATTATCTATTCAGTTTGACCCGAATGGTAAATAACCAAACACAATCTTAAAAGCCACGTTGTTTCTGATGCAACTAATTACTGAATGAACAATGAATATCGAACCACAAATTTCGTAATGATCTAAATACCAGGTGTTCTAGATAGGTTGATAAAACAATCCTACATAAATTCAAGTTGGTCCCAGAATGTACATATTGTCTTGATACTGAGGCAGATAATTGTGTCGGTATGTAAGATTTTCAGTAATGCACAGTCGCCGTTGTCTCCGTCATAGAGCAATACATATTAATAAAGAATTAATTGTTCTGTCTATGTGCGGTGATTTTTTATGATCATACCATTGAGAATGAAGCATATGACGATTCTAGTTAAGGAATTTGCAGTTTGTAAATCATTAGGGTGTGAGTCGTGACTTGTTTAGATATATATAACATATTTGACTAATTTAAATAAGTCACGACATGTCACGAGTACCAAAGTATTGTAATTATTTGACAATGTATCAATGATCTGACCTTGGCTTCGTTAAATACCAATAAAGGCATTTTCAATAGTTTCTGCAGTACATACTTTAAAAAATTCTTACACAGTCAAATATTTTAAATATAAAGTTTTCAATTGCTTTACAGATTGATGATATTCTAAACGAAATGGATTTTTGCGATTTGAATTTTGATGATTTTTTATTCGAAACATATATATATATATATATATATATTTAATTAAGCACATGAAATAAGGGTGTATTTGAAAATAATAATATTTTCATTACTGTTACGTTTTTTTCGAATGGTATAAAAGCAGCAATAAAAGAGTAGAACGTTAAAAAATATTAAAACAAAAAAATACTAAACAATACAATGTTTCCTTTTTTTACAAAATAATTATCATCACTGCTTTACAATCAAAATAGTGCTGAAAGTAAACTCAAATTTGATTATGCTTTCTTTAGCCAATCGTTTTTTTGACAAAATCATGCTGTGTTGTTACTGCTATTGAAATATTTAAAGATAAGAAAAAAAAAATATTGGATGCTCTTTGGATTGGATTTTCTCTCGATATGATGAAAACCGATTCATATATTTAAACGGAAAGATCTGATGGCAACAATCGGACTGGAGCAGTTTTACGATCGGAAATTACTTGACAGCTGTTTTTAAATTGAAATTATTTTTTTCTAATGCAATCAAGTGGCTCGTTGTAAATGCCACGACTGTATAAATAATTTGTCTTCATGTTGTTTCATCAAATATAAAATGTATTAAATATATGGAAAATTACACCGGGAAACATTGATACTAAAGAAAGTTAAAGAGGAAACGGAGTCGAAGAAGTGTGAGTGTTAATTATAATCTAAAAATAATTATTACTATTAGCTGCACGAGCTGTCAGAACGGTTGTATTAAACTCAATAATAATTAGCATTGCAGGTATAAGTAGCAAGCGCACTGCGCTTACGTATCTAAATTATCATTAACAGATGAATATAGACTGTGAATTTAAAAGCTGTTTTCATGTCACCCCGATAGAAAGTGAGAATTAATAGTAAACCGGAAAAATGTAAGCTTTCAGGTGAGTTGTATACGTTTATTATTAATTAATATTCATGTGCAATCAACGCAACATCAGTGGAGTAATCTTATGTAATATATTGACGACACGTTTTTTGTGGAAATGCAAGTTTTCTGTAAAGTTTTACAGCACTTAAAAAATAACTTCATTAAAAAACGAGTATATCGCGCAGTTATTATGCTGCCGTTTTATGTATAATATAATAAAATGAAAATGATATTATATCTTGGCTTTCGTAATATAAATGCGGTATGCAACATTCCAACGATTTATAAAATAATATATATATAAGTGTGCGATGACTTGTTCAGATGTGTTGCTGTAGATTTCGAGTTGTTATTCGTTTCTTTCCACCAAACGAACAGATAATTAGACAAAATGGCCAGTCACGCGGTGGATAAAGTGCCAAACCTTACCGATGAACAGCACTCCAGTTAATCATGGTCTTCGGTATCGATGGGAAATTGCATTGTCTATATGCGGACAGATCAGGTGTTTCGTTAACGCAATAAATATAATATGAGCGGCATGGTTATGTACGTAAAACTCAAAACTACAGCGATAAATAAGCGAGTCCCGATAAATTATTCAAAATGCGTACCAAGAGATTTAAGTAAAAACAAAGAATACTAGATAACATTAATTTATACCTAACGATTGAAATAATAACACCATATTAAACATAAAACATGTGGTGAGGAGGTATGATTTATAACATAACCGAACATGATTAAAATATTTCAGCATTTTTATGAAACGGGTCTACATCGAAAGTACTACTATGGATTAAATTGGTCATTTAAATACTTTCGATGGTTTCGGCGGTAACTTTGTGGAAGTTCATTTTAATAGAAAATTTAAATTAACTTTGATTATTCCACGTATTGTGTAACTAACTGTGACACGTGTTTCGCCTCTTTCAGAGGCATCTTCAGACTTACTATCGCAAAGTTTGCTTAAGTAATGAAGCAAGATTGATTCTAACATTTTAAAATTATAAAATTACAAAATGGATTGGGTTTTTTTTTCCTTTTAAGAGGAGCAAGGAGGGGGGTGTAGAATCGAAATAAAGCAAACAGATAATGATACTAATTTTACTAATGAGTTGTAAACAATCAGAATGGGATTTTTCCTTTTTAATGGAAGCAAAGAGGGGATTATAAAATGCAAACAAATTTAATCATACTACTAATGACGTTAAACATTACAAACTATTAAAACTAATGAGCTACAATCAATCATCTAGGTTTGCTTTATTTCGATTCTACACCCCCCTCCTTGCTCCTCTTAAAAGGAAAAAAAAACCCAATCCATTTTGTAATTTTATAATTTTAAAATGTTAGAATCAATCTTGCTTCATTACTTAAGCAAACTTTGCGATAGTAAGTCTGAAGATGCCTCTGAAAGAGGCGAAACACGTGTCACAGTTAGTTACACAATACGTGGAATAATCAAAGTTAATTTAAATTTTCTATGGTCATTTAAAATTCCTATATTCAGCCAAGCAAAACACATAAAATTCACATTTTATTGTTATGTACCAATTCGACATTTAACAACCGGTATCATTATATAACAATTTCCTACATAAAAACATTAAATTTCTGTATCATTTCATATATTTCTGCATGCAACATCTACACGGCGATAGTTACCGTCTTTATATGAAAGCAATAACATACATATTGAAAATTAAAATATTCTTACCGTCTTCGGCAGACATGTCCCTAATGAGGCTCTCCAGCTCAGCTGAAACGAGACGCTCTTCATCTTCAGGCTGTGCGTAGTCCAAAGCATGATACACTACCATGGCTAAATTCATTACCATCTGTAAATAAGAGAAACAAATTATGGGCATAGGATACGATTGCCATGTTTACACGTCACAACAGTTTCACGATTTCATAATATGATATCTATTTTATTGTTTTGAATAAATACATATTTTTAATAAAAATTTGAGTCTTTATTCCAAATAAACATTATAAAATAAACAAAGACTATGTATGTGTCAAAGTATTATCTGAGCTGTGGCAAAACCATCACGCATTATATAAGGTATTGATTGACACCAGGTATTTTAAATAAACAAGACACATATTTCACTCTACAATTTTCAAGAACTGCCGTACCTCTTGACAATGTATGCCGAGTCCTAAGTAAATATTACCGTCCTTTCTCACTTCTAAGAACGCATTTATCACGGAAGCTATTTCTAAAATGTGATTGATTTTTTTACTCATACCGAACGGTTCCAACATATAGACCTGTCTGATAAGCAAGTATATTCTGTATGTATTTGTTCGAAGTCGTTTACATTTATAAATAAACTAAAATCAAATAAACTTTATAAATACAGCATGTCAAATCACAAGGCGTTCTTAAATTATTTCAATTACATTTCTTGTCAATATTATATATTTTATGTCCAAACTGTCGAGAATACTGTCAAATGTAGTATAAATTATAATATACTAGACACTAAAGCAAAATTAAAGCTCACATGTAAAACAGTACGATCACTTTCCTTGGCTGATAAAGGACTGGGTGATCCTCTTATAGATTAATTATATTTAATAGTAAGTATCTGTCAGAATGAAAGTCGCCAACACTCGCATTTCAATTACCCTCACATTTATCAGCATAATGAAAAATTTGAATCGTTCAAACTATGTACATTCTCACAAATTTTGTCACTAACGACCCGGGTTTCGCCTTTCGGCATCTTCAGGCATTCAAGTGCACGGATGAACTTGAACTGACGCTTAGCAAATAAAAGTTTCGTGCTTATATAAGATACAAATGCATCACTGAGTCCAAAGCCATTGCTGGCGAAAAGGATGAGCTCATGGGAATGCCAACAGATTTGTGTAGTGAGGAGTTTCAAGAATTATATAATCTGTTTGTCGGCAAAGGTTTTATGATTATATGATTTTATGGTTATATAGGGTATAGAAGAGGAGATGTGGGAAAAGATTGTCTATAAGAGACATATCCAATTTAACAATACAATTTATAAACAAACAGAAGGCCTTGCAATGGGAAACTGCCTATCACCGTTGTTAGCTGAGTTTTATATGAACTATTTAGAAGATACAATTTTTAGAAACAAAACAGAAGCCAAACCTATAGTCTATTGGTTCCGATATGTAGACGATATTCTTTGCCTGTTTAATGGAACAGATAGACAAATAACTCACTTTCATAACTTTATAAATTCATTAGATAAAAATATTAAATTTACTCTAGAAGTCGGAGGCAAAAATATTAACTTTCTTGACTTAAATATTAACATTGAAAATCATTCTCACGAGTTTAAAATATTTCGGAAGCCAACATTCTCTGACACTGTAATCCATAAAAATTCAATGCACCCATTTTCTTATAAACTAGCCGCTTTTCATTCAGAAATACATAGACTTGTGAGTGTTCCTTTAAACGAAATAAACTTTAATATTGAATTGAAAATCATCAAACAAATCGCCATAAACAATGGATACGATATGTCTTTTATAGACAATCTTTTCCCACATCTCCTCTTCTATACCCTATATAACCATAAAATCATATAATCATAAAACCTTTGCCGACAAACAGATTATATAATTCTTGAAACTCCTCACTACACAAATCTGTTGGCATTCCCATGAGCTCATCCTTTTCGCCAGCAATGGCTTTGGACTCAGTGATGCATTTGTATCTTATATAAGCACGAAACTTTTATTTGCTAAGCGTCAGTTCAAGTTCATCCGTGCACTTGAATGCCTGAAGATGCCGAAAGGCGAAACCCGGGTCGTTAGTGACAAAATTTGTGAGAATGTACATAGTTTGAACGATTCAAATTTAATATTGAAATTCCACCAAGCACCTTCAGTCGAAATCTTAAATTATAGCATAATGAATGTTATACTGCAGGTCTTCGTAAATAATAATGACTATAAAATAATCACCTCAAGTTGCAGAGAATATAGTAGCAAATGCAAGTTTGTAAAGTCATTCATTAGGAGTACGAGAGGTTTTGGAAACAGGTTTCATCCAAAAGCTGCGGGTATTTCCCGTTTAAAATATGATGTAAGATCGTAACGGAAAACCAACTATTATATTTCAAAAAGTGCGATTACAGCCGTTGCAGAACGCGCTGTGGTAAAAAGTTTGTCAAAATGTAGGTATTATACATATGTTTGCAATTCAAACAGAAGTTGCATGCGATGTATGATTTTGTTTCGTTTTAATAGCAAATAACAAAATCTGAATAAAAATGTCCACTATCGAAAAAAAGTAGATCTTTTCTATTATAATCGGTGGACTAGTTACACGGTCCCTATAACAGTTATACAAATTGTTATCCAGTGTACTTCAAGCTCTCATTTTCCCTAACAATTTTTCATAAAAGAATACCCACCAACGTACAATCTTTCAAAAAAAGCAAACGGTCTTGTTTAGTAATCGATTTTGAGCAGCGAGAAACAATTTTTGTGTGTACCTAAATATTATATCGATACTAATGACTCTCAAAGCTAATGTAATGGAAGCCCACTACTCGATGAACAAACAATGATTGCTACAGTACATTAGAACTATATGGAATTTATATTAAACTCAAGAATAAAAAGCCTCACTAAATTCGTTTTAAAATAACATTAACGAGTTCATTCTACCAAATATTCGTATTAAATTAAATACAATTTCTATGAGATTTAGTATGACAAAAAAATGCGATACTTTCCTAAAAATACATTTTTATAGTTTTTAGTTAATCGTTTGATAAACTGTGTGTATAAGGGGCGTGATTTGAAGATTTGCCAAATGGGCGACCGACACTTTTGAGGTGGGCCTGCTTTCACGCATGTCTCATTAGCGTCTAATGAGATTAATTTTGTAGTTTGTTTGACGAAAGAGAGATGAAAATTCCTGGTTGGAAGAGAACGTGGAGCCTCCAGGCAAAGAGGTGAACAAATGAGCCGTAACCGTATAATATAAAATTCACCATGCTAATCATTCCATTGTTAATTAGATACAATAATGTGGAAATGGTGGGTAATTGAAAGGAATCTTGAAAGTTTTGTGGGCGATGTCGAATCTCATAATTGACAGGCGTGTAATTTTGTGATTTATGTAAGTTATGGATGCGGAGAGTATAAATAATATAATGGGTCTTATCGCAAACAATTATCTCGATTATATTCGTTGCATTATGATTGTGAATATATTATAAATTTGCATAAATAAATCGTTCCGAAAAAAATAGAAAAAAAAAATTTTGACGGATTCAGCAATTACTTGGCGGCAATTCATATTCAATTAAAATTTTTTTTTTTACTTATTTGTGGTTATGTCACTTGTTGTGTACCTGGAATCTTTGATAAACGTAATAAATAAATGCATTCTTAAATGATCTTTAATGTATGTATTGAATGTTATTAAGACCTCATATTTACAATACAATACTACACGTTTGCTATTTTTAAACCAGTTTTACCGGCTGATTTTTTTTAAATATTGAATGTTATGCAATTACGTATCTAATCAGTTGAACTTAAGTAATATCAAACTTCTGGGAAAATTAATCCAGATCGCTAATAATAGCTAATCAAGTGAAACACAGTGTTTATATTTTTATTCCTATGTATACATACATAGGAATAAACCTCGCCGCCTGTGTGGTCCAGTGGTCAACGGTGTTGGCTTCGGCTACAGAGGGCCCGGGTTCAAATCCCGGTACGGACAGTTTTATAAATTGATTTTTCAATCGATTTATGAATTTCTGTTCAAAGGCATGGATGTATGTGATGTCTTGAATTCCCCCCTCTCACCTTTCCTATCGTATGAACAGGGCGTATCAACAGCGATTAGCTTACCACTAATCCTGTCCTAACCCTATCCTTCTATCCCTACTCTCTTTGGAAAAAGAGAGGTTGAGCAACTGAGTAACAAGCAGTTCTCGTAAAAACACTTCTGTTGAGATAAACTCCATTAGGAGTCCATATGCTCCACATTGGGAGCGGACATGGTTAAAAAAAAATACATACACGATAACTATTTAGTAAGAGTCAGTTCCAGTTCATTTTGGACATGGATGTCCAAACAGGGCAAAAAAGGTTGGACAACCTAGATCTATGAGCTTGAATACTCGTAGATGCCAAAAGGCGCAAAACCCGAGACGTTAGTGACAAAGCGCATGGAAATGTACAAATTTCGATTCAAATTTGAAATTTATTTTTCATCATGCACCTTTAGTCGATATTCTAAATTATATTTTATAAGCAGTAATAAAAACTAAAATTAATTTTTACACGATGTGAACCAGTAAAATAATAAAATTATCGATTTTAAAAGTCAATTGCTGGTGGAAAGGTTTTATATTTAATATTTAAAAAAATCTTTTCTCGTTCACACTATTTCACATTGTTCGATGTATCGACGTTCTATCATTGACGCCTCCTGATTGACAATTGGCTGTTTTGTTACTACGGCTAGACAAAAAAACAGTGAAAAGAGTAAAATGAAAAACAAATGTTTTGTTTTAAAAAGTATTGTGTGATAACAGAAGTTAAAAAAGGCACATGCATTTTCAAAATAGAAAGTTATATCCTAATATATCCGACAATGGCTGAGAAAAAAAATGACGGTACAAGTTGTTGATGTTAGATTATTCATATTTCGTCATTAGTCACACTGAATTTCATGCTTTTTTTACATTTCCAATTCCCAAATATTTACCGTGAAATCCACCAAAATTATGTAGCAAAAATACAATTAAATACTTTATCAGAAAAGAACTGACCTGAAGAACTTTAGTGATTAATACTTACGGAATTATCGAAAAACACGATGGTCTACTGTAAATACACAATAAGCGATGGAAAAAGAACTCACTTGCTCGTTTATATGTAATAAAACAGGAAATTCAGTATGAGTCATGATATTGGTAGCATCAAGTATTCAAGGGCTAAAACTGGTTTTGCATTGAATTTAACGATAAGGACCGCTGCAGTACTCGTGTACTATTTATTATTATGCAAACAAGTCGGTCTTTAGGTTCACCAATGCTATTAATGACTCGTAATGTTGCTGCATTGATATAAACTTGTTTTTAAACACGATCATGATCTTGAATACTATTAATTTGTAAGCCGCCGAGAAAAATATCCCTAAAAGGTGTTCATAAGGTAGTTGTATCATTATTTTTTGTAAATATTATTAAAAATTACAAATACTGGTCGAGAAATAGAGATGGTAGTGCAAGGAAGGTTTTCGCTGTTGGATCAATATATACTTTGAATACAGACTGTGACTCGCAGATGTTGGTGTTGCTATACGATATACAGTCATGGCACCGGAGGAGTCTCAGAGACCCCGTATGTTGGAACTATGAGATTGAATTTAAAATATAAAGTCAGGTTAGTTAGGTCTTTGAACTATTTAGATATAAGGGAACAAAACTAGTAAGTCATTACGTTTCACATAATCAATAAATATGAATAAAAGAGAAGAAGATAAATATGAGACATCAACATATGTAATGTATAGAATACAGGGCAATTCATAAAATTGATATTATCATTTTTATTATCTAATCACATTATTAATCGTCCTTTCTGATAATTTAAAAATACGATGCCGATTATTTCTGAGATTTCGAAAACCATCAAAACATCGCTAAATTATTTTATTTAATTTGAAAAGGTACCTATTATGTACAATTGTTTTCTATGAAATATCTATTATATTTTCGATGGATTCGGCTCCAACTTTGTGGAAACTCATTTTATTTATAAAATTAATTTTGATAACTTTGTAACTCCACTTTTTGGGTTACAAATTGTGATGTGTTTCGTCTCTTATGGGCAATTATATCTATTCAGCGATATTGTCATTACATTCTCATTAATCAGGAATAATTTGTATACATATTCTTGTACAATAAGTGAGGGGTAGAGTTAAAAAAATATTAAGCAAAAGCAGTATTATAATATAAAATTGTAAATTAATAACAAACAAATTGATTTCATTTCCATAAAAAGAATATTCATAAAACTATTGTAGTGAAAATATTATTACCTGTCTCAAAACAATATATAGCTTATAAATATAATAAACTGTAATCAAAGATTATTGATATGCATTGACGCACACTATTGATAAGAATAGATACATATGATATCAATGAGTTTATTAAATGATAAGCAACTTAAATATTATATCTGAATATTATCCGATATATGAACACATATGAGAGGAAATGCTTTTGGTTACTTTTTAATGGTATAAATTTGCGTGTTCGCCAACATTTATTTTGTCTCCTATTTGTGCTTAATTCTGTAAATAAAATAATGAAGTGGAATAGTTTACATATGTATGTAATTATATGTATTTCCCCGATATCCGCAGAAAATAATTTGGGACAGAATAATTGACTCCGGTGAAGTTTAAAACTGTATTATGGTTTCCCTATATTGATTCAAATAGTTTTTTAGGTATCCAAAAACCTAGGAGAATAAATTGATATAGATTTTCTGTTTTTCTTTTAATTTTCTGACATTTTAATAAAGCATATACGAAAGCCCACATAAAATGGAATGGGTTATTACGAGCAATTAAGTTGCTTTTAAGATTTCGAAACTACTGTTTTTCTTAAGATAAAAAAAATATATGTGTACGCCAGGGATTCTGTATTGAGACACACGAGAATAAATTGTCGGGAAATCGAAGCTTTTTGCTAGTCCTCCTACCAGCTCCTAGAACATTTCATAAAAAATCCGATACTCGAATTTTTAAAAAAAATGTGTATACAGTAGATTTTATTTATTGAAAACAAATAATGTTTGAGAATTTTTATTCTTTGATAACCATTAATTTAAAATAACGTTTTTGAATTGGAAAGGAATACAAGTAGGTAAAAAAATCAAAATCTTCCTTTTATTTTAATGTTAATAGAATAACTTTTGTACGTGTGACAGATTCTAGTCCGAGATAGTTTAATAATTGTAAACTTATTGACCCAATCAATTATTTTTCGAATGAAATGGTTTCATCGGCAAAGTCGAACGATTTGTGTAAATAAATCAATGTTTACGATACAATATTGTCGTCTTATTTAATATTTAACTTCAAGTTTGCATTGGTTTTGACTAGGTACGACAGAGTTTATGGGCGAAAGAAAAAATCTAACAATTCATCGCGAATTTACTAAAACGGTTGCCTTTTTTGGTATTTGTTATTTGTGTTATGAACAACAAAACTTGTCACAGCCTCTAAATAAAACTATTAAAAAGATATTATGGATCTAAATTTAACTTTTTATTTATAACTACGTAATTATTTATAACGAATAAAAATCAACCCAAAGTTTGGAAAGAAATCTCAGAGAATGGATAAACCGAAAGTATTTTTGTAATCGATACAAGATACGATAAACAAGTTAAATAATTTCAAAAATTTTTTTAACTTGTTTAAAAAAATGTACAAATTTAAAGAATGCTACTTTACTTCATGCATAGAAAAAAAAATGCTACATTACTACGGTCTCACGTCGCAAAAATTTTGATGTCAAGACTTCAGAATCCCTAGTAAAAGCTCATTCCACAAAATTTTAATAGAACCCGGGATGGTATCGGTCAGCGAGAGACCAGATTTGATTGATGTATTTATAATTTATTATATTGTTTCTATTGCGATTATCAAGAATTAATAATTCGTTAAGAGTTCGTTGAGGCCCTGTAGCGCCTCTTCTAGTGGGTCACGAGTGTCGATCGAACTCGTGCCTCCTTCATCCGAATGGCGGGTTGCTGGCAAGACGATATACGACCATTATCTCAGCAATCTGAGAGATCAGCAAGATTGCGCGGCGATGACAATGCTCCGCGAGCATTATGGCGATGATCGACTCGCCATCTTGCTACACTCACAAACGCCCGTCGATTGAAAACAAAGCAAATTAAAATCAAAACCTTTCAAGTCAACTATCGTTCAATTTAATACAAATTATATACATTTAGAATATTTGAGGAATAAATAAATCAGACATTTAATTCTTATTTATCATTTTCAAGATGCAGATTATTTTAATTATTATCTGTAAGCCATGAAAGATGGGCAAGAGAATTGATTAGATTTATTTAGCATCCACTCCACTAAAATGTGGGTGCTATGTTATACTTGATTTTTTTTTCAATCATTAACGTAGTAGTAACAAGTATTTTGGTACAAAATTTCTTGAGATACTAAAAAAAAAACGTAATTCAAAAACTTTTTCTATACAAAACGGATTTTAAATTATTTGAAATAAAATTGAAAAAACCAATTTAAAAACTGAAATAGTAAAATGTGAAAAGTAACAAGATGGAACAGCGATTTATCATTGAGCTTTGAGAACATTGAGAACATAAAAATGATATACAATTGTCGGTTTTATGCTTAGAATATTTTATAACAATATCGTTTAACCACTCTTTTGTAGAGTTAAGCAACGACTCGTTCAACGTATAAGTAAATAATCAAAAAATATCTCTATCTTTACTTTTGCTGGCGTGTCAAATGAAAGTGTCCATCTGCTGGCGTCTCATTATAAGTTCACTCTCCCCTTCGAGACAACATATTTATGATCATTTCCCAGGCGATATCTAAAAGTAAGTCATCGGCTTGCACTATGCCCCCGAGCTCCCAAAATGGGAAGTTCTCGTTTCATACGGAAAGACCGTCGTTAACTATCGACTATCGCTACGATCGCTTATAACAAATCGTTAATCTTTCAACGATCGCGCAGAAGTTAAGAAAATTATCAGGGATAATTAATTTATTTTTATTTCATACTTATTACCTAAATATGACCAATAAAATACTAAAATATTTCAGTGTGTACAAAATCAATAAAATTTGAACGGTTTATTTACAGTCCGCTAAAAATAATTACATACTTCCATTAAATTCCACATGCTGGTATGTGAACAAATGCTAAATATAAAATGTTCGTAAATAGTAAAAACTGTTAACCTTTTGTATACAGGCGGTAAGAGCTCTTTTTAGTGACCAAACATTTTTGGTATAATTCCTCGCAGGAATAATACAAATGTTCCGGGTTTTTTTTAAATTGGAATTGTTCTCGAGTAATTTTTAGGGTTATATTCCTAGTGAGCTAATTTTGGTAATCTTAAGTTCAGAAACTTCAGGTGCATTGTGAACTTTTTGTTATATCCGATTATTTTATTACTTTTTGTTTCGAATAATATTATTTAAAAAAAATATTTCACTCTACCCACAAGGTGTAATTGGTCAAATTGACATTAACTTAGTATAAGTTATAGTAAGGTTAAAAAAGCTGTTATATGGTTGAGCTATTTTGGCATCATTCGTCTGAATCACGATACTGTATGAACAACTATAGTTATTTCGATGACGTGATGCTGAAACAGTTGTCGATATCACATATATTTTTTAAATGTGTTTTCTATTTTTACCTTTCTTATGATATTACACGTATCGTGTCATTTCAGATCGATCTAAATGAATTTTATGAATATGGCGACAATTTACATAAAATATTAATTATGTGTAAAAGATAGACAAAACAAAAAAAATATAATATGGTTTTTATGTTGATTGATGGTAAAAACGTAGTAGGACGATAAAGTGATATTTCGGTGACACATTTGATTTTCCTGTCTTTATAGTAAATGAATAAAAGCGTGCATGTCGTGTGTCGTGTCCTGGCGATGTCGGGTCGTGCGGCCGCGAGCGCCCTCACCCGCTCCCGTTGCGTCGGGTCAATATCACGCCCACCATGCGCGCTACTACTTCTACGACTCTACGAAAAAGTCGTCTCTACGCCAAATACTAGCTTTCAATCTACCGACTGCCTATATTTCAATTTATCATATGTGAATAAAAAATCCTAACAATGTTATCATACGTTCAGAAATATCGATAAATTGTAACTAACACGTTGGTATTAATTCTGAACATTAAATGAAACATAAAGGTGGAAGAGATGTCAAGGATAAAACGGCTTGTAGAAGAGCAGAACAGTTATTATTCCTTATTAATTTTGTGACTAGAGAGAGTAATCACAAAGGAAATAATTACAACTAGAGCATTTGTTTATATTTGTATATTCATTTAATCTGACGATGCTCTTAAAAGAATCAAAATGAGTAACACACTTACTGGTAAAACAAAATATATTCATATTAGATTTCTTTTAATTTAAAATTCTGAATAAGCCGCAGTCAAATATTATTTTGAAATCAAACATGAGTAATATTCAATTCTCAAAGAAAATCTGTACTGTAGTAATAATGTAATTGATTTTTATTTTTATTGGTAGTGCAATATTATTCGCGTGTACACAAAACACTCGGATTGTCACTCCGAGAAGAGATTAACGCGTGGCATAACTATTGTGAATCATAACTGAGCTTGCATCTAACAAACAACATAAAGGCACAAACGGTAAAGCAATAAATTGATCTAAAGATTTCATCACTGCCAAGCCGGGTTACATTGTGTTTCAGTCATTCGTGATGAATTATGTCTACCACGGCACGTGCACACAAATATTACGCATAATATGCATATAATAGCATCAATTGAAGCTTTAGCGACAACTATGATACATAACTATGCAACAATATGATCGGCAATTGTTTTATTAGATCAACTTCTTAGAAATGGTTATTTAAGATAACAAAGAATAAATTCCTTTCATAATACGTCTACTTAAATGATGTTTTTGTTACGAAAACGATTTCATTCACGACTGAGCTTTGAATGTAAGTACCTACCTGCTATTATTCGTATAGCTATTTTTTATAGTGAAATGATACTTGGATGATAAATAATTTTGCGAGCAAAAAAATGCTCTTCTTAAAGTAAAGGCATGGCGTCACGAAGTCTTGAAATAGATTTTTTTACGATAAAGGTCAAAGGCGCGGCTGATTTTGTCCGGAAATTTAAAATCTAGCCTTTATAAGCAGGTAATAAATTCAAACAAGTTACAAGTTAAAAAAAAATGTATAAAATTGCAACAGTGTTTATGATAAAAATATTTTTTAAAGTAATTTATTTAAGATATACATTTTATGTTATTCTGAGACTTTTGAATACTTAAAACTTTAAACGGAAAGTATTAAATCCTGGATAAATTGTGTTTTTATTACTTTTTAACATCGAAATACAAGCGCTTGCTGGTAAATATTTTTTTAATAAATGTATGTATAAAGAATAACTACCACATACTTCAAAATTAGTCATGTTTGTAACCAAATAATCAGAGAAGAAATCTTACCTGGGTGTCAATAAGGTATTTGTACTGAATTATACACAGACATATAGAAAGAATTCTAAAAAGTAGTATATATTGCTTGAGTTACTCAGCATGAACGTAGCGACTTGAGACCAAATATTAACCTTGATATTGACCTTTAAAAAATCTTTATCGTATGTATCAATTTAAATCTCTTAATTATTGAATTTGCCATAACAATAATGATGAGTCTGGATAACAACGGAGTCCAGGTAAGGAGAAAGGCGAGAGACTCGTCGTTGGAATGATTTATGATGAGATCCTTAAATTCCTACAGAAAAAAAAAACTGAGGCGATTGATGTAATATTTTCAATAAAAAAACCAATAAAGAAGTAAATCCGTAGCTATTCTTACATTCACTCGAATTATTGTACACATAAGATAAAATAGAACAGTCTAAATCCATTGAATTATATAAGTTTGCATCATGTAAATAATAATGATATGATATGCTAGCAATAAAAAATGAAGTCGCTTTAATGGATACAATTTACTATATTTATCTTTGATGATATTATTTTTTTTGACATTAGTCATCAATTAAGTGATTATTATTTGTCATTTTACCATTAAAATATTGTTTATTTAGTGTTTAACTCTTATCGGGTTGAGAATATTTTATTTTTCCTTTTTTGAAATTTATTTTGCTGTTATCATTTTTACAAAACTTAATATTATCGTGTGTTAAAAACATTATTAAAACAATCCAGAATACTTAATGTACTGTTTCATTTTGTAATTGATTTAGTCGTATTCGAATGAATTAGTAGCGTGTCTTCAGGACAGCCCTTGGCGATAAAAAGCTTTCTCGGGAACAAACCAGATGACTGACGAAATCGAAAGCATGCGATCATTGTTATGTTGGACATCGGCCAAGCCTCCCACACTCCTTAGCCTGTCAGTTCGATCTCTCAAAATACGTATTATTAATAAATAACATAGTTATATAGATGAAATAATATTGTCGAGTGAGTTATTAGGGCTGTTTAAAGCAAGTATTTAGTTTAGACGTGGATGGCAGTAACCGGTACTTGCATAGACAAAAATAATTTAATTTTAATTTAGTTCAACATCTGTACATTGAAGTTTTTGAATCATATAATCAAAATATATATTATTTTTAGAAAAGTAAAGAGAATTTTTAAATACCTAATCTACAATTTATAAGTATAATACGCACTGGTTTTCGTTGACAACCATCCATCAAGTAAATGCCAATTTCATAAATCAAAAAAGCACATACATAAAATATATAAAGTGAAATTGTTTAAACACAATCTTAAAATAACTATGACAACATCGCGTTGATTGAATCAGACTTTGTCGAGTTGATATTTTGGGAAGACTGGATCATGTGTCTTAAATAAAAACCGCAAATCAACAAATCTGCATAATAGTATGGACGTAATAAAAACTGTAAGATTTATTGTTTGCGTAGTGTATGAAATCGAAGGTGGCAGGCTGGTGCGGTCGTCGAGATAGATACCTAACCGCAAGTCGAGTCGTGTAATGGATCAGGTTTAACGCGTTCGAATAACTATTATGAAAATGCAACAGGTTCAGCGATTTATTCTTATTAGGTGATCCAGATAACTATGTTAATTCGTTCGCTACATTTCGTTACATGCAAAATTGCACAGTTATTTCAATTAAGACTTTCTAATACTAGATTCTGCAAATTTTATTATGTTGGAAATATTGCAACTTGATTACATTCTTTAAAAACATATACGTACTATGCTTCAATTCATACGTTAATAGTATTAACACGGAAAGATACGGTACTCTGTTTACTAAATTCAGTAATAACATCAACCGACTACCTTCACGCTAGTAAAAAAAATAGCCTGTGCCGATGTTGTGTTTATATAAAAATCATGTACTGTGAAAACACTTTAACAGCCAGTAAAAAAGACTTGTAATTATATCTAAGATTTTGATCGTGTTAACTGTTTTTTCACTGTGACCACGTTTCACCGTATACAGTGAATAAATATGTGATACTTCCAGTTTCCATGTATATGAAAAAATACTTCATTTAATAATATATATACAAAAATACTTTCAACGTTTTGATCGTTTATTCTTCCGCTTAGATTTTCTAAATTTGGATCATCACATTTATCTATCGCAGTATACAAACAAAAATAGTATTTTATTTGAAAATAAATATACATAAAATATTTTTTAATATCACCCGCTACGTTTGTTTTACGGTTAGAAACAAAAAAATCAATCTGCTGCAAACGATTATATATAATAACATCCATAGTGTATTGCTGAGTTTTGTAATTATGAACCAAGTTGAATAAAAACATCAAACGTAACGGAAAAGAACGGTTTTAATTTTTCTCATCCTTTGGTCTCAACGCCACTTCATTTCGTGGAAATAGCAATGTCGGATGCACGCATCACATTCATCGGAAGATGTCACTTTCAACTAAGAGGAGTGCTATTTTTAAGTTTATGCATATTTGCTTGATATGGCAATAACTACACAAAAAATACAGATTCACCATTTTATTTTAGTGATTTAATTAATTGAAATTATTTATTGCACGTCATTGCAAATTATTTTTATATGTATTTTCATTTATTTTGAGATATTATTACTCGCATGACTGCGTGTATGGAATCTCTACATAGAAAAGATGGTTATTTTTGAGCGATTTTGGCGAAACATAGTTATAAAAAAAAAGTTAGTTTTAGAAATGATCGACACAATTTTAATTTTGTCGTTTCGTTATTTATGTAACAAAATGTAACGCAAGTTTTTCTTTTTATGAGTATTCTGTTATGTATTTTTATTGTTTTACAATAGTTGTCAGTCACCCTTTGTTGAGCTTTAATATTTAATAAAAAAAAACTTATACATTTAGTATATCAAAGCTTTCCCAACAATAACGTGTATTACATATTTCAAATTCATCTAAACATCAGGTTAGGTAGCTTAGAAGCATTTTCAATTAATAAACAGTTTATGTATATAGTAACTATTTAACATTTTTTTTTTTAATATCGATCATTTCTCATTCATTTTTAATATCTAGATAGAGAACTTGAAAGATAACCGTTAATTTAATTGATATCTCGATTCTGTGACAGACGGATAAGATCTATTTGATTGAACAGCGACAGCATTGCTATTTAAAAAAAATAGTTTATATTTATTGATACCATTCACGAACATTCGTTTATCGCACTCTTTATTGGAACATTGCGATTTACTAAAACTAATACGATGAAATTGAATGAAAATAATTACATTTCCAATCAGTTTTATTATCAGTATTAAAATTAAGCAATTTTGACGCTCGATGATAAGAAATGTGAAATATCTACATATACCTAACACTGCCCGCTGTCGTTTGCATGGAGTGATATTAAATTTGAATCGTTCAAACTATGTACATTCTCACAGATTTTGTCACTAACGACCCGGGTTTCGCCTTTCGGCATCTTCAGGCGTTCAAGTGCACGGATGAACTTGAACTGACGCTTAGTAAATGAATGTTTCGTTTTTATGACTTTAAAGCCATTGCTGGCGAAAAGGATAAGCTCATGGGAATGCCCACAGATTTGAGTAGTAAGTAGTTTTAAGAATTATATTTATTTGTTTGTCGGAAAAGGTTTTGTGATTATATTTATATAGGGTATAGAAGTGGATATTTATATAGGGTAGAGTGATATTACATTCCTCAAGATTATAGTATATCATTGCGGATTTTTCACGACCGAATATTTTTACTATTGAAAAAAACTTACTATTTAGACAAATAAGCTAACTACTAGTCTTGTCCTTGCCCTATTTTTCCATCCCTACAATCTTAACAAATCAAAGTTGTCAATCGATCGGTACAAGGAATAACAGTTTTTAATAATAATTATTTCGTTAAAATAATATACACGCACAAAATGTATACAGTGGAACCTCGATTCTGCGCTTTTCAAGGGACCGTAATAAATGAACGAATAATGCGGGAAACCGATAATGCAGGAAATCTTCAAATAATACCAAAACAATGTTTAATTTTCATAAAACTTATATATTTATGTAACTAAATGCGATGTAAGACTATTTGAGCGAAAAAAAATATTCCACAAAAACGTTCAATCGGGATAATAATTGGGACGGGACGATAATATTTAGATGATAGATCGAGAAAATCAGTAAATCGGGGAATGATAAAGTGGAATTATTAAATATTGTTATGACGGGGTCTTGGTCGAGTAAAAAATAAGCGATCCATGCAAAAAAACGAAGATAGCGAGAACGGTAGATCGGGGTTCCACTGAAAAAAACGCGAAACGAAATGCAAGGCAAAACTATTTATGAAAAATATTCAACGAAAACGGTCAATCGGGATAATATTCGTGACGGGACCAAAATATTTAAACGATAGGTCGAGGAAAACGATAAATCGGGGAACGATTAATGCGGGATTATTTTACATTGTCCTTATGGGTATTTGGCCGGGACTATGAAAAATAAACGATCCATGCGGGAAAAGAACAATAAGAGAACGGTAGATCGGGGTTCCACTGTACTACTAATATATTTATTTTAGTTTATTTTTAACAGTTTTTGTACTAATTTTAGATTATTAAATATAATTCTAAAAAATTATATGAAACGTTTTATGTTAATTTGTACTATAAAAGAATTATCGCCTGCTGTGGCTCAATTGGTTAGAGCTTGCTCTACCGATAACGCAGGTCTGGGTTCGATTCCTGGTAAGTTCACAGTGAATTTGAGAATTATTCAATTCAAAGTTGTGATCGAAAACTGGAAGATTATGATGTCAATTCTCATTATTTACTCTCCTCTCCTCCCATTCTTCGGACCCTTCAATAACTGTGTGCAGCAATAGTGATTAGTCAACCACTAGTCCTGTTCAAGCCTTATCCTTCTTTCCCTATTACTCACTTTGAAAAAAGTGAGGTTGAGCGACTGAGTAACAAACAATTCTCGTAGAAAAAACTTCTGTTGAGATATTTCCATTAGGAAGCCATATGCTCCACATTGAGAGCGGATATGGATTTAAAAAAATATATTTAATCCAAAATATTTTTCGCCTAGTGGTGGAAATCAAGCTTAGAATCAACACCCCATAAACATGACAATTCTCATAGAAGCTTTAGAATCGTCGATAAAATTCAGTTAGTAATAACAGATTGCTTTACGAGTTGTTGGCAAAATAAGTGAACAGCCGTGGTCAGTACAAAGGAGCTAATTATCCCTTTACCACCTTTTGAACGATCGTAAGACACACCTCGAAGGAGATTACAATCTGCCGACGCGACTTAAAATCGAGCGCCGTTTCCACAGAGTGTCAACACAAGAGATTTATTCTATTGCAGGACTAAACTATGAAAAGATCGCGACAAAGAAGCAGAAGAAATACATTATTTTGAATAATGTTCCTAGATGGTATCGAAAATTCGCAAAACACACCCCTTAACATCAAGTATCCGTAAAAGTAATACAACAATTCAACTAAGATCGTCAATAATTTCGATGGTTTCGGCGGTAACTTTGTGGAAGTTCATTTTAATAGAAAATTTAAATTAACTTTGATTATTCCACGTATTGTGTTACTAACTGTGACACGTGTTTCGCCTCTTTCAGAGGCATCTTCAGACTTACTATCGCAGAGTTTGCTTAAGTAATGAAGCAAGATTGATTCTAACATTTCAAAATTATGAAATTACAAAATGGAGTTTGGGTTTTTTTTCTTTTTAAGGGAAGCAAGGAGGGGGGTGATAGAATCGAAATAAAGCAAAAAAAAATATGATACTAATGAGTTGCAATCAATCAGATTGGGATTTTTCCTTTTTAATGGAAGCAAGGAGGGGATTATAGAATCGAAACATCGTCAAAGATCTTCAAGTCTGCTTTTTCTTGCTTCATTTCAACGAAAATCAATATTTTATAAAATGTATGTATGTTGTGGCTTTTCAAACGTCTGTAATAGTGTGACAGTTTATCGCTAAGCGGATTCAGTCTTGGCAGCCTCACGTTAACTTAACTATTCAGATCCTTTTCAGTGAGGTAGGTAATGTTGTGCTATTGAGTCGAGCAGTATTTTAATTAACTTTCAAGCACACGGATCAATACAATTGCGAAATCGGAATGGAATGATTTATATTGAAGCTAGCGCGTACGTATGTATATTATCAAATATACTTCAATTTTTTAAAACTTTCCATTTTCGATTGCGAAAAAATGTTAGGTTGATTCCAATTAAAATACTCAAAGTAAAATAAAAAAAGTAGAGTTTTATATTTCAATAATAAATAAGTGCTTCAATGTTGAAAACTAACAATTGTCATTCACTTATTTCTCGATACTGTTGTTTTGTTGCCTTCGTATTAAGTTAAAAATGAACCTTTTACAGAACAAACCTAAACAAACTTGCATTTGTCAAACATCAATAGCATGAACTATAAATATTTTTTAGCTAAAATTGATGAGCAAATAAGTCTTCATTGTTTGTTTTTACTAGGTATAAATAATAAAGCAGTGGCATCACATCTAGTGCCAACAAACCAAATATTTTGAAATTTAAAGATCATACGAGATAAAATCGATGTGATCTGTCACTCGAGATCAACAAACAGGTTTCAATTTAAATTTGACATTAACCTTACTGGGACTTGAACTAAAGCCCGCCTGATCGGTTGAGCCGAGCTCTTACCAACTAAACCACAACAGGCGATTTAAAGTATCATTATCATAATTGATAACGTTTCATTTTATAATAATTCAAGTGCAAAAGTGATGCGAGACTAAAAACTATACATTCTATACATTTTTTGGCTGTGGATATAACTCTTGCTTTCGACCTTATATAGACTACCAGTGGGAGCCGGTAAATTGCTCGAATTACAAATTATTCGAATTGCTTGGTTATTTAAACGATTTTTTACGACTTTTTCTACGAATTTCATTTTTATCTTGTGCGACACTTGTTTAGAGAGTGAAATATAAAAATAATTTTCGTAAGTATTTATTTTAACCGTGTTCGCTCCAAATGCGGAACATATGATCTTTTAATGGAGTTTATCTCAACAGAAGTGTTTCTACGAGAACTGCTTAATAATTAGTTACTCAAACTGTTTCTGTATATTTCCAGAAAACATAGACGTCTAGGGCTAAGAAAGTACAAACGGACAGAACAAACGGAAACAAAATGATTATCTTGTTATTCGAGCAATTTCCATTCAAGCAATTTACCGGGAACCACTACCAGTACCGGGTGTGTCGCTTATTTATACCGATAGGACTATCCTTAAATAATGTCTGCCTCTCGAGTAGAACAAGTGGCACGCAGTCCATTATAAATAATATCCCACGAGACCGCGGTTCAGTTTTGCAGAGTTCAACAAGGTGCAATAATTTATCGACGCCAGAGCCGTTGACAGGGCGAGCGGGCAACGAAAAAAAGAACGACCCGGTTCACTGAAATAGTTACATTGATCAATTCAGATGGTTCGGTTCGCTTCCCGTCGACCGCTCTATAACGCCGCAGTTTACCTTATAGGGATATAATAATGCGCCGCCGGCGGTCGAAGATTTGATTTTGATCTTGTCTCAGCTATTTTAAATGAAGGCGCAATCACTGCGAGTGAAACATGGGATTGGGCGGTATCACCCATGCATAAACCAAACTATGAGTCGAGACATTTCTACTCTCGCAAATGTTCACAGGAGAAAAAACAATATTCCTGCTATTTATTATTTCAGTTCGTGCCCAAGATAATTTATAAATTTAAAATACCTACAATATATTTTTAGCTATGTTTGTTTATATATTATAAAAGTGTCTTTAGTTTAATATACCCTGAGAAAATCATTGAGTTTATTATCTTTAATGCTGTCGCTTAATATCTTTCGAATAAAATTGACGACGATTAAGAATTAAATTTAATATTTAAAACAAGTCGTATCATTTTGACACACAATTGAAATCCTAAATTACGCAATATATTAATGTGAAAACAATATCCTGAACCGGACCAAATATTAAGCTACTTGATACATTTGTTTTCTTGGCATTTTTATTACGACACAAAAATTGCTTAGCAAGAAAAAGGAAATCATCTCTACTGAAGAACATATAAAATTTTAAATAATATATAAAATGTGCATTGCGGCGAAATGATCCAAATGATAGATGATGGATCAAATATGTAGATAATATACGATGAAAACTTTTTTTTAATTTGTAAAATGTAGGTGCCTATATGACGTTTTAATAGTGTACCAAATGTGATATATTTAAAAATATAAAGACTGTCAAAAGACTTTGTTTTTGCGGCAGCAAACAATAGAATACGTTTGATATTCGGTTTAAAAGATAAAAAAATATTAAAATATTATAATAATAAAAAGTTAGAAAATAAAATTTGTTAAAATACATACAGCATTCACTTTTTTATTGAATGGTAAGTTTATTCACCAAAACAATAAGAATTCAAAATTAACATATTATCCAAAGCAATGTACAGATTAGTTAACAATGTTTGTTATTCTCGAAATAAAATCAATTAAGAAGTATTAATACACTTTCTGCGATGACTTCAAACAGGTAAATAAACATTTAAACGTAAAGCAGTCGTAGCATGAAACGCTGTATAAAAATTGCGTTTTAATTGATATCCTTCTAAGTAGAGTTCTCACGTTTAATATGTGCTGCAGATAATGTTTAATATTCAGTACATGGAGTTCAACGAAGCGGTTTAAGCATGAAAGTACGAGTAATTATTATTACGTCACGAACGAGGAACAACATTAATAATTTCATATTTTGTAGCAGACTTATTAGACAGTGTCAAAGAGATGATATACATTATTGTCAGCTGCCATGTGTTAAGCAGAATGCACGATCTCTTGACAAATATATAATTTTATTATGTAATCTTCGACTCACTCTACTCATATTATATATGTATTTAAAATGGGACATACTAAGATTGTCTTACTGTACACTTCGTATTATGATGCATAAAATCAGAGTATGAAATCTATCGTTTACCATTTTTAAATTAAAATTTATGTGAGTTAGTTTTATCACGGTTACCTCTAGATAAAATTGAAATATTTAATGAAGGCCCTCACACGAATGAATGACTTGGTTGAGGGTAACGTTGTGATTCGGGAGTTCCACGAATACGCGTAGAAGATTATGCGGTTGCCGGTTGCGGTCTCGACAGTTGGAAAGCTCGTACAAATGAAGGTGTTTGCATAGTGGGCACAAGCGTTTTCAATTGGTGATGCGATAATTCTGTTTTGCGCATAATTTATATCGGTAAAAGAATCATGTTTATTTTTAAAATCAAGAAAAAAACAAATGCGCCTAATTAATTCCTATTTGAAAGTCAAATAAAATAGATACGGCTATGATCTTGAAGAAAATAATATTACAAATTATCATATATAAGACGTATTAATAAAATTATTAGCAAAATTCTTTTAATATCCCCTATGCGGTTTGTATTTTTTAAAACGTGGAAAACATGGACTCTTCATACATTATTACGCCAATATGTTTTCACACAAAAACTGGTAATAAATCATTTATATAAAAATAAATCGTTTAATGTGTTTACTGACAATTCTTGGTGGAAAAGCACTTTTTTAAAAAATCACTTGTTTACTTATACGTTATTTATTTTAAATCAGAACCGGTTCTGATCTAAAATAAATAATGTAGGATTAGTAAAAAGATGTTCTATTTTTTAATTTAATTGGGAGTACGAATATATGTAAGGTCAGGTGAGTAAAACTATTTTCACGCATAGCAATGTAATTACAGTCACATAATTTGGTTATAAATTGATAATATAGAAAATAGTTAAAAATCATAACACCGGATCGCAGTGCAGAGGAAAAGAGGTTAAGCGCCTAGTCTTGCGTAGTATTCAAAAGATGATAACAGATAAAGTAAGCATTGGCAGCGATGACACAATGACTGGTACTTGGATTGACGACACTAAGCTCTGCATTATTTGACGATCGTGAGTAAAGTGCATCATAGGTGGAAGTAGAATGGACGATGATTGATTTCGTCTCACGCGCCTCGCGCACGATCAATTATGACATTTCATGTCGTGATTCGTGACGTGTAGTGATGTCTCATCGCTGCCACGTACGATAAACGTAAGCTTATTGTTTTATTTCCGGTTCCGAGAAAAATAAACATTAAAAATCTATTCCATTATATAAACCTGTAATACAAGTAAAAAAACGTGGTAAAGAAGATGTACAATTTGGTAATACAGCTTACAACATGCGTGTGTCTAAATAGAGGCAATCTAAAAGACAACCATTGAACACACCATAACTGAAAGTGAGTATTTACGCCAAATTATATCTGGAGAGATAATATATTTAGTTTTGAATATACGTTCAAAAACAATAATGCCAACATAAACGTTACTAAAACTAACAGATTAAAAATATCAAAGTATTTTAGTTCTACAGTTTTTAATAACTTTTATGCGTTGATAGCTATTTCGGCTTTCGCCATCGTCAGAACTATCTGAAGAAGCCAAAATAGCTATTAACGCATAAAAATTATTAAAAACTGTAGAACTAAAATACTTTGATATTTTTAATCTGTTATAATGGAGTTCTACCAAGTAAATGCCAAATCAATTAATAAAGTTACTAAAACTCATATAGATTTCCAGTGTTATATGATACAGAAAACGGTCTACGGTAACTAACAGTACGAGAAAGATGAGATTGAGAAAATATTAAAACTTAGACGGCAGATTTATCTGCGCCACGTTTTCTGGATCAGATTAAAAATTAACGTATCAATGTATGAATATGTTTTTCAAGGAAATGACTTTTAATAACTTTTAACAGTTAGCTAAATGATCGAAAAAGAGAAATAAATAAAACCCTATTTAAATTGTTGGGCAGTTCAGTATTGATGAGATTATTATTAGCAGATGCTAAAATTATCATGCTAAAAAATAATAAATATTATATTATCCACTTTCAATCCTTAATATAACAATGAAATCATAACGTACTGTAAAAATGAATATACACTAAGTACACATATCCGATGTGGCTGATTTTATTTAATGGTAATCAATTAAGTTTCAAAACTGTTAACATATTTAAAAAAAATAGCAACACAATAAAAGCGACTAGAGAAGATGTGTGGGTGATATGAAATATCTAGCAGGGAATTTAACACTAACCGAACGCTTTGAAAGCTGCACCGTCCATAACATAACATGGACAATCCACAATAGCATAAGTCACAGTAAACAATGATATATTAAATATTTGCACGATTAGAGAGAAGAGTGTAGATATCTGCCGCCATCGCGGAGTGAATTATTTATAATTGAAATGTCTGTAAGGAAAGCTCGGCCAATGCATTTACGGTTAACCAACCAAACAACTGCACACTGCCAATCAATAACTACAAAGGTCAACGTTGAAAGAGCGCGGAGGTTCTCGTGGGAGCGAACCAAGCCGGGAAATGATAACATAAACGCATTCGGAAACAATTGAATATACTCGATAAATTATTATGCAAACGCGTTTGTAACACTGAACATGTAAATTGCGAGTGAGATATTATCATACGTCTTTTTAATTAAAGTTCAAGGAAATTCTTTGAGACATAATTACACTATACATTGTATAGCTCCTTACTAGGGTATCCAATCCCGAAGCCTTTTTCTAATCCCGGGATTTTGGGATTGATTTATTTTGAATTTGATTTATTATTTTTTTTAGCTCACCGAGGAATTTGAAATCTTCAATTTGGTATACTTTTTCCCGGAATCTCACAGAAACTCGTTTTTTTTTTTAGCTCACCGAGGAATTTTGAATCTCCGATTTGGTATACTTTTTCCCGGAATCTCACTAGAAACTCGTTTTTTTTTTTTTTTTAGCTCACCGAGGAATTTGAAACCTTCAATTTGCCAATTTCGTATAAATTTCGAGAATTTGCTTAAAATTTCTCAATCCCGAAATCCCGGGATCGCGGCCATCTCAATCCCGGAATTTCGGGATCAGAAAATTGAACGGGATTAACGGGATTACGGGATCCCGGGATTGGGTGCCCTACTCCTTACCTCGATTATATCTTTTTCGAAGAATGCTGACTTAATAACAATACGGATCTATATCCCAGGCCAGCCCTGTTAGATCATAAAAGCTTTGGTCCATGAGCCACATAGGGAATCTATAATAATTCACTATTAAAATTGTTAATCCAAACATTAATTTTAAATATAAAATGATTCATCAATAGTCACCTTTTTGGTATTTTTTTTTAAATTATTCAAACGACAAGCAAACAATCCATTTGGCAATTTTGTAAATGAGTGTTTTTGAATTATTTTATCTTTTAAGTGGCTTAATTCTTGATAAGAAGTAGTTGTAAATTTGAGAGGTCTTTAGCATTTAATTTTTAAACTATTTACTTAAAATTTGTATTATTACCTACCTATCTATGTATATATTCGTACCTAGTCATATTTCTTGAAAAAACTGTTTTATATGCCTTGTCGTTAGTTCATAATGCTCGCAATGTGTGAATTTGTTTCTGACCTCGATAGAAATGTGAAGACAATTTATATGTTGTACAAAAATAGTGTACTACTACACATAAATTGTTTTATATTTATTCAGACAAGAAATGTACAGCCAGGCACTGAATAATATTAATAAGCTTCGGACGACCGCATCGCGACGCCATACAACAAAATAAATAAAAACTAAAATGAAATTTCCCTACCTTAAAGACTCATTAAAAGAAATTCTTAATTCACTAGTGTCACTCTTTTAGTGTTCATAATAACGATGCTGCAATTTCTATGCTGTAAAGATCAAGATGGTGGAATGTAACAAATAAACCTATCATTAATTGTGTGAGATTTCCACGGCATTGTTGAGCTAAGTCGCAAACTGCAAACTTTGTAAACAATACAGTTTCCATCGAAATACTGCGACACGGCAGCACAAAACTCCCATTTAACCAGGGCGGCTTCAGATACTCATCAAGCTTGTTGGATTGTTTTGAAAAGCGGTGTTATAAGTTAAATTTAAAAAAGTATTTTTATTTTCATATAATGAATAAACACAATATATTTAATTAGAAAAATACAATATTTCTTTGTACTTCATTCATTAATAAAGTGGAATGAAGTACAAAGAAATATTGTGTTTTTAGTAATATAATAACTTTCCACCAAGTATTGACAGTGAATACCCTAAAAGTGAACAGTATATTAAATTACCTAGAGATGTGGAGTCGGTGTCGGAGTCGACTCAGAGCCATTTAAAAAATATATATTTAGTGATAACCACAACAGTGCATAGTGTTGAAATTGCATGCTTGGCTGACTAAAGATAATCTGATGGAATACATTAAATGATGGAAGTTAAAATTAAGTCTTTTTTTAGACGACTCTACAGCCTTGAAATTATCTTCTTCAGAATATTGAGCTTAAAAATAAAAATGATATTTTTTTCAACACTGATAAAATAAAAATGTTTAATATCAATTATTAGGGATATTAAAGTGAATTAACATAACCATAGTTTTGGTCACTAACGAATATATCGTACTGTATACTTAGATTTTATAGTAAATTAAGTGCACCGTTTTTCTTTATAAAGTATTACTACGTAAGATTGTGATTTGTGACTCTATGGAAACATAAAAAATGTATTTATTAAGTAATTTCACTGTTTTTTTTTTTTAAAAATTGCATTCACTTCTCTATAAATTGCCTTATAGAAGTCATTTACACCGCCTCTGCGCTATAAGACACTTCTTCGAGACGGCCTCTGTTCTTTTCTTAAGATGTGAGAAACGATCCGTTATTTTTTAATTATACCCTCAGAAGATAGGCGCATATGAGAAGACGATGAAGAATATATCCGCAATATAAGCGATAATAGAATTCTTCCGCAACAAAAGACGTTTTGTCGATACCTTAATGATGACTGATGATTTGCGTAAGTGGTGATGATATACTAAACGAAACCCAACAACATAATAACACCCCGTGCCGTTGTTTATCCCGAATAACAGAATCTCGCTTATGTACGTGTTAGTAAATATTCAATTTGTCGACAATAGAAAATATTGATATCGCAAGGTGAACAATGAATATAATTAGTATGTCACGCAATATAAAAGGATTTTTGACAACGGTACTAAATAGAAACTTCGTAAATTATTGTCTATGGTTTGATAATAGAAAACAAATGTAATCAGTAGCAGCCATTGTCGAAATGTGGATAAAACCCGCTCTTAAATTGAATATGAGTATTTTAACAATATTTACTTGTAATAATCTCAACAGGATCACGGTACAGGAGTTCATACTGCCTATTCCTGATCACGGCAGTCCAACACCCGATGCTATTTTTGGGCGTTATTAAATGTCATTACTACATCAAAGCCAAGCCTGGAGCTGGACTTTGGGATCATAGTCAAGGGACTGCAGGCTGACTAACTTATTATTCCCATTCTGGAGAATACCTAGTTATTAAGTTTTAAAAAGTAGATATTTAAAAAAATCTTACCTTATAATATCGAGTATATTACCTATTCTTTGATCGGCTTGGCTTATATTATTAAATTTATATGTGATATTTAGAATTCTTGACTGTTTGATAAAATTGTGGCTAAATTACAAACAAGTTCAAATAGAACAGTGAGATATGCATAGTTGAAGGAATGGCTAAGTTAATATTTTTTTAAGCAAATCATGAAAAGAAAATAATTGATTCAGCATCAATTGTGTGTCAACGATTACCATATCTGATGATGACAAATTAAATCAATTGTTATAGCCAATAACAACGAAAGGGCAAAAACCTCATTAGTAAATGTGTAAGTAAATTGATTGAATTAACGTATAGTTAATGGCAAGTGTTTTTAAAATTCATTTTGATATCCGCAGTATTTTATATGTATGTAGGTGTCAAACGGACATTATGTGAAACTTGTTTTTTTGCTAGCTTTCGATTGCTTGAATTCAATATCATAAATATTTTTGTAATAAATTTTACTATAAAAAACGCAGTATAACTCTATAAATAGTAATAAAAGAGCAAAATACGAGTTCTATCAAAATCGTTATTTTATCACTTTTATATGTTGACTGAAAATTATTGGTGGAAATGCATTATATTTAATGCATAAAACATAAATTCTTTGGGATTTATCGTTCATATGTTGATAAAGCACGCGATTAGTGAATCCGATCATTACACAAATTGAAATTAGTAAAAAAAGTTGTATTACAGTATAAATTATTGTTTTATAATATAGGTAAGTTTTTTCAAAAATTCAACAAAAAAAAATACTAAAAAGATTTATTTATAATATAAAACACAATTTTTGGTTCTTTTCTCACAATGCTAAAATACCATTATCAAAGAATAGTTAAACATATTAATTGATTTGGCATTTACTTGGTAGAACTCCATTATCAGAGGGTAAAAATATCAAAGTATTTTAGTTCTACAGTTTTTAATATTTTTTATGCATTGATAGCTATTTCAGCTTTCGCTATCGTCAGAACTGTAGAACTAAAATACTTTGATATTTTTACTCTCCAATAGTTAAGTAAGCAATATAATGTATTTTTAAAAAAATAACTACCTACTGCTACTTAAAAAATAATTATTTTTTCATCGAATAAAAACATAATCTTCGAACATAGCAAATTGTTTAGTTCTAATAGATTTTTCACTTTCTCATTAAAAAAATAAATGTTACAAAAGAATTCCATTTCAATCAATTAATCGTTATACTAACATAACACCATTTATCAACCACCAGCAATGCATGGATATAGAAAACTAATCTTCGGATTCCCATTGATCTCATCGTCATGGCTGAAATATTCATTATTGTTTCCTTTATTATTATCAAAAGAATAAACTATTAATTAAATTGATTATTTTTCATAAAAAATGGATAAGAAAATAATGTATTCGGTTACGTAGCAGATGTGTGTGACTTATAATCTTCTCAACCAAACATACCTAAGTATAATAACAATATCACTTTTAAGGTGTTTACTGTCAATACTTGGTGGAAAGGCATTATAATAAAAATAATAAAAGATTTTTAGTACTTTTTCCACATAAAATTTATTAGATCAGGACCGGTTTCGCTCATCGCGAGCATTATACTATAATATTGTGGAAAAAGTACTAAAAATCTTTTATTATTTTTATTATAATAACAATAGTTAAAAAAATTATATTATTAAATAAAAAAACGGTTTTATATATTTTTTTTGTATTACGCATTTTTGGAACTTATTGTAGTGTGAAAATAAGTTTTCCAAAGATGCAATAAAGTCTCTGATTGTTAATACTTTCGATGGTTTCGGCTGTAACTTTGTGGAAGTTCATTTTAATAGAAAATTTAAATTAACTTTGATTATTCCACGTGATGTGTTACTAACTGTGACACGTGTTTCGCCTCTTTCATAGGCATCTTCAGACTTACTATCGCAAAGTTTGCTTAAGTCTCTGATAGTTTGTTTTGTTTCAGAAGATCAGAAGAAATACAAAAATATATTTTTATTTTATAAAACATGTAATAAAAGAAATAAATTTAATTATGTGTGTAACGATTTGTAGTGAAATATCATTTTTTTTAAATACTGTTTATTTCACTGTATTATGGCAAAATATAATAGTAGCACAGGTCAAAGAGTGAATAGCTCAATAAAAAGGCTCGCTGAATTCCGTAGGAACTGCGATCACGTCTCGGCAAAATAGCAAGGATGAGAAAAACAGATGCGCGGAAGTGATTATCGGCTGAGATATGCAGAAATGCGCGGAACCAGTTGGGTGTCGAGAGCCGGTTGTTGAGACATGGAAGTGGAGCCGGTGCGCGGTGTGAACTGCGAGTGTCGGAAGTCGCAAGACTGGTTTTCAGTAAATTCCTCACGCATCTTATAACTGCGTTACTAATCAACTGCGAATTATTTGCTGATAAAATCACACTCCAGAGAGATATACTCACCCATAAGTGTGATATTAGTATCAATTGTGCTGGGATTTTATCTATGTATCCCACTCTAACATAAACTATGTATTTGAATGCATTATTTATTTCAGGACTTGTAGGAAATCATTTAATTAATAAAGATAAGTTTAAAAGAAACAATCAAAATAATAAATCAACAACAGAAACAATATACACCATACGAAAATACAAGTATACAAAAACTTATCGATAATAATAAAAATCAAGAAGGACAAACTGCGATGATGTTGAAAAATATTTTAGTTTCACTAAAAATCTTATTTAAAAAATATATCAGACGTCATTTATCGATCTATACAAAGAGAAACATAATACCGTTGCTAAGCGAAGAAAAAATCTTCACTTCATCAGTATATTATGTTCAGCTAAAGCTATTAACCTATTTAGGAAAAATGGGTCAGAATTCAGTTCGTTACACCGAAATACAAATAAGAAACCTACTTTTGGCACAGATTTTTAATAAAATAAAAGCCAATGAAAAAAAACATCACAGTGCGATAATTAAATACATATATTGTAATATAACATTTGGTAACGAGTTTCTTTCCTTTATTCGTGACCCAATTCAAAGTAAAGTTATGTTTGCATTTAATACTGCCCTTACATAAAAGTTAGCAAGACAATTTCACATATTATTGAAACATTCTATAGAGTAAAAGCAGATCCATAATGAAGAAGCGTAACCTATTTGGGTCGCTGCCAAGTTATTCCGCGAAGAATAATAAATTCGCTCATATCTTATGAGAAGATATTTTCTGCCAACTTTTTGCACAATAAAATTATGAGAAAAAATTATGTTTGCAGTATCCGAATGAACCAAGTCGAGCATTGATTATTTCACCGAACACGAATAACAAATCAAGATTTTTGAGTTAAGCACATTGGTAGAATGCCAATGACGCATATAGTGAATTATTGTGATATATGAATAATATATAAAGCTTTAAAAAATAGTTTTCTTTTATTAGGTCGACGTAAACAACAATTTGAAACAAACGCATAAACATCTCTAAAATACAGTTCCTTCCCACGGTGAGATTTCGTAAAGAATTCCCGACGATCGGTTAGGCCTGACGATTCTTCCGCTTCCGCGTAAGAAACATTACTTGTGTTGCGATGGTTGTGATGGTAGATAGATCGAAATCGTTGTGAGATTATTTAATAGCCGCGCTTATGAAAGAACATTATTTTATCTGCTGAGCCAGTTGGAAAATTTAAGATTTTATTGAGATATAAAAAAACTTTATTACAATATGTTGTATCAGAATTATTTTTGATAATAATTTCAGCATATACAACCATACATTCGAAATATGTAATCACTTAAAAAGACAGTCAAATTAAATACTTGGGATTGTGTAATATGATTTTATTATCTAAAACGTTATATCACGAATGGGTTATAAAAGCATAACGTACCAAATTTATTGACAACTTGAATTCACTGTTCACTTTTGATTTAATAATTTAACATGATGTTTCGTGTGCGTAAAAAAAATAACTATGGGCATCTTATTCTTTGTTCATTTACTAAATGTATGAGAAACCAGTAACTAACTAATTTAAATATTATAATGTAAATTATTTAATTAGTAACGTGGTTTAGCTACGACCGATATGTATAAAATAATGATCGGTTAATTGTATAAATTATCAAATACAGATAGTAACGATTTAAATATATTCCTGGCAAAGTATTTCTTTTACTAAGAAAAAAGGTTTGATAAAATACTTACCAAATCACTACAGACGTGAATTCCGTGCAGAAACTATAGGTGTACACTGTTAATTAGATAATATATAGATCGACGTGGCTGAGGCCAGCAAAGCACAAATAATTCCGCGTGTCTCGAATACTGAACAATTATAAATGTATGTGTAATTGTTGTCTCAGAGCTGTCGGTATGGAATGTATCGAGTCAAAGGGCAAAGCTGCGCGCTCTGATCCGCACCGGCCGGTTTCGGCTGCGGCAGTGTCAGGGGCGACCGTTCTGTGTCACCTTGATTGATTTTGTTGCCAATAATTCAATAAAAACCAAAAACAATGCTTAAATTTGAATTACTAGTTGGCTTGCTACGATTAATAATGTAATCAAATATAGATTACTAACATTATAAAAGGATTCATTCAGGAGAATTACAAAATTAGCTAAAACTACTTACTACTTATGAAATAAAGTGAAAAAATATCAAAGTATTTTATTATTATTTAGTTTAGTTATTTAGTAGTAGTATTTCAAATATTATTTTATATACGTTTGATAGTTATTACGGCCTATGCCCTCATCAGAACTATGTTCAATTTTTTCACCGTATTAAAAATGAATTCTTTTAAGTGAATACAGATTCAATCAATATAAAGGAAATCTTTAGAGAACACACGACATGTGAAATATTCGTTTCTCAGCTAGTCAATCAGAAAGTTTACTCGCAATCATTCGATGGGATATTCACGTTCGGTACCCACTGACAGTTTATTTGATTCATCGCAAAATCGACAAGAACATTTTTCTTTCACATAGCATCCGAGAAGAAGCATAGTTGTATCAAAATGATAGTGATTGTACCTAATGGAAAGTTTCGCAACAATAAAAAAAATCGAATATGAGTTAACTGAAAAAGTACAAATATTCGAATTAAAAGCACCCCGTGCAAAATAAAACATCTTTCGGACGGAGTGACGGTGCATTGTTGATGGTATGCCACTCGAATCAGCGGATCTCGTCTGCTGTGGCAGCCACGCAAGCATGAACCAGACGAAGAAGCTTATAGTGGCCGGCCACCTACCTGACCACGTGTGGAGCGAAAAGAGCGGTCCACCTACAGCCTGCGGATACACCCAACAAGCCCACTCTAAGCGACTCAAAACGCCAGGTGAACAAAGCACCGGCCGGCTTACAAAAATATTTGTTTAAAAAAAACTTTTGCGTATAGAATATTCGCAATGTGGATATTTCAATATTCTATTACTTGTTTTTTTTTTTTTAAATCATTTGGGTTTTGTTATTTTGAAATTAATGAAAAATATAAGGAATGCTAAATCCAACCAGCTGGAATCTGGTTTTAAATGTACCGTTGCTGTAAATCAACATACTCTGTTAATAAAATGTCTTGTTATGGGCAGTTATTGCGTACATTTCAAACAAGTGCGGAAAATATTTTGATTCATAAGTTCACAGTCCTGTCCCATAGAAAAGCGACAAAAATGTAGTATCTTTTATATAATGTATTCGTTCGCGTGACACACCACAATTCTATTTAGTTTATATTTTTGTTTTTGACTTTATATATAAAATAAAATATATGTTTATTAAATTATTAAACTATTTTACATTTTTATACCCAGTTTCATATTACATTATGGCTAACATATTGCAGTAAATTATAGAAGCAAAAATTTTAATGGGTTATAAAATAAATGTTTTATTTCGAACGCTTAATATATGGATCGAACAAAAAATAAATGTATTAAAATAATACAAAAATTCAAAACATGCATAATTATTACGAAAACCAAATTACTGTAAAAAAAAAACCTGACAGATTAATTAAGGAACCTTTTTATTTGGCGACAACATATGTACAACAATGTAATGAACCATAATTAATTTATAGATATTGTGTTTGAAAAATGTATACGTTCAATTGAGAAATCAATTTTCAATATGATAATATGTGCATGTATATTATGATATGACGAGCGGTGAAACGAACGCTTGAAAGCAACTGGAGTAGCGGATACATTGAAATCGTCTTTCATACTTTGCGTACGTTAGGATCTCGTGCCCTATATTATTTCTTCGGCTCGACTTTAACAAAACCACCTGATCAAAGAACATCAATAATAATTCTCTAGAGTTATTTATTATATTATCGACATCTCCGCGAGGTGCTGACGCTCACTCTCAGTCGAAAAGCGGCCACACCAATGAAATATCTATTACTATTTTCGTATAAGATAGACGACTCAAATTGAAATCATCATTTGTGAAATAATGACAACGGTGACTTTTCGTATGACTTGCAAGATCAGTTTTTATTTCGATTATCTTTGTCGAGTTTGATACGAAATATCTCATTTATTTTTTGACCATTCGTTTTATCAATGACACACATAGTTAGTTTTACAGCAGAGATGTGCGCACAGCACACATTTGAATGTATACTTACTTACATTTTAAATTAATTGATTTTCTATTATCAGCTGTATTCAGATCAAACACCTTCTTTATTTAAAAAAACTGGAAATATTTCTTTAAAATATAAAATATATATTATATGATTTGACGAAATTGTATCCAAAGAGTTTACACTTGAGTACCAAAACGTCGAAAATAGGATTGAGGAGCGACGGGGTACAAAGTGACCCCAGACATTTTTTTCCATATCCGTTCCCTATACGGAGCATATAATCATCACACGGTTTCTCCAAGATTCTCTATCCCCTCCCAGGTCATGAAATTATAATTTACGAATTGAACTAAATCACCAAATCAAACTTTTTTATATTATGACCTTGTTCTATATTTTATAGAAAAGTCGCTATAAGAGACACCGCTATATGAAAATCTGCCGAATTCGCTATTGGAAATTACGCTATAAGAGGGTTGGTTTTATCACCATAACGGAAATAAATACAGAAATTGGGATAGTAAGTTTTATAATGCCTACTGATTACTACAAGTATTAAACAATATCAAAAAAGAAAAATCAGATGTTAGGATTTTTTAAAAATGCGCTAAACGTTCATAACAAATTACATACCATTTTTAATATACCTCGAAATCGCTAAAGAAGCAATGCTTAATTGCTCGAAAACGTATTAGTTCGAGTATGTTCACGATAAGCCCGCGAATATTAAAAACCAGTCTTACGATCGGCTTCAACATATTATATTTTACTATGTCAAGAAGTAACGGTTCATTTTAATATCGTCTTGTTCTTAGCGTAATAAGCTTTTTTATAACAGTCGTTTATGTTAATAATACATTTGTTCCAATCAAAAAGCTATTTCTAATAATTGAAAATAAATCCTATAAACATCGCTGCTAAGCAAGCATGATTGAGCTTTTGTGTAAATGTTGTGGCGCGAAATGCGTATAAAAGATTTTGTTTTCTCAGCGCCTTAGTGCGGAAAATAGGCCAAATTAATATTTCATCGGTTTGAATATTTAAGCTGATTTTTTTGCACCTCACACAACTATAATTAATTTTTATAAGCCATCAATTTAACATATTGCATTTGAGTGTTCGACACAGATATGAAATAATATTTTTGTATTAAACAAATTCACATCAGTATATCAATAATAAAACAGAAATTCAACACTCACGTAAACTTTCAAAAGTACTTTCGAAAACTAGAAATGAGTATCAATACAAATTAACACTTAACATGATATCAAAATAATCATACCATTTAATTTAAGATGCCGACTGACAGTGCTTGCTCGAGCTTTAATTCAAATTTGAATCGTTCAAATTGTGTACACATCCATAAGATGTTTCACTATCGACCCGGATTTTGCCTTTCAACATCTTCATGCATTAAAGTGCACTGATGTACCTAAACTGACGCTTGATAAGTTTTTCTTAAAGCTAAGTCAACAGTTTACAGCTTGGATCTTTATTTTATATTTATAAAAATATAAAGCAATATAACATTTTTATTATTACCGAGTCCAGGAGCTTCATTTGTATGTATCTGAATTTATTTAATACTGTTTGACGACGATTAATCTCGATTGAGAAAATTTTATTACAAATCCGATAAATATCTGCATTAACAGGTGGTCGCAAGAGTCAATAATCATTCAAAGGAAACTGGGAAATGCTATTATAACACAGAAATACTGATTTTAGGCGACGGGGTGCTGGGTCTGGTTAAATAAATATTAGCAGAATATTTTGTAAGAATTTTTAAAATTAAATTATTTTACGTGCTGGAGTAACCTATTGTTATTCTAAAACTTAAATTGATATTTAATATATATACATATATATATATATATAACTGTGCAATAAGAGGGAATTAAAAGGGTAACGTACTAGTTCAAAATTAGTAAAAAAAAATATTAAGCTATGGCTTATTTTTTTCCAAAATTTATTAGTAAGATGAATAAAGATGTCCTATGTTTTGGCCTCATATTTCAACTCCTTCGTCTAAGAATAGTTATTCGTTATTTAATAAAAAGCAAATGTTGTCGTACACTTTTTTAACCTGAAAACGGTTTAATGGAATAAACTCAAATATCTAATGAAGATCTGGTTTTCTCTATATAAAAGTGCTGACATACATTACAATGTAATCTATAAACACCAGATTTATTATGAAAACGTGTTGCGTCTTTAATATTAAATACATAATAAGTTTTCAGAAACATTCATTACAAAAGAAAAAATAGTTCGTTCTCTATTTATTCTAGCATAAATTGAATCCTAGAACATGCTAGAAAAAACGTAAGTAAAAAACGTGTTTATACGTTGAAAGTAATAACATACATCACGTGACTGCATCGAACATGCAGAATTACTCGTTCGCCGATAATATTATATATAATAGGCTAAGCAAAGTGCCGCCAAGCTGTCTACCTCGATATAATAATATATAAAGTAAACGGGCAATGAGGAAAACGTCTGTCCCATACAAATTGTCAATAACGCGTGCAATCTCTTTGATTAATAATTACAGTATAATTATCTCTTCGTATATGTGACCGGGTTGTCACATAGTTACTAATTGAATTGAGTTTTACAAGTATGAGCGAGTATGTCATTGAGAGCTTGATGTAATTTGCATTTGCTTTCACATGATACATATAATTTTAAATCGGGATTACAGTGCTGGATTTCTACGAATAATTAAGACATATATGTAATTAGTAAGTTACAAATAAATCACATTTTGCTAAGAAATTTTAGATTTAAATGAGAAGCTGATTTCTTTTGCCAAAATATATTCCCAAAAACTAATAAGGTGACTGCGTTAAAGCCTCCATTTATTAATGATTTAATTCATAAAAAAATGTCGTTACGCCGGAAGCGCAATTCTATGTGCTGGTATGAGGTAGTAAAGACCGATACGGTCGACGGTCAGTGGAGATCGCCGAGCGGGTCATCTTGCCTAATGCAGCCTCCGGTTATTCTTGTACCGTTTCGGCGTACAAAAAAGACGGGAAACTCGCGGAGACGAACTGGCCGCGCACTACTGCTCGCATACGATTATATTACGATGAAGATTTAAGAAAATTTTGTGCGACAAAAAACTGCGCTATTCGCTTGACTGTTTATAATAAAGAAAAGTTTCATGATTCATGCATTGTAAGCTTATTTGAGGGGAGGGGGAGGAAATAAAAAGTCAATTAACGTGCGTGCACAAGTATGAGTCAAGAAGGCCTGATTACTTACGAAGTGTTCATAGTGCTTCATAAAGTATACAAATATAAGTAAAAAAATATGTAGACAAAATTGATAATGACTGCTATGAAGTCACCAGAGCATTCAACGACAACCCAATATTATGAAAATGAAATACCAAAAAATATTGCCGACTTTAATGACTACATACTTATATTTGCAAACATAAAATTGATGTAAAACTGTGTTTTGTTTTAAAATAATTTATTATTTAAAACAAATATACAAATAATATTTCTAAAGCTGGTGGTTTTTTTTTCATTCCATTTTTTGCTAATTTTTTGTTTAAACGAGTATTGTGGAAACGATGTTTTCTTTTATCAGTGAATTCTCAATCGATTCATATTATTTTTTGTGTATGTCAAGTGATTTGCTACCATGATTGTTTCGTTGATTATAATTTAATCATGGATACAAAATGTTTTTTTCCACATACCTTATAAATATTTTGACTTGTCAGAAATATAACACTAGAAAAAGATATGCAACTTTTAGAGATATACCTTGTTTAGATGTCGTTTTTGACAATAAATTAACACATATAAATATTTTGACTTGTCAGAAATATAACACTAGAAAAAGATATGGAACTTTTAGAGATATACCTTGTTTAGATGTCGTTTTTGACAATAAATTAACACAAAATAAAACCGCAACGTAAGTTGATTAAAGATTATGTAGTTTAAAATATTCAAAATATAGCAAATCATATCACCCACACGCGCACAGTAAATTTTGCTCGAGTTTTTTTTAACACGGCTTAAAATAATTTTAATAGAGCGTTTACTTAAAAAGACATCGCACATGTGTCAATAAATCTAAGCGAAAGATAAGGAACTTTGTATAATACATGACAACCAACCAGTTACAATCGATATTGATAAAGTATTCTTAATAAGAATATTTTCGATGGATTCTGAGGTTTGTGGATGTTCATTTTTAATACAAAATTTAATTTGATCGCATATATATTATAATTTGATTTAATATTTGTATGTTCCAAAGAAGGTTTGACAATGAAGAACACCTACCAATTCCTGATGATATATGATTCCGAATGACGGATTGTTTTTTTTTCGTGCGGGAATTATTTAAAATACCGGTTGCTGAGGGAATTGAGCCGCAGTTAATGGCCGACGCAACAAAAGCGGTAGTGGGTCACACAAAACTAACTTCACTCACTCGAAACACGCTCGCGCCTCTTTTTATTAGCGATGATATGATTTGTCTTCGACAAGCTTAAAACATGATGGACATAAATAATTATCGGAAAAAACCTGCTTACAACGATCATTCAAGAATATATGTACAATGTTTTCAGAATTTATGTAAATCTTAATTAAGGTATGTACTGTACGGTAGTTGATTCCATGATGAAAAAAACATAGCATTTACTTTATTTGCTTTAAGATAATATTCCCATAATAACCCAATTAAAAGTAGTTATATTGTTCTTTCGACATCACGTTACAACTGTGATATTATTTGAAGAACGATTGGCAAGTTCTAATATAATGTATAAAGGTTTCGCGCTTTACCGAGCGTTGATGTTTTTGTCATAGGAGTCGTCGATATTCCATTTAGCACACTTATCAAATCAATAATCAATGACACAAAACATCAATTTAGTTTCATATCCGACTCAATTACTTGAAAAATGTATGTGTTAATGTTGTTTTATATTGTACTATCATCACAATAAAGGTCAGCATGTCAGTAAAACATATCAGCATTTATTTTTTATTGATAAATTACATACAACTAGGTGTATCTCGGGATCGTCTAAGGCAGTGTTTCCCAAAGTGTGGTACGCGTACCCCCTAGGGTACGGGAAGAGTTTGGTGGAGGTACGGGCTGCAGCGGGCTTTGGGTGCGCCTGGGGCAACGAGCCGCTATTATATAATATTTTGTTGATATTAGAGTATGTGTATTTCTTCGACGAGGGGTACTCGGTGTTTCAAAAATTATAGAAGGGGTACACATATGTCAACAGTTTGGGAAACACTGGCCTCAGTGATTGATACAACCTTATTTGATAATAGTTCCCTAACAAAAAAAACATAAAGTTAAAATTACCTGGACCGTTGATTCAAAGTAAGGAATCAGTTAATATACTAAGTAAGTATAGTGAGATACAATTATGTAGTATTATTAATAAAAAAGTACAATAATGCTCAGCCGCTATGAGTCTTTTAAATTTTCATTTTATTGCACGATTTTAAATAGAGAAAAAAAAGTCATGAACTGTAATAAATCTGGATGAGATAATAATACAATTTGAAGTCACCACACGCGTGGTTCGACAAAACTAGATAAATAACATACCATTGAATCAATGATCGATTAAGCCAACTGTTTTTGGACAATTCGGTGTGATTTCCTATTCCTAACATATAATCCTTTATTTTAATTTATTGATAAATATATATGTAATTTAATACTGTAACTAAGTGTGACACCTGTTTCACATTAAAAGTGTCTCAAGACTAAACAAAACATAGCTATTTATTTATATTGTAGGTATTAATTATTACCCCTTACTATAAACATGCATAAGTGATAAATTGTGGAAGATCAAAAAAATCCCAGAAATACTTTTTAGAATAATGAGCCACCTATCTATTAGAAAAAATGGTAAAGTAGAATCTATCTGTTATTACAGTTTTTATTTGTATAATATTACATGCATTGTTTTACGAATAGAAACAATATGAAATATAAGACGGTTAAAGGTGTAAAATACATTACGAATTTTGCAATCATTTATTTAAATTTCTATTTCAATGCTCACGTAAATATAATTCAAATCGCCTCTCACGTTGCATGATAATACACAAAAAAACTATACTATTTGACAGATTAATCATTTTTAAACGATAGCCTAGTGCTATTATTAAAGTATAATGTAATAAATCTAAAAAAACATTAAACTAATTTATCACGTGGCGTGCGTCTCGCCTTGCCTCGCCGTACTCGATCAGATGGAGGCTTACTCGTAATGGCAATAATGACTGGCGACGAGCGCTCTCTGCACACAGTCTGTGGCCGCGGATTGATCTGTTCACCGCATCTTGCGTCGGCCTATAATTATACGTCCAATGTTTTATGAAGAATGGATTGAGAATTGTTTCAAGGTCGATCGAGGAATCCAGATCGAACGGTTAAGCTCGACTTTGTTTTAGATAAACTTGATTCGAGTAAAGCAGTGAGGCGGTTTGCTGGCTCCGCGATGAAGTTTCTCTACATTATTTCATTTAGTGGAGAATAAATAATCTCAACGATATTTTATCTCGTACGAAGATGATAAGATAAACAATATTAGAGTAAATTAATTAATTTATAGCAATAAGTATTATATATAGCCCTAAATATCGTATATTTCTTGGTATAATTCAACTGTGCTACATTCTAAAATTGTGGCAAAAATTTTAAGCCAAACATTAAACTTTATTGAAATCGGCTAGTTACTTAAGACAAATATTTTATAAAACAAAGCGTAAATGTTAAATATGTTTAAAACAATAAAGATAATAACTTAACCCACAACATGTGGTGATATTTATTGTACCCAAAACTACATTAGTTGATTAAACGGTTTCAACGGTTGAGATGTTTGAATCTAAAAATTATCCTGATCGTACTATATCAACATTTTATTTATGCATATATATAAAAATGAATTTTCGTATGTATGTTTTGGAATCTTTGGCATCTATGGATTCGAAAGCCACAGGTCCGATTGCGATAAAACTTCGACAATAATTTAGTTTGCTCTTCCGGGAAGGTTAAAGGCGTATTAAAATTAACAAACAGTGTCGAAAAACTAAAACATTCGTATATTTCAATGTTTTTTACCAGTCAAACTCCCGAGTATTCCAAAACAAAAATGGCCGCCGTTTGAATTTTAATTTCGTTTGAACGGCGGCCATTTTGTTTTGATTTGACAATTAAAATTTGATGTTCGATTGTTTTGATTTCAGATCTGTAAAATCGTATGTTTTTTACACCGCAGTATATGTATTATGCAGCGCATTCGAAAATTCTAAATTCTTTTTGAACGACGGCCATTTTGTTTTGTTATATTGACAATTTAGTGTGAGTGTAATTAGACAGCGCTAATTTCTTTTTAAACTGTGTCGTTAAAAAATATACCTCTTATTATGTATAAAAATATGAAGTGGTAATAATCTATTAGCTGTGTCAAGTCATATAAGAAAGTCCATGCAAGGTATGTAGCACCGTGTTATTTCGAAATCGTGTTATATACAATCGACTGTTATAATAATGTTCTTTTTATTATTGCATTGTCCCAGAAATTGCTGTCGAAAATTGAATGAATTAAAAAAATATATTTGTTAAAATATCCAGTGCGACTGACAGACCATATAAAAATCAGTATGAGCCGTGCTACAATATTATTCTATACTAATTCTACTTTTGTAGATAATAGTAATTATTGATGAGTAGTTAGTTATTTCGTAAGAGAAGATGAAGAGATATATGTCTTATATTCTGGAATTCATATTTTTAAGGTTCCCATATACTACAGATTATTAATAGTAAGAATACAATAACATTAATTTATGTTTTTTACTATTTATATTTATTTAATAATTTGTTTTAGGTAATTTTGTAGTAAAGTTCATCTTTTTGGAAACGGTAATCATAAAACAATAATTTCGAATACGAAAAAAGACTGAACGTAAGAAATAAAAGTCACACAATCATGATCAGAGAATGGAACAAATCGTGGAAAGTTATGGAAATGAATGTTTATTTGTTCGTACTTTATGCGTTGCCACACCGCTCATCCGATTGCAATATGTCTGCCATACAGTTCATTTTGACAACGTATGCTTACACTTGCGCGAAGGTTATAGTACAATTAGATTACAGTAAGTGGCGCGTGTGTTGCATCATAGAAAATCGGCAGCAAACGTCAAACAGATAGAAAATGAAAGCATGAACTTCAATAAACACATTTTTTTTAATTAAAAAAAATATTTGACATTACAGCTTACGCCAATGCGTCAAATATTTTGAAGTTGAAAGATCATACAAGATATACTCGATGAGAATTTTTGAAAGTCACATGAGATTAAATCAAGGAGAATTGACTTCACAAGGAGATTTACAATTAATTACTCATGAGAATTTCTTTTGAAAATGTGTATCTACAATACTATCTACTGTATAAGTACATACCCACATCGCATTTCAAAGCGTGTTGCGCTGTAAAAGTTTCCTAATTGCAATGTTTACCAACTTATCAAAAGTATATCAGACAAACAAAAGAATGTTGAAAGGGAGGAAAAGGTGGATCGGTTGAAGTGATGGTTATGAATAATCTCCTGATTCGATCAAAATTGCATCGAACGCTTCACGGCATCGCAACCGACATCGTTTTAAACGATTCGTAAACTTTATCGATTGGCCTCAAATGTACACGATTTAGAAAAAAAGCAGCGGCGTGCGTCAGTTAGATCGTCTGATAATCATTTATCACAAAATGTGGATTGCAAAAATATTATTTACGATGAGGAATTGTTATATCCGTGGTACGATCATATCGACACGCCGGGAATTATGTAAGAAGGCCGGTCGGTGCCTACGTAATTCCAAAACGAAATGTATTATATTTTTAAATGGAGCACGCCAGTTTTCCCACGATAAAGCCTACACTTTTAGATACGTTTTTCAAATATTTAAACTCAACATGTCAAGTAAAATTATCTAAGTAAACCTTTAAAAGTTTACCTTTCTTTACTCTTTAAACATTTTTTAATTCACGTCCGACACGAAACACGTATAAAATATATCATGCAGTATATTCATATATTCTTATTATGTAATTTTTATATCGTTATGTTTTTTTTCTGTTTGTGAAACGTGGGAGGCATAAATGGAAGATTTGTTTTCAATCAGCAATCACTTGAAATAATAAGAAGACAAGTGGTTATTTCAGATTGAATACATCTGCCAAAAAATGATGTAGTGTTATTTTTTCAAGCACATTAACGTTCTCATCTATCAATCAATTTATATATCTACCGAAGTATCATTTTATATTTAAACTTATTTATTAAGAGCTCAATGACTATTTTCGTTGATTTCGGCGGGAACTTTGCGGTCATACATTTCATAAATCCATTACCATCGCATATGAGAAATCGCTTTATATATTTTTTTGTTCTTTTGTGAAGCAAAGTTTTTACTTACTATGAAAAATTACGCAAACCACAAATGTTTGTATTACAAAACAAAAACCTACAGCTAACGATCATTCGAGTCGGTTTTTACTAACTGAGTAATAATTATATTTAATAATTCTTGTTTCTTCAGTTAAACGACCTAGGTTTTAATCGATGTCGTTAGTATTATGCCGGATTGCGCCTCGGAGAAAAGTCTTACAGATATAATAATATTCTTTAAATAAAAGTTACCCACGGCGAATAATTGAGATCGCATGGAGCAAAATGAATAAAAAAACGAATATAATTGTTTGTAATCATATTTGTTAATAAAACTACAAATTTAGTTGAGCCGGGGAAATTTATATACAAAATACGCTGCATAATTACAAAACAGTACTTTACTGAATAACGAACGCTAAGATCTAGATTTAAATACAAGCCACCCTATCACTATTTCCTTACTCATTTAAAGTGCATTGGTAGCGGAGCCACTAGACGGGTTGTATTGTAGAGCACATCTGATATTTTATAATATATTGGTAGGCCACCTGAGCACCTGCTATCGACTGTTTGACCACTACTTCGAGCCCGGGGTTACTTACTAGATTTCAGATATAAGTAATAGTTTAAGTTCTTCCATCCGTATAGTTTGTGCATGTACGAGATATGAGTGGGTTATTAATCATAAAATACTTAATATTTCTGTAAAATTATCTAATATATAAAAATGAATGTTTGTTTGTTCGTACTTTATGCGTTGCCACACCGATCATCCGATTGAAATAAAAAATTGAAAAACTTTTTTTTTTTACTACTAAACATACTTTTTTGTCACGTAAGGTAAAAAAAACTGAATCAACAATTCGACTTACATATATTTTTTATATAGATAGTGATAATCGAGGAACTCTGGAGGATAATAAAGCATATAGTGAACTAGCCCGCAAACGAACAGGGAAAAAATGTTTCGTTAGGATTTAAAAAAAATGTGGTTTAATACGAGTAAGTGGATCGACTGGAAACATCAATGATGTGCGTGTCTTTCGAGAATTTTAAAACAAGTTAACGGGGGAACGGTAGATTCATTTTTTTTACTATTTCGAATGAGATTTTTTATTTTGTAAAACTTCACCTTATATTTTATTGTATAACCTGCATTTAAAATTTGAGTGTGTAAATAATTGATAATTATTTTAAATGATATAAACTTTTCTTTAACCGACTAAGTTTGCAACTTGCGCGTAGTAAAAAGTATTGAAAAGATGAATTTAGGTAATAAATTAAAAACAATGACGTTGTATACGTACTAATATTTTAATTACTAAAAATATTTTTTAAAAAAATTTAAAATAAGTTTATGTAAAAGTGTTTATTATCAGATCTAATTCACTACCTAAGACGATTTTCAGTGGCCATCATTACTCACAATCCTGTCGGGATTACATGACGTGTGTATCAAAAATACATTCAATGTTTTACAATTTATAATAGGCAACAAGTTCGGTGACAGCATTAACGGCGACTGCTTTATTTTGTGAAAATTTTAACGGTTTTTATTGGGTAAATGTTGCAATACGCAACAGTATGGTGAGCATACAGTGTTCAAAATGTCTAGCGTACGCAATACGTTTTCCGAGAACCTAGAGAATATTAAATTTATACGATGGCGAGTGGAGTACAGATCTAAGGCGGCGATTAGATCGGCTTCGTTGGGGTTCCATTGTCTGACCGAGAGCAACGATATTGCAGTCGATGCATCCGTGCGAATATGACCGGAGAAACCTTCTATATTTTATTTCTTATAATTATACACTTCACGGTGCGTTGTATTGAAAACTGTGATGTAAAGACGAGTTAATAATATTTAGACGCAGTTTTTATATCGGAGATACATGATTTCTTCAGACGTAGATTTTCATACATTGTACGAAAGTAAGATATTCCGTGTTACTATAAGTGACGCGCTCAGCAACTTCAATCTAAGTAGAATGTACATATATCAAAGCTGCTTAAAACCGGTAGTATACTATTACAAAAATAGTAATCAATAATGTTAATTTAATATTCAAAATCAATAATCACAACTAAAAAAACTAAGAAGCCATCGAAACAAATCTAAATTGTAAATCTTCAAACATAATATGTACATATATTATATTTCTCTACGTCTCTATACGTTTGTCGCTAATGACTCGGGTTTTGAAAGGCAATCAAGTGCATAGACAAACTTGAAAAGACTCTTATTAAATAGCTTTTATTTGTATATAATGCAAGAATAAAAATATATCACTTATTGATCTTATCCGATCATTAAAACGGATATCCGTAGTGATATCGATTAGCTAACCATTATTTCAGTCAATTTTCCTTATCTCTATCATAAAAAGAGAGATCGAGAGGGTGAATAAGAATCAGTTTGTTTTATATTGAGGTAAGCTCCGTTTGGATTTCTTATGCTCCACATTCAGCGCTGACTGAAGTATGATTTTGCTGCATTTACCAGAAGTATTTACAATAAAGTAACAAGAGGTATTATGGATGAATAAAAATAAATATACATTCGGATAGAGGCGTTAATAATATGAAGTAGGAGTGCTCGTGAGGTTTACGTCGCAATATCGCCATTGATAGGTATGTACTGTGTAAAACATTGTATAATAACGACTCGCGTTTAAACGAAAAATTCGTCACAGAAGATGTAGTAACGTGTTTGATGGCGTCTCATTTTCATCGATCGATTTTAAGATTGTCGTTGATCGTGCATATTTTGCCTCTATATTTTCATTTCACAGTTGAACGCTAATCGGTCGCGACTGAGGGCGGCATATATACCAGACGGGTCCTGAAGGAATATCAGACCGTGACATCGAAGCGAGGACCAAACTCTGCAACTCTATTAATTAGATATGCATTCCGGCTACGCGGAAGATAGGTCGATTCGGTGCTTAGAATCGATTAGACCGTTTGATTATGCACGTCCAAAGCGTTTTTATTGACCGAGGGTTGCACAATCCACGGCGATATTTTTTATTTGGATCATAATAACAATGGATTAGTAAGAAACGCCGCGGCTTGTGTGGGACAAAAATGTCATGACGCCTTCGTTTTCATCATTTTTGGCCCTTCACTCAATTGTGAAAGCAATCTGTAAGCCTTCGGTTATAAGTTCATTTATAAAAAAAAACAAAGACTGCCTTTTTTATTTAATTCTGTTTATGGATGACAACCTTAAAGTTTTTATCTAAACATCGTCATACAATAAATTTGTTAATATTTACAAACTGCATTCCTTTGATGCTATCTAGTTTATCATACTGCATTCCACTCAAGAAAATGTGATATTTTCATCCCGCACCAATGAAATTGAGTTATCAAGCAAAATAGTATTAGTCGACTCTCTTACTTTATTATAATGGGCTCCCGGAACGATCCCTACGCCCATCGGCGTAGTATAATGTGCAAACTAATTCAACTGAAAATCAATCTAGAATAAATAAATTTAAAAACAAATCATTCTCAAATGTTATCTTAAGTCGGCGAAATTAGAATAATTAGATCAGCGGAGTGGAGCATTTTTCAGATGGAACCTTCGCCGGTTCTGTGCAGAATAATTCGACGCGACGAAGAGCGGCGTCGGTTTCCGCATCGCAATCGCACCTAATCCATCGCCCATGCACCGGATACTCGGCAACGCCTCTCATACGTCATATTGCGTTGTATCGCCTCTATAAAAATATTATATTTCTCTTCTCATGTGAAATTCATGAGTCGCAATTACTGAAATCGTATTGAAAATAAAACGTTTGGAACGTTTTCCACATTACTACATATATAAAATATCAGAAACGGTTTTTCTCATAGCGATAAAACGATACAAACAACGACACAAACGTCACTAAGACTGAAAAACACAATGGAAACAAAAACATATTTCAACGATCAATAAATAAATTTAGTGGTGGCATCTGACCTTGAATACAGATCACACAGAATGAGAATTGAATATGTAATATTGAGTAGACTTATAAATCAAGTTCAAAGTTATATCAATCTAATGTTGTTTAACGACTATGCGTAAGATAACAAATCAGAAACTATGTGCTTTAAATAAACACTTTTGAAATGACGGAACCGCTGGTTCTGTCATAAATTGTAAAAGGAATATATCTCAGCAATAAATCTGGTCTAGGCCAAATCAATCATTTTGATCGCATTGCCGATTGAGCATAAAAAGCCCGAAAAGCACTTCTCTTGTCCCATCAATCAAGCGAATCAAACTTTGTAAACGAGCCGGATGTGTCCGTTGTCGGCATTAAGTCAACAAAAGTGTGAATCTTATTTCCAATTCAGCAAACCTCCACACAGCCTTTGTTGCCATCTGCTAACTCTACATTGTGAGAGAGACTGACCTTATCAGGCCAAAAATCTTTGATCGGCCTTTTGGGAAAGGAAAACTAGATAATAACTTTCATTATAATGTTGGGAACGCCGGGACCGCCATTCAGTATTGTGTTGATTATTCAAAACAAACGTACATCATAATTATTACAAGTGAAAATTTACCTGATAAGTAATTATGTATCAAAAAAGAATGGGCTAATTTCAAACAAATTGAAGCGCTACTACAAAAAAAAATGCTTAAATAAGTGAACTCGCAAGTCACAATACAACTAAGTAACGATATAATTGTTCAATCCCTTTCAATGTGTTCACTGCCATTTATTGGTAGAAAGACATAATTTCCAAATTATTTATTAAAAATGAGAACCGGTTTCACACATCGCGAGCATTATTAACATGAATAGTCGATAACGCTCGTTATGCATTATTTAGAGTAGTTATAGAATTTTACAGTTTTTTTTGAAATAAACAAAATTATTAAATCAAAATAATACTATTGTAATAAATTTCAAACTTTTAAAAAAAGATTCAGATTTAAAATTATGCAGTGACAGCCAGGGTATAAATACGTTTACAATGCAAACTGTGATTACTGAATAACTACGGTTCAACTAAAATACATATGCTATAAGCTTGGCCAAAGAATACAACTGTGAGTAGTCTGCTAATTGAACTATAGTTATTTTAATTATAAGGCCGGAGATCCTCTAAAGTGTGAATAAGGAAAGCGTGTTCGTTTTAAAAGACGATTAGATCAGCGTAAAGAGAAATAATATTACATAAATTCTTCGACGGTAAATGAATGCACTGTGTTACAGTAAAAATTACGATGCATATGACGTAAATGGGCTCGTTAACCAAAAACACAATTATTTAGTCCTGCCTTTACAGTGAAATTGGCAAGTGTCAATTGCTATTACAAAACTTATATAATACTAGCCGGTTCCCGGCAAGCGTTGCAATGCCACTCAAAGATATAAAGTGTTGGTGTTTTAATTGTGTTTATTGAAGTGCATGTTATCTTTTTCTGCCTGTTTGATGTTTGACGTTTGCTGCCGATTGTATATGGTACGACACACGCGCCACTTACTGTAAGTTAATTGTACTATAACGTTCGCGCAAGTGGAAGGATACGTTGAAAAAATGAGCTGTATGGCAGACATACAAACATTGATTTTTATATATAAGACCTACTGTAAGTTAATTTTACTATAACTTATAACTTTACTATAGCCTATAACTTTCTCGGGAGTAAAAAGTTTATCAAAGTTTTATTGGAATCGGATGAGCGGTGTGGCAACACATAAAATACGAACAAACAAACATTCATTTTTATATATTAGATATATATGTACTAAATGAGAAATAAACGGTTTAAAAAATATATGTTAAATTACGAATCGCTAATTCATGGATGAGATCAAACGTACGAAATTTTCGTTTTTTTTTTTGAATGTGTATTACATTTTCAAAATACACAACATTGTTACGTGCGTTGTAAAAATATGCAAACATTACAATGTACAGCCTTGAAATATAACGACTAAGACATGTATTTTCCACCGTTATGTTTACAATGAATAGATTTTTAAATAAAACGAGAATTGTAATCTGTATATTGCAACACTTCTAACAATATCTAAATCTATATTTTCTTATCTTCATTATAAAAGAAATTCAAAATTAGGGAAAACACTTATAATCTCTCTTATCATATGAATGCGGGTAATTATTATCTACGCACAAGATGGCGTCAAACGCGATATGAAAATAGAGTCATCTTATCTTTTTTTATTAAAAATTATCGCCTTATCTGGAAATTATTCATGCTGTTGCTTTTGCAACAAGACTTAGACGACCAAACGGGTTGAACGAACCTGCATACTCTTTAAATTAATGTCACGCTTGTCCATACTCTTTAGACGGAGTTTTACTTAGTTATGATGATCTAAACTTCTCTTCGTAGACTACGCATAATTCCAGGACGTATGTATTGTCGCGTGACCGCCAAAGACGGAGAGGAAAAGCGACACAATTTCTATAGTAGATGTGGTCTAAAGTTTTTGATAGTTTTATATGCGTGCGATTGTATTAAGACACTAAGACAATTTAGTGTGTTGGTTATTTACTATTCGATTGACAGGTGTTCGAAGTACGCATAAATGTGGACGACTTCGGGTTCGACGTCGATCTCGAGGATCGTCGACGTCTTCAGTATTACTTGCGGTCAAGTGGAAGTCGCAGGCAGGGTCGACGAACTCTAAATCCGATGAAAATATACTATGTTCATCATAATACCTGAGCGTCACATGTTTGAATTTAGCAGTGCGTTACTGCCTTTCCAAAAAAAAACAAATTAAATTGAAAATAAATCGTGACAAAAGACAAAAGATGGATATATATTTGAGGGGAAATATACAATGCCGGTTTAAAATTGATTTTAAGCCGATTGAAATTGTATAATTAATAACGGTAAATTTTCATAAAACTAAGTAATATTTTTTTGAAATTGACGAAACGATATTATAGTAAATTTGTATTATTCATCCCACAGTTAAAGGATGGCGAGAAACGGTTCCATTCGGCAATTAAAACAATGTTTTAAATCATTTTGTGATTGAACAAACATTTTTTCTCTGAACGAAACAGCTTATGATCACATTTAAAAAATAACGACTGAATATGAAGAAATGTCACTTTAAAGTCAATTATTGATGGAAATCTGTAATATTTAAAAAAAATCATATTTTTTTGTAGTTGTTCCACATAATAAATTATTGTACCCGTTTTGCCTATTATTGTACCCATATTTGTAACCGTTGTTGTAAAACAACAACTAGAATAGCAATGTTATCAAATTGAATTTTATATTAAAAATGAACTTCCACAAAGTTACTGCCGAATCCATCGAAGATAAGAATAAAATGCGTTGAAGTTTTATATTTCAAAATTTACAACATAAACAAATACTATAATAAATTTGAAAACCGATTGCATCTGTTAGCGATATCACAAACGCAATTTGAATATCATTGTAGTTAAAGCACACAGCTAGTTACTAATAAAAATACAATTAAACACTGAAATTCTATTACGATCGGTTAAAGGCAATAAAAGAAACTTGATATTTGCAATAAACATAACGGTAAAAATTCTCTGGGCACAAAAATATATAATAATTTCATCAATAAATCTTCCATCCGTAGATATTTTAATCCATTGGAGCGCCAGTCTACAATTACGAAAAGATTATTTGAATAGGGTATAGGCGTAAAGCACACAAACGATTTGTACGCATGTAATGTGATATATTGACCCGAGGTTGCAGTGGCGTTAGATAAAGAGTATTATTTAACATTTGAATACACACCATTTATTACGATTTCGATACAAATAAGTGGCCTAATAATTGCGAGACTCTGAGAAGTGCGGATCGTGTTTCCACACATATATAATCGACGAGCCAACATCTAATATCATTCGCGATGCCTATAATTTGATAACAGGAGTTGCCAATACAACAATGTTAAAGTTTTCAAAAAGTTTTATGTATATAAAATTATCCTTCCGAAATATTATTTTCAAATCTCATGAATGATGATGATATACAGGCGTTTTAAAACTGTTTTAGGTCTCGTTATTGAATGTAATTGATTAATATAATATATATCAATACAAGAAATCTTTTTAAAAACACTGTGTTTTTACTTAATTTCGACAAAGGAAATTAATTGAATACCGTGTATCGATTAGGATTAAATCGGTGTTTTACGGGAATAGTCTATATTACAGCAATTTTTAATCGTTTTTTGACACATTTAGTAAATCTTTTCATATTTAATTAATGTGATTTGTAAATAAGTATGTAAATTGGTAATTCTTATGTCTTATACACATAGTTTGATTAATGAAGTGAAGTCGATGAGTAATTCAAAAATGACTGACAATCTGAATAAGAAAATATTAATCCATCCTGTTGTTGTATTTTCATTATATTTTGAAATTAGTGTTGGCGAGTTCGAGCCCCTGTTCAATTTAAAAGTTGTAGACATTGAATAAAAATAAAATGAGACAAAATTATTTTGATATCTCTGCCGTTACGCAACCAATAATTATTGTGAGACTAGTTCGAGCAGTGGAGAGCTGCCGTCAGCGGGGATGATCATCATCACAGCCGTCAAATGCGATCACCAGGTGTACAGATCGGCTGATGCCTGAGCTAACAAAGGTGAGCGACCATAACGGGAACAGAAGGAAAACCACGCGCAGGTTATTAGTGTTTATTTAATTCAAATCTGAATCCATCCATGATTAAAACTCGCAAATCGACGCCAAAAAATTCATTCTAACAATGATTGACTGCGGCGAGAAATTCGACAAACGTACATTTATATTACTAAGATTTGGCTAGTAGGACAAAGTCCATGATTATGATAAGATAGTGACTTGAATCAATTAGAAATAAAAAGATTGTACGTTCTCGAGAATAATTTACAAAACAAAAACAGAATCAATTGATCATTTATTCTGCAATTATGATATGAAATAAACCTTCCCACGTGAAAATGGCTTGACGTCCAAAAAATATATAAATTTGTTGAATTATGTGCAGTTAATAACATTTCTATACTATCTTTTAACTATGTATGTCAATCGTAAGTATTGCTAACTTATTACAAATAAAACGTTGCAGCTAAAGATGAGAAATTATTATCAGTAATGTTTATATTATTAATAAGTCTCCAATATAATTCTCATAGGTAGTGGCGTCTAGAAAAAGAGGGGGGAATTCGTTGAAATTTATTTTAAATATTAAATGCATTGTTGTTTGCGCACGGCAATCGGTACAACTAGCTAACCGGTGATTTCCGTGAAACAATAACTGTTATAACGACTCTAAGGCTCATACTCTAATGCAAAATTACAGTGATTTTACAACAATCATTGGGTTGAACCGGAGGAATCCGAAGCTAGCGAGCCAGCAGACGAGCAAGGGGGCACTCGAGTGCGCAAGAATTTCCTCGGCTCGGGTTAGTCCACGCTTCACGCGCAACATTCCTTAAATATCGACGCCCAAGACGCGCGTGCAGCGAACGACGTCGATTGCGTCGCCACCTTGTTGAATTTATCATATAAGACCGTGATATCAATGTTGCAAAGTAAGTATTATGCAGATTGCAGATAATAAAACAGTACTTACATAAAAAATCTATTGTCACATTTTGTAATGAATAATTCGGCGTTTCATTATTACATATGTTTACATTCATACAGATGGCACAAAGATGTTAGAAATACAATATATTATTTTAGTTCATACCTATGTTTGTATATTTCCTCCTAATTAATGCACTTTTGTGTAATCTATGTCCGCTCCCAAACAGAGGCATCTGAACAAAAGTTTTCATAAAAGAATTGCTATACACAGTTGCTTAACCTCTCATTCAAAGAGCATAGGGATAGAAAAGATACGGATTAGACAGAACTAGTGGTAAGTTGATTTCTCTCGCGTAGGAGGAAATTTTCAGACGTCACAAACATTCATGCATTCGAACAGAAATCGATATATATTCGATTGAAAAAATACTATTCGTACTGGGATGCAAAGGGGTCTCATATATCAAAATAATGTGTGATAGAGGATACAAAAGTTTTCCTTATCTAGTGTCAACAAAAGTAAGCTCACATTATATGAATTGGCATTAAAAAGTAACTTAGTACTTCTGAATTACAAGATCTTAAAAAAATGAAATGGTTAAAACATTCTGTAACGTTGGGAGGTGCGGGTATCAAAATGACTTAAAATTGCGTGCTTTAGAGACCACTACGATGTTTCAATTATACGATGCTTATATTGCAATTCATATTATTTCCTTTTCTTTTAAATAAAATATTTTTTATTCTATACAAGCACTTCCTGCACACTTAATTGTAAAACTGGTAGTTTAATCAAATCACAACATTATAAATACTTTTGAAACACAATATAACATAAAATGGAATCCGTTCTTCAGAATGTTATGTAGTATAATATACACCGTCCCGTTATCATAGTTTTAATACAAAATTTCTAAAGCCTGAACAGGCATAGCGGCCAGCAACTCTCGTCTCTAAAATTAGAAAATGGCCCACTGAGACCGACTGCATTTACCGAAAATGAACATCGGTGCGAGTTAAATTGGGCCCCGATCACATAATAATAATAGGAGAGGCATTATCAAGAAAACAATACAAAGTAATATAATTTGATCTATTTCTTCCATCTTTAAAGCAAACTTTCACCGAGTGCTCCAAATTTACTGAAATACATACGTATTTCGATAGAAATAACTAAGGTTGTATAACAGATAGAAGACATAACATTATTGAAATTTAATGACATACATTATAGAGTTGCAGTGCTGTGACATAATTATATAAAAAAGAAAAAACTTAGCGTGGATACTATTTTCCGGATTCGTAACAAGATACATATAACAATAAATAAGATAAGATAAAATGGAAAAATAATAATTTAACAGGACCGGTTTTGGTCAGTTGCACAGCATTAACCTAATAAAAAAAAATCCTTTTTAGGGTGTTCACTGTCAATACTTGGTGGAAAGGCATTATATTAATAAAAACAATAATCCTTTGTACTTCATTCCACTTTATTCCACAATAAAGTGGAATGAAGTACAAAGGATTATTGTTTTTATTAAAAAAAAATCCGTTGAAAGTGTTGTTTTCCGAAGAAAACTCCTCTTTTGATCTTTAAAGAAAAAAAATAAGGATTTAGATCCCAAATTGGAATAAAAGATATATGAAAATGATAATCAGTAGCTCAAACTATTTTTTTAAAGAGACTAGGGGCAATAATTAAACAAATAAGGGTTTATGAAATGTACAATTAGGGGAAAATGAATGTCACATTGACCTCTATTTATAACCCATACTAATTAATGCTGTGTTTATAAGTTGCAAAATTATGAAGTTTAAGCAACTTTCGTAGATCGCAGTCTTTCATATCGACAAGTTTGCGCTTTTTTCATTCGAATTTATAGTATGTATTGATGAGCGAATCAAAAAGAAAAATGCACGCAAGGCACACAAAATATTCAGAGATAAAAATGAAGCGCGAGGCTTAGCCGTTTCATAATACGACCAATATAACCATTTGATAATATCAAAACTAGATCGGCGAAGCCTTAATCCGTAATCGAGAGGTCTATTTCAGTTGAGATCTGAGTGAACGTTTTTGTATCGGAGAAGTGGAGACTTGACGATGGGCACTGGCCGACATTGCTATAATTTAAAATTATGGCAACGAAACTTGTTATGTAAATAAAATTATGTTAGAAATAAAAGAATGATAGTCTCTTAGATGAAGATCGATGAACTCGATCAGACCTTAAGCCAAAATAGTACAGTGGCGTTCTACTACTAAATTATATTTTGGTTACATTTGATTTAATTGTTATTCCACGTTACATAGACTTCATAACTTAAATTAATAATTCTACACAGCCAGAAAAAAAAATCATTCGTGAAACAACATTCCTCAGAACATATTTTTTATATAAATAAATAACTATATGTACTTACTAAGAGTTATAAAAATAATTTATTTGTTTATCGTGCTATAATGATGAAGATGCCTAACATCTAATAAACCGTTTCGCTATAGGGAAATAAAATATCTATGAATCTATAATAAAACCATTACAGTGGAAGCTCCAATTACACTACCCCGAATTACACGCTGGCTTGAAATATTCGCCGCAAATCCCCCAATTGCTCTGTCGCATTCCATTGTCGTTGCTACTAGACGGTCGGCTGTGCGAAGCATACAGTCAAATGTTGGCTAGCGTATGTGAATTCAACACGTGCCAGGCTATACACGTATATCCGGGCGACTGTATTATGTGTTGGATTTTGGCGCGCTTTGCATTTTATCACTTAGTAACTAAATATTTCGTCCATATTTTTTTTTTGCAGAAAAAACCAAATCCCTAATTTTGTATGAGATTCACTCCCTCAATTACACTACCTCGAATTACACTGTTCCGACTTTAGTGTAAATGGGGGTTTTACTTTATATAATTATTCGTTTTTAAGATAGTCAATTCATGCTTGAAAACTTTTGTATTAAAAATAAAACCATTTTTCTTTCAATTCCATTATTTTTAAATAAAAACCAGGACCGCTTCTACCATCACAAACATTGTCAGCTGATCAGTCGATAATTATTGTAATGAGTGGAATCGGTCCTGATCGTAATGAAGAAATGTGGAAGTTGTATAAAAAAAAAAGTGTTTATTTTGAATTAAAATGTAACGTTTTTTACAAGAGCTGAGAGTGAACTGATCGGTTGATAATGCTTGTAATTATCATAAAGGGTCTTGTTTTTTTTATTTTAAGAAATGTGGAATTAAAAACGTACAAAAAATAGTTGACCAAGAATGACAGTGAGAAAAGCTAATAATTTATCATAAAATGGTTTGATTATAAAGCCATAAATTTATTTACCCTATTGCAAAAGGGTTGATAAATATAAGACATCCTCACCATTGTAAGACGATATACAAATACATTACTATTGTATCTCTCAAGTATCGAGCGTAAAAGAATCAAGATAATCACAGATAATAAATGGATAACTAGACCTAAATTTGCCAAGATAATCAATGCCTAACTAGACCTAAAGTTGCACATAAAAAATATATTGTTTATGTAGCATGAGAATAGGTTATATTATATAAACATTAAATGATTGGCTAATTTATAAGTAATCTTAAAAAAACTAGTAAACTTAATTTTAGAGAGTTTTTACGGTACGTAACATATATTTCTTATTCCAAAAAAGAAGCGGGCCACTGAATAACAATTCAGGTAAATAAAACATATTTTTAATCTTGAGCTGCTTGATTGCCGCAATTACTTTTTTCGTATCACCATCAATAAATAAGACGAATGAATGGATATAAGAGTATGTTTCGACATAAATTAGACAATAAACGTCATAATAGAACCTTAATCGAATTTATACCACAACAAAATGTGTGTAATTGAATAAATAATTGAAACGTACGAATCTGAGGGCGGGGTCAGCGATTTCCATTTTGAAAAAACTCGTACAATTTGATGCAAATAAAAAAATCGTTTTTTATGAGAATACCGCCATACAAAGTGATACTTAAATTTTTCTGTAAACTTTTGATAGTTTTGTGAGTTAGTTTTTATTTACCTTTGGTGCTTGTTTAATTGATTTGTTTCATCGAATTTCGAAAAAATAGGTTAGAAACAAAAGGGAGAAATGTTGAATAGTTAATTTCAATTCGTATTGCATAATTTTTTGAATGTAAAAAGTATACAGTAAGCAATAAATTTACATTGTAAATTTGAAAATACCAATAGTCCGTGGCGCTGCGGTCAACGTCGTTGACTTCCGAGGCAAATCTCACAGGTTCGAATCGAATCATTTTTTAATCAATTTCTGTTTGAAGACATGGGTGTTTGTGGTATCTTAAATCTCCCCCTCCCCTCCCCCCTTTCAATTCAAACATTGGTCTAGCGATATCGATTAGTTAACTCTTAGGTCTGTTATAGCCATATCTTTCTATCTCTACTGTCTTCAATAAGAGAGATTGAGCAATTTAGTAACAAACAGTTCTTGTAGAAAAAAAAACTTCTGTTGAGATAATTCCAGTAGGAAGCCATATGCTCCATATTGGGTGCGGAAATCGATTAATATTAACATATATACATACATATATATACATATTCAATAAAAACCATGAATAGTTGATCACCATCAAAATATAAATATCTTGTTTTAAAATATTTATTGAGTTAGACATTTAAATATGAAGTTGTATGGCGCTATTCTATAAAAAATATTTTATTTGCATCAAATTGAATTAGATTTTATTTTGTATAATATGTAAGTTCCAACTTACATATAACTTACTTTCAACAAACTTACTGAAGAATTATTAATAACCTGGTTCAATTTCTGAGCTTTAAGGTTTGTAGCAGTTTCTTTATTTGAAAATGAGTGGTCAGACATATCAGTTCTCATCTGAAATAGGCTAAATAGCAATACGTGTTAACGCATCAAGTAGATGGCTGAATAAAAATGGTGATGTGTGTGAAATATAATAATAATCCAGCGTAGAATTCCTCGCGCTCGACAGTGCGGAGCAGGTAAGGGCGCGGACTCGGTCCGACGCATATGGGCAGCTACGACCGAAGCGCGGAATCACTGAGTCGCGTCGCTCTACCTGCCCTGGATGCACCGCTATGATACATCATTGAGATGATCATCTGGGGCTGACGCCCGATGACCTCTCAGATCACCCCTAGTAAAACTTACAAAACTTTTACGTAATATAATAAATAAACTATTTCTTTTACTCTTTCAACGTGTTCGCGGTTTTGTTTGGTTTAGTATGAATAACACTGTATAATTGTATATTGACTGTGGAAAGGAAAAAAGACAGCCCACAGATTACAAATTTTACAGAAGACACAAAAAACGTTTTTTGATGATTTTGGGTCAAAGACAAATTATGAAATATACACAACCTTGAAGTGCACGATGACTGGTTTTTTATTGACTTAGCCTTATATTAACATAATAAATTGTCCAAAAAAAATCTTTTTTAAAGCCTTTTTTCCTGGTCGCAATTTTTACAGGCCCTCCTTTTTAAACTTAAAAGCTAAATTTAGATACTAATTCGGCATTTTCAGCTTACATCCTTTTGATAGAACGCGTATCAAGTTGTTTACATTGTGATTATCGAAAAAGGCTGTTTTGGAAAAACTGTGGGTTACATCCTTTGTCCTTTCCACAGTCGATATTATAATCCGTTGAAAATGTCCGTCATGAGCAAAACCGGTATTGATCATTATAAATAAAGTATAATTAGCAGTGTTTATTTTTTTAAATATCTCCTTCTTCTTTGGCCATGTTCGCTCCCTATGTGGAGCATATGGCCGCCACGCGGCACCTCCAAGTTTCCCTTTTTCCCTCAGTTCCGCCGAGTACATCCTATGGATAGTACCCAACGGACGTCCAGAACGCCGGAATCCCACCGGTCGAAAGAAGAGGCAGAAAGGATTGAGGCTTTCCGGAGGCTTCCGCAGCACGTGACCCAGCCAGTTCCAACGTCTCTCCATAACCACTGACGTGACGGGACGCTGTCTTGTACGCTCCCTTATCTCTGAATTCCTCACAAAATCAAACCACCTCACCCCCATTATCCGACGCAAACATCTGTTCTCGAAGCTCAGTATACGGTTTTTCTGAGTCTTCGTCAAGTGCCATGATTCGCATCCGTAAAGCAGTACCGGTATAATGCAGGCGTTGAATAAGTGGCATTTGGTTTAAATCGAATACAGCTGTGTGTCCCAGACAGTCCGCATTTAGTTGACTGTGGCTCCAACTATTCCTAAACGAATGACGAGCTCCTTTTTTGTACTACCGTCCTCAGGGATATGTACGCCGAGGTATCTGAAGCTGTCAACCTTCTCGATGATCTGTCCCGCGCTGGTCAGGGTCCTATCAGAGTCATGACAGGCTTGGTTACACATCACATTGGTCTTACTAGTATTAATTTTTAGACCAATGTGACCTGAGTTAGTTCCTAACCCATCAATAGTCTCCTGGATGCCCTTAATGGATTTATCGAATATGACAGCATCATCGGCATATTCAAGGTTACACAGCTTCAGACCGGAAGCAACGGCTACACCTCGATCAGGTGGAATTGACCGGAACGGTGCAAGAACGCACTCCTGTCTCACTCCGGTTGTGACCCCGAACCATTCGCTATTTGAGTCACCGATTCTCACACAACATGCACTATTCTCAAGTAGAGAATTGATAATGGCCACAATCTTTGGCGGGATCCCGTAGGCATCCATTATCCTCCACAAAGAGGGTCTGTGCGGACTATCAAATGCCTTCTCATAGTCGACGAAACAACAAGCAAGAGCACTGTTAAATTCATTGCTCTGCTGGAGGAGACATCGAAGATTGTGTATTTGGTCCGCACACGACCTTCCAGGGAGGAAGCCCGCTTGATTTTTCCTTAGTATTTTCATAATGGGACCTCTTATTCTCGCCAAGAGAATGTGTGCCATTACCTTCCCAGGTATACTGAGAAGAGTTACGCCTCGGCAATTGTTACAGCTGAGGGGATCACCTTTTTTGTGGAGTGCATCACCTCACCATCCACCCAGTCCCTAGGATAACGCTCACCGCCCCACACCCTGGCCATCAGGTGATAGAGAGGATGTAGGACGTTAATACCACATGTGGTATTTCAATATGCCTTATAAAATAATAATTGAATGTGTTTCTTATTTATTTACATGTTTTATAAACGAACTACGTAATTGAAAATAATAAATAAATCATGGAAAAATATTTAGTTATATTTTACAAGAATACATAAATTTAATGTGTTTACAGTAATTTCTTGGTGAAAACATTATAGTAAAAATACAATACTGTTTTGTACTAATTCCACGTTATTATTAAAAGTCTGGATCGGTTTCGCTCACTATGAGCATTATCAACTGATGAATGGTACATATAGAATGTGATATATTTTTTAAATAGCCACTAACACTGGCATGTTTTTGTATATACCGATATACCTCATTTTAAATATTCATTACAGTTTACTCGATTACTCAATAAATAATCGAATTCGCACGTTTGTATAATACAAAAAACATTCTGTCATATAAACACTTTCTTCGTATAATGTAATTATATTTTATGAATAGCGAAAATTTCTTTGCGATTTTCCACGATTGCGAATAAGATAAAATCAAATACGTACTTGCTTCCAATGCATACTCATTGAAGTGATGCATTGTGTTGTAGCTCTTCATCATCAACTAACTATAAATAATTAAATCATCAATCAACTATAAATAATTAAACTAAAAAAATAAAACACTTTCTTCTACTTATTCCAATTATTTACAATACAGGGTAAATAGCCGATTATATTGATTAACAATGAATAAAAATCGATTTATATTTTCGTTTGTTGACAATGCTTGTAATGAATGAAACCGGTCTTGATATTAAAAAAAGGGTTTTAATTCATGAATATAAATTCTTTTCATCAAGAATTGACAGTGAACACCTAGAAAGTGATTAAAATATTTACATACTGAAATTAAAAAAAACTATACATTTTTAAAATAAACAACTGTGCTGAAATAAACAATTGTTTTTTTCTCTCAGAGATTGGACAAAAGTATTTACTAGATACTATGAACTGATATTTGCTAATTATTTAAAAATTATTAAAAATTTTAAGTAAGTAAAATAAACTTCAATGTCGATGATATGATTCTGCCATTATAAACCTATACAAAATTGGTTTATAAAATTTAATTCGATAAAAAAATAAAAAATATTTGAGGCTAGCAGGTATACTGCATCCTCAATATGTTTGGTCTGAGTAACACGTATGATACGATTGCTAATAAATTATTTTTAAAAATGTTCACTGAGACAGTGTGAAAATATTATTAAAAATCAAAAATCTCACCATTGTTCGGTGAAGTATTTTTGCGTAAAAAGTGAACGCAATTTTCTGAATTTCAGCGGGCGTCACACTTTAAAATGAATTATAGAAACTCGAATACGAGGTATGTGTGATTAAAAAATGAAGAAGCGATTTGCATAATTTCTTTTTGCCAGTCCAAATAACAGCAAGAGAACAAAAATTATAGTATTATACAAAAGTCTGCATCCATTAATCAAATTATAGCGCGCGCACATCACAGGCAGACATCTACGAGCCGGTATCTTTATATTTATGATGTACAGTAACTGTAAACATTATTATTTGTGTAGCGGGGAAGAGTGCAGCCGATCGCGAAAGATTTCATATATTGTATAAAGTTTATTTCCATTGAGTTTTTTGTTGTTGGTGATTCGCTTGAAAGACAGTCAAAATGTGTGGAACCTCGCGGACAATAACCTTCGTATATCTGCACATCACCAACCACCACACACGAAAAGAATACGGAATATCTAAATCTCACATATTCGATACGGAAGCTGTTATCGGGAATGAAAACTGTTTTGTAAATAAGGATGACATTAATGTCCGAAAAGATGTTTTGCTTACAAGTTTTTCGCAATAATTGTGTGGGGAAAAACAGCTCGCTTACCAGATTCTCAATTGAAGATGAAATAAATGAGTTGAAACAAAACATTACAAAAGTTATATATAATTTTGGATTTCGATTGAAGGTGCTCGATGAAATTTCAATATCAAATTTGAATCGTTCAAGTTTTATATATTTCCACATCTTTTGTTACTAACTATCCAGGTTTCGCCGTTTGGCATACTCAGGTAGTTCAATTTCATCCGTGCATTTGAATGCCCGAAAACACATAAATTCGAAGCCCGGGTCGTTAACGATTCAAATTGTATAATAGACTCGTATCCAAATGTGTATGTTATGAAAACGAAAGAGTAATATCAAACCATTGTGGTGGCTAATCGCTTAACACCGACAACCTCTGGATCTGAATCTCTTCCATCTATCAGCCAACGACTTATCAAATTGACTGCTCCACTGTTATTCTCGGCTGGTGGGGTTATGATGTAGACATTTATCCATTGAATCTAATTATATGGACACTAATGTCTCTCAGTAAGAATTTCAAATCGATTCCTAGAACTACATTGATATCGTTACGAGATGAATTAAATAAAGCAAAGTTATGGTACACATTAGTGCACAATTTGATGTATTTTTCACAGTCAATAATGATAACGGACAATACTGATAATCAAAATAAGCAAAAGTGCATATTATGCACTGGTATGTGAGATAAAACAATTCGGAAATTGTTGTAGAAATATTGTTAGGCCGGCTATATTCTGCCCGTTTATTGTAGATAGCTCTTTAATCTTATTGAAGATAATACAATCAAAATTAACATTTTATAAACGCAATTAAATTTATGCTCACTTATTAAAGAAAAATATTTTACATATCTTTATTACACATAAAAAAGAATAGCCACAGCCCGTATCTGTAATAGTTTGCTCTTTCATTTGCAAGTAAAAGTGTGCGTGATCATTCTAAAAAAACACACACACAAAATACTCGAATATTTTATATCGTAAGCGACGACTTGGAAGAGCAAAAGTTTGTGTTGTATGATAATTATTGCGTGTCAGGTGAATTATAATTTTCACGCAATGTTGGACACACTAGTGGCTTTCATTATACCAATATTTATTAATCTTACGTAGGTATTATGTCAAGTAAGTGGTCTTGAAACCAAAAGCTAATAATGATTTACATTTTTTGCGCTCAGCGTTTGTAAATACGAATACACACTTTTATAGTATTTGCATTTAAAAATACTACAAATTATTTTATTGCACGGTGATTAATTTCAAATAATGAATCATTTTGCGATAATTAGTTTCAAGAATCGGTACCGGTTATGTATTTATAAATAATGTCAATTCTAATATTACAAACTCATTGTCTGCCAAACACAAAACGCTACGACGTGTAAAAAACGACACAGATTTTTTAAAGAAAAGGCCGGTGTCTACTTATTATATGAAATGACCGAGTATTTAAAATAAAAATTCAAGATATCGATCGTTTATATTAGTCTTTTTCTGGATCCATTCGTCTAACGGTTAGACTCTAATCTTACCCTTTCTACAAAGAGAGGTTGGGCGACTGATTTATATGGAATTATTTTGAAGGAAAATTCTAAAAAGTAATCGGAATGAATCTCAAGCTCGCCTAAAAATAAAATATTCTTTTTACCTCCTTCTGTTATTTTTTTCTGCATTTTATATTTACAGCCGAATTCTATGCGTTTAAAATAATTATGCACGTCAAAACGGAATGTTTTCTTACGCAACTATTTGTCGATTTTTATTCTGTATTCATGTCGTATAAACCTAATCCAATACAATCGAAACCTCTTGAAATACTTAAGGAAAACACACCCATTTCACATTCAATGCACATAGACAAAGATACCAAAAATGTATATGAAATTACTAGTGTATTGTTAAACTGGCGTTAACTATACTTGTGTATACGTTTTTCGAACACGTCTCAATTTGACTTACAAATTGTGTTGAACTTTTTCCCTCCGTACATTCACGTTTAACATAAAAAGATGGAACGAAGATAGAGCGACCGGTAGTCGACCGAGACCAGGTATTGTGCTTTTGATGGATGAGAATTCTTGTGGGAAAATATCAATCAACGACATTTAATTGGTTTAGCTGCGGGGAAGAATAATCAAATGACATAAGAAACGAGTACAAGTCATGGAAGCATTCATACGATACTAACTGTAAGTGAAATACACACGGAGTAGAAATTAATTTATATATGTGAATTCCGTGTCCAAAATGCATTATATTGTGGTTGGAATAATATCCTATTCAAATCTAACTCTGATTTGTAGAGGAGTTCCAGCACGAATCGAATATGATCATAGTATATTAACACAAACAATGTCAACTTATATATAACTATTTTATTTCAATGCCAGCAATTTTCCCGTAATAAACTATAATTAAATCAACACATAACATAAGTATCCGTAAGCTGTAAGTTGCTATAAATATATATTGTCAAGTTTCAATAAATTATTTATAACAAGTACAAAATATTCATTTTCCCAAGAACGAAGATTGATTTACTTTCAAATTATAATATATAACAAAGCCTTTATTTCTACATAATTTAACTCAAATATACTATTATTTGATCACTTTTAAGGTGTTCACTGTCAATACTTGATGGAATGTCATTATAATAAAAATAATAAAACATTTTATGTGGAAAAAGTACTAAAAATGTTTTATTATTTTTATTATACTATTATTTATTAAAATTTCTGCGATTACTAAGCTGCCGGTCCCTTGATACGATACGGTCCTTTGGCATGATTTGTACTTGCATTTCCTTATACGGTTGTTAGCAAAGCTTGATAGGTATAATGAGGAAGAGAGAAAGACTAATCACATCATTTTTTTCGATTATTCAAGGTCAAATGGACAAAGTCGCCAATGTAAGCAAATATTAAGAATTTCGCAATCCGCGGACCTTGCCGCGGATTATTGAGTGCAAAGACAAACCCACTGCTTTGTAAGTGAGTACGTGGGCGCACAGAGCCAAATAGAAATACCGTCTCTCGCTCGCGCGCGGTGCTCGACCGAATTACCGGTCGAGCGCGACGAGAGAGGGAAATGGAAACGCTTGCCGTTTTCCTCCTCCTCAACGGAGGCTCCCCATAATTTACAGGTACACCTAGCATAGGCTGTTCTAGCCCCTGAAGAAATTTCGCTGAATTCTATCGACGCAATTTCCAATTGCGATCGAACAAATGAATCCCGCGGCGACCTCGACCAGGGTCGTCAGGGACAAAATTCGTTTGAGAATTTTTGTTTTTACGACACTAGCCATGTCCTAGTATGCACTGCATAAACTAATATTAAAATCATGTTCGCGGTTTGGACTCCACCAAGCCCTCACCTGCGCCAATTAAAATCGTGCGGAACCGGCGCCCGAGCCAAGCTTCGGCGCCGAATTTTTTTCGAGCCGTAAAGGACGATGGTCCGAAACGGTGTTGTAAATTAAATTGCAATCGGATAACAGGTTTATTAGTAATTCAATAAACTGTGATTTCCCCATACATTTTGGCGAGACGAAATTTCGAAACGCGTTCGGCGTGTAGCGTTTGCCGTTCGATACTAAAATAAGCCCCGCCCAGTCCGACCAATCGTAGCGGTTCGCGTGGTCATACGTGCGATTGCAGGCGGCCTCCCCTCCACCGCGGTCAATCAAAATTTCAATCTGATATGAAGCGCGAACACACGAAGGGAAGGTGGGAAATTTTAGTTTCATGGAAGCGAACGACTATCACGGACGTTCCTTCGAATTTTCAGCCAAATCCCTTCAGGAACATTCACCATAGAAAATATTTAGCATAAATTTGCACTTAAATCGATTTTAGGCTTTTATAAAAATCAGACTCAATTCAGTAATTACTTTTTCGCGGACGATGACATCTCCGCTTTGATTAACCGGTACACCTGACTCGCTCAGGTGGAAAATTTTTCTTCTTTTTCTCATAACTCGCTTCAGCAACGAGTTATGAGATCGCTTGTAAGAGCAATATTTCGCGGAAAACTGATTCTGACACGACAGTGATTTTTCTGATTTTCTATCTGTCATATTAAGATCACTAGAGACGATTTTCGCTCAGCGGAATCGTTGTTCTAGAAAAATCTCAGTTGCCGCCATCTTGAGATATTTCGGCAGAGCCACGGGAGGTCAGCATCTTAGCCAATCGGCGTGAGACGCAGATGCTGAGGTTAGCAGATTTGCTCGGGTCAACCGTTTTTTTTGACCCTGGCCGAGGACGCAGCTGGACCAAATCCTTTACAAAAAGGCAGGTCAGTTTTGCAAAAGTTACCACATCTTCACCGACTTCTACGCGTTACTCTGTTCCCGTGCTCTCTTCTGCCGATATTATCCGCCGCAACATCTTTAATAAAAAAACCAGCCAGAAATTCTCTCAGCTTGACCAAGTCATTCGAATAGTTGACATTGTGCAAAGCTGAGTCGAATTCTGTGCTACCTCCTTGTGTTATCGCTTGCCGCCAGCAGTTTTGTTTGCTGAAATTGTTCCTGATAAGCTGTCTCCGGTTCCTGAGAACTTCCAAAGGTTCGTCTACTATTATACGTTGCATAAATATGTCGCGGCCTATTGTTGCTGAGTCAATACTCTTTAACCTAAGGTCCGCGGCCAGAACTGTAGCTTCCTGCTCGATCTCGACAGTGAGAATCGAAATAAAGACGCGTGTAAAATCGCGGTCATATCTTTGCTCCTAGCCACACTTTATTAAGTGTCGACAGGACCCCTTCATGTATTAAATGTTGTTTCTTCTAAACTCAGCCTAGTAAAATCGTGTGTCACTTCTTGTTCGAAATGGCAATAACAGCGGCCGGAGGAGAGTACGGGAACGCTAATTTTGATTTAAATTCATTGTCTTATTTTATTGTGTGTTGTACCCTGTCTAACTGTATATTGTAAATATTTTTGCGACCGACTTCGCGCGGAGGATGCTCTCCGTTCGGTCCAGTGTAACACTCAGCGGCGCTTGGTCTTCGGAAAAATCGTGAAATATATAATCGTAATTAATCTTGTTTTTGCAAACGCCGAAGCGTTTTCCGTTTGTTCTCAATTCGGTATCGGCCAACGGGAATACTAAAATATTGTACGATGGTTCAATGCATAATTTTTCTGCAACACCTAAACGTTTCACGTTTATTTCAAAGTCCGATTTTTTTTTATGTTTGTTTAAATATTTAATTATAATCGCAAAGTCCGATCTTTTTATGTTTGTCTCAATATTTAATTATATTGGCAAAGTCCGATTTTGGTTTGTTTCAATATTTAATTATATTTGCAAGTCCGATTTTTTTTGTTCGTCAAATATTTAATTATATCTGCAAAGTCCGATTTTTTTTATGTTTGTTTCAATATTTAATTATATTGGCAAAGTCCGATTTTTTTTATGTTTGTTTGAATATTTAATTATAATTGCAAAGTCCGATCTTTTTATGTTTGTCCCAATATTTAATTATATTGGCAAAGTCCGATTTTTTTTGTTTGTTTCAATATTTAATTATATTTGCAAGTCCGATTTTTTTTTGTTTGTTAAATATTGAATTATATTTGCAAAGCCCGACTTTTTTTTTATGTTTGTTTCAATATTTACTTATATTTGCAAAGTCCGATTTTTTTTATGTTTGTTTCGATATTTAATTATATTTGCAAAGTCCGATTTTTTTTTGTTTGTTTAAATATTTAATTATATTTGCAAAGTCCGATTTTTTTGTTTGTCTCAATATTTAATTATATTGGCAAAGTGCGACTCTTTTTATGTTTGTTTCAATATTCAATTCTATCTGCAAGGTCTGAATTTTGTTTGTTGCAATATTTAACTATATTCGCAAGAGCTGAATTGTTTTGTTTGTGTCAATATGTAATGATATTGTAAGGTCTGAAGTTTTGTTTGTTTCAATATTTAATTATATTGGCAAGGCCGGGATTTTAGTATCTTTGTTTCAATTCGGTGACGAGACCACGGGGATAACTAGAATTCGCAAAAACAATGCGATATTCACTGTTGTTTTGCAACGTCTCAATGAGTTTGAGTTTAGTAATCAACTACGAATTATTAGGCAAATTGGGCGCAGTACTCCGGCCGAGCGAAACTACGTGCGTTCGAGCCGCGATGCGTCGCGGGCCCCACGCATCAATAATTCGCTACACTGAGTTGCAATAGAAAAAGAAAGGTCCGTCACCTAATGATGATAATTGTAAATTCAATAATGTATGCCTATCTGAGGGCGAAGTATCTGAACAACAGAAATAGCAAACGACACCAAGCGACGCTGGGGACTTGTATAAAATTGTATGTTATTTTATGTTAGGTATTTTCTTTTGTTTCTAAATTGGTTGTGTACTTTGTTTTTTTTCTGTGTCATTGATAATCGTCGATCACCGCCGTCATAACGGCAAATGTTAGTTATAAGGGTGAACTATGGGAGGTGTGATAATTCGAGTCATTTTTAAATATAAATGTCAGGCATAATTTTGTCACTTGTTAACATTGAAAGGTCGCGGGGTCAAGTCTGCGGGACGCTTAGTCTCGAGACGTCAGGAAGAGCTGTCATCACGCCTTCCATAGATTCACGATGCAAGGTCGGCGGAGCTAAGTAACAAAGGATCAGACAGCCCCGAGGACTTGTGCGAAAAAGGGCCTCAGGCTTCGTCGGCCTCGCACTAGTTTAGTTTTAGCTAGGTCGACGTCGGAGGGTGTTTTTTGTATTGAGTACTAGGGAGGCACTATCATTGCGGATTCACGGGAATCCGAGTGATACGGCGCGGTGGACGTATAATTCCGGGGGCAGATAGCCCGCCTAGACAAGCGCACTTGTCTGGGACCCATGTCTGTCGAAGTTTCGGCAGACACTCAATAGAAAAACCTAAAATCCAATTCGTCCAGTTGGATTACGTCACTCGATAGCGACGCCTTCAAGCGGTCTGACACCGTGCCTGGAGCCGACCTCGGACGGAGGTCTGGTCTCCGCCAATCCTCCCTAATACTCGAACAAATCTAAACACGTAGTGTAAGTAACTTCATAGGAGATTTCGCTAATGCGATTGACCAACGGGCGGTTGGACGGACTCGTATTCAGAGTGCCGTCGATAAAATGTGCTCCGGCCTAAACGGCTTGCGGTCACTGGAAGTGAACGCACACAGTAAGGGAGGACGGATATGGAAATCCTCCTTACGTACAGACCTCGGTTCCTTGCTGTGGGAGTCCCGCAAATCGCTGCGAAGTCGTATTAGCAAATCCAATAAGAATTGAGTTAGAATCGTTAAACTAAGAAATCATAACTTTGTATGTAAATTTTCACCGAATATTATAAATTGAATTAAATGTATGACACGACTTAGCGTACATATTGGTTAATAATAAATCCAAACAATCATTAGTCATGAGGACTGTGACAGTGCTAGTTAAATATTAATTTTTTCTGCACCCCTAAAGTAGATATATGGTACGGCTTGACGTCCATATTAATTCATAAGATTTAGCGTAGGGATTAATTTTAAGCAGATCTGTACACGCGTAGTGAGTGTGCAGATCTTAACTTCAAAACAAGACTAAATGAAATTTGCCCACTACTAAATCAATAACTGTTATAAGAAACCGCTGAGTGCGAAATTAGTTGTAAGAAAAATGGTATGATGAATGTTGTTTTTTTTCTCTCTTGTAAAAATATAAAATCATAGATGTCTCCCCGTAAGGGAACATAAATATTGTAATACTAGGGACCCTCAGTCCAGGCGAAGGACCTACTGAAAGGCCCGGTCTGCAAGTCGACTGTCATTCGGTACCAGGAGGCTCGGCTCGCGAGCTTCACGCCGAATGACAAATTTATTAACATGTATTTAGAGCGCACTCCTGTGTGGCTAGCCGAATTATCGAAATTTACTGTAAACCCTTTTTGATTATAAATAAACCGGTGGATTTCCACCTTTTACTGTTCACGAGCGTTGTTTAATTGAATTTGATTGTTCCCATATTTAATTCCTAAAAATTGTCACAGACTGACTGCGTCACACCAAACCGAGACGTTATGGGGAGAGACGGATTTCTCTGTCTCTCGTCTAACTGCTCGGGACTCAGTCGTGTCATTTGGCCCCCAACGAAAAGGGCCGATTTAAATTCCTGATTTCATATGATCAAAGCGCAGATCAAGTAACGTAGACTTTATGTTAAAAATAAATGTAAATTCATAATTAGAGTCATGCGCCGACTGACCGGTGGTCGAATAAAATCGACCCCGGAAAGCACATAGAAAATCGACCGGGCGCAGTCCGCCCGAAAATTGTTATTCGAACGATGCGACGTGAATCGACTGATCACCGAGGAACTGAGTGACGTCGAATAAACAACGATTAGTCGGATTAGACTCATGCGAATTAACATCAGTAAAGTATGCGGAGATGAATGATTGGAAACAAAATAAATCGTCACCGACGGCCCTGAGAGGATGAGTTTCGTGCCTCCGCCAATGCTAATTTAGAAAAATCACTCTTTCAGACAGAGCGGGAATATGTCGAGAGTGACGCGCTCGCGATCCGTTGTCGTGGACGATACCACGACTGGCGCCCAAATTAACTTGCGACCGGGGTTTCAGGGAGGCGAATCGCCCGTATCGGAAATGTTCGAAAACGGACAAATCTTCCCGGAAGAGACGGAGCCCCGGACTCCGACGACTCTGGTAGATGAGCTGCCAGCGCCGATGCGACGAGAGGAGAGACCGAGATCGGGACACCCGCCGGTGTTCTCGATCTCGTTCCACGGAGGTCCGGAAGCGGACACGGCGCGCTTCATCGCGCGTTGCGAGAAATTTTTCGCTGCGGCCGACACAGACGTGGAGGACCGGGCCACGAAAGCCGCCACGGCTTTTCACGGCGAAGCGTTGAGTTGGTGGCAAAGTCTGCCAGTCAAACCGACGTCTTGGGAACGGTTTACGTTTGCGATGCAACGCAATTACGATAGCGTAGGACGGAAATTGCGGTTGGAATATGAGGTGAAAAGCGTCCTCCAAGAGGAGGATGAGGACGCATACGAATTTTTAGAAAAAAAGAGGGCTATCGCGAAAATCTGCACTGCACCGGCCGATCCGCTAGAACTGGCGAGGATGATCCAGGGTCTGATGACGCCCAGGGATCAGGAGAGGACCGATAGACTGCGTTGGACAACGCTCGATGAGCTGGTCGATGCGGTGCGAGAAATGGAATTGCGCCAGAGGCGAGAAAAGGCGCCAATACCAAAACCGATTCAGACGTCAAGACGGAATCAAAACGTAACAAACACCGACCGCGCAGGAAACGGCACGTGCAATCATCAGTGTCAGCACACCTGTAACCCTCCTCAACAATCGTACAATGTCCCTCCACCTCCTCTACCCAAGTCTCCCCATCACCACGACGCAAAACCGAGGTATGATAACCGGCAGCGGAAAGAAGAGCGGAGGCCGCAGCAATACGGTGCTCACGGCCCTCCGAGGAGGGAAAACGGCCCTCTCCGCTGTTGGTCGTGCGGAGGCCCCCACAGGGAGGCTGAATGCCAACGTAGGCAACGGCGGAATTAATTAATTAACGAAAAAACAACACAAGTAAACGAGAAGAAAATGGGCGGAATATTTTTTATTATCAACTTTAAATGACGAGAAAAATAAACGGGAAAAACGTATGCAAGAAAAAAAAACCGATTCGAAAAAAAAAACGATTTTTTTTTAGTATTTCATAAGTGTAAATAAATATAAGTGGGCTCGGGAACAAATATTAACTTCGAAAAAAAACTTTTAATAACTTAGACGCGTGCCACAAACATGAATCCGAGCCCCAAACATGTTATCATCGAGGAAAGGAGAACTGTATTAGTTAAGTGTTGAATAAGAAACCAATCAAAATAATTTTTAAAGAACAATGTAAATAAATATAAATGGGCTCGGGAACCAACGATAACTTCAAACAAAAAAGAATTTTTAATAATTTAGAATCATGCCTCAACGATAAATCCGAGCCCAATCGTGTTATAATCGAAGATAGGAGGAGAAAACAATTTAATTAAGTGCCATAATATCATTAAACAACATAATTATTAAGTGTAGTATATTTAATTAAGTGTTACGAAATATAAGTGAACAACATTGATTAACAGTGAAGAAATAACAAATGAAATACAATAACTAGCATAAGTGAAATGACTTACGAACAATGAACAATGTGTAAAAGTTTCTGTGTTTTTAAATAATTTTAATTTTTTATTACGTTTATAAATATTTTGTGGTAACTACATAAAGCGGCACACCGAAGAAAAATCAACTCAAAGAAAAAAAAACATTGCTAATTTAAATTCATTTGTACTAAGAAGAAAGTGCGCGCTATTTTATCAAGGCAGAAAGAAGCAATCAAAATAAGTACAGGGAGGGCCGAAAGTGTGCGAATCAATCGATATTTTTTTGTATGGAAAAAAACGACATAAAAAAAATGGAACGAGTATTCAAACGAGCATCCAACGTGTGTTATAGGGAAGGGATGGCCGCCACCGCCAGACGATACGACGCCGCCGGAGAATCCAGCCCGACAAGCCGCCTGCTGAGGATCCAGGTGTTCCTCGAGGACGGAGGAATCAGCTGCGAGGCCATCATCGACAGTGGTGCAACACACACGCTTGTCGACGCGAGCCTCGTGAGGCGCGATTCACAGAGGACACCGGAGGCCGAATTAAAGGGAGTGGGAGGACGATCCGTGCCCACGTACGGACACGCCCTCCTAAAGGGGAAAATACAGGAGGCCCCATTCGTCGCCTCCGCCCTCATCATCAGCGGGTTAGGAATCGAGATGATTCTCGGTCTAGACTGGCTGGAACAGGAGGAGGCCAGTCTAGACTTCAAACGACGGTGCCTACATCACGGCCGGGAGGCGCGATATACAGCGCATTGTATAACACTCATCCCTCCGACGCCGATCGAGGTCCCCGATCTACCGGCGCTCACCGACGACATTCCGGAAGACGCCCGGAAAGCGATCACGCAATTGATGCGAGACTATGGAAGTCTCTTCGCAGCAACGGGACCGAGATGCGGCTCGGCTATGCACGAAGTGCGGCTATCGGATCACACGCCGTTCCGAGTTGGACCCCATCGCCAGTCAGACGCTACCAAACAGATGATACGCGAGGAGGTGCAGCAAATGCTGGCGGACGGTGTGGTGGAACCGAGTCGATCGCCATACAGCTCACCTGTAGTCATCGTAAAGAAAAAAGACGGGAAGCCGCGCTTCTGCGTCGACTACAGGAAGCTGAACGCTGTCACGATCGACGAAGCGACGCACTTGCCGAGGATACAGGAAACGTTGAAGGAGCTAGGACCTGCCACAATCTTCAGCTCTCTGGATTTGAAAGCCGGATACTGGCAGGTGCCTCTACATCCGCACACGAAAGCCCTGACTGCTTTCAACACGCCCGACGGAGGATGCTACCAGTTTACGGTGATGCCGTTCGGACTGAAAGGCGCACCCGGCACATTCCAAAGACTGATGAGTCAGGAGGTGTTGGTGGGGCTCATCCCGCGGTGTTGCCTAGTCTACTTGGACGACATCATCGTCTACAGCGAGACGTGGAACGACCACCTGCGCGACTTGCGCAAAGTATTTGAAAGGCTGCAGTTACATTCGTTACGGATATCGGTATCAAAATGCCAAATCGGGAGGGACAGCGTGGAATACTTGGGACACCAGGTGACAGCCGGAGGAAACATTCCTCAGCCGGTTCACCTGCGCGGAGTAGAAGAGGCTGCCACTCCGAAGACGAGAAAGGAACTGCGGGAGTTTCTCGGATTGTGCAACTGGCTGCGCGAGTATGTGCCGCGCTTCGCAGACATTGCCGCGCCGCTAACCGATTTATTGCGGACAAATATCAACTTCAAATGGACGCCGCAAGCAAATGCGGCTATGCAAGCCGTAAAGGCGGCAATGCGAAAGCCACTGCAACTCGCCAGACCGGACTTCTCTCGAAGATTCACCCTGCAGACCGACGCAAGCGGACACGGCGTCGCGGCGGTACTATTTCATGCGCGCCCCGACGGCGGTAGAGATATAATCTCGTATGCGAGCGCGCGCCTTTCCGAAACGGAACGACGCTATCATTCGAACGAACAAGAAGCCCTCGCCGCCGTCTGGGCAATCAAGAAGTATCGAGCATACGTCGAGGATCGTCCCTTCACTCTGATAACTGACAACCGAGCACTGACATGGCTGCACAGCGCAAAGGATGAGCGCGCAAAGCTGACACGGTGGGCGATAATGTTATCCGAACACCAGTTCGACATACAACACTGCGCCGGCAAACTGAATCAACTTCCGGATGTACTGTCGAGAAATCCAGACGCCACGGCGCCTGCCATCGAGGAGCACGACGACCGGATGCTGGTGCCGAGTCACCGGAAGCCAGTGGCGCTACTATTAGAACTGGCAACGTTGCACGACGCCGTGAAAGCCGCGCAACGCGCCGATCCGGATACGCAGCAAACAATCACAGCGATAAGGACGCCGACAATGCATCAGCCGCACCCAAGTAACATCGTTCACGACGGACTGTTGTGCCATCGAGAGAGCAGCGGAAGGCTGCTGACTGTGGTGCCCTTCCACTTGAGAAAGGAAGTCGTCGCCGCCTATCACGACGACCCCTTAGCCGGCCACCCTGGAGCCGCGGAAACGAATCGGGCCATACAACGGCTCTATTTCTGGCGGGCGCGCAGAAATGACGTGAAGGCGTATGTGCGCGCCTGTCGTATATGCGCTACACGAAAGCGAGGAGCGCTGCAGAGACCGGCGCATATGACGTCGCACACAGAAGCGACACGGCCGTTCGAGGTGCTGGCCCTCGACTTCATGGGTCCGTACCCGGCGAGCCGACGAGGGAATAAATACATTTTTGTCGTCACTGACTTGTTCTCGCGATGGACCGAAGCTTTCGCCATGCGGAACTCGTTAGTGGCGACCTTCCTGCCTCTGTTGGAACAAGAAGTGTTCCACAGATTTGGATACCCGCGGGCGCTGCTTACCGATAATGGTACGCAGTTCCTGCATGAGAGATGGGTGTCAACCCTTGAAGCATGGGGATGCCTTCATTGGACGACGCCACCCTACCACCCCCGTGCTAATCCTACGGAGAGAAGAAACCAGGAAATAAAGAAAGCTATGAGAATTCAACTTGAACCGGGCGCGCACGCACAGTGGTGCGAAACATTACCGCGCACACTGTTTGCGTTGCGCTGCCGTCAGAATGCCGCCACCGGCCTCACACCCAGTCAAGCGGTGATGGGTTATGAACTGCCAAGGCCTGGCGAATGGCGGGCACAACTGGATATGCCGCCCGCACGCACAGAGGCGCTGGAGAGAGACGAACAAGACGCTGCCATGTTGCGCCATCAGGAGGAGTACAGCGGGCGCACAAATGCGCGCGCCGCCCAAACCGCCCCGCCTGAGCAGTTCTCAGCCGGGCAGCGGATCTACTTGAGGGGCTTCACGAAGCCAGGGGTGAGGACTGGCATCATCCCCAACTTGGCTCCCAGATGGGAAGGGCCGTACAAGATAATTACAAGGGTGGGCATGAATGTGTACTGGGTGGACAGACGAGGCAAGCCGATCAAGGCGCACACCAACCAAATCCGCCCCGTGCCGACGCCCTACGCCGAACCACTTCCCCTCGGGCAGACACCGCCGCGACGGAGAACTGAGGAAGCACCCTTGCCAGAAGAGGAAGCTGCCGACGCCCCGGCCCGCTAGGACCAGACCAAGTAGATGAAGAGGACCACATCCACCCCTCGCGCCGATGAAGACGCCCAGAAACATCACCAAGTATAGTACCATTCGCTAATCCCTCTTCAAGGGCTAATCAATAAATTCAAGTAGAGTAAAAATATTTAACTTAAAGTAAATACAGTCAACTCCTGTACACAAGACATAATTAATTCATTTTTTCAATTTTGGTAATTTTTAAAGTAAACAATGTCAGTTAAGTTTTAATATGTTTAATTTTTTTATTGCACAACATCAAATGACTATCAAAAAAAAAATACTTGGAACATGTTTAATTTTTCTCCTGTTAATAACGAAAAGAATTTGTTTTCGAATGATGGTGAATTGGGTTCTGCCTCGATAGCGTCAGCAGCTATGTCAGGCGGATTAATTTGGAAAAAGTAATAAGTTCATTTTGCGAAGATCTTAAAATTTTAAAAAAAAAAAAATATATAATAAATAATAATAATTCAATTTGTGTTGCAAAAGTCATAGAGAAAAATTTAATAGTTAACATTCCTGGCGGCACTAACAGCAAAAGTCAGTATGACGGAACTCTTTTGTGTTTTATATTTGTCATGTTCTCCCGCTGCAAGGAGCGAAAGAGAAAAGGGGGGGAGAAATGTATTAAAGTAAGATTTGTTTTTCTTGAAAATAGAATAAATTATAGATTTGGTCTCGAACAGACAATTGTTGGGGAATAACTAATTCTTTTTGCGAATGGCTATCGAACCTCACGGAGGCTCGTCAGAGAGGGAGGAGAACCCTCCTCTCTTAATAAAATTGTAAATACACAAGACAGGAGTCAGCACACACAAATAATTTTTTTACCATGTATGTAACTTTTGCCTACAGATAAAGTAGAGCACTTTTGTAAACTTGTTGCGTTTCCAGTGAGAAACATAGAATCAAATGTCGTGAATTTGTCCAATTTGACCCGGCCTCGGCCACTGGCGCCGAGGCGTCTGACGCAATAAATTCTCGCGGGTCAACGCATTCTCGCGCGGCGGGGTTAGACTGGATCAGCCCGCCCGCACCTCGATTTCTCATTATAACTAAGGCGATATTTTTTTTCTAGCAATGCTAACAACTGCAAAAGCATAAGTGTAAATCACGCCATAGGAAGTAAGGGGGATTGATACGATACGGTCCTTTGGCATGATTTGTACTTGCATTTCCTTATACGGTTGTTAGCAAAGCTTGATAGGTATAATGAGGAAGAGAGAAAGACTAATCACATCATTTTTTTCGATTATTCAAGGTCAAATGGACAAAGTCGCCAATGTAAGCAAATATTAAGAATTTCGCAATCCGCGGACCTTGCCGCGGATTATTGAGTGCAAAGACAAACCCACTGCTTTGTAAGTGAGTACGTGGGCGCACAGAGCCAAATAGAAATACCGTCTCTCGCTCGCGCGCGGTGCTCGACCGAATTACCGGTCGAGCGCGACGAGAGAGGGAAATGGAAACGCTTGCCGTTTTCCTCCTCCTCAACGGAGGCTCCCCATAATTTACAGGTACACCTAGCATAGGCTGTTCTAGCCCCTGAAGAAATTTCGCTGAATTCTATCGACGCAATTTCCAATTGCGATCGAACAAATGAATCCCGCGGCGACCTCGACCAGGGTCGTCAGGGACAAAATTCGTTTGAGAATTTTTGTTTTTACGACACTAGCCATGTCCTAGTATGCACTGCATAAACTAATATTAAAATCATGTTCGCGGTTTGGACTCCACCAAGCCCTCACCTGCGCCAATTAAAATCGTGCGGAACCGGCGCCCGAGCCAAGCTTCGGCGCCGAATTTTTTTCGAGCCGTAAAGGACGATGGTCCGAAACGGTGTTGTAAATTAAATTGCAATCGGATAACAGGTTTATTAGTAATTCAATAAACTGTGATTTCCCCATACATTTTGGCGAGACGAAATTTCGAAACGCGTTCGGCGTGTAGCGTTTGCCGTTCGATACTAAAATAAGCCCCGCCCAGTCCGACCAATCGTAGCGGTTCGCGTGGTCATACGTGCGATTGCAGGCGGCCTCCCCTCCACCGCGGTCAATCAAAATTTCAATCTGATATGAAGCGCGAACACACGAAGGGAAGGTGGGAAATTTTAGTTTCATGGAAGCGAACGACTATCACGGACGTTCCTTCGAATTTTCAGCCAAATCCCTTCAGGAACATTCACCATAGAAAATATTTAGCATAAATTTGCACTTAAATCGATTTTAGGCTTTTATAAAAATCAGACTCAATTCAGTAATTACTTTTTCGCGGACGATGACATCTCCGCTTTGATTAACCGGTACACCTGACTCGCTCAGGTGGAAAATTTTTCTTCTTTTTCTCATAACTCGCTTCAGCAACGAGTTATGAGATCGCTTGTAAGAGCAATATTTCGCGGAAAACTGATTCTGACACGACAGTGATTTTTCTGATTTTCTATCTGTCATATTAAGATCACTAGAGACGATTTTCGCTCAGCGGAATCGTTGTTCTAGAAAAATCTCAGTTGCCGCCATCTTGAGATATTTCGGCAGAGCCACGGGAGGTCAGCATCTTAGCCAATCGGCGTGAGACGCAGATGCTGAGGTTAGCAGATTTGCTCGGGTCAACCGTTTTTTTTGACCCTGGCCGAGGACGCAGCTGGACCAAATCCTTTACAAAAAGGCAGGTCAGTTTTGCAAAAGTTACCACATCTTCACCGACTTCTACGCGTTACTCTGTTCCCGTGCTCTCTTCTGCCGATATTATCCGCCGCAACATCTTTAATAAAAAAACCAGCCAGAAATTCTCTCAGCTTGACCAAGTCATTCGAATAGTTGACATTGTGCAAAGCTGAGTCGAATTCTGTGCTACCTCCTTGTGTTATCGCTTGCCGCCAGCAGTTTTGTTTGCTGAAATTGTTCCTGATAAGCTGTCTCCGGTTCCTGAGAACTTCCAAAGGTTCGTCTACTATTATACGTTGCATAAATATGTCGCGGCCTATTGTTGCTGAGTCAATACTCTTTAACCTAAGGTCCGCGGCCAGAACTGTAGCTTCCTGCTCGATCTCGACAGTGAGAATCGAAATAAAGACGCGTGTAAAATCGCGGTCATATCTTTGCTCCTAGCCACACTTTATTAAGTGTCGACAGGACCCCTTCATGTATTAAATGTTGTTTCTTCTAAACTCAGCCTAGTAAAATCGTGTGTCACTTCTTGTTCGAAATGGCAATAACAGCGGCCGGAGGAGAGTACGGGAACGCTAATTTTGATTTAAATTCATTGTCTTATTTTATTGTGTGTTGTACCCTGTCTAACTGTATATTGTAAATATTTTTGCGACCGACTTCGCGCGGAGGATGCTCTCCGTTCGGTCCAGTGTAACACTCAGCGGCGCTTGGTCTTCGGAAAAATCGTGAAATATATAATCGTAATTAATCTTGTTTTTGCAAACGCCGAAGCGTTTTCCGTTTGTTCTCAATTCGGTATCGGCCAACGGGAATACTAAAATATTGTACGATGGTTCAATGCATAATTTTTCTGCAACACCTAAACGTTTCACGTTTATTTCAAAGTCCGATTTTTTTTTATGTTTGTTTAAATATTTAATTATAATCGCAAAGTCCGATCTTTTTATGTTTGTCTCAATATTTAATTATATTGGCAAAGTCCGATTTTGGTTTGTTTCAATATTTAATTATATTTGCAAGTCCGATTTTTTTTGTTCGTCAAATATTTAATTATATCTGCAAAGTCCGATTTTTTTTATGTTTGTTTCAATATTTAATTATATTGGCAAAGTCCGATTTTTTTTATGTTTGTTTGAATATTTAATTATAATTGCAAAGTCCGATCTTTTTATGTTTGTCCCAATATTTAATTATATTGGCAAAGTCCGATTTTTTTTGTTTGTTTCAATATTTAATTATATTTGCAAGTCCGATTTTTTTTTGTTTGTTAAATATTGAATTATATTTGCAAAGCCCGACTTTTTTTTTATGTTTGTTTCAATATTTACTTATATTTGCAAAGTCCGATTTTTTTTATGTTTGTTTCGATATTTAATTATATTTGCAAAGTCCGATTTTTTTTTGTTTGTTTAAATATTTAATTATATTTGCAAAGTCCGATTTTTTTGTTTGTCTCAATATTTAATTATATTGGCAAAGTGCGACTCTTTTTATGTTTGTTTCAATATTCAATTCTATCTGCAAGGTCTGAATTTTGTTTGTTGCAATATTTAACTATATTCGCAAGAGCTGAATTGTTTTGTTTGTGTCAATATGTAATGATATTGTAAGGTCTGAAGTTTTGTTTGTTTCAATATTTAATTATATTGGCAAGGCCGGGATTTTAGTATCTTTGTTTCAATTCGGTGACGAGACCACGGGGATAACTAGAATTCGCAAAAACAATGCGATATTCACTGTTGTTTTGCAACGTCTCAATGAGTTTGAGTTTAGTAATCAACTACGAATTATTAGGCAAATTGGGCGCAGTACTCCGGCCGAGCGAAACTACGTGCGTTCGAGCCGCGATGCGTCGCGGGCCCCACGCATCAATAATTCGCTACACTGAGTTGCAATAGAAAAAGAAAGGTCCGTCACCTAATGATGATAATTGTAAATTCAATAATGTATGCCTATCTGAGGGCGAAGTATCTGAACAACAGAAATAGCAAACGACACCAAGCGACGCTGGGGACTTGTATAAAATTGTATGTTATTTTATGTTAGGTATTTTCTTTTGTTTCTAAATTGGTTGTGTACTTTGTTTTTTTTCTGTGTCATTGATAATCGTCGATCACCGCCGTCATAACGGCAAATGTTAGTTATAAGGGTGAACTATGGGAGGTGTGATAATTCGAGTCATTTTTAAATATAAATGTCAGGCATAATTTTGTCACTTGTTAACATTGAAAGGTCGCGGGGTCAAGTCTGCGGGACGCTTAGTCTCGAGACGTCAGGAAGAGCTGTCATCACGCCTTCCATAGATTCACGATGCAAGGTCGGCGGAGCTAAGTAACAAAGGATCAGACAGCCCCGAGGACTTGTGCGAAAAAGGGCCTCAGGCTTCGTCGGCCTCGCACTAGTTTAGTTTTAGCTAGGTCGACGTCGGAGGGTGTTTTTTGTATTGAGTACTAGGGAGGCACTATCATTGCGGATTCACGGGAATCCGAGTGATACGGCGCGGTGGACGTATAATTCCGGGGGCAGATAGCCCGCCTAGACAAGCGCACTTGTCTGGGACCCATGTCTGTCGAAGTTTCGGCAGACACTCAATAGAAAAACCTAAAATCCAATTCGTCCAGTTGGATTACGTCACTCGATAGCGACGCCTTCAAGCGGTCTGACACCGTGCCTGGAGCCGACCTCGGACGGAGGTCTGGTCTCCGCCAATCCTCCCTAATACTCGAACAAATCTAAACACGTAGTGTAAGTAACTTCATAGGAGATTTCGCTAATGCGATTGACCAACGGGCGGTTGGACGGACTCGTATTCAGAGTGCCGTCGATAAAATGTGCTCCGGCCTAAACGGCTTGCGGTCACTGGAAGTGAACGCACACAGTAAGGGAGGACGGATATGGAAATCCTCCTTACGTACAGACCTCGGTTCCTTGCTGTGGGAGTCCCGCAAATCGCTGCGAAGTCGTATTAGCAAATCCAATAAGAATTGAGTTAGAATCGTTAAACTAAGAAATCATAACTTTGTATGTAAATTTTCACCGAATATTATAAATTGAATTAAATGTATGACACGACTTAGCGTACATATTGGTTAATAATAAATCCAAACAATCATTAGTCATGAGGACTGTGACAGTGCTAGTTAAATATTAATTTTTTCTGCACCCCTAAAGTAGATATATGGTACGGCTTGACGTCCATATTAATTCATAAGATTTAGCGTAGGGATTAATTTTAAGCAGATCTGTACACGCGTAGTGAGTGTGCAGATCTTAACTTCAAAACAAGACTAAATGAAATTTGCCCACTACTAAATCAATAACTGTTATAAGAAACCGCTGAGTGCGAAATTAGTTGTAAGAAAAATGGTATGATGAATGTTGTTTTTTTTCTCTCTTGTAAAAATATAAAATCATAGATGTCTCCCCGTAAGGGAACATAAATATTGTAATACTAGGGACCCTCAGTCCAGGCGAAGGACCTACTGAAAGGCCCGGTCTGCAAGTCGACTGTCATTCGGTACCAGGAGGCTCGGCTCGCGAGCTTCACGCCGAATGACAAATTTATTAACATGTATTTAGAGCGCACTCCTGTGTGGCTAGCCGAATTATCGAAATTTACTGTAAACCCTTTTTGATTATAAATAAACCGGTGGATTTCCACCTTTTACTGTTCACGAGCGTTGTTTAATTGAATTTGATTGTTCCCATATTTAATTCCTAAAAATTGTCACAGACTGACTGCGTCACACCAAACCGAGACGTTATGGGGAGAGACGGATTTCTCTGTCTCTCGTCTAACTGCTCGGGACTCAGTCGTGTCACCCTCAATAATAATACGATACAGCTAGTAATTGTAAATACAATTTGGGTTGTTGTTTGGATTGTAAGACTTGTCATAAATATAAAATCTAGTTCATACATAAACATTCTGTTCGACACTGACCCAGTCAACGAGTGAATATTATGTGAAGGGTTTGCTGGGCTCGACTTTGATTATAGTTTCAAGGTCTCTCATTGGAATCGAAAACAATAGGTAGAGAGACGAGGGGATCGGAATTATTTCGTCACAGGCGAAGAGTCCCCCTAATTACCGGAAGAGGGGGTCGACAAACCGGCCGATCGGTCGGCGAGCCGGCAACTCTTCCGCCCTGACACATCCAGTATTACGCTGGCTGACTCACTCCAGTCTCACTGGTTGATTTTTTTATTCAAAAATACAATCTGCTATTGTATATATCATGAGCCATTGCGGTATTTTTTTCAAATCACAATAGATTGTAAGTGTTGACACACCAATAATAACTATGTATTATCATTGTATATCATTCCTAGTGTCAAAAATTTGTTAACAAAATACATAGACATTGTTTATGACCAATAAATCAACAATTAATTATTTGGCTAACACATATATAGTATAAATATTAGTTAACCAAAACACTTCATACTACCAACTGATTGATGTCATTTCAATATATTATCTTATCATAATACAGGTATTATTTAAAAAAATAACGCTTCGCCCAGCATCATTTTTTCGTGATAGCTAGTTAGCTTCTAACAATTAGATAAATTATTTATTACGATTTAAATACTGCCAACTACAAAGCCACAGTATATTCTGAATATTTTTTTTACCTGCCCCTTAAAAAAACAATACTATAGCTATCGTATATTAGGGCTATAACAAATGGAGCTTTCAACGATATAAAATTTGAAATTATATATGCGTTATAATTGGGACGCCTACTTCCCAACCAACAATCAACTATAATTTTAAATAGTTTCGGCTGCATAATTTTAACACATTAGTAGCATCCAACCCGAAGATTATACATTTTAATTTTTAAAAAAGCAGTTCCTATCTTAATTAAATTTATTTATTTAATAATTATGATGAAGCTTAAAATTGATGTATGTATGTTCAATTGAATAAAAAATCCAAGGTCAAAGGTTAAACGGCTGTGCTAAAAAATAATTTACTACCAAAGGTATATTGGTTAATCAAATAATGGTTCAAAAACAACGGCGAAAAAACAAACATTAAGCGAAATGCGTCACAAAAACACGGTAAAATATTTCGTAAAGATTTCAGATTAGTGTTTTGCACACGCAAGTACTGGAGAATTCAAAATAATAATATATATTTGTGTTAGTCAATAAAGCTTTTCGTTTGTAGGGCGCCGAACGTGGACACTCTTCTATATGTACATATTTTTAAAACTAATTTTAGTGTTTTTCTTTTTGATGAGCTGCTTTCCCTCATGAATAGTTGCAAAAAGCTTAATTTGAGTATAAAATTTTGCGATGTCTTTATGATAACTCGTACATTATAATTTATATCGTATTATTAAATAACAAAACACTCCTTTCTTTTATTCCACGAGTATTTATTACATTTAGGATTTAAATAGCTGTGTATTAATGTTTATACAGGGTTTTGTATAAATAACCTCTCAAATTGGTAAATATCTATTTATATTTTCATCAGTAAAAAATGCTCGTGATGAGCGTTACCAGTCCTGATCTTAACAAGTAAATGCACGATTGTTTTACTATTTTTAATAAGATGCCTTTTTTCCTAGTATTAACAGTGAACACCTTAATAAACATGTCACCGTGAAACGATGTTGTGTTCAGGAAGTTTTAATCTCTGTAGTTTCCTGTATCAACCGATACAAAACGCCTTCCGCGATGCAATCGTCACTCACTCTAACGTAGTTCGAACGATTGCGTCGAAGATATACGTCCACCTTGAGACATCATAAATTATAACGTTAAAATATATAATGGCATTTGGTCACCATCAGTAGCAGAAAATGGATATCGCTGATATATTAGAATTGAACGCTGATATATGGCTTAGTAAAATTACTAACGCGGTTGTAATACTAACCTACGATGATTTTAACTGTATAATTTTTAACCTCGCTCGTATCAATAACATAACATAAGTAGCATCGCAATTATATTATAGCGAGATCAAGGCGCGGTTGGACAGTGGCTATCGGCCGTTGGATCAGATATCCTATTATCCGAATCTCGGTCAAGAATATGTTGAATTCCTGCAGCGCATATGCAATGAGAGTAAAACATAGAAGGGAAAACAATAAATACAAAACGATAACACGAATTCCAAAAACGTGGCCTGGCTGCATTCTACAATCAGAATCAAGACAATAAGGTTCATCGCGGCGACTTGAGTCGAGAAAAATTTCTTATGAAGAGATAGAACTTCACCGAGGGCCATCGATCCTATAAAAACATTTAATGTGCACATTATGCCGGCCTTCTCCACCAGTGATGCCTAAAAAGTACAACTATGTAGAAACAAGCGAATCCATGTATATTTATTTAACTGCCATCAGTGTGAATATTATTTATTATTATTAACGCAAATGCCTATTTTTTTAATTAAAAATCTTTCTAATGCCTTTCCACTAAGAGATGACAGTTAGCATCTTAAGTCCTGATAATTGTCGCGATGAGCGAAAACGGTTTTTTTCATCTGTATAAAAACGTCGTAAGAAGTAGTACAAAAAACTGTGTTTTTTTTATTATTAGTGTTTAACGAGCGTTTGAACTTTAAATAATTAATCAAAGAAACTATTGATTTCTAAACTAACTAAATCACAATATGATATAATGTAAGTAATATGAAGTATGGATTTAAATATATTCGTCAAACAAAAGTAACTTAAAGAATTAATTTCAAAAAATAATTGAAACTCTTTTTGTGTAGTTTTCCTAGTGATAAAATGTCAAGAAATAGGAACTGTAATGTTTTACTCAATCGATATCGGATTGAAAGATGAATCATTGATGTTTTATATTAAATATTGATATATAATTCAAAATAAAAGTTTATAAAAAAAGTCTAAAAACGAAATAAACATTTTTGACGAAAACACACAAAATTTATCACGGCGAACGCATGGAAAACTGTTTGAGGAGCGCACCGCTGAGATAATAGATCCCCCGGCGATCAAGTCCGAAGGGTTGCATTCAATAGACAATAAATAGAAAAAGAAGAATATGGGGCGGGAGGTGCGCAGCGAAAGATAAGGGGGCGGACGTGAAGCAATCACCGCCATGCTTTACATAGGAACGTTTCTTATTTCATCTGAATATGCAGTGACAGTCATCATTCAAATGCACAAAATATAATTTGTATTTGTATTTGAAAATATACCGAATTGTAATAGCTTTTAGATAAATTCGAACTGATATTACCAAATCGTTCACAGAAAAGATTCCTGCAAACAAGCTTAAATCCCAGATTAAATAATAATGGGAACAAATTAAATGGTCAGAATTTAAATCAATTTTTGTTCAGAATAAAATTTACTGTTCGAATTATCCGTGCGGCCTCCCCTCTATATTCCGGACATTTTGGAGTTACATGATATCTCATTTATCCATGCTATATCATAATGTATGCATATTATTATATAATATAAAATATGGGAGAGGTTGCCGCCACTGAAGCGTACTTGACCGTGTATGTAAGTTACCTGGGGTAAAGTCGGACTAGACTCGAAATTACAGTGATCAGAAGAGCGACGTGACCGGTTCCGGTGTTCCGAATTGAAACGGGCTCTGCCGCACCGACCGCGACGATATCCACTCGGCTCGAGCGGGAATATTTCCACGGGAATGATAAAATTCAAACCAATAATAGGTGCATTGTATACTGCATACCAACCCATCTGCACCATCTTCTATTTTTTCAGATTTTTTCTTCAAACAACCGCTGCGTTTTTAAAGTTGAAATTTAAATCCTGCATACAATTGTAACGAGCGCAGGTTATTATTAGCAACTAAAGTTGTAAAATGACAAATCAATTGAAAACTGAATAATTTGTTATGTAAGCTGACCTTTGTGGTTTGCGTTCCGGTCAACGAATTGCATGGTTATTGATTATGTGTCAAATGAAGGTTATACTATTATGATTTATCAATTATTTATGAATATACTATCAATGCACGTTTATTTGCGTATTTTTTTAAGATAAAAAGATAGAAATATATTCGAAGAAACGATAATAAATCATGATAATCTTTAATTTTAAGATGTTTTTACAATTCACATTTTGGTAAGTACTTATTTTACTTTTTTTACATCAGGACTGATTTAATGCCTTTCTGTGAAGAATTTTCAGTTAAGTTAACACCTTGAAAATGATTCAAAAACAACAATAAAGACTTACATTCGTGAAAAGAAGGTTAAAATATATTTATCTAAAATATTTGTATTCTTAACTATGTAAATGTTACTTATCTCACCAAATTAATCGCGAATATTTATCAAACAATTTCTTGCACCGAATTTATAAACTTCCTGATAACGTGATGCAAGTCACCAAATAACCTAAATGCATGAAAATTTGATTAAGATTAATGTTCATTATATGTATATCTCGATTTATATTATAATAGTCTAGCGTTGATATCATATTTATAGTAAAACACTAACCTAATATACTTATCTACTGCGGAAAATCGGTAATGATAATCGATCTTTATTAGTTAGTATTATTTAATATGCGATTTTGTTTTTAGATTGCGGTCACAGTTGATAGTGATATAATACGAGGTTTTCATTCAATCCACGTTCAGCGCTATATATAATTAAAATCGTAATTATGAAACTGTTAAATAATGCCTATCATCCGAAAACTCAAATAAATTGTTTTGTTATATGTATTCAAAGTAAGTGTACGAACAATTATTTAATAATGTTAAAACGAAACATGACCCCGAATTACATTTGTTTGGAGAAAATTCAATAAAAAAAAATCAAATTGATATAATTTTCTAGTGTTGGTAATGGAAATAAAAATTAGGAATCACCGCGCGGTGCCTGCTCAAAAGATGCATTAAATGTTTAGTTACGGACTCGTCTCACCGCGCATTCGATCGCTTGGATTGTAAAAGTTATATGTACGGAGACTTTGGAGTTACGGTCCGATTGTAATGTCGATACGATAATAATACCGGCAAATGTCACTATGCGGCATCTATCTAGTGGCCAAACGTTCCCGAATACAACTTATTATTTAACAATGCTTAATATTCACGACATTGTTTTTTTTTCATGTTGAAAAATGGTTATTCTGTTCAAAAAATCATCTTTTTTACAATCAGAAAACAATTATGTAAACGTAAGCCATAACTAAGCCGCCAAGAATTTTCAATATTTTTGTATAAAATAAACAGATAATGAGCGTCGGGGAGATTCCGAATGTTTTCACACCAGCAACATAATAATAATTAAAATATTATTTTTTAATCCGCTGGCTTATCTTGGTCGCATTCTATACAATCAATATATTTAGGTATAAAATAAATATGTGTAGGATAATACATCGATAACACAACCATAAATAAAATATGTATTATTGATAATAAAAATAGGTTAAATCTAAAAACTATTATTAAATAAAACTCACCGAATGCTCTCTTACATCGATTTGTTCCATTTTTACGTCATCTGAAAAAAAAAATCATTCATTATGTGTTCTGAGCTGTAAGTAACCAGGATATTTTTAACAAATATTTTTGAAAGTGAGTTTTTGCACACAATTTAACATGGTAAGTAATGATTATTGTAACCTATAAATTAATACAAATATGAAACGCAAACTCTATGGTAGAAAATAAACAGTTGATGTGGAGTCAGAGTCGTGGAGTAGCGGTATTTTGGCCGGAGTCGGAGTCGTGAAAAATGAGCGGCTTGATTTTTTTTTTGAAAAATATATTTATTTAATGGCGTGTATTCAAAAAAAGTTGGCATCGCATGCTTGGCTTACAAAAGATGACTTGTTGGTATACATATTTGTAATTTAGAATTATTTACATTTTGTACACTTCCATAAAATTCTCGGTCGAACACGACCCGGGTTTCGCCTCTCGGCATCTTCCGGTACTAATCAGTGCGCGAATGCACTCGAACTGACATATTTTTAAGTTAATATTAAATTATTGAAAAAAAATCTCGGAGTCGGACTCGTCTTTTTTATTTACACGACTTCACAGCCTTGGTTCCTTTACAGTAAAATCATTTTTCAAACGGCAACATAACAATTCAGTATCTGAGTTGTATATTTACCGAGTGCGTGTTTCATATTGAACCTCAAGTCAGCTAAGCAACAAGCAGGTAAATAGGTATAACATAATATGGTTTCTGAATGAAACGAGATAGTCATGTCGATAGGCGGAATCGGATGGTATGTCAAAATAAAACAATGACGACGCTTGCAACCTACAAGTCGACGATATTAATTTTCCACAACCGCAATTTATTACCGACCTCATTAGGGGCGTAATGTGTGCTAAAACATAAGTAGCTTTCACGCAGAAACAAAAATGTCTCAGCGTATTGAAGCCGCTCTTGCGATCTGACATTGATACGTAAGCATACCGCGGTGCTTTATATCTATGAGAAATTGTAATCACAACAAATCCATGGGCCTACTCTTTTATAATAGTTATCTCTGTTCTGATTCAAATTATAGAAGATTAGCAATATGACAAATTAAAAAAAACATTTTATTTTAAAACTTAGGTACTCATGTATCGTTTTGTTTTGGAGTAAATAGACAACCTTAGATACTTAAACAAAGTATTTATTCCGCGCGACAAACAATATTATTTATTTCCTGCCGTAATGAATGTTTTAACTTTTTTTTCAAATCAGCAAAGTCAGTTAATCATCTTATAAAGTAGTTAACCGATTTACACTTAATATTAAACGATTAAATTATAAAAAATACGTACAATCGACCATACATTATTTTCAAATTAAGTTTCTTAAAATTCCAGTTTGAAAATATATAAGGCAAACTAAACAAAACTAAACAAAAAATGACTATTAAAAAAGGAGCGCATATTACAAATTTGTTTTATTTATAATTATGAATGTTATCAAATTCTTTTTAGATAACTATTCAGCTGTAGTTTAAAACTGGAAAAATAGCGCAAAACGTTTCAGAGTAAACATTTTCTATTTGTCACAGATCACTAGCTTTTTTATCGATCTAGTGCCCGAAGTATACAATTCAGAAGATGATGTTTCGCTCTGACTCAGACGATGGTACATATAAGTTTCGCCGATATATATCATTGATAATACTAGGAATAATATGATCTTTGGATTTATATTCATATATATCGAATATTTAATACTTTAATCACTGCATAGTAATATTTTTGCTGATGAGCACCAATGGCTTATTTGAATTTAATGTTCACTCCACAATAAATGTTAAGTGAATATAAATCGTTACATTTAAATGTACGACAAGGTCGTTAAAATTAATCATTATTTTGATTAGATAAAGAATTATTGTTTATTTTATCTTATCATTAGACCCAAGTAACATTATTAATAAAATTCATACATACTTCAAATTCGGACATACGTTTAATACTCGAGCGATAATGTTAAAAAAATATTATGTTGACTGATTGAAAATCATTAGTATGCACTATATGTAAATTACAGCAGATTTATGTCATAAATCCTGATAAGTCACATTTGTTTTAATAATAGTTATTGATTTTATAACAAAATATAAATCACAGTCATCACTTTTAAACGGGTTTATTATTTAGATCCGAATATTTTTAAAAATCCATATTGCATTCAGGCAAAAGTGCTAATTGAATGCATTGGCCAATGACATTCTCAATGACCAAACAAATATTAATACACCACCATTATTCAAACCGTTATAAGAAGCTAATGCGATTATACATAATCATTTAAATTTAAGCTAATTTGCTTTGATGACTGCTTAATAATTCCATATTAACTGTCGTTCCGGGAAACACTAAGTCAATTTATTACATTTAATACTGCATTTTTCAATATAAGTGTGAATGTTAGAATAGTGCATATTTTCAAAACCTGTAAAAGTATATAGCTAAGTTTGAACATAGTTCTGACAGCTGTCATTTATATATAAAATAATAATCGTAAAATTAAAATACATTGTTATTTTTTCACCTCAGGACAAAGTATTTAAATAAATATTGTTCGTTGGTGTCAATATGAATGTAATTGAGTCGTCAAATATAAAAATGTAAATACGAAAGCATTAAGTATAAGCATACACGGTCATTAAGCACAATTTCAAAACAGTAAAATTTAGTGTGATGGCCGATCTGGCAGAATCTGAACAGTCGTAAGACATTCAAACCGTTAGGGAAGGGCTCAAAGATGACGGGAAATGGTTATCCTACTGATTATACCTAAGCACGAAGCGGCACATTAGAAAAATTGCAAAAATGTACAACTCTTATTGGGTAAATGAACAATATGAAAACAAATATCATAAGTCACAAAATGACAAACACAATTATTAGTAAGCGGCGTTGTGAAAATTAAAGTTCTGTTCATTCCAATTACTCTCCGATTTCCACCTAATGCAGAATTAATTCGCGTTGTATTTTCAAACTCTATGCATGTAACTTAATTTCAAATAATGACTCGAGGCAAATCACTATGATCTTGACACACAGAAAGCGCAAAACAATTCACACGGTCTGTCACTTTAGTGATAAAAATTCTCAACCGTATTAAACACGCTAAAAACTCTACTAGAAATTTGAATTGGATTTGCAGAAAAGAAAGTTATAAATAATCGATGTTTATTTTTCACGGAAGCTCCGAAAAACCACAGTGCAAGTCATACGATAAATGCGGTATTCTATTGTAGTTTCAATTGATATTTGCATAAGAGACACGAGGTAAATTCGGTACTCTCTCAATTATTTGGATCCGATTTTTATCGGTGAATGAATTCAATAAAAGTAAATAGTTAAAAAAAACTATAAAAAATCTTCCAGACGTTCACTGCGATTTATTTCTTTATGATTAACAAACACGAGGTTAATGAAATATGTAAAACAGTAGCATATATTTACAAGATATTTGGATATACCAAATTGGTTAAAAAGATATTGAGATGGTTGAGCATTTCTATGTCATAAGTGGTGCAGATATTAAATCATCTACAATATGTAAGTGAAAGATAAAAGAGTGCTAATTAAGAAGTGTTCGTCAATTGCATTAATGACAAAACGGTACTGACTCCTAGGAGCTATATTGGAGAAAATCAGTCAGTCATGATTAGAACAAAAGAATGCCCTTTTTTTTCGATAATCGATTATATTGGTGCTTTAAAAAAAGCAATAATCACAGACGTTCTTAAATATCAATTGCTTGGATTATCCGTTTTATCTGAATTTCCATACACCTATATAAGACCGGATTACCTGATTACTGAGACGATCAAGAGCTTATATACATATAAAGATAGAAAAACAAAAGAATAAAGGTCATTGAAAATGCAAACTGACGAGTTTGAGTTTGCAATGATTTCATCGAAAATTCCCAGCCTTAAAAAACGATAGGATTAAAACAATTTTTAAATAATTGTATAGCGAAAAATAAACATCACGGACATTTATATTGTCTGGAGAGAAGACAATGCAAAACACGTAGCCGCTGGTAAGCCAAGTGGCGTGAAACAATGTCACGTCGATTACATAATTCCTTAGCCGATTATACTCTTCATTGATTAACCCTCTTAGCGCATTGATTCAGAAGAAAAGAATTTATTTATAAAATTATGGTGACATCAGTTTTAAGGTAACATAACATTTTGTAGAGATATCTAAATCTCTCAAAGACTAAAATCAACATATCTCGTCTATACTAAGTCACTAAATAGGTAATTCTTGTGCGAAACATGAATATAGAATGTGTATGTAGTCAATAATATTTCATGTATTTTTATAGAACTGTATGAAAACAATATTTACAAAATGTATTTAACTGTTTGCCCTTATAAAAGTAGGTTTTACGAAAGGTTGTTTTTATTCGACATTAATTATTTTCGTTTGTTCATATTTCAAGGGCAGGTTTAAGAATATTTGTTTGATTGTAATTTACAATTATTAAATGCATCCATTCACTTTGAGTCAGTAAATTAAACTGCTGTGCGGCTATGTGGATAGCGTTGCAAACGTCAGTGCTACGTTCGGGGCCGGTTCGATGATTTTTGCGTCTGTGTGCAAGGCGAATTCGGTGCCTCGAAAAACTAGATCTAAACAAGTGGATAGTGCTAAAATCTTAGTGCGGCTTCTGTGCAACCGACCCTAGCTGCGTTCATTCTTCGAACAGGTCGTCATTATAGCTTGAATACGAGTGCGAGAAGTATGGTGTGATAATCATGCGTAGAACATTTTTTACACATGGTGACACTTGAATTTAAGCATATATAACATTACAAGTTTTAACACTTGACTAGATATTTTTCCGTTGTATTTTAAGTCCGTTTATCGTGGTTTTACTGAATATTCAAATACATTTCCCACTGAAACTAATAAGGTTGTCAGCGTCACAAAAAAAACCGTATGTTTATCAAGAACTTGACTAAGAAACGCAAGCATGTGACATATTCTGTGGATGTTGCGGTATTGGTGTACTTTAAAATAGCCTGCGTATCTGATTACAAAACAGTATTCAGCGCATGGATGAGCGAATGACAAAAAAAACTGCTGCGAAAGGTAAAAATAACTAAAAGAAAGACAATCGGCAGTGACCGTCCGCGTCCGTTACACCTGGTCCGTTGCCGCCCGCTGCATTCTCAAACTTCGCCGAATTCATTATTTAAAAAAGGCTTATTAAAAATACTATTGAAAAAATTCTATCGTTGACTTATTTGAGTTTTATATAATTAAGGTCGACTACTTTATTGTAAATTATCATTCCTTTAAAAGTATGTGTAAATAAATTTGTATTTTCTAAGAAGTAATCTTCCCATCCCCATTGTCATCTTTCTTCTAGACCAGTCTCTCTGAAAAGTAATCTTTACCGATCAACCTGCAATCTTATCTTTTATAAAAACAAACTTAAATATATACGGCATTTGGTAAAAATAAAGTTTTCTCTTCTTAGTTTTATTTTTATTTAAATTTCCAGGAAGAAGATTGCAATTTTATATTATGACGTTTTTTTAATAAACATCGTATTGGGACATTGCTTTGAAATATCTATAGATTGATTGGGTTTGGTAGTACTAAATTTATCTCTTTAAAACGTCAGTCTCAAAAATGGTTACCAAGTTAATTAAATGAATATGTTTTAAAAATTGCACGCTATGAGCATATCCAGCGGAATGGCATATTCTTTATATTCTAATGAATTGTATTCACCAATGTCTTTTGTTTTGTTTTCCGGCTGCGTGCTCGAGTGGGCAACATTGTCAACTTCAGTTACACAAGTCCCAGGTTTGAATCCCAGTACGGACAGTTTGTATAAATTTATTTTCAATGAATTTATGGTTTTCTGTAAGAAGAAGATTCCATCCCACCCTTTATTTCCTCCAAACGAGCGTAGCGAGAGTAATGCTAAAAGCAGACATTGTTAAATCTGATTGCGATAAAAAAATATTTTCCAATAACTTTTACTTTATTGTAAATCTATAACAGTGACAAAAAACCGTTAAAAAGTTTACAAAAATATAAAATTGCCTTATTTACATTTTATAACACTTAGTTTATTAGAAGACGTGCCCCACAGTTGTATGGTCTCGCGCAGTGAAATTGTAAAAAGCACCTTGGCCTTCCGCAAGGTTCCACCGACACTCCTCTCTTCTCGACTGACTCCTTACTTCCCCGCTATAACTCCAAACTTACTCGCTCATTGAACAACAGAAAAATTACGTTACGTTTAAGTAGTAAAATAAATACATTTTAGATTTTTTAACCAATAAAGCTACATTTTTCAATTGATTCGCATTTATCGCAAGTTATCGCATTTAATCAATAATAAAAATAACAAGACCAGCGGTCGTCATTCCATCGTCCGAAAAGTAGTGATAGATAGCTCTTGTGATTTGTTTATTTTAAATGGATAAATGCGATAGCCAATATTCTCACTGATTTTATCGAATATCTGAAAACACATGAATTGCAATTGCTGCCGCTACGCTTTTGAGCCGTCAAAAGTTTATACTACAAAATGGATAATTGAATGTATTGATTATCCAATCGATTTATGCAAGCGACTGATAGTTTTTCATTTATTTCTCTTCACTCTATCTGACCTTGAGAATGATAGATCAAAAGAGCGACTAAGGGTGTATCCTTTTTGAATCTCACTTTTCTGTATATAATATTTAAGGTATCCCGTCTAAAAGGAGAGATTGAAAGATTTCCGTATAACAAGTCTAGTTAAACACAGTCAGTCGAAATTTTTTTCTACGCCTTTGTATCGTCTGGTATTTTTTTGACTTTTAGAACTTTCATATATCTCATATAGCAGGCGTCAGCAACCATTTTCGGCCGGAAGTAAAAAATAGCCAAGGTATCACTAGAAGACGTTTCGGGTCGGTGGGTATTTTCTTTTCAAAACAGTCTTCTACTTAATAATAAGATACAACTTATTGATAAAATAATAACAATATACGTTCAAACTTTAAAGATAAACAATCAAAATCGTCAAAAAATAAATTACTCATTAGGACTAATTCTCACTTTAATTTAAAAAGATCATGACCGGTTTCGCTCACGATAAGTATCATTTAATAATGTTTGATAACTTTTTAGAACCAAACGCGGACAAAATGTAGTAAATGATGCTCACACGTTGATATCATGGGTATAAAATTGTATTACCTTCTGCTTTACGCGGGCTTCGTAAAGTGCAGTGCTGCCATTTTTTAATATATTTTTTTTGTTTATTCGATAAACTTTTTAATTGTATCATACCGAAAATAATATCTCTTCAATAATACACTCGAGGTAAACTTCTACGCTGTTAGTTACAGTAGTTAGAATTATGATAATATTTAAAGAATAAATTCACCGATAGTCGTATAAAATAGTTAATCTAATGTAATTACTTTTGAATAATAAATTTAATTAAGGATTAAATGGTAAGGGACTCGAGTGGATCACTTGAAATTATCAAATGGGTCACTCGGTGACTCGCGGGTCATAGGTTGCCGACATATATCTTTTATCGTTGTTTTTTTCTACTTTTAGAAAACGATATTATTTTACCTTATCATCGTTATAAATATAAAAAGTAATTCAATTCGATCCTACGTAGGTAGGTGATATTCGTATAATTAAATATAATTTCTATATCTAGTAGCATAGATAAGTGTTTGCCAAGTTTATTACTGTACTTCACCAATACAAAAGGCAGGGCGATTTTTAAATTTATCGTCAAATTAAGTGTGAATCTTAATAATTTTAAGGTTTAATTTCAAAATTATATATGTTTATTTAACATATTATATTTTAAAAAACGTTTTTTTCATTTTATTCGTGATGGTTATGGAGAGATTCAGCTTAAATTTGGAACATTGTAAACAAAATTAAATAACAACCATGAGCTCTTGCGAATATTTTTTTATTTTATTTATCGCTCGTTAAACTTTACACCGACAAATTTTAATACCTCCTTTGTGAGAAAAGTTCAAATTCAAGGCTATTTTCAAATATAGGTACTCTTATATTTTTTTTTGTCATGTTATGTTAATTTTTATTTTTGCCAATGTCGAACCGTGAGTATATTTAATTAGAATACAAGATATTCATTCATTTTGTTTAAGCGCATAAGAAATAAATGATTTTTACATTTTTCAAAGACACGTCCCAAGAAAATTTGAAACGAGAAAAAAGAACAGTGATATCAGATACGCGATAAGATAACTAAATAGTATTTTTAACAATTTTATCTTAATCAATACAAAATATTAATGGTGTTGTTGAAAAGATGTAATAATGTAGGATTAATTATGCGATTATATAATATTTTCAACCTAAAAAAGAGTTGAAGTCATAATAATATAAGATTTCAAAAACATATAAGTATTAATTGTTGGGTTATAATGCAAAACGTACTATTTCCAAAAATCAAACTTTTCATTAGAGGCAAAAAACTATAGCGAACAACATTTCGCAAAAATATGTATGACCAATATGTACAACTGTCAAATTTCTCAAGTAAGCCGAAAAACAAATCTCATTTCCGCGCACGTCCGATTGATTTCGATTCGGCCGTTCGTTTGGTCCTCTTCCTGATTTGGTTTTCTATCAGGAATAAACAAAAATACTATCCTTTCTTTTACTGTCTTCAGAGCAGATCACAATGTTTAAAACATACTGTCAAATTTGCCAACATTTGACAGCTCAGTACAAATAGTGCGTTTTGCAAAAAAAAATGTTGCCCCGCTCAAATTTCTATTGGAATATTCTATGGAAATGGTGCACTTTGCCGTAACGTGAAAATAGTGCGTTTCGCAAAAAAAGGTATATGATTTCTCGTTGGAAATAGTACGTTTTGCAGAAAAATACGATTTTCAAGTTGAAAAACGACGGTGTTTTAAACATTTCTCGTAAAACTAATACTACCAGTCGATTCATTAGGTTTGAATTACCCTATCAGCATACCTAAATCAATATCTCTCATTTTGGAAATAGTACGTTTTGCATTATAGCACCACAATTATTGTCGGCCCAGTTGGTTAGAGCTTGCTCTACCAACTGGTCACACAGGTCTAGGTTCACACAGGTCTAGGTTCGGTTCCCGGTCAGATCTCAATGAATTTGAGAATTATTCAATTAAAAGTTGTGATCGAAGACTGGGGGGTGTTTGTGATCTCAATTCACATTATTTCCTCTCCTCCCATCTTTATGATCCTTTAATAACTGGGTGTAGCAATAGCGATTAGTCAACCACTAGTCCTGTTCTAGCCTTATCATTCTTTCCCTACTACTCACTTTGAAAAAAGTGAGGTTGAGCGACTGAGAAACAAACAGTTCTTGTAGAAAAACTTCTGTTGAGATACCTCCATTAGGAAACCATATGCTCTATATTGGGAGCGGACATGGATAAAAAAAATGTATATCTAATTTACCATAAGATATCTTAACGATACACGTTTCTAAAAATAAATATATGTACATATTACAAAATTCCACAAGTAAATATAAATAACTAGCTGACCCAACGAACTTCGTTACGCCTAAGAATCAATAAGTGTTATGTTAACTTGATAACTTGAAACATGATGACTACCGAGCCAACCTTTAGTTTTACATTGTGCGGTGGAAAGCCAGGCAGATCCAATGAGTTTAAAAATTCAGTTGGATAGTTGGTTGCTTCGACTTCGTTTGTTACACTGTCGATAGATTTGAAGGAATGTAGTGGACTAACGATTTGATTTTGAATTGTGAAGTTTAAATGATCCACATCTTTGTTCTTCGCCGCAAGAATTGCTCGTTCACTCAACCAACTGTGATTTTTGTGATTAGATGTTTGGAAACATTTTGTTGATGAAGCCGTCCTAAAATTCGGCGGAAACGAAATCAATACGTTCGATTCGTCAACAGGAACACGGTCGTTACCGACGATAGTCGAATATAGTTTTCAAACTTAAAGCGTTTTTCTCTTCTCCTTCGGGGCCGAGTAAATAATACTCAAATTCTCGTGACAATTAATTTACATGCTCCCAATTTATTCTTACGTGGGCGAAACTATGAGCAAAAACTTTTATTTCTAAAAACTTATACCTCGCTTAAGAGGTATGAGTCACCAGTTCCAAGGGCCGTTAGATTGATCAACGCATTGCCTAGAGAAGTGGACATTTTAAGTGATAGTACTTGTGAACTGTTAGTAAAGTTTTACTATTTTATTTCTTGATTTTTTATGTTGATTTTGATGTATTATGTAGTTTTATTTTATATTTTGTCTTATTATATTTTCAAGTACATGGCGAATTGGCGTCAGCTGTTATGTCATGTACTGTAATTTTAATTTCTTACAATAAATAAATAAATATATAGTCAGCGATTGCTTGGAGAAATCTTCGGCAGATGGATCGTTTAGCAATGCAACTCGCATATTTGTCGTCAGCTGAAGTTTCTTCACATATCGCCAGAGTCAATGATTTGAGGCAAGCGTTTATTTCATCGGCAGCGGTCGATCTTGGAATGACTGGTAGTGTTTGGCGGAAATCGCCAGATAGTAGAATCATTGCGCCTCCATTGCACAGATCTTTCATAGTTCGATTGAGTGCTTCCAATGCGCATTTGTGCGCCATTGTCCATTCATCCCAGGTGATGATTGTATTTGCCACCAAAAAAATTGACTATGCTGAGTGTTTCGCAATCTTGCATGTCGGTTTTTCAATGGTTTGAAGATTTAACGGCAATTTCAACGCTGAATAAGCCGTTTGGCATTTTTCTATCTACGTGGCCGCTATTCCAGAAGAAGAAACTGCTACAGAATTTTTTTATCTCGCACGAACAGTGGCCATAATCAATGAAATGAGGAATGTCTTCCCAGCTCCACCGGGCGCATCGAGGAAAAATAAGCCACCATTTCCATCATCAATTACCTTCATTAACGTATCGTTCATTTTCTTCTGTTGAGGGTTCAACAGTGGTACATTTGTTTAAACTGATTAGTTCAGTGCATCTCGATCATATTTACGTTCACGCTCCGATTCTCGATTGAAAGCGTCGTTCATTCCACGATCTGGCGTTGGCATTCCTTACTTGACTATCAATCTGCCGTACATAAGGTAACACATGGCTTCGATCAAAAGCAAAGCCTGGTTATGTATCTCTTCATTCATCTCGAGATCGGGATTCCCTGAACTGACACAAATTCGATGTAAAATGTATTCGGACATGTCATCCTTGTACTTGTTCCACAGTTCACGGGGATTCAATGGGAAGCATGTCAAAATAATGATAGAAAATAATGTGCGTATCTGACTTGGAGATTCAGAAACAATTTCTTCAGCGATTTTCATGTCCCAATGAGTATCATTTTCAAGCAAATTGAGCTGTTGACATGCAAGTAGAAGCATTCGTCATTTTTCGGATGAACTGTGTAAATGCGACCAAGGGCATCAGTAGTCATTCGGATGATCAGGAACCGCATCGCTTTGCTTTCGACGATAAAATTTCTTCGATGTAGCTTTCCAAGTGTAATAACGTGGCATCTTAGAGTAGAAAAAAGTTCGTGCAAACAGCGTAATATTTTTGTTGAAAAAATTATCATACCTAATTAGAAACATTACCTTATTTCAATATTATCCGATTTTCTTTCGTTTTCATTTCATATCATCGATTTTTTTTGTTCTTATCCATACTTTAAATTTAAAATTATTTAAAAGCCAATCGTATGCAAAAGAAGTAGAAAGAAATGAATTTTGGAAACAACTTGCCATCTAGCGGATAAAATCTGCATACGACGACATTTTCATTATTTCAAACTGTTCACCATTTGAAGACTGTATGAGGATATTAATTTTATTCATAATTTCTTTGCCGTGATATTTTTCCGATGTTTTAATGCTTATTCTGCTATTCTAGGCGGATACAAATTTAATAAATCAAAGATCATTACAATCTGTACTGCCGTTCTCGAGATATACGTGGCGTAACCAACTCCACTTTGTTTTATATATATAGATAATATCTACATCATTTTTTTTATATCCATATAATTTTTGTTGTGCTCGATTTTACTTTCTTCGGTCCATTCCAGCATTAAATTTATTAAAAAAATATTGTTTTTACAGTGATACATATACTTATACAGTTCAATGCCGTTTTTAAATATATACATGCTGTGAGAATAATATTGAAATACAACAATCGTATTTACTTAACTATTATTTACACATTACAAACGGAGTAGAGATGCGGTCGTCGGTAAGTCATCGCAACTGATCGCAAGTTCTATAATTTTTTGAGTGACTCTTCGGTCACGTATATGAGGGGTGTCTGATCTCGACAGCCGCCCTGCCCTGGTCAGCGAAGGCACTCCACTCCGTCACGAGTTATATAATCCGCGGTTTGCGGCGACCGGCCTCTCGTACTCGTCCGTTTTACAATAAATTGTTTTCCAATTCAATTTTATCTACGGTACCTAGCAATACAATTTAATCGCTTGAAAGCTTCGATAAAATGGCGAACAAGGAAATTCGATATGATGTCGTTGCTATTTGTAAAATGCTAAAAACATAATTTCCTGATAATTATTTGCGTTAGATTTTTATATTCAAATACGACACAATACAGAATAACCTATTTTGATGAAATAATAGAGACTGTGATTTTTATTATTGTTTTAATCTACAAATTGTTCTCAATAGAAGTTTAGTAATACATATATTGTTGAGCGGCAAGGCATTAACTTGCTGCAACCTATCATTTAAATTAGTTCACACAAGGATGACGTCTAACGGTATCCTTATCGACTGTTCAAATGAAAAAGGACGTAATCCTCAGTTTTTCAAAAACAGCTTTTTTCGATTATCACAATGAATACAACTCGACACACGTTCTATCAAAACGGTTGAAAATGCCGAATTAGTATCTAAATTTAGCTTTTTAAGGCTTGTGAAAATTGCAACCAGGAAAAAGGACATAAAAAAGGTTTTTCTTGAACTATTTATAAATTAATATTAAGGTTAGGTCAATTAAAAACCAGTTTATTAGTCACCGTGCACTTCAGGGATGTGTATATTTCATAATCTGCTTTTAGCCTAAAATCATCAAAAGACGTTTTTTGTGTCTCCTGTAAAATTTGATATGTGTGGGTTACGTCCTTTTTCCTTTCCACAGTCGATACGGCAACTGATCATTTATTAAGTACATATGCAATCTCTTAAAAAATACAGTTTATGAAAACGGTGTTTAAAAATTTAAGATAAGCTATGATAATAATATAAATACGTACTTATCGGTAGAGTATAATAAAATAAACAGTAAGCTCGACGAGTACCGAAGAGTCATAAAACAATGTTTAAGTAGAAACATATAAAATTTACGGCTACACATTTTCAAAAAGTATGTTAGTAGGATAATATGTAAAACCGTTTTTTCAATTTAGATTGGAAATATCGAGAAGAAAGCGGACAATTTGGTGGATGGACATTAGGTACATTAGTGAAGGTGTAGCCGGTGCGCGATTAAATTTTATTGGTATAACATTATCAGCTCGCCCCCGGAACATTTCTCATATCCTATAACGACTCATCTTCATCGACGTATAGTCGTAAAAGGCCGCGTTGTAATACGGAGATGGAGCATGCCCAGCATTTAAGCCCGAAGCTCTTCAGATCCGAAAAGGTCTATCATCGGTCATGTAAAGTTTTTCGGGAACGTTTTGATTGTTACACCGTCAATAAAAAAATAATATCAATACCACTAATGTGCATGCATTCTGACCGTTAATCGTCTAAATTGAATACATGTTTTTAAAAGCATGAAAAATCCGATAGGCAAATGCTGTAAATTTGACGATAAAAGTTGTAGAATATACATATACCGAAAAAATATTGAATAAAGATATTTTCGATGAATACTGCAGTAAGTTTGCGAGAATTAATTTTTAATATAAAATTAAATTTTAAAACTCTGTTACTCAAATGAACGACAATTAAACTGACTTTTTGACTCATAAACTCTAATCATACAAATGTTAAATTTACATTAAAAATCGAGCAAAACAGTATTTTTCTTAATTTAGTTAACGGTAATAATATATAGTTAACAAACTTAACTTTGGCACTTTTAGAAAGCCTAAACTATCATCATTTCACTAAATGCTTAATATTAATAGACTTTTAAATATCCCGTTTTCAAAATTAATTTTGGTATACATTTAAATAAAATTAGGCAAATACCATGTTATAGGACAGGGATGGCGAACCTTTTTGGGTTCGCGTGCCAAAAATCCTCAAATATTATATTATTTATTGATGTGTTATTGAGGTGTGGCGTGCCCAAGCAGTAAAAAGTGGAATTAATCTTCTTTTTTTTTAATATTTACAAGCTTAAACACAGTTACTACAAAAACATTTGAAAATTAATAAAATGGAAAAAAAATAATAATTCAAAGATTATTGAATCAATTTTTTTTTTTTTAAACATAAAAATATTTTTTTTGAACTTCAAAATCGTTCGCGTGCCATAGGTTCGCCATCCCTGTTATAGGGAGTACAAAGTCTTTGGTTAAATTAATTTGTATTGGGATTCACCATATCCAATGTAAGTAATTATTTGTAATTAATACTATCAATGTCTATGTGTCACCCCTTTCATGCGTCCAACGGAAAAGAAAAAACCCGACTTTTAATTAGTTATTTGTAATTTAAGAATTTTGATGGTCAATGGCTGGGGGTCCCACGTGGGCATGTCAATGCCAGTTGACGTGCCTACGCTAAAATGGTGGGAAATGCCGCACACCAGCAAGTCCCATCTGCTGGCCTCCCCGTGGCGTCCATCGGGCAATGCAACAATGTTGTAGCTAACAGCAGGGGTCGCAAGGCGAACGTCCGGCGCCTCAAAACTGGGCCACTGGCTAAGGGAAGGAAATCCCCGACAGAAAAACCAGGGTTGAGCCGACCCCTAGAGCCCTTGTGACCCAGGCCTCGGGAGCGCAGGGTTAATCACCCTGCATCCTTAAACCCAAAACCGATTAAAACACCGCCACAAGCGCCTCGGACTCCCGGATGCCAAAATAGACAACCCAGCACAACCATGGACCGAGAAGAAAAAATCCTCTCCAACAAATACATTATGCGCATTGGTGCGTACAACGTCCGTACCATGCGCACTTCTGGAAAGGACCTGCATGCTACCCGTATCTTGCGAAAGTATGGCCTTGACGTCTTAGGACTGAGCGAGATACGCTGGAAAGGCGCAGGAAAGAAGCTGTTGGAGGGGTGCACGTTGATATTTTCTGGCCAGAGTCAATATCATCGCCAGGGGGTGGCAATACTGATGTCTGGGAGAGCGGCCCGTTGCCTTGTGAAATGGGAACCGATCTCTGAGAGATTGATACGTGCCACCTTCAGGACTAGTGACAGCTCTGTGACTGTCTTTCAGTGCTATGCTCCCACTGAGGACGCCAACGAGCAAGCAAAGGACGCCTTCTACGACTCCCTTCACGCGGCAGTTGCAGCAATCCCCCGTAGGGATCGCGTGATAGTAATGGGGGATTATAATTCGCGAGTAGGGGCTGATCCGGCTCTCGGGCCCTCAGTGATGGGACGGCATGGTCTGGGCACCGCAAACGACAATGGTGGGAGACTGATTGAGTTCGCTATCATGAATGAGCTCACCATTGGCGGAACTATCTTCCCGCATAAAGACATCCATAAATACACATGGACCTCTCCTGATGGTCGCACGAAGACGCAGATTGACCATCTTCTTTACAGCACGAAACATAGATTTGAACTTCTCGATGTTCGCACATATCGAGGTGCCGACATTTATAGCGACCACGAACTACTTGTCGGCAAAATCCGCCTGAAACTAAGTCGCATAGCTCAAAATCCAGCGCGGAAAAAGATCGACATCGAGAAGCTAGAAAACGTAAATACGAAACTAAGATTCGAGATTGCTGTAAGGAAGGAAATAGATCGTGTCTCCGTGCGACCTATATCCGGGTCCGATCGCATTGAGGCGGACTGGTGCTGTATCAAACGTGCTATTGCATCATCGGCCGAAGATGTTCTCGGATTCCGGAGGGAGGGGCAACCAAAATGGATGTCCGAAAATACGTGGAGGAGAATTGAAGAGCGGGCCAGGCTTAAAGCACTGAAGGACAGTGAAGCTGACCCTGAAAGATTTGAAGAACGTCGCGCTGATTATCGTAATCAGGACAAAGTTGTCAAGAAGTCTGCGCGACTTGACAAGCGCCGATTCTTGGATCGGCAAATTGAGACAGCTGAGGTGGCGGCCCGCAGAAATGATACCAAGAAGTTATTTAAAATCACGCGCGAGGTCTGCGGAAAGCGACCACCGACTCCCGGGCCAATTCGTGGCCCTGATGGAGCAATAGAGTCAAATGCAGAAAGCGTTAAAAAGATTTGGAAGGATCATTTCTGCGAGGTGCTGAACCGACCGCCCCCCCAGGACCCTTTTGACGTAACCGAAGAGGCTACATCTATGGACCTCCCCCGAGTGTCCGGTATTTCAGACCGTACGCCCACACATGCCGAAATCATCTTGGCAGTGAAGAGGCTTAAAAACGGCAAAGCACCGGGTGGAGACGGAATACATTCTGAATTTCTGAAATGTGGTCTTAACGCCGTCCTACATCCTCTCTATCACCTGATGGCCAGGGTGTGGGACGGTGAGCGTTGTCCTAGGGACTGGGTGGACGGTGAGGTGTTAGCACTCCACAAAAAAGGTGATCCCCTCAGCTGTAACAATTACCGAGGCATAACTCTTCTCAGTATTCCTGGGAAGGTAATGGCACACATTCTCTTGGCGAGAATAAGAGGTCCCATTATGAAAATACTTAGGAAAAATCAAGCGGGCTTCCTCCCTGGAAGGTCATGTGCGGACCAAATACACAATCTTCGATGTCTCCTCCAGCAGAGCAATGAATTTAACAGTGCTCTTGCTTGTTGTTTCGTCGACTATGAGAAGGCATTTGATAGTCCGCACAGACCCTCTTTGTGGAGGATACTGGATGCCTACGGGATTCCGCCAAAGATTGTGGCCATTATCAAATCCTTACATGAGAATAGTGCATGTTGTGTGAGAATCGGTGACTCAAATACCGAATGGTTCGGGGTCACAACCGGAGTGAGACAGGGGTGCGTTCTTGCACCGTTCCTGTTTACTATTATCTTTGACTTCATACTTCGCAGGTCAATTCCGCCTGATCGAGGTGTAGCTGTTGGTCCCGGTCTGAAGCTGTGTGACCTTGAATATGCCGATGATGCTGTAATATTCGATAAATCCATTGAGGGCATCCAGGAGACTATTGATGGGTTAGGAACTAACTCAGGTCGCATTGGTCTAAAAATTAATACTAGTAAAACCAATGTGATGTGTAACCAAACCTGTCATGACTCTGATAGGACCCTTACCAGCGCGGGACAGATCATCGAGAGGGTTGACAGCTTCAGATACCTCGGCGTACATATCCCCGAAGACGGTAGTACAAAAAACGAGCTCGCCATTCGTTTAGGAATGGCTGGAGCCACATTCAACTCAATGCGGACTGTCTGGGACACACAGCTGTACTCGATTAAAACCAAATGCCACTTGTTCAACGCTTGCATTCTGCCGGTAATGCTTTACGGTTGCGAATCATGGCACCTGACGAAGACTCAGAAAAACCGTATACTGAGCTTCGAGAACAGATGCTTGCGTCGGATAATGGGGGTGAGGTGGTTTGATTTTGTGAGGAATTCAGAGATAAGGGAGCGTGCAAGACAGCGTCCCGTCACGTCAGTGGTTATGGAGAGACGTTGGAACTGGCTGGGTCACGTGCTGCGGATGCCTCCGGAAAGCCTCAATCCTGCCTGCCTCTTCTTTCGACCGGTGGGATTCCGGCGTCCTGGACGTCCATCGGGTACTATCCATAGGATGTACTCGGCGGAACTGAGGGATGCTGGCATGTCATGGGAGGAAGCAAAGCTATTGGCGGGAGACAGGGAAACATGGAGGTGCCGCGTGGCGGCCATATGCTCCACATAGGGAGCGAACATGGTCAAAGAAGAAGAAGAATTTAAGAATTAGTATCAATCTTTAGTTAATTCGTAAACCTTGCGATGTTATTTGATGATAAGGGGCGAAACACGTGTCACATGACTCATGTCGAGTTAAAATAAATTGAAAAAATATATGGTATTGTAATAAGCGAGTATGTTGAAAATAAAAGTTTATTAAGAATGTTATCATTTTGGTGGGCAGTTTTAGTCACCGCGTAAAATGATTCCAAGGGGAGCGAACGATAGACCGACGCGGGGCCATTATCTGTCAAAAAACTTTCCAACTTAATTGCATTACTTCCCTACTTACTTACTCGAACGGAGCATATTTTTATCGGCGGTCTGCATTATGGATTCATAATAAATAACAATTACCAAATAACTGAGCTAGGACGTGAGATTACAGAAGAAAGGAGTCAGTCGGCTACAGGGTGGATTATATGTAATGGTCAACCAACGGTTCCATCTGAATTTTAAAAGTAGTTCTAAGTGAAAAGAGAATAACTCAAATATTTATGGTTGATGTAGTAATGGTGTAACTTGTAGCCAAGGTGTTAATATAATCGATGTGATTCCCATTTAATTAAATATGCATTTCCTTGGTTGGTACACACCAGGTTAAACATTTTTTTAGAAACAGAAGAATTATTTAGTTAATATGATAGATATTTAGAAATCCAATCATTGTGAGAACTATGCTCAGTAAGTTGATATAAATATGTCTTATAAGATGGTATACACATTGGACATACAAGAATAGATACGACAAGGCGATGCCAAAAAAGGTAACGACTATTTTTTCTGGAACTTGCCAAACACTTTATCTAAGGCTACAAAATAAACAAGTATAATATTATTTCAAGAGCGAATATTTTTCTTAGAAAGCTATTTTGGAATAACGACATACAATTCGGATGGCAGTTTTATCCTGAGAATTTATTTTTTTCAAAACGAGGTTTGCTTTTGTGTCAGATCTGACAAATAAGTTTTAAATTTATTTATTTCTATCGAATTTGATTACTTAATACAACAATCATCAGTAACAAGATTTTATTTTGACGTGAAATAGGACCAGATTATACTTCAACTGCATCAAATATTTGTTTATTTGTAATAGGCATTCTAATACAAAATTATATTCACCCTGTAGAAGAATGTGTGGATTACATATATGAAACAAATAAAATAGGAAAGTGGGCCGACACCGCGGCGTCCGGTGCCGTTTCCTTGGATTAAAATAAATTAATAGGAATGACTGACTACCTCCAACGTATATTTAAACAAAAATGATTCATCGATTTACACATGGAGAGGTTTCGTTCTCAATAAATTAGCCTGATTCAAACGCCTGTGTTGCTCTCTGAAAGGAAATGCATTCAATGAATATTGTATTCGTAACGTACACGTACCTACCAAGAAGTTGAATTAAATATATTTGAATAATATAACTGTGATACAAATTCGAATACTTTTTTGTGACTGAGACATAAAAAATCCATTAATTTTAGTAACGGAATTCAGGTTTTCGAGTGGATGAAATTGATTTGAGAGTAACCTCAAAACTTTTTTTGATGCCGCAAATAACAACCGGCTGATAAATCATTACGAACGCACGCGGGTAATAGTCGTTTATGCAAAACTCGCCCGAGGTTCGCGACGGTTCAATCATCTCGGAGTGAAGCCGTTTCCGCAACGCTAGAGCACTCCATCATGACAGGGTCCTCGGTCGAGATTGACGGCGAGAGCTCCGAGGCATTCGCAGCAGTTCAGGAAAACTTTATCAAGCTATTTTCACAGCTTGAAAGATACTTACTCAGAAAGCAATTATGTACGCGTAAAAATAAATTATAAATTAACTACTCATAATATACTAGCAACCCAAAAAATATGATCTACTAAATTAAAGTAATAATCCACCTACTTTTTAAAACTGCAATCAATTCTTTTCAAAGCTAGGATAAAATCTCGTGGCTATGAAAAAGACTAGAGAAAAGATTATAAGAGATAAAAGTTTCTTGTTGGCACTCGACTCCCTGGGGCGAATCGTTCACGTGTAAGCTTTCAGAAAATGATGAGGAAACTTACGACACCGTACAGGACAGTATCTTTTTATTACCTCGCAATTTTTTATTAGACGTCCCGAGTCTAATAAATGTTTTATTTATGTAACGACAGATAGGGCATTTGTCATAGTTTTATTATTAAACAACGATATGTTGGTGAGTAAGGACTCAAATATTAAATCTTATATTGTATTTAATACAAATAATCAATGAATAGACATCTTCAATTTTTGTATGCTGTATGAATAATGTTGCTCACCAATTATTGTAATTTTTGAGACAACAAGTCACTATTCATTTTTATATGTTGCTAGTCCTCGTTAATTTTTCGTAGGTAAAAATCATAAAATCTGTGCTTACTACTATGTTCATCTTGAATAGTAGCTAGCTTTTTGCTAGCCTTATTCTAACGATTCCTACAATTTTCCTTCGAAAACAAGTTTTCAATTTCTTTTCAGAGCTTAAAAAAATTTATCCAAACTTCGCAATTATAACCTAGCAATGCCATTATGAATATAAATATATTTTATCAAACGTAAATAAGTCAATAAAATTGAAGTTTAGTTTCCTTCTAGCTATTATTTTATGCAACATGATGAATTTTACGTAAAACGTTCATATTTTGTATTTTGAGTTTCTTCTTAAGACGACAAATTCATAATAATTTATTGTGACGATCCAATCAGTTATTTATTTGTCCTTGAGAAGGTTTCGATATTTTTTACGTCAGTTCACCCGAGTTCATCTGTATTTCAAATAAGTCCAATTTAAATTTCTTACATTATCTTTCAAATTCATTCGTATAGTATATATTATAACTTCATATCAAAATTAATGACAAAGACTTAATAATATCGATCTATCCATTATTACAGTATAGTGGTTTTAATTCTTATATTTTACCAGATTTTTTTTTTTGCTAAATTTAGAAGTTTCATTTTGACGGTGTCTGATAATAATTGAACCGTGCCAGAAGGGATCACAGATTCAATGACATTAAGAGACATCGTAATAAAATATTTATAATTTGAATCTTACATTGATCGATATTCCGGGATATCATTTCGATATAATCGAATTTAAATTACAAAACGTACACCTGAAAGGTCACTTCATCTACAGATAGATGCCAGACATAAATCAAAAGCCCTCATAAATTAAATAACTATTGCAACAAAACGTGATTTGAAATCATTCTACGTTTCTTACTTAGACCATATATATGAATTGCTTGGCTTAGCATAGACAATTCTGCTTTAATCTAATGAGCAGTGATATATTACTGAAAAAGTCGATCACTGTCCTTGATATTTAACTTGATTAACATAAGTGAGAGTACAAGGCGTTTTCGACATTGTTTCGCCGACTTTAATTGATTTATACTTAACCGTACGTAAATATTTGCACAGAGGCCATATTATAATACTTAATTAAGTTTACAAATTTGAGAACAATCACTCGTTAGTAGCATCCTGAAAATATAAAACATCAATGCTATTCAACTTATCTACGCGATATATGCGGTAAGAAAAACCAAAACATATCCACGCATAAAAGGAGGTATCCTATTGGAATAATATAACAATACGATATTACGAGATTACGAAATAGATATACGATACATTAGTTTGAATTACCAAGCAAGATTTACGAGGTAAGAATTTTACTTCAAGCAGAAAAGCACAAACCATTAATTTTATATCGCTCTTGGGGTGTCCAGATTCAATTCTTGGTAGAAAGGCATCCTCTCATTTTATTTTGTACTCGTATACTCATTATTACATTTTGTACTCTTATGCTCATTTTTTCTACTGCTTTTAATATTAAATTGTACTTTTTTTTTGTAAATGTGCCCTTTACTTACACATGGACTATTGCGGCGAAAAACATCACAAACTAAGCTTAACACAACGCCATGATTTAAAATTATTTTCCGAGGGCTTGATAATCGCGTTAAAATCACACAATGACACACACGCCATAATTCACGAAGTATGGCGACCTATAGTGAAAAATTTTCATATTTTGCATAATTTACCAGTGTTCTTCATATAATTGTGTGATTTTAGTGCGAATACCAAGCCCTCGGAAAATAATTATAAATCATAGCGTTGCTTAAGCTTAGTTTTTGAAGTTTGTCGCCGCAGAGTAGTCCATGTGTAAGTAAAGGGCATATTTACCTTTTTTTTTCTTCATTATAAAAGTTTTAAATTTATAATTTGTCAACCTTTTGCAATGTTAATTAAATAATTAAGAAAATGTATTAGTAAATGGATTTTGAATTTATTTTCTTTGAAAGAGGTCATAAATATTTTAAGTATAGATATGTAGTTAAGTGTCATTAATATGTAACTGTATGTATAAATTCTTTGCATATTTCTTTTACCAATTGTTTGTTACACTTTATTAGTCTATCTTTATTTTATTTAAATAATTCTGTATCACTTAATAGTTTCATAAGTTGATAATGCTCACAATCAGTGGCGGATTAACCAATAAGCGCAAGAGGCGCGCGCTTAGGGCCTCCAATCTGAGGGGGGCCAAAACAAAATATATTATATTAAGCCCGTGTAATATTTCAAATTAAGTTTTAGTATTTCGAAAAAGAGGGCCTCCAAATTTGATTGCGCTTCGAGCCTCCCAACTGTTCAATCCGCCACTGCTCACAATGAGCAAAACTGGGTCTGATCTACAATACATAATGTAGAATTGATACAAAAAGAGTTTTATTGTTTAATTAATGATTTCACTGAAACAAAGGTTTTAATGAATCCCTTAAAAACTAAATAAAAATCGTGTTATAAAGTAATGTTTATTTTATTCGATAATTTTCTCGAATTTGAACCTACCGATCGCTGGAAACATATTTGGTTCCATTATTATTTTGGAGGATTAAAATAGATTGCCATTTTAGCTCATACATACTGTGAATGTAATACATTGCGAAAGATAAACAGCGTTGTAGAAATAGCCAATTGAATTCAGTTTCCGAATCTTACAATCGTTTACTCGGCGAGCAAACAAAGACGTGAACGTTGGCTGGGTGTTATGAATTTTCATGTATCTTAAAAATAAATAAAGTAGGCCAAAGGGTAACGAGAATGCTGCATGCTGCGAACAAAGACCATTTATCAAAGCGGCCATCTTTCAAAATGTTTCAACAGTACATGCTATATCTCTTGCTCCAATATATATTATGGTAAAAAAACAATTAGTCTGAGTACGCCGTATATCTAATAATTTTTCGTCTGCACTATAAGTATTATTATCTAAAAATGTAGATTTTGTCGTAGAAAGATCGAGAAATCCGTTAAAAACTGTTGTGGCATTTAAATGAAAATTTTGTTTTGCCTGTTCTCATTGTGAAGCATATGATCTCATACTGGATCACTACATCAAAAGTTGTTAGGAGAGACTGGTTGTAAATCAACCGCTCGAACGCTTTTTTTATAGATTATTAAAGCACTAGTAGTTAAAAAAAATATATATCTGCGTCAAGTATTCAGAATTGTATAAAATATGTGGGTAGAGAGAATTAAAAAATCCATGCATATGAATAAAAAAGCATAAATATATTAGAATAACAAAAAAAATTCAATCGGAAGTTCGCCTGACCTCGCAATTAAGAAGGGTGAAAGACCAAATGCGTTGGTCACTTCTTCACTTGGCTGCGAGATTGACATGTTGATGTTAATATGTAACAACCAATTATCTACCAAAACGGATTTCTTTAAATATATTTAAAGTCAATATACATAGATGTTGATTAAAAAAAATAGCATGCCCGGTCCCAATGTAAAGCATACGGACTCCAAACAGAGTTTGTATCAATAGAAATTTTCCTACGAGAAGTGTTTTTTTTACTTAGAAGCACAACCTCGTTGTTTCTACAAGTCTACTTAATGTTGGTTAACAAATCGCTCTATCTGCATCCTATTTTTGGAAGAGGCAATTTTAGAGATCACAGATATACATACCAGATAAGAGAAATCCAAAAAACAATTCAATAATCAATTAAATAAAAATGTCCTTACATGGGTTCGAGCCCACGAGCTACCGAAGCTTACGACATTAACCACTCGATCGCGGACCGGGCGATACAATTGTTTTTTTTTTTGCGATAGCCAATCCACAACGGATACAAAAGTGACGCTGCCAACAAAACTAAGATGAAATAAATTGATGCGCGGTTGGTTGCCAAACAAAAATAATTATTAACAAACGTGTTCCGTTAAGTTTGAATTAATTTATTATACGTAATTGTAATGCTCACATATGTTATTTGTTTCATAATTTTGATTCGCTTCACCACGTGCTAAGTTCAATTAACATACTATGTCTTATCGAGATATAATTGCATTTGAAGAACTTTCAATGTGCATGACTGAATCGTTTCGAATAATGTTTGCATTACGTTTATATTTAAAATAATTATTTCAAGCGTGAAAGAACTATTTTTTGCGCTGTAGAAATATTAACTAATACATACATGCGTTGTTAAAATTATAAAATAATATATACATCAACATTTTCAAAATAAAATAAATATTTCTGAAGATGCGTCTCAAAAAGACGAAACACGTGTACAAATTGCGACACAATTAGTGGAAGAACAAAGCTACTAAATTTAATTACATATTTATATGTACTTAACTATAACAAAAAACAAACTGCTTGTTTACTGTGCACTCTGTACAGGGTTGCTCGAAACTTTTTTTTTTACACACAATTTGAATACACGTAATATTACCATCTTTACCAAGATGTTCCAGATAACCAAATGATGCATGCTTCCCCTCAATTCCTTTGACAGACCGCCGAAAGGATCTACCGCATTGCGCCGCAGCCTCTGACAATAAAATTTTCATTCGTAGATATCCTCATCTGATCCCAGAGAGAATTTATCGTCGGCGGTAACAGCGCACCGGTGAGATCTGTCAGCGCCCTCTGGGATTCGACAAACAGACGGTTTTCACGCGACGCTTCCTGTCATGTCGGCAGAACCCAAAGTATTTCCGAACGAATATTGTCAAATACAATAACTAAAAATTAATATTCAGAAGAACATCGTCAATTGCCATTTTAGTATTTGGCTTATCTTCTTAAACTTATTCAATCAGTTTAATGTATTGAATTAATTACTATTACGAAATGATCTGTATTATCGATTCCGGGAATAAAAGGTAGTGAAAAAACCTAATTTGTATTTTTTGAAAAAAATAATTATGTTATAAAATATTCAGAAATTAAATGAGGTGCAGTTGGGATCAAAAATAGCCTTAACATAATAACTTATGTTCCCCAACAAGGAGGCAATCAATTACTTAATTTAAACCTCACGACGTATGCACATGCTGTAATTTTGTTCATATGAGTGCTGAGATATTTGTAATAATTATTATCTTTGTGATAATACATTGAATAGTCGAAAATGAATAAGCATTTTATTTTGGGGGGTAAGATAGAAATATTGATAGTACTAATGAAAAATGAATTACTTACATTAGGTACGGTAAATTCCAATGGAAATAATTTCAACAATCTTTCTTACACGAGTAAATCGTATCTACAGTTATTTTTTGACGTTTCAGTAAACTTATAATTAAATTGGTATTTTACACGTTACTACATGATTTTTGCTTAATCATAACTGTCAAAAAAAATTGAAAGGGGGGTATTTTTCAATTCAGTTTTTTTTAAATTATGACACGATATTTACAGTGAATTGTATGAAATAGCATTGAGAGACAAAACTTTGGCTGATCAATAAAATAAATTCAAATAATTCATATTTTTAGGAAATACTGTCAGTATCAGGGCTTCAAGCCGTTATTTTTTTCGTTCCGGTTTTCGTTCCGGCAAAAAGTTTTTGGTTTTCGGTTCAGTTCCGGCTCGAATCCCTGGTCAATATACAATAATCAAATCGTTCCAATGAGTAGATGAGCCTATATTAATATCATACATATAATAACCAAAAAAAAATATTAGGAATATTTAAACAATTATTGATTTTTAAAATAGAAGCTTAAGGCAGGGCAACTTTTTGCCCCTAATATAAATTATTTAAGAATTTAGTATTTAGTATTTGTGTATTTTTTTTAATATACCAGACCGCGCAGATATAAAATCACGTTACTTTTGTCAAAGTCAATTGGGACACTCACGTACAAGAAATCTCCTTTTGTTACCGAGATTTTAGACCACCGATACTTTCTTCGTTTTCAATCATCGCGGACGAAACTTTCGATTTCATCAGAGCTACTCGCTTTGTCATGGATTACAAATAATTATAATATATTAGAAACGACGGTCAAGGCCAACCGGAGGACGGAGGTCCAGGGCGGAGGGTTTTACGACCGGATAAAAATGAAAGTTAAAACTCCGCGGAAAGGAACTCGCGTAGGAATAATTAGAATTCGAGTGAAGATTAATGAACGCAGAGTTCTGTATCGATAATTAATTTTTACGTCTACTCGTTACGGATCGCTTTTAGATAGCATGTAAACACGATAAATCAGAACGTACTGAAGCCGCACTGTCATCGTGAACTGTCGGTAAGTGGCACTCGGATTTCGATGAAACATTAATGCGCCGACACTCTGTGTTTGTTTTATTGACAAACTATGAAAATATGTTGGTGATATTTAAATTATGTGCTGTGAGGTATACTATGTCACTATATATATATATTAGATACTGATACCATAATTACACTGCGTCCAAACGATTCCAGAAAATACACTTTTCATTAAATTCCTATGCAGTGTTGATAAAGAGTGTCCATAAGGAATCTATTTGTACGGAAAAAATCACACACGATTGATTATAACAGTACTAGTTTTTCAATGAAAGATAACAACGATTAAACACGTTACAAAAAAATGTATGAATAATAATGGAAATTAATTGTGTTTAGTTTAAATTATCATAAAAGATTTATTTACTCTTACACCAGCATAAAATTTATTTTACATTCCCGCTGAATAAGTTCAGTTGGTCAATAATATGATCACGAAAATAATACACATAATCCATATGTCATAAATAAGGGGGTGAAAGTGAAACTCTCGAATGAAGATACCCAGGTTGGATACGCCTGCATTAGCATCAACTCTACAGATGACTATGTATTAATTGTTTAACCGAGAATGTACACATAGTAAAAGACCGAGGTTGCAGCTGTCGCATCCAATGCCGGACCCTTTTGTGATCCCGGGATTGACAACATTCACCATCAAATCGGGATTAAAAAAATTTTGCTCGGTGATTTTGAAATCCTGGGATTTCGAAAGTTCGTTTTCAAAAACCCAGAAATTTACGGAATTTCTAAAATGAAAAGATGCGCGAACTTTTTGTTTAGCCCTCGCGCAACTTTTTTCATTTTTTTTCAATCCCGGAATCCCGGGATTTCGAGATCGGATGCTCTAGTTGCCAGCCATCGGTGCGTTATCACAAAATCATCAATAAAATAATAAAAAGTCACACCGTTTATATGGATTTCATTGCTTTATATCGTAGCGCAGATCCGTGTTTATAAAGTCACTCTGATCATTTAATTTTCGCGAAAATATATGTGAATAAAAAAAATACTTCACTGTGTTTATAAACAAGATATTGCAATAACAAAATTGTATTGTGTTGCGGCTCGCACGGAATCTCCATTTGGCACAGTCAGTGAGCAATGAGCGCCCACTTGCTATCGATGGCGCTTGAACAGGATAATCGACCCCCAAAGAAAGTGAAAATGGCTACATGCGTGTGCATCCTGAATAGACAATTATTATTAAGTATATTATATCACATGTCGCAATAGTAATCCGTTGCATTCAATTGGATATAGAAAATATTTCAAACTAACAGAAAGGTAACCAAATCAAGATGACAATACCGAACATTGAAATAGTTCTCTTATTTATGAAAGTACACACTTTTAAGGTGTTCACTGTCAATACTTGATCAAAATACATTATATGAATTAATAAAATTCTATTTTTTTAATTATTTCACATTAAGATCAGGACTGGTTTCGGTCAACACGAGCTTTATGAGCAGATGAGCTTGCTGATATAGTATAATAAAAGTACGATGTTTTATAAACCTTTTTAACACGAGCATGTTGGCATTATTTTGCGATATAGTTTTAAATTTAATCTCGGTAAAAATAGTTTTTTTTGTATAACTGAAGGTATTAAAAAATATATGATTTGCAGCGTAAATACCAACGTTTTGACTAATACTCAAAATAAACATGCTTCTGTAGAGAAATAGTTATTTATTTTTTTATAAATTCATAAACGAAACTTATCATCGCAAAAAAATTTGACAACATTCACCAGATAATATATCACTGTAAAATAATTCATTGGTTTCTTTATCAGTACTCCAATAATCGGTGCTGGTGTTACACCATTTATTAAAAAATATTTTTCTGTGATAAAAACATCATCAAGTATTGCCGATGAAATGATGTATGGAAGAAATAGCAAAAAACAAACCTATTATTGAAAACTCACAACAAGAGCATCATGTCGTGCAGTGCTACAAGTGAACTATTTCAAATTGCATGACAATCAGTTGTTATCATGAATAATTATTTATTGTTTAAGCATCGGATTGATTTGAAGGCTTCGTGTTATGGGAAACAGCCATCGATCAATGAATTGCATTACGGCGGAGTCAATTTTGCCATCGTTTTTACGAACCAACAAACGCAAATATTTGACGAATAAACTATAAATAAAATGACCTCTTATCTTTGAAAAAAATCCTTTTGATCCATTGAAATACATTTTCTCATGTATACAATATATTTAAAAACATAATATGTTTGTACTGCGTTAACATTTTTTTTTAATGTCAAGGCCGGTTTCGCTGATCGCGAACAGTATCATTTAATTCACCAATAATAATTGACAATAACACCTTAAACTAACCATACAGAATATTACATAACATTTTTTTTAAAACCATGTCCGCTCCCAATGTGGAGCATATGGACTCCTAATGGAGTTTATCTTAACAGAAGTGTTTCTACGAGAACTGCTTGTTACACAGTTGCTCAAACTCTCTTTTTCCAAAGAGAGTAGGGATAGAAGGATAGGGCTAGGACAGGATTAGTGGTAAGCTAATCACTCTCGATACGCCTCGTTCATAGGATAGGATGGGTGAAAGGGGGGAATTCAAGACATCACATACATCCATGCCTTTGAATAGAAATTCATAAATCGATTGAAAAATCAATTTATAAAACTGTCCGTACCGGGATTTGAACCCGGGCCCTCCGTAGCCGAAGCCAACAACGTTGACCACTCGACCACACATGCGGCAATTGGTTAGGTTAGGTTAGGTTAGGTTAGGCGCAATTGGTTAGCGCACAGTACTTATAAATATAACATACCACTGACTATATAAATCTACTTAAACGAAATTTACACAACTTTAGGAATAACACTTTTAGGATTAAATGTATTCTTCGTGGAGCGCAGGCAGGTATGTATATGAAATAGATGTATTCTCTATTCGGATACTTATATTGATAACGCGAACATTTTTTCTCTTCACAGTGGGTTGCACCGATCACTTTAGGCATAAAAACAAGATAAAACCACCCATTTTGAGTTTATAGCCCGGTTTAACAACTCTTTCTCGGAGCTGAGTTGTTATGCTGTGTTGTGTTGCAAGTCGAAAGCTTTCTAAATGAAATTAAATGATTACACTCGTAATGACATCGCATCACCTTTCCCACAACCACAGGTCAAATATCGGATTAATACGAATATACAAAAAAGTTAAAAGACAATATGAACGCATTGACTTATTTCAAAGAGCGCGAACCCAAATAACAATTACTAAAAAAAAAATTCGTAATATGATAAAACGTGTTTTACAACTTTTTTCAGACTAGTAGCAAATGATCCATTCTTATATAACATATATTGAAATCTAACGCTAGTTTTCACCGTTGAATAAGCAAAAAAAATACAGCACCAAGAAGATCATTTAAATCCCAATATAGCAATCAATCATACAATAATTCTTAGTCGATATTTTTAGGAATCTCTGAAAATTATTGTCCGCTGAGAATGCTCCAATCAAGGGATGCCTAACCCCGTGCCCGCGAGAGCCATGGCGCCCGCCAAGCTAAGAAAAAACGATAAATTAAACGATTTTGATAATTTGGGCAAATCGGTAAGTTCCCGAGTTTTTTGGATTTTAAAATACTTAGAAAAACTAAAAAACGCTTTATAATGAACTCTGGGGTCCAACAAGGTTGGTAACCCTTGCTCCAATCAATACATTCTCGTTGATATACTAAAAAACGATTTTTTTATAATGAATATATTCATTATCCATGAGCACATCTTTGAATTCACAAGCCGACCATTACTGTGAAATTATGGAAAAACCTTATGTTTAATCAAGGCAATGGAAAATATCACCCTTAATCATTAAACATAGCAATATAATTATGGTGACGATCAATTTTGAAACCCAATTTCAAAAGTATTTTAGTTAGCGAATATCGCGAGGAGTTGTATCACTATAGACACTAATGCAAGACATGCTAATGCAATAAAAAAAGAGCAAAAATACCCTCAAAAGAAACTTGTTGCTGGTGTTTGCTACTACATTATAGGTTTACGCCATACGCCATGACGTTAAACACGTCCACAGTTTTGTTTATAAATAACCAATAATATGATAACGTCATTAGGCATATCATCAAGATACAATCGACTTTATAAAAAATAAATAAAAATGTAGCTGTAAATGAAATATATAATCAATTCGAGCATCACAATTTAAATTAAAATACCGTCAGGCAATAACCATTCAAATGAACAGGATGACATTCCATGCAATATCTTGTGTCCAAATTTTCCGGTTTAAAATTTAAAACCTAGAACCGGCTAATAAAATGATTCCGTTAAAAGGCAATAAACAAAACAACCAAAACTGCTCGACTGTCAACTTTGATACAAAAAAATTGTACAAAATAGAAGCAGGAAGAGACGAAGAAAAATGTTGGGCGAGGTCGATCACCAATTAAATTATTCTCGGCGTGCTAAGGACACGGGTCGTTCACATTAATTTCACATAGAGGCGCTCCACTCGCCGATCGTCTGCTTTTTCACTCTTTCCACACATCACATCACTTCGCATATACCGTCACAAAAAGTTGTAGTTTTCTTCGGATCAAACTCCTTGATCATCGTCAGGCGATACCCTACTATTACTTTCAAAATCGTCACTGAGTTTGAAGGTGTTGGCAATGTTGGAATCCTGACTTCCTAAAATGCAGTTATATATATATATATGTATTGTTCCGATTTCTTATTGGTGGATTTATGTATCAGTCGTAGGAGCATGTATGTAATTTAAATAAACTAATATATGAAAATTAATGTTTGTTCGTACCGTATGCGTTGCCACACCGCTCGTCCGAATACAATAAAACTTTGACAGACTCCTTGCTTGCACTTCCGGGAAGGTTATAGGCATAGTAAAATTAACCTAAAGTAGGTCTTATATATAAAAATCAATGTTTGTATGTCTGCCATACAGTTCATTTTAACAACGTATGCTTGCACTTGCGCGAAGTTCAAATTACAATTCATTTACAGTATGTGTGTCGGATCATAGAAAATCGGCAGCAGACGTCAAACTGATATAAAAAACCATGCACTTCAATAAACACAATTAAAACACTTTCTTTCTTTGAGTGGCACTGCAACGCTTGCTGGAAACCGGATAGTATGATTATAAAAAAACAGTGATGCATTGTTTTTATAACCGAATAAAATATAAACAAATATTAAGTACCTACTCGATAAAATTAAATGAGTACCTACATGAAATGCGTATGAACCTATGTCGCAGTTTGCGGTTTGACAAGGACAATACAAGTGTATCTATACCAAATACGCAAATAATCAATACTGCTCACCAATTACTTGTACAAACTTACAAGTCATTATTATTTTTATGCAAAAAGTTACCTGCCTTGAATTTTTTTCGATTTATTCTAGTAGGTCATAAATTTTCCATTATTATATTTGCGGACAAAACCTTGTCGCGACCAATTTAATCAGTATCAATATATGTATTGAAAAATAAAACACTTTTTGTGCTAATTCCACGTTATTAATAAAAAATGTGATTAGTGTGTGATGCCTTTTCAATAAGAATGGCTCGCAAAAACACTAAAAATCTGTATCAATATTAGTATTCAAATTTCCAATTGAATATCTTTCGACTCTTTTTATATTATAACAAAATAGAATTTTTGATAAATCATTCATTAAAAATACATCGTTTAGCGAAAAAAATAAGCTCTAAATTTTACTGATTTGAGCTAGTAACAAAATATGTGAATAACATACATAAGAAATTATTTATTACAGAAATGTTTTCTTTATCGACATAGTATATAACATGACGAAATGTAATATTTATGCTGTTGATGTAAATACGTAAAGCGAATATTACAACGCTGCCCCGGGGGGTGAGTGTTGGGAAAATTGAATACAACTTATTAATCAACAGCATAACGTAAAAGTTAACGACTTATGTATGTGGATGGAAACATGACAGATTACGTTAACGTATTATGCACTATAGAATCATAACGATTGATGTGTCGCTCAAATACAGAGATTGCCCGAAATTATAATCCCAGGGTTTATACTTTCCCTGACATTTAAAATCGATTTTTTTTTACTTGAAATATATTGCTTCCAATGTGGATCATGTTGAGTCCTAATCGAGATATCGAAACAAAAACCATTTACGACAACTGCTTGTTATTCAGTCACTCTTTATTTTTGAAGAGGATATCCTACCTCCGAAAACAAATATCAAATATTATAAATTGATAGAAAAATCAATTTATTGGCGCATTCAAATCGGTGGACACCGCCGTCAAAAATCAAGTCGTCAACCACTCAGCAACAAGCATGGGATACAAAAAGACGTAAAAATGGTAACGATAGGGTGCGTGAATTATTCAGCGTGTTATATGGCGCGTAACGTTTTTTGGTGGTTTAAATGTATTTTAGCTTATTTTTTTAAGTACTTTTTCTTTCATTTTCACCAGTTCAAACATATACATAGATATGCATACAATATCATGATGTGCAATTTGACTTTTGTGATCCTCTGTAACATTGCATAAATCTTATATGTACACACTAACACGCTTGTATTGTCTTCACTGTTATCTCAAATTACCTGACAGCGATGAGGCCTATAAAATCGTATTAATATATTTATTGTCTGTGGTTATCTCAGCTATCTGACGAGAGCACACAGATACCGATATAAGTGTCAGTGCTTATTAATATACTCAAATGTTATATTATCGCTGGTGTCAATATAACTCTTCGTGTATCGCATGCAATAATAAAACAGAAAATGGTATACATATTGCTAGGCATAAATGCGATATTTTGATATCCTGCCGGCGCCAAAAGCTAGTGCTCATCGCGCATTATCACACGTAGACAATGGCAACCCCAGTCATCACTGCCTTTAGTGACGCGTTCATCTACCGCGCAACCTTAATCCAAATATTTGTAAAAATATTTTTCTCTTAATTTGTGTGATTAAAATCGACAAGCTGATTTGGAATGAATAATTTCAAACGTTTACACTTCTGATTCTCACAGAAAAAAAATCATTATAGAAAATTAATTAATAATTGTGGATAGTAAGAGGCAGGCAGAGTTAAGGCTCTCCAGATGAATTTGCAGACCGTAAACCACCCCTGTACTAACATAAAAGTGCACTGCCTGATATGTTCCATAACCTTTGATAAATAAAGTATAGTCTATATATTAATAGTCGATAAGGTCCGTCCGTTTGTTTGTTTGTTTGTATGAGTGTATGAAGGATGTCCCCGATTTCCTCTCCCCCTCCTCCTCCCAAGCCTCGCTGTCGCCATTTTTTTATTCATACTAAAGACATATTTTTCCAATACACTGTTATTTATGATTTTCCTCGATTTCCAATATGTATTTCATTTACTTTTAGAATTTCTGGCTTATTCAATAAATAGGTTTGTAAGTTATTTTTCAAGCCAGTAAATTTTCTGACTACTTAACAATGCAACAAAAATCCCCCCGTTGAGGTCAACGGGCTTACAGCTAGTAATGTTTAATGAATGTTACTGAATTTTGTTAAATCGTACATCTAATTTTGTCTTTTGTTTATTCTTTACGGAGAAGATTTTCTTTCAAAAAATTAATACCGAGAGAAAAGATTACTCATAAGTAAAACGAGAACGATACTATTATTTGGCGCATTCAAATTCGACTCAATGGGCACAACGTAAAGATATATAAGATATTAATAAGAAGGTCGAATAGAATAATATAAACAATTCTATTCGAAATGGGATCTTAAGAGAGATTATATTTTTATAAAATTAGTTTAGTGCGATGGTTCGAACGAATGCCGCAGAAAAGAAGTTGGTGTCGATGAATGTAGGTATACCAAAGTATTCATTATGAAAACCCAAAATCCGGCTTGCAAATAGGTGAGGCAGTTGTCTTGTCAATAATAACAACAAAATTGATTATAAATTAATGAGGTTGATGAAAATTGGCTTAGTTAGATTAAGCTTCGATTATTCTAGCTCTAGCAGTTCATTATTTGTACATATATTGATAACACGTGAGAATCACTGTTATTTATTAACACATGATTCGGTTCCTGGCCATTTTCATAAAAATAATTTGTTTCTCTGTTCGGATGTCATTTAGTTTTCCAAAAGCTTAAACTTACACAGCTTTTACCTATATATGCTATTTTAACAATATTCTTAGTTTACATTATTACAATTAATACAATTCAAAATAATTAAAAAATTAACAATAAATCTAGAAAAAAGTATTGTTATGAATGTACAACATTGAAAAATTGCGTACGGCATTCTAAAACAATTCACCGGACCCTCCATTATTTCCCATAAAACATTTAGTGCTTTTATTTTTGTTCATCATAAGATCAATCCAAGAAAAGCTTTTTCTGACGTGATACCTCCTTCCCCTCCATTATTATGCGATTATTGTGTTTGGGACGTAAACGATAGTTTGATAATACGTACGTACATTTTTGTTTGTTTTGAATAGTAATTTTATATTATTGTGTATTGTTTTTGTTAACTCTTATCATTACCTGATACGGAATTGACGAAAACCTCTTTTATGCATTCAATCTAGCACGAAATGTAATTTTCGTTAACGGTTGATTGTATGTAAACAAATAGGAAGACGATGAAGTGACATTAATGTCACCAATTAAATATTGAATAAGAATTTCGCACATACCCAATTACTAGGGTGAAAGGTCACAATAATATACACTGATAATCTGGAAACAATAACATATTTAAGTAATTAATAATATTAATTACCCTCTGTTGAACCTTGAAACCAGGTAAACCTTGTAATTAACTGGGGTAATTGAAATTTAATATCTTCATTCGTTCGTTCTTACAAATATGTATTCAGGGGGAGTTTCCAAAGGTGAACTTATACATTTTGACGAAAATTAATGCCAAATTTTAGAGTAGAAAATTTTCAACAAGTATTTTTTGTATACAAGGACTTCAAAGCATGAAATCCAGTAAGTATACAAATCAATTTCAAAATCGGCATAAGTTACAAACAAAATCAAATAGACCAATGAAAAAAGTGCAGCGACGATGGCGTGCCTTCGATTAAACAGTATATTTAGTTCAAAATAGGCTATCGGTTTTTAGTACAATTTGCCACAGAAACAACAAAAAAACATTTAACATCAAAACTGTAAAAAGTTTTTTGGCATTTGCCAACAGTTAATTAAAATTGAAATTTTAAATTCATTTTGGAAATACACCCCTCATACTTTTACAATTAACTCAAATAAAAACATTTTTGTTATTTCTTAAAAATTACATAATATATAACAAGCTTAGTACATATATTATTTTTAATTTAACTTGTGTATCGAAGTTGAGATATTTTTTTGGCAAATTTGATAGATTTGATAAAATCCTTAATGAAAATGGTGTACCTGTTATTTTGATCACAGTACTCTTCACAAGTATAATAGTAAGAATCAGGGCTGTGAAGTCGAAGTCGGCCTGTATTGACTGGAGACGGACTCAAAAAGACCTAATAACTTCGAATCCTTTTAAAACGTATGAGTATTCAGACCGCTATGGTCAAAAAAACGGCGGATTAACGAGAATGCTTTTATTCATACAATAATTAATTCTGTGATTTCGTATGTACGTTTTATTTGTTATGTCAGTATCGCAGTGGCTAACGTTGTTGGCTTCCGTGACGGATCTCACGAAATCGAATCCCAGTACGAACAGCATTATTTTTTTCATTCGATGTATCGATTTCTGTTCGAGGCATGGATTTTTGTGATTTCTAAAAACTCCCTCCTACCTTTTCAGTCCTAAAATAAAGAGACGTAGCGAGAGCTATTAGCTAACGAGTAGTCCTGTCGTAGCCTTATCTTTTACATATGTTTTAAAAGTTTGAGCAACTGAGTAACAAGCACTTGTTGAGACGCCTCCGTTAGGAAGCCACATTGTCAACATCAAGCGGAAATGGATTTCAAAAAAATGTATTTTAAATTTTACATCAAATGACAAAAATAAACTACTGTGAGCAATTTTACATCACGAAGTAAACAAGTGTATTATTTAAGTCTTAAAGATAATCTTTTGATAAGATATAGTAGGCTTATTTATTTTTATCACAGTTTTCTGTGGATCATTAAATTGACATAATCACATTATGCAATAATATAAACACATTCAAACAAAATTAGCTCTATTTTAAACAAATACAAATTAATAATAATTCATTATATTACCTCTGCTGCTTTTTGGGAAAATTAGAGAACATCAGTAATCATGGAGCTTAATAATACTATGTCTCTGAAATAACAGCCGATGAAATATAAAAGTTAATATTATTTATTGTAGTAAGTACTTATAACATAATATTTTTTGACGAGTTAAATACCTATTTTATAATATGGTGCATATAAATAGTTAGTAATTCACGCGCAAACAAAGTGCATAATATATTCATTATACCTATTATTTTAGAGAGCATCGCCGATCAAAGTACATAAATCTACGAATAATATTACAAAAACCATGACTATGGTCGAGATGAACTCGGAGCTTTCAGGTTTTATAAAATATTTTCTCTGACAAAGTAACATTAGTTAAAAATATAAAATACAAAAATGTCTACGTGTTTGATATCGTCATTAAAACTACACCAAATAGATTGATAATGATTTGGCACATTTTATATCAATCATAGAATTAATTATCACCATTTACGAGCATCCATCAAATTGATAATTCTATAATTAACCATTTATCAGCTGTAAAATTGTCGGTGTGTTATTTTAGCACTAATTCGTATAACCTGCGCATTGAGCATCCACTCGCACAGTGTGTGAATGTTCGCTTTCGACATATTATATTATTATCCAGCGGCAGAATGACCCATGAAAATTTCAGGAAGAAAATTCCTAACCTATCTCGGATTGGGGTGATATTTCATTGCCGGTTGCCGCCCTTCCCGCCGTCTACTGCCCGCCCAACGGGACGAGGGGCGGGCGGCGGGGGCTCTATCGATCGAGAGCTGCGCGGCCTTGCGCCCCCGCCTCCGTCCCTCGCCGGAGCCTTCGCGTCATGAATACGGGCGGAATGAACCAGTTCCTTCAGAAGCGCATATTAGTGACTTGCACCAATACTTAGATAAAGCAATAGATAAAGCTAAAAAATATATAAATCGGTTAATTTATCACCTGTATTAGTAAAAGTCGAATAAGCGACCTACACTCGATTGAAGATAACAATTATATTATTGTAACTATGTGGCCAAACGGTAAGAGCATTGCGCTAGATATCGGGTAGATCTGGGATCGAATCCCGTCAGGATGAATATCAAATTTAGATATTTTCAATTTAGATTTTATGGCCTTGGACATGGATGAAAGCGGTATTTTTCTCATCGAGCTTATCTCGGGTAATTTAACTAATTTGGGTCTATCTAAGATCCTTTGAATTTTTAAATCTCGTGAGATTTAAAAATTCAAATGATCTTAGTGCCTTGGCTGTTGGTTCCAATATTTTTCAAAACTGTCAATCAACGATAACTATAAAAATCGAATGTCTACAAACAGTAAAAACCTAACCGAATAATACCGCCCAATGCAAGCTTGCGAAAATTGCAGAATTTCACGTGTTTTATATTTTAGATACGTCTCGCATTCACTTGAACCCAATATCTTACCGCTGGCGGGGCTAGACTGTGTATCAAATATTTAAAATAATTATAATTAAAATAAATAAATAAATGAGGGTATTATTTGTAAACACGACTCATTCCAAAATGGTTAAAAAATGAAACTTGAATTTCATTTTGAAAAAAAATAACATTATTTAAGTATTTTTAGTTTTACATTATATTCTTATCAAGCCATGTTTGAGACTGATTTTCTTGATCTGATTGTTTAGTTCGATATTTTAAGGTTGGTTCAATACTTCAAATGACAAACATCTTTTAACGCAGAGGTTCTTAACCCGGGGTGTGAGAAAGCATTTCCTGGAGTGCGGGAGAAGTTTCTATTTTTACTGTATATATAAAAAATGTATTACAAAACAACCTAGTCATTAAAATTTGAATTAAAAGAGGGTGCGGATCACTACAAGGTTAAGATTCACTGCTTTAACGCGATGATGCGTCCGTGTGTATTTACTGAATACAATGTTACGATTTTACTTCTTTACAGGTAGAACCAGGATGCTGCTTCTTATATCATGAAACACGCGATTGAATTGGTGGATGCACATTAGACGAATGAATAATGCTTTGCGAGTTTAACAAAAGAATGTTCATATTTCCGAGAAACAAATACCTATCATTAAGGACAAAACATTTATCTAAGGACAAAGGTGAGACTCCTGGAGATTTTTCCAATATTCTAAAAGTACCTGCCGTGAATAAACAATAGCTCACCCCACAATGGATTTTGTTTATTTATTACAGAGGAAAAATATGGTGAACGGATTCTACCGAACATTACTTTTCCTAACACGAACACTCTGAACAGGAATAGTCCGAACGCGAACTCTCCGAACAAGAATACTCCGAACACCGAATCTTTCGGACACAGAATCTTCCGCACACAGAACCTTCCGGAAATAGAATACTTCGCACACCGAATACTCCGAACATTTAAATATTTTTAATAGAAAAATAATTGTTTTATTGTAATGTGGAATGTTTTTCCATAATTATTTAAAAAGTAATACTGTCTTTAATTTTCTACACGCACATGTCTCAACTTTTGTCAGTTTTGAGTTTTTTGATCTAATGAATTCAGAATTTCAATACACACGAATTCCTTTAACTCATATTCCAAAAAAAGAAATATTGCATTATTAGTTGAACCAAATACACAAACGTTGGCACAAATAAATAAATTGGCAAATAATATTGTCATGTTCTGTGTTTAGCTTGGAGGAGGGGATGGCATGGATGGAAACTTCATGGATGGAAATTAACATCCTCAGAGAAATTGAGAACCAACCATTCCAATGGTGTTTTACAGCGAAGCAAAGCGATAGAATAAAGTACATTTATATGTCTCCTGAAAATTTGCACTTGTTGAGATACGAGTTTGTTGAAAATTACCGACGATATGTTATGTTAATAATGCGTATTTTCTCTCCGAGTTTTTGTATGTTCCAATAATTAATACATCCACGTTACACAGTGATAAGTTTTCTATACATTTAGTCTGAATATACTTCTTAAAGAAGCTAAACAAGTAACATTCTTAAATTTGAATCGTTCAAACTATGTACATTCTCACAGATTTTGTCACTAACGACCCGGGTTACGTCTTTCGGCATCTTCAGGCGTTCAAGTGCACGGATGAACTTGAACTGAGTCTGAACTTGAAGTTCATCCGTGCACTTGAACGCCTGAAGATGCCGAAAGGCGAAACCAGGGTCGTTAGTGACAAAATCTGTGAGAATGTACATAGTTTAAACGATTCAAATTTAATATTGAAATTCCACCAAGCACCTTCAGTCGAAATCTTAAATTTAAAAAGTAACATTCTTAGTTACACGATAGGTGGATGATTTAAGTTATCAATGATAATTTTTATAGTATCGTTATTTCAAAAATTTCAATATTACTCGATTATTTTATTTTCTAATAGAGATACAAAATCTATCGATAATATTGTAATAGACAAGTCAACAAAATGACTAATGAAACATGTCTTCGCCCCCGCTGGATAACACAATATCAAATCTTATTAAAGATTATCTACTATCCCTCAATTAAAATTAATCAATAAAGCAATAAATTTTAAATACTCTGCACTGATCGAGGATGTGGCGGATTTTATATAAATTTACTAAATAACTACAACCGGAGCAGCGTATATAATTTCTACACAAAACTGATACTCTTATACAATAATAAAATATTAACAATTAGATGCAAAAAATAGAAATGGTTGTTTAGTCAAATCTCACTTAATATTTGTTTAAACTTCTACAAGAATACCTACCCAACCATTGTTTTTATGTTATGTAAGACGATATTTGATTAATGTAGTTTAAAAATTCGATATATTTCTACTTACAAACTGTAAACAGCTGCAAGTCTTAGCGATGAATATTATAGTTAATTCAATACGAAACGTAATTGTCGTAACAACTAACTATGTATTACTACGCGGTTAATATTTTCTAAAATAATATTTCACATATTTATATTTTTTTTCACATATTTATAATTTTAATTGTCAATTGCCATGTAAAAGTGCTGTTTAAATGCAATATCTAAATCCATACACGAGTGTCAATTTACGGAGCAGATAAGAAAAGGTCGATTATTTTATTAGATAAAACTGATTAATAAGAGAGCAAGTAATTACTAAAATATGGATGCAACATATCACAGAGTAACGGACCCACTAACGCAGCGGTCACCAAACTTTTTGAGAAACAGGGAGATTTTTTTTTCAAAAACGTTGGGGGCCGAACAAAAAATATTATTGATGGAACCAATTAGAATTTTCAAAAATTGATGTTTCGTATGTGTAAAATATTTATAAATTGAAAATCAGGTGCCAGATTGAAATCTTTGGAGAGCCGAATCTGGCCCGCGGACCGTATTTTGGTGACCGCTGCACTTGCAAGAAACTTTAAAATAAAACAATTATAAGGTGTTCAGTGTCATGTTCGGCTTAAAGGTGTTATATTAAAAACAAAACATTTTTTATAACAAATTGTGCAATATTATTTTCATGAAATATAAAACGATATAACCCTACGAGTCTGATTGATAATACATTATATGAGCGCTGTATGCTATTTTTTTTAATTTGAATAACAGTGTGGACGAAATTGCATAAAATCTTTGCGTAAAAGGATTATTTATGTGTTTTTATACACTGCACTGCGCCAGTAAATAATCAACCAATAATCCATTTTTAACCTGGGAGGCGAGAAGATATTTTTCTTTAAAGAGAGGCGTAGTAACATAAATTTTGGGAACCGCTGACTTATTTAGTTGAGTATTAGTACCTACTTTCATTTTTATATGTATCATAGTGATATAAATTAATTAAAATTGGGAATCAAATACATAGTAAGTTTACATCGGTACCTATTACTTAAGCAAGTAAACTTAATGTCTCAAAAAAAAGCACGCACCATACATTGTTACACAACCAGGTTATTAATTTTATTTTATATGTTTAAATTGAATTCCCACAAAGCTACCGCCGAATCCATCGAAAATAGTAAACTAAAATAAAAGTGAGCGCCCACCTCTGGTAGAAGAGAAGGCTGGTCTGAGATACACGCTCCCATCGCGGTGTATCAGGAAATCTTCGGGTGATTCTGGAGCGCGACATTTCCCCGTCGTCAGACCACGACGAAGAGTCGACGCACCCTGATAGAACAGAGCCCATGCATGCTCTTCGCTGATGGGCGCGTTGAAGGCGCTCAGGACCCGCTGCAGGGAGAGGCATCCCTGTTCGTCCAGGGCAAACCCCGATCCGTCCCCTCCAGGATTTTTGGCGGACTCCTTCCGTTTGTTGGCTTTCATGGTTTCCTTCGTGGACGGACAACGTTCTACCCGACTCCCATATCAGAACTGCCTATTTCGATGACAGTTTACACAAATAGCGAAATATTTCAATCCGATCACACGGCTCCTCGAATTTTCGCGGTCTTGGGTGATTCACAATTTTAAATATACACTAATGTTGCACTTGCCATTCATTAAATTCAAGGAACACTATTGTCTCTTATTTGTAATTAATTCGATACGTTGACATGCGTCCAAAACTTACTTACTTATATCGTGCATACTATGACCGATGTTTATTTTTAATTTAAAAAAAAAACGGCCGGTTAAATAATAATACTTTACATTTTTGTAATTTATTATTGTTCGCACCACATAATTAATTAACTATACAAAAAAATCCGAAATATGCTTACAATATTTTATAGCACTGCAAAAATGGCTAAACAAAATACACTAATGTTAAAAAACATTAAACTACAATAATTTCAATGTCCCGCTCGTAAGATTTCGACACGGAATGCATGTATTGTTACTACACAAATATTCAATATATTATCTACAATTTAAGTGAACTGTCAGTCATTTAACACACGAACGCATTGAATTTTCTCGATTTTGACAGTCAAAACTAAATACAAGGAATAACACAACCACCGCACAACGCACTATAAAATGAACTGTTTTATTTATTTCAGTTTTCCGCTGTTTGTGTTTGCGATATTCGTACGATCTAGCGGCAAAATTATGAACTAACTTCTAGGGTTGAATAACTCGGCGGCCTCTCAGCGAATTATTAAATTTATGTCGTATACTTTATCAAAGCTATCGATTTTTATTAAATGTTATAAATAAATACCGTCCTTTTATTAAATTGCCTTATGTAAAAAGAAAAAATAATCGTATAAAACAGGGCTGTGGAGTCGGGTAAAAACAACGACTCCGACTCCGGCTTTAAATTAAAAATCGACTTTTAAATGGTTTTTTAGATCATTTATGTTTAATTTACACATTAGTATACCGTCAGATTATTCCAAATTTAAATTTCACCAATCAATATGATGAATTGACTAATAATTTCTCAACATATTTCATTTATTTTTCTCCAATGTTTCCTAGTACTACTCTGAAAAAACACCAGACTCCACAGCCCTGGTATAAAACCTTTGTTATCGAAAAATACACAAAATTTCTAAAACCTAACCCTTTCTCTGCCCATCTCATATATATACAGATGGAGGGTCGGGTGCTACCTTGGGCCTCCAATCCCGAGATCTCGATCAATTATTCAATCCTAAAATCCCGAGATCGTTTCACTACCGATCCCGGTATTTCGGGAATCGCTTTAAAATATATAAAATCCTAAAATGCTTTTCCCAAAATTACATGGCCTCCTAATGGAGGTATCTCGACCGATTTTTTTCTATGATAACTGTTTGGTACTTTGTTCCTTCGTTAAATGTTAGCTCTAACTTGGTGGCTGATAAACTTGTTGTTAACAAATACTCAATGTGGACTGTCTGGGACACACAGCTGTACTCGATTAAAACCAAATACCACTTATTCAACGCATGCATTCGGTACTGCTTTACGGTTACGAATCGTGGCACCTGACGAAGACTCAGCAAAACCGTATACTGAGCTTCGAGAACTGATGCTTGCGTCGGATAATGGGGGTGAGGTGGTTTGATTTTTTGAGGAATTCGCAGATAAGGGAGTATACAAGACAGTGCCCCATCACGTCAGTGGTTATGGAGAGACGTTGGAACTGGCTGGGTCACGTGCTGCGGATCCCTCCGGAAAGCCTCAATCCTGTCTGCCTCTTCTTTCGACCGGTGAGAGTCCAGCATCCCGTACATCTGTCAGATACTATCCATAGGATGTATTCGGCAGAACTGAGGGAAGCTGGCATGTCATGGGAGGAAGCAAAGCAATTAGAGGGAGTAGGGAGTGAATATGGTCAAAGAAGAAGAAGAAGAATTGTATTTCTTACAGAAGTGCTATGCGCCATTTGGTTAATTTTCAGAAATAAAAATTTTACTAGCATGCTGTGAAGCATATTTACTGGTTTTGGACACCTGATACATTTCTTATATTAAGCTTTTATATTAAACTTGTGTAAGCTTTAGGACTTGATAATTTAGAAAACTTCGGTTATAAGCTGATTTTATTATTTACTATTTTATATAATTGCGAGACTCTAAATACACACAATTAGGGATTCTGTGTCGAGACATCCCGGGACAAAAGTCCCAGGACTTTTCAGGTTTTTTTGCTGTCTTAAGTCTCGGTACTTTGGCGTCTATTCTCGGGATCAGTTTTGAAAAATAATGCATTATATTCAGGCTAAAGGATTAAAGGATTAGACCTGGGGTTTTAAACAAAATTTATTATGCATATATAAAAGGGATCTGATAAAAAAAACAGATTTTTGGGATTTATAATTTCTTAGAAGTTTCAAATACCATGTGTTTATATATTGTCATATAGCTGTAGCACTATTATACAAAAGTACCAATGTCTCAATTGGACAAAAAAGGTCTAAAAGCTGTATTAAAAGGTCATAAATTTACTCCTGACGGCGGACGAATTCTTTGATATTATTTCATTAAATTATCATCCCTACTTAGTAAAATATACCCGTAAGCATTTCACATATCCAATACATAAGAAAAATAATAATTATTAAACATTGTGTTAAAAAACGCGTCTTGAAATAAAAGTCTCGAGTCCCGGGATGTTCCGGGACTTTGACTCTATCACGCCTCGAGTCCCGGGACTTTGAAAAGCCTGAGACTACAGAATCCCTACACACAATGTTACAATTTTTTATGAATGTGTGTGAATTTTGTACTACTTTAACCAGTTAGGCCAAAATTGTTTTATGAAAATGACAGAAATATACTTCTTTTTGCTATCCTGTCAATTCACATGTTTTTCACTTGCCTTGGAGAAGATTAAAATAGAAAGCAATGATGGGTCTTTTATAAATTATTTATTAAACTTTAAGGTAAATAACAATAAAGTAATACATTTTATAATATCAAATATCCATCTTAAAACATTACTCAAGAATTACATAATTTATATCATAACTGAATCACTTTTTATTTAAGTAATATAAAATATTTTTTATTCACAGATAGGCAATTAATACTAGTTTATAAGAAAAATATTGAATAAATCAATAATAAATTGAATGTCAAATCATAAATCATTTTGATAAATAATGAAGTGTAAACGGATGTCAGTCCTGTGAGTTATTATGATCTATTAGCGATTTAAACTCTTAAATAACAATGAAGGTGTAACAATTGACGACAAAAATTTAAAATCACCCAGATTGACTTTGACCCGCAAAATAGTACTTAAGCAGTTATTCCATCATCAGAAACTCATCATATAACTGTCGAGACAGCTAACTTATGAAAAATTACAAATAATTTTATTGATTATTGAAATCGAATATCAATAATTATGGAGGTGTTATATTTTGAATGAGTTATTAGCAAACAAAATTAAGTTAATGACAATATATATATATATTGATGGAAACTTGTATTACCAAAGCAGGACTTAGGTTTTCGTTATTGTGTTTGGTAAGTTTTATATGGACTTTGGCTAAAATCGACCTCGAGCTGTTACCCAATTTATATTATTGATTGATTTGTCAAAATTAAATTACCAATCCTACATAGCAGTCGATACATATCTTTGGATTTAAAGAAATAGCTTTACGGCCCTCAAACATCTTTGCAAATGTTAGTGATTTTTATTAATCACTAACATCGGCATTTTTGTAAGCATTTAAAATGGAAAAAAAAATCTTTCTATTCCAGTAATTTTTCTGATGATGGCCAACTAATTTATTGAAGCACGAATGGATTAAATAATTATACTAAACATCTGAATTAACAGCCCCGGGGTGCTCCACTCGTAAATGTTAAACATATATGTACAGTCTGCGCAAGAAGAGTAAAAGCCCTGTTCTCAATCATTCAGAATTTCTGAGCAATGGGCAAGAATATTGCAGACCTTAAACCCAAAACAATAAATGAATTGAACGAAAAGCTGTTTAGGATGTTTATAATAACCAAAAAAGCTTATAATTCCGTGGAATGGTGAACAACAACCCCAATGAAAGCAAAGGGTGGTACAATTAGATATTATTTGTAATAAAAATATATTTTTAAAGAAAACATGTATTTTTTTCAATGCATATTACCTGGATTAGCAATTGACAAAAAAATAATCACCAATTTAAATTAAAATTGATTGAAATGAATTCCACAATTTGTTAATTCTTCTACCTGGGTTATCATCGATTCATTATTAGCTGTTCCAAATGTTATCAACGGTAAAAACACTTATATTTAAGACGTGGGTACATGCTTAGACAAATTTGTAATGATATTTATAAAGATATAATTTATCTGTACTCTTAACCCTTTGACCGCGGTTGACTGCTATAGCAGCCCAATCTGAACCAATTTGGATCCGAGCCGCGGTCAAAAGGTTAAAGGACATTTTAAAATATAAAACTGAATTTTCGAAAGGTGCGCGTAACATTCTTGCGCAGACTGTATGTACTTTTTCACAGCGAATTTTATTTTATTGCCTTGACGTAATAAACAAGTTCATAGGTCTGAGCCAGGTAAATCTTTATTCTTTCTTCAATATTAAATATATAGTCAACCCTCACTACTAACTTTTAGTTCTATTTTATTGCATTGAATTTATTATGAAGCCAGATAGTTCTTAACGCGACATCTGATACATAGAATAATTTCAAGAATATCTCTCTTTCTGATTGGATGCGTACAATAGTTGTGATAAAAATGGTGAATTTCATCATTTACACGGTGATTTCATTGTGATATTAGTGTTATTTTAGAAACAAATATATTTCACTATGAGCACACAATTTCTTACTACAGTTGTATGAAGTGATAATTATGGTAAATTGTGCTATTCTTAGCATTTTTAAATAACATTTACAGACAAAAAAATATAGATAGTGAAGGAAGACCGTAATATAAAAATATTCTTCTTCGTGTTGAAGAAAAGATAGTCTGCCAGCTAGCATTCCAAGACATTTCCCATTAAATGTCTGATTAATATAATTCCATAATAAATATTGACAATGTCTTAGATATAAAAAAAATATACTTGAACATATCACTGTCTCGATTACTCCCCTGCCAGTCTTTATATGTTGCTTTCTCTCGCGAGCCTGCCCTACTTCTTAGACTATAATTTTCAACATCCCAGAAAGAGGAAGATTGTGAAATAAAATAGTGTAACAATACTCGCATCATCGTAATAAAAAATCATCAATTCAAAATAGATATGTAGGCATAATCCAAATGAACTTATAATGTATCAGTGATTATTTTTATTTCAGGCCACAGATTGACAATTATTTTTTCTGGAGCTTAGATGATCTATCTCTATATCGTAATCCATATTTGAGTCCGGCTGCAATGTTAAGTATTTGATTTTTTTGTCGACAGTAAATATGAAAATAAAATGATGAAATGAATTACGGCAAAGTGATTGTTAATCCTGCAGAAGAAAAAACCCAATTCAGACGTAAGTGAATCAGAATTTTTAAAATTATTCATTTATTGGATTTATCAATAAATATATATGTTGCAGAAATTCAAAAATAAAGATAGTAGATTATCTCTACCGAGGGTTGAAATGCTACTTACAATCCTACCCGATCAATAATATAAACACATCAGAAGAAAGTGTCCACCGGTAAAATGAAACGATAGAAAAAGAATTAATTAATAAAACTCTTATCAAAAAAGAAATATTATTAAATAATATTCTTAATAGCACAGGTGGTTCCCCATTACTCAAATTGTTTCCAATTAATAGAGTAATCACAAACCTAGCTGATTGATTGTAGCTCATTAGTTTAATAGTTTGTAATGTTTAACGTCATTAGTAGTATGATTAAATTTGTTTGCACTGTTTCGATTTTATAATCCCCTCTTTGCTTCCCTTAAAAAGGAAAAATCCCAATCTGATTGATTACAACTCATTAGTACCATTAGTATCATTATCTGTTTGTTTTATTTCGATTCTACACCCCCCTCCTTGCTCCTTTTTAAAGGAAAAAAACCCAAACCTCCATTTTGTAATTTTATAATTTTAAAATGTTAGAATCAATCTTGCTTCATTACTTAAGCAAACTTTGCGATAGTAAGTCTGAAGATGCCTCTGAAAGAGACGAAACACGTGTCACAATTAGTAACACAATACGTGGAATAATCAAAGTTAATTTAAATTTTCTATTGATAGAAAAAGAGGTCACTTTTTTACTATTTCACATTATTTATTATAGATCAGCACCGGTTTCACTTCTGACTTTCAGTTGATAATACTCGCGATTAGCAAAACCGATCCTGATGTATAATAAACAAAGTGGAATTATTACAAAGTGTTTTCTTTTTTAATACATTACCTTTCCACTGTGAATTGACAGTGAACACCTTAAAAATGATAAATGAAACTGATTATTGAATAATAATTTTTGGAATATGTTTTATATTAAACATGAAATTTCATTTCATATAATTTCACACGTTTAAACAATAAGATAAACAACGCCATTATAGTATTGCATGCGTTTAGTTAAGGCAAAATATTTGAACAATTTTGATCTCGTTACAAACTGAGAATGTAATACTTTTAAGCATTATTCTTTACGTTTCTTGAGACTCCACAGAGGATCCAAATAGCTCAAAGGATCTTTCATGTCGCCGCTCTTGAGTCCCGCTGCCTGTTTCATTTCTTCAAAACTCTCCTTGCTGAATTTACTCAAACTTTCACTTGTCTGCTTGCCGTAATTCGAATGAGGATTCTGCGGAATGTGAGAGGGAGCGACGCTAGCTCCGCTGGGCACGGATACAGCCTCACCGTTGAACATCACGGTGCCTGTAAGATTTAAAAAAATATATTAAAACATGCGAAGCATAAAACATTTCAGGGTTTTCACCTCATCCCTAATGATTCCTTATAAGATTTCAAGTATTAAAAAATACAATCACAAAAATGTAGCCGACTAACCAGAACAGAGAACTCCCTGAGCATAGAACAGTACAGTCCTATAGATGTCCACGAGATACTTTGTGTCTTCGAGGACATTTGTTCGAGATCCGCAAAGATAAAGAAAACCAGAATCTATCATATCTGTAACATAAAAAAATTGCTTATCGTTAATCTGTGATGGAAAAACATTAAAAGAAAAAGTGAAAACAACTATGCATACATTATTGATATTTTATATTATCAATAATAAAAAATTACACAAAATCTAAAGAATTTAAAACCCAAAAAGATATATTTCTAGGTATGGAAAAAATATCCCATCCCTATTGAAATATATTGTATGTCATCCACTCTTAACCTGTCTGGCACTGGATAAAAACTATATGGAATATACGCGCGGCCTGAGTTTTTTTAGAAATCTCATTTTTTATTTTTTTAAATAAATTTTAATATCAATTGGTACATATTAATCAAATATAAAGAAAGGAATCAACTGAGCTTAGTGTTTACTATAAAAATCGTAATAAATTCATTAAATACCTGATAATAAAAATAATAAAACATTTTTAGTACTTTTTCCACATAAAATTTATTAGATCAGGACTGGTTTCGCTCATGATGAGCATTGTCAACTGATAAGAAAAACAATAAAACAGTGATATTTATACAAAAGTTAAGTGATAAAAACAAGGTATGACAAACAATTGGTATTACAACCTAGCAAAAGAATTGAAGTAAAATACAAGGAAAATAAACTATAAATAAAAAGTTGAAGACCACTTAGCAATGAAACTATTATGACAAAAGGTTGTAATACCAATTGTTTGTCATACCTTGTTTTCATCACTTAACTTTTGTATAAATATCACTGTTTTATTGTTTTTCTTATCAGTTGACAATGCTCATCATGAGCGAAACCGGTCCTGATCTAATAAATTTTATTATTATGCCATTCCACCAAGTATTGACAGTGAACACCTTAAAAGTGACAAATACCTGATAGTAATTCCAGGGGTTCATAACCGATGATTTTGCACTTGAATAAATTTGTGTTACTATTTTTTATTGGTTCCAAATAGAGTAATTTTCACTCAACACTAAATTATACTATACACTAAAAGTATTGTTACTAAACATCCTAATATTGCTTTTTTGTGTGGTATTCCTCAAAACATGGAACCACACACAATGCCACGTTGCACTCGACGCACAACAATTCGACAAAGCAATGAATGTAGACAAAAATATATATATTTACTTATATATCTGCGAAAAAACAATAAGATTGTAAAGATTGTAAGAATATTCCATAGATGACAATACGTTAACCACTTTTATTAAAACTCAGTGGACTGTCAAAAAACAGCGCGAACATATAAGTACGGTCATAGTCCTTTTGACATGGTTACTACCAACCGTACATGTACGGTCATAGAACCAGAAAGGTTAAACACTTCAGGCACATATACTTAAAATAGTTTTTGAATAGCAACTCATTCATATTCAATGAATAGCAGAATAAGGCACAAATGAACAAGAAAACAAAAATAGATTTTTTGTTATGAAAAAAAATTCTGGTGACATTATTGGTTGAGTTTTTATTCACACACCGGTGTTTTATCGCCACTATTTGGTATCGAGAAAACTTCGACCATGGTATCCAATATTTTTATGGGAATAGGGTGTCTAATTTAAAAACTACTATTTCTTTCAAATTACATATTAAAAAAAAAACTTTCTATAGTTTTTGCGGTTTGAAAAAACAAGTTGTAATTAAATTTTTAATCTAACTACATAAGAATGTCAAAACAGATTTTTTGGCGGACTGTGGTTTCATCATTGGTTTTGGGTCAATTGTTAAATATTGTCTATTTATTCTGCTGAAATTTCTAGCACATGCTGCTGAATCACTTTCTCTCAAAAGCATGCATTGTCTTTCAATTTTACAAATTCATTCTGAATTATAAAATCTGTTAAGAGGATATAGGTCCTTCACGCCTGAAAACAGAGTAAATCGATCGTTTGCCATCGACGAAATCTCGTGAACCATTCACTTAAAAAATTTTTTTTTTCAATAATTACATTTTCCAAACGCTTTTTTACACTATTGCATTTTTTTTTATGAAAATAGCAATATTGTCAAGCTTACACGGTAAAACGTTGAATCAGATTTTTTCAACTTCTTTACGCGGAGATCGTTTTGGCGTTTATTATAAGATACCGAAGTTTGAAGTCTTAGAAAGAAATACAGATAAAGATTTGTTTAAGAAAGTGATTTGACCAGAATTTCTAATTTATCGAACATAATGATTGTACAGCCATTTGAAATGTACCATTTTTCCCACTTTTTCTGACTGATTTTTAAAGCATAATTGTATCATATTAAAAATTTTAATAAAAAAACATTCTATTGTTTACATTTAAAAGCAAAAAAATAAAATAATAATAGTAATACCAATAAATGGTAACCATCTTTCGGAGATGTCTTTTCTTACCTACTATGCTTCAGTTCGAGCTTCAGTCTGAGATGGTGCTTGGTGGGCGTTGAATGTTTTATTAAAAATTATTAAATCACTGAATATTAGAGATATGAATCAAAGCAATGTATTTTTTATTCTACCAAAAAAACGTGCTATATCGGTTGGGGTTAGGGTCGCCCAAAGCGCTGACAAATAATATTATTATTTATAATACAATAATGTATTTTTCAATAGCGATGCTTGTAAATACCAGTATTACTTTAGCTCATGGATGTCCAACCGGTAGATCGCGTTCGACCGGTCGATTCCAAAGCAAAATTTGGTCGATTTTTTTTCAAAGGGAAGCGCATTAACACAAAGGTTGGAAACTACTGGCGTAAAGTATTTTAAAATAATTATTTGGCAATGCTTTTAAACAGAGATTCTATCTATAGATATTTGTATCTAATAGTAACAGTAGATGAATAAAAGCATTTTTCACAATAGTATTTATGAATCATTTCTATGTTTCAAAAGTTTTGTGCCGCTTACAGATGGGGAAGATTTTCGCTAAAAAAACAAAGTTCGTCGTCTAAACGTAAAAAAAAAACATTATTAGAAAAATATTGGAAAAGATGTTAATATCTCACAACCCTGCATGTCGTCGAACATGCAAATTGCCAATAAAGAAAGTTCTCAAACATTATATAAAGAAATACGAATATGTATATTCTATGCATTCGATATAAAATATTTGAATAACTACTTTTGTTCTGGTCTAATATTCATTCAGTTTCTTCCTTATTGAGTTAGACTATATAAAATATTGAAGTAAAAATATTTGCATTCAGTAAAATCCTTTTTTTTACGCGATTATTTTGGATACATTTTTGGTACTTTTTTACACGGATTTGGAACCGATTTATCAAATTATATGAAATGAGTTTTTCACGTGCCACTTTCTGGAACCAATGTATCATCCTGAGATTTTGGATCTTAGATTCAAAAGGTCAATAGAAATATGGAAACCGCAATACATTTTAGATGCTATTAATAAAAAACGTAAAGAAATCACTGTGCGAAATGTTCAATCGATTTGTTAAGAACGATTACTTAACATACAATAATTTAAAAATATCGAAGTTTTTTGTCTCACACGAAATATACGACATAGTTAAGATAATTTTCGGATTCAATTCATGGTCAAAACTATAGCGCGAACCAGAAATAACTATCAATTGCAACTTATAATTCTTTTAGAACTCAAAAATTTTCTATTTTAACTTATTATGTCAATATTTTTTATGTTTTAAACTTCTTTATGCAACAAAATTATTTTTCAAAATTGTATTCATCAATATCATAACAAATAGGTTATACAAAATTAAAAACTAATTAAATATATGAGAGAAAGTTTGAGAAATTTGTATTGTATGGTTTGTTTAGCGTCTCTTGTTACCTTTGACAAAAGCCGTCTCATGATTTAAATTTATTAAATACGATAGCTTACTGTTGCTAACATGTACTAATACCTCATATCAAGCATTTTTACGGTAATAGTTTCAGTTACATATAATTGTTGCAACAGATATTTGGGGAAGTAAATTAGATTGTCAGTCTTTGCTACGAAGATAAATAAATACTTATTGATTTTCGTCAATACCTAATATTAATACAAATTGTTTTATATGAAAAACTTTTATTACTGTCTAAATACCCATTCGTGTGTTAGGTGGTATTGTTATTTTTGTAATGGAATAGAAAAATGTTTTGCTTGTTTTGATACTGTAAAAATACGTATTGTGGTGGTTACTTATTTAAGTCAGTGCAATATTTATGCTGTAGGTCAAATTAAAGTTTTGCATTCCTACTGAGTCGCCTTAAGATTGAATATTTTTGTTTACATGTATGAAATATCACTAGTCAATAGAAAAATCTTCCAATACAAATATAACCACTGAGTGTGAAATTTGTATGCTATTTATTAGGGTTTTGTTTTGAAACAAAAATTTTAAACTACCAATTTAAATCAGTCATCAAACGGTTAATCGTGCCCCAGAATTCTCATTATTGTCTAAATCAGCAGTCACCAAATTACGGCCGTGGAACAGATCCGGCCCTCTAAAGATTTCCGTTCCGTGATGTTTTATATATAAATATTTGACATATACGGAATACTGATTGTTTTTAAAATTCTACCATCTTATTCCGAAAATAAGACACTGTCTTACTTTCTTCTTTGGTCCGAAATACGAGCTAGGGCTTATTATCGGGGGAGGGCTTACTTTTTAAGTACAATAAATAGATTTATAGTAGAAGTAACGTACATTGACGAGGAACCCTTGTGGTGAACCGTCGTTTGAGATTCTTGGCCTAGAAATACTACTGTTTCATCCATATTAATAATGTTGGAGAGCTAGTATTTGGAAAACATAAATAGTGTGGCACTAGCAATAATCGCCACTTGTTGGCGTTCACATTATTTTAACTAGGGCTTATTTTTGGGGGAGGGCTTATATTTCAAAAAATACCTGAAAATCACGATAGGGCTTATTTTCGGAGGATGTCTTATTTTCGGAAAAATATGGTAATAAATCAAGAATATTTTTTGTCCAGCCTGCCGTTTTTGAAAAAATCATCTGGGCAGTCTCTCGAAAAGTTTGGAGACTCCTGGTCTAAATCAAAGATACTTTCGATGGATTCGGCGGTAACTTTGTGGAAATACATTTTATTATAAAATTCAAAATAAATTAAAATATGTCAAAATAGTAAAATTAAAATCATTCGTACTTAAACAACCAATGCTTGTGAAAGTAAGACTGTCTGAGGATGCCTCTGAAAACACGTGTCACAGTTAGTAGCACAATACATGGAATAATCTAAGTTATTTTTAATTTTATGTTAAATCAAAGATTTTTGCCAATATTTCAAATTTACCTCTCAGATCTGTAAAACCTGCTCTGACTTGGCACATGACCATTGTAAGAATGACAATAAGTGCGCTACGACCGGCTCCGGTGCTGCAGTGGATGAGAGTCTTCGGTAACACATCGCGGTTTACATTTTCATATTTAGTGTTCAGCACTCTATCCACCAGTTGTACAAGAGGCGCGCTGACGACTCTACAAATAATATGAGATGAAATTATTTTAGAAGAGGTGTTACAAGTGTAGCTATATTCATTTCCACAAAACAAACCTACACAAACATTCCAATGACATGAATGCAAATTGGATATAAAAGATAATTAAAAATTGAAATCTTCACCCACCTAGCCGGGAAAACGTTTATTTGATAGTGAGTTATTTTACGTATCAAATCTTTACATCGAACAGTCATTTGCCTTTCGGTCCAGTTTACATTACAGTTGATTTCGTCGAGGGTAATATTGATATTCGGAGAGATCTGCTGTTTCTGGTTTTTGGCAGTCGGACCGTAAAATTTTCCTTGTAACTGTAAGACGAAATTAATTGAAACGAGAGTGGAGAAATTGGTTAATCATCAACAGACTAAAAATCTTCAAAACATACCTCGATCTCAGTGAGCAAGCAAACGATGATGTCTATTTTTTGATAAAAGACCATGTGCCAAAAATCAGAATAGTTGTCTTCGGATGGCAGATCACAGATTATTATGGGTACACACCATGAAGATATTTGCTGCAATGAAAAGAATGAATACAAACGTACGCGTTAATTAATATTTAAAAAAAATCAGTTTTTTGATTTTTTTTGAAAAATACCTTGATGTGAGATGCGTTCACATATCCCTCGTGAGAATCGGTTTTCAGTACGACTCTCGATTCATCGTAAGGAATCACGTCTGGAGAAGCATTTTTGTCAGGATTATTTTTCGCTTCAACTGTCGTCTTGCATAAATTGTCTTTAGCCTGCAAAGGAAAAATTATATGACCGGAATGAAAATACTGTAACTCGAAACAATGCTAATGGACTCCCTGCGTTATCTACCTGAGCATCTTGTATTTTTTTCCATTTAGAGTCCAACATAGTGATTCCGGAATGTGTCTTTTTTGTGAATCCATCGACGAACAGCTGCAAACTCTTGACCTCTTGAGTGAAGTTGTTGAGCAGACAGGGATCTGCGAACAGATCTCTCTTGGGTGGCCTCTCGTATGCCTCTTCCGAGAGGCATTCCTCTCCGAGAGGTTCGCTCGTAATGAATTCAGGAGCGCTCGACTCCGGTGAGAGAGGAACCTTACGTATGACGAGTTCAGATACAGGTGGGACTCGTATTTCAGGCATCAGAGGTTTCTGTTTAATGGAAAAATCCAAGCCGGAAAGTAAATCTATTGTTGAAGTCTCTTCAGATGGAACTTCTGCAACTTCGACATCGATTTCAGCATCGGGAGTCTCCACAGAGGGCGACGATTTAATCTCAGCTCGCCCTGTAAACGATAAGAGTTTTTATATAACAATAAAATGCTCGATTCGTAAGATATTTCAGGATGGAGTCGCTGACGATACCTTTGACGGAACCGGTTGTGCTCGTTGTCGTGTCATTGGAGGTCATGTAGACGGGAGGTGATCGATCGTCGGCCTCAGAAGGAGCAGCAGATGTCTCATTCTGCACACCGTTCTGCTGACCGTAATGCGGCATCGGGTAATAATAAGACGCTTCAGAATTGGAAGCCTGTTGATTTTCAGTTACATTCGTGCCAGAATTGGTCTGCACAGTCGCATACGAGCCAGCGCTCGTGTACACGTTCATTTGCGGTTGGGAATCGTCAGCATTGTAAGCGGCATATTGAGCCGGATTAGGTGTACCATTATTACTGTTTTGATAGCCGTAGGTGTAATCGTATGAGCCTGTTCTGTTGTTGAAACTGTAGCCAGGGTGATTCTGGTAAGAATTATTTTGCGACACCCCAGGCGCAATGTTTGTATACTCTGTTTGAGCATATTGGGAAGCGGCCGTACTATCGACTTCTGTGGGCGTTGCGGGAATCATCTGCTGAAGACCCCCGCCGTATGCTGAATCAGCCGAATACTGTGGAGTATAATAGGACGTTTCGGCAATGGGATACCGCTGAACGTGCGATTGTATTGCTGGAATATTTGAAGTCAGTCCTTCCCCTTCTTTATAGTCAAGAGAATGAGCCGCATCGGGCGTCCGATAGAGGTCATGACCGTTTACGCCAGCGGCGAAACTGTTCGGTGGGTAACCTCCGCCGGCAGCATTAACGTAAGTGTAGCTATCGGCGTGGGAGGTGATGACATTTTCTGGGTTCCCGGATTCATAACGAGGCACTGGGGAAGCATGGGATTGCACCAGATAATTTTGAGGATTCACAAATGTAGTGTAAGCCGATTGAGGGTCAGCAACCGTATCCGATGACAGAGAAGAGCCCACAGAAGACAGTGACGGAGGAGGAACGGCGCCCGGAGGGAATGTATTTGAAAAAACGTATGATTCTGATTGATTTGGATAACTCGCCGAGGCAGCAAAATTTGTCAGATGGGCATCAGCAGGTGGATATACATAGGCCACATTCTGTAATGGCGCACCAGCAGAATATTGATTTGTGTATGCTCCTCCAGAAACGTTGGTTTGCCTGACATCACTGGAAAATTCAGCAGTATTATGAGAATACTGTCCATTGTTTTGAGTATAAGCCGGAGGTCCAGCTATAGGCGGAATGTTTGAATCGATGGACTTATAAATATTAGGCTGAATAGGAGTTGAATAATTTACACTCATGTTTTGCATCCGATTGGTCAGCTCACCACCGTTGTGGACCGGCAATGGAGAATAAGCGGGAGCATAGGCTGGATAGCTTGGATTTTCAAATTCGATACGGCCAGGTATTTCGTAAGACCCGCCCGCTCCTGGACCACGCACCTGGGCAGAGATTTGATTGTACTCCGGTAGCGGTGTCACCCCTTGCCCTTGAAAGTAATGTCCTGTTGAAATTATGGAAGAATTTTGTTGGGCTTCGCCAATGTCCGAAGAGTTAAATCTATTGGTAGACTGGCGATTTCTATCAGAATTGGTGTTCTCAATTTGATAATATTGATATGGAAGGACATTTTGAGAAAGGGAGTAATCGATTTTAGGTTTGCCACTATCTTGAGGGCCGTATGAATACGGGGGTGGATTTTCCGGATAAGGTTGAACACAGTACTGGCTGGGAAGCTGCGGAGCATCTTGATACCGTCTGTATCCGTCGACAGTTGTTCCGTAATCTCGGTGGTCATCCGAATACTTCGGAGGAAGCGAATCACTTGTCCCTAAAAATTTTGTTTAATTATTATTCAATTTTCACAAAATTTTATGTATATACACTGAAGTTCCAAAATATTTTTTATTTAGGTTTTCAAATTCATGCAAAAACAACTTATTTTTAACTCCTCACTCTCAAGGATTTTATTTAAGTTACAAACACTAATAGTACCAATTACTAATTGATTACTTAAGAGGGTGTGTAGATCCAAAAGAAAAAAAAATCAACAATGGTGAGTTGCCCGTCCTATTTAAAATTCCATGAAAAAAACCAATCCCTAATTTTGTATGAGATTCACTCCCCCAATTACACTACTCCCAATTACACGGTCCCGACTTTAGTGTAAATGGGGGTTTTACTGTACATATTATGTGAGATACTCTTGACACTATTTAGACATGTAGAATATTATAATGTATCCAACTTATTTTTTCCTAAAATACCACTTGGCTTACTTCACTTCTCATGGGGTCATTATTAATATTGTATTATCTCATACGATTAAAAGAAGGAATTCGACTGTGAATGATTATCTGTTTCATGAGCAAAGGTCAGATTTTATAAACAATAAAATAAAATATTAATCCTTTGATTACGGGCGTCGATTTTTCAACTCATGTTACATGCAGAAAAAGTACTGCACATTAAACATTAAAAAAAAAAAAAATATTATTTCGAATTAGTGCTGTGCATTTCGGGAATAAATACAATGTAGTACATATGTAGTACACAATACAAATATGCAGAACTTATTTGAAATTTCCATCATCCTCTTAGACTTAACTTTTAAAGCAAACAATGCCTGTATCTTATTTTTAATGTCATTATTTAATTTCATCGTGTCATCTGTTAACCCTCCAGAGACGAGAGCTTTTTTCCGATAAAAAAAATATTTTCTAAGCCATATTGAAGTCACGGATAACTTTTATTCCTATCCAAAATTAAAAAAAAAAAAAACGCAAAGTCGTTGTATAGAAACCCCGCATGACTATATGGTCATGCTCATCCTTTTATTACCGTGTAATATTGAGTACGGACAGTAGTAAGGACAAAAGTGACCGTATGGGCTTGCAAACATTCGGGGTTGAAATATAGCTAAACGTGATATTTTTTTTAATATTTACAATTTGACCTCTTTAGATCAACATAATTTCAAAACAAATATATTAGCAAAATAACTGTAAATAATTTTATGTTTTTATAAAAAAATATCTAACAGTTTCAAAAAGAAAATTAAAAAAAACGGAAATTCAAAAAATCACATGTGCTTTTGGAGACCGTTCCTGTTCCCACGGCTGATGTCTTACTGTAGTCCGTACCCTTCTTAACCAAATATGAGCAAAAGCAACGATATTCAGGTAGAAAAAGTATGAATAGTGGGATCAATAGACAACGGTGTTTTGTGTGACCATATGGTGACGCTCGTCCTTGGAGGGTTAATGTTTCAAGTGAATGTTCTTCTTCTGTTTTAAATACAATAACGTCAGGTTTATCAATGCAGTCTAAAATATATAGTCCATTATTACATTGCTGCCCTCTTCTTTTAACAGTATTACAACGATAATAATCCTTTTCCACGTCGTAGAGAAGATCCGTTAACCATTGCCAAAACATGGAAGCTAGTATAATATTGTCTCTGATGGGAACTGTCAATTCATCCTTCGCAAAACTAGTGATTTATGCAGTGGCCGTGGCACTAGTAGTATCGCTCGCCCATTGGACGATTTGCCGTAAACAACTTCACTTTGCAGTTTTGCACCAATAGCAACACAATACGATGACATCATAATCATCAAAAAAATTCAGACCATGTGTCAAAATAAATATGACCAATGTCATTTAGACCAGCGTTTCTCAACCGGGAGCCATGGGGCCCCTGGAGAGCCACAGCATGTCCCAAGGGAGCCATAGAAGAAAATTTCAGTTTTGGGGAGCCACAGGAGACTTTAGGGGGGCCACGGCCACCCAAACTACAATGAAGTAAAATTTGTATTAAAATCAAATATAATACAGTAAGACCATTATACATTGCAGCAGAAATAATGTATGTATTATACATGCTTTTTCTATTATTTTCCAATGATATTTAGGGATACCATAATAACTGCATCTATAAGTAAGTGTCGACAATATTGTATTGACTATCTTGTCCACGGATTTCTTTCATCACCCCGTGACAATATAAAACTCATGTGCTTAATATGTTTTGCTTCGCTAATACTAATATCCATTTTATACAAAACACATGGGAATGAAAGAAAAACCATTTGAATAATTTAAAAAGCTTTAAGAGTTTTCCACAGCAAAGAGAATAGGACAAATAGTATCCAGGCATATCTTATATAAACACGAAACATTCATTTACTAAGCGTCAGTTCAAGTTCATCCGTGTACATGAACGCCCGAAGATGCCGAAAGGCGAAACCCGGGGCGTTAGTGACAAAATCTGTGTGAAATTACATAAGTTGAACGATTCAAATTTATTGAAATTCCACCAAGCACCTTCAGTCGAAATCTTAAATTATACATAATTTATTTTTAAAAAATAATTTGTGTACAAAATTTTATTGTGTTGTATTTTTTAAAATAAATGTATATTTTTTCACTTTTCCCGAGACTTGAGAATTTTATTACTATGAATAGGGGGGTCACGGAAAAATTTGAGACTCGAAAGGGGGCCACGGGATTAAAAAGGTTGAGAAACTATGATTTAGACCATAAATTATTTATTCTGAAATTCTGTAATTCTGTAATTCTGACTGATACATTATGACTAGGGAATCCAATCCCGGGATCCCGTACAGTTTTCGATACATTTCAATCCCGGGATTAGAAGGCATAATCCATAATTTTTTGGGATCGGTTTTAATACAGAAACGAGCTGGTTTTCAAGTCGGCAGTTCACGTATATGCAATAAACGATGCCCTATTTAAATTATTTGCGATTAGATTTACTAAAAGAGTTATCGCAAAAGATAAGGTAATTTGATGCCTATTGAATTTCTTCAACGTATTCTAGTGAACTGTATTTTAATGCATTTGACAACAGTGATTACTTTTTTTATTGTTCGTTATTTTTAAGCTTCACATTTCAATATTTCAGTGTTTTGACTTGTATGAATGTTATCAGATAGATATCAATTGCACATGTTTGTTTTGCGAGATTTATTTTTCTATAGTTCATAAATATCAATTTTCAACTGTAAAACGAAACTTTAGACTAAATTGCAAAACAATTAATGCTTTGGTACTTCGGGTATATTAAAAAATAATATTTAAATTACATCTATTTACTCCAATAAAAATATTAAGAATGTATGTACACGACAATTTTAGAACTCTTCACTCTTGCATTCTGAAGTAGGTAGGTACTTTTTTCATCTATCAAAATTAATTATTTTAAGTTATATTGCGTATTTTTACATAAGGTATGCATATTAAGTTCGTTTAATAATTATGGCGCATATTTTTTTACGAGTAATTAAAAAGTCCACACTTTCACCTGTTCATCGCGAATAGCTGAGATTAAGAGAGCCTCTTGGTAACGCATTGGCAGCCCACAGCTGATTATATAATATAATAAAGAATAAATTTATTTATTTATTTTTGGCCAATATCATCAATTTTTATTTCTTAAAAAAACGTATTTTAATGAAAATTATTTCGGGACCAGTCCCGGGATCCCGGGATTGAAAAATTCTAATCCCGAAATCCCGGGATCAACATTTTGGCTCGGGATTGGATTCCCTAATTATGACCATTTAATATAAATTCTGACCAATGTATTAAAAATTCTGATCTATTAAATAAAGTGGAATAAAGTACAGAAGAACCCCGATCCACCGTTCTCGCATTGTTCGTTTTTTGGATCGTTCATTTGTTAAAGTCTCGGCCAAACACCCATAAGAAAAATGTTAAATAATCCCGCATTAATCGTTTCCCGATTGAATGTTTTTTTTTTTTTGAATAAATATTTCTCATTTCGCTCAGAAACACAATCGAGTCATACAAATTTATTTTTTGAAAAAAAATGAGACTGCAATAGTGTGCAAGCGCCGTAGAATTGTTTGTTATGATTTCTCATAATGCTTTCGCTGATGACTCACTTACTGAGCTCCTGTGCACATTATTCATTTACCTTTGCTAAAATTGAAGTGTCAAACTGCAAAGAAGCAACTGAGCATAAAAGACTTTTTTTCAAAAATGAGTGAGATTTTTTTATTATTATTTTTAGCTTTCCTGCATTATCAGTTTCCCGCATTTTTCGTTGAGTTTTTTCGGTCCCTTGAAAAACGTAAAATCGGGGTTCCACTGTATAAAGGAATATTGTGTTGTTATTAACTTTTCCGGTTCTAAGGTCAAGAAATGCGACCCCAATACCCACATTTTCTTAAATATTTATTTTAATATGGGTGATACAATGTTTATAATTAAGGTATTCTTATATCATAGTTTTGTGGACCTTTTGTAGTTTATATAAATATGCGATAACGTGATAAGCGATAAGATAGCTGGGCTAAACTCGTCAGTTGCAATTTCATGTGTGCTGGGATGACGTCTTTTTTACGCGCAACTTAAAATATGATTATTTATTAAAAAACCACGGATTTTTATAAAAAAAATGTATGAGGAATGATGCACAGAGATATTTTAAAGCTCTTGGACTATTTTTTTTTTTAAATTCATAAGAATAAGGCCAATAATGAGGAAACCACTGGGGTCCCTAAACGACCTCCATCGGCAGATAAGTATTTTTCTATTCTCCGAGGGTTAATACAATGCCTTTCCACCAAATATTGACAGTGAACACCCTAAAAGTGAATAATATATTAGCCTATGGTAGCCTATGCCGCCTGTCTGGTCGAGTGGTCAACGTTGTTGGCTTCGGCTACGGAGGGCCCGGGTTCAAATCCCGGTACGGACAGTTTTATAAATTGATTTTTCAATCGATTTATGAATTTCTGTTCAAAGGCATGGATGTATGTGATGTCTTGAATTCCCCCCTCTCACCCATCCTATCCTATGAACGGGGCGTATTGAGAGCGATTAGCTTACCACTAATCCTGTCCTAGCCCCCTGTCCTTCTATCCCTACTCTCTTTGGAAAAAGAGAGGTTGAGCAACTGAGTAACAAGCAGTTCTCGTAGAAACACTTCTGTTGAGATAAACTCCATTAGGAATCCATATGCTCCACATTGGGAGCGGACATGGTTTAAAAAAAAAAAAAAAAAAAAGTACATAGACACTATTATTTACATAATTTAAGATTTCGACTGAAGGTGCTTGGTGGAATTTCAATATTAAATTTGAATCGTTCAAACTATGTACATTCTCACATTTCTATAGTCTATTGGTTCCGATATGTAGACGATATTCTTTGCCTGTTTAATGGAACAGATAGACAAATAACTAACTTTCATAAGTTTATAAATTCATTAGATAAAAATATTAAATTCACTCTAGAATTCGGAGGCAAAAATATTAACTTTCTTGACCTAAATATTAACATTGAAAATCATTCTCACGAGTTTAAAATATTTCGGAAGCCAACATTCTCTGACACTGTGATACATAAAAATTCAATGCACCCATTTTCTTATAAACTAGCCGCTTTTCATTCAGAAATACATAGACTTGTGAGTGTTCCTTTAAACGAAATAAACTTTAATATCGAATTGAAAATCATCAAACAAATCGCCATAAACAATGGATACGATGTCTCTTATAGACAATCTTTTATCAAAAAAACAAATTAAACTTGCAGAAAAAATGTTATTTAAAGGTATAGTGTCAAAGGACATAGATCATACTAGGTATTGCCGCCTGTGTGGTCGAGTGGTCAACGTTGTTGGCTTCGGCTACGGAGGGCCCGGGTTCAAATCCCGGTACGGACAGTTTTTATAAATTGATTTTTTAATCGATTTATGAATTTCTGTTCAAAGGCATGGGTGTATGTGATGTCTTGAACTCCCCCCTTTCACTCATCCTATCCTATGAACAGGGTGTATCGAGAGCGACTAGCTTACCACTAATCCTGTCCTAGCCCTATCCTTCTATCCCTACTCTCTTTGGAAAAAGAGAGGTTGAGCAACTGAGTAACAAACAGTTCTCGTAGAAACACTTCTGTTGAGATAAACTCCATTAGGAGTCCATATGCTCCACATTGGGAGCGGACATGGTTTAAAAAAAAAAAAAAAAGTACATAGACACTATTATTTACATAATTTAAGATTTCGACTGAAGGTGCTTGGTCGAATTTCAATATTAAATTTGAATCGTTCAAACTATGTAAACTGTGCAAACTATGTAAAAAATTGGCGTAGAATCATTTTTTTAGGAAATACAAGTCTTAAAATTAAAAAACAGCTAGCTGATAGTGTTAGACCTGCTTTTTACTGTAAAAACTCTTTAGGCAAATTATTAGTTAATAATAAAGATAAAATACATTACTTAAATAAATCCGGGATTTATAGATTGCAATGCTCTTGTTGTACAAAATTTTATATCGGCAAAACAGAAAGGACACTGAACATCAGAGTTTTAGAACGTATGGCAGCCTTTAGATTGAAAAAAGACACGTCTACTTTTCTAATCACTTAATTTCGGAAGGACACGTGTTCAATCAGGAACAAGGGATAAAAATGTTACACCCAAATACGGACAGTCATAAGCTCTTTTTCCAAGAAATTTTAGAAATCAACAAAGCACAGCTGCAAAGTCTTCCGATTTTAAATGAAATATTAAAGTTTCCCACATCTCCACTTCTATACCCTATATAATCATAAAATCATATAATAATAAAACCTTTGCCGACAAACAAATAATATAATTATTGAAACTACTTACTACTCAAATCTGTTGGCATTCCCATGAGCTCATCCTTTTCGCCTGCAATGGCTTTGGACTCAGTGATGCATTTATATCTTATATAAACACGAAACTTTCATTTACTAAACGTCAGTTCAAGTTCATCCGTGCACTTGAATGCCTGAAGATGCCGAAATGCGAAACCCGGGTCGTTAGTGACAAAATCTGTGAGAATGTACATAGTTTGAACGATTCAAGTTTACTATTATTTACAATCGACAATATACAGATTTCCCTACTCTATGATCACTATATGAGTTGTGACGCTTGTTAGGGTTTTGGATATATAAATGACGAGTGGGAACTTTTGGATATATAAATTTTTGGAAAAAAATATCTTTCAAGACAGTCATTATATCAGTAAATAAGATGAAAAAAATATACATAATTCTATCACCTTCAGAGCCCACGGGAGCGGGTCTCAAATATGGAGGGTAAAGTCGACTGCTATATGGTGGCAGCTCCGCGCCACTGGACTCTGCAATTAAAGAAATGGGTATTATTTGATGTTTCAAACTCACTTTTTGCAATATGCAAATAAAAAGTACTGTCTGACTTCTTAACCAGTGCACCTGGAAATGCGATGATGGCTTAAATTAAATATGCATCCCCTCTCTCACAGAGCAATCCACCTACTGCACTTGGACCTGTGTTAAATGTATATCCAACAACCACCGTAAGTCTATCATTCCATATTTTATTGGTTTTTATATCATGAATATTTTGATATCAAAATATATTTTTAAACTTATTTACATACTAATAATTTTAGAGACGTATAAAGTTTTGTAAAATTCTCTTCATGAATTTACAATTTTGAAATCCTGACAAACTCTCTTTCGCGATGTGTCATGTGAGAAATACACACGGTAAGTGAAAGCGGTCAAGGTGAAGTTGATTTTTTTTCTCTTCCAAATAGTCATGACTGACAAAGAGGTGAACAAATGACATGCACATAATGAACTAAACAATTATTTCCAATAAACATCTCACCAGAAATAATGGTACCAGCAGAACTTCTATTCTTCATATAAGGTAAAAAGTCTTTCAACTTTGGTGCGCTAGACACAGCGGCGGTTGGCAAATTTTCATTGACATTAGCTGGAGTCTGTGCGTGAGCTGCAGAAGGCGTATCGGAGGGATTCTCTGCAAGTACTTTTGAATTTGCTGGAATCAGTAATACATTAAAACAACCAGCGTATGAAAGAGCAGGCAGTCAATTGCAAAAATTTAAGAAATGTGTTCTATAGTTTTCTTGCCAATGAAATACATATTCAGACATGGACTTGTTTTCAGGAGAGATCAATTCTGTCTTTTATGCATTTATAAATTGGAATTTTCACGTAATCTATAATACTTTGTAGAATTTTATTTCTCGACCCTTTCTTCGCTAGACTGCTAAACTCACTCTTTTTAGTGGATTTAGAAGATTTTATTAATTGGCAACAAAACTATGACAAGATTCAAATTTGATATTGAAATTCCATTAAGAGTCATCAGTTGAAATTATAAATTGAAATATGTATGCTAGGGTTATTGAGAGGATTTCAAAATACCTCGGACGGCAGGATTTTTCACTAAATGCTGTGCTCTTTCTTCTTCCTGCACTTTGCATGTGCTTTTCACACGAGTCAAGAGCCTAGAGACGCTTCCGGACAACTTTCGATAAAATTCAATCCCTTTCAGAGATTTATTCAGGAGGTCTTCATACGTGTCGAATGAAGTTATCAAAGCTGAAAAAATATCAGAGATGTAGTTGACCATTTTCAGTAAGGCTGTGACCTAACAGGGGAATAAAACCTTTACCTGTGAGAAAGGTGTCTCGCTTCCGTGAAATATCCGATATGAGCTTTCGAGTAGTGGCATATTTTGCATACGCGTCCGTCAGGGCCTTTAGAATATTCTCTTGAGCCACCATATTCTGTTCCAACAATTTCACCTGAAACAGAGAATGACAATGAAGGACCATTGACACAGTAGCTTCATCAGTTTCTAAATTTACAATGCAGTATTCCTTACATGTTGGTTGTGTTTCTCAATCTCCTGAGTGAATATTTCATCTAACGACTCTGATGTTTTGGTCAAAAGTTGTGAAGTTATATCGTCCGAGTTGACCGCTTCGCGAAGCTGCATAAGAAGCATGTTTCTCTGTGTTTGCATTTCATTCACCTTTGCGATCAGAGTGCGCATCTCGTTCATTGATGTGGTATCCACATTTCCTGAATCCACAAAAAGGTCATAAAAAATCTCATATACTCAAATACTCATGCGTATATGAACCGTGATTGAAACAAAATAATAATCTGAAAAATATATGTATAATTTAGTGCGTTTTTTGTGTAATGCATCATCAGGAGTGCTGAGTCCGGACACGATACCATTTTTAATGTGATTCGGATCTTATACGTGTATAGTCAGTTATATGATGGTTGGCGTTATACTGTAAAAAATATAATTATCGCTAAAATGTTTCTTAAGTGACGCAAGAAATGCAGCATGCATGTACATCCTATTATTAGGAACATACTTATTATGGGTGCATTTGCATTACATCTTGGTAAGATTTCTTGAAATTCGTCATTAGTTCTCTAGAAATTTCTACCCACATTCATAGTCGAGCGTCTCTTATTTTGTATAAATAACATTTAATTTTTAAGCCCGACCGCGTGCGTGCGTCCACAATGGGCTCGTGATGATGACTTTTTACTCCGCTCCGGATAATGATTCGCTTCCGATGTTCGCGTCACAGTAAAATGTTCTATGACAGCATACGGTGCGGACGACGCATGCGGGTTGCCGATGGAATCCGCATGACACAAAAAGCGGACCAACAGGGTCTATTCTAGGTTCAATTGAATTTATAAAACTAAATAACTTCATTGGTTTGTTTTTATAGCTGGAGAGACTGACTTACTTATTTAAGGAAAATGCAAGTGAAATGTTTGATACTCTCAAATTCACTATACAAAACAGGTGCTCATTATCTTCCAACCTCTAGTTTTCTGGTCTAATCCCATTAACCCTTCGAGCACATATGACTTCAAAGGCATGTGAAAACAGTGCTCTGTTTGAATGTTCATTTATAATACCAAAAGTTCAGTTCTAGAAGGCTTAGATTGAAGTTATTGGTATGAATACTTTTCATAGTATTCATTTTAAACTATAAAAAACCGTTGAATGATAAAAATATTATTGTTTTTTAAATACTTCATTCGGAAAGATATCAGTTTTCGAATTTGAAATAATTTCATCCCAAAAAATGTTTTTGGGGCAATAGTGAAGTGCTATTTAAAATGGTGAAAAAATATACATTTAATACATTGATATATGGCGCCGATCTGAGAGGAATAACTATAATAAAAGTTTTTAACGGCAACAGGTGTCATAAAATTATTTGCTCAGAATGCTAAGAAAAAAATTTATTTCATGTATACGTGCCAGAAGAGTTAAAGAAATATTAAAAAGATTGCTCTGGCCACAAGTACATATGAATTTCTTATCAGTGAAGTGTTCTTGAAAAAAATTATGTCTCCGGCACCTGAAAAAAGTATTTTACCTTTGATAGATTCCAACGAGGGCACGTGCGATTCAATCTCGTCCAACGGCAGGGCTAAGACACGAAGGTTAGCCAGATGAAGAGTCATAGCTTTGTGCAGAGTCTGGTTGCTCTCGTCGGCTTTGTTATGAGCCTCTAGATATTTATTTGCTTCTCGTGACAGCTCTGTGCTCACGATAGACGGCGGCCGTGCACCCATCACTTGCTGAAAATCTTTTTCATTAGATTCTTCTTCCTACAATAAACGGTGCATTGTGGTTATCCGATAGTCGATGTTCCGATCGCCAAACCTCATAGATAAAATGAGATTTTAAAAAACCTACCGTAATAATGGCTCTGATATCGTTCAACATGGTCTCTACGTCGGTATGAATATCGGCTAGACTGTTCATGGTTTCCACCAAGTTTTGAATAGCATCCGTTTTAACACTCAATGACGCACATCGATCTACCAAATCTTGAGGTAGCCTAGTTGTCAGATAAAAAGTTCAGTAAATATATTTTTTTCACAATTCTCAATGAAGGTGGATATTTTAATTAGTACTCTGTACATAGAGCAATCATAAGGAATTGAAAGCACGTAAAAATTAAAAAATACCGTTCTACTCGATTGAGAGCATCGAGTTGATCCAACTGCAATGAGGACATGAAATCGCCGAGGTGAGCATCTTTCATTTCGACCGCACTTCCGATCCTCCTTAATAATTTTGCTTTCTCTTCAGAGTACATCGAAGAAGCTTCGTGTGCCCCCATCGGAACTAGACGTCCGAAAATATCAGGACCTGACACCTGCATATTTATTAATAATTATCTGGTTTTAAGGCCTCACGGTAGATGTACACAACTTTAATTCGACCTTTTTTTTTTTTTTTTAACCATGTCCGCTCCCAATGTGAAGCATATGGACTCCTAATGGAGTTTATCTCAACAGAAGTGTTTCTACGAGAACTGCTTGTTACTCAGTTGCTCAACCTCTCTTTTTCCAAAGAGAGTAGGGATAGAACGATAAGGCTAGGACAGGATTAGTGGTAAGCTAATCGCTCTCGATATGCCCCGTTTATAGGATAGGATGGGTGAGAGGGAGGAATTCAAGACATCACATACATCCATGCCTTTGAACAGAAATTCATAAATCGATTGAAAAATCAATTTATAAAACCGTCCGTACCGGGATTTGAACCCGGGCCCTCCGTAGCTGAAGCCAACAACGTTGACCACTCGACCACACAGGCGGCGCAATTCGACCTTTACGAGAGCAATACTCATCAGTACTATCAAAACAAGCAAAACTTTTTATATTCCATTAGATAAGAAACAATATCATCTAACAAATGAATAGATATTTTGAAACATAAATACAGATTATTCATATTAACCCTTTGGTTACGGAGGAGCGATATATCGCTCCTACAGTTTCATGCGAAAAAGACGGCGGAGCGAAATTCGCTCTGTGTTTTGGCTTCTAGTTATAATGTCACATGCAAGTTTGTGCGAACTCTAAGTTACTATATTGTTGTAATATGTTTGAAAAATCATACACGAACAAATATTCAATATGAAATAATATTATTTGAATTACATTTTTTTATGTTATTTATTTTTTAAAAAACCATGTCCAAGTTATTTACTCTTAAATTGTTTTCGGCTCTTTCATACTTCGAAAAATCAGAATTTTTATTTACATCACTTAACCCTTTAACTATGACGACTGTTTTCATAAATGTCTATGAAAAGTGTCAATAATGAAAAAATAAAGAATTGATTTTTTATTTTTTAATACTATTTTATTATTTTATACACACCCATATCAGTTTTTTTTCATTACTATTGGAGGAAATAAAACAGTTTTATTTTAACACTTCTTAGTCGGGCGCTTCAAAAAATAGACTCAAGCCTGTAGCGGGCGTTTTTTAGTGATTAGCGCACAAATATATTACATTTTTAAAATCAACACAACTTCTAAACCAAACGATATTTTCGATTGAAATTTAAAAACAAATCATACGTGACATCTAATCATTAAAAATAAAATTAGAACATTTCGATATCATCATAATTTCACTATGTTTCAAAGCTGAATATAAAACCTGTTATCAATTTAGTAGATAGCACTCCGTATGTTATAAATATTAAATATTCAAAACATTCTATATAACAAAATAGCATATTTATCAATATTTTATAATTATATGAATAATTATAATATATAATCGCCATTCCTACAACTTGACTACCACTGGAAGTGTAAAATCTAATGCCGTAAAAATTACAGCGTAATTACACCCTTATAATCTAGCAAAGAATTAGGACTAATGTTAATTAGTTGCGGCATTTTATTTAACGCCGACAAACAAACCCGTGATATTATGTGTCCCGCAAACAAGCGACGATATAAAAAAAAACATATTATGCCGTGATCCGCATTCTACCGACAATACGGTAAAAACGACTTTTGCCGTGATCCGCATTCTACGTACAATCAGCTAAAAACGACTTTGGTCGTGGCCCGCCTAAGAAGTGTTAATAAAACTGATTTTTCATGAATATTTATTTTTGCTAGTATCATAAATATAGTATGTGCAAAATGTCATTTTAGGCATATAATTTGACATAAAAATATAAATAAAAAATATCCTTTTATTTTGGCGAAAACTTGCTTTTTTATTCGACTTATAAAATACTTGCAATAATACATTAAAAAAAATATCGTAAATATCCACACTTATTTGTGTCAAGCACGGTGTGACGCACTGTACCCTTCGATATAATGCGTCAATTGATTTATATCATTCATAATTTGTACTAAAGTGTAGACTTGAAATTATTAATGCTTGAAATAAATTTTTTTGAAAATATTTATTTTGTTTCCAAAACATCCGGCCATAAAAGTACTTTAGAATGAAAATAATGGAGATACTTTTCAAATTTAGGTAGCCTGTCGTAAAGTTTTGCATCAAAACGTGTCCCGTTACGACTCAGCAAAAAAACACGATAAAAAATAGTACATGTGACCGATTCCAATTTTAAATGTATGGGTAGCAGAGACACGTGCTCCCTGCTCGATGACGACTTAAAGCCATATCGCTATAACGTACGAGCAGTTTTCTATGGCCCGGCCTATATATCGGCATCTCTTAGTTAAAGGGTTAAACAAAGAAATTTTAACGGTCACATAATATTACATTTATAAAATATTCATACGTATCAAACATGTATGGCACAAGAATTTTTTGGTTGCAGTTTCTTAGGGTTTATTAAAAAATAAATACAAATACATAATTCGATTCGATAAGTTAGATTTCCAGTAAGATCACAGTGAATTTGAGAATTATTCAATTTAAAGTTGTGATCGAAGACTAGGTGCTTGTGATGTCAATTCACATTATTTCCTCTATATTACCTATTTAACCAATCGAAAAATATCAATATTAGTTAACCACTAGTCCTACCCTGTTCTATACTTCTATCCCTTCTAATCTCTTCGAAAAAGAGAGATTGAGCAACTGAGCATATCTCCATTAGTGGTTGTTTATTTTTAGTAAACATACAAAGTGAAACCTCACCTCAGGATCGTTCATATTGAATGGGATTCCTTTTGCTAGCGATGCTGGTTTAGGTTCCATGAGAAGATCTTTATCTGGAACTTCTTCATGATATATGAATTCATTTTCATTTTTGGCAGCCTTTCTCTTACCCTCCACCACGTCATTGGTAAAAGTGAGCGCTTCGTTAATGGCCTCGATCTGTGACATCCCTTTTGAGAGTTTTTTGGCTTCTTGCAATTTGTCACAAGCCGCTTGGTAGAAAGCCACCCGCTCACCCATTCTCTGCTGCTCTTCCGACTGCATACCTTGGAATAGATACACGATGCATCCTATGTAAGAAATTTTGAATGAAATCGATTTGGTCCACGAATTGCAAATTTTTACTCCGACAGTTTCGTGAATGCTCTCCGCGGTCTGAGAATACTCTATCGCCGTCAACGCACTTTTATAATATTGCAGAACTTGCATGCCGATGGCACCTAAAAGCAAAAATAATTTCGTATTCTTTTAAATTAAACAGAAAAAAACAATACATAAAAAATATCTCATATTTTCAACGCAAAGAATGGCAATAAAATAGCTCATTTTGTTTATTGACTCAGGAAATGAAATTAAAACTGGGAAATTAAAAGATTGAACACAACAAACGTGTAATAAATTCAAAATATCAGGATAAGTACAAACTTTTCATCAAGTAACATTGAAATCAATGGCATCCCTACTTCCATTTGGCACATAGTGGTCTGCGAATTTGCCTACTAAAAAATGAGGCAGGAGTCAGCCAATTTTCGCGCAAATGGCACATTTTTTTGCGCACACGTTTAAATTGCGATAACTATTTAACCCAGACGTCGGCAACCAGCGGCTCGCGGGCCTTTTAAAACTAAACTATTTGTCTACACATTTCATTACAGTGTAATGACATGTGACCCAAGTGCGACCCGCACTAACCCCACGTAAAATATTTGGCACTTTTACAACAAAAGGTTGCCGACCCTTGATTTAACCGATTGATGTATATTATATTTTTTTTTAGAAATTATCATCATATATATCAAATGCTGATTAAAATTATATGGTTATACGTTATCTAAAGAAATATTATTTGCTAGGTGATACTGCGGAATTATTTCTATATTTACGATTTAAAAAAAATATTTTTCATATATTTTCAGAAATTATCAATTTTAATATCACTGGCAACACCTACATATCGACTGGATGTCGAAGGACGTAACCAGCAGTTTTTTTTCGATAATCACAATGTACCCAACTTGATACACGTTCTATCAAAAGGACTGCAAATGCTGAATTAGTATCTAAATTTAGCTTTTAAGTTTGAAAAAAGATGGGCTTGTGAAAATTGAAACCATGAAAAAAGACTGAAATAAAGGGTTTTCCTAGACAATTTCTTTAATTAATATTAGATTATGTCAACTTAACACCAGTTTAGAAGTCTCCATGCACTTCAAGGTTGTGTTTATTTCATAATTTGCATATGACAGAAAATCATCAAAACACGTTTTTTGTGCCTCCTGTAAAATTTGCTATGTGTGGGTTACGTCCTTCTTCCTTTCCACAGTCGATATGTTAAATGGGAAGAAAAAAAAATCATCACGCAAAGTACCTTTTTTTGTGTAAGCTTACACTCGGCAAAATTCACACATATGTTCGCGTGGACTCTTGCGCACTCTTTGTAAAACGAACACATATGTTCCGCTGGCCTTGTATGTGTTAATAGAAAATAGCCGTTTAAGACTATTAACGATTTGATAATTTGAAGACAACAATAGCAGTACAATTAAAGAGCACTCACTGACGATAGCGGGTTTCCTATTGTCCTGCATGCTTTTTTCCAATATACATTCTTGAGCTTGAGCCAAACAGACGTCTTGAAACAGCTTCATTATTTCCGGACTGAGATCCACACCTGTAGGCTGGGGGTAGTGCTCTTTTAAATGCTGGAATGCCCAGACAGCATTCTGAAAGTGCGTACAAGATGCCTTCATACTGTCTTGTGTTGCACGGGATTCGGTTGCTCCCAGTTTACTGTGCAGCGCTCCGATATTATAAAGTACGCAAACCATTTCAAACCTTACATCCGCTAAGGTGCACACAATATTTGCAAAAAGATCCCGCCTGAAATATGATAGCTCATTACTGTCATGAACAGAATTAGTTTCAGTAATAGTTACACAATAAATTAGACACTATTATAACACTTTTAAGGTGTTCACTGTCAATACTTGGTGGAATGGCATTATAATAAAAATAATAAAACATTTTATGTGGAAAAAGTACTAAAAATGTTTTATTATTTTTACTGTTATAACATTAACACGGTTTTCATTTTTTTTTTGCAGTAATTTATTTATTAATTTTAACATCGCTCGTTTTTACTATCTTTTTATCATTTCAATAGTTATCAAAAAGAAAGCATCTGAAATTTTCAGTATTCTTTTTTATATTTGAAAATATTCATCAGAAATGTAAAATTGTCAAAAATTAGTGCGCTCCTGGTTTTTAAATCCTCAGTTCAACTCTGAAAACTGAGTGCTCATGCTTTGATGAGCAAAAAAAAATTGTGAACAGATCGGATACTGATTTCATTTTTCCTAATATCACTGTTGTTACAGTAATTTTCACGGTGTTTCAGTAAATATATAAGATACTAGCTGACCCGGCATGCGTTGCAATGCCACTCAAAGAAAGAAAGTGCATGTGTTTTAAATATGTTTATTGAAGTGCTTTTGGATATATATTGTTTTTTGTCTGGTGCGTATATGTATAGATCTTAAGGTTTTTCAACACGTGAGCAGGCCAGATACAGCTGTCCATGTGAGAAGCATGGATTTTTAAAATTTAGTCCGCACACTTGTAGCGATTGTCCAAATGCGAATCGCACCGGAATCTGTCGGAATTATTGGGATGCTTGGAAACAGTACATCGTATCCTTTAAATTTTTCATTTAAAATTGTAGCTAAGATGATATTGTTTATTAATTTTTCACTGAAAGCCTGGTACCGTTGCAAAGTCGTGGTGGATTTATATTTCGGAGAAGAATGATAGGTACGCCAATTTTCAGTGTTAAAACGTGCGGAAGCATGCCTGACAAATCAAGTGAGTTTAAGAATTCAGTTGGATAATTGACAACTTTGTCTTGATCAATTTATAGTATCGAATTTTTGGAATAATGTTTAAGTTTGCTAACAATCATTTTTCGTAGTAGCAGAAATAGACCATGTGGCGTATATCGACAGCCCTGCAGTATTTAAATTGTAAATAAATTAATTTTTAGAATAATGTTTAAGTTTGCTAACAATCATTTTTCGTAGTAGCAGAAATAGATCTCGTGGCGTATATCGACAACCCTGCAGTATTTAAATTGTAAATTATTTAATTTATGGAATAATGTTCAAGTTTGCTAACAATCATTTTTCTTAGTAGCAGAAATAGACCATGTGGCGTATATCGACAGCCCTGCAGTATTTAAATTGTAAATTATTTAATTTTTGGAATAATATATAAGTTTGCTAACAATCATTTTTTGTAGTAGCAGAAATAGACCTCGTGGCGTATATCGACAGCCCTGCAGTATTTAAATTGTAAATTATTGAATTTTTGGAATAATGTTCAAGTTTGCTAACAATTATTTTTCGTAGTAGAAGATTTTAAAATAAAAGTCGAAATACAGTTCTATAAAATATCCATACTGTAATTAGAATATTCCTAATGCATGTAAGAAATTAAAAAAATCGAATCAGTATATTTGATTATTTAAAAAACTTCGTGGCGATGCAAACGTTCTCTTAATATTATTACGATGCATCAGTTCTAAGCCAGGAAATTTGAATTTTGAACATAAAAAGACGTCCATTTCATTTGTTTTAAATATTGAAATGGAATATTGAAAAAAAAATTCTGGATAGGGAAACCCTTCACCTAGCGGGATGAAATATATTTTACAACCTATTCTCATATCTAACAAATATGCATAAAAAAAATCATAAAAATCAGTCAAGCCGTTTCGGAGGAGTTTGGCCACAAACACCGTGACACGAGATTTTTATATAAATAGATTTGGTTGTCATTATCATTGTCCAAAACTTTTCTTCAATATCAAACTGCAGAATTATCTATCACAAGATAGTCTTTGAATACTGATGAGCTGAAATATTGTATATCCAATTTTGGTTAAAATTGAGAAAAGAGTACTGAAATGTATCAAACCTACGATTCCAAAGATTATATAAATTTTGAAATATAGTATAGTAAATCCTCAAGTCAATATTATCATAGGATTGAATTCTGGTGATATTTTTTTTTTATTCTCTTTTTTGTTGCATATTGTATTATTTTTTATGCGAAATATGTAATATTTTTTATGGTATATATATTTTAATAATTTGATTGGTACAACGATTTGCGTAATTGTCAAAACAAAAAAAAACAAGATTTTAGGTTGATTGAAAGGTTTCCAGGATATCAGCGCTCATTGCTGTGGGAGATTATGGTTCAGACTTGAAAAAAAGCAAAACAAATAAAAAAAAATATTTCAAAAACCCCTAAGCTATAAAAATACCACTTCAAAAATACTAAAAAAATTGAACTCGGGTAAAAGGCATTGTTTGACAAAACCATTTTTTTGAATATGTATACAAAATATAATTACCTAAGACGAGAGGTAAACTACGCAGAAAATTCAAAGGCTGCGCGGGCCAATTCAATAAATTCACGGCATAATTTGCCATGTTTGATATAAAAAAATAACGTTTTTTTGTTTTGATTTGCATAATAAAAAATATTATCATTTAATAATTTATAAATAAGAACTCATCATATTTTTTTACATAAAATAAAATCACAAATTAAGAAATTAAGAAATCAAACAAAATGAAACAAATAGTCGCTTCTTTAATTTTTCTAGCGTTTTATGTTGTTCCTAACTAATCCTTTTATTTAATACGCCATTTAGATATTTTTTTTGTTCTGATAAAAGATAAGAATTTCATTCTGATAGAATTATCTAAATGTTCAATTTCTAAAATATTTCCGGAAATTAGTCCGGAGTTATTTCCAAATATATTATTTGAATAGTAATACTGGTGTGCGCGCCGTTCCGGAATGAGTGCGCTGGGGATTTTTAAACTGCTGGGCGGTCGCTTAGAGGCATTGATCTGAATTGTATTCTCTGATTTATTGTACATTTTTTACAAATAAAATGAAATATGTTAAATAGAAAATGAAATTGATATTGCAAAAAACATGTTAAAACCTTATTAAGTCAGAACTCTCAAAATGCTACATAATGAACTTTACCTCAAAACAACATTGTTCATATAGGGCTGCATTATTAAATCACCCGTAATATACGTAAAAGATGAAGAAGAAATAGACAAGTGAAGTATCTGAATGTAGCCCCAGCTCTTTAACACAAGTTATTTATTTATAGTTTTGTTGCAATTTATTGTTTCCGTTAAAGCCTCATTCATATCAAAACTACAAATATCTATGTATTTAAGAACAAATAGTTCTGACAATGGCATGATGGTGATATAACTATCAACAGTACAAAATAATTGACCGGTTGACTGATGTAATTAATAAAATCTTACTGACTATCTAAGCCCATAAAAAATGCACTAACTATCCATTTTAGATATTGTGTAATATTTAATATCAATCCATTTTTGGATTCACCCTATTATAACACGCGTATTAAGTGTGCATCATGCTTACAAATATGAAAGTGCTTTTTATCCAGAATGTAGTGATCACCCATCGGCCTCATTTTTTTATTCTACAGAAACAGACAGAGAAGCTAGGTAATTGTGTGTTAAAGCTAGTCATGGAATATTACAGCGAAAAACTTCACAAACCAAGCTAAAAACAAATAAAATAAAAAAAGCAAAAATTATTTTTTGAAGGCTTGATAATCGCGTTAAAATCACACATTAATATGAAGACCACTGATAATGTGTAATTCTAAAGCGATTATCAAAGCTTCAATAAAGATCTGTAAATCGTGGAGTTGTTTTTAGCTTAGTTTGTGAAGTTTTTCGCCAAAATAATCTATGACTAGCTTTAACACAGAATTACCAGAAGCTATTAGGTATCCCTTAATACCTTTCAAAGAGACATGACCATGAATTTGTAGCAGCTGTCTTCTCAATAACATGTTTCCTTGATTTGGTTGTAATATTTCGATAATATGTTGCATAGCGCCGTGATTCTTAGATTGTATTCAAGGTAGTGGCCATTTAGGCCAGCAAGCAGTCCAAAAAATCATAGGATTTTGGAAAAAAGGAACAAAAAAATGATTCTTGTAATTTCTATCTGCATGAGATAATGTTTTGGGAGCATAGATTCACAAAGTACGCACCAAGCGAACGGTATTGCCGCTGGTTGACCTTTGGACATAGGAAAACGGCTCTGAAGGGATCTCAGCTGACAGAAGTATCTTTTCAAAGCGGAACAACCCGTCAAATCCACGGCGGGTCTCACGGCCGCAGACCTCAGGCCCTCCAATTGATGAATTTCATTATTGTATGACTCGGGATCTTCCCGATAAAATTCTGCAATATACTGAAACAAAATAAATCACAATACGCAGCAGGCTTAGCGGTCATCCAATTATAAAAGTAATCCTAATTGAACACTGTCAAAATACCTGTTTTAATTTGGTTCCAAAAGATGCATTCTCGCTGCTGACTTTGAGATCAAAGCTTAGCATGGGCAGTCTTGGGACCGCTTCCATTTTAAAAATGTTTCTTTAGCCGTTTTTTAAAAGAATTTCACAATTTATTTTAAGTTTGACACCATCCACAAAAGAAGTCAACAAAAGTCATTTCTCCATATCAGTTAAATGTTGCTAGAATAATTTCAATTATTTTTTACTGATACATAGTGTGACAGAATATTTGTTGTTGAAGGCTCAAAAACAAAGGTGACAGTTTTCGTTACCCTAAAATGTCGGTAAATCAATTGAAACGTTTGTTTCATTTATAGATAAAACGTCTGAAAACTGTTGTGAAAAATATTCTTGTTACATGATATTACCTTGCTATTTTAATAAATACCATTTGCATTGCTTGGTGATATCCGTTTAAAAACTGCCGTATTTGCTATACAAATTGCTGTGTAAATTCCAGCTTTAATACAAACGTGATTTTGATTTGAGATGCTAGAGCACTATTTTTAAAAAATTACTTACCATATCCAAGTCATTACTTAAGTGTATTCGGTAAGAATTAAAAAGCTTGTTTTATTATTACTAAATTTTATTCCGTTGTGTACATGAAATCAGGGGTGGGCTGGAAGGGGCTTGGAGGGGCTCGCACGAACCCCTTGTTAATTTAAGAAAAAACAATATGCTCAGATCTAATTAGTATATAACTGCAATTTCTGATTTTTTTCTGAATTTCAGTATATACAATCGTACATTTTAGCCATTTACATTCATAAGTTAACGGTAAATTGTATATTTATGTAACAATGATTGCTTATTTAAGTATTGCATATAATTGCATAGAAGTGATAAAAAATTCACTCCTTCCCCAGAATACCGAGAAATGCTTTGAGATCAAGCGTAAAATCTTGTTAACGTAATGGCAGCCCACCACGAAAAACTACATACAAAATTTAATGGTATGTTATTGGATCAATTTTTGTTAATCTTAGACACTAAGTGGCTTTTGAGTGAATGCAAAATAATAAAAAAGGCTTTTGTTTGATGTTAATAATTAATTAAAATTTTCAATAAATGACTTCTTGGAGCAAACCAATGCTATGCGGAATTTTTATTTCTATCTGCATCTTTCCCTGTTTCCAGCCAATTGATTTGCTTCCTCCTGTGACATGCCAGCATCTCTCAGTTCCGCTGAGTACATCCTATGGATAGTACTCGAGGGTCTTTCAGGGCACTGGAACCCCACCGATCGGAAAAAAGAAGTAGGCAGAATTAAGCTTTCCGAAGGCATCCGCAGCACGTGACTCAGCCAGTTCCAACGTCTTTCTTCAATCACTAACGTGACGAGGCGTTTTCTTGTATGTTCTATAATCTCCGAGTTCCTCACGAAATAAAACAAAATCATCTCAATTATCCGACGAAATGAAGCTCAGTATTCCCGTTAGTTCTCAATATTCATCAGATGCCATGATTCAAGCAATTCTCGTAGAATGAAAGCGTAAAACAATAGGCATGTGACTTTGTCTCATCAGGTGATAAAAAAAGGTGTAAGGTGGCGTTAAGACCGTGGGCCGTGAGGGCTTACGAGATGTTTGGATAAGGAACATAAATTTCTACCCATAAACCAATATACTTTTCTTACTAATAATATATTATATTAATAAAAACACAATATTCCTTTGTACTTTATTCAAAAATTTACCTTTATAATGCCTTTCCACCGTATTGACAGTGAATACCCTAAAAGTGAATAATATATTAGCCTATGGTAAGTACAAAGACACTATTATTTACAATAGACAATATACAGATTTCCCTACTCTATGATCACAATATGAGTTGTGCCGCTTGTTAGGGTTTTGGATATATAAATGACAAGTGGGAACCGATTTCTAAGCTTGATTGTAGTTAGCGGTTTGCGTGTACCATTTGAATTAAACCTGTTCTGACTGTTTGCATTCCGCTGGCGACTTATTTACTTCCCGGAATATCTTTCCATACTCAAGAAATATTGTCAACATGAAACTAAAAAGATCCCGTAGGGACCGAGAGGTGATTGGCATTCAATTAATTTTGTTATTTTTTTTTAATTTATCCTGGTAAATATTATTAATCCAGTAAATTTGTGTCAATTTACAGGTCAGCGAGCCGCAAGTCGACACAAGTTCCCAAATAAAGCCATACTTCGGCCCGGACGAGCCAACTCTTCAGATGGATTTCTGGATCGAGGAGCTTGCTCCTTCTCAAATAGAATCCTTTAAGAAAGCTGACGATGAACATCAGAGTATTGAAAATAAATTGAACAATATAGTTAAAGATAGTGGAGGAGAGGTAGTCTATTCTGGAGATAAGTGTAGCGCTTACACCGTTTCAGGAAAGTAAGTTACAAATTGAGTGGTATGGAAAACAGTATGCGCTACTTTAAGGATTGTATAATTTTAGGTAAAATTCCCATACTCCCTAGCACGGACTATTGGGGCGAAAAACTTCACAGACTAAGCTAAAAACAACGCCACGATTTAAAATATTCATTGAAGCATCCCGGAAGCACGTTAAAATCACACATTATTATGAAGAACACTGATAAATAAATTGGTAAATATGTCATTTAGTAGCACCTCGACTATTGCCGCGCGCGTGGCCATTACGAATAATGGAGGCGAAGATTTCGTATTTCGTATAATTTATCAGTGTTCTTCTTTTTAACGTGTGGTTTTAACGCGATTATCAAGCCCTCAATAAAATATTTTAAATCGTGGCGTTGTTTTCAGCTTAGTTTGTGAAGTTTTTCGCCGCAATAGTCAGTGCTACTTGGTGCTACTAAATGACATATTTACCAATTTATTTATCAGTGTTCTTCATAATAATGTGTGATTTTAACGTGCTTCCGGGATGCTTCAATGAATATTTTAAATCGTGGCGTTGTTTTTAGCTTAGTCTGTGAAGTTTTTCGCCCCAATAGTCCGTGCTAGGGAGTATGGCAATTTTACCAAATTTTAATCTATAGGTAGTAAAATGAGGACTGCAAAAATACCTGTCCCAGACTACCCTTAGACTAGTGCAGGGCAAAACATCGGGAGAGTCGGTGGCTCTAGGAACTTGGGGGTACACATCACGGGAGATAGAAATGCGTGTAAAGAGCTGACAATCTGATTTGCGATGGCTGGCGCAACCTTTCATTCAATGCGGAAAGTCTGAAACTCCCATTTGTACTTGGTCAGATCCAAGTTCCTGCCTCAACCTATACATCTAGACTAGGGCTGCCAGGCATTCCGGTTCCGAGCCCCTTGTCCTGGCGTCCCGAAGAGACCTTTTTACACTACGCCACAGCCTTGCTAACCAGCCCCTTATTAGATCCAAAATAAAAAAAGCGCCCACAGATCATGTTTGGACATGTGCTGCGGATGCCTTAAGAGACTCTGAACCCTTCCAACTCTGTCCCTTCTACCAACCGGATGGATCCAGATGTCGTGGAAGGCCAATGATGACCATCCATAGGATGTACTCAGAGGAGCTACGGGATACTGGGATGACCTGGGCGGAAACGGAGAGACTGGTGGGGTATAGAAAATCTTGGAGCAACCATGTGGCCATATACTCCATATAGAGAAAAAAAAAGAAAATTAAATTTCATTCATCGTTATCAAGACATCCGTTTTGGCTTTCTACAAAAAGTGAATACCTTTTGCTTAGCGAAGAGGCATTGAAAATTCTAATTCAATTCACCACAACATATTTATGCCAAAAGGCCTTTTCATATGATTGGAGCGGAGCCATTACAAATTTTATCATTTCAAATATCCAGGAACATCCATCATATTTTTTTTTTTTTTTTTAAAAGATTTTATAGTTTAATTATAATAGATAGTTTTATTTTATGAACTAGGTGTATTTTTAAATACATTTGATCACTTTTATTTCAATATATAATATTGATTATATGAGTCCAGTTAGTGGTCCGTTAACCCAAAAAGTTTGCCAGCTGCTGCTGTACACAATATTTATTTAACAACAATTTTCTTACTGTATTTAATCTCGCCGCTTTCTGAACCAGATTTGTTTCAGGCTGTAGACTACGAAAGTAGTGCCCTTAACCGTTGAGTTTTAGAATCTTAGTGCTCTACGATATCTTGATAGATATTTTTCAGAATTTAATGGTTATATAAAAGTTCATTGATTGCACGCTGCTAATTTCTTTCAGGGCTCCGGGACTGAGTGAACTGTCAGCTAAAAATGCTCATCTGCTGCCTGCCCGGAAAGAGTCTAGCAAAAAGAGAGGTACAATATATTTTCATACAATTTGAACATACCCACTGCGGTGACTATACCTGCGTGCACACACTTATTTTGAACGGTCTGAAGTACTCGACAGATGATTGTGTTGAACGGTCTGTATACTCGAAACATAATTGCGTGGGGTATTTCAGACTGTTCAAAAAAAATGCCACCGCTGGGGTGAATCTTAATCTCGTAACCTAATTAAGCAAAAAAAACTTACAGGTCGAAGGGAAAAAGAGAAAGAGAACCGATATGTTCCATCTCCCTCTCCTCCACCCCCACCGCCGCCAGAGCCTAAGCAGAAAGAGAGCAAAAAGTCACTACGGTCTACTCGAGACAAATCGAAGAATGCCACCCCTCCTCCGCCTACCAGTAAGATAACTGAGTTTTTATTTCGGTTAAAAAGTACCTGAGCGTCTGATATGATTTGACGTTTAATACAAAATGGCCGCAGCGTTAGTGTTGCTAGTACGAAAACTTATTATTATATTATGAATCTCGGATATGCGTAACATATTTTAACACAAAAACAGAGTCACTCGTCAATTACTATTATTTTTTATTGTACATACCTAATCAATGTAATTCTCTCGTATAGCCCTTAGAAAGACTGCGAAAACGCTGCCTGGAGTGCGAAATGAATTCCTAAATACAAATTCGTCCAAATAGGACGTGAATAACGCCCTACTGGTGCCGAATTGGCGTTTAAACATTCGTTTGGATCCACAAAGTTGTCTTGGTGAATCACAATCGAACGAGTGTAAATTCCATCTGCAATACGTGGAATATTTCCGTACGCTGCCCAACCGTCTGAAATAATATGTGTACCGGGTAGTATATAACGAATTATTTCTTCTTTGAGTGTATTTTCAGTGCGGTCTGGTACTCCAACTAAAAAACATTTCCCGATATCGCCGTTTTCCAGTCTCTCTATTCCACCGAAAACCCAGTATCCTGCGTGATACCTCCCATGATGATATTTTCGGTGGAAAAAGTATGACTCGTCGATTTCGACAGTGATTGGTTGGAAATCGACGTCCATCCGTCCGATTCGATTATAACGGTTGTTTTCTATCCAAGGGTTGCATCCCCATCTGACGCCATCTATTCCACTTGCATAATTTAATAACGAACAGGGCTGTCCACACACAGTTGTTTTTGATTAAGCCTCGTTTTGCCAGCCAATTTATACACTGTGGTGTACGTTTCAGTTGTTTTAATAATGGCATATATCTCCATATCTCATCCACAATTTGCTCTACGTTCATTAATTCAGTTACTTCCACTATCACTTTACGAGAACTCGGTCTGCCAGCCATCTTGAGAAATTCTGTAGTAAAATGTAAAATAGATCCGCCTGCCACGAGGAAATTGTATATACTAAAAAACATGTTACGAACATACGAGGTTCACAATATAATAATAAGTTTTCGTACTAGCAACACTGACGTGGTTGCAGTTTTGTATTAAACGTCAAATCATATCAGACGCTCAGGTACTTTTTAACCTTTATTTCTTTGATATTTTGCATAGCACTGCATATTTTAGTTAACCCTACGCTTACTAAGAGGTTTTCCAAAATATATGCAAAAAATACCAAGGGGGTTTTTGCCAATTTCTCTCATTTCATTTATGTGTATAAAAAAGATCATATTTTCTCTATTTAAGTTGAAAAAAAAAATTGTCACAGATTAATAACAATATGCGCTGTAGAATAATTATAAAACACAAAAATACTTTTTAAAGAATATGTTTTTTCAAAAAGTTGAATTTTCGAAAGTAGAGGGATTTAAAAAAATAAATAAAAAATCATGTGTATTTTAAAATATTTATTTATCAAGAGGTATATTGATACATAATTAAGTAAAAAGGGCATGTTATACCTTTCAGAAGCCTTTGGCAAGACACGTATGCGCTCAATTTCAAGCGCCCGTGACGTATGATATACACAATTCCTTTTTTGAGTGTTTCACCGAATGAAATATTATTTTTTAAATACTAGCAATGCCATTTCTGGATATGTTTCAATAATAAAATATATTGATTATTTAGTATATCGCTGGAATAAGGGGATTTTCTTTGAGGCAAAATCGGGGTCCCCTATTTCATTATAACATTTTCCATCCCCATTTCATTACTTCGTCACGTGGAAGATAGCGTAACGCATATTACTTAGATGGTCATTTATTTGCATTATCTTTTGGCCATGTTCGCTCCTTATGTGGAGCATATGGCCGCCACGTGGCACCTCCATGTTTCCCTGTCTCCCGCCAATTGCCTTGCTTCCTCCCATGACATGACAGCACCCCTCAGTTTCGCCGAGTACATCCTATGGATAGTACCCGATGGACACCCAGGACGCCGGAATCCCACCGGTCGAAAGAAGAGGCAGAAAGGATTGAGGCTTTCCGGAGGCATCCGCAGCACGTGACCCAGCCAGTTCCAATGTCTCTCATAACCACTGACTTGACGGGTTGCTGTCTTGTACGCTCCCTTATCTTTGAATTCCTCACAAAATCAAACCACCTCACCCCCATTATCCGACGTAAGCATCTGTTCTCGAAGCTCAGTACATGTGTTTATGAGTCTTCATCAGGTGCCATGATTCGCATCCGTAAAGCAGTACCGGCAGAATGCAAGCGTTGAATAAGTGGCATTTGGTTTTAATCGAGTACAGCTGTGTGTCCCAGACAGACCGCATTGAGTTGAATGTGGCTCCTGTCATTCCTAAACGAATGGCGAGCTCGTTTTTTGTACTACCGTCTTCGGGCATTTGCACGCTGATTTTTAGACCAATGCAACCGGAGTTAGTTCCTAACCCATGAATAGTCTCCTGGATGCTCTTAATGAATTTGTCAAATATGACAGCATCATCGGCATATTCAAGGTCACACAGCTTCAGACCGGGATCAACAGCTACACCTCGATCAGGCGGAATTGACCTGTGAAGTATGAAGTCAAAGATAATAATAAACAGGAATAGTGCAAGAACGCACCCCTGTCTCACTCCGGTTGTGACCCCAAACTATTCGGTATTTGAGTCACCGATTCTCACACAACATGCACTATTCTCATGTAGGGATTTGATAATGGCCACAATCTTTGGCGGGATCCCGTAGGCATCCAGTATCCTCCATAAAGAGGGTCTGTGCAGACTATCAAATGCCTTCTCATAGTTGACGAAACAACAAGCAAGAGCACTGTTAAATTCATTGCTCTGCTGGAGGAGACCTTGCCCTTGCACACGACCTTGAAGGGAGAAAGCCCGCTTGATTTTTCCTTAGTATTTTCATAATGGGACCTCTCATTCTCGCCAAGAGAATGTGTGCCATTACCTACTCAGGTATACTGAGAAGAGTTATGCCTCGGTAATTGTTACCGTATTTGCATTATAAAAATTATCTTAAATTGTTAATTTATTGTTTATGAGTTTTAAACTCTCCTGAGTGAATATTTATTGTGGCTATTTTGATTTTGAATTTTAAGTTTTACACAAGTATGATTGTGAAGAGTGAATATGTATTGTCACTCTTTCGATTTTGAATTTCAAGTGTGATATTTACGTATTACGAATAATACCTTCAAATGGAAGACGATTTTGGTGATAACATATTTGAAAGTGTTTGTGATGGTTCTGATGTGGATGAAATTTTGGCATTTGATGAAAGTGTAAATATCAAATCGGAATCTATTGAAAAACTGACATTTCAATGGCAATGTGAATTTGTTAAAATGTTACAAAAAATATAGTTCTTAGTGAGCGTCTACGGCGATGGGTAGATGGTTCCAGTTAAATGTGATTGAACAACTTTTCGCCAAGCATAAGATTGTAGCGAAAATTACCTTGAAAAGAAAGGTACCATTACCTTACGGCTGTGATTTCCAACCTGGGAGATGCGAACAGTCCAAAATATGTATTAACCCTTTAAAACGTGTCTTTATTATATGAAATATAGGATGGGGAATATATTTTTTTCATCAAAAGGAGGCGCAGTAACATTAAGATTGGAAACCTCTCCCTTACGGGGAAAATACCACCCACTTAAAAAAACGAAGACAACAAAAAGGTGTTGCTTGTGTTTTCATAATAAAAATCAGAGAAACGCGATATATGTGCAAACAATGTGATGTTGCTTTGTGTTTTGAAGAAAGTTTTTAGTGTTTTTTTTTGTTCAGTGTAAAAACAGTGAAATAAGTTTGTTCGTTAAATACATAAAAAATATCATTAACCTTTAAACGCCCGGCGGTCCCGTACGGGACCAGTGATTATGGTACATTTCGCTATCGGATTACACTGATTTATGATAATAGTATTCAAAATATGAATATTAGCTTACATAAATGATGACTTTGAGATACCGATCCATAATTTATTTCTTGTATTATGTGGTTTTATTTTATATTTTGTCTTATTATATTTTTCAAGTGCATGGCGAATTGGCGTCAGCTGTTATGTCGTGTACAGTAATTTTAATTTTTAACAATAAATAAATAAATAATTTTATTTTCAGTTTCAATGTATATTTTCAATATTTTTGTCATATTGAGTAATATAAACATCTGCGTTACAAGTTCGACTCTTGGAATATGCGTTGTGTTAGGCGGACTGTAATAAATCAGCTTTATCCACAACATGCAACATATTTCAATGGGGATACAGATTTTTTTCCATACCTAGAAAATTCTCTATTTTTTTGTAATTTTATGGTTTAAGTTTTTTAAGTTTTGACTAATTTTTATCGTTTTAATTCTTTAACTTTTATTTATAATCATATAAAAATGTGAAAAATTGTAAATAAAGCTTTCGTTAATTATAAACATTCTTTAATTTTGCTAATGCTTTTTATTTTACCCACATAGGCTGACTTGTTTGAGAGATATAATTATTTTTATAAAAGCTATGGGTCATGTAAATATTTCGCAAAAAGTCCACAGGCGTTTAAAGGTTAATTAAAGTTTTCTTTTATAACTTTTAAATTTTTTGCGACAACCCTAACTTTTGCAAAGATGTGTGAAAGTCGAGGGCCGCCTGTATATATTTTCACCAACATAAGACCGATAAGAGTGTTAACTGTCATATTATAACAATAACTAGTAAGGTACTTTCCATAGGCAATTTAATATCGCATCAATGTGAGTATTAAATCAGCAGTGAGCAGACCACATGGTCCTTATTAAATTTGTTGCCATTATTAAATGCCTGCATGAAGGCAGCGAACACTGAGTACGAGTTGGTGATATTACTACCAAATGTTTTTGGAGTCTCATCTGGAGTCAGAAAGGCTACAGCTCCATCCCTCTTCATAATAATCTTTGACTTCATGTTTTCATCACCAAGATACCATGGCAAAATTTAGTATTCTTGATTCAAGAATCAATTTAGGGTTAGCTGAATAATAAAAACAATTGATTTTCGACTTACATTTCGTAACTATAGAATTATCCTTCATGTAAACCAATGATTAGAAAACTTCATGCCAAATGCAGGAAAAAGTTGACATCATTCCACCAATTCACCTATAATATTTTTATTGATCAAAAAGATGTTCAGAGCGTGTCGAGTGGAGTCCGCCCTTCGGAGGCTTCTGCAATTGGAGGTCTGGCCACTGGAGCAGGAAACAAGAGCGCCATCGTAGATCTCACCAAAGATGACACCAAGAATGCTCCCGACTCCAGAGAAGTTGCCTTCAACAAATTACAAGGTTATATTTATATAATTTCCAATTGCATCGCAATAATTATTATTGCCCTCAACGGGAGGAATTTTTATTTAATTTTTAAATAGTTGGAAAATTTACTGGCATGAAAATTAAATTGCAAACCGTGCACTTGGAATGCCTGAAGATGCCGAAAGGCGAAACCCGGGTCGTTAGCGACAAAACTCATGGAAAAGTACAAAATTCAAACAATTCAAATTTGATATTGAAATTCCATCAAGCACCCTCAGTCGAAATTCTTAATTATGCAAACCTATTTATTGAATAAGCCAGAAAATCGAAACGTAATTCATTCTCTGGCTGGACTTTTTTAGGAATACACCCAATTCTTATATATTCATAAAAATCATAATTGAGCTGCCCTGCTGAGCTGCTTTATCCAATATCAACAGCACTGCAGTATTTATATTTCACTAGCTGTAAGCCCGTTGACCTCAACGGGGGGGTTTTTGTTGCATTTTTAAGTAGCCAGAAATTTTACTGGCGTGAAAAATAAATTACAAACATATTTATTGAATAAGCCAGAAATTCTAAAAGTAAAAGAAATATATCTCGGGGCTTATATCGACAGCCCTGCCCTGTAGTATTTAAATTATATATAATTTTAGAATAATTGAAATTTTTAAGTTTGCTAACAAATATATTTCGTAGAAGAAGAAACATACCTCGGGACATATATCGACAGCCCTGCAGTATTTAAATTGTAAATTATTTAATTTTTGGAATAATGTTTAAGTTTGCTAACAACCATTTTTCGTAGTAGCAGAAATTTCTTAACTTATTAAATCTTTGGAATAATGTTCAAGTTTGCTAAGAATCATTTTTCATAGTAGCATAAATCGACCTCGGCGCATATATCGACAGCCCTGCAGTTTTTAAATTGTAAATTATTGAATTTTTAGAATAATGTTTAAGTTTCCTAACAACCATTTTTCATAGTTGCAGAAATTTCGTAAATTATTGAATTTTTGGAATAATGTTTAAGTTTGCTAACAATTATTCTTCGTAGTAGAAGATTTTAAAATAAAAGTCTAAATATAGTTCTATAAAATATCCATACCGTCATTAGAATATTCCTAATGCATGTAAGAAATCAAAAAGATTTTCAACGCCAGATGCAAAATAAACCCATACCTTCCAATAATCGAATCTATGACACTGATCAAAATCTGTCAAATCAGCTCCAAGAAATCTTAAAATTGTAAATTATTGAATTTTTAGAATAATGTTTAAGTTTCCTAACAATCATTTTTCATAGTTGCAGAAATTTCGTAAATTATTGAATTTTTGGAATAATGTTTAAGTTTGCTAACAATTATTCTTCGTAGTAGAAGATTTTAAAATAAAAGTCTAAATATAGTTCTATAAAATATCCATACCGTCATTAGAATATTCCTAATGCATGTAAGAAATCAAAAAGATTTTCAACGCCAGATGCAAAATAAACCCACACCTTCCAATAATCGAATCAATGACACTGATCAAAATCTGTCAAATCAGCTCCAAGAAATCTTAAAATTGTAAATTATTGAATTTTTAGAATAATGTTTAAGTTTCCTAACAATCATTTTTCATAGTTGCAGAAATTTCGTAAATTATTGAATTTTTGGAATAATGTTTAAGTTTGCTAACAATTATTCTTCGTAGTAGAAGATTTTAAAATAAAAGTCTAAATATAGTTCTATAAAATATCCATACCGTCATTAGAATATTCCTAATGCATGTAAGAAATCAAAAAGATTTTCAACGCCAGATGCAAAATAAACCCACACCTTCCAATAATCGAATCAATGACACTGATCAAAATCTGTCAAATCAGCTCCAAGAAATCTTAAAATTGTAAATTATTTAATTTTTAGAATAATGTTTAAGTTTCCTAACAACCATTTTTCATAGTTGCAGAAATTTCGTAAATTATTGAATTTTTGGAATAATGTTTAAGTTTGCTAACAATTATTCTTCGTAGTAGAAGATTTTAAAATAAAAGTCGAAATACAGTTCTATAAAATATCCATACTGTCATTAGAATATTCCTAATGCATGTAAGAAATTAAAAATATTTTCAAGGCCAAATGCAAAATATAACCATACCTCCAATAATCGAATCAATGACGTCACTGATCAAAATCTGTCAAATCAGCTACAAAAAATCTTTTCCCAGCCCTATAATTATACCTTCAAAAAATCGAATCAGAATATTCGATTATTTAAAAAAAGTCGTAGCGATGCAATCTTTCAAATAAAGTTCTCTCAATATTATTACGATGCTTCAGTTCTAAGCCAGGAAATTTGAATTTAAAGACGTCCATTTCAATTGTTTTAAATTGGAACGACGAATTGTCAGGAATATTGAAAAAAAATTCTGGATCGGGACACCCTTCACCTAGCGGGATGAAATATAGTTTACATTTGATTCTCATATCTAGCAAATATACATTAAAAAAATCATAAAAATCGGTCAAGCCGTTTCGGAGGAGTTTGGCGACAAACACCGTGACACGAGATTTTTATATATATAGAGATATACTACAATCTTTTTGTTCTAAGCTAGGAAATTTGAATTTTGACTATAAAAAGATGAGCCATTCCAATTGGCCGAACGACAACTCCCAAAATAAACCGTTAGCATTGGTTGAAAAATGTGCAGTTCAAAATAAACCGTTATCATTGGGCGAAATCCCCTGACCCTACAAACAGCCAACAAACCTTATCGGCTATTAATATATAGATTATATTTATCACGTGTCACATGGTATTTTTAGTTTTCCGAATTTTTTTCTCAAATAAAACATATCAATTGTTTTTTTTACTGTTTGCTTTTCATTATAGGAAAAACATTCCCATCTCTAGTTGTGGTGGCGAGGCCTTACTTGCGAACTAAAGAGGGCGCTGGAAACGGCGATCGGGCCACTCTTGATGGAAAAGTAAAGTCTGTTCTTATGCATACTCCAACCAAGTTCACAGAGTGGCTCATCCAACAGGGCCTAGTGAGGTCAGAGCAACTATGTGCCATCCATGCGGGAAATAAACTGAAACTCGGTAAGCAAACCACTCTTTTCTTGGTCTTAATTATAATGAGATACACTCATTCCTCGATTTACGCGGTTTCACTTTTACGCGGTCAGAAAAAACACACAAAAGCATTTGTTCATAGCAGTCTTAAGTTCCAAATAGTGCTGTAGAAAATCAAGAAATGAAACATTTAACAACATTTTAAATATAACAAAAGCGTTGGGTTTGAGAATTTAGAATTCAGTGACATCGATGAGTTGTTTGTTGACCAGGAAATGGACGAAGAAGAATTGATTTATATGGTGTCAAGCAACGAAAAAGCAATTGTTGAGAGTAGCGATGATAGTGATAATGACATTACTAATAAACCAAATAAATTTATCACTTTTAAGGTGTTCACTGTCAATACTTGGTGGAATGGCATTATAATAAAAATAATAAAACATTTTTAGTACTTTTTCCACATAAAATTTATTAGATCAGGACCGGTTTCGCTCATGAAGAATATCAAATAAATTTACGTCGAAGACATTTCTGAAATTTTACAATAGGCCAGTAACTTAGAAAATAAGGTTTTGGCCACCGATCCTGTTATTGAACGTGCTGTTAAATTTTAGCGAGACCTTAAAAGCCTTTGCGCACAATACAGTGAAACTTACAAAGACTTGAAAAAAAAAACAAAACACAAAAATTAGTTACAGACTATTTGATAAGACGAGAAGAAAAGCCTGCTTCTGGATTAGAATCCGATGATAGTAGCAATTTCGAGTCAACCAAAAAGAGAAAATTGGTTGAATTAGAATATAGTAGTGAGGAGGCAGAATAATAAAATTACAATTATATAATTATGCTTTTAACTATGAAAATGTTATCAATCTATGTCGAGCTATTAAATCTTAGTAAAATTGTCTTTATTTATGCAGATAATGTCTATATACAATGTCTCGTTTTGCGCGGTTTTCTGGAACCTATCTCCCTACTTTATATGAACTCGAAGTCTTGATTTACGCGGTTTCGGTTTACGAGATATCTCTTGGAACGTATCTACCGCGTAAATCGAGGGAAATGTGTATATTATTATAAATCAGCTTACTTTTCTCTGCAGGAATGTATTCGGATGTATCTAAATTCCCATATTCGGGTGGGTATGTTTGGATCTCGGAGTGCTGTCCAACCCGCTTCGTATCGGTGTTTTCGGGATCTCTGTTTGAAGCCGCCACTCATCCTCCGAGTGTTCTGCTGAAGCTCATTTACCACTGGGCCTGCCAAACCAACGTGCAGAATGTAGTGCAGTGGGTGAAGGTTGACAATCTCTATGTCAAGGGGCTTTTCACTTGGCTGAGGGCGTCTTGCACTGCCGCTTTGCACCACCACACTAGTCTGATGGGGGGTGCTGGCCGGCGTATTGAAGTTGGTGTAATTTCTCTCGGTACGACCAGCCACGATGGTATGCAGCGCCAGGTGAAAGTCGAAGTACTTGGGATCCTCGATTCTGAGGCCAAACAGGTAATGCAACTCTTTTTAGCACTTTCTATAAATAATACGAGATAGAACAGCGGTCGGCAAACTTTTTGAGCTCATGGACCACTAAATTCACAATTTTAATCCAGCGGATCACTCACTGGACTTTTAGTTAAGTATTACATATTGAAATGAAAATGATCAAATGCGTCTAAAAATGCACCAAGTTCATAAAATATGTCAGATTTTTCTGCAAACTACCAAAATTTTCTCGCAGACCACACCTTGCCGACCGCTGAGATAGAATATTCATTTATTTTGCTGTGTCATTTGCAGGTGCGTCTGCGGGCAGTAGAACCACTGGCAGACGGAGAACGAAACTACAAGAAGAGGTTTCTAAAGATTCTTGAACCCCTGGGGCAGTGGGTTCACCAAGACTCGGTCATACTTACCGATCTCACAGTAGACAAAGGCACTCTGCTCCAGATGGGATATCGCACGGTACAACAGGTGTCAGCCGCAGACCAGGCCTCTAAGAGCAGTAATGCTAACATCATGGAATACCTTCGACGCATAGTGCCGCGCATGTTTCAAAATACTTTGTCACTGCTGTCACGTCAGATCATCCAGCAATTCCTGGATGAGCTGGTGTGGCGAGAGTGGTACGGAACCTCTCCTGGCCAAGCCTTCGATAACATCGTGTCTCATCTAGCCGAGCAGACGCGCCTAGATGCCAAAGATACTCTTGTGCTGCGCCTCAACAAAATCTCATCCAACCCATTCAAAAATTGGAAATACGCCGCCGTCAAGCCACCAAAGGCTGCCCCACCTGTTGTGGAAGTCGTCAAAGAGACCACAGGCAGGCGAGGCCGCAAAAGAAAGGCCACCCCATCCCCTCCGCCTCCACCGCTCTCTCCTTCTCCACCACCCTCAAGGCGTGCGGCTTCTGGCAAAGAGACGCGTCGCAGGAAAAGGGTCAATTACAATGAAGCAGATGACGACAACGATGTCATCATGGTGTCTAAAGTAAGTTGTCCCGCTTGAATAATGTTTTGAAATTTAAAAATTAATTTGACACTTATCATTCGCCCATTGTGGTCTAGTTGGTTAGAGCTTGCTCTACCGATCAGGTGGGTCTGGGTTCGATTCCTGGTAAGGTCAATGTTAAATTGGACTTATTTTAATTTGATATCTAAGACATGGGTGTTTGTGAAGTCAATTCTCCTTGAGTTAATCTCATGTGAATCGTTCAAATTATGTACATTCACACAGATTTTGTCACTAACGACCCGGGTTTCGCCTTTCGGCATTTTCAGGCGTTCAAGTGCACGGATGTACTTGAACTGAACAAATTTAATATTAAAATTCCACCAAGCACGCTCAGTCGAAATCTTAAATTACAAAACAAATCTCATGCAACTTTCAAAAATTCTCATCGAGTATACCTCGTATGATCTTTCAACATGTTCTTTAAATATTTGAAGCATTGGCGTAAGCTGTAATGGCAAATATTTTTTTAATTAAAAAAAAAAAAATATTCTGGCCAGATGATTGATGCTATCTGTCTCAATTGTAAAATGTAGGTCAAATAGATTGGTTTTATTTCTTTTTATAGAAGCTGTTTGTTCCGGAACCGAAAAAAGAACGGAAAGTTAACAAAAAGAAACTTGCCGACGTGAAGAGGGAGGAAAAGAAAAAAGAAGAAAAAAGGAAGGAAGAGAAGAAGAAAGAGGAGAGAAAAGAGAAGAAGAGAGAGAAAGAGGAAATGAAAATGAATATAAAAAAAGAAATCAAAGAAGAGCAGCCGGTGGATCTGGAGGGCTATTACTTTGGTCAACTAGAGGGTGAATCCGAACCCCGCCCCGCTGTTCGTATGCTTGTTCAGGTAACTGCGTATATTCATCATTCATTGTTTTTAAAATGACTTATTCATTAACCTTTTGACCGCGGCTCTGATCCAAATCGGTTCAGATTGGGCTGCTATAGCAGTCAACCGCGGTCAAAGGGTTAAAAGTGGGATAATGATTGAGGACTCATATTGATTGCACAAATATACTCTCGGTATTGATTAAACATTTGATTGCTACCTCTAGTGCACCGAGTGCCCTGCAGAGTTTGACTGCAACACATCACTTCAGCTACATCTGTTTGCTCACGCCAATCCGGACGCTGGGGGAAATTCTGCCGAGGGTGAGGCGGATGCTTCTCAGTGCCGTTATTGCTTGCAACATTACCGGGCGCCAGAGGCACTCGAAGGCCATCTGTTGCAATCGCATCCCGTGGACACCAAATCCCCGGGTCTCTACACGTATGCGTGTCTTTTGTGTGAGGTGGGTATTTTTTTTTAAAAAAAATATTTTTGCATCATCGCCTGATCATCACTCTGATTCTTCCGCTCTGTTTGCAGATCCGATTTGCGACTGTGGTATCCCTGTCGAACCACATGCAAAAGACCCACGTGCACCTTGAACTTCCTTACACGTGTGGCGTTTGCGGTTATCGCGCATCCTCTCACAGGTCCTGCGTTGACCATTTCTATTCAGATCATCAAGACTCTGCCACTCTGCAGTGTCCTCACTGCCTCAAGGTAACATGTCAAGTGACAATACTGGCATCTGGAGAAACCAATAGTATATTTATGTCACAGATTCAAATCATTTACACAGTATTGTCGCACTATCTTTTCTTACATTCCAGGTTGTGAAGGTGTTCGCTGGAGGGTGCGACCTGCAAGGAAATATTGAATTTTTCTTGCGGCACGTGTTAAAACATCAAGACAAGGAGGCGACTTTAAAATGTACCAGGTGTTCTCTGCGCTTCGTACACTTAGGTAAACTTTCCTATATTCAATTTTCATCTTGTTCGTATATTTTGATACTTAGTTTCCTCCATCCCATTTGGTCTTCAGCACTCCTCCCTGTTTAAGATTTTCAGTATTCTGTGACATACATCATCACGCTGTTTTCCCATTGTGTTACTGTATTGCAGCATCCCATGGCTCTATTTCCACCTGAGACCCTTTGATAACTTTTTGGAACCCGTGTTTGCGGTATACGCGAGACACGGTCTACGAAGTTCAGCTTCTGTAGTTTTATTTTTAAAATTATGTACATGATTGTATTTGATAAATTCAGTGGCATGGTTCATGTTAAGGAGGAAAGCGTGCACCATGCTTCATACTGAGCACTTTGAATTCGGGCCTAGATCTTTTTTTGCGTTCATCTGTGGGTATGTCACGTTCTATTGGCTTTGATTCCAGGAATAGAATTGACCCGAAATGGAATTTTATGCTCAATATTATATGACTACCGATTTGTTTATAAATATTAACTGCTTTAAAAATTCTGTTGTTCATTTGCTACAAAATGTGTGTAGTATCTATAACTGAAGAAATATCAAACATTCAATGAAGAATGACAATAGATGACAAAATACTTTGGCATACCGGTACGGTGATACTACTAAAAAAAAAATGAAAGTAGATAGTCTTTGTATAAAATGTAAAGCTCATCATTATACCTGATGACAAATCAAAAATGATATTTTGAGTTGAAATGAAATATGAAAATATTTATATGAAACTGAGAGAAGATTGTTTTCTTTTCTTATGCAAACGTCTGCTTACCGAGAGAAAACTAGTGATTTTTTTTAGTTGTACTTTTGTGGAGCTATAGAAAAAAGGTATTTGAATATAATGGGTAATTTAACTCAAAACATCACATTTTTGAATTATCGTTCTAATGAACTAAGGCAATCGACTTGAGTGATATATCTTTTTGAACTACTAAAATGTTAACTGCGTACCAATATTAAGGTTTTATCAATACTCTCTTTGTAGGAACTCTAAAAGAGCATCAAGTACGTTGCCACACTACAGTGTTCGGTGCGAGACCGTTATGTAATCAAGGACATCTAATTGGCAAACCGAAGGTTAGCATCGCTTAATTTTTTTTTTTTTACTGACCGATCACCTCTTTCACACTGAACACTACAGTAAATATGTCCCATTTCAGAATAAAGCGACTCCTCCAGTGAAAGATTCAACCAATCACAGTTTTCTAGACTCGTTTGACCATATGACTCTGACCATGCCGGATGGCATGATATGCAAAGAGTGCGATTCGCAATTGGAAGACGATAAACATTTCTTGTGAGTGAAAAATATTTTTATGCTATAGTTCTTTCAACAAAAAGTTTTCAACAGTCGAATAATAAGAAATACGATTACACAGTGGCATCCCACTTGTATATCATTTGCAATGCCAGATGCCCAAAATGTACTTATTTTATGGTGTTTAATTCAAAAAAAAATAAAGTGCAAGAAATAAAATAAAAAGGGGCGTGTACTTATGTACGCGCGTCAGAAGTTATACTTCTTTGGCATCATTAAAAAACAATTTTTAATTGCATTTGTTTTACCCATCTTGAAAACTGGAATAGAAATTGAATAGTACTATTAATAGTCATCAAATCCAAACTAAAAGAATCTTAGATTGATGATTAAGATTTATTGTAGAGAATTTTCTATTTAAAATGGTAATTAAAAGTATATTTTTCGTTGTTTTTGTTAATTTCCAGCCATTACGTATACGGTTTTGTACTCTTGATTCACTATTATTGCAGCTTGTATAAAACCGTAATGTATAAATTTGTTTTATCACAATATTTTTCAGATCAGTTTCCGTATACTGTTTTATACTACTTAATACTCGAATACTGTGCGTAATTTCGCTTGAGGGGAATAAACAGCGAAAGAAAGCAAAATCGTGAGCCAATAATATTATAAACATTGCAATACATTGTATCTGATAGACATCAGATTTTATTTACGTACAAAATCAACCTGTGAATTTTGTGTGACGGTGATATGCGCGCATCTTAAAATTTCACTCTCATCATTCAAGTATAACTTCAAAAAATGTAAAAACTCGTTAAAGTTTACTCTATTTAGTAGAAACTTTAACAAATATATTTTTATATTATTCTTCTTTCTTTCTTCTTTGGCCATGTTCGCTCCCTATGTGGAGCATATGGCCGCCACGCGGCACCTCCATGTTTCCCTGTCTCCCGCCAATAGCTTTGCTTCCTCCCATGACATGCCAGCATCCCTCAGTTCCACCGAGTACATCCTATGGATAGTACCCCACGGACGTCCAGGACGCCGGAATCCCACCGGTCGAAAGAAGAGGCAGGCAGGATTGAGGCTTTCCGGAGGCATCCGCAGCACGTGACCCAGCCAGTTCCAACGTCTCTCCATAACCACTGACGTGACGGGACGCTGTGTTGTACGCTCCCTTATCTCTGAATTCCTCACAAAATCAAACCACCTCACCCCCATTATCCGACGCAAGCATCTGTTCTCGAAGCTCAGTATACGGTTTTTCTGAGTCTTCGTCATGTGCCATGATTCGCAACCGTAAAGCATTACCGGCAGAATGCAAGCGTTGAACAAGTGGCATTTGGTTTTAATCGAGTACAGCTGTGTGTCCCAGACAGTCCGCATTGAGTTGAGTGTGGCTCCAGCCATTCCTAAACGAATGGCGAGCTCGTTTTTTGTACTACCGTCTTCGGGGATATGTACGCCGAGGTATCTGAAGCTGTCAACCCTCTCGATGATCTGTCCCGCGCTGGTAAGGATCCTATCAGAGTCATGACAGGTTTGGTTACACATCACATTGGTCTTACTAGTATTAATTTTTAGACCAATGCGACCTGAGTTAGTTCCTAACCCATCAATAGTCTCTTGGATGCCCTCAAAGGATTTATCGAATATTACAGCATCATCGGCATATTCAAGGTCACACAGCTTCAGACCGGGACCAACAGCTACACCTCGATCAGGCGGAATTGACCTGCGAAGTATGAAGTCAAGGATAATAATAAACAGGAACGGTGCAAGAACGCACCCCTGTCTCACTCCGGTTGTGACCCCGAACCATTCGGTATTTGAGTCACCGATTCTCACACAACATGCACTATTCTCATGTAAGGATTTGATAATGGCCACAATCTTTGGCGGAATCCCGTAGGCATCCAGTATCCTCCACAAAGAGGGCTGTGCGGACTATCAAATGCCTTCTCATAGTCGACGAAACAACAAGCAAGAGCACTGTTAAATTCATTGCTCTGCTGGAGGAGACATCGAAGATTGTGTATTTGGTCCGCACACGACCTTCCAGGGAGGAAGCCCGCTTGATTTTTCATAATGGGACCTCTTATTCTCGCCAAGAGAATGTGTGTCATTACCTTCCCAGGAATACTGAGAATACTTATATTACTAGTACTTAACATAATAAAATAATATTAAATTAAATAAAACACGCTCCTATTTCTTATATGGTGGTGATCATGATCTAGTAGAATGGAGTCGCTGCAAGCGCCCGTGTCATCTCCATTATTTAATCCCTCTTTGGAACTATTAATTTCTTTCTCTAATACTTCGCCGAGATGAATCAGGGCCGGACAAAAAAGCTCGGCTGGCCGGAGGTTGCTCATATATGGTGTAAACCAACATATATGTGAAAAAAAAAAGATGAAATCACTCGACTTATGCACACTCGCACTACTGTTTTTTTGCAATAATGGCACAATACTTGGGAAACAATATGAACACGCCAACTGAATTGTGCGCATGGCTAATATACCAAGGTGACACGCCAAGCGTGTTCTTAGCATCCAATGAATTAAGCTCCGTTGATTTTTATAATTGAAAAAGTAAAAAATGTTTAATTTGTTATAAAAATTGCGTGGATAATTTGCATAATCAATTTCTTAAAATGACAATGATTTTTCTTTCAGAGGAACATGTAAATGCTCAAAATGCTCTTATCAGTCGAGCTGCTGGAGAGCTCTGCTGCATCACTCTGGAATATGTCAAGAAAATAAGACCAAAGGTCAACTCGCTACTCCTCTCTCTACCACTATGCACTGCATCTGCTCGTTTGCCACCGACGATGGTAATATATTTATTTGAAAAATGAGTCTTTGTCATTATAGAAACTGTTGAGACAATCTTTCACTTACATATATCTTACAGGAAACGCATTGGCATCGCATCTCTCCCAGTGTGAAAGGCAGAGCGCCTATCCTTCGGAAGACGATGCTAAAGCGAACACGGTTGCTGTTGCTACAACAAAGCACGGGATGATGGACTCTTTAGGACTTCAAAGAAATAAAGAACAGGAAGAACCGCTTCTTCAGAGTCAGGTTTGTTGCTAATCTATCGGCTTTTTTTATTTGCTGCGGTGCTATTCCCCCATACACAGCAATTTTTTTGATTTTTCTAAAATATTGACACGTTTTGAGTATACAGACGACCCCAACACAATTATAAACTGTCCAAAAAAAGTGTATGCGCGCTGGAATAGAAACACTAGTTGCCAATTTGCCAATGTGTATTAATTTTATGATGTTTCAGGTGGAGAGCTTATCTGACTATCCCGCACCGCCCTCTGTTCTCGATGCTCAGCTCTCCCTGGATGATCTAGCGCCTCCCTCGGTTTTGCAACAAGATCAGGTTTTAGAATCTATATTTGAGAAACCCCCTGCGGTGCACTGCAATTTTTTCTTGTGTCAAAATATGATATTGAAGATTATTTAATTATTTTTGATGGATTCAACTGTTACTTTGTAGAAATTCATATTTAATAATGTTATATATAAAATTATATTTGATAATTTTGTTATTCCACTGATGGTGTTACTGCAACACGTGCGTCGCCACATTCAGAAGCGCTGTCAGACTAACTATAGAAGGGTTATTTATTAATTAAGTAAACATTGATTCTTAAATTATTTTCGTAACTATTTCACTATTATCACTAACATTTCTAATTCATAAAATTCTGTGGAATAACAAAGTTATCAAATTTAATTCTATATTCACACTCGGCATGCAAAATTTCAACTGTCTATTATGTAGGAAATCTTTTGCATACAGCACTTGATATTTTGAGTATATATAGATATGAGAGAAATCTTGAATGAGGGATTAGATAAGACACTGTTTATGATATATTCAAAGATAAATTGAAATAGCAGGACAGTGACCATGATTCAGACGTTACGGACTCTGCGTTTAAATTTACCATGTAAGAGGGTTAATATTTGGTTTAAAATCGACATCTCATTTTTATGAGGGGTCAAGGTTCAGTTTCATTTAAATATTTTTTTGGTATATTGACAATTTCAAGCTTTGCATTTAACGTTTACTAAATTTATACCAACCACACTTGCAGTGTTCTCTACTTGCAGTGATCTCTTTAATGAAAATGGCATCGATTTTAAAATCAAGGATGAAGATATTTCATTTTTTTCTTTAACATTTACATTTCAGATGGAAATTGAACAGCTAAAAAACGAGGCTTACGACCGGCCTCTGGAAACTCCTCGCGTGCAGCATCCCGACGGGGAGTCCGACATGCCGTCGCCCGCGCCTCTTCCCGACCGACAGCGGGATTCGGTGGCAACAGTCGAAGCTGAGCCAGATCGAAGAGAGGGACAAGGATTAGACAGTTACATGGACAGTACAGGAGAATTTGAACCTCTACCTGCGGAACCGATGCCGCAGCCTGAATTTGAACCGCTGTAAAAATTACCCAGTTGTTTCTCCATAATTACTTTGCATACTTAGTTCCACCGTGTCCAAAATGTTGGGTTCAATCAGAAGTGCCAGATTATACTGTAACGCAATGTATATATTTGAAAACAAAATTATTTCAATAAGAATAAAAAAATAACTATTTAGTAATCTACAGTAGTAGGTTGGTTCGCGGATATCAGTCACCTTAATCAAATAATGATGTGATAATTGATTTAGAATTATTTTATGTAACATAATTATTTGTGTTTACCTTAAAAATTATACATTTCCTACAAGTATGCATTAACCCATGAAAATTTCTTATATCTTGATTATTTTTTTATTTTTTTTAAACTGTGTCTGCTCCCAATGTGGAGCATATGGACTCTTAATGGAGTTTATCTCAACAGAAGTGTTTCTACGAGAACTGCTTGTTACTCAGTTGCTCAACCTCTCTTTTTCCAAAGAGAGTGGGGATAGAAGGATAGGATTAGTGGTAAGCTAATCGCTCTCGATACGCCCCGTTCATAGGATAGGATGGGTGAGAGGGGGGAATTCAAGACATCACATACATCCATGCCTTTGAACAGTAATTCGTAAATCAATTGAAAAATCAATTTATAAAACTGTCCGTACCGGGATTTGAACCCGGGCCCTCCGTAGCCGAAGCCAACAACGTTGACCACTCGACCACACAGGCGGCATTTGCTATTACTGCACACAAAAATATAAAAATATTATTTTTTATTACGGGTAGGGCTTGCAATTTACCATCAAATGTCAATTACCGGTAAACAGTAAATAATTCAAAATATAAAATATTTTTTATATTAAAATGAACTTCAAAAAAGTTACCGCCGAATCCATCGAAAGTAATAAATATTCCCTCTCATTATCTTCTTTGGATTATCATCTTTGATCTCATTCCACTAAGGCAGATATTTCTTTGTCTCTGAACCATTAATTATTTAGGATGCAGGCTTGTTTGCATTGCAATTTAACCACACGGTGACATCTTCTTCGTGGCATTCAGCACACATTGAAAATTGTGTTATTACTGCCGTAATATCTCCTATATCAATTTCTACTGCGTTGCTGGATCTTAATAATGGTTTTATCATTGACAGATCTAAAGAATTCTAACTCTGCAGTCACGTAGCAACAGTGTTTAATATTAATTTCCTTGTATACACATAAATAGCAGAAAATTCGTAAAATTTCTGTTAATTTTGAACATTCCGGATAATCGAGGTTCTACTGTAGTAAATATTTTTATGATTAATAAAACGCATACTTTACTTTTATTTGCCTTTTATTGCGCTTTGGGCATTAGTAGTAGTTCACTGCCCAAGTAGTTTTTTACAAAATTAATTTTGAAATTTTCAGTCACAAATAACTTTATCAATTGAATTCATTACTTATTTAATCTAATATCCATATTTTGTATACTGTTATTGTAAATCAATGTGGGCGGTTAATGGTTATAAGCATAATCTAATTAATTGATTATTACTTTTAAATAATTTTCTAAAAGCTGTTACTCCCGATCCGAGCTTAAATATTGTGTTCACGTGTGGGTATGTGGCTCTCTACTGACATTGATTTCAGTAAGGGAATTAAACTGAAATTTTATGCTCAATATCGTATGGCAACTGATTAGTTTACAAAAATTAACCTTTTTAAAATTCTTTTCTAAAATTTTTTTGCAATAATAAAATAATGTGACCAAAATCACTGACAGGTGTGTGTACTCTTCATATCTGAAGAAATAATAATAATTCAATTAAAATATGAGAATAGCAATAGATAAAAGGTGACATTTTTTTTTATGAAAGATTATATGCAGTGTTAGTTATCAGAGGGTTAACAGTAAAACACAAATGATGAATAATAAATTTGTTAAATTTTAAAACATTCTTTATTTCTGCCCATAATCATATTTTCCGTTAGGCAGGGTACCATATTCTTGCGGGTCTGGGTTTGTGATTTTTCATTTATAAGAAGTTCGTTTTTTAAATGTTGGCAAACCTTCCCCCAAACTGGTACAAGGTTCAGGATATAAAACTTCGTTACACACTCCGTTCATCCTTACATGTCTGTACATATGAATAATAAAATTAGTGCTCTTATCAACAGGGAATGTTTTTTTTTTTTAGTTTCTTTGCGAATTTTATAACCGATCTATTAATCACGCCATAGTCCGCGAGAGACCTGGTGTCATCGTGTAATAACTGACCGTCGTGCTCCAAATGATGAGTGCGCCACACGTACTGCCATGATATCTTCATAATGCTTGCCTTAGATCTTCTCAGATGTAGTTCAAAACTACGGCGTATGGCCTTTTTTAACATAAAAACAGTAGAACCACTCAGCGGAATCTGAAATTTCAAAGGTGAGTTTATATTCATGATTAACAATTCAATCATACTCGAAAAAAGGTAAAAAAAATTAACATAATATTAAGAATAATTAACCAGTGGTGAAGGAAGGGATATTTCCTCTACTTTTGTTTTTAAATCACTTCTACCATTTTTTATGTAAGAACTAGGAGTTTTTACTACAGGTAGCTTAATTTTTTTATGTATAAATATAATTTTTCGAAAAATATTGTATTTATTTTTGAAAATGCCTCCCGGGGTGGTCTGCCGCTGGGATTAATCCAACATTTTAAGTTGGCGGGGTCGGCAAATGTTGCATCGCTCAATAGCCAGGCCAGAATCTTGTAAGATCGGTAAGTGAGAAAACAAATTGACGTAGAGGCTTAACATACATGCAAGAGTGAATTTAACACTATAACATAAAGAGCGCATCTTTGCTTTACTCAAACAATTAAAATTCCAGAAGAAGTTCCGAACTAAAGAATTCGATAGTTGGATTCTCAAGCATTTTGGGAAACGTGTTGAAATTTTTATAAACCACATCTTTTGTTGAATTATAGATTCTTCAAATTCATGAAAAACAAATATGCCAAATCATAAATAATTGACTAATTATTATTTATAGTATATCAACTTACGATAACATTGACCGAACTATCATTATCTCGAAGAACAGTCAATGTGATCGACTGTCCGTGCTCTACGGCTATCTGAAAAAGAAAAATAATATATTGTACGTTGCCTTCACCATCAAAATATAAAAAACTGTGAACTTTCACAATGTTACCGCCGAATTTATCAAAGAATAATTCTTTTTAGTGAAATAATTTGCTTATGAGAAAATATTACATGTATGTACAAAACGTATTTTGAAAAAATACAGAAATATTGGCATTTGCTTAAAGATAAATAAAATAATTATTATGAATAGAAATTAAAAATATATTTAATCTTTAAAAATATTATAATACGGAAACTTTGGGAGCAATCTTTGGCTGTGGCATTGTTGGCTTGAATTTAATGACTTTAATAATAATAAGGTTTTATTAATTCAATATTGGTGATTTAAAATATGTGTAACAATACCAGAGGAGAAGGGTAATTTTCCATTTCATTTCACAAGGATGACAATGACCCCATCAATGTTCACGGTTCGAAAATTCAACCAAATTATCTGTTTTTATTAGTTTACAATAATGACTTACTTAATTAAGTAAGGTAAGATTAACTACCTACCAACTTAACGGTGAGATGAAGAAAGATTATTTTAATTTACCTTCAATAGTACTTCTTCTAAAGTTATATCTGAAGGAGTGTCACTCAATAAATTGTCAGTACGTAAAATAGTGTCCAGTGAAGAATTGGTTATCTCCATCAGTTGTCTATGTGTCAAATCTTTGTAGAGATCAGTAATAGTTCCAGTGTTTGAAATCTAAAAAAAGAAAAAAATGCTATGTAAGAAGTCTAGTGACCAATGTTCCTTTCTAAGTGTAGAAATACACAAGCAACATTCCGCTGCTTCTTGCAGCTGACAGCTCAGAACCCAGTTAACTCGACGACTTGGAACTCCGTTTCACGCTGACACCTTTGCTGCTAGTCACTGTTTACTGTCAATTCTTGGAGGAGGAAAAGCATTATATTTATGAAAAAATGTGCTGCTTTTTTAGATTAATTGAAATAATAATGACTTACTTTTCCCAGAACAACTCGAAATTATTTGAAGGCAATCATATAAAAAACTTTAAAAAGATGCTTCTCATAGAGGTGAAACACATCACAGCCAGTGGAATAACAAAGTTATCAATTTTATAATATGTTTGCAATAGCTCTGAATTATATCTAAGAATTGGTGAAATATACAAACATTTTTTCAAATTAAAAAATATTGTAAAAATTATCATTGTTCAGGCGATTTCCGTGTTGAGCTTTACTTAATTTTAATAAGTAAAACGCTTGCCAACAAATGTAAGTGCATCCGAAAAGATTTGCGCAAGGTGCAGCTTTGTTACGTAGGTTGGGAAACAGCTCTTTGGGAAGACATTTGTAAAAACTCTGCAGATTGTTTTCCTGATATTTCGATTGCAGTTGATCGTTGATCTGCAAATTGATCAGCTCCAGTTGCAAAGAAACGTAAATATCTTTAACACATCATGTTGATTACAATTAATTAGTATTGTCTCTGGATTAATGTCACAAAACCTTCTTTCAAAAGATTGTAGAATTCAGATGATGTGACTAGCATACATTCGTTTGTAATCGATGCCATCTAAAGTAGACATTTTTTTTGCAGTGCGGAAAATAGGACAATATATTTTGTTTTATTTGTATATAAAAAAATTAAATCAATTTGAATTGTTCAAATTATGTACATTCACACAAATTTTGTCACTAACGACCCGGGTTTCGCCTTTCGGCATCTTCAGGCGTTCAAGTGCACGGATGAACTTGAATTGGCGCTTAGTAAATGAATGTTTCTTGTTTATATAAGAAATAAATGTATCATTGAGTTTAAAGCCATTGCTGGCGAAAAGGATTAACCCATGGGAATGCCCATAGATTTGAATGGAGAGTAGTTTTAAGAATTATATGTTTTTTTTGTTTGTTGGAAAAGGTTTTATGATTATATTTATATATGGTCTAAAAGTGGAGAGCCAGGCATGTGTAGCTGTTCATTTAAAATCGGAAGACTGTTCAATTGCGCTCTGTTTATTTTTATCCCTTGTTCCTGATTGAACATGTGTTCTGATAATCTGGTATTCAATGTCTATTCGGTTTTACCGATATAAAATTTTGTACAACAAAAGCATTTCAATCTATAAATCCCGGATTAATATTTAAGTAATGTATTCTATCTTTTTGTCGCCTGTGTGGTTGAGTAGTCAACATCGTTGGCTACCGCTACAGAGGGCACGGGTTCCCCCTGCCACCCATCCTATCCCATGAACGAGGCTTATAGAGAGCGATTAGCTAACCACTAGTCCTGTCTTAGCCCTTTCCTTCCATTCCTACTCTCTTTGGAAAAAGAGAGGTTGAGCAACTGAGTAACAAGCAGTTCTCATAGAAACACTTATGTTGAGATAAACTCCATCAGCAGTCCATATGCTCCATATTGGGAGCGGACATGGTAAAAAAAAAATCTATCTATATTGTTAACTAATAATCTGCCTAAAGAGTTTTTACAATAAAAAGCTGGTCTAACACTATCAGTCAGCTGTTTTTTAATTTTAAAACTTGTATTTACTAAATAAATGATTTTACGCCAATACCTAGTATGTTCTATGTTCTTTGACAATTTACCTTTAAATAACATTTTTTCTGCAAGTTTAGCTTGTTTTTTTGATAATAGATTGTCTATAAGAGACATATCGTATCCATTGTTGAAGGCAATTTATTTGATGATTTTCAATTCGATACTAAAGTTTATTTTATTTAAAGGAACACTCAAGTCTATAAATTTCTGAATGTAAAGCGGCTAGTTTATAAGAAAATGGGTGCATTGAATTTTTATGAATTACGGCATCTGAAAATGTTGGCTTCTGAAATATTTTAAATTCGTGAGAAGAGTTTTCAATGTTAAGCAAGAAAGTTAATATTCTTGCCTGCGACTTCTAAAGTGAATTTTATATTTTTATCTAATGAATTTATAAAATTATGAAAGTTAGTTATTTTTCTATCAGTTCCATTAAATAGGCAAAGAATATCGTCTACGTAACGGAACCAATAGACCAGGCACGGGCCGCGATCAATATTAAATTTTTGAAAAAGATTCACGTTTTTATCTTTTAACGCCTTTTTAAAAAAAGATTGAAAATAAATATAATAATCGTTATTTTTGGATCAACCTATATATGTGAACATACATTTACGATCAAACATCACCAATGAACATTTACAAGCAGTTTTAAGAATCTCAACTACAAAATTAGCACCTGAATTAAAAACAAATGTTGCTCATTAGATTGTTTTTTTTTTCATGATAATAAATGAAGTACATATAAAATGGTATTTTACTTGCGGCCCGCCGCGCATTTTGAATTCCCAAATTTGTCCCTTCATCCGAAAAGTTTGCCTTCCCCTGCTATAGATTTGGCTTCTATTTTGTTTCTAAAATTTTTATCTTCTAAATATATCATATAAAAAAAATAAAATTTATTTATAAAATATTACCTAAGGATTTGGGTACTAACGTCATGTTAAAATTGAAATCAAATGACATGTTAGGTTTAGTAGCACCACTAGCGAGACTAGGTATATTGTCTATAGTAACCTTACGAAATCACTCAATTATCTATGATCAGTAGGAAGAAGTTAGCTAGGTTATGAGCTTATGAGTCTGACAGCGCTACATTTACCATAAAACGCATCCAGTCCAAGTAAAGAAAACACAGTATTTTGAATTATGGATTCCGGGCAACCGAGCGGTTTGACTGGCGCTCAAAAAGATGAGCTAATGGATCAAGTAAAACAGCAGATCGCGGTAGCGAACGCCCAGGAATTACTCACAAAAATGACCGAAAAATGCTTCAAGAAATGCATTAACAAACCCGGAACATCTTTAGACAGCTCGGAACAAAAGTGCGTCGCTATGTGCATGGATAGATATATGGATTCCTGGAATCTCGTGTCAAAAACTTACAGTGGTCGCATACAGCGGGAGCGGAATAATATGTGAAGATTTACGTTTCAGCCGTTGTCAAATTTCATTTAGATTATTTAGATGTAAATATACCGATTGTTATTGAAATATTACTTATATGTTATGCAATGTCGTGTCGCTTTATAAATGTTAAATTACACAAATAAACGGCAATGACCTCTTAAAGTGGATTGAATAATTATTGTGTTTACAAAATCGAATTCTGTGCAATTGTTGTGCATTACTCATTTCAGAAAAACAACTTATCTCTACTATAATATGTACGTGTAGGCAAGGCCGGCTCGTGGCGTGTGCGAAGAGTGTGATGTACACAGACGCACTACTATCTTCGCACTTATCCACTCATTTAAATCTAGTTTTTCAAGGCGCAGAAAACCTAGAGCCGGCACTGCCTGTAGGCTTCAGTATTTATTTTATATTTCATTTCATATGAGGCTATTATTTGCAAACCCGGCTTGTTCCAGAATTGGTGAAAGATGAATCATGTAATGATGATGAATGTAATCAGTCAATAAAAATACATTTCAAAATTATTTTTAGAAAGCAGTCTGAATTGATAAAATAAAAAATATCATTCCAAATTAATGCAGCACCAAAAACATTTTTACGATGTATATTTTTTTATAAAATAAAATTCAAAATAATTCCTAGGCCTATCCTTCCATCCCCAATCTGTTTGAAAAAGAGAGATTGGGCAACTGGCAAAAAAAACTTGAGATACCTCCATTAACCGCTTCAGTACCGTAAGGACACTGGTGGCCGCTACATACAAACGGCATGAATACCTTAAATCCACTGAAGAACACGAATGTAACTTGAAAATATTAAACTATTTATATCATTTTATAAGTAAACTTTTGATATTCATAAATTCAATACTATTTTTTAAAACTATTCAAAAATTATTTTAAAAAAGCGGTAGGTATACGAGTGAATGTTTTTTAGCTGAAAACATCGCGGTACTGAAAAGGTTAAGAGGCCATAAGCTCTACATTGGGAGCAGACTTGGATAAAATATATATGTCTATGTTTTTACTGAGGGCGATTTTTAATAATAACTTGTACGCAGTGACAGATTGAGCACTTGGGAGGCCTCAGGTGCAATCAAATTTAGATGCCTTTTTATATCCAAATTACTAAAACTGAATTTAAAATATTATATGGGTTTAGTAAAATATATACTATTTTTAGACCACAAGCAGACGCCTCGTGCGCGCGTATGGGGTAATCTGCCACTGCTTATATGCCACGCCAAGTTTGGTTAATTTGGTGATAAGGTAATAATATTAGTTGTATATAAGGTAAGGGCACTATCTACCGCCACATTAGTAGCTTGATTTAAGAAATTTGTGTGTATTTCTTAACGAAAACATAAACTTCTTGTTTAATTCTATACTGTTATATATCGCCTATTTAAGTATTAAGCAATAGTGACGATGAGCTTTATATTTAATTAATTAACTAAAGTTTTTTCATTGAAGAATGGTTCCCTATTACCGCCACCCATTTTTTTTTTGTATCCTATTACCGCCAAAGCAGGGACCAACTACCGCCATATGAATTTAAAGCCATTTTAAACACATTTAAAGATATAATTTAAGATTTCGACTGAAGGTGCTTGGTGGAATTTCAATATTAAATTTGAATCGTTCAAACTATGTACATTCTCACAGATTTTGTCACTAACGACCCGGGTTTCGCCTTTCGGCATCTTCAGATGCCGAAAGGCGAAACCCGGGTCGTTAGTGACAAAATCTGTGAGAATGTACATAGTTTGAACGATTCACATTTAAAGATGTTTGTTTGAATGAAATTCATTTTATTTATGTACCTATGTTTAAATGTTTCCTATTATACCTAGGTATGTACTTAAATTATTTATATTAAAAAAAAATCACATTCCTTATACAAAAAAAAATCAAAATCACTTTCTTGTAAATAAAAAATTGCACCTTCATTGGCATTCACATAAATAATAGCTACTTATATAAGTACATACTATGATGAAATTAGGCAAGTAGGTTAAGTATTACTTCTTTTTTAAAGATACCACTTCTGGGACGAAATAAAAGCCCCTAGTATTAGTCAACGTCGGCGTAGACATTTTTGAAATATCTGCAACCAGGTTATTTAAAATATCGTCGATCGCAGGCCACTTCCAGTTTGACCCTGCCATTGTCATGGTCTTAACTTGCACTTCATTATCGGTTGTATTGCTACCTAGAACAATACCAGGAAACAATTCGCCTTCATAGGTCACAACATAATAACATAATCGCCAGTATCAAATGATGCCATAATTTCTTTGTGTACTTTAGCCACTTTTGCAGAATTCTGTTGTTTCGCTGCCTTTTCGTCGAATCTTAATTTTCTTTTCAGCCGTCTCTCAGCTATATCCTTTTCTTTAATATCTTTGTCCTATTTTTGATTTCGAAGGTTCTGTGAAACTCTTTGCACCAATTCCGGGTGTCTTTTTAAAAAACAGCTAAACCATTTCTTTCCAGGTCTTCCACCAGTAAATGGATTTTCTCTGCTTAGAGTTTTGGTGAGTTCTGCGACAGAGTCCTGTAACTGAGGCTTCGTTATTGGAAATCCCAAACTTGCCAACTTTTGTGTCCACTTCACAAGCAGCGCTTCTTCTTGGCATGACAAAATTGTGGAAGGTCCTGGCTTAGCTCCTTCCCTATACTTACCACTAATCTTATCACGCAATGTGGTACGTGGTATACTATATTTTTTACTTATTGCCAGTACGGAACTCCCCTTTCTAATTCTTTCAGTGCAGTATCCAATGTTTCAGCTGAGTATAAACATTTTTTTGTGCCAACCATATTTTATAATTTTTTAATATTTGAAAATTATGGTAAAATAATGACCCAATCACCGATTATTGTTCCTTTTACCGCCAATTAAATTAAAGCTGTATTTTATCAATTACTTTATTACGGCATTGGTATTTTTGAAACAAATTATGTTTATTTAATCATTTTCTTTATACATTATATGAAAAATATTGCAATATTTAAGTTTATTTAGCTTAAATTTGCATTTTCATATATGTTTATGTGGAGCCTATCACCGCCATGGCCAATGCCCTATTACCACCACTAGATTTTTGCTGATGCTTTTACAGGATGAGCAATGTACAGTAGAAGTGGCGGTGGTTGGACCAACACAAATATGAATTGGGTTGTTCACTTTAATATTTGAAAAATTTATTAAATACTTATAATTTACATTCAAAAATTCAATGTTTTCAAACTCTATTACCGCCAGGGGTGGCGGCATTTGGTTCCCATATAATAATTAATGGGTCCAATCACCGCCACGCAATATTTTCTATTTTTATCACTTAATTTATATTAATTATGGATTTATACTAACTTTAGAGTGTTCTAAATATGTTATTTATTATAAACTAAACTTAAATTTCATATATATTCAATGAATTTTGTTTTAAATCAAAAAATAAAATTTAACTATTTCTTAACTAAGTGTTTAACAAAAGGCCAAATCACAATCGTACCTCCGAGCTCTTGCAGAAAACTGATATTTCCGATAGAATAAATACAGTTAGCTACAAAACAACAAACGACACGTGATCACTATGCATTCGTATTTACCGTTCAATATATTTTGTTGAGAAGATTTTAACGGTTTTCTTGTTATTTCGAGAACATTCTTACGGTGGCGGTAGTTGGTGTAGTGGCGGTGATGGGTGCTCTTACCTTACTTTGTATTAGTTGATCCATTGACATATTGATGTATTTAATACATACATTATGTGAAACAATACATATTTTGGATGCAATTGAATGTTTTTATGGAATTTATTATTTTTATTTCATCAGGTATAACAATTTTAGGAATTAAGAGATGCTCACATAAAAGAAATTAAATTTTTCTTCTTGAAGACTAAACATGAATTTTATATTTTATTATATAAAATTAGCTAGAAGGTAGTTATTCGTAGGTTAGTTTAAAAAAAAATAATGTTTTTTGCTGTTTAACTTTTTCCCTACTATGCTAAAAAAATCCCTTGCGCTCCGATGATATGTATTTTGTACAACATATGAAAAAGTTATTTAAAAATCGGAAAAATTCGAGTATTAATGAATACTAGCTGTAAGCCCGTTGCCCAGCAACGTGAGATTTTTGTTGCATTGTGTTTAATTTTATTTAATTTAATTTAATTTTATTTTATTTCATTTCATTAACTATTAATTTGAAAATTTACGCAAACAAAATACATTTCGTAGAAGAAGAAGAAGTCTCGAGGACATCAATACGCACACATTTGTGAAAAGCGAGTGATTATTTTATCGACTATTAATATATAAATTTAGTATGAATAAAAAAGTGGAGATTGGAAGGTGGGAAATCGGGGACACCTTACACTCACCCACTCACACAACAAACAGACATTATCGGCTATATATATATAGATGTTAAATTTGAATCTTCAGGCCAATGCCGAAAGGCGAAACCCGGATCGCAAAATCTGTGTGAATGTACATAATTTGAACGATTCAAATTTAGCATTGTCTGTTATTTATTTAATTTGTGGAAAAATTATAAAAAATATTGTTAATATGAGGCTGATTTTTTTTATTTATCAGTAAGTAACATAACACTTTCAAATGCGTCACGATGGCATCTTTTGCGGGCCGAACGTTATGGTCCAGCAACGCCAACATTTTAAGATATGTACAGCTTTACTGTGAAAAATAAATATGAAAATAAATGTTTGTTTTCAAAATTTATCGTTGGTTCTTAGAACAGAGATGACGGACGTAACACCATTCTATATATTACTAGCTGGCCCGACGAACTTCGTACCGCCTCAGAATCAATAAGTGTTGCAATTTTTTATTTCGCACGGACAGTGGCCATAATCAATGACATGAGGAATGTCTTCCCAGCTCCACCGGGCGCATCGAGGAAAAATAAGCCACCATTTCAATCACCAATTACCTTCATTAACGTATCGTACATTTCCTTCTGTTGAGGGTTCAACAGTGGTACATTCGTTCAAACTGATTGGTTCAATGCATCTCGATCATATTCACGTTCACGTTCACGTCCGATTCTCGATTGAAAGCGTCGTTCATTCCACGATCTGGCGTTGGCATTTCTAACTTGACTAACAAACTGCCGCACATAAGGTTGGTTATCATCTCTTCATTCATCTATATCAATCAAAGCCTGGTTATGTATCTCTTCATTCATCTCGAGATCGAGATTCCCTGAACTGACACGAATTCGATGTAAAATGTATTCGGACATGTCATCCTTGCACTTGTTCCACAGTTCAGGGGGATTCGATGGGAAGCATTTCAAAATAATGATAGAAAATAATATGTGTATCTGACTTGGAGATTCAGAAACAATTTCTTCAGCAATTGTCATGTCCCAATGAGTATCATTTTCAAGCAAATTGAGCTGTTGACATGCAAGTAGAAGCATTCGTCATTTTTCGGATGAACTGTGTAAATGCAACCAAGAGCATCAGTATTCATTCGGATGATCAGGAACCGCATCGCTTTGCTTTCGACGATAAAATTTCTTCGATGTAGCTTTCCAAGTGTAATAACGTGACATCTCAGAGTAGATCAAACAGTTATCATACCTAATTATAAACAAAATTATCATACCTAATTATAAACATAACCTTATTTCAATATTATCCGATTTTCTTTCGTTTTCATTTCATATCATCGATTTTTTTTATTCTAATCCAAACTCTAAATTTAAAATTATTTAGAAGTCAATCGTATGCAAAAGAAGCAGAAACAAATGAATTTTGGAAACATTGCCATCTAGCGGGTGAAATCTGCATACAACGACATTTTCATTATTTCAAGCTGTTCGACATTTGAAAACTGTATGAGAATATTAATTTTCTTCATAATTTCTTTGCCGTGATATTTTTCCGATGTTTTAATGCTGATTCTGCTATTCTAGGCGGATATGAATTTAATAAATCAAAGATCATTAAAATCCGTGCTACCATTCTCGAGATATACGTGGTGTAACCAACCCCACTTTGTTTTATATATATAGATAATTACTTAAGCCGTTTATTTTTATTTATAATTAGTCATCCAATCCCGAGATTCCGGGATCCTGTTCAATTTTCTGATCCCGAAATCCTGGGATTGATATGGCTGCGATCCCGGGATTTTAGGATTGAGAAATTGAGCAAATCCCGAAACTTGACACGAAATTGGCAAATCGAGAATTTCAGATTCTTCAGTGAGCTAAAAAACAAAAAACGAAGTTTTGTGACAATCTGGGCAAAAGTATTCCAAATCGAGGTTTTCAAATTCCTCGGTGAGCTAAAAAAAAAAAGGGGTGGGGGGGTTTTGTGACAATCTGGGAAAAAGTATACTAAATCGAGGATTTCAAATTCCTCGGTGAGCAAATCCCAATCCCAGGATCCCGGGATTGGAAAAAGGCTTCAGGATTGGATACCCTAGTTACTGTGCGACCGCTTTACTTGTGCGTGCGGGACCGTGGCGCTGCATGCATTTCCGGTATGACAGCCGCAAAAAAAATATTGCCAGAATTTTAAAATCTTTATTCCCTAATAACACTCAAAATATACGTTTTCAATATAAATAGTAAATGAGTTTCAATACTCTGGTTTGCCTTGATAATTTTTATTGGTTTTTCAAAACCATTAAAAGACTTCAAAGCGTCGGTATTTCTTTTCTTCGTAAAAAGATTAAACTTTTTGCCTGATGGCGCACATATCAAAATCGTTTATTATGCTAGTTTTTTTTTCTTATCCTATGTTTTGTGAGTGATTTGATAAGCTTGTCTCCTGTATTGACCATATTTTTTTATATTTTGAATTGTTCTTACACTAACATCTATAAACAAAAAAAAATGGAATAGCATAAAGAGAGCTGTTATGGAAAGGACCATTAGGATTCGTTATATTTTAAAATAAGCCATTTATGTATTGCTAAAAATATTTCATATACAAAGTGTGTATAAAAAAACAGTTATTTTATTGTTATTTAAAAAAAAACAAATAATACTTTGACTTGCAATTAAATCAAAGTTAATAAATTTCCCCATTTTTTAAAATTGGGGATTTTTTTTGGAAGTTGGTAATACAGTGATTTCATAGCTGTCATTTTTGCAATTCGTTCATTTGCTTTAAACAGTGGAATTAATTGTGATCCGTTTAGCTTTTCTTCTTTACAAAACTTAGTTACATTGGCGATGATATTTTTAGCTTGAAAGCGCAAAGGTTTAGGCATGATTGAAGCGATAATCAGTATGATGACGGCACGACTTTTCAATACAGACTAAACTCGTGGACTAAGTGAGGTAGGTAGAATACGCTTTGCGGAGGGGGGTTGCATATTTAGTTTCAACGGTCATCGCATTTCCGTGTGCAAACTTATAGCGGTCAGGGAATACAAGCGCTTTCTATCTCTGCCTTTTGTATTTGAATATTTTATTACATTGTTCAATTAACTAATCATATGTTAAGATTGCTTTATTGCAATTAGCTGTTTCCTTTTACATATTTTATAGTGATGGATGTGCATGTTGTAAGCTGGTAGAATAAATTACAGTGGAACCTCAATTCTACGTTTCTCAAGGGACTGTAATAAATAAACGAATATTGCGGGAAATCTTCAAATAATATGTAAAAAATGTATAATTTTCAAAAAACTTATTTACTTATTTCACTTTTTTTTATTCAAGATTATATAAATATATTTTTTGATTGCTTAATATAAACTGAGTATCCTATTGCAGTTTGGCACTTAAATTTTAACATTATTTTGAAACAAACTGGATTTTTGAACGCTTTGAATTGTTTTCAGTTTCTCAGCTCGAGTTTTAGTTTTCTTCATTTAGGCATTTTATTTTTGACTTTTGAGTTAGAAACATTCGTGCAGCGAGATGCGAGGTAAGACTTTTTATGAGCGAAAAAATAAATATTCTACAAAAACAGTCAACCAGTAATAGATCAAGGAAATCGGTAAATCGGGGATTAATATTATTTATTAATGTGCAATTATTTAACATTGTTATTACGGGGACTTGGTCGAGTAAAAAATAAACGATCCATGCAACTTGGAATCCACCTTCGGTTAAATCGTAATTTTTTAAAAATTCGTGATTTTAAATACTTTTAATATTAAACTCACGTATACAATTAGTATGTGATATACATACGTACTGATTGTTGTCAATAAAAACATATTATTATTAAAGGTTTATGTATTCTAGAACCTGTCAATATTGACATGACTCTTGGCAGATTTTAAATAATTCAATTTGTTGCGAATTTGCTGTGATTTCTACAGATTCGGATTTAGTTAATGTTCAATACTGAAATACCAGTACATATTTGATATTCAAAAAATACGAATACCGGGATCCCGGTTTCTGTTAAACCACTATTGCGATCCCTAGCTTTACCAATACCTAGCAGCTTTTCAGAGGTTTACATTTATTTGTGACTATTGAAGAATACAAAATGACATTTATGTCAGATAATTTTGTTTGCGTCATTATAAAGTCAACAAACTCTACTCTGGTTAGTGTATCCATGGTTATTTTCGAAAAAACCTTGAGGTCAAAATGAAGTGACAATAAGATAAGTGTGTCCTGTTATTTATAGCTGTCAACTCAAAAGCGACCGGTGAAGAATTATTACATAATTCGATTGGGAATAATATGAAGTTACACTCGAGTCAGATGATTTTTTCATAAAATAGCTCAGTAAATAGTAAGTAAATTAAATACGAATTTTGTATTGAAAAAATATTTTTCATATATTTTAAGTTGTGTTAATAATTATAAAAAGAATTCAATGATTGAATGAAATTATACCTCATAAATTATCTGCATTCTACTTTGAAATTCAGCGATTGCAGCGGTGAAATCTAATAGTGACACTTTTTAAATTTCTCCCCTCAACGCCTTCTGTCTAAATTGAAACATTTTTCTGACCCATTTTTCCATTCTTATTTTTTCATCAGGAAACAACTGAAAAAAGTTAAAACAATGACCATAAATTATAATGCATATCTGTCGAAATATTCAACACAATTTCTAACAGATGGAAAAGCAAAATACATTGAGGTATGAAGAATATGTTTTCCTGCTCAATTTCCAAATAACAATGAATCTCTGCTTTGATTCAAATTGCAATCAGCTTTTTCAAATCTGTAAAAATTTGAAGCAGTGCAGTGGAAGAGATTTTCAGTAAACAAGATTGTCATTTGAGGAACTCAGTATCAAAACTCATAATATCCATTCTTGATATTTTATATTAACAGCTTAACGACCGCACGTTTTTTTTATAAAATTTCACCTGGCGAAATAAAATTTTGCGATAAATTTGCAAAAATTATAATTTTACTAAATTCACTATAATTTGTAAGCAAATTGAGATATCTTTACAAAATTTAATTTTCTTAGCATCTAGATACTTCACCTATACGCATATATGTGTCTGCCGGCCAGCAACCTTTGTTTTTCAAAGACTCAAATACGCGTCCACGGTCGTTAAGCTGTTAAGCCGAAAAATTCTCATTGTAAATATTAAAAAAATAATTCTTTAAAAACTTTAAAACCACTGCCAAAGATCACTATCGGTGTATAAGCCCACATTTTTAAATGAAAAATATGATATGGTTAGAAAGAACCAATTGGTGATCAGTATTTTTTACAGTGTAATAGTTTATATCGCATCTGAAGGAAGTGTTACTTTTGACATGCTATATTCATGATTTATAACTTTTTTTATAATGACGAAAAATTGTGCTCTGTGGTTTATTGCAATTTTCTTAAAACTCAACAGGCTTTTCATTTGTAAACAAACAAATTATAAGGAACTTATCTCTATAGGAAACTATGAGAATTCACTAGATTGCTTTAAAACCAACGTCATATTACTCTAACTAACATTATCGAGTAATAATATAATGATGCCATTTGTTCAACTCATGCATTTTGCCAGTGCTCTTTTACGGTAGTGAATAATGGCAGTTGACAAAGGGTTCGAAAAGGTGGATACTAAGATGTGTGAATGGATGCTTGCGTTGAATATTGGGGTTGAGGTAATTTGATTATCTGAGGAATTGAGAGACTAGGAAACATACAAGACAGCACCTTGTTACGTCAGTAGTCATAGAATAACGATGGAACTGGCTGGGCATGTGCTGCGGGTGCTTCGTGAGAGCCCCTATACTGCTTGCCTCTTTTTTTGATTGATGGGATTGCGAAGTCTTGGAAAACCGCCAGGCAGTACCCATAGAATGTACTCGTTGGAACTGAGTTATGGTGGCATGTCATAGGAGGCACCAAAGTAATTGGCAGAAGACATGGAATCGGGGAAGTGCCGCGTGGCGGCCATATGGTCCACATAGAGAATATGGTAAAAGAAGAAATATATGAGATAATTAAACTCATTCAAAGAGAAAAGACCCATGCCCAGTGATTTTTTTATTTTGACATTGACTAGGCCAGGAACTCAGATCTATTTGATCGCTATAGTAAAGCAATCTCACCTCTTAACCACATAGGCATCAGGGGCGTATATTCAGGGTGTGGACTGCACATCCTGAATATACGCCCGGAAAAGTTGGAACATAAAGCAATATATTTAAAGTATATTTGTTGTGCGGCAATATACCGTAATTGCAAAAGGCGAGCGTTATGCCTTTCCGCACTACTTGCCTTCCCATACAACCATTGTATGCATACAATCGCGCAGTCTAGGTACGCGTAGAAAATATTTTTGTACGCAACTTTAAGGTCGAAAGGTCTCCTGTCTTTTTACAGCACACACGTATATGTGGTTTGTCAGGCATTTTTTCGAAAATTTCACGTCTTTACTTTTGTATTGGACTATTCTTTATTAACCTTTTGACTGCTGTAGATAAATAATAGTATTTACCAAGCACGCCGGCTATAATTTACGACTATTAATTTAATTAATTATTGACGAGATAACTGGTCTCTGGCGTGTTGAGCACGAAATTTTTTACGAGATATCTCGTCTGTGGCAGCCATCGTGTTAACAGATCATTTTTCATTGATATTTTGGCGTGATAATATTTTTATTATTTATTACTAATACAGTGGAACCTCTCTCTGGAAAACACTCGTTAAGCGAAACAACTTTTCCCACATAAAACAATGTAAAATACAATAATGCGTTCCATGACAGAAAAAAAAACATTTTTTATAATTTTAACGTTTATTCAAATAAAATTACATACTTATAAATTGTTATGAAGCGTAACAACCTGGAATGCAATTTCGATTTGCAAAAAAAAAAAATGACTAGTTAATTAATAAGGACAAATAGTTTATTCTTTTTTACTAAAACGCTGTCTTGAGACAATTGTTTTTGCCGACGCTTCAAAATTTGGTGAAAATGTGACAGCATTATCATTAAATAAACTTGTAGAACGCATAGCCACCTCCTTATTAGGGTGATGCTTCTCAATGTGCGATGCAACAGTATTCCATGCTTTCAGCATTTATCTTATTACGCCAGAAGATTGCTGTTCTGTTACTTCTTACTCCTCCACTAACAAACTCTCCTCCATAAATTATCCCTGTGAAAAACAATGCAACTCCATAAGCTCTTTGGTGGTCAGCTCTTGACAGTGCTCTTCCACAAGGTCATCAATATCGTTGTTTTCCACCTCCAGTCCCATGGTATTGGCCAAAGATACAATCTCGTTGCAGTAGACTCCACTGGTACTGTTTCAAACTCCTCAAAATCACATTCGACAACGCTCTCTGGCCAAAGCTTCTTACAAGCAGAAGTGAGGGTCCTCATGGTAACCCCTTCCCATGCTTTGTCATTCATCTTGAGGCAAGCAACGATGTGAAAGTGATCTTTCCAAAACTCTGCGTCACACGTTATGCGAAATATCGCTATATAAGATAAGAGAGTATTTTTTTCACAATCTGTTTTGCTCGTTATGGGAATTACTCGTTTTGAGAGGTTCCACTGTATTTATATTTTATTTTACCCTTATTTACTAATAGTTTTAAAGACATTTTGATACATATTTTTTAAATCCATTTCCGCTCCAAGTGTTGAGTATATGTCCTCCTAATGGAGGTACTTCGATGTAAGTTTTTCGACAAGAACTGCTTGTGAATCAGTAAACCCTTTTTTTCATATACCTAATTGTTTCTATTAAGTATTTTTTTATTTTTACACAGCACACCCAAAGCTAACCCGCACCATATGACAATGATAGGCATATATGTATGTAATTTAAATGACGTTATTAGTCTACAACGATAAAACATGAATGTACATAGTGGATAAATATAATGTGGGGAAAGATGTTGTGAAGTAAGAAAATAAAATTACGACATAGTAGCCACTAATACTTTCAATGGTTTCGGCGGTAACTTTGTAGAAGTTCATTTTAATAGAAAATTTAAATTAACTTTGATTATTCCACGTATTGTGTTACTAACTGTGACACGTGTTTCGCCTCTTTCAGAGGCATCTTCAGACTTACTATCGCAAAGTTTGCTTAAGTAATGAAGCAAGATTGATTCTAACATTTTAAAATTATAAAATTACAAAATGGAGGTTTGGGTTTTTTTCCTTTTAAGAGGAGCAAGGAGGGGGGTGTAGAATCGAAATAAAACAAACAGATAATGATACTAATAATACTAATGAGTTGTAATCAATCAGATTGAGATTTTTCCTTTTTAAGGGAAGCAAAGAGGGGATTATAAAATCGAAACAGTGCAAACAAATTTAATCATACTACTAATGACGTTAAACATTACAAACTATTAAACTAATGAGCTGCAATCAATCAGCTAAGTTTGTGATTACTCTATTAATTGGAAACAATTTGAGTAACAGGGAACCACCTGTGCTATTAATAATATTATTTAATAATATTTCTTTTTTGTTAAGAGTTTTATTAATTTCTAAAAATTCTTAACTATTCATCTTTAAACCCTTTTTATTTACTCAGTGGAGTATTTCTAAATTACAAATCTGATTAAAATTATGATTATTTTCTATTAAATGATTGGCAAACTCAGAAAAATTGTTACTTTTTAGACATCTTATATGTTCTTTAATTCTAATATTAAAGTTTCTACCTGTCTGTCCAACATAAGACGCTTGACAGTCTCCACAAGAGAGTCGATAGATACCACTCTGTGACGATGAATCTACGCGATCTTTACTGTTCAATAAAATTTTACCTAAATTATTTACTGTATAAAACGCGGGTTCTATATTGTCTGGCAAAAATTTAACTATCTTTGACGAGATGTCTCCTAAATAAATAATTCTACACCAGTTTTTAACAGTTAGTAACACAATACGTGGAATAATCAAAGTTAATTTAAATTTTCTATAGTAGCCACTGTTTAATAAGTAAATAACGTTATATATAGAGGTCCAACAATGTGATCACTTACCTCTGGGTGAAATAGAGACTCTGCTTTCGGTATTTCCACATCTGTTAATTTTACAGTTTCCGAATCTAAGTCGATAACAATGTTTTCAGGTATCTTCTTGCTGCGTGATGAAAGAAAATGTTTAGGTGCAAAACTTTCACTGTTCAATTCGTCGAGGACATTTCTGTCTTGTATGGTCGGCATATCCTCTTTCACTTCAACTTCTTTATATTCATAGGAAGGAAGCTTACACATTGTCAGACCGACGGCTTCTGCAGCTTTGATTGCCTTTTTTATTTTACTTTCGGTGTCATCCACTATGTATTTTTTTGAAGAGTCAATGCTCTGAACGATTTCTGAAAATTATTAAGAAAAACATTTAATGGTGTAAGAGAGCAGATGTATATGACCATAAACAACTACTTTTTTTTTTACATTTAATAAAAAGATGACAAATCTAACTTTTACTGGTGGTTCGTGACCTAAAAAAAATAACGTATCTTTATCATTAACTTGACTAACGAACGGGAAAAATTGTCCAAGATGATACGACCAACATTCCCTCTAAGCCGAAGGGTAAGCTGCGCGGAAATTTCAAAGGCTGCGCGGACCGATCAAATATTAATTGAGCAACTGTCTTGTAGTGCGCTGGGGCTTCCCAATTTCTGCGCGGCCACGCACGCGCGCAGCTTAGAGGGAACGTTGGATACGACTATCTGTCATCGCTGTCGGTCATGCCGACTTGGTTGCATCTAAGGCAAATTATAAGGCTTTCAAAGAATTCACCGCGTCTTTTGGAAAAAGAATTAAATTAAATAGATAAAAGCTAATATTTTTAACTGCACTAAATTATTATTTTATTTTTTTCATTCTCCACACTGTAATGCATGCAACCACGTCTTGAGGATTTTTTTCTCGGGACATCCCTGGCAAACTTTAAACACAATTAACGTTGTTACGCTACGGAATACACCCTGTAAGAAGAGTGTGAAGCCGTAGTGGGTGGGGTTAATATGGCATATAGTAGCACGTCGACTAATGCGGCGAAAAACTTCACAACTACGCTAAAAACAACGTCACGATTTAAAGTTATTTTTTGAGAACTTGATAATCGTGTTAAAACCACACATTATTACGAAGAACACTGATAAATTATGCGAAATACGAAATATTTTTCAGTACATCGCCTCTGTTTTCCGTTTTGGCCGCGCGGCGCCAAGTTATCAAGTTCTCAAAAAATAACTTTAAATAGTGGCGTTGTTTTTAGCGTAGTTGTGAAGTTTTTCGCCGCATTAGTCGACGTGCTACTATATGCCATATTTACCCAAAATAAAAAGGAACGGAACGATGTATACCATCTCTATTATATGGCGATGCACTTCTCGAAGAACTTTTTTTTCTTGTATCATTTTTACTTGATTTTTGGAGAGTTTTGTGTTTTACTTTTGAACTTCGTTCGGGAGCTTCTCTGTAAGATTCAGACCGATCTCGAGAAATTGATCGTGATAATCTTCGTCTAGCATGTCTTTCTCTAGAGGGTGATCTTCTTCTCGAACTATAATATCTCGATGGGCTTCTGGAAACGCTTCTTCGAGATTTTTTTTTACCGCGACTCAAGGACCGACGATTGCGATAGTACACACTAGATTTTTCTCTAGAGCGTGACCTTCTACTGCGTTCACTTTTGTGTTTCCTCTTTGAAGATTTCTGCGAATATTCGGAATCCGAGCTATTTGGTGTATCTCGTCTTCTCGAACGATCCTTATATTGATCAGCGTCCCGTGGCATTATAGAATTAAAATGTTTGTTTATTTATATCAACACAATTCTCGCTCTACCAATTAAGGTCTTAAATTAAAACATCTAATCACATCCAATTTACAGCTCTTCAACAAAATAAAACAACATAACTCTAACACATAAACTGACAAGTACACCGAAGGATGACACAGGTGGTAAATGTGGGTTAATGTATTATCTCTGGGTTAATGGGAGTATATAAATGAAAATATTAGAATATTATCTATGAATGTAACTAAAGTGTCCATAGACAAAAATGGCTTTACTAAAAGCCGGTTCAGGTTGGCAGAAAGCGGTACGCGCAGTGGCGTAGGAAGGGGTCCTGCCGCCCAGGGCGTTTCTTGAATTTGCCGCCCCCCCCAAATAATTCCTTAACTTCCAAAAAAATACTTCTATTTTTTTAGCTATGAGATTATACTACAAGTGGCTCAATTTTTTTTATTCATAAATAATATTTCTTTAAAAATATTGTATTTTGTTATTTTTTTTCTTATAGATTTTTTTCAGAACAGGAACTTTTTTTAATGTGTCAAAAAAAAAGTTAATTGTCTTTTTTATTATGTTTGGAGGAAAAGTGGCAAATTATTGCTATTATTATAAGTATTCATTTTACAAATAAGTAAACGAATTTAAAGTTGTAAGTTAATTCATAACAAAAGGTACCCGATTTTATTTTGTAAACATAACATGTGGAAAAAACATATTTAAAATTTAATTTTCTGGCTTTTCTCTTCACAAAATCGTAAGAAACGTTATCAACATCTATTTTATCCGACAGTCAAAGTTTTATTAAAAACATGGTTGTAGATTTGGAGTCGTTACCGTAGTCGGAAAAAATTAACGACCCCGACTGGTTTTTTTTAAAAAAATTGTCATCATTTTTAAAGCAATGTCATCATGATCTTGATTTTAGTGTTTTACAAAACATAATCATGCGAGGAAAAAATGGTGAATTAATTATCGCTTGCATTGATTCTTTATACGAAACAATTTTTTGTTAATTTCCTCTGATTTTTTTTTTCTATTTCTTAAAAACGCGACCCCCAAAAAGTTGTGTTTAATCAGTTAGTCAGAAAGCACAAATTAAACGAAAGAAAGTATAATATCGAAATAAAACTCGCATTGATCAAAAAAAAAAATTTTACCATTGAAAATTTCAAAAATGCCGCCTCCAAAAAAGTATATATTGTCAGCGGGCGGAAGAAAATATAGTGAAAGTGATATTGCTTACATTGATTCTGTATACATATCAATCTTTATTTTCATATTACTTTCAAAATTTTCTGTTCATTTTCGAAAATGCCGCCCACTGAAACGTGCCGCCCGGGGCGGTTCGCATGTTAATGTTTTAACCCTACCACCAGAAAAAAACATCGCTTTATTCAATTCAACTTGACGAATCTATTGGTATAAAAAACAAAATACTCTTACTCTGCTTGTCAGGGTTGAGTATGAAAAACTGTTAAATGAAGAACTACTTTTTTGCTTAATTTGCCGGGTAGAACAACCAGCTCTGAGATTTTTAAAGCACTTAATAGCTATTTCCTAAAAAACAAAATTGAATAGAAAAAGTGTATTGGAATATGCACAGATAGTGCCGCAAATATGACTGAACATCTTTCAGGAGTTGTTGTAAATGTGAAGAAAGTTGGACACCCACACATTTTATCCACCCACTGCATTATACATCGTCAACAACTGAAATAATAAACGAAATTCGACACAAAGCGCTCAATACTCGAATATTTGAGGAACTTCATAGTCATATTCTTCGTCATGCCCAGGTGAGATGGCTATTGAGGGGCAGAATATTTGCCTTGCGGGAAGAAGCTAGTAAATAATACATTTGTAGCGTATCAAACACAGCCAAGTCATGTTTTTGGCGATGCACACTTTTTTATTGATTTTAGTAGGGAATTTTTATACTTACCATTCAATATATGTTTCAGCTTCAAAAATCATACTACAAGTTTACGAAAATCAACTTTCAGTAATGATTTTACTATCAAAAGTGGCCAAGTCAAAGGTATCTAATTATCAAATATCGGCCAAATTATGAAGACCAATCAGATCGCAGCATTTGAATCAGCTGAGTGAATAACAGTCAGTATTTTGTGTGGAGCGTAAACATTTAAGTAACTCTCCATAAGTTGATGTGTAATATCTGGATTTATCGTAGTTATAAAATTTAATTTGCAGTAAAATGGACGATATTGTTAGTTCTTCAGTATAGATAATTTTTAATTGAATACATCCTATTTCTATGCATTATATTTGAGTTTCGTTTACTAGAATATACATCTTAAATGTTTTTATTATCAACAAATACATTCGTATTCCATAACTTTCCTGTTTTATTAGGTTTACCTATTGTATTCCAATTTTTGTTTATAATCAAACAGAATTTCGGCTCTCCTGAAAAATAAAGTTTAACTGACTTGGTCGTGTTTGATATTGGACGCTTCATTTATACCATATGATAATGAAAGATCAGCGTAATAATATGGTAAGATCAAATGTAGTTTCATAAATGAAATTTTATTTATTTGAGATATTTGACTTGGAGTGTATTTGTTCCAAATTAATTTGTAACAAACATCAATTTCCTATTTCATTACGGTAAGAAAAGAAAGATAAAACTTTAAAAATATCTAATCTATTATAATATGTAATTCATAATACTTTTTGTACAACTTTTGATTCTTTTTGATTAGATATTTTGTCTGCTTGCAATACAAATAAAATGAGATCATTTTTAACCATTTGGAAAATATTTCGTTGTCCTACAATAGATGGCGTTGTTTTTATCTCAATTCTTGGTCCGTTGAATTAGGGCAAAAGGCCTGGCGCTATTGAAATGTTGAATCATAGCAAGTTTAAAAGGCCAAGTTTATAATAATAACCATTTATATATTCACCGTGTAATTCCAGTTAATTTACTGTGGTCAGCATTGTGGTTCAGATCGAACTGTGAGAAAAAAGTCGTCTTATATTGCCGGGATGCCACTGTCTTGTTTTGCTTGTCAGCCCTGCGTAGGCTGGGTCAAGTTATGACATTTTTAACAAATGCCATGCTCAGTATGAACGTTTTCAATACATGCATCGTCTCATGTTTACTCGGAATTCCCTCATCAGAAATCTGTTCTTAGTGAATTCCTTTTAAGTTCTGATGTGTATTAAATTATGGATAAAGTTGAGGACAGTCGACCCAACATGGAGCCTTCTGATTCATATGACACTAGACAGGTGAGCCAGTTTCCAATAAACAGTGTCTCAAATACAAATTAATATATCTCTTTAAAATATGATATCCTATCCAATGCTATAAAATTTTGACCATTTAATTTACTGTAATGGTATCTATGCGGTGAATCCCAACCCACACCTTGTCTCCGTCAAAACTGTCAAATCTGAGTGATTTGTATTAATTTGTTTTTTCAAATCAATCAAAGTTGTTTATTGCAATTTGTGTTATATTTTCAAAACAAATAATTGTTTGCAGATGACTATCTCGAAAACATGCTTTAATATCTACCATCATATTTTTTGTAAAATATAATTTCTTAACGACACTGTGGTTGTTTGTGTTGTTTTCGCATGAAACTTAGTACGGTAGTTCCATCTAAATTATGAATCATATTTTTTCCAATATAAAAAAGTTTTATTCTGTAGATCTTCTTTGATAGCCCAATTGAATTCAACGATACATTATTGAACAAATAGCACAGCAATTAAAAGGTGTTAAAGTAATCAAATCATCCCATACCCATTGTCTAATAATAATCAACAATTTTTTTTAGTAATATGTGCATCATCGTATCAAAAATTGTTGGGAAATAGTCATACTTAGTAGTAAAAGTATCGTCTGCAGATGTCTTATGACAGTTTATACTGCATGATTAAACATGTTGGACAGACAGACAACAGAAAAACATAAAACAATTTGGAGAATTTACTCTTGATTAGAATAATATGTATCTGTTTTATTTGCTATGAAAAGCTTTAAACGATGGCCAGTCCAATGAAAATTTACTCATAGTGTCGAAGATCTCAAACTCTAGGTGATATCTGTCAGTCACTGTGTGATATTTTCACCCACTATTGTCATTTGCTGGCCTCCCTACAGTTCCACTGCTTAAGAATATATTTTAATTTAAATCAGTGCTTTTTCTCCATGTAACGCGTTGAACGGCGTTCCTGCACCTCTTTTCTCGATATTTTATTGTTTCTAATCAATACTCGCCAAAAAAAAATATTTTGCTTCGATAACTTTTTATTTTTAAGGAGAAAAAAGACGATTTGCAAATATATTTTGTAAATTATTATTTCGCGAAAAAGTAATAACAGAAAAAAAATTGAGCTGCATTATATGAATTAGCAAAGGAAAACAATCTTTGAATGTGTTGAAAAGTGAAATAAATCTCCAAGAACTTAATGGAAACGAAATGGGTTATATTCTTCACTCCACAAACGCAGAGGTTCAGGTTAAGTTCCATGGCGTGGGTGTTGGTGATATTTAATATCTCTACCACCCTTCCAATCCAAAAATGAACGAGGTAAAGCGAGAGCGATTAGTTAACCACTAGTCCTGTCCAAGCCCTATCTTTCTATCCTTACTCTTAAGAAAACAAAGGTTGAGCAACTGATTAACAAGCAGTTCTGTTGAGATACCTCGATTAGGAACCCATACGCTTTACATTATTCACGGACATGGATTGGGAAAAATCTTTTAGTCTAAAGTTTGACAAGAAATCAGTTCCGGCACCTTTTTTTTAAAAAAAGAGCACTGATTAAAATTATGATATTTTAAAATCTCAATTCTAAAAGATGTGTAACTGTCATTTACATAAATTCGTGCTGTTATATGTACCTACATTTGTTAAAGTTTGAATTTGTTTTGAATATTTAAAACATTTATGTAGCTAGGTATATAATTTAAGATTTTTTACTGAAGTTGCTTGGTGGAATTTCAATATTAAATAACCTAAATCAATCAATTCAATAAAATTGTCTTACTTTCGTAAATGTAAGAAAGTGATGTCATTAGTGAAATACATTTTGCAATTTATTTTTTACCTTAAATATTAATGTCTATTCATGGCAATTTTTTAAAACGGTAAAATATATTTTTTAATTTGTGTAACTGCAAATTTTTTTCTCTTTCCATTTTCTCAAGATTGCAATTGCGAGCGATACGAGATGGGCATCGAAAACGACAAGAAAATCAAATAGTAAACGATAGTATCTAGTAAAACACTATTAACATAAATCAGACCAACACAAATATAGCTCCTAAGTCAAGTCCTTTTGGCTACTCTGGTGCGGCCTTTTGACTCGATCGGCCAATTCTGCATTTTTTTGTAAATTCATAAATTCCTGAGATTTTGCAAGCTCACACGCTGGTAATTTACTTCAAAATCCTTTGAAGACCTAAAAAAATAAAAGAGGGTCCCACGCTGGTAATTTTGGAAAATCCGCAAATTTCTAGGCTTTAAAAATTGGCATAAAATTGTTTCCGGCCAAAGATTCCCTACTCAATTCCCTGTCAATGTTTACTGCGGCCTTATGTTGAATCAGAAAAATGAATGTGGCCTTTAGAGAAGAAAAGGTTCCCCAGCCCTGTCCTAAGTAGTAATAATAATATAACCTAGATTTCTTAAATATTTTTTGTTTGTTATACACATATATTAGAGGTCTGCACGGGTCGAAATTTTAGAAAATTATAAGGTCCGAGCCCGAAAGACTCAGGTCTGACCCGGCCCGGGCCCGAGTGTAATACCACACATGTTACCAGAACTCGACTCGAAGCCCAATTTTATATTCTTCAGCCCGAAAAAACTCTCTTTTTACAAATTTTCAACAATATACTTTTTACGTATTCTTTTCGTTACGAATATTATTACCGCATGGTGCACTTATGACACGAACATAGTGTGAAATATTTTCCTGAATAAATAATTTCCTTACCCGGTCCGAGCTCGAATCTCAGTTGCGCTTACCCACCCGAACCCGGCCTGCCGGCTGGTCTGATAGACAGTATGGATAAAAGGTTAAGGGGTATGACTGGATTAGTGGTAGGCTAATCGCTTCAGCATCGCTTCGTTTTCTCGTCCGCGAGCGCCGCGATTGAAGCCGAAGACGTGGACCACTCGACCACGCACCCGGCTATTTTTTAAAATTTATGAACGATACAACCTGTTAACTGTCAGTTCGAGTATGTACATACGTGCCTGAAATCGACGAAACCCGGGTATTTTGTCGAAATGTACAAAATTTATTTAACTTTTTATTTCAATAATTTAAAACACAAAGTTCCGATATGTTTGTTTTCGATTTCCGACAGTGGCCTTTTTTTCTATCAATGTCTTTCTCCATTCACTTTGCGGCAGTAAAATAACTTTTTGGAAACGATACTTACGTCTGTTTTTTACTACAATACCGAGACTTCCTTCCCTTCGGACAGTTATCCACGGTCATATGGTCAAATTCACAGATACATATTTAAAATGTGTACAAAAATATTTCTTTAAACAATTTGCGCTCCTGATATGGAGCATATGGACTCCTTATTGAATTTAACTCGACAGCAGTTTGTTTTTCTACGGGAATTGTTTGTTACTTATTTGCTTAACCTAATTCTTCGAATTTATTAATTGATTTGGCATTTACTTGGTAGAACTCCATTATAACATATTTAAAATATCAAAGTATTTTAGTTCTACAGTTTTTAATAATTTATGCGTTGATAGATATTTCGGCTTGCGCCATCGTCAGAACTATGTTTAAACTTATTTTTGCTCAGCTATATATACTGGCTCTGAAGAGATACACAATGCATCAAGTTATTCACTCTTAACATCCTAATTATAATTACAATATTACACTTATCAAATGTGATTCTAGTGTTTCAAAGAACAATCTAGGTTTATTTCTTAAAACATTAATTAGGATAAAAATCAATTCAATTAAAAAAAATAATAATAATTATTTAAAAAAATCCTGGAAAAAGAGCTTATGACTGTCCGTATTTGGATTATCAATCAGGAACAAGGGATAAAAATGTTACACCCAAATACGGACAGTCATAAGCTCTTTTTCCAGGAAATTTTGGAAATAAATAGAGCTCAACTGCATAGTCTTCCGATTTTAAATGAAATATATAATCATAAAATCATATAATCATAAAACCTTTGCCGACAAACAAATAAATACAATTCTTGAATCTACTTACTACTCAAATCTGTTGGCATTCCCATGAGCTTACTCTTTTCGCCAGCAATGGCATTGGACTCAGTGATGCATTTATTTCTTATATAAACACGAAACTTTCATTTACTAAGCGTCAGTTCAAGTTCATCCCTGCACTTGAACGCCTGAAGATGCCGAAAGGCGAAACCCGGGTCGTTAGTGACAAAATCTGTGAGAATGTACATAGTTTGAACGATTCAAATTTTATATTGAAATTCCACCAAGCACCTTCAGTCGAAATCTTAAATTATACAAATTATCTATTTGAGTTTAGATGCAACTTTGCAAACAAGTCGTAGAGCTCTCATATGTGTAGAGTAGGCAACTTTGCATCACAACAGTAGGTATATAGAAGGTCGGCTTAATATCTCTCACGATATTTGGTGACTTACTATATAATTTAATGATTTAAATAATCGTAGACAATTTCAGAAGAACAGTCAAAGAAATACTTATCTTTACTATAATAATGCACTACTAGCGATAAAGGTAACTTGGCAGTTGAAAGAAACGATGAATCACTGCATTTGTATGATTTTTTCCCACGTAACGCGGTGGGACGGCGTTCCGGCACCTTTTTTCTGGGCATTTTTAATGTTTGAAATCAATATTCGCAAAATTTCAGTTTTATTTTGCTGTCTAAACTTTATTTTTTTGTTTTTGAGAACCTTTAGCTGTTTGCCCTTATCTTAGGTCTCCTTTCAAAACAGAGCACTGTTTATACATATTACATATTGCTATCAATTTTGTTGAATTTACCGCTGGAAAGAATTTGTTTTTATCAAGGTTATATTATTCCCTAAAGATGATGTATGACAACAGTGTTGAACACAGTTGATGGCTATTTCGGCATCATGCAATCTTCAAACTATTGCAATTTTGTCATAAATCTTGAGGAAGTAAATACTTAGCTTTATTTTACCTTTTCATAATGATTTTTTTTATCACATAACTGCAAATTAAATCATTAAAAGTCTCCTTATCCCAAACGAGGAGTAATCCTATCAAATATCAGTTAAATGTCGATGAAAACGCATAAAATATTCACTTTTAGGGTGTTCACTGTCAATACTTGGTGGAAGGGCATTATATTAATAAAAACACAATATTCCTTTGTACTTTATTCCACTTTATTTAAACTTTATTGTCAACTTGACAAGGCTCGCAATTAGCGAAACCGGTCCTGACTTTTCAAATAAAGTGGAATAAAGTACAAAGGCACAGCCGCTTGTGTGGTCGAGTGGTCAACGTTGTTGGCTTCGGCTACGGAAGGCCCGGGTTCAAATCCCGGTACGGACAGTTTTTTCGATTGAAAAATCAATTTATGAATTTCTGTTCAAAGGCATGGATGTATGTGATGTCTTGAATTCCCCCTCTCACCCATTCTGTCCTATGAACGGGGCGTATCGAGAGCGATTAGCTTACCACTTATTCTGTCCTAGCCCTATCCTTCTATCCTTACTCTCTTTGGAAAAAGAGAGGTTGAGCAACTGAGTAACAAGCAGTTTTCGTAGAAACACTTCTGTTGAGATCTCCATATGCTCCACATTGGGAGCGGGCATGGTTAAAAAAAAAGTACAAAGGAATATTGTGTTTTTATTAGCATATAATGTTATAAAATATCCAGGTTTTTATAATCTTTGGTTGGGCCGTGCATGTTCGGCCTATTTGGTGTTGTTTTTCATACAGTCTCAGTTGGCATTTTGACCTGCTCTTTGACAGTGGTGATTGTCAGTTGATATGCTGAACTGCGTGTTGTGGTGAAAATGGTTAGAACAAAAATGTTTCTCGGAATGAAGTTTGATTTTCGGGCTGAAAATCTCGTCGCTCCTGTTTGTTGTGGTTGTAATATTATCCATGGAATATAATGTATGGATCTCTGTCAGATAACTGTCAGTTTGATGTCAGTAAATATGTTTTGATTTGGTCGCCCCGCCCCTTAGAAGCGTAGGCCCAGAATCCAGAAAAGAACGAGTCAGTCGCTATCTAGGAGCGTGGAATTTGTGTGACTCTGAAGCCGACCAGTCCTAGCCATATCGGTCGCCCACCAGGCTCATATTTGCGCCGTTCGCCTTGCGGTCTATTGCCGTAAAGCAGTGACGAACAATCCGTGGCCCATTTTGTTTTTTTTGCGGCCCTCGAATGTTTTTTCTCTAAATTAAAATGCATAGTTTTTTAAGTAAATCATTGAATTTAAATAATGTGAGCAAGCTTGAACCCAAATAAATTAGTTCATAGAAATAGGCTTAGTGATGAAAATTTGGATTCGATTTTGAAGCTTAGTTCTTCAAATTATAAATAATTAGCTTGAAATTTACAAAGACAAAGATCGCATTATTTTTTACACTATAATTATAAGTACCTACATATATAATTATCTTAACATTAATAGCCGATAAAATAATCACTTTTCACAAATGTGTGCGTACTGATGTCCACTTCGGCCAATGATAGCGCTTTATTTTGAACACCACACTTTTTCGGCCAATTGGAATGGACGTCTTTTTATATTCAAAATTCAAATTTCCTGGCTTAGAACTAAAGCATCGTAATTATATTAAGAGAACTTTATTTGAAAGTTTGCATGGCTACGAAGTTTTTTAAATAATCAAATGTACTGATTCGATTTTTTGAAGCTATAATTATAGGGCTAGGAGCTGATTTGACAGTGATTTTGTTCAGTGTCATCTTCTATTTATTAATAGTCAATAATGTCCGTTTTGATTGCATGATTGTCACTGATTTCCCCTCCCCCTCCCCCTGAAGACGGTCCCCTTCCCCCCACCTCTCTTGCCCGCTATCGCCATCCGTTCATTTTTCTCTGACGTCTATTAGTGAATATTTGAAGTCATGACAAAACAATTAATTTTCGTACTGACCAAAAATATTCTGTCAAGCCGAGGATCGAACTCATGTCCCTTTTTCATTCTAATCGTTTGAACAAATATCCATTGTTCCACAAAGCGATTAAAATTAGCGAGGTGGAACGTCTATTTATTTCAAAAATTACAATGACATCTGTCGGTGAAGCATTGCACTAAACGAGTTTAAATAATTGAAAAATAGAATATGTCAAATACTTATGAGATATTTTTCTTTTTCTACGAAATATATTTGTTTGGATACTTGAAACATTAGCAGGGCTGTCGATATATGGTCCCAGTCTTCATTTTTTTCGAAATATATTTGTTTGCACACTTGAAACCTTAAATTTACAAAATACATTTGTTTCCATACTTGAAACATTTGAATTATTAAATAATCACTCGCTTTTCACTTTTTACTTTTCACTTTTCACTTGCTTTTCACAAATGTGTGCGTACTGATGTTCTCTTCTACAAAATGTATTTGTTAGCGTATTTGAAAATTAGTTGAATAAAATATATATCTATATATATAAAAGAAAGTGGGGTTTGTTACACCACGTATATCTCGAGAATTACAGCTCGGATTTTAATGATCTTTGTTTTATTAAATTCTTATCCGCCTAGAATAGCAGAATAAGCATTAAAACATCGGAAAAATATCACGGGAAAGAAATTATTAAGAAAATAAATGTCCTCATACAATTTGTTTTTTTGAAAAATACAAATGGAACGTGGACATTGTATGACACGTTGTATGCTGTTTTCCAGTAAATCCACCAGATGGCGTTAATTACATTATACTTTGACAGTTGACTACTAGCTATGTATACATGCGCCGCGATTTTGAGTTTTCATCGATTTTCATTATGTTTTAATTCCCATAAATCATTCTGTGACGTCACCGCACGTGTTTTTAAACAAAAAATCCGGTGCTGATGAACTACATTGCTTGGCATCGCGTCTTTGGGAATACTCGATGCTGGATGTATTCGATTGATTGGCAAAAATGGAGCTTGCCGTTTGCACGAACGTTGTTGAGATGCAAGGTTGTGGAATCAGAGTCGAAGAGTCGCGGTATTTTGGCCTGAGTCGGAGTCGTGAAAAATGAGCGGCTCGATTTTTTTTGAAAAATATATTTAGTTATGTGTATTCAAACAAAATAGTCCAAAGTATTGACATTGCATGCTTGGCTGACTAAAGATGATCTGATGGTATTACATATATATTGACTATGGAAAGGAAAAAGGACGTAACCCACATATGTTTTAATTATTTTGGGCCATATGCAAATTATGAATTGTACACAACCTTGAAGCGCACGGATTCTTCTAAACTGTTGTTTAAATAACAAAGCCTAATATGAATTAAAGAAATTGTCTAGGAAACACCTTTATTTCAGTATTTTTTCTTGGTTTTAATTTTTTACAAGGTCATCTTTTTCAAACTTAAAAGCTAAATTTAGATATTAATTTAGCATTTGCAGCTTGCATCTTTTTGATAGAACGTGTATCAAATTTGATAGATTGTGATAATCGAAAAAAACCTGTTTTGAAAAAACTGTGGGTTACGTCCTTTTTCCTTTCCAAAGTCGATATCTATATATATAAAACAAAGTGGGGTTTGTTACATATGTATAACTTAGCTGTAACTTGGCTGATTTTAATGATCTTTGGTTTATTAAATTCGTATCCGCCTAGAATAGCAGAATAAGCATTAAAATTTTGGAAAAATATCACGGAAAATAAATTATGAAGAAACTTAATATTCTCATACAGTTTTCAAATGGCGAACAGCTTGAAATAATGAAAATGTCTTTGTATGCAGATTTCATCCGCTAGGTGGCATTTTTTCCTATATTCATTTGTTTCTGCTTCTTTTGCGTACGATTGAGTTTTAAATGATTTTAAATTTAGAGTATGGATCAGAATAAAAAAAATCGATGATATGAAATGAAAACGAAAGAAAATCGGATAATGTTGAAATAAGGTTATGTTTATAATCAGGTATGATAATTTTTTTGACAACAATATTACGCTGTTTGCACGAACGTTGCTCTACTTTGAGATGCCGCGTTATTACACTTGGAAAGCTACGAAATTTTAACGTCGAAAGCAAGGCGATGCGATTCCTGCTCATCCGAATGACTACTGATGCCCTTGGTCGCATGTACACAGTTCATCCGAAAAATGAAGAATGCTTCTACTTGCATGTCAACAGCTCAATTTGCTTGAAAACGATACTCATTGGGACATGACAATAGCTGAAGAAATTGTTTCTGAATCTCCAAGTCAGATACGCACATTATTTTCTATCATTATTTTGACATGCTTCCCATCGAATCCCCGTGAACTGTGGAACAAGTACAAGGATGACATGTCCGAATACATTTTACATTGAATTCGTGTCAGTTTGGGGAATCCCGATCTCGAGATGAATGAAGAGATACATAACCAGGCTTTGCTTTTGATCGAAAACATGTGCTTCTTTATGTGCGGCAGTTTGTTAGTCAAGTTAGGAATGCCAACGCCAGGTCGTGGAATGAACGACGCTTTCAATCGAGAATCGAAACGTGAATGTGAATATGATCGAGATGCATTGAACCAATCAGTTCGAACGAATGTACCACTGTTGAACAGAAGGAAATTTACGATACGTTAATGAAGGTAATTGATGATGGAAATGGTGGCTTATTTTTCCTCGATGCGCCCGGTGGAGCTGGGAAGATATTCCTCATGTCATTGATTATGGTGACTGTTCGTGCAAGATCCGAAATTGCTGTAGCAGTTTCTTCTTCTGGCGGCCACGTTGATAGAAGGATGACGAACGGCTCATTCAGTGTTGAAATTGCCGTTAAATCTTTAAACCAGTGCTCCTCAACCTTTTATTTTCCACGGCACACGAACGTGTTCTTCAAAATTTTGCGGCACATCACAAGTAAAAATATGCATAATATATAGAAATTACATTAGTTTGTGTTTATATATGATACATACCACAAAAGAACCATATGGATATTTTATTGCCATGTCCACTACTAATGTAGAGCACATGTACTCTTTATGGAGATTATATTAAAAGAAAAGTTTCAGATTATTCAGATTTATTTACAAAAAAAGAATCAGTCAAAAGGCTGCACCAAAGTAGAGAAAAGTCCGTTTCCCACTTCAGTTGAATTTTCAGCTTCGGCTATTAAAATGTTTCTAAAATTTAGCGGTTAAAGTTATACTAACAAACATTTTATCGATTTGGGTATTCTGTGTATGTAAGTCTGCGCAAGAATGTTTCGTGCACATTGCGAAAATTCAGTTTTGTATTTTAAAATGTCTTTAAAGAAAACAAATGAATTGTATTTTTATAAATATCATTAAAAATATGTCAAAGCATGTATCCACATCTCAAATATAAATAGTTTTACATTTGATAGAATATTTAATAAATAATAATGAAAAATTAATAATTGGTAAAAAAATAATTGTAAATTTAAACTGAAAAACATTTAATGAATACAACGAATTGTTAATTCTACTACCCTGGTTATCATAAGCTCATTATTAGCTGTTCCAAATGTTAAAAACGGTAAAAACACTTATATTTAAGATGTGGGTACATGCTTAGACAAATTTGTAATGATATTTATAAAGAAATAATTCATCTGTACTCTTAAACGATATTTTAAAATATAAAACTGAACTTTCGCAAGGTGCGAGAAACATTCTTGCGCAGACTGTACATATTAAATATTCTTTCAACCAAAAAATAATTATTTCTGCTTCTCTATGATAGTGTCATCAGAAATATTTTGTAGTATCGACCAAACTATTTGTTTTTTTCCGTTTATTAGAGATTCGCGCCGCAGCACACCCAGCATCGCCTCGCGGCACACCGCTTGCGGAGCACTGCTTTAAACGACTGAAAAACTGAAATGCAAGATTGCGAAACACTCAGCAATGACCAAAGTTTTGGTAGCAAGTAAAATCATCACCTGGGATGAATGGACAATGGCGCACAAATGCGCATTGGAAGCACTCAATCAAACTATGAAATATCTGTGCAATGACTCAAGATGTTTTATAGGCGCAATGATTCTACTATCTGGCGATTTCCGCCAAACACTACCAGTCATTCCAAGATTGACCGCTGCCGATGAAATAATCACTTACCTCAAATCACGACTCTGGTGCTATGTAAAGAAATTTCAGCTTACGACAAACAAGCGAGTTGCATTGCTAAACGATCTATCTGCCGAAGATTTCTCCAAGCAATTGCTGACTATCGGTAACGGGGGTGTTCCTGTCGACGAATCGAACGGATTGATTTTGTTTCAATTGATTGATTGATTAATTTCACTTCATTCAACAAAATGTTCCCGAACATTTAATCACAAAAATCACATTTGGTTGAATGAACGAGCAATTCTTGCGGCAAAGAACAAAGATGTGGATCATTTAAACTTCACAATTCAAAATCAAATCGTTGGTCCACTGCATTCCTTCAAATCTATCGACCGTGTAACAAACGAAGACGAAGCAACCAACTATCCAACTGTCTGGCTTGCCACCGCGCAATTTACAACTGAAGGTTGACTCGGTAGTCATCATGCTTCATGTTATCAAGTTAACAGAACATTTATTCACTTTTAAGGTGTTCACTGTCAATACTTGGTGGAATGGCATTATAATAAAAATAATAAAACATTTTTAGTACTTTTTCCACATAAAATTTATTTGATCAGGACCGGTTGCCCTCATCACGAGCATTATCAACTGATGATAATGCTCAGATGATAATAACTCAGTTGATAATGCTCACGATGAGCGAAACCGGTCCTGATCAAATAAATTTTATGTGGGAAAAGTACTAAAGATGTTTTATTATTTTTATTACAACATTTATTGATTCTGAGGCGGTACGAAGTTCGTCGGGTCAGCTAGTACTACAATAAATGGTTGTTAGCAAACATGAACATTATTCCAAATATTAAATAATTTACGAAATTTCTGCTCCTACGAAAAATGGTTGTTAGCAAACATGAACATTATTCCAAATATTAAATAATTTACGAAATTTCTGCTCCTACGAAAAATGGTTGTTAGCAAACTTGAACATTATTCCAAATATTAAATAATTTACGAAATTTCTGCTACTACGAAAAATGGTTGTTAGCAAACTTGAAAATTATTCCAAAAATAAAATAATTTACGAAATTTCGGCTACTACGAAAAATGGTTGTTAGCAAACTTGAACATTATTCCAAATATTAAATAATTTACGAAATTTCTGCTCCTACGAAAAATGGTTGTTAGCAAACTTGAACATTATTCCAAAAATTAAATATAAACGAAATTTCGGCTACTACGAAAAATGGTTGTTAGCAAACTTAAACATTATTTCAAAAATAAAATATTTTACGAAATTTCTGCTACTACGAAAAATGGTTGTTAGCAAACTTAAACATTATTCCAAAAATTAAATAGTTTACGAAATTTCGGCTACTACGAAAAATGATTGTTAGCAAACTTAAACATTATTTCAAATATTAAATATTTTACGAAATTTCTACTCCTACAAAAAATGGTTGTTAGCAAACTTGAACATTATTCCAAAAATTAAATATAAACGAAATTTCGGCTACTACGAAAAATGGTTGTTAGCAAACTTAAACATTATTTCAAAAATAAAATATTTTACGAAATTTCTGCTCCTACAAAAAATGGTTGTTAGCAAACTTGAACATTATTCTAAATATTAAATAATTTACGAAATTTCTGCTCCTACGAAAAATGGTTGTTAGCAAACTTGAACATTATTCCAAATATTAAATAATTTACGAAATTTCTGCTCCTACGAAAAATGGTTGTTAGCAAACTTGAAAATTATTCCAAAAATTAAATATAAACGAAATTTCGGCTACTACAAAAAATGGTTGTTAGCAAACTTGAACATTATTCTAAATATTAAATAATTTACGAAATTTCTGCTCCTACGAAAAATGGTTGTTAGCAAACTTGAACATTATTCCAAATATTAAATAATTTACGAAATTTCGGCTACTACGAAAAATGATTGTTAGCAAACTTTAACATTATTTCAAATATTAAATATTTTACGAAATTTCTACTCCTACGAAAAATGGTTGTTAGCAAACTTGACATTATTCCAAAAAATAAAATAAAATAAATTACCATAAAATAAAATACCATAAAATAAAATAAAATTAAACACTTTGCAACAAAAATCTCACGTTGCTGGGCAACGGGCTTACAGCTAGTATAACTAAATATTTTTTATAAATAAGTACATCGTATCCTCTATTTGCACGGTTTTGAAATAGCACGGTCAAATGTATTGAGAATCTATATCGACTGTGGAAAGGAAAAAGGACTTAACCCACACATATCAAATTTTACAGGAGGCGCTAAAAACGAGTTTTGATGATTTTGTGACATATGCAAATTATGAATTATACACAACCCTGAAGTGCACGGAGACTTCTAAACTGGTGTTTAATTGACATAATCTAATATTAATTAAAGAAATTGTCTAGGAAAAACCTTTATTTCAGTCTTTTTTCTTGGTTTTAGTTTTTTACAAGGTCATTTTTTCAAACTTAAAAGCTAAATTTAGATACTAATTCGGCATTTGCAGCTTGCATCCTTTTGATAGAACGTGTATCAAGTTTGATACATTGTGATTATCGAAAAAAACCTGTTTTGAAGAAACTGTGGGTTAAGTCCTTTTTCCTTTACACAGTCGATATATTAACAGCTTAACGACCGTGGACGCGTATTTAAGTCTTTGAAATCCAACGGTTGCGGACCGTGGACGCATATACGAGTCCTACGTCATACACTCTATTCTATTGAAAAATCACTTGGTTAGAATCGAGTTTGATTTCAAATGTTAACGAGAGATGGTAGCATACACATTGACGCAATATTTAACTACAAAAAAAATCATTATTATACTAAAATATTTCGTAAAAATACCCCTAAGATGGTAGACGTTTATTTTTTTCAGGTGTGATTTTTCATAGTATTATTTTACGTTCTGGTAAAAGTTTTATGTTTAAATCGTTTCTGGTTTGTTTCTCTGATTAACGACGAAATACATACGTAATATTAGCAGGGTAACATGATGCCCAGATGCTATTGTAGGGCCTCTTAGAGGTGCGAACACACGTATCGTAGTATTTTTTTTACAACGAATTGCCTTGTGATTTATTGCTAGGGCGGGCGGCGTTTCATGCTGCAGTTCTATGGAGCAAGTGTCATTAAGGCGGTCGAAAATTTTTGAAATTTGAATCGGGTGGTTGATAATATTGCGACCTATTCAAACTCAGTGGCAGAGGTTCTCAATTCTTAAATAATAGATATTTGTATTGAATATGTTATTATCCATAAAACGTACTTTTTTACGATTTTTAACTTATAAATAATATATCCAATGAAGTTTTTAATATATATGAACATAAAAACAAAGAAAACAATATAAAAAAGTAGATTTTACATATTAAAAAAAAACCTTATAGTAGATTTAAGTTTTTTTGACTACACCACATAAGTATGCAACCCACAGATATAGAACCATTGCTCAAGTGGTATTGATTTATGCGCCAAAGTATCTGGAAGCTATCAAATCAAATTTTGTGAAGATATCTCAATTGGTTTACAAATTATGGTGAATTTAGTAGAATGGCAGTTTTTTTGCGAATTCTTCGCAAAATCGCCCGGCCGCCAGGTCAAATTCTATAGGAAACATACGGGCGGTAAGCTGTTAATAGCCGATAATGTCCGTATGTTTGTATGTTTGTCTGAGTGTAAGATGTCCTCGATTTCCCCTCCCCCTGCCCCTCCCCTTCCTCCTCCTTCCAAGCCGCGCTGTCACTTTTTATTCATACTTAAGACATATTTTTCCAATATACACTGTTACTTATGATTTTCCTCGATTTCCTCTCCTCCTCCCCCTCCCCCACATGTCGCGATTTCACCTTTTCGATGACGTCAAGAAAGACGGTCTTCTTCCCCCCACCCCTGCCCGCTATCGCCATTCATTCATTTTTATCTGACTTCTACATGTGAATATTTGAAGTCATGATATTATGTAAAAACAATTAATTTTCGTACTAACCAAAAATATTCTCTGTCAAGCTGGGGATCGAACTCAGGTTCCTAGTTTTCATTCTCATCGTTCGAGCTAATATCCAATGCTCCACATTGCGATTGAAGTTGGTGAAGTAAAACGTTTCTTTAATTTAAAAAACTCAAAGCAAGAAAAGCAAGTGCATTCTTAGTGCACCTACAATGCCATCTGTATTTGAAACATTGCACTAAACGAATTTGAATAATTATCTTTTTTCGAAATATATTTGTTTGTATACTTGAAACATTTGCAGGGTTGTCGATATTGGATTTGGCAGCACTGCAGGACAGCTCAATTATGAATTGTATGAATATATTCAATTATAATATATTTATTTTATCAAAATTTAAAAAAATATATATTTTTTATATATGTAAAGCAAATATAAAATACGATATTTTTCATACATTTTGGACAAAATATTGAATATTTTTATGGAATTTTTCATACTTTGGCAATGTCTTAGGTCGAATACTTTTGGACATTTTACATAGGTTTTTATTATTTTAATCACATTTTGACTTTTTTTCATACATTTTGATAGAATATGCAATTAATTTTTTAAAAAAAAGATTTTTTTATATATGTAAAGCGAATATAAAATACAATATTTTTCATACATTTTGGACAGAATATTTTTTTGAAATTTTTCATACTTTGGCAATGTCTTGGGTCGAATATTTGTTTGTATACTTGAAACATTTGCAGGGTTGTCGATATTGGATTTGGCAGCACTGCAGGACTGCTCAATTATGATTTGTATGAATATATTCAATTATAATATATTTATTTTATCAAAATTTAAAAAAATATATATTTTTTATATATGTAAAGCAAATATAAAATACGATATTTTTCATACATTTTGGACAAAATATTGAATATTTTTATGGAATTTTTCATACTTTGGCAATGTCTTAGGTCGAATACTTTTGGACATTTTACATAGGTTTTTATTATTTTAAATACATTACGCATATTCTAATAATGATATGGATATGTTATAGAATCACATTTTGACTTTCTTTCATACATTTTGATAGAATATGCAATTAATTTTTTAAAAAAAAAGATTTTTTTATATATGTAAAGCAAATGTAAAATACGATATTTTTCATACATTTTGGACAAAATATTGAATATTTTTTTGAAATTTTTCATACTTTGGCAATGTCTTGGGTCGAATATTTGTTTGTATACTTGAAACATTTGCAGGGTTGTCGATATTGGATTTGGCCGCACTGCAGGACTGCTCAATTATGATTTGTATGAATATATTCAATTATAATATATTTATTTTATCAAAATTTAAAAAAATATATATTTTTTATATATGTAAAGCAAATATAAAATACGATATTTTTCATACATTTTGGACAAAATATTGAATATTTTTATGGAATTTTTCATACTTTGGCAATGTCTTAGGTCGAATACTTTTGGACATTTTACTTAAGTTTTTAGTATTTTAAATACATTACGAATATTTTTATTATGATATGGATATTTTATAAAATCACACTTTTACTTTTTTTCATACATTTTGATAAAATATGCAATTAATTTAAAAAAAAGATTTTTTACATATGTAAAGCAAACTTTACCTTTTTATTTATACTAAAACTACAAATAAAATAATAACATCTTTATTACAATTGATCGAATTCTTTTTTTAACCTTTTGAGCAGAAATTTTTATCTTATTAAATTTGATTTGGACGTAATTTTTGATTATTTACAGTTCAGTAAAATTCTGTCTTCAGGTCCCCGGAATTTTCCGCTATTCGCATATTTTGTTTTGCAAACCCGGTGTATTTTCGTTCTTTTAGTGAATTGTGTGTATTTCTTAAACAATCCATGTAGAGAATTAATTACGTTAAGATTTTCTGGCTTATTCAATAAATAGGTTTGCAATTTATTTTTCACGCCAGTAAATTTTCTGACTATTTAAAAATGCAACAAAAATCCACTCCGTTGAGGGCAACGGGCTGACAGCTAACGTTGATACGCTACGAAATACACCCTATAAAAGAGTGTGAAGCCGTAGCGGGTGGTGGTGGGTACAACGTTGAGTACCCTATGGAAATAAACGGAGTTTATTAAATATGTGTTATTAGATTATATACATATATAATAATAAATATGCATTCAATTGTTCATGCCAGTAAATTTATGACTTTTCTATAATGCAACAAAAATCTCACGTTGCTGGGCAACGGGCTTACAGCTAGTTATATTTTATTTATCTATACTCACTTCATATTTTTACACGTCTTTTATTACCCGGCTGCTTCCTCCGTGGATATATCCCCTTGTAAAAAGATGATTGAGCTAGTTATCATAATTTGTTTTTATGCGGCCCGCAAGAAGAAAACGGCTGTGTACGACTGTCGTTAAGTAGACCTCGTTATTTAATTGGAAAAATTTGGTCACCTAGGCATACACGAGTGAATTTTCATTGACACTTTAAACACGAAATGCGATTTGGCTTTAAAGTTGTGCACATACTATCATATCCGATTAATCGAATATACCTGTCAGTGACACCGTTGAAATTGGCATTGAAAGATATAGAGCTAGAAACCGGACGGAGAACGTATCTGTTAACGTGTAGATACTTATCCCTATTGGAATCCCCTACGCGTATCTAGAAACATCCACCTTGCTTGGTGATCTTGAAATTTGTAGTGCACTCGAACACCTTGCTATTGCGATGTTTTTTCAATAATGGCGTTAAATTAACATATTATCTCACCGCGCTGTATGTACCTACATAGCTTAACGTAGAAATAACCCGATTTGGTTACGCTCTTTAGTCAACCTACAAAAAAAATGACAAACTGAGAAAATTGCCGCTTCGGCGTCGTTACTGCAGCCATATCAGAGAGGCTGTTCCGACATTCACCGCGAAGTCATTTTATCATAAGTGACTCGCGTCTCAGGTAGAGCATTCAATCCCAGATCTTTTTCTGATCCCGGGATTGATCATACTCTTATAAATGCACACCGCGTAAAAAAGATGTAATACTCGATGTTGTTCGAGATAAAACAAATTGTAAAAGAGTTGGTCATTGATAAAATAGAAATGCACATTTTTATTTTGGTGATAGTCACGTTTGGTTTGCCTTTTTATTATATTTCTGGATTTGACCATTTTCGAAATAACTTCTGTTGAAAATGAGCATTTTTTATTAGTACTGAAATATTTATATCTAGGTAAACGGTCAATCGTATCTAGCTTGATCGAGAGTGAGGTCTAAAAGTTATAAAAAAATACAGATGATTGAAGGATCCCGACAGGGGAGTAAATAATGTGAGATGATGACTGATGACCTAAAATATAGTTAGAGAAATCTTATAAGAATTAGGCTTCACATTGCTTTCAGAAAATTAATTAGAATCGGCAGATTTTGCATAAGCAATATTATTTATAAATCAAAATTTTATTTTTTTATTTACAAATTCCATACATATATCGTGAGCATACCATAAAAAGTCAAATTTTACGATTTTGAGATATGTTTACTAAGTTAGATGGTATAATTTACTGGAAAAAATTCCAAGTCAACTTACTTCCCAAAATATTTCACAAAATCAATAAATGCATACTGACCAAGTCAATCTTTTGAACATTGGCTACAAGGAAAATTGATCAACTCAAGATCAAGGTCACATTCAAAGAATATTGGAGGAACCATGTGGTGGCCATGTACTCCAAATAGAAAGCGGATATTAAAACAATGGAAACGATAAAGTACAAAACCTAGTTCACTCTGTGGTCTGAAAACGACGATTTATTATACGTCATTAACTTAGTTTTGCTGATGTATATGCATATTTTGCTCTATTTTAACTGCCAAAAGAATAAATAACTCATTTACAACAATTTATGATTACTATATTTACTTTACTAACAAATTTTACTGCTTGAACTCTTTTAACAATGAAAACTAAAAAGTCAATACGATTTTGTTCAAAAGGCAAATTTTCTAATATTTTTTTGAACAATTCCATACTAATAAACATTGCTAATGTCTGATACTATATTGAACAAAAGAAAATTTACATATTATCCTAACTGGTTAAAAATGAGTATGTATATGCAATAACTTCAATCTCAATTTGCCACAAACAAGAATTTTGACTTAAGTCACTTTTCCTTGTATGCCCACGATATGCATTTAATTGTTATGATTTTTGATAATGCATAAGAAAATCCTTCCGTTGGGTGCAACGGGCTTCCAGCTTATCGTTGTAAATAGTAAAAAATTCGTACTTAATATTTTTGTCACCTTTAGTGTGGAATAAGAAATTTATTATATACGTGAATATGGTTAAATTCAGATTTCATTCCACTAAGTTCGAGTATTCAAAGAGCTCTGAAGAGTCTGAAGTGATATCCCTTTAAAGTGTGGTTACATGTTTTTGAAGAAATTTAATATTTATTTACTGGCGACCAAACTTTTTTTATTGGGTTATATTTAATTGCACTAAAAATTTGAAAGGACACTTCTAAGTACACACGAACATAGATTTTAATACTTTTAAATTTTGTACTATGCCCTTTGTACAAACCCACGTAAATTTTAATCCTTCACACTAAAATTTCGATGGTAGGCACTTTGTACACACTAACTTGAATTTATTATTTTTCACTTTGAAACAGATCATTTTGACCTAGTATCTACTAAATTACCTGTCAACTAATGGGTTTATGGTTATAAATGAAAAGCTTGGACTTTTGGAAATTCATAAAGTCATTAATATAAATAAAACATTGTAGTATAATACACCCATCCCTCGCTTAACACGGAAGATAGGTTCTGATAGATCACCGTGTTAAACGAAACCGTGTTAAGCGAGACTAACAAATGTATGAAAAAGAGAGGATAAGTTCTTTTTTAGAAAAATTAAAGAAATTGGTAGAAAGGACTGAAAATTTATTGAAACATTATGAACACAGATAAAAGGTATTATTCAATGTCACTCTCACTAGAAGATATTAATATGGAGATTTTTCTTCTTTTTATTGGACGAATGTCATCGTCACAACTACTTTCGATTACATTTTCTGTTATGTTCCGTCGACGTTCAAAAATATCGGTAATCCGCAATGGTTCTTTTTTTTTATATTCTTGTAAATTTCCTCATATTTGGCACGTAAGTTCTACTTGGCATTTTCTTCCAAAAAAGACCCGTTTCGTCAGCATTAAAAATCTTTTCAGGCGAATAAGACCCTTCTTCAATTATTTTAGCTCATTTTGGAGGATATTCTTCTGCAGCTTTAATGTCGCCAGATCTACTTTCGCCGTTCATTTTGATGTTGTGCAAATATTTCGCCTTTTAAATTTCTCAAGCCATCCCTTGCTCGCTAAAAATTCTGTGTCTTGATTTATTGCTGTTGTATTGTCTTGATTAATTATGTGATTAAAAATTCTTTTTGCCTTTACTCGTATAGTAGAGCCGTCCATAGGTAATCCTTTTTAGTTATTATTCTCTATCCAAATCACCAGAGCTTTTTCTATTTTTTCTGTTTGCATTGCGTATGCGATTCGTATGTGTCGCACGTATTAAAGATCCCTCGATTACACTTGCCCTAATTTTTTCTTCACTTCTTTTAATCGTTTTAATCGTTGCTTCGTTCAAACTATTTTTTTTGCAATCTCAGCCGTACTCTGTCCATCTCGAAGACGATCCAAAATTTGAATTTTTATCTCCAGATAAATTATTTTTCTTGTTAATTTTGGCTTCGACATAATAGGTCTAAAAATGTATTATTAAAACTCAATTATTCCAATGGTAAAAATATTAGAAATAAGAAAATTACACCTTGAATATTTGTCAAATTATAAACAACAAATATTTTATCAGCTGCTCGAACTTAACGAGTGATCAACAGCGTGGGCAACGAGAGACTAAATGTCTGATGTATTATTTTCAGGTACTATTTTTTTTACATTTAAAATGTAAAAATTATACCCTTACCGTCCAGATATACCTTAACCGTTATTCTTAGAAATTCCCACAGCTGTGCGCACGTCTGCAAAGCAAGATTTAATAGAAAAAAATTTTTTTTCAACAAAACTAAAACCGTGTTAAAGCGAAACCGTGTTAAGCGAGGGATGGGTGTATATTTAAAATAAGATAAGCAGCTCACCATTGTTGAATTTATTGCCATTTGGGATTTACCGTACCCAATATAAGTAATTAATTTGGAATTAGTACTATCAATGTTTGAATCTTATCCCCTCCCTGCGTCCAGTAGAAAAGAAAAAACTCCAACATTTATTTGTACTATGTAAAATTCTTCAACAATCAAATTTTAGTTTGGAAACACGCGTCACGGTTTGAATAAATGTGAAGTAAAAAAGTTATCAAATTTAATTTTATATTGAATATGAACTTCCACAAAGTTGTCGAATCTATCGCGAATGTTTCTTTTAAACGATCAGATTTTCTAAAAAAATATATTTAATTACGAAATGTTTGAAATTTTATTTTGTTTTCATTTTTCATTAAGTATTCGATAACAGCTAAATATGAATATGATAAATGTATTTCAAAGTAAACAAAAAAATGGATTCAAGTTTGTCCGTACAAAGTGGATACAATCAGATTTGTAGTGAGAAGTATATAAATTTATGTTTGTGTAAGTAAATTTTATGTAACAGGTGAATTTCTACAAAGTTACTGCCGAATACGTTGAAAAAACACAGAGGAAAACTTTTTATGTAATGGTATTTGACAACGTTTGCTCAATCTATTAGATCAGCAAAGGTGCAATTATTTTCATTTTGACGTATTTAAACATCGCGTTGCTTCGAACTGTTACCGAAGGCGTTCAGCTCGAGGCCCGCATACCGCTATTTACGCGTCGCTGATTCGGATAACACCTGTGATTTTGTGAATCGCAAATCTGCAAACGTTCACTCGCGAGGAGAGAAGATCTCTTACTTGTCCCACCGCCGCGGCGCGCCCGCACTCGTGTTCGCCGTCCCGCCCCACGACCGTTCAGTCGATTCATTTCAGTTTCCCACGACTGCGCCGCCAGAGTGACCGTCTCTCGAACAGTGAGCTAGCTGAGATTCATATTCTCGTCAATCGCAGCTATTTAACGCAACCTTATTGGGCATGTTTAGATAGTGAGGAAAAACAAAGGAATAATCACCACTATCAGTTTTGTTTCATACCCGACCCGCGTAAAAGTACTGTTTTCAGCGACAACGACCTCCCACAACAGTGTATCGTGCAGTCCTCACCAGGAGTGGTGTGAATTTTCATCAGAGGTGTGTCCGTTCACGGAAACTCGACGTTGAGTGTTTTAGCAGTGTTTATGTTTTGATTCTGTGATAGCGACGACCGGTCGGTGCGCACGTCGCTCGCCCTGGAATGAGGTGAGACGGGGCAGCGTGCGTCACAGTGATAAGTGAGATACAACCATGGTTTTGAGGATTGCCGTCGCTCCTAGTCTGGGATCGCTGAACGAATGGCCGACCGCCGACGAAGACGTCCGCACCCTGCCGTCGGCATTAGAAACGGTAACCGCAATAGAGATTATTTAACCTTCGGGTTCCTATGGGGGGTACATTCGCAATTCAAAACTCTTCTTATTCCAGCCATTCGCCAAATAACAATAATATCTAGCTGATATTTATCGTAATCTTCGTCAATGCGAATATTAAGCTAATTTGTCTGGGGCCACTTTGTACCCCATCTCTACTCGATCCTATTTGACGTTTCGGTACTCGAGTGTTAAGCACATTCATGTTAATTAACTTTGACATGCAGAATTCATAATATAGGTTTGATATGTTTTCTTTTTAAGTGCCATTACAGTGTTCATTCCACTGATTGCGTAACTAAGAGTGACACGTGTTTCGCCTTTTTGAAAAGCAAATGTCTATATTCAAATTAGTGAAATAACACACACTTGATTTAATATTAAAATCGAATTTCTACAGTGTTACCGCCGAACCCATCGAAAATAATATAATAAAAATAATAAAACATTTTTAGTACTTTTTCCACATAAAATTTATTAGATCAGGACCGGTTTCGCTCATCGCGAGCATTATCAACTGATGATCAGTTGATAATGCTCGCGATGAGCGAAACCGGTCCTGATCTAATAAATTTTATGTGGAAAAAGTACTAAAAATGTTTTATTATTTTTATTATAATGCCATTCCACCAAGTATTGACAGTGAACACCTTAAAAGTGAAAATAATATAGTTGTATTTATTTCGTATGATGATGGTGAACATATATAGATACATTGATCTCCTTCGCATGATCACATTTGGAAATTAATGTGGAAATACATTCTATACTTAGCGATTTGACCATGTATTTTGATTTGCCAAATACGCACAGTTTTTTTGTCGGCTATTTTACACCAACCATTTATATATGCATTTCAATGCGATTCATTCATTCTTCTTCTAAGGTAACTTTATCGTCTGCTTGGTTTTGCTTATTTCATATTGTATCATTCATTGGTTTTCGGACATTGAAATATTTATCGTACTTTGGCAAGATGTAATTCGTAAATTATTCAATAAATAGTATAATATAATTATTAATGCCTCCTCCTCAAATAATCGTGTTGAGTTTGGTAAACAATCAATGTGTTTTGATGCCATTCGCTGTTTGAATTTAGTGCTCTACTTGTTTACATCTACATTATATTATGACACAGGTTACGTTGAGAGAATGCCTGCCAAATCTTTAAAATGATTAGCATATCATTTTCCGAGGCAGCAAGGCGGCTCGATCGAATGCACTCGGAGCCTGTTACCGTTATTTTCTTCCCGGCCCGAGTGACGAACCGTGCCAATACCGAGCGAATAATTAAAATACGGTAACCATTAATTGTACGGTAAAATTTATGTATTATATATTATGTACGTGCAGTTTATACTAATAGCAATATGTATATCATTCAAGCTTGTACTTTCTATGTCAGCGATCGTTTGAAAGATTCAAAACATTTCTTAACGCAAAATCCGTCTCGTTAGCATTGTTCTAATTCAGTAGAATATATATAAGTCGTTAAGCTTCAAAAAGCACTCTGGAAGCTTTTTCAAGTTTTGAGTAGATGATGAAAAACTTCTTTGCATACATAACACCTAACGAATTATATGTTTGGCATTGTATATAGATGTGTAAAATAACAATTTAGTTCGTATGCAGATAACGTGTATCAAACGTCTAAAAAAAATTGAAACTAGATGATCCAAATTTTCGAAATGATATTTATATATATAATAAAAATAATAAAACATTTTTAGTACTTTTCCCACATAAAATGTATAAGATCAGGACCGGTTTCGCTCATGATGAGCATTTTCAACTGATAAGAAAAACAATAAAACAGTGATATTTATACAAAAGTTAAGTAATAAAAACAAGGTATGACAAACAATTGGTATTACAACCTAGCAAAAGAATTGAAGCAAAATACAAGGACGTTTAAATACGTCATTACCAAAGTACCATTTGGTAATGATAATTCATACCTAATTGGTTTTTGGCATAATAGTTTCATTGCTAAGTGGTCTTCAACTTTTTATTTATAGTTTATTTGCCTTGTATTTTGCTTCAATTCTTTTGCTAGGTTGTAATACCAATTGTTTGTCATACCTTGTTTTTATCACTTAACTTTTGTATAATTATCACTGTTTTATTGTTTTTCTTATCAGTTGACAATGCTCATCATGAGCGAAACCGGTCCTGATCTAATAAATTTTATGTGGAAAAAGTACTAAAAATGTTTTATTATTTTTATTATAATGCCATTCCACCAAGTATTGACAGTGAACACCTTAAAAGTGATTTATATATATTGTTAAAAGTATTGTTTATTGCATATACAGATTATGAAATTTAAAATCGAAAGATTTAATCCGAAAATGTACGATCCCGGTATCCCGGATTAAAAAAAACGGACCTAGATTGTAATCCCTGGTTATAGGTAGTTAACAATTATTATTTGTACGTGGGACACGCGGACAAGCTGGGTCCTCGGCGCGTGGCGGCCCTCAATTTATTCGGGCGAGGAGCGTCGACTTCGCCGGGACGGAGCGACGTTTTTTCGTATAAATTTTGGGAACAAGACTACGTTCCCAACTCCCGTTGGATCAGTGGTGAAGAGTTGAAGCTTCGTGAGTGATTGACAAGTGTATCCCTCGTTTTGACTGCATTAATCAAAGAGGGGCGCTGTATTATAGGAATTAATTGATCGAAGACGCTTCGAAATATTTAAGGTATCAATTATTCATCTTGTCATTATTTTGAGAATTATAAATCAGTAATGGCCAGAGCATTGATTTCGGTTGTCTGGTCTCCCATGAAGCTGTAATGGTCGATTACTACCTGATATATTAAAAAAACAATGTTTTTAATGATAACGTAATAAATCTTTTCCATGCTTCGAGCCAAAACGTTGATATTAAAATTAACTTTTCTTTTTTATATAAAATACCTTTTGTCAGGTTGAATAATTGTATTGAAACATATGTTAAAATATGTTTTACATGTGGTGCACCACGAAAATCTGGGGAAAATTTTAATGTTCCGCGGGAGAGAATAGATTTCAGAACAATGTTTGGTGGATTGATAAACAGGGCTGTCGAATCGCTTGAGAACCTATCGATTCTGACTAACCCTTAAATTTTATTCATATTGTCACGTATTTACTCATCGCATTGCAGACTACTGACACATAAATGCCGGTGTTTATAGATTGATTACATCAGAAAAAAATAAGTGAAACGTCTGACTGCTAATTTTTGACGACTGCGGCTCCACGTCCACTGTGATAAGACACTTTACGACTTTTTAGTTTCTATGTTATTGCACGAAAACTTTCTTTTATTTTCAACTAAATAAACTTAAGTGCAGAAGTTCTTAATCAATCATATAATTGAGCTTGTTGACTTTTCAAGACGTTAGTAATATCAGGTCTATAATGTAATATAACTGACCTTATTTCGTCGACTATATAAATCAAATATGATGTTGAAAACTGTAACAAGTTGTAAGAACCATTGCCTTAGAGAGTATTTTCCTATGTACAGATTCGGTCAGCCGAAGGCTCCGTTCGCGATGTCATATTAGTGGGTGGACGTCGTGCACCTTTGGTTGCTACTTGTTACGCACTTGGAATGATAATCGTATCGATCAAATTATAGTTAATCTATCTTTAGGTTTTATTTCTTATTTATTCAGAATAATGAATATGTATGACATTAATGAAACAGTGGATGGTTTCGGTTGTTAAGGGCTCGGGTTCCCAATCTGGGGGTCGCCAACTTTTTTCGATTCTCGAATCGAGGATTTAAAATTCGCCGGTGAGCTAAAGGGGGGGGGGGGGTGCGCCTAGTCACATGGCTTTTATAAAAGAGGTCGCCAGCCGGAAAAGGTTGGGAACCTATGGTTTAGGATGTTTAGGTTAACAATAATCATCAAAGATCACGGATTCTGGGTACGCTTAAATCCTATCACCGTATAATAGATACATTCACTTTTAATTTAAGATTTTGACTGAAGGTGCTTGGTGGAATTTCAATATTAAATTTGAATCGTTCAAACTATGTTCATTCTCACAGATTTTGTCACTAACGACCCGGGTTTCGCCTTTCGGCATCTTCAGGCATTCAAGTGCACGGATGAACTTGAACTGACGCTTAGTAAATGAAAGTTTCGTGTTTATATAAGAAATAAATGCATCACTGAGTCCAAAGCCATTGCTGGCGAAATGGATAAGCTCATGGGAATGCCAACAGATTTGAGTAGTAAGTAATCACTTAATTTTGGAAGGACACGTGTTCAATTAGGAACAAGGGATAAAAATGTTACACCCAGTCTTCCGATTTTAAAAGAAATATTAAACATGCCGGGATCTCCACTTCTTTATCCTATATAAATATGGTCATAAAACCTTTTCCGACAAACAAATAAATGTAATTCTTAAAACTACTTACTACTCAAATCTGTGGGCATTCGCATGAGCTTATCCTTTTCGCCAGCAATGGCTTTCAACTCAATGATGCATTTATTTCTTATATAAACACGAAACTTTCATTTACTAAGCGTCAGTTCAAGTTCATCCGTGCACTTGAATGCCTGAAGATGCCGAAAGGCGAAACCCGGGTCGTTAGTGACAAAATCTGTGAGAATGTACATAGTTTGAACGATTCAAATTTAGATACATTCACATTGTGTCGCTCCGTAATCTTGATTTTGTTACTTGATTGTTGAAATTTCACCGTATTATATGAGAATACAAACAAAAACAGCGTATTTAATTCATAAAAAGCTTTAGTAACTAAGGCTATACATCAAAAGGACACAATTTTTATCATATTATGGGCATAAATATTTCCTTGATATTCATGCAAGGTTGTATATTGTATCATAACATAAGAATCTTGTTTTGATGTATGCAGACCATATGTCGAGTCAAATTAATCGACCTCGTTCCTTAAGTATTTGCCTTCGTTTTATGCTTATCGTAATTATGGACGACTTCGCTCCTTAGATTCAATATCCTGGGAGTCTTGCTATAAAACGGATGTCCACAAGATGTTGCGTTGACATTCTGATTGTTAGTCCGGGTGTACGTTTCACGGATTGTTTTGCATGAAATGTGAATAAATTTGTCATTTCCCCCGGCCTCGTGAGTCGCGAAGCCCACTCTTGCTTTTACTGTGTCAGCTCGTACAGAATTGTTGGTGACGCAATCTTTTGATAAATCAGAATATTATAATCGCGACGAAGCGTAGTCATACCGCACTTGTATAATGTTAAATTATGCTGTGTTTGTTTCTAGAATTATTTTTCGACTATAGAATCTTTGTTATTTGGATTTCTTTAGAATAATAAACGAAACAAATATCACACATGCATCTGTAATACTTGATTATTTTCTAGTAGATGCGCAGCCTAACTTCCGGCATAATAATGATACAATTTAAATTCTTAAGCTATGTAGCAAAGATGTATTGGTGGATTTCTTCCTCTCGCGTAAAACTTAGATATCCCATCTTTATTCGGCACACTAAAGCTGATACTAATTTAAAGCGTGTTCATCGGGATCAGGGTCTCTTAATAAATTTGAACGAGAGCGACTCGAAAGGAGACATATCATTCTGAAACGTCAGTGGGATGATGTGTCGTCGGTGTAAGGCCTCGACCACTGTTCAGTTTATTTTATCTACGAGGGCCGCAAATGGCATTCATTGTAATCTCGCGTAAAAATTACATATTATTTTGACCACTACTGAACGACTAAACTTTATAAATAAATACACTATTTTCATGATTGATATCAACCGTTAGTCTGAATGTAGGTTTTTGGGTCTCAAAAATATTTTATTAACGAAAGCTGGTTGCAAATCAGCCGCTCAACCTGTCACAAGAGAGGGCAAGACTGGGAGTCAAACAAACACACTCTACCTGTTTTCAGGATTAGATAGTTGACGGATGGGAAAGAAGGAAAATCATCCCACGTACTCAAGTTCTTTAGATACAAATCAATAAAAAATAAAATTCATATTCAGACCGCGAAAGCCGATAAGACGAAAGTCTTTGTTCATACTAGACCGCTAATAATTTGTTCTGTATATTATTTTGAATAGATGCAAATACTCCATAATATGTATTCCATTTATCAAGACTTTTTTTTTGATTTTCCGTCCCCCATATCATAATTGTCGCTCGCTGTGGTCTAGTTGGTTAAAGCTTGCTCTAATGATCAGGTGGGTTTGGGTTCGATTCCCGGTAAGGTCAATGTTAAATTGGATTTTTTCAATTTTAATGTGAGATGTAAATTCTCCTTGAGTTAATCTCATGTGACTTTCAAAAAATTCTCATCTAGTATATCTCGTATGATCTTTCAACTTCAAAATATGTGACGCATTGGCGTAAGCTGTAATGTCAAATATTTAAAAAAAAATCATTGTTCAGATATTCTGAAATGATTTTTTAGCTGATCGCACGAATGTTGCACCGTTTACAAATTACAAGTACTAGAGAAACCTTATTCCTGCAAAAACATCTCAACGCACCGACCGTCACTCATTCATTAAACGAATCATTGAATGGTATTGATACTGCAAGCGATCGAAATATTTCTGCATACATATTTAATTAGGTATATCCGTTGATCGCTATCGAGAGATTGCCGTTTTACGAGATGTGGAAGAATTGCGCACATACATTACTTACGGCATAGGAGATTTTTTATTACTATTAAATGCCATAGCAAGTGTGCGATATGGTATCTTAGGTCAAGTATTCATTTGTAGGAAATAATTATCTAATTATTGTATTGCCAAGAATTGTATAGTGGGTGATGAATTGATTTATCACCAGTTTTCATCACGAGATTCTTTACTACCTTTTATTTCGTACTCGGGTATTCTCTCTACCATCCATGGTTTTCTTATGGAAGATCTCGGTTTGCTATCCAGACCGACAATATCAAATGATAATTGAAATAAGTATTTTTTACCAATCATCCCGTGAAGTTTCTTGCTCCCCCATTCCATAAATTTAATTATAATTGTAACATTCTTTTATTTCTCGGAATTTGGTCGTTGAGCATATTTTATAATATTTAGATAAAGCAATGTTAGATATCAATGCACACAAAAACTCTAAAAACGCAGTATAAATTTTACCAACCTCAGACTGTTTTTGACGGCAATCACATGTAATTTCAAAGACCTACATAAATTGCAATTGTAATAAAATCAAATCATCAGTGGACTAATCCAAATCGCCATCAATAGCTTTAAACAGTGATAATAAATTGTACTCTTACGCTACGTCTTACCTGGGCGAAGTCACCGTGAACGCGATTGGAACACGGCTTAAATCGAATCAAAATATCAAACAAACTGATCGCGGCGTGCGTTTTGTCATGTGGATAATCTATAGCGGCGGAGACCATTTGATATTTTGGCCCCGCACCGAGTCGCTTTGATTTCGTCCACGTAAGACGTACAGTTGTGCACGATAAAACTAATACTTTCGATGGAAGTTCATTTTAATATAAAATAACTAAGATTATTCCACGTATTGTGCTACAAACTGTGACACGTGTTTCGCCTCTTTCAGAGGCATCTTCAGACAACTACTTTCGCAAATGCTTGCTTAAGTACGAACTTAAGTTAACTAATTCGTACTTATGCAAGCATTTGCGAAAGTAGTTGTCTGAGGATGCCTCTGAAAGAGGCGAAACACGTGTCACAGTTTGTAGCACAATACGTGGAATAATCTAAGTTATTTTATATTACGATAAAACTATTTACCAAGCGTCAGTTCGACTTCATTCGTTCATTTGAATGCCTGAGATGCTGAAAAGAAAAACCTGGGTCGTTAGTGACAAAACGTATGGAAATGAACAAAATTTTAACAAATGGAATTTATTATTGAAATTCCATCAATCACCTTCATTTTAAATCTTGAATCATATGAATTGATTTGGTTTACTATAAATACAGTGTTGTGCACCATCTTTCGTACGGTTAATGAAATTTTCGCCAACTTAAAAATAAAATGTAACTTTTTTCCCAATCGATCAGAAAGGTGTCACTATTTGTTTATTCAGTGACATTTCATTAAAAAATATCTCGTGAAATGTTGTAATTTTAGATTGTTAATTTCTCGTTTTACTACGCGCAGCGAATGGAATAGACCACACGATTCCATCATGGGAACCGGATAATTATTATCATCGCTAATTGAATGGCGAATTGTTCCCGCGCTTACTTAAAACTATGACAATACCTCATTTCACTTTTAGTGTGATTTTTCCAAACGAGACGCCTATTTAAAACACTGTTATTTATTTTTAAAAAAAATGGGAGTAGTGGCGCGACTCTTACGCAGATCGGATTTTTTTATGAGCGAAAGTAGCATTAATCAAATTCCCAGGGCTAAATTAGAATTATATCGCATGCTGTACATTATAAGGTGTAACTAACATACAGGCGTATTTAGAAGTTCGCATTTATGAGATATCGCAGTTTTACTGAAGTGTACAAGGATTGTTAAAAATATTTAAAAAAAAAAAACATTTATTTTTAACAATACTTAATACGAAATGTTTTATGTGGCACATAGAATATTTATGCATACTTAGTTTTTTCCCTTTCTTTTTGATACTTGGTATGTCCAAAGATGTACATTTCGGTAAAAAATCTAGATACGCCCGTATGTTGTTAACCATGCTATATTACTATTTCCTCTCCCAAAATCCAGAAGACCTTGTAACATAGCTTATTCAACACAAGAAATTTATTGTGATTGAAATTAAATCTGATAACTTTGCTATTCCACATGTTTTGTTACAAATTGTGACAAGTGTTTCGCCTCTTTAATTAAGAAGCATTCTCAGACATAATATCGCAAGGTTTACGAATTAAATAAAAATTGATTCTGATTCTTAGGTTATAAATATTACAAAATCAAATTCGGGGTATCAGCTTTTAAAAAATAATATTTTGATAAATTGTAGTAGGTTTCCTAAACATCTCTGTAACCATAATTTAACATGAAACGTTCTAAATGTATGCACTCTAAAAATCACGAGTTTCTATTTCAAGAAAATATCTGATTTTTCGAAATGTTGAGAGAATACTCTTCAATAATTAGGTATTTTTAAAAACTATATTTTATATTCAGTAGTCGATAAATAAAATTCAATCCACATGCAGCCCCATCGTTGAAATATAATTAAGTCAGCGGCAGTTAGAGGTCTGCACGGTCCCGGGTTCGGGTGGGTAAGCGCAATTGTGATTCAGGGTCGGGCTGGGCCCGGGTAAGGAATTTATTTCGTCAGAAAAATATTTCAGACTATGTTCGTGTCATAAGTCAGCCATGATGATTTTAATTATTACCAGAATCGTAAATTGTTGTAAATTTGTAAAAACTATTTTTTGGGTTGAGGAGTATAAACCTGGGCTTCGGGTCGGGTTCGGGTAACATGTGTGGTATTAGACTCGGGGCCCGGGCCGAGTCTGAGTCTTTCGGGCTCGGACCGGGTAATCTTGTAAAATTTCGGCCCGCGCAGACCTCTAGCGGCAGTACACGTTGTAACACTTGTAACTTGCACGAAAGACTTACTTTTAACGAAAAATCACTTTCTTTGTCGACAGTCTTAATTGATTTGATTTAATTGGCATTTGCTTTGTAGAATTCCAGAACTACTTCTGATGAAGGCGTACGCCGAAACAGCTATCAACTATACATATATAAAATAATATTTGTAAAATAGACCTAAAGTACTTTATTAGTAAAATTAATGATAGTGGCATACACACAACTACCAACAAAAACGTACTATATGTGCATTCTCGTTATTTTCAATATCACAACTGTCCAGATCATGAGAGGCCCGATTCATGGAGGTTTTCCCCTACCCACATAATATATTTACGAAATATTTCGTATACCGATCCGCCTCATATTGGTGAGCCTGTTAACACTCAGGAGTCCGGGCGAACATATGTGTGCATCTCACTTTCAGTGCGCAGGAGTCCGCGCGAACATATCTGTTCGTTTTGCCGAGTGTAAGTTTACACAAAAAAAAGGTACTTTGTGTGATGATTTTTTTTCTTCACATTTAACATCAAGGTTGCCAGTGATATTGAAATTGATAATGTCAAACAAATATATTAAAAATATTATTTTTTTTAATCGTAAAAATAGAAGTAATTCCACAGTATCACCTAGTAAATAATATTTTTTGTATAACGTTTAACGTTTGGTGTAATATTATTTTCATGGAAAAATGCATCTTTTTTTGTTAGATCTTTTGCTTCGTTTACGTATATAAATATGGGCTAAATTTTCGGATAAGTTTATTTATTGCTTCTTTGGCCGCTTCACAATTCTTTACAAAGAAATAAGTGTTTGTTCTATGGGATTTTTACGAAAGTGAAATTAGTCATGACAATAATTTTATAACACAGATCCATTGTCTCAGATTCATTTTACATCTGTATCCTTTTTTTCTTTTGTAGACATTTTGCAACTAATTCTTGTTGGAAAGTCAACCCTAAATTCAAAGAAATGAAATCATTATTTTACTTCGAACAAAGCACCGCTTTTACTCAATATATGTTTGGCTTGCCAATAGCAATAAATTATGTAATTCTTAATGCCCTTTTGGAGACGCTGTTGACAAGGAGCTATTTTTTCTGTAAAGTTTATGGCTCTGCTGTGAAACAAATGTGACCCTAATGCTTCATAATTATTACACATATGAATGGCCACCATTCATTAATAGCATATACCTGCACCATTCTAACAAAAACAAACGATTCTCAAAGATTTAAAATATTTAAATAATTGAAATATAACAAGAATTATTTAAAAATATCTGAGAGTTGCGAATAAAACCTTACGATATAGAACAGATGTTTATTTTCGGTTTTACAATATTTAAAAAAAACTAAAATAGTTGTCGTTGCTGAGAAGAAGGAGATGGGGGGGGGGTTAGTAACCAGTAACTTTATTTTAAATTAGTGTATATTATTTCAACTCTTTATATAAACTCTTTATTGCCATTTATTACTAAATAACTTTATTTTAAAGTTGTTAGGACTCTTTATATGAAACCCTCGGTTGAGAAACACTGATTTTATCATATTTTTATATGTATAAAACCATACGAACGCTTTTCTGAAAGAAAAAAAAATATTCATCAATCGGTTAAATAGTTATCGCAATTTAAACGTGAGCGCAAAAAAAGTTCTATTTCCCCAAAATTCGGCCGGCTCCCGCGCGTTTTTTAGTATGCAAATCTGCGGACCTATATGTGTTAATACGTAATCGAAACGTGGGAGCTGTCGCGCAAATACCGTACAAATAATAAATACATTTCGTCGTCATTCTGTGCAAACCATTATGTCCAAAAGTTGGATATTGAGAAAAACTTAACTTTTGTATAAATATCACTGTTTTATTGTTTTTCTTATCAGTTGACAATGCTCATCATGAGCGAAACCGGTCCTGATCTAATAAATTTTATGTGGAAAAAGTACTAAAAATGTTTTATTATTTTTACTGTCTGTATTATTAATATAAAAAAATATCATATTTTTATTAAGGTTTAAAATATTTATGTGTTGCCCATCAGAGACATTCATTATTTTATTTGGCCAGCCAAGTGATTTCAGTTTGGCATACCTGGCTTAAAATATTCATCTTTTGCATTATGAATATTTCGAACCATTTTAAACATTATGCCTGTTCTCGGTGAAAAAATCATTTTTAAAATGTAGAAAATTCATTTTCTCTCACTTGTATACTAAGAATATCAAAATAAAATGAATTTTAAAAATCTGAAAAGTTTAACAGCAACAGAATATGTTGAGAGAGACCAGAGAACCGCAATGCCAAACATATTAATTAGCGAAAAATAGTGCCATTTAGCTACTTCATCCAGGGAGATTATTTTTTTTACAAATGGATTTTTGCATATTTTCTGTACACACCAATGCAATGTTTACCTAGGGATCTAATTTATTTTGAGAAGACAATCGTCAAAAAGAGGATTGGAATTTAAGTGTTTTTTGATAAAAATGGACTTAACTAGTTTTCGCAGAACGACGTCGATTTATTTTCTTAAATTCGCCTACTCAGTCGTTACTCAATTCTGAATTTCAGAAAATGATCATACCAATAGCTCATTATGTCGCATCGACATCGTTTGAATGGAAATTTTATTCGTTTAAGTGAGTACACAAATACATACCCGATGCTGAAATATTTTTCTTGACATATCGCCTGCTGAGAATTGGTTTCAACCAAGTCCAAACTGACCAAAATTGAGTTAGTCACATATTCATAATTCTGGCATAGGAGTTCACCATTAATAAAAACATAATATTCTTTTGTATTTTATTCCACTTTACTTCCGTAAACCTTCCGTAGACCTTAGGTCAGAACCGGTTTCGCTGATTGCGAGCATTTTCAACTGTCAGTTCGGAATATTGTGTTTTTATTTATATAATGCCTTTCCACCAAGTATTGACAGTGAACATCCTAAAAGGAGTTCACCATGTTAATTTTTTGAGAATTTAATATTGAGCATTTATTGAGTTATAAGCAATCAACTTTGTATCAAGTCCAAAATTTCTTATTTGATCAGTATTGTTAAGTATTTTGACTGAGGGTGCTTGATGGAATTTCAATATCAAATTTGAATTGTTTAGATTTTGTACTTTTTTTTAGATTTTTTGTAGATTTTATATTGGTAAAACTGCTAGAACCTTAAATATAAGAGTGGCTGAGCATTTAGCCGCATTTCGCTTAAAAAAAGATACCTTCACCTTCGCCAACCATTTAATTCTTGAAAACCATACGTTTAATTTTGACTCGGGTATTGATTTGTTACATACTAACAGGGGCGAGTTTAAATTGTTTACCAAGAAATCTTAGAGATTAACCGAGCTCAGCTCAACAGTTTGCCAATTTTAAACGAGCAACTTTATTTACCAAATTCACCATTGTTGTACCCCTTTTAAATAATTGTCATTTTTAAATAATTTTCATTTTTAAATAATTGTCATTTATTAATAATTCAAGCACTTACTATCATTACATATTAATTCACTTGCTATCATTAAATTTTAATTAAAAGGCTTAAAATCAATAAACTCATAATTAATAGGTCGGATAAAACCCTAGACTTATTTTAAATATTCCTATGTTATTATCTGGTCATTAATATTTTCAAAAAATTCCCATAATTATAACAAACCCACTTAATTCATTGAAACTTATATACATTTTAATAGCCTTTTAACTTAGTGTTCTACTTATATTTTTGTATATATACGATACAAACTGTTTACTACACGTCAGTTCAAGTACATCCGTGCACTTGGAATGCCTGACGATGCCGAAAGACGAAACCCGGGTCGTTAGCGACAAAACTCATGGAAAAGTACAAAATTCAAACAATTTTATCTGTATTGGTTTGAAACCAGTCCGCCGACCAATCAGAAGATGGTGTTCAAGTGACTTGGTACAAACCAATACTTTCTTACTGTAACGAAAATTAAAAAAACAGTCGGCATTGAAGTGTCGTTTTATTGCTAAGAGTTATATTGGTGGTTAAATTCAACCTTCACCTGCGGAAATAGATTCAGGTGAAATTAATGTTACATTTTAATCAGTATCCTGAAAAATAATGCTACTTTTTAACTTTTTAGTAGATAGTGTAGCATTTTAATGCTATTTATGTTTTTCAACCAGTTTGCTTGGTGACATGAGTGACGCTGATGACTCAACTTAGAATCAATAAATTTATGAAGGAGATCCAGCTTACAGATATTTATTTACCGTTTGAAACACATCAGAGTTGGGGAAAATAAGGACAACAGTTACGGTTTTCACACTCGAACTGTATTATAATGGTAAAAGTATTCAAACTTTCAAATGCGTTTTACTCAAAACTAGGTAATGTTGAGTAGCTCTACACCCCCGACGTCGACGAATATTTTTTTTGTGTCTCGTCTATATAATCTAAGTGCAACGTAAACGTATTTTGTAAATCTGATGGACGATGAATCAAGCGAAACTTAAATAGGCCCCTCCGCTTCACGAGCGTTTGCACCGTGTATGGACCTCACTGTTATTATTCATCGTCTATTTCAAATTCATCTTTTATCAAAATCGACACAATTCAATTGCTTAAATAAAATTGCACTAGTCGGCTCGATTCTTAAGCGGCTGACTAAAATAATGCCTGCGCTTTCTCCGCGATATAACATATGTATTTATGTTTAAGTTCTAAAATATTCATATTTGTCGGCAGCATCGCCCGTCTTTCCGACCGCCTTCTCTCTAACTTTCCACTCGCGCGGTCTCCTCCCGCCGTTGCACGCAGACCGAAGAACGCTCCGGAATAAATTATACGGTACAGATAGTGAGTTAACGATGCGGCTTGCCGCTTACGATATCGATGTGTCTAATAACCAAGGCCCATATTATAATCGTTGGTACCGATTCAAATCGATGCCGTGTAGTGTGACTCGTTTGGCCGCAAGAAGCCGACGCCCAGCACGGCTGGAGATGTAGCTAGTCTAAAGTCCGTCAAATGTTAACCATCCTCTTTTGGTAACCGGTTTAAACAAAACTTTCTCATCACAGAGCCAGTTCGACGCCTCTCACAGGTTTCGCCGGTGTTTTTATGCAGTACCCAATTTTTACTTTCAATCTTTTTAACATAATATTGTAGTAGGACAACTATTTATATTTAGAATGAAAGTTATCGATCCAAAATTGTAATAATATGAAGCTCGAACAATAGGGCATATTTTCCATTTGTCTTAACATTTTTTGATTCTCTCTCCGGCACTTTTGCCATATGCTGCTTCTACGTGTTGTCTCGAATTCCCCCTACTGACCGGCAGCATGGTCGAACGATATTTTAAGTATCGAAGGTGCTTTATAGAATTTCAATATCGAATTTGAATCGTTCAAATTTTGTAATTTCCATTAGCTTTGTCACTAACGAGCCGGGATTGGCATACAAACTTCTTCTGGCATTCAGGTGCACGGATGAATTTGTATTCTTACTCATAATGTTTTTTAATGGAAGAAAAGGAAAAAAAATATATACATAGAGGGATCTTTTAACCCTTAATCAGGTCATGGTAATATCTTTCCCGCCTACGATTTGGCTATTTTAAAAAATTGCAATGTTCAAGTATTCGCTACAATCTGTCAAAATTCAACAACGAATATATTGTAGTATTAATATTTGTTATCGTTCTTAGCAACACTAAAGTCATGTTTAATAAATGTAATACTATCATTTGTAATATAAATTAGGATGTTAGAGTAAATAATAAGATGTATTGTGTATCTCTTCTAAGCTAGTATATAAAACTGAGTAAATGCAAGATAAAACATAGTTCTCACGAAAGCACACGCCGAAGTAGCTATAAACTAATATTATAAAAAAAGTAAAACTAAATACTTTTATTTTTAACCTTCCTAAAAAAGTTTAACCTCACTCAGGTACCTTAATAAAATATTTTAAAACCACTAGCCTAGATTGTGTTCTACTGAAAGCCAAATTGAATTGACCACGCATCGGTTTACTGTACCATTTCATTAAAAATGTTGCTCAGCACTGTCGTTGATGTAATACTTGTAATATCTTTGAAGAATTTTCACACTTATCTTTATATACCTTCTCACATGGGTTCCAGGTTTGTAATTTGTTTACACTGTCTTATCACTTTTATTTGACTTTCCGGATTGATAATTTTAACAGACAAAAATGTTTGTAGTTGTTTTTACGTCTTATCGTAGCCAGGCACTCAAAATCGTAGTATTTTACGTTTACTATAATTTAATGTTAACTTCAATTTTAGTATCATGAAGTCATCCGTCAAATTCTAGATGCCGTTCTGTGATAAGAAATAATGCCACTGTAGATTTATTTAATATCGTTCCATGCGCAGAATTATTATAGTATGAGCACTTCTGTATTTGAACGTACACAGTTTTAATAGTGCTGGAGCTGCGCAGTGCGTACACAATAGTTGTGTATGTAATTTATATATCTAAAATATAGATTCTATCATATTAGCCAGGGCCCGAACTCGAGTTCTGCCTCAAATGCATTATGTACATTTGGTCGCGCCTGCCATTCCAAAGTTGATGCATTCTGGTGGCTGACTCGATCCGTTCTCTATTTATGTCCTCTGCCGTTTCCGTTTACCGTGCACTGTTTCCACTTTTTTTCATATTTCGTTCCCATAACTACCTCTGCTGCCTCACGCCGTGAAATGTCGTTTTCGTCACACTTTTGTTTTTTCGTGTTCAGTTTTAGATTATACGGTTACTATTGTCGCTTTCGTCTGTGGTTTAATGCCCCGCCGTATCCGTTCGCGGCGACTGTTCTTTGTATCGCACCCACCACTCTGACCACGCTAAAGATGCACAAAATTAACAAAGTTGCATTGCGAATAGTATATTTTTTTTCCTTCATTAGGTGTTTATGTGTAGTGCGGTGCAATTCAAAGGCGCATTCGGGTTTTTAAGGCGTCGGCGAAGCGCTCGGAAAAGATGATACGGCAACAGGGTCACGGTCTTCGACAGCGACGCCGGTATGCGAACGCCGAGGCGGCGGTGCGGTAAGACGTCGATCGGTAATCGGGAAATGCAAACTTGCGGCGGGTCGCTGTCCGACGTGCGCTCGCACCGCTCCGCTCCGGCGGACATCTCGGATGAGTTCAAAACAAGAGATAGTAGCTATACTTTATTAATTTTTCTCTAATTAAAATTGGTTTATATCGATTTTTTGGTATGCTATTTAAATTATTATTTGAATAAGCTAGGTTGCCCAAAAATATGCAATGTATACATATTGTTTTGATTTCCTAGGAACGATTTCAATCCACTGAAGCTTTTATTGATATATTGGATTATCATGAATATTATACATCGACTTAACTTTCAACATTATTATGCCGATAATGCCAGCTTACTTCATATCATACAAATTTCATATCAGTTCATTTTTTTATGTATCGTGGCACACCGTTGTTCTAGAGCAGTGTTTCTCAACCTTTTTGGGAGCGTGGCCCCTTTTGAGTGTCTTTATTTTTCTGTGGCCCCCATACCATTGTTTTGTCTTCCCATGAAAATTATAATTTCAAAAACCCACCTTTTTTTATAGCTCTTTCGAGATTTTCGAATACCAGTAATTTATTTTATTTACGGACTTGCGAAAAATAGCTGCGTGACGTCCGCCATTATGCTCTTCCCTGTATCGTTTTATCAATACCCGTGGCCCCCCTAAACTGTGTTGTGGCTCCCCAAAACAAAAATAAATCTCTGTGGCCCCCTTAGAACACGCTGTGGCCCCCTGGGGGGCCACATGGCCCGCCGTTGAGAAACCCTGTTCTAGAGTGATTCGGTCTTGGGTGATATCGATTGCACTCTTTTATACATTTAAATAAGAATTTCTTAACGACTTAATATTAAGAAGGGAGGAGTTTGTCGTTTTCACATTTCTCCGCGAAAAAAACCTCTGCGTGATTCATGTATTCACTAGGGCTATTTGAAAAGTTCTTATTTAAATACAATTACCTACTTACATATTAAGAGAATAATCTAATACGCGTGCCGCGTTGTATTGCTGCACAATAGGGCTTCGTTACCGACAAATCAAAAACAATCAGTTACTATATTATGCATGCGGAATGGGGAGTTTTGTTTTTAGACTCCGGCAAAATTAAAACGCGCATTGTTACTGGTCAAACTGGTGTCATCTGCCATCAATCACTATTACATGTATCATTTGATAACTTAAATATTTGGGAACATATTCTTCGTTGTTTGTGTATTATTCTTGGTTAATTGCAAAAAATAATGTTTGGTCAATATCGGTAAAAACAGCTTCCTAGGATCTAACATACGTCGCGATGGCATGGATTTGTTATCAGATGATATAACGTATACTTGATGGACTGTCTGAATAGGTACAGTTCTTGTTTTGGCCGTGGAACTAAGCACAACTTATAATTCGAATCAAGGAAAGAAAAATGACACAATCCCATGTATATAATTATCTTTATGATCAACGATTTTGCTGTACGTGGAATATTCAAAAAAGACATTCATACAATTTAAAAAAAAAGATTTGAACAATGCTATTAAGAAAGAAATTTCGTATTGAAACTCGAAGAAAAAAGAAGGCAACCATTTAAACTTTGCATTTTAATAATAGCTAATTTGAATTGTTTGAATTTTGTACTTTTCCATGAGTTTTGTCGCTAACGACCCGGGTTTCGCCTTTCGGCATCTTCAGGCATTCCAAGTGCACGGATGTACTTGAACTGACGCGTAGTAAACAGTTTGTATCGTTTATAAACAAAATTATAAGTAGATCACTAAGTTATAAGGCTATTAAAATGTAAATTAGCGAAAATTGAATGTATACAATTTTCAATGGATTAAGTTGGTTTGTAATAATTATGGGGATTTTTCGAAAATATTAATGACCAGATAATAACATAGGAATGTTTAAAATTAATCTAGGGTTTTATCCGACCTATTATTAATGAGTTGATTTGTTTTTAAGCCTTTGAATTAATATTTAATGATAGCAAGTGCTGAATTATTAATAAAATGACAATTATTTAAAGGGGGTACAACAAAGGGGAATTCGGTAGATAATATTGCTCGTTTAAAATTGGCAAGCTGTTAATCTGAGCTCGATTAATCTCTAAGATTTATTGGTAAAATAATTTAAACTCGCCCCTGTTAGTATGTAATAAATCAATACCTGAGTCAAAATTAAACGTATGGTTTTCAAGAATTAAATGATTGGCAAATGTGGAAGTATCTTTTTTTAAGCGAAAAGCGGCTAAATGCTCAACCACTCTTATATTTAAGGTTCTAGCAGTTTTACCAATATAAAATTTGGGACAATCACTACACTGCAATCTATAAATCCCAGATTTGTTTTTATAATCTATAACATCTTTATTATTTATCAATAATTTACCTAAAGATTTCTTGCAATAGAAAGCCGGTCTAACACTTTCTGAGAGCTGCTTCTTTATCTTTAAACTGGTGTGTCCTATGTAATTAATACTACGCCAAAACCTAATATCACCTGAGTCTTTCGTTATTAATCCCTTGTGTAAGATTTGTTGTGCTAGCTTAATACGTTTTTTATATAAAAGATTGTCTATAAGAGACATATCATAACCATTGTTAATGGCGATGGTCGCCATTATGTCGCCATTAGGTCGCCATTAACAATGGTTCTTCAACAATTCATTGAAACTTATATACATTTTAATAGCCTTTTAACTTAGTGTTCTACTTATAATTTTGTTTATAAACGATACAAACTGTTTACTACGCGTCAGTTCAAGTACATCCGTGCACTTGGAATGCCTGAAGATGCCGAAAGGCGAAACCCGGGTCGTTAGCGACAAAACTCATGGAAAAGTACAAAATTCAAACAATTCAAATTTGATATTGAAATTCCATCAAGCACCCTCAGTCGAAATACTTAATTTAATAATAGCTGTTGATAATGCTCTCGGTGAACGAAACTGGTCCTGACCATTAATAAACCTTATGGAATAAGGGTTTAATTTTTTCTTATATTTCGTATCATAACCCAAGAATTATTACATATTAAAAAAAAGATTTTCAAAAAGTAGTAGAAGTCTATTTTGTGTACAGAAAGTATGAAGTTGACGGAAACGTGATAGCGAGTACTATGATTAACGAACATAGTTTAGCATTCAACTTACTAATTGGGTAACATTGAAAATTGAAGTTATCCAATGTGGCTAAGCTTTTTTGAGAGACTTGGAATTGAACTTTGAACACTTTCACGAAGTGTTTTTATAAGGCAGCGAGATTATATTGGAAAAAAATACCGTTTATTATTAGGTTGTGAATTTTTCAAATGGCCCTCGCAATATTTCAGTTGTAAGTAACCGAAACCTTGGCTGGCTGCTGTCGATCGATATTGTATATTTGCGTATGTAATTCCAGAATTGTATTTATCGTTAAAATTTAAATAATCTTACTTAAAGGGATATGAAAATACGAAAAAAAAAATATTTCGAGATCAAGGTTACTCTCCAAATATGTCTGATTATAATTACAAAATGTGACACGCGATTCGCCTCGGTTCAGACATTCGCTGAAATATCCTCACTGACAGCCATTTCGTCATTGTACACGTTTGTTTCTTTTTATGCTTGTCTTTTCGCAAATCTAGGCTTTATGGCTGTTTCTTCGACAGATATCACAGGAGAGAAAATAATGTTTCCCCTTTCTCGCTTAGTTTTGCGGTGACTGTAAAACAGCATTCGCATGACAATTTACAACGTTAAGTTTTCCAATGATATTATTGCTGTAAGACAATTTCTAACTATTGTGTTCTTTTATTTTCAGGGCAAACAGAGGGCTTCCGTGAAATGGCTTCTATCGAAAGCGTTCAATAATAGGGTTCCCGAAAATCTTCGGGAACCCTTTTACAGGGATAATGAGGTAAATATTATTTATTAAGAATATATTTTTCACTGTATCAAGAATGCCACCGGAGTCTGCAATCGCACTTCATGCACGGAGCTTTGCTGATTGAACGATGTCTCAAATTTAATCAGAACCGGTCTATGGCGGGATCACGTCGTCGACTACCCGTTGCGCAAAACTTTTACTTTTTGTTCCGCCGCCGAAACAGTCGACCTCTGCGGCATTTCCGATGAACTCTACGTACCTTTCGGCGCCCGAACAGGTAGCTGGTTCTATCGAAATATGCAATCTCTGGACATATCCAACTCGTCTCTGTCATCTACTCCCTGTGTCTTCTGGCTTTAGGAAGTCGTCATAAATTGGTGGATTACATCAGGGCCTCCGAATTTTAGGGATGCTAAATATTCTATGGTATTCAAGTTCCACAGCTATCAGAGTCGTGATTTATCCCGGAACACACCAACGTTTAGCGACTGACCGACAATTATTACAAGGAACGGCGTGGTCGGCCGTTCCAATTTTAACTAAAATAATCCCCTTTCATTGTCCATCGAGCGAAAATCGCAGATGATGGGATCAGCAGACTACAGTTTTGAATCAAATCCAAAATCTGGTCTATCATTCAACCGGTCAAGTTAAAAGATCTTAATAGAGAAACCATTATGCCTCATTATTATTTTTTAATTTAATAACATTGTTTCTCCACTTGTGTTACAAACTGTGACACGTGTTTCGCCACTTTATCGCAAAGTTTACGAATAAACTAAATATTGATTATATTTCTTGAAAAAATGAAGGTTTAGGTTTTTTCCTTCTCTACTGGACGCAGGGAGGAGGTAAGATACAAACATACTAATAAAAAAATAATTACTTATTAGGGACGGTATATACCAAAAGAAAACGTTTAACAATGGTGAGCCGCGCCTATCTTATTTAAAATTTTACCTACTAATGTTTCATTTGTTTTGATGATTTTGTTAATTTTCAAAACCTCTAAGCTGCTAATTCTTAACCCTTTATTACTTCCTATATGTAGTATTCCAACTCCACATATTGACGTAGTTGTCAAATTTAATTTTATATTAACAACGAACATTAGTTTCTGAGAAATAACGAAATTTCCAATAAATTTTCTTAAAACCTCCGGTTGTTATATTTGTACATTATATCAGTGCTCCGCAACCGGTGTGCCGCGGCGCGAATCTCTAATAAACGTAAAAAAAAATGGTTTGGTCGATACTACAAAATATTTGTGAATACACTATCGTAGAGAAGCAGAAATAGTTATTTTTTGGTTGAATGAATATCGACTGTGGAAAGGAAAAAGGACGTAACCATCAATTTTCCAAAACAGCTTTTTTTCGATAATCATAATGTATACAACTTGACACACATTCTATCAAAAGGATGGAAGCTGAAAGTGCCGAATTAGTATCTAAATTTAGCTTTTAGGTTTAAAAAAGATGAACTTGTAAAAAAATAAAACCAAGAAAAAACATTGAAATAAAGGTTTTTCCTATTCAATTTCTTTAATTAATATTAGATTATGTCAATTTAACACCAGTTTAGAAGTATCCGTGCACTTCAAGGTTGTGTATAATTCATAATTTGCATATGTCACAAAATCATCAAAACACGTTTTTAGCGCCTCCTTTAAAATTTGATATGTGTGGGTTACGTCCTTTTTCCTTTCCACAGTCGATATGTTATATGTCCAGTCTGTGGAAGAATGTTTCGCGCACCTTGTGAAAATTCAGCTTTATATTTTAAAATGTCGTTTAAGAGTACAGATGAATTATTCCTTTATAAATGTCATTACAAATTTGTCTAAGCATGTACCCACATCTTAAATATAAGTGTTTTGACCGTTTTTAACATTTGGAACAGCTAATAATGAGCTGTCCACTACCAATGTAGAGCATATGTACTCCTAATGGAAAATTCAGTTTTGTATTTTAAAATGTCTTTAAAGAACACAAATGAATTATATATCTTTATAAATATCATTAAAAAGCATGTTTCCATATTCGGTTCGTATTTATTATCTTGTAATTAAAATATTTATACGACTGGAGTGCATTTATTTGACACAGAAGCTCTCTAAAATTTATAACTGGAAAACTAGTCAACGAATATAATAAATGCATTATATTACATGACATGCTTTTGCGCAGGGTAAAACTCTTATGTGAAAAAGCTTCTGTAAAGCTTCTTTAAAAAAAATCGAGAAAATCGCGTAAAAAACAGTAACGGTGACGTCCGAAAAAATCACTTGAATTCAAAATCGCGCAAAAAAATCGCTTAAGAAAGTATTGGGTGTAGATATATTATTTTTAAACCATCTATTTTCAGTGTATTATTTGTGTATCATGTTAATTTTCAAATTGAATGCCCCCCCCCCCCCCCCTCACTGGGACAATTTATGGATCCGCCACTGCGTTACATATACCATATTTGGTGTGCAGCGACGACATAATATTTTGTATGAAATTCGACATACGACCATAGCTCAGGAACGTATCTCGGTCGTATGTCGAGGACTACCTGTATTATGCATATTTTTACTTAGCGATAATGGGCACCAAAATTGCAGACCTTAAGCCCAAAACAATAAATGAATTGAAAAAAGGTGTTTAAGGTGTTAAGAATAACCAAAAAAACCCAATTTATTTTTAAGAGTATAATTTCTTACCAAGGCAAATTACAACCCCAATTGGTGGGAAATTTGATATTCATTGGAATAAAAATCTTTAAAAAAACATGGTTTTTTAATGCATTTTAAGATTTCCTGGATGTTAAAAGTTATCAATTATAAACAATTGATAAAAAAAATAATCGCATTTTTAAATTAAAATATATTTAATGAATACAACAATTTGTTAATTCTACTACCTGGGCTATCATCGGTTCATTATTAGTTATTAAAAATTGTATCAAATGTAAAACCATTTATATTTGAGATGAGGATACATGCTTTGAAATATTTTTAATGATATTTATAAAGAGATATAATTAATTTGTGTTATTTAAAGACATTTTAAAATAGAAAAATGAATTTTCCATTAGGAGTACATATGCTCTACATTGGTAGTGGACATGGTAATAAAATATCCATATGGTTCTTTTGTGGTATATATCATATATAAACACAAACTAATTAAATTTCTGTATATTATGCATATTTTTACTTGTGGTGTGCCGCGAAATTTTGAAGAACACGTTGGTGTGCCGTGGAAGATAAAAGGTTTCGGAGCACTGCATTATATTAAAAAATACGTGTTCAACGTTCGGCGATACTCGCAATGTGACGTGGCTGATGGCACCGACACTTCACATTCACATTGAATAAAACCACTGGCATTGAAAACTCACCAGGGTCTGATATACACTGATAGGTGCTATACCTACTATTTGAAATCTCATTCATGCTTTCGTAGTAAGTAATCTGATCAATAATCAAAACAATGTCATACAAATATCAATCATATATTTATGTCGGGAGTTACGCGTTATAGCATATAATAAAATTAAAATACAAAAAGCTATATAATATGCAGAAGGTGTTGAAAAAAACGCAAAGATTTGTTTTTTTCTAAATCGGGTTGGACCACTACTAGACCGGGCTAGACTACTAGAATTACATTATTTCCTAAGACTTGGATTCATGTTTAATTACTAAGCTTTTCAAATAAATAAAATATCCAAATTGAAAAAATCCAGTTTTCGAACTCACAAATTTCACCAAAAATCCGGTTTTTCAAAACCGATTTTTGAAATTAACGCCGTGAGAACAAGACATTTTTTACAAGAGACAAAAATATCGATTGAAATGTCAATGCTTAATCCCTAAATAAATATGATGTTTATATTGATGTTTCAACAATAATACAACCATGTAAAAAAAAATACAAATATGTTTTAGTAAAAATTACTAGTTCGATATCGACTGTGGAAAGGAAAAAGGACGTAACCCACACTAACCAAATTTTACAGGAGGCACGAAACACGTTTTTTAAATGATTTTTTAGCCCGAGTCAAAATATTAAATAGACATAACCTTGAAGCGCATAAAGTCTAATAAGCTGGTGTTTTATTTACCCTATTCGATAAAAAATAAAAAAGTTATTCAACAAAAACCAATAAAATTGATGGTTACGTCTTTTTTCCTCGACAAAAATTATCGGCCCCACTGAACTTAAGCAGCTTACCGCCTTTTTCCTCGCCAATTTCTTAATGACTTGTTAATAAATGAAGACATACTATAGCACGATGACAGCTAGGAATTTGAATGACAATGAAAAATGTGTACAGTAATCATTTAAGAGGTACAAAAAATAAATCTTAATAATAAAATATAGATATAGTATTGTAAAAGCTATTACTTTATTATATTATCACTAGTTGAATATCCAGAACGTCTTCCGACTTATTCATGGCCTTGTATGGTACTTCTTCGGGATTACATAATTCCACGTCCATAATAATATTATCATCAATATCTCCATACAAGCTGTTAATCAGAGGACATCTTCAGAATATGCCCACATCAAATTTGAGAATGTAATATAGAAATAATGTTGGTTATAGTTATAACAACATGAGTCTACTAACGGCGTGTTGCGAGTGAAATTTAAACACATTGAATTATGGCAATAATTGCTATTTTACTTTTAATTTCAAAACATTAAGTTGAGACATAGTTTATCATACATTATGCATCAAAAAAGGAGAAGAAGTATATATCAGTATTTAATATTTATTCCATTTTACTTGCAGTGTAATCTGAACTGTCCTTAAAAGTTATTTGCAATTTAATACAATATTATGCATCGGAAAATACTATAAATTTATTAAAGCAGTGAATAATAAAAATATTCGCCTATTACATTGATTTGAATTGTAAATACAAGTGAATTTAAATCATTTTTATCAAAAACATTGAAACTACACGACACTTAACCTAAAAACCGCACTGTGGTGTTTTTGATAAATATACCAAATATTATAATTGGTATAATTGATATTAACACGAGATCATTGATCTATGATTTAAAGCATATTTTGGTAGAAACAGGGTTGTTTTATAACAATTTAAATACAATTTACGATAACCCTTTGTAAAGGTGACATAAAAATTTGAATACGTAATATTAAACACTTAGCTTCCTTATTTGTATTGTTTATGACATCCAAGTTGACACCACACATCTTTAGAATATTTTTGCTCCTTTAGGTTGCCATTGTTATGTTATAATTTATATTTAAACAATTACTTTCATAAGGATCGTTGATATATGAGTTTATCGGTAGAAGAGTAAAGCAAAAGATTTAAGCGGCTTAAGTCTTCTCGGTGGTCAAAACTGACACGACCAGCCGGCAGAGGTTGGTAAAACTGCGACGATTCCCATACATTTACGATGTAAGCTGCGTACCGCTTTTTTCCTCGCCGTAAAATCTTACCTCAGCGACTAATAGTGTCATTGATGTGGTTTAAGTCCCTTTTCCTCGACAAAAATTTCACAGGCCCTCCTTTATAAAAAATAAAAAACTTAATTTAGATATCAATTCGGCATTTATAGCTAACATCCTTTTGATAGAACATGTACTAAGTTGTATACATAGTGATTATTGAATAAAAGCTATATTGAAAAAACTTAGGGTTAAGTCCTTTTTCCTTTCCACAGTCGATATCTTTCCGTAGGTAGTTTAATATAGCATCAACGTCCGTAATCAGCGGTGATAAATCACTGCTTGGTTAGCAAAGTTACGCACAGTGGCGACTCATGGATAAAATATCTGGAGGTGCTGCGGTAGATAAAAAATAAAAAAAATGTACATTTGAATTATATTTTTAACACTTAATATGTGAAATTTAAATTGTTCAAACTATGTACATTCTCACAGATTTTGTCACTAACGACCCGGGTTTCGCCTTTAGGCATCTTCAGGCGTTCAAGTGCACGGATGAACTTGAACTGACGTTTAGTAAATGAATGTTTCGTGTTTATATAAGAAATAAATGTATCATTGAGTTGAAAGCCATTGCTGGCGAAAAGGATAATAAGCTCATGGGAATGCCCACAGATTTTAGAAGTAAGTAGTTTCAAAAACTATATTTTATTTGTTTGTCGGCAAAGGTTTTATGATTATATTTATATAGGGTACAAAAGTGGAGACCCAGGTAGGTTGAGTATTTCATTTAAAATCGGAAGGCTATGCAATTGTGCTCTATTAATTTCCAAAATTTCCTGGAAAAAGAGTTTATGACTGTCGGATGTATCGGTGCGCAGGAAAGCTTCATACACGCCTAAATAATATTGATATTTTCATGTAACATAGATAAATTTATGTACATGCATAATATTACATTTTTTTTAGTTGGGGTGCTGCAGTTCCGCAGTGCGTATAGACGAGCTGCCACTGGTTACACACCAAATACATTTATCAATAATAAACTATAACATCTACATCAAAAACTTATTAATTTTGAATGCAACCTAAAATGTGGACTACCACATCATTTGCAAAAATTAATATCAGATGTCATTTCTTCTGAGGGGTTAAAGGGTCAGAAGGGCAGACATAATTATAGATTCTTTTCAAATAAAAAGTGCACAATGGAGAGATAACCAATTTTTTGACTCCTAATTTCTGACCAGCCTATTCATAACTAGCCACGGCTATTTCGCTGCTAAGCTCTTCCTGCTTGGCCGTAAGTAAACTGTCCAAAATGTAAATACAGCAATATAATTCAGAATGTCTGATCACATCCTTTGAAAGTGTCCAGATATGAACAACGGGAAAGAAATGCTCAAGACAATACGATTATCAGTAGGATCTGTTGGTCTCGTTGTTCATGCCAACTTGGTTGCATCTATGATAAATTATAAGGCATTCAAAGAGTTCAAGGCGTAATATGGAAAGATAATAATATAATGTTTCGTCACTCAATTCCTTTTATTTTTATTTTAACTTAATTATTTTATTAAAAATTTGCACATTGCAGTGCATGCAACCAAGTCTTGAAAAATTCTCCTCGGGACATCCCTGACACAATATGTGAACACGAATAACGTTGTTACGTTGTGCAATACACCCGTTAAAAGAGTGTGTATCCGTTACGGTGGTAAGTACAACGTTGAATACCTTAGTGCAGGGGTCGGCAAACTTTCAAGTGAGAATAGCCAAGTTATTGTGGAAATATGATAGCGAAGTTATCAGAAAGCCACAAATATACAATATATATGTATGTACATGTATTGATTTTTAGGGTAAAAATACGTGGTAAGTTCAAGAGTCGATTTTTGGAGAATCGCAAACGGCCATGCAAAGAGCCGCGTTTTGACGATCCATGCTTTAGTGCACTGATGGCGAACCCTTTTCAGGAGTGGGTCAAATTTTGATCATTATTTTTTCAAATACCAGCCCGTGGGTCACTAAGTAAGTGGCGTCTCTTGGAAAGTTGGAGGAAAGGAAGCCTTCGTGGGTCAGTGTATGACCCGTGGGCCATAGGGTCGCCAGCACTTCCCTAGTGAATGAAAATATATATACATATACATCATTTAGCTTGCCTGGAAGGTGTTGCGCATCGGTGTCCGAGCTCTATTATTTTTCGTACACTAATAAATCTGAGAATAGAACCGCACGTGTATGGCGCTGTCCAATGCGTATTTAAATTTTAATTAATTTTATTTATACTGTTTCTTCGATTTTATAGAACTGGCTTAACTAATTGATTTGCGTTCGCGCAAATGAAAACGCAGTACATAGATAATATGTTGCTTTGTCAAAATGAAATAAGGATTTAAGTATCCTAAGATGCTCCCATTTCAATAAACCGTTGAATCAGTTACAGTAAAATAATTGAATACTATAATAGTAAGATTACTGCCCGTCGACCGCCGTCCAGTAACTGATCCGTTATCGCCAAGAAAATATCGATTCGCATTCGGGTTAATGCTCTCGTCGAAAACTTAGTGATCAAAAAATACCCCCTCTCACTTCGCCGTATAGCATATTAATGTAAATTAAACGCGGCTTATACTTTATGAATATACAGATTCATGTTGTGCGTGCCTGGTACTTTCTTAAATGAATTTACTCCCGAGTAACATTTTTGCTTATCGTGTAAAGCAGGTATGCACAGGCATGCGGTACGTTTGAATTTTTTTGTTACTCTTGAATCTTTCATCTCAAATTTAAAATATTGTACAACATTTTAAAAGTAAATCATCGAATTCAACAAATGAGAGTAATTAAATTTGAATCGTTCAAACTATGTACATTCTCACATATTTTGTCACTAACGACCCGGGTTTCGCCTTTCGGCATCTTCAGGCGTTCAAGTTCACGGATGAACTTGAACTGACGCTTAGTAAATGAATGTTTCGTGTTTATATAATAAATAAATGTATCATTGAGTTGAAAGCCATTGCTGGCGAAAAGGATAAGCTCATGCGAATGCCCACAGATTTGAGTAGTAAGTAGTTTTAAGAATTACATTTATTTGTTTGTCGGAAAAGGTTTTATGACCATATTTATATAGAATAAAGAAGTGGAGATCCCGGCATGTTTAATATTTCATTTAAAATCGGAAGGCTATGCAATTGTGTAAATAATTTGGAATTTTGAAATTTGGAAATTTGGTGTAAATTGTGGAAATAAACAGAGCACAATAGCATTTATTACATTTATTTCTTATATTAGGGGTACCCAAAAGAAATCCATTTTTTTGCATGCCTTGTTTAAGATCAGTTTGTCTCCGGACACCGTATAAGCGTGCGTTAAATAAGCATAGTATCCCCTTTTTGTACGGTTTCGAAATAACACGGTCCAATTTAATGGAACCTATCTTTCATTTATCTATATTCACTTAATTTAAACTTTTTCACAGTTTTTTGCACGTCTGTTTTACGTGGAATGTATCCCCCGTTTAAAAATAGGATTGAGCGTCCCTTCAAATTATTTTTTCTTTGCTGCCCGAAAACACCATAATTTGTTTTTATGCGACCCGCGAGAAGAAAATGGTCGTGGATGCCAGTTTTAAAGCAATGATTCCCAAATTGTTTTGCTTCGTTGACCACTGGCCGATTTTTTGTTTTTCGTAGACCCTGCCTGACTAATATTGTTTTTTTATTAACATCACAAATATGTTTTTTTAACAGCTTACACAGTACTGCTGTATTAAATGATAAACTGTTCCGTAACCATCTATACCAACCATACTCAACCTTTTTTTCCTCCGGACCGCATTCCTATTTTTGCTTCTCTACGTGGGCCGCAAAATATTTACAGTAAACTCTAAATATAACACATACTATACTGCTCACATACGTATTACGTATGTATTATGATGTCAAAATAAAACTATTTTATTTTATGTAAATATATACATATGTATACATTTATGTATCAATGTATTTTTCATAGTAAAAATAACAATGAACAACAAATAAAAAAATACGTAAAAACAACATTAAAATACCAATGTATCCAAAATATTAAATCGTTTACTGAAAAATTAATGTGAATTTTGATATTGAGTCAAACTTTTAGCTATCTTTTAAAAATATTTGGTGACCATAATTATTTTGGGCCGCACATAAGAGCTGATTGGGCCGTAGGTTGAGTATGGCTGATCTATACATTTTAATCGATCAACTTTTCATTCAACGCCTTTCACACAAGGCATTGCTTATTCTAATAATTCATTAATGAATTGAATTACAAGTTACATACATTGCAATATAAAACATCAATTGCACGGAACATTCTGTGTCCGAACTATTCTATGTAAAAAAGAATCATGTTCAGATGAATCAGCGAACGGAGCTTTCTCGTACGGAGTATTTTCTATGTACGGGATAATCGGTGTAAGGATTTTTCTTCTACGGAGAATTTGTGTACGGATTATTCTGTACGGAAAATTCTTGTTCGGAACAATTCGTTCACCGGTTTGAATATGTGTCGAACTGTGATCACCTGTATCTGAAATTTGGCTAGCGTTTTCGTATGAATTAACAAGCTTGCAGATGCTAGTTGTACAGCTTGGAAAGGGACACACAAATTGAAAAATTGCCATTGAATCCAGTATGATTTTTCAAAACAACATGTTCTATAATAATACCATATTATATACCTGCCATGATATCTTTTTGATTTATGACTACATGTTTTAGTATTTAGCCGGTATTAGTTTCGCGAAGCGATTAAGTAATAAATACAAATTCGATCCCATTTTCTTTATCAATTTAGTTTTCCACTTACTCTACGCGTGCATATTTACATTACGAAACACAGTAACCGTATACTGTCCTGCTGACAACAGCTGCCAGCGGCGAATACTAGAGGTACGGTGGTTCCCTTTTGTCTAGAACACGGAGATAAGAGTGCGGACTAACCAGCGTCTTATCACATCCAAAATAAAAATAAACGACGTCTGATTTGGCTTAGAGATGTGCTTCGTATGCCCCAAGAGAGCCTGGATTCTGCCTGTCTCTTCTACCAATCGGATGGATCCCGTCGCCGTGGTAGGCCACTAAATAATATGTTACTTCATAGTAGAGTCTACTATCTTTATCTGGCCCCCGCTAGTCTCTACTTCCTTCCAGCTCATCCCAGCGTCCCGTAGCTCCGCCGAGTACATCATATAGTATGTATATGGTCATTAGTGGCCTACCATGGCGACGGGATCCATCTACTAAGGGATGTCCAACCGGTAGATCGCGATCGACCGATCGATCCCAAAGCAAAATTTGGTCTATCCCGAAAGCTTCCGTGAATTTCAAAAAAATATATAATTTAAATATACATAAAAAATAATTAACAAAAATACTAAAATTGAACTACTTCGTAAGCACATACCTATCTAATGATATGTATTTCGCATTTAAAATAAAAATTTCTAAGCTTGAAGAAGGGAAAAAACCCTAAATAAATTTTCTTTTAAGAATAATGTTAGAAGTCGATCTGAGAAAACTTAACCTTTTAGCTGCCGTAGATAATTAATAGTACACCCGCCGTATTTGACACCCTTGTACTAAGTAGACCATTAAACTTCGAACCTTTTAAAATAAAACAGATTTTGTTAAAAGGTATGTTGGGTAAGATTTTTTTCATGTTATATTATTATATCAGTGAAGAATTTATTAAAAAAACACGACCTCTTATTGTAATACGACTATACGTGGCGTTTCAAGCCGATATTTTCTTTAAAATAAAGTTTTCAACTGCTCTGTTGAAATCATCAAAATCGCCAGTTGTCGTCAGTTAACGACGATCAAGTCGACGTCGAGATCGCACTGCAAAGCTTTCACTATTCGTATAGAAAGGTTTAAGCGACTTCCGTTACATCAAGTGTGGCCGCAGGGCTTATTGTCGAAGCACTACATAAATGTCAGATAATCGGTCGTGCACCCTTTAGTCTTCTGCGAAAAAAACATAACCCTTTTCTATGAAGGAAACATATTTTTCAACGGATCGCTTTTCCATGATAATTTTTATGTTTAGTTAGTATATTTATTATGAAATGTATAACAAACGTAAATCATTTATAATTCATTGGTATTTTGGCCTGGGACTCAGTAAATTTTCCTGTATGCCCTCGAGAATTCCCGCATTTGAATATATGTATATGTTGTCAAGGTTGGGTTATTGGCACCCGCTTCCACTACCACTTTTGTGAGGAAAACTGGCAGGATTTTAAAAAAAAAGTGTAGCTAAATTAATTGTGTTTGAATTTTGTTATCAGATAACCCGTAATATCAATTGTTTATTGTCAATGGCCTTAAATGGCAACATTGTTTTTCGATACCGATGTGATTTTTGTTTTTTTCTTTCTTGCTCTTTGGGATACCATCCGCACCTGACGTGTGTGGGGAGACTTCCCAGTCTCTGGAGGATACTTCCAGAGACCTTTAGTTGTAAATTCACTTGCAGTTCTTTTTCTTTTGTGGTTTTGTTTTTTTTCCGAGATGAAAGAAATAATATTTTTCCATTTCGACGAAAATTAAATTCCATTTTGTTCTCCGCGCAGAGTTTAACGTCATTTTTTTTATTTTACATTTATAAAATCGTGTGAGCAAGCTAGGTTTGTAATAGTTATTGTGTATTGTAATAATTCAAAATTTTGTTTGTTAAATATTCTATGTAATAAGTTCGTGATTGCAAATTTTCTTAAATAAACGTTTTCGTGATAGTAGGGCGATGTTTGATTTAATAACTACCTACATGTGGACTCCAAGTTTAGGCCAGCGGTATTTGTCGTAATGACTTTTATTAGTGGGGATTTATTCTTGGGGTTTAACATCGTGAACAATAGTAGAAATTTCAAACAATAAATGAAACTCGCTCCGAAAATAAATCGCGAGTAATGTTAATGTACATACAAAAACCTTTCTTACCCGCGAGAGAAAAAAATATTTTATGTCAAAAAAATATGAGAAGGGAGGGCATGTCCATACAAAATTTCAATCAATTATACAAATATTGAAATATAGAAAATAAAATAGTAATAACGAAAATAATACATCTTATCAGGGCTGTGTAGTTGGGCTCGGAGTCGTGGAGTTGCCTTATTTTGGCCGGAGTCTGAGTTGTGAAAAATGAGCGGCTCGAAAAAAATTTGAAAAATATATTCAATGATGTGTATTCAAACAAAATACTCCAAACATTGCATGCTTGGCTGACAAAAGATGATCTGATAGAATATATATATACACAGTCAATCCTGTTTTTATGCGGTAGATGCGTTCCACGAAATATCGCAAAAAAATCGCACAAAAAAAGACTTGACTTCCATACAATAAGTGGGGATGCGTTCCATGAATTTTAAAATCCGAATAACTTTGAAACAGCGAGTTGAATTATTCCCAAAATCGCATAAAAAAAAACTTTACTTCCATAGAAAAAGTGGGGATACGTTCCATAAATTATAAAATCCGAATAACTTTGAAACGCGAGTTAAAATATACAATAAATCGCATAAAAAAGTATGGGAAAATTAGGGGAAAAACACGGCGTAAAAATACTTAAATATTTTTTTTTGATTGTTTTACTTTAGAAACATTTTAAGTAAAATTATCGTCACTGTGTAACAATGAATGCTAAGTGCGTTTTGCATGTGGTTCGAAATCACTATTTTTCGGAAGAAATAGTATGCGCATCAATTTCAAAAAACGATAGTTTTTTCTAACAGCTAAATTACGGATTAGAGTTTGTTCAGATTTTCTTTTTTCGATAATTAATTGCTAATGTAGTTTGTTTTACCCATAAATGCAATTTTCAAGCTATCGTTTAAACCTGAATGCGCGTTCAGAATTTGAATCATTAAGAATGAAATGATTTTCTAATTTACTGAAAAGTTGGAAACCTTCTTGAATTATTTTCGCAGTGAAGGGAACTGGAATTCCTTCCACTTCGTCATCGTTTTTTGTTTTTTTGTCAACAGTTAAAGTTACATTAATGACATCATCATCACTTGTTGCAGTGGTTCCCAACCTTTTCATACCACGGACCCCTAAATCTGAAAATAATAATCTGCGGACCCCCGATTTTTTTTATTTCACATGTTCATATTTTATCACAAAGAATGTTGAAAGAATGAAAATTTTCGCGGACCCAGGTTGGGAAGCACTGACTTATACCATTATCCGTAAGTAATTCGTCGATTTAATTTCCGCTAAAGGTATCAAACCCTTCTCCGCCAAGTTCATGTGCTAAAGTAATCATTTCAGCTGATATCGCCGATGTTTCAATGGTTTTATCGACCTTACACACCCAAGTAGATGAACTTAATTCAGCGATGGCAGATGTTACATGATTGAAACTGTCCAAAATCGTATTTTTTTCCAAATGTCAGTTGTGTTTATGATTCATTATCTATTCTATCCTAAGTACAACGATACATGCTCTCATGTTATATTAAACATTCATATATATCGTAAAATGTAGTACATTAAAAAAAATGCATTTCTGAAAAACCGCATAACTTTGAATTTGCATAAAAACAGGATTGACTGTATATATATAATATACTAGCTGACCCAACGAACTTCGTACCGCCTCAGAATCAATAAGTGTTGTGTTAACATGATAACTTGAAACATGATGCCTACCGAGCCAACCTTCAGTTGTAAATTGTGCGGTGGCAAGCCAGGCAGATCCAGTGAGTTGGATAGTTGGTTGCTTCGTCTTCGTTTGTTTCACGGTTGATAGATTTGAAGGAATGTAGTGGACCAACGATTTGATTTTGAATTGTGAAGTTTAAATGATTCACATCTTTGTTTTTCGTCGCAAGAATTGCTCGTTCAACCAATTGTGATTTTTGTGATTAGATGTTCGGGAACATTTTGTTGATGAAGCCGTCCTTCGTTTAGACGAAATTGCTAAAATTCGGTGGAAACGAAATCAATCCGTTCGATTTGTCAACAGGAACACGGTCGTTACCGACGATAGTCAGCAATTGCTTGGAGAAATCTTCGACAGATGGATCGTTTAGCAATGCAACTTGCATGTTTGTCGTCAGCTGAAGTTTCTTCACATAGCGCCAGAGTCAATGATTTGAGGCAAGCGTTTATTTCATCGGCAGCGGTCGATCTTGGAATGACTGGTAGTGTTTGGCGGAAATCGCCAGATAGTAGAATCATTGCGCCTCCAAAAGATCTTGAGTCATTGCACAGATCTTTCATAGTTCGATTGAGTGCTTCCAATGCGCATTTGCGCGCCATTGTCCATTCATCTCAGGTGATGATTGTATTTGCTACCAAAAATTTTGCCATTGCTAAGTGTTTCGCAATCTTGCATGTCGGTTTTTCAATGGTTTGAAGGTTTAACGGCAATTTCAACGCTGAATAAGCCGTTCGGCATCCTTCTATTTACGTGGCCGCTATTCCAGAAGAAGAAACTGATACAGCAATTTTATATCTCGCACGAACAGTGGCCATAATCAATGACATGAGGAATGTCTTCCCAGCTCCACCGGGCGCATTGAGTAAAAATAAGCCACCAGTTTCATCATCAATTGCCTTCATTAACGTATCGTACATTTCCTTCTGTTGAGGGTTCAACAGTGGTGCACTCGTTCAAACTGATTGGTTCAATGCATCTCGATCATATTCAAGTTCACGTTCCGATTCTCGATTGAAAGCGTCGTTCATTCTACGATCTGGCGTTGGCATTCCTAACTTGACTAACAAACTGCCGCACACATGTCTTCGATCAACAGCAAAGCCTGGTTATGTATCTCTTCATTCATCTCGAGATCGGGATTCCCTGAACTGACACAAATTCGATGTAAAATGTATTCGGACATGTCATCCTTGTACTTGTTCCACGGTTCACGGGGATTCGATGGGAAGCATGTCAAAATAATGATCGAAAATAATGTGCGTATCTGACTTGGAGATTCAGAAACTATTTCTTAAGCTATCGTCATGTCCCAATGAGTATCATTTTCAAGCAAATTGAGCCGTTGACATGCAAGTAGAAGCATTCGTCATTTTTCGGATGAACTGTGTAAATGCGACCAAGAGCATCAGTAGTCATTCGGGTGATCAGGAACCGCATCGCCTTGCTTTTGACGTTCATATTTCTTCGATGTAGCGTTCCAAGTGTAATGACGTGGCATCGCAGAGTAGAGCAACGTTCGTGCAAACAGCGTAATATTGTTGTCAAAAAAAATATCATACCTAACTATAAACATAATCTTATTTCAATATTATCCGATTTTCTTTTGTTTTCATTTCATATCATCGATTTTTTTATTCTAATCCATACTCTAAATTTAAAACTATTAAAAAGTCAATCGTATGCAAAAGAAGCAGAAACAAATAAATGTAGGAAACATTGCCATCTAGTGGATGAAATCGGCATTCAACGACATTTTCATTATTTCAAGCTGTTCGTCATTTGAAAACTGTATGAGAATATTAATTGTCTACATAACTTCTTTTCCGTGATATTTTTCCGATGTTTTAATGCTTATTCTGCTATTCTAGGCGGAGACAAATTTCATAAATCACATCATTAAAATCAGCCAAGCCCTTCTTGAGATATACGTGGTGTAAATAACCCGACTTTTTTGTATATATATGGATAGATACAAACATATATATGTAAGTTAAATATGTAGATATATGTAAGTTAAAATGAAATTATTGAAAAAAATCCTCGGAGACGTTTTTTTATTTTAAAGCTGGAGTCGGAGTCATCTTTTTTTTACACGACTCCACAGCCTTGCATCTTATACTGAAATTCTAATTTGACCCGAGGGGAAATCGAAAAACCTAGGGCTAAGAGGTAGCCGACCGACATCGAGACAAAACTTACTGTTTAAATACAATTAAAACGTTTGGTTCATAAACACGACTCGGTGAGAGTCAACAAAGAAACAATTGAATTTTGTTCTAAATTAGTCGGCTGCTCAAAATCGAAACAGATTTTACAATTTAACACTATTCAAATAAATTTAATTTTTCAAATTTTGTACATTTCCGCAAGTTTTTTTAAAAAAAAAATATGTCTCAAAACAGCTTACGCCAATGCGTCATATATTTTGATGTTGAAAGTATCATACAAGATGTACTCGATGAGAATTTTTTTGAAAGTCACATAAGATTAACTCAAGGAGAATTGACTTCACAAACACCCATGTCTTAGGTCTCAAATTAAAATTGAAAAAATCCAATTTGACATTGACCTTACCGGGAATCGAACCCAGACCCACCTGATCATTAGAGCAAGCTCTAACCAACTAGACCACAGCGAGCGACAATTATGATATGGGGGACGGAAAATCAAAAAGAAAGTCTTGATAAATGAAATACATATTATGGATTATTTGCATCTATTCAAAATAATATACAGAACAAATTATTAGCGGTCTAGTATGAACAAAGACTTTCGTCTTATCGGGTTTCGCGGTCTGAATATGAATCACTAATGAATTTTATTTTTTATTGATTTTTATCTTAAGAACTTGAGTGCTTCACCAATGAAACCATTTTTTTCTTGGCTAAACTGTGATTGGAATTTGCCGGCCAGCAATAGTTAATCATTAAAACCTTTTATGCCTTTAAAGAGTTTACGTCTTTCCACCAAGTATTGACAGTTAACACCCTAACGGTACGCGTACACCAAAACCGAATCATCGGCCGACTTCATATCGGTCATATTCTGACGTAAAGTGTCGGCCGTTCATATGCATTCACTGCAACCGTTGTTTTGACCGAGTACAACCTGAAGTTAGTAGCAGTCAGTAATACTATGCAGCCCAGAATTTTTCGATATCCATTTTCAAATAAAAATCAACAAGAGTTTCAAAGAAAACTGCACTATATGAACGATAAAACTTCTGTGGTAATTTTTTGTTAAAGCTAGTCATGGATTATTAAGGCGAAAACTTCACAAACTAAGCAAAAACGCCACGATTCAAAAATATTTTTGAGGGCTTGATAATCGCGTTAAAATCACACATTAATATGAAGAATACTGATAAATTATGCGAAATACGAAATAAATAGCCGGTAAATGTTCTGTCATAATATAATACACCGAAAGTAGGCGGCAGGCTCGCGACAATACCAACCTGAAGTTAGTAGCAGTTGATGTTCTGTCAAAAGTAGCCGGCAGACGGCCGACCAATCCCAATATGTTTGGATTCGTCGGTTGATCGGTCAGAGACAGCCGTCATCGTACGATGCCGTCTGTGGTAGTGTACGCGCTCTCATTCCTTTACATACGTTTGTTTCGATCGGACGACACGGCCGAGCATAGTTCGGACGATGACGGATTAGGTGTAGGCGTACCATAAAAGGTATCATTAAAACGTTTAAATGACAAACATGGTGGGCTTGGTAGTGGTCTAAGAAGGGAACGCTGGAAAAATAACGCGAGCCACGCGATACTTAACGTTTGGGGTTTAAAACTGATAACCTGGTGATCTATCTATGTTATACAAATTTACTCACCACTTGGGTGTCGGCGGGATTTGTCGACGAGGTCGATCTCGTGATGGAGTTAATAAATTCACGCTTTAGAAAATGCATTTTTAACGATTATGGCGAAACGAAACCACGAAGTTTGTCTTCAGAAAGACATTTTTTTTTAGATCAAAAGGTGTTGCTCCACTGAGGGGGTCTGAGCGAGTTTCGATTGTGCAAAATGTACTACTTTTTATATCGCTTAAATGATGCTGCGCTATTAGGGTTTCACTGTTCAAGATCTTTGCGTTTGCGTGATAAAAATCGAATGTTGGGGAAATTTGAGACGGCGCGTCTGGTTAATCCACACCGTCCGCCAATCGTAGCGCCGTAAACATTTGTCGGTGGTGTCTACATCTATTTCCGACTGGATAAGATCACGGTCTATAATTGACGCCATCGGCCGCGCACGGCATTACCTGACGCTAGGTGTAACTGCGGTCGCCGCTAGGGCATCCAATCCCGGGATCCGGGATCCCGTTCAATTTTCTGATCCCGAAATTCCGGGATTGAGATGGCCGCGATCCCGGGATTTCGGGATTGAGAAATTTTGGGCAAATTCTCGAAATTTACACGAAATTGGCAAATTGAAGATTTCAAATTCCTCGGTGAGCTAAAAAAAACAACGAGTTTCTGTGAGATTCTGGGAAAAAGTATACCAAATCGGAGATTTCAAATTCTTCGGTGAGCTAAATAAAAAAAAAACGAGTTTCCGTGAGATTCCGGGAAAAAGTATAGCAAATTGAGGATTTCAAATTCCTCGGTGAGAAAATCTCAATCCCGGGATCCCGGGATTCAAAATAAATCAATCCCGAAATCCCGGGATTGGAAAAAGGCTTCGGGATTGGATACCCTAGTCGCCGCGCTTCATGGTTTTTATGGGCATCCTTGGATGTGATGCGTCAGTATTTGTGACAGACAGATTGATGGTTGTTTTATTAAATAAGTAAAAAAACATTTATATGAATGCAATATCAAGTTTGAAGAGTATTTGAGATTCACAGTGAATCAGTTTTTGACTGTTTGTGCTTGACAACCTAATAAACTGCTATTGAAAAAAAATATTTTTAATTATTTTCGTTTGAATAAAATAACAATTTGTGTTGATTTGAACTGATAACATTGACAACACATTCTTCTATTTGTTAAATTTGTCCGTTTTTGGCAAGACGTCACGACGTCCGAACGCTAAAATGCTTAAAAATAACGCATGTGCGTAATTTGTAATTTTTCTATTAGGTGTACGTACAACTTTACTTTCGCCATTTTTTTTTCCAAAATTCGAGGCTTTATTGTAAAAAAATGGTTATATATTTATGATTGAAAGTATTGTCCATTGCTGACCACTACTTTCTCCCATCTTTCGGGCAGCGTACGAATCCCGCATTCATCATTATCATCATCTTTTGAAGCGATCAACAAATCGATCCAATTTCTTACTTCTTCATAAGACCGGAAGTGCTGGTCAGCCAGGTCGTGTGCCATTAATCAAAACAAGTGATAGTTAGAGGGAGCAACGTCTGGAGAATACGGCTGGTGGGGTAGGACTTCCCATTTCAGCACTTCCAAGTATGTCTTGACCACTTTCGCAACATAGGGTCGAGTATTGTCATGCTGCAAAATCACTTGATGGTGTCTCTCGTATTGCGGCCGTTTGTCTTTCAATGTTTGGCTCAAATGCATTAATTGCGTTTGATAAGGATCAACTGTGATTGTTTCAGTCAGTTTTAGCAGCTCATCATACACTACGCCGAGCTGGTCCCACCAAATACAGAGCATGATTTTGAGCTATGAAGATTTGGTTTGGCTGTCGACGTGGAAGCATGGCTGGGATATCCCCATAATTTTATGCACTTGGGGTTATCGTAATGAACTTAAATCTCGTCCCCATTCACAATGTGATGCAGAAATCCTTTCCGTTTTTGCGCTTCAAGCAACTGTTCACAAGCAAACAAACGCCATTCAACATCTCTCGGTTTCAACTCGTACGGCACCCAATTTCCTTATTTCTGAATCATTACCATGTCCTTAGGCGTTTTGAAATTGCTTGTTGAGTCACTCCCAATGATCGTGCCAATTTTTCTCGACGTTGACACGAGTCTTCATTAAGTAATGATAATTTTGTAAAATGTCTTCAAAATAATGATTGGTGTGCTAAAATGGCATATTTTGAATTACTTCAATACAAGCATTCAAGGAAAAAATGTTTTTTTTTTTGACATCCACTGACAAATTAACAGAATTTCAGAAAAAAATATCACTGGAAAAATCGAATATGTACTAGGAAAAAATAAAATAGATATGCACTCCACGAAAACATTGCAGAACATTTAACTTTATTGGAAGAAAAGATTGCATATTACTTTCCTTCGTTAAATATAAAAAAAATATGACTGGATACGAAATCCTTTTGCTGCAATTGATACATCAAGTTGTGAATTTTCATACCAAGAATAAGAAGAATTGGTCACCTTGTCATGGGATCGTAATCTAAAATATATTTTTTCTGATGTAACTATGTAGGAATTTTTGATTTCTGTCCAAGATGAATACCCAGCTCTGCATGAGGGCACTGAAAATCTTGTTACAGTATTTAACATCATATTTGTGTGAGCACGGTTTCTCAACAATAACTTATATGGAAACTTAATTTATTATACTATATTTCAAGTGGTAAATATATGACGCAGCTCCCTTGGTATATATACCAGCAAAAGATGGTCATCTGTTATCTTCCATTAAATTTTAACTTAATGTTTTCTGAAAAACAAAACTTTGAAATACGTGAAATAAAAATAATTTAAGAATTCTGAGTTATGTTTTCATGTTGACCTTCGATTGCTGAAAATACGTTCAACGAATAGCAATGAGGTTTGGCGTTTCATCTGATGTTTTTATATTTGCAGGAACAAGAGCATCTGAAACCTCCCATAATAGGTGCCCTGGCAAACGCTGAGCTCTATTGCCTGGCACTTTCGAACATGTACTCGGACCCTAACTATCACAACCTGAATCACTGGAACATCTTGCAGACGCTCGCCAGAAAAGGAATCCACGTGGCCGACCCGCCCGATTGCTCCCTCACTGAAACTGTCCTGATACAAACCAACCCATTGAGAATGGTGAAAATCTTCTGTCCAGCTTAAAATAATTTATTACAGTATTTTTTTGATTATAAAATGCATATTTTTTCCTATTTTGGTGTCTGTGCGGCTTACAATCGATGACTAAGATGACGCTGAGTTAATCTATTTTAAATTATTGGTATTTTAAAATAGAGGTAATTGCACCTTATAATCGAGAAAATACAGTACATATTTTTAAATTGTATTCTTTTATGCTTCAAAATCAAGAATTTCAAGTAAATTCAATTATAATAAAAATATTTTTAAAAATAAGCTTTTATTTAAGTGTACTAAAAAGGTAAAAATAATTCCGATATCTATTCCCTCAAAATTATTCCCTCGTCTGAGCAACATCCTGACCACATGACACTCTTCAGCACAGTAAGTCGGATCGTTGACTCTCCAGAGAATTGGGAAACAAACCATCTCTCACATTCTACTATCGCTAGTAGTCGACGGTAGATTAGAGTTATTAATTTCGGAAAAATTGTCTCATATGTCTAAAAGTAAAAGCGCGCGGTGAAAATATTTATCTAAAACTTAATGTACAATATAATATTGTACGATATATATATATAACGACTATTATATTGTACAATATAATAGTCGTTGCTTATGTAAATATCATGCTCAATTCATATCAATATACAATTAATATAATGTTCGAATATTTTTTTTAAGTGAATTCATTGTAGGACTTAAAAGTCCCCTGACGTTCCAACTTGAATTTTTACTTAGGGCTCGGAACGTTCGCATAAAGCTTTGCGTCTTAGATTTTGGCTAATTCATGAGTGGATCCATAGTATAATAGTATTATTTAATATTACATATTCTTTATTATTATTTAACTGAAAATTACGTAATCTATTAACTTTGGCAAGAACATCGGCTTTACGCGGTGCTTTTCACTTAATTTAGTACAATCTAAACTTCGGATTAGTTACTTCGTACAAAAATCCGTCGAGTGACTTCTGTGGGCGACACAGGCTTGACTAACAGCAAAAAGTTTTAATTCTATATATACGATCGCATGCTCAACTGTACTGTCCTGCATCTTATCTACAGTAGAAAATAAGCCATGCAAAAAAGAATTGAGTATTTGCTTATTAAAAATCGTTTCATTGTGAAATGTTTATGTTTCATTTTTATGTAATTCAAAGGATAATGCGATCTTGGCCTTTGTTCATTTTTAACTATTTTCTATTTGACATAATATTTGTAGTATTAACAGCTTAACGACCGTACGTTTTTTTTATAAAATTTCACCTGGCGAAATAAAATTTTGCGATAAATTCGCAAAAATTATAATTTTACTAAATTCACTATAATTTGTAAGCAAATTGAGATATCTTAACAAAATTTAATTTTCTTAGCTTCCAGATACTTCACCTATACGCATATATGTGTACGCCGGCCAGCAACCCTTGTTTTTCAAAGACTCAAATACGCCTCCACGGTCGTTAAGCTGTTGCAGCACAGTCAAATCCAAATTTTTACCAGTTAGCCTGTTTTTATGAACGGATTTATTCTTCTTATTGAAGAAAAAGCTTGCTTACATTGATTAAATAAATGTTTTACGTGAAAAAATATGTTTCAGTAAAATATTGAAGGGCCGCCACAAAAATTAAAAAGGGCCGTATGCGGCCCGCGAGCCGCGTTTTGTGCATCACTGGTTTAAATGTTAGCAAAGACGGTGCAACCTTGTTGTCTCATGTTTTTCGTTCATTCAACTATTGTGAGCTTCCACCATATATGAATTGCGGACACTAATCTATCTGTTAGATGGAACACTTGATTACCCCTTACCGGTGGTAATTGCATTTAATTGCCAAATAGTAATATGTTGATACCACCAAAAAATTCATCGCTGTTCTTCAATTGTCTAAATCAGGAGTCGATTGTGCACAGCATTTCATAAGGAATCAACCATGGAAATCTCATCGATGAACAAAAACTAAACAGTTTTCCATTATTGGTTTCTGTTCTTAAATACTTACCAATCTGCATAGATATTACATGTATACCGTTTATCCTAAAGTCGAATTTGCCCTCATCTAAAATTCGGTCAAACTATTGCAGTGATTAGAATTTTTTGAATTTTGTAATGTTCCATTGGCAAAACAGATAACTGTTTTATAGACACATGTCACCGCATTTTTGATGTTCAATCGACAGTTAAAGATTCGATATCCTGCACTTATATTCCATAACACCTTATCGTTTTAAAGCATAATCTTATAATAGAAATATAGCGCTATAATCTTCAATTGTCTAAATCAGGAGTCGATTGTGCACAGCATTTCATAAGGAATCAACCATGGAAATCTCATCGATGAACAAAAACTAAACAGTTTTCCATTATTGGTTTCTGTTCTTAAATACTTACCAATCTGCATAGATATTACATGTATACCGTTTATCCTAAAGTCGAATTTGCCCTCATCTAAAATTCGGTCAAACTATTGCAGTGATTAGAATTTTTTGAATTTTGTAATGTTCCATTGGCAAAACAGATAACTGTTTTATAGACACATGTCACCGCATTTTTGATGTTCAATCGACAGTTAAAGATTCGATATCCTGCACTTATATTCCATAACACCTTATCGTTTTAAAGCATAATCTTATAATAGAAATATAGCGCTATAATATTAAATTGTATTGAGACCGATTAACGCTTTCGTAAAAGCGTGAGATCATTTCAAAACTACTGACGTTTGATGAAATGATCTCACGCCTTTACAAAAGCGTTAATCGGTCTCAATACAATTTAATATTATAGCGCTACATTTATATTATGAGATATTGCGTTAAAAAAATAAATCATCATGAAATATAAGTGCTGTGGCGTCAAATCTTTAACCATCGATTGATCATCAAAAATGTAGTGACAGTTGTGTTGATAAAACAGTTATCTGTTTTGGAAATGGAACATTACAGAATTCGAACAGTTCAAAACAAGATGTCAAATCAAATGAACGAGATTGATATTCTATGATTAATGTCGACTTGGGAGAAATGGTATTCATTTAATTTGTCCGATATCGATGTAGATTGGAAAAACATTCATTTTTAATTTGTTAAAAAATCAAATATGTACATCGATGTTATGGTAAGATTTCAGAACAAATTTGCGCATTGACATGAGTAGCAGCACGTTTAGTTGGAAGCTCCACTTTACATACCATCTTTAATTTACTAGTACAATAAGACGGGAAAATTGTCCCGATGCCGATATTAACTGGTAACTATTTAAGAACAGAAACCAACAATGGAAAACTGCTGCGTTTTTGGTCATCGATGAGATCTCCATGGTTGGTTCCGTATGAAATGCTGTACATAATTGACTCCCGATTTAGACAATTGAAGAACAGCGAAGAATTGTTTGGTGGTATCAACGTGTTACTATTTGGCGATTTAATACAATAACCACCGATAAGGGGTAATCAAGTATTCCAGCAAACAGATAGATAAGTGTCCGTAACAAATTTATGGTGGAAGCTCACATTAGTTGAATAAACGAAAAACATGAGACAACAAGGTTGCACCATCTTTGCTAACATTTAAACCAGCAAAAACCGTGGGCCGTATGCGGCCCTTTTTTAATTTTGTGGCGGCCCTTAAATCTTTTTCTGAAACATATTTTTTTTACGTAAAAAAAATATTTAATAAATGTAAGCAAGCTTTTTCTTCAATGAAGGAGAATAAATCTAGGTTTATAGAAACATGGTTACTGATGAAAATTTGGATTGGATTGTGTTGCTTAGTACTAAAAATATGATGTCAAATAAAAAAAAATAGTTAAAAATTAAGAAAGACCAAGATTGCATTAACTTTTGAATTACACCCATCCCTCGCTTAACACGGAAGATAGGTTCTGCTAGATCACCGTGTTAAACGAAACCGTGTTAAGCGAGACTAACAAATGTATGAAAAAGAGAGGATAGGTTCTTTTTTAGAAATATTAAAGAAATTGGTAGATAGGACTGAAAATTTATTGAAACATTATGAACACAGATAAAAGATATTATTCAATGTCACTCTCACTAGAAGATATTAATATGGGGATTTTTCTTCTTTTTATTGGACGAATGCCATCATCACAACTACTTTCGATTACATTTTCTTTTATGTTCCGTCGACGTTCAAAAAAATTGGTAAATCGGTAATAATATAAAAAAAAGAACCATCACATTCTTTTTTTTTATATTCTTGTAAATTTCCTCATATTTGGCACGTAAGTTCTACTTGGCATTTTCTTCCAAAAAAGACCCGTTTCGTCAGCATTAAAAATCTGTTCAGGCGAATAAGACCCTTCTTCGATTATTTTAGCTAATTTTGGAGGATATTCTTCTGCAGCTTTAATGTCGCCAGATCTACTTTCGCCTTTCATTTTGATGTCGTGCAAAAAATTTCGCCTTTTAAATTTCTCAAGCCATCCCTTGCTCGCTAAAAATTCTGTGTCTTGATTTATTGCTGTTGTATTGTCTTGATTAATTATGTGATTAAAAATTCTTTTTGCCTTTTCTCGTATAGTAGAGCCGTCCACAGGTAATCCTTTTTGGTTATTATTCTCTATCCAAATCACCAGAGCTTTTTCCATTGTTTATGCAATTCATATGAGACAATTATTCCGAAATTAATAACTCTAATCTACCGTCGACTACTAGCGATAGTAGAATGTGAGAGATGGTTTGTTTCCCAATTCTCTGGAGAGTCAACGATCCGACTTACTGTGCTGAAGAGTGTCATGTGGTCAGGATGTTGCTTAGACAAGGGAATAATTTTAAGGGAATAGATATCGGAATTATTTTTATCTTTTTAGTACATTTAAATAAAAGCTTATTTTTAAAAATATTTTTATTATAATTTTTCTACATAAAAAAAGCTATATATACAGTCCGCCCACAAATGTTTCGCGCACCTGGTGAAAATTCAGTTTAGTATTGTAAAATGTCCTTAAAGATCTTCAGATAAATTATATCTTAATAAATAAATTTCTATCCACAATTCAAATATGAATGGTTTTACTGTTATAAAATTTTGAACAGCTTATAATGAACTGATAATAAATAACCCAGGTAGTAAACTTAATTTAATAATTTTTAATTTAGGTTAGCGATTTTTTTTTTATTAATTGTTAATTATTGATAACTTTTAACATCCAGGGAATATTAAAATGCATTAAAGAACCCATGTTTTCTTTAAAGATTTTTATTCCAATTATTATTAAATGTCCCACCCTTTGCTTTTATTAGGGTAATTATTCGTCATGGCATGGAATTATACATTTTTTTAAAAACAAATTAAGATCCTTTGATATTAATTAGATTAATCTTCAAAGAAAACATGAAATTTTTCAATAATATTACTAGATTCTCGAAACGATTCTCATTTTTAAGTTGTAGAGAATGTTGAATATTTTAGAATAATGTTAATACAATATTTATTGAGTGTGATGGCTCGGTGTAGGCCCTGACTCCCTCTGATAAATTCTTCAATGGGTCAATACAAACATAGGACATATCATCAACTCTAAATAATATGAAAGCTCGATACAATTAATGTTACATGACATAATACTACTGCTTGCTACCTATGCTCTCGTGTTTCTATTATGTATTGTTTACTGAATCAATGTTACGTCCTATTTCCCAGTCGGCTCACATGGCCGTGATGGAGTCACTCATGACTCTGTACGGACGAGAGGTGGGAACCGGAGAGCGAGTGTCAGCTGCCGTCAGGCGATGGGGAGGTCGACTGCCTCTGACACTGCCCGACGCTGTGGACGCCCACGAAGACAATCTGTTACGCTGGGTAGGCGAGGCCTGCCGAGCTCTTGAGGCTCACTCTCAGGTATGTCCTATTTTACCGACGACCTGATTTAATATATCAAACGAATGTTATTTATATAGTAAAATCATCATACTCATCGAGTGTAACATTTCTCAGGAGAAAGAGCCAGCTCTGCCTGCTGTAGAGTGTCTGCGAGATCTGTGCGACGGAGCAGCTCTAGCCGCTCTCGTAAGTCTCTACTGCCCCGATGCGCTTCCTGCTTCACAGATTCGAATCCCGCGACTGTCTTCTGTTCACGATTCTGTTCACAATCTTGGTCTCGTACACGCCTTCTGTCAGAGGCATCTTCCTTATGACGTCTTCCACATGACACCCGAAGATATCACCTACATGAGAGGGTGAGTTTTCTGCTTAAAAAATGATATATTGCTGACCAAACCTCGATATCCACCGATAAGCTCTAGTACAGTATTCTATTGAATGTGATTGAACATTTGAACAAAAATATAAAAATAAGAGAATTTGATTAAGCATCAATTCAAACAATTGTGCAAAGTTTTCAATCCCCTTTTTCATAGTTAGTTGAAGTTGAAATGTAAATAAAAGTTTTCTCTGATTGATCTGCTCCGCGAGGTTTTTATACTTAGAGGCTAAAAGGGGCTACATCATCAGGCATTTTGATAGCAGCATATTGTTTCTTTTTAATTACTTGTATGGTGTTAATTGTAACAATATTAATAATTTTGTTGAGAATAATTTATTGATTATTGTTTCCGAATTTCAGATCGATGCATCAAAATTTATTGGTCATGCTGGCGGACCTCTTCAATGTACTCGAAATACATCCGGCAAAATGCGTTCGGTTTTCTGGCTCTCAAAATGAAAACTCAGGTAACATTGTCACATTAAAGACTAACTTTTAGTTAATACTAGCCGATTACCTGCCTGAAGACATCTTTCGAGATTGTTGCGGCTTCCGGAGCTGTTAAAATTGACTGCTGAGATACGAGAAACAGTTCCCAGTCTTTCAACTGTACGACTCAACGGTTCCAAAGAAAACCTAACGAGGAAGCCGTCATGTATAATGCTTTTTTCTTTTTTAAATAATCGCTCTTTCCTTAATCCATTTTGACTTGCATGCACTGATAATGCTAACAAAAACCGTTCGCTCACGAACGACATACGCCTTGGCATCAGTGCCTCCCCTCTCTGTGAGAGCTCGGTGACGTTGCGAGGGCGTACGTCTGTCTGAGTGAAATTACTAACATCGGTTTGGGGTTTGCACGTGCCGCGGACGCGTGCAGGGTCCGCAAAGGGGAGCAATTCACACGGCGTCCTTCACAAGAGAAGCCTGCCGCCCGCTCCCGCCGTGCCCATTCCCGACCTCCGCAGCGGGCTGCGCACTCCTCCACCCAGTTGTCATCAGCAGCACCAGCCCTTCACAGGTGACATCATCTCTACGATCAAGTCGTCGACGTGCACGTTTCGTTTCGCATCCATCCTCACCAGAACTTTCATTCTCGTCAACATTATTTCATTCAATAAATATTTCTAGCATGGGTGGCATTTCACTTCCATCCATAATAGTGATTTCTGAATACATCCTGTTTATTATTATCATAAATAATGGTTAGGAACAAATGTTTTGATCAGATCAGATACACGAGATATGCGTGCTAAATCTTTTAATTTTCATTTAACTATTATAACGTCTTTATATTCATCAATTTTTTCTACAATGTGTTAACAAGGAGGAACATAATGACCGGCAATAATATCCCTCACATGTCCGAACATTTCCGAATATGAAAAGTCACAAATCAATTGGATGTTTTAAAACTTAACCACTCAGTCGATGGTGAACCTTAACCTCTGAAAATAAGATTAAATAGTCTACTAACGTGGCAAATGGTGTTCATTTAATTCAGACCTGAATTCGGATCAGATTTAACCTAACCATTTGTTTAGAATTGATTCTCAGGCTGTAAATCTGTAAATCTGAATTGATAAGCGAGACAAAATCTCTCACCAGCATTAGTTATTTATAAAAATAAAACATAATTTTCAATTTTTAAGTAGTGGAAAGACATTATATTTTTAAAAAATCAGTTATAAATGCTCGTGATGAGCAAACTGGTCCTGATCCTAATAAATTATAGTGTAATTTATACATCTGAGTGTTTTATAATTTTTAATAAAATTAAGGTTTTTTTTACCAAGAATTATCAAATAAAACTTTAAAAACATTAACATTCTTGATCCAATCGATGAGGTTGCGTGTCTCGGTTGTGGGATGGCTGATTATTTTTTAATTTAACTGGTGCATGCTTCTTGGAGTCCCACATTTCTGGTTTTCCTCGTATTATTGTATAAAAGTTTGCATGTTCTCTTTTCTGTGATTCTTAATTTATCTGTGTAGGGAGGGAGCGGTGATCCTTCCGATAGAGCCGCACTGACATTGACTAGTGAGAGTGCAGTATAAAATTGATATTTGTCGTGCCGTGCACTATTATACTGTGTTGTGTGTATGATTTTTAATAGAAGAAAAGTGGAAATGTTTTGGGAAAATTTCCTCGCTTGATTGATCTCATTGATTGCGTCACTCCTTCCATATGATATTTATTGTTTTCTTTTTTTTTTTTTTTTTAATTACGCAGGGGGGTGGCCTAGAAGTGAGTAATAATTTTTTAAATTTAAACTTATTGCACTGTAAATTTTTAGCATAAAATTATATTATTTTTTTATCGAATCTTCAGTGATTCCTTTCGGATAACGTCTTAGTATCAATTAAGAAAGCCTGGATCGCCATGAAACGCTTGCATATTTAGTCAATATTAAGCATGTTTGTTTTCAAATGTATTTAAGTTACAATAAGTGTATATGACTAGTTATATGAATAAGTGTTTATGAAAATTTTATTTTAGCCCATGGTAAATGTTTTTTTTATTACTTTCTTTTTAAAATGGGGTAATTACTTGTATATATTAAAAAAAATCCGTTGACAATGCTCATCATGAGCGAAACCGGTCCTGATCTAATAAATTTTATGTGGAAAAAGTACTAAAAATGTTTTATTATTTTTATTATAATGCCATTCCACCAAGTATTGACAGTGAACACCTTAAAAGTGAACTTGTATATATATATTGCAAGATAAAATAAACAAATAAAGTTGCCATTATTCTTTTTTTCACCATTAATTTATATTACGAGGACTAATCATAAGGTTCTCAATTATATCTTCGCAGATACTACTTTTTTAATTAAGTTAATATTAAATAATAACATGGTATTTCAATATTCCACTTTTATTTAAAAAGATCAAGACCAGTTCAGGATCAGTTGATAATGCTCGTAATGAGCAAAACAGGTCCTGATAATTTTTAATCAAAGTGAAAATAGTACAAATGAATATTTTTTTTTATTTTTAAATATAATGCCTTTCCACTAAGTATTTACAGTGGACAACCTAAAAGTATTGTATCATACAAGAAGTTGAAATGACATAATCCATCACTCAATAAGTTCATAGGATGCATCCCGTATTATTCGTAGGATGACAAAATAAAACAACAACTTTTAGGCAAAATTTGACTTTATTCATCAACATAGTCTCCTTCAAGAGTGATACATTCATTCCAACGCTTTTCTAACATTTCAATGCCTTTTTTCTGAAACGATTTGGCCTCAAAATAGGCTTCAGTTTTGGCAATCACTTCTTCATTGGAGCCAAATCTCTTTCCCTGGAGTATTTTATTTAGGTCTGCAAACAGGTAGTAGTCGCTGGGAGCAGAGAATACGGTGGGTGGGGAAGCCATTCAAAGTACAATTCGTGCAATTTTGCCTTTGTTGCGATCGATCAGCAAACCAATTCTCTACCATTTGTCTCGATGGAGCGGAGTTCGAATAACATTTGTCAAGGTGCTTTGCTTGAACGGTATTTTTTCCCATTAAAAAGCGATGCTTTATCAACACACAAAATTCAGATTTATCCATTGTTTTGAAAATCACTAAAATAGAGTCACTAAAACCACTGTAACTTGTGAGTTAAACGACAGATTGTGATGAAATTTTGACACGTATCATTTGAAGGTTGGTAATTCCTAAAAATCATATGGATTTGTCAATAGTGGCATCTATGCCATCTATGTCATTCTACAAACTTATTGAGTGATGTGTTGGGATCCTAAAATATAGATATATTTTCTGCTTAGTAATTTTACCAATTCTACTCTAATTCAGTATGTTGTGAAACACTGGTTTGTTTGGTTGAGTTTATTGTGAAAAAAAAGCAACGTGTCAACACAGTCAAAAAAATCTATCCTTTTTATGAAAAAAAGGACACCTGATCATAAATTATGTAGATATATGCTCAAGATTTTGCTTAGAAAAACATTTTTGGTTGAATAGCGACCAACAGGTCATAAAAGCATAAAAATAGAGCTCAGGCAATACATTTTAATACTGTTTATAAAATTCTAAATATTTTTTCTTATTTTTTTTTCTTTTATCAGTCACCATTCTCATTATTAGACAAAAAGTCAACTCTGCTGTACTGTAAAAATATTATGTAATAAAAAATGAACAATATCATCACATTCTAACATATAGTTTATTAAAAACAACTGTAAAAATTTGGGGTCGATTACATGAAGCCTTATCAGACGATGCGAAAAATCGTCTCGAGGTTATTTTCACAGAATGGAGAAATGATTTTTTGCTCTGCAGTGGTAAAAGGGCTAAGAATTAAAATCGATTTTTAGTTTATTTGTAAACCTCGCCATGTTCTGTCTGATGACCCTTCTCAAAAAGGCAGACACGTGTCCCATTAGTTTCACAAAAAGTGGAATAACAAATTATGTTTAAAAAAATTGATTATTTTCGTGTACATTCTCAATGATGTGTTGGTAATAAGAGGATTGATGACTTTTAAAGTGATAAACGGGATCAAATCTGAATACAACACTATTTACTGCTGATAAAATCTAACTTTACCTGTAAAAAAATGCTTTATAATACTTATAGATAAACATCACAAAATGAGTTAGTGAATTCAGGAGATTTTCTTAGCAAGATGAAAACCATATAAAGAGGTTGATTTGTATTATCAATAGATATTTTGAAAAATTATTGAAAATCTAGTGATTAAAGTTAGTTGCGCTTTTCTTTTTAGTAAATTACTACGAAATCAATCTTTTGTTGCTCTCAGTCAATAAACAATATGATCGTTTCATCACTATTATAGTTTTGCTTTTTGCTTTTTTTTTTACAAAATTTTACTGCAACGAGAATTTATATTTTCTTTTGATGTCAGTATACTTTTCTAGAGATTTTAAAGTAGGCATTTGGTATTGCACGTGTGAAATTTTATTCTAGGTTTTTCATTCTCAGCTCAGTCTCAAAACTTAGTAAAATGCAATGTTGGACTGTGACGTTTCCGCAGTGAGCCGTTCGCCTTCAGCATCCCACATGACGCGGGGTCGGACAAGTCAAGGAGGCACCTCTCAGCGATCGGCGTGCTCGACGCCTGAAAGGCGCAGTGCCAGTCCTCAGCGCACTTCTCAGCCTCACCACGATCGTGCCGACGAAGGATTCGTTGTTCACCGCGGCAGAGCGGTTCCCACTCTGAGTACAGTTATTCGTCACTCCGATGATAGAGGTAACGTAATTGCTTTTCACAGAATCCTTACGTGTAAGTCAATGATCACCAAAGACCATAAAAAAGTCACACAAATTAAATCGGTTTCAAATCATTTTTACGTCTTCTAAGATCTTTTTAAAAAAATAACAATATAAATTTGACCACAGGCTCGAACGGAGATGGGGCAGCAGCCGGACGCCCTTCAAATTGGGAAGAGCAAAGGCGATCGAGTTACGCGGGACGCAGGTCTCGACGTGGATCCATCAACGCTGCCGACGACTCTCAGCTGACTGTTGAAAACTTTGGCGGTTCGCAGGACCGACTTAATTTTCTGGGCCGCAATCCTGAAAAAGAGCTAGCCACTGTGGGGGCGCGACATTCTTCTCCCAGAAAAATATCGGCGCCCGCAGGTACGTCGTTTGACACTTTCGTGGATCTCTTTATCTCCCATCCCATCACCTTCATTGTGTTTTTTTCTTTCAGGTCCTGTCGAACAGACAGTAGCTCTCAGATCTTCGGTGCAAGACGCCAGGGGCACCATTGATTTGTTTTTCAATGACGGCGACTCTGTTATGCATTTTCCTAATAGAAAAATGATGGATCCGAGAGACGTGGAAAGAACGGAGGAAATCCAAGTCCTGCCGGCCGACAGAAGACTCGGGGAAGACGTGCATCGCCACAGTCAGAATGTAGCGTCTAAAGGTTTCATGGAAGAAGACGAATACTACTTGAATAATAATAATATTTCTGATGCCGTGGATGGAGACACCAGCGATTCGAAAATATCAAATTTGGCCGATTTGACCAAATTTCGCAGTAATGGAGATCAGTCAGGTGAAAAAAAATCAGTTGCTTAACATTCCTCTCTTTTCAGTGATTTCAGTCTCCTCAAGTTATTTTATCATAAATTTAACATTTCTGTATGGTTCATTATGTGTAGAAGTATGCAGATTCAAGCTCCATATAAATGTTTTGCAAATAAAAACTGAAAGTTTATTTTGAAAAAAATGGTTAGGCTTTACTTCATGTACTTTTTCTTAACTGTTATATGATTTATGTATGTATTATGATACCCAGATTTAGCAAATTTGTGATATCCTGAAATTGTTCGTGAAAAAAAACAATCCGAAGTTGCAATCCTCTGGCAGCACGTAAGGAGTTCAAATGATTGAGCTTCATAGGCTTACGGATCTAGTTTATTTATTATATAATAAATTGTTATTCCACTGGCACTCATTCTCCTTATCGTGGACTGGTGTTTTATTGACACTCTATAGCAGGGGTCACCAAACTTTTTGAGAAGCGGGCCGGATTCAACTTTTTAAAAACTAAGGGGGCCAGACGACAGATAAGTTCTTATTGGAACCCAATCAGAATATTATTTCATTTTATGTAGTTACATAATAATTAGAATTTAAACAAATGTTTGCCCTTAGAATTTCAATAAATGAGAATATTCGAGAATTTTTTGAGTAAATGAACAACTAGTCGTCTCGCCTCCAATTTATATCCAACTTCCTTCACATTGAGTCCCCTACCTGATAGTTGTATGACAATTGATGATTTGAAATAAATAGTTGTCATGAATTCACAAATAAATCATGAAAATTTATATTTCTTATATGAATAATTTCTATGCAAAAATCCAGAACTTTTCGCGGGCCGGATGAAAATCTTCGGCGGGCCGTAGTTTGGTGACCGCTGCTCTATAGCATGGTTTCCCAAACTATGTTCTGCGGAACACTGGTGTTCCACGGTACTGGAGTTGGTGTTCCGCGAACACCCATATAACTTGAAAGCCACTATTTTTCATTATTTTTTTTAAAAAAAACTAGCAATTATGATCAATTGGTTCGAAATCCATTTCGGTGACCGCAAAGCCAGCATGTTTAATTCAGCGCACTTGCACAATTGATTATAAAAATGTGACTGATTTTATCAAAGATTCTTATATAAATATCATTATATTATTTTTCAGCGAGTTTGTTAGTAGAATCCCCCAATGTGTCAAAACAAGTGACTCGTTTTCCCACCATTTAAAAATAATGAGTGTTTCTTTGACAATTTTTTTGTATTTATACTATTATGAATTACCCGGCATAAAAATAAGCCAAATTTCCGTAAAAAAATCCAGATTTGCCAAGTGTTCCATTGCAAAAATAGTTTGGGAAACCGTGCTCTATAGCATATTTAAATTTTATTATTTCATATTTAGGATAATGAATGCTAGAAAGATAAGCCCATACGGGTCAATTTTAATATAAAGCAGCAGCTTCCTAATGAATGAATTCCTATTTTACCATCTCAGGCATCCAGCTGGTTTATATGCAACACAGAGAAGAGAACGGAGCCCCGCAGACCACCGGAATCAAAATGAATCACTCCGAGGTTGGCAACGGAGAGAAAAAGATGACTTCTTTCGGGGTGATGCCCAACACTACTACATGGCAGCAGCAATCATTGCAAATTGACCAGCATCATTCCAGTGAGTCTTAAGACTATTGACCTCCGTACTCCACGGTTCTGCTGTAACACTCTCCAGTCTGCAATCTCACGATGGATGAGCATTTGTTTTGCTGCTTATTTCGATTGCAAAGATATGTTTCACTGCTTCCATCAAAATTCTAAATAATGTTGGAATGATTGATCCATATTATTCTCTTCGACGTGGAGTCATTATCTTTTAGCTTATTTTATAATTTTGTGTTTTTAATTTTATATATCTATATTATTTTTTTAAAAATTTCTGTAATAATTATCTACTCTTTGATTATACAAAGTTATAGTTATAAAAGGACAAAAATAACTATATCTCAATTGAAAATTCATTACTCATTCAATCTAATATCTAGAGTTTATATATTGTTATTGTACACCAATGTAATCATGTCCCAAAACTCATACTCGCTGGTCCCTTTTATTATTTTGAAAATAGTGGTGAAGTGGTGAGTGGGTCAGTTACATCTGACTTAAATTTACTCTCGTAATAAGTTCGAAAAAGGAATTCTTCCAATGCAGTTGGTCAATGCCTACACTTAAATTATAATAAATTTGTCGTGACACCTTTCTATTTGCTATTTGGTGTGGTTGTTTTTTTTTTTTAAATAATTTTGATTTTAATTATGAAATGGCATCAATTATTAATTAGGCATTTAAATAAATAACATAAATACTCATATATTTTAAGAAAGGGGGTATTGTTACGATATTGAACAATTATTGGTTTTAAACGCAATTTTTCAAATTGTGTCGCTTACGCTCTTTTGCTGATTGTGGGTTGAATGTTTGAAGCATTTTTTCTGCAAAATCAGACTGAGCATTTTAGTATATACTCATAGAAAATCACTGAAATAAAGAGAAATTGATATTACTTTTAATATTTGCTTAGAATAAGCCTACCTAAACAAATGACATAGCTTCAATGATTACTTAGAAGCACGGAATGATCCATGTCCTACTGATAACGTTCAGGTGGCTAAAACTGGAATATTCTGTTGCCCGCCGATAACAGCAAATCCATAAACAGAATTTTCTGCGACCCGCTTTTTAAGTGTTAATTGTTTTTTCTCATGTTTGTCAACATTAAACACTCTCAGTACCCTTCAATTTTTTAATAAATAGTTTAAAAATACTGAAAATATGTATTTCTTAGATTTTTTAAAGTTTGTGTAACAGGATAGAAAATAATAATATAGTGGTACAGTGGAACCCCCAATTACACTACCCTGAATTATGCGCTGGCTAGAAATATTCGCCGCAAATCCCCCAATTGTACGGTCACATTCCATTGCTACGTTCGTTGCTGCTGTCCGCCTGGGCGGCTGCAGCAGGGGAGCTCAACTCTAATCTATATTTTCTAATGGAAATTTAAATCAGAGAATTTAATGTTATGTGCATACTATTTACTCATGGTGAAAAACTGCAACTGATTTTGAAAACTTCTTTTGGTTTTATTTATACATATGTGCGCCGCGAGAAAAAAAATACATATGTAGTTTTTTTAACTTGTTTTATTTTATTTATATTTTACACTATCTTTATGTAATAATCTAGCATAATTTTGTTGAAATAGTACATACATCGAATTATATCGAGTACTTAATTTAGGATTAAAATAAAAAAATACAAATAAGCATACATCATTCGCTGTCAGAAAATATTCGGTTCCAATGATGGATTTTAAAGATCCGTAGAATGGCCAGGAGCATTATCAATAAGTAATAATATTTTGAAAGCAAAATTTTTTCTCCTTAAAAGGAATTTTTCCATTTCTGGAACAAAGCAGCTAAAAAACCAATCGCGAAATAAAATTCCCGTAATCCACGCTTTTTTATTTGCCCTCCAGTAAACGGGCAAATTACACTTATCGATTCCTTTCATTGCTCGTGGGCTTAAAAAATGACTGACAACCATTGGTTTCGTTATATAACTGCCCGATGCATTACTGCAAAGGAGAACAGTTATTCTGTCTTTGGCAACTTTGAATCCAGGTGCAGATTTAACGGTTTTGGAAATAAATGTGCGTTCTGGCATATTTTTTTTCAATCATGGCTTGTTTCGTCAGCATTGAATACTTGGTCGGGTGTGTAGCCTTCATCATCAATAATTTATGTGTAAATTTTTCTGCACCTTCGTCATCGGCAGATGCACGTTCGCCGCTCATTTTAATGCTGCGCAGGGAAAATAGATTGAAAAATCGGTTAAACCAGCCATCACTTGCTTTAATTCGAAATGATTTTCGAGAGCTAAATTTGAATCATCAGTCTCTCCTTGTTTCAAATATGCATATATTTTTAATGCTTTGTGTTTTATAATTCGGACACTAAGAGGAATATATCTTTTATTACAATCTTCTATCCATATTTTCAGATGAACCGATAGACACCCACTGTCTTATTTTACATTCATTTCTTTTAATCATTTATATAAAATTCAAAAAAAGTTACCGCCGAAACCATCGAAAATATTATATAAAATTCTTTGGAAATAATGTAAGCTCTTACGCCTCTGCTAAGTTTTTCTAAAATGGTATATTTTTCTTTGATAGAAATGCGTTTTCTTTTTATTTTAATTCCGTTTTTTTGCATGACTGAAAAAATATTTTATTATAATAAATCGCGCAGTCAGTAAAGTTTTTTAAAGATTTAAAATTAATTTGATGTTATAGATAAAGCAAAAAGTTTTTAGTAATATGTATTTACCTGAAAGTGCAAAAGATTGACCACACCGCAAAACTTCGCATACAGTCAAATGTTGACTAGCGTCTGTGTATTCAACACATAGCTGGCGTCTGACGTATGCGGGATTTTTCGCGCGCTTTGCATTTTGTCACTTAGTCACCAAATATTTCGTCAATATTTTTTTTTACAAAAATGAAGAGAAATCTTAGTTTTGCATTTTCCGCGGAAAACCCCAAATCCCTAATTTTGTATGAGATTCACACCCCCAATTACACTATCCCCAATTATACGGTCCCGAAGATCGCATAAATGGGGGTTTTACTGTATTTTTAAAAACTTAATTGCCAAATATTATTATTGATTTGTTATAAATTTAGTAAATAATGCTGCAGCAATTGAAAATAGTTAATAATTGTAGCATAAAGATGAAGACAATTTTTATTAATCGAAGACGGTTAGTTGTTGAATGAACACATCTGAATTGATCGTTTATTTGTGTGTTACAAATTAAAAGTGGACAATTCTTTTTTGATCCTGCCAATTGGTAACATAACCACCTTTGATGAATATTAGCTTTGGATATTACTCGTGCTCAGTTTAGGATTAAGTGTATGGGAGGCCCCGGGCTCAATAAAATTTGGATCCCTTGTTTTTGGATAACTAAAATTCCATGTTAAATAATAAAAATGTATCAAAATCGGAACACATATTATATGGGTTATACAATGAAACCTATTTTTGAGGCCCCTAAGATTCGGAGGCCCTGAGTGCACGCCTCATTGTGCTGGTTCCTTTTGCTTGTTACACGATCCTTTAAATTTGACATTGCTTACAAGCAACAACTGCGCGGATCATTCCGTGCCTCTAAATATACATTGAAGCTATACATCATTTTTTTAGGAAGGGTTATTCAAAATGAAATTGATGTCTCTTTCTCTTAGTGACTTTAAATGATCATACATTAAAATGCTCAGCTCTGATTAATTATGTGATTATTATCATAGTGGTTAAAACTATCAGTTTTGACAACTGCACGGGTCTCATTGTTTCAGTCTACGATTTTTATAATGGGAACAATGATTCCCGGTCACAGATAGATATTCTGTAGCTAAGAATATTTGTTATAATGGCTCTTCTCTGATAGACGGTGAAGGAAACCAGACCCTATGTCGAGAGCTGTCACCGAGCAACGGTACCACGATGGCTGTACAACTCAATAATATTCGCATGAAACTGGAAGAGAAGAGGAGACGGATTGAGCATGAAAAAAAACGTATGGAGACGGCACTCGGTAGACAGCGTCAACAAGTCGGGCAGCAGGCTTTCTTTCAAGCTGTCACTAAGGTATTTATTAAACTTGTTTTGTTGTAAATACATTGGGAACGAGACATCTGAGCTGCGTCCGACTGATCAACGGTGAGATGTGTCGCTTTTGCAGGCGAGGACGATCATAATCGGCGCAGCCCTCTTAGTTGAAAAAAGCAGCTTACGGCATAAGTTATATTCCTAACACTTTGAACGCCATGGGGGTCATCTGTGACCGGCAAAGAAGACTAAACTTTGAGTTGCTATTCATTATACAGCGCCATTACTGTGATATTTTTGTATGAGGTGACTGAAAATATAATAATCTCGTAAAAATGCATCAAACTAAAAATAATCAATATATTTCCATCAAATAATCAATACTTAAAAACAAAGAATCATTTTCAACGTGTTAAGAGCGAGCACGACTATTTGATTAAACTACAAAAATTGTGGAATAAATTGTGCCGCATCGCTTAAGATAGAATGGATAAACAATACACCAACCACTAAGCGAAGTTTATTTTTCCTACTGTCCCACCGAAAGCTGCTTTTTCCCAATTGCCCTGTATCCTAATACTATGTTCCGCACGGTTTTTGGGGTTAGGTTTTTAAACTTTAAGTTGTTGAACGTTTTACGTTTGGTTTTTGGTTTTGATTATTGTATTTTCAATAATATTTATTTATTGTGTCCCCAAGTTCTAATAGTGAGTGGTAATTGTTTAGCTTGCACTTCTGGTGAGTGAATAACTAAATATAGGGTACAAATTAATTACGGTTTTCGTTTGATGGATGGATTTTTTTCATTTAAATCAATTGCCATGCATTGTCTAATTCATTATTTGTATATTCATATTACATGACGTGGAGTAGTTCTCCTGCTTTTCGGGCTGATATTCTATTGGAGTATATTCAGGCAAGAATTCAACATGCATTGAGCGCCATGTTTTAATATTGTAATTTGTTTAATAAATGCAGTTTTCAATTGCCATGGTTTTTTTTGATATTTAAATATTTTTTTCTCACAGAGCATGTATAATTGATTTGAAATTTGAACATATATGTATTTATGTGAATACATATAGTTTTAATAATAATTAATTTGCAGCAAAAAAATATTATCACAGTAGCAATTGTCTTGTGTGGAATTCAATTATTGGACGCATTGGAGCCATTTCACTTTTCATTCGTAGAGAAAGTGACCGCTGTTGTTTCCCCCCCTGATTTATGAGTAACATGTAAATGCTTTCACTTTACTGCTTTTCGTATGCTGTCGGCTGTTTCATTTCAAATTACTTATCACCCTGATGCAACTCTCGTTGGTGTAAATTATACTGAAGAATATCGATCGTTCATGAAAACGATTGATCTTAGGTACATCATCCAGATCTGTTGATAAGCTATTTTTTCAGTTGGATTTTTTTTTGTCGAGTCTGTTGATGTAATCTGAATTAAATGCTGACAAAATGGCAACATGTCTAGAGAGATTCACCTGGCCGGGAAATTAAGCTTGAACTTTTACACAGTATAATACAATAAGCCTCTGAGATCAGAAATACGTGAACCCGCCCACATGAGTAAAATTATAGTTCAAAATGTATTTTCTGAATTGAGGGAATACGTATTTCTGCCATCAGTATTCTGACTGCAAATCACACTGCAGAGAAAATTTGCATTTAACTTGCTCACTTTGCGAAATTCCCATCGAAATCTCGGAGACCGAAACGTAAACGTCTCGCGGAATAGAACTTCAGCATGCTGACTCTGTCTTTTTCGTGGGTGAAGGGTTGCATCGTTTGGGCCTGTGGTTTCAGAATAAGGGTAGCGTAGTTAAGTCTCCGTCGGCGAGTGGAGTCGGCGACGAGACCGCAGAAGAAGAGAGTCCGACCCCTCGGAGTGTTTCAGCGCCTGTCTTCGCTCAGGAAGCCGCTACCAAGCTTGAGCGTCCGGTCACTTTGCAGGTTTGATCGTTCTTATATTTGATGTCTTCTATGATACCTAATTTTACTCATTCACTCGAATGTCGCTTGTTTCACTTATATCCAGTTTCACTCTTCTATGCTACTGAGATTTATTCTAAATCGTTTTTTACAAAAGTAGAATAGACCAAAGCAATCAGAGTTGCTTTGTGAATGACTAAACTTTTTTCCATATGTTTTCTTACTGTTATTTTTTTATTACTGTTCTTTATAATTTATGTAAGATTACTATTCAATTATACGGTTATTTTTTTAATGTATTGTAACTTTGCACGGATCCAATTATTATGAAAAATATTTTTGTAAGAGTGTTTTATAATGCAATCATAATGAACAGTTAATTTATTCTGTTCATTTTACACAATGTCCGAGCTCTCGATCAGTTAACGGCCGACTGTGACGAACGATCCAACTCGTGCGTCTGTTTCGCGAAAATCAGTGTTCACAATTGATAAATGTTCTCTCCTAGACTGCTAAAATTATGTAGGAAAAATCGTCTCATAGAAAAATGTGTTTCTGTGGCGGTTTTTTGCAGTCCATGTTTAAAGATCTCCGTACGGTAAATTGATGAAAATATCTCGCTTCTGTATTATGAATGACGTTCCTCTGAATAATATGGGTTGTGCCCCATTAGGACATCTCAACGGATGCTCAGACCGTGGAGAGCAAATGGATGGACCGGGACGGATCGCCGTTCGTGGAGACGAGACGCACCCCCGATCTGGACGGAATGGCCCTCGAAGACTACCACCAGTCGATTGCGAAGTGAGTATTATTTTTATTAATAGATGCAGCGATTTGTTAAATAATTTCGCCGTTGGTGTAGCTGAGAGGTCACGCTTTAAGGCACCCGTTTCCAACCATTTCGGAGTCGCGATCGACACTTATAACCTGAATAAGCCAAATATTAACTCAAATGAATTACCATTTATTTGATGGTAAAAAAATATTGTTTTCAAAAGACTGTCTCAGTGCTTTAACCTTCTCACCCCGTATGACCACTATGCATGTCCTAGCGAACATGCCCTCAGCGCGCATGACACGTATAGATGTCATGGAAATTTAAAACCCTATATAAGAGCTATCTATTGTGTTAAAATTGTATAACTTGGTTGAAAATATTACTAAATGTATATTTTACCAAATTCAATAGATGGCATTAGTCAAAAAAGATTCAATATAGGCTAAAATAATTTATTTCTGGAACACGCCGTGAACATACGTCGCCAATGCAAGATTTTGGATAATGTAAATACGCGATCGAGTGCGGGTGAAATTGAAATTGTTCCGAGAATTCAATATTATAAGCATGGTATGGTGGTGGCGCAGTGTTCTCGGTCGCGCGTGGCGGTATTTTGCAATATGGCGACGTCACGCCGCAATTGTATGAAGAATGATTATTGTTGAATTAAACCGAAAATACAAGAAATATATTGTATATATATTTTATTATCGAAAAAATTACTTTGGGTGGCAATTAACTTATTTGATTAGTTGAAAAAATATTACAACCTATATTTATAGTCGAAAACGTGATAACAAAATCCGCAAAAAAGCAGCCGCATACAGGGCATGCTCGCTAAATTTGGTGACGCGGGTAAAGGGTTAATCCCTGAGACACAAGTGAAAAGATATTTTCTTTTTTATAACTTTTCAGCTTTGTCAATGTATTTTCAGTTTATTTTTTAATTTTGACTGAAGGTGTTTGATGGAATTTCAATATCACATAGGGATTGCACATGTAAATATCAATACCGGTATTTAAGAAAACATCCAATAGAATTGTGTTACTAGTAAAATAATTCAACACCGGTATGTTGAATATTCAATAAAATTACCAGTATTAAAAAAAACTTACTATATATCAGTCAGAAGGGTTCAATCTGCCAACTTATATTCCGAGGTACCTACCTACTCTTTAGCACAGACTAGTATACTTTATAGATTGGCCACTCTGGAACATGATGTTGCTCAAAGTTGGTAGGAGTGTAGGAACCTACTTTTTGGACCCTGACTAGGAAATACTGTCATTATTGTTATTCTTATTACTTTATTATTAAAAAATATGGCGCCAGAAGGGCAGAGAGGGGGGGGGGGCTAAAAATAGTAGCTGTTGAACATAAAATATACAGCCAGTAATCCAATCAATGTAAATACTTATACAAAATATGAGGATATAATACAGTACATATCATTAAATCATTGAATAAACTTAGATGATTTTTACAAAAACATAACTAACATTAGTAATATACAAAATTAGGAAATACAATTATATATACATAACTTAGTAAAGTAACACAATGTCATAATCAATTGACATTGGTTGTTAAGTTTGATACACCTGTCAAAGTCGCAAGGTGAATTTTATTGCAAAGAACAAAGCTATACTTTGAAGGTTATGGTATTAGGCACATATCTTTGCACCTTTGTTCCATGCGCCTATATTAATGAAATTTGAATACTGAAAAGTCTAATAAAACTGCCACAATCACTATCAGACTTTGCCAAAAAAATCCAGGGTGTTCACATGAGAAGGTTTACTACATTGCTTGGTCACCATTTTGGTAAATATGAATTTTGACAGTTCATATTTGGCATAATGTGCCATCAACATCCATTATTTATTGATTGAATGGGCATTTAATTGGTAGAATATCATTGTAACAAGGTGAAAAAATTAGTATTTTAGTTCTACAAATACTATATACAAATTCTTTAGTTACAAATTCAGTTACAAAATCTATAGAAATCGATAAGTGAAACAAACGAGCATTCTTGAAGTCGATATTACCCCCTCATTTTGAAAAGGAGAGAAATTTACACGGAAAATAAAAAAAGTTGCATGAAAATAGTAAGTATGTAATAGACAAACAAAATAAAATTCTCCTATTGGAACAAACAAAATTTAATTGAAAATTTTCCCCCCTCAGGTTTTGAAAAATTTCCTTATTACTCCCAAAAAAATTATTTTTAACCCATTTGGGGTAATTTACCCCGGTTCCCCAACCGCTGATATATACAGTGGAACTTCTCATAACGAGACTAATTCGATCCAGAATCTTACTCGTTAAGCGAAACAATTTTTCCATGCTGAAAAAAAATATTTTTTTTATATTTTAACGTTTCATCAAATAAAATTACATACTAATAAATTGTTAACACCTTACTCACCGCGTACATAGCATTGGCGTCCTCCATTACCCAAGCGTTACTCACTGCAGCATACATAGCATTGGCATCTTTTTACACATACGACTTTGCGGCCAAAAATAAATTTGATGCTCAATATTAGCTTTGAATATTTGTCAAGAGATGTTTAACCCTTAGACCGCGGTTGACTGCTATAGCAGCCCAATCTGAACCGATCTGGATCCGAGCCGCGGTCAAAAGGTTAAGCAAAGACTCAGACTGGTATGTATTTTCAATATGGCATAAAAATTTCGTTGAAATACATTAACGCATTCAAAAGTTACAGAAATTTAATTTGAACAATCGAAATTTTCCAATATTTTACAAATATTGCCGGTATTTGGCGTACAATATTGCGAAATTTGTGCGGTTAGTAAATTGTTAAGGAGCGTAATAGCCTGGAATTCGATTTCGATTTGCAAAAAACAATTTAAAAAATGGACTAGCTTGTTATTTATGACAAATAATTAATTCTTTTTTACTAGAAAGCTGTCTAGAGACATTTGTTTTTGCTGACGCTTCAAAATTTGGTGAAAATGTGACAGCATTATCATTTAATAAATTTGTAAAACTCATAGCCACCTCCTTATTAGGGTGATGCTTCTCAATGTACGATGTAACAGTTTCCCATGCTTTCAACATTGGTTCTGCTTCTTCCTCCTCCTCCATTAACAAACTCTCCTCTATACCTTCTTGTTGTGAAAAACAATGCAACTCCATAAGCTATTTGGTGGTCAGCTCTTGACTGTGCTCTTCCACAAGCTCATCAATATCGTTGTTATCCACCTTCGGTTCCATGGTATTGGCCAAAGATACAATCTTGTGTACTGTACACACTCCAGGTACTGTTTCAAATCCCTCAAAATCAGATTCGACAACGCTCTCTGGCCAAAGCTTCTTGGCAAGCCGAAGTGAGGGTTCTCTTGGTAACTCCTTCCCACGCCTTGTCAATCATCTTGAGTGAATGTGATCTTTCCAAAACTCTGCGTCACTCGTTATGTGATATGTCGCTCGTTAATGGAGCATGTTTTTCACAATCTGTTTTGTTCGTTATGTGAATTACTCGTTATTAGAGGTGCTCGTTATGAGAGTTTCCGCTGTATAATAATATTTTTAGAACTCAAATTTTAATTTTTTCATCTTACTACTACTTTTTGTTTAGTGAATGATTTTGAAGAAAGAGGCAAGAAAGAGGTAAACACAAGCCTGGGTCACAATGTATGAGAAAATCAGCTAAAAACATTGCTGCTGTCCAAGAATGTGCTCAAAAAAATCCATCTATCTCCATTTATAATTGAGTTGACATAAGAGTTTCTTCCACAAGATCATTTACGATGTCATACATATGCCAATAAGATTTACAGTTTGCTCGTGATAACCCTAATTTTCAAAATCATGATTAGCGATGAGGCCCATTTCCATTTAAATGGAACGCTAATAAACAAAATATTCGGTTCTGGGCAATAGAGAATCTGTCACCTTTGCAAAAGTGACAGTATGCCTAAACAAAACATTTGTAATGAAATGCTGGAATGTGTAAAAATGTGATGAAAAATGTTATAAAAAGAGCTCGCATCCGTGAGGAAAACAGAGGTGAACATTTTGCTGACATTGTCTTCCATACGTAAATCCCAACATTCAATAAAACATTTATCAGCATTAAACCATTTTGTTTTCATTTTATATAAAGTTATACAAAAATAAGGTAGTAAACCTTCCCGGCAAACACCCTGCATAAGGTCTTTTGCTTTGTGCTTTTGAACTGTAACTCGTTTACGAAGCCAGTTTGATATTCGGAATGTGAGTTAATAAGTCTGCTTTTATTTCAGAATGAATTCGAGCCTACGAGACATCCAAAGCGACATAGCGCGCCTTGCCACTCAACAGGACCAGATTCAAGCCAACCAATATTTACAACAACAAATATACCGGCCAGATGTCCAGCACGTTTCTCAGTCACCAGTAAGCTTTTTCCTCGACAATTAATTTTTACCTGAACCAGTAATAGTAATTTTCAACTTTTTACATATCCAGAGTATTATTTTAGTTTATATAATTGTTTTCTCAGTAACACAATATAAATATATTTGACATTACAGTAAAAGTCCGTTAATTCGAACAACGATATTTCGTAATTTGAAATTTTCACAATTTGTTCGGTCCCAAAATTGACTTTTCAAAGTAAATTCTTCCGTTAATTCGAAATATCGCATAATTCGTAATATCGCATAATTCGTAATGTTTTTCGTCAAAATGTACTTACGATTTCTAATAATTCAAAATTTTGGTTGAGGCTCTTGTCACACACTAATTACAGAAAACACAAAAAATCTCAAGGCTGCGTCGAAGCGGAACTTGCCAAGCAAATATGCACCTTAAGCATGAACCCTTATGCACCTTAGAAATATGATTTTACAAAAGGAGAAAAGTGAGACATCAATATAAAGTATCACATGAGAAAGAATCAGTTGTTAATTTGAGCGCTTACCTACATTAGTGAAAGCGAGAAATCTATATATAAGGTATTTCTCTTGAAAATATCACGTGGTAAAGAACTGTCTAAAACTTTGAATGGTAGATTGTCCATAAGTGACGTCATTCTATTTTATAGCACGCGCTCGAATAAATACAGTAAATATGTATATCGACTGTGGAAAGGAAAAAGGACGTAACCAACACATATCAAATTGTACAGGAGGCGCTAAAAACGTGTTTTGATGATTTTGTGACATATGCAAATTATGAATTATACACAACCTTTAAGTGCACGAATACTTCTAAACTAGTGTTTAATTGACATAACCTAATATTAATTAAGGAAATTGTCTCGGAAAAACCTTTATTTCAGTGTTTTTTCTTGGTTTTAATTTTTTACAAGGTCATCTTTTTCAAACTTACAAGCTAAATTTAGATACTAATTCGGCATTTTCAGCTTCCATCCTTTTGATAGAACGTGTGTCAAGTTGTATACATTGTGATTATCAAAAAAAAGATGTTTTGGGAAATTGAGGGTTACGTCCTTTTTCCTTTTCACAGTCGATATACAAGTGACTGAAAATCAATTAAGTGACAATTATGTAGTGTTTTTTATTTTGATAGAACGAAAAAATGGCCGCAATGTTCTGCCGCCGGCAATTGCCGCGAAATTTTTTTTTTTTTGTGATCGCGTAATTCGTAATTCCAATTCTTTTGAAAAATCCGGTCCATTGAATTTCGAATTAACGGACAATTACTGTCTAAGCAACTAGACTATCTCTCGTTCATGCTTGGTAGTTGAGCTACGATCGGTAATTTGTTTAAATTATTTGGTGATTGATCAAAACAATTATGACATTATTTGCAGCGTAACCAGTTTGGTTCTCAACGAGATGTCGGTGTCACCCCCTATGGTTCACAGCACAACTTTGGTTCGTCACCACACATCCCGCAGCGGCCGTCTACAGAGCCCCCGCAGTTTTTCCTGCATGACCGTCCTCAGCAGATTCATCACGTTCCACAGGCTCCACCGAGGAGGACATGGGCACAGCAAGCTCGTTCGGACGGATCCGATCGTGGAGTTTGGCAGTCCCCGTCTGATGTTCAGCGTTATCGCTCACCTCAGCCTCCCTTCTCTGACGAAGATCCTCAGAGAGGGTGGGCTGCACCCCCTCCGTCCGGATTTGCAATCCACGGTGATGTCCTCGGGCGCTCGCCTGAACGGCACGATTTTTCTTATCGTAATGGTGCTGAACGTCACGCTCCCTCCTACGCATGCAGTCCCCCCCGACAGTCTCATCTGGCCCTCCAATCTCTCTTCACACAGCCCAGCCCTCCGGCCGCTAGACGTCAACAGTCACTCGACGATGCAGTCATGGACAGCCAGCAGCGACTACCTTCTCCGGGAATCCGACCCGTAGAGACTCCTGCCCCCGACGACATGGAGCCTCAGAACATATCCTTCATTGGTAGCGCAGAGGAGGAGGCTCTCAGGCACGGCATTGGTCGGCTAAACATAACTTCTGGCAACCGTACGTACCGTTTGCCTTCTCCCACTCGGCCTTCTCTCACGGGTGACTCATTTCGCCGACCGCCTGCAGAGGCTGATGCTCCTGTTGAGAAGGGCTTCTATGTCTCTTTTGACGGGGAGCGACCTAAACGTCCCAAGCCTCCCCTGAGAGCGAAACGGGGATCCCCGAGACGAGACCGTGCGCCTTCGGGAGGGACCAGTCCTGAGCGAATCCCCGCTGATGATGGCTCGGAGGACGAGCGACAGCGGGAGTCCCCCATCCTTCGAAGGGAAGTCCGTGTCGATCGAGCCCCCCCGCCTACGGCACGGGAGAATCACCCAACTCCGAGGCCTCAAGGCCCAGTCGGAGATCCACCAACTGCCATCGTCATCGGAACAGATTTGGCTGATCCTGATCCTGTAAGTAATTTTTCAGTCTCTACATTATTTTATTTTACGATTAATACTCGTACCTGGACTTAAACTATAGGTCCTCCAAGACAACTAATTAAATATCAAGCTAGAGTATATTAGATTTAGTTTTAGGTTTTAATGCTTTGACAATCTTTGATAAGTCTATAAAAACATCAACTTGTTTGTCTGGAATATTGTACATTTGAAATATCATTACATATCCATAATGAAACATTTTGAATATTTTTGATTATTTCATAAATTTTGTAAAAATATTATTTATATATTTTCACAATTTGGGAATTAATAATTTAAATTTTTTTTCTTAGTCGTCAAAGGTTGACATCATCTGATAATCGTCATATTAATAGTGAATAATGTTAGTTTAAATAATGTGATCGTTATTATTTTGAATAGAGCATTTTTGAATTGTTCTGTTATTAGTGTGATCCGCCCAATGGTAATGGTTATTTCTCATTGTATTTTTATAATCAATAATGAAATTAAATTTTATTCAAATTTGAAGAACAAATTTTATTTCTTTATACATTTTTGGATACTTATTTACGTGATATTTTGATTTTTAAAACTAATTTATCAAATTATATGAAAGTGAGATTTTTTATATGCATAACTTTCTGGAACCAATGTAACGCGTAAAAAAGGGATTGAGTGTATATTAAAACACAGTAACAAAAAAATATAATTTAAAAATGCAGTGTTCACGGACCACCGGTTAAGAAACTATGGTCTAGTTCAGCGATTTCCAACCTGGGCGGCGCGAACAGTCCAAAATATTTATTTACCCTTTAAAACGTGTCTAATACTATATGAAATAAAGGATGGGGAGGTGTGAAGATATTTTTTTTCTTTAAAGGGAGGCGCAGTAACATAAAGGTTGGAAACCACTGGTCTAGTTGGTAAAAGCTTGGCTCTACCGATCAGGTAGATCTGGGTTCAATGTCTCATTATCATCAAGTCATAATAATTATATTATTTTTTTATTTCAATTTGCGATGTAAGACGGGGTTGTTTGTGATGCCAATTTTCTTCGAGTTGATTTTGCATGATCTTTCAACTTCAAAATATTTGGTGAATTGGCTAAAGCTGTTATGCCAAATATTTTTATTTAAAATAAAGAATATAAAAAAAATCTAATGCTATATTTAATGGAATAGAGAGATGATAATGTTTAAGAGAATGTGTGGGACTTGCAAATTGAAAAAGCAACCTGGAATGTCGTGTTCAATCTGGAAATCAATGCCGATTGTCGAAAAAATCGACACTTCAATTTTAGGATTAAACACGGTCATTATCATTTTAACAGCTTAACGACCGTGGACGCGTATTTGAGTCTTTGAAAAACAAAGGTTACTGACCGGCGGACACGTATAGGCGAAGTATCTGGAAGCTAAGAAAATTAAATTTTGTAAAGATATCTCAATTTGCTTACAAAATATAGTGAATTTAGTAAAATTATAATTTTTGCGAATTTTTCTCAAAATTTTATTTCGCCAGGTGAAATTTTATTAAAAAAAACGTGGCGTCGTTAAGCTGTTAAAGGTTTTAATTGTCAATTTTTGGTGAAGACATTATTTTTATAAAAATAAAACAGATTTTGTACTAATTCCACAATTTTATTTAGTGATCGAAGCATTTTCAACTGATGAAAATCAAAAAACTGAGAAAATGTATTCTAGTAACACTCTAGAATACGTTTTGCGACTGGCCTTGGGATACAAGTTACCAGTCAGCATTATGATTATTGTACAACAATTTGAATTGAGGCACAACAACTTTCAATTGCAATCAGTGTATCATTTTATATAAAAACTGCCCTTTCAGGATACGGCAGAAGAGATGGAGCGCAAAAAAGAGAGAATAATGATGCTGTCACTCCAGCGGCGGCAGGCTGCAGAGGAGGCGAGGGCCCGCTCCGAAGCGGCGGCAGATGCCAAGCGTCAAAGGGAAGCTGCTCTTACAGACGAAAAGAATGCTCGCAAAGACATGCAGGCCAGGCGAAGGGAGGACATTTTGCAGCAGTACAAACTTAAGAAAGCCATGGAGGAAGCCGAGAGAGAGGTTGGCGATCTATTTTTCTCTTTAATTACTAACGTGTAGGAATTGCTTATTTTTTAATCTTAACCATTATTTTATCCTGATATATAGTGGCATATTGCTCAGATAATATATATTTAACTCATTTAGAATTTAAAAAAAGTGAATGTCCCTATATTATTGCGTTGCATCTGTATCATTTTTCAATTGAAATGCTCTCCATATTGAGTATTTAGCATACTAGGATCTGATCATGTTTGTGCTGATTTATGGTTGCCAGTCATGGCACCTCACGAAAGATCAGGGTAAATATATACTGAGCTCGGAAACCAGATGCTTGCTGCAAATACTTGGGGCTTGGTATTTCAGCAGGGCAAGCATTGGAAGGTGAGAGAGGGAAGCAAGCTAGAGCTAAATCCCGGCTGTCTCTTCCAATCATATAGATTCTGTCTCCATAGGATGACGCTAATGACTATACATAGCATGAGCACAGGATGCCGGCATGAACAGCAGGGACAGAAAATCCTGGTGGAATATTAATTAGAATAGGAAGGGAGCAAGGCAAAAGAGATCTCCATATCGACTGTGGAAAGGAAAAAGGACGTAACCCACACATATCAAATTTTACAGGAGGCGTAAAAAACGTGTTTTGATGATTTTGGGCCATATGCAAATTATGAATTATACACAATCCTGAAGTGCACGGAGACTTCTAAACTGGTGTTTAATTGACATAATCTAATATTAATTAAAGACATTGTCTAATAAAAACTTTTATTTCAGTCTTTTTTCTTGGTTTTAACTTTTTACAAGGTCATCTTTTTCAAACTTAAAAGCTAAATTTAGATACTAATTCGGCATTTGCAGCTTGCATCCTTTTGATAGAACGTGTATCAAGTTTGAAACATTGTGATTATCGAAAAATACCTGTTTTAAAAAATCTGTGGGTTACGTCCTTTTTCCTTTCCAGAGTCGATATGGATGCAGTATAGAAATAAATTGAGGAATCTATGATTCAAATTTCCACAGTACGTTGACTTGATGTTTTTTGTAATTATTTAAGTATGAGATTTAATGTATTCGTTTCATCAATATACACTTCCAGGGAAAAGTGTTGGACAAGGATTTGTTGTCGGCATTAATGAAACCTTCGGGCACGACGGTAGCACCTAGCGGAACGGCTCGACTGCGTTCGAAAGCTGGAGCGGGCCCTCGGGCCAGACCGAAAACCATTCATGTGGATAGCGGAGCCGTGCAGATGGCCGAAGGAATGCTCGCGGCCGGGCGCGCCAGACAGGGCTCTTCCTCCAATCTCACTGGTGCGTTTCTAAAGTTTGTCTTAGTGCATCAGTTGCGATGGCAATGTTTCCCCAACTATTTCAGTCAGGAACTACTAATATTTAAGAATAAAAATTATAGTGAGCATGCAACCTTCCTTTGAGGTGGAATTTGATTAACTAGACTTTAACAAAATTAGTAATTTAAAATATCACTAGGAGTATTTTCACTTTTACTTTCACTGTTTTCCTATATGCGATAGAAGGATGTTTAAGAAAACATTTAGTAAAACAATGGAGGTTTGTATATTTGAAATCATCCCATGAGGTGGATAGATCATTTTAATGTTAATGTCAATTAGTTATCCAGCTTTTGTAAAGAAAAAAGCACTGTTTGACAATGAAAATTGGGTGATTGATTAACCTTTCAAGGCCGCCCATTTGACATGAACATTAAATCATTTTTAGGGTGTTCACTGTCAATACTTAAATAAATGTGCTTAACCCTTTGACCGCGGTTGACTGCTATAGCAGCCCAATCTGAACCGATTTGGATCCGAGCCGCGGTCAAAAGGTTAAAGGGTTAATGTTGACTCACATGATTCAGGATTTTTTACAAAATGGAAATGATTTCTCATTTCTGCTTAAATCTGCTTTTTATTATTTCTTACATTGAAAATTTTATTTATTTCATTAGTTATTCATCATATTGTTTTCATTGTTAAATAATTATATTACATCACTGTGATGAGAGGCATCATGGGAATAATTTTACATGTCAAATTGTGATTAATCAGCCGGAAGCTTAATAACATCTAGTTCTCTAAACCTATCACACGTCTCGCCTTTGAGTCGCCTCGCTCATCACAGTTTTGAAATTACGTATGAATCATTTTTTTAGATTATATTTTATTTTTTTCAAAGGTGCACTTTAGCAGTTGACCATAATGAAGAAACAAAATTAGCCCTCGAGTGTTTTAAATGTCACATTTTAATTTAGTTTTAGAAAAACGTTTTTAAATTCCAAAATAAATAATCCTACCGTAAAGTGTAAAATAATCAATTTACTTGATTATATCGATAAATAAAGTAAGGACAGCGATGTTTCTTTTCCGTATAAGAAGAGATTACTGACAAGTTTTGCTAATATTTTGTAAATAAATATCAAATAATTAAAATACAGTATGAAAAAAGTAATATTGAGTGAAATATTTCGATTTTTTTTAATGAAATACTTCTGTTACGATTTGTTACGGCTGAGTGACTACCGGCTCATTCTGAAAATGATAACTGTTGAAAAGGATTTCACATGTTTCATATCAGGAGTGAATAGTGTAAAAATAAAAATACTGTTCAACGAACTGTTTGTTATTTGTAGTGTCGCTGAATCTGTTTCAGAATATTATAAATTACTCTAGAGGGTTAATGCGTTTGTTATTTTTCAATTAGTAACAGTAAATATGTTAGAATTGTGAACACGGCACCTCTATTTTAGCGTCACGTTTAAGTCGAGCGAGAGTCCGTAGATCATTTCAATAATTTAACAGTGTAAATGGATAAGATAACCGAAAGAACAGTTACACACGTGTACTTTTTATAAATGGCTGCTAAGTTACATGTCTATCTAACAAATTACTATTTCCATCTAAAAATTAATGAAGTCTTTCGATTGACGGATCTGTTAAAGATTGATTTGATCTGCGGCACATCCGCGTCTTTCTGTCTGGCCTTTGCATGATTTTCATCTCTTATAATTTCTCATTTGAGTGTTGTGGCTTTGCTTTGGTAATACAGCCGGATATAGTCAACCGCCTTCGGGTCAATCTACGATGCGGCGAGATTATTACAGAGGTTCCCAGGACAGTTTGGCCGACAGAGCCGGTCTTTACAGAGGTATTCATTATTGTTTTTTCAATTACAAAACATTAAATACGCTTACACGATTAGATATTTGTTTTCACATGAGATCACACTTTTCTCGATTCAATTATTGCTCGTTCTTGTGTAGCAGTAGTCCATGTTGCAATGTCTCGAGGCATTTTCGTTTCGGTGGCAAATGCAGCGACTCTTTTGATGCATGAAATTCATTGTAATATTGATAGTATGCGTGGAAACAGGTCGTTGAGAGCACTCCCAACAGAATAAATTGAAAAATCACAGTATCTTATTGAACAAAATCAATTTTCACAGATTCACCGATCGACGAAAGCAGAGGAATGTCCCCGGGCAGCGGACCGAGCGCGCTCGGTAGGAGGGGCTCCTACAAAACTTCCAGAGGTGGGTCTTTGATATTTAATATTTCACACGGCACCCGTTTTCGGTCTGAACTGTTTTTATGCGAATTTTTCTGATGAAATTCTTACCGAGAGCGCGTACCGAGCTTAGTGTTTCTTTTCGCTTGTGTCAGTATGCAATGTTTTGGACTGCACGGTGTGGCTTTTTGAGCGTCCGAATGCGGCTAAAAATTAGCATGACAATGATAAATAAGTAAACTGATTTACCCTCGACCCGATGGACGTGCGTTCGGATCGAGGTTTCGCACGTTCCTCGGATTGTGAATCAAATATTCGCATCTAGGAGATGAAACGCATGTATATTTTTGTAGTTGGAGTTTTGCGAGTGGAGGGCTGCACGTTCTTTCCTTCATATTGTAAAGCCATGAAAAAAAAAAAAAAATATCGATTATTGAGTCAGAAATTAAGGCTTGTAAAATAAATTTAAAAATATTTTTTAATAATTATTCATTCATTAATTTTTCTGATTTTTGGTAGTATCTTAAAATTCAATCGAGGATAATAATAAGATACCTCTCAAAAAGTGATTGATGAATATATTTTATAATTCATAATTTAATTTTAGTATTAAATTTGAATCATTCAAATTTTGTACGTTTCCTTACATTTTTTCACTAATGACCCGAGTTTCGCCTCTCGGCATTCAACTGCAGAGATAAACTTGAACCAATTCACACTCAGTGCTCAGATTATCGAAGAGGTCTGTTTGATTACGATGAGATGAGATTTTGACTATTCCTTATTCTGATACCTAATTAGTTTTTTTTACAAAATGCGTAACCGGTTCAAAAGAGACAAATGATCTAACGAGAAAGTTTAATCTGTAAGTAAATAAAAAAATAAATAAAAATAATCCGACAGAGGTAAGATTACAGGTGAGCGAGACTCGGAGCTGACATATTGTTTCAGAAATATTTAGGCATGTCCTAGATATCCCGGTGATTTAAAAGAGTAAAAAATTGTGCAAATCAGGCTTTGTAGTATCTCTAGATTTGGAACACGGAAGTATTGTGTATGTTGACTGCGCACCTAGCAGAGCTTATTATTTTTTTGGCATGCCATTTAACAAAGAACGAAATACGACTCGAGCGGTGGCAGCCCAGAGTATTAACGTTTTGCAAGGCGTACATTTTATACAATTGTGTATGACTGCTGCCGAATTGCTTTTTGGTAACGGGGCGCATCCGATGTTTCCTGTCTGCCTAAAATGCATTCATTTGTAAATGTATACACATACTGACAATTATATCGATTCAGTTGGCATTGGGCGTCATCCGCCGCTCGACATATCTGATTATATTGGTTGTTGCTATTTTTATCAGCTTTTGTTATTAGTTCTGTTAGTATTTATTGTTTAGTATGCATATCGCGCTCACGGGTTGCCTGTTTTTTTAAATTAAATTCCATCTTTTCGTTCTAAAAAACTGCAATATATTTATTAGCATGCATTGTAGAGCTCGACATGTTCCGTTTGAACTGTGACGATGGAGATCGTCCCAAGGAGGACGTCGGAACGCTTCGAAACGTCGACGACCAAAAAAGATCATCTCGTTTCACGGATAGTTCAATCATATTTTCACCGGCGTCGCTCGGTCGTCTCGGAACGATTCGACGTCGCTTCCTCTCGATCGAACGCCGTCTGCCTGTCTCTCGGAATACTGTCGCAGGGGGCGTAACGCTCACCGTTGATTCTTTTTATAGATGCAGTTCGTAATATATATTACAATAAACGAATTGAGAAATTGTGAGTTGAATGTGTGAATCTTTCAGAGAACGTAAATGTGACGGAGCCGCAAACTCAGACCAGGGGAAGGTCTAAGTATTCCACTTACCAGAATAACTTTAAGGCCGGACGGAAGTCCAGCTCGCTCATGAATCTGTGCGGTAAGATTCCACCGATTGTCAAACATAGCTTTTCCTCGCTATCATCACTGGGTTAATTGGTGCAAAGCTCTTTTTTTTCTTTTATTTTCACCTTATTTATGTGGTCCGCTTTTTGATTCAGTCAGGTTTCCCGTAGCCAGGTAGCCAATTCGGATACTTAACTTTCCTGTAAATATTATTTTTATCATTCGGATGCATGACATCACTCCGCGTGAGCGAACACATCGGTGACGGTGATCTGTGTAGTGCTATATTATTTTTATTGATAATTTTTTAGCGCACCTGCTTGGATGCCGTCATGACCTTATCACCCTTTTATTGTCGCAATTCAATAGTGTCTGTACATAATTTCTTGTTCTCAAATATGTATTTAAATCAAATGCCTCTCGGAAACTGGATAACGTATCGGTTTCATATAATCAAACACCGTCTCTCATACTAATATTATTATTCTTTTGATATTTTGAGTTTTACAGTCTATTTAGTCTAGTTTTTACAGTCTAGTCAGTTCTACAGTATCTATGGTATGAGAATTTTTAGCAGGCGATAACATCGGCCAGTCTTTGCCAATTTCGAGGGCTTTCAGTCTCAACATCGATTATCTGCAACTTTCGGAGTTTTATAGAATGCTTATTTATAAATAATACTATAAATATATGTAATACTTAAAACTGCTTTTGTCTGTGATATGAATAATATTTCTTAGTGATTAATTATGACCGTTTAATCTTTTCACTGACGATTGGCTTTACTAGGTTACGCATTACACTAAGAGAAAAAAAAACCTAATAAAACAAGATTACTTTTGACGCATGATACTATATTAATCTGAGTTATCAATTTGCATAAGTCCTCACTAACTGTTCTAAATTACCACTAATAATGTTGCAATAATTTATCACTTGAGGTGAGGATGGTGGTGAAGGGAATAATGGTATGAATAATGCAATTATTATACAAGCTTAGAGGGAGGAAATAAGTCGGCTGAGGGACCGGAGAGTCTATCGATTCCATTTCAATATATCGTCTGCAGCCGCCGCTTTCACCTCTCTAAACTTATGTGATTCTCTTTGTGGTTATAAAAACTAAGCGGCCCGCGGGAGAGACTGAACCCGCAGCTTGCTACCGAGCGATGTGTCGCACACTATCGAACGCTATTCTCTATTGCGGTCCATTGACAGCTTTGTTTCAAATTAAAAAAAACTCATATTCGACTCCCGATAACGAGTGACTGTTCAGTCTTACGCGCGGATCGTGCGACTGCCAAGGGGCATAAATATACGGTTGCGGTCGCGGGTAGGGTCAAGCTATGAGCAGGATTCAATGGTGTTCCGCTACGACGCAGATTCGGGATTGGGCAGAGCCACCCCGCCGAGGAGGGCTCCGTCTCCTGGTATGCGGACCCTGCCGTCGCCCTCGGGACCGGGATCCCTCCCGCCCGGCCTCGTCGCCAAGCGCCGCAACTTCGACGACGGCTCCAGCGACATCAGCTCCACGCCCAGCTCCATCATGGACTATTCCGGTAGGTCTCCTTCCCTCCCGCGTTTGCTCTTTTATACTTTGTATCGGGCGGTTCATTCTAGGTTCTACTCTCCTCGCAGACTGATGGTTCCTGTCAATTTTATACGGAAGACCTTCGCTTGTCTCACTGTCATTCATAATATTATTATAATACAGACAGATGCCGCAATCATCGTACTGTTATTTAGGATGAAATGGGACCGAAATATTTCAACTAAAAACAAAATGGATTTGGACTAATTTAACATGATTGTCCTTAGCCATTGATGTCGTTGGATCCATTTAAAATCTATCTATTTGTATCCTAAAACTTACCAGAGACGAGAGAAGATGTATGTCATCTCATTTTTAATTTTGCATTTCTTTAAAATGACTATTTGTATGGCAAAACAGTTTGTAGTCTTCAATTAAACCTTCGCCCTGAAACAGATTGACTATTCCGCTTATCCTTTGTCGTCTTTCATTCAATTTATTCAATAAAAGTATACTTTATAACAGTGGTGCGTTTCTATGTGGGTTTTTATTTATTGCCGTTGTTGAGGAACTGATTTACTCGTATCTCACTGCAGGACCCCGCCTGTACAAGCAGCCCGCGACCAAATCAAACCGCGGCATAATGCTGAATGCCGTCGAGTACTGCGTATTCCCGGGAGCAGTCAACAAAGAGGCCAAGAGGCGGGTTTTAGAGGAGATCGGTCGATCGGAGAGCAAGCATTTCTTGGTTCTGTTTCGAGATGCCGGCTGCCAGTTTAGAGCGCTCTACTCCTACTGTCCTGACGGGGACGAAGTTTTCAAACTGTACGGAACCGGACCGCGTCAAGTCAACGAGAGGATGTTTGATAAATTTTTCAAGTAAGTGAATCCGATGACTTAGTATATACATAACTATTTTGGGGCCGGGAATATTCTACATTGCAGTAAATCGCAAAATTTTAACCCTTTTACTCTCTTTATAGAAATATAGAAATGGTAAAATGATATCACCACTGATATATCAATGTTAGTTAAAAACAAGTTATTTTTATGACCGTCTTTATTATATTTAAAATAACACATACACAAAGCCCTATTTATTCATACCTACAAGTTTCATAATTATGAGTTGTTTATTTTTATTTTGTAATTTAACATATTAACCAATCGAAAGCAATAAATAAAGTTATAATTGATCAATTTTTTGATGCTTGCAAGTAAATACAGCATGTTTCACAAATTTAGTCATAAAAAATTGAAATGGCCTTTTTAGGTTTCCTCTATTCTTGACAGAAACTGTCAACACTGCATAATATTATATATGATACTACATACACTTTGTTACATTTTTATTCCTGAGAAATACTAAAACACAGATCAACATATGAAATATTTAATATACCACGATCCGCCTGCTTGTGCGCGCGGTAGCGGCAACCTCGTGAAATGAGTGAAGTTTTAAATTTTATTTTATAATTAATATAATAAATACATACGCAGAAACAATGCATTCTTGGAAATTTTTCACACATATTATTGGATAAATAAATTTATTGATTTATTTATTTCTCTATCGAGCCTGTTCCGTATGGAAAGATGATTTTTTTTTTTTTTTCAGGTATAATTCCGGCAGCAAATGCTTCTCGCAGGTGCACACAAAACATCTGACGGTCACAATAGACGCTTTCACCATTCACAATTCACTGTGGCAGGGTAAAAAAGTGCAGCTGCCTAGCAAAAAAGACATGGCACTTGTCATCTGAGTCGCAATCTTCTCCACGTCGTCGCCGCCGTTCTCGGGACGTTTTCCTCGGCGACGCAAAGTCTACGATCAAAATATTAATGAAATAATGTTTATTACTTTAAATCGTTTCAAACGCAACGCTTTCTACCACTATATAACTCGCTATATATTATGTGAAACCCTAACATAAACGATGTTTCTTTACGGTACGGTACGACGGCATCGAGCTTGAAATACGTTTATTTTATATAATTTTATCATATTCGTTCTATGTTGTATCTATCATGAAAAATGCCACCTTATTTATTCATCATCACGCTATTGTGTATGGCAAATTAACGTATTGAATTAATATCTTTTCTGTCCTGCACGTGTATGCGTATTCATCGCATTGTAAATGAAGTGTATGAAATCAACACGCTCAGCGTAAACAACACTCGAGACACCGGTCAGGCCGTTGACCGCAACGTATGTGATGAAATCTAATCTTTATGTCGAGTAATTGTTAGCCGAACGCCATTATTCTCTCCTTCGAAAGGAAGCGTCGGGAATTCGAAATTTTACAATTCTAAAAAATTGTGTTGTTCTATTGTTAAAAACGGTGACTAGACACATGCGCACGACCCAAACGCACTCATGAAAAATGCGCAAGCTCACGCAACACATAGACAATTGTAAACAAAATATAAAAAAATCTATTTAAAACTAGAATAAAAATTAAGTAACAGAATTTTGTAGTTTTGTAGTGTTTTGTAGAAGTCACACTGAAATACCTATATTTGACTGCACTGCTATTGAATAAAAAATGTTTTTTTATTTAAGACTATCAGTTATATAACTTATAAGTTTACAATAATAATTATTATTGTTTACATAGTAAGTCTCTTTTTATTTTGTGCGATAAATACTTTTAAATACACTCATCCCTCGATTTACGCGGTAGATACGTTCCGAGAGAAAACGCGTAAATCGAGACCTCAAGCTCATACAAAAACCGAAGATAGGTTCCAGAAAATAAACATTCGCGTAAATCGATAATTAAAAGAGGTTTCATCATGCAATCTCCTGAAGCATTACCACAACATTAAAATTAACGTTACTCTATCTTTAGCAGCTTTAAAATCACTGGCCGTTTTCTCGGATTTTGCAATAAATGTTCTACTGGACATTTTTTTCCAGTTAAGTCCTGTTTCATCAGCATTGAAAACTTGATGCGGGGAATAAGAATTTTCGTTTACTATCTTCAGTAACTGGTAAAAATTTTCTAGCTGCATTTTCGTCAGCGGAAGCAGCCTCACCTCTCGTCACACAATCTTGAGATTGTGTAATGAGTATCGTTTTTAAAATTTTTCTAATCATCCCTTGCTCGCTGTAAAATCTTGTTTTTTTTCGTCGGATATAGACTGATTTTTTTCTGATTAACTTATTAATTCTTTTAGATTTTTCTTTAATTGCGTTAGTATCAATTGGTATTCTTTTTTGTGTGTGATCTTCTATCCATATCATTAAGGCTTTTTCCATTTTTTCCATTATGGGATCTCTACATATGATGTACATTTAGAACTAATAAGGGATCCAGAGGCGACACTTCTTCTGACAGTTATTTCATTTTTTTTAATTGTACGGACAGTAGATTCATTAATTCCATAAGTTTTTGCATGAGATGCAAAACTATCACCTTTCTGGAAGGAATCCAGAATTTGAATCTTTATATCCAAAGAGATTGTGTTTCTTTTCTTCTTTAAAATACGAGTAGACATTCCTGGTGGTAAAAATACATAATTATTTGCAACATAAAGAAAACAAAATTCGTAGTAAATTGATTGAATAGTTTTCAAATGTGATTTTTTCCTGACCGCGTAAAAGTGAAACTGCGTAAAATGGGTACCGCGTAAATCGAGGGATGAGTGTATATTATTTTAAATACAATTCAATTATTTTGTGCCCTTTGCCACTGTGCGAGTTTCTCACATTGCACATCTGTCATTTACACAGTTGTCATGTGTGCATTTTTGTGTTCACGTCAGTTAGTCTCGTGCGCTTGAGTCACGAAACCGTTAAAAATATGCACAGACGCATCGCATCTGTGCATATATAATACTATATATTAATATTTTCTTTTGTTAAAAATTTATAAAAATACTAATCTAAATATGATATAAATATCTTCTGTTGTCTGTTTAGGGGCCACGATATATTTTTATTAGGTTTATAAAAAAATTCCACACGTATCACCGCTCGACCCCTGTCGCCCTGTAATTTTATTTACTCACCTTTCCCCGCATTTGACAGATGTCGCTTCGGGAATCTACCCGCTGTATTTATTCACGAAACAGCATGCTAACTGCAAACTAAATTTTGTTTAAAAATTTACCTCAAACCTCTCCCATCAGCGAGCAGTCCGTACATATAATAGACATTTTATGAATCTTCATAACCCGGCAATCACTTCATTATTTTTTATTAATTGTGAAAATATTCATTTTACTTCATAAAGGTGATATTTCACCATTTTATGGAGGAGACTTGTATTCTGGTTTTTCTTTTGTGCCACTGTGATTTTATGTTATCGGATGTGAGTTGAGGTGTTTTGCAGCAACTGTTTTAGCAGGTCGAAGTATTTATTTTTACATTCGAAGTGAAGCATTATTATGATAATATAATATTGTCTTAACGTTTTACGAAAAATAATCAGTGAAATAAATGTGCCACAATATTTAAATATGATGAAAAAATGTTAATGCGGGGAATAGGTTTAATATATAATATAACTCCTCTGATCCAAAGTGACTCGAAAGAGGCCATTTTATATTGCATCGCTTAGTATTTTGTACTGAAATTAAAACTACGCTTAGCTATTCGTAAGAAATAAATTTCATAATTTGTGCGGCGCGTCTCATTGGGACACAGTTGTGTAATTTTATCAACACGCACCGCAAGACTCAAGCCGCATCCGGACCCATCCGTGACGCACACTTCCCGAGAAAAGCTTCACATATTGTCTTACGAAATCTCATCGGTGTATTCACTGAAATAAATCATTTAGACTTTTACACTCAGTAGATATAGCTTCAGCTGCTGGTTTTGGCGAGTCACTATGAAAAATATGGACATGTGAAGGTTCATTTACCGATATGATTGGCCTATTCGCACAATATAGTGTAAATTGCGGTTGAAATAATGAAAGTTGCTATGCAACATCGGGTGACTCGTTGTAAACTTTCCACATATATAAATGTGTATATCGTATAAATTTATCATATCGTGGCAGGCGGTGAATATTAAATTGTTGAAAAATTTGGGCAGTTCTGAAGCGAGCGACGAGTCTTGGATGTCTTCGTTTTTAATACATTCTAAGGTTTGAATGTTTAATATTTTTTTAAAACTAATACAATGTTAGATAATTTTTTTATAATTTATTGTACCTTAAAATAATTCTTAACGGAGAGGGCCAAAAAGCTCTCCGCGCGGTTATGACTTCTCCGGTGAGCGGTCAGCTTGCACACTTTTGGCTGTCGGAATTTCTCCCAGGCGATGTTCAGTTTTTTTTTTCCACAAAATGAAATTTGAATTTACTTTGACTTTGAATTCAATTTATTTTTGAATCATTGTATGTTTCCGAAAGTTTTGACCGCAGGTGTAGCCTTTCTGCGTGTCGAGACCCCAGAGGCCGAAGCTCAGTGCATACGAGTTCTTCAGTCACAAATGTACAGAATGTCGATAGTTAAAATTATCACTGAATTGCCTTTTCACTTCTCTATTGTCGATGTCATCGAACTCCAGCTGGAAATTACGCTGTAATTTTTTTTCTTTTAATTAAGCTAGAATAAGCCTGAAATTGGTCACAACGGAGAAGTTATAGTCTCGTAAATTGACTGCGTCTAATAAATTTTCTTTGTTATTAATTATTTATGACAGACCAATAGTATTGATTATATTTTGCTTATTTATAATAATCATGTCGAGAGTAATTTTCTCACATTAAGTTTCGGGCTCAGGGAAATCATATTTTTGAAATGAATGGGAACGCAGATGACGAGACCCATTTTTTTTTACAAGCAGAAAGAGGGCACTCCGGACGCTCCGACTGTTTCTTACGCTCGCGATATTGAACATTAGCGCGCGTGAGTGACGGTGAGAAAGGATCCGGCGTTGCAAAATGCGGGGCTTTTGACATTTTTTACGAACGCAATGAACATTATTTCTTCACATGCGTCATCTCTCTTCGGAGAGAAAGCGGGTGCGCTTATTTTATATTATATATCTTGTAAATATTGTGTTTTGTATACAGGTATTTATTTAATGAAGGTTATTTCGATCTGAATATACTCAATTTATTGGTCATATACATATACTGTTGTTATAATCAGATTAAAACATAACAAAAGTAATATTAAATTTCATATAATAATTTAATCAGTTTTATTTAATACAGTCTCTTTTCAGAAACATCATTCGAGGTCACTCGAACTGACCATTTATTTATCAGTAATTAAGGAATATCAGATTGGATAATACTGTTAAAATACACATACGCCATGCTAGTTCAAAACTGAGTGTGAAGAGTTTTGTCCCTTTCCTTGATTTGGCCAATATTTTCAACTATATTAACAGCTTAACGACCGCGGACGCGTATTTGAGTCTTTGAAAAACAAAAGTTGCTGGCCGGCGGACTCATATATGCGTATAGGGGAAGTATCGGGAAGCTAAGAAAATTAAATTTTGTAAACATATATCAATTTGTTTACAAATTATAGTGAATTTAGTAAAATTACAATTTTTGCGAATTTTTCGCAAAATTTTATTTCGCCAGGTGAAATTTTATAAAAAAACGTGCGGTCGTTAAGCTGTTAACATATATTAGGCAGTGGCGTTAAAATAGAAATAAAAAAAATCACAAAACAATTGGGTATATTAAAACTACTCTCTTAGAAAAAAGAGAAGTTGACCAACTGAGTCACAAGCAGTTCTCGTTGAAAAACCTACATTAGGACATATGCTCCACATTGGGAGCAGACATGGATTTTTAAAAAAATACATAAAAATGTCTTGAGCAATATACTAATAGTTCTCAAGACGTTTAGATATTACAAGGGTAACATAAAATCTAGAATAAAAAAATATAATAAAATATTAATGAATAATAATATTAAAACTATCATCACGCAAACATTATAATGTTATAAATAAAAAAATTACCTGTCTATAAGGAAAAAAAATATAATACAAAATTAGAGATGTGACTTTTTTGAAAGAACCCCTGAGATACCGAATGAGAGTGTGTGCTGTATCTTAACAGGTGGCCTATCAAGGTTAAAGTTGCGTACAAAATTACTTGCTGCACGCCACGTGTACTTAGACTGCGCGCAGACTGTATGCAGTTATATAGGAAGGCAAGTCGTGCGACTGGGCTCAGCACTCATCTTTGTGCATACATATACGAATACGGTACACTACCGCTCTACAAATATATGGCTTCATGTTCTAGATTTTGCAGACGTTTATTCAAGCTGTGCGGCGCACACCTTGCACACCCTGAATATACGCCCCTGATATTAGGTAATCCCGTAAAATTCCATTATTTTCGCTCACACTCGTTTGGGTTCAGTTTTTTACCAAACACAATGGAGGAAACATGTTTGTAAAAATTTGAATCGTTCAAATTATGTACATTCACACAGATTTTGTCACTAACGACCCGGGTTTTGCCTTTCGGCATCTTCAGGCGTTCAAGTGCACGGATGAACATGAACTGACAGTGGCAAAATCTGTGTGAATGTACATAATTTGAACGATTCAAATTTAATATTGAAATTCCGCCAAACACCTTCAGTCAAAATCTTAAATTAAGACATGTTTGTAAGTTTTTTTCTTGTTGTATGGTTCGTCAGCTTCGCTTTTTGTGTCATAAATCTTTTTTTATTAAGGATAAAAAATATCGAAGAATGAAAGCAATGAAAAACATATGGTGGTATATATTAAATTGTATGGTGGCTTCTTTTGATCAGGGTTTGAATGCGACCATGACCGCAAACACCATAAATAAAATTTATGGACCAGTCCTAACAAAATAAACAGATGTAAATTTTTGTTAAGATTTTTTAAATCGTGTGATGACAAATTTTTAAATTGAATTAGATCCTCGTAAATCAATCAAATAATTATCACAGAAACAATCACCTTCAACATTGAACGTAGCAGGATGGATATTTGGATGTTGAACAAATTTTCTGCGGATAAAAAATGATGAATAAGCCAAACTCGTCTGTAAAAAAATAAAACAACTATACTGGGAAGTTCTACCGCTTCCTCCGTATTCTCCAGATTTAGCACCTTCTGATATTACCACCAATTTCGATCTTTAGAATATTCATTAAATGACAATAAAAAATTATAGATGAAGTCAAAAATCATTTGGATTCTTATTTTCAGGCAAAACCATCCAGTTTCCATAATGGGATAGAAAAATTGCAGAAGAGATGGGAGTTAGTTGTTTATAAGGAAGACAATTATATTTTACATGGTAGGGTATGGTTTACAATTTAGGTTTCAAGTCAACCTTTTGCTTACCAAGAAATTTGACAAAATATGTGCGAAAAATATCAAGGGGTTTTTTTGACAATTTCTAATGTGTCTGGAGAAAAATCATATTTATAATGTCATAATTTGAAACAATATATAGTACAGGATTTAAAGAAAAAACAAATTAGAAAACTCATATACTTAGTAAAATTTTAACTTTGAGAATAAACCGTGCATAACAGTAGTTATTCTGTTTACCTTATACAATATAGAACATTGGTGAATAAATATTTTTAAAAAAATGTTTTAACTTAACTATAAAGAGGAGGAAACCATCAGTTTTTTTTTGAGTATATGTGCATTAGTAATCTTTGTTGTCAATTTCTTGCATGGAGGTCGTTTTCATTTTAACCTGCCCAGTTTCAATTTTAATACAGAATACAATCGAAAGTTTTTTGATGCGGTTAATTATGGTTCTTTTGTGAGAAGAGAAAAAGAGATTTTTCTATTATTATTTTTCAATTGATAAAGCGGCTAATGAATTATAACTATAAAATTTAAATTTGAAATGAATAAAGAGAAGTTAACTACAGCAAATTCATATCATATAAGTTTGATTAAATGTGCATTTGTAAACATTTTCGTTGTTTCCATGTATGGAGGGGCTATTTTATTTTAGCCTACACTTATTTTAATGCAGTACGGTTTTGGTTTCTCTTTTGTGCACAACAACTTGTAAAAAGAGAATTTAGTTGAGATATGAGTTGCCAGTAAATTATTCATTTATGGTGTTTTCATGTAAGTAATATTTTATTTTAATCCCAATTCTGTTTCAATATTAAGAAATTTAAACAATAGCATTTTGAGAGAGCAAGTATTGAGCAAAAATATTTATTTTACTGAGAATTATTTTCAAAGTAGCCCAGCCTTACTTCTTATTCTTAATATGGATGCACAAGAGAATTCAATAATTAGAGAATTGATCTTATAATAATAGAAGAGAATAAGAGCAAAGATATTGTATGAATTTGTGAAAAGTTGGTTACGTTGTACAGCGTCCAACTTCCATAAATTATACAGTGTCCACAGCGTGGGCTGAGCCCACTTAGCCCAGTACGTAGAACCGCCACTACGTAGAGTCTACACTGATGCCAGACTAGTAAGAAGGTGAAATTCTGCCAATAGAAGTATCATCCACTCACTTGGTACAGTTCCCTAAATTTTGCTATCTTGATCAAACTTGTCCAAAGAAAAAATACAACCTTTGCTGAAGATAATGAAACAAATGCTTGCTTAAAATCAAGGGAATTATAAAACTTTTTTGAAGATATAATTACATTGGAAACATAATATACCCGTCACTTAATAAACTCCGTTTTTTTAAAAGGACCCACCTTTAATATGAAAAAAAACTTTACCGGCATAAAAAAAGCTCTCTAGCACACCCAAAATTTTAGGTCACGAACCGCCACTGGCTTACACCCTGACCAAGGACAGGTCTTCTCCCTAAGACCGCCAACGATAAAAAAGAACTCTATAAATTACGTTTAAAATTGCCTCAGTTCACGCGAACAATTTTTAGCCAATCGCGTGCTTTGGTTTTGAACTAACAAAATGAAAAGTATTGCTAGAATACCTTTCACACCAGTCTTGTGGCAATAGCAAACTTTACACAGGCGCGAAGTCGTCCACGATTTGGTGACGTATTTCCTTATGCACAATAGGGCACTTTAAATTGAGACACCGGTGTGGACGACAAAAGGACGCGGTATATACTGGCAAATAGCCCGCTCGGGCAATCCAGCATCTAAAAGTGTTGTCACTAAAAGTAATGTCATCCACGAAAGCAGGTAATAAAACTGAAGCGGGAGAAAACTCTGGTGTAAAGTCTAATTGTATGGGAAATGGATCGTGTTGTCGCGTGGAACGCTTACAAGTAGGAGATTTTTAGTTGGAGGTTCGTTCTGTCTATGCTCTAATATGAAACGTCAAACTTTGTACGTCAGAATGAATAACCGAATGAAAAGTATTACATACGCGGTTTTTTGCCTAAGCTGCCGTAAAATGTATCTATAGAGCAAACAAATAAAAAGGAGTTGCTGGATAAAATTGTATAGATATTGCGTTAATAAACGAATTGCGGGAAAACCATCCGGGTGACTTCAATAATTATTTAAGGAACTGATCATTTTGCTTGAAAAAGTAAGGCACAACATAAATAAAAAATATATACCCACCTAACTATTCACGTACACCAGGGAGTACACGTACCACACTTTGGTAAACACTGGTGTAGGAGAGATCGGCTCGTACATGATGGCGTTCATTACTTACCAGACGCCGTCCTTTTATTTAATAACAATTTACAATAGGGCACATTACTTTGGGATTTCGGCGTGGACGCCAAAAGAACGTGATAAATACTGTCGAATAAACCGTTCGGGCTATCCGGCATCCAAAAGTGTTGTCACTAAAAGACGCAAAATGGTTGGCGTCCACGAAAATACAAAGGACAAATGGAGCGCGGGGAGAAATGTCAGTGTAATGTCTAATCGTGTGGGAAACGCGGCGTGTTGGCCTGTTGCTTGGAACGCTTGCGAGTAGCGGACTTTTATCGAGAGGATCGAGAGTTTTCGTTCTGTCTATGCTCTGACTTTAAATGTCAAACGTCAAACGTCAAACCTTGTACGTCAAAACTCTAACGTAAAAATGGATAACCGATTGAATAATTTTAAATTGGCGGTATCTTGCGTTGGCCTCAGCTTACTCTGTGAAGAAAGAAAAAGAATATTTCTTCAGTTCCTCGCCCACTACGTTGGCTATCACTTTGGATTTTTAATTCATTCCTATATGATCCTCGAAGGCTTTGTATCTTTTTTGCCACAAAATCCCTATTGGCACCACTGATCCCTTTTGCTTTGCAAAACTGTATCATTTGAATATAGGCCTGATCACGAAGATTTCGATTCCTGTAATCTAAGCTTTTAATCTTCCATAAGCATGGATGCGATCTATATACACTGCAATGAAATCTGCCGTGAAATTTTTCGACCACGTGCGGATGGATGTCCGAAACGGATGTACGTGCGGATGATGGAAATCTAATTCTGATTATATGCATGCTTTTAAATAATTTACTTTTAATCTAAATTATCGATTCTACAAAAAGTTACATCGTCTGAAATTGCTTCTCCTGCGGTTTTATTATTCATGTGGAACCTTGTATACCCAAGGCGACGAAAGAGAGCATAGATTGAGAGGCGATATCTATGGCTCACCTGCACGACGGAGCGGCAGTTTCAGGCAGTGTACAGTCCCTTATCGGCGTGCCATTTTGGCGTGCAGTACTTACTGGACGCCGACCTCTCAATTTTGATATCAATTTACATGACACGATATCCGGCACGCTCTGACATACGTCATCGTATCCTGGACGCCGGCATCCCATGTATGTTTCATACGGGTATCATACCGTATGTTTCATGTATGTTTCATATATGTTTCATACCCATGTTCCATGTTCATGTTCCATGTATGTTTCATACCGTATGTTTCATACGGGTATTCCAGGTGCATGGAACGAATGTAGCATACCTAAGAGAAATTATATTTTTGAGTATTAATGCACCAAGGTTCGACCTGCAGATTTCTTTCAGACATTTGAAAGCGTCGAACTGCAGTTTCGTCTATTCTAAATATGCTAATAGAACAACATTTAAATAAAATTAATATGTTAGGTAAACAACTAATTCTGATTATATGCATGCTTTTAAATAATTTACTACTTACTGTGCGGGCCCCTAATAGGGGCCCGCACACTGGGATGCCGGCGTCCAGGATACGATGACGTATGTCAGAGCGTGCCGGATATCGTGTCATGTAAATTGATATCAAAATTGAGAGGTCGGCGTCCAGTAAGTACTGCACGCCAAAATGGCACGCCGATAAGGGACTGTACACTGCCTGAAACTGCCGCTCCGTCGTGCAGGTGAGCCATAGATATCGCCTCTCAATCTATGCTCTCTTTCGTCGCCTTGGGTATACAAGGTTCCACATGAATAATAAAACCGCAGGAGAAGCAATTTCAGACGATGTAACTTTTTGTAGAATCGATAATTTAGATTAAAAGTAAATTATTTAAAAGCATGCATATAATCAGAATTAGATTTCCATCATCCGCACGTACATCCGTTTCGGACATCCATCCGCACGTGGTCGAAAAATTTCACGGCAGATTTCATTGCAGTGTATATAGATCGCATCCATGCTTATGGAAGATTAAAAGCTTAGATTACAGGAATCGAAATCTTCGTGATCAGGCCTATATTCAAATGATACAGTTTTGCAAAGCAAAAGGGATCAGTGGTGCCAATAGGGATTTTGTGGCAAAAAAGATACAAAGCCTTCGAGGATCATATAGGAATGAATTAAAAATCCAAAGTGATAGCCAACGTAGTGGGCGAGGAACTGAAGAAATATTCTTTTTCTTTCTTCACAGAGTAAGCTGAGGCCAACGCAAGATACCGCCAATTTAAAATTATTCAATCGGTTATCCATTTTTACGTTAGAGTTTTGACGTACAAGGTTTGACGTTTGACGTTTGACATTTAAAGTCAGAGCATAGACAGAACGAAAACTCTCGATCCTCTCGATAAAAGTCCGCTACTCGCAAGCGTTCCAAGCAACAGGCCAACACGCCGCGTTTCCCACACGATTAGACATTACACTGACATTTCTCCCCGCGCTCCATTTGTCCTTTCTATTTTCGTAGACGCCAACCATTTTGCGTCTTTTAGTGACAACACTTTTAGATGCCGGATAGCCCGAACGGTTTATTCGACAGTATTTACCACGTTCTTTTGGCGTCCACGCCGAAATCCCAATGTAATGTGCCCTTTTGGCACAAAATACACCGCACTCTGACCTACGTCATCGTATCCCGGACGACGGTGTGCAGGCCTCTTATGGCTGAGATTTAACGAACCCCTTACATCTACCTTAGAATGACATCGCTTTATTTTTTAAAAGCCGTATTTTTAATTTTTGTTGAAGTTTTGAATGTAGCTTAAAAAAATAATTCAAGATAATAAAATTTATGAAAATAGCAACATCCGTGTAGTAATGGCAATAACAGGATTAAATGAAAATATCATCCAAGATGTCATCCATTTGTTATTAGTCACCGTTTATGAAATCCGCTGTAAACAGTTATAATTCGCGAATGATCGTTCGCCGCAGAGGCTGACTTTAATATAGTTCAGTGAAATTATTTTTTTTTATTTCAGTTATTTGGCCATGGGAATTTTTGGTAATTCATCACCACTCGATTCCGACGTAGGTAAGTTTACTCACCTCTCCATACAAAGCGTATCTTTTGATAGCAATTTTGTCCGTATCAAACTCGTAAGATCTCTTCATAGCTCTATCATAGAGTTCAAAATGCTACATTTTTCCTGAATAACTTTAAGCGACATGAATACTGAGGAAGATTTCGAATACGACGCCACGACTCGGGTGACCTTTCATCAATCGCTTGTTGTATTGACGCAACAATGACCTGAAATTCCGATAGCGCCGTCCGATCGTCTGTCTATTGACACTTGCGTCTAGAAGCTGACGGATTGTTGGTAGGCTTGTATTTAAAATTGTTATGAATTTATTCATGTCGATCTGCTAATGTAATTTTCAGAGAAGGCCACAAGTGAAAAAAACACTTCAGAAGAATGGAGTCTAATTATGGAAATATGTGATAAAGTCGGGACCTCGTCGACCAACGCCAAAGACTGTCTGCGCTCCATAGTTAAGAGACTAGGAAATCCCGATCCGCATATAGTCATCCAGGCTATTACGGTTTGTGTTCATTTTTTTTTTCTATTACACCTTAATAATACCATTTAGTTTTGGATCTTTGCATTTGCTGATTATTATAACTCAAAGGGGTTTACATCATTTGGTAAATTTGGTAAAAAAAATACAGCGTTCCATTTATTATTTCGGTAATAAACTTCACAATGTAAGCTAAAAACAATGCCATGATTTAAACTCTCAAGGCCACAGCCGCTAGTGAAGAAAATGGTTAGTAAGAATAACATTCGCCTCGCATAACTTTGGACGCGACAGTGTTGTGTTCAACTGTCTTATTTTGCTACACTTTGAGAAGTTAAATAGTTTAACTGAAATAGGACATTGTATTACTCATGCAAATGACAATTTGATAAATTGATCATGATAAAATTGATCCTTTTCAGTTATTAGACGCCTGCGTCAGCAATTGTGGCCGTAATTTCCATCTTGAAATTGCATCCCGTGACTTTGAATCAGAATATAGAAAACTGCTTTCAAGAGCGCCGTCCCCTGTGGCTCAGAAACTGAAAGGAATCCTTAAGAAGTGGAGTGAAGGAGAATTCAAGACCGATCCTCAACTCAATCTCATCCCTTCTCTTTTGTTTAAGTTGAAAACTGAAGGGGTAGACTTCAACGACATCACCGATATGGTTTGTGTATTTTCTATTATTACATAACTAATAATCAGTCAATTGTAACTGTTACTCATTTAGAATGAAATGATTTTTTAATTTACTGCAATAATTGAGACCTTCTTGAACTATTTTCACAGTGATGGGAACTGGTATTTCTTCCACTTTGTCATAATTTAAATTAGTTAAATTAATGACATCATCGTCACTTATAGCATTATCGATAAGTTATTCGTCAATATCATTTTCGCTAAATGTAATAAACTCTTCTGCACCGAGTTCATCTGCTATCTGCTAAAGTAATAATTTCAGCTGATATTACCGATGTTTCAATGGTTTCATCGACTGTAAGACACCCAGGCCACACTGCTTTCCAGCATGAATCTGCGATGGCAGATGCAACATGATTTAAACAGTCCAAAATTGTATTTTTTCCCAAATGTCAGTTAGTGTTAATGATTCATTCTCTACTCTATCCAAAATACAACGATACATGCTCTTGTACGTTAATATAGATTTTTTTTAAATTTGCATTTCTAAAATACCGCATAACTTCGAAAACGCATAAAAAGAGTATTGACTGTAATCGTCATATTTATTCAGAGGGTGGATTGTTTGGTCCTTTGGAAGTAAAAGCATTTTGTTGCTTTGTTTAAAAATTACCCGTTTCAACAAAATATGCAAGTGTATTAATGTTTTTTGTAATTTATTTTCAGCCGGCCCGCAAAAAAGAATCAGCTAATAGAGCGACGATTTCATCGGCCACCTCTTCCATGCAAAAAGAACAAGATGATATTGCTAGAGCCATCGAACTGTCTTTGCAAGAGAACAAACAGTCATCCCCTCGCAATACGGTAAAATTGTAGAACCTCCTTTCCAATTTGAAATTTGATGTCTGTTAACTCTATCTTTATTGATTATTAGAGTCCAGGGACGTATCATATATTTTTTTACGGAGACAACATTTAAGTTCATATTACGTTGTAAAAAAAATATATTCGATTCACACTTTCAAAGTTACGTTATTTCGTTATCTCAGTTCCAATGAGTAACATGATGTGTACAGCTTTAACCCTTAAATTAAAATAGAAATGGATTTTTTGGTTTGAAAAATGTATTTGGTGACATTCATCATTACATCGGTGTTTGTCAAGTATTTTTCTATTTAAAAATGTCACTCGGACCACTGAACTGCTAACTCTAAATAGCTCTGGCTACCTTTAGTTCCTTCTTGTTAAGACTGTTATCTTAAAAGATATATTTATACCCTTTAAATATTATGGTAGCAGCTTAAATAAGACATTTATTGGTTTAATTTGTAAATATGTTTACAAATTATGTACATAACAAAAATGTTAAATTTATCAGTTGATACCTTTTTTGAATAATATAAAAAATAATCAATCTTAAATTTGAATATATTCTTTACAGTAATTAAGTTATATTTGAATGAAATCAGTTGAATATTACTCTTATGATAATGGAAGATAAAACAGGGTATTGTCTGAGTGGTTTTCGATCTAACGTGCACACCACACAAAACGCGCTTGAAGGGTTAACAGCAATACATTTTTAAATTCATCATTCAATTACCTTATTTCTCCAAATGTTTTCTGAGTTTTTAACATAAAATATAAATTAATCAGTTTCTGGAGATATAACGAAAGGTTCACATTAAGCTCTGTGCTTAGGGTGGCGGTGGCGGAGTTGCGTCGGCCACTCTCTACCCCAGTGTGTCACAGGTGACTTCCGGTGCACCGACCCAGGAGGCGAGAAAAGTTCGAGCGCTCTACGATTTCGAAGCCGCTGAGGATAATGAGCTCACATTTTTAGCCGGAGAAATAAGTGAGTGGAAACGATTTATTTTTCTGTAATTATGAATGTTACGGAGATGAGACACACGCATTGGACTACCCGAGTACTGGGAGGTGAATATTTTTAATTTTTCTAGAGAGTACTTATATAAATATTAAACGTGTGCCACCAGTTGGACAGAGCTGATGCAGAAAATCTTTTATATACAGGACTGATTTGTTTGAGTTGTTTGTTCAAATATAGCCTGATTTGTCCTTTTACTGCTACATACCTCTTTACCGATGTCAAAACAATTAGGTCAATTAAACAATTATGAACATCGATTTATCAAACCTTTTCGATCTATCGTGTTCGCCGCTTTATTATTAACCAGTTTGAAAGTTGTCAGGCACATCTTGCGACTGCGTAGTTCCCATCTTATCATCATTCAAGAATGACTGCGCAGTATCATATTTAAATTTCCTCGCGTAAAAATTGAATAATTTCGCGATCTTTATTATTACGTTTTTATGTGCCATGTATTATTTTAGAGTGAGATTCAAATTAAAAACAGACTATTGTATGCATTCTTATGGAAAAAAAAACATGTTTATCATAATATGGATGTGTTGGCAGCAATAATTCATACTGTTATTGATGTCTAGAGCAGCAATTTCCAACCTGGGAGGCGCGAACAGTCCAAAATATTTATTAACACTTCAAAACGCGTCTTTATCACTATGAAATAAAGGATGGGGAGGCGCGAAGACAAGAGAAAATGCTCATAAATGTCTGTATATTAACCTCTTGCCAGTCCCGCGCGAGTAAACTCAGGTATTGAAAGTCGTCAAGAACGACACCACGAGATATAAGTTGGGCATAATTCATTCATAATAAAACAATGAATTCTTTCACTAAATATGAATGTTAAATAAATATAACACATGTGTTGTGCAAGTTGTGTACAAGTTGTGCTGTGAACCATAGGGGGTGACACCGACATCACGTTGAGAACCAAACTGGTTACGCTGCAAATAATGTCATAATTGTTTTGATCAATCACCAAATAATTCAAACAAATTACCGATCGTAGCCCGACTACCAAGCATGAACGAGAGATAGTCTGGTTGCTTATACAGTAAAAGTCTGTTAATTTGAAATTCAAAATTCAAAAACAAATTCGATATTCACGAAATACACTGTTCGTAAGTGACGTCATTTTATTTTATAGCACGTGCCCGGACAAATACATTGAATATGTATAGTGTAATTTATTCGTATGAGATAAAATAATTGTATATATTTTTTTGTTCTTTTTTTTTCATTTGAATATGTTCTATTATCGTAATATTGCCGAAATACATAATTTTTATTTTGACAGAACGAAGAAATGGCCGCGTTTCAAGCCTTTCTAATAATTCAAAATTTTTGTTGAGGCTTTTGTAACAGTGCAAGTTTTCGGTTCGAATATTTTTTTAATTTAAAAGATATAGTGATGAACGTATTTATATATTGACACGTTTTTTACGCCTTTTGTAAAATTTTATATATGTGGGTTACTTCATTTTTCCTTTCCACAGTCAATATATTTTTGGTTCAGTAAGGTTAACTTGTTTTATTATCATTGATATTATGAGAGTCCTTTTGTATTACAGATATTTAATTGAAAGCAGTATAGTTGTTCATGATTTCGACTATATACTTGTTATTAAGGTGACTCGGTAGGAATGCAAAACTTTAATTTGACCTACAACATAAATATTGAACTGACTAAAATAAGTAACCACCACAATATATATTTTTACAGTATCAAAACAAGCAAAAAATTTGTATATTTCATTACAAAAATAGTAATACCACCTAACACACGGATGGATATTTAGACAGTAATCAGGGTTTTTCATATAAAACAATTTGTATTAACACATATAGGTCCGCAGATTTGCATACTAAAAAATGCGCGGGAGTCGGCCGAATTTTGGGGAAATGGAACTTTTTTTGCGCTCACGTTTAAATTGCGATATCTATTTAACCGATTGATGTATATATTTTTTTCTTTCAGAAAAGCGTTCGTATGGTTTTATACATATAAAAATACGATAAAATCAGTGTTTCTCAACCGAGGGTTTCATATAAAGAGTCTTAACAACTTAAAAATAAAGTTATTTAGTAAGAAATGACTATAAAGAGTTACAATAATATACACTAATTTAAAATAAAGTTACTGGTTACTAACCCCCCCCCCCCATCTCCTTCTTCTCAGCAACGACAACTATTTTAGTTTTTTTGAGATATTGTAAAACCGAAAATAAACATCTGTTCTATATCGTAAGGTTTTATTCGCAACTCTCAGATATTTTTAAATAATTCTTGTTATATTTCAATTATTGAAATATTTTAAATCTTTGAGAATCGTTTGTTTTTGTTAGAATGGTGCAGGTATATGCTATTAATGAATGGTGGCCATTCATATGTGTAATAATTATGAAGCATTAGGGTCACATTTTTTTCACATTAGAGCCATAAACTTTACAGAAAAAATAGCTCCTTGTCAACAGCGTCTCGAAAAGGGCATTAAGAATTACATAATTTATTGCTATTGGCAAGCCAAACATATATTGAGTAAAAGCGGTACTTTGTTCGAAGTAAAATAATGATTTCATTTCTTTGAATTTAGGGTTGACTTTCCAACAAGAATAAGTTGCAAAATGTCTACAAAAGAAAAAAAGGATACAGATGTAAAATGAATCTGAGACAATGGATCTGTGTTATATAATTATTGTCATGACCAGTGGCGGTTCTAGGTACTGGGCTAGGTGGGCTAAGCCCGACCTGCATTTTTCACCCAAAACTTTAGATGGCTGAATAAAAATGAACAGCAATTCGGCCGCTGAACAAAATAAATACATTTATAAGCGTCACTAACCTTCCCCAAATGAATATAATATCTTTGTTTAAATTTTCCTCTATCAATATAAGACAATGGCATGTCTACCTACAATAATATTCTCGATTGTTTTTTATTAAAATTTTAAGCTGAGCCGGCATAAAAAAAACAATAACCCTATAAATAATTCATAGAGAACATTCAACGTGACGTCAGTCTGGCAACACCTATGTACATGCTATTGGTCAGGGGCTAACGCTTTCCAGCCCAAAACCATAGACAATATTTCTTTACACTGGAACGCAATCTAGCACGATTCGATTTTGTTTGTATTTGTATGTACGGAAACGTCATCAAACACACAGGACTGTATTTCAAATTTACTGGCTTCTGTCATTCATCGGGGGCTAAAATCGATTTAGTCCATGGCCCATACAAACATACCAATATCTTTGTATTTTATGAAAGTGACAGGTATCGAATCTCAGTGAAAGTTCTGTATTGCTTTTTTTACTTGTTATTTCACTTTGAAAGAGACAAATTTAAGGTCATGTATTATTATTTCTTACTTACATTAGCATTGATTGTATTATATAGTAATTTATGCTTTGCGGTAGTGTCGTAGTATTTGTTAATTTGCTTGTAGATTAATGTATAAGATGAAGTGGAAGCATGCAAAATTTCGTAAATAGTATACAATGCTATGCTTTTCTCTAGCCCACCCAAGATTTCAGGTCAGGAGCCGCCACTGGTCATGACTAATTTCACTTTCGTAAAAATCCCATAGAACAAACACTTATTTTAAAAAAAAAAACCGAAAACCGGTTAGTTACTGAAGAATCTTCAGAAATCCCAGATATAACCTTGGATTAGGCAGAGTTTGATCCTCCTAGGGATTTGCCTGATTTTGAAGGTGTACCGGGTCTGAAAGTTTTCCCTGAAAATCCATCAAGTGTAGGGGATGTGACATCACTCTTCATAGGAGATGATTTATTCAAAGGAATAGTCAGGGATACAAATACGTATAGGGAAAAAAATTATCACAACCGTCTGAGGTCAGCCCATGCACGTAAATGAACCGATGTAACCATTCGAGAATTAAAAAAAGCAGAATGGGACACCTGCTAGGATTTTTTTAAATGTTCAAAAATATATTCTGCAAATATTGATTTTCTAGAAAAAAAAAAAATGGTTGTGCAAGTCTAAGATGTTTATAGTAAAAAGTTTAATGATAACAGTTAATTCACGTCGTCTAAATATATTTTTTCCATTATATATTATTATGTTTATTCAAACAAAGTTCGTTTTATTGATACGCACCTCACAGTTTGAAGTTTACTGACGTAATTAAGACCGATTGCTTGGCGCGGAGCGCTTATCTAAACTCCCTTTGTCTCGATTATTTATCACCTGCGGCAAGTCAGATTTTTAAAAAAATATAGCCGTAAACAATGTGTTAAAAGCATTGCCAAATAATTATTTCAAAATGCTTATCCATTTAGCTAAAGTAATACTGGTCCTTAAAATAATCGCTATTAAAAAAGATATTATTGTATTATAAATAATAATATTTGTCAGCGCTTTGGGCAACCCTAACCCTTACTGCTTTTTTGCTCAACAATGCACTCGGCATGAAGCTCTCATGTGGACTGCAAAATTTACGGCAAGAAAAACACATCTCCAAAAAATAGTTATTATTTATTTGTATGACAATTTTTAAATTTTTTTTTGCTTTTAAATGTAAACAATAACATGTTTGATTATTCAAAAAATTTTAAAAGTATTTATGATCCAATCATGCTTTAAAAATCATTCAGAAAAAGTGGGAGAAATGGTACATTTCAAATGGATGTACAATCATTATATTACATAAATTGGAAATTCTTCTCATCACTTTCTTAAGCAAACCTTTATCCTTTATCCTTAAACCTTTATAAACTCTAAAAATGATCACAACGTATGTAGTTGAAAAATTCCGGGTCAACTTTTTGCCGTGCATTCTTTAAAATAAGTCTATTTTCATGAAAAAAAAAATGCAATAGTGTAAAAAAGCGTTTGGAAAATGTAATTATGGAAAGAAAAAAAAATTGAGTGAACGGTTCACGAGATTTAGTCGACAGCAAACGATCAATTTACTCGGTTTTCAGACGTGAAGGACCTATATACTCTTAATATGGCACAGAAATTAGACAATCGAACAGTACAATACTTAATTATATTGTACTACTTATACTACATTATTATATACAACATTTTTAAATATGTATACTCTACATATGAATAGTTTAATAAAAGCTTAAAAATTTCATATGTATTCTTAAGCAAGCACTGGCTTTAACACAAGTCATAAATAGCCATTAACCCTTTTAATGCTGGAGAGCCAATAAATCTGCCCTCCCTACCTATGCGAAAAATGCAGAACATGTTTTTTTTGTTCAGGGGGCTGCAGATTATTTTTTCAGATTTATGAGGCCGTTGCATGAAAAAGTTTGGGAAGCACTGCGCTAGACCACAGAGGTTGACTTTTTTCTTATGAATCATAAATCAAAACAGGGTTGAAGGAATTATAATAATATCTTTTATTTTATTATTATAGATAATGAAATAAATGTTCATTATTATAGAATTGTAAATGTAAAAGTTCATTATTATAGAATTGTAATATGTCTGTATTTTAACATTAGACTGACAACTGATGGTTGATTATTATTACAGTCCACGTCACCGATTCCAGTGATCCCAATTGGTGGAAAGGATATAATCAGCGGGGAGACGGTCTATTCCCTGCCAACTTTGTCACTTCCGATCTTACTGTTGAGACTCAAAGTGAGTAAATTGTGCGATATTGTTTTTTAGACACCCAGATATCCAATAGCATAAAAATAGTTGTAGAAACTCAATGCTTCTGACTCATTTGAGTGAATTCAATCCTCCATCACTTATTTTTTCTCTTTCTGTTCCCAAAAAAGTATGAAGTAAAAATATACCAATTTGTTCAAGCAGAGGTATCGGAGAGGAAATCTGTTCAGTTCAATGAGAGTGTAGAAGTGAAGAAAATTGAAAGAAGCAATTCCCCCGATCCCGACGAGCCTGTGGAAATAAATGAAAACAAAGTTGACCGTCTGCTGTCATTATTGCACGAGGCTAACCCTGAAGACAGTTCTACTGACACTCGTGAGATGCTCCATCTTGAAGGTATTATGATTTTCTATGTTTTTCGAATATTTACACACAGGGGCATATTATTTTCTTTATACCAGACAGTTATGTTCATGACATATTGCTGCCTGTGTGGTCGAGTGGTCAACGTCATTGGCTACCGCTACGGAGGTCACGGGTTCAAATCCCAGTACAGGAAGTTTTATAAATTGATTTTTCAATCGATTTATGAATTTCAGTTCAAAGGCATGGATGTATGTGATGTCTCAGGTTTGTCAACAGGTGTAATTTGTCAAAGCGCTCTGCACCATTCGACTGAATCCCATCATAGTATTCATCAACGAAGGCAATTTGCTATATATCAATATTTGAATTTTGCAAACAAAAAATTAGGATACCTGCACACAATCCCATAATTCAAAATATATTGTTATTGGTAAATGGTCATTCTTAGGTTTATCAAAGGTCACGCCGAAGGATAATGATCACCTGAGTGAAATACGTGACAACACGCGCGGAACTCAAAACATAACTGTTAAAAAAAAACCTGAACATAAAAAATAATAATTCCAAAATTAGTTTATTTTAATGATAAAACGTTTCTCCAGTGGCCTTTTTTTGTTTCACGATGTTTTCTTTCTCATTATATCGAATATGATACCTCAAAGTATGTGCCGATAGATCGGCCCTCTGAGGCTAAGAGGGTTAAGGTCTTTTAGGACTTTTTTTTGCAAAATCTCAAATGAAAACACTGTTTAATTAAATATACAGTAAAACCCCCATTTACACTATATTCGGGACCGTGTAATTGGGGGTGTGAATGTCATACAAAATAAGGGATTTGATTTTTTTCCGCGGAAAACGCAAAACTAAGATTTCCCTTAGTTTTACAAAAAAAACTGTATGCGAAGCACAGACGACCGTCTCTTAGTAACGGCAATGGAATGCGAATATTTCAAGCCGGCGCGTAATTCGGGGTAGTGTAATTGGGGGTTCCACTGTATATCTTTTTAAATAAATTTAAATTCAAAATCTTTCAAACGACGATGAAGTACTTTGTCATCTATAATGGCGTCCCATTCATCATCATCATTCATTATTTTATTGAAATTGTCATTAATTCTTTTTGATATTCTAACACTATCTGTAGATTCATCCACAAGTATAGAAACAAATTTGGATATGCGTATTTCGGATTTAATTTCACCTAGCAAGACTTGGAATTTTAGATATTGAGACATTTTGAATATGGTTTGATATTCTATTAAAAACTGTACAGTTATCCAAATGGGTTCTCAATTTTATGTCTGATTCACTAATTGGATAAAACATTTCAACATAATTTCCCCCATTCTCTAATTTAGGGTTTCCCAAACTTATTGTGTAATGGAACACTTTGCATAGCTGGAAATGTTTCCGGAACACAGCTTATTTTTTAGGTTAGGTACATCATAATATAACAAATATTGAAAAAATATATATTATTAAATCATTTATCATTTTTAAAACATGTTACATACAAATATGAGTAAATAAAGCTTAGTCATTCAAAATCTCCACCTGTACCTAAATATTTGACGTTTTAAACATCAGTGAAAATTTACCATCACTTGATTAATAATATGAAGTCTTCTTTGGCCATGTTCGCTCCCTATGTGGAGCATAAGGCCGCCACGCGGCACCTCCATGTTTCCCTGTCTCCCGCCAATAGCTTTGCTTCCTCCCATGACATGCCAGCATCCATCAGTTCCGCCGAGTACATCCTATGGATAGTACCCGACGGACGTCCAGGACGCCGGAATCCCACCGGTCGAAAGAAGAGGCAGGCAGGATTGAGGCTTTCCGGAGGCATCCGCATCACGTGACCCAGCCAGTTCCAACGTCTCTCCATAACCACTGACGTGACGGGACGCTGTCTTGTACGCTCCCTTATCTCTGAATTCCTCACAAAATCAAACCACCTCACCCCCATTATCCGACGCAAGCATCTGTTCTCGAAGCTCAGTATACGGTTTTTCTGAGTCTTCGTCAGGTGCCATGATTCGCAACCGTAAAGCATTACCGGCAGAATGCAAGCGCTGGTAAGGGTCCTATCAGAGTCATGACAGGTTTGGTTACACATCACATTGGTCTTACTAGTATTAATTTTTAGACCAATGCGACCTGAGTTAGTTCCTAACCCATCAATAGTCTCCTGGATGCCCTCAATAGATTTATCGAATATTACAGCATCATCGGCATATTCAAGGTCACACAGCTTCAGACCGGGACCAACAGCTACACCTCGATCAGGCGGAATTGACCTGCGAAGTATGAAGTCAAGGATAATAATAAACAGGAACGGTGCAAGAACGCACCCCTGTCTCACTCCGGTAGTGACCCCGAACCATTCGGTATTTGAGTCACCGATTCTCACACAACATGCACTATTCTCATGTAAGGATTTGATAATGGCCACAATCTTTGGCGGAATCCCGTAGGCATCCAGTATCCTCCACAAAGAGGGTCTGTGCGGACTATCAAATGCCTTCTCATAGTCGACGAAACAACAAGCAAGAGCACTGTTAAATTCATTGCTCTGCTGGAGGAGACATCGAAGATTGTGTATTTGGTCCGCACACGACCTTCCAGGGAGGAAGCCCGCTTGATTCTTCCTAAGTATTTTCATAATGGGACCTCTTATTCTCGCCAAGAGAATGTGTGCCATTACCTTCCCAGGAATACTGAGAAGAGTTATGCCTCGGTAATTGTTACAGCTGAGGGATCACCTTTTTTGTGGAGTGCTAACACCTCACCGTCCACCCAGTCCCTAGGACAACGCTCACCGTCCCACACCCTGGCCATCAGGTGATAGAGAGGATGTAGGACGGCTACAATATGAAGTAGAAGATACTTATATGTGTTGCAGCGTATTTTACCATCCTGAATTTTCACTTATTTAGGTCCCACGGAACACCAGTGTTCCGCGAAACATAGTTTGGGAAACCCTGCTCTAATTCATGATGCTCAAAATGTTCTCGTAAAGGCTGTTCTTATAACACATTGTGCTTATTAATTTTGAATGTATCGGTTTACAGTAACTTCTTTGTTGTGCATTAGAATAATTTGCGATAAGAGTCTCCTTTCAAAAAAATTTGAATTGTTAAGTAGAGCGTATGTGAGATTGAGAGCATTCGTGTCTAACATGATTTACTCAATTTGTTTAGGTCAGAAAATCTATTTTATAGTGAGCACATCCACAAATCCATTTTTTACAAATATTTTACTATTTGAATGTCTTAAATATTTTTGACAGTATTTAATATTAATACTGGTTTTAGAACAATAACCTCTTTTTCATTAAATGCAAGAGAAGCAAATCTACTGTTTAGCAAATCTTTAATTAAGCAATTGGAATTATTATTGCTGAGGAGCAACAAATCTATTATTTTATTAATTTTTTTATACATAATAAATGATAAAAATAATAAAACATTTTTAGTACTTTTTCCACATAAAATTTATTAGATCAGGACCGGTTTCGCTCATGATGAGCATTGTCAACTGATAAGAAAAACAATAAAACAGTGATATTTATATAAAAACAAGGTATGACAAACAATTGGTATTACAACCTAGCAAAAGAATTGAAGCAAAATACAAGGAAAATAAACTATAAATAAAAAGTTGAAGACCACTTAGCAATGAAACTATTATGACAAAAACCAATTAGGTATGAATTATCATTACCAAAGTAAAAACCAACAATTATTAATGCCATTCCACCAAGTATTGACAGTGAACACCTTAAAAGTGATAATAAATGATAATTAAAACTCATATGAAAAGCAATAGTACACTCAAAATATATTGAAACTAATAAACAAAAACGTTGCTATCTGAAGCACGCGAGCTTCGCGTCTTAGGTCGCCTCGCAGAGAGTATGCACGATGCAAGCAAATTTCAAATCTGAATCCACGAGTAGCTTTAACATGTTATATCTCACCAGACGCTTTATGAGGAGGTGTTGTGCAAATTTTTGAAAGAGAAAAGATCGTAACATAATATATGATATATTATAATGCCACAATCACGTAATAAAAACATATCAATGCGAAATAAAGCCACACGAAATTCAAATATGATACGGTACAAAAAAAAAACTATTGATTTTTTAAATCAAAAGGGATACGTCGCATCCACCAAACCCACAGACCGCCTGCCACTTTTAAATACATTTCTTCGATTGGTCGGGAAATCACTTAAGATATCAATGTCAGATTTAGATAACTTATATCTTCACATTAATAGTCAATAAAATAATCACAAATCACAAATATGTTCGTAACACTGTCCTCTTCGTCCAATGATAACGCTTTATTTTGAACACCACATTTTTCGACTAATGCTTACGGTTTATTTTGAACCGCTCATTTTTGATCCGTCCAATAGGAAATCATCAATATTCGAAATTCAAACATCCTGGCTAAGAACTAAAACATTGTAATAATATTGAGAGAACTTTATTTGAAAGTTTGCATCGCTACGAAGTTTTTTAAATAATCAAATAGACTGATTCGATTTTTTGAAACTGTAATTATAGGGCTGGGCGAAGATTTTTCGGTTTGATTTGACAGATTTTGATCAGTGTCATTGATTCGATTATTGGAAGGTATGGTTATATTTTGCATCCGGCCTTGAAAATCTTTTTAATTTCTTACATGCATTAGGAATATTCTAATGACGGTATGGATATTTTATAGAACTATATTTCGACTTTTATTTTAAAATCTTCTACTACGAAAAATAATTGTTAGCAAACTTAAACATCATTCTAAAAATTAAATAATTTACAATTTAAATACTGCAGGGCTGTCGATATATGCCCCGAGATATATTTCTTTACTTTTAGAATTTCTGGCTTATTCAATAAATAGGTTTGTAATTTATTTTTCACGCCAGTAAATTTTCTGACTACTTAAAAATGCACCAAAAATCCCCCCGTTGAGGTCGACGGGCTTACAGCTAGTTATCATTAAAAACTCTAACCCGGAATGTTATGCATATTATAATGTAGTAGCGAACCCTAGGCTTAAAATGAAAAAAAAAAATCACACGGAGTACAAGACTGATTACATATTTCTGATAATATTAAAATTATTATTGATTTCCTACAAATACCACCGTATGAGTTGTAAATTTTGGACTGAACTGAGAGTCCTCACTATGTTTAACTATTTATTTTTCAGGGGAAGTGAACAGAATGGGTCCTCTTATCGATATGGAGTTAGAGAGGGTGGACAGGAAGCACGCTCGCCTCACTCAGCTCAGTGCCGATTTGGTGGATGCCCTCAACCTCTATCACACTCTCATGAGAGAGCCTCCTCATCTCAAACAGGCGCAGGGACCTTTTCCACAGGGTGCACCGCTCTCGGTGAGTACTAGGGATTCTGTGTCGAGACGTCCCGGGACTTTTAAGGTTTTTTGCTGTCTTAAGTCCCGGGACATTTAACAACAAAGTCCCGGGACTTAAGACGGCCAAATTGTACATTTTTAATTTTGAAAAAACCATTCTAACAAATAACAATTGGATGCAAGCAATCGCTAATGTGACCTAAAAAGTTAATTTTGATTTAAAATAAAGTTACATTTGTGTCTATCCACAGGATCAGTTTTGAAAAAAATGCATTATATTTAGGCTAAGGATTAAAGGTCGGGGTTTTAACAAAATTAAGTATGTATATATAACAGGGATCTTATAAAAGAAACAGCTGTTTGGATTTATAATTGTAGAAGTTTCAAATAACATCTATTTATATATTGTAATACGAAACAACCATTTTTAATGGGTAGAAAGAGACATGCAGAAATACAAAAAAAAACTTGAGACACGTGTTCGCTTAACTATTTTTGCAGCATGGGATAATCGCACAGAATTCCAAGAAAAAATGGAACCAATAGTTATTTCTAGAAAATTATGTTATAAATCAAGGCGGCCTATAAATGTTTTATTACCAACCGTTCTGCTGAGACTAATTGATTTTCGAAAAGAATCCACAAAAGATTTTGACAAATGCTCCAAAACAATATATTTGAAATACGGAGATAGTTTACTACAACGTCTATTCTCCGTGAAAAAAAATATCGAGGTATCTGAATAAAATATCGATGATGAGATAAATATTGCAGAACTGTCACTGGAAGAAGAATTAAATAGCCAGATTACAAAAAAACAAAAGATTCCTCCATTAAAAACGAAACAACTAAACGAATTTAAGATTTTAAAATCAACTGGAGAACGGAAACAAAGATTATTTTTTATATATAACATTAAAGAAACATCGACTGACAATGATGATGAGCAACAACGTTTATTACAAAAATAAGAAATCGGCTGTCTGATTCGTCATTAAATTCATTATTATTTTTAAAAGCATATTTTGATAAGCAAAAATAAAATATTAACTTTTGTGTAAATAATACATACTATGTATGATTTGAAGTTGTGACTTTATTATTGAATTAATTTAATATTTTTATTATTAATAAATAAATGTGTTCAAAAGATGTATTTTTTTTAATGAACACATACTTTCGCCGCCCTTTTAAAGTACGCATGAAAAAAAAAATATGTCTAACTGCGTAAAAAACGCTCAAAAAAAATAGTTTAATTGAAACGAAATATTAAAAAACGTTTGGGAGAAAGATATCTTCATTTATGTTATTAGAAATTTGTTTAAATCAATTCATAATCGTATTAAAAATATAACTGTAGCAAAAATAAATTAAAAAAATATTATAATTAAGTGTTCATACCTGATGTTGTTTTATTTACAAATGTTTTTCACTATTTTACAATGTTACCAATGTCTCAATAGGACAAAAAAGGTATAAAAGCTGTATTGTGATTTGTGAAGTAACGGTCATAATTTTACCCAATTCATTGTTATTTTTTCAATACATGAACCGTTATCATCCCTTTTTAGTACATACATACAAATATTTAATTTTAATAAATTTATAATTTTATTGAAGGGGAAATAAAAGTCCCAAGACCCGGGAAGTCCCGGGACTTTGACTTTATGACGTCTCGTGTCCCGGGACTTTGAAAAACCCGAGACTTCAGAATCCCTAGTGAGTACTGTACATCAGTCTGATTTTATTTCATTTCATCCGAGTGTAAATGTATTGTAATATTACTTAACTGGATGACTGCCACAGACGAGATATCTCACCAATTACTAATTAAATTAATAATTGCAAATACAGCCGGCGTGCTAGGTACAGATGTACTTTTTTCTACGACAGCCAAAAGGTTAAAAACCTGCGAAATTTATCATAGGGAGAGGTAAACTGCCAAAAATTTTACAACTTGGTTTTGCATAATATTTTCATCAGGTTCAGCAGTCATTTGTGGAAATTTGATTTAAACCTTTTGATTAGTACTGCTGTACATGTTTGTCCGAGTTCTATTGCGGCAGATAGTGTAATGCCGTACATATACAATACTATCGGAAACCTTAGTCATCGCTGTCAGAATTTTGAATCTTAGTATTTTTTTGAATATACATAAAAATAGATCGATTTAATGATTTGTAGAATTAATTACAACGAGCTTTATGCCCGTTGCCAAATAAATCAGAATGAATAAACTTGACTAATTCTCCAAGTGTAACTTGCTTTTAGTAATATATATGATGATTTTTAAATTGATTATACAGTCCCCTACCAGAATAAGTTAGCCACTTGATATTTTCTTAGTGCTGCAAAACGGTGACAGATTGACCGATAAAAACAGTAATCTATTATTATCCATCATTTAATCTCAATTAATTAAATTACTAATATTTTTTTTTAAATTTTTCGAAAAATAAAAATTTTAATACTTTCGATGGTTTCGGCGGTAACTTTGTGGAAGTTCATTTTAATAGAAAATTTAAATTAACTTTGATTATTCCACGTATTGTGTAACTAACTGTGACACGTGTTTCGCCTCTTTCAGAGGCATCTTCAGACTTACTATCGCAAGTAATTACTTAAGCAAACTTTGCGATAGTAAGTCTGAAGATGCCTCTGAAAGAGGCGAAACACGTGTCACAGTTAGTTACACAATACGTGGAATAATCAAAGTTAATTTAAATTTTCTAATAAAAATTTTCTTCGCAATGGCGCCAATAGCAAATCTCACGAGCGAGAAAAAAATGTAAGTCTTTAAAAAATAATAAGTGACTATGAGAATTACGCTGACAATTTATCAGATAGTTCGTTCATGAAATAATAATCGTGTTGATAGATTGACTCATATGTTTAATGTTTTCTTCAAAATAACTACTGTGGCAAGTGACTCTTTTTGACAATAACCAATAAAACTCATAAGTTATTATGCCCTGAATGTTCACACAGGGTATTTTTTTTAAAAAGGTGACACATGTTACTTGAATATTTAGGGCATCAGATTTCACACTTCCAGTGATAGTAAATTTGTAGAAATGGGTATTTTATATTATAATTATTTATTGAATTGTCATACCATACAGATTAATGTTATTTTTTATACAGAATATTTTGAATATTTCATATTGATAACAAGTGGAGTGCTATCTACTAAATTAATAATAGGTTTTTATATTCAGCTTAGAAAAATAGTGAAATTATGATGTAATCGAAATGTTTTCATTTTATTTTTAATGATTAAATATCACAAAAATTTCAGCTGAAAATATTGTTTGGCTTAGAAGTTGTGTTGATTTTAAGAATGCAATATATTATTGCGCCAATAACTAAAAAACGCCCGCTATAGACTAGAGTCTATTGTTTGGACCGCCCGATTACATAGTGTTAATACACACTTAAATAATATTGATATTTTCATGTAACCTAAATAAATTTATGTACATACATAAGATTACATTTAAAAAAAATTGTTTGGGGGTTCTGCAGTGTGTATGGACGTGCAACCACTGGGTATAATACTGGTTGTTGCGAAAACCAAAATATTGTAGGCTTAAGTATAAATATTTATAAGTTCCATTTTTTCTTTTCCAGATGTTCAATGGTGTCCCATCTGTGATCATGAACATGCCTTCCATGCAGAATTATTATGCTCAAATTCAGCATCCTGCTCTCGGTACGTTTTCATCTAACAGCTAAATTCTTTGCAAGCAACGTTCCCACTAAGCTGCGCGCAGCAGTTGGGAAGCCCCCGCGCACTCATTCCGGGTTGGCGCGCACTACAAGACAGTTGTTCAATTAATATTTTATCGCTCCGCGCAGTCTCCGTGCAGCCTTTGAAATTTCCGCGCAGTAAACCCTTCGGCTTAGAGGGAACGTTGTTTGCAAGTATTCTCACTCGAGTTGTAAAAATCTGGAAAATTGTCACTGCACTATAGCAGTTACGGTAAGTTTGTTCTTCGAGACATGCAATTTTGATTAACCTTTTCACTGCGGTAGATTTTTCGAAATGTTTTCTTTCATTGTCTTCTTCTTTCTTTGGCCATGTTCGCTCCCTATGTGGAGCATATGACCGCCACGCGGCACCTCCATGTTTCCCTGTCTCCCGCCAATAGCTTTGCTTCCTCCCATGAGATGCCAGCATCCATCAGTTCCGCCGAGTACATCCTATGGATAGTACCCAACGGACGTCCAGGACGCCGGAATCCCACCGGTCGAAAGAAGAGGCAGGCAGGATTGACGCTTTCCGGAGGCATCCGCAGCACGTGACCCAGCCAGTTCCAACGTCTCTCCATAACCACTGACGTGACGGGACGCTGTCTTGTACGCTCCCTTATCTCTGAATTCCTCACAAAATCAAACCACCTCACCCCCATTATCCGACGCAAGCATCTGTTCTCGAAGCTCAGTATATGGTTTTTCTGAGTCTTCGTCAGGTGCCATGATTCGCAACCGTAAAGCATTACTGGCGGAATGCAAGCGTTGAACAAATGGCATTTGGTTTTAATTGAGTACAGCTGTGTGTCCCAGACAGTCCGCATTGAGTTGAATGTGGCTCCAGCCATTCCTAAACGAATGGTTAGTTAGTTAGCAAAACTGTTATTAAATGCATGGAAGATGTGGAATTAATAGTGAGAAAAGTATTAAATGCAATTAATACCAGTAGTAAATTGTCTAACATGTTTAGGTCTATTTGTGAAATCAACGACGAAAAACACAATGTATTACTCAATTACAACCACATTAGATGGCTAAGTTTTGATAGTAGTATTCAACGTCTTTGTGAATTAAATGATTATGTTATATCTGCTTTAGCCGTAAACCATAAAGATTTAAGTGTGAAACTTCAAAATAATTATATAAAAGGGTCAATTTTATTCCTGAAAGATTTTTTGCCGCGAATACGTTGTTTATTAATCAAACTAATAAGTTTGATTAATAAACAATTAAAAAAAAGAAACTTAACAATAATAGAAACCGTGTTCAACATAGATAAATTAAAAAACACCGCGAAAAGCGTTGTGACAGAAATTGAAAATTTTTCGATTCTATCTTCACTTAGTGATATTCCTAGATAAATTGGCAGACACTAATTCTAAATTTAAATTAAAGCATACAATAATACAGTGTCTTCAATCATTAAATCTGGAACTTGATAAAAGGTTCGAAGAATTGAAATATTTTAAAAATTTTACCTTTATATCTTCCCCTTTTCAAGTGATGAAAAATGATAATTTTATAATACTACAAAAAAGACTAATATCACAGATTAAAATAACAAAGTATTTTAGCTCTACAGTTTTTAATAATTTATTCGTTGATAGCTATTTCGGCTTGCGCCATCGTCAGAACTATGTTTAAACTAATATTTTGCTCAGCTATATATACTGGCTCTGAAGAGATACACAATGCATCAAGTTATTCACTCTAACATCCTAATATATCCAGTATATATAGCTGAGCAAAATATTAGTTTAAACATAGTTCTGACGATGGCGCAAGCCGAAATAGCTATCAACGAATAAATTATTAAAAACTGTAGAGCTAAAATATTTTGTTATTTTAATCTGTTATAAATGGAGTTCTACCAAGTAAATGCCAAATCAATTAATAGACTAATATCATTTTCAATATTCAAATCAATTAACTGGGCTAATGTTAAATATGCATTGTTAGAAATGAGTAATGATCAAATACTTAAGGATCGTTTTAATAATAATACTGTTCAAAAATTCTGGTTGGAGTTATACGTTGACCATGAATCAAGTCAATATAAAGAATTAGCAACAATTGCTTTATTAATTTTGTCGATTTTTCCTACAACTGTATACTGTGAAAGATCATTCCGTGTAATGCACTTTATAAAAAATAAATATCGAAACCAGCTGACAGATGCAAACTTAGAAGCGGCAATGCGGCTTGCATTGGAAAAGAGAACTGTTGAACAATTTCCATTCGAATTGCTTTTAAATAAATAAATACCAATATCTTTAAATAATGTATTTTATTGATCCTTTTTTTAAGTAAATGCAACTGCTATTGTTATCACATTTGGTGCGGCCACGAGACATTTCCATAGGACCGCCAATGCTTATAATGTGGCCACAATGAAATCTAACGTGAGAACCACTGGTCTAGACATATGTAAATAACAGTGTGACAGTGTGCCACCAATTCAAATATATTATGGCAAAACACATTTCTCTGCCATAATAATGCACACAATAGTTTGTTTATAATTTTAGTCTCACTTAAAAATAATACAAGAGCATAAAAACATAAAAATAAAGATCGCGAAATTATTCATTTTTACACAAAAAATGTTACCAGTGCAGTGTTATTATTGAATGGCGATTAAGTAGGTATTGCGCGTGCGCAGAATGTTAAGTAAGCATTGCGCATGTCCAAGGTGAGCACGGCGCATATGCAAGATGTGCCCGCCATCTTTCAAAATACGACAGATCGAAAGGGTTTGAAAAATCGATGTTTATAATACGTAGAACTAATTGTTTTGACAACAGTAAAGAGGTAACACTAAGAGGACAAATCATGCAATATTTTAATTAAATAATCAGTCCTGTATGTAAAAGATTTCTTGCATTATTGTCAGTTGAAACTTCGCGTCGCAGCATCTGTGACATTAGCAGTGATCGGGTTAAGAATGAATTTCATCTCTTCTTAATGATTTAACATAACGTAGGAGGATCGAGCGGAGTTATGAGTGCAGTTCCGCCCTCTCCATCAGGAGGTCAGACAGTGGCGCAGCAGCAGCATCCACCACAGTTAGCACACATGACTCAGATGATGCAGCACACTAGTGGGATGTCTACACTTCACCATATCCATCAGCCTATTTCCATGGGTGGAGTTCCACAGATGAATGTCAATCCTGTTCCAGTCGATGCTCCGTCAGGACCGCCTTCTTATTCTCTTCAACAGCCTGCTGGGTAATTTCTCCTTACTTACTTTATTTCGTATCGAGAGCAAAGTTGTCAGCAACTTAGCCGCTCTGAATCCGCTGGATCTGTAGAATTTCATGAGTAAGGCCTCAGCGGTAGTGTTTTGTAGTGCGTTGCGCTCAGTGTGCCAAGTTACGTTATCAGCATTCACTACCTGGCCTCGGTGGACAGTTAGCATAGGATCAGGTAATCACTTAACTAACATTTAAGTTTCTACCTGTTTGCCCAACATAAGCAGCTTGACAGGTTAGGCCAAGGGTGGGGAACCTTTGCATTTCTAAAGGCCACATTCAACATGAGGCCGCAGTAAAGAAACATTGACCCCCCTCTCGGTTGATTACTATTTTTCCAAGAGCTTGCGTATAATTTTTTGATCAAAATGAATATTTTGATCAAGTCAAAAAGCCGCAGGTTCCCCTCCCCTGTGTTAGGCGATAGATGTCGCACTGAATAAATGAGTATAACTTATCTTTACTATTTAACAAAGTTAATAAACTTTCCCTAATCTGTGAATTGTATAAAAAGCGGGTTGTATGTGGCCCGGTAAAAACATGGATATATTTGAAGATTGTGTCTCCGAAATAATGATTTTACCCCAGTTATTAATCTTATTCGTTTGTAACTTACCTGAGTTACGTACATTATTACAATTATGTACAGTTATATTTTGAAAATGTTTTATGTTTCAGCTCAAAAATAATAATCTGATAATTTTCCTCATTGAACTAATAAATTATCCTAATATTGATGGATTACTAATTCAAAATTATGCTTTTTTGGAAAAAATGTTATATTGAAAAAAATATAATATATCTTCTATCTGTATGATATACGGATACTTTTTTCAATGATGACGCAGAGCCGATTATCTTTGGAAATTCTCTCGAGAGTAGCAGAAGTCAATTTATCAGCTTTATAAAGATAAATAATTTTTCGATTAGAATCAATGAATTAGAATGAAAGGTATTTAAAAATATCATCTGTTGTCATTCATAAGACTTTTTGTCTCTCATTTGAAACATTGTGAATTTAACCAAATGTCTTATATTGCAGGACCGGTCCGCCGAGTGGAATCTATCATCCTGGCCAACCCGGGCCGCCTCACGGCTACGTCATGTGAGACTCCCCGATCCCTTTTTATTGACAGTCGTGCAGTCAGGTTCCGTTGACCGCTCGCGAACTGTCATCGCGACGGTGCGGTGCACTGTCGCGATCTTTGTCGCCTTTCATTGAATTACAGCGAATACAAATCATTCCGAAATTATTCTGCACCCGATCGGTTGAAACGTCTTTTTGTCCGATTCTGCGAAATGAGATTCCCTGCGATTCGTCGGTGCACATTTCATTCAACTGTGAAGATGCATTTTTTGGATACGGACGAAAAGAAGTCTGGCCGCCGGTCGACTGTCGTTGCAGTCAGGCTGTCACCATTTCTGCGTATCATATTTTAATCTTTAATTTAACATATATGCGGCATAAAGTCAATAGTCAAACCCTGATCGAAAAAAAATACGTGAAAACATAAAAGCTAGACTGAGAAATGCTTTCAGAATTGAAAATGCTTATTTTGTCATTTTTTGGATATATTTGATACATCTAGTTGTACATATATTAAACATGCAGTCTGTGTCTGCATGGAATTGGAATGCAGTCTTCCGGCGGCGGACAAATTTTGATCATTAGTGCTCTATTGATACATTTTACACTGTGCTAAATGTGCAAATTTAATTATTCTTTAAGTATTTGAAGCAAAATGTATGTATAATTTTAATATTGTTTTTCTGTAAAGATTTTATTACTGTCGAAAACGTCAAGATGACTTATATTATCTCTAATGTTCTATTGATCATTTTCAGGCAAAATTCCTTTAGTCAAATGCCTTATTGATGCGATAGAAAAATATTATGCTGCTCTTTTAAGTGTTTGAATGTATGTATATATGATAAAGTTATTTATGGTATTAAAATTACGAATCAAACAAATTGTTTTTTTTTTCTACGAATCAAAATAAAGGATCACGGGTTTGATCCTTCTCAGAGTATTGCTGTTGTGCTATCACCACATCACTTGTGAAGATGGAAACGACATTTAAGTGCATCACCAACAAGTAACAGATTAAGTATTTAAACAATGTCACATCATTCAAGAGTGGAACTATACCGTTTGAGATATGGACGATTCATTCAAATTTATTGTGACGACCTGTAAGCCCGTTGCCCCCGACAGGAAGATCTTTTTGCATTATAAAAAATTATAATAAAAATATTTTTAAAAATAAGCTTTCATTTAAGTGTACTAAAAAGATAAAAATAATTCCGATATCTATTCCCTCAAAATTATTCCCTCGTCTGAGCAACATCCTGACCACATGACACTCTTCAGCACAGTAAGTCAGATCGTTGACTCTCCAGAGAATTGGGAAACAAACCATCTCTCACATTCTACTATCGCTAGTAGTCGATGGTAGATTAGAGTTATTAATTTCGGAATAATTGTCTCATATGTCTAAAAGTAAAAGCGCGCAGCGAAAATATTTATCTAAAACTTAATGTACAATATAATATCAAATAAATTAAAGGCGACGAAAATATTTATCTAAGGCTTAATGTACGATATAATATCAAGTAAATTTAAAGCGAGCGAAAACACTTATCTCACACTTAATGTAGAATATTATATCAAATAAGTATAAAATGGATGAAAATATGTATCTCAAACTTAATATCAAGTAAATTTAAGACGGGCGAAAATATTTATCTATTCATGAGTGGATCCATAGTATAGTATTACTTAATATTACATATTCTTTATTATTATTTAACTGAAAATAGCGTAATCTATTAATTTTGGCAAGAACATCGGCTTTATGCGGTGCTTTTCACTTAATTTAGTACAATCTAAACTTAAGATTCGCAATCCGTCGAGTTACTTCTGAGGGCGACACAGGCTTGAATAACAGGAAAAAGTTTTAATTCTATAAATACGATCGCACGATCATCTGTACTGTCCTGCATCTTATCTACAGTAGAAAATAAGCCATGCCGAAAAGAATTGAGTATTTGCTTATTAAAAATCGTTTCATTGTGAAATGTTTATGTTTCATTTATATGTAACTCAAAGGTGAAAGCGATCTTGGTCTTTGTTCATTTTTAACTATTTTTCTATTTGACATAATATTTGTAGTATTACGCAGCACTGTCAAATCCAAATTTTCACCAGTAAGCCTGTTTTTATGAACCGATTTATTCTTCTTCATTGAAGAAAAAGCTTGCTTACATTGATTAAATAAATGTTTTACATGAAAAAAATATGTTTCAGAAAAATATTTAAGGGCCGCCACAAAAACTAAAAAGGGCCGCATGTGGCCCGCGGGCCGCGTTTTGTGCATCACTGGTTTAAATGTTAGCAAAGATGTGCAACCTTGTCTCATGTTTTTCGTTCATTCAACTAACGTGAGCTTCCACCATAAATTTGTTGCGGACACTAATCTATCTGTTTGCTGGAATACTTGATTACCCCTTACCGGTGGTAATTGTATTAAATCACCAAATAGTAACACGTTGATACCACCAAACAATTCTTCGCTGTTCTTCAATTGTCTAAATCGGGAGTCGATTATGCACAGCATTTCATAAGGAACCAACCATGGAAATCTCATTGATGAAAAAAAAACTAAACAGTTTTCCATTATTGGTTTCTGTTCTTAAATACTTACCAATCTGTATCGATATTACATATATACCGTTTATCCTAAAGTCGAATTTGCCCTCGTCTAAAATTCGGTCAAACTATTTCAGTGATTAGAATTATTCGATTTTTGTAATGTTCCATTGGCAAAACAAATAACTGTTTTATCGATACATGTCACCGCATTTTTGATGTTCAATCGACAGTTAAAGATTAGATATCCTGCACTTATATTCCATAACACCTTATCGTTTTAAAGCATAATCTTATAATAAAAATATAGCGCTATAATATTAAATTGTATTGAGACCGATTAATGCTTTCGTAAAGGTGTGAGATCATTTCAAAACTATTGACGTTTGCGTTAAATTTTGACATTTCAAAAATCCCGACAGGGTGGTCACATCTTGGCGAATAACAGAGCAAGTTAAGAAAAAGCTTATAAAAAATCAATGAACTTAGAAATGTACATAATTACATTACGATGTAATTTGTATAAATAACACTGATATTGTATTCTTTTATCAGTTGATAAGGGTGGAATCATGAGCGAAACTGTTTCTGATTATATTAAATAAAAGTGAGTAGTGTAGTAGAAATGAGTATTTCATTTTTTGAATATAATGCCTTTCCATCAAGTATTGACAGTGAACACTCAAAAAGTGATTATCTTTCGCAACCGCAAATAGCTCCTATATTCGAAATTAATTACAACTAGCTGTAAGCCCGTTGCCCAGCAACGTGAGATTTTTGTTGCATAGTATTTAATTTTATTTTATGTTATTTTATTTTATTTTATTTCATTTTAATTTATGTTATTTTATTTTATTTCATTTTAATTTATTTTATTTTTATAGTCAGAAATTTCGTGAATTATCGAATTTTTGCAGTAGTAGCAGAACAGATGTCGTAAATTTTTTAATTTTTGGGACATCGGTACAGACACATTTGTGGGTTGTGATTTGTGATTATTTTATCGACTATTAATATATAGATTTTGTGAGTACTTCACATTAAAAAAAGAAATTGATGGTCAATATGTAATGAAAACATTTTTTGTGCGTATTTGAGGAGCAAAACTGGTTCAGCTTACCCAAGTGCTATGCTTCGACTTAAAATGTGTTTGAAGACAACCTTTTTTCATAGATTCGTTGCTTAAACATTGTTCGCACAACAAAAAAATTTCTTTCACTTAAAATATCAAGGAAAAGTATAAATAAAACAATGTTGCCATCCTTTCTTCAGAAATTCAGGGGTGCAATATGAAACAGATACTTTCGAAAATCTGTTTTAACAAAAAAAAACAAATACTAAGGATTTGCGCATTGCCCCCCAAAACATTGAAATTGCCCCCCAGTGGAACGTACGCCCCACGTTGGGAATCACCGGTCTAACCCATCTATATAATGCAGATTGATGAAATGTTTACGATAAAATTTCTTCTATCGAATGCGACTTCGGTTAATACTGCCGATGACACCCCTTCTAATTCGTTGACAGCACACTTTCTATACAATCCATGATGATCGATTTACAAATGAATTATCCATATATAAACTAGCTGACCCGGCATGCGTTGCAATGCCACTCAAAGAAAGAAAGTTTTTGTGTTTTAATTATTTTTATTGAAGTGATTTTGGATATATTTTGTTTTTTTGTTTGGTGCGTATATGAATAGATCTTAAGGTTTTTCAACGCGTGAGCAGACCAGATACAGCTGTCCATGTGTGAATCATGGCTTTTTAAAATTTAGTCCACACACTTGTAGCGATTGTCCAAATGCGAGTCAGACCGGAAACTGCAAACATTTTAATTCTAATGGCCTATCTGTCGGAATTATTGGAATGCTTGGCAACAGCTTGGCTTTAACTTATCACCTATTACGAGACATATTCACGTACAACACACGGCCGTGTCCATGACACAGCCAAACACCATTTTTGTCTGGTGCGTATATGAATAGATCTGAAGGTTTTTCAACGAGTGAGCTGGCCAGATACAGCTGTCCATGTGAGAAGCATGGATTTTTAAAATTTAGTCCACCTACTTGTAGCGATTGTCCCTGTGCTTTGTTGATGGTCATTGAAAATGCGATTCACACCGAAAACTGCAAACATTTTAATTCTAATGGCATATCTGTCGGAATTATTGTAATGCTTGGCAACGGTACTTTTAAATTTTCCATTTAAAATTGTAGCTTAGATGATTAATTTTTCACTGAAAGTCCGGTACCGTTACAAAGTCGTAGTGGATTAATATTTCGGAGAATAATTATAGGTACGCCAATTTTCAGTGTTAAAACGTGCAGTGGCATGCCTGGCAAATCAATTGAGTTTAAGAATTCAGTTGGATAATCGAAAACTTCGTCTTGATCAATTTATAGTATCGATGGACTTATACGTTGTTTCTTTGCCTGGTATTTCGTTTTGAACCCTGAAGTTGATGGCATTATCATCGTTGTTTTTGACTGCTAATATTATTCGTTCACTGAGCTCCTGATGATTTTTGTAATTTTGCGCAATATTTGGGAAAACTTTGTGAATCAATTCGCTTATGGTTCCTGTCATTTTACAGAAGCTTGGTGGCAATGTGATACATTGTGTGAATTCATCAATTTGTATTTTTCCATTCCCAATATCCGACAATTGTTTTTTGAAACGTTCAGCGGATGCGTCATATTGTAATTCTACACGCATATTAGCTTTCAAAGTCAATTTCTGCACATGTCACCATAAAACTGATGATTTGAGACATGCACTTGATTCATCAGCAGCTGTTGAACGTGGTATAACTGGTAGAGTTTGTCGAAAAACACCAGACAATAAAAAAAGGTGCGCCATCAAAGACCTGTTCATATCCTATCAAATCTTTTACTGTACATAAAGTGAAGATTTTCCAATGTCTTTTTGTGCGCCATAGTAAATTTGTCCCATTTAATGAGTTGATATGATTAAAGTACTTCATCAATCAGGACTTTTTTGATATTGCATGTTGGTGTTCAAAGGCAATTTCTTTGCCGAATGCGCTGTTTGACCACCATCCAAAAATGTTGCTGCAATTGCAGATGAAGCGATTGCCAATGCAATATTGTTTCGTGATCCAACGTTTTGGTTTGTGATTGATTGAATGCATAATTTTATCATACGCTATGCGTTGTTCTGGCACCAATTTCGGAAGATTTGTTTGAGCAAATTTACCCAATTTGTCGACGTCAAATTGTGTTTCTCGTTGCAAATCACGATCAAAAAGGTTGTTTGCAGATCATTGTATCAGACGATCGGGCTTGAGCAGTGTGAACTCAATTTTCAAAATTGCTCGTCTGTTTCTGAAGCTCGTGATGCCGTTTTCTTTCGCGCTTGAGGTCTAGATCAACCAATAGCTAGTCGTTTAGGTGGCATAATTGTTTGACAGTGAAATAAATGCTTTGTGACGACTATTAGAAATTCACTTGATAATTGTTTACAATGCCCTTTGATTGTTTGACGTAACCATGACACGTATCAAACGTAACTAAAGAGTCGTAAGCAACTTGCTTATTTTGGGATTAAGTTGCTGCGCACTTAGCGCCATCTGTCATTCAACAACATAAATAACTTCGTTCTGTTTGAAATACGAACGACGGACGTCAAAAACTTTGAAAAAAAATCTGGATAAGAACACCCTTCGCCTAGCGGGATGAAATATACTAAACAACCTATTCAACTATCTAAAAAATATATATTAAAAAAATCATAAAAAACGGTCAAGCCGTTTTGGAATAGTTCGACCACAAACACCGTGACACAAGATTTTTATATATAAAGAGATATAAAATAAATTTTAAGATGTAATTATTTTGTAATCACATACTTATCGCATGATATAAATTTCGCATTTAAAATTAAAATTTCTAAGTTTGAAGAAGAGAAAAAACCCTAAATAAAATTTCTTATAAGAATCATGTTAGAAGTCGAACGCGAGAAAACTTGAAGAATAGAATACTTGAGAAATATTGAAAAGTTGATCTTAGGGCAAAAAAGGTTGGCCAACCTTGCACTATGGTATCCGCGCGTGCGCATAGTCCTTACACTCCAAATTGGACATTTAACAAACGAAATTGGACATTTTACAAATCAATTTGGAGATAAATATAAACTGCTGAAATTAATAAAAAAATCCTTGATTTTTGTAATCTATGAAATTCTTCATTATCGTCATCATGATAGTCTCTGATTGCAACTGTAACTTCTGAAAATTAATATAATTATTATATGAATATATATTTGAAACTCCCTGCAGCTCTATCAATCTATTTAATCAGCAAGAATTTTCTGAAGAAAAACAGCAAGTATTTTTACAAAAACCGTCAAATCACGGTCGGTTGAGAAAATAAAAAATTGCCATCGCTATCGTAGCCTTGAAATTATGTGACGCTTGCGATGAATTGAAAAAAAGACTACTACAAAAAATACTTACCAAAAATAATAATCAAATACTTACCACATAAATGCAATCCTAACCTTACATATAATTAGTATAACTAACCCAACCTTACTTATTCTAGCCTGACCCAACTAACCTAACCTAACATAAAATTATTATTACTAGCCCAACCTGACTAACGCTAACCTGACCCAACTAACCTAAATTACTATAAACTTACCTACCTTTACATAACCTAACCTATCCTTACTTTATATAACCTTACTTTATATAACCTAACGTCACTATAACCTAATCTTATTTTAGATAACCTAACCTTATTTTATATAACCTAACCTTACATTGTATAACCGAGCCTAACTTTATATAACCTAACGTCACTATATATAACATAAACTAACTTAACTCTTTATATAACTAACCTACCCTTACCCTTACCCAACCCAACCTAGCCTTTTTTATAATAACCTAACATATAACCTAATTTAAAATAAGATTCGTGCGCCTAATTGCAGGCAACTTTGCTAGCTTTTTTTAAGCGCGTGGTTAAGCGCGAAACCTGTTTTTGTATGATTACAATTAAACGGTTTTACGTAGACTGCCATTACAAATGATTGTATTCATGACATAATATTAAATTACACGTCGTCGAAATCATAAAAATATAAGGCATCAAAAATATATATTTTTAAAATTTTTCATTTCATTAACCATATTTAAGTTATATTTGTGATGTATACATACCTAAATGTACAGTCATCGTTCGTTGCCAAAACAAATAAAAATTAGGAAAAGTGTTGTGTTTCAGAGAAATGCAAGAGATTGGTTCTAATAGAGTAAAGTACAAGACAATCGGATAAGAATATTATACAATTTTCATAAAATCTATTGCTTACTAGATTGTTCAAATTATTTCTTCTTTGCTTTTAGATATGTGTTATGGAGAACCTACCTACATATTTGCGAACATTTTTTATTTTGTTGAATTTTTACTACCCACAGACCTCGATGGTCGTCACACACTATATAAAAAATAAAGGAACGCTGCAAAATGAACGAAGTGTAAACGTGTTAACTTTGAATCTATTTAATCGGCAAGTATTTTCTGAAGAAAAAGAGCAAGTATTTTTTAAAAAAGTCGTCGTACCTCGGCCGTTTTAGATTTAAAAAATCGCCATCGCCACCGTAGCCTTGAGATTTTGTGGCGCTTGCTATGAATCAAAAAATAGACCAGTACAAAAAAATACTTACCAAAACTCATTTCGAAATACTTACCGAATAAATGCGATCTTAACCTAACCTAACTTACTCTAACCTGACCCACTAACCTTTCTTTTCTATAACCTAACATATAATTATTAACCTAATCTAACCTAAAAAATAATTATTAACCTAACCTAATCTAACTTTCTCTAACCTGACCCAACTAAACTAACTTTCTATAACCTAAGATATAATTATAAACCTAATCTAACCAAAATAACTCTAGTCTGATCCAACTAACCTAGCCTAACTTTACATAACCTAACGTTTTTTTTATATAACCTAACCTTATTTTATATAAACTAACCGCACCTTACTTTGTAAAATCACTTTACATAACCTTACGTCACTAAATATAACCTAAACTAACTAAACACTTTATATAACTAACCTAACTTTACCCAACTCAACCGAACCTTTCTTGTAATAACCTTATTAAAAAAAACGTATTATAACCTGTAAACCTAACCCAAGCTTTCTAATTATAACCTAGATAACCTTAACCTTCCTAATTATAGCCTTACCTAATATAGCCTCATAACTATAACTTTCCTAACCTAACCTTATTTCAAATAACATAACCTTACTTTGTATAACCTAGCCCAATTTTATATAACCTAACGTCACTTAAACTAATCTTACCTAACCTAACTTGACTAAACTTAACCCAACCTAACATATCTAACCTAACCTTACTTATTATAACCTAATCTTACCTAACCTTACTTAAACTAATCAAATACGTGGCTTTATGCATATAAATATATTTTTATATAAAATAATAACAAGTAACAAAGCAATAGATGAATATCAATCAATCAAATAAGAATCTTTTTATCCTCATTTCGAAATGTGTTTGAATATGTAATTATGTTGCAATTTCAAAGTGTCATTTGACAACCGCATTCGTACAAAACACTCGTTTTATCCCTATGTCAAGTCGTTTTTTATATTAAAGACACCATATTTATAACAAATAATGTCCGCCTATATAAAAACCAATGTCCTAATTGACAATATAAGATTTCATAACACTCAGAAGACATTCCCCCTTAACGATTGTGCCGGTTGACAAAAACTATTATTGTTTACTTTCATAGCGAATTCAACGAAAATCCATAAGTTTATCTCAGATAAAATAAATTATATATTGTAAGTATCGCATCGATCTGCGATTTACTCTAAAAAGCGAATTGCGGCACGCCAACAGTGTAATTGTTCCGGCACAGAACAAAAGATGTCTCTAATATCGCACCACCGCTCTGTGAACAAAAGTCGACTTAACATCACGACGTAAACTCTTGTAATGGTTTAGGCCGAAAACGACAGGTGTCTCTCTCAAATCTAATAATGTTTCTATTTCATGTATAATTAAATAGAAAACATAATATTCTTCACATTAATTAATAGCCGATAAAATAATCACTTACTTTTTACAAATATGTACATCGTAATGTTTTCATCGTTAATTTTGAACAGCAAATTTTTCAACCAATCCTTACGGTTTATTTTGAATGGCATATTTTTGAATTTGTCGTTCGTCCAATTGGAATGGAAGTTTTTTTAAATTAAAAATTCAAATTTCCTGGCTTAGAACTGAAACATCGTAATAATATTGAGAGAACTTTATTTGAAAGTTTGCATCGCTACGAAGTTTTTTATATAATCAAATATACTGATTCGATTTTTTGAAGCTATAATTATAGGGCTGGGCGAAGATTTTTTGGAGCTGATTTGACAAATTTTGATCAGTGTCATTGATTCGATTATTGGAAGGTATGGTTATATTTTGCATCCGGCCTTGAAAATCTTTTTAATTTCTTACATGCTAATATTCTAATTACGGTATGGATATTTTATAGAACTATATTTCGACTTTTATTTTAAAATCTTCTACTACGAAAAATAATTGTTAGCAAACTTTAACATAATTCTAAAAATTAAATAATTTACAATTTAAATACTGCAGGGCTGTCGATATATGCCCCGAAGTCTATTTCTTCTTATACGGAATATATTTTTTAGCATACTAAACCATTTGAATTATTCTAAAAATGATAAAATACGAATACTGCAGGGCTGTCGATATTGGATATAGCAGCTCAGAAGGGCAGCTCAATTATGATTTTGATGAATATCTATATATTAATAGCCGATAAGGTCCGTATGTTTGTCTGGGTGAGTGGGTGAGTGAGTGTTTGAGCGTCCATTTCACACCTTCCAGTCTCCACTTTTTTATTCATACTAAATTTATATATTAAAAGTCGATAAAATAATCACTCGCTTTTCACTTTTCACAAATGTGTGCGTACTGATGATGTCCTCGAGACATCTTCTTCTTCTAGGAAATGTATTTTGTTTGCGTACATTTTCAAATTAATAGATAATAATGAAATGAAATAAAATAAAATAAAATAAAATAAAATAAATTGAAATAAAATAAAATAAAATAAAATAAATTGAATTAAAATAAAATAAAATAAAATAAATTGAAATAAATTAAATTAAAATAAAATAAAATAAAATAAAATAAAATAAAATAAAATAAAATAAAATAAATTGAATTAAAATAAAATAAAATAAAATAAATTGAAATAAATTAAATTAAAATAAAATAAAATAAAATAAAATAAAATAAAATAAAATAAATTGAAATAAATGGAAATAAATTGAAATAAATTGAAATAAATTGAAATAAATTAAAATAAAATAAAATTAAATTAAATTAAATAAAATAAATTAAATTAAATAAAATAAAATAAATTAAAATAAATTAAAATTAAATTAAATTAAATTAAATTAAATTAAATAAAATAAAATAAATTAAACTAAATAAAATCAAACACAATGCAGCAAAACTCTCCCGTTGCTGGGCAACGGGCTTACAGCTAGTATTTTATTATATCCGCTATTTGCATATTTTGTTTTGTCCCGGTGTATTTTAGTTCTTTAAGAGAATGAGGTGTATTCCTAAAAAAATCCACTTGGAGAATTAATTACGTTTAGATTTTCTGGCTTTTTCAAAACATCTATATATTAATAGCCGATAAGGTCCGTATGTTTGTCTGAGTGAGTGGGTGTAAAGTGTCCTCGACCTACCAGTCTCCACTTTTTTAAATAAATTAAAATAAAATAAAATTAAATAAAATTAAATAAAATTAAATAAAATTAAATAAAATTAAATAAAATTAAATAAAATTAAATAAAATTAAATAAAATTAAATAAAATTAAATAAAATTAAATTAAACTAAATAAAATTAAACACAATGCAACAAAAATCTCCCGTTGCTGGGCAACGGGCTTACAGCTAGTAAGTTTGTAATTTATTTTTCGCGCCAGTAAATTTTCTGACTACTTATAAATGCAACGAAAATCCCCCCGTTGAGGTAATTGGGCTAACAGCCAGTCTTCATATTAATAGCCGATAAATTAATCACAAATACATCACAAATAATCAAATAATTTGCTAAAAATTTCTCAATCCCGAAATCCCGGGATCGCGGCCATCTCAATCCCGGAATTTCAGGATCAGAAAATTGAACGGGATCCCGGATCCCGGGATTGGATGCCCTAGTCGGACCGTGTGAGTCGATGGGAAACGAAGATTCTTTGGAACTGATTTGACAGATTTTGAACCGTGTCATTGATTCGATTATTGAAATGTATGGCTATATTTCACGTCCGGCCTTGAAAATCTTTTTGTTTCTTACATGCATTAGGAATATTCTAATTACGGTATGGATATTTACATAACTATATTTCGACTTTTATTCCCAAAATTTTGATAAAATGTGCAATTAATTTCGATTATTTTGCAAGTGAAAATAGCGTTTGGTTTCTGGATTTCTTCCAACCATAAACATGATTTTTATAATAAAAATATTTAGGACGAGCCCCCCCAACTGTCTTGATGATTTTTGTCATCCTATATGTCAAACGGTTTCTCAACATTTTAAGAGTTGACACCCCTATTGTCAATATGGTTTATGTTACACTCAAGACATGGTTTCCCAACATTTTGGGACTCGACACCCCTGCTATTTCAAGAGTTTATTGTCATATATTTATTTTTATTTTTACTAAAACTATAAATAAAATAATAACATTATTTTACCATGGATCGAGTTCTTTTTTAACCTTTTGAGCACAAAGTTTTCTCTAATTAAATTTGGTTTGGATGTAAATTTTGATTATTTACAGTTCATCGAAATCCTGTTTTCACGTGCCTGGAGTTTTCCCGGTATTTTAGTTTTTTTAGAGAACTGGGTGTATTCTATCCATTTAAAGAATTAATTACGCTTAGATCTTCTGGTTTGAAAGGTTTGAAAGCTATTTTTCACCCCAGTAAATTTTCTTTTATATTAACTTATTATAAGCTATTAATCTGAGCCACCCTTTCTTATAATAGCCTAAATGACCTAACCCAACCTTACCTCACCTATCTAATAATATCCTAACCTAATCAAACTTTACTTTGTAAAGTGTCATACCTACAAGGTAGTTTTTTTTTCAGCGATATGCAATCTTGACGTAAGTCTTTCGATTTGAGAAGAATGATAGCCCTAAAAAGGGCCTTTGTGTGTGTTGATGACGAGACGGTATCATAATAATTATGGCGCGAGCTTGCCTCCTCCTTATCCCTGACGCGCTTCTTGGCTGCGGCTTTCTTGCCTGCTGGTTTTTTGAGGGCCGCAACGGCCTTCTTGAGCTTCGGCCTCTTGCTGGGCTGTTGGACGGCTTGGTGGACTTCCTCACCTTGGTCGGGGTCAAAATCGATCTTTGCAAATGCGCAGAGTTGTTAATAATGATTGACATAATTAACTAAGACTGTAAGAAAGTTATATTTTATTTTTTAAAAATTTAAAACTGAAAAACTTTTCAAAGAGTAATAATGTTACATTTCTAGAGATATAAGCGGGCCATGACCAACGTTCCCTCTAACCCGAAGGTTTAGATGCGCGGAAATTTCAAAGGCTGCGCGGACCGATCAAATATCAATGCGTCTTGTAGTGCGCGCCAACCCGGAATGAGTGCGCGGGGACTTCTCAACTGCTGCGCGGCCGCGCACGCGCGCAGCTTAGAAGGAACGTTGGCCATGACAATATGTAAGCTCGTCGTGACCGTCTATGTATAAGTCGAAACATTGTGTCGATGTTACGTAAGTCTTGCGATTTGAAAGAAATGGTAGCCCTGAAAAGGGCTTTTGTTTGTGTGTTGTTTTAAAAATTAAATTAAATAAAATTAAATAAAATAAAATTAAATTAAATAAAATAAAATAAAATTAAATAAAATAACATAAAATTAAATAAAATTAAATACTTTGCAACAAAAAACTCACGTTGCTGGGCAACGGGCTTACAGCTAGTCTATATATTAATAGCCGACTAGCTGTAAGCCCGTTGCCCAGCAACGGGAGATTTTTGCTGCATTGTTTGATTTTATTTAGTTTAATTTAATTTAATTTAATTTTAATTTATTTCAATTTATTTCAATTTATTTCAATTTATTTTATTTTATTTTATTTTATTTTATTTTATTTTATTTTATTTTATTTTATTTTATTTTATTTTATTTTATTTTATTTTATTTTATTTTATTTTATTTTATTTTATTTCAATTTATTTTATTTTATTTTATTTTATTTTAATTAATTTCAATTTATTTTATTTTATTTTATTTTATTTTATTTTATTTCAATTTATTTTATTTTATTTTATTTTATTTTATTTTATTTTAATTTATTTCAATTTATTTTATTTTATTTTATTTTATTTTATTTTATTTTATTTCATTTTAATTTATTTCAATTTATTTTATTTTATTTTATTTCAATTTATTTTATTTTATTTTATTTTATTTTATTTTATTTTATTTTATTTTATTTCAATTTATTTTATTTTATTTTATTTTATTTTATTTTATTTTATTTTATTTTATTTTAATTTATTTCAATTTATTTTATTTTATTTTATTTTATTTTAATTTATTTTATTTTATTTTATTTCAATTTATTTTATTTTATTTTATTTTATTTTATTTTATTTTATTTTATTTCAATTTATTTTATTTTATTTTATTTTATTTTATTTTATTTTATTTTATTTTATTTTCATTTATTTCAATTTATTTTATTTTATTTTATTTTATTTTATTTTAATTTATTTTATTTTATTTTATTTCAATTTATTTCAATTTATTTTATTTTATTTTATTTTATTTTATTTTATTTTATTTTATTTTATTTTATTTTATTTTATTTTATTTTAATTTATTTTGTTTTATTTTATTTTATTTCATTTCATTATCTATTAATTTGAAAATGTACGCAAACAAAATACATTTCGTAGAAGAAGAAGTTGTCTCGAGGACATCATCAGTACGCACACATTTGTGAAAAGTGAAAAGCGAGTGATTATTTTATCGACTTTTAATATATAAATTTAGTATGAATAAAAAAGTGGAGACTGGAAGGTGTGAAATGGACGTCCATAAACTCAGACGGACCTTATCGGCTATTAATATATAGATAAAATAAGTTTTCACTTTTCACAAATGTGTGCGTACTGATGTCCTCTTCTACGAAATGTATTTGTTGGCGTATTTGAAAATTAGTTGAATAAAATATATATACTACAATAAATGGTTGTTAGCAAACTTGAACATTATTCCAAATATTAAATAATTTACGAAATTTCGGCTACTGTGAAAAATTGTTGTTAGAAAACTTAAAAATTATTTCAAATATTAAATATTAAATATTTAACGAAATTTCTGCTTCTACGAAAAATGGTTGTTAGCAAACTTAAACATTATTCCAAAAATAAAATAATTTACGAAATTTCTGCTACTACGAAAAATGGTTGTTAGCAAACTTAAACATTATTCCAAAAATAAAATAATTTACGAAATTTCTGCTAACTATAAAAATAAAATAAATAAAAATAAAAATAAAATAAAATCAAATAAAATCAAATCAAATCAAATCAAATCAAATCAAATCAAATCAAATCAAATCAAATCAAATCAAATCAAATCAAATCAAATAAAATCAATTCAAATCAAATCAAATCAAATGAAATGAAATCAAATGAAATCAAATTAAATTACATTAATAAAATGAAACTAAATAAAATTAAACACAATACAACAAAAATCTCACGTTGCTCTGCAACGGGCTTACAGCAAGTAAACATTTAAATGCCAATCCAATGATAACATCACTGTGACTTCATCTTGTTTCGCCTTAAGCATCGTTTCTTAGCGGAAGAATTTCGATTTTGAATAACTGTGAAGGTTTCAGAACGGAAGAATTTTGGTTTTGTATAAAAAAAACAAAAAAGTTATTTTTACTACTAGTGTAAGCCAATTAAATGCGCTATTTCTATAGAGCTTTCACCAAACGACCAAAATATCGATAAAAATAATGCAGCTTTTGCTATTCGTTGACAGATGTGACAACACGATCAAAAAATGAACAAAAGTAATAATTGTAGCTTACATTATTTGTCAGTAGACATTGCTACACGCCGAAAGAAAGAAAAATCAACGGAAATGGTTATAAAAAGTTTGTACGTACAACATACGCTACCAATCTTAAGCCCATAAAAACATGGCAACACCCACATTGGTCAATATGACTCACATGCGAGTGGTAGCATTTGAATCATATGGTGTAGTACCAGAATCCGCATTTGCTCTCACGTGACGACATGGTTGACGTTGTTTGTATTTTTTTCTTTCAGCGATATGAGATTATAACACGAGTCTTTCGATTTGAAAGGAATAGTAGTCGTCGTAGGTTAGGTTAGGTTAGGTTAGGTTAGGTTAGGTTAGGTTAGGTTAGGTTAGGTTAGGTTAGGTTAGGTTAGGTTAGGTTAGGTTAGGTTAGGTTAGGTTAGGTTAGGTTAGGTTAGGTTAGGTTAGGTTAGGTTAGGTTAGGTTAGGTTAGGTTAGGTTAGGTTAGGTTAGGTTAGGTTAGGTTAGGTTAGGTTAGGTTAGGTTAGGTTAGGTTAGGTTAGGTTAGGTTAGGTTAGGTTAGGTTAGGTTAGGTTAGGTTAGGTTAGGTTAGGTTAGGTTAGGTTAGGTTAGGTTAGGTTAGGTTAGGTTAGGTTAGGTTAGGTTAGGTTAGGTTAGGTTAGGTTAGGTTAGGTTAGGTTAGGTTAGGTTAGGTTAGGTTAGGTTAGGTTAGGTTAGGTTAGGTTAGGTTAGGTTAGGTTAGGTTAGGTTAGGTTAGGTTAGGTTAGGTTAGGTTAGGTTAGGTTAGGTTAGGTTAGGTTAGGTTAGGTTAGGTTAGGTTAGGTTAGGTTAGGTTAGGTTAGGTTAGGTTAGGTTAGGTTAGGTTAGGTTAGGTTAGGTTAGGTTAGGTTAGGTTAGGTTAGGTTAGGTTAGGTTAGGTTAGGTTAGGTTAGGTTAGGTTAGGTTAGGTTAGGTTAGGTTAGGTTAGGTTAGGTTAGGTTAGGTTAGGTTAGGTTAGGTTAGGTTAGGTTAGGTTAGGTTAGGTTAGGTTAGGTTAGGTTAGGTTAGGTTAGGTTAGGTTAGGTTAGGTTAGGTTAGGTTAGGTTAGGTTAGGTTAGGTTAGGTTAGGTTAGGTTAGGTTAGGTTAGGTTAGGTTAGGTTAGGTTAGGTTAGGTTAGGTTAGGTTAGGTTAGGTTAGGTTAGGTTAGGTTAGGTTAGGTTAGGTTAGGTTAGGTTAGGTTAGGTTAGGTTAGGTTAGGTTAGGTTAGGTTAGGTTAGGTTAGGTTAGGTTAGGTTAGGTTAGGTTAGGTTAGGTTAGGTTAGGTTAGGTTAGGTTAGGTTAGGTTAGGTTAGGTTAGGTTAGGTTAGGTTAGGTTAGGTTAGGTTAGGTTAGGTTAGGTTAGGTTAGGTTAGGTTAGGTTAGGTTAGGTTAGGTTAGGTTAGGTTAGGTTAGGTTAGGTTAGGTTAGGTTAGGTTAGGTTAGGTTAGGTTAGGTTAGGTTAGGTTAGGTTAGGTTAGGTTAGGTTAGGTTAGGTTAGGTTAGGTTAGGTTAGGTTAGGTTAGGTTAGGTTAGGTTAGGTTAGGTTAGGTTAGGTTAGGTTAGGTTAGGTTAGGTTAGGTTAGGTTAGGTTAGGTTAGGTTAGGTTAGGTTAGGTTAGGTTAGGTTAGGTTAGGTTAGGTTAGGTTAGGTTAGGTTAGGTTAGGTTAGGTTAGGTTAGGTTAGGTTAGGTTAGGTTAGGTTAGGTTAGGTTAGGTTAGGTTAGGTTAGGTTAGGTTAGGTTAGGTTAGGTTAGGTTAGGTTAGGTTAGGTTAGGTTAGGTTAGGTTAGGTTAGGTTAGGTTAGGTTAGGTTAGGTTAGGTTAGGTTAGGTTAGGTTAGGTTAGGTTAGGTTAGGTTAGGTTAGGTTAGGTTAGGTTAGGTTAGGTTAGGTTAGGTTAGGTTAGGTTAGGTTAGGTTAGGTTAGGTTAGGTTAGGTTAGGTTAGGTTAGGTTAGGTTAGGTTAGGTTAGGTTAGGTTAGGTTAGGTTAGGTTAGGTTAGGTTAGGTTAGGTTAGGTTAGGTTAGGTTAGGTTAGGTTAGGTTAGGTTAGGTTAGGTTAGGTTAGGTTAGGTTAGGTTAGGTTAGGTTAGGTTAGGTTAGGTTAGGTTAGGTTAGGTTAGGTTAGGTTAGGTTAGGTTAGGTTAGGTTAGGTTAGGTTAGGTTAGGTTAGGTTAGGTTAGGTTAGGTTAGGTTAGGTTAGGTTAGGTTAGGTTAGGTTAGGTTAGGTTAGGTTAGGTTAGGTTAGGTTAGGTTAGGTTAGGTTAGGTTAGGTTAGGTTAGGTTAGGTTAGGTTAGGTTAGGTTAGGTTAGGTTAGGTTAGGTTAGGTTAGGTTAGGTTAGGTTAGGTTAGGTTAGGTTAGGTTAGGTTAGGTTAGGTTAGGTTAGGTTAGGTTAGGTTAGGTTAGGTTAGGTTAGGTTAGGTTAGGTTAGGTTAGGTTAGGTTAGGTTAGGTTAGGTTAGGTTAGGTTAGGTTAGGTTAGGTTAGGTTAGGTTAGGTTAGGTTAGGTTAGGTTAGGTTAGGTTAGGTTAGGTTAGGTTAGGTTAGGTTAGGTTAGGTTAGGTTAGGTTAGGTTAGGTTAGGTTAGGTTAGGTTAGGTTAGGTTAGGTTAGGTTAGGTTAGGTTAGGTTAGGTTAGGTTAGGTTAGGTTAGGTTAGGTTAGGTTAGGTTAGGTTAGGTTAGGTTAGGTTAGGTTAGGTTAGGTTAGGTTAGGTTAGGTTAGGTTAGGTTAGGTTAGGTTAGGTTAGGTTAGGTTAGGTTAGGTTAGGTTAGGTTAGGTTAGGTTAGGTTAGGTTAGGTTAGGTTAGGTTAGGTTAGGTTAGGTTAGGTTAGGTTAGGTTAGGTTAGGTTAGGTTAGGTTAGGTTAGGTTAGGTTAGGTTAGGTTAGGTTAGGTTAGGTTAGGTTAGGTTAGGTTAGGTTAGGTTAGGTTAGGTTAGGTTAGGTTAGGTTAGGTTAGGTTAGGTTAGGTTAGGTTAGGTTAGGTTAGGTTAGGTTAGGTTAGGTTAGGTTAGGTTAGGTTAGGTTAGGTTAGGTTAGGTTAGGTTAGGTTAGGTTAGGTTAGGTTAGGTTAGGTTAGGTTAGGTTAGGTTAGGTTAGGTTAGGTTAGGTTAGGTTAGGTTAGGTTAGGTTAGGTTAGGTTAGGTTAGGTTAGGTTAGGTTAGGTTAGGTTAGGTTAGGTTAGGTTAGGTTAGGTTAGGTTAGGTTAGGTTAGGTTAGGTTAGGTTAGGTTAGGTTAGGTTAGGTTAGGTTAGGTTAGGTTAGGTTAGGTTAGGTTAGGTTAGGTTAGGTTAGGTTAGGTTAGGTTAGGTTAGGTTAGGTTAGGTTAGGTTAGGTTAGGTTAGGTTAGGTTAGGTTAGGTTAGGTTAGGTTAGGTTAGGTTAGGTTAGGTTAGGTTAGGTTAGGTTAGGTTAGGTTAGGTTAGGTTAGGTTAGGTTAGGTTAGGTTAGGTTAGGTTAGGTTAGGTTAGGTTAGGTTAGGTTAGGTTAGGTTAGGTTAGGTTAGGTTAGGTTAGGTTAGGTTAGGTTAGGTTAGGTTAGGTTAGGTTAGGTTAGGTTAGGTTAGGTTAGGTTAGGTTAGGTTAGGTTAGGTTAGGTTAGGTTAGGTTAGGTTAGGTTAGGTTAGGTTAGGTTAGGTTAGGTTAGGTTAGGTTAGGTTAGGTTAGGTTAGGTTAGGTTAGGTTAGGTTAGGTTAGGTTAGGTTAGGTTAGGTTAGGTTAGGTTAGGTTAGGTTAGGTTAGGTTAGGTTAGGTTAGGTTAGGTTAGGTTAGGTTAGGTTAGGTTAGGTTAGGTTAGGTTAGGTTAGGTTAGGTTAGGTTAGGTTAGGTTAGGTTAGGTTAGGTTAGGTTAGGTTAGGTTAGGTTAGGTTAGGTTAGGTTAGGTTAGGTTAGGTTAGGTTAGGTTAGGTTAGGTTAGGTTAGGTTAGGTTAGGTTAGGTTAGGTTAGGTTAGGTTAGGTTAGGTTAGGTTAGGTTAGGTTAGGTTAGGTTAGGTTAGGTTAGGTTAGGTTAGGTTAGGTTAGGTTAGGTTAGGTTAGGTTAGGTTAGGTTAGGTTAGGTTAGGTTAGGTTAGGTTAGGTTAGGTTAGGTTAGGTTAGGTTAGGTTAGGTTAGGTTAGGTTAGGTTAGGTTAGGTTAGGTTAGGTTAGGTTAGGTTAGGTTAGGTTAGGTTAGGTTAGGTTAGGTTAGGTTAGGTTAGGTTAGGTTAGGTTAGGTTAGGTTAGGTTAGGTTAGGTTAGGTTAGGTTAGGTTAGGTTAGGTTAGGTTAGGTTAGGTTAGGTTAGGTTAGGTTAGGTTAGGTTAGGTTAGGTTAGGTTAGGTTAGGTTAGGTTAGGTTAGGTTAGGTTAGGTTAGGTTAGGTTAGGTTAGGTTAGGTTAGGTTAGGTTAGGTTAGGTTAGGTTAGGTTAGGTTAGGTTAGGTTAGGTTAGGTTAGGTTAGGTTAGGTTAGGTTAGGTTAGGTTAGGTTAGGTTAGGTTAGGTTAGGTTAGGTTAGGTTAGGTTAGGTTAGGTTAGGTTAGGTTAGGTTAGGTTAGGTTAGGTTAGGTTAGGTTAGGTTAGGTTAGGTTAGGTTAGGTTAGGTTAGGTTAGGTTAGGTTAGGTTAGGTTAGGTTAGGTTAGGTTAGGTTAGGTTAGGTTAGGTTAGGTTAGGTTAGGTTAGGTTAGGTTAGGTTAGGTTAGGTTAGGTTAGGTTAGGTTAGGTTAGGTTAGGTTAGGTTAGGTTAGGTTAGGTTAGGTTAGGTTAGGTTAGGTTAGGTTAGGTTAGGTTAGGTTAGGTTAGGTTAGGTTAGGTTAGGTTAGGTTAGGTTAGGTTAGGTTAGGTTAGGTTAGGTTAGGTTAGGTTAGGTTAGGTTAGGTTAGGTTAGGTTAGGTTAGGTTAGGTTAGGTTAGGTTAGGTTAGGTTAGGTTAGGTTAGGTTAGGTTAGGTTAGGTTAGGTTAGGTTAGGTTAGGTTAGGTTAGGTTAGGTTAGGTTAGGTTAGGTTAGGTTAGGTTAGGTTAGGTTAGGTTAGGTTAGGTTAGGTTAGGTTAGGTTAGGTTAGGTTAGGTTAGGTTAGGTTAGGTTAGGTTAGGTTAGGTTAGGTTAGGTTAGGTTAGGTTAGGTTAGGTTAGGTTAGGTTAGGTTAGGTTAGGTTAGGTTAGGTTAGGTTAGGTTAGGTTAGGTTAGGTTAGGTTAGGTTAGGTTAGGTTAGGTTAGGTTAGGTTAGGTTAGGTTAGGTTAGGTTAGGTTAGGTTAGGTTAGGTTAGGTTAGGTTAGGTTAGGTTAGGTTAGGTTAGGTTAGGTTAGGTTAGGTTAGGTTAGGTTAGGTTAGGTTAGGTTAGGTTAGGTTAGGTTAGGTTAGGTTAGGTTAGGTTAGGTTAGGTTAGGTTAGGTTAGGTTAGGTTAGGTTAGGTTAGGTTAGGTTAGGTTAGGTTAGGTTAGGTTAGGTTAGGTTAGGTTAGGTTAGGTTAGGTTAGGTTAGGTTAGGTTAGGTTAGGTTAGGTTAGGTTAGGTTAGGTTAGGTTAGGTTAGGTTAGGTTAGGTTAGGTTAGGTTAGGTTAGGTTAGGTTAGGTTAGGTTAGGTTAGGTTAGGTTAGGTTAGGTTAGGTTAGGTTAGGTTAGGTTAGGTTAGGTTAGGTTAGGTTAGGTTAGGTTAGGTTAGGTTAGGTTAGGTTAGGTTAGGTTAGGTTAGGTTAGGTTAGGTTAGGTTAGGTTAGGTTAGGTTAGGTTAGGTTAGGTTAGGTTAGGTTAGGTTAGGTTAGGTTAGGTTAGGTTAGGTTAGGTTAGGTTAGGTTAGGTTAGGTTAGGTTAGGTTAGGTTAGGTTAGGTTAGGTTAGGTTAGGTTAGGTTAGGTTAGGTTAGGTTAGGTTAGGTTAGGTTAGGTTAGGTTAGGTTAGGTTAGGTTAGGTTAGGTTAGGTTAGGTTAGGTTAGGTTAGGTTAGGTTAGGTTAGGTTAGGTTAGGTTAGGTTAGGTTAGGTTAGGTTAGGTTAGGTTAGGTTAGGTTAGGTTAGGTTAGGTTAGGTTAGGTTAGGTTAGGTTAGGTTAGGTTAGGTTAGGTTAGGTTAGGTTAGGTTAGGTTAGGTTAGGTTAGGTTAGGTTAGGTTAGGTTAGGTTAGGTTAGGTTAGGTTAGGTTAGGTTAGGTTAGGTTAGGTTAGGTTAGGTTAGGTTAGGTTAGGTTAGGTTAGGTTAGGTTAGGTTAGGTTAGGTTAGGTTAGGTTAGGTTAGGTTAGGTTAGGTTAGGTTAGGTTAGGTTAGGTTAGGTTAGGTTAGGTTAGGTTAGGTTAGGTTAGGTTAGGTTAGGTTAGGTTAGGTTAGGTTAGGTTAGGTTAGGTTAGGTTAGGTTAGGTTAGGTTAGGTTAGGTTAGGTTAGGTTAGGTTAGGTTAGGTTAGGTTAGGTTAGGTTAGGTTAGGTTAGGTTAGGTTAGGTTAGGTTAGGTTAGGTTAGGTTAGGTTAGGTTAGGTTAGGTTAGGTTAGGTTAGGTTAGGTTAGGTTAGGTTAGGTTAGGTTAGGTTAGGTTAGGTTAGGTTAGGTTAGGTTAGGTTAGGTTAGGTTAGGTTAGGTTAGGTTAGGTTAGGTTAGGTTAGGTTAGGTTAGGTTAGGTTAGGTTAGGTTAGGTTAGGTTAGGTTAGGTTAGGTTAGGTTAGGTTAGGTTAGGTTAGGTTAGGTTAGGTTAGGTTAGGTTAGGTTAGGTTAGGTTAGGTTAGGTTAGGTTAGGTTAGGTTAGGTTAGGTTAGGTTAGGTTAGGTTAGGTTAGGTTAGGTTAGGTTAGGTTAGGTTAGGTTAGGTTAGGTTAGGTTAGGTTAGGTTAGGTTAGGTTAGGTTAGGTTAGGTTAGGTTAGGTTAGGTTAGGTTAGGTTAGGTTAGGTTAGGTTAGGTTAGGTTAGGTTAGGTTAGGTTAGGTTAGGTTAGGTTAGGTTAGGTTAGGTTAGGTTAGGTTAGGTTAGGTTAGGTTAGGTTAGGTTAGGTTAGGTTAGGTTAGGTTAGGTTAGGTTAGGTTAGGTTAGGTTAGGTTAGGTTAGGTTAGGTTAGGTTAGGTTAGGTTAGGTTAGGTTAGGTTAGGTTAGGTTAGGTTAGGTTAGGTTAGGTTAGGTTAGGTTAGGTTAGGTTAGGTTAGGTTAGGTTAGGTTAGGTTAGGTTAGGTTAGGTTAGGTTAGGTTAGGTTAGGTTAGGTTAGGTTAGGTTAGGTTAGGTTAGGTTAGGTTAGGTTAGGTTAGGTTAGGTTAGGTTAGGTTAGGTTAGGTTAGGTTAGGTTAGGTTAGGTTAGGTTAGGTTAGGTTAGGTTAGGTTAGGTTAGGTTAGGTTAGGTTAGGTTAGGTTAGGTTAGGTTAGGTTAGGTTAGGTTAGGTTAGGTTAGGTTAGGTTAGGTTAGGTTAGGTTAGGTTAGGTTAGGTTAGGTTAGGTTAGGTTAGGTTAGGTTAGGTTAGGTTAGGTTAGGTTAGGTTAGGTTAGGTTAGGTTAGGTTAGGTTAGGTTAGGTTAGGTTAGGTTAGGTTAGGTTAGGTTAGGTTAGGTTAGGTTAGGTTAGGTTAGGTTAGGTTAGGTTAGGTTAGGTTAGGTTAGGTTAGGTTAGGTTAGGTTAGGTTAGGTTAGGTTAGGTTAGGTTAGGTTAGGTTAGGTTAGGTTAGGTTAGGTTAGGTTAGGTTAGGTTAGGTTAGGTTAGGTTAGGTTAGGTTAGGTTAGGTTAGGTTAGGTTAGGTTAGGTTAGGTTAGGTTAGGTTAGGTTAGGTTAGGTTAGGTTAGGTTAGGTTAGGTTAGGTTAGGTTAGGTTAGGTTAGGTTAGGTTAGGTTAGGTTAGGTTAGGTTAGGTTAGGTTAGGTTAGGTTAGGTTAGGTTAGGTTAGGTTAGGTTAGGTTAGGTTAGGTTAGGTTAGGTTAGGTTAGGTTAGGTTAGGTTAGGTTAGGTTAGGTTAGGTTAGGTTAGGTTAGGTTAGGTTAGGTTAGGTTAGGTTAGGTTAGGTTAGGTTAGGTTAGGTTAGGTTAGGTTAGGTTAGGTTAGGTTAGGTTAGGTTAGGTTAGGTTAGGTTAGGTTAGGTTAGGTTAGGTTAGGTTAGGTTAGGTTAGGTTAGGTTAGGTTAGGTTAGGTTAGGTTAGGTTAGGTTAGGTTAGGTTAGGTTAGGTTAGGTTAGGTTAGGTTAGGTTAGGTTAGGTTAGGTTAGGTTAGGTTAGGTTAGGTTAGGTTAGGTTAGGTTAGGTTAGGTTAGGTTAGGTTAGGTTAGGTTAGGTTAGGTTAGGTTAGTTAGGTTAGGTTAGGTTAGGTTAGGTTAGGTTAGGTTAGGTTAGGTTAGGTTAGGTTAGGTTAGGTTAGGTTAGGTTAGGTTAGGTTAGGTTAGGTTAGGTTAGGTTAGGTTAGGTTAGGTTAGGTTAGGTTAGGTGG